>JARBWK010000009.1:131628903-134228972 GCA_030556195.1 Anolis apletophallus | reverse complement strand
AGCGCCATCCCTTTTTTAAGACAGGTCTATCCATGCATGGAATCAATTCCACCATTTTAAATAATAATAAAAAACAATAGAAATGATTATTCAAAAGCATATGATAGAGCTTAACAAGCTAAAGCAAGACAATTGCAATTAGGTAAAACAGTTGAGAAGTCAGCATGACAACGTGGCTGGAGTGTTAGACTACAACTCCAAAGACTAGGATTTGAACCCTCACCAGCCACTATTATTATTATTATTATTATTATTACTTTACTGACACAAAAACACAGTATATGACAGCAGACGAGATCTGGATACTGGATTTGTATCACAGAATCCACAAGTCGAACACTTCCCAAGCGTCTAAGACTGTGTGATGTATTTGAATGAATCCGCATAAAATCCAAGTCAGGTGGCCTTTTGCAGTTGACAGATCGTGATTTCGTCAATGATTATTGATTCCACTCTCTCCATTGGCGCCCCCTTGTTGTGGGGAAGATGCTTGTGTACCCTAATGAAGTTGTGAGCTATGCTGGCGGTGGCATAATAGTCACCAGTAGTGCCTCCATGCCAGACAGGTCACAACCGAAGGGTCTGACAAAGAGCGTCAGTGGGCAGGATGGGATCCCTAGCCTTTTGGCAACCATCCTAGGAGAAGGACACGGCACTCTAGACTGGTCAGTTGGCAAATTGGTGGTTAAGATCTAAGACTTTGGATGGAACATTGTTTTAATGGTGATGAATGTACATGATGTTTTAATATTAACTGTATTTTTAATGTATTTAATTCTAGGTGTATTTTAATGTATTTTAATTTTAACTGTTGTTTACTATGTGTTGTGTGGCATCGAATTGTTGCCGTCTGTTAGGCCGCACTGAGTCCCCCCTCGGGGGTTGAGAAGTAGCGGGGTATAAACACTGGAAATAAATAAATAAAGGAAAACTCTGATTTCAAACCTGGGCAGATGGTGCTTGTTTAACCCTGTAAGGTCAACCATCTAGAGAAGGAAACTCAAACCAAACCTACGACCTGAGGAACTCGCTGCCACTGTCCCAGCTTGGGGCGGCAGACAAACCTTTGGTTTAAAGGGTGAGGCCAGTTCTGTGCACGCTGCGCTCCACCAGAAAAATCTACTGTGTAGGCTCAAAGGACACATCCAACCTCCGAATAATCAATGCGCTTGTAGAAAGCGTTGGGTGAGTCCTTCCTGAATCTTCGTTCATGAAGAAAAGCCAAGAATTGATTCCAAATTTGATTCCAAATTGAACTGCAAAGGCTCTGGCATAAACCATCAATAATCCAGACTTTTTTCTTTTCCACAATTGTGATGTCTTGTGTATTGTGTTCCAAAACTTTGTCAGTCTGGATTCGAAAGTCCCACAGTATTTTTGCAAGTTCATTTTCCATTCCCTTTGCAGGTTGATGGTCCCTTTACCAGTTCTTGACTCCTGGCAGGTGGTCTTTGTGACATAAGTTCCAATGAATCATTTGAGCCACAGAGTGGTGCCTCTGTTTGTCGTCCGCCTGTGCAATTTTCTTGCAGCAGCTGAGGATAGCATCCATGGTTTAATCAGCTTCTTTACAGTCTGCATTTTGGGTCATCAGCTGATTTTTCGATTCTGGCCTTAATGGCATTTTATTTATTTATTTATTTATTTATTTATTTATTTATTTACTGCATTTATATCCCACCATTCTCAATCCGGGGGGACGGGACGGGACGGGGGGATGGGACGGGACTCAGGGCGGCTTACAAGGCACAATTAGATGCCGGCAACAAAACACAATATAAAACACAAATACAACAAGATTAAAACATCAACGTTAAAACATTAGCTATCCAGTTCATTTAAAATTCTATCTATACAATGCACATTCAAATAATCAATCAATGGCGAGAAGCCGTGTTTCGTCATCGTCGTTAAAACCGTCCGTTCCAAATAAAGTGCAGTTACTGTGCGAAGGCCTGGTCCCACAACCACGATTTTACTTTCTTCCTGAAAGCTGGGAGGGATGGGGTTTATATCGTAATTCGCTTTGAAGCGCATTCCACAGGTGGGGGCCACAGCCGAGAAGGCCCTGTCTCGTCCCCCTAGCCACCCAGTTGAGTTGCTGGCGGGCGAGCAGGGCCTCCCAGTCTATCTTAAGTTACCCGGGGTGGGACGTAGTGGCAGATGCGTTCGGACAAAGTAAGCTGGGCCAGAACCGTATAGAGCTTTAAGATCAAAACCAGCACTTTGAATTGAGCCGGAAATGGACAGGGCAGCCAGTGGAGCTGACACAACAGGGGTGGTATGCTCCCTGATATGTCTCAGTTAGTAACCTGGCTGCCACCCATTGGACTAGTTGGAGTTCCGAACTGTTTTCAAAAGGCAGCCCCGTGGAGTGTTGCAGTAATCTATTCGAGATATGACAAGAGCGTGGCTTGCTCCTGGGCTGCAAGAATCAGGCCTTCTTCTGTCTCTTTCTTCAGTGTTCCATTCGTAAACCATAACCAGGTCTTCTCCTTGTCCACTTTTCCTTTTGTCCAGGAACTGCCCAAGCAATGCTTTGTTGTGCCAGCTGTCAGCTGTGGTTTTGTAGCACAGTTTTCTTGTACTGATTCTATGTCTGCTTGTGTGTGTTATTATTTCTATCCCTCTTTATCTCTCTAACAAGAGACATAAAGTGGCAAATACAAAAAATAATATATAATTTAAATCCCCAAAAACATACAAATATTAAAGAGGATTGAACCATTGAAACTATAACAGTTAAAACTATATAAACCTATATAAACTATATAAACTATATAAGCCCTCCTACCCCCTTCTTTCAATTCTGTATTTTACTGTATGTACCAAAAAACCTCTTCAATAAAGATACTAAAACAAAACAAAAAACAAAAAAACTATATAAACCTATGAGGTGACCTTGGGCAATGTGTTATTATTACCTCTATTACTGTTATTATACAGTAGTATCTTGTAAAAATAGATCATTTCTTTATATAGAATCACAATTTCTTTTTGGGAATTCTGAAATCAGAAATACTGCAAAATTGTCTACATGGCTGGCTTTTTGGTAGTTCAATGGGGACAAATTTTGTTTCTTGCTCAAAAAATTATTTATTCATTCATTTATTTATTCAGACTTATTCGCCGCCACTCCCAGTGGCTTTCAGCGAAACTTACACTAATCGCAAAGACAAATTAAATATCACAGTTAAAACATCAGGATTAAAAGATCATCTTAATAAAACAGGAACGAGGTAGTGTTTTACGAGAGGAGAGACCAACAACTATTCAGGGCGAAGCCTGCGGGAACAATAAAAGTCTTGCAGGCTTTCCGAGGAAATGATAGAAGGCTCTGGAGGGCACGGATGTCGGAGGCAACATTCCAGAGGACTGGAATATGATTGAAAATGTCCTTCTCAGCGTTGCGAATCCAAATGGTATACCTTAGGGCTTAGAGACGGCTAGGAGATTTTGCTCATTAGAGCGTAGGGATCTGGTGGGACGGTATGGGATAAGGCGGTCCCTTAAGTACTCTGGCCCCAGACCATTTAAGGCCTTGAAAGTCAGAACTAACACTTTGAAGGTAATTCGTCATGCTACAGGGAGCCTGTGTGCAGTTACAGCGAATCGGCATGATGTGGGAGCTCACCGGGACTCCATTGAGCAGCGAGCTGCAACGTTTTGCACCAACAAGCCTCAGATCACCGACAAAGGAAGGCCAGTGTGAAAGAGATTACAGTAGTCTAGCCTCGAGATGACTGTGGTTTGGACCACTGTGGCCAGGTCGTGGCGGGACAGGTAGAGGCCAGCTTCCTCGCCTGGCGAAGATGAGCACAGCCACTCTGCTGATGGTGGGAGATATGAGACTCCATCTACAGCAGAGGGTCAAAAATATAAGGCTCTTTACTGCTGGCTTGATGGACATAGTGTCATACCCGTCCAGGGTTGAAGCGAACATCCCCACCGCCCGGACGACCAAGCCACAGGATCTCCGTCTTTATAGATTCACCTTCAACCTACTGGCTCGCAGCCATCAGTAACGACACTCAATGCAATGATAGAAATTATCGAGGATTAGATGGGTCGACCTTCCATCCTCAGAATGAGCTGAGTGTCATCAGTGTACTGCTGACACTCAAGCCCAAGCTACGTACCAGCTGAGTAAGTGGTTGCATGTAGATGTTAAATAACAGAGGGGAGAGGATTGCCCCCTGAGGGACCCCCGGAGACAACCTCACCCCTCCTCACTCGCTGTGACCGGTTCGAGGGAAGGAGGACAGCCATTTCAGGACTGTCCCCCTCACTCCAGCCCCGGCAAAGCGGTGAGTCAATAGATCATTCGACTGTATCAAACGCTGCTGTGAGATCCAATAACACAAGCAGTGCGATCCCGCCAGATCAAGCTGGCAACGTAGCTGATCCGAGATGGAGACCAGAACCATCTCCGTCCCATGCCCTGAACGGAAGCCGGACTCGAAGGGGTCTAGCCAAGCCATGTCATCTAGGAAGGACTGCAACTGCTCCATTGCTGCCCGTCATTATGTATGTAAATGCAAATAAAGCCATTCCAAAATACACAAAAAAATTCCAAACTTCAAAACACTTTTGATCCTGGACAAGGGATGCTCAATCTATGGAGGAAACCAGAGAATTTAATCCTACCACTAGATGGCAGTATATCCTCATGTTTCAGGCTAAGCAGTACTTCCACACTCTCTTTGCTCAGCCTTCAAGATGCTGCAATATTAGTATTATTTATTTATCCTCCCTCCCATCCTGGTTTATTTTTTTAACAAAACCAAACAAAGCCTCTTTTCTTGTTTGAAACACAAATGCACCTGGTGTCTCTGGTACAGAGGTTAAGCAAACAACATGCACGCTTTGTAAGGGAATTGCGCTATTGCAACCATTTATAATAATGTGTGATATAGCTCATTTATTCTTTCTGACTCAGAAGGAGCAATCCTTGCCGAGAAGTATTTGGGCATTCAGGGGAGGAAAAGTGAATGTTTAATGCCCTGGAGTCATTCAGGTGATATCTCAGGTAACAAACTCCCTCCTTACAAAGGTGATTGTGTATTTTTCCATGGAATTATGTAGTCCTTGTTGCTGCACACCTTTTTGTAACACAACGGGAACAGCAAGGTCCATTGCAAAATCCTGGGATTCAATCTGTGTGTGGTATTGCACACACACGGGACTGTGGCGCAGCTGGCTGGAGTGTCAGCTGCATTAAATATCACTACTGACCAAAAGGTCATGAGTTCGAAGCCAGCCCGGGTTGGAGTGAGCTTCCTGCCACCAGTAGCTTGTTGTCGATCTTTGCAACTCGAAAGACAGAAATTTAGGTACCACCTATGTGTGGGAAGCTAATTTAACTTACGAGGCCATAAAAAAATCTCCAGCAAAAGCCTGTGGGGAATGCGGAAAGTACTTCATCGGTGTCGCAGATGGACGGTGAAGCGACAGCTCCCTGGGCCAGAAGTTGGAATGTTAAATAGCCTCTGACTGTCTATATGTGTTGTGTCTATGGCATTGAATGTTTTCCTAGTATGTGTACATTGTAATCCGCCCTGAGTCCCCTGCGGGGTGAGAAGGGCGGAATATAAATACTGTAAATAAAATAAATAATAATAATGTGTGCAAGGTTTTGGCCATTGTATTCATCCTATCAAAAGCAATTGCATACGTCGATGCCACCAAGCATTGCGATATTTCCCAGTACACAGGGGGTGCATTTACATTGTGGAATGAATGTACTTTGGTATCATTGTAACCGCCATAGCTAAATCCTATGGAATCCTGGAGGGGAGTGTGGTAAAGCACCAGTTGTTGTGGTTCAGCCAAAGGCTGAGGTTGAGGGGATTGTTCAGTCAGAGGTTGTGAGGACTGATGGGCTTTCCAGTATGGAAAATGAGGGGCTTTGGATCATGATTCTGTCTGGGAGGAAGGGTCTGTGTCTGGTCAGAAGAAACAGCTTCCAGAGCAGGGAGGAACTGGCGATGCTTTGGCATAATAATAATAATAATAATAATCTTTATTTGTATTTCCCCGAAAGGGGACTCGGGGTGGCTCACATGAGGCCAAGCCCAGAAATACACATCAATACAATAACATAAAAACATAAAACAACATTTTTATTTTTATTTTCTTTTACTTCATTTATATTCCGCCTTTCTCACCCTGCAGGGGACTCAGGACGGGTTACAATGTACACATTGCATTTAGACACACAAACACAGAAGACAGGCAGAGGCAATTTAACATCTGGCCACCAGGGGGAGCTGTCGCACTCCATTCCTCAGCTTATTTCCTGGAGATCTTTTTTTTAATGGCCTCGTAAATCAGTTAAATTTAGCCTCCCCATTAAGTGGTACCTTAATTTCCTACTTGACTGATGCAACTGTCTTTCGGGTTGCAAAGGTCGACAACAGGCTACATAATTTATTTATTTATTTATTTATTTATTTATAAATTCGATTTGGTAGACCGCTCTCTCTGGAGCCCAGAGCGGTTTACAGCATAAAATCAATAAAACATCAATAAACAGATAAAAGACGATACCCAAAAGCCCCCTCCCCACAAATGATCCCGCAAGCAATAATACGCAGAGGCAATACATGGCAGGGCGGTATGTTGGCAGCTGGCAACCAAGGAGGCATCAGTTGGGACCAAATGCCTGCCTATATAGCCAAGTCTTCACAGACTTGTGGAGGCCAACAAAACCCCGTAGTGCTCGTATCTCCTCCGGCAGAGAATTCCAGAGGGTCGGAGCGGCCATTGTAAATGCTCTCTGCCGGGTGCTCGACAGCCTACAGATCTTCATACTAGGGACCTCTAGTAGATTAAGCCCTCTGAGCGCAGTGATCTTCTGGGTTTGTATGGGGTAAGACGCTCCCTCAAGTACACTGGCCCCAAACCATATAAGGCCTTGAAAGTTAGAACTAACACCTTGAAGGAGACCCGAATTCGATGGGAAGCCAGTGCAGTGCACGCAGGAGTGGGGTCACATGCGCAGATCTTGGGCTCCCGACAGCAGGCGCGCTGCTGCGTTCTGCACCAGCTTAAGTTTCGGATCGCCGACAAGGGTAGGCCAATGTACAGCGCATTACAGTAATCAAGCCTCGAGATGACCGTGGCTTGATCACCGTGGCCAGGTCGCAGCGGGAGAGGTAAGGAGCCAGACGTTTACGCCTGCCGCAGATGGTAGAACGCTGTCTTTGCAAGCGCAGGCAATCTGCGCTTCCATCGACAGTTGGGTGTCTAGCTGGACCCCAAGGCTCTTAACTAGGGGCTGTGGGCGAGGTGCCACACCAAACGCCGGCAACTGGGTCTCTACCTCCGGGCGGCCCAGCCACAAAGATCTCCCGTCTTCGCTGGTTCACCTTCAACTTACTGGCTCGCAGCCATCCAGTTACGGCTTCTAGGCAGAGATGGAAATTATCGGGTACAGATTCCACCCTGGTCCATCCTCAGAATGAGCTGGGTGTCATCAGCGTACTGGTGACATTCCAGCCCAAAACTCCGTACCAATTGGGCGAGTGGTCGCATGTAGATGTTAAATAACAGCGGGGAGAGAATGGCCCCTGAGGGACCCCACAATGTAAGTGGGAGCCCTCGAGGCCACCCTCCCCACTTCACTCGCTGCAGGCGGTTTTGGAGGAAGGAGGACAGCCAGTTGAGGGCTGTCCCCCTCACCCCCGCCACCGCCAGGCGGTGTGTCAAAAGTTGGTAATCGACAGTATCAAACGCTGCCGTGAGGTCCAATAACACGAGCAGCGCCGATCCGCCTCGATAATAGGTCGAGAGCCCACCTCGACCCGATTAGGCCTCGAACTCATGACCCCCTAGTCAGTAGAGATCTTATGCAGCTGACACCCAGCCAGCTGCACCACATTCCCGGTGCATATCAAGTAAAACAAGCAATCAAATCAAATAAAAGGTGCGGGCCACATGTGGAAAATACAGTGATAAAAAACTAAGGGTGAGATAAGATTAAAATATACATATTAGACCATTCCCCTGATCGTTTCTTGGCAATGGGAGATAAGGAGTTGGAAGGGAAAGATCAGGTCAGTAGGAGTAGAGACTCAATCTCCAGGAGGAGGGAGTCAGGTTACAGAGGTCACAGAGACTCCGTGAGAAATCCTCTAAACAGACCAGATGTCAATGGCATGACTTCATGGCTTGTGGACCTTAAATTAAAGTGTTGTTTATTGAAAGGGTCAGAGCAGGCAACACTGCTTTACTGTGTACACCATGGATCTTGTTCTTGTTCTACAACCAGGTCAACGTCTAAGGTCTTTGGGAAATTCTTGTGCTCGTGTTCATGGATTCATGTTTTGGAAGATGTTCCTGTATTCCTGGTTATGGATTTATGTCTATGTTTAGATTTCTGGATTTTTCATGTACCTTGTCACTTTTGAACAGAACTTTGAGGTTTGAACTATTGCTATTTGAAAGGTTTTTTTCCTATTGCTTTTTGGACATTACTTTTCATATTTGCTTTCTTCAATAAACTGTTTAGTTAGTACACTGGACTCTTGTGTGTTGCCGGGCGCAAAGGTGAATTCAGGCCAGAGTGCAACACTAGCAGTCTTTGACAACAAAATGCCTTGCAAAACTACAGTTGCATTGAGTTAAAGTGGTGTCAAACTGCATTCATTCCACAGTGTAGATACACCCAGACAAATACACGGGGACACAAAAGGCCTTGGTCATTGAGAGTTGGAAGAAACCCCAAGGGTCATCCCGTCAACCCTATTCTGCCATACAAGAACACACAACCCAAGCCCTCCCAACAGAGGGTCATTTAGTTTCTGCTCAAAAAACAACTTTCTCTATCACTTTTCTCCCTCCCTCTATTCTCACTGTTTCCCCATACCATCTTTCAACAATCACAGTTCTTTGCTGCTTTCCTATTCCTTCTTTAATTATTATTATTTTTATTCCTACCCCACCCTTCTCCCACGAGGGGACTCAGGGCAGCTTCACATATGCATCCAAGATGGCGGCGCTGCACTGAGGGCTCCAGCGTTGTGGGGGACGAAGAGGGGCTCCCTCAGAATGACTTCTATGGGGCTGTTGAGAGCCCTGTTGCCATGGCCCCCTAACCTGCCCTGGGGAGCCCTTGCTGCCCCCTTCCCTTGCTCCTTCCTGTTGCCCCTCCGTTTGGCACCCCGAATGCCCCTGCCGTCGGCACCCACCTGTCCCATGGCGACCCTGAACCAGATGCACTGGCTGGGCCCCCACAAGTGCCCCCCTCCCAAGGTGGGCCCACTGGAGGGTCACCCGCAGCTCAAGGGGGTGGTGCTGAAGACCATGATCCACAAGCCCAAGAAGCCCAACTCAGCCAACCAGAAGTGTGCCCACGTTCGGCTGAGCAACAGCAAAGAGGTGGTCTGCTTCATCCCCAGGGAAGGGCACAACCTCCAGGAGCACAACATCGTGCTGGTGGAGGGCGGCCGGACGCAGGACTTGCCAGAGGTCAAGCTCAAGGTAGTGCAGGGCAAGTACGACTGCGCCCACTTCCAGAAGAAGAAGCAGTGAGTGCTCACTCGCTCAGGAGCCAGGTCTGGGAACCACCTCTTGCGAGGAGCACAAATGACTCTTACGGAGGTAAACATTGCCTCTGTTGGCCTTTTCCGAAATAAAGCGGTATTTCTACCCCGTCCTTCTCCCATGAGGGGACTCAGGGTGGCTTCACATATGCATCCATGATACTATACAAAAATACTATCAGTAAAACAATTAGTACAAAAACATTATAAAAACAGCAATTAAAAATTCATTAACATTCACAATAACATGCTGCTAAACTAGGGTCCAACCGGGTAATTCCAGTATCGTCATATCACAATATTCAAATCCAGCTGCCACTGTCCACTAATCAATACCTTTAGTCAAATACCTGGGCTCACAGCCCAGGGGGCCAACCTGATGTCCTTGGGGAGAGAGTTCCTCAGACGGGGAGCCACTGCCGAGACGGCCCTGTCTCTCGTTCCCACCAACCGCATCTGTGAGAGTGGTGGGATCGAGAGCAGGGCCTCTCCTGAAGATCTTAAGCTACGTGACGGTTCATAGCAGGAGATACATTCAGACAGGTAAACTGGGCCAGAGGCATTTAGGGCTTTAAAGGTTAACACCAGCACTTTGAATTATGCCCAGAAGCTAATTGGCATCCAGTGAAGCTGGCGCAACAAGAGAGGCGTTCGTACCCTGTACGCCACTCCCATTAGTAACCTGGCTGCCAATCATTGGACTAATTGAAGCTTCCGAGTCATTTTCAAAGGCAGCCCCATGTAGAGAGCATTGCAGTAGTCTATTAGGGATGTAACAAGAGCGTGGACCACCGTGGCCAAGTCAGACTTCCCAAGGAAGGGGCGCAGCTGGCGCACAAGTTTTAATTGTGCAAAAGGTCTCCTGGCCACCGCCGAGACCTGGGGTTCCAGGCTCAGCAATGAGTCCAGGATCACTCCCAAGCTGCAAACCTGAGTCTTCAGGGGCAGTGTAACCCCATCTAACACAGGCTGTAACCCTATTCCCTGTTCGACCTTTCGACTGACCAGGAGGACCTCTGTCTTGTCTGGCCGGGCACACCTTAGACCTAGTCTTCGGATATGGGCTAAAGATTACACCACAAGCAACAACGGAGGTCCCCTGGTCAGACCACTTCACCCTGAAGGTTAACATCAAAATTCCTCTACGACCAGGATAGATCCAGAACCTATCCTGGCGCGGCAGAAGAGACTCATGGACCCTACCAGATTTGCGTCAGCCATAGAGTCCATGGAAGTCCCCGGAGGTACCCTTAACGACCAAGTAGAAAGGTGGAATGTAGCCCTGTCTAAGGCTATCGACCAAATAGCTCCTAAACGCCTCTTCCGACCACGCAGTTTCCGCTCTCCGTGGTTCACCGAAGAACTGAGGTCACTGAAGCGCAAACGGAAACAACTGGAGAGTGCCTGGCGGCGGAAACCTAGCCAGACATCAAGAACAGCCTTCAGAAACATGCGCAAGACATACAAGCGAGCCACAAAGAGGCAAAGAAAATTCACAACACCTCCCTAATAACAGCTGCGAGATCGCGCCCAGCACAGATTTTCAGGATTGTCCAAGATTTGGTCACCACCAATCCGCAGCCAAAATCCAGGGACACTCCAGCCATCTCAGCAGAGGAATTCCAGGAATTCTTCATAGAGAAAATCACCGCTCTTCGGCTAGACCTGCTATCCGTGCCTGAAGATACGAGGGAGAGGGTAGAAGAACTACATACACCAACTAACCAGATATTTGACCACTTCAAAGCCCTGGACCTGGAGGCAGTTAATAAAATCATCTCCACAGCACGGGCGACTACCTGCTCCACGGACCCTTGCCCATCCCATCTAGTTAAGGACTGCGCAGAGGGGCTCTCGATTCCCCTGATGCAGATAATAAATCACTCCCTGGAGCAGGGAATTTTCCCGGATGCCTTGAAAGAAGCCTCGGTCCGCCCACTCTTGAAAAAAGCCAATCTGGACCCAGCAATGCCAGCGAACTACCGTCCCGTCTCAAACCTCCCGTTTCTCAGTAAGCTGATCGAGCAGCGCAGCAACAACCAGCTACAAAACTTCCTTGAGACATCAGAGGGCTTGGACCCCTTTCAATCAGGGTTCCGCCCGTGGCACCCGGGACCGAGACCGTCCTGAGTGGCCATCTCGGACGATATCCGCTGCCAACTAGACAAGGGAGGCTCAGTAGTTCTAGTATTGCTGGACCTTACCGCCCCGCATTCGACACGGTGGACCATGACCTGCTGATACGACAACTTGCCGCCATAGGGATACAAGGAACAGCTTTAGCTTGGCTTAGCTCCTTCCTGCGCGGACGTAGTCAGCGAGTTGAATGGCTAGGCCAAACATCTAGGAAATCTCTCCTCGAGTGCGGAGTGCCCCAAGGCGCCATATTATCACCAACGTTGTTTAACATCTACGTTCGGCCGTTGGCTGGTATAGCCCGGAGCTTCGGTCTGGGGTGCTACCAATATGCCGATGACACCCAGCTCCTACTGAAACTGGAGCCTGGCGCATGAGTGCCCAAAACTTCACTGAGGCCTAGAAGCAGGACAAAATGGCTCGCGCCCACAAACTTAAAATAAACCCATCAAAGACGGAGATCTTATGGCCGGGCCGCCCAGAACCACCTTTCTCGCTGCCCCCTTTGAAGGGGAACGCTGATTCCGTCCCCCTCAGTAAAAAGCCTTGGTGTTATCCTGGACTCCAAATTGTCGATGGAGGCCCAGGTTGCCTCCACGAGCAAAGGGCCTTCTTCCACCTGCGCCAGCGAGACAATTGGCGCCCTATCTTCCGACGGAAGCGCTAGCTACAGTAATCCATGCCATGGTTACATCAAGGCTGGATTACTGTAATGCTTTGTATGTAGGTCTACCCCGGTCACTAACCCGCAGGCTCTAGATCGTGTAGAACGCGGCCGCCAGGCTTCTCACAGGAACATCGATGAGATGCCACATTACACCATCTCTGCAGCGCCTGCACTGGCTGCCCGTTGAGTATAGAGCCTTACACAAGACCTTGACCTTGGCTTTCAAAGCCCTACGGGGCCGGGGCCCAACATACCTAAAAGACCGCTTGTTGATGCCTGCTTACTCAAGGACCCCGCGGCCAGCAAACAAGAACCTTCTTCACGTACCAGGCTTGAAAGAGGCCCACCTGGAGACCACGAGACGGAGATCGTTCTCCGTTGTGGCCCCTGTTCTTTGGAACTCGATGCCACCGGACCAGAGAGCCTCCCTCGACCTGCCCCAGTTCCTGACCGCTCTGAAGACCTGGCTATTTAGGAAAGCCCATGGCCCCTGCATTTAACCACTGAATATTTTAATCTAGTTTTAAATACTCTGTTTTAATTGTGGAATTTGTTGTGTGTAAGTCGCCCGGAGCACTAACGTGGAGGGCGACTCAGAAATAATGAAGTCAATCAGTCAGTCAGTCAGTGGATTGAGTTTCGATCTGTTCACCCTCGTCCAGGCCGATACAGCAGCCAAGCACTGGTTCAGGACCTGCACAGCCTCCTTAGTGACAGGTGGGAAGGAGTGATAAAGCTGGACATCATCTGCGTACAGATGACATCTGACCCCAAAACTCTGGATGATCTCTCCCAGCGGCTTCATGTAGATAAGGGGTGCCCACACTTTTTCATCATGCGAGCTACTATATAAACAATCAAGTTGAAAAGATCACCTGTTGTGCATGTGCACGCGCACGCTCCTACTGCAGCCTTCCGTCCGCACGGGGCTTCTTTCTTGCCTGCCCACGAACACTCTGCCGCGCGCACCCGGGAAGGGGATCCTC
Source organism: Anolis apletophallus (assembly GCA_030556195.1). NCBI lineage: Eukaryota > Metazoa > Chordata > Lepidosauria > Squamata > Anolidae > Anolis > Anolis apletophallus. The sequence continues at coordinate 134,215,638 of JARBWK010000009.1, read as the reverse complement.
CTTGCCTGCGCGCGCGCGCTCTCTTAATGTCTTCGTAGCCTTCCTCCTTCCTGCTGCGTGCTTTCGCGAAGCAGGAAGTCCCCATCCCATCCTGCTTCTTGTGTGCACAGCAGGCCCCTCCCACGCATCAGGAGGGTATTTATAGGTGCACCCGCCAGCGCTCTGGCCAGATATGGCTTCGGCGGCGGCTCGGAAGGCGCAGGGCTGGGAAGAGGGGCCGCCCTCTCTCTCTATCTTTCTCTCTCTCTCTCTCCCATGGGCCCGTGCTACCTTTCTCCTTCGAGGGTGAGGGAGGGCGAGGCGGAGAAAGGCAGCGAGGGCATAAGCAGCAGCAGCAACCAATGGGCGGTCATGTCACCACACCGTGCGTGACAAGACGAGCGCTACGGCCCGCCCACTAAAGCCTCATTTTGGCAAAAGAAGCCCTGCAAAGGTGGCGGTGGGAGCGCACGTGCGCGCGCATGGCAAGAGCGTGCCATCTGGCTGGTGAGGCCCAAAGATCACCTGGAAGAAGGCTGAAGATCACCTAGGTGCTCCCGATCACCATAATGAGCACCCCTGATGTAGATGTTAAACAACATGGGGGAGGGGGTATGGAACCCTGCAGGACCCCACAAGTCAAAGGTTGTGAGGACGAGCAGGTATCCCCCAGCAGAAAGATGATTGATAGATGGATAGATAGATAGATAGATAGATACTAGATACTTAAACAGACACTCCTGGAAATACAGGTTGGCTTTTCCCACCTGAAGACACCCATGTCAGTCTGTATCCGGATGCACCCCTGACCTGCGTCCATCTGGCCTGGATGGTATTGGTTGTCTCATTCTGGAGCCAGATGCTTTTTACAGGCAATAGCTTCACTGCAAAAGACAACAAAGGACACTGCTGAAGATCTCTCTACTGCCTACAATCACTTGTGTATTTACCTGACATGAATGTTTAGTACCCTGGGGAAGGGGCTGGGACCAAATCCCCCTGATACTAAAGGCCTAATGTGTCAGGTAGAAAATCCTGCATTAGAAAGAAACATGTTGCATGTAACTCTAGTGTGTGAACACACATCCATTTCTAATGGACATGTGTTCACAGAACATCCCACTGAAGGGATAAACAAGTGGACACATGGCCCCAGAGGGACGGCTGAGTCACGACAGGTATGTGACAGGCATTACAAAGATTGGAACATTTTTGTGGTCCCTGTAGGTAGAAATGGGAGTGGCAGGCATGTGCATGTTCTCTCTCCACGATCTCTCTCCATGATCTCTCTGCATCTGTGATCCATTGCCATCTTGTCTCCTGCCTGCTTCGCTATTGCTCATCTTGCTATGGATGTGAGTATATTTGTACATACTGATAGCAGACCTGTAAATAGCTGTTTATATAGAGCAACAACTGAAGAATAAAACCTACAACAGGAGTTTGGATGAAAGTCATTGCTCAACTGTGCTTTTTAAAGTAGTGAGCTGAAAACAAGGTCAGCGGCAGTGCTATAAATCTCTGCTAACTGTGATAAGGACTCTGCAGTATTTTGGATCAGAGCTAACTGCTTGCCTTGAGACAGTTACGTCCCATGCAGAGCTCAAGGGGGATGTGAGAGGATTGAGTCATGTGCCTACTCAGCAGAGGTGCCATATGTGTTTACTCTACCCCCATGACATAATGTAAGCTTTACTTACTTATAATAATTTCCAGTTCAACATAGTTTGTAGCTATGCTGCCTGGAGATTTGAGGGGTTGCAGCCCCCCAAAAGGAACTTCATTAAGCTCTGCAGATTGCATGCATTTCTGAAGCATGTCTGAAGAATAGCATACAGGAGAGGACTTACAAGTTCGGCCCATTGTTGACACCGGCTGGCTTGGACCTTCTGGGTAGACTGCGTATATGCTGACCGTATAGTCTTTATCCTCTTGCAAGTTTTCCAGAAGGTGCGAGGAGATGCAGCTTCTAGAATCTTCTCAGAGGTCATCCCAGTCTTGTTGGCTGTGGGACAGAAAGCAGCAAATGCCACAAACCACATAAGACGAATCTCAAAGGCTCTCGAAATATGGTTGGTGGATTCATTTTATCCCATGCACAGCTGGAGGCTTTTGCACTGAGAAAGGGTTGGGCTACTAAAAGAGAGGGCCACATCTACACCACCATATAGTCCACTTTCTGAATCCAGATTATCTGCTTCCTTGCAGAGTCTACACTTGGAATCTGTCATCAGCTTTTCAATTCTGGTTTTGATGACATCATCACCACCATCATCATTTTACATTAAAATCTCCCTTTACAAAAAAAAATTAACGTGAGGTCCTGATTTGGAGACTATGCTCCCAACGTGCAAACCGCTCCTGTTTCGGCAGGCTTTTGGGGACTAAGGCTGCCGGTTTACTGCTATTGGCCTCCGCTATTCTTGTACGTAATCTGTGTTGGGTTGTATACCAACTAGTAACACTTGTTTTACTGTTTATTGTATTTTTTACTGTGCTTTATTGTGTTTTTAGTATTATGTTTTACTCTGTGCTCTCACTTCTGTAAGTCGCCCCGAGCCACACTGGGAGTGTAAGTAATAAATAATAAATAAAATAAATAAACGTGTTTCCTATGAATCCGACATTTTGTTGAGTGGTTATGCAAATAAAAATGTAATGTTCGTTTGTGGGATTAACATAACTCAAAAACCACTGGACGAAATGACACCAAATTTGGACACAGCACACCTATCAGGCCAACAAGTGACCATCACTCATAAAAACACTGAAAAACACAGCAGGAGAGACTTTAAAAGCAAAAAAAGGAAAATGGTGATAAAGTGCTTGCGAAAAAACGACTCCCCCCGGCAAACAAAACACACAATAGAATATGCACACTCTCTTCTGGACTACAGCTCCCAGCATCCCCTAGACCAGGCCTTTTAGGAGAAGAGGATGGTCCAAATGCACTGCTTCCAAGCGCCAAGCTTTCTTCTCCTTGGATTTCTTTGAGAGCATCCCAATCCCTGCATATTTCCAATTTCCTAATCCTGGACTGCAACTTGTGTGGGCTACCGAGAACTAAGATAAGTGAAGGGGAGGGGGAATTCTTTAACCTTACAGGATGGCACATGTAACTGTCATTTAGGAAAGAACAGGGTTAATAAGCAGAAATAGGTGTTAATAAGGATGCACAACAGTAATAGTGTTGAAATGGAGTCTGCGGTATGCTGTAAGATTGCGTTCCTTATGTACATTATGTACATTATGTACATGTCTGGAGTCCGCGGCCTGGCCCTTAAATAGCTTGACTCATTCCTCCGAAATCGGAAACAACATGTGGAGTATTTGGACCAAGCTTCTGAAAGCTCCTCCCTTGTGTGTGAAGTTCCTCAGGGTGCAATTCTTTCCTCTCTACTTTTTAACATCTACGTTCTACTGACCACTGGCCAGTCTGATAAGGAGTTTCAGGCTGGAGTGCTACCAGTACACCAATGACACCCAGTTACTTCTGCACATGGAGCCTGGGGTCTCTAAAATACCAGATAACTTCATCTTATGTCTAGCAGTGGTGACGAAATGGTGGCGCACTAGCAGGCTTAAAGTAAATCCAGCAAAGACTGAGATCCTGTGGCCGGGCTGCCCGAAAGGAGTAATGTACCCTCTGCCCTCCCTTGACGGCAAACCCCTATCTCCATCTACCTCCTGGGCATTGTTCTAGACCAGGGCTGTCCAACTGGCGGCCCGGGGGCCGTATACGCCCCCCCCCCAGCCCCTTCCCTAGGGCACCCTAAGCTTTTAATAAAAAATAAAAATTGAAAAATAAAATAAATTATAAAAATAAAAGAAAAATACCTACTTCCGGGTTCGGAGCAAGTATCGCGAGAATACGCAATCCACACGGGATTTCGCTATCAACGCGAGATCACGCCGGCGTTGACAGCGAAATCCCGTGTGGATTGCGTATTCTTGCGATACTCTTCGGCTACTCTACTACTGGATCGCTGAGGCCCACAGACGCGATTAGGACCTTCTTCGACTCAGTCAGTCGTCGCCTCTCTCGTCGTCCGGTACTCCTGGATCCTGTGCGTTTGGAAAAGGTAGGCCGAAGCAGGGGGCTCCTCAGGGGGCTCCTCATTCCCTCTCCCCATCCCCCCTCATGTATTAAATATAAAATTAAATATATTTAAAGATGAAATAAGGGGAGATGGGTATACATTAAAATAAGGGGAGAGGGGAGGATGGAATTAAATATATTTAATATTAAATAAAAATAAGGGGAGAGGGCGCCGGGGGAGAGGGCGGAGCCAGGGGCGGGGAGGGGGCGGAGCTGGGGGCGGGGGCAGACCCTACGGCCCCCAGGACATCAGTGACCGGAATTCAGGCCCCTGGGCCGGTAGAAGTTGGACAGCCCTGTTCTAGACTCATCCCTTTCAATGGAGACCCAGGTTGCCACTGTTAGCAAACAGGCCTTCTTTCATCTCCGCCAGGTGAAGCAGCTAGCACCTTACCTCACAAGGGAGGCCTTGGTGACAGTCATTCATGCTATGGTGACATCCAGCCTGGACTATTGCAATGCGTTATACACTGGCCTTCCCAGGTCTGTGACTCGGAAGATCCGCATTGTCCAGAACGTGACAGCTAGGCTGCTTACACTAACACCCTTGAAATGCCGTATAGCGCCAGCTCTTCAACAGTTGCATTGGCTGCCAACAGAATATCTGAGTCATTATAAGACACTGGTCCTGATGTTTAAGGCCCCTGTATGGCCAGAGTCCGATATATCTCAGAGACCGCCTTTCCTCTTATGGCCATCAGTGGTCACTTAGACCCTCCCAATGTAATCTGCTTTACATTCCAGGTCCCAGAGAAGCACGTCTTACTAATTTGAGGCATAGAGCCTTTTCTATCTTTGCCCCAGCACTGTGGAACTCATTGCCTCTGTATACGAGAGCGATGCGCGACCTGCGCCCTTTCACCCAGGCTCTCAAGACCTGGCTCTTCAGTAAAGCATTTGATATGTAACTTTTAACTTTTATTTTCATGACCTGTGTATGTTTTATCTGGTTTTACTGTTTATGTGTAAATCGCCTGGAGCATCTTGATGAAGGGTGACTAATAAGAAATAAATTGATGATGATGAAGATGGCTGCTGCTATTTCTAATGGCGGGAAACGGCACCCATAGCACAGGCCCTAGCCTCTCCCAGCCTCCCCCTCACTTATTGCAGTAATGATGGTCTGTTAGAAATCCACGATACCCCAGAACAGTAGATTGAATGATGGTGGCTGTAATTATGTGGTTGCTGGTAATGTCGATCACAGGGCCCCCAGAAATGCGTCCCCCGCTGCAGTCCGCTGCTCCCTGCTCCGCCGGCTGGAAGTGAGGTCAAAGATCCCCTAACTGCCTAACCAAAAGTCCCAGAACTAGATGCAGCAAATGTGCAGCAAAGGTTTCATCCTCAGCTACTGCAACTGGCCGTGCAGGAGCCGAAGATAAAACGCCATTTTCGGCATCTGGTCCCACATGTATATGACTGCATGTGGCTGCGTGTTATCAAAAATGGCTACGTGTGTCAGTGCTGACACACGTGTCATAGGTTCGCCATCACAGCCCTAGAGAGTGCCTAAAACATGGCAAAATTGTTGTTGCTAACTGTCCCCGTATTGTAAGAATGAAGTGGGTGGCACACTGAAAGAGAAGAATAGGCCGAACAGGGCATAGGGTTACGGCCTGTGTTGGATGGGGTTACACTCCCCCTGAAGATGCAGGTTCGCAGCTTGGGAGTGATCCTGGATTCATCGCTGAGCCTGGAACCCCAGGTCTCAGCAGTGGCCGGGGGAGCTTTTGCACAGTTAAGACTCGTGTGCCAGCTGCGCCAGTACCTTGGGAAGTCTGATCTGGCTACGGTCGTCCACGCTCTGGTCACATCCCGAATAGATTACTGCAACACGCTCTATGTGGGGCTGCCTTTGAAGACAGTTCAGAAATTACAACTAGTCCAACGGGCGGCAGCCAGACTACTAACTGGAGCTACATACAGGGAGCATACCACCCCCCTGTTGTGTCGGCTCCACTGGCTGCCGGTCCAATTCCGGGCTCAATTCAAAGTGCTGGTTTTGACCTTTAAAGCTCTATACGGTTCTGGCCCAGCTTACTTGTCCGAACAGATCTGCCGCTATGTCCCACCTCGTATTTTAAGATCATCTGGGGAGGCCCTGCTCTCGCTCCCGCCGGCTTCCCAGGTGCGGCTGGTGGGGATTGAGGGAGAGGGCCTTCTCGGTGGTGGCTCCCCGTCTGTGGAATGCGCTCCCTAGCGACATACGATCAATTCCATCCCTCCTGACATTTAGGAAAAAAGTGAAAGCCTGGATGTGGGACCAGGCGTTCGCATAGTAGCACAGGACAGCACTTTAGTAGTTTAATGGAAAGTTGGTGAATAGGGCTCAATGCTTTTATGGACGGAACACTGTTTTTAACATAGGTGAATGCATAGGATGTGTGAATATAATTGTATTTTAATGTATTTTAGTGTCGAATGCTGGAGGGTTTTATATTGTGTTTTTATACTGCGATTGTGATGTAGGCATCAAATTGTGCCTTTTGGAAGCTGCTCTGAGTCCCCCCTCAGGGGTTGAGAAGAGCAGGGTAAAATGCCGTAAATAATAATAAATAATAGGAAACTTACCTAAGGATTAACTGCCTTTGTTGATGAGGTCTTAAAAATTCTCGGCCATGTTATCTCTCTAGCCATATACAGCCCCATTATCTTGACCAAACGCTCACACAAAAAAAACCCAGCTAAGCTTCAGCTGGCTGACTTACCTTTGGGGATGTAGATCTTATAGCCTTCCGGTTTTCCTAACGGTGGAGTCCAGGCGACCTTGAGGCTTGAAAGTCCTTCTTCAATGACCCGGAAATTGATCACCGGAGGAATGGATGCTTTAAGAGAAGAGGACACAGCCAGAGTTAACCAGCCAGAGTTTTGAGATCCTCAAGAAAGGATTTTCTCCCAGTTTCACGGCCATATAGGTTTTAGAATCACAGCAGGCATGGGCAAACTTCAGCCCTCCAGGTGTTTTGGACTTCACAATTGTGGGAGTTGACGTCCAAAACACCTGGAGGGCTGAAGTTTGCCCATGCCTGAATCACAGGATCCTAGAATTGAAAGAGACTTCCAGAGGCCATCCAGTCCAATCCTATCTTGAAACGCAAGACCTGAAACACAAGACCCAATCCAAGCCCTCCCAGCAGGTGACCATTCATCCTGTTTAAAGACCTCCAGAGAAGGAGAATTAATCCATCATGTTACAAAGCAGCATATTCCAGTGCTGAACCTCTCTGATTGTCAGGCAGTTCAGGGAGGTCATGATTTGGAAACTATACATCTTCACGACCAACACCCCAGCCCCCTAAACTGCTCCTTTGAGGGATTCAAAGTTGCCAGACCTTCCCTGGACACTTTCCCCCTTGTCCATCACCTTTTTGAATTGCTTTGCCCAGAACTGGACACAAGGTTATTCTAGGTAAGGTCTGACCAAAGCAGAAGAGAAGAGGACGATGGTTTCCCTTGATCTGGACATAAGATTCCTCTTAATGTTGCTTTGAATCGTATTGGCTTTTTTAGCTGCTGCATCGCACTGTTGGCTCATGTTTCTTTCATGTGGACCCTTTTTGAAACCATCCTATAACTGTGCTTTTCATTTTATTCTGTACTAAGTATAGTTTCTTTCTTTTCTCCCTGTTGGAAATTGATTGGTTAATTTTGACACAGTTCTCCAATCTGTTGATATCATTTTGAAGGCGAACCAATGACACTGTGATGGTAAGAACTGCTCTCCAGTGGAAGAGATTCCTCTAGAACAGGGATGCTCACACTTTTTCAGCATGCGAGCTACTCTTAAAGCAACCAAGTCCAAAAGATCTACCTGCCCCCGCCGCTGTGCGCTCCCGCCACCGTGCGCCCCCGCCGCCGCATGGGCTCCTGCTGCTGTTTTCCGCCCGTGCAGCGCTTCTTCCGCCTGCGGGGCATTGCAGGAAGGAGAAAGCACAAGACGGGGTGTTCTGGAACAGCAGTGCCAACAGGACTCTGTTTTTCATTTGTTGCACTGCAAGTTTGCATGTAGGTGACTTTCTTAGTTTGCATTTACAGGCCCAGAGGGCTGCCAATCAATCTAGAGCAGCAGACCCGCCCCTATTCCTAGGATTTGGGAGGGAAAGAGGATGTTTTGCTCAGTCTTAACAGCTACTCTACAGGACAGGACGTGATTTAAAGCTGCCTGTTCTTTCCAACTTGTAAAAGGCTTTAAATCTCACAGCTTTGCTAGGGTTACAGACCACAGCTTTGCTGGGGTAACAGATACAGCTTTTCTGGGGTAACAGACACAGCTTTGCTGGGGTAACAGATCCAGCTTTGCTGCTGTAACAGATCCCACTTTGCTGGGGTAAAGGAACAGCTTCACAATCCTTTGTGAAGGGATCACTTGCAAGCCCACAACCTGGCTAATCGAAGGAAACCTTGCATGGTACGGGACATCTGGCTATCCATAACGCAGCTTGGAGTTGGAAGAAGGGTCCTCACGCCAGCAAGGTAAAGAAAGATTGCCCAAGGGAAGGGTCATAGGTTTTTCCCCTAAAGAGAAGACCAGCTTTGCCCAGTTTGCTGGCCCTGTTGCTGCAGACTGAGAAAGTCACCAGTTTGTTAAGAAGCCTTCCAGTTTGTTAAGCCCAAATAAAGAACTTTGTTATACTTATTTTAAGCCTCAAAGGACCTTTATTATTGGGGGAAACTAAGGGACCTTTCCAGCTGAGACACCCCGGCGTCCCGTTGGGCATACAGAAGTCACGTCCAAGAAATAGCCATTTTACAGGCCCAGCGTGCGACAGCACACGGGGCATTTAGAGGGAGCGCTCCGCCCTGCCTGTCTCACCGGAAACAGAGGCTGCACAGCTGCTTCTGGACGAGAGAGAGGCAGGGCGCTCCCTCCAGAGGCCCCGCCTTGTGCTTCCTTCTTCCTGCAATGCCCCGCAGGTGAAGGAAGCACCGCGAGAGTGGAAGCCAGCAGCAGCGCATGTGTGCAGGGTGTGCGTGCACATGGCAGGAGCACCCCATCCGGCTGGTGAGGCCCGAAGATCACCTGGAAGAGGGCCAAAGATCTACTAGCAGTTCCCGAGCTACCTAATGAGCACCCCTGCCCTAGAAGGTGGACCCTACTTTTTAGTGCCTTTTAAACAGCGTTTGGATGTCCTCTTATCAGTGGATTTCCTGGATCAGCGAGGAACCAGACTCTCAAGATCCCTTCCAACATTATGCGTCCACAATTCTATTGGATGATCACAATAATCCCGAATCCCATGCCCATGCCATGAAACCCACCCTGTGAAAACAAAGCCACATGTAAACATTGGCTGAGCCTTCCATTCAGGGGAATATCTCCAGGCCGGATTATAAATCAAATGGACAAGTCAAGGAAGAACAATTTACTCCAAAGCTTCCTCTTGGCAAAGCCGCTTAAGATGTGCGGAAATCTACACCTCTCCTGACACATCAGCTCACTGCAAGCATCTACCTCTGAGGTGCAAAGCAACGCTTCCAAACTCGCCTGCAGCTGCTGGACAGTGCAAAGACATTAACTTGAAATCCCAGAGCCATTGTTTGGTAAGGTGAAGTTTTTTGGACTACATATCCCAGAAATTTTCCTATCCCAGCAACCACACTGACACTACTGGCTGGAAAAACTGAGAAATTGTAGCTCCTACCCCCAAAGAGAAATTGGCATCCTGTTATCTGATGGTGCATTTACACTGTAGAATTAATTGAGTTTGACACCACTTTTGCTGCTATAGTCGTGGGAGTTGTAGTTTGGCAAGGCACCAGCCCTCTTTATTTATTTATTTACTTACTTACTTACTTACTTACTTACTTACTTATTTATTTATTTATTTATTTATTTATTTATTTATTTATTAGTTCCACTTAATATACCGCTATCTCTGGAGCCCAGAGCGGTTTACAGAATTAAAATAGCAACAAACATAAAACACAGTAAAAACCAATATAAAACCCCAATTAAAATCCCATTCCCCTTTGACAGAGAAGGCTTAATAATAATAATAATAATAATACATCACACAGTCCTAGACGCTTGGGAAGTGTTCGACTTAAGAACATAAGAACATAAGAAGAGCCATGCTGAATCGGGCCTCAGCCCATCTAGTCCAGCATTCTGTATCACACAGTGGCCCACCAGTTGTACACGGGGATCTCGAGCAGAAGGGGCAAAACCCTGACCTGCTCCCGACCCCCCACAACCAGTACCCAGGGAAACCCTGCCTACCTCAACCAACTCCGAGGTGGCACTTGAATGTCCTTTTCAGTAACTACCGATACCCTTGGTATCCATGAATCTGTCTAATCCTGCCTTGAAGCTGTCCAGGCTGACAGCTGTCACAACCTCTTCTGGAAGTGAGTTCCATAACCCAATGACCCTCTGGGTGAAGAAATATTTCCCTTATTAGTCCTAATTTTTCCTACCTTGGAGCTTCAGGGAGTGCCCTCTAGTCCTAGTGTTTTGTGACAAAGAAAATTGACTTGTGATATTTTGATACGAAATCCAGCATATAGATCTCGTTTGCTGTGACATACTGCGGTTTTGTGTCAGTATAATAATATACTTCATTTATATTCCACTCTATCTCCCCGAGAGACTCAGGGCAAATTTCAGAACATATATACAGCAAATATTCAATGCCATTATACACTTAACAAGGATAGACAATATATAAACATAAACAGACATAAAAATGTCTGTTTATATGTCTGTTTATGTCTATTTATTCATAAACATAAACAGACATAACCATACATAAACTTTTCCCATCTTTTTCAATTTCCGGCATCCAGAGGCTGTGCTCAACTCCTGCCACTTGGGGGTGCTATCACTCCATCTTCCATGCTGGGGAGCTTTGTCATCTGTAGATATCTTCCCAATTGAATTGCTGGCATGTCCTTATGGGTGCCTTTTTATTACCTCCCTCTTAAAGCGGTACCTATTTATCTACTCACATTTCTGTTTTCGTTCTGGTAGGTGAGCAGAAGCTGGGGCTGATGGGGGTAGTCAACCCGACCCGGGCTTCAACTGCTAGCTTTTCAATCAGCAGGATTTTCTGCAGCTTAGCAGTTTAACCGCTGTGTTAAGACCAGCCCAAAACTACAGCTCCCAGGATTCCATAGCACTGAGCCGTGGCAGTTCAAGTGGTGTCAAATTGCATTCGTTCTACAGTGTAAATTCTTCTTCATCATCATCATCATCATCATTTCCATTTATTTTATTTTTTTGTTTAAAACATTTACAGTGTTCCCTCACTTATTGCAGGTATTACGTTCCAGGACCACCCACAATAAGTGAAAATCCACCAAGTAGGGACGCTATATTTACTTTAATATTTATACATTATTTTAGTAGTTATATACTATTTTAAGTCTTTATAAACTTAAAATAAAGTGAAGGAAAGGCCCTTCAAGGTTGGAGGGAGGGAAGACGGGGGAGGGAAAGTGCTTCGGAGAGCGGTGATGGCAAAAACCCGTGAAACAGCGAAAATATTGCGATATATATATTTTATTTTATTTTTAAAACCGCAAAACAGCGAGTTTGCTAAAAGTGAACCGTGAAGTAGCGAGGGAACACTGTATACCCCATCCTTCTCTACCTCCAACGGCTTCCAAACAGGCAACAATTCAATGCCAACATAGTAAAAACACATAATAAATACAACCATATACATTAAAATAGTTAAAAAATACCTTAAAACAAGTTCACCAGATTAAAATCGCCGTATTAAAATCGCTGTCCAAATCAGTCCAAGTACAGTGCAATAAAATCTTGTCTTCCCCAGTAACAAACTATTCTGTGAACTCTTGCTCCCATAACCAGGATTTAAGTTTCTTCCGGAAGGTCAGAAGGGAGGGGGCTGATCTAACCTCACTAGGGAGGGAGTTCTATAGCTGAGGGGCCACCACGGAGAAGGCCCTGTCTCTCGTCCTCACCAAACGTGACTGCGATGGTGGTGGGACCGAGAGCAGGGCCTCCCCAGATGATCTTAAGGCCCTAAATCAGTCTTTCTCAACCTGGGGGGCCGGACCCCTGGGGGGGTCATGAGGGGGTGTCAGAGGGGTCGCCAATGACCATCAGAAAATATAGTATTTTTGTTGGTCATGGCGGTTTTGTGTGGGAAGTTTGACCCAATTCTATCATTGGTGGGGTTCAGAGTGCTCTTTGATTGTAGGTGAACTATACATCCCAGCAATTAGAACTCCCAAATGTCAAGGTCTATCTTTCCCAAATTCCATCAGTGTTCACATTTGGGCATATTTAATATTCGTGCCAAGTTTGGTCCAGATTCATCATTGTCTGAGTCCACAGTGCTCTCTGTATGTAGGTGAACTACAACTGCAAAAACTCAAGGTCAGTGTCCAGCAAACCCTTCCAGTATTTTCTGTTGGTCATGTGTGCCAAGATTGGTTCAATTCCCCCATTGGTGGAGTTCAGAATGCTCTCTGATTGTAGGTGAACTATTACTCCCAGCAACTACAACTCCCAAATGACTATATCAATTCCCCCACCCCTACCTCACCAGTATTCAAATTTTGGTGTATCGGGTATTTGTGCCAAATTTGGTCCAGTGAATGAAAATATATCCTGCATATAAGATATTTACATTACGATTCATAACAGTAGCAAAATTACAGTTATGAAGTTAGCAACAAAATAATTTTATGGTTGGGGGTCACCACAACATGAGGAACTGTATTAAGGGGTCGCGGCCTTAGGAAGGTTGAGAATCACTGCCCTAAATGGTTCATAGAGAGAGATTTCTATTCTACCTTAATAATAATAATAATAATAATAATAAACAGCTGAGGGCCGGGGAGATAGCACAGCAGTAACACAGCTGTGCTTGCAATGAGAAGGTTGCTAGTTCGAATCCCTAAGCTGGCTTGGACGACCATCTATTTGAGTCCTGTCCACTGCCCACCCAAGCAGTTCAACAGCCCAGCTATGAATAAACAACAATTTGGGGACCACGGAAAAGTGGGGAAGGATTTTTACACAGACTTTACAACGTCTGCTGCCAGGAGAAGGGAAATGCAGAACTGGTGGAAACAGAGGCTCCCATCATGAGGATAGAACAACAGCACCCCCTTGGGACGTAAAGGCGCAATGACGCAAGGACATAACAACAATGATGTCGTAATGGAGCATCCACATCCTGTGATGCACACCCTGTATGACGCAGCCAGGAAAGAAGAAATCCTTCTAAAAACTGCACTGTACTGTCTATGTGTAAAATTGTATGTCTTCCGACAGGGATTGTCTGTCGTATGTGTATTGTAATCCGCACTGAGTCCCCTTCGGGGTGAGAAGAATGGAATAGAAATAAACAGTATTATTTTTATTATTACTTTATTTATACCCCACCCCCATCTCCCCAATGGGGTCTCGGGGCGGCTCACATGAGGCCAAGCCCAAACAACAAATTACAATAAAATAAAATCAAAACATCAGCACTAAACACAATAAAAATACATGCATATAAATAAAAAACAATATTTCTCTCCATAGGGACTCAAGGCAGCTGAGTGACATGACACAATGTGATATTACTTAAAAACAGGCAAATACATAAGTATATATATATATATATTTTAAAAAATACTATGGATGTAAAATTTAAAATAAAATAAAATAATTGAAATTAAATTGTATTTATCCGCCTGATGGATGCCCTTTTCCACCCTCAAAATAATAAGAAACAATGCAACATGAATTTAAAGACTGGCTTAAAATTAAAATATCCCCCAAAATATCTCCCTTGCAATGTATATTAATGATTAATATAACGTGTTTAAAAAAAATTTCAACCAAGAATGCATCTACACCAGGCCTGGGCAAACTTGGGCCCTCCAGGTGTTTTGGACTTCAACTCCCACAATTCCTAACAGCCTACTGGGCTGTAGGGATTGTGGGAGTTGAAGTCCAAAACACCTGGAGGGCCCAAGTTTGCCCAGGCCTGATCTACACTGTGGAACGAATGCAGTTTGACACCACTTTAAATTGCCATAACATAATGCTACGGAATCAAGGAAGTTGCAGTTTAGTACTTCACCAAACTAAAAATCCCAGGAATCCACAGCATTGAATCATGGGAGTTAAAGCAATGTCAAACTGCATTCATTCGACAGTGTAGATGCATCCTAAGATTCCCTTATCACACTCGCTGATGTCTATTGAACACCGGTAATATTTTTGTAAGGCAATGTTGACACATCTACATAAGTTTGTGGAATACGTCAAAGTAAATCAAACCCTTCTGAGTTTGAATCCTGCTTGCTGGTGCTCTATTTTACTTTACTTGTCAACAGGAGTGTTTATGTGTGTGTGTGCGTGTATGTGCGTGTGCTAGAACTACCTAGGAGGATGCGTTTGAAAAGGGCAAACTCACTTGTTTTGCCTTTGACGGTTGCTGGCTCTCCGAGAACGTCGGCGTAGACTGCCAAGACGGTGAAGAAATATTTCGTGTTAGGTTTCAGATCTGTCACAAACACTGTGCTCTCGCTGGCATCCAAAACAATCTGTCATGTGCGACCCACACATACACAAAAGGGAAGAGAGCATATGTACACGCATGAACGCTTTGCAGGTTTCCCTTTGCTGGTGTGTCTCAGAATAAAAGCAGTGGATGGAATCCCATTTGTGGAGACTTTACAGCACCATGCTTCCATTTTAACTGTCATGGCAACACAGTGTGGAATCCCGACATTTCATTGCATCTTAGGGTGAATCTACACTGTAGAATTAATGCAGTTTGGCATCACTTTGACTCAATGCGATGGATTTTTAGCCTTACCAAACTACAACTCCCATGAGTCCATAACATTTAGCCATGGCAGCTAAACTAGTGCTGAACTGCATTGGTTCTGCAGTGTAAATGTATTTATAGACATGTCTAAATTTCATTCTTGCAGGTAAGAGTTCATTAAAATTATTTTAAATATGTTTTTATTAATGTTCAGGCTTTAAGGGAATTACTCATAGTAAAGCAGTGTTTCCCAACCAGTGTGCCATGAGTGATCATCAGGTGTGCCGTGGGAAATTGGAACCTCCAATACCCTTTCTTCCCCCTCCTGCCGAACACTTTTTCTTCTCCACTCGGGCTCCCTTCTTCCCAGCCTAATTCTGCTCACTTTGCCTCGCTTTGCTCACGCTGCTCTTCTGCCCTCCTCCCCAGGGAGGAAGACGTAACCTGTGCAGGCGCTACTGCACAGACTCGCCCCATGTCTTCCTCCCTCCCCTCCACAGTGCTCTCTGGATACAGGTGAACTACAACTCCAAAACTCAAGGTCAATGCTCACCAAAGTCTTATAGTATTTTATCTTGGTTATGATAGTTCTGTGTGGGAAGTTTGATTCCATTCCATCATTGGTGGAGTTC
Source organism: Anolis apletophallus (assembly GCA_030556195.1). NCBI lineage: Eukaryota > Metazoa > Chordata > Lepidosauria > Squamata > Anolidae > Anolis > Anolis apletophallus. The sequence continues at coordinate 134,200,186 of JARBWK010000009.1, read as the reverse complement.
AGAATGCTCTTTGATTGCGGGTAAACTATAACTCCCAGCTGTTGAGCAAGACCTTCATGTGTGTCTTTCTGCCATTCCTGCAAGGATATCTATGTTGTGTTCATCGAAACAGGCCCAGGTTTCACACTGATTCTTATGTATTATAATAATACTTTAAACTGAGTGTATAAATACATTTTAAAACATATTAACTATATGTATTACTGTGTTAGAGTGTCATTTTGTGTCATTTTGGTTGGTGGTGTGCCCCAGGATTTTGTAAATGTAAAAAATGTGCCGTGGCTCAAAAAAGGTTGAAAATCACTGTAGTAAGGGACTTATTTCCAAAGCAGGTTCAGCACCTTAAACAGTTCCTTTCTCCATCAGACTAATGGCGCATCTACATTGCAGAATGAATGCAGAGAAGGCATAATAATAATAATAATAATATTTCTATCCAGCTTTATTTCTCCCATAAAGAGACCAAAAGTGGTTATTAATATAAGCAGTACAATGTATATTTAATTATGTTTGAATGTTTACAATGTTTTTGTTTGAATGTTTTATCTTGGCGACCTAGTTTATATGTATTTATTTTACTTGTATTTTAATATTTTATTGTTTTCATGATGTTTTAAATTGTAATTTGGCATTGAATCCTTGTTGTTAACCGGCCTGAGCCCCTCTGCCGAGGTAGAGAAGATCAGTATATCAATGTTTTAAATAAATAAATAATAATTACATATTTGCATATTATAAATTGTATGCTAATGCTTTTATGTTAAGCCGCTTTGAGTCTCTTTTGGGAGAGATAAATAAGTAAATCTATCTCTCCCAAAGGGAGAAATATGTATGTATGTATTATTATTATAAATATAATGGTAGTTATATTTAATTATCCCCTGGTATCGCAGTGAGTAAAACTGCTGACCTTCTGAACTTGCTGACTGAAAGGTTGCTGGTTCAAATACGGGGAGCGAGGTGAGCTCCCGCTGTTAGCCCCAGCTTCTGCCAACCTAGCAGTTCGAAAACATGCAAATTTTAGTAGATCAATAGATACCGCTCCAGCGGGAAGGTAACAGTGCTCCATTCAATCATGCCAGCCACATGACCTTGGAGGTGTCTATGGACAACACCGGCTTTGTGGCTTAAAAATGGAGATGAGCATCACCCCCCAAAAGTCGGACATGACTGGACTTAGTGTCAGGAGAAAATCTTTAATGATAATAATAATAATAGCACTGGGTGCAATGCCTAAAGACCTTGGTCTGCACCTAAACACAATCACCATATGTCAGATGCTGGGATCTGCACTCATTATTTGCCGATACACCACACAGTCCTAGACACTTGGGAAGTGTCTGATGTGTGATCTAATACAACAGCCAGCAGATTGACCTTGTTTGCTGTTTACTAATCTTGTTGTGTTTATAATAATAATAATAATAATAATAATAGACATACAACCATTAAGTTAAACACTGATACTATTGAAAATAAATAGCTGAAACCATTACATCTAATGGGGGGGAAATCTATGCACCTAACTAAAACTCTTCACAGAACTTGCAAAACTACAACTCCCAGGATTCCAAAGCATTGAGCCATGGCAGTCAAAGTGGTGTCATTCCACAGTGTAGATGCAAACACTGGCAAGGAATTCCAAGTATGAAAATTGCACATCCCAAGATTTCATAAGATGGAAACATGGCAGTAAAAGTGGGTGCATGGCGCCATATTTGTGTGGTGCGAAAGGGCTGGGTAAGGGGGCCAATAGACTTTTCCCACACAATTGTACCTGTCGCTGATCCACTGGAACATCTTGCCCAGGAGCTGAGAGTGAATCAAAGAGGACTTGGTAGCCGGTCACTTTCCCTGTGGCTGGTGTCCAGGTGAGTCTCAGAGAGTTGTGGCTTTGCTCGCTGACAGTCAAGTCCCGTGGCTTGGTTATCTTCTCCACTGCAAGGAAAATAATAAAATAATAATACACTTTATTTATATTCCACTCTTCTCACCCCGAAGGGGACTCAGAGCAGATTACAGGTACACATACTTAGCAGACAATCCCTGACTTTTCCACATACACAACATATTTATTTATTTATTTATTTATTTATTAGGTACAGGCTCGGGCGGATCACAACAAGAATAAAATGTACAATACAAATGCACAACAATTCCATAAAAACAGTAAAACATAGTCAATAGCCAACTAAATACATATCCCAAGTTCTGAACTGGTAAAGATGAGCCGATGTTCTGAAGGGACAAACTCTGGCCATGCATTGCCCGGACATGATTGGGTAGCGAGTTCTGATGAACCGAGGCAAACTCCCACCAGGGGAGCTGAATCTCATCTCTCAGCGTTCCCAGCATCCCTTGTTGTTCCTTCCGCATTCCTCAGCATTCCTGGAGTTCTCTAATGGCCTCATAATTCAGCCTCCCCACTTAATGTGGTACCTTTATCTCCTACTTGACAGCTGCAACTGTCTTTCGGGCTGCAAAGGTCGACAGCAGGCTACACTTAAAGGTCGAGCACCCACCTCGACCCAGGCAGGTCTCGAACTCATGACCTATTGGTCAGAGAGATCTTATGCAGCTGACACTTAGCCAGAAGTAAGCTGAGTGAAACTTCAGGTCGAGAGGGTAGCAGCCCAGAAGGTGCATCTACTTCTACACCGTATAATTAATGCAGTTTAACACTACTTGAACTGACTCAGTGCTATGGAATCCCAGGAGTTATAGCCTTCTCTGCCAAAAAGTGTTGGTGCCTCACTGGAACTACAACTCCCAAGATGCCATAGCATTGTGCCATGGCAACAAAAGGGTTTGCTTGCATTAGTCCTGCAATGTAGATGCACTCAAAGAGGATCTTTCCTTAGTCCACAGTTATATACTGTAGCTATATTTCCACTTTAACTGCTATGGGATTTTGGGATTTGCAGTGTAGGGAGCAGGGAAGCATTTTGTATTTATTTCCCTGCCTAAGTGGACTACCTTATATTTCTCCCTGTTGAATAACAGATGTCAAAGACAGGTCTTTGGACTCACCGTTGTCTCTCTGCTTGACCGGTTGTGGAGGCTCTGAAGCAGTGACACAAAGCCGCCTGGAGAGCTTTCGGGAAAGGCTGCCCAGCTCCTGGAAGTCTTCAGCATAAAGCACATGCTCCTCAATAGGGTTGGATGCTATTTTCCGTAGCTCATTTCGATCTGCAGTTTTTATTCCTTATTTATAGGGAAAATAGGAGGGAGAAAAGCAAAGCAGACTCGGTTCAAGGTTGTTTTTTTTTTTGGAAGCTAAATAGCCTTGGTCCTGGTTAGTCCTTGGATGGGAAACCAGAAAAATAATAAGACCAAGAAGTTCCAGGTTTAGCGAGGAAGGAATGTGGTCTGTAGGAAACTGCAGCCAACTTTCGCTTAGGATGCGACTTGCTATTAAAGGTGGCACTATTTTATATTGTTTTTATAACAGGTGTTATTCTATATTTATTAATATTGGTATTACTAAAGGTAAAGGTTTCCCCTGACATTAAGTCCAGTCGTGTCCGACTCTGGGGGTTGGTGCTCCATTTCTAAGCCGAAGAGCCGAAGTTGTCCATAGACACCTCCAAGATCATGTGGCCAGCACGACTGTATGGAGCGATGTTACCTTCCCGATGGAGCGTTATCTATTGATCTACTCATATTTGCATGTTTCTGAACTGCTAGGTTGTCAGAAGCTGGGGCTGACAGCGGAACTGTTGGGCAGCTGGCTGGAAGTCAGCTGCGTTAAGATCACTACTGACCGAAAGCTCATGACTTTGAAGCCCGCCCAAGTCGGAGTGAGCTCCCAACCAAAATTGTGTCGCTTGTTGTCGACCTTTCCAGCCCGAAAGACAGTTGCATCTGTCAAGTAGGAAATTGAGGTACCACTTTGTGGGGAGGCTAATTTAACGGATTTACAAGGCCATAAAATCTCCAGGAAGTATGCAAGGAATGAGGAAGCGGCAGCTCCCCTGGTGGCCAGAAGCTGGAATGTTAAATAGCCTCTGAGTGTCTGTCTATATATGTTGTGTGTCTATGGCATTGAATGTTTGCCATGTATATGTGCATTGTAATCCGCCCTGAGTCCCCTGTGGGGTGAGAAGGACGGAATATAAATACTGCAAATAAATAATTTAATTAATAAGCTCACGCCGCTCCCCAGATTTGAACCTGTGACCTTTTGGTCAACGAGTTTAGCAGCTCAGCCGTTTAACCCACTGCGCCACCAGGGGCTTAGTCGTATCTATACTCAAATCTTTTATTTTTGCATGGAAGGGCAAAACTGTCAAGGGACTGCATCCGTATGACACTTTGCAGATGTTCCCTTAGTGCCAAAATATTGAACCTCCCTGGAATATCATAATAATATAATTTAAGTGCTTGGATTTCTACCAGACATACCCACTGCAAACACTGTTACTCCTGCATCCCTTAGGAGCGCCGCCTGCTCTTCGACCAAACTGGAAGATTTGCCTTCTGTAATTAAAATGACTACCTGCAATAAAAAAACAGTTTAATTAAAAATGGGAAAATACATATGGAGAATCTCCACTTCCAAGATTTCCATGCCTTTTGTTTCACTCATGCAAGGTTGAATTGGATGGCTCTTGGAATCTCTTCCAACTCTGTGACTTTATGAATTTGTTATGCCCTAAGACAGGCATGGTCAAACATGGGCCCTCCAGGTGTTTTGGACTTTAACTCCCACAATTCCTAACAGCCTCAGGCTTAAGTGGCTGAGGGAGGAAAGGAAAGGGCCTGAGGCTGTTAGGAATTGTGGGAGATGAATCCAAAACACCTGAAGGGCCCATACCTGCTCGAAAACATGAAAAGGGTGCTCTTCAGATTATAATTATCACTGGCTTCTGGCTAAGATTCCAGCAGGGGTTTATGATAGACAGGCCTGGATTAACACCTTTCTGCGCCCTAGGCCACTCTTTGCTATTATGCCCCCACCCAACCTCTTATCCCCCCCCCACCACTCAGACCCACACTTGGCTGGTTTTCGCCATGGTGCCTCCGAAGCAGAAGAGAAAGGCGAGTAGGCACCATCCCGCCACTTCCAAGGTCCCCATTCCCACTGGCTGGAAAGCTCCGCTGTGCTCTGAAGGTCTCCTCAGGAGTCGGGAGGCTTGGGGAGAGTGCAGTGGGTGCAAACTCGCTCCAAGGGTGCGCACGAGAGAGAGAGTGTGTGTGAGAGAGAGAGCGCGCACGCAAGAGAGCAAAAGAGAGAGAGAGAGCGCGTGAGAGAGAGAGAGAGAGCAAGAAAAAGAGAGAGAGAGAGAGAGAGCCGTGAGAGAGAGAATGAGCATGAGAGAGAGTGCGCACGTGAGAGAGAGAAAGAGCAAGAGAGAGAGAGAGAGCAAGAGAGAGAGAGCGAGAGAGAGCGTGCATGAGAGAGAGAGAGAGAGAGAGCGCACGCGAGAGCAAGCGAGAGATGTCCGCTTGGCGTCCGCTCCCGGAGGGGATGGAGCAGAGACTTTGCCGGGAGAAGGAGTGAGGAGGGGCATGAGAAAGGGGGAAAGAGGTGCGCGGACCAGGGGGTTTTTTTGGTCGGTGATCTGCGCCCACCCCCCCACCCCCCTCGGCTTGTGCCCATAGGCCAGGCCTGTCCAACAGGTGGCCGGGGGGGCCGTACACGGCCCCCAGCCCCTTGGATACGGCCCCCTACCCTCCAGCAAGAAATAAGATGTTTTTTTAAAAAATTCAATAAAAATATTTATTTATTATTATTATTATTTATTTTTGTCCCACCCCTTGGCTTTCCATTGGCCCCGTCCTCCTGGGGGAGGGAGGGAGGGAGGGAGTGACGTCTCTCGTTGGCCTTATGGGTAATCCGGGCATGATGATAGATTTCCAGCAGTGATTGAGCATGAATTTGCACTGGAAGACCTACAAATGCCTGTTTGCTCTATGAATCGCTAGATCTTCCAGTTGCATGGAGGGACGTACAGCTTCCCAGAAAGTATGCATTGATAAAATCCACAAATAATCAAACCTGCAAGTCTTAAACCTGCAAATGTGGAGAGCAGACTGTAGTTATAAATCAGGGCTGACTTGCCGGCACATCACAAGATTGCTTGAGATTACTTCCTTTGGTGACTGCAGGTGGCACTATTGCTCTGCGCAAGCTCTCCTTCTGTGGTTTGTCCCTTTGGCTTCCAGTTTGCTCACCTTTGCTGCATCTCCTCTGAAAGCTCCTGTAGTGATCAATGTGTCAACCAAGAAGGAGAGCGCATGGCCCGTCCTGGCTTTGCCACCTTGGAAGGACATGTCCCGAACTGCCACCAGCACCTCCTCAATCGTGATATAATCTGTCAGGTCGATGCTTATTCTAGGGCCAACACAAGGAAACACAGAAAGGGAATATCTTGTTATGACAGGGGTGCTCACACTTTTCCAACATGCGAGCTACTTATAAAACAACCAAGTCAAAATGACCTACCTACCCACGACTCAGAGAGCCATAAAAGCAAAATATTTGGAAATGTATTTCAGTGAGAGCCATATAATATATTTTAAGACTGAATTCAACTAAATGTGAGCATAATATTATGAATGTATTCATAATAATAATGATAATATTCATTCAGCCTCTGCTACTACTGATAATAATAATAGTAACAACAACAATAGGTTCCTAGAGTAGAAGGAGACCTCCAAGGGCCATCCAGTACAATCTCCTTCTGCCATAAGGGAAAAACACAATCAAAGCATTCCTCACAGATGGCTATTCAGCCTCTGATAACAACAACAACAACAACAATGGGTTCCTAGAATAGGAGGAGACCTCCAAGGGCCATCCAGTCCAACCTCCTCCTGCACCTGGGTGGCATCGGGAGCCTGCGGGGCGGGACTGAGCCTTCCTCCCGCCCTGCCTGCGATCTACCAGGACGCCCTACGCGATCTACCAGTAGATCGCGATCTCCCTAATGACCACCCATGTGTTATGAGGATTGATTCAAACTGTCAACATTCCACTTGCCTCATTTCCAACAGGCCTATGAACAAACCTCTGAGGATGCTTATTTATTTATTTATTTGGTACATTTCTATACGGCAACCTCTCAGTCGCCTCCGGGGCGGTTCACAAGGCAACAATTCAATGCCAACAAGATCATAAAAAAAGAAAACATTTAAGACAATTAAAAACATTAACATATAAATTAAAACCATAACAGTAGTAAAAACAAATCATTTTGTCTCCTAGATAAAAACAGAGTACAATTGTTCCAAATCCTATGTCTGTTACACTGCCTTTTCAAATAGCCAGGTTTTGACTTTTTTTCCGGAAGGTCAAATGTATTTGTGACATAGACGGAGTCAAGAGCAGGGCCTCCCCAGATGATCTTAACATCCTAGATGGTTCATAAGGGGAGATGTGTTTGGTAAGTTGGGCCAGAACCATTTAGGGCTTTTTAGGCTAAAGCCAGCACTTTGAATTGTGCCTGGTAGCAGCAAAGCACCGGGACTGTGGCACAGCTGGCTGGGAGTCAGCTGCATAAGATCTCTACTGACCAGAAGGTCATGAGTTCGAGGCCTGCCCGGATTGGGGTGAGCTCTTGACCAATTGTGTAGCTTGTTGTCTGTCTATATATGGTGTATGTCTATGGCATTGAATGTTTGCCTGTATATGTGAACATAAGAACATAAGAACATAAGAAGAGCCATGCTGAATCGGGCCTCAGCCCATCTAGTCCAGCATTCTGTGTCACACAGTGGCCCACCAGTTGTACACAGGGATCTCTAGCAGAAAGGAGGGCAAAACCCTCACCTGCTCCCGACCCCCCACAACCAGTACCCGGGGAAATCCTGCCTGCCTCCATCAACACAGAGGTGGCACTTGGATGTCCATTTCAGTTGCTACTGATTCCCTTGGTATCCATGAATCTGTCTAATCCTGCCTTGAAGCTGTCCAGGCTGACCGCTGTCACAACCTCCTCTGGAAGTGAATTCCATAACCCAATGACCCTCTGGGTGAAGAAATATTTCCCTTTATTAGTCCTAATTTTCCTACCTTGGAGCTTCAGGGAGTGCCCTCTAGTCCTAGTGTTTTGTGACAAAGAAAATAGTTTTTCTTTATTCACCTTTTCTATCCCATGCATGATTTTATACACTTCGATCAAGTCACCTCTTAAACGCCGTCTTTCAAGGCTGAAAAGACCAAGGCGTTGCAACCTGATTTCGTAAGGGAGTTGCTCCATCCCTTGGATCATCCTTGTTGCCCTTTTCTGTACCTTTTCCAGTTCCGTTATATCCTTCTTGAGGTGCGGTGACCAGAATTGTACACAGTATTGAGTATGTGCATTGAGATCCACCCTGAGTCCCCTGTAGGGTGAGAAGGGTGGAATATAAATGATGATAATAATAATATGCTCCCTGAGCGCCGCTCCTGTTAGTAATCTGGCTGCCATCAGTTGGACCAATTTAAGCTTCCGAACAGTCTTCAAAGGCAACCCCATGTAGAGTGCATTGCAGTAGTCTATACGGGATGTAACCAGAGTGTGGACTACCGTGGCCAAGTCAGACTTCCCAAGGTATGGGTACAGCTGGCGCAAAATAATAATAATAATAACTGCTTGCCACAAATGCAGGCGAAATGTCAGGAGAGAATGCTACTGGAACATGGCCACACAGCCTGAAAAACTCACAGCAACCCATTCTTTCAAATATTTCAGACTGGCTGTCATGTTCTCTCTCAGCTTTCTCTTCCCCATACTAAACATATCCAGCTCCTAAGCTGCTTCACACAGGTCTCTATTTCACGGAGTCACAGATTCAAACAACAGGAAAATAGATTCTACCTGAATATTAGAAAGATAGTAAGAACTAGCTATTATACAATGGAATATGTTGCTGCCTGGGAAACTGATGGAGATTTTTAAATAGAGGCTGGGTGGTCATTGGTTGGGATGACTTGGATTATGTTTGTCTACAAGACAGAAGGAGGTTGGGCTGATGGGTTATGATCCAACTCTGTGATTATACAACTGGAATAGATTCAGAAAACCATTTCAGGAACAACAAAGAGGATGGGATGGATTTCTACTTTCCTCACCTTGGTTTATCTCCATATAGCACCACGCTCACACGGACGCCAGCCTTTCCAAACATCACATGTTCAAACGTCCGGATGACATTGTAGACGAAGTCTTTGACCTGCTGGAAGTTGCTCTCCCCGACACTCCAGGACTCGTCCACAAGGAACACCATGTCTGCTCTCTCCGCCATGCTGCAGGCTGAGGAAAGAGGCGGAAAGACTTTGAATTGTAGAAATCAAAGCATCATAGACTTAGTCCCAGCCACTTCTGCCAGGTCGTTTTGGATACATCGATGTTTACCATTTACAGAAATGATCAGCTACTGCCAGAAGGGACAGAGAGATTAATCTATGCTGACGATCATGCCATCACCATTCAAGCAGAGAGCTTTGAAATGGTTGAACAGAAACTCTCTGAAGCTTTAGGTGCTCTTACTGCCTATTACAGGGGAAATCGGCTGATTCCTAATCTGAAACACAGGCGTGTGGTTTTCACCTTAGGAACAGACAAACATCTCGAGTTCTGAGGATGACCTGGGAAGTGATCCCACCGGAGCACTGCAGCACACCCAAATTCCCGGGAGTCACTCTGGACCAGACCTGGGCAATTGCCAGCCCTCCGGGTGTTTTGGACTTCAACTCCCAGAAATCCTAGCCAGTTTACCAGCTGTTAGGATTTCTGGGATTTGAAGTCCAAAACACCCGGAGGCCAGGTAATTGCCCAGGTCTGTCTGTGCTCTGACTTACAAGAAGTACACCTTGACTATCAAGCAAAACGTGAAATAATATTGTACGAAAGCTGACTGGCACAGCCTGGGGATCACAACCAGACACAGTGAAGACATCTGCCCTTGCGCTTTTCTACTCTGCTGCTGAGTGCACATGCTTAGTATGGAACACATCTCACTATGTTAGAACAGTGGATGTGGCTCTTAATGAGACATGCTGCATTATCACAGGTTGTCTATGCCCAAAACTGCTGTTTAGCCGGTATCGCACCACCCGACATACGTTGGGAAGTAGCACCCAGTAATGAAAGGACCAAGGCATTGACATCTCCGGCCCATCCTATCTTCGGATATCAGTGAGCATACCAACATCTTAAATCAAGAAATAGCTGCTTAATATCTACAGAGATACTTGCATGAACATCTCAGCAAGCGAAAGTCCAAAAGTGGCAGGCTATTTTAAAAATTATTTATTATCTTCATTTCTACCCCGCCCTTCTCCCACAAGGGGACTCAGGGCAGCTTCAAATATGCATCAATGATGCTATCCAGTATCCACATAAACATTCAATTAAAACAATTGGCTCAATTATAAACATTATAAAATCACCAATAAAATTCCTTCACATTCAGATGAACATGCCGCTAAACCAGAGTCCAGCCAAATAAATCCAATATTGTCACGTCATAATATTCAAGTCCAGCTGCCATTGTCCAATAATCAATACCTTTAGTTGAACGCCTGGGCCCACAGCCAGGTCTTTAGTTGTTGTAGTTGAGCAAGCTGAGCCTATAGTTGCTACAGGTAGTAACTTGGAGGAAGATGCTTTGTTTGAAAGGTCACTTGAAGAGGGGGATTTGGGCAGGATTGCTGCAGCTGGAAGGAAGAGAGCTGCAAGTGATTCTAGTTTGGAGGGTGAAGAACAAAGGAGAAAGGTCCGACAAATACTTAGAGAGGCTACCAGTGAAGACACTTGTGAAGGTTTTGAAGCAGAGTTAACATCAGAAGAGAATGATACAGAGCTGGACTCAGCGTTGGTGCAGGATGTCAGGAATGTTTTGAATGCTGAGTCCAGTGAGAGTTCATTCTTTGGCTTTTCAAGCGATCAGGGGTGGCCTAGTGGGAATGCTGAATCAGATTGGGGTCCTTTAAGTGCTCATGAAAGATGGGAGGCGTGGAGGAATACATCCAGCACTGCAGCTGTGGGGACTGAGGCAGATTTGGGTGGGGATTCTGATGCCTCTGATTTGTAATGGTATAAAGGTAATGCCTGGGGGTTTGGGACTCTGCGGTCGGCCAAGGTGTTGCCGGTGGGGTTCTCGTTCCTGTATCTTGTTACTCTTGATCTTCATGCCTTTATTCCTGGTTTCCAGCTATCTGTGAGTATTGGGCTGTTTTCATGTAGGGTTCTGGGTGAGCTGCAATGGCAGCTCTAGCTGAAACTGTTGTATGTTGGGGGGTTTGGGGATTTAATGTTTCTTTTTATGCCTAGTGACTACCGTGTTTCATTTGACCATTCCTGTGTTGCTGTGAGTGACTGCTTGCATGGTATTGTATATTTGGTGGAAGGGAGAGGCTGTGGGTTGTGGGGGCCTTGATGTATGTTATTTGTGTATACTTAGCTCCTGTGGATTAGGAAGCACTCCTCCTTTCCTTTTGGATGAAAACATCATACAGACTTCTTGCCTGGACAAAGACAAAGCCAAGGGCGACAGACAGACGTCTTTATTGTTTACTAAGAGACTCTTTTTTTGGGTGTTGGGTTTTTGGGATTCTGAAAGCTGGTTTGTGGCTATGTTTTATGTTCCAATAAACTGTTAATACTTTTACTAAGTTTGGCGTGTCTCAAGGCCATCTGTGGAAGCTACAACATTAGTTGTCTCCTAAAGGACAGGGGGGAGGTGGCCAACGTGATGTCCTTAGGGAGGGAGTTCCACAGACAGGGGGTCACTGCTGAAAAGACCCTGTCTCTCATCCCCACCAGCCGCATCTGTGAGAGTGGCAGGAACAAGAGCAGGGCCTGTCCTGGAAATCTTAAGCTACATGATGGTTTGTAGCAGGAGATACGTTCAGACATGTAAACTGGGCCAGAGCCATTTAGGGCTTTAAAGGTTAACACCAGCACTTTGAATTGTGCCCAGAAGCTAATTGGCAGCCAGTGAAGCTGGCGCAACAGAGGAGTGGTTCGCTCCATCATGTACGCCGCTCCCGTTAGCAACCTCACTGACAACTGTTGGACTAATTGAAGCTTCTGAGTAGTTTTCAAAGGCAGCCCCATGTAGAGAGCATTGCAGTAGCCTAAATGGGGTGTAACCTGAGCGTGGACCACTGTGGTCAAGTCAGACTTCCCAAGGAACGAGCACAGCTGGCATGAACATCTCAGCAAGCGAGAGTCCAAGTTGGCGCACAAGTTTTAATTTTGCAAAAGCTCTCCCAGCGACCGCCGAGATCTTGGGTTCCAGGCTGAGCGATGAGTCCAGGATCATCCCCAAACTATGAGCCTGTATCTTCAGGGGGAGTGTCACCTCATCTAACACAGGCTGTAACCCTATGCCCCTGTTCGGCCTTTCGACTGACCAGGAGTACCTCTGTCTTGTCTGGATTAAGTTTCAATCTGTTCACCCTCATCCAGTCCGTCACAGAGGGCAAGCACCGGTTCAGGACCTGCAAAGCCTCCTTAGTGACAGGTGGAAAGGAATGATAGAGTTGAACATCATCTGCATACAGCTGACATCTGACCCCAAAACTCTGGATGATCTCTCTTCCAGCAGACTAGAACCCGATGGCTGATAAGATAAGAGACTCCCTTCTGGGCATACAGAAGACTGGGTGACTGGGAAGGTGCTGAACAGATTCCACTCTGGCACCACGAGATGCAGAGCCAATCTTAAGAAATGGGGCTACAAAGTGGTGTCCCTGACATATGAGTGCGGAGAAGAACAAACCACAGACCACTGACCACAATGCGGCCTGAGCCCTGACACATGCACAATGGAGGACCTTCTCACAGTGACAATAGAGGTACTCCAAGTGTCCAGCTTCTGGATCCTGATCCTTTCCTCTTGGGTATTCTCTATACCTCCCAATTTGGGATCATCTGCAAACTTGATAAGAATGTCTTCTATTCCATCATCAAAGATATTAATGAAGTTGTTGACTAGTCCTGAAAGCCCCAGGAGAGACCCCTTTGCCCCCCACTGGCCCCTTCTCTCCAAAAAGACATGTCAGCAGTCACCCTGAACGCCAAATCGCCAGGACAGGTGATAACTGCCAACCAGGTAATAGGAAAGAAGGATCACCAACCCACCCCCCTGCAGTTTAATTGAATAATCTCACTGTCCTAGAGCTATCACAGCTGGCAGGGAGGTAACCAGCATAATGGGAACATCATTTAAAGCAATGACAAAGCCTTTTCCGGCTCTTAACGGGTTTAATCTATTTTAATTGGTTTTCACTGTCTGTATGAATGATATTTCATGGGCCGAGTCCAGGTGAAATGCCACGGAAGCCCAGACGTACACACACTTGCATCGGAAATCTGGTTTTGAAATGTCACCTTTCTCCCTCCAGTTCCCTCTTTGTTTGGTGGGGAAGGGAAGACAGGCTTGTGAACATGGAAACCCTAACACACTCACACTTGAAACGGGTTGCTTCTCACATTTATTTTCATATTAATAGTGACCAGGATAAATGGTCTAAATACCAAAAGGCACCAGACCCTGACTGACCTTGGAAGCTAAGCAGGGTCAGCCCTGGTTGGTATTTGGATGGGAGACCACAGCGAATACCAGGTGCTGCAAGCTACATTGCACAAGAAGGAAATAACTGTGTGGTAGAACTCAGTAGATTACTTTTGTTCCAGCCATTTGAAATGCCTTTTCTTTTTTGGGCTGTTTGGATATGTCGTACACCAGAGCAGGAACACCTCTGACTTTCCAACCAGATAATGGTTTATTATTTAATTATTTAATTAATTAATTAATTACAGTCTTTATATTCCACCCTTCTCACCCCACAGGGGACTCAGGGTGGATCACAATGCATATAAACATGGCAGATATTCAATGCCATACATACATACATACATACATTACATACATACATACATACATACATACAGAGACACAGAGGCTATTTAACTTTCCAGCTTGATGAGGATATGCTTTTTGAATTCTGGCCACCGGGGGAGCTGTCGCTTCACCGTCCACTTGTGACACCGATGGAGTACTTCCTCATTCTTTTGCACGGTGCTAGAGAGTTTTATGGCATCGTTTTATTAGCCTCCGCGCATAAGCGGTATCTAATTTTCCAACTTGACAGATGCAACGGTCTTTCAGGCTGCAACGGTCAACAGCAAGTTAGAAAATTGGCTGGAAGCTCACTCTGACCCGGGCTGGCTTTGAACTGCTGACCTCTTGGTCAGTAGTGATTTTAATGCAGCTGACTCACAACCAGCCGAACCACAACCCGATGTTATATTTCTTTTGCTGTAGATGAACTGAATGCCTCCATCTCTGAAAGCTCTGCCTCTGTTTACTAAAACTTTGCTTTCTGACCAAGGTTTCACTATCCTCTCCCTCATTAACTCCTGCACCTGGCAAGTCAACCCCCCTGTTGTGCCAGCTCAATCGGCTGCCAATTAGCTTCCGAGCACAATTCAAAGTGCTGGTTTTGACCTACAGAACCCTATACGGTACCGGCCCAGTTTACCTGTCTGAACATATTCTCCCCTATGAACCATCAAGAGTGTTAAGATCATCTGCAGAGGCCCTGCTCTTAGTCCCACCACCTTCGCATGCACGTCTGGTAGGAACGAGAGACAGGACCTTTTCTGTGGTGGCCCCCCGGTTGTAGAATTCCCTCCCAAATGAAATTAGATCTGCTCCCTCCCTCCTGACTTTTAGGAAGCTGGTGAAAACATGGCTGAGCAATGAAGCCTTCGCAGAATGAAAAAGGAGATTGTGAATCGACTAAAGTCGCTAACCACTAGATTTGGACTGAATACATGTACTGAATTGGACTCAATTTTACTTTGGCAAAAGGCTTTTTTTTTAAAAAAGAAGTATTTATTATGGTTTTCCAAAGATTTAAAAGAAACATAAAAACAGATCATTGGAAGGAAGGGGTAGGAAAGGGAGGGGGCTTTTAATGTATTTATTAGGCATGGTTTCGAAACCAAAAATCGTGATTCTAAAATCAAATGGGGGGGGGGGGGGTTTGATTAGTAAAAGAAAGACTTACAAAAAAATTTCCAAAAATTTCTAAAATGTAACTTAATTACTAACGAAATTTGTTAGTAGTTCGTATGCCAGCACATGCGCATTCCAGATGGTTTTGGCCTACAACTCCCAGAAATCCTAACAGCTGGTAAATTGGCTGGGATTTCTGGGAGTTGTAGGCCAAAACTTGAATAAATCACACTGAATTCTAGATGGGACTCTCCAAATAGGAAGGAGGGAGGGAAGGAGGGAGGGAGCGGGTATTCTATTCTTGGAAGCAGCAAAAAAAAAGGAGGAGCCCCCCCCCTTTTTGTTTGTTTGGAGATGGCGTTTAAGCTTGCTTGGCACCATGGCCCAATTGGACAGCTTCTCACCACACACCAAGCACAGCGGAATCGGTGCTGTCGCATCCCCAGTGAAAGTGAATCCAAATGAAAGATAGCTTTCGCTGTATTGCCTCGAGCTCACCGTCTTTTCTTTTTTCTTTTGTCCACCACTGAATTAGGGCCTTCATCTGTGTCATAATTTTGTCCAGGGCCCTGTTCGGCATTTGCATTTTCCCTTCTCAAAAACTTCTCCATCACTGTCACTCGCTTGTCTTGCTGTGATCCCAAATTGCCACTCTCACTTGATGCGCAGCTGCAGCACTTACTCTAACTTTGTTTACTTAGCCGCGTCTGAGCGAATCCAAGATGGCGCGACCATAGCACTCTCGCGTCACTTCTTAGGTGATGCGAGAGTGCTATGGTTCCATTTCTTAAAGGGACAGATGCGCCTTATAGTTTATATATGAATGAAGTTTGAAAATAATTTCCCACGGCACATCTCTCATGCCACACTAGTGTTCCGTGGCACACTGGTTGAAAATCACTGCCATAAGGAACATCAACATGAACATCAGACACAGTCACAGACTGAACAGGCTGACATACAACAGGGTAGAAAAACAACACTATAGCCGAGAGCTTATACCTAGAAGGCAGGGCATATCTTTGGTCTCATGGGGTTATAGCAGGCATGAGGTTGTTAGGAATTGTGGGAGTCCAAAATACCTGGAGTTTGCCCATGCTTGGTGTAGATGCACTCTCTGTTGCGTTTGTCCTGAGCCACAAAAATACACAACCCTAAATACCCAACGGTTTTGCCAATATGTTTCAGGAGGGGTCCCCTTCTGTAACAGAGCACTGGCTCCAGACAGCTATATTAATCATAAGGGAGATATGATTTTATTTGAGAATTTCCCCTCGCCTCCTCGATTACTCCGTTTCATAAATCAAAAGGTTGCCGGGGACACGTCCAGACGCTGATTTATGGCGCTGTTCCCGGTCCTGAATTAAACGGCATTATAGTCGAGTACATTGGCTTAATTGGCAGCTGGGGATTTAATATGGGCAAAATCTGGATGGAGCTGGAATTCAAACATCCCTTTAACTCTTCAGAGTTTAAAGCAGCGCTCTGCTCGCATGCAAGTCCTGGTGGGTTGGCATGTATGGGAAAATGTATGTCTGCTTTTGTCCATCTTGCAGATTTCCTGACTGCCTTGTGTCCCAGTGGGTTGTGAATCTAAATGATTTAAGGGGTTTGAAAGAATGGCATGTTTACGTTCTCTTAAAGTATTTACATGGCACTCTTTCATGTCAAAAGAATAATGATTTTTGAAAAATCCTGAGTATTTTGCAGTATATCATGGCAGGAAATGTATCTAGTTTGAACTAACCTTATTTATTTATCTATTTATTTATTTACAGCATTTATATTCTGCCCTTCTCACTCAGCAGGGGACTCAGGGCAGATCACAACACACATATACATGGCAAACATTCAATGCCATTTAGAC
This sequence comes from Anolis apletophallus, assembly GCA_030556195.1. Lineage (NCBI taxonomy): Eukaryota > Metazoa > Chordata > Lepidosauria > Squamata > Anolidae > Anolis > Anolis apletophallus. The sequence continues at coordinate 134,183,358 of JARBWK010000009.1, read as the reverse complement.
ATAAAACATATATAGACAGACACAAAGGCAATTTAACACTCCAGCTTTCCGGCTTCATGAGGGCATGCTTGATTCCGGCCACAGGGGGGCTGCTGCTTCACTGTCCACGTGTGACACCGAGTCCTTGATGAAGTACTTCCTCATTCTTGCGCATGCTTCTGGAAGGTTTTATGGTGTCGTAAATGAGTTAAATTAGCCTCCCTCGCTTAAAACGGTACCTAAATTTCGTACTTGACAGATGCAACTGTCTTTCGGGCTGCATAGGTCAACACCAAGCTAGACTATTAATGGTTAGGAGCTCACTCTGACCCGGGCTGGCTTCGAACTCATGACCTCTCGGTCAGTAGTGATTTAATGCAGGGCTGTCCAACTGGAGGCCCTGGGGCCGCATACGGCCCCCCAGCCCCTTCCCTCCGGCCCCCTAAGCTTTTTAATAAAAAATAAAAATTGAAAAAAAAATAAAAATAAAAATACCTACTTCCGGGTTCGAAGCAAGTATACACAATCCACACGGGATTTCGCTGTCAACGCGAGATCACGCCAGCGTTGACAGCGAAATCCCGTGTGGATTGCGTATACTCGCGATACTCTTCAGCTACTCTACTACTGGATCGCTGAGGCCCACAGACGCGATTAGGACCTTCTTCGACTCAGTCGGTCGTCGCCTCTCTCGTTGTCCGGGTACTCCTCGATCCTGTGCATTTGGAAAAGGTAGGCCGAAGCAGGGGGCTCCTCGGGGGCTCCTCATTCCCTCCCTCCATCTCCCCTCATGTATTAAATATAAAATTAAATATATTTAAAGATGAAATCAGGGGAGATGGGATACATTAAAATAAGGGGAGAGGAGAGGATGGAATTAAATATATTTAATATTAAATAAAAATAATTTAATATCTTATCCCTGCATTTTATCTCAGTAAAAGATTATATTTGACTGTATGCATGCAGGGGCGGGGGTGGGGCGGGGGGCGGAGCTGGGGAGGGGGCGGAGCCAGGGGCAGGGCGGAGCCGGGGGCGGGGGCAGACCCTACGGCCCCCCAGGTCATCAGTGACCGGAATTCAGGCCCCTGGGCCGGTAGAAGTTGGACAGCCCTGATTTAATGCAACTGGCTAACTAGCTGCGCCACAGCCCGGTCAGAGAGTGGGAAATGTATGGTGCTACCACACTTGAGCATGAAACATGAATTTTGCATATAGGTAGCTTGGAAACAGTTTATGTGAAAGGGATCTAGGAGCCTTAATAGCTGGACATGAGGCAAAAGTGTGATTGCAGCAGCTAAAAAAAACCATACATGTTTGCCATGTATGTGTGTGCATTGTAATCAGGGGCGGTCCTACAAGATAGGCCAAGTAGGCGGCCGCCTAGGGCGCCATCTGGGAAGGGGGCGCCATCCTGGCCCTGCCGATGTTCCTCAGACAGTGCTGCAGCTGCCTGCTTTTTTACCCCGGCCTTGTGCGCTCCGACGCCGCTTCTGGGCATGCGCAGAGGTTTTCACGCAGGTGCAGTTGCTCCGGAGCTGAAGTTGAGCGCAGGAGCAACTGCACATGCGTGAAAACCTCCGCGCATGCCCAGTAGCTCCCTTGCGCAGAAGCCTGTAAGCAAAGCACTCCCTATCGGGCAGGCAGGGAGTGCTTCCCCTCTCCCTTTGCCTCCGCCGCACGTGCGCGTTTGCAGGGAAGAAGAAAAGAATCAGTGAAGGAAGTGTAAGTGAAGGAATGAATGAAGGGCTTTCCTCCTCCTCCTCCTCCTCTGTGACCTCTTCTCTCCCTCCTTCCTTTCTTCGGCTCTATTTCTGTCTAGACCTGAGGGGCCTGAGGCTATGAGGAGTTGTGGGAGTTGGAGGCCAAAACACTTAGAAGGAGGGAGGGCGGGCCCAAGTTTGCCCAGGCCACGCTGCCTGTATTCGACCTCATTTGAACATTTTGGCTGTTTTTCTATTTACATTTTCATTGGGATCCTAATTTTGGACTTATGGGAGACTCCTATGAATTATGAGTCGGGTGATAGGTAATATATTCTGATTTTGATGCATTTACATTGCATTTCTTGTTGATTATTATACAGTTCTGCTTAATATTGTCATACAATATAATACAAATACAATATAACAATAAAATAATGATATATTTTATATTACATGTAATATTACAAACAATATTGCAGTATAGTTGTATTGTACAAAATAGTAATATATAATGTTTTATTTTACTTTATTTTGGGTTATTTGAGTTTTATAGGAGTAATGAAAATATTTAGTAGAGGATAATTTTATTTAAATAAATAATTTTATTATTTTATAATAATAATATAATAGAATGTTACATTATATTATAATGTCAATATATTATAATATAATTATATTGTAATGTAGTATAATATAATTATGATATAATATAGTATGAGTATGGTATAATATATTGTATATACATTGATACAATATAATACTACTAATGGTATTGTGATATTATAATTGTATATTTGTTTTACATGGGGGGCGGCAAAATAATGTTTTTTGGGGGGGGCACCAAAATAATGTTCGCCTACCATTTAAAATTACCTTAGACCGCCCCTGATTGTAATCCGCCCTGAGTCCCCTGCGGGGTGAGAAGGGCGGAATATAAATACTGTAAATAAATAAACCAGTGCATCCTCCAGGAAAGAAAGCCTGACTGCTCACTGGAGGGAAGGAGATTAGAGGCAAAGATGAAGTACTTTGGCCACAGAATGAGAAGACAGGAAAGCTTAGAGAAGAGAATGATGCTGGGAAAAATGGAAGAACAAAGGAAGAGGGGACGACCAAGGGCAAGATGGATGGATGGTATCCTTGAAGTGACTTGAAGGGAATTCTGACCTGGGATAGTCCAGGAGGTCACTAAGAGTCAGAAGCAACTGAATGAATAAACAACAGCAAGAACACTTTTCCTCTGGATGGATCTTTGGTTTGTTCTTGGTCTTGCAGCTCTTCTGATGTCTGTGTTGGAGTCTCCATTGGCATGTAGAGCCCAGTTTACTGCCTTTGCTTTGCTCTGAAGTTCAAAGAGTTGCCCGAGATCAGCCAGTGGGTTTCCAGAGCTGATTGGGATTTGAACCCTGGTCTCCACCCGCAAACCACGATGCTATGGAGTCCTTTTGTGTTGCGGTTGTACTACATTTCCCCACAAGTAACCCTCACCAGATATTTCACTTACTTTCTTGCAGAGCCAATATTTTGTCCGGAGCCAGAAGAGCAGCCAGAATGAGGAGGATCATGGGAGGTGACGTTTCCATTTTAGAAACCATCATAAAAACCCGTCCAGGGGCACAGGCATCATTGAATGGCTTGAAAAGTCAGATTCCTGCAATGGAAAACAAGGGATTTGCATAACTCTGGTACTAGAAAACTCCCAAACTCATCCAGAATATTATATATTAGGCCTGGGCAATCCATAGTTCTAAAGTACTTACAAAACTAAAGTTCTGGTGGTGAACACTAGGTGGCGCTGGTGCTTTGCTTCTATAGTTTTGCTAAAGTTCTGGTGGTGAACATTTCAGAACTCTAACAAAACCTTCAAAAATTTCATCATAAATGGCAGTTCCTAATTGGTTCTGTCTTAAAAATCGCCAATAATGAAATAATGACATTTTGAAAGTTTTGTTAGAGTTCTGAAATGTTCACCACCAGAACTTTAGCAACACTGTAGAAGCAAAGCACCAGCGCCACCTAGTGTTCACCACCAGAACTTTAGTTTTGTAAGTACTTTAGAACCAGGATTGTCCAGGCCTATGAAGGCTTTGACAACTCGGGTTGTGTCTGCACTGCAGTTTGACACCACTTTAACAGCTATGTATCAACGCTATGGAAGTACAGGGTTGGTGAAGACTATAGACCTTGTAAAACTACAGCTCCCATGATTCCATAGCATTGAGGCATGGCAGGGAAAATGGAGTCAAAGTGCATTAATTGACAGTGTAAACACAAACGCCTCCCAAAGATACTACTCTATGGTGAACTCGTCACAGGTCAGCGCAAGAGAGGCGCCCCCAAAAAGAGATATAAGGACTCCCTGAAACAACATCTCAGGCTCGGCCAGATTGATCACCAACAATGGTCCACCCTGGCCTCACATCGGGAGGCATGGAGATGCAGTATCCACAATGCTACGGCCTCTTTCGAGAAGACATGCCGAATGAGTCTCGAAGAGAAACGACAACGCAGAAAGAACCACAACTTGGAAACAACATCACCCAAGGAGACTTTCTGCTGTGCTTTCTGCAACCGGAAGGCCCAAGTTGGCCCATGCCTGATCTACATATATATTTGTTTCTTCTTTCCTCCATGTCCAGGGTAAACAAATCATACAATACCCCCTGAGATGGCTGCTTCATGAATTTGAAGCCTCTCTGGATCACGAACGTTTACGCTGCAATAAATCTTGCACCTTTTAGCGTTTTTCATTCTTGTCAGATGTCGAACAAATGGAAAAGGAGGGAGGACGTGCCAAAATAAAGAAGGGAAACCCCATGGGGAATTCAGGGGCTATTTCATCTTACACACAGAAAAGCTATTCGGATGGCATTTCAGAAATGCCCTTGATCTTTTATTGCTCCTTGCCAAGGGTTATTGGGGGTGACTTTCCCCCCCTTGTTTTTATGGGGATCTTTAAAATTCATGCTGATGCCCCATTAGGCAAGGTTGTGCCTCTGATCTTCCACATTGAGAAGAAAGTATTCCCAGTCCCAGATGGGCTTGGGCTGTGCGAGAACGGAGCGAGAATTGGAGACTTGAAAGCATGAACTAAAACCCCTTAATATATACATATTTTATTTATTTATTTATTTATTTATTTGCAGTATTTATATTCCGCCTTTCTCACCCCACAGGGCAGTCTTTCTCAACCAGTGTGCCGTGGCGCACTAGTGTGCCATGACGGACCTCCTGCTGTGCTGCGAAAAAAGGTCTCTGCCCCCTTCCTCCCTCCCTCCTGCCGAACTCCTGCTGCTTGGGGGAGGAGGAAGGGCCAGGAAGTGGTGAAGAAAAAGTAGAAGGGACCGGGGCGCTGCCTCCTTCGGCCATTTCCCCAGCCAGCCTCCAATCCGCCATGACTCCCACCATGACTCTCGCCCCTCGCTCGCTGAAGCCGCGTGGAGGAGGAGCCCCGCCCACTGAAGCCTGTCCACCGCTCATGCTCCTCCTCTGTAGGAGAGCTGAAGCTGGGGGGAGGGGGCGGGGCATGGCGCGGCCTGTAGGAGAGCTGAAGCTGGGGGGGGGGGGCGTGGCCTGGCGTGGCCTGGCTCTGCCCCCTCCCCCAGCTTCGGCACTCCCAGCAGCTGCTCCAGCCTTGAGGGGACAGTGCCAAGCCAGCATTGTGCTGGCTTTGGCACCGCTGGCTTGGCACTGCCCCCTCAAGGCTGGAGCAGCTGCTGGGAGAGGTGAAGCCGGGGGTAGGGGGTGGGGCGGGGCATGGCGCGGACTGACTCCGCCCCCTCCCCAGCTTTGGCACTCCCAGCAGCTGCTCCCAGCAGGCCACCAACGCCCAGCCGTTCTTTACTGTGTTAGAGTGTCATTTTGTGTCATTTTGTGTCATTTTGGTTGGTGGTGAGCCCCCGGATTTTTTTAATGTTAAAAGTGTGCCGCGGCTCAAAAAACGTTGGGAAACACTGCCACAGGGGACTCAGGCCGGATTACAATATATGGCAAACATCCAATGCCACATAGACACACAACATATATAACAATACGCAAGTTGTAAACTGTTATCTACACAAAGTTTTTCTCGAGGCTTGAGAGTTATAAATTCACTATTTCGTTTGTCCTCTCACAACAAATGATAATTATTAAGTAAATATTAACACATTCTTTGAAATGATAAATTTAACCCTGGAGTGACCCTTGAGAAAGTGAACTGAAGTCCAAAATAAAGTCCATTGAGTTCAAAATACTGTCCGACAAGGATCCGCGGGTTGAGATGCCTTGTTTCGGGGGACTTCCCCTTCTTCAGGATTTTTATAGCTTCTTCCAAACATTTCAGAACTCTAACAAAACTTTCAAAATTTTGTTATAAATGGCAGTTCCTAATTGGTTCTGTCTTAAAAATCGCCAATATTGAAATAATAACGAAGTTTTGAAAGTTTTGTTAGAGTTATGAAATGTTCACCACCAGAACTTTAGCAACACTGTAGAAGCAAAGCACCAGCACCACCTAGTGTTCACCACCAGAACTTTAGTTTTGTAAGTACTTATAACCATTTCGAACCATGATTGCCCAGGCCTACTATTTAGCATTCCAGTTTCTGGCCACCAGGGGAGCTGTCACTTCCTCATTCTTTGCATTCTTCCTGGAGATTTTTATGGCTTTGTAAATCACTTAAATTAGCCTCCCCACAAAGTGGCACCTAAATTTTCTATTTGACAGATTCAACTGTCTTTTGGACTGCAAAGGTCAACAACAAGCTACACAATTTTGATCGGGAGCTCACTTTGATCCGGGCTGGCTTCGAACTCTTGACCTTTCAGTCAGTAGTGATCTTAATGCAGCTGACTCCCAGCCAGCTGCCCCACAGCCCCGGTATACATACATATACTACAACTCCCAGACTTCCATAACACCGAGCCCTCAGCCCAGTGTTTCTCAACCTTCCTAATGTCGTGACCCCTTAATACAGTTCCCCATGTTGTGGTGACCCCAACCATAACATTATTTTCATTGAAACTTCATAACTGTAATTTTGCAACTGTTGTGAATCGTAATGTAAATATTTGATACGCAGGATGTATTTTCAGATTTGGCACAAATACCCGATAGGCCTAAATTTGAATACTGATGGGGGGGTCGATTTTGTGTTTTGGGAGTTGTAGTTGCTGGGATTTATAGTTCACCTACGATCAAATTGCATTCTGAACTCCACCAACAATGGAATTGAACCAAACTTGGCACGCAGAACTTCCATGACCAACAAAAAATACTGGAAGGGTTTGGTGATTTGGAGTTGTAGTTCACCTACATCCAGAGAGCACTGTGGACTCAAATAATGATGGATCTTGGAAGGACATGATTATAAATGATAATGAGTATCCTTTAACAGAGGAAAGCATGATATAAACATGATGTTAACGTTAGAGGCATCTATGGTAGATTCACTGAATCAATAAGATTCACATGTGGATTCAGACTAATAGGATGGGTCTTACTCATTCAGCAAGAAGCCTGTAATGTGAAGTCCAGTTGGTGAATAAACTGGACTAGCAGCTAGGCTTCATCCAGCCAAGGAGACGGTGAAGCCATACTAAGCTTTCAGTGGCTTTAAAGGAGCTATCCAAGGTGCTGGATCTGCTTGAGAACCTACTAGGCCTGTTTGATCAATGAACAAAATGTTTCAGTACTCATTTATTTATTACTAGCTGTACCCGGCACGCGTTGCTGTGCCCTATTTAGGAGATGCGAGATGTAAGGGTTGGAAATGATGTTACTTACGGTCTTAGTGGGGTCATGTAGGCATGAATTGCGCACTTTCTATATGTGCTCCAAATGATGTCATCTGGAAGCATGAGTTGTATTGTCTTATATAGCGGAGGAAGTGTTTTGATTCTGGAGTGTGTCCACTCAGCAAAGTCTGTTGTGGTTGTGGAGGAGTGGCAAGTGGTGGTTGAGTGAACACCACTTGCCACTCCTCCTAGGCAGCACATTCCTGCTGTTTCTGCTGGGTATTTCAGGGCTTTGCAGTGTGTGCAGATGTGCGTTAGGGTGCCAATGTCGGCCTCTGGCACCATGCTGTAGTCTTCTGCAGCGTTGTATCTGAAGGCTAGGCGGTGGAAGTGGTTGTGATGTTTTTGAAGTTTGCTTTCTGTGTTGCGACGTTGTGTTTCTGCGCTCCTTGCGCGCTGCTGTTGTGTTGCATTTCTGCGTCTTTGTTGTTCCTGGCTGCGCGCTTCTTATCGTGCAGTTCTTTGCATTTGGTTCTCAGCTGTGCGTCATGCAGTGACCTGTTGTCTGTGTCTCTGCTGCGCAGTGTGTTTCTGTTCTGGCGTTTGTTCTGCCCTTTTTTGTTTGATGTATGTAGCGTTGTGAGTGTGTCGTCCGATGCTGTTATTTTTATAAGGCATGGCTTGTCTTTTGGGTCAGTTTATGTCTGTGTGGAAGGAAGGAATGGTTTTAGTTTGTGGTGTTTGTAGGTGTTGTGTGTACGGGGTCCCGTAAGGCTGGTGGGATGGGTTGTGATTGGAAGTTGTGTTGTGTTGTGTGGGTAGGAATTTGCTGGAGAATTGCTCCCTCAGAGTTTGGTTTTGGCAGTTTAACCCTCAAACACCAACTGAAATCTCTCAGCATTCTATCCTAGCCTTGGATGGCTCTTGCCAGCGTTGCTATGGTTACAGCAGTTATGCAAATCCGCCCTTATTGGCAGCCAATCATGTTGTTCAGAATGTAGAGGCTGGGTGAGTCGTTGGCTGCCCCGGAGGATACTGGGAAATGTAGTTTTATTTTTACTCATTGTTTTGGGGGCCTTTTAGGTTTTGGGGGGGGGAAGTTTCTTTGCTACAAACGTACCTTGCTTGAGGCCTATTTCTGTTGGCAAGTATTGTTTTTCTGTGTTGTATGGTTTCTTTGTTTGAGGTATACATCACATGACGTGAACCCATTTATATAATAGATTATTTATTTAAAACCTTTATATCCCGATCTTATCACCACCTTAGAGGGACTCAGACCGGCTTACAGCAAGGATTCAATGCTACTAATACAAATTATAACCTCCTACCACAATACAAGATTAAAATACAAGAGTGCAGCTTCCGGGCAGTCTTCAAAGGCAGTCCCACGTAGAGAGCATTGCAGTAGTCTATACGGGATGTAACCAGAGCATGGACCACCGTGATCATGTCACACTTCCCAAGGTACGGGCACAGCTGGTGCACAAGCTTTAATAGGTTAAATACATATAAGCCAAATTGCCAAAATAAAATCATGTTCAACTCAATCAGCATATGTGGTCGCTCCCTTTGGTCGATAACCAGTCTCAGCCGTTATTCTGGGAATGCTTGGTTCCATAGCCAGGATTTCACTAACCTCCTAAAGGACAAGAGGGAGTGGGCAGATATGATCTCGCTAGCCGGGGGGCCACCCCGGAGAAGGCCCTGTCTCTCGTCCCCACCAGATGCGCTTGCGAAGGTGGCGGGACTGAGAGCAGGGCCTCTTTGGATAATCTTAGCATCCTTGATGGTTCATAGGGGAGAAAATGTTCAGATAGGTAAACTGGGCCTGAACCATATAGGGATTTATAGGTTAAACCAGCACTTTGAATTGTGCTCGGAAGCTAATTGGCAGCCAGTCGAGCTGGTGCAGCAAGGGTCTTATGCACTCCCTGTACCCAGCTACCATCAGTAGCTAGACTAATTGCAGACTAATTGCTAGACTAGACTAATTGCAGCTTCCAGGCAGTCTTCAAAGGCAGTCCCATGTAGAGAGCATTGCAGTAGTATATACGGGATGTAACCAGAGCATGGACCACTGTGGCCAAGTCAGACTTCCCAAGGTACAGGCACAGCTGGCACACAAGCTTTAACTGTGCAAAAGCTCACTTGGGGTTCCAGGCTCAGCGATGAATCCAGGATCACTCCCAAGCTGCCAAACTGCGCCTTCATTACTAAATTGGAGGAGATTCACCCCATACCTTTTACTGTATAATGTTCTCTTTGGTTTGGTGGGCATTGACCTTGAGTTTTGGAGTTATAGTTCACCTATATCCAGAGAGCACTGTGGACTCAAAAAATGATCGATCCAGACCAAACTTGGCACGAATACTCAATATGCCCAAATGTGAACATTGGTGGAGTTTGGGGAAAATAGGTCTTGACATCTGAGAGTTGCAGTTGCTGGGATTTATAGTTCACCCACAATCAAAGAACATCCTGAATCCCACCAACGATAGAATTGGGCCAAACCTCCCACACAGAACCCCCATGACCAGCAGAAAATACTGTGTTTTCTGATGGTCTTTGGTGACCCCTCTGACCCCCCCGTCATGACCCCTCCAAGGGTCCTGACCCCCAGGTTAAGAAACACTGGTCATTGGTGAACCTGTTTCATGGGGTGTTTGATCCTGCCAGATCAAAACCGTAGACCTAATGAAGCCTCAAGAATGAATATGTCTATAGTGCCGAACGCAAAGGGAACAAGACCAAAAACCATCATCACCGCTTGATCCATGGCTTCAGGGTCGGGTTTATTTTATTCTTAAATGACACATCCATTCACTCAAGTTGACAGCAAAGACGGTTACGAGGATGTTCTCATAACACAATTGCCCCAAGCTGACTTCTGAGCTGCCAGATCAGATCCTGGAGTGGGAGGAGGCGGCGGGGCACACGGGGGCCCTCTCACAGAACGCATGGCATCTTGTTAGGTATTTATGTTATGTAAAGTGTCTTACCATCATGCAGAGGTGGATTGTGATGTTGTACATGCCTCATATTCCTAGGATGGAAGGTTACTCTAGCTATGTTGCCAGACAGATTGCATGCTCAACATCTCCTGAGGCATAATGGGACAAGTTTATTTATTTATTTATTTATTTATTTATTGTTTCGGCTTAATAGACCGCCCTATCCGAAGCTCAGGGCAGTTTACAGCAGGCAAACAGAACCAATTAAACACATAAAAGTGACAATATAAAACAGCTAAAAACAGTTAAAACAGTTAAAAGTTAACGTTAAAAGTCCGTCGTCCCCCCCTCCCACTATAACCTCAGTGATTGAGCACATAGCATCTATGACAGTGTGGCAATGACGCAGCGGAATGGCAGGTTGTAACAGATGCCAGTCAGGGGCCAAATGCCTGCCTGAACAACCAGGTCTTACAGGCCCTGCGGAAGGTCAATAAATCCCGCAGTGCGCGCTTCTCTGCAGGGAGCGAATTCCATAGGGCCGGCGCGGCCACTGAAAATGCCCTCTGTCTCGTGCTCGATAGTCTGCATATTGGGACACATTACACGCAGGGAGATGTCGTGTAACAGGAACCCATGCTGTGTAATGGGACACAGAATCATAGCTTCATGGAAGGGACCTTGTGGCCCATCCAGTCGAACCCCATTCAGCCAAGAAGCAGGAAGATCGCATTCAAAGCACTCCCAACAGATGGCCATCCAGTCTCTGCTTAAAAGCCTCCAAAGAAGGAGCCTCCACCACAGTCCAGGGCAGAGAGTTCCACTGCTGAACAGCTCTCACAGTCAGGAAGTTCTTCCTAATAATGTTCAAGTGGAATCTCATTTCCTGTAGTGTGAAGCCATTGTTCCATGACCTTGTCTCCAGGTCAGCAGATAGCAAGCTTGCTTTTGTGTAATACCTCATTGGGTATCACCACAATCCACTGCTTATCCTATCAGCAACACAGCAACATCACCATCAAGCCATGCATTGTAGCCTCTGGTGCATCTACACTGCAGAATTAATGGAGTTTGACACCACTTCCAACTGACCATCAGAAATATATGTTTTCTGGTCATCTTTGGTGAGACCTCTGGAAACCCCCTCATGACCCGCCCAAGGGTCCCGGGTTGAGAAGCACTGCCTTAGCCCAAAGTGTTATCAGACTGCATTATTATTATTATTATTATTATTATTATTATTACATTTATGTATACCCTGTTTTAGCTGTCCCGAAGGGGACTCCTTCTTAAGCGTAGATGCAACTCAACTGGGGCCTATTTTAGCATGAGCTTTTATGGATATGAACCCACTTCTTCAGGAGTAAATCAGAGTGATATTAAGGCCTCTGGTATATAGTCTGTTTATATAGTTAGGAGAGTGGGATATAGTTGTGCAAATGCTTTATACCAGGGGTGCTCACACTTTTTCAGCATGCGAGCTACTCTTAAAGCAACCAAGTCCAAAAGATCTACCTGCCCCTGCCGCTGTGCGTTCCCGTGCGCTCCCGCCGCCACGCGCTCTTGCCACCGCGTGTGCTCCTGCTGTTGTTTTCCGCCCGCGCAGCGCTTCTTCCGCATTGCAGGAAGGAGAAAGCACGAGGCGGGGCATCCAGAGGGAGCGCTCTGCCCTGCCTGTCTCGCCGGCAACGGAGGCTGCACAGCTGCTTCTGGACAAGAGAGAGGCAGGGCACTCCCTCCAGAGGCCCCTACTCGTCCTTTATTCTTCCTGCAATGCCCTGCAGGTGAAAGAAGCACCGCAAGAGCGGGAGACAGCAGCAGGAGCGCACGTGCGCGCAGGGTGTGCGCGCGCATGGCAGGAGCACCCCATCTGGCTGGTGAGGCCCGAAGATCACCTGGAAGAGGGCCGAAGATCTACTAGTAGCCCCTGAGCTACCTAATGAGCACCCCTGCTTTATACGTTTACTAGAACTGTGTGCTACATCTAAAGAAGTGGGTTGGTTTGCATGAAAGCTCAGGCAGAAATAAAAGTCATTTAAAGGAGCTGCTAGGTTCTCTTCCACCCCGCCCCCTTTTGGGGGGGGCACAGGGGATGTGTGAAAACACAATTGTCTAGATGTGCTTCCCTCTTGCAAGTCTGGCTTTGTCTGGTTTGGGGACATAGCATCACATTCCCTCCAGCTTTGCTTCCCCAAATATGCTTCCCCCAAGATCTTCTCCCAGTTTGTTCCAGCTGTTTGGTCTGGACCACAGCCAAAAACCCAGATCAAACATCTGTGTGTTCTTTGTGCATTTCATTGACATCTTAAGAACATTAAAGATCGCTGGGCCTCTTTTCAGTATTTGAGACCATCAGGCAAATGAATTCAGGAATGAGTGGCAGCGCGTTTCATAGAATCATAGCATTGGAAGGGATCCCCAAAGGCCATCCAACCCAACCCCATTTTGCCATGCAAGAAGACTGACTGACTGACTGACTTTATTATTTCTGAGTCGCCCTCCACGTTAGTGCTCCGGGCGACTTACACACAACAAATTCCACAATTAAAATAGAGTATTTAAACTAGATTAAAATATTCAGTGGTTAAATGCAGGGGCCAGGCTCGGTATTTGAGTTCCTGGTTCTGCATTAACCATGGGCTTTCCTAAATAGCCAGGTCTTCAGAGCGGTCAGGAACTGGGGCAGGTCGAGGGAGGCTCTCTGGTCAGGTGGCATCGAGTTCCAAAGAACGGGGGCCACAACGGAGAACGATCTCCGTCTCGTGGTCTCCAGGTGGGCCTCTTTCAAGCCTGGTACGTGAAAAAGGTTCTTGTTTGCTAGCCGCGGGGGTCCTTGAGTAAGCAGGCATCAACAAGCGGTCTTTTAGGTATGTTGGGCCTCGGCCCCGTAGGGCTTTGAAAGCCAAGGTCAAGGTCTTGTGTAAGGCTCTATACTCAACGGGCAGCCAGTGCAGGCGCTGCAGGGATGGTGTAATGTGGCATCTCATCGATGTTCCTGTGAGAAGCCTGGCGGCCGCGTTCTCCACGATCTGAAGCCTGCGGGTTAGTGACCGGGGTAGACCTACATACAAAGCGTTACAGTAATCCAGCCTTGATGTAACCGTGGCATGGATTACTGTAGCTAGCACTTCCGTCGGGAGATAGGGCGCCAATTGTCTCGCTTGGCGCAGGTGGACGGAATCAGCGGTTCCCCTTCAAAGGGGGGCAGCGAGAAAGGTGGTTCTGGGCGGCCCGGCCATAAGATCTCCGTCTTTGATGGATTTCTTTTAAGTTTGTGGGCGCGGAGCCATTTTGTCACTGCTTCTAGGCCTCGAGTGAAGTTTTCGGGCACCGAAGTTGCGCCAGGCTCCAGTTTCAGTAGGAGCTGGGTGTCATCGGCATATTGGTAGCACCCCAGGCCGAAGCTCCGGGCTATACCAGCCAACGGCCGAACATAGATGTTAAACAACGTTGGTGATAATATGGCACCTTGGGGCACTCCGCACTCGAGGAGAGATTTCCTAGATGTTTGGCCTAGCCATTCAACTCGCTGACTACGTCCGCGCAGGAAGGAGCTAACCCAAGCTAAGGCTGTTCCTTGTATCCCTATGGCGGCAAGTTGTCGTATCAGCAGATCATGGTCCACCGTGTCGAATGCGGCGGTAAGGTCCAGCAATACCAGAACTACTGAGCCTCCCTTGTCTAGTTGGCAGCGGATATCGTCCGAGATGGCCACCAGGATGGTCTTGGTCCCGTGCCCGGGGCGGAACCCTGATTGAAAGGGGTCCAAGCCCTCTGATGTCTCAAGGAAGTTTTGTAGTTTCAAAGCACTCCCAAAAGATGGCCACCCAGTCTCTGTCAGGCAGAAAGGCACCATCAAAGCCCTCCTTTTTGACATGGACTGTTTTCAAGCCAAATGTCACCCATCCTGTATCGTTGTTGTCTCCTATAGTGACCCTGCAAAGGGATTTTCTGAGGCTGAGAGAGTGTTACTCACCCAAGATCGCTCAAAGCGATTCCATGGCTAAGCCTGCTCTCCAAAGCCCATAAGATCAGACCACCCTCATTGTCATGTTTCGCTCCTCATTGGCAGCTGAGACTGTAAGCTGCGAGGCAGGAAAAAAGTTGAAGTGGAAACATCTGGGTAACAGCAGCATCCTTGGGAGATGTTTGCTAATGTGCGAAGTGGGGCGCTGATTGAAAAAGAGCCTGCCCAGATTTGTTAGACTGGAAACAAAATGGGAAATGCAAGAAGCTCAATCACAGCTGCTCACATTTCCATTCATGCAAAGGAAGGAATCAAGTGGAGGTAGGAAACTTGTCGCAACTCTCTGAGAGGCATTTAAGGCTTTCTGTTCCAGGAAGATGCCGGTGCGGCGTAGTCGTTTGGCCATTGGAACATGACTCTTGAGAACAGGGTTGAATGCTGGCTCAGCCATGGAAAATGGGAGGAAGTTGTCCAACAGCCCCTTAAAATGCCCAAACATCCTCCCTTTAAAGCAAAATTGCCCCACAAATGCTCCAAATATATGAACATATGTCCTACATAAGCACTCTAATGTACTAGATCCCCCGAATGGATGAATGGAAGGGAGGGAGGGAGGGAGGGAAGAAGGAAGGAAGGGAAGAAGGAAGGAAGGGAAGAAGGAAGGAAGGGAAGAAGGGAGGGAGGGAAGAAGGGAGGGAGGGAAAAAGGAAGGGAGGGGGAGAAGGGAGGGAAGAAGGGAGGAAGGGAAGAATGAAGGAAGGGAAGAAGGAAGGAAGGAAAGAAGGAAGGAAGGGAGGGAGGGAGGGATGGAAGGAAGGAGGGAAGGAAAAAATGAAAGAAGGGAGGGAGGGAAGAAGGAAGGAAGGAAGGGAAGAAGGGAGGGAGGGAAAAAGGAAGGGAGGGAGGGAAGAAGGGAGGAAGAAAGGAAGGAAAGAAGGGAAGAAGGAAGGAAGGAAGGGAAGCATGGAGGAAGGGAAGAAGGAAGGAAGGAAATAAGGGAGGGAGGGATGGAGGAAGGGAAGAAGGAAGGAAGGAAGGAAAGAAGGGAGGGAGGGAAGAAGGAAGGAAGGAAGGAAGGGAGGGAGGGGAGGGAGGGAGGAAAGAAGGAAGGAAGGAAGGAAAGAAGGGAGGGAGGGAAGAAGGAAGGAAGGGAAGCATGAAGCAGGCATGTAGCCGGGGGGGGCTAAGGGGGCTTCAGCCCCCCAAATTCTCAGGGTGGTCCGCGAGAAGGCCTTACTGGTACATTATTTAAACTGTTATGTTTATTCATATCATGATCTGATCACCATGCTCATTATATCCCACATTCATGGGGTTATTGGGATAACAATACAAAAGGTTTGCTAGGGTAAACCCTCTTCCACCCAGTCTCTGCCCCCGAACCAAAATCCTGGCTACGGCCCTGGCATGAAGGAAGGGAGGAAGGAAGGAAGGAAGGAAGGAAGAGAAGAGAAGAGAAGAGAAGAGAAGAGAAGAGAAGAAGAGAAGAAGGGAAGAAGGAAGAAGGAAGGGAAGAAGGAAAGGAAGAAGGAAGGGAAGAAGGAAGGGAAGAAGGAAGGAAGGAAGGAAGGAAGGAAGGAAGGAAGGAAGGAAGGAAGGAGGAAGGGAGGAGTATACATTTTGCAGCCAAAATGCCATTAACACTCCTTTGCACCAAATCAATACATCTTTGCCTAACATAGTAAAACCAACCAATATATTTTGAAATGTGGTCCCCAAGCAGCCAAAGCAGAGTACAGCTTTGATGATCCCATCTAGCCACCTGTCTAGCAGAAAACCAGATTGAATTTCTTTTTCTCTGAATACATGGGTTTGTGACTGCACAACTTGGGGTGCATCTGCATTGTAGAATAAAAGCAGTTTGACATCACTTTAACTGTCATGGCTTAATGTTATGGATTCATGGAAGCTGTAGTACAGTGAGACATAGCACTATTTAACAGAGTTTTTTCCCATGTCAGGGGTGACTTGAAACTGCAAAGGAAGGAATCGGGTGGAGGAAGGACGTCTGCAAGAACGTTACCCAGGAGATGCCAGGGTGTTTTACCATCCTGTGGGAGGCTTCTTTCATATCCCCGCATGAGAAGCTGGAGCTGACAGATGGGAGCTCACTAGATTCGAGCCACCGACCCCACTCCCTGGATTCGAGCCCCTGACCTTTAGATCCGCAGACCTGCCAGCACAAGCTTTTAACCTAATGTGCCACTAGAGGCTCCTTATTTGACAAGACATTGTAAAACTACAACTTCCAAGATCCTATAGCATTGAGCCACAGAAGTTAAAGTGGTGCCAAACTGCATAAATTCCACAGTGTAGATGCACCCAGACTTGCAAGATACAATCTCCACCACTCCCAATGAGACTGTTGTGCCATGTTTTAGGATCGCTATGTGAAAACCCCATTCATTTTGCAGGAGACTTTCGACCTTTATCATTCCATTAGGACTAAGCGATCCTTCATGTTGGCTGCATTGCACCCTGATGTTTTAATCCCAAGGTTTGCTTCATTTGGGGGGGGGGTGCAAATAAAGAATTCATATAATATTACTACAGGGCATTTGAACACTACTTACCTCTCTTGGGCTTGCATGCAAAAATAAAACCCTAGAAAAATGTAAAACTATAATAATCAGGAAGCTTGGGCAGGTGTCTTGTCTGTTTCCGAGGTCAAAAGCAGCTCGTGGTCAAGATTTAATTTTGATTCAAAAAACCAAAACATTCTTCCAAATCAGGCCAGCAAAACTCCAGCTTGAGAAATCCCCAGGCGCGAGTAGTTCTAGTTCCAGCATTTGCAGAAGAAAATAATAATAGAGCCCAAGTTGGAGCCAAGGGAAAAAGATAAACTACGAAAACTCCAAGCAAAGTTGGGAGGCAAGAGAACGAAGGAGGAAAGGGGGCTCGGTGCATGAGCCGCTCTCGGCGATGGAGTTTGGTCTTTTATTCCTGGGACGAATAAAATCAGTCCGACTGGCTTTTACGGGGGTCTCTTTCCCCCATGTGATGCTTGCAGTGAGGAATGTCTAAAGGAGGGAGGGAGGGAAAGAAGGAAGGAAGGAAGGAGGGGAGACAGGGCCCCTATATACCTCATGGGCGAAAGGCGTCTTGAACAGCGTGCAAGGAGGAATTCCTCAGCCAAAAGACTAAGGGAACACCTGAAAAAATAGGCAAGGAATGGCTGTGGGTTGGGAATCATAGACACATAGTATCTTATATGCCTGGGTAGGAATGCTCGTAAAATCGGAATGAATTCGAATTAAATTCACTATTGAAGCAGTTACAAAGCGACGTAAACAACTTGGAAGTAAATTTGCCATTTTGAGGCCACCACCGCCATTTTCGGAAAGGAATCGGCATTAGATTCCCGCCCTTCCTGAGGTGCTTTCCCCTCCTTGGTTGTTTAATCCAGTTTGGAGGCAGATGTCCTTCCCTCCGTGCCAGAACTGCGGCGACAGCTACATTCAAACTGGGTTAAACACGGCTGTCACCCCAGTTCTGACGCAGAGGGAAGACATCCCCATCCAAACTGGGTTAAACACTCAGTTTGGATGGGGATGTCCTCCCTCCGCATCAGAACTGGGTCGACAGCCGCATCCAAACTGGGTTAAACATGGCTGTTGCCCCAGTTCTGACACAGAGGGAAGACATCCCCATCCAAACTGGGTTAAACATGCGGGTCCGCCATTGACGAAGCCATTCCAAAATTTTGGAATTTATTTGGAAAAATTACAAAAAATTTTGAAAAATTTCAGAAGTCATTCATATTTGAAGCGATAGCGCCCCCTACATCCAGAACGAGTTTTGAACCATTTATTTTTTATCAAACAGGCCCTGGAAGAGATCCCCAGGGCCATCCAGTCCAACCCCCTTCTGCATGCAGGAAGGCCATATCCAAGCCTTCCAAACATATGGCCATTCATCCTGCACTTAAGAACCTCCAGAGATGTATCATCAAAAGCTTTCATGGCCAGAATCACTGCGTTACTGCAATTTTTTCGGGCTGTATGGCCATGTTCCAGAAGCATTCTCTCCTGACTTTTCGCCTGCATCTATGGCAGGCATCCTCAGATCTCACAACCTCTGAGGATGTCTGCCATAGATGCAGGTGAAACGTCGGGAGAGAATGCTTCTAGAACATGGCCATACCGCCCAAGAAACTTACAGCAACCTCCAGAGATGGTGGAATCAATTTTCCTGTATGTAGTTTGAATCCATAGCTCTCTTGTGTCTCTAGAGCAGTGGAAAAGAATCTTGCCTCTTCCTCAACGTGACATCCTTTACAAAATATTGAAACATGGCTCCCACATCCACTTCTCCCAGCCTTCTCTTCTCTCCTCTAAACTAAACATCTCCAGCTTTCTAAGTTGCTCCTCAGAGGGCTTCATGGCTTCTAGACCTTTGACTATTTGGATGGCCCATCTCCAGAGACTTTCTACCTTGCCCGTAGCGTTCTTGAATTGTGGTGCCCATAACTGGACTCAAAGAATATTCAAGGTGAGCTCTATTAAAAGGAGAAGAGAGTATGACGTCCCTTGATTGAGACATTAGACTCATAGCAGAAAAGAGTTGGAAGAGACCACATGGACCATCTATTCCAACCTTATGCCATGCAGGAAAAGCACAATCAAAGCACCCCTGACAGATGGTCATCCAGCCTCCACCATTCTCTGAGGCAGAGAGTTCCACTGCTGAACAGCTCTTCTTACAGTCAGAAAGTTCTTCCTAATGTTCAATTGGAACCTCCTTTCCTCTCATTTGAACCCATGGCTCCATTGAGTCCTAGTCTCGAGCTCCATCTTCCTTATGGCATTTTTTCACATATTTATACACGGCTCTCATGTCTCCTGTTAAGCTTCTCTTCTGAGGCTAAACAGACCCAGCTCTTTAAGACGTTCCTCATGTGTATAATTCATGGTCTCCTGACCTTTGATCCTAAGTTGCCCTCCTCTGGACACCTTCCAGCTTGTCAATATCTCTCTTAAATTGCTTTGCCCAGAATTGGACACAGTATTCCAGGAAAAGAGGTCTAACCAAAGCATAATAGAGAGATGACTTCCCTTGATCTGGACAGTAGACTCCTTTTGATGCAGCCCAAAATGCCATTGGCTTATTTTGATGCTGCATCACACTGTTGGCTCATGTTCAACTTGTTGTCCACAAAGATTCCAAGATCTTTTTACATGGACTGTTGTGAAGCCAGGCATCACCCATCCTGTACCTGTGCATTTACTTACTTACTTACTTACTGTATTTATATCCCGTCCTTCGTGTTTTTAGTCTCTTGTAACTATTTTTTTGTATTATATGCATTTAAGTCATAGAATCCTAAGTTGGAAAAGAGACCCCAAAGTTGTACGACCTGCTGCTGTACAATAATATTCATAGGATCATTGAGTTAGAAGAGACCTCGTGGGCCACCCAGTCCAAGGAGCAGGATCAGGACACAATCCAAATCCCACCAACTTTATTTATAACCTGCCTCATCTCCCCAAGGGTCACCTTTGGCTTATGGCAACTCTCTCATGGGGTTTCCTTGGCAAGATTTTCTTTAAAGGTACATCTACACCAGGGGTGGGCAACTTACGGCCCGCGGGTAGCCGATTCTGTCCGGCCCGGGGAAGAAGGGCGTTGGGGGCGTGGCCAAGAGGAAGGGGTGCCGCTGCTGCCATCCCATTGCGGGCTCCTTGGAGCCTGTGTCGGCAGACAGGCCAGAGGAGCATCAGCTTTGGAGTGCCTGCCATCCCTGGAGGCGATCCGGGGCTGCAGCAGGAGCACTCAGCGACCTGCGAGGGATGATCGCCCTGGCGATTGTCTTCTGGGTCGCCAGGTCGAATAAGCCGCCTCAGATCACCAACTGCTCTCCCTGCAGGCCCAGATCGCCTCCAGGGATGGCAGGCACTCCACAGCAGGGCAATCAGCTGGGGAATGGCTGGGGGCGAGAGCAGGCGGAGGCCTGTAGCCTCCGATCGCCTGCTGCTCTGCTCTGTCCTGCTGCGGCGGCAGCTGGGTCCACTTTGCCATCCTTTGGGCTGGGTCCATTGGGCCATTCCATCTTGGGATCATTCCTCTCTTGAGGATGTCAGCCTTCATCTTGGTTCGCAGCTTGTCTTCTTGAATTTAATTTAATTTAATTTTAGTGGTTTTTATTATTATTTTATAATAATTTTACAATAATAATAGAATAATATAATAAATAATATAATATAATAACATTATATTATATTATAATTTCAATATATTATAATGTCTATATATATAAATACTATAATATAATTATGATATTAATACTAATAATATATGAATATTTCTTGATATATTAATATGTTAATATTAATGATGTGTAATATATAGTAAATAAATAAATTATGTAGATTAGAATGTAGTTCAGCCTTTAGGTGCGGCCCTCCATAATATTTTTTGGTTCCCGTGTGGCCCCTTCAAAAAAATAATTGCCCACCCCTGATTTACACTGTTGAATTAATGCAGTTTGGCCCCACTTTAATTGCCATGGCTCAATGCAATGGAATCACGGGAGTTGTTGTTTGTTGAGGCACCGGCCCTCTTTGGAAGAAAACGCTGGAGACCTTGTAAAACTACAACTCCCCAGATTACATGGCATTGAATAGTTAAACTGATATCAAACTGCACAAAAACTCCAAGATCTTCTTTTTCACACGTGCTGCTCTCGAGCCAGGCGTCCCACATTCTGTATCTTTGCATTTCATTTTTCTAACCAAGTTTTGTTTCCATCTCGTTTTCTTTCCATGTGGGCTCTTGTCTGCCTTAAATCTCCCTAATGCAAAAAAAGCAAGGAAGAATATTCCCAAATTAAAGTGTGTATTTTAACATATGGAAGGGAGATTTCAAAAGAGGGGAAACCAGAAATGGGAAACATTCTTTATTTTTAGGCTTAGCTCTTCTTAGAATCCGTGGTCCGGCCAACACCACGTCTACGCCATCCCCAAATCTCTTTGTTTACAAAAAAAGGTCTTCTTTTGGACGTTTTCCAAATGGTTTAACTAAGAAGGAGAGCCAAATGGGCTTATGAATTAGTGACAGATTCCCTCGAAAGCTTTTGTTTATTGGTTCTTTCCCTCATTCACTCTTTTTCCTTCCCCCTCTTTTCCAGGCTCAATGGCTTTCAAACATGGCTGATCGCTCCATCGGTTGAAACACGCTTCTCTTGGAAGCCGACCAAAAATGCTTCAAGTTGCATTTATTTTCACATCTCGGCAGCCTTCATTCTGCTTTGACAAGCTCCTTTTTTTGACAAGTTTGGGGGAATTGGGGGAGGAGGAGAACAGAGATGGCCGGGAGCCAAAGAAAGTGGGGCCGAAGGGGAAAGACTTGTAAAGGGATTTTCCAACAGCGCTCATATCTCCTTTGAAATGTCTTCAAAACAATCTGGTCTGGGTTTTAGTCTGAACTTCAAATAAGTTGTCTGAGCATATTTTGAGAATTGACATATCTCAGAGTTCTTTTAGAAAGAATCCTGGGGTGCATCTATGAAGTTGAATTAATGCCGTTTGACACCATTTTAACAGCCAGGGCAGATGGAGTTGTAGTTTTATAAGATGTTCAGCCTTCTCTACCAAAAGAGGACTGGTGCCCTACCAAACTACATCTCCCCAATTCCATAGTAGCATTGTGTGTGGAAATCATTTCTACCATTTCTTTTGTGCCTTTTGTTTCTTCAGGAGCATAGAACGGGAAACCCCTCCCTGTACGAAAATCAGCTTAACACGAAAGAGGCTATGGTAAGACCGCTGCTGAAGAAGCCGAATCTAGACCCTTCGGCTCCCTCCAATTACAGGCCTGTTTCCAACTTGCCTTTTTTGGGCAAAGTAATTGAGAGGGCAGCAGCGGATCAGCTGTAGCGGTTCTTAGATGACACAGCTGGACTTGATCCCTACCAGTCCGGCTTCCGTATTGGGCACGGGACGGAGACCGTGCTTGTCGCCATTACAGACCAACTTCGCCACCAGCTGGACCAGGGTGGATCAGCCCTGCTTGTCTTGTTAGATCTGACAGCAGCATTCGATATGGTAGATCACGCACTGTTGACCCACCGTTTAGCCGGCGCTGGGGTTGGGGGGACCGCCCTTCAATGGGTGGCCTCTTTCCTCAGGGCCGGGGACAACGTGTGGAGGGGCGGGGTCTCCGGAGGTCCCCACTTAATTGTGGTCCCCAGGGGCCATCCTCTCCCCCTTATTATTCAACATTTACATGCGCCCCCTGGCCCAGCTGGCCCGTGACTTTGGTCTGGAGTGTTATCAGTACGCTGATGACACCCAGCTTCTGCTGAGAATGGATGGCAGGCCGGACACCGTACCCAATTGTTTCCATCGATGCCTCGAAGCCGTGACTGGTTGGCTGCGTGCCAGCCGGCTGAAGGTGAATCCGTCGAAGACGGAGATCCTGTGGCCCGGTCGCCCTGGGCTGGGTGGGTGCGGGTTGCCTACCCTGGACGGCGAGCGGCTTAGCCCGTCATCTTCGGTTAAGAGCTTAGGTGTTCAGTTGGACTCCCTGCTGACCATGGAGTCCCAGGTCTCTGCGGTCAGCAGGGTGTCCTTCTTTCACCTACGACAGGCTAGGCGACTGGCGCCCTACCTGTCCAGGAGCGACCTGGCGACGGTAATCCAAGCGACGGTCATCTCGAGACTAGACTACTGTAACGCCCTCACGGTGTTGGTAACCTTTAAGCCTTCCCTTGTCGACAATTCGGAAACTCAAGCTAGTGCAGAATGCTGCTGCTCGCTTGCTGACGGGCTCGTCGGTGAGAGAGCACATCACGCCCATCCTCCGGCAGCTGCACTGGCTTCCTATCGAGTACCGAATTGCCTTCAAGGTGTTGGTACTGACCTTTAAGGCCTTATACGGCCTAGGGCCTGCGTACTTGAGGGACCGCCTTACCCTGTATTTATCCCCGAGATCACTGCGATCAGATGAACAGAATCTGCTGACGATACCATCGGTCCGCTCTTGCCACCTATCTGTGACCAGACAGAGAGCTTTCTCTGTGGCAGCCCCAGTGCTGTGGAACTCCTTGCCGGTCAGCGCTCGAGCCATCTCAGAGCTAGCTCCATTCAGAAGGGCCTGTAAGACCGCCCTCTTTGGATTAGCTTTTAATTAGACACAGAAGGATTGTACCTCAAGAAACCTATGTATGTCACCCTGCACCTCGCAATGTGTTGGATTGTGTTTTAATGTGTTTTTATGCTTTTTATTGTAGGGCTGCATGTCTGTGACATGATGCCCATATATATTGTTGTCATCCGCCCCGAGCCTGTGGGGAGGAGCGGAATACAAAATCGAAGTAATAAATAAATAAATAAATAAATAAATAAATAAAGTTAGAGCCTGCTTTCATCTGCAGCCAAGCACCTCTCAGAACTTGCCTCCTTGCCTTGGAAAGAGAGTGTGTGTATAGCGTGCAGGCACAGAAAGCACGCACACCTGCCAGCACCTGCACGGCATACACACTCTCTGTTTCCAAGGAGAGTGTGTGTTTGGCATGATATGCAGACCCAGAAAGAACATGCACCTGCCAGCACCTACAGCTGAGTGCCTCTTCCTCTAGAGTAAGAGGCGCTTGGCTGCAGGCACTGGCAGGCTTGCACGCTTTCTGTGCCTGCATGGCATACACACTCTCTGTTTCCAAGGAGAGTGCATTTTTGGCATGGTGTGCAGGCCCAGAAAGCACGCGCACCTGCCAGCACCTACAGCTGAGTGCCTCTTACTCTAGAGTAAGAGGCACTCAGCAGTAGGTGCGGGCAGGTGCGTATTCTTTCTGGGCCTGCATATCATGCCAAAAATGCACTCTCCTTGGCTTGCACGCTTTCTGTGCCTCCACGGCATACACATTCTCTGTTTCCAAGGAGAGTGCATGTTTGGCATGGTGTGCAGGCCCAGAAAGCATGCACACTTGCCAGCACCTGCAGCTGAGCACCTCTTACTCTAGAGTAAGAGGCGCTCGGCTGCAGACACTGGCAAGCTTGCACGCTTTCTGGGCCTGCACAGCATACACACTCACTGTTTCCGAGGAGAGTGCATTTTTTGGCATGGGGTGCTGGCCCAGAAAGCACGCACACCTGCCAACACCTGCAGCTGAGTGCCTCTTACTCTAGAGTAAGAGGTGCTTGGCTGCAGGCATGGGCAGGCTTGCACGCTTTCTGGGCCTGTACAGCATACACACTCTCTTTCCAAGGAGAGTGCATGTTTGGCATGGTGTGCAGGCCCAGAAAGCACACACCTGCCAGCACCTACAGCTGAGCGCCTCTTACTCTAGAGTAAAAAACAGCAGCCAGATAAGAAGCCTACTTAAAGAGTGCACTGGGAAGGGGAGCCCATAGCAAACAGATCTTTCAAGGCCCCAAACTGAAAACAGACAACTGCCCTTCCGATTTTGAGAGGCTCCCAAAACACAGATTGGGGCTCTAATGAAAGCTGGGACACAGAACGGGTCAAGTTTTACCCCGAATGTGCAACCTTATCCCATAGCATTGAGCCACTGCACTCAAAGTTGTGCCAAACTGTATTAATTCAACAATGTAGATGGAGCCAAGGTGTCCAAGGCTAAGTGCTAATCCAATACTTTAATTACTCCATCACAATAGGGAAAATTGCCCGTGCATTCTTCTTGGGCTGAGAGAGTTTCTTACTTACGCCAATCGGTGAGTTTCCATGGCCAAGTGTGGATTTGAAGTTTGATCTTGCAGAATCCTGATGCAACACTGAAACCACTGCACCATACTGGCTCTTTGCTCCAAAACGTAGGGCTGCTCACTTATTAAATGCCAGTTGTAGGTCATGGGTTGTGTACTTATTGACTCTCTTCCCATGAGCCTCAGCTAAGGTGCATCTACTGTATATTGTAGAATGAACACGGTTTGGCATTAACTCCTATGGCTCGATCTACACTGCCATATAATCCAGTACCTGATACAGGATTATCTGCTTTGAATTGGCTTATTATATCATATTATATCATATTATTACCCTGCTTTATCTCTCCCAAAGGGGACGCAAAGTGGTTCTGAATCCATATGAATCTACACTTGCATATAAATCCAGTTCAATACAGATAATCGTGATTCAGAAACTGGATTATATGGCATCGTAGATCCATCTTAAGGATCAATGCTGCGGGGTCACAGGAACTGTACTTTTGCAAGCCTTCTCTGCCAAAAAAGTGCGGGCCCCTCACCAAACTACGACTCTCACAATTCCATCACCTTGAACCATGACTGTTAGAAGGGGGGTTTTTTTTCCTTTTCATGTCAGAAGCGACTTGAGAAACTGCAAGTCATTTCTGGTGTGAGTGAATTAGCTGTCTGCAAGGACATTTCCCCAGAGGACATTGCTGGATGTTTTACAATCCTGTGGGATGCTTCTCTCATGTCCTTGCATGAGAAGCTGGAGCTGACAGACAGGAGCTCACCCTGCTCCCTGGATTCAAACCAGCAACCTTTTGGTCAGCAGTTCTGCCGGCACAAGCGATTAACCCATTGTGCCACCAGGGGCTCCACTATTGAAGTGGTGTCAAACTATATCAATTTGACAGTGTAGCTGTACTCTAGGATGGCCAAGGACTGAGTTAGAGCCCAACGAAACAGTGAGTCTCCCCTCTCCTTTTGTACAATAAGTTGGCACCATGCCTGGCACCGATGAATGGAAGCGACAGCTTCATAAACTGAATCCTTTCGCCATTGTTTGGAAGCAGTGAACCCAAACAGGGCGGCTCAAATCTTTGCCGGCTAATAAATTTGCCAGAAGGAGACATTTGCAACAGTGCAAAAATTAGCCCAGGCTAGTCAGTGTGTTCAAAGGAGCTGTCGAAATACGGTGCCAGAGACCACTGAGGCATGGAGCGTTCCATCTCGAGGCCATTGGTTCCTGTTTGGGTTGAGGCTCTCCTTGGATGAAGGCATCCATTCATTTTAGGCAGTTGTGGGGTGTCTTGGCATGATGCTTGTTGTGGCCAAGTAGTTCCAGCTCAGCACCCAAAAAGAAAGATCTCCAGATTGAAACAAAGCCAAGGGAGCGGAGAGGGGAACCCCAGCTCTATAGGTTTGGAAGCACAACAAACATTTTTGGTGGACAGGCCAAAATCTGATCCAAATGGATATAGTAATTCCCAAACTCTAGTCCTCCAGGCACACCTTAGTTACCTCTAGACTGGATTACTGCAATGCACTCTACATAGGGCTACCCTTGAAGACGGCCCGGAAACTTCAACTCGTCCAACGCTCAGCAGCCAGATTGGGGACCCTGTGTTCTCTGTAAGAATTCAGAGAGACTGCTGTATATATTGTTGCTCTGTTTGACCTTTTGAATTGAAGTAAAGTTGCTGTTACTTCAGGGTATATTTTGGTTAAGAAAATATGGTAAAGCTTCTGTTTATTTACATTTACAACCTCTAACAAAGGGCTTGAAAAACTACAACTTCCAGGATTCCGTAGCATTGGGGCATGGTGATTCAAATAGTACCAAACAGCATCAATTCTACTGTATGGGTGCGCCCCTAGTTTCCCCAGTGATACTTAGCAGAGCAGCACCAAGACAGGTAGGAAACAATTCAGGTGAATCTGGGTCCAACGTGAATCAGGTGAATCTGGGTCTTCAAGTCCATCAAGACATCTGAAGCTAGATCTACACTGCCCTATATCCCAGGATATGACCCCAGATTATCTGCTTTGCACTGGATTATATGAGTCTATACTGCCAGATAATCTGGCATAAGATAATCTGGATTGTAGGGCAGTGCAGCTCCAGCCTGAGTTTTAGGAATAGCTATCTCAGGCATGGGCAAACTCCAGCCCTCCAGGTATTTTGGACTTCAACTCCCACAATTCCTAATGGCTGGGAGTTGAAGTCCAAAACACCTGGAGGGCCAAAGTTTGCCCATGCCTGAGTTATCTAATCTGCTCCATGGTTAGCTCCATAACTGTTCAGTCCAGTCTCAAAATACAAAACCAATTGGGGAGGACATGAGATTCCTCTCATAGCTATGTCTGCTGTTTTGGAGCAGAGACCCTCCTCCACGTTGCGCCTGGACTCGCTGCTCACATTCCTCACGGCACACACCTGCGTCCCAATGGAAATGGCTGTAAAACAGAGAAAGGGATTAATGGATCTGAATGGCAGAGATGGCTAGGAAGGCACATTAATACACAGATATTTTGACAGACAAACTGAAGGTGACCTGAACTTGACATCGTTCAAGGACAAAAGGGTTGGTGCCTAAGGGTGGAGTTGAACTTGGGCTACCACAAACGCTTCAGAAATGACTATATCTGGTGTGGGAGCAGCAGAGTTGAGGGGTTATTTGGCATCTAAAATGGGCTGCATTAGCAAAAAAAAAAGTACCATTTAGAGCAGGGGTGACCAATTATTTTTTCCAAGGGGCCACACGAGAGCCAAAAAATATTATGGAGGGCCGCACCTAAAGGCTGAACTACATTCTAATCTACATATTTTATTTATTATTTATTTACTATATTTAATATATATTACACATCATTAATATTAATATATTAATATATCAAGAAATATTCATATATTATTAGTATTAATATCATAATTATTATATTATAGTATATATACTGTATATAGACATGATAATATATTGAAATTATAATATAATGTAACATTATTATATTATATTATTTATTATATTATTATTATTATAATAAAATTATTATAAAATAATAATAAAAATCACTGAAATTAAATTTAATTCAAGAAGACAAGGTGCGAACCAAGATGAAGGCTGACATCCTCAAGAGAGGAAAGATCCCAAGATGGAATGGCCCAATGGCCCCAGCCAAGAGGATGGCAAAGCGGACCCAGCCGCCACCGCAGCAGAGGAGAGCTGCAGGCCTCCGCCCGCTCTCGCCCCCAGCTGTTCCCCAGCTGATCACCCTGCTATGGAGTGCCTGCCATCCCCGGGCCTGCAGGGGGAGCAGCCGGCAATCTGAGGCGGCTTATTCGATCTGGCGACCCGGAAGACAATCAAGTCTTCCGGGTCGCCAGGGCGATTGGCCCCCGCAGGTTGGTGACTGCTCCCGCTGCAGGCCCGTATCGCCTCCAAGGATGGCAGGCACTCCAAAGCCGCTGCTCCACCGGCCTGTCTGCCAACACAGGCCCCACGGAGCTCGCGATGGGATGGCGGCAGTGGCACCCCTTCCTCTTGGCCCCGCCCCCGACACCCTTCTCCCCGGGCCGGACAGAATCAGCTGCCAGGCCGCATCCAGCCCGCGGGCCATAGGTTGCCCACCCCTGGATTAATGGATCTGAATGGCAGAGATGGCTACGAAGGCACATTAATACACAGATATTTTGACAGACAAACTGAAGGTGACCTGAACTTGACATCCTTCAAGGACAAAAGGGTTGGTGCCTAAGGGTGGAGTTGAACTTGGACTACCACAAACACTTCAGAAATGACTATATCTGGTGCGGGGGCAGCAGAGTTAAGGGGTTATTTTGCATCTCAAATTAGCTGCATTAGCCAAAAAAAAAGAGTACCGTTTAGAGCTTCTGCATCCTGGGAAATGATCAGAGTCAATGGTTGTGCAAATAATATGGGAAGCATGTTCCCAAAGCTAGTTCAAAGAGAGGGCAATACTTCTTGTCCTCACTGGGAATAGTGAAATCATTTTTGTTACTGTATGGGTACTTGCCACCAATAGCATTCAATTTCAGGCTATTTCTCCTTGACAACAGAATAATAATAATAATAATAATAATATTTATTTATACCCTGCCACCATCTCCCCAATGGGGACTCAGGGCGGCATACATGAGGCCAGGCCCAAACAACAAATTACAATAAAATAATACTCAAAAACATCAACAACAACACAATAAAAATACAAACATATAAATAAAAGAACAATATGCAAATACAATATCTAAAATCACAAATGACAAAGCGGGAAGCATGTACAATTTATTTATTTATTTATTCTTTTTTTATTTATTCATTTATTTACTATATTTCTATACCACCCATCTCAGCCCGAAGGCGACCCGAGGCGGTTTACACATGGCAACCAGTGCCCACAATATAAAATACAATTAAAAACAGTTATATACTAACAGATAAAAACAAAAAAATAGCAATTAAAATCAAAAATACAGTTCCCAGCATCTCATCATTAAAATCATTTTCCATCGCATCATCTTATCATTCTGTGATCACAATTAAATAGTCATATTTCATCTGCAAACGCCTGCTCGAACAGCCAGGTCTTAACTTTCTTTCAAAATGTTAGGAGGGAGGAGGCTGATCTAATGTCCCTAGGGAGGGCGTTCCATAGCCGAGGGGCCACCGCTGAGAAGGCCCTGTCTCTCGTCCCCGCCAATTGGGTCTGCGAAGAAGGTGGGGATGAGAGCAGGGCCTCTCCAGATGATCTTAAACACCTGGATGGTTCATAGGGAGAGAGGCGTTCGGACAGGTAAGCTGGGCCAGAACAAGAAAAAATGTTTAAAAACTCAGGGTGAGATAACGGGAGTAGATTATTTGCGAAGGAGAGCTCGTATAGAAATGGGTTGTGAGAGGACAAGCCTGTGAGACTGGCAGGGACGAAAGGAGGGCCTCCCCCGAAGATCAAAGAGTCTGGGCTGGTTCATGGAGAGAGATCCGGTCACGAAGGTAGGCAGGTCCCGAAACATTTAGGGCTTTATAGGTGATCACCTGCAACTAGGAATTGGGACCGGAAAATAAACGGCAGCCAGTGAAGCTCCTTAAACAGGGGGGTTGACCACTCCCTGTAACTTGCCCCAGTTATTAATCTGGCTGCTGAGCGTTGGACAAGTTGAAATTTCCGGGCCGTCTTCAAGGGTAGCCCCACGTAGAGTGCATTGCAGTAATCCAGTCTAGAGGTAACTAAGGCATGGACTACCATAGTCAGCCCTCCCAGCCACTGCCGACACCTGTGCATCAAGTGTCAAGGCTGAATCCAGGAGGACTCCCAAACTGCAAACCTGAGACTTTTGGAGTTGTAGGAGTGCAGTATAGAGATCCAGGACAGGATGGATTTTGATGCCACCAGTTTTAACAGGTTAGATTTCTTCATTTGATTCAACAACGTTGGATCTAGCTTCTTTCTGCATCCACTTTTGGACAACCAAGGTTTACTTATATCACATGGAGTCATTGATGTTCAGAGGGTAGCATGCAAATACACATTGAAATGCATGGATGGCCAGCCTAAGCCTTGGCTTCCAAAGTTCATTCATTGTGTTACATTGCGATCCGGTATAGTACGACTCTCATATCTGTGTCACTGGTATCTGTGGAGTAATTTATCCACATCTCACAAACTCCAGCATGGGAAGCTGGAGCTGACAGATGGGAGCTCCCCCCACCTTGCAGATTCGAACTTCTGACTTTCAGGTCAGCAGTTCAGCTGGCACAAGGGTTTTGGGTTAAAGGGTTTTGCACCACCACGGCTCCAGTCACAGAGATGATAACACTTTAAAGAATGAAATTCTGGTCGATCTAAGAGATGTGACATATGCAAAGCACCGGAAAGTAAGATGGAAGCCCCCAAAAAACAGACCCACTTGCAAATGTTTGAGGTCTATTTAATATTATTAAATGAACTTCGGTAGTTTGTATAATCAACACTTCTTTGAAGACTGGAGAGATCTGTGACTGATTACATATTACATAAAATGTACGTTCACTATCTGAAAGTGTCAAGAGGAACTTTGATTCTCTTATTCATTGTTTACCCCCCCCCCCAAAGCAATGGGGTTGATGGCTGCTAAACTGGTGAATAGTCACATCCGTTCCGGGCTTTAGTCTGAACTCTACGACAGAGATTTACGTACTGTTGTTTAAAGCAGTGTTTTTCAACCTTTTTTGTGCCGCGGCACATTTTTTACATGTACAAAATCCTGGGGCACACCACTAAAAAAATGACACAAAATGACACTCTAACACAGTAATACATATAGTTAATATGTTTTGAAATGTATTTATACACTCAGTGTGAAACCTGGACCTGTTTCGATGAACACAACATAGATATCCTGGCAGGAATGGCAGAAAGACACACACGAAGGTCTTGCTCAATTTATAGTTAACACACAATCAAAGAGCATCCTGAACTCTTGCAACAATGGAATTGAACCAAACTTGGCATATTGAACTCTCATTACCAACAGAAAGTACTGAAAGGGTTTGCTTGGAAATTGACCTTGAGTTTGGAAGTTGTAGTTCACCTACACCCAGAGAGCACTGTGGACTCAAACAATGTTATATTATGTTGTTGTTTGTTTTCTATCCAGAATCCCAATGTTGGAAGGGGGCTCACCACTTTAAGGTCCTTAAAACAGGCATGGGAAAACTTCGGCCCTCTGGGTGCTTTGGACTTCAACTCTCACCATTCCTGACAGCCTGAGGCCCTTTCCTGCTTAAGTGGCTGAGGGGGAAAAAGGAAAAGGGCCTGAGGCTACTAGGAATGGTGGGAGTTGGAGTCCAAAACACCTGGAAGGTCCAAGTTTGCCCATGCCAGCTTTCGACAGAGACCTCTTCCTCCCCCTTCGCCTTCGTACCCTTTCTTCCCCCTCCTGCCGAACACTTACTTTTTCTTCTCCACTCGGGCTCCCTTCTTTGCAGCCTCACTCTGCTCGCTTTGCCTCGCTTTGCTCATGCTGCTTCTTCTGCCGCCATTTTGATCCAAGGGGGCAGCGTGAGCATGTTCAGGAGGGGAGGGGGGAGGAAGGAAGATGTGACCCATGCGGGCGCTACTGCGCAGACTCACCCCATGTCTTCCTTCCTCCCTCCTCCTCTCCTGAACACGCTCACGGCAGCATGGACAAAGTGAGGCAAAGTGAGGCGAGTGAGGCTGGGAAGAAGGGAGCCCGAGTGGAGAAGAAAATGTGTTCAGCAGGAGGGGGAAGAAAGGGTATCGGAGGTTCCAATTTCCCACGGCACACCCGATGATCGCCGGTTGGGAAACACTGGTTTAAAGGTCTCATGAAACTGGGTTTATGTACATTGTGTATAAAATACCTTTAGTTTATATGCATCAATTGCTATGAGGCATACATTAATTTCTTGTTTACGC
This sequence comes from Anolis apletophallus, assembly GCA_030556195.1. Lineage (NCBI taxonomy): Eukaryota > Metazoa > Chordata > Lepidosauria > Squamata > Anolidae > Anolis > Anolis apletophallus. The sequence goes on along the minus strand of JARBWK010000009.1, from coordinate 134,150,954 downwards.
TTGACTCCCTTTCCCAAGATATCTCACTATATGCAAAGATTCCAAAATCTGGAAAAAAAATAGAAAATTCAAAATAGTTCTGGTCCCAAACATTTGGAGCAAGGGAGACTCAACCTGTAGCTTTAATAATTTTGTGCATCAGTATCTTAAGGTGTCCCTATCCCAGCCACCTATATGGTCAATTTCAGATTTTGTATTCCCAAATTATGGATGCTCAACCTGTAACAGCTCTTAGATGAAGGCAACATACCTGAAAGTCTCCAGCACAGTGACAATATATGTTATGGCAGTGTTTCCCAACCTTTTTTGAGCCGTGGCACACTTTTAACATTTAAAAAATTCGGGGCACACCACCAACCAAAATGACACAAAATGACACTCTAACACAGTAAAGAACGGCTGGGGAATGGTGGCCTGCTGGGAGCAGCTTCTGGGAGTGCGAAGCCGGGAGGGAGCAGAGCCAGGCTGCACCATGCCCCCCCCTACCCCCCTTCACCTCTCCAGCAGCTGCTCCAGCCTTGAGGGGCAGTGCCAAGCCAGCGGTGCCAGAGCCAGCACAATGCTGGCTTGGCACTGTCCCCTCAAGGCTGGAGCAGCTGCTGGGATGCCGAAATGGGAGGGGGTTTAGCCAGGCTGCACCATGCCCCGCCCTACCCCGGCACCTCTCCCAGCAGCTGCTCCAGCCTTGAGGGGCAGTGCCAAGCCAGCGGTGCCAGAGCCAGCACAATGCTGGCTTGGCACTGTCCCCTCAAGGCTGGAGCAGCTGCTGGGAGTGCCGAAGCTGGGGGAGGGGGCAGAGCCATGCCGTGCCATTCCCCGCCCCCTCCCTCAGCTTCAGCTCTCCTACAGAGGAGGAGCAAGAGCGGTGGACATGCTTTAGTGGGTTGGGCTCCTCCACGCGGCTTCAGCAAGCGAGGGGCGAGAGTCATGGTGGGAGTCATGGTGGATTGGAGGCTGGCTGGGGAAACGGCCCAAGGAGGCGGCACCTCGGTCCCTTCTTCTTTTTCTTTGCCACTGCCCGGCCCTTCCTCCTCCCTCAAGCAGCAGGAGTTCAGCAGGAGGGGGGGAGGAAGGGGGGCAGAGAGCTTTTCTCGCGGCACAGCAGGAGGTCTGTCACGGCACACTAGTGTGCCACGGCACAAAAGGTTGAAAAACACTGTGTTACTGTATGGATGATGGGTCATAGTGTCTCATCCTGATAGCTTAGAGAAGAAGAGTAGGATAGATTAGGCAAGACAAGGCCAGCTAGAGGAGTGTAGGACCGCTTTATGAAGCACAAACAACAGGAATAAATCTTGTTCTACCCCTTGTTCACCATCCATCTTACTTATGGGCAAGACCAAGAATCCTTTCTCTGTTCACAGGCCTTTAGTGGGTTTTCCCCTCCCTTTGCCTCCAAAGCCTCATCCATCAAGTCGCGCTCACCTGCCCAAAGCGTGAAGCCATGCGTCTAATTCCGCCAGGTAACTCCAAGAGGGAAAGCGCTCCAGGTGGAAGCTCTCCAGCTTCATTTAAAGAGATGTCAAGTTTAACAACCCTGAGGAATGAACGAGAGGGGAGGGAGAGGGGAAGGAGGAGAGAAAGACAGACAGAAAGACAGAGGGAATCGGAATGATTTCCAACCCGTTCCCCATATTGACAATCCCTGCCCTTTCATTTCTTGAATGTTTGACTAATGATATCATCCCCGGGGCAAGACATGTAGGAACATACAGTGGCAATATTGGTTCTTTGAGGAAGGCTGACATGTTTACACCAGGTTTTTCTGCCTCTTCTGAAAAAACAGAGTCTGGAAAATCTCTTTTTTAAGATTAGAAATTCCAGAATTGCTATGGTAGCTATGCCAGTTGGGGGATTTTGGGAGCCATAGAGCAGTGATTCCCAACCTTTTTTGAGCCGCGGCACATTTTTTACATTTACAAAATCCTGGGGCACACCACCAACCAAAAGGGAAGGAAGGAGGGGGGCGCACGCTCTCTCCCTTCTGCTCGCTGGTTGGTGAGCGGGAGGGGCACGGGCAGGTGGCACAAGGCTCTTCAGCAGCCAACCAGCAAGCAGAAGGGAGAGAGTGCAGGCCCCCTCCTTCTTCCCTCCCTCCATCCATTCCTGGATGGGCACGGTGCGACGCGGGACCAGCCGGCTCCGCCTCTGCCCAAGGAAGGAAGGGAGGGAGGAAGGAGGCGCGCTCACGTAGACAGGCCCATGCAGAAGCGCAGGCCCGCCTCCGAGGGAGTGGAAGGTAGGCCTCTCAAGGATTCTTTGATTTATTTATATTGGCCTATCAAAGGGTTAGCAAAGCAGTGCCCTCCCCTCAGGTTTGCAATAGGATGGTTCTATTTTCCGCCCGGCCCTTCCTCCTCCTCTTTCCCCCGCAAGCAGCAGCAGGAGTTCGGCAGGAGGGTATATTGGAATTTTTTCGCGGCACACCAGATAATCGCTCACGGAACACTAGTGTGCCGCGGGACACTGGTTGGGAAACACTGCTATAGAGAGCCAATATGGTGTAGTGCTGATATCGGAGGTGCCCCCCCAGGACTCTGTAAAAGATAGTTCAAAACCAAGGTATTCATAGTTTTCCCAAGAACACCAGGCTGGAATGATCCCATAATCCTCTATCTCTCCTCCATGTGGGAACCTAAGGCTCTTCCCTTGGCCCATGGCCCCACAATGCCCCTGTAACCCACACTTATGAACTTTCTTGAGATTTCATGGGACTTTTGCCTACTTTTGAAGGACTTTCAGAAACTTTTTGGAATTTATTTTCTTTTCAAACCCCATGGACTCTCCCCATGATTTATGAATTTTAATGTACTCTGGTGGGTGGGATAGGCTGGTATGAGATGATATGGTTCCAATTTCCCTCCAATATGAATGTATTCCCTATATGCTTTTCCCTTCTCTGTGTCCCTGTATGAAAATATGAAATGCCACCTTTTCGTGAACCCAGCATACCAAGGCTCAGGGAATCTCTCATTTCCTGGGCCAGTTAATCTCCTAACACAAAGGACCCAGCAGAAGCTCTTGCATGGATAATAGAACAATGGGCACACACCTCCAGACATCAGAGCAGTACCATCTGAAGGACGTGCCCCATGGTGATTTGTCATTCCTCACAAAGGGGACACCCTGCCTTTGGGAGGTTTTGGATTTCCCATCTGACTCACTCATTGTTTTCATTCCCTTGGCCGAAACCAAAGACAACATATCATCAATTGATCCCATATCCAGGACTAAGGATTACCAGGATCTGGCATCCACGCCAAACCACGATGTTTATTTCCTTCACTTGGAACAATACAGAAAGCTAGATTGAGGACTCTTTGAGTTATCGCCAGCACTTGGACAAACTTTAAGTCATTTAATCCACTCATCATTTCCTCCCGGTTCATTGTTTCCTGCCTGGACCGCCTCCTCCGCTTTCATTGGTCAAGAGCCCGAAGCTGCACTGGCTTCCTGATTGGCTGTCACAATGCACAGACTTGGCAGGCCCCTTAATCACACACACAGAGACGTACTGAAGGCTAACTACTTTATTGAGTATAAAAACAGTTCCAAAGAATATAGTCCAATAATAAGAGATATAATCCAAAAGGCTTGAAGTGAGAATGTCCAAAGTAACGAAGTAAACAGGTAAAAGCTTGGCAAGGCTCCGCAGCCAATGCAGATCAGGAAACAAGGCAAGGCTCCGCAAATCAATGCGAATCAGGAAACAAGGCAAGGCTCCGCAGCCAATGCAGATCAGGAAACAAGGCAAGGCTCCACAAATCAATGCGAATCAGGAAACAAGGCAAGGCTCCGCAGCCAATGCAGATCAGGAAACAAGGCAAGGCTCTGCAAATCAATGCGAATCAGGAAACAAGGCAAGGCTCCGCAGCCAATGCAGATCAGGAAACAAGGCAAGGCTCCGCAAATCAATGCGAATCAGGAAACAAGGCAAGGCTCCGCAAATCAATGCGAATCAGGAAAACAAGGCAAGGTAAAGCAAGGCAAGGCTTGATGACCACCGCTTAGCTTGTGGCCCCACTCCGCTCACGCCTATTCAAGTAAGACGTGGCCGGAGAACTGAGGATTCGTTCCCACGGATCCTATACTTAATCCTTCGGCCGAGGTCCTCGACGCTCTAGGCTTCTTCGTCTCCAATCTCTGCTGACGGACCTCGGCCGTTCTAGGGCTCGGGACCAATCCCTCCTACTAGCCTCAATGCTCCGTCTCCTATCAAAGGTTCGACCTTGTCTTTCGGCAGCTGTATTGCTATCTCTCTGAGAGCTTTCCTCCCCTAGCCATTTCCCATGCGCTTTGTTCCATATCTTCCTCAAGGGGCTCCTGGGAAGATCTCCCTCCCGGGTGTTCATAACTCCTTGCCTCACTATCAGACTGCACCTGGTGATCTGAATCATCCCTTGGACCAAAACACATTTCTTCCCAGGCCAAGCTCTCTGTGGGTGAAAGAGGCTCTTGCTTGAAAGCTGCCCTTCGCCCCAGTCATCTAACTCATCCTCAGAATCCAGTTCTAGCACAGCCGGTTCTAATGCTAATGGGACCCCAGGCCCTGTCCCCTGCCCTCCAGGCACAAACGAGAACTGCTGTGCTACATTGGCTGAGGCGCGGCAAAGCCGGCCGCGCCTCCCCACCAGCTGATGATTCCAACCAATCAGCGTGAAGCCAGCAAATAAATAAATAAATAAATAAAGTGGTTTAAAACCAGTATAAAAAAGATGAAGACTCAATACATTCCAGTCTACTTGAAATACACAAAGCTCAACAGAAGTCTGTTTAAGAACTGGTCCAAGAATCCAGAAAAGCCTTGACTTCCAATGTGATCATTATCCCACTTCCTTTGCTAGTTAACTTGCACCAATATGCTTTATTATGCTCCCACGCCATCAACTCCACCTGAATGGCCATGTTGTCTGAATGTCCGATCACCGTCTCCCAAGACAGTTGCTCTACTCTGAACTCAAGAAACGAAATGTTGGAGGACAGGAAAAGAGATTTAAAGATGGGCTCAAAGCCAACTCTGAACACTGTGGCATACATACTGAGAACTTGGAAGCCTTGGTCCTTGGGTGCTCTAACTGGAGGTCAGCTGTGATCACCAATGCTGAAGAATTTGAATGGAGGGAGAAAGGAGGAACATGCCAAGAGGAAGGCACGTCAAACCAACCCTGACCAGAACTGCCTTTCATCTGGAAACCTATGTCCTCACTGCGGGAGAACATGCGGATCAAGAATAGGGCTCCACAGCCACCTACGGACCTATCGCCAAGACATCCCATCTGGAAGACAATCATCCTTGCGCTATGAGGGTTCGCCTGAGTAAGTAAGTAAAAATATTATGCCAGTTGTTTGCTTTAGATCAGTGTTTCCCAACCTTTTTTGAGCCGCGGCACACTTTTAACATTAAAAAAATCCGGGGGCACACCACCAACCAAAATGACACTCAGTAAAGAACGGTTGGGGGTTGGTGGCCTCCTGGGAGCAGCTGCTGGGAGTGCTGAAGCTGGGGAGGGGACAGAGCCAGGCTGCACCATGCCCCACCCCCCCTACCCCGGCTTCACCTCTCCCAGCAGCTGCTCCAGCCTTGAGGGGCAGTGCCAAGCCAGCGGTGCCAGAGCCAGCACAATGCTGGCTTGGCACTGTCCCCTCAAGGCTGGAGCAGCTGCTGGGAGTGCCGAGCTGGGGAAGGGGCAGAGCCAGGCCGGGCCATGCCCCCCCCCCCCCCCCAGCTTCAGCTCTCCTACAGAGGAGGAGCATGAGCGGGGAACGGGCTTCAGTGGACAGGGCTCCTCCTCCACGCGACTTCAGCGAGCGAGGGGCGAGAGTCATGGTGGGAGTCATGGCGGATTAGAGGCAGGCTGGGGAAACGGCCGAAGGAGGCGGCGCCCCAGTCCCTTCTTCTTTTTCTTTGCCACTGCCCGGCCCTTCCTCCTCCTCCCCCAAGCAGCAGGAGTTCAGCAGGAAGGGGGGGAGGAAGGGGGGCAGAGAGCTTTTCTCGCGGCACAGCAGGAGGTCCGTCACGGCACACTAGTGAGAGAGACTGCCTTAGATAGTTGGTTGCCTCTCTATGCCAGATTAAGGAAAGCTTCTGGGTGTTATAGTCCAAAAAAGAGAACTTCTTCAAACTCCAAGTGTGGATTCAGAGTCTGAAAAGAAAACCTTATACGGATGCTGGTTGCTTATTCATTTATGATCTCAAATGGTTGCTGAGCCAAGGAGTCAAAAGCAAGAAAGGACAACTTTTCTTGGGCCAATTATTTAATTTTTTTTAATGAACGATTTTTCACTCCATTTTTGATTCTCATTGCTTTTTAATTCCATTGAAAAGCGGTTCAAAGGCAGCAATTAGTTTGGGTGGCTTCCTGCCAGGGGTACAGCCCGCTTATTCGTGGCCATAGAGCTCTGGCTCAAAGAAGGTGAGGAGGCAAAGAAGAAAGCCACGCCAGACCCAGAGGTTATTAATACGCCGTTCGGAGGGGAGCGATCAATCATCCCGAGAGGGAGAATGGCCATTTAATAAGCCCTGGGTGCCGTGGGACGCCTCGAGGAGTAACTCCGAGTTGGGCTCTTTGTTCCTCACCAATGGACTGTGAGAGGCACTAATAACACAATTCTTGGAGATTACAGGCTGGAATCTGTCCAGTGGCTGCAATGTTTTCTCTTTCAAAGGAAAAGGGGCACAGGCTGAGGGTGAACAACCAAGGACCCCCTGCTTTCAAGTTGATCTGACCTGCAGCAGGGGGTTCCGTAGTTCCTGGATGCCCTGTTGGGCCAGCATCGCTAGGAGTGTGGCTACAGCAACAGCATCAACAAGCAATCCTTCTTTATTTTGCTTTCCTCCCCATCCTAACATTGTAACAAATCCCGCAACAAAGTATCATTTAATTGTAACTTTTCTCTCTTCATAGTGATAAATTGTGTCCTTTACTGCAGTGTTTCCCAACCTTTTTTGAGTCGTGGCACACTTTTTACATTTGCAAAATCCTGGGGCACACCACCAACCAAATTGACACAAAATGACACTCTAACACAGTAATACATATAGTTAACATGTTTTTAAAATGTATTTATACACTCAGTGTAAAACCTGGGCCTGTTTCGATGAACTCAACATAGATATCCTGGCAGGAATGGCAGAAAGACACAAACTTCCCACACAGAACTCCCATAACCAAGAGAAAATGCTATAGGAGTTTGGTGGGCATTGACCTTGAGTTTTGGAGTTGTAGTTCACCTCCTATTTCTAGAGAGCACTGTGGACTCAAACAATGTTGGATCAGGACCAAACTTGGCATGAATACTCAATATGCCCAAATATGAACACAGGTGGAGTTCAGGGGAAATAGACCTTGACATTTGGGAGTTGTAGTTGCTAGGATTTATAGTTCCCCTACAATCAAAGAGCATTCTGAACCCCACCAATGATAGAAAGGGCCAAACTTCCCACACAGAACCCCCAGGAGGCAAGAGGAGGTCTCTACTTGGGGAAAGGGAGGCGGGCCTTCCCAATGCATTGAGAGGGAGAGACCAAGTAGACAACGGGTAGGAAGGGGGGGGGGGGTGTTTGTAATTTTGAGCTTTTATCGAGGTAGGTTTCTTAGAGTTTTTATACTTCAACATACTAGACTCCCCCCTCCCCTCCTGGAGGTTCCAATTTTCCACGGCACACCTGATGATCGCTCACGGCACACTAGTGTGCCCCGCACACTGGTTGGGAAACACTGCTTTACTGTCTCCAACTCTCACCAAGCATGAACTTTGCCTTTCCTGAGCCGCAGATCTCTGCTGGCTTCCCCGTGATGCCCTTACAGCGTCCTGGGGAGGCCGAAACGGCGTTCCTCTGAACTGTGGATATGGAAACCCATCGGGCCCCCGTATCCGTGGGTCAACGGATCGCCTCCATTTTAGTGCCATATTTTTCCTAGATTAATTACAAGACTAACTGCTATCTCACTTTTGGTCTTTGGGCCACTATGCCCCGGGAATAACCCTTTTTTATCAGATTCTCTTTGGTGGGTCTGAGTGGTCTCTGCCTTTGTGGCAAGACCCCCAAATTCCTGCTCGATATCAAATCCTCAAATGACAAGCCATTGGCCTCCTTGGCATGACGGATGTATTGGCATTCATAGAAGGGATCTCAAGGCTATCCAGTCCAACCCCCTTCAGCCAGGCAGGAAGACACAATCCAAGCACTCTTGACAGATGGCCATCCAGATTTGGTTTGCAAACCTCCAGAGAGGATCTCAATCAGACTACTAGGCAGTCGACATTACACTATATTATTTCAAGGTACCCCTTCAAAGGCTATTTAGTAGGCCTGGTTGATTAAAAAAATGGTTCAAACTCGTTCCGGATGTAGGGGGTGCTGGCACTTCGAATCTGACTGACATCCGAAGTTTTCTGGAATTTTTTTGGAAATTCCACCGAATTAATTCCGAAATTTCGGAATGGCTTCGTTATTGGCGGACACGCATGTTTAACCCAGTTTGGACGCGGATGCATTCCCTCTGCATCAGAACTGCACACAGAAGGGAAGGCCAGGGAAGGGAAACCCGCCTATTCCTTTTCTGAAAATGGCGGTGGTGGCTTCGGAATGGCAAATTCACTTCCGGGTTGCTTACATTGCTTCAAAACCGCTTCAAATGGGAATATAATCCGAACCTAACCAGACCTACTTTTTAGTCCTACCCAAATCTGCCAGGAAAGAGGACATGATCTAATTCCTACATTCAAAGAGCATTCTGAACTCCACCAACTTGGCACACAGGACTCCCATGACCAACAGAAACACTAGAAGGGTTTGGTGGGTTTTAGAGTTGTAGTTCACCTACATCCAGAGAGCACTGTGGACTTAAATAATGATGGATCTGGAACAAACTTGGCGCGAATACTCCATAAGCCCAAATGTGAACACTGGTGGAGTTTGGGCAAAATAGACCTTGACATTTGGGAGTTGTAGTTGCTGGGATTTATAGTTCACCTATAATCAAAGAGCATTCTGAACCCCTCTGATGATAGAATTAGGCCTAACTTCCCACACAGAACCCCCATGATGAACAGAAAATGCTGTGTTTTCTGGTGGTCTTTGGCGACCCTATATGATTCATACACACACACACACACATATAGGTATATGAGAGATATAGTATCCTAGATTTGAAAGGGGCCCCTAAAGAAGAACAGTTATATGTTGTATGTTCCAGAGTAGGCAAACCAGACAATCTCCGCATCAACACTGACAAAGAAACAGCAAGAAATACAGTTTACCCACACACATAAAAATGGCATATATTAACAGCCATATATTTAAAGCCCTGGCCCTTGAGTGCTCTAACTGGAGGTCAGCTGTGACCAGCAGTGCTGCAGAATTCGAAGAGGCACGAATACTGATCAGACTAGGTCACAGCAACGCCTGGCAGGGGACCGCTAGTGTGTATGTCTATCTGCCTGTCTGTCCATACACATATACACAATTAAGAATAAATACATATAAGCGATAGGTGTCATTTATCTGCTGTATTTAACAACTCCTTTCACAGGATTAAGCCTGGAAGGGGGGGAGGGACATTTATCCCACTGTAGACTTAATGCACTCTGACTGGCACCCCTTTAAGTCCCGCTGTTTAATGTCTCAGGACAGTGTTTCTCAACCAGTGTGCCGTGGCACACTAGTGTGCCGCGAGCGATCATCAGGTGTGCCGTGGGAAATTGGAACTTCCAATACACTTTCTTCCCCCTGCTGCCGAACACTTTTTCTGTTGGTAATGAGAGTTCAATATGCCAAGTTTGGTTCAATTCCATTGTTGCAAGAGTTCAGGATGCTCTTTGATTGTGTGTCAACTATAAATCCCAGAAACTGTAACTCCCAAATGTCAAGGTCTATTTTCCCCAAACTCCATCTGTGTTCACATTTGGGCATATTGAGTATTCATGCCAAGTTTGGTCCTGATCCAACATTGTTTGAGTCCACAGTGCTCTCTGGATATAGGTGAACTACAACTTCCAAACTCAAGGTCAATTCCCAAGCAAACCCTTTCAGTACTTTCTGTTGGTAATGAGTGTTCAATATGCCAAGTTTGGTTCAATTCCATTGTTGCAAGAGTTCAGGATGCTCTTTGATTGTGTGTCAACTATAAATCCCAGAAACTGTAACTCCCAAATGTCAAGGTCTATTTCCCCCCAAACTCCATCTGTGTTCACATTTGGGCATATTGAGTATTCATGCCAAGTTTGGTCCTGATCCAACATTGTTTGAGTCCACAGTGCTCTCTGGATATAGGTGAACTACAACTCCAAAACTCAAGGTCAATGCCCACCAAACTCTTATAGCATTTTCTCTTGGTTATGGGAGTTCTGTGTGGGAAGTTTGATTCCATTCCATCATTGGTGGAGGTCAGAGTGCTCTTTGATTGCGGGTGAACTATAACTCCCAGCAACTACAACTCCCAAATGACAAAATCAATTGTGTTCATCGAAACAGGCCCAGGTTTCACACTGAGTGTATAAACACATTAAAAACATATTAACTATATGTATTACTGTGTTAAGAGTGTCATTTGGTGTCATTTTGGTTGGTGGTGTGCCCCAGGATTTTGTAAATGTAAAAAATGTGCCGCGGCTCAAAACAGGTTGAAAAACACTGTCTCAGGAGGAGAAGCAAGGGCGAATGGCATTCATAACATTGCAGCGCGGTGCTTCTTGGGAAGTGTAGTTCGTTTGGCGTTGGAAACAAATACGGTTCTATGTCAAAGGGAGAGGAGGAAAAACTACAACCAGAGAGAGTTGAAGAAAGGCAAGGAACGGAGGGATAGTCTCCGTGAGCGCGGGGCTTTCCGGGATCAGTAGTCCATCCAAAGCGAGAGGCCAATGGCACTCTATGGAGAGGGACGAGGCAAAGGACTACAACCATAGAGAGGAATTGGAGCCAGGCAAAGAAAGTGGAGGTTTCTCCCATTCCGCCGGCTTCAGTGCTCCAACTCATTCCTCTCATCCGGGTCCTGAGCGAAGGAGGATGCATCCCGGGCTGGCAGCGGGGCTGGTTTTCGGCGGTTGCTGTAGCAACGTGGTGTTCTTGGAGCTCTTGGTCAGGTGAGGGAGGCTCGGGAGGGGCACCCAGGGGGCGTGTTGCTTGTGTGTTTGTGTGTTTGTTGTTGTTTATTGCCTCCCAGCTGGGTTTGACTGAAGGCCACCCTCTGAAGGAAGGAGAAAGCCCTGCTTCTCAGGCTACCCGCTTGGAATGCGGCCTACTACTTTGCACGAGGCCTGGGCCGACTTGGGCCCTCCAGGTGTTTGGAGTGACAACTCCCACAAAACAACACAGCACAACAAACACCACAAAAGTGTTAGCCCCTCCCTATACGACCCAAAGCTCTTTTTTAAAAAATCTATATTTTGGGATGGAGGAATACCTCACAACTTCAGAGCTGTTTGGGCTGGAAGTCAGCCTGAAGAAAACGGAAGTCCTCTACCACAGTGTTTCCCAACCTTTTTTGAGCCGCGGCACACTTTTAACATTAAAAAAATCCGGGGGCACACCACCAACCGAAATGACACAAAATGACACTCTAACACAGTAAAGAACGGCTGGGGGATGGTGGCCTGCTGGGAGCAGCTGCTGGGGGTGCCGAAGCCGGGGGAGGGGGCAGAGCCAGGCTGCACCATGCCCCGCCCCTCCCCCTCGCTTCACCTCTTCTCCCAGCAGCTTCTCCAGCCTTGAGGGGCAGTGCCAAGCCAGCGGTGCCAGAGCCAGCACAATGCTGGCTTGGCACTGTCCCCTCAAGGCTGAGCAGCTGCTGGGAGTGCCGGGCTGGGGAGGGGGCAGAGCCAGGCTGCACCATGCCCCGCCCCCTACCCCCGGCTTCAGCTCTCCTACAGAGGAGGAGCATGAGTGGGGAACGGGCTTCAGTGGACGGGGCTCCTCCTCCACGCGGCTTCAGCGAGCGAGGGGCGAAAGTCATGGTGGGAGTCATGGCGGATTAGAGGCAGGCTGGGGAAACGGCCGAAGGAGGCGGCACCCCGGTCCCTTCTTTTTCTTTGCCACTGCCCGGCCCTTCCTCCTCCTCCCCCAAGCAGCAGGAGTTCAGGAGGAAGGGGGGCAGAGAGCTTTTCTCGCGGCACAGCAGGAGGTCCGTCACGGCACACTAGTGTGCCACGGCACACTGGTTGAGAAAGACTGCTCTACCAGCCCGCACCACAGGAAGAACACCATCATCCCCTCGTCAGCATAGGCACATCTGTGCTTAAGTCCGTTCAGCAGTTCACCTCCCTGGGGAGCATCATCTCTTCAGGCGCCAAGATTGACAAAGAGATAGATAACAGATTAGCAAAGGCATAGAGGGCATTCGGAAGGCTTCACAAAAGAGTCTGGAGCAACAAGCACCTGAGGCAAAGCACCAAAATCAGTGTGTACAGAGCTATCGTACTGTCTATTCCCCTATATGGGTCTGAAACATGGGTCACCTATCGCCAACACCTACGACTCCTCGAACGCTTTCATCAGCGCTGTCTTCGCACAATCCTAAATATACACTGGACCAGGGGTGCTCACACTTTTTCAGCATGTGAGCTACTCTTAAAGCAACCAAGTCCAAAAGATCTACCTACCCCCCGCCGCCGTGCGCTCTCGCCGCCGTGCGTGCTCCTGCTGCTGTTTTCCACCCGCGCAGTGCTTCTTCCACATGTGGGGCATTGCAGGAAGGAGAAAGCACGAGCCGGGGCATCCAGAGGGAGCGCGCCGCCCTGCCTGTCTTGCCAGCAACGGAGGCTGCAAAGCTGCTTCTGGACGAGAGAGAGGCGGGGCGCTCCCTCCAGAGTCCCCGCCTCGTGCTTCCTTCTTCCTGCAATGTCCCGCAGGCAAAAGAAGCACAGCGAGAGCGAAAGCCAGCAGCAGGAGCGCGCGTGCACACAGGGGCGCCCCATCCAGCTGGTGAGGCCCGAAGATCATCTGGAGGGGGCCGAAGATCTACTAGTAGCTCCCGAGCTACCTAATGAGCACCCCTGCACTGGACCAACTATGTGACGAATGTTGCTGTCCTTGAGCAAGCAGGGATCACCAGCGTTGAGGCCATGCTATTGAGAACACAGCTGTGCTGGGCAGGGCACATCTCTAGGATGGAGGACCACCGCCTCCCAAAGATACTACTCTATGGTGAACTCGCCACGGGTCAGCACAAGAGAGGCGCCCCCAAAAAGAGATATAAGGACTCCCTGAAACAACCTCTCAGGCTCGGCCAGATTGATCACCAACAATGGTCCACCCTGGCCTCACATCGGGAGGCATGGAGACGCACTATCCACAATGCTGCGGCCTCTTTCGAGAAGACACGCCAAACGGATCTCGAAGAGAAACGGCAATGCAGAAAGAACCGCAACTTGGAAACAACATCACCCTAGGAGACTTTCTGCTGTGCTTTCTGCAACGGAACTTGCCTATCTCAGATTGGCCTTTTTAGTCATCAACGCGCTTGTAAAAAGCGTGGGATGAGTCCTTCCTAAGAATATTCATTTGCGAAGTAATGCCGAGAGAGAGGTGTTATAGATCATGGGCTGTTGTGGTTCTTTTACTAATGTAGGAGAGTTTGAGTCTCCAGTTGTGTAGAAGAAGATTTTATTTCTCAGACTAGCATGCTGTATTTTTACCAGAACCTATTTGTTCAAGTTCCTTTACTTTACTTAGGCGATCCCTCGTAGCTCAAGGTTGATTGTCTTCCAGATGTGGTGTCTTGCCGGTGGGTCCTTAGGTGGTCGTGAAGCCTTATTCTTGATCCACATGTTCTCCCGCAGTGAGGACATCGCTTTCCAGATGGAAGGTGGTCCAGGTCAGCGTTGGCTTGACGTGCCTTCCTCTTGTTACGTTTCTCTCTCTTGCCCTCCGTTCATGCCTCTTTGAATTCTGTAGCACTGCTGGTCACAGCTGACCTCCAGTTAGAGCGCTCAAGGGCTAGGGTTTCCCATCTTTAAAGCCCATCTTTAAATCTCCTTTCCTGTCCACCAACATTCCATTTTCTGTTCTTGAGTTCGGAGCAGAGTATCTGCTTTGGGAGATGGTGGTCGTGCATCTAGACAACGTGGCATTCAGTCCAGCAGAGTTGATGGCAGAGGAGCATCGCTTCAATGCTGGCAGTCTTTGCTTCTTCCAGCACGCTGACATTTGTCCTCCTCTCTCCCCAAGAGATTTGCAGGATTTTTCGGAGGCAGTTCTGATGGAATCGTTCCAGGAGTTGCGTAAACAGTGTTTCCCAACCTTTTTTGAGCCGCGGCACACTTTTTACATTTGCAAAATCCTGGGGAACACCACCAACCAAAATGACACAAAATGACACTCTAACACAGTAATACATATAGTTAATATGTTTTAAAAATGTATTTATACACTCAGTGTGAAACCTGGACCTGTTTTGATGAACACAACATAGATATCCTGGCAAGAATGGCAGAAGGACACAAACTTCCCACACAGAACTCCCATAACCAAGAGAAAATGCTATAAGAGTTTGGTGGGCATTGACCTTGGGTTTTGGAGTTGTAGTTCACCTATATCCAGAGAGCACTGTGGACTCAAACAATGTTGGGTCAGGACCAAACTTGGCATGGAACTCAATATGCCCAAATATGAACACAAATGGAGTTCAGGGGAAATAGACCTTGACATTTGGGAGTTGTAGTTGCTGGGATTTATAGTTCCCCTACAATCAAAGAGCATTCTGAACCCCACCAATGATAGAACTGGGCCAAACTTTCCGCACAGAACCCCTAGGAGGCAGGAGGTCTCTATTTGGGGAAAGGGACGTGCGCCTTCCCAGTGCATGGAGAGGGAGAGACCAAGTAGACAACGGGTGGGGTGTTGTTTGTAATGTTGTGCCTTTATCGAGGTAGGTTTCTTGGGGTTTTTATACTTCAACACGCTAGACTCCCCCCCCCCTCCGAGGTTCCAATTTCCCACGGCACACCTGATGATCACTCACGGAACACTAGTGTGCCCCGGCACACTGGTTGGGAAACACTGGCGTATGATGTCCGTAGACAGTCCACATTTTGCAGGCATATACCAGAGTTGGGAGGACAATGGCTTTATAAACAAGCACCTTGGTCTCTTTACGGATGTCCTGGTCCTCAAACACTCTGTGCTTCATTCGGAAGAATGCTGCACTCGCAGAACTCAGCCGGTGTTGTATTTCAGTGTCAATGTTGACTTTTGTGGAGAGGTGGCTGCCAAGTGAGCGGAAATGGTCAACATTTTCTAATGTTACACCATTAAGCTGTGTTTCTAGCATTGCAGACGGGTTGGCTGGTGCTTGCTGGAAGAGCACTTTGGTTTTCTCGATGTTCAATGAGAGGCTGAGCTTCTCGTATGATTCTGTGAAGGCATTTAGAGTGGCATGTAGGTCTTCTTCAGAATGCACACAGGCAGTATTGTCATCAGCATATTGGAGTTCTATAACAGATGTTGTTGTGACCTTGGTTTTGGCTTGAAAGGAAGCTTCCCACTGGAGTGGAAATCATCCATAGCAGTGTTTTTCAACCTTTTTTGAGCCGCGGCACACTTTTTACATTTACAAAATCCTGGGGCACACCACCAACCAAAATGACACAAAATGACACTCCAACGCAGTAATACATATAGCTAATATGTTTTTAAATGTATTTATACACTCAGTGTGAAACCTGGGCCTGTTTCGATGAACACAACATAGATATCCTGGCAGGAATGGTAGAAAGACACACACGAAGTTTTTCCTCAACAGCACTCTGGACTGAAACAATGTTGGATCAGGACCAAACTTGGCATGAATACTCAATATGCCCAAATGTGAACACAGATGGAGTTTGGGGAAAATAGACCTTGACATTTTGGAGTTACAGTTTCTGGGATTTATAGTTCACCCACAATCAAAGAGCACTCTGACCTCCACCAATGATGGAATTGAACCAAACTTGGCATATTGAACTCTCATTACCAACAGAAAGTACTGAAAGAGTTTGCTTGGGAATTGACCTTGAGTTTGGAAGTTGTAGTTCACCTACACAAAGAGAACACTGTGGACTCAAACAATGTTATATTATGTTGTTGTTTGTTTTCTATCCAGAATCACAATGTTGGAAGGAGGCTCACCATTTTAAGGTCCTTAAAACAGGCATGGGAAAACTTCAGCCCTCTGGATGCTTTGGACTTCAACTCCCACCATTCCTAACAGCCTGAGGCCCTTTCCTGCTTAAGTGGCTGAGGGAAGAAAAGGAAAAAGGGCCTGAGGCTGCTAGGAATGGTGGGAGTTGGAGTCCAAAACACCTGGAAGGTCCAAGTTTGCCCATGCCAGCTTGGGAGGGAGGAAGACGTGACCCATGCGGGCGCTACTACGCTGACTCACCCCAGAGCAAAGTGAGGCAAAGCAAGGCAGCGAGAGAGGCTGGGAAGAAGGGAGCCCGAGTGGAGAAGAAAAGTGTTCGGCAGGAGGGGGAAGAAAGGGTATTGGAGGTTCCACGGCACACCTGATCCCACGGCACACCTGATGATCGCTCATGGCACACTGGTTGGGAAACACTGCTATAGGCTATATTTCATAGGAAGGGGCTGGCAAGCCACGCCTGAATATTCCTTGCCTAAGAAAACCCAATGAAATTCATGGTATTGCTATAAATAAACAGATATAGGTACATATACATGCACAACAATGCACTCTGCCCTTTGTGTCCATGGGTTCTGCATTCACAGATTCAAACAATCTCAGCTTGAAAATATTCACAAAAATATTTTAAAAGCCAACCTAGATTTTGCCATACATGAAGCACTATGCTGGTGTGCAAGCATATCCTGATGTTGCCTTCTGCCATGTGCGCTCCATCTCTCTTTTGAGTTGTTTGTCATTGTGTTTAAGGGATTCCATTTTGTTAACCCATTGTATGTAACAAGAATTGAGTATTCATGGATTTTAGTATCCACAGGGGATCCTAGAATCAAATGTCAGTAGATACTGAGAACCCACACTAAACAATAATAATTAAATGCAAAATTGGGACTGTTTGGACAAGGCCTTTGGTGGAAGAACATGGGAGAGAGGCTTCTGAGCTGTTGATATGCTGTACTTTCCCTTTAGAGACCTGGTTAGCACCAACACTGGCGTAAATAATATGTATTTATTTAATTCATTTATGTCCTGCCCTTCTCTAACCTGAAGGGGACTCAGAGAGGTGTTACAAATTAGGCAGCAATTGATGCCAAAACATGAACATACAATACAATAAACATTTACATTAAAACCAAAAACTAAAACAACACAATTTAAAACCAGTTACGAAAATCACACCAACCAGAATCATAATCTGAAGCCGTTCCATTGGTCTGTTCACTGTTCCTTATACTCTTGTTGCACTAAAAAAAAAACTTGCTATCTGAAAGCTTGGTTACATAACCATGTTTTTACTTTCTGCCTGAAGGTCAGGAAGGAGGGAGCTGCTCTAATTTCACTAGGGAGGGAGTTCTACAGCCGAGGGGCCACCACTGAGAAGGCCCTGCTTCTCGTCCCCACCAGTCGCACTTGCGAAGGCAGTGGGACCGAGAGCAGGGCCTCCCCGGACGATCTCTGAGATGGTACATAAGGGGAGATACATTCAGACAGGTAAGCTGGGCTGAAACTGTTTAGGGCTTTTTAGGCTAAAACCGGCCCTTTGAATTTTATTCGGAAGCAGACTGGCAGCCAGTGGAGCTGGTGTAATAGGAGGGTTGTATGTTCCCTGTAAGCCGCTCCTGTGAGCAATCAGGCTGCCGCCTGTTGGACTACTAGGAGCTTCCAAACAGTCTTCAGAGGCAACCCCAAGTAGAGTGTGTTGCAGTAATCTATCCTTGATGTAACAAAAACGTGAATGACCGAGGCCAAGTCTGACTTCCCAAGGTACAGGAACAACTAGCTCACAAGTTTTAAAAAGCTACCCTGGCCACTGCCGAGACCTGGGTTCCAGGCTCAGCTGTGAATCCAGGATCACGCCCAAGCTGTGAACCTGCATCTTATTAAAGCCTTTGGGGCATAATTGAACGTATGCAATTTCTACAAAAATAAATTGCTCTTCTCTTCCCCCCCCGTCCTTCTCTTTCTCTCCCAAACGCAGGGAATTTCCAGGATGTGGGAATTTAGTGACATTTGCCCAGTTCTTCTTCATAGCTATGGAGGGTTTCATCTTCGAAGCAAACTTTGGAAGGAAACGGCCTGTTATCCCAATCAGGTATGGCAACATTACCAAACCTGGTGGGAGGGAAGGGACGCACCTACAGTTCCCAATTCTAGATTGCCCGCTCCTCACTCCCGCCCTACGTCATTGCCTCAATGCTTGCTGCTTTATCTTTCCAGGTACTACTTCATCATGGTGGCCATGTTCTTCACGGTCAGTGTGGTAAACAACTATGCCCTCAACTTGAATATTTCAATGCCACTGCATATGATATTTAGATCCGTGAGTCTTACCTTGAATCTCTTATCTATGTATATAATAAAAGTCAGTGTTTGCGGCGGTGCGGTGGGAGGAATATGTGGCAGCGATTCGATTGGCTGCCACTCCGGGATTATTTGCATAAATGGCTGTGACTGGCCAGCTTCCCAACATTCCAACACAGCATAGAGAGGAAAGGACAGGGTCTGAGGCAGGCATAAATGGCTGGAGTTGAAGTTAGCCAGTTGACAGTTTTTTCTGTTGGAAATGGAATGTTCAGTACCATCACCCAATACACTTCTAAGGTGATTCAGAGGGAAAGCAAAAGGCCTCAGGCAGTCAGCCACTGCGGCCCACAGCAATGACGGATCAGGACTAAACATGGCAAACAAGGGACCAATGGCCCACTTCACAACCTGGTGTGGTTTAGGGCAGGATGGGCCACGAATGATGGGATTTGCAGTACCTTCACCTCATTCACTTCCCAAACAACACTGCAGTCCCTATAAATCACAGACCAGGCCCAAAATTGACAACAACGCTTCCTTAACTTGATTTTCCTGACTAGGCCTCAGCTCATGGGATATTGTTAGACTTCCTCAACTTGATTTTCCTGACTAGGCCCCCAACAATGACAGAACAAGACCAAACTTGGCACACAGACCCCCCAAGATGCACCCTACATCCTGGTGCAGTTTGAGGAAGGATGGACCATGGATGATGGGACTTGCAGTACTTTAATTCACTTCCTTAGAGCACTGTGGCCCACACCAATGACAAACTATGGCACACAATGCCTTCCTCAAATAACCCGGGCACCGCCGGGTCCCCAAGCTAGTCTGGGTATAAAGAAGAACAGGAGTTTAAGGTTCCATCAGTCCCATCAGGTTTAAGCTTCCATCAGTCCCATCCAACTTTAGCAATTATTTGGGATGATTGGAACAGTAACAATTCATCTCTAAAGTCAGATGGATCTATAGAAGGCATGGGCAAACTTGGGCCCTCCAGGTGTTTAGGACTTCAACTCCCACAATTCCTAACAGGCTACCGGTTGAAGTCCATGTTTACACAACTCCCATGTTACGCCAGCTCCACTGGCTGGCAGTTTGCTACTGGGCACATTTCAAAGTGCTGGCTTTGGCCTATAAAGCCCTAAATGGCCCCGGCCCAATTTACCTGTCCGAACGTATCTCCCCCTATGAACCATCGCGGAGATTAAGATCCTCCAGGGAGGCCCTGCTCTCTGTCCCACCATTGTCACAGGCGCGATTGGTGGGGACGAGAGACAGGGCCTTCTCGGTGATTGTCCCCCGGCTATGGAACTCCCTTCCCGGTGAGATCAGATCAGCCCCCTCCCTCCTGTCCTTCAGAAGGATGGTAAAAACTTGGCTGTGGGACCAAGCTTTCGGGCCAGGGCAATAAAGCAGCAGTAGGAAAGATTACCAGGCCAATTAGATTTGATGCAGATGACCAAGACAGTTTTAAACGTGTATTTTAATATTGAGATAAATGTATTTAATGCTTATGTTTATATGAATTCTTGTCCTGGCATTGAATGTTTGCCATATATATGCTGTGCTCTGCCCTGAGTCCCCTTCGGGGTGAGAAGGGTGGAATATAAATGTTTTAAATATATAATAAAGAAATAAATACATGGAATCGCTTTTCCTGCACTTTGAACTCAATTGCTCCATTGCGTCCCAGTGTTTAAAGCAGCAGAAAGCAAGCTTGCTTAAGCAGAAAGGAAAGGGTCCGAGGCCGTTAGGAATTGTGGGACCCTCCACATTGGAGGCTTTCCCTTTTGCAGATTTAATTATTCATAGATTTGATTAAAATGCACTCGCTAGGGACCCCTAGGTCCTCCAGTGTGACTCTATGGCAGGCATGGGCCAACTTTTGCCCTCCAGGTGTTTTGGACTCCAGCTCCCACAATTCCTATCAACCTCAGGCCCTTTCCTTTCCCCCCTCAGTCCCTATACATCAATGGTTCTTGACCTGTGGTCCTCAATGTCTTCACAGGGGTCTTGAAGAAATGTCATGAATTTATTATTATCATACCTTTGTACGGATTCATTCCAATACAAATTATTGCAATAGGTCTTATTTCTGCCTTCTCTCTGGCAGGAGTGTACTTATTTATGCAATGCTTTTGACGTGAAATAAATAAATAAATCTGGCTGGCTGGCTTTATATGGTAGTGTAGATAGGGCTTTGGATTCCTAAGATCCTTGATGAGAAAATCAAGGAAGTATATAATGTATTTTTGGGGTTTTAAGCCTTAAATTAAGTCTTGGGAGTCCACTGCAATGACAGATATTTAGAGTTTTTACATCAAAGGAAAGGTTAAGAACCATGGACTTAGATCAAAGATCCCCCCCCCCAAATCTACCAAGTTAAGGGGTGTAACTAATGTTACAATCCAGGTCAAAATTAAGGAGTTCTTTAGCTGTGGATTCATACAACGGAGGGGGTTTGACGAGATCAGTGTTTCCCAACCAGTGTGCTGTGGCACACTAGTGTGCCATGAGCAATCATCAGGTGTGCCGTGGGAAATTGGCACTCTCCCCCCTCCTAGCAGCCCCCTCACAGGTTTCCAAGAACTAAATTGAGCCTCTCTGCTTAGAAATGTGTGTGTTTTTTAAAACTATTTTACTGGATTTTTTGAGAGTCCCCCCTTAAAGGAACTGTTTCTAACAGCTTCATGACATCCATAGTTAACTGGAAGCAAGTTTCAGTCAGGGTGAAATTTCACAAAGGTCTGGAGAACAAGCTCTATGAGGAGCGGCTTGAAGACCTGGGAGAAGACATGATAGCCATGTATAAATATGTGAGAGGAAGTCATATATATATGTTGTGTTCATTGAAACAGGCCCAGGTTTCACACTGAGTGTATAAATACATTTAAAAACATATTAACTATATGTATTACTGTGTTAGAGTGTCATTTTGTGTCATTTTGGTTGGTGGTGTGACCCAGGGTTTTGTAAATGTAAAAAATGTGCCACGGCTATATAAAAAAAAAGGTTGAAAAACACTGGGCTAGATGACCTTTGTAGCCCCTTCCATTCCTAATATTCTATCTTTGAGGGAGATCAATATAACAAGGCTCTCAATTCTGTACTGATGGACAACAAATAAATGGTTGAGGACACTGTGTGTCCCCTGTTATATTGAAAATTACATGAAACACCAAGAGATAAATACTTAATGGTAGGGATAAAATGCCCAGAGCCTGTAGTTGACTTTAATGATAGGGATAAAAGTACAGTCTTGCTATTTTGTTCAATTAGGACAGCCATGGTTCAGTATCTAGATTTGGAAGGAAATTGCCCCAATCGCCATGAGAACAACCGAGAGTAGTAGTAGTAGTCTCTTAGCTGAAATGTGGACTCATTCAAAATATTTCTAAGTACTTTCTATGTTGATAAGAGTTTTCAAACTATGTGACATCGTCTTTCATTGTACTGGCTGGAGCCCTCCATGGCACAGTGGGTTAAACCCTTGTGCCGGCAGGATTGAAGACTGACAGGTCGTAGGTTGGAATCCGGGGAGAGCTCGGATGAGCTCCCTCTGTCAGCTCCAGCTCCCCATGTGGGAACATGAGAGAAGCCTCCCACAAGGATGGTAAAACATTAAAACATCCGGCCATCCCTTGGGCAACGTCCTTGCAGATGGCCAATTCTCTCACACCAGAAGCAACTTGCAGTTTCTCAAGTTGCTTCTGATATGACAATAAATAAATAAATAAATAAATAAATAAAATTGTTAGGGATTGTGAGAATTGAAGTCCAAAACACAAGATTGCCGAAGATTGCCCTCTGCCTGATGTATAATCTTTTTAGTTTGAAAACACAAGGCTGTGAATGTCTCTCAGAAGGAGGATAGGGTAGCCTTGGTCAAATATTCCTCTTCTCCATGTGTTTGGAAAAGGAAACGTAGAAATCCTAATTGGTTTCTTTCTACCACCGCTTCGCAGGGGCCTTGTGTCATACAAACCTTTGCTCTGTCCTCTCCCACCACCACCACCACCTGGGCATAATTAGGGGCCTTCCGTTCACCCTTTCCCTTCCTAACTCACCTGTCTTTGTCTTTTTCCATTTCCCCTCCAAACATCGGTCCCCACAAATCCTTTTCCTGCCATCAGGGATCTCTGATCGCCAACATGGCGCTGGGCATCATCATTCTGAAGAAGAGGTGAGTTGCTTTTGTTTTGCGGTTGCTGCAAGTACATATATTTTAAGGGTAGCTTAGAAAGGTTTAAACACGAAACAGGGTATAGTACAATGGAGCAATGTAAACAATATCCAAAGCGTTCCTTTCCTGTGATGTGAATCCAGTCCTGCTCACAAGGAGGTTGTTGCACTTATGGCTCCGTAGCGCTGTATCCACAATATATCCGTCCCTCCGTGGCGTGTTTTTATAATAATAAGTCCGGAAAAATTCCCAATCAAATATAACTGCTGTAGCCACGTGGGATAATCCAATATAATGGGAGTGAGGTAACCCGCCTCCGTATGAACGAAATGGACGCAATCCATTGTATTTCAAAGATGAATATATTTAATCCGGGTTATATCCCACAGTCATGTAATTGAAAATTACAAATGTTCAATCCAAATTCAAATGAATAATGTTCCAAATGGTGTTGATTCACATCCACAATTCTCTTTATCACAGTAAACGTGTCCTTTATCATTATAATCCGACTCGTATAGGTTGTCCCGCTTATCAAATCCCACTTCAGCCAACGGGTTAGTTATACATCAAATAGATCTCTCTGTTTCGTCTTTTCACAAGACTTTATCAAGGCTGTACATATTTGAGGGTCCTTAGTTATCACCAGTCGTTAATATTTCCTTTAAAACGTAAAGTAAAAGGTATGCTTTTGTCTTTGAAATGAAGATATAACGGCGATTCTGTGGACATGTTCTTAATTGGAGATTTATGCTCGGATATCCTTAATTTTAATGCATTTTTCCGGACTTTTTATTATAAAAACACGCCACGGAGGGACGGATATATTGTGGATACAGCGCTACGGAGCCGTAAGTGCAACAACCTCCTTGTGAGCAGGACTGGATTCACATCACAAGAAAGGAACGCTTTGGATATTGTTTACATTGCTCCATTGTACTATACCCTGTTTCGTGTTTAAGTGTTTTTAGCATTAACCCCCTTTATTGTATTAAAAGTAGCTTAGAAAGGTTGCCTTTGTTTCGGTAGCTATAAGATTTTGGGATTTCTCAGCCCAAAAAGTAGCTGTCCCAAGATGGCGATAATTTATAAAGTGGATATAGGGCTATATTGGCTGCAGGAATAATGTATATTGTCATGACCACCACCTTGGAAGTTCTAGATTTAGGACCCACTGTGTGCGATCTGGTATTAATGAAACCTTGTCTCTTATTTCCTCTACAGATATACCGTCTCCAAATACGCCTCCATAGCTCTTGTATCCCTAGGAATCTTCATTTGCACCTTCATGTCTGCAAAACAAGTGGTAAGGGCAGTCTTCCGCCTAGACTGCTTGTATTAATATAAAACTTTTCCATTTGTAGTAATTTTAAAGATTTCCCAAATAACAATAATTGGCAATTGGAATTCATGCCATGTAGGTTTGACATTAAGGAAGTGGTCTGCAAACACTTAAAAAGGAATCTCACCGATAATAGTCAACATGGATGTATCAAAAACGAGTCATGCCAGACTGATCTGATCAATAGAGTTACAAGCTGGATAGATGCGGGGAATGCTGTGGATGTAGCGTATCTTGATTTCAGCAAGGCCTTTGACAAGGTTGTTGTAGCTTTTTTGGACTGTATGGCCATGTTCCAGAAGCGTTCTCTCCTGACAATTCGCCTGCATCTATGGCAGGCAGCCTCTGAGGCTGTGAGGTCTCTGATTCATCCTCAGAGGTTGTGAGGACCTCACAACCTCTGACGATACCTGCCATAGATGCACGGGAAATGTCAGGAGAGATTGCTTTTAGAACATGAAAATACAAGCCAAAAAACAACCCAGTTCAACATATTTGTGGCAGCCACAAAAAACAAAATTTCTGGAAGTAGAACAACCACTTTCAATGTAAAGACCGCACAGTTAAACAGGAAACCATACTTTCAACTGAGTAACAGAAAATATTAGTTGCTTACCGGTAACTGTAGTTCCCTGAGTGATCTTCTGCGAATACGTACTCATGCACTCTCTGTGGCACACAGAGCCGATCGGAACCTTCTAGAAAGACAAATGACACGTTAGTGGTAGCCCCGCCCCTCGCTATATAAGCTCCCTCAGAGGATCACCCCCTCAGTTCTCTTCCACCGCAAAGTAGACAGAACGAGGAGGCATGACCCAGGGGAGGAAGGGCGGGTCGTACGAATTCGCAGAAGATCACTCAGGGAACTACAGTTACCGGTAAGCAACTAATATTTCCCTGTCGTGATCATCTGCGAATACGTACTCATGCAACAGATTACCAAGCTACCAACCTTGGGTGGTGGGCGTCATGCCACCGAAGAAAAAAGGACTGCTCTGCCAAATTGCGCTTGCTTCCTGGAGATGGCGTCCAACTTATAATGAGTCACGAACGTCAGAGGTGTCCTCCAGGTAGCTGCACGACATACTGCATCCAATGGCACGCCTTTCATGAATGCCGCTGAAGTTGCCATTGCCCGTGTTGAGTGACCCTTCAGACCTGAGGGAGGTTCCTTCCTAGCCATCTGATAAGCTAGCCGAATCGTGGCTACTATCCAAGCGGACATTCTTTGGGGCGATACAGGGAGACCCTTGGAATCCTCCCTATACTTTACAAACAAACGAGTAGTTTTTCTAAATCCCGCCGTTCTATCAAGGTAGAAGGCTAGCGCTCTCCTCACATCCAAGCAATGGAGGGAACGCTCCAAAGGGGAACTAGGAGCCTGGAAGAGAGCTGGTAACACCAGGTCCTCGGACATGTGGAAGGAGGAAGCCACTTTTGGGAGAAATGCGATATCGGTCCGTAGCACTACCTTATCCCTATGGAACCTGGTATATGGGGCATCGGACCGCAACGCACACAACTCACTAGACCTTCTAGCAGATGTAATTGCCACCAAGAAGGCTGTTTTCCAGGTGAGGCGAGAGATCTCATTTGAAGCCATAGGCTCAAAGGGGGGTCTAGTCAAGGCCAGAAGGACTAGTTCTAACTCCCAACCCGGGGCTACGGGTGTCACCCTAGGGTTGATATTAGAAAACCCCCTCAAAAAAAGTTTTACTAATGGGTCTGTAAAATAAGACGGGAGGCCAGCCTTCCTCCTATACCAGGAGATCGCTGCCAAATAGCATTTTATAGAAGAAAGAGCCAGACCCTTTTCTGCTAGGTCTGCTAAGAAGTCTAACACTAAAGGAATGGATGCCGACAGTGGATCCGCACCCTTTTGGGCAATAAAAGCTGAAAATTTTCCCCACTTGTATGTGTAAGATCTTTTGGTTGACTCCCTGTGAGCAGCGTCCAAAAAGCGTCTGACCGGCTGGGGCAGATCTGAAACAGGAATTAGTGAACTGGTCGAAGACGCCACGCCGTGAGGCGCAACTTGTCCACTTCCGGGTAGAGCACCCTGTCCCCCTGGGACAGGAGAAGGTCGGGTGTGTTCCTGAGTCTGATGAACATCTCCTGGGACCGTTGCAGGAGCGGTGCAAACCAAGGTTGCCGGGGCCACCACGGTGTTATCAGGATACAATTGGCGTTGTCCCTCTGAATCTTGGACATTACCTTGAGTAATAAAGGGAAGGGAGGGAAGGCGTATAAGAGCCCACTGTTCCAGCCTCCAGTCTCTACTTTCCGAGCGGTGACGGTCTAGGGACAGGTGCCAGCTCCTCCTGCCCTCCTCTATGTCCCTGCGCCTGTTATCAGAACGGCCCCCTCTTCCAGCCTAGTATCGCTATCTTCCTGAGAAGAAGCCTCCCCCGAAGTTTCCCATCCGCTAGCTTCCATCTGCTGTTCAGCCAGCTCCTGGGAACCTCGGCCATTTGGGAATTCATAACTATCTCCGCTATCTGCTTCACTGCCTCCCATCTCCACCTGGTCCGCTCCTTCCCGGGAGAATGCTCCCACTCAAGATCCCAAGCTAAACTCTCTACAGGTGAACTGGGCAAAGGCACGGCTGACCAATCTTGCTCTGGGCCTTCCAACTCATCCTCCGAATCCCTTTCAGCCTGTGCGGGTCCCAATGCCAACGGGACCCCTGGTGCATTACCCCTCCCCCGTTGCCCGAGCGGACCCATGGGTGCTACAGGTGCTCACACTTTTTCAGCATGGGAGCTACTGATTAAAAAACCAAGTCCCAAAGATCACCTACCCAGAAATGTAAACGCATAACTATTTTTCTTATGTATTTATTTATATTTGTTATTCATTTTTATGTACCGCTCCTTCCAGCAGGCTCGGGGCAGTTTACATAAAATGAAGTTATAAAACATCAACATTTCAATTTAATAACAACAATATAAAACAGAGCATAAAAATACATCCAACCACCCCATTTCTCCCACACTGCCATATTACCACACATATTATCAGCCAGAAAGTAAGAAGGAGGCTGTTGAACTGCAAGGCCATTTAACACTCAGCAAGGTAAACAAAGGGGCATGCAAAAATACATCCAACCACCCAATTTCTCCCACATTTCCATATTCCCCAACATATATTTCTCAAGGAACAAAGCAAGCAGAAGCTTTGGAGCTAAAAGGCCATTTTTAAACATTAAAAATAAAAAAGGGGCATGCCACCGAACACTCAAGACCCCACCCCAAAGTAAAAGACTGACCTTTGAGATGCGGTAAGGAAATGACCCCAAGCGCGTCCTTCTTCTCCCTCCTCCGTCGTTGCTCCTATTTCTACGCCGCCAGCATGCGTGCCGCCTCCAAGAGCTCACGAGAAGTCTGAGAGGCGGAATGGGTGCTTCTGCACGGGGCCAGCCATGCATCGCGTCATCCAGGCCCGCCCCTTTGGTCTCCTACGACTCTGAGTGGCTGGAGAAGGACGGAGGGAGGAGGAGGAATCCAAAAGAGGGGGCCCATTCTGCCTCTTGGACTCTGCAGCTTTTGGAGGCAGCGCATGAGCAGGGAAAAGCAACGACGGAGGACTTCTTTGCAGCGTGCAGGGGCGCGTGAAGAGGACCAACAGCAAAAAACCTGGTCAGAGGCCTGAAGATCACCAGGATGAGGCCCGAAGATCACCCTGGTGATCCCGATCACCATTCTGAGCACCCCTGTACTATACCCTGTTTCGTGTTTAAGTGTTTTTAGCATTAACCCTTTTTATTGTATTAAAAGTAACTTAGAAAGGTTGCCTTTGTTTCGGTAGCTATAAGATTATGGGATTTCTCAGCCCAAAAAAGTAGCTGTCCCAAGATGGCGATAATTTATAAAGTGGATATAGGGCTATATTGGCTGCAGGAATAATGTATATTGTCATGACCACCACCTTGGAAGTTCTAGATTTAGGACCCACTGTGTGCGATCTGGTATTAATGAAACCTTGTCTCTTATTTCCTCTACAGATATACCGTCTCCAAATACGCCTCCATAGCTCTTGTATCCCTAGGAATCTTCATTTGCACCTTCATGTCTGCAAAACAAGTGGTAAGGGGCAGTCTTCCCGCCTAGACTGCTTGTATTAATATAAAACTTTTCCATTTGTAGTAATTTTTAAAGATTTCCCAAATAACAATAATTGGCAATTGGAATTCATGCCATGTAGGTTTGACATTAAGGAAGTGGTCTGCAAACACTTAAAAGGAATCTCACCGATAATAGTCAACATGGATGTATCAAAAACGAGTCATGCCAGACTGATCTGATCAATAGAGTTACAAGCTGGATAGATGCGGGGAATGCTGTGGATGTAGCGTATCTTGATTTCAGCAAGGCCTTTGACAAGGTTGTTGTAGCTTTTTTGGACTGTATGGCCATGTTCCAGAAGCGTTCTCTCCTGACAATTCGCCTGCATCCATGGCAGGCAGCCTCTGAGGCTGTGAGGTCTCTGATTCATCCTCAGAGGTTGTGAGGACCTCACAACCTCTGACGATACCTGCCATAGATGCACGGGAAACGTCAGGAGAGATTGCTTTTAGAACATGAAAATACAAGCCAAAAAACAACCCAGTTCAACATATTTGTGGCAGCCACAAAAACAAAATTTCTGGAAGTAGAACAACCACTTTCAATGTAAAGACCGCACAGTTAAACAGGAAACCATACTTTCAACTGAGTAACAGAAACTTTCAAATTTTTTTATGCAGCGTTAGAGTTCCCACAGGCCAAATGAGGTCTCACAGGAATGTTTATATTTGTATGCAGATGTATAGAAGCTGATCAGCCTTTTCCCCTGCTTTTGCATCTTTAGACCTCCACGTCGAGTACAAGCAAAGAGGAGGAAGAGGAGAGTCTTTCTGCCTTTCTCTGGTGGTTGCTAGGTCTGTATTTCCCTCAATATGAATATGCCTATGAGGAATTTGGGTAGAAGAGGGGCAGGCTCCTTCTGTCACTTTGAACCGGAATCCTGGAGTCCCTAGATGCCCATTTTGGGTTCCTGTACCCCAGGAATGGGCCAACTTCAGTCCTTCAGTTGTTTTAGACTTCAACTCCCACAATTCCTAACAGTCTACCAGCTGTTAGGAATTGTGGGTATTGAAGTCCAGAAAACCTGGAGGTCCAAATTTGGCCCATGTCTGCTGTAGTTGGCCCACACACACCCTCACTTTGCTTTTCTAGCAGTGGGAAAGGGCAGCAAGGATCTCAGCCATCCCTCTCAGCCTTCTTTTCTTCAGGCTAAACATGCCCAGCTCTTTAAGCCACTCCTCATAGGTCTGGAGAACAAGCCCTATGAGGAGTGGCTGAAAGAGCTGGGCATGTTTAGCCGGCAGAAGAGAAGGCTGAGAGGAGACATGAGAGCCATGTATAAGTATGTGAGAGGAAGTCATAGGGAGGAGGGAGCAAGGTTGTTTTCTGCTGCCCTGGAGACAAGGACGCAATGGAACAATGGCTTCAAACTACAGGAAAGGAGATGCCATTTGAACATGAGGAAGAACTTCCTGACGGTGAGAGCCGTTCAGCAGTGGAACTCTCTGCCCCGGGGTGTGGTGGACGCTCCTCCTTTGGAAGCTTTTAAACAGAGGCTGGATGGTCGGGGGTGCTTTGAATGGGATTTTCCTGCTTCTTGGCAGGGGGTTGGACTGGATGGCCCCTGAGGTCTCTTCCAACTCTATGATTCTATTCAGATCCTAAGAATTCATCTCAAACACTGGAAATCTTTGCTGTGAGCAGTATGCCTGGCCCACTCACGTCACTGTTTGTTTTGCAGGCATTGCTGCGTTGACCTTTGCGCTGCTCATGTCGGCCAGGATGGGAATCTTCCAGGAGACCCTCTATAAAAAATTCGGCAAACACTCCAAGGAAGCCCTTTACTACAATGTAAGTGTCTGCTGCCCTTTTGTGGTTACAGTGGGTTTGGTTTTTGATACCATTTTAAGTGGCTCTGTAGTATAGCGAAAAAGCTTGAAATGATGGCTTCCAAGAGCCTTCCTGGTGCAAGAATTCAAACTCCAGGAAAAGAAATTCCATCAAAATATTAGGAAACAAGGAGCCCCTTGTGGGTCGGCGGGTTAAATTGCTGAGCTGCTGAACTTGCTGACTGAAAGGTCGGCAGTTCAAATCCAGGGAGTGGAGTGAGTTCCTGCTATTAGATCCAGCTCCTGCTAACCTAACAGTTCAAAAACATTCAAATGTGAATAGATCAATAGGTACCACTTTTGTGGGAAGGTAACGGTGTTCCATGCTGTCATGTCATATGACCTTGGAGGCATCTGTGGACAATGCCGGCTCTTCGGCTTAGAAATGGGGGTGAGTACCCCCCCCCCCCCCAGAGTCGGACACGGCCGGACTTATGTCGGGGGACTCCTTTACCTTTCATTAGGAAACAGTTCCTAATGGTAAGAGCTGTGTGACAATGAAATATGCTGCTGTTTGAGAGTCTGTTGGAGTCTCATTCTCTGGAGGTCTTTAAGCAGAGGCTGGATGGCCACCTATTGGGGGGGCTTTGGCGGTGTCTTCCTACCTGGCAGAATGGGATTAGACCAGATGGCCTTTGGGGCCTCTTCCAACACTAGAGCATTGGCTACTATAAGCCCATTGGATGCTGAATTTGCATGTGGGTAAACTTCATTAATTGAGTGAGTCTAATTTCATAGCAACTGAGAGCAAAATCTGGGTCAGTGTTTGATGATGGGAGATGTTGGCCACTCCTTGAATGCAGACACCTTTTTATGTCCCTCTGAACTCCTTGCCTTGTTTCCTTCTGGCAGCATGCACTCCCCATCGCAGGCTTTCTTCTCCTGGCTCCTGACATCTACAGACAGGCATTGCTCTTCAACCAGTCTGGTAAGTTGGAGGCATTCCTGAGGTTGTCCTGTGCTTTGATACCTGATGCAGAATGGAAAATACTCTCCTGCCATTCCATGTATACGCTCTCTGTATCGGTGACCATTGGCCTGACCTTTGGGAGTCCACTTGGTGGCTAAAGTTGCCATCTCTCTCTCTCAAGGCTTGGTCCCGAGTTTCCATTTTTTTGCAGAGCCTTTTCCAGGCAGGAGCAAAAATGCATATGCTTCAGTTTTAAAAGGCTCAGCTGCAACCAAGGGGATAAGTATTATGGGTGCATGTCTGGCTCGCCTTACATAGCTTGCTACAGCTTCCAAGGATTCATGAATTTTGTTGCAAGTTCCCAAGACTCTCCAGGAAGCCAATGTATTTAATGTAACGTCTTCCTCCTTTCCTCTCAGTCACTATGGTGCTACTCTGCACTGCATCTCCCTCCAACCTAAAAGCAAGTAGGCTAGATTAAATGTTCCCCTCTCTAGGCCATGTTCTTTAACATGAATTTTGTTACGGCAAGAAGGTGGTAGGGAGGAGCCATCGAAGTGGGTTGTGTCTATTGGATGCATCTCTCCTCTGCTGTTTGCAAAGCTGTTCAGATACATTCACTACATTTGGAGTGTCCGTTACCACCTTCTCTTGTTTTCTCAGAATTGTTCCAGGTCCCGGTGCTTGGGCTCAGCCTGCCCATCATGTGGTTCTACCTCATAATGAACGTCATCACTCAGTATCCTTTTTTAATATGTCAGACTAATGGCTGGTGCTAGGCCTGGGCAATCCATGGTTCTAAATGGTTCTAAAGTACTTACAAAACTAAAGTTCTGGTGGTGAATGTTTGAGAACTCTAACAAAACTTTCAAAATTTCATTATAAATGGCAGTTCCTAATTGGTTCTGTCTTAAAAATTACCAATAATGCAATAATAATGAAATTTTGAAAGTTTTGTTATAGTTCTGAAATGTTCACCACCAGAACTTTAGTTTTGTAAGTACTCTAGAACCATTTAGAGCCATGGATTGCCCAGGCCTGGTGCTTAATGCAATATTGTCTGTGTCTTTGTAGAGTAGGTATGGGCAACCTTCGGCCCTCGAGGAGTTTTGGACTTCAACTCGACTGTTTGGAATTGTGGTAGTTTAAGTCCATGACAACTCGAGGGCCCAAGTTTGCTCATGCATGGGGAATCTGTATAACAACCAAGTAGCAACCATAAGACCAGACCATGGAACAATAGACTGGTTCAAGATTGGGAATGGAATACCACAGGGACTCTGTATTCTCACCCGACCTATTCAACTTGTATGCAGAGCACATCATGCGATGTGCGGGGCTTGAGGAATCCAAGGCTGGAGTTAAAATTGCTGGACAAACCTTAGATATGCCGATGATACCACTTTGATGGCTGGAAGCGAGGAGGAGCTAAGGAGCCTTCTAATCAAGGTGAAAGAAGAAAGTACAAAAACTGGGTTGCAGTTAAGCATCAAAAGAACCAAGATGATGGCAACAAGACTGATTGAGAACTAGCAAATAGAGGGAGAAAAGGTGGAGGCAAGGACAGGCTTTGCATCTCTAGGCGCAAAGATTACTACAGATGCAGACTGCAGCCAGGAAATCAGAAGTTTCCTTCTTGGGAGGAGAGCAATGGCCAATCTTGACAAAATAGTGAAGAGTAGAGACATCAGACTGGCAACAAAGATCCGCATAGTTAAAGCAATGGTCTTCCCCGTAGTAACCTATGCGTGTGAGAGCTAGACCATAAGGAAGGCTGAGCGAAGGAAGAGAGACGCTTCGGAACTGTGGTGTTGGAGGAAAATCCTGAGAGTGCCTTGGACCGTGAGAAGATCCAACCAGTCCATACATCAGGAAATAAAGCCCAACTGCTCACTGGAGGGAAGGAGATGAGAGGCAAAGATGAAGTCCTTTGGCCACATCAGGAGAAGACAGGAAAGTGTGGAGAAGAGAATGATGCTGTGGAAAATGGAGGAAAAAGGAAGAGGGGCTGACCAGGGGCAAGGTGGATGGATGGTATCCTTGAAGTGACTGGCTTGAGCTTGAAGGAGCTGCGGGTGGTGACGGCTGACAGGGAGCTCTGGCGTGGGATGATCAGAAGGCCACGAAGAGTTGGAAACCACTGAACAAATAAACAACAACATTAGGAAGTTCTTCCTAATATTTAGGCGGAATCTGTTTCCCTGCCATTGGAATCCAAAGAGGCTGATTGTAGCTCTTTGGGTCCCACCGACCCTCCTCACCAGATGTCCAGCGTTGTTTTTCCTTAACCTGTCCCTTCTCTCAGATACGTCTGCATCCGAGGGGTCTTCACCTTGACCACGGAGTGCACCTCCTTGACCGTCACGCTGGTGGTGACCCTGCGGAAGTTTGTCAGCCTCATCATCTCCATCCTGTACTTCAGGAACTCCTTTACCGCCTGGCACTGGGTTGGGACCCTCTTGGTCTTTGTGGGGACGCTGATCTACACGGAAGTCTGGAGCAGCCTGGGAGCCACGCCAGAGCCGAAGGGAAAGGCAGGCGAGAAGAAGCAGGAGTGATGCAGAACAACGCTCCTCTCTAGGGAGGCTCACGTCTTCCTCTCGGAAAGCGGGACCTTTTCTAACTTGAGGTTGCTTTTTTATTATTTCTTATAGTGCAGCGTGCTGGCGAATTCCCTTCTCGTGGAAGCGGGGGATTGATTTTTGTAATACAAAAAATAACTGGGTTTTGGCTATGCCAAGCGAATGAACAGGCTCCCTTAAATGGGGAAATCTTTCGGAAGGAGAAGGTGACGAGCGGAGATGACAAATGGAACAGTAATGAGATAAAACCTACAACGGTTTAGCTCCCAGGTGGAGAACATGTAGTCCTCCCAAGTATTTTTGACTCCTGATTTCCTTTGGTCATTGCCAACTTGACCAACAAAGTAGGATGATGGGAATGGTATTTCACTGACATCTGGAAAAAATCACACAATCCCTTACCTTGATGCAGTCCTAGCTTGATGTAATTTCTGTCCCAGTGGGAGGATGTGCCATATGGAACACGTAGCTATTCTATGTATTGTCGAAGGCTTTCATGGCAGGAGTCACTGGGTTGCTGTGAGTTTTCTGGGCTCTATGGCCATGTTCCAGAAGCATTCTCTCCTGAAGTTTCACCCACATCTATGGCAGGCATCCTCAGAGGTTGCGACAAATATTGGAAACTAAGCAAGGGAGGTTTATATATCTGTGAAAGGTGGGAAAAAGAGCTCTTGTCTGTTGGAGGCAAGTAAGAATGTTGCAATTAATCACCTTGATTAGCATTGCAAAGCCTTGCAGCTTCAAGGCTTGGCTTCTTACTGCCTGGGGGAAATCCTTTGTTGCTAGGTGTTAGCTGGCTCTGATTGTTTCATGTCAGGAATTCCCGTTTCCAGAGTATTGTTCTTTATTTACTGTTCTGATTTTAGAGTTTTTTAAAAAATCCTGGTAGCCAATTTTTTTTCCATTGCCAAGGTTTCTTCATTTCTGTTGAAATTGTCTACATGCTTCTGGATTTCAATGGCTTCTCTATGTCATCTGAAATGGTGGTTGTCAGATGGTCCAGCATTGCTGTGTTCTCACATAATATGTTGTGTCCAGGTTGGTTCATCAAGTCCTCTGCTATGGCTGACTTCTCGGGTTCTGTGGCCCTTCCAGAGATGTATAAACCTCCCTTGCTTAGTTTCCAATATACCTCACAACCTCTGAAGATGCCTGCCATAGATGTGGGTGAAACGTCAGGAGAGAATGCTTCTGGGACATGGCTGTACAGTCCGGAAAACTCACAGCAACGCATAGCTAGTCTGTTTTATGGCATCGTTGCCATCTTGAAAAACCAAAGGATAGCCAGGTGAGGCCAAATTGCCATTTCCAGAAGGTTAACCATGACAGGTG
Organism: Anolis apletophallus; assembly: GCA_030556195.1. Classification (NCBI taxonomy): domain Eukaryota; kingdom Metazoa; phylum Chordata; class Lepidosauria; order Squamata; family Anolidae; genus Anolis; species Anolis apletophallus. The sequence continues at coordinate 134,116,227 of JARBWK010000009.1, read as the reverse complement.
CCATGAGATGATGTTCACTGTTGTGGCCATCCATCCCTTCGCATTCTTATTTTCTTGCCTTCATAAGACCCAAAAGCCAAGTCGTATCCATCTTTGGCTTTCATGGTGAGAAAGAATCCTTGCGATTAGTTCTCCCTCGTTGCTTTTGAGTTCCCAGCTTCAAAAGAATGACATGAGCTATTCAGAATGACATAATACTTATAATTATTTATTTGTGATCCGCTTGAGGGTTAAATTAGTGATACAGAGCTAGAGCAGGCCTGGGCAAACTTTGGCCCTCTGGGTGTTTTGGACTTCAACTCCCACAATTCTTAAGAGCCTCGGGTCCTTTCTTTTTCTTCCTCTATCTACGTTATTGAATTAACGCTGTGGCTCATAGGCATGGAGTGCAGGAGATGTAGTTTGGTGAGGCACCAGTCCTCTTTTGGTAGAAAAGGCTGGGCATCTTGTAAAACTGCAACTCCTTCAGCCCTGGCAGTTAAAATGGTGTCAAACTGCATTAATTCAACAGTGTATATGCACCCCAGGGTTCATTCTAAAGCAGACATGCGCCAACTTGGACCCTCCAGGTGTTTTGGACTCCAACTCCCACACTTCCATGCTTAAACGGCTGAGGGGGGAAAGGAAGGGGCCTGAGGCTGTTAGGAATGGTGGGAGTTGGAGTCCAAAACACCTGGAAGGCCCAAGTTGGCCCATGCCTGCCATAGAGTCACACTGGAGGACTTAGGGGTCCCCAATGAATGCATTCTAATTAAATTCATGAATAATTAAATCTGCAAAAGCGATAGGCCTCCAATGTGGAGGGAAGGCCGTACTTCTGCCATACCTCCTCGGTCTTTGGATTGTGTTGGGCAAGTAGTGCTTGAATGCGTTGCTTTTGTGCGCTGCAAATCCCACAGTCCATCAACTATAATGCTGATTAGGGGATTGTGAGGTTTTTAATCCAAAGAAGTGATGTGTCCAAGTCCCAATTTGTTGTCAAAGCATTCTTCTGTTCTATATGTGTCTACATTTGAGTTGCCACCAGGATCAGGCATCAAATAAGCTGTGCAAATGTGAAGCATTGGCAGATTTGGTTTCCTAACCACGGCAAAGTTTAAAAGGGGCTGCATCGAATTGGGATGCTCCTGTGGTGCTGGGGTGTGTGTCATTATTAGGATGGGAAGTGGGAGACTTCCAGCGTGTGGTCTTTTTAAAGGTCATATCATGAATCGGTCAAGGGTTGACTTGTACATATTGCATCGTTTTACAAATCCCAGTGCAGCATCTCATTGTAACCCGGAGGTGGGATTCGTATAACTTCTGGAGACCTTTGGAATCCAAGTCCCAGCATCAGCCAAGGTTAAGGAATGCTGGGAGTTGTAGTCCATCTGCCCTAATCCTTTATTTTGAACTTGGTTCTCATCACCAAGTAATTTTCATTTGTTTGTGTCACTCCTTTTACCCTTGGATGGTAATGTCTTTACAGTGTTTCATGCATATTTATATTTAACTTTGTGTTTACAAGCAGATTTGAATGCGATAAAGAAAACTACAGGGTTTGTTTTCCCATATTTAGCACAGTTAGGTATCAAATTGTGATATTGTTTTGCATTCGCATGTTTCACCAGGAAACATTTTGCGTACTGTGGCATTATGGGCAAACAATTCCCTGAAATTCTGGCTTACGAAGGAGAAATGCAGAGCATTTGTGGATGGCATACCTTCTGGGATCTGTACGCATCTCACTGCATCTCCATATACACTCATAGCTGGCGTAGATTCCTCCACATTGACTTAGTCTGTGGATTGCCTTGCACTTAATATTCACATATCATAAGGCTTGATGTGTTTCCTTAGAATCCGAAAAACGGGGAAACTGGTGCTTCGAAATGAAACCAGTCGCCTGCGTTTGGAATACCAAAAAGGTACACCTGGCCAGGTGCATGTCCTCAGGTAGCCCCACAATTCAGGCAACTAGTAGCCGCCGTTCAATATAATGGTGTGTTGTTTTTGTTGTTGTTACTATTATTATTAATTTGGAGATTTCCCGCTCCATTGACGTTAGCAGTCAAGTAAAACAGTCTGTACATTGTTAGGTTTCTGTACATCTCTTTTAGCAACCCGTCCTTCTATAAATCCCAGGGTTGCTGAGCAAGGCTGAGACCCTGTCGTTTTAATAGGCTTACAACTGGAATCTAAGGTGTTCCAACTCCTTTTTTTTGAGGGGGAAATACCTTTTTTTCGTACACTTGAAAGGATTACCAGGAACTTGAGCAAACTTGCACAAGGAAAAAGAGAGGGAAATGTGGCAAAACTCCTCGCTGACTGGGGGCGGGGAGAAATATGTACGGTTTAATAAAGGACTTTACTACCAATTTTTCTGTTAATACTGTTTGATTTGCATTTGTATCCCACACTTCCCTCTATATGGAATTTGACGTAGAAGTTAAAAATAAATGGAAGCTGAAACCATGTATAGTGGGCCTGCAGGATCCACGATTTCCAGTGACTGGATTGTCACACCCCATATTAATAAATGGTAGTGATGTGAATGGGGACGTGCCAAAACGTCATGTTGCTGTTGTTGTTTATACCTAGAATCATAGAATCCTAGAGTTGGAAGAGACCTCGTGGGCTATCCAGTCCAATCCCATTCTGCCAAAAGCAGGGAAAACACATTCAAAGCACCCCCAACAGATGGCCATCCAGCGCCTGCTTAAAAGCCTCCAAAGGAGGAGCCTCCACCACAGTTTTTCTTTATGTTCAGTGGAATCTCCTTTCCTGTAGCTTGAAGCCATTATTCTGTGTCCTGGTCTTCAGGGCAGCAGAAAACAAGCTTACTCCCTCCATGATTTCCTCTCACCTCTTGATCCCTGGCCCTCATCATGCCTCCTCTCAGCCTTCTCTCCTGCAGGCTAAACATGCCCGGTTCTTTAAGCCGCTCCACATAGGGCTTGTTCTCCAGACCCCTGATCACTTCCAACAGACCTCTCAAGATGCCAGCCACAGATGCAGGCAAAAGGCAGTATTTTTCACTATTTGCCTCTCTTGTGCTTTCCTTTGTCGTTTTATATTGGCCAGAGCATGCCCAATGATTGTCATGATTTGTCAGGAATAATTGTGATTAATCCTTTTATACTGCTTTTCAATCGCCCCAGATGCCGCTCTCATTCTCTCACTTTAAATGCTTTAAATTCAGTTCAAAAATAGATCGCAGGCAACTCACCCTTTCCAGTAGGTTTAGGCAAAAGCAAAAGACTGCAGCCTCTACTAGCTTTTCTTTTCTTTCTCATTGGCCACCTCAACCACGGTCTATGTTGCTTAGCCAGAGGTGGACAAATGTCAGTGTGCTGGAAGAAGCAAAGACCACCAGCATTGAAGCGATGCTCCTCCGCCACCAACTCTGCTGGATTGGCCACATTGTCTGAATGCCCGACCACCATCTCCCAAAGCAGTTGTTCTACTCCAAACTCAAGAATGGAAAACAGAATATTGGAGGACAGGAAAAGAGATTTAAAGATGGGCTTAAAGCAAACCTTAAAAACTGTGGCATAGACACCGAGAACTGGGAAGCCCTGGCCCTTGAGTGCTCTAACTGGAAGTCAGCTGTGACCAGCAGTGCTGCAGAATTTGAAGAGGCACAAATGGAGGGATAAAGGGAGAAATGTGCCAAGAGGAAGGTGCGTCAAGCCAACGCTGACCGGAACTGCCTTCCACCTGGAAACCGATGTCCTCACTGGGGGAAAACATGCGGATCAAGGATGTTCCGCATGCCACCTATGGACACACCGCCAAGACACCACATCTGGAAAACAGTCATCCTCAAGTTATGAGACCTAAGTAAGTGAGTGCTTGGCCACATAAATTCCAGTTTTCGGCTCTGAAATGTGGGCGGAACGAATGAGAAAGGGTTTTGATTCATTGCCTGAATTACACAAATGTGAACTCAAACCTGATCGAAGCACAAACTGCAGGGTTGGAATGATCCCTGAGCAACTGGCATCGAGAGTCTTGGTCCCCATCTGATGGAAGCAAACCTTCGGAATGGGAATTGCGCAGGTATTGCAAAAAAAACAACCACCGCATCCCCCGCTGTGCTTTCTATATATAGATCCATTTTAAAGGCACCTTTAGTATTCCTTGCACACAGCAGCGTTAACTGGCAAACAGCATGAAAAAGAGGATCATCGTGCTAATGTGTGTGAGTCATGGCTCAATCCCCTGTTTTTTTGTTTTAACCAGGAGAGGCATACATGCCTTTTGGAGATCAATTAACTGCAAGAAGAAATGTTTGCGAATGGCAAGTGAGCTTCATGTCGCAAAATGCACGAAGCCGCACCAGATCGCTTGCTTCCCAAACCGGCAGGAAGCTTTGGGAACCTTGCATCGTGCTCGTGATGTGGTTCCTAAGCCTTGCACATACTTTGTGAAAGCTCTGCGGCTGGTATTTGAAAGCTCCCTGCTTTGGTAATGGCTCCCAGCTGGTTCATCTTGAACCCTCTTCATGCTCCCTGGAGATTTAAAGGGAGGGAGGGAGGGAGAGAGAGAGCAAGAGAGAGAGAGAGAGAGAGACGGTCTTTCGGAGGCTGCACACATCTGAGTAGCTGGCCTTGGGGTCCATTTAGTCCCTGTGTTTTTTCGCTATCAGTGGCAATGGCTCCCAATTCAAATAGAATAACCCATCTTTATTTGGCATAGATATATTTAAAAGCCCCCTTTCTTCCCGTTTTATATTCTACCTATTTCTGGGATTCTGCTCTCAAGGGTAATAGTGGAGAGAATGTAGAGCTGCTTGCTTGCAACCTAGCATTTCCAATAGACGGGCCATGGCTGGCATCCAAAGGCAGGAGGCCAATGTCTGCCTCCAGAACTCATCATCTGGGTCCTTGGGGAAGGTAGCGTTGTCCACCGACTTCACAACAAACCCCAGGCCTGTTGTACTTACATACTTACTTAGGTGATCCCCTGTTGTTTAAGTATGATGGCCCTTCAAGTGTAGTATCTTGGCAGTGGATACTTAGGTGACTGTGGAGACCTACTCTTGACCCACATGTTCTTACGCAGTGAGGACATTGGTTTCCAAGTGGAAGGTGGTCCTGGTCAGGGTTGGCTTGACATGCCTTCCTCTTGGCACAAGTCTCCCTTTTGCCCTCCATGTGTGCCTCTTCAAATTCTGCAGCACTGCTGGTCACAGTTGACCTCCAGTTAGAGCACTCAAGGGCCAGGGCTTCCCAGTTCTTAGTGTTTATGTCACAATTTTTAAGGTTGGCTTTAAGCCCATCTTTCAATCTCTTTTCCTGTCCACCAACATTATGTTTTCCGTTCTTGAGTAGGGAGTAGAGTAACTGCTTTGGGAGATGGTGATCAGGCATTCGAACAATGTGGCATTCAGTCTAGTGGAGTTGATGGCATAGTAGCATCGCTTCAATATGGATGACCTTTGCTTCTTCCAGCATGCTGACATTTGTCCACCTGTATTCCCAAGAGATTTGCAGGATTTTTCGGAGGCAATGTTGACGGAATCGTTCCAGGAGTTGAGGGTGACATCTGTAGGCGGTCCACATTTCGCAGGCGGATAGCAGGGTTGGGAGGACAATAGCTTTGTAAACAAGCACCTTGGTCTCCCTACCGATGTCCTGATCCTCAAACACTCTGCTTAGTTTGGAAAATGCTGCCCTCGCAGAGCTGTTGTAGCCCTCTCTCAACACTGACATTATCTACACTGTAGAGCAGGCATGGGCATACTTGGGCCTTCCAGGTGTTAGGAATTATGGAAGTTGAAGTCCAAAGCAGCTGGAGAGCTGAAGTCTGCCCATCCCTGCTGTAGAGTTTTCTGCTGCCCTGAAGACTAGGACACAGAGCAATGGCTTCAAACTACAGGAAAGGAGATTCCACCTGAACCTGAGGACGAACTTTCTGACTGTGAGAGCTGTTCAGCAGTGGAACTCTCTGCCCCAGAGTGTGGTAGAGGCTCCTTCTATGGAGGCTTTTAAACAGAGGCTGGATGGCCATTTGTTTGGGGTGCTATGTTTGTGATTGCCCTGCTTCTTGGCAGAATGGGGTCGGACTGGATGGCCCACAAGGTCTCCAACTCTATGCAGTTTGGCACCGCTGGAACCGCCCTGGCTCAAGGCCGGGAGCTGCTCAACACCGGCTTCTTCTGCCCAGACATCACAATATACAAAAGTGCTATCCGGCAAAATCCGAAGGCAAATCTCTCAAGTGGACTTTTGCCGTGCTAATCACTATTGCCATGACAACAGGTGTTTTAACTTTCTCCCGTTTCATTTTACTGACCTGGATTATTGACCATTTCTGACCCGGGTCCTTTACTGAAGGGGAAAGGAGCCACGGAGCCCACTGTCTGCCACTTTCAGGAGGTCCTTTATTGAAAAAGGAGGCCTACTACAAATTGTAAGAAATACTGAACTGAAATAATGCAAGACACACGTGTCACATTCATTTACTTTATAGCAAAATAACAAGCTACTTCCATCCTGTCGGAAAAAAATCTATGTCTGAATAACATTGTACTGAGAGGATTACCTGTCTGTCTTCTGGTAAAGGAAGGCAGAAATGGTTATAGAAAGCCTCTCAGATGACGAAGGCTAAAGGGAAGCGTCAGCATTAGAGGAGGATTCGTATATTCCAACATGCAGGGAGGTAGAAGGACTTACATGTAATTCACACTATATAAAAATTTAGAAACATTACTCTCCCGAACCCAGAAAAAGGTGCAAAACCTACGGATGTCCTCCTTGAGATTCGTTCTTTGCCAAGCGACCGCAGCCGAGATTTTGGCAAAGTTGAGGAGCGTCTAGAAAGAGAGCCAGCCTCTGCTGATCTCTCCTTGAGGCCGGAGAAAGCGAGGGAGGAGGGAGGCTAAGGCCTTTGGAAGGACAGCTGGGCTTCGGACGCCGACACGGGCTTCTTCCTCCCTGAAGGGATGGGGGGAAGCACCGGCTTGGTGTTGGAACCGGGGCGGAGGAGGAGTTGTGGGATGTGCGGAGAAGGAGGCTTGTGCTTGGTCCTCTTCTCTTTGGTTACAGGGTAGTCTAGCTCTGTTTCAAAAAAGGGAAATGGAATAGTGATGAGAAGTGACCAAAGACGGTGGTCTAGAAGGAAATGAAAAACAACCAAGATGCCTTGTCGAAGGCTTTCGTGGCCAGAAACGCTGGGTTGCTGTGAGTTTTTCGAGTATCTTCAGAGGTCTATTAGAATTGAGGCATGTGGAGTCCACAGATAGATAGATCGATAGATAGATAGATAGATAGATAGGGGGGGGGACAGTTGACCTGTGGGGTTCCTCAGGGTTCCATCTATTATATAAAGGAGGACCCGTCATCGAACGACTGACAGAGACAGAGAAACCTTCCAAGGCAGAGACACCAAACTTGCCAACAAAAATAGGCCTCAGGCAATGAAGGTTTTTAGCAAAGAAACTCCCCCCCCCAAAAAAACCTAGAAGGCCCCCAAAACAACGATTAAAAAACTACATTTCCCAGCATCCTCTGCGGCAGCCAGCGAAACCCATTGGCCAACATCGGCCCACACAAAATGCAGGGAGGCTGAGTAACCATAGTAATGCTGGGCAGAGCCAGCCAAGGCTAGGATAGAATGCTGAGTGATTTGAGTTTCGTCAGTTGGTGTTTGAGGGTTAAACAAACACCAACAGAAACCTACACAGTACAACCAACTAACACAGGAGGCCATAACAACTCCCAGGAGGACATAACAGTAACACAAATAGGGCACCAGGGACACAGGCACCACTGACAAACACATACCGCCGGAATAACACAAACTTGCAAAACCCACAAAAAAAAATCCTGCAACACAAAAACCCACCCCAACCAAAATTCACAAGAATCACCACTGGCAAAAGCCACACCCCCTCCACATCACCAACTATATCACCACAACACAAACAAAATAAACCCCACAAATACCTGACAACTTCCCCAACACAAAACCCATGACTGCACTCACTACTCACCACCACGCACACCTCCAAATACACACACGTCCCAGGCACAATACTCCAGCAATTCCTACCCACACAACACAACTTCCTATCACAACCCATCCCCCCAACCTTACGGGACCCCGCACACACAACACCTACCACCACCACAAACAAAAACCAACTCCACCTATACTCCAACCACAACACAACACTACACTGATACTCTACAAACACATACAAACACCCAAAACACCCCACCCACACAAGCATTCCACAACATACTACCACCTACAATGCCACCACACACCCACTAACTCACCAAAAAAGTAATACCTACACACAACACAATACGCACATGACCCCACCAAGACCATAAGTAACATCAATTCCAACCCTTACATACTCAGACTTTCTTGCATCTCCTAAATAGGGCACAGCAACGCGTTCCGGGTACAGCTAGTTTTAACATATACATGACACTGTTTAACATATACATGACACTGCTGAGAGAGTTCATCTGGAGTTTAGGAGTGCAGTGACACAGATATGTGGATGACACCCAGATCTACTATTCCTTCCCACCTAATGCCAAGGAAGCTGTCCTGGCCCTAAACCAGTGCCCAAACCATAAGGAAAAACTGCATTTCTGAGACTGAGAATTATTTCGAACAGGTCCCATCACATGAGGTTTGCCCCATTCTGTCAGTGTGCCATCGGAATCTGTCTGCAAAGTATTGCACAAATGGCATTATTTGCAGACAGAATTCTAATCATGTTTTTTGAAATATTACAGATTCTTCCATTGCTAAATCACTGTTTTTGTGTGTGATAGGAAAATCTATATGCATCCCATCTGTATGCAACTATATGACTTGTCATATACTTGCCTCACTTCCAACAGACCTGAAGATGCCAGCCACAGATGCAGGTGAAACGTCAGGAGAATGCTACTGGAACATGGCTATATATACCCCCCAAAACTCACAGCAACCCAATCAAGATGCTGCCAGGAGAACACTCAAGACGCAGCATTTATTTAGAAATCAAGATATATCTGGTTGGCTTTGGAAGGGCTTCCTCTCTGTGTACCCCAAGAAGCACTCTCTTTACTATCGATTTAAAAATAGTAATGAAAAGCTAGGTTGGCAGAAGCTGGGGCTAACAGCAGGAGCTCACCCCCTCCCCGGATTTGAGCGGTGACCTTTCAGTCAGAAAGTTCAGCAGCTCAATGGTTTAACCCACTGAGCAAATCTAAGTAAACCAATAGGTACCGCTCTGGCGGGAAGGTAATGGCGCTCTACGCAGTCATGCCGGCCACATGACTTTGGAGGTGTCCATGGACAACGCCGGCTCTTTGGCTTAGAAATGGAGATGAGCACCAGTCGGACATGACTAGACTTAATGTCAGGGGAAAACCTTTACTTTTATCTAATGAAAAGCTAAAATTGGATAAAGATGATGACAGATCTGAAAACCAAGCCCTTGGGTGAACTTTAATGGGAGTATCTTGAATGTAAATGACAGAAAATAAGATTGCCTGGTGATACAATACAGGTCTTTCAATATTTGAAGAACTGCAATGTAGAGGGTGGGGTGAGCTTCCTTTTTCTGGGGCCAAATCTAGTCTTCATAACTCAGATCTCTTCCCACGTGTGTCTTTATAGAGGTGCACATTAGAAAAGGCAAATGTTGTGCACGTCTCTGGGGCATTTGGAGCATGAAGGGGCTCCAGGGAGAAGGAAAAGAAGGCCACCTTCCATCCATGTGTGCATCCTTGTTTCTCTTCCCCGTAGCTGTATCTGGCTGCTACTCCATGGTATGAATGATCTCTTTTTCTCTTCCAAAACAACAAGCAGCAACAACTTAGTTTGACAGCTGCTATTGGGGGGGAGGTGACATTTTGCAGATGGCACGATCCTCTAGTATAGGATCCTCACGTGTGGGCGACTCCTTTTGCCATCAGCCTAGCATTCAAACCATTGATCCCACCTGTTTTGCCCTCCTGCTCAGTGCTAGTCTCATCGGTTGACGAACGAGTGTAACCTGACCGGGAAGATGATCTTCTGGATGTTCTCGCTGAGGACATTTTGAAACTGAGAAAAGAAAGGGTCATTTGAAAAATCAAGGAAAGTCAAACCCAGATGTCAAAATCTTGCAAGTTCATAAGAGGCAAACAAAACAAAAATGGGGGAGTTCCAGGCAAGAAACAATCAGGTAATCGCCTCCCAGGCAGTAAGCAGCCCGATCTTGAAGCTGCAAGGCCATTCAATGCTAATTAAGCTTGCCAATTGCAACATTCACACTTGACTCAGACAAGAATTATTTCCCCCACCCTGGACATTCCAAAGATATATACAGTATTTACTCGAGTATAAGCCTAGTTTTTCATCCCTTTTTGTAGGCCGAAAAAGTCCGCCTCGGCTTATACTCGAGCCAAGGTTATTTATTACTCTGTTGTTGTTATTATTTTACATTTACTATTTTACTTTATTGTTGTTATTATTAAATTTATTTTTACTCTATTATTACTGTTATTATGTTTCCCTTATTTTACTCTTATTATTTCTATAATATTTATGATTTTCTTCTCTTTATTATTATTGGAAGTATACTTAAGCACATTTACATTGAAGAAGGTTAGAATAATTGTTTAATCAGAGTTGGGAATCTTAAACTTCTAACTAACTAACTAACTTTATTTCTTATGAGTCGCCCTCCACCAAAGGTGCTCTGGGCGACTTACACAATTAAAATAAACAGGTTACATAGTCACCGCTTGTTACTAACAATCATAGGCTCTACTGAAAAGCCATGTCTCGAGTGCCCCTAAAAACGTATGTAGATCAGGAGTGGCCCTTTGGTCTGGCCATAGGGAGTTCCACTAGATTGGGGCTACAATGGAGAAGGATCTCTGTCTTGTGGACTCCAAACGGACCTCTCTAGGGCCAGGGACATAAGAGAAGATTCTCATGAGCTGACCGTGGCAGTCTCTGGTGGCGGAGTGGCATTAAGCGGTCTCTTAGATATGGAGGATCCTGACCTCGGAGGGCCTTGAATGCTAGGACCAGGGTCTTGTAGAGGACTCTGTGTTCAACTGGCAGCCAATGTAAGCGCTGCAGAGACGGCGTTATATGGCACCTCATTGATGTTCTTGTGAGGAATCTAGCAGCTGCATTTTGCACAATTTGGATCTTGCGAATTGCTGCTCGAGGTAAGCCCACATACAAAGCTCTGCAGTAATCCAGCCTCGACGTAACCATGGCATGGATTACCGTAGCCAGAGCCTCTGTTGGTAAGTAAGGCGCCAACTGCCTCGCTTGGCGTAGATGAAAGAAGGCCCTTTTACTAGTGGAGGCAATCTGGGCTTCCATTGTCATTTTGGAATCCAGGATAACACCGAGATGGAAATAACGGCTCCCCTTCAAAAGATGGTAATAGACCGACCAATTCTGATGGGTGGCCAGGCCACAAGATTCCAGTTTTTGCTGGATTTACTTTCAATTTATGGGCACGTAGCCATCTTGTCACCGCTCCAAGACACCGGGTGAAGTTATCTGGTACTGAAGTTGTTCCAGGTTCTAGTTTTAGGAGAAGCTGGGTGTCATCAGCGTATTGGAAACATTCTAATCCAAATCTCTGGACTAGCTTGGCGAGAGGTCGAACATAGATGTTAAACAGCATTGGCGATAGAATAGCGCCTTGGGGTACTCCACAGTCGAGAGGGGATTTCTCAGATACTTGGCCCAGCCACTTCTCTCATTGGCTACGTCTTCACAAGAATGAGTTGAACCACGTTATTGCTGATCCTTGAATTCCAATAGCAGCTAATTGTTGGATCAGTAGATCATGGTCTACTGTATCAAAAGCTGCAGTGAGGTCGAGCAACACCAGCAGTACCGATCCTCCCTTGTCTAGCTGGCTACGGATGTCATCAGAGATGGCCACTAGAACAGTCTCGGTCCCGTGTCCGGGATGGAAGCCAGATTGTAATGGATCCAGGCCATCCGTGTCGTCTAAGAATTTCTGAAGTTGGATCGCTGCCGCACGTTCAATCATCTTACTAAGAAACTTCAGTTTTATGTAAATATTCAAAAACATTTAACCTCCTGATGTCTCAATTAATGTAATTTTATTGGTATCTATTTTTATTTTGAAATTTAGCTGTAGCGGCTGCATTTCCCACCCTCGGATTATACTCGAGTCATCAGTTTTCCCAGTTTCTTGTGGTAAAATTGGGTGCCTCGGCTTATATTTGGGTTGGCTTATACTCAAGTATATATGGTACATCCAGTTTTCCTAGTTTACAGCAGACCTCACAACCTCTGAGTATGCCTGCCATAGATGCAGGAGAGAATGCTTCTGGAACATGGCCCGGAAAACTCATAGCAACTCAAAACAAAAATGGCCACCTTTGGTATCTATGAGTAAAAACAAAATAGTTGAGTTCTACCAACTAAAATGCGGCCAAATTACGGCCCAGTGCTCCTGAAATGTCTGCACTCCCAATCAGCCATATCTCATGATCTGAAAGTTGTGATCCATGCTCTCGTACATCAGGCATTAAAAATGTATGACCTTCCATAAGAAAAAGGAATGCTACTCCTGTCATGCCCCTACCGTTGCCTGCAACTGATAACTGCCATCAGTAATATTTGGAGGGCCAGGAATTCCCCATTGCTGCCTTCAGCGTACATTAGGAATGCTAGAGCAACAGTCTGCCTGGCTGCGTTTGCTGCTTCGGTAGTCCAGCCACGGTTCAGTCTCCCAGGTGCAGAACTACTACCAGACTTAGTAAGCTGAATGAATGTGGGCCAAGGGCAAGGATAGCTCATCATCCGTTTGGGCTCCTCTTCCTTTTATGGATTCCCCTTCTTTGCGATCCTACCTCCTAATAAGACGCAGTGGGATAAAAAGTGCCAAGGCATTGCGTCCTTCAGCAAACGCTGACCAAGGCCATGCCGTTATTATCTACCTTGGTCTCTCTGTGGCCTTGCTGCCTTTTGGTGCTGCGGAGTCCCAGGGATCTCACCTTTGTCTGGTGGATCTTCGCCTCGGCATCATTATACGTAATCTCTAAGCAAGTTAATCATCCAGGATAGAAACAATGCCACCTTATTGCACTTACCAGGACGTTTCTTTAACTTGACCCATCCTTTGATCCCAAGTGATGGAAGCATGGAATTTAAAATGAAATGTGTTACATTGAAGAAATGAGTGCAAGGGAGAGCGGGGCCAAGGCTGCAACCCTCCTTAGCCCCATGGGTCAAAGGCCTAGTGCAGTGGTTCTCCACCTTCCTAATGCCGCGACCACAGTTCCTCATGTTGTGGTGACCCCCAACCATAACATTATCTTCATTGCAACTACATAACTGTCATTTTGCTGTTATGAATCACAATGTAAATGTCTGGGATGCAGGATGTATTTCCATTTGCTGGACCAACTTTGGCACAAATACCTGGTATGTCCAAATTTGAATACTGGTGGGGTTATTTCATCATTTGGGAGTTGTAGTTCCTGGGATTTACAGTTCACCTACAATCAAAGAGTATTCTGAACTCCACCAATGATGAAATTGTACCAAAATGGCACACGGAATTCCCATGACCGTCAGAAAATACTGGAAGGGTTTGGTGGGCATTGACCTTGAGTTTGGGAGTTGTAGTTCACCTACATCCAGAGAGCACTGTGGACTCAAACTATGATAGATCTGGACCAAACTTGGCACAAATACTCAATATGCCCAAATGAGAATATTGGTGGAGTTTGGGGAAAATAGACCTTGTCATTTGGGAGCTGTAATTGCTGGGATTTATAGTTCACCTAGTTCATCAAAGAGCACTCTGAACCCAGCCCACAATGGATCTTCACCAAACTTGGCACACTAGCTACATGGCCAACATTGAATAGTAGTGGGGTTTGGGGGGCTGTTTTTAAATTCTGGGAGTTGTAGTTCACCAACACCAAAAAGGAAGAGAAGGACAGGTGGAGAGATCTTCAGCTTTCTCTGTCAAAAGGGTTCATAATACGATCAGAAATATGGGTTTTCTGATGGTTTTTGGTGATCCCATGGAAACTCCCTTGTAAACCCCACAGGGGTCCTGACCCTTAGGTTGAGAAACACTGGCCTACTGGTGCTTAATTCTTCTCACACTTGTGGGATGTGCACAAATACTCAATATGCCCAAATGAGAATATTGGTGGAGGAAGCTTGTGTTTGGGCTTCTTCTCTTTGGTCTCAGGATGGTCTAGCTCTGTTTTTTTTAAAGGGACAATTGATAGTTGGGAGGTCGTTTTCCAGCCACTAGAATACAGAGCTTTATTTGTATGTTCCTTTGCTAACCTTGGAGAGAGATTCTTCATCCACTGAGATGTTAATGAATCACTATTTCCATCACACCTTGTCATGGACAGGTTGGGATCAAAATGGAGAGTTGTCCAGCCCCTCAGTCCTGTCTTAGAAGAACTTGGGTTTCAGAAAACAGGCAGGAGCCCCAGTGGAGCAATGGGTTAAACCCTTGTGCTGGCAGGATTGAAGACTGACAGGTCGCAGGTTCGAATCCAGGGAGAGCACGGATGAGCTCCCTCTTCTCTCACGTCGCCTCATGCAGGGACATGAGAGAAGCCTCCACCAAGGATGGTAAAACATCAAAACATCTGGGCGTCCCTTGGGCAACGTCTTTGCAGATGGCCAATTCTCTCACACGAGAAGCGACTTGCAGTTTCTCAAGTCGCTCCTGATACACACACACAATCAGAAAACAGGCTACTAAAGTGTAGGGACTACTGTTTTTCTCTGGGCAACTGGCCATCCTGATATGACTGGGCCTTTGTCATTGGCTGTGATTTTTTTCATGTCAGGAGCAACTTGAGAAATTGCAAGTTGCTTTTTGGTTTGAGATAATTGGCCATCTGCAAGGACATTGCCCAGGGGACGCCCGGATGTTTTGCCATCCTTGTGGGAGGCTTCCCTCATGTCCCCACATGGGGAGCTGGAGCTAACAGAGGGACCTCAACCCACTCTCCCCAGATTCGAACCGCAGTCCAGCTGGAACAAGGTTTAACCCATTGCACCGCTTTGGCCCTTTGGGTGTTTTGGACTTCAACTCCCGCAAAACAGCCAGTAGCCTGTCAGGAATTGCAGGCGTTAAAGTCCAAAAAACCTGGAAGGCCAAAGTTTGCCCATGCCTGCTCTACAAGGCTGAAGGTGCTTCATTCCTTCCGTAACCTGCTTCCAAATGGAAAACACACACACACACACACACACACACACACGCAAAGTACTTCAGTTTCTTGCAAGCTTGCTTCACAATGGAATTCCCACAACTATATCAGGAGCATTACACGCAAGCATTGGCAGTGCTAATGCGACAAAGCGGTAAGAGGAAAGTACAATTCCACAGTTCACATGGAACGCAGGAGCCTCGGAGCGCTTTTGCCTCCTCCTGCTTGACACAAGCCTTGCCTCCTTCAGCAGCCTTGACAGCGGAGAGATAATCCCAGAGCAGCTTATTATCCTAACTCACTGCCACATTTTTGGCTTCTTCCAGCAGCGCAGGTAAGGGAGGCGCAAACTCACCCACAGCTGGCTGCAAGATCTTTGCAGATGGCTAATTAAAACCATGTAAACAGGAGAAAACAAGCAGCACTGGGTTTTGGGGGGGGGGGACACACCAGGAAAGTGGGGAGGATCATCTGGCCGCTTGCCGTCTTTAAAGTTATTATTTGCAAGAAAATGCGGACAAAGTCGCTTTGATCCGTTCTGGTCTGGACACCATGTTAACGGCAGTCTCTGAGGATGTAATGCGAGCATCTGCTTGTCCGGTTTTGATGGATTCATTTCAATTGGTGAAACCCAAGGATGTGGACAAGATACTCGGAGGGATGAGGGCAACCACATGCATCCTAGACCCCTGCCCATCCTGACTTTTAAAGGAAGCTAGAGGAAGATTGGCCGAGTGGGTGAAGGTGGTGGTCAATGCCTCCCTTTGGGAAGGCAATATTCCAGTGAGCCAAAAACAAGTTGTGATAAAACCACTGTTGAAGAAACCATCACTGGACCCCACTCAATTCGTCATCTATCAGCCTGTTTCCAATCCCCCCTTCTTGGGCAAAGTCATGGAACGTGTGGTGGCCTCACAACTCTTGGAAGTTCTTGGAAGACACGGATTATCTGGATCCGGCACAGCCCGCCACATGGAACTGAGACTGCCTTGGTCGCCTTAGTGGATGATCTTCGCCAGGAGCTAGACAGAGGGAGTGTGTTCCTGTTGGTTCTGCTGGACCTCTCAGTGGCCTTCGATACCATTTGTATCCTTCTGGGTCGCCTCCCTGGAATGGGCTTTGGGGGCACTGTTTTACGATGGCTCCAGTCCTTTCTGGAGGGTCGTACCCAGATAGTGTTACTGAGAGACACCTGTTCAGCCCCACAACCTTTGTCTTGTGGGGTTCCTCAGGGTTCAATACTATCTCCCATGTTGTTTAACATCTACATGAAGCACTAGGGGGAGATCATCTGGAGTTTCAGGGTGCGGTGTCATCTGTACGCAGATGATGTCCAACTCTCACTCCTTCCCACCTGCTACTAAGGAGGCTGTTCAGGTCCTGAACCGATGCTTGGCCGCTGTGATGATCTGGATGAGGGCTACAAATTAAAATTGAATCCAGACAAGACAGAGGTCCTCCTGGTCAGTCGAAAGGCCAAACAGGTCATAGGGTTACAGCCTGTGTTGGAAGGGGTTACACTCCCCCTGAAGACGCAGGTACACAGCTTGGGTGTGATCTTGAACTCATAGCTGAGCCTGGAACCCCAGGTTTCAGTGGTGACCAGGGGAGCATTCGCACAGTTAAAGCTTGTGCGCCAGCTGCGCCCGTACCTTGGGAAGTCTGACTTGGCCACGGTAGTCCATGCTCTGGTTACATCCCGTATAGACTACTGCAACTCTACATGAGGTTGCCTTTGAAGACAGGCCGGAAGCTTCAACTGGTCCAACCGACGGCAGCCAGGTTGCTAACAGGAGCGGCTCTCAGGGAGCATACCACCCCCCGCTGCGCCAGCTTCACTGATTGCCAGTTTGCTACCGGGCACAAATCAAAGTGCTGGCTTTGGCCTATAAAGCCCTAAATGATTCTGGCCCAACTTACCTGTCCGAACGCATCTCTCCTTATGAACTATCAAGGACTTTAAGATCGTCCAGGGGGGGGGCTGCTCTCGTTCCTGCCTTCGTCACAAGTACATCTGGCGGGGATGAGAGACAGGGCCTTCTCAGTGGAACGCCCTCGCTAAGGAGATCAGATCGGCTTCTTTGCTCCTAACATTTTGGAAAAAACTCAAGACATGGCTATTCGAGCAAGCATTTGCAAATATTGAGTAACGGACAGAAGAAACGAAACAACTACATGATGGACTGGACAATGTTTTGAATGATAATTTATTGACTTGTGTTTTATTGCTGTTGTTATGATTTTATTGATGTTAATGTTTTGATATTGTACTTGTGTTTTTGTGGCATCGAATTTTGCCTTGTAAACCGCCTCAAGTCGCTGGAAGGCTGAGAGGGGCGGCATACAAATACAGCAAATAAATAAACCCAAAATCAGAGATCATTCCATTGAGTTTAGTCCGAAATACTCAGAAGAACACCTCAGCAAGCAAGAGTCCAAAAGTGGCAGGCTAAAACCCAGAACCTCAATCCATGGCTGATACTGAATGAAAATTTTCCCCCGGGCACACAGAAGACTGAGTGGCTTGAAAGGCACTGAAGAGACTGCATTCTGGCACCACGAGATGTAGATCCAAACACAAGACACTACCACATTTGTTTTTGTCTGCTACCACGAGATGTAGAGCCAACCTTAAGAAATGGGGCCACAAAGTGGAATCCGCGACATGCAAGTGCGGAGAAGAGCAAACCACAGACCACCTATTACAATGCCTCATGCACAATGGAGGACCTTCTTATAGCAACACCAGAGGCACTCCAAGTGGCCAGGTTCTGGTCAAAAGAGATTTCGTATAATGCCAAGTTTTAAAACTTTGTGTTTATTAAATACATTTTCAACTGTACCCTTGGTTTGCTTCTAATACGATAAATAAATAGTCCGTTGTCACATTGTTTTTTGGAAGGAAAAAACAGACCAAAATCCTGTTGTCCTGACTCACCTGTAGTCTAGGCTAGTGGTTCGGATGCCATGGCTGGAGCCGATAGAGCTTTCGGATGATGCCATGGCGTGGGGTGGCTCCAGAAAGTGTGCATGTGTGGACACCATTGCGGGGGTGCTGGCGAGATCCCTGGAAGGAGACATAAACACCGTGTGAAGATCATTTTCATGTGCAGGCACCACAGCAAAAGAGGACATCTGGCACTGGCTGCCATGCCAAATCTCCTTAGTGTAGCAGAACTATCTGCATGTGGAGATGCACTATGCCAACACAATGCAACTCCAAATTGGGATAGCATGTCAATAATGGGCCACTGTTGGTTAAGCCTTAATATATAATTCACAACCCGGTGGTGCAGTGGGTTTAAACACTGAGATGCTGAACTTGCAGACCAAAAGGTTGCAGGTTCGAATCCGGGGAGAAGCATGAGCTCCTGCTGTTAGCCCCAGCTTCTGCCCACCTAGCAGTTCGAAAACATGCAAATGTGAGTAGATCAATAGTTACCACTTCTGTGGGAAGGTAACGGTGCTCCATGCAGTCATGTGGTCACATGACCTTGGAGGTGTCTATGGGCAATGCCGGATCTTCGGCTTAGAAATGGAGATGAGCACCAACCCCCAGAATCGGACACGACCGGACTTAATGTCAGGGGAAAACATTTAACTTTACCTACACACATCATGCAAGGCATACTATTGGCCAAACTCTGTTTCTGCTGCTGTCCACAGTATAAATTTGTTCACAACGGAAACTTCTTAGCAATGTACATATTATCTGATTTATGCATTAGATGCCCACTAAAACCATGTCACTGTCAAAGGGCGCCAACTTATTCTTATTATCAACTTAGCTTTCAAATCTCCAACCATGATGTGTTGGGGAAATCTAAGGCATTGCTGTAGCCCCCCTGCTTCCACCAATCCTCAGCTTGTCTTTGAAAGTGCATGCTCCCTGCACCTGGAAGCCCTTTGTGCAGCACTACGTCTTTCTATCCATCCTAAAGACCAATCTTTTCCATGAGGCATTTGGCTGCAGGGCCATTGTGATCAGTGGCATCGAGCATTGGATTATTGGTGCATCTACACTGTGGGAATAATGCAGTGTGACACCACTTGAAGAGACACGGTTTCAGGCGACGGAATCCTGGGATTTGTCATTTGGGGAGGCACCAGCTCTCTTTTGCAGGACAGGCTGCAGACCTTGTAAAACTCCATCCTCAGGGATCCCACACCATTGAGTCATGGCAGTCAAAGCAAAGTCAAACTGCATTAATGATACAGTGCAGATGCATCCTATGACTCTGGAGACCAGGAGTTGACTCCTCAATCAGCCATGGAAACCTGCCGTGTGACCTTGGGCAAGTCACATTTTTAAGGAACTGAGGAGAGCAATTGCAAACCACCTCTCAACAAGCTTGGCCATGATGAACAAAGGTTCAAATAAATAGCCTGAGGCCTGCCATAAATTGGAATTGACTTGAGAGCTTACTTTACTTACTTAGGTGATCCCTCATAGCTTGAGGATGATTGTCTTCCAGATGTGGTGTCTTCGCGGTGAGTCCGTAGGTGGCTGTAGAACCCTATTCTTGATCCGCATCTTCTCTCGCAGTGAGGACATTGGTTTCCAGGTGGAAGGCGGTCCTGGCTGGCTTGACGCACCTTCCTCTTGGCATGTTTCTCTCTTTTGCCCTCTGTTCATGCCTCTTCGAATTCCGCAACACTGCTGGTCACAGTTGACCTCCAGTTAGAGCGCTCAAGGGCCAGGGCTTCCCAGTTCTCAGTGTCTATGCCACATTTTTTAAGGTTGGCTTTAAGCCCATCTCTAAATTTCATTTACTGTCCACCAACATTCCATTTCACATTCTTGAGTTCGGAGTAGAGTAGCTGCTTTGCGAGATGGTGATCGGGCATTTGGACAACGTGACCAGTCCAGCGGAGTTGATGGCAGAGTAACATCACTTCAGTGCTTCTTCCAGCACGCTGACATTTGCCTGCCTGTCTTCCCAAGAGATTTGCAGGAGACACACTGATGGAATCGTTCCAGGAGTCTGTAGACCAGGGCTGCTCAGGAAGTCGATCACGATCGACCAGTCGATCCCGGGACCGAAGGAGGTTGATCCCAGCTGTATCGCTTCTCAGAGGGGGGAGGAGCCAGACCACACCAAGCCCCGCCCCCTCCTCCAGCTTCGGCACTCCCAGCAGCTGCTCCAGGTTTGAGGAGGGCAGGGCCAAGCCAGCCTTGTGCTAGCTATGCCACCACTGGCTTGGCATTGCCATCCTCAAGCCTGGAGAAGCTGCTGGGAGCTCCAAAGCCAGAGGGGAGGGGGAGGGGCTTGGCGTGGCCTGGCTCCGCCCCCTCTGGCCAAGCCCCACCCCACCCCTGCCCCTCTCCAGCCTTGGGGAGGTAGGTAGATCTTTCTGACTTGGTTTTAATATAAGTAGCTCGCATGCTGGAAAAGTGTGGGCACCCCTGCTGTAGACAGTCCACGTTTGGCAGGCATATAGCAGGGTTGGGAGGACAATGGCTTTATAAACAAGCACCTTGGTCTCCCTTCGGATGTCCAGGTCCTCAAAAACTCTCTGCTTCATTCAGAAAAATTTGAAAGCACAAGATAACAAAAACAGCAATTTGACTTCAGCCCTTCGTTCTCCTCTCTAACTAAAACAACTGCTTCTGTACCTATTAATCTCCGATGACACCTTTTGCTCCCGTCCTTCCCCTTCATCCTTGTTTCCCACACATTTGTGGGCAGGAACCTGACTCTTTTGCTCCGAGCTTCTGAAATGTGGCAGCTATCCTGAGGGCACTGCATAGCAACAGAGACAACACAACTGACCTGTGGCCTGAATCTCATTGTGAGAACCAGCTCAAGCAAACCCATTCAACCAGTGGGATTTACTGATGGAATGACTCACTATTTGACAACTCATTCAACAGATGTACTCTAGCAGAAGTAATGCCTAGGACTTTAGGATAATTGGATGCGGTCCCATTTGCTTTTCTTATTAAGTTTTGATAAGAAGCCACAAGGCATTTCCTAGGAAGCCAATCTTGGCCCATGTGCGGCGCAGGAAGATGCAGTTCAAAGATGGACGTTGCAGAAGGAAATGGAAACCCATCCGTTCTGGTGGAGAAGCCCAGTGTGGGTGACGTGGCAAGCTTCTGGCAAGGCAGCTTTGCTCCCAGGAGCCGTGGTTTCCGACGGGCAGCCAGCAAGCCGCTCTTCTCAAAGGCCAAGTCATGACTGAAAGCAAATCGACGTCCTTCTGGTTTTCAATCAGATGGTTGAGACAAACATATGTTTTGCACGGCTGGCTGGAGAAAACGTTCTGGCCTCTCCCCTTTGAGCAATGCATTTCCATTCATCCCGCCTGGCCTTGTTCACTCCGTGCCCCCGGCATCTCTCAGGCAGAGAAGCAGGGCTGGATATAATTTGTCAGCACTCGAGTCCCCAAATCTGTTGCATAAATTCACATATAGTCACTTGGTGTGTATCCATAGCCTCCAACTATCCTGATTTGGTTCTCCAGAACCTTGATCATTTTAGTCACCCTCCAGGCCAAAAACCCACTGGCTTTTTTAGCTGCAGCATTTGGTTTCCAGGCCCCACAACAGCCTGGTTGTCCTTCTGTACCTATATTCCAATTTCTCAAAGTCTTTCTTAACATCTGGTTTCCAGAATGGGCCACATTAGTCCAGATGTAGCCCAACCAACTATTCTTTCTCATGATCTGTACTTTAAGCTTTTTTCTTTTTTTTTTACTATCACTTAAGTGTGGCTTTTTAGCAGCTGAATCATGTCTTGGCTCACATTCAACCTGTAATATGGTGAGGACATTTAGGTCCTCTACACATGTACCACTGCCAAGTCTGATTTCCACCACTGTATTTTATACACAAATGTCTTGTTTTCATCTTTTTTTGTGCCTTTAATTCCTTCTCCCTTGCTGTGGGATCCTATCCAACTTCTTCTATGTGTTCTGAAATCAGTTGGTCTTCCGTTGCCACATCTCTTGAAAAAAGATGGCACATATTCGCAGTTTCCTGCCATGTTCACTTCAGTGATTAGCACATCCTTATGGGTCAGGTTCAAGTCCATTGTAGCAGACCCCATTTCCTGCAAAATGATATTGTCAGCAATGGAAAGCAAGAATGTATTGGAAATTGTGCACCGGGACTGTGGCACAGCTGGCTGGGAGTCAGCTGCATTAAGATCACCACTGACCAAAAAGTCATGAGTTCGAAGCCAGCCCTGTTTGGCGTGAGCTTCCGATCATTTGAGTAGCTTGCTGTCGACCTTTGCACCTCGAAAGACAGTTGCATCTGTCAAGTAGGAAATTTAGATACCGCTTATGCCAGGAGGCTAATTTAACTAATTTATAACGCCATAAAAATCTCCAGCAAAGCGTGCAAAGAATGAGGAAGTATTTAATCAGTGTCACAAATGGATGGTGAAAGGACAGCTCCCCTAGTGGCCAGAATACGCTCATTTATTTATCTATTATATAAATGGGTTCACGTCATGTGATGTATACCTCAAACAAAGAAACCATACAACGCAGAAAAACAATACTTGCCAACAGAAATAGGCCTCAAGCAAGGTATGTTTGTAGCAAAGAAACTTCCCCCCAAAACCTAAAAGGCCCCCAAAACAACGAGTAAAAATAAAACTACATTTCCCAGTATCCTCCGGGGCAGTCAACGACTCACCCAGCCTCTACATTCTGAAAAACATGATTGGCTGCCAATAAGGGCGGATTTGCATAACTGCTGTAACCATAGCAACGCTGGCAAGAGCCATCCAAGGCTAGGATAGAATGCTGAGAGATTTCAGTTGGTGTTTGAGGGTTAAACTGCCAAAACCAAACTCTGAGGGAGCAATTCTCCAGCAAATTCCTACCCACACAACACAACACAACTTCCAATCACAACCCATCCCACCAACCTTATGGGACCCGTACACACAACACCTACAAACACCACAAACTAAAACCATTCCTTCCTTCCACACAGACATAAACTGACCCAAAAGACAAGCCATGCCTTATAAAAATAACAGCATCGGACGACACACTCACAACG
The DNA here is from genome assembly GCA_030556195.1 of Anolis apletophallus. Taxonomy (NCBI): domain Eukaryota; kingdom Metazoa; phylum Chordata; class Lepidosauria; order Squamata; family Anolidae; genus Anolis; species Anolis apletophallus. The sequence continues at coordinate 134,093,037 of JARBWK010000009.1, read as the reverse complement.
CTACATACATCAAACAAAAAAGGGCAGAACAAACGCCAGAACAGAAACACACTGCGCAGCAGAGACACAGACAACAGGTCACTGCACGACGCACAGCTGAGAACCAAATGCAAAGAACTGCATGACAAGAAGAAGCGCGCAGCCAGGAACAACAAAGACGCAGAAATGCAACACAACAGCAGCGCGCAAGGAGCGCAGAAACACGATGTCGCAACACAGAAAACAAACTTCAAAAACACCACAACCAATTCCACCGCCTAGCCTTCAGATACAACGCTGCAGAAGACTACAGCATGGTGCCAGAGGCCGACATTGGCACCCTAACGCACATCTGCACACACTGCAAAGCCCTGAAATACCCAGCAGAAACAACAGGAATGTGCTGCCTAGCCGGTAAAGCCTCTCTACCACCACTTGCCACTCCTCCACAACCACTACAGACTTTGCTGAGTGGACACACTCCAGAATCAAAACACTTCCTCCTCTATATAAGACAATACAACTCATGCTTCCAGATGACATCATTTGGAGCACACATAGAAAGTGCGCAATTCATGCCTACATGACCCCACCAAGACCGTAAGTAACATCATTTCCAACCCTTACATCTCGCATCTCCTAAATAGGGCACAGCAACGCGTGCCGGGTACAGCTAGTTAATTATATATTCCACCCTTCTCACCTCACATGGGACTTAGGGCGGATCACAATGCACATATACAGGCAAACATTCAATGCCATAGACATACAACATATATAGATAGACAATGAGCTGCAAAATTGGTCGAGAGCTCACCTCGACCCGAGCAGACCTCAAACTCATGACTTTCTGGTCAGTAGAGATCTTATGCAGCTGACTCCCAGCCAGCTGCGCCACATTCACACAGAGGCTATTTAACATGAAAGCTGGAATGTTAAATAGCCTCTGTGTGTCTGTCTATATATGTTGTTTGTCTATGGCATTGAATGTTTGCCATGTATATGTACATTGTAATCTGCCCTCAGTCCCCTGGGGGTGAGAAGGGCGGAATATAAATACAGTGTTCCCTCACTTATTGCTGGGGTTTTGTTCTAGGACCTCCCACAATAAGTGAAAAACCGCAGTGTAGGGATACTCTATTTATTTTAATATTCATACATTATTTTAGTAGTTATACACTACATTTATTTTAAAATAAAGTGAAGGAAAGGAAGGGAAGGCCCTTCAAGGTTGGAGGGAGGGAGGACTGAGGAGGGAAAGCGCCTCGGAGAGCAGCAGCGGCAAAACCCCACAAAACAGTGTAAATACCATGATATATATTTTAAATTAATATTTGTTGAAATCCATGAAACAGTGAGTCTGCAACAAGTACTGTAAATAAATAAATACATACATTCATGGGAAGGAATCTCACTGGAGCATTGCAGTGCACCCAAATACCTGGGAGTTACCCTGCACCGGGCCCTGACCTACAAGAAGCACTGCCTGAATATCAAGCAAAAAGTGAGCGCTAGAAACAATATCATACGAAAGCCGACTGGCTCAACCTGGGGATCACAACCAGGCACAGTGAAGACATCTGCCCTTGCGCTTTGCTGCTCTGCTGCTGAGTATGCACGCCCAGTGTGGAACACATCTCACCAGGCTAAAACAGTGGATGTGGCTCTTAATGAGACATGATGCATTATCACAGGGTGTCTGTGCCCTACACCACTGGAGAAATTACACTGTTTCGCCGGTATTGCCCCACCTAACATCCGCCAGGAAGTAGCAACCAATTTTAACGCCAACGCTTTAAATTAAGAAATAGTTTTCTAAGATCTACAGAGACACTCACTGGAATGAGGTTCTGGGTTTAGCGGCAGGCTAAAACCCAGAACCTCAATCCATGGCTGATACCAAAAGACAGGCTCCCTCCCGGGCACACAGAAAACTGGGCGAATTGGAAGGCGCTGAACAGACTGCGCTTCTGGCACCAAGAGATGCAAGAGCCAACCTTAAGAAATGGCTTGGCCGACTTACCGGCCGAGTGGATTGCGGTGGGGGGCATGTCCTCACCGCCATATTGTTGGAGGAAAGGGGGTGGGGGGCTTCTTCTTCCCAGAAGCCCCCTGGGTGGCGGGAAGGCTTACCGCCACCAGTGACAGCCAGCCAATGGGAGGGCTGGCCCCGCCCCGCCCTTTATCATCAGCCGGCTGGCCCTCACTTCCGCCCAGGCAGCATACTTAAGACTGCCTGGGCTGCCCTGCTGCCATGTGGGGTCAGAATTTTCTTTTCCTCCCACCCTCCCTACTTGTATTCGTTGCTTGTTTGGTTTGCACTTTGTATTGCTGTATAATCATTGTTGGCACTATGTTTCTGTTATTATGTTCTATGTCACAACTCTGTGTTTGGCATGTGGAATGGGCCCTGGATCTGGTTGGCTTATCACCCCTTGGTCGTAAGGGGGGATAACGCCCTGGCCCCCTGGGGTGCCAAGTTCTAGCTAACCGGTATTGGGCCGATGGCACACAGGCACCAAAGCGTCTCTGGACATATGTGGGCTGTCCTTCCCATGATCCAGGACCCATGCATGGCCGCCAACCCTTATTCCTGTTTATAATAAATGAGTTGTGGCCTATTTTCATCCAAAGTCTTGTTTTCGTGCCTCATTGGTTTTATGGTGGGGGGTGTATCACCCATACACCCGCAAATGGGGCCTCAAAGTAGAGTCCACGACATGCGAGTGTGGAGAAGAGCAAACCACAGACCACCTGTGACAATGCAGCCTGAGCCCCGCCACATGCACAGTGGAGGACTTTCTTAGAGCAACCCCAGAGGTACTCCAAGTGGCCGGCTCCTGGTCAAAGCACATTTAATAGAATGCCAAGTTTGCAAACACTGTGGGTTTTTTTGTTTTGTTTTCAAATACAACTGTTTGGTTTGCTCCTGATACGATAAATAAATAGGAAATTCCAGTCTCAGCAAAATGAGATTTCCATCAAATTACCCAGATAACGGAAGTCCCCCTGATGCCTATGGCTCTATGAACAATTTTGTCTTCTCTTTCATGGAAACATGGCCCATAACCATACTTCCATTTCTCCCTTCTTCTCTTTACCCAGAGGTTTTAAACAGAGCGTCCCACATTTAGGTTCATGAATTCCCAAATGAATGTATACATTCCACAAATGTACTGCTACTTTCCATTCTTTTTGGTCTCTTCCTTTTGAACACGTTCCAGCCATGGCAGTGTAATCTTGAGTCTTATCCCATCAGGTATCATCAGTGACAGCTAACAGACCTCTATTGCCTTCTTGTTATTCAAAGTCCCAATTCATCATCTGCCCATACCTTGGTACGCAGGGGTGCTGGAGGGCTTTCAATCGCTAGGATTTACATTGGTGATTCCTTTGAATTTATCATCAAATTCCCAGAAAGCTGTCATGTTCTCTTCTGAATAATACTTGGCTCTCAACAGAATACAGAGTTTGCTGAAATTGCGCTCAGTCTTGGGAAACCACTGAGGTACAAATCCATGTTTGGTCAGGTGTTCTTCACGTTTGTTGTGTGGGAAATGGTCCCAAAACCCAAATCTCTCCTGAAGACAACATCCAACATCCAGATGTGCAATAAGTAAGGCGCTCCCAGTATCACAGAAGGAAACTGTTGGAAGGACACCAAAAGACCATCTGATTCAAGCCCTTGTCACTTCAAGAATCCACAGCAAAATTATTCCTGAGAGGTTGACATGTATATCTCGAATTATCCGGATTCTACAGTGACCGTTCCAATTATTCCTCGGTGGTCTGACATTTTTCAGTTACCTTTAAAATGCCCCTGTTTCTCTCTCCTTCTCCCTCTTTCTCCTCATCTTACTTTAGTTGCTTCAAACCAAGCTTCAGTTAGTTGCACTCAGCAGATAGGAGAGGAGAGGATGAAATCTACTAAGCAGTGATCAACACAAGACCGGTCCTCCAAATTACATTACTATGTATCAGCTACCTAAGAAGAAGGAAGGGCATTCTACCAACCTTAAAAATTGTGGCATAGACACTGAGAACTGGGAAACCCTGGTCCTTGAGCACTCTAACTGGAGGTCAGCTGTGACCAGCAGTGCTGCGGAATTCAAAGAGGCATGAATGGAGGGCAAAGGGGAGAAACGTGCCAAGAGGAAGGTGCGTCAAGCCAACCTTGATCGGGACCACCTTCCACCTGGAAACCGATGTCCTCACTATGGGCAAACATGCGGATGAAGAATAGGTCTCCACAACCACCTATGGACCCACTGCCAAGACACAACACTTGGAGGACCATCATCCTTGGGCTTTGAGAGATTGCCTAAGTAAGTGAATAAGTCTACCAATGATGAGAACAAAACTGAATGATGTTTCCATCAGGCTTTGATAGGTCAGGAAAAGTTACTTAATTAAGTGCAAGTAGCAGCAGGTTTTGGAAAGGCACGATCTTTTAAAGACCATAACCTTTTGGGGAAAGGATTACCTTTGAGATCATAGGCCTTTTGTAAAGTATGACCTTCATGAAAAGAGCTAAAAACTTGTCTGAGTGATTCTACTCTAAATTGGTATATATCCACCAGTATCCATGCAAGGCAAATTAGGTTTCTCGGCTGTTAGACTGATATATCTAGTTATCTCTTTGAGTGGTTAAGAACAAAGATTATGCCAATGCACAAAATATATAGCAGATCTTCAGGGGTGTAATTTCAGCTGCCCAAAAACATATCTAATCACCCATAAAACATCTTGTTTTTATATCATGTTCTCAAGAGACAAAAAATAAAGTAGACTTTGTTAAAAGTAACATATTTGGTTTACTCACAACCTTCATGTATTCGGCATACAGGTACATAACTTGTCAATCCAGTTACAGATAGATTTGAAGTAGTTTCTCTGTGCGGATAACACAGGGAATCTTTCTTATGATTAACACAGGGAATCTTTCTTACCGGCTGTTAGGAATTATGGGAGTTGAAGTCCAAAACACTTGGAGGGCCGAAGTTTGCCCAGGCCTGGTCTAAAGCATCTCTGTGTCCCAAAATGGAGTCTGAGCTCTAAGCAGGCCCAGATCTGATCATGTGGTTTGCAGCCCCTCCCACAACCTCAAGAAACATAGAGTAAGGGAAAGCTGCATACCAAAACATACATATACAATACAGTAAACAAAACAGAATTATATACAAACAAATTACGAATATAGGAGGCTTGTAGAAGGTTGCTATTTCCAACAACAGGAGCCTGGCCAAAGTGTGACTCTTGGAGATACTATCAGCACAGATGTGAAATGCATGGGTGATTGAATTGTTGAAGGCAGAGGAAAAGGACAGGATTTCCTTTTGTTGCCACTGCAAGGCAACTATCTTAGGACACCCACATTCAATCATTATCTGTCGACCTAAGCTTTTTATGCAAGCAGAACTTCTCACAGAGTGGCCGAAGGACACGAGACTACTTGTAATGCAACTATGTTAAGACTGTGGCACAGCTGGCTGGGAGTCAGCTGCATTAAGATCACTACTGACCGAAAGGTCATGAGTTTGAAGCCAGGCCGGGACAGAGTGAGCTCCCGACCAAAATTGTGTAGCTTGTTGTCGACCTTTGCAGCCCGAAAGACAGTTGCATCTGTCAAGAAGGAAATTTAGGTACCACTTTGTGGGGAGGCTAATTTAACTGATTTACGAGGCCATAAAAATCTCTAGGAAGTATGTAAAGAATGGGGAAGCGACAGCTCCCCTGGTGCCAGAAACTGGAATGTTAAATAGCCTCTGAGTGTCTGTCTATATATGTTTGCCATGTATATGTACATTGTAATCCGCCCTGAGTCCCCTGCGGGGTGAGAAGGGCAGAATATAAATACTCTAAATAAAATAAAATAAATAAATAAGGATGATGAAACTGAAGAATTTAAAAACTCTCTAGTAAGACCTGATTCACGTTCCAACAAACTTCTTATTGCCTAGATGGTGTCTTGAGTTCAGGTTTCCTTCATAAAAGTATAGCAGGTAAATGCTATACCCCCAAAAGGTAATGTCTACCGGCACATTCAAAATAATGCTTCAGCGTACTTGGATTACATTCGTGGCAGGACTGGGCAGGTGGGTGAGACAGCTGTATTCTGCACCTGGGAAATGCAGATGTGCCTGGAGCAAAGGTTTTCCCCAGGTAGGAAACAGAAAGAGCATGAAAGAGGAAGTAGTGCTTCATTAACACCGAATGCAGGAATGCTCAACAGCAGTGCCTGTGAAAAAGATCTTGGGAGTTCTCACGGACAACAAGATAAACACAAGCCAGGAATGTCACGCAGTGGCAAAAAAAAAAAAACCAAACCAAAAACCAATGGGATTTTGGCCTACATAAATAGGAGTCTAGTGTCTAGATCCAGGGAAGTCGTGCTACCCATGCTCTCTTCTGCCTTGGTCAGGCCACACCTGGAATCACAGTGTGCCCAATTCTGGGCACCACAACTGAAGGGAGACGTTGACAAGCTGGAATGTGTCCAGAGGAGGGCAACTCAAATGATCAAGTGCCTGGAGAACAAGCCCTGGGAAGAATGGCTTCAAAAGCTGGACATGTTTAGCCTGAAATCTGTGGGGGGAAGTCATAGGGAGGAGGGAGGAAGCTTGTTTTCTGTTGCTCTGGAGACTAGGACGCAATGGAGCAATGGTTTCAAACTACAGGAAAGAAAGGATATTCCACCTAAACAGAGGAAGAACTTCCTGACTGTGAGAGCTGTTCAGCAGTGAAACTCTCTCTCTGCCCCGGAGTGTGGTGGAGGCTCCTTCTTTGGTGGCTTTTAAACAGAGGCTGGATGGCCATCTGTCGGGGGTGATTTGAATGTGATTTTCCTGCTTCTTGGCAGAATGGGGTTGGGCTGGATGGCACATGAGGTCTCTTCCAACTCAAGGATTCTATGATCCTATCACTCGTAGCCCGAGGATGATGGTCCTCCAAGTTTAGTGTCTTCGTGGTGTGTCTGTCGGTGGCTGTGGAGACCTATTCTTAATCCACATGATCTCCCGCAGTGAGGACATCTGTTTCCAGGTGGAAGGTGGCCCTGGTCAGGGTTGGCTTGATGCACCTTCCTCTTGCCACGTTCTTGAGTTGGGAGTAGAGTAACTGTTTTGGGAAACGGTGATCGGGCATTCGGACAATGTGGCCAGTCCAGCGGAGTTGATGGCGGAGGAGCATCGCTTCAGTGCTGGTGGTCTTTGCTTCTTCCAGCACGCCTGTCTTCCCAAGACGTTGGGAATCTCACCATCTCCCAAAGCAGTTACTATACTCCCAACTCAGGAAAGGGGAAACGTAATGTTGGTGGACAGGAAAAGAGATATAAAGGCGGGTTTAAAGCCCAGCTTAAATATTGTGGCACAGACACCAAGAACTGGGAGCCCTGGCCCTTGAGCACTCTAACTGGAGGTCAGTTGTGACCAGCAGTGCTGCAGAATTTGAGGAGGCACAAATGGAGATCACTACGGTCTAAAGAACAAAATCTTCTTGTTCGGACTTTTTACCTGTCCTCCACCAGGCAGAGAGCATTTTCGGTGGTAACTCTGATCCTGTATTTTAGTGTCAAATGCTGGAGGGTTTTATATTGTGTTTTATACTGCAATTGTGATGTAGGCATCAAATTATGCCTTTTGGAAGCCGCTCTGAGTCCATAAATAAATAAAATAAATAAATCCTTTGGAAGGCCTTACCGGAGGATATTCAGGCCCTCGGAGAGTTATCCTCTTTTTGGAGGGCCTGCAAAACAACACTCTTCTGGCAAGCTTTTAACCTCTGATAACCCATGTTGACTATCCTGTGCGGATCGGAAATCTGTTTTAAATCTGTTTTAAATCTGTGTTAAATTTGTTTTATTGTTGCATATTATGATTGTGCTTTTTAGGCTATGTAAACCGCCCCGAGCCTACGGGGAAGGGCAGTATAGAAATGGAAATAATAAAGAAAGAAAGAAAGAAATGTGCCAAAAGAAAGGCGCATCAAGCCAACCCTTCCATCTGGAAGCCGATGTCCTCACTGTGGGATAACATGCGGTTCAAGAATAGGGCTCCATAACCACCTACGGACCCATCACCATAACACTGCACTTGGAGGACCATCATCCTCGAGCTACGAGGGATTGCTTAAGTAAGTAAGTAAGTAAGTAAGTATTGATGGAGCAAATGGCAACCAAGTGCCATTTTCACTGCTGTGCAGATTTGAAACCAATAGATGGATTTAGGAGGAAACTGGCTGACTTTAAACTAAAATGTATTAAAATGTTCTCTGCCTGCACCTTACGGCAGACCAGCCTTTTAAAAAATGCAGCATAATTCAGGTAGACGTGTAGAGTATTTTATGACCAAGTGCTCTTCCCCATTTCCTCTCAGGTCCAAAGTATGCACAACCCATCGGAGCGTGCATCTCTTTACCCCGTTAGCACCCTCACTAAGTGAATGACTTCAGGTTCGCTCTATCAAGATGGCACCCGCAGGAAAAAGAAAGTCAACGCTTTGTCTAGCGATGAGCTCTCAATAAAAAGCCATTTTCTGTCTCCTGGCAACAGAGTGATTGAGCAGAGAATCGCGAAGCACGCCGAGGTGGCATCGCTGAACTCTTGGAGCAAAGAAACGCTTTCTGTGAAAGAGGCCATTCTGTTCTAAATTAAAGTAGGTGGTTTTTTTGTCAAGAGCAAATCTGGGCAAAAGGAGGAGGAGAGAAGGGGAAAAAAGACAGAAATCTATTGAAGCTTTTCCATGATTAGTTTTCAGACAGCGAGCTTCCTCCTTTGAACCAAACATTCGCAAAGTGTGAACGCCGACATCAGCCGTGTCTCGGGGCATATTTTTAAAGGGCAGACTATGGCATCATTTAGATTATCATTTGGCACCACAATTACCAAGAAACAAAGAAGAAGAAGAGTGACTTATTGAGTTTTGTAAGGCCAACCGTTTGTTCATTGCAAGCACATTCTTCAGGAAGCCATAGAGATTGCTATAAGTGGATGTCACCTGATGGTCAATAAAGAAATAAAAAAGTTTCACAAGTCGAAGGAAGACCTGGAAGCATTCTGCCCCCTTCACGACATGTTCCTCAGTTCCCCAATGTCTAGCACTGCAGAGAGCGAAAGGCTGGAAATTGTTCGCCCCTAGGACTCTTATATTTGTTGTTTGCACTCTTTTGGAAATTTTGACGTCCCCCTTGGATGCCTGAACCTTATTTCGAAATGCTCGACTCAGGTTTTATGTTACTGCAATGCTAGGCATTTGGAGACTGGAGGAAAATTTCACAGGGGAGCAAAGGTTCTTATTTGGTGGAGCCTTGCCTGCCTTGTGTGTCTCCCCATGCTCCACTTCTTCCATATATGCCATGTTTCAGTCTTCCAGGTGTTTTGGATTCAGCTCCAGAGGCCTGATCATTGCCCAAAGCAGCTGAGGCTTCTGGGAACTGAAGTCCAAAACACTTAGATTAGAGTTTGGGAATCAGCAGTGAGATGAATGATAAGTGAATGATAAATACTGAGGAACTTCTCTTTAGTCTTCCCAGTAATGTAAGATTCAGATGTGTTGTAGTCTGGCATGCATTAGAGGGTTTTTCTGAATGTTCAGATGAGGGGGATGATGGGTTTCAAAGTGGGAGTCTGTGAGTGATCGGAGATAATTGCAGGCAGACGAGGCTGATGTTTTGGATCCTTTTGCTCGTTCCCAGGCAACAAGGGAAAGTGAAAGTGAAAGTTCCCTTGAGAAAAAGCTTTGGGCAGATGGGGAGTTTTCCAGAAAGAATAAATTAGACCCAAGAACGCAAGGAGTTAAAAAACAGCAAACGAGATACGCTGAGAGGTCCGGATGTGTCAGGAATGATGTCATGGGTGTCTTGGAGGACTTACATTAAGTGGTTTAGTTTCAGGCCTCTCAGAGGAGACAACATTGCTATAGGGATCAGTCTCCTGTTCATGACTCCAAGTTCATGGTTCCTGTATTGTCCAGATTCCTGTTTCATGTTCCTGTTTTATGTCTATGTTTCTTTGGAGAATTTACCTTGGAGAAGTCCCTGTTTTCATGTTCATGGATGATTAATTCTGTGTTTTTGGGATTCTTTGTCTTTGTTTTCAATCCTGGCCTTTTTGGATTACTGCTACTGAACTCCAGCTTCTTTTGAGAATTACATTTTAGATCTGTACTGACCTCGGTGGAATTATCCCTTTTCCCCTTTTTATATTCTTTAATAAACCTTCTCATATTGGATCACTGGACTCTTGTGTGGTGCTGGGTGAAAGGGTGTTCCAGTGCTAGGGTGCAACAAGATGAATGATAACATTACTGTTTTTGTGTAGAGAATTGCTATTAACTCCTGGGTAGGGATGTAAACTTACATTATGCTTCCACATAAGAATTCTGCATTTCAAGAAGGCTGAAATTTCAGTGTGCGAGTATTAAATTATTGTATGTATTGTAAGATTTCTTGTGAAAAAATATTTTTGCAAAACCAAGTGTATTGAGGCAAAATGCTACTGTTTTTGCACAAAAACACTGGTGGGAATCCAGTGTTCAGAGGCTATGAGATGTATGTTTACAATGACATAGCTACATGTCTGGTGTGCTACTAAACTAGACTTCTGTATCTCTTATGGAAGCAGTCTAGAATGGTCATGCCAAATCTCTTTTGTGGGTCATGGCTGCCACATCCTTTAGAAGTTAAGCACAAAAGCTCTGTGACCTATTTGCTCAGATGTTCTTGTTTTCTTCTGCTGATGGCAACTCCTTTATCCCCTTTGTCTTACCTTTCAAACAGCTGGGAGTAAGAGCTGACCGCTTTTCCCATCAGGCCCTGTCTGGCTGCCCGTTGCCGCCTCAGCAGAGAAGCTTCTTCCTGAATAAGACGCACAAGGACATCCAACAGAATTTAATTAAAAGTGGCTGTAACTGCCATATGAGCCACTTGTGGTCAATGGGTTACTCACTCCTTTGGCCCTTGAGTTAAAGAAATGGTTTCTGGGTCTTTGCTCCTTTCTCTATCCTTACCTCCCTCCACTGAAAGGAAAGCCTTTTGCTAACTGGTGGGTAGCGGATGGGTTTCCAGCTTCTCTTCTCCATTAGGAACTGTTAGCTCCAGACAGTTGAAAACAAAGGATTAGTGAATTCTATGACTGTTTTTTCCCCAGAGCTGCCAGACCAGCTCAACTGAAGTTCAGCATTATGAGATCATCATTCTAGAAGGCCAACCAGCCCCACCTGACGCCACAAGAGTTCTTCTCCGGCTCCTGGGAATGGTCATCCAGAGTACTAAATGCACAGGGAAATAAGACGTTGCCTTACACCAGGCATTTGCAAACTTCTGCCTTCCAGATGTTTTGGACTTTAACTCCCACAATTCCTAACAGCCAATGGGAGTTGAAGTCCAAAAGATTTGGAAGGCTGAGGTTTGCAAATTGCCTTTGTCCATCCAGCCCAGTAGGGTCAACACTTCCTAGCCTTTCATGGGCTTATAAGCATCATATAGCTGGAAGCAGGCTCATGGGCCATTGAGTCTAATTCCCTTGACAGATGGTCTCTAACCATGGCCTAAAATCAGATTCCTATATCTGATCACTGCACTTTTTAAGTTAAAATGACCCTGTAAAAAAGGACTAATGTAAGTCTAAGTTCTCAGTTAGTGTAGCAACCCAGTTCTCTTTCGTGCCTTGGGGGCAGGGGGCAGCACCCGGGGTCCCACTTGCATTAGAGCCAGCCGCAGCTGAGGAGGAAATGGAGGAAGGGGTTAACGAGTTAGCTGGGCCTTCATCTCCCACAGAGAGCCTGGCTTGGGATGAGGGATGGCCTGACGGATATGATAACTGGGAAGGTCAGACTGATCCAGAAAGTATTGACAGTGATGATCGTTATGAGAAACCAGGGGGGGTACGGGTCACAAGAAAGAATTTGGGAAAACATGGGCGATGAGGCCATGGAAGCTGAAAGGGAGTTTGACTCTCACGAAGATAGTGAGCCAGGTGCTGGGAGGCAAGGACGGAGCTTTGATAGGAGACGGAGCATTGAGTCCAGCAGGAGGGATTGGCACCGTAGCCTAGAGCACCAGAGAAGCACTAGACCCCGTAGCACAGATTACCCCAGAAGCCTAGAGCGTCGGGGGCCTCGCCAAGGGGTTTAAGTATAGGATCCGTGGGAAAGGATCCTCAGTAGCTCGGCCACTTCTGATCTAAGCGAAGTGAAGCGAACGAAGGATCACGGAGCCAAGTTGCCGGCTCGTGCCTTGCCAAGACGTTTCTTGGGCCCTGTTTGAACTTTGCTTTGTTCCTTGATCCGCTTTGTTTTGCGGAGCCTTTGCCAAGCATTTTGCCAAGACCTTTGCCTTTGGATTTTACTATTGCCAAGACCTTTGCTTTTGGATTCTACTACGCACTCTATACTTTTGGATTGAACTTTTCAATATTTTGATGGACAATTACCTTTTCATCTGTTCTTTATTATTCAATAAATAGTTAGCTGATTACCAAAGATTTAATTTCTAGCAGCGTAAATGCAAAAATTCAAACAAGACTAATCTCAGATCATGCCCCGATTGAAGCCACAATAAAAATAGGGAAAAGACAACCCAACTGGAGACTCGCGGATTGGCTACTCCGCTCGGAAGAACAGATAGAAAAGAACAAAAAATTAATCAAAGAGTTCTTTGAGTTAAATGATCTGCCAGACACTGAAATTATGAATCTGTGGGACACTAGTAAAGCAGTGATGCGAGGGCACTTTATAGCCCAAGCAAGCTACTTGAAAAAACAAAAAAATAAGGAACTCACTGCACTGCAAAAAGAACTAGACTGGACAGAAAAAGAACTGAAAAAAAACCCTAAGGATAAAAAACTTGAAATGAAGAACCAATTAGTTAAGAAACAACTGAACTTATTAACAACTGAACACAATGAGATAAAATTAAAATATTTAAAACAAAAATATTTTGAAAATGCAAACAAGCCCGGAAAATGGCTGGCATATCAATTTAAAAAACAAAAGCAAAACACCCTGATAAACAAAATAAAAAAAGAAGGGAAAGACATAAATAAAGATACAGAAATCTTAGAGGAATTTAAAAACTACTTTCAAGAGCTGTTCAGGGCAAGAGATTTTAACAAAGAAAAAATCCAAGAGTATGTAAGTGCACAAATACAAGAGAAAATAAATGAAAAAGATAGAGAATTATTAAATAATCCAATCTCCAATCAGGAAATCGAAAGAGCGATAAGCCAACTTAAGGCAGGGAACTACAGACCTATATCGCTACTCAACCTGGATTACAAACTGTTTGCAAATATCCTAGCAGCGAGATTAAAAACGTTTCTCAACACCTGGATAGGGTCTAATCAAACGGGCTTCCTTCCGAAAAGATATATGAAAAACAATATTAGAAATATAGTCAACATTTTGGAATATCTGGACAAAAATATTGGGAAAAGAACGGCTTTAATGTTTTTAGACGCAGAAAAAGCCTTCGATCAGATAGGATGGGATGTAATCGAAATGGTAATAAGAGAATTAGACCTAGGTTATTATTTTTCAGCTGCAATCAATGGTATTTATAGAGCACAAAACGCCACAATAATAGTAAATGGCCAGAAATCGGGGAACTTTGAAATCCAGAGAGGGACAAGGCAGGGGTGCCCACTCTCCCCCTTGATATTTATTTATTTATTTATTTATTAACTTCGATTTAGTATACCGCTCACTCCGGAGCTCAGAGCGGTTTACAGAAGAAGCATAAACACCGTGAGTAATAAAACAGATTAAACAGTTAAAACACATTAAACATCAAAGCAGTTAAAACATATTAAAAACACTAGCCCTCAGTGAAGGCTGGGGGACGAGATAAGAATCTGGGGGGGCCAATAGGCGGCATGGCACACAGTGTGGTTGAGTTAAGGGCCAAACGCCTTCCTAAAGAGCCAAGTCTTCAAGGCCTTGCGGAAGGGCAGAAGAGCGCGGATGGCGCGGATCTCCTCCGGGAGGCCGTTCCAGAGACTTGGGGCAGCTACAGAGAATGCCCTCCGCCGTGTAGTGGCCAGTCTGCAGGTTCCAAGGGAAGCACCTCGAGGAGGTTAAGCTCCTCAGAGCGCAGTGATCTCGCGGGCACATAAGGGGTAAGTAGCTCCCTCAGGTACACTGGCCCCAAACCATAGATGGCCTTAAAGGTGAGAACTAACACCTTGAAGAGGACCCGGAATTCAATCGGAAGCCAGTGCAGCTCGCGCAGGAGTGGGGTCGCGCGGTCAGATCTTGCAGCACCCAGGAGGAGGCGTGCTGCGGCGTGCTGCACTAGCTTAAGCTTCCGGATCATCGACAAGGGAAGGCCAATGTAGAGCGCATTACAGTAATCGAGCCTCGAGATGACCGTGGCTTGGATCACCGTAGCAAGGTCGCGTTGGGAGAGGTAGGGGCCAGGCGCTTAGCCAACCGTAGGTGGTAGAATGCTGTCCTGCAGGTGCAGCCAATCTGCTCCTCCATGGACAGGTGGGCGTCCAGCCGGACCCCAGACTTTTTACCGATGGCTGAGGGCAGAGGGCCACACCATCGAAAGTTGGCACCTGGGTCACTACCCCCCCCGGGCGGCCCAGCCACAAGATCTCCGTCTTCGCCGGGTTCACCTTCAACTTACTGGCTCGCAGCCATCCAGTAACGGCTTCAAGGCAAAGATGGAAATTATCGGGTACAGAGACTGCCCCGGGGTCCAACCTCAGAATGAGCTGGGTATCATCAGCGTACTGATGACGGGGAGAGGATAGCCCCCTGAGGCACCCCGCAACTCAGCGGGGAGCCTCCGGAGACCGCCCCTCCCCACTTCACTCGCTGCTGGCGGCGTTGGAGGAAGGAGGACAGCCAGTTGAGGGCTGTCCCCCTCACCCCCGCCACCGCCAGGCGGTGTATCAAAAGTTGGTAATCGACGGTATCAAACGCTGCCGTGAGGTCCAATAACACGAGCAGCGCCGATCCACCTCGGTCCAAGTGGCAGCGGAGTAGGTCTGTGATGGAGACCAGGACAGTCTCCGTCCCATGGCCTGAACGGAAGCCGGACTGGAAGGGGTCTAGCCAGGTTGCGTCATCCAAGAAGGTCTGCAGCTGGTCCATTGCTGCCCTCTCAATCACCTTGCCCAGGTACGGAGGTTCGACACTGGGCGGTAATTGGAGGAGCCGCGGGGTCTAATCCGGGCTTCTTCAGCAATGGACTGACCACCGCCTCTTTAGCTCCTCTGGAAAAGCCCCTTGCTCAAGGGAGCAGTTGACTATCCTCAACAGAGGGCCTCGTAACCCCTCCACGCAAGCTCGAATCAGCGTGGAGGGGCACGGGTCGAGGGAGCAGGTGGCCGCCTTAAGGGCTGCGACAATCTTGTCAACATCCTCTGCGTCCAGTGGTCGAAACCGGTCGAAGGTGGACCCGGCGGAGGGCCACGGGTCTCCAGCTCCTGGACTGTATCAAGTGTGGAAGGAAGGTCCCGGCGGAGCAACGCAATCTTGTCTGCGAAGTGATTCTGAAAAACCTCAGCAGAAAGGGCCGAATTGTCATTGTTTGGGATGGTAGGGACCATCGTCAGCTGCCGAATTATCCTGAACAATTGAGCTGGGCGTGAATCCGCAGACGCTATCAAGGAGGCATAATAAATTTGTCGCCTCCTTGACAGCATGCTCATAAGCATCCATAAAAAGCTTATAAGCTGATGTCGATGGCCCGTCGCGGAGCTTCTTCCACCTGCGCTCTAGCCGTCTCTTCTCCCGCTTCATAGATCTTAGTGCATCTGTGTACCAAGGTGAACAGGATGTGCGGGGTTTGAGAGGGCGTTTAGGGGCGATCTCGTCGAGAGCGGAGGACAGCGCGTGGTTCCAGGTGGTAACCAGCTCACCGAGCGAATCGCTGGCAGGCTCCAAATCCCTCAAGGCATTCAGGAACCTAGTTGGTTCCATAGGTCCCCCCTCGGGCGAACCCAAATTGGTTCGGCACCTTTGCCGGGGCGCGGTTGCTCGACCCGGACTCCCAGAGCACAGTGGTCCGACCATGGCACCTCTGTAACAGAGGTGACGGACACTTGGACACCTGCATGGAAAATCAGATCAAGGGTGTGACCGGCCCGGTGTGTGGGGCCTGACTCGCAGAGGAGAGGCCGAGTGCCGCCATGGACGACACAAGGTCCCCCGCTGCCGATGGTGAGGAGGCTGTGTCGGCGTGGACGTTGAAGTCCCCCAGCACAACTAGGCTAGGAAACCTCAACGCCCACTCCGCCACAGTCTCCAGCAGCAGGACAGGCTCCCGCTGGTGCGCTAGGTGCACGGTACACCAGCAAGAAGGCTGTACTCTCCGGGGCACCCCACATCAGGCCGACACTTTCAATCCCATCTGCCTCCAAAGCAGGGACCGCTCTGAGGTGTAATAGGTCACGGGAGAGAATTGCCACGCCTCCCCCGCCTCCCAGTCCTGTTCTGGTGGGTAAGCGAAGCCCGGGGTGTCAATTCCTGAAGGCAGGTGATATCACTGTCCTGGAGCCAGGTCTCCGTAATGCAGCAAATATCAACCTGTCTGTCTTGAATAAAGTCCCGGATCGTTGTCGTTTTATTCCGGACTGAGCGCGCGTTTACTAACACCAGGGAGGAGGGGGGAGGAAGTTGGAGACCTGACAACAGTGTCCCTCGGGATAGGTCGCAGGTCAGAGGCAGCCCGGGTCTTGGCACGACTCAGGGAGCCTCTCGCACTCGGCCTGCGCCTATTGCGACAATACCCCATGCCGGAGATCACTGTAATCGGGGCCCCCCTAGTAGGAGAGTTTACAAGTTGGAGTTTATATATTTAACCTAGTACTGGAACTTCTTTTAAGAAGAATAGTAAATAACACAGAGCTGAAGGGATTGAAATTAGGCAAATTCGACTACAAAACATATGCATTCGCAGATGATTTGGTTTGCATTATAGAGAACCCTGCGGATAATATAGAGAGATGGATTTTAGAAATAGAAAAATTTGGCGATATTTCGGGCTTTAAGCTAAATAAAAAAAAATCGAAAATATTGATAAAAAACATCCCAGCTGAAGAGAGAGAAGAAATTCAAAAAAAATCGGGTATGGAAATTGTTAAAAAAATTAAATACTTAGGTATTACCATCTCTGCAAGCAATTGTCAACTTATAAAGAACAATTACGAAAGGGTATGGAAGGAGATCAAAAACGATCTGCATAAATGGAAAAACTTAAGCCTATCGATTTTGGGAAGGATATCCGCGATTAAAATGAAAATTTTTCCCAAAATAAACTTTCTGTTTCAAATGCTCCCTATTTTGAAAAGTAATTTTATTTTAAAGAAATGGCAATCAGAACTAGCAAAATACATCTGGCAAGGGCGAAAAGCCAGAATCAAACAAAAATACCTTATTGAGAGAATAAGCAATGGCGGCTTCAAGTGCCCTGCCTAAGTACTTATTACGAGGCGAACTGCCTAGAGGCACTGAGAGAATGGATTAATTTGAAAAATAAATGTCAACTGAATTTGGAAGGCGCCGAGAACAAATTCGGGTGGCATGCCTATATGATTTATGACAAAGCCCAAAAAGATAAAAATTTTAATAACCACATAATAAGAGCCGCCCTATTTAGGGTTTGGAATAAATATAAAAAACGATGGTATAAAAAGATCCCCAAATGGGCTTCCCCAATGGAAGCATTCCATTTAATTAAAATAGAGGATAGGGAGTGGCCGACCTATAAAGACATCCTGAAAAAGGAGGAATCCACCCTGGTAATTAAGAAACAAGAGGAATTGATAGATTACAAATTAAGCTGGTTTCAATATAATCAATTGAAGAAAAGGTTTTTGATAGACAAGCAGGTTGGCTGGGAGTGGATACCCCCCAAGGTGGAAAAAAACTGGATATATTCGGAAAAAAAAACAGTGAGTCTATTGTATAATTTTATTTTAGAACAAGATTTTCAAGAAAAACCTATTAAAGATTACATGCAAAAATGGGAAGCAAATGTGGGGCATCCCATCCCAGCGGAAGAATGGGACTCACTGTGGAAAAAGAAACTAAAATTAACATATGCATATAGCTTAAAAGAGAATATATACAAAACTATATATAGGTGGTATATCACCCCCAGCCAGCTAGCCAAGATAAATAAAAATAACCAGGATGCATGTTGGAAGTGCAAGAGTGAACGCGGCACTTTTTTTCATTTAATGTGGACCTGCAAGAAGGTGAAGGGATATTGGAGTATGATTTATAAGAATATACAAGATATGACACAGCTTAAATTTGAAAAAAGCCCGGAGTTCTTTTTGTTAAACATTATTGGACCAGGAAAAAATAAAAATATGGAAAAACTTTTGATTTATCTCACAACAGCGGCAAGAATTATATTAGCAAAATGCTGGAAACTCCCTGAAATTCCAACCGAGGAGGATTGGCTATTAAAAGTTTTCGAGATCGCAGAAATGGACAAATTAACGTCGGCAATTCGTGGTGACCCCCCAAAATCATTTGAACTTACCTGGCAACCCTTTACAAGGTTCATTAAGGAAACGAAGAAGATTAATTTGAAAGGCTTTAAGTTATAGGAACAATCCAGGCATCAAGACCTATAAATGTATGCCCCAAATGTGAGACGCGAAGTCACGTATTATGTTTCTCTTACTCTGTATGTGTCATGGAATCTGTGGTATGGATGTTAATGTTACCCTACAGTCATATCCCACTGCCCCTTTCCCCCTGCCCCCACCCAATTTGTTTGCCCACTCGCTACGGGTTATAATGCCCACAGCGAGCTGGTTTTACCTGTGATATGTTGAATTTTCTTAATAAAGCTTTTTTAAAAAAAAAAATTGTTAGCTGATTACCGTCTCTGTGTGTGTGATTAAGGGGCCGGCCGAGTCCTTGCATCGTGACAGTTAGGCAGAACTGAGACACAGATAGATCTTTGGGACTAAGTTTTTAGTCAAACTATTGACAGAATAGAGTGACTAAAGGTTATAAGCTAGCCAGCCAGGAAGCTGAGGAGAAAATATACTTTTGAAGGAGAAGGAAGTTGCTTAATGGAGTCGAAATACGAGGGCGGGTCAATAAGTCTGTGACTTTTTGAATGAAATACAGATTTTGGATAAAAAATCATTTTATTTTTCAACGTAGTCTCCTTTGAGCTCTATATACTTTGTCCAACGTTTCTCCAACTTTTTTATCCCTTCCAAAAAATAGGATTTGTCGAGGTCGTCAAAATATGTATTTGTTTGTGAGATGATTTCATTGTTGGAGTCAAATCTCTTTCTGCTGAGCCATTTCTTCAGGTTTGGAAACAAGAAATAGTCACTCGGGGCTAAATCTGGAAAATAGGGTGGACGAGGGAGCAATTTGTATCCCGATTCATGGATTGTTGCCATGGCAACTGCACATGTGTGCACCCTTGCATTGTCCTGGTGCAAAAGAACTGTTTTCTTGGCCAAATGTGGTGCCCCCCCCCCTCCCAAATCCTCATTAAATCGACCCCATAAGTTGGCATAATATTCGCCATTGATTGTTTTACCCTTTTGAAGGTAGTAAATGTGGATTATACCGCATGCAACCCAAAAAACGGTCGCCATGACTTTATTGGCTGACAAACCCACCTTGGCCTTCTTTGACGCTGATTCACCCTGAGAAACAAACTGTTTTGACTGCTGTTTGGTCTCTGGTGTGTTGTGGTGGACCCACGTTTCGTCCACGGTTACAAAACGGTGCAAAAACTTGTCCATATTGTAGTTGAACAACGCCAAACACTCCTGCGAAATTGTCACACGATTGAGTTTGTGTTCAATTGTGAGCAAACACGGCACCCATCTTGCGGAAAGCTTTCTCAAACCCAAGTGATCATTTCAAATTGAAACCACTGAACCATGTGAGATGCCTGTGGCTTCCACAATCTCTCGTACTTTCAATCTCCGATCGGCCAACACCATATCGTGATTTTTTTCAATTGTTTTGGGTGTAGAGACCTCAACTGAGCATCCAGAACGTTCGGCATCTTCCGTGCTTGTACGATCAAACAAAATTCAGTAAACCATTTTTTAACCATTGAAATTGATGGTGCAGAGTCCCCATAGTATTTATCAAGCTTAGCCTTGGTTTGAGTGATGGTTTTTTTCCGCAAAAAAATAATGCTGAATGAGCACATGAAATTCACTTTTTTCCATTTTCTCCTCAAATCACGCGGTAGTCTGCTATCAATGGCTGTCAAACACAAACTAAATGACGCAGCTTGTTCAAATTTTGACAGGAGTCAACTGACAGATGCCTGTTGACAGGAGCAGTGTTGACCTTTCAGTTAAGAGGCGGGAAATTCAAAAAGTCACGGACTTATTGACCCGCCCTCATAAGTTAAGCTGCTTTAGAAGTTGTATAATAACAGTTTATGTATTCAAAGGAGTGAAAGACAGTTACAATAATATCCAAGTGGAACTAAAGTAAAGTATTTTGTAACAGATAAACTTATGTGCAAAATAATTCACAAATAAACGTTTCTTTGTTTCAACCTATATATTAAAGTCTTGTGTCAAGTTACAAGACTGAAGTTACTTTGCTGGAAATCAACTGGAGATTACATTGATGTAACCTGTGAGGAGAAGTTGGAAGCTATATATTGACTCCAGGTTTGGGTTACACATTGGAGGAATATACACAGACATTTAAAACAACTGTATCCTGCAACAAACATATATAAAGAAAGGTGACACAGAGACAGATAGTGTGTTTTAGGCATGGACAACAAGTCACTGAGTTTGTGAGATTTGATTCCTCACTCTCCCCTTATCGCCTCGTTGCCTCATGTGTACATACATATATGTTTAATGTAGGCAGAGGTGGGATAACAAAATAAAGATCCCTCCAGCCTAAAAGTTTCCTTCCTTCCTCCCCTTCCTTGTTACACCAGGCATGGGCAAACTTGGGCATTCCCTCCAGGCGTTTTGGACTTCAACTCCCATAATTCCTAATAGCCTGTCGGCTGTTAGGAATTGTGGGAGTTGAAGTCCAAAACACTGGAGGAAGGGCCCAAGTTTGCCCATGCTTGCTTTATACCAGGGGTGCTCATTAGGTAGCTCGGGAGCTACTAGTAGATCTTCGGCCCTCTTCCAGGTGATCTTCGGGCCTCACCAGTCGAATGGGGTGCTCCTGCCATGCACGCCCACACCCCACGCGTATGCGCGCTCCTGCTGCTGGCTTCCGCTCTTGCGGTGCTTCTTTTGCCTGCGGGGCATTGCAGGAAGAAGCACGAGGCGGGGCCTCTGGAGGGAGTGCCCTGCCTCTCTCTCATCCAGAAGCAGCTGTGCAGCCTCCGTTGCCAGCGAGACAGGCAGGGCGGAGTGCTCCCTCTGGATGCCCCACCTCGGGCTGTCTCCTTCCTGCAATGCCCCACAGGCGGAAGAAGCGCTGCGCGGGCGGAAAACAGCAGCAGGAGCACGCACGGTGGCAAGAGTGTGCGGTGGCGGGAGCGCGCGGGAGCGCACAGCGGCGAGGGCAGGTATATCTTTTGGACTTGGTTGCTTGAAGAGTAGCTCGCATGCTGAAAAAGTGTGAGCACCCCTGCTTTATACTGACTCAAGATACTGACTTAAGGTGACCCTTTTTAAAGGAAAAATGAGCCTTAGATATAACTAACCATTGAAAGCCTTCCCTTCCCTTACTTACCACTGGTGTCTTCTGTGCTGAAAGCTTCGCTGATATGATGGCAGCATAATTTTTGGCAGAGGAGTCCAAAAATTCATGTGGAGGTGACGACGACGATACATCAGCCATTCCTCTGATATCGAGGGTATTGCGTGCCATCTCTGGGCCTTTTTTAAAAAAAAGAGCAGCCTTACTCAAGGTGATAATGTGTTTCCTGCCTTACTTACTTTCAAAAAAGTAACCTATTCAATCTTTGGCTTCAATCAAAAGTAGGCAGAAGGCAACTAGCCCTGGAAAGTGCTCACTTAACTCGATGGAAAGGAACTCTCAGTACTTTATCCGACAGAATCATAATCTTAGAACTGAAAGGGACTGCAAGAGCTATCTAGTCCAACCCAATGCCATGGGGGCATTCAAAAGCCTAAACAGTCACCAAAACCTTTTATAAAAGACCTCCAGAGAAGAAGAATTTACAACCCCATTGCCATTGAGGCCATTCATTCCACTGTTGAATGGCTTTTCCTTATTAAGAACCGGGACTGCTCCTATAATCTTTCTTTTCCTTCCCTTATGCTTAGAAGAGGGTTACAGCTCACTGTTCAGAAAACAATTATCTACTCATTTCCAACATGCTATGTGGTCTGTCATTATCTCAAACCTGGATGCTTCACATAGATCAGTGGTTCCCAAACCTTTTTTGACCAGAGACCGCTTGACCAGGGACCACTTGACCAGGGTCTACTTTGACCAGGGATCACTTGACGAGGGACCACTTTGACCAGGGACTACTTGACCAGGAACTACTTTGACCAGAGACGATTTGACCTGGGACCACTTGACTAGGGATCACTTTGACCAGGGACCACTTTGACCAGGGATCACTTGACCCACTTTGACCAGGGACTACTTGACCAGGAACTACTTTGACCAGAGACTATTTGACCTGGGACCACTTGACTAGGGATCACTTTGACCAGGGACCACTTTGACCAGGGATCACTTGACGAGGGACCACTTTGACCAGGGACTACTTGACCAGGAACTACTTTGACCAGAGACGATTTGACCTGGGACCACTTGACTAGGGATCACTTTGACCAGGGACCACTTTGACCAGGGACCACTTTGACCAGGGACCATTTGACCTGGGCCCACTTGACAAGGGATCACTTTGACCAGGGACCACTTTGACCAGGGACCACATGACAAGGGACTATTTGACTAGGGACCACTTGAACAAATCCCATTTTGTTCAGGGACCACTCTCCAACGTTAGTACCAAACGGGTTATGAATAAATTTTGGTTAACTTTAGATTTGATTTGGTTACTGGGATGCTCATTCAGAAAATTGCACTGGACAGACCAGCTCTAGTTTCTGATACAGAACAAATGCCATCCAGTAGTCACCATCTGCTCACCCACAGAAAACCATATATAACAATCTAGAGATGATGTGGTAGCAGTAATCTTTTGTGGATAGTCAGCCTCTCCCCTCCCGACATTCCTGTTGCCTCAGCACCATAAGATGGTTTCGCAAGATCATTCGCTCTCGTTGCCATGTGGTTTCGAGGCAATGGTGTAGCAATGGTGAGGCCATGGGCCATATTTTCATTTTTGGGGACCATTGGTAGTCCAAGGGTTGGGAACCACTGACATAGATGCATAGGGAACAGGTTAGCACAACACACCCAGGAACTCACACTTTGCAATGCAATGCTATCTTTTATCTGCTCAAAAGAAAACGCAAGTGATTTCCATTAGGCTGATACCTGGGCAGACTTGAGTATAGGAGTCTAAACCCATCACAGCAAGGCTACCTGGAATCTTTTAATTTTAATAAAATGTAACTGTTTAAGCTCTAGGTTTCCAGGGTTTGGCAGAATAGAAGACATACAGTCACTATGAAAATCTGCAAAAGTTCCATTAAAATGACAAGAAATTAGGCACATTCCTTTCAGTAGGGCTACTGCACAAGTGAACGCTATTTCAAAACATCGTTTTGGTTCCTCCCCATCACCAGAATGAAAATGACTTGGATAGTGGTGACCACAGGCAGCAATTATGCCATTTTAATCACTGCCTTGATCTCTGCTTCCCTCCCTCCCAAGGTCCCTGCTCTGTCCATTAAGAAAAACTCTTGGAGGTTCATTAAAAAAGGAGACAGAGAGAAAGGTTTTAATAGCTTCCCATAATATCAAACAACCATCCCCCCTTATTACAACCTCACTGCAAATGTTCGAATCAAGCACCAACCCCGAGGCAAGTTTCGTTAAAAAAATAAAATAATAATTCTGCCTCATCTCTCTCTCCCTCCCAAAACAAGATCATTACATTTATTCGTAACACCTACAAATGAAGCTCTAAATGAATTTAATGAAGCACAATAAATTTGAAAGTTACTTTTATGGGGAGCAGAATTGCCTCGACTCAGCAGTCATAATGAAGTTGCTGCGACTGGCGAGGAAATGCAAATTGATGGGACAGCAAGACATTACAGGCCATTAACAGCCCCTTGAAGGAAGATCAGATGGTTTATGGCCAAACTCATGATGATGAGGCAAAGGCGCTTTCCTCCTATTCCTTTGCCCCCCACAAGTATGTCATTAAAAACAAAGTTTGGATTTTGTGAACTTTTAGCTCACGCGCCCTAAGGCCTCCTGGAAAAGAACTTCGGCTGAATCTCCTTTATTGTCCAAAGATGGGGTCCTCCAACTGCAAATGCCCAGCAAAGAAATGCCACCTAAACTTTGAGAAGAACTGCCGAATTGGAACTGGAATAAACTGCCTCAGAGGACGAGGGATTCTCCTGCTTGGGAGGCTTTTAAACAAAAGTTGGATAGTCATCTCTCAAGAGTGCTTTAGCTGCAGACTCCAGTGTGGCAGAGTGCAGACTAGACAGCCTTTTGGGTTCCCTCCATCTTCATGTCTCTTCTTGGCCAGAGCAAAATCAGTTATACCATTATTGAAAGCATGGAACTTTACGCAAAACTTTACACACACATGAAAAAAAGAGATAATACTTGCACCCCTTCCTACTTGCTTGAGCCTTCACCTACTGCAGTGGTTCCCAACCTGTGGTAGTTGGACCACCAGTGATCCACAGGCCCGGATTACGCGATTGTGGCACCCTAGGCCACACTCTTGAAGCGCCGCCCCCACTCCCGGGGGGCGGGGCCGCTTGCAGGGGGCGCTTACTGGGGGCAGGGGCACTTGAGGGGGCGCCCCCGCTGCTTGTGCCAGCCCCTCTTCCTTCACTGACTGAAGGAAGAGGGGCGGTGCTGGCGCGAGCAGCAGGGAGGGGCCGGCGCCGGGACTTCCCTCCGCCCCCTCCTCTCTCTCGCATCAGGAGGGGGCGGAAGTCCTAGGCCCCCTCCCCGCTGCTCGCGCCGGCACCGCCCCTCTTCCTTCACTGACTGAAGGAAGAGGGGTGGGGCCGGAGCAAGCAGCAGGGAGAGGGTGCTTTTGCCACCGCCCGCATGCACACTTTTTTCCCGAATTTTATTTTAAAAAATTATTATTTTTTTACTTTTTGGGGGGGTCCGGATCTGCTGCCCCCCCCAAAGGTGCCGCCCTAGGCCCTGGCCTAAGGTGGCCTTATGGGTAATCGGGGCCTGGTGGTCCACAAGAATTAAAATGCGGTCATAGAATCATAGAGTTGGAAGAGATCTCGTGGGCCATCCAGTCCAACCACTTTCTGTCAAAAAGCAGGAAAATCGCATTCAAAGCACCTCTGACAGATGGCCATCTAGCCTTTGTTTAAAAGCCTCCAAAGAAGGTCCACAACCTCACCACTACTGAACTTTTACAACGAGAACAACTGGTCTTGCGAAACCCTCTTATAGTGCCAAGGCTTATGAAATATGGGTTGCTTATCTGTAACTGTAGTTTCCCAAGTGGTCACCTGTGAATTTGCACATATGGTTTATTCCTGCGCTTGCACAGGCAGCTCGGAAATCTCGAGACTAAGAATTTGACAGTTGGAGTAGCCCCGCCCACTCTCCCCCTCAGCATAAATAGCCAGAGGGAGGGGCTAACGGCCAGTTCTTCCACCACGAGAAGCAGTCAGAAGGTGGGCATGACGTGGATAAAGATGGGGAGGATGGGCGGGGATGTGCAAATTCACAGGTGACCACTCAGGAAACTTTTACAACGAGAGCAACTGGTCTTGCAAAACCCGAGGCTTATGAAATATGGATTTCTGTGGGCGAGCAGATGGCGACTACTGGATGGCATATGTTCTGTATCGGAAACTAGAGTTGATGCAGTCTATCCAATGCAATTTTTTGAATCATCAGCCCAAGTAAACAAACCTAATCTAAAGTTGACCAAAAACCGATTTGTAACCCTTTTGGTACTAATGTTGGAGAGTGATCCCTGGTCAAAGTGGTCCCTGGTTTTAAAAAAAAGGCTGGGAACCACTGCATTAGATTCACGGACGAATGGACAGGGCCATTCATGGATATTGGCCCCAGTGGATCTCTGGAATTTGTGATAGACGAGAGAGAGAGAGAGAGAGAGAGAGAGAGAGAGAGAGAGAGAGAGAGAGAGAGAGTGAGTATAGCTTTATTGTCATTGTGCTATTGCACAACTAAATTATATGCTTTCCCCAACACACATCCCCCAGACTATTCCATTTCATCAGGGACAATCCAGATCAACCCCTTATTGTCCCACCTTTTCAGCTGCTGGTAAAATGTCCCAGTTCTTCTCTCTTCCCCAGCTTTCCTCCTTTCCCCTCTGCTAAGTTCAGTTGCCTCCCCTGGTTCAAGTGGTCCCTGGTCAAAAAAGGCTGGGAACCACTGATCTACTGCCATGCTCCCTGTGCTTCCACTATATCTTCTCCTTGGCTTCCACAAGCTCACACATCTCTTTCCTCTCCAACGTCTTCTTCCTCTCCAACTATCTCTGTAGGGGAACTTCTTAACCAACAGGATTTTGATACAGGCCAGTCCCATGGGGTAAAAATTATCCGGTTTAAAGCCAAATCACTGTCAAGTTTAGCATATGGAGGAAATGAGAGTGCAAAGCCTTGGAGGAGGAGGCTATTGCTGGGGACGTGTTTCTCATTTCCTACAAGCCAATGGGGCTGCTGATCGCACATGTTCATAGGTAGCAGCTCTGCTAGATCATACTTAATACCTGAAAGAAAAGAGCTGTCTGATCTAGTACCCATGAGCCCAGATTCAGAAGGTGGTGCCAGTCCCAGGAACTCTTCAATGAGGTTACACAGCTTGACGAAGGCTTCCTCATAATCATCTGTGCATTGAGGGATGGGTGTTTGGAGGGGATGAAAAGATTTGGACATTATAAAGAGCAGTAGTGAAGATCGGCAATAAAGACCAGTCTCTTCTGGCAGAGCTATTCAGATTGTTCTTAAATTGTAGTTTTGAAATGGTATATGTTTGAGTGTAGGACTGGGCTAGTAGGTTCAAATGGGCACACGGCCAGGGAAACCCTCTGGGTGATGTGAGTAAATCAGATTCTTTTTTACATAGAAGAGGAGGGTAAAGGCAAACCACAAGGAAAAAAAATGGCCCTGCTCTTACTATTCATCTCAGTGGTGGGAATAATACAGCAGTCCACAACACCTGGATTACAGTTCCCATAAGTCCTCAGCATGGAGACATTGCTGGGAGTTGCAGTTCAACAGCCTCTGCGGCCTTCATGATTCCCTCTTTAAATATCTTTTGGATAGACCAGAGCTTGGAAAAGTGACCATATGGCCTATACCTCCCAAAGTCACAATGACTTTACCAGCTAAAGGATTCTAGAAGTTGTGGTCACAGAAGGAATGTGCCAAGGCTCTGATAAATTCCATTGTCCATATTAGAGTATTGGCAAATCCCTAACCAGGTTTCGATGCCAGAGGAACAGGTTGCTTGATTGTGGTTCTTCACATGGTCATTTGTACCATCACAAAGTGTCAGCCACACAAAGAAGAACCTCCCTGAAAATCTGACTTCCTCTTTGTGTGTGTGTGTCTGGACACTTTGAGAAAACCGGGAATGTGGCGCAGGTGGCTAAGTGTCAGCTGCATAAGATCTCTCTGACCAGTAGGTCATGAGTACGAGGCCTGCCTTTAAGTGTGGCCTGCTGTCGACCTTTGCAGCCCAAAAGAAAGTTGCATCTGTCAAGTAGGAGATAAAGGTACCACATTAACTGGGGAGGCAAATTTTGACTGAATTATGAGGCCATTAAAGAACTCCAGGAATGCTGAGGAATGCGGAAGGAACAAGAAGGGACGCTGGGAATGCCGAGAGATGAGGAGTGCGCCAGCTCCCCCTGGTGGCCAGAGTTTGCCTCTGTTTATCTATATGTGTGTATGTCGAAACGGCAGGGATTGTCTGCTAAGTAAGTATATCTGTAATCTGCTCTGAGTCCCCTTTGGGGTGAGAAGAGCAGAATATAAATAAAGTAAAAAAATAAAAAATAAAAAACAAGTGATAGATCTTGATGGATCATAAAGCCAGAGTTGGGATTGAACATCTTATGTTCTTCCCTATGACCCTTGTGGACACATTCTCCTCATCACTTGGGTGTTGGTGCATGACCCAACACCTCACTTTAAACCCAATTACTTAGGACAATCAACTGTAGCCATTTTGGATGTTTGCATTAAGGGAATATTGTGTGGTCAGCACTCAAGAAAAGGAGACCAAGTTTCTGCAAGGCCTGACTAACCTATACTGAAGACTGCATCAAAGAAGCCTGGACAGTCCTGGTTCAGTTTGATGTACATGTCCACCCTATTGACCGCTTCCTCAATCTCTGGCCGGCTGAACAGCCCTTTCCTTCGGAGGTGGATGGTATATTTCTCTTTGTCCAGTGGGATCAACAGGATGTAACGTGGCTCAAAGTAAGAATTCTTCAAGCTTTTCACACCCTTTGAGAGAGAAGGTGCTAAGTTGGCTTTTGTTCATACATTTCGTGAATCCAGACTTAAGTTATTTAATCATGAATAAAAAGTTACATCAACGCAGGAAAAGGTGCTAAATGTTATTTAACCAGTGATGTCAAATTTGGGTCTTCCAAACTTTGTTACTCAACAGACTCAGAAGACTTTTTTTCTGAATAATTTCTGTATGAATTTTGATTTCTAAACAATGATGAAGAATTAAATACTGGGGGGAAATGGATTAAACTCAGATTACCATGTTTACTCAATCTAATACTCACTTGCCAAAATAATGCTAATGCTGAGCCAAAGCAAAAGGGGAGGCTGCTTCAGAAGCTGCACCTGGAGCTCTTCTTTGAGGGACATCATAGGGCTGAATGCTATGCTTTCCTGGGATTTGTGAATTTTCGTGAAGCATCAGCACTCTTTGGCAGAGAATTCTAAGCAGACAGAAACTGTAATACTATTTATATACAGCATTTTTACCCCGCCCTTCTCAACCCCCGAGGGGTGACTCAGAGCGGCTAACAAAGGCAGCAATTCGATGCCGGAATCAATAGACAATATAAAACCATAAATACAAGCAAAGTTAAAAACAGTAACAATTAAACAAGTTGTCAACAATCAATTAAATTAAAATAACATTTCGTCCACACCCAATCAACACCCAATCAATAAACAGTAAGCCGTATTCTCATGTCCGTTGTCATATCAGTCCATTCCAGTTAAAGTGCTGCATTGAGTTATTGTGCAAAGGTCTGGTCCCAAAACCAAGATTTTAACTTCTTCCTAAATGCCAGGAGGAATGGGGTTGATCGTATTTCGCTTGGAAGCGCATTCCACAGGTGGGGGCCACAGCCGAGAAGACCCTGTCTCTCGTTCCCGCCAGCCGCAGTTGAGATGTTGGCGGAAGCGAGAGCAGGGCCTCCCCGGATGATCTTAGGTTACGAGGTGGGATGTAGAGGCAGATGCGTTTGTACAAGTAAGCTGGGCCAGAACCGTATAGAGCTTTATAGGCCAAAACCAGCACTCTGAATTGAGCTCGGAAGTGGACAGCCAGCCGGTGGAGCTCACATAACAAGGGGGTGGTATGCTCCCTGTATGTAGCTCAAGTCGATAATCTGGCTGCTGCCCGTTAGACTAGTTGAAGTTTCCGAACCGTCTTCAAAGGCAACCCCACGTAGAGTGCGTTGCAGTAATCTATTCAGGATGTAACCAGAGCGTGGACGACCGTAGCTAGATCAGACTTCCCAAGGAATGGGCGCAGCTGGTGCACAAGTCTTGATTGTGCAAAGCTCCCCTGGCCACCGCCGAAACCTGGGGTTCCAGGCTCAGTGATGAATCCAGGGTCACTCCCAAGCTGCGAACCTGCGTCTTCAGGGGGAGTGCAACCCCATCCAACACAGTCTGTAACCCTATATCCTGTTCAGCCTTTCAACTGACCAGGAGTGCGTCTCTCTTGTCTGGATTTAATTTCAATTTGCTATCCCTCATCCAGTCTGACACAGCAGCCAAGTACTGGTTCAAAGTCTGGACAGCCTCCTTAGTAAGGTGGAAAGGAATGACAGATCGGACGTCATCTGCGTACAGGTAACACCTTACCCCGAAACTCCTTATGATCTCTCCCTGCAGCTTCATGTAGATCAGGGCTGTCCAACTGGCGGCCCCGGGGCCGGATCCGGCCCCGTAGCCTGTTGGACACGGCCCCGCCTATGCCCTCAGCCGCCATTTTTAAATTTTTTTTAAAAATTGATTTTTTTTTAAAAAATGGCGGCCGGGGGAGGGGAGGCGGGGCAGGGAGGAGGAAGAGAGCTAGCTCCTCCTTTTTCGGCGCCCCCCCTACCTAGGGCGGGGGAGCCCGAAAAGGGCAGAAGGCGGCGCAAGAGCAGCGCGTCACAGGCCTGGCGTGACGCACTGCTCTTGGCACCGCCTACTCCTCCTTTTCGCGCTCCCCGGCCTAGGAAGGGAGGGGCGCCAAAGGAGGAGTAGGCGGTGCCAAGGGGCAGCGCGTCACGCCAGGGCTGTGACGCGCTGCCGTTGGCGCCGCCTTCTGCCCCCGGCACCGAGAGAGGGACGGAGAAGCGATCCAGGCAGGGAGGAGGAGCCAGCTGTCTTCCTCCTGCCTGGATCGCCTTCTCCCTCTCTCGGCGCCGCCGCTGCGAACTGCCTCGCAACGGCGGCGCCGAGAGAGGGGACGGAGGGGGCGATCAGGCAGAAGGAAGACAGCTGGCTCCTCCCTCCCTGCCTGGATCGCCCCTTCTCCCTCTCTCGGCGCCGCCGTGCGGGCAGTTCGCAGCGGCGCCGAGAAAGGGAGAAGGGGCGATCCAGGCAGGGAGGAGGAGCCAGCTGTCTTCCTTCTGCCTGGATCGCCCCGTCCCTCCTCTCGGCGCCGCTGCTGCAAACTGCCTCCCAACGGGCGGCGCCGAGAGAGGGAGAAGGGGCGATCCAGGCAGGGAGGAGGAGCCAGCTGTCTTCCTTCTGCCTGGATCGCCCCCGGTCCCGTCCCTCTCTCGGCGCCGCCGTTGCGAGAGGCAGTTCGCAGCGGCGCCGCCGAAAGGGACAAGGCGGCGGTACAGGGAGGAGGGGCCAGCTATCTTCCTCCTGCCTGGATCGCCCCTTCTCCCTTTCTTGGCGCCGCCGCTGCGAACTGCCTTGCAACGGCGCCGCCGAGAGAGGGACGGAGGGGCGATCCAGGCAGGGAGGAAGACAGTGGGCCTCCTCCTTCGCCCCTCCTCCTTCCCGCACCGCGGCCCGTCCGCGGGGGAGGAGGAGGGGCAAAGGAGGAGGAAGTCAGCTGGCCCCGCCTCGCTCGCCCCGCCCCGCTATCGGCCCGCCTCCTGCTCACTGATCACCTGCGGCCCCCCAGGTGATCAGTGACACTTCTTCCGGCCCTTGGGCCGGAAGAAGTTGGACAGCACTGATGTAGATGTTAAATAACATCGGGGACAATACTGAACCCTGAGGGACTCCACAAGACAACAGTTGCGGAGTCAAGCTGGTGCCACCCAATAACACCCAATAATACAAACATTTTTGGCCAAATTACAAAGAGTGCACTTTTTCCTGGTGAGCATTACATTCAGCAGCAAATCTCTCTCTTTTTTTGTTTCAAGGTTTTGAAATTTGAGGTGTGCATTAGATTTGATGGCACATTAGACTCGAGTCAATACCTGTAAGTATGTGGGCAGTAACATTTGTAAAAGAGATTGTGTATTGTTGTGCACTGACACTTAGAATGTATCCCATATTAGGTACACCTGCTCTTTGTTCATAAATACTGGTTCATATCACTGATTCTCAACTGTTGGTATTATCAGGGCCCGTCCAGACAGTATCTTTATCCCAGGAGCTTCCGCAGCAAACAGGAGGGGGCCAGATGTTTCCCTGTAAACGTAGAAGCAATTGCTACAAAAGGCAAAACACATGAGATTTCCAGGTGTGGAAATACCGTGGTTTTGAGCTGAATATGCGGATCTTTGCATGTCTGTATGTCCCTGCAATCAGAAATCATGGGATTTTTAAAATCTGGGTTTGTTCCCGGTTTTTAGACATTTGTTCCTGACTGGTTGGTTCCTAAAAAGATGGTGACACTTTAGTAGAAGGCAAAAACTTTGTTTGCGTGGCAGATACTTCATGAAACGTCTGGAGGGCAGAGTTTCTCTGGCTAGGACAAAGACCAAAACTTTTGCGGTGATTTACTGCAGTGATTCTCTGCATATCCACATATCAAGGGTTTTTAAAAAACTTTTCCTTGACATTCTTTGCATTGCAAAATACTAGGCCAAACTTGCAGGCACCTCTTTTCTTTCGATGCTTGCTCCCTCCTCCCCGCTTTCTCTATATACTGTATATCTCAACATTATATCCTTTCAAATATTTAAACCTGGCTATCATGACCCCACTCAACCTTCTCTTCTCTGGGCTAAACATAGACAGCTTTCCAAGCCAATCCTCAAAGGGATTCATGGCTTCCTCACCTTTCATCAAGTTGGTTGCCCTTCTCCAGATGATTTCCAGCTTGTCAATATCCTTCTTGAATTGCAGTGTCCAAAACTGACACCAGATTCCCAGTGAAATCAGGTCAAAACTCCTCTACCTGAAATGTTATCCTATTTAGATAATTATTTGTTCTATTAGAGCAGTGTTTCTCAACCTTCCTAATGCCATGACCCCTTAATACAGTTCCTTATGTGGTGGTGACCCACAACCATAGCATTATTTTTGTTGCTACTTCACAACTGTAATCTTGCTACTGTTATGAAACATCATGTAAATATCTGATATGCAGGATGTATTTTCATTCACTCAACCAAATTTGGCACAAATACTTTGTGATTTGGGAGTTGTAGTTGATGAGATATATAGTTCACCTACACTCAAAGACCATTCTGAACTCCACCAATGATGGAATTGAACCAAACTTGCCACACAGAACTCCCATGACCAACAAAAAAACCGGAAGGGTTTAGTGGACATTGACCTTGAGTTTTGGAGTTGTAGTTCCCCTACATCCAAAAAGCACTGTGGACTCAGACAATGATAGATCTGGACCAAACTTGGTATGTATACTCAATATGCCCAAATGTGAACACTGGTGGAGTTTGGAGAAAATAGACCTAGATATTTGGGAGCGTTCTGAGCCCCACCAACAATAGAAGTGGGCCAAACTTCCCACACAGAATCCCCATGACCAACAGAAAATACTGTGTTTTCTGATGGTCTTTCATGACCCCGATACCCCCTCCTGACCCACCCAGGGGTCCCAACCCCCAGGTTGAGAAACGTGGGAATGCACCGGGAATGTGGCGCAGCTGGCTGGGAGTCAGCTGCATAAGATCTCTACTGACCAGAAGGTCATGAGTTCGAGGCCTGCCCGGGTCTAGGTGGGCTCTCGACCTATTGAGTAGCTCATTGTCTATCTATATATGTTTTATGTCTATGACATTGAATGTTTGCCTGTATATGTGCATTGTGATCCGCCCTGAGTCTCCTGTGGGGTGAGAAGGGTGGAATATAAATTATGTAAATAAATAAATTAAATAAATAAACACTGTATTAGAAGAATGGCAGATTTAGGAAGTACCGGGCTTCCTGTATACACATGTTGTGGCGAGTAGTTCCTATGTTGCTAGTATACTGTTCCAGGTTTTTGATAGCCTTAAAGGAGCTCTCCAAGGTGCTGAACAAAGTAGGAGAATTCCTTTAAAACCAGGCATGGATTTGCTGCCCCACTGAAATGGGAGCCACCACCCACTACTGCTGCATGCTTCTATTGCATCTGAATGTACTTTTCAAGATTTTATTTTGTTTGGAGATAGATTATAATACATCATTACCAATAATAAATTGATCTATACATGCAGACCATGTGACTTCAAAAAACCCCCTACGTGTCTGTGGTCTTCTCTCTCTCCCTCCTCCTTCTTTAAAGATGGATAAGCCAAGGATCCTTGGAGCTCATCTACCTGAAATGTTTTCCTATTTAGTTAGCAAACTCATATGTCTATTGAGGATATATATGTGGATGCAGATAATAAACTCGTCAAGCATATAATTTAAATGTTGCCTTCTCACTTGCATTGTAGTGAAAATAGTCTCAGAGAGACACCTAAGAGAGCTGGCACATTTCTCTGCAAAGCTCTGCTAGGGAAGACTGCCTCTTAACTCAGCCAATCTCGTCCCTTCCCCAAAAAGGGGCCAAGACATAGGGAAAAAAACCCTAATCTTAACTGGACTCCCTCTCAGTACTGGAGACAAGCCAGGCAAAATATTTTGTAGCGCAGTGACTACAAGCTTGGAAAACAGTATCTGTGGGAAAGAGTCGACAATGCCAATGGTATTTAATGATGTTTTAATGTTTGTATATTTATAGATTCTAAATTGTTTTGAAATGCTTTTAATGTAGAGTGCTTTAAGTTTCCTTGTCGAGGGAAAAAGCAGTATATAAATATAATAATAATAATCAGCATACCTTTCAATGGCACTTATAAGCCCTCACGGAAAGTGAGAGGGACAGGCCCATATTTGAAGGAAGGGACCCCTAACACAAGACCTTTTCACACTGCACAAGCATGGCACTATGGTTCTACTTCAACTGCATTTAATGGTAACTGGGTCATTTGGTTGTAGGGGATTCTGGGAATTGTTGTCACGAACATAGCTTTTCCAGGCTTTGGTATAAACCTCTGAGAGACCATGCCGTACAGAGGGAAGCTTGCAGGCATCCATATTCTCGGGACTCAGTGTGTATTGTTGTCATACTTCTTTCTCCACGTCTCTGTCCTGTTTATGGTCATCCAATCCACCATTCCTCTTTGCCGTAGGCCTAGTTCCCATCAGACCACGACATAAACCCAATTACACAGACTTGTTTGGAATTGAGATAAGGAACAGAAATGTCACTAGTGTCAGCAGACATTCCTATTATACTCAAGGAACATCCTCACCTCTATTTCCATATGGACGCAAGTTGCGAGTCCTTCCCGAGCAATGGATTCAATAGTATCTCGACCCAGTCCATAGTAGAAACCGCTATATTTGAAAGTAGAGATAAACTCCCCCTGGAATGAAAGAAAAGAGTGACAAAGGGGGGAAAGATCCACTTGTACTTGGTTGGATCTGCACTGTTGACCATGGCGCTTTTCTATTATTCAATGAAAATAAATCTTCGTATATTTCATTCCCGCAAGCCAGAATAGGTCATTGTATCATTCTTCTCCTTGCTATGAATACCAAAACCTGCAGTTTTTGAAGACTGAGACATATTCTCATGGGAGGTTTGGGCATAGAAAATGACATTTTCTTTGTAGAATTTTCTTTGTAGGCCTAGTTATGGAACAGAGATAGCTTTGGTCACCTTGGTGGATGATCTCCACAGAGTGCTAGACAGCAAGAGTGTGTCCCTGTTGATTCGCCTGGATCTTTCAGCAGCTTTCGATACCATCGACCATAATAAAAATAAAAAACTTTATTTATACCCTGCCACCATCTCCCCGAAGGGGACTCGAGGCGTCTGAGGCCAAGCCCAGAATGACAGTACAACAAAATAAAATAAAATACAAACAGCAAATAATAACATCAAAATAAAATACAGAAAATAACAGAAAATGCAATAAACAGAAGCAAAATAACGTGATGAAGAAGTAAAATAGAAGTACGGTAGGCGAGCCAAATGCACAGAATAAGATTGAGAAAACCCTGGGTGAGATAAGTAAATGGAGAAGTACGTGTCTGTGGGGGAGCTCAGAAGGGGCGAACAATGGAATTGAGCCTTCAATAAAGACAAGGGAAAATGCATCATAAGGACAGAACTATAGTTGGGACAGACATGATATGGGGATATGTGTTCATTCATCAAAGGCACGCCGGAAGAGCCAGGTTTTTAGGTCTTTCTTAAAGGCTGCCAGGGTGGGGGGCTTGCCTAATCTCACTAGGCAGCGAGTTTCAAAGCTGAGGGGCCAATGAAGGGCCATCATGGAGAAGGTTCTCTCCCTTGTCCCCACAAGTCGCACTTATGTTGGAGTGGGAGCGAGAGGAGTTCCTCCTCCGAGGATTGAAGAGATCGTGCAGGATTGTAAAAGAAAATGAGGTCATGAAGGTAGGCGGGTCCCAAACCGTTCAGGGCTTTATAGGTGATAACATGCACCTTGAATTGGGACAGGAAAATGAACAGCAACTATGGTATCCTCCTAGGTCATCTTGCTGGGATGGGACTGGGAGGCACTATCTTACAGTGGCTCTGGTCCTTCCTGGAGGGCCATACCCAGAAGGTGATGCTGATGGACTCCTTTTCGAACCCCTGGCCATTGCCTTGTGGGGTTCCTCAGGGTTCCGTTTTGTCCCCCATGCTGTTCAACATATACACAAAACCGTTGGACAAGATATATGTGGATGACATCCAACTCTACTACTCCTTTCCACCTAATGCCAAGGAAGCTGTCCTGACCCTAAACCAGTGCCTGTCATCAGAAATGGACTGGATGAGGGCAACTAAATTGAAACTTAATCCAGACAAGACAGAGGTAGTCCTGGTCAATCAGAAGGCAGACCAAAGAATAGGGACCCAGCCTGTTCTGGATGAAGTCACACTCCACCTGAAAACACAAGTCTGCAGTTTGGGGGTCCTCCTGGACTCAGCGCTGAATCTGTAGTCTATAGTCAGGTGTCCTTTGCACAATTAAAACTTCTGCGCCAACTGCACCGGTTCCTTGAGAAGCCAGATCTGGCTATGGTGGTCCATGCCTTAGTGACATTCTGTATGAATGACTGCAATGCGCTCTATGTGAGGCTGCTGCTAAAGAGTGCTCGGAAACTTCGGCTGGTCCAAAGAGCGGAAGTCAGGTAACTTACTGGGGTTGGAGACAAGGAGCAGACAACCCCCCTGTTGCAGCTGCTTCACTGGTGGCCAGTGTGTTTCTGGGCGCAATTCAAAGTGCTAGTTATGACCTTTAAAGTCCTAGACGGATCAGGTCCAGGCTATTTGGCCGACTGCATCTCCTTGTATGAACCTGCCAGGTCCCTGAGATCTTCAGGAGAGATCCCGCCTCCATCTCAAGCTCGGTTGGTGGGAATGAGAGAGGGGGGCCTTCCTTCTCAGTGGCTGCCTTTTACTTATGGAACTCTCTTCTTCTTCTTCCCAGGGAAGTCAGAATGGTGTCCTTCCGGCAGTTTTATTCAAACAGGCTTTTAAAGATGAAGGTGTTAAAGATCGGTTCAGGGGGTGCTGTGGTTTCTAACACAGGGGCTGCTGTGGGTAAGATTGTGGGAAAAATGGGTTTTAAATGCCAGTTTAGTGTATCTATTGTATTTTAACTTTGTTTTTCTTACACTGTTATTATTCAATTTCTCTCCATTGGCGCCCCCTTGTTGTGGGGGAGAAGCTTGCGTACCCTAAAGAAGTTGTGAGCTATGCTGGCGGTGGCATAATAGCCACCGTGGGGCCTCCCATGCCAGACAGGTCACAACCGAAAGGTCTGACAAAGAGCGTCAATGGACAGGATGGGCTCTCTAGCCTTTTGGCAACCATCCTAGGAGAAGGAAAACTCTGATTTCAAACGCAGGCAGATGGTGTTCGTCTAACCCTGTAAGGTCAACCATCTAAGAGAAGGAAATTCGAACCAAACCTACGACCTGAGGACCTCGCTGCCACCGTCCCAGCAGATGAACCCTTGGTTTAAAGTGTGAGGCCAGTTCTGTGCACGCTGTGCTCCACCAGAAAAATCCATTGCACAGGCTCGAAGGACACATCCAACCTCCGAATCATCAACATACTTGTAGAACATGCTTGTAGATTTTCTTCGTGAATCTTTGTTCACGAAGAAAAGCCAAGAAGATTATTCAATTAGGGCCTCCCGGTGGCACATTGGGTTAAACCACTGAGCCACTGAACTTGCTGACCAAAAGGTTGGTGGTTCGAATCTGAGGAGCAGGGTGAGCTCCTGCTGTTAGCCCCATCTTCTGCTAACCTAGCAGTTCAAAAACATGAAAATGTGAGTAGATCAATAAGTACCACTTTGATGGGAAGGTAACGGCATGCCATGCAGCCATGCTGGCCACATGACCTAGGAGATGTCTATGGACAACACCGACTCTTCAGCTTAGAAATGGAAATGAGCACCACCCCTCAGAGTCAGAATCGACTAGACTTAATGTCAAGGGAAACCTTTACCTTTACTATTTAATTGCTTTTTAACTTTGTATTGCACCTTTTAAACTTTCTTAGTGTGGAGTGTTAGCTGCTTTGAGTCCTCACGGGAAGAAAGGCAGAATGAAGCGGGAAAGGAGACGGCTTGAGCGCGAGTGGCGGAAGCTCCGTGACGAAGCCTCAGTATCAGCTTATAAGCTATTAAAGGAGACTTATGAGCATGCCGTCAAGGCAGCCAAAAATGAATACTTCTCTGCCTTGATAGCGTCTGCAGGCTCACGCCCGGCCCAATTGTTTAAGGTGATTCGGTCTTTGACGACGGTCCCTACTGTCCCAAAAATAGTGATCAGGCCCTCACCGCCGGTGCTTTCCAGAGCTTTTTCGCAGACAAGATACTGAGCCTCCGCCGGGACCTCCCTGCCACAGTTGATACAGTGAGAGAGCTAGAGACTCCGTGGCCCTCCGCCGGGCCCACCCTCGACCGGTTTCGGCCACTGGACGCAGATGCTGTTGACAAGATAGTGACTGCAGCTCGCCCTACCACCTGCTCCCTCGACCCGTGCCCCCTCCTGGCTTGTTAGATCTTGCCTGGAGGGCTACGTGCCTCTGTTGAAGATCATTAATAGCTCCCTTGAGCAAGGGGTTTTTCCAGAGTGCTTGAAAGAGGCGGTGGTAGCTCCATTACTGAAGAAACCATCATTGGACCCTGCGGTTCCTCCAACTACCGCCCGGTGTCGAATCTTTCGTACCT
This sequence comes from Anolis apletophallus, assembly GCA_030556195.1. Taxonomy (NCBI): domain Eukaryota; kingdom Metazoa; phylum Chordata; class Lepidosauria; order Squamata; family Anolidae; genus Anolis; species Anolis apletophallus. The sequence continues at coordinate 134,054,127 of JARBWK010000009.1, read as the reverse complement.
GGGCAAGGTGGTTGAGAGGGCAGTAATGGAGCAGTTGCAGTCCTTCTTGGATGATGCAACATGGCTTGACCCCTTCCAGTCCGGCTTCCGCTCGGGGCACGGGACGGAGACGGTCCTGGTCTCCATCACAGATCAACTCCGCTGCCAGCTCGACCAAGGCGGGTCTGCGCTGCTCGTGTTATTGGACCTCACGGCAGCGTTTGACACGGTCGACCACAATCTTTTGATCCACCGCCTGGCCATGGCTGGAGTGAGGGGACAGCCCTTAAATGGCTGGCCTCCTTTCTCCGCCAGCGGTCTCAGCGTGTGAGGAGGGGCGGGTGGTCTCTGAGGGCTCCCCACTGATTTGTGGGGTCCCTCAGGGGCCATCCTCTCCCTCTGTTATTTAACATCTACATGCAGCCGCTTGCACAGCTGGTGCGGAGTTATGGGCTGACCTGTCACCAATATGCCGATGACACTCAGCTCATTCTGAGGATGGGGGCAGGCCGAGTCCGTCCCGATAATTTCCAACATTGCCTTGAGGCCGTCACTGGATGGCTGCGAGCCAGTAGGTTGAGGGTGAATCCGGCGAAGACGGAGATCTTGTGGCTGGGCCACCGGGCGGGATGGGTGCCCGGCTTCCGACCCTGGACGGTGCGGCACTACAACCAGCGCCCGTCAGTGAAAAGCCTTGGCGTCCATCTGGACTCCCAGCTGACCATGGAGGCCCAGGTCTCCATGGCCAGCAAGGCTGCCTTTTTCCACCTCCGCCAGGCGAGGAGGCTGGCCCCCTATCTCTCCCGGAACGACCTGGCCACGGTGATCCAAGCCACGGTCATCTCGAGGCTAGACTACTGTAACGCGCTTTACGTTGGCCTGCCTATGTCGTCGATCCGGAAGCTCAAGCTGGTGCAGAACACAGCCGCCCGGCTCCTGTCTGGGGTTCCAGCAGGTTGCCGAATAACTCCAATCTTGCGGGATCTGCACTGGCTGCCCATTGAGCACCGGGTCGCCTTCAAAGTGCTGGTTCTTACCTTTAAGGCCATACCTGGGGCCTGGGGCCAGCGTATCTGAGGGACCGTCTCGCCCTATATTGCCCATCGAGATCACTGCGGTCTGAAGAGGCCAACTTGCTGGCAGTTCCATCTGCTAAACTAGCCCGCTTAACATCTACTCGCCGGAGGGCGTTCTCTGTGATAGCTCCACGCTATGGAACGCGAATATAAGTAAAGAAACAAATAAATAATATAGAAATATTATTTTCAGAATAGGTGACTTGCTTTGGTATTGTGATTTTTTTCAGTTCAGAAAACTTTTTTCCCTACAAAATATATGCTTGCGATCCCAAAGTTGCATTTTATGCACAAACATGCCATTCTCTACATATACAATGTTGGCTTTTGTGCCAAACTGGACCTGTGTCTTTGCCCTCTAGCAAAACCTCGAACTTTGGAGATTTTAATTCCTCTAGGATTTTCTTCATTAACGTTTTGCCACACATGAGAATTCAATCTCACAACCTCTGAGCATGCCTGCCATAGATGCAGGCAAAACGTCAGGAGAGAATGCTTCTAGAACATAGCCGTACAGCCCAAAAAACCTATAAGAACCCATGAGAACCCTGGTTTTTTTTGACAATATTTCAAATGTTATTTAATGCTCTTTATATCTCTATTAAAATTCAAAATGACGATTTTGAAGCTTAGATTTATTATTTAAGCTTACAATTGTGCTTAGCAAAGAATGGGAAACAAAGTACTTAATTTTTTTGTTGAAGCCATTAAAAACAACTAGGAAGTTTAAGAATTATCTGGCATTTTTTGTGATTTTATCACCAGTGCAAACCCCAAAGGGATTTCCCTATGCCTAAATCCTAAAGGGAGCTCTGGTGGCTCCTTAAGTCCCATTCTGATGTTAAAGCAATTGACTCACTCCTTACCGTTTTCACCATATTGTCAAACTCCTCCTGGGATATGAAATAATAATCCAATCTATTCTCCTCTCCAAAATAGGCACCCCTTGTAGTATGGCAGGGACTAGGAAAAAAAGCAGTGAAGAAACAAAATATGGCATTTTTAAAAGAAACTATAGATTCAGTGACCATTTCCATGCATTCTTTGTGACAGAATTCAACTGATTTTTTAAAAATAAATTTGTGTTGAATACATTTCTGTGTTTACATTAATAAAAATTGGGGCTAAGTGGACTTGGGGGGGAGGATAGGCTCAGGGTCAGGTATGGATGGGTGTACTCAAGTGGGTATCTATGGGGTAGGGTAGAACACATGCAGGTAAGGCCATAGGGAAGAAGTGTAAGGTCAAGGGGATGGTTTCGGGGTTGGTTGTTGACTCCCTAATCTCCTTCTCCACACTTTTAAAACTAGTCCTTGTTTATTTATTTATTTTATTTATATCATTTTTACCCTGTTCTTCTCACCCCTGCAGGGAGATTCAGAGCGACTAACAATGGCAATTATTCGATGCCGTAGTAAAATACAATATAAGATAAAAACATATAAATACTATAGAGTAAAACAGCATTAGTTACACAATACATAAAGCCTTTTCCATTACAACAATCACAAGATCAGATTCAATGTTCAGTGCCATTATAACCATTAGCCAAACGCCTGGTTCCACAACCATGTCTTTAGTTTTCTTCTGAAAGAAAGGAGGAAGGATGCCGATCTGATTTAGCTGGGGAGCAAGTTCCATAGGCTACCGAGAAGGTCCTGTCTCTCGTCCCCACCAGCCGTGTTTGCAAAACTGGTAGGACCGAGAGCAAGGCCTCCCCGGTGGATCTTAGGCTACGAGACGGAACGTAGAGGGAGATATGTTCAGACAAGTAAACTGGGCCGGAGTCGTATAGGGCTTTATAGGCCAAGACCAGCACTTTGAATTGTGTTCGGTAATGGACCGGCAGCCAGTGGAGTTGACATAACAGGGGGGTGGTATGCTCCCTGTACGATGCTCCAGTGAGGAATCTGGCTGCCGCCCGTTGGACTAATTGAAGTTTCCGAACAGTCTTCAAAGGTAACCCCATGTAGAGCGCGTTGCAGTAATCTATTCGGGATGTAATCAGAGCGGTGTAGTTGGTGTAGTTCTCTCCAGTAATGGCTTCTCCCTTCTTCGATTTATTTTATGTAGTCCTGCTTTCTTCTTGGCTTGTAGTTTGGTTCTGGTTTCTGTCGACATCAGTTATCTAACACTTTATCTGTCCTTGAAAATCAGTCATGAAATCATCAAATAGTTTCCAGTCTGTTTTCTTGATCGGTCGAATGTTTGTAACTCAGGGACTGCCTTGCCCTGCCTTGGTGGAGCCCCCTTCTCTGGATGCTTTGAACCAGGTTGGATCTGTCAAGGACGCTCCGGTTATGTGTTCCTCCAAAGCACAATGGGATTGTATTGGTCTCATCCAACTCTATAACTCTATGCCACATTTTTCTGCTGGCTTCCACATTGCTATTTTACAATGTGGAAACTTCTATAATAGGAACTTCTATAATAACCCAATAACTGGGTACCAGGCTTTAGCCATTCCTGCCCCAACCAGGTTCTGGGGAAAGGGATCTCTTTATCCCTTACTGTGTCAAATGAGAACCGTATGAGAGACGTGGCCTCTATAAAACCTCAACTTCAAAGGCTTGGGCTTTCTCAGCAGTTATAAATACACACATCTTGAAAGAGCCCTGGCCAGATGTCTCCAATGGCCTCTTGCTCTTGGTATTATCTGGACCATTTAAGCGTGTTACGAGCTCCTTTCAGCAGCAAGGTCATGTTTACATTCAAACCGGCCCAGTTGCCTTCCATAAAACACAACTTTAACGAGGGATCTCTTTCAAACGTTAGCAAAGGAACACGAAAGCTGCAGAAATCTCCACTGAATAATTAAAAGGCAACTTTGCTTTATGGTAGCAATTTTCTGCTCTGCTAAGATTCTGTCATTCTGTTCTTCATATGCATAAAAGTTATGAGGGAATAAAATGTGAAATGAAACAACAAAGCTCTTGGAGAGAGAAAAAATCTCCGCACACTTAGAAAATCCCCTCCAGTTTTCAATTATTTGGAGGTTTCAGCCAAGCTTTACAAACTGGATAATTTATTGAATGTGTGTTATATTCCTTCCACATTCTCCCCTTCAGTCAGAAGTTTTCTTTTAAGCATTTGACTTAAAAGACAAGGAATTTGTCTAGCCCACAGACCAACTGCATTAAGATGGTTATCTAGAGAACTAAATCATGAGAAAAGGTTCACGTTGCAGGATCGAAGCTACAGAAACTCATATATAGCATAGGGGTCACTCAGCAGGACTTCTGATGCTGTAGTCCATTTTGGGGCAACTTTTGGCACATTTGGTTATTGTTGTGTTTCAGGAGGGAACTTGAGAAGCCTTGAGAAGCCTTCATGTATACCTACACCTTACCATAAAGAGGGCATGATTGTCTGTCTGAAAAGAAATCAAGGCAAGAGATGAACAATGGAGAGTTTGATGGCAGAAGCGAGAAGAAAAGTGTGTTCTCTGAATTATGCCATCAAAAGATCAGGAGGATTTATTTGCTATTCCAAGATCTGTGTACAAGAATATGTATAGGTACATACGTATGTATATGTGTGTGTATAATATATACATACATACACACACACACACACACATATCTCAGAAATTTCTCTAATCCAGTGAATGAGGAAATTTTGTCTCGTATGATGCAGGCAGCCCTTCATCCCCCATTAAATATATGGCTTGAAAACTGGCAAAAAAACCCCAAATCACCACAAAAATCTGGGGGTTTAGTAATATGTTAATACCACTACGTTCCTCATAGACATGAGGCACCATTACACATTATCTGTGTTGGATGAGGACTCTGGGGGACCAGGGTTCAAATTCCTGCTCACCCACTGAAATGTATTAGGTGATGTGGGGCAAGGAATCTTCTATCAGCCCCATAGAAAGGCAATGGAAAGACTCCTCTGAACAAATCTGACTAAGTAAACCCTAAAATTGGGTCATTCTGAAGCAGTGGTTCCCAACCTGTGGTCCATGGATCACCAATGGTCCACAAGAACTAAAATATGGTCCGCGGCCTCACCGTTACTATACCGTTGCAACGAGAGCAACTGGTCTTGAAAAACCCTCTGTCCTGATTTGCCCTTCAAGAACACTCCCAATATAACGTTGAAAGTAAAATAAAAACGCAAAGGATAAGCAAATGCAGTCTTAATGCAGACACAAATCAGTCCCACATCAGACAATGGGCAATGATCACCAAGTCCCTAGCAGCAGACACAAAGCAGGTTCAATCAGCATTGTTGTTACCAGCGAAAGCTGACTGCTCCTGCTTCTGATTTATAGCCCTAAATTCCCCACGCAGGAGGTGCTAGAGCGTCTCCCAGTTAGCTCAGCGTTTTTAGCAGCTATTTTAGCTGGACGCCATTTGTGCTCTGTCTCCTGATGTCTCTCTAGAAATGTGGGCACTTGCAAAGCCTCATCGTCTGATTCTCCTTCTCCCTCCAATTCCTGAGCACTTTCCTGATCCCCTTCCTCTTCCAAAGATGAGGAATCCCTAACACCCTCTTGTAGTGCTGAGGCTTATTAAATATGGTTTACAATGGGTGAGCAGATGTTGACTACTGAGTAGAATATATTCTGTATCATAAACTAGAGCTGATGTGGTCTATCCAATGCAATTTTCTGAATCAGCACCCCAAATAACCAAACTGAATCTAAAGTTGACCAAAAACCAATTCATATCCCTTTTCATACTAATGTTGGAAAGTGGCCCTGGTCAAAGTGGTCAAAAAAGGTTAGGAATCATTGTTATAAGGAGTTAACTGAAAATAAATCACAACAGCAACAAAACTCCACTTCCCCATACCTGCCAAGATTACTGAAGAAAGCCCCAAAGGCTGTTTTGTGTCCAAAATCCAAACCACAAGCTATGTCTCCTCACTTCCGGACACAACCCTGCACCCCATTAGAAGGTTTCTGGACCTAAAACAGGTCTTCCTCTGTGCAGAGTTTGCCCACCCTTGTCCTGTTCCAATATGGAGGGCAAGGTAAGGCGAGAAGAACAAAAGCCTGGACAGGAAAGTGATTTTTCATAAAAGTGATTTTCTTGAGATCCAGCCAATCCCCATGGACTTCTGGATACCCAAGCATTGGACTTACCTATATCTGAAGCAGTTGTTGAACTTCCGGCACAGACGGTGACTGATCTCCCTCTTCCAGCACTCCAGAGGTCCAGTCAGTACCAGCATCGGGTAGGGAGCATCAAGGCTCGGCAGTGTGCTGCAAGCGCAGAGAGGAGGAAAGGCATTACCCTCATTCCCCTGTCTGAGAGATACCTCCCCACTTCTGGTTCCATTCGGCTCCCAGGAAGGCTTTTATGGCAAATAATACATGCTATTTTAATTACTTGAAATATTTCAACACTGCCTTTCATGAGATTAGATTTCAGGGTGGCTTGGAGCATGGGCATATTATTAGAAATCTGATACATTTAACATCAGCCATAAAAGACAACAAATAAACAATCCAGATAAACATTTTCAAAGTAGACCAAGAGAGAATACCAGTGGGGGATATTTCTCCCTCCAGATGTTTTGTATTCCAGCATTGCTAGGGATAAAGATTTACAGAAGCTGTAGTGCATATGCTCCCAGAAGATCACTGCGTTCAGAGGGGCTTAATCTACTTGAAGTTCCGGGCTTGAAGTCTTGCAGGCTCTGCTTCACGAGACAGAGAGCATTCTCAGTAGCGGCACCTGCTTTGTGGAATTCGCTATCGCCAGAGACACGAGCCTTGCAGGACCTGCTGGCATTCCGCAGGTCCTGCAAGACCTGGCTCTTCAGACAAGCATTTGGAGTCTGATGGCGCTTGACTGACGTCAATATCTTGTCAAACATCACCACTTCTATGACCCAGCCCTATGACCCAGCTGGTTGTGATTCTATGTCTGTTTTAATGGAATTTTTTAGGTGTTTTAATCATGTTTATATGCTGTTTGTATGCTGTATGCTGTTTTTACATGTGAACCGCCCTGAGCCTCGGGAAGGGTGGGTTATCAAGTTGAAATGATAAATAAATAAATAAATATTGTCCAAAGGACTAAAGGTCCCCTATTCCTGGACTGCACAAACTAAAAGTGCCTGGGTTCAGTAAAGTTATTTTAATCTGGCCCCAATAAGACTGTCCAATAGATGCTGGTCACTCTATTTCAACTAATTTTAATAGTTGAAGACTGGGGGGGGGGGGTGCTCTCCGTGACTGGTTGACTACAAGCCAGTCGGTTGAGAGTGAACCCGTCGAAGATGGAGATCCTTTGGCTGGGTCATCCGGGTGGATGTAAGCTCTGGCTGCCTACTCTGGACGGCGAGGCATTACACCCATCACCCTTAGTAAAGAGTCTGGGGGTCCAGTTGGACCCACTGCTGACAATAGAGGCTCAGGTCTCTGTTGTCAGCAGATCTGCGGCAGGCTAGGCGGCTGGCACCCTATCTCACCGGAAATGACCTAGCCACAGTGATCCAGGCGACGGTTATCTCGAGGCTGGACTACTGCAACGTCCTTTACATTGGTCTTCCTTTGTTGGTCATCTGGAAGCTTAACTGGTGCAAAACGCAGCAGTGAGACTCCTGGCTGGAGTGCCGGCCAGGGCTCACATCACTCCAACTCTGCAGCGACTACACTGGTTGCCAATTGAGCACCAGATCATCTTCAAAGTGTCTTGACCTTTAAGGCCTTGCATGGTCTGGGGCCGGTGTACTTGAGGGACCGTCTACTCCCATATGTTCCACAGAGATCTCTTCGATCCGAGGACCTCAATCTCTTGCAGATTCCCTCCCTATGAATCATTCAATTGTCATCAACCATGCCTGTGGAACAGTCTGCCATCTGAAGTTCGAGCAGTGAGCGAGCTGCTGGCTCTCCGGAAAGCTTGCAAAACGGCACTGTTCCGGCAGGCATTTAGCCTTTAACCACTCTTGGTTATAGCGGAATATTGTCTGAATTGTTTTTATATTGTATTGCTTTTATGCTTCTTTGTTGTAGTCCGATATGCTTCTCTGGTGTAGTTCGATATGCTGTAAACCGCCCTGAGCCAATTGGAAAGGACAGTATACAAATCGAAATAATAATAATAAATAAATAAACAAACATCAGAGTTTGGAAAAGATGGCAAAAGTTATGAATGAAGAACAACATGTGAACTGATAGGCTGCAGCCATTTGCTTTTGCCTTAGTTGACTGGGAAGGGCAAGATGCTGCTTCCTCCTCTTCCGCCCCTTCTGTTGCATTTGCACTTTGCACCCACTGAAGTAAACTGAGGACAAAGGAGGAGAGTGGTAGGAGAAGGAAGAAACTTGGACATATTAAAAAGTGGGATAGTAGGGAATTACTGGAATTGAGACAGTTAAATGATATAGTGTTCCTGTTTAGGATTTAAAGCCAGCATTCCATTGCCAAGCCAAACATCTCCTATTTAATTACACTCCAGTTTTAATACTGTTTCGTATTAATGGATGAACTTTTTAAGGTTTTATTTATTTATTTATTTCGTGTCAAAAGTATTGCATAAATAAATAAGTTTTTTAAAAACTTGATAAAATAAAGGGATCACAAGCAGCAAAAACGGGCAACAGTGACTGTATTGTCTGTAGCTTTAAAGAGTTCTTTCTCTGTGCATGAGGCAGGGCATTGTGGTCAATCATACAGATGCAGAGTTGTTTTCTCTGCTCCACAGTCGCACAAGGTGGAAGGTTCTTCTAGGTCGTGCCATTTTGCCAGGTTATCTTTTGATCTGACTGTATACAGGGGGCAGCACTGTCTAGTACAAGCAAAAAACTACTAAGGCGGTAATATAATCAAAATAGCTTTAAATATCAATCATAAACTCACAATGTGAGAATAGCAATGTAGCACATACATGTGACATAGAAATACATAGGTATTACGTGTGTATCACAATCATACAGTTATACAAACAGCAGAATGCATATAAGCAATGAAGCATACAGTTCAACAAGCCACAGGAAACATGAGTCAATACAATACCATATGGTAATAGAAGGGCTGGAAGAACGCTGACAAGGTGTGTCTCTTGTAAATCAGCACTAAGATAGTGAGAGACAGAACCTTTCTGTAAGAGGAATGTACCCTGGAGCACTTTGGCTCCAAAAGGAACCCGTAGATCGGGTGGCGAAAGCGGGTGAAGTCCACTGGAAGGGATGGCCCGTCCTCCACGCATTTGAAGAGACTCCTGATGACTAAACACTGGTGAGGACGTCACATTTGGATAAACCGCTGCCTCTGAGGAAGTCCTACAACCCTAAAGGACGAAACGGCTTGCCGCCGGCTGTACACAGAGCTCTTCGCCGTCAGGCTTTGTCCCCACACCACTCGTCCCCGGTGACATCTGGCTGTGGGGCCTGAGTTCTTCCCCCCGCGTCACTCGCAACTATCGAGCCCGGGCGTCTGCTGCCATTGTGTGGACTACCACTCCCGCTATCCTTTGCGGACTTCGCATAGGCGGGGCCGGCGTCTCCAACCAGGAAGACGTTCTCCGGCTGGGCCAGACCCCGCTGACTTCACCCGCTTTCGCCACCCGATCTACGGGTTCCTTTTGGAGCCAAAGTGCTCCAGGGTACATTCCTCTTACAGAAAGGTTCTGTCTCTCACTATCTTAGTGCTGATTTACAAGAGACACACCTTGTCAGCGTTCTTCCAGCCTTTCTATTACCATATGGTATTGTATTGACTCATGTTTCCTGTGGCTTGTTGAACTGTATGCTTCATTGCTTATATGCATTCTGCTGTTTGTATAACTGTATGGTTGTGATACACACGTAATACCTATGTATTTCTATGTCACATGTATGTGCTACATTGCTATTCTCACATTGTGAGTTTATGATTGATATTTAAAGCTATTTTGATTATATTACCGCCTTAGTAGTTTTTTGCTTGCTCCTATCTTTTGATCTGCCCAGTCCGATTCTGAGTCTGTTCAGGGACTTCCAAGTTGCACATTCTCGGTTTGTCCCTGGAGAAAGACCCTTGTGGGGGGGGGGGGGATCCAGTTGTATGCGCCTGATTTTGCTGCCCACAGGGATATTCTTGCTGTTGCTAAATGTTGAGGAACATTAAGAGGAGTGGTGGTTCTCATGAAACTTTTCCTTGATTTAAGTCTACTGGGAGGAGGGTGATAGCTATACAGTGGGTGGCTTTCACAGTGTTCAACCTTATTTCTCTTGCACTTTACAGCAACTTCCTGTCATACATCGGTTGGGGGGGGGGGGGTGCTGCCAAGCTAGCAATGCCAGCTAGCTTATAGAGTCTATCAACAGGTGTAGATTTAAGACATCCTGTGATTATTCCACATGTCTCATTCAGTGCTATATTCACCTGCTTCATATGTGCAGATTTATGTCAGACTGAGGATCTGAAGTCCAACAATACCTGGAGTACCCTGTTTTACGGTCACAATGTGTTCCCTGTCTCAAATGATGCACTCACCTGGTCCGTCAAACTGATTAGTCTCCTTTCCCACATCAATAATAATAGTAATAATAATAATAATAATACTCTACTACTCCTTTCCACCTAATTCCAAGGAAGCCCCTCGGGTATTGTACGAGTGCCTGGCCACTGTGACTGTCTGAATGAGGATGAATAAGCTGAAGATCAATCCTGGCAAGACAGAGGTCCTACTGGTCCATCGTAAGCTGGATCGAGGTATAGGGTGGCAACCTGTGCTTGATGGGGTTGCACTCCCCTGAAGTCACAGGTCCACAGCTTGGGTGTCCTCTTAGATTCATTGCTAACGTTTGAAGCCCAGGCATCAGCGGTGGCTGGGAGGGCCTTCGCACAATTAAAACTCGTGCACCAGCTGCGACCGTACCTCGTAAAGTCGGATCTGGCCATGGTAGTCCATGGATTACTGTAATGCACTCTACATGGGGCTGCCCTTGAAGATGGCCCAGAAGTTTCAATTGGTCCAACGGGTGGAAGTCAGATTACAAACTGGAGTGACTTACAGGGAGCGGTCAACACCCATGTTTAAGGAGCTCCATTGGCTGCCATTCATCTTCCGGTCCCAATTCAAGGTGTAGGTTTTTACCTATAAAGCCCTGAACGGTTTGGAACCTGCCTACCTGCGTGACCGCATTTCTGTCTACAAACCCACACGATCTCTTTGATCATCTGGAGACGCCCTATTCTCACTCCCGCCCCCTCGCAGGCGTGATTGGTGGGGAAGAGGGAGAGGGCCTTCTCTGTGGTGGCCCCCGACTCTGGGACTCTCTCCCCAAGGATATCAGACAAGACATCACATTGGCAGTCTTTAGGAGGAGCCTAAAAACGTGGCTGTTCCAGTGTGCCTTCCCTGAATAAAGTAAACAACGTCCTGCTTTGACCAATTCCTTGCAAAATGTCCTCAGAAGCACTTTAACTACTGGTTGGGTTGATCTCCCCACATCAACCTTAAAACCCTCCTGCTAGATACACTCTTCCTCTGTTCCCATCCAGTGTTATTTATTTAAAATTTTAATATATTACATCTGGCCCGGCCATTATGGTTTTAAACTTTGTGTACTATTGCTAATATGTGAGTTATGTGGATTGTATTGTCTTATTATTTGCTGCTGTGCTGTTTTATTGATGTGTTATTGGGCTTGGCCTCATGTAAGCCGCCCCAAGTCCCTTCGGGGAGATGGTGGCAGGTTATAAATAAAGTTTTTTTATTATTAATAATAATAATCTTTATTTATACCCCGCCACCATCTCCCCAGAGGGACTCGGGGCGCCTAATGAGGCTAAGCCCAAACAATGACAATAAAGCAAGAGTACATATAAAACAGACAATAACATCAAATAAAATGCTTAATAATAACATAGTAATGAAATGAAAATAACAAAAACATAATAAAAACAACTGATAAAATGCTAATGGACAAAAGTTATTTTGTCCAAGTTATTTTGAGCCGAGCCAATTATTCATATGACTGAGACAACGGGTGTAGTGAATCGTCAACCATGGCTTTTATCCTAAATTGGGCCTTGAAGTGTATTATGAGTGTTCCCCACACCATCGAACTGTACATACGTACATTCAAGCAGAAAGTTGCCTAGAAAACGTTAGCAGTTATATTTAGGTTTTTAAAAAAATGACTCTGCCTCAAGGATGAGAAAAGAAGGCTGAAGAGTACAGATGAAGGGTCAGATCTTATTGACGAATGCTTTTTGTCAATGGCTTTGTGAGCGCTCCTTCTCCGGTCTTGGCAAACCATGCGGTAAAAATCAACAAAACGGTGGGTAGCTATTTTGCCTGCCGTGGGAAGCCAGCCTTCTGAAGGGAGTATGCCGAAAACAAGCCTCAGGAAGCCACCGTTGCAAGCACTCGCTGCTCTCTGGAGAGATCTTAACCATCACTGGAAACTGAGAGAGGGTTTTTTTAAATCTCTCATTTATGGTGTGAATGGCCATCTGCTCTGACAGATTGTTTAAAAGGAATGGAGCGGTGGGCAATCTGTCTTGGAGCGCCGAGGTGAGTGACTAACTTCATTTCATAATCTGCTCAGCCAAGCAAGATTTGCCTAATTTCTATTCTGACAGCCGTAGCGTTGTCTACAATGCAACCGGTTCCCCACACCGATGAATGAGTGAAAGGAGGAAGGGCAGGGGAGGCTGGGAAGCAATGTGCAGTCTTTGCAACAGCTTTACTTGAGTGCCACCTCCAGGCCTGAAGGAGAACCGGGAATAGGATTTCTTTTTTTGTATCAGGAGCAAATTGAGAAATTGCAAGTCACTTCTGGTGTGACAGAATTGGCCATCTGCAACTCTAACCCGGGGGACGCCTAGATGTTTGATGTTTTACCATCCTTGTAGGCGGCTTTTCTCATGTCCCCGCATGGGGAGCTGGAGCTGACAGAGGGAGCTCAGCCCGCTCTCCCCAGATCCAAACCACTGACCTGTCAGTCAGCAGTCTTGCCGGCACAAGAGTTTAACCCATTGTGCCACCTGGGGCTCTGGAATAGGGTTACCTGTTGAAGATCCGCTGGGGCTGCATCATGCTGTACATGATGTGGGTCATGTGGTCCTGGGCAGCCACCACTTCGGGAGGAGGGTCATACTTGTTCACAGCTGCAACCTGCTCCCCATAATTAAACAGGAAAGTGATCAGAAATAGTATTTCCATTCAAATAGCAGTGACAAAAGATGTTTAGGATAGATTTTCCTCCCAGCGACCCCGAGGACCATTCAGTCCACCTCCTTTTAGCCATGCGGGATAACACAATCCAAGACCTCCCAACAGATGGCCATCCATCCCCTGCTTTAACATCTCCAGAGAAGGGACGCTCCACCACACTTCAAGGCAGAATATTCCCCTGCCAAACAGCTCTTGCCATCAGGAAGTTTGTTCTCAGCCTGCTTTTAGGAGTTGTTAAACAGTATTTTAATGAGCTTTTATAATGTTTTTATTTTTGTATTAATTTGTTTTTTATTTGTCCATCGCCTTGGGCCTGCTTGAGGGCTGGGAGGCAATGCAGAAATACTTTAAATACATTAATGAATAATAAATACGAGATGTTCAATGTGTTGTTGAAGGCTTTCATGGCCAGAATCACCGGGTTGCTGTGAGTTTTCCAGTAGCATTCTCTCCTGACATTTCACCCACATCTATGGTAGGCATCCTAATAGGTTGTTAGGTCTGTTAGAAACTAGGCAAGTGATGTTTTATATATCTGTGAAATGTTCAGGGTGGGAGAAAGAACCCTTGTCTGCTTGAGGTAACTATGATTGTTGCAAATGGCCACCTTGATTAGCATTTAATGGCCCTGCAGCTTCAAATCCTGGCTGGTTGTAGCATGGGGGAAATCCTTTGTTGGGAAGTGTTACCTGGCCCTGATTGATTCTAGTCTGGAATTCCCCTGCTTTTTGAGTGTTGCTCTTTATTTACTGTTCTGATTTTAGAGTTTTTTTAAATACTAGTAGCCAGATTATGTTTATTTTCATGGTTTTCTCCAGCCAGCCAGGCCTTAAAGCACCCGGTAGGCTGTTAGGAATTGTGGGAGTTGGAGTCCAAAACACCTGGAGGGACGAAGTGTGCCCAGGCCTGCTTTAAGGCCATTCAATGTTAATCAAGGTGGCCAATTGCAACATTCACACCTGCCTCCAACAGACAAGAGTCCTTTCTCCCACCCTGGACATTATTCCACAGATATACAATATAAACTTCAGTTACCTAGTTTCTAACAGACCTCACAACCTCTGAGGATGCCTGCCATAGAGGTGGGTGAAACGTCAGGAGAGAATGCTTCTGGAACATGGTCATACAGCCCGGAAAACTCACAGCAACCCAATAAATACGAGACTCGACAGCTTACTAGATGATCTCAGCACAGACTCTTACAATCTAACCTGTGGTTCCTGGTCAAGTGGTCCCGGTAAAAAAAGGTTGGGGACCACAGTAATAAACAGATAATACCATCCACTGTGAGAAGTGGAAACAATGAAAAACACAAGAAGACCTTTGTTGGACAAGACCAAGGGACTATCCAATCCTGAACAGTATTTCCAATCAGGTGGCTTTAGGGCAGGCCTAGGCCTATTTTGGCCCTCTAGGTGTTTTGGACTTCAACTCCCATAATTCCTTACAGCCTGTATATGTGTGTATGTGTGTGTATGTACACGTATACAAATGTATGTATACATGTTTATGTGTACGTATATGTGTATATGTATGCTTATGTCTATATGAATGTATATATATATATATGTCTATATGCATACCCATGTATGTGTAATGTATGTATATGTGTACATAAACATGTATGTGTAAATGTGTGTATACATACATGTGTGTGTATCGTGCATGTGTACATGCATAATACAGGTGTATCTATACATGTGTATGTGTATATATGTATGTGTGTATATGAATACATATATGTGTGTATATGAATACATATATGTGTGTATGTATGTTTCTATGTGTATGTGTACATTTATGGGTATATCTGCATGTGTGTATATATATGTGTGTGTGGGCCGTTAGGAATTTGGGAGTTGAAGTCCAAAACACCTGGAGGGACGAAGTTTGCCCAGGCCTGCTTTAGGAGCTGCTGCAAGAAGGTCAGGACACCAGCTTTCCCTCCTCCCTTTGTCTTTTCCACAATCAGTATTATTTGCAGGCAAGGGGAAAGTGTCGTATCTGGCCAACGCATGCTCTGCTCTTGTCTTCTCATATGTTCTCTGCAAACTCTCCATCTAAATGGCACTGCTAAACTGAGAGACTTGCCTTCTCTTGCACTGTGATTTTCTTGTGATCCAGCTCTGTAAGTCGAAGCAGCATGAAAATCACCAGGAGCCAATAATCCGGGTGTTCCTGGTGGAAAGGTGACAAATTGGCTTCAGTTTCTTTTCAGTGAAGAACGTTTAAATTCTGCTGTTCCAGCTGATACATGAAAGGCTGTTTTGTCATACTTATAACATAGAATGTTAGAAAGGAAGGAGATGACCAAAGCAAAGAAAAGTGTAATTGACGCAACTTGCTATTTGGCCATCCTCTCCATCACGCCTTCCAATTGGAAGGAGCCGATCCCGAAGAGGTGGAGAAAAGGACAACACAGCAGAAAAAGTAGTATCAGAAACAATACATTCAAACCACAAGCCACACATTGTCAAATTCCTTTCCATTGCATCTGAATAAAGAATCTTGTCCCAAGCTTTTCAAATGCATCATGGGGTTTATGAACCTTAGCAATTGACTTAGGGACCATCTCATCCAATACTACCAAAACTAGCATGATGACATTGCTTATTCCACTAAGGTATGTTATTTTCAGACTCACCAGTGTTACCACCCTTCATTTTGGACTTAGTATATTCTAAGAATGTGAATATATATATTGCATTATGTATTATTATATTATGTTTCAGAATTGTTATTGTTGTTGTGAAACCACAGATGAAGCTGTGTTGACCAATCACCCTGAGGAAGGACCCTTGAGGTCCGAAATCGGCCCCGTAGGCGTTTGCTTCACCCTCTTTGGAGTTTGACCCCACTCCTGAATTATCACCTACGAGCCTGGACTCCTCAAGCTGCGAGCTGCGTTACTACATTCGGTCACTAGGGTGCATGGTCATCCCCTGCCGCTCTATATTACCCTATCTAACACCGATTGCAGCTTGTTGTCCTAATTTCCACCCGCGTGGGAGTTCCTGGCCGCAGCGACCTTTATATTTACTTTGGAAGCTACACTACTTATCATTACCGATACTAATGCTTTATTGTTACTTTTGTTGGGGATTTACACCACTTATCTACGTTGTCCTTTGGAAACTGCAACTCTCCGGCTGCACTTCCGTGTGACGCCGGGCACTAGCCACACCCACGGGGCTCTACACATCACGCACAGGACGTGTACACGCCTCCTGGCCATCCCCGTGTCGATCTACTTGGCATTACCCTTTACCGGGAGAGAGAGTCTGTTCCCAGCGGCTTCCTCTGTTGATAGAGGCTTTATGTTGGCTCCTCAAAAGTAACTTTATGTTGTGGCACCCCCGCTTCGATTCGCCATTCCGTTACTGTTATTCTAGCGGGCTCCACTTCCGCATCATGCTGGACATCAGTCACGCCCACTAGGATGGATGCGTGACGTGGACACGCCTTCCCCACACACTCCCCCCCTCTTCTGGTTACTGTAGCATTCAGCCGGTTGCTGTGGTCTGAACTGTGAGTTATACTGACTCTTTTTGATTATACATGGGATTATTTCCCAGTCAATGTACAGAACTGTATTGCATCTTTTGTATGATAATGTTCATCCCATGCGGTCTTCATCTTCTATGTATTGATGTGTAATATTGCATTTCTATATATATGTGTGTGTGTTTTGATACTGATATGTATGCGGGTCGCTCCCACTTTGTTCCCTGTATTTACTGTTGCATTATTGATACATTTTGATACCATTGGCTATATTGTTGCTCTTTTATTCAGATACATTTTTCTCTTAGTGTGTATTTTAGCACATCTATTTCTTGCCAATGAGAAAGCAAGATCTTTGGATTGTGAATGAACCTTCAAGCTAACGAGTGGATCAACTAGATGATGAGACAAATCCAGTGAGTAGGTATCCTGGAATGGGCTGGGGCACATATCCTGGCACGTAGTAAATGCTATGATGCATCAAATGGCAAATCACCATAGAATCTGTGATAAAAATGACCACACACGTGGACTCATGGCTGCTTTCTCTTTCACTTCCATCTTTCACATTTTCAATGGCTTCAATTAATTGAGGGGTTGTTATCCCATAGCAAACGGTTGTGTGGAAAGACTAAAAATCCCATCTGCAACTGAATAATTTTCAAGGAAGTGTAATGGAGACTTAATTATCCAAACTGAAATGAGGCTGGAAATATGCAATATAACAATCCCCGTAATTGTGAATGAACGTCGCAGGGATGTTTAAGACAATATAAAATATAGGCAGACACTAAATGGGAGCTAAAATTAATAAAAAATAAACTTTAGATGTCTGAAATATAACTTTAAGGGGACCAGTAATTAAGCATCAATGAGAAAATGAACATCTTGGCAGCCTGATTCGATGTGTTCCTTCAGAACAGCCAAGTCATGCTAAATCACTGAAATCCAGACCGATTCTGCACTGTCTTAACATAATTGCCACTTCATTAAATAACTGAAAACCCTTGCAAAATAATTGGATAGACGTTAAAAAGGACCAAAAAGCTGGTTTATCTAGTGAGGCTTAAACAATCTGAGGCTGAAGACAGTCTGATTGCTCATATTTGCTCCCTTTTTTACCCTTGCGTCCCTTTTCTCTGTCCATTGCCTTTTGACCTTTCTTCTCTGCCTTCTTGTCACTTAGCTACTTCCCACTATCATTCTTTAGACTTGGGACAGAAGTCTCTTTAGAATAACAACATGGATCTAATGACCAAAATGCCCTGTGGATGAGTGGCTCCATGCCATAACATTTATGCAAAGCATCCCTGGTCTCCGTTGACAAAGATTGGTGGATTTGCCAAAAAATTTCCTCTAACAATTTGCATTTTTCCTCACAAACAGACATGGGAAGCCCAGCCAACCTGTTATTTTTATTCCCTAGACAAAACGTGCACAAGAGACATTTCTAGGGCCTTGTGCCAAGCCACATCCACACAGAGGAAGTCACAGAGTAATATTTCTTCCTTGGGAATCATCTCAAAGAGTTATCTAAAAGCCATCAGAACAGAGATGCTGTTGCAGTTAATCTTCCACTCCGCTCAGGACAAGTTATAAACATGTGTTGTATCACCTGTTTTGCTGGCACTGACAAACGGGATGCCGTTCGTTGCTCATTCATCAGAGAGATTGTCAAATGCCTTGAATGAGAAGCAAGTCCATCTTGCAGCAATTGTGAACCCATTTCCAAAGCAAAGGGACTCAAAGGACATGGCATCCTTAAACATCTTCAGAAAGGGGAAGAGTGCCTACCACTTTGATTTTTTTCAGCATGTCTGATGAAGCTATAAGAGTTGGACGAAACCACAAAGGTCATCAAGTTCAACCCCCTTCTGCCAGCAGGAATAATAATAATAGTAATAGTAATAATAAAAGCACCAAAATCAGTGTATACAGAGCTATCGTACTGTCAATTCTCCTCTATGGGTCTGAAACATGGGTCACCTATCGCCAACACCTACGACTCCTCGAACACTTTCATCAGCGCTGTCTTCGCTAAATATACACTGGACCAACTATGTGACAAATGTTGCTGTCCTTGAGCAAGCAGGGATCGCCAGCATTGAGGCCATGCTATTGAGAACACAGCTGCACTAGGCAGGGCATGTCTCTAGGATGGAGGACCACCGCCTCCCAAAGATACTACTCTATGGTGAACTCGCCACGGGTCAGTGCAAGAGAGGCGCCCCCAAAAAGAGATATAAGGACTCCCTGAAACAACATCTCAGGCTCGGCCAGATTGATCACCAACAATGGTCCACCCTGGCCTCACATCGGGAGGCATGGAGAGGCACTATCCACAATGCTGCGGCCTCTTTCGAGAAGACAAGCCAAATGGGTCTTGAAGAGAAACGACAACGCAGAAAGAACCACAACTTGGAAACAACATCACCCAAGGAGACTTTCTGCTGTGCTTTCTGCAACCGAACTTGCCTATCTCCGATTGGCCTTTTAAGTCATCAACGTGCTTGTAAAAAGCATTGGATGAGTCCTTCCTGAATCTTCGTTCGCAAAGTAATGCCGAGAGAGAGAATAATAATAATAATAATATATTTATACCCCGCCACCATCTCCCTGAAGATGAGACCAAGCCCAATGACACATAAGTAAAAACAACACAGCAGCAAATAATAAGACAGTACAATCAATAAACACACATACAAGCAATAACACACAAAGTTTAAAACCATAATGGCCAGGCTAGATATAATATATTAAAATTTAAAAATAAATAAACACTGGACATGAACGGAGGTAGGATGTATCTAGCAGGAGGGTTTTAAAGGATAATGTGAGGAGATCAACCCATCAGGTAGTTAAAGTGCATCTGAGGACATTTTGCAGGGGATTGGTCAAGCAGGGCATTGAAATGCGGTCACGCAGGTAGGCGGGTCCCAAACCGTTCAAAGCACTCCTCAAATACGCCCTTAAAGCACTCCTGACAGATGGCCATCCAGACTCCAGAAAAGGAGACTGCCATATTCTCAGGCAGAACATCCCACTGTCCAACAGTTTTTGCCATCAGGAAGTTCTTCCTAATTTTAGGTGGAATTTCCTTTCCATAGTTTCAACAAGACTTGTTCTGAAGAGATTAGCCACTGCCTTCCTCTGAGGCAGTTCATGGCAAGGGATAGAAACCTACATGTTCAAAGTTGTAGACCAACACTCAAACCACTACACTACGCTGATTCTCAGTAGTTTTATTGGTTAATAGCCCTGAACATTTCCTTGGTTTCAGGTATAAGGAAATGGTTTCTGAGATGGAAATTGTTCTTGAGTATCCTGAAGAAGAGAACCTTTCGAACTTGGAGGAGGTCAGAAACTTAGATAAAATGTAAAATGTAGAGATGTTTACGAAAGAGAGCACACACAAGAACAAGACCATGAGAACATGGAGAGGTGAGTATGTGAGAGAAAGCCATTTGGATCAAAGCTCCTTACCCAACAAGTTTTGTCTACTACGGGGCTCTGATTTGGGACAGAATATCTGCTGCTTGTGAGATTGCCTCCTGTTAGGCCATGGATTACTCAAGTAAATGTAAATGTATCTAGTATTTAAGTAATTGCCTTTAAGATTAAATACTTCTCTTAACGGTGGTACAATGAGATAAACCCTTGTGCTGGCTAAACTGCTGACAAGAAAGTCGGCAGTTCGAATCTGCAAGACAGGTGAGCTCCCATGTGTCAGCCCCAGCTTCCCATTTGGGGACCTGACAGAAGCCTCCCACAGGATAGTAATACATCAGGGTGTCCCCTGGGCAATGTCACTGCAGACAGTCAATTCTATCATACCAGAAGCAACTAGCAGCTACTCAAGTTGCTCCTGACATGATTAAAAAATACCCGTCTCTTCTTGGTGCCCAGACCCTATTTCCGCAGTGTCTAGGCACTGAGAAGAGTCCCCAACACTATGAAACTCAACAGACTCCTATTGCCTTGTGTCACACAAGCTAGTCAATTCCGCTATCACAGAAGAGAGTCAGATGCTCCTTTCCAAACTATTATGCTTTTCCTCTTCTGGCCTTTCCTCACCTGCACAGGATTGTTTAACAGATTCAGCCCTCTCAGGAGAAGCAGGGATTCAATATATTCCAGCTCACCAAGCTCAGACACCTAGTTAAGATTCAAGGGGAGAAAGAGTATTTATTAAAAAGGAAACTGGGCAAGGAAGGTGAGAAGCAGTCCCTGCCCAAAGGTGGGTGGATCACACCATTCTTTGCAAATTCAGAAAAAGAATCTGAAATGGATAGAGAGACAGCTAAACATGACACTAGACATAGAACATGACACAGTCCCGCCAAATGTGTTTGAGAAGAAGGCGGGACTGAGAGCAGGGCCTCACCGGACAATCTTAATGTCCGAGGTGGAATGTAGAGGGAAATATGTTCGGACAAGTAAGCTGGGCTGGAACCATATAAGGCTTTATAGGTCAAGACCAGCACTTTGAATTGTGATCGGAAATGCACCGGCAGCTAGTGGAGCTGACACAACAGAGGGGTGGTATCCAATGTTCTGCTGGCCCGTTTGGATAAGCGAGACTCTACTGTACCTAAAAGCCTGAAATAGCACAATTCTGGGGAAAACAACCTTATTATTTGAAAAATGTGTTTAATTATAAAGTCTGGTCTTTTATTTCATCTATTTCACTTTTGTCCAGAATGGTCCAGACTCAAGACAACTAAAGAGAAGAATGAGAACAGGTGCAGATAAAGAGAAGAAGAGGAGAAAAACAGATAAAAAGTTACCATGTTAAAATATTATTAAACAAATGATATTAAAAATCCCATAAATAAAAAGAGCAGTGCCAACTGGGGTTTTCTTTCAGCGGCCACGCAACTGACAAAATCCCACCTTAGAAGAATGCGGTGGAGGCCGGCCTTGTGTTTTGCTTAGGAATTTAACAGGCTGGGAGCAGCCACCAAGAAGGGCTTTGACTACGATTCCACTAATGCAATATTATGGGAAAGAATACAGGCATTAAAAGTAAAAGAGGAGAAATTACCTGGTTGTCTTCTAGGTTGATCTCTTCCAGCAGCGGGTGCTCTTCCAGCCCTTCCAAACTTTTGATCTGATTGCCAGACAAGTCCAAGACCTGCAGCACTTTTAGATCTTCCAAGCCAATCGCTTTTTTGATCTGGTTTGATTTCTACGGAACGGAATTTGAAGTTTGAAAAGCCCTTGAAAGGGGAAATGATAAAGCACTAGCTATGCTGTCTCTTAAACAAACTGAACAAATGCCAAACTTTGCTGCGAATACACCTCCATGCCATTTGATGTCTATATGCTAGACTTTGTGGTGTAATGTAAAATCACGCATCGTTCACGTTAGATCAGTCCACACACTGTCTTGCCAGAGAAGAAAATATGCCACACATATGATCAATAAAGAACAAGTAGTTTACTCTTGATAATGCAGAACAACATATGTAAAACCATGTTAATGGTTGCAGCACTTCACATAATGTCCTTTTAGAGAGATGTAAAGTGGTCTTTTGATGTCCATGTGGAGAATCTCCATCCAGCAGCTCATGAAGGAAGAGCATACCCCAACCTGTGTCTCTCTCACACTCTGCAAGCACCTGAACAGCTCAACCCTGAAAATGTAACAGTAACCAAAACTCCCAGGCTCGGCTAGCTCCCTGGGCTGATTTTTTACATGCCCTAACTAAGTGTTTCCCAGCCACTGTGCCGCGGCACACTACTGTTCCATGAGAGATCATCAGGTGTGCCCTGGGAAACAGGAGGGAGCTCGGCCTTGGAGGTGGCCCCCTCCCCGTAAACCACGCGCAGGGGAGGAGGAGCAGGCCAGCGGGGGAGCGAGGGGGTCTCTCCCCCCAGGCTGGAGGCAAACCACAAGAATGGGCCCCAGTGGCTGGCCCTGGTGAGCCCAAAGGATGTGGCAGCAAGGCATGAGGGAGGCCTGAGCATGCGGAGGGCAGGGTGGAGGCCCCCTGGGGCAGGGAGGTCGCGGCGGCTTGTGTCAAGGCCCCCGAACGGCTGGTAAGGATCTCAGGGAAGCCCTTCCCGGAAAGGAATGGGCCGAGCCCCGGGGAGAGCTTGCTCCGCTGCAGGCTGGGCCTGAGCCTGGAGAGAGGTAGCCGGAGGCCCCCACGGGGGAAGCCAGGAGTCCCAGCGGGGGATACCAGGCGGCGTGGGGGCAAGGCCTCGAGAGGAGTAGGCAGAGAGAAAGGGGGCAGCGCCAGGAGCCCAAAAAGACCGGGTCTCCGAAGCCAGAGATAGTTGCTGGCACTCACTGCTGCCACTGCAGCTGCTCCTCTCAGCTGATCGTAATCAGCTGATACAGGCACAAAAACTGGGACAGGCCCAGTGTATAAATACATTTTAAAACATATTAACTATATGTATTACTGTGGTAGAGTGCCATTTGTGTCATTTTGGTTGGTGGTGTGCTCCAGAATTTTATAAATGTAAAAAGTGTGCCGCTGCTCAAAAAAGGTTGAAAAACACTGCCCTAACAGACTTGGCCATGGATCAGATTTTGGAAAATTACCATTTGCTTGACCACATGGTTGAACCATGGATCAATTTGGGGTAGAATCCCTTGAAATGCACTGGGCTTGGACCCAGAGATGCCATGCATAAACTGAAGGCAAGTGAGGTATTTGGCCTGTATAAGGAAGATGGACGGTTTGCTCCTGCCTTCTCTGTTTCATTACAGATCCCATGAGCCCCATCATGTAACATCATAGTGTCCCAATCATTCCTGATGAGTAATTTGGTGTGCATAGAAGGGAAAGCCAGGAAAATCCTACTGTTCTTTTTATCTTCCTCAGGCCTCAACCTGCTGAATTTAGGCAGCGTGAACATTTGATGTATAGTGTTAAGATAAATACAGTTGGCCCATTCACGGTGCCAACAATAGCTGCGACTGAAAGGCACATACGAATAAAGCCTGAGACTCCTGCATAGAGGATGCCACAAATGTGAGAAATACAGCAATGCGAATATTTTTCTGTTCATCTCTAAGCAAGCTTAACTGAAACCCCAACATTATTACATATATCTCTCATCTGAACCTTTACGTTTTTTGGGTTTTGTCATTTTAAATCTTTCTCTACACAGACAAGGCTGAACCTGGGTTTACTTTTTGAGGCTGTGTCATCTCAGAAAATTATGGTTTGTGAAAGGCACCTAATGAATTTGCTGCGGAAGTGACAACGCTGAATCAGGGACCTCCTGGTTTACAGCGCCGTCTCTTTGCAAAATTACATCAGCTCTACTATATAAATTCGTCGAATGAAATATTTCGCAGAAAGACCATCTCTATTTGGCATCGTTTTTCATAGATGGATACCAGTGTGGCACCAAAGGTGCTACTACGGCAATGAATAAATCCACAAGAATTCTTTTTAGCCAGAGCATAGCAAAGGTTTGCAATCTTGTTTCACTTACTACAATTCAATTAATTTAAGATTCTAGGTTTTACCACGTATTCCTTTCCTTCTCAGTTCCACCCAGATACCCTACAGCCAACTCTTATATCTGCTTTTAAAATTATTAATCAAATCCAAAGGAAGAATCCATGGGGTAATATGAGGGTTAAGCAATGTTCCCTCCCTATTGCTAATACATTCTGTGCCTTCAGGAGAAAACAGGACAAATGTCATTGGAGATTCTGGTGTTTGTGCCTGTCGTTTATTTATTTTATTTACCACATTTCTATAGCGCCCTTCTCAGCCTGAAGGTGACTCGGGGCGGTTTGCACAAGGCAATCTCCACCCTCCAATCAAAACACGACCAAAACAAACAAACAATAACCATATTATACAACAATTAGCAATTAAAAACATACAATTACAGTTCTCAGAGTCACGATTGAAATGACTCAAGTTTCTTTCTTTAAATATCAAATGATGTTGTTGTTACCTTAGACCAATGTTTCCCAACCTAGGGGTCGCAAGGGGGGGGTTTCAGAGGGTTGCCAAAGACCATAAGAAAACACATATTTCAGATGGTCTTAGGAACCCTTTTGGCAGAGAAGGCTGAAGATCTGTCCCACTGTCCTTCTCTTCCTTTTTGGTGTTAGTGAACTACAACTCCCAGAATTTAAAAACAGCCCCCCCCAACCACACCAGTATTCAATGTTGGCCATGAAGGTAGTGTGCCAGGTTTGGTGCAGATCCATTGTGGGCTGGGTTCAGAGTGCTCTTTGATTGTAAGTGAACTATAAATCCCAACAACTACAACTCCCAAATGTCAAGGTCTATTTTCTCCAAACTCCACCAGTGTTCACATTTGGGTATACTGAGTATTTGTGCTGAATTTGGTCCAGTTAATGAAAATACATCCTGCATATCAGACATTTATCTAATGATTCATAACAGTAGCAAATTACAGTTATGAAGTAGCAACGAAAATAATTGTATGGTTGGGGGGTCACCACAACATGAGGAATTGTATTAAGGGGTCACGGCATTAGGAAGGTAGTCATTTGGGAGTTGTAGTTCACCTACAATCAAAGAGCATTCTGAACTCCATCAACAATGGAATTGAACCAAACTTGGCACACAGAACTTCCATGACCAACAGAAACTACTGGGAGGGTTTGGTGTGCACTGATCTTGCATTTTGGAATTGTAGTTCACCTACATCCAGAGAGCACTGTGAATTCAAACAATGACCAATCTGGACCAAACTTGGCATTATGACTCAATATGCCCAAATGTGAAGACTGGTGGAGTTTGGGGAAAATAGACCTTGATATTTGGGAGTTGTAGTTGCAGGGATTTCTAGTTCACCCACAATCAAAGTGCATTCTGAACCCCACTAATGATAGAATTAGGCCATACTTCCCACACAGAACCCCCATGACCAACAGAAAATACTGTATTTTATGATGGTCTTTGGCGACCTCTCGAACACCCCCTTGTGACCCCCCCCCAGGGGTTCCAACCCCCAGATTGAGAAACACTGGTCTATTTGGTGTAATTTCCAGGACAATGGTTGGGAGCTGACTGCCACTCTGATCAGGAGTAACTCTACCACAACCAACTTGACTCTTTACAAGGCAGTTGACCCTATGGACTAAGAGATCCAGACCAAGCCTTCAACTTGGGTCTTCTTCAATTCCATCTTCCAAAAATGCCACGTATCTTAGTGATGCAATAAATATATTTTCCTATTAGTCTTAATGCAGAAAGGCCAACCTTTCTGTGCATAAGCAATTATATCCTTGCCGACCACATTTCTCTTCCATTGCTTATTGAAATCTCTTGGGAATCTTCCCATTCTGGTAATAAATATTTAGGAAGAAGAGATGGATGCTCTTTTGCAATTTTGGCTGAGTAGTTTTGCCCTTGACATTTCCCCCTGGTTTTTAAATATTTAATCAGGCTATTAACCTCGCTGTCCATTTCTCTGTAGGCAGCTGTTAAAAATGCACATCTGGGGTGTCTTTGCCATCAGGAGCTCAAAGCACAAAAAGGAGAAGGCGTCAGCAGGTTGGGAGGGGAAGTCAGAGAAGGAGTGCAATCTGATTTGGGAGCTGACCTGCGCCAGGCCTGCATTCATAGCGAAGGGAAGGTGAGCAATCTGCACCTGACCTGTCATCTCAGACGAAGACGTGGATTTAAGCTTAGATCAACCTTGAACTCAGGTTCTCTTCTAAGCTCTACATTCCAGCCCTCCTTTCCTTGGTCCTTCTGCTTGATCTGATGCAGTACAGGATAAGAGAACCTCAGCTAATGGGGATCTTTTTTGGTCTTCTCCAATCCCAGAGCTCATCAGCTAGTCATAGCTGAAGACTTTGATTCCTTCCCCACCACAAAATACCTCTCTAGCGATGATAGGCTTGGTGCGTTAGCAATAAGAATCCCACAAAAGCCATCCTGATGACAATCCATGGCCTTCTTCATACATCCCAGACTGGCGAACATTACAGCCATCATTATGTCCATAAATATCACATGTCTTAAAGGAGGCCTGCATGCAGACTGATGTCCACTAGACTCAAAAGGACTTAACAAGTAAGTGGACCGAAGGTATGATATATCTTTGGATATTTTTTTCGTGTCAGGAGCGACTTGAGAAGCTCAAAGACACTTCAGGTGTGAGAGAATTGGCCATCTACAAGGATGTTGACCAGGAGATGCCTGAATGTTTGATGTTTTACCATCCTTGTAGGAGACTTGTCTCATGTCCCCGAAAGGGGAGCTGGAACTGACAGAGGGCATTCAACCCGCTGTCCCCAGATCCGAACCACGGACCTCTCGGCCAGCAGTCCCGGTGGTAATCCATTGCACCACTGGGGGCTTCAAGTCTTTAGATAGCTTTAATAGACTACTGCTTTGATACAACATCTAGAAAATCAGCAAGGCTATCACTAAATCTTACTCCATTTGGAGACTCATTTCACAGTGTGGTTGGAAACCAAGCCACATAACTAATCTCATGTATTCTTCCATTGGTAGGTTTTCTTATGCAGGAAAAATAGACTTACCAGGCAGAGGGTCTTGATGGGCAGGTTTTTCAGGCCCCTGATTGATGTGATCTTGTTATTTGCCAAGCTCAGATACGTCAGACTGTGGCACTTCTCTAGACCTTGGATCATTGTGATATTGTTGTCTGTACATCAGTATTAGACTTAAGGAATAAAACTGCACCAGAATAAAAAACAAAATCAAGAGCTCAACCCAGTTAGGCTGAATGTTAGCAGCATAATAGCAGAAGATGCCTTCTCTTTCCTCTCTGAATTCCCTCTGGAAAATGCCAATGCTATAGTTTAGGTGAGTCTGTAAGAATCTTCAAGTGAGCTCCTGTCACTATGTGGCTGAGCCTTGACTCTTGTGGAGGCAGACAACAAACTATTGTCAAAGGCTTTCATGGCTGGAATCACTGGGTTGCTGTAAGTTTTTTGGGCTGTACGACCATGTTCCAGAAGCATTATCTCCTGATGTTTCCCCTGCATCTATGGCAGGCATCCTCAGAGGCTGTGAGGCCCTGAGCACTGAACTGAAACTTTTTGCTCTCTGATGGCTCATTATTCACCAACTTTGTTTAATTATTTTAAAATTATGTCTATAAAATTACCTTCAGGCTATGGATATAAGGTGTACATGAAATGTAAATGAATGTCATATTTGGATTTGGTTCCCATCTCCAATATATTTCATTTTGTATGCATATGTCATGCAGATATTCCAAAATAAAATCTGAAACACTTCTGGAGTGCTTTGTGGTTTGTGTAATCATCACCCAAGTTTCAAACTGGTTCCAGGATGTCCTATGTAATCATTTGCACAGTGGAACCATGTTTTTCAATTAAATGCATTAAATAGTCAATATAGAAGGGCCTCATGGTTAGCATATATCAGGGCTGTCCAACTTCTACCGGACCGGGGGCCTGAGTTCCGATCAATGATCACCTGGGGGGCCTCAGGGTCTGCCTCCGCCCCTGGCTCCGCTCCCTCCCTGGCTCTGCCCCCGCCACAGCTCCGCCCTCCCCTGGCCCCGCCCCCTCCCTGGCTCCAGCCCCGCCCCCTCCCCCGGCTCTGCCCCCTCCCCGGGCTCCAATTCCATATCTATATATATAAAGGAACAGTCGTCATGTGAAGACTACCTCAAACAGAGAAACCTTACAATGCAGAAACACAAAACTTGCCAACAGAAATAGGCCTCAAGCAAGGTACGTTTGTAGCAAAGAAACTTCCCCCAACCTAAAAGGCCCCAAAAACAACGAGTAAAAATAAAACTACATTTCCCAGCATCCTCCAGGGCTGCCAAAGACTCCCCAGCCTCTACATTCTGACAACATGATTGGCTGCCAATAAGGGCGGTTTGCATAACTGCTGTACTGGCCAGCCAACATGAACATTCTGACCCATAACAAACTGTCAAATGAGTGCCACAGCCTCCTCCAACACTTTCAAATCAGAAGACCATGATGGAGATCAACACCATTCAAGGGGCTCTTCTTCCTTTCCCAAAAGATCTCCAGTGGCTTGGAATTCCACATTAGTAAGAGGACCATCCAGCAACAATGGGGTTTGCCAAGGAGGGTGCTCCAGCCCCTCTATATGCTGGCTCCAAGGGATGGAGGTCATCACCAAGTACCTTCTGATGCCCAGCGCTGGAAGAGCTCCCACAGATGGCCTGTCCATGAGGAAAGCCTCATCGGACATTGACCAATGGGTGCAAAAGACACAGAGCAGGACATCTTGAAAAAGAGAGGAGCAGAAAGTAAGCTAGACATGAAGATCTTGAGAAAGGTGTCTAAAAAGGATACGGAAAGGATTTTTAACAGTCCCCAACAGACACTGGGCGCACCTGTGAAGATAGAGATTCCCTGACAGGACAAGCCCTCCCAAGCTGATCCGTCCTGGCCATGGTACAAGTCAAACTCGAAGGACTGCAGGCAAAGAGCTGAGGCACAAACATAAAACACCCAATTCACTAACAACAATTCCAACCCTTACATACTCAGACTTTCTTGCATCTCCTAAATAGGGCACAGCAACGCGTGCCGGTACAGCTAGTATTTAATATTAACATAAGGGGGGAGGGAGGAAATGCCACACATGGGAGGCATAATTAAACAATTCCATATATTTAATATTAACATAAGGGGGGGGGGAGGGAGGACGAAAGGGTGGATGGATGGATGGGTGGAAGGAAGGAAAGTGAAAGAGAGAGGGGCAAGGAGGGAGGGAGAACAGTTGAAAGGAAGGACGAAAGGGTGTGTGGGTGGAAGGAAGGAAAGAAGGCGAAAGAGAGGGAGGGAGGAAAGAAGGAAAGGATGGAAGGAAAGGAAGAGAGGGAGTAGAAAGAGAGAGAGGGAAGGGGGAGGAAAGAAGGCCGGGCGATGGAGGCGAGTGCGCTGAGGGCCTGAGCTCCTCCGAGATGGAGCAGCAGCAATCCTGAGGAGGAGGAAGCGAGCGAGAGGAGAAAGATAGAGAGGGAAGGGGCAGGGAAGAAAGAAGGATGAAAGGGTGGAATGAAGGAGGGAGGGAGAAGAAATGTGGCTCACCTTAATGCTGAATGCTTCCTTGCAATAACTCCCCTCCCTGGGAAGGGAGGGAGGATGAGAAGGAGGAAGGAGCGCTGCCAAGGGGGTAAGCCATGCGGCCGGGTCGCTCTTCCTGTTTGCTGCCAAGGGGCGGGGCCGAGGCGTCACTCCTTCCCATTGGCCCCCTCCCTCAGGAGAAGAGGAGGCGGCCAATAGAAAGCCAAGGGGCGGGACCAAAAATAATAATAAAAAATAATATTTTTAATTGAAAAAAATATTTTAAAAATATTTTAAAAAATATATTATTTATTGCAGGAGGGTAAGGGGCCGTAGCCAAGGGGCTAGGGGGCCGTGTGTGGCCCACGGGCCGCCTGTTGGACAGGTCTGGCATATATACTTCACATGTAAAAGTTTAGTCTTTGACATCTTCATTGAGCAGGGAAAACTCTCATTTGAAATCTGGGAGAATGCCTGCTGGTGAGAGGAGACAGCAGAGATTGGAGGAGGATGAATAAGTGACACCAAGCTCTATTCCTGCAACTTAAACCCATTGCTCTATTATGTGTCTACAGCAGCAGAAACAAGCTCAATATGGCATCCTTTCAAATATTTCTATGAGGGCTGAATGAAAAGTAATACCTCCACCTTCGTAACTCCTCAACAGATGGCAGTACTGGTACATGGCAGGTACTGGCTTGTTCAGTAGACGCTCCTCTACAGTTCCGTTTTGGTGGAAAGCCTTAGCACTGAACGGTTGTGTTGTGACAGTGCAAAGTATGGAACCCTGCGCAGACAGTCGGTCAATACAACTTAAGCAACCTGCAGTCATTGAATTCTTGACAGCAGAAGGTGTCACCCCAAAAGAGATTCATTAGAGAATGCAAGTTGTTTATGGTGATTGTGTTGATGTGAGTACTGTGCATTGTTGGGCAAGTAAGTTTAAAGATGTTGAGGTGGGAATATCTGACTTGCGTGACAAACAAAGAGTTGGACGTCCTGTGACAGCAACCACCGAGTTTCACAAGCAAAAGGTTGACAGATTGATTCAGGATGATTGTCATATCAGTCAGAAAGAAATTTCAAGCATAATTGGCATTTCTGTTCCCGATAATGAAAGAAGATCTGCGGGGACATCATTATGTTTCCGATGAAGACGTTGAGAGAACTGTGAGACGCTGGTTGTGGAAACAAGAGTGTTGACTTCTTCCATGACGGCTTTAAAAAACTTGTTCATTATTGGCAGATATGTATCCAAATATCTGGTGGTTATGTGGGAAAGTGAATAGTGGTAGTTAAAGAGCACATTCTAAGGATTATTTATGCGTTTGAGTTGTTAAAATATTCCCACCCAAACCCAAGTAATGAAGGTGGAGGCATTACTTTTCATTCAACCCTTTTACATGGCTATCATGGTCCCTTTCCCCTCCAAGCAAAACATACCCACCTTTCTAAGCCACTCCTCAAAGTTTCCTGACCTTTGCTCATCGCTGCACATTTTCCGCATGGTCAATATCCTTCTTGAGTTATGGTGCCCAGAACTGAGCACAGTATTCAAGGTGAGGATTGGCCAACACAGAATAGAGTAGCACTATTACTTCCTTCGATCTAGACACTGTGTTCTTTCTATACAGGTCAGAACAGGAAAAATAAATCAACTGAGGCCCCTGTCAAAACATCTGCTAGTTTCCACACCAGGGGAGAGTGGGTTCAACTGCCCCTTGCTTATATTCCCAGTTTTGTAAGAATGAGCCCACTGGGACAGCCAAATGACACCAGCCCTGGATCACTTCAAATGTGGCTTTTGTTAAACATTCATTGTTAGTGAAGGACCTGAGAGCTTTTGGAACCCATGATCCAATTTGGATTCACAATCCACTATTTGCCCAGAAAAGAAACATACTTCCTGCTGTTCCCACTGTAACAAAATGGTATGGAGAACAGGAAAGACAGCGCTGAAGCAGGCACACCGGTGTGTTGAAACCCACAGGGATTTGAAATTTGAAGCGAGATCATCAATAAAGTCTGGGAATTCAGTCAGCAGTGCTAACAAACCAATTTGGAGAGTATTAATGGCCTGCTGCAAATGCTTTGTCAGGTCTCCACGCCTGAAAAGAATGTATCCCTCTTTTTTGATTTTGAAGCAACACATTTGAGGAGATGGATTTATAATCTTGTCAGGTGTGCGCACGTCAATGTGCTGGTGTGTGCGCGCGCTGGGTGCTTATTTGCAACTGTCAAGGAAAGCCATAATGACCTCCCCGATCTGCATTGCAGTTTCCAGAAGTACAAGAAGAGGCGTTTTGTTCCTGTCAATTCGGCAGCGGATCTTCTGCAAACCGCTTACAGCATGTCAGTTCATTTGTAGGTTACAGCGGGATTGTTTTTGTCTCCTTCTCATTTTCCTCCCCGGGTTTGGCAAGGAACAGATGAGGAGGAAATTATCACCACTGATAGCTAAAGATATTTTGGTATCGGATGTGGAATTCCAAATTGTTTCTTCCTGAAGATGGGCACACTGTTAACATGCACTGGGAAGTTCTCCTTAAACAAACATAATGAAAACAAATGGGAACTGTGCAACAGTGCTCTGAGTTGTGCTTCTGTTTGTGATATTCAATTCTAGTTGGCCCCACAGAACCCAAAAAAGGCACTATCACAGGGTGTTCTTGGCAAGATTTCTTCAGAGGAGAATTGCCCTTGCCCCTTAGCTGAGGCTGAGAGAGTGTGACTGGAGGGCATTCAGAACTTCACATTGTAGGACCACCTCAGCAAAATTCAAAAAATTGCTATAGAGAAGCCCCAAAAGAATGGAATGAGTCAAAGCAGAGGCAAAGACAACTGGCAAAATGTGAATAATTATATAGGCAGTCCCCAAGTTGCAAACAAGACAGGTTCTGGGTTGTAGGTTTTTTTGGGGAGCCCGAAAAACCTTCAACAATACATTAAGACAGGTTCTGTAGGTTTGTTCTTAAGCAGAATGTGTATGTAAGTCAGAACAGGTACATTTTTCAGTGTAACTCCAGCCACATACATATACATATATATATCTCCTGACTTTCAGAAAAAAAACTAAAAACTCTGGGATCAGGTTTTGGTCAATAATGGGAGCGAGGCAATATGAGATTGTAAATTTATTTTAATGACCTAGACTGGCCTCGGAATATGGCCTGGACTATGTGATCTTAATTGTTGTTTTAATGTTATGTTTTAATTGGTTGTTTTTAATGTTTTGTTTATCCACTGAAGTATGTATGCCACGGTTACATCAAGGCTGGACTATTGCAACGCTTTATACGTGGGTCTACCTCGGTCAGTAACTTGCAAGCTCCAGATTGTACAGAATGCTGCCGCCAGGCTCCTCACAAAAACACCTATGAGGTGTCACATAACGCCATCCTTACAGCATTTACACTGGCTGCCGGTCGAGTACAGAGTCCTTTATAAGGCCCTGACCCTGACACTTAAGGCCTTGCGGGGCCAGGGTCCTACATACCTAAAAGACCGTCTGATACCATCTATCCATCCGAGAGCACCACAGCCAGCCGACGAGAACCTTCTCTGTGTCCCGGGTCTGAGAGAGGCTCATTTGGAGTCCACGAGACAGAGATCTTTTTCCGTTGTGGCCCCTGTCCTGTGGAACTCTCTGCCGCCAGACCAAAGAGCCATCTTCGACCTGCCTTCATTTCTGGCGGCACTTAAGACATGGCTATTTAGAAGAGCATATGCATAAGTGACAATCAGTGACCTGGAACCTGTCTATTCCCATATTTTAACATTTTAACATTTTAAATTTTAATATTTTAGTATTGTAGATGCCTAGCTGTGTAAGTCACCCGGAGCACATTTGTGGAGGGCGACTCATAAATAATAAAATTAGTTAGTAGTTAGTTTAGTTAGTTAGTATACATGTGGCATTATATTGAGCCGCTCCGAATCTTTGGGGAGAGGCGGCTTACAAGCTCGAATAATAAATACCTCGGGGAGTGGCGGCATACAAGCTCAAATAATAAATAAATAAATTGTTGCCTTTGTAAGGCTGCCTTAAGTCCGCTTCGGGGTTGAGAAAGGTGGAATGCAAGTATGGTAAATTAGATAGACAGACAGAGCTAGCTTTGGATTGCATAGAGAAGGATGAACAACCATGTGGTGTTTGTTTTACTATCTTTACAGAAGATTTCGCCCCACTTTCTGTCCCTGTGATCATTGAATTTTGAAAATTTTGGCTTGTTGTGGAAACAAGGATTGGTGATAAAGCTTCAGAGAAGAATCCTTTTTCTCATTGTGACTCTTCCAGGAGTGAACTTCCCTTCCGAGGGGTAGATTTCTCTCACTTCCTGTTGTCTCACTCTGGTTCTTAACTATGAATTGTTTGTAAGGTGGATGTTTGTAACCCAGGGACTGTCTGTATTGCAATAATCCCATATACTTTAATCCTGATAAGTCCTGACCTAGATTCAAAGGCAAAGACAAATGGCAAAACCCAAAGAGTGATACCGCAAGAATCCTGAATACCTTAGACCAATACAGATGAGCCCTTGCAATATAACTCTTTCGCTTTTGCTAGTTGTCTTTACCGCTGGATTCTAACTCAAGATTCAAAAGAGAATCTTCGATGGCTAAGCAGGGAATTGCACCCTGGTCTCCTGGAATCCTTTTCATATGACTATACCTCACTGAGATGGAATTTCTTTATAGACGGGACAACGTTCACCCTTGAAACCATAGGGCCATCCCATCAAACCACAACCCAGCTGTAAAAACCTAGAAGAACCCTGTTTTAGATCCAATATGTTGCTACAGACAGTACTCCAAAAGGAATTGAATGAGTCAATACAGAGCCAATGAGAATGCCAAAACCTAGAATTATCTTACAAAACCTAGAGTTATCCTACAAAACCTAGAGTTATCTAATCTTGTTTAGACCCGTCTGGATGAGCCCTGAGTTGGGATTCAGATTTATAAATGAATGCCTGTAAAGCAGGAAGAAAGTCCTGATTTCTCTGGAGAACTTAGCATATTTACCGGATGAAGGAATAAGCAAAGTGTTTTGGTTTTTAAAAAAATATTAGGGAATTTATGCTGTGGAAATATCTTATTTTTTAATTTATATATATATATATATATATATATATATATATACACACACACACACACACACACACCCTTTCTCTCTTTTTTTTCACTGGAGTATTTTGGATCCTTTAAATAAATTAGACATGGAGATGGCAAGTTCACATGCAGAGGATGTGCAAACTATGCAATGGCTTTCACCAAAGGAAAGGGGAGATAATGTGACACCCTGTTTTGTTTTCATTGATCTTCATGGCCGATTGGATTAATGTCTGATCTTGACCATTTAGAAGTCTGCTCCTCTTCTATCTCAGAGCCTCTCTCTTCATCAAGGGGCATATCACTCAACTGGCGCTTTTTGATTTGGAAGCAGGAAGGGAAAATGGAGTGTTTTCTTAGCCCGGCAGCTTCAAATCCCTGTTGTTCTAGGCAGGACGTCACAGTTCATTTTGCCATATTGCTGGCGACAATACAAATGAGCCAAGTCGAGATAGTGAAGTGCTTGCATTCAAAGCAATTCTTTTTTCAAAGGAAAAAAAGCTCTCTCTCTCTCTCTATTCAGATGAGCAATTATCAGCCTTGGCCCCCATTTCATTCCTGTCACATTATTTCTGCTCCTGCAAGGGGAAATTATAATTGCAAAGGGAGTGAGCCGCTAGGCCACAAGCTGACAAGAACCATGTCAGCCAAATGCCTTGTGAAACACGCAAATAATGTAACCTGAACACCTGGGACTGAGCTCTCTATTGCCCAGCTAAAAACCAGCTGAAATCAAATCTGTCAGGCATGACATTAGGTTCCAATGCATGCTACGTTGGCAGGATATAGGGTGACATGGGGGACAAGCACAAGGCAGGAAGGATATGGGTCCTGGGATGGGAAAGGAACAGTAGCAAGTGTCCGGAGGCCTTAAAGCAGGACTGAGCTGACTCTGAAGATCCAAAACCAGGGGCCTGGGAGGAAGCTTATGGGCTGCAGTTTAAATTTTTTTGCTTTAAAGCAGTGCTTTCGAATATGTGGCCTTCCAGCTGTTTTCAGCTTCAGCTTTCAGAATTCCTGGCCATTGGAGAAGCTCGTGGGCCATTGAACAACAGCTACTGGAGAAAAAAAAGGATACATAAGATGGAAGGGGTTTATCTTTTGTGTCCTATTTGTGAGAGCTGTGGCCTGAGGCTTTAAAACAGGACTGGGCTAACTTTGATGCAAAACTAGGGGGCCTAGGAGGAGCCTTATGGGCTATAGCTTAATCACCTTTGCTTCAGCAGTGGTTCCCAATCTTTGGTCCTCCAAGTGTTTTGGCCTTTAGCTCCCACAATTCTTAATACCTGGGATTTCTGGAAGTTGAAGTCCAAAACACCTGGAGGACCAAAGGTTGGGAACCACTGCAAAGATTTTGGTGAAGTCATTGAGGGCAACTCATTTCACAGGCACCAGCCATAGTATCTAAATGGAATCTAACAGACTGTTGAGTAACAGATATTGGGGGAAAGTGGGCAGATGAGATGGAACAGTTCGTTCTTCATGTTCTTTTTGTCAGAGAACAGGTTTTGGTCTTTGGGGAGAAATGGGGGTGAGGGAAGGAGCCCTCCCAACTCGTTCTCCAGTAGTCCTCTGTGATGGTTCGTGGGCCTGAGTGGATGGCTTTGGGCTGGCTGAGATAGCCCCGGGGCTAGAGTGATGGCCCATAAGGGAGTTTTTTTCACACCAGAAAAACTTGAGAAACTGTAAGTCACTTCTGGTGTGAGAGAATTGGTTGTTTGCAAGAACATTGCCCAGGGAATGCCCGGATATTTTGCCATCCTGTGGGAGGCTTCTCTCATGTCCCCACATGGAAAGCAGGAGCTGACAGACGGGAACTTATCTTGCTCCCCAGATTCAAACTGCCGACCTTTTGGTCAGCAGTCCTGCCAGCACAAGGGTTTATCTCATTGCACCACCAAGGGCTCCACATAAGGGATTTGAGGAAGGGGTTCTTCTCCCACTGCCCTCCTTCTCTGAGTAAGATAGGGACTCCAGATACTTGCTACATGGATGGCTTCCTGACAGAGAATAAGAGCAGAGGGACCACCAAATGCAGTGTCCAAACACGAATCAAGGGATATTAAAGGCACTGTAGACTACTACCAGAGGAGTCAGTCATAGCAGGAACACTTGATGAACCAACCTCGACACAGCATATTATTTGAGAACACAGAATTGCTGGACTACTCTACCGCCTGTCATTTGTGATTCTAGATATTTATTTGCATATTGTTCTTTTATTTATATGTATGTATTTTTATTGTGTTATTGTTGATGTTTTGATTTTATTTTATTGTAATTTGTTGTTTGGGCCTGGCCTCATGTAAACCGCCCCGAGTCCCCATCGGGGACATGGTGGCGGGGTATAAATAAATATTATTATTATTACTACTACTACCACAATGCCAGGCTACACAGAGAAGCCATTGAAATCCACAAGCATGTGGACAATTTCAACAGAAAGGAGGAAACCATGAAAATGAACAAAATCTGTCTACCAGTATTTTAAAAAACCTCTAATATTATAACAATAAATAAAGAACAAAACTCAAACACAGGGGAACTCCAGAGAAGAAACCATCAGGAACACCTAATCACCTCTCAACAAAGGATTCCCCTAGGCAGGAACAAGCCATACCTAAAAACTGTCAGGCCATCAAATGCTAATCAAGGTGGCCAAGTGCGACACTCACACTTGCCTCAAGTAGACAAGAGTTCTGTCTCCCACCCTGGACTTTCCACTGATATATAAACCCCATTTTCCTAGTTTCCAACAGAACTCACAACCTCTGAGGATACCTGCCATGGATACAGGCAAAACGTCAGGAGAGAGTGCTTCTGGAACATGGCCAGACAGCCCAAAAAACCTACAACAACCCACTAAAAGCAAATAATGGTCAGATTGGAGGAAGAGAAAAATGCAACGCAGCAAGTAGCTGGAAGCGTAGTAAAGCCAGACTTGGCTGGAAGCAGGAGCTGCTGCCTGCATTTCTCTTATGGTCAGTCTGTTCACTTGCTGGCTGTGAAGGCAACTCATGACACGTCTGGCTTTCTGTCCTGGCAGTTTTGAAGTCCTGGCAGGCCAGCTAGAAACCGTGATAAAGGATTTCAAATTTTAAATATTTGAAATTCAACAATTTTATAAATGATGTCAAGAGCAATTGACAAAAAATGAATCTATCAAGAAAGACCAAAATGTACACAACATAGCCAGGCTCCGGGACCTCTTTTAGACTGCGCAGTAATTTATATAGGTTTTCCCTAGTATAAGCCTTGCCACTTCTTACGAACCTTCCATAAAATCTTGATGAATCAGAAAAGAGGATGTGGGATTAGATACCTACTCCAAGAAAACTCTGTTTCAATTCTTGAAAAGCCGTTACTTTGGTTTCCTATTTTATTTTTGCTTTAAATAGGTTAGGATTGGGTCATGGCCAAATGGCATTGAGCAGAAAGGTGGAAATGCTCCATGAGGATGATCATCCATGTCAAAAGCCAGGGCAAGGCAGGCTCACTATTCATGAACCAGAGCATGGTGTACAAGCAAACGAAAGTACCCTTTTGGCACTTCAAGCGTGACACTGGGCTGGAAAATCCCATTACACTAGATGGCCTCAGAGAAAATAGCTTTTCCACAGCTCTTAAGACTCAGAGAAAGAGGTAAACCTAGCCCTGAGATTACAAAAATTTGTGAGGATTAAGGGGCTTTCAGAAAAGCAAGCCAATGCACACATTTTAAATGTCGATAGCTAAAGTGTTCCCAATTGAAAAAAAAAGTATCACATATTTTAGCCAGAGTCAGGGAGAATGCATAAATTGGGTGAAATAAATGAACAAATATGCGCTTTAGGGACGTTGTATTAGGAAAAAAGCACATGAATTTCCACACGGGAAGAAAAAGCAAAGCCTCACAACTCTATCCAAAGAGTGGAAGAAAAGTCAAGTGGAATCCAGAGGAACACGATGCAATTGAAAACTTGAGAGGTTGTCACAAGCCTAGCCTGATTTGGCCCAGCAAAACAAGGAGTCCCTGCACTCAGCACACCAAGCCCATGGTAGGTGCCTGGCAGGCTATGGAAATGCAGTCATCAACAGCCGCCACAGGACTGCCTTCTCCAGCTGCAACTCTGTGTTTCCTGTGATAGGTTCAATGGGATGCAGATCCTTCCTTCTTTCCCACTGAGAATGATGCCTCCAAATGGAAGGGGTGAATCTGAGGTTAAGAAGCTTGTTGCCATAGGGCAGTGGTTCTCAAACTTCCTAATGCCATGACCCCTTAATACAGTTCCTCATGTTGTGCTGACCCCCAACCACAAAATTATTTTTGTTGCTACTTCATAGCTGTGATTTTGCTACTGTAATGAAACGTAATGTAAATATCGGATATGCCGCATGTATTTTCATTTACTGGACCAAATTTGGCACAAATACCCAATATGCCCACATTTGAATACTGGTGGGGTTGGGAGGGGGGAATTGATTTTGTCATTTGGGAGTTGTAGTTGCTAGGATTTACAGTTCACCTACCATCAAAGAGCATTCTGAACTCCACCAATGATGGAACTGAACCAAACTTGGTACACAAACTCCCATGACCAACAGAAAATACCAGAAGGGTTTGGTAGGCATTGACTTTGAGTTTTGGAGTTGTAGTTCACCTACATCCAGAGAGCATTGTGGACTCAAACAATGATGGATCTGGACCAAACTAAGAACGAATACTCAATATGCCTAAATGTGAACACTGGTGGAGTTTAGGGAAAAAAGACCTTGGCACTTGGGAGTTGTAGTTGCTGGGATTTATAGTTCACCTACAATCAAAGAGCATTCCGAACCCCACCAACAATACAATTGGGCCAAACTTCCCAAACAGAACCCCCATGACCAACAGACTATACTGTGTTTTCTGATAGTCTATGGTGATCTCTCTGACACCCCCTCACAACACCCTCAGGGTTCTTGACCCCCAGGTTGAGAAACGCTGATTTAAGGAAGTCAATGCATCACAATCCTCTTGTATTCAATGTATACAGTATGTGATTAGCCAGAAGCCATATCAAATACAAACAGAACACAGACACATTGCAATGATTCTAAAAACAATCTGTATACAATGTATACAGTATGTGTTCCTTTTGGGAACTTGGTAAAGGTTTTCCCCTGACATTAAGTCCAGTCGTGTCCAACTCTGGAGGTTGGTGCTCATCTCCATTTCTAAGCCGAAGAGCCGGCGCTGTCCATAGACACCTCTAAGGTCATGTGGCCAGCATGGCTGCATGGAGCACCATTACCTTCCCACCAAAGTGGTACCTATTGATCTACTCATATTTGCTAGGTTGGCAGAAACTGGGGCTAACAGTGGAAGCTCACGCCGCTCCCCAGATTCGAATCTGCGACCTTTCAGTTAGCAAGTTTAGCAGCTCAGCGGTTTAACCCACTGCGCCACGGGGGGCTTCGGAACTAGAGTTGGGAGATAATAAGACTTAAACCAGAAATAGATCTTCACTGTGGTTAAATAGTTTGAGCATCAGGCAACAAGAAGTGTTCAAATCTCTGCTTGGCCAGCAATGGTAATCCCTGTCTGAACAAACCTTGCCAAGAAAACCCCATGTTTGCCGTGGGTTTTCTTAGGACCAGCATAAGCCGGAAACAACTTGAATAACAAATACACAGCATCAGGGCAGTATTGAATTTATTTCAGAGTCTATGAATAAGACATTTAAAAGGGTCATGGGCTGAAGTACTAGCGACCTATACAAACCTACTTATCTCTAGAAATCCACCTTTCCAAAAAAGGATACTATCCAGTATGAGCTTTGTAAGAGCCTGATAGTCAGAAAGATCTCGCATTTCTGGAATATAGTTGAATGCAAAATTCACCACCTGGAGAGGCAGGAAGGGAAGAGCGCATGTAACTGACACAGATTATTTGGATGCAGTTCATGTATGGACATAATTCAGGTGCAGATCTGTCACATTCAACACTTTAGAATCACAGCATTGGAAGAGACAAAGAGGGCCATGCAGTACAAACCCATGCTATAAGCAAAGCACTTCTGACAGATGGCCATCCAGCCGTAGTTTAAACATTTTGCAAACAGGGACAAAATATCTCTTCCATTTGCAAATGTTAAGTCTTGTGCCCAGGATAATATGTACACTAAAGCACATATTAACAGAAATGATTACAGTGTAGAATAAAGAAAACTGCCCAAGGGTATTCCAGGAACTATTGGCCCGTTCAGACAGTACCTTTACTCCAGGAGCTTCCGCAGCAAACAGGAGGGTGGCCAGACGCCACTCCCTGTAAACGCGGAAGCAATAGCTAGAAATGGCAAAAAGTGCGAGGTTTTCAGGTGCAGGAATATCTCAGTTCCAAGTCAAAAATCATCATCTTTGAATGTCTGTATGCCTTAGGATTTTTTAATCCAAGTTTCTTCCTGAGTTTCATATGTTTGTTCCCGATTGGTTGGTTCCTTAAAAGGAGGTGATAGTTAAGTAGAATGTAAAAACTTTGTTTGTGTGCTAGACAGCCAGAAACTTCATGAAAAGTGTGGAGGGCACATTTTCTCTGACCAGGACAAAGTTGTGGCTCCCTAATCAACGTTGTACATCTTTTCACAATAAGAGCAATCAGGGACAGACATGTATAACCCAGGAACAATACCCTCTTGGCACAGATGGCTCTGCAGCTTATATAACTTAGGAATTTGTACAATAATTTGCATCTTCCCATATTCACATCTCATGGTTTAAAAAAAAACAGCCAATTTTTCAGCTGAAGTTCTGCAGCAGCCATCTTGGGAGCCTCTAAATCCTGCAATGAACCAGCAAGTGTGGATAACAGAGGCCGAAATCCCAGGACCAACAGGTCTGTGTGTGGACCTGTTCTGAAGTCCCAGGATTTTTTGTCCCTAATTAAAGCACATGATTTGGTGTTGTCTGGAACCACCCTATATCACTCCTTCAGAGACTGGAATTCATCTTTTTATTAGGGAGTCTTGAATGTAGAGAGACAGTTGTGGTTCTCAAGTAGGTTTTTGGTCTAAATCTACCATTAGCCCAAGCCAACAACTCTGTCCTCCAAGATAGAAACATTCAGAAGGCACAGGAAAAGCATTCCATAGTGTTGCTGCTGCCTTCAAAGTAGTTGCCTAGTAGTAGAGCTGGTGAAATTAAGGCCTGCATCCAACATTGCCTCACATAGCATAAATATTTGCTTCAATGAGCCATATATCTTGACTCTGACTTACTGTAAAGTCCTTGAAACCGTTCCACATGTTCATTCCATAGTGTACAACAAATGGGCAGGCTCCAAGAACTAGCTAACTGCCTCTCTTTAGCCAGTCACATAATAACCAAAGCTTCTCTGAGATTCATTTTTCAATAGTAGCATATAAAACCTCTCTCAGAGTTTCTTCTGCCTTCCCTTTCCAGTGGGGGAAAAACACATTTACATGTAGGTCAGTTTGGATGTGGATCAGTCCACAGGCAGCCACAAAATGCACATGACCCTGCATTAACCCTGGGAAAGCCACTTAATGCAGCCAGAACTTGGGTGAAAACAACTCAGGTGAAAGCCTGAATCCCTGCAACTTTGACATGGCTGGACAGTAGGGATGACTTCCCACCACTTCCACTTCAATGCTGTGGTATGTTCCCAAAGTCTGCAAAACATGTATAGGTGGAAGGAGTAATGGCAAATAGATTTCTCTGCCCCACCCCCCCCCCAATCATTCTCTTAATATTACTGGTAGCTAGACATCAATCTAATTTCTTACAGATATTTCTGAGGTCTTA
This sequence comes from Anolis apletophallus, assembly GCA_030556195.1. NCBI lineage: Eukaryota > Metazoa > Chordata > Lepidosauria > Squamata > Anolidae > Anolis > Anolis apletophallus. Next base: position 134,011,540 of record JARBWK010000009.1, on the reverse strand, counting down.
ACCCTCTATGTCAGGATAGGTAAACTAGGTGTTTGAACTAACTCAAAACACCTGGTGGGGAATTGTTGAAATCACCTGCCTGCTCATGCCTTGATCATTATTCTCTGCTTTCTCTATGCCACAGATGGGGAAAAGCCATTTCTCCAAGTGTTGCTAGACTGCAACTTTTATCAACTTTATTATCTATTTTATTTATTTACAGTATTTGCATTCCACCCTTCTCACCCTGAAGGAGACTCAGGGCGGATCACAATGCACACATACATGGCAAACATTCAATGCTGTTTTCTAGACAGACAGACAGACAGAGGTATTTTTGGCATTTCCAGGTGACTGGAGGCTATACTCCTAATTTCTCTACTCACAGCTTAGCTGTTTTTGAACTGCTTAGGCGGACAGTAAGCTAGGCTTAACAGTCGGATGCTCAGTCCGACTCGGGCTTTGAACATGTTACCTTCCGGTCAGCAGTGATCTATTGCAGCTGATGATTAGCTGGTGATTAACCAGCTGAGCTACAGCCCGGCCCCTTTAGGAGCTGCACTTAGATCCTCAAGCATTTCACTGATAAAAATTGGGACCCCGATTGTGTGTGTATCAGGAGTGACTTGAGAAACTGCAAGTTGCTTCTGGTGTGAGAGAACTGGCCGTCTGCAAGGGACGCCCGGATGTTTAATGTTTCACCATCCTGTGGAAAGCTTCTGTCGCTGCATGAGAAGCTGGAGCTAACAGAGGGAGCTCAACCCACTCTCCCCAGATTCGAACCGCTGACTGACACAGGGTTTAACCCATTGCAGACACTAGTGTCATAGCCACACTAAATTGTGTCCAAGATGGCTAATGTTATTAAAGAAGAACACAGAAGAAGAAGTTTTCTTTGTATGACATTGTTCGTAAAGGTAAAGGTATCCTCCTGGCATTAAGTCCAGTCGTGTCTGACTCTGGGGGTTGGTGCTCATCTCCATTTCTAAGCTGAAGAACCAGCATTGTCCGTAGACACCTCCAAGGTCATGTGAACGGCATGACTGAATTGTTATTCCACTGTATTAAAGGCACTGAATGTTAGCCTATCTGTGTGTGTTGTAATCTGCTCTTAGTCACTTCAAGGAGATAGAGCGGAATATAAATAAAGTGTATTATTGTTATTGTTATTATTTTGCTTGATCCTTCCGGGAATAGCAAGGTTCCACCCCATCCCTTCTCTTTGCTGAGTGAAGTAAGTTCACACTCTGAACTTTGAATTCCTTTTGCAATAACTGAAGTAAGCTGAGGACAAAAGGGGAATGTGGGAAGAGGATGGAGAGAAATATGGACATTTTAAAAGCAGCTAAAAGGTGGGAGGAGAAAGGATTAATCCTGCCTAACGGAGATTGTTTGGCAGTCCTCAGTAATTCCCTAACCCTGCCAATGCACTCCACATGGATACTTTACTGCACACTTGCCAACTTTTCTATTCATCTTAATGCTGCCTTCTCTTTATTCGCATTGCTTCCCACACGGCTCTGTATCACCGGAATGCCCTTCAGCCGACATCTAATTCCCTTCCTCTATTTTGTGCATTCATGCATTTGATCAACTGACCCTTCTCCCATTTTATTTTCCTTGCCATTCCTCCCTAATGTGCCTTTACTTTTGGATTGTACCCTACAGACACAGGGCTATGTTATTACATTTCTGAATGGCAGACATTTGAGGCATCTCAAGAATAATTTCCTCTCAGAGAGCTGGGAAATTATAAGGTCCAATACCCTGTCTCCTAAAACCCTTCTCACCTTCTTGAAAGTAAAATTAACACATATCTAACCATTTTGAAGTCACACTAAGATGGAAACTTTGAGCACGGTGTTTCTAGTGAACCAACAAGTTCTGTTCTGGTGCAAAAATACTACCCTTAAAAGTGGTTTCGAAAATCTACATTTTAAGGAGCTCAAGCCCTGCTCACCCTCTCTTTATGGATATCTTAGGCCAGGAGAAAGCCCTTTAGCAGTATCACCTGTGCACACTTCTGCATCAAGTCTATGCTCACATACAGAGGCTCACCCAAAAACACAGGACTTCCTTTCCAAGATGTTAACAAAGTACAGCCGGGATCACTGATCACCATTACAAATAAGGTCTATCCATCAAGGGTGCACATTTATTTCTAAGTAAAGGATTTTATTTCAGAGACTTTATTGAGGCCAACATTGTCATGGTGTGTGGGACCTCCATTTCTAAGCCAAAGAGCCAGTATTGTCCATAGATGCCTCCAAGATAATGTGGGCAGCATGGCTGCATGGAGCCCCATTACCTTCCTGCCAAATGTGATCTACTCACATGCATGTTTTCAAACTGCTAGGTTGGCAGAAGCTGGGGCTAACAGCAGGAGCTCGCCCTGCTCCCCGAATCACTCAGCAAGTTCAGCAGCTCAGCGGTTTAACCTGCTGGGTCACCGGAGGCCCATGGTATAATATAATTGTGGTATAACAGATTGACAAAGAGATATATCACAGATAATCAAAGGCATATAGTGCATTTGGAAGGCTTCACAAAAGAGTCTGGAGCAATAAGCACCTGAGGCAAAGCACCAAAATCAGTGTGTACAGAGCTATCGTACTGTCTATTCTACTCTATGGGTCTGAAACATGGGTCACCTGTTGCCAACACCTACGACTCCTCGAACGCTTTCATCAGCGCTGTCTTCACACAATCCTAAATATACACTGGACCGACTATGTGACGAATGTTGCTGTCCTTGAGCAAGCAGGGATCACCAGCATTGAGGCTATGCTATTAAGAACACAGCTGAGCTGGGCAGGGCACATCTCTAGGATGGAGGAACACCGCCTCCAATGATACTACTCTATGGTGAACTCGACACGGGTCAGCACAAGAGAGGCGCCCCAAATAAGAGATATAAGGACTCCCTGAAACAACATCTCAGGCTCGGCCAGATTGATCACCAACAATGGTCCACCTTGGCCTCACATCGGGAGGCATGGAGACGCACTATCCACAATGCTGCGGCCTCTTTCGAGAAGTCATGCCAAATAAGTTTAGAAGAGAAATGACAACGCAGAAGAACCACAACTTGGAAACAACAGCACCCAAGGAGACTTTCTGCTGTGCTTTCTTCTGCAACCAAACTTGCCTATCTCAGATTGGCCTTTTTAGTCATCAAGGCGCTTGTAGAAAATGTGGGATGAGTCCTTCCTGAATCTTCGTTCACGAAGAAAAGCCAATATGATGATGATGATGATTATTATTATTATTATTTCCTTTCTGGGAATGTTCTCAGTCCTCCTGGTGATTATATGGCAAATTCTGGTGTACCTTGAATTTTTTAAGGCTTGTAAAAAGCGTGGGATGAGTCCTTCCTAAGAATCTTCATTCGCGAAGTAATACCGAGACCGAGAGAGGTATAACAGAGAAAAGAGAACAGCCGTCTAGGCAAATTTAGAAAGTGGGATTGAGACCCAAAAAATTGCTGTATTTGGCCACCCTTAAAATAGTTTGTGGTTGACACATGTTGAGAATTTTAAGTTTAAAGCTTTTGTTTGTATGTTGGGAACAACTACCGTGTTTCCCCGAAAGTATGACACCCCCGATTGTACGACGTATCGGGGTGTCAGAGTCGGCTAATGTAAGCCGTACCCGAATGTAAGCCGTACCTCGTCGCCACGCCCACGCCGCCGCCGCTGCAACCGGCCCATCGGCCACGGCACACCTCCGGCACACCTCCTTTCTGCCAGGCCTCCAAGGGAGGGGGAAGAGAGCCAGAAACATGGCAAAGCGTGCGCTGCGTCAGAGTGACGCGTCGTCGCTTTGCCCCGCCCCTGGCTCTCTTCCCTGTCCCTTTCTTTGTCCAAGAAAGGGAGGGAGAAGAGAGCCAGGGGCGGGGCAGAGCGACGGCAGCGTCACTCTGGCGCAGCGGAGCTTTGCCATGCTTCTGGCTTTCTTCCCCCTCCCTTCCTTTGTCCAGAAAGCTGCACTGCGGAGGTGTGCCGCGGCGGCGTGGCGGCGGCGGCGTGGGCATGGCGATGGGGTACGTCTTAGTTTATATAAGACGTACCCCGAAAGTAAGACGTAGGGGGACTTTTCGGGGGGGAAAGAAAGTAAGACGCTGTCTTACTTTCGGGGAAACACGGTATTAAGCGAAGATGGGATAAAGAAAAACCTTATATACGGTCGTAAAAAAAGGAACAGCGATAGCCCAAAGGAGTTTAAACCATTAGGCTCAACTTCCTTTATTAGCATACAAAACATTCAAGAACACCAAAAATGTGGGGCACTGGAACCCTTGAAACTACATTTTAATTTAAAAACAAAGACAGATCATACAGATTTTTTCTATGAACCAACATTTTGGGCTATAAAGCACATAAAAGTAATTTGAATACAAAGATAATGCAGAAGGCTGTGTTTTGTGTCTTACTTGTAAATTCTTAGGTGGCTTGAACTTGAAGTACGTGGTAAGTTTGTTATGGGAAGCATCCAGTTCCAGCAAATATGGCATGTGACTGACACATGAAAGCTCTGGAAACAAGAAATAATAATAATAATGTTATTAGTATTCGCCCTATCTCCCCAAGGGATCTCTGGGTGGATTCTAACATACAATGGCAAACATTCAATGCCTCCATAAAACGAACAAATACTGACACAAAATCCCAGGAAAACCCCATATAAGAACAGCAAATAAAACCTAAGACCAAATTAAAGCGAAGAGCAATGAATTAAAACTAACATCCATAAATTAAACTAAGTCAGATAAAAATTATAAAATGACATAAAATCTGAACAAACGTCTATATTAATTTACAGAAGCCAATTGCAGTTCACAAAGTTGTGTGGCCTATGGTGGTACATTGAGTTGACATAGACTAACAGAGCCCAAGTATAAAATAGTTCTCAACCAGGGTCCTATAGTGGTAACTCATTGACTAATCCTCCTCCTCTCTGTAACCTAGTGAGCAGAAGTACACCTTCAGTTGTTTTTTGAAGGAGAGGAGGGGCCAGCTTTATTTCTTTAGGGAGGGAGTTCCAGAGATGGGGGTGACCACGGAGAAGGCCCTCTCTCTCATTCCCACCAGCCATACTTGGGAAGGGGGTGGGACCGAGAGCAGGGCCCTTCTCCGATGACTGCAGTGCTCGGACTGATTTGCAAGAGGAGATGTATTTGGTCAAGTAGCCTGGACTCGAGCTGTTTAGGGCTTTAAAGGTAATGACAAGCACTTTGTATTTAGTCCAGAAGCAGACTGGCAGCCAGAGGAGCTGCCCTAACATGGGAGTGGATCTCTTCCTATACGGAGACCCTTTTAGCGGTCTGGCCACCAATCTCTGAACCAATTGAAGCTTCCGAACTATCTTCAAAGGCAGCCCCACATAGAGAGTGTTGCAGTAGTCCAATCAGGATGTGACTAAGGTGTGGATACCATGGCCAGATCTGGTATCTGAAGGTATGGGCGCAGCTGTCGCACAAGTTTTAATTGTGCAAAGACACTCCTGGCTACCGTCGACCCGTGGGGTTCCAGGGTCAGCAATGAGTCCAGGATAACCCCCAGACTGTGGACCTGTGTTTTCAGGGGGAGTGCGACCCCATCCAACACAGGCTGTAATCCCAGAAGTTGCATACCATGAGATGAGCACTGATTTTCATTTTGATATGAGATTCCATCTGAACATTAGGAAGAACTTCCTGACTGTGAGAGCCGTTCAACAGTGGAAATAAAGGCCTTTCTTTCACCCCTTCCTCTTTCACAGGCTCGACTTGAGGGTACGAGAGAGAGGGCCTTCTCCGCTGTGGCCCCCCGCCTTTCGAATTCGCTACCTGGTGAGATTAGACAAACCCCTACCCTAGCAATCTTCAAGAAAGAGCTAAAAACCTGGCTCTTCCGATGTGCCTTTGGAGAGTGACCATTCAACCCATCATTTGCTTCTACCACCAACTTGTCCTCATGAGAAAGCAGCTCCCCTTCTATAAAGGTTAAACCCCACTGCTCTTCCTTCTTGGGCTCCTTTTCTACAAATAGACTCTGTGTTCCTATCACACCCAGGGTTTTAACCTTCTAACATTTTATCCCAGACATCTGGCCCACCAGTTGTGGTGATTATACCATGTGTTGTCATATTGTTTATCTTATTTATCATTTTATATATTTTGTTATGATTTATTATTATTATTTTCTTGCTGTTTTATGTTCAATTGAGTTTGTATTGTTCTTTTGGGCTTGGCCTCATGTTAGCTGCCCCGAGTCCCCTTTGGGGAGATGGAAGCGGGTTATAAAGATGATGATGATTATTATTATTATAACTCTTTGCCACAGTGTGGTGGAGGCTTCTTTTTTGGAAGCTTTTAAACAGAGGCTGGATGGCCGTCTGTCAGGGGTGCTTTGAGTGTGATTTTCCTGCTTCTTGGCAGAAGAGGGTTGGACTGGATGGCCCATGAGGTCTCTTCCAACTCTATGATTCTATGATTCTATGCAAATTCAGTGCCTTAAAAATAGCTAGGCTGCAACCACAAAGCTCAGCTGCACGTGCTATGCACTTTATACGAAACGTGCCTTCCATGGTGAACTCTTGTGGAGTTTCCTGGCATGATTTTGCTTCCCTCTGAGTGTGATTTCCCAAAAGTCACATTGTGGGTTTCTATGGCTGAGGGAGGTTTTGATCCCTCATCTCCAGAGTCATAGCTCAACATTCAAACCACTCCACCCCGCCTATTCCATAGAGCTGGATTGGAAAGTCCTTTTGCAACCTTGGAGAGCAAAGGCAGCAATGGAGCTAGATGGCCCATTGATCTGACTCCATACAAATCTGTTCCTAATGTTTAATCTCCGCTCTAGCTTCAGAACTAGCATGGCTCTTTGCATTTTATTTCCAGATAATAAACTGGACAATAATCTTTATGTTCTAGTTGTTGAGCGTATGTCATTATGGCATGTTAGATGGGCTTGAACACGACCCTCTTTACATTCTCCAGGGGATACAATTATTCTGCAGAGACACTTTAGCGGAGCCAGGAACCACTTTTATAATAAGAGGACTATGTTGTTGTCCAACATATTTTTCCTGCTGTCTAAAATGGTTTTCTACAGTTCACAAGTTTACAGAAGCAATGACCACATACCACAAATTTTATTGTAGGAAAGATCGAGCTTCTCAAGATGAACATATCTGCAGAGAATGCTAATGTCACTTAAATGTTGATTCTGAGGAGGGAAAAGAGAAAGGGAATTCAGGATGTGAAACCCAGCGGCTGCCAACTCTTTCAAGGTGATCCCAAGTTGCTGTTCGACTCATCGCACTGTGAAAACATTAAAACTTGGGGCTTTTTGAGGGGTGAATAGAGGAGGGGGAAAACAAGCGTATGGAATTTTTTTTTCAAAATATAATGAACATTGGGTTGCTGTGAGTTTTCCAAGCTGACGTTTCACCCACATCTCTGGAAGGCATCCTCAGAGGTTGTGAGGTCTGTTGGAAACTAGGCAAGTGAGGTTTGTATATCTGTGGAATGTCCAGTGTGGAAGAAAGAAGTCTTGTCTGCTGGAGGCAAGTGTGAATGTTGCAAAGAGCCACCTTGATTAGCATTTAATGGTCTTGCAACTTCAAAGCCTGGCTCATTGCTGCCTGGGGGAATCCTTCGTTGGGAAGCGTTAGCTGGCCCTGATTTATTTTTGTCTGAAATTCCCCTGCTTTTTGAGTGTTATTCTTTATTTACTGTCCTGATTTTAGAGGGTTTTTAAATACTGGTAGCCAGATTTTGTTCATTTTCACGGTTTCTTTTGAAATTGACCATGCTATCAAGTGAGATTTATCTGCAAGTGCATGAACTCTGTCACATAGTCCATGCAATCTTCTATATACCAGGAATGTGGCGCAGCTGGCTAAGTGTCAGCTGCATAAGATCTCTCTGACCAGTAGGTTATGAGTTCGAGGCCTGCCCGGGTCGAGGTGGGTGCTTGACCTTTAACTGTAGCCTGCTGTCGACCTATGCAGCCTCTAAGCTATTGACATGAACTTACCGAAAGTGAAAGATTGAGGTAGACATGCTGTGTGCCAGGGGCTGAACGCCCCAGTTTGTGCAGGGCTTGAGCAACCATCTCTTCATCCAGCACCCCATCAAATTCCTCCTGGGAAACAGAAAAGAACAGCTTGGTTATGCTAAACTAACCAAAGAAGAAGTAAAAGTCTGAAAGGCAGAATGATGCTTTACAAGATTTAACTCACAGTTCTACTCACACACACACACACACACACACACACACACACACGTGAAGGATAGGTAGTGGTCTGGACAAAAGAGCCCATAACATAACCTATCATTTATTTTTGTGGAGTCCCTATTAGCCCATATTAAAGAATGTTGTCATCAGGCCGTACCCTAGAGACAGGAGAGATAATACACATTTTCTTTTACCTTGTCTGATTATAAGAAAATGAATAACACAGCAGGGTAAAGCAAACAAGTGTTAACAAAAAGAGCTTGATATGAGGTCCCCCATCAATCAGGTCCAGACCTGGTTAGTGCCAACAGCACAACAGGGATCAGTCTTCCCAGGCCCACTAATTGGCCACGGAGATGCTAATTGCTCAGTGAAGCCCCATTTCATGAAACCATCTGCTGCATCTACTCCGTGGGATGTGCCATGTTGATGGAACACACAAGCACTCAAAGACTTGCTTTCCTGTTGCCAGGTGACGGTCCCCCAACTGGCATGTCAGTATCTACATACGCCATGAAATACTGATTTAAATTTGAGGTGAAACTCAAAATTTAATATACTCCCTACAGATATTGTTGTTATGCAAGTTCCAAAAAACCAAACGCCAGCATAGCCAATGGCAAAAAACATTGTGAGTTTCAATTCACAATAACATCTGGATGATCATGTAATTTTCCTCCGAAAAATGTTTGTTCATCCAAGTCATTTTTGGTAGAATGCAGCATAACCAGTGCTATATATGAACTTATGTACTGTCGAAGGCTAATAATAATAATAATAATAATGTTATAATTTATACCCCGCCACCATCTCCCCAACGGGGACTCGGGGAGGCTTACATGAGGCCAAGCCCAACCATACATTACAATAAAATAATACAAAACAAAACACAAAACAGTAACATGATGAGGTAAATAAATCATAAAAAATACACTAAACAATATAAAATAATACAAAAATAAAATCATTCAGAACACAGTAACAATGAGCAATAATATATAAGTCATATATTATGGCTTATATATGAGCAAATGGTTGGAAACAAAAGAGAAAACATACAAGATGATCTGCTAAAGTTTTGAAAAAGGTAAAAACTTAATTTTACTGTTACAGACAATAAATCTCAGATAAAAGAATCATAGAATCATAGAGTTGGAAGAGACCTCGTGGGCCATCCAGTCCAACCGCCTGCCAAGAAGCAGGACAATCGCATTCAAAGCACCCCTGACAGATTAGATAGACAAAAAGAAAGTTAGCTAACTTTGACAGGAGAGTCCCTGACACTGACTCTTCCATAAGGCATCTTGAGACAGAGACGCCTCATGGTGCTCCCTTCTCAAAACAAAGGATAATAAAAAGTATTTAAGATTTTTGGGAACAAGGAAAGGTGACCTTTCCATGCAGGCAGAAAGCAAGTGAGTTACACAGATCTAGGAAACTAGAAAACAAAGCAGCAGACCTGCACCACAGGGCTCTCTCTGTCCCCATTCGCCAAGGCTTCTTCACTTCCAACACACCCCATTCCATCTCCAAAGCCAATGTTCCTGCCAATCTCTTTGGAACTCATCCCAGGAAATCCTATCTCCTTCTGCAATTATCCGAATAGCTCTGTCCTACTGCTAATAATAATCAAAAACAAGCCCTTCCATAATGTTCCCTGGAGGACTGCCTGTTTATCCAAGAGAAACCAATCTCTCCCCATAGTTACCATGCTGTGCAAACAAGGTGCTGGTAATTTTCCATTGCGTGTGCAAGGGTGACACACCTCGCGCCAAGAACAATAACACAGACACAAGTGGTTGGATGAAAATGGCCACAACTCCTTTATTGAAAACAGGAACAAAGGGTTGGCGGCCACGCATGGGTCCTGGATCAGGGTCGTACAGCCCCCACAAATCTCCAAAGGCTTATGCAAGCCTGGGGTGCGAGCAGCCCAATGCCTGTCCATGGAAACTTGGCACCCCAGGGAGCCTGGGCATTATCCCCCTAACAACCAAGGGGCAATAAGCCAGCCTGATCTAGGGGCCATGCCACACGCCAAACACAGAGTAGTGACAAAGAACAATATAACGCATCACCCTGAACAATGCAACAATGACATGAAGAATGAACAAATTGGATACCAACAAGCAATGCAAAAGTAGGGAGGGTGGGAGGAAAACCAGATCTGGCCCCACGTGCAGCCTGGGCAGCCCTGGGTGGCCTTAAATAGGCTGCCCAGGCGGAAGTGCAGGCCAGCCGGCGCAAAGAGGGGGCAGGCCAGGGCCAGCCCCGTCATTGGCCGGCTGGCGTTGGTGGCAGGAACCTCCCGCTACCCCAGTGGCTTCTGGGAAGGAGAAACCCCATACATCTCAATGCAAAATGGCGGCGAGGGCAACCCCGCCCCGCAACCCGCTCGGCCGGTCAGTTGGCCAAGCCCATACCTGGGCTCTCAAATCCTCCATGGAAAGTCAACAGTTTCTCCTAAGTATCAAGGTAATGAGACCCAATTCCGATAATATCTTTTATAAGAATGCCCCCAAACACAACCTATCAGGTCCACACAGGTAACAAAGTAACAACTAGAATGTTTGGTTCTGGTAATTTTCTTTTTTCTAATCTATATATTTATTATTATTAGTGATATAAGTATTCTTATACAATTTGTAATGTTAATAATTTTACAATGTTACTTATATCATCAATATACTTATTCAAGTCATTAGTGGATACCAACTGTATCATGTGGTCACTGTAAACCCATATAATACAGTTCAGTGCAGTTCTAACTGCATTGTATAGATCTATTCTACACTGACCACAGAATGCAGTTTCAAGTTGTATTATATGGCAGTGTGAATCCAGCCTAACTGCAAGTAAAAGAAGGGAAGACAAAGTCAGGAAGCAAATGGAGAAAAAAAAAGCTGAGGATGGTGTATGAGGGGAAGACAGGAAGGAAAGAAAGGAAAGAGAAAATGTAGAGAAAAAAAGCAAGGGGTGAGAAAGAAAAGAGAGCAGGGAGTGACTAAAGAAGACAAAGGCATAAAGAAGAGAGAGAGAAAGAAGTTGGATAAGGTGTATGAGGAAATGAGAGGAAAATATCTTGAAGGCTTTCATGACAAGAATCACTGTACTGCTGTGATTTTTTCGTGGCTGTATGGCCATGTTCCAGCAGCATTCTCTCCTGACACTTCGCTTGCATCTATGGCAGGCATCCTTGGAGATTTGTTAAGAGGTCTGTGGGAATGAATAACATCACCTGGGAGAGAGTTCCACAGTCGAGGGGCCACCACAGAGAAGGCCCTGTCCCTCGTCCCCACCAGACGCGCTTGTGAAGATGGTGGGACTGAGAGCAGGGCCTCTCCATAGGATCTTAATGTCCTTGATGGTTCATACCTGCTTTTCAGAAGGCTTGCAAGACAGTTCTCTTTCGGCAGGCATTTAACTCTTAGCCATGCTCTTCTGATAGATTCAAAGTTTTAATGCTTTGGTGTTTTATTGTTTTAGTGCTATTTTACTGATTGTATGTTTACATGTTGTAAACCACCTTGAGCCTGTTGGAAAGGGTGGCATATACATTGAAATAATAAATAACAAAAATAAAAAAGGGAGAATCCATTCGGTATCTAAGCAGGAGAGTTTTAAAGGATAATGTAGGGAGATCAACCCAACGGGTAGTTAAAGTGCTTCTGAGGACATTTTGCAGGGAATGGGTCAGAGCAGGGCATTGTTTACTTTATTCAGGGAAGGCACACTGGAACAGCCACGTTTTCAGGCTCATCCTAAAGACTGCCAATGTGTGGGCTTGCCTGATATCCTTGGGGAGTAAGTTCCAGAGTCAGGGGGCCACCACAGAAAATGCCCTTTTCCTCGTCCCTACCAGACGCGCTTGCGAAGATGGTGGGACCGAGAGCAAGGCCTCTCCGGAGGATCTTAATGTCCTTGAGGGTTCATGCGGATGACACCCAGCTCGTTCTGGAGATGGAGGGCCATCCCGAATCTGTACCCGATAATTTCCATCAGTGCCTCGAGGCCGTTACTGGATGGCTGCGAGCCAGTAGGTTGAAGGTGAATCCAGCTAAGACGGCGATCCTGTGGCTGGGTCGCCCGGCTGGGAGGGAGATCCAGTTCCCAACCCTGGACGGCGTGACACTTTGTCCGTCGTCAACAGTTAAAAGTCTCGGCGTCACTCTAGACTCTCAACTGACCGTCAGTAGAGTAGCTTTTTTCCACCTTCGACAGGCAAGGAAGTTGGCCCCCTACCTGTCTCGCCACAGTGGTCCAAGCCACGGTCATCTCAAGGCTAGACTACTGTAATGCTCTCTACGTTGGTCTTCCTTTGCTGGTGATCCGGAAATTGAAGCTGGTCCAGAATGCGGCAGCTCGGCTGCTGGCTGGCATCTCCATGAGCAGCCATATTACACCTATTTTGCGCGAGCTGCACTGGTTACCAGTAGAATGCCGGATCACTTTCAAGGTATTGGTACTGACCTTTAAGGCCTTGAACGGTCTGGGGCCAGTGTCACCTCAGGGACCGCCTCATCCCGTATCGTCCCACTAGACCACTACATTCGGAGTCAGGATGTTGTAGTTGAGCAAACTGAGCCTGTAGTTGCTACAGGTAGTAACTCGGAGGAGGATTCTGTGTTGGACATGTCACTGGAAGAGGGAGGTTTGGGCAGAATGACTGCAGCTGGGAGGAAAAGGGCTGCAAGTGCTGAGAGTTTGGAAGAGGCAGAGCACAGGAGAAAGGTCCGACAAATACTTAGGGAGCCTACTAGTGAGGATACTTTTGAGGGGTTTGACGTAGAGTTACCTTCAGAAGAGAATGATACCGAGCTGGACTCAGCACTGGTGCAAGATGTCAGGGATGTGATAAATGCTGAGTCCAGCGAAAGCTCCTTTTTTGGCTTTTCGAGTGACCTTGCTTGGCCTAGTGGGGATGTTGAATCGGACTGGGGTCCTTTAACTGCTCAGCAAAGGTGGGAAGATTGGAGGAACACACCCAGGGCTGCAGCTGAGGGGAATGGGGCAGAGTTGGGTGGGGAGTCTGATGACTCTGATTTGTAAGGGTATTAAAGTAGGGCCTGGGGATTTGGGACTCTGCGGTCGGCCAAGGAGTTGCTGGTGGGTTGCTGGTTCTTGTATTTGGTGTTCTTGTTTCTTGTATCGCAGCTCCTGATTCCCAGCAAGCTGTGAGTATTGGGCTGTTTTCCATGCTGGGTTCTGGGGAGCTGCCATGGCAGCTCTAGCTGAAAATGTTGTATGTTGGGGGTTTGGGGTTTTAATGTGTGTTTTTATGTTTAGTGACTACCGCGTTTCGTTTGGGCTTTTCCTGTGTTGCTGTGAGTGTCTGTCATTTAATTGGTATCGTATATGGGTGGAGGGGAGTTGCTGTGGGATGCGGGGGCTTTGATGTGTTTGTTTGTATACTTAGCTCCTGGAATTGGAGAAGCACTCTTCCTTTCCTTTTTCGGACGGGTCTTCACATTGCAGCAGACTTCAAGCCGGAACCAAGCCAAGGACTCCAAAAGACGGGCGTCTTCGTTGTTTTTGTTTACAGGGCTTTTTGTTTTGTGTGGGTTCCTTTTATGCCGGACTGTGGCTGTGTTTTTGTTGAAAATAAACTGTAAATACTTTTACTAGCTTGGCGTGTCTTTGAGCCATCTGTGGGGGTTTCGACACAGGACAACTTCTGGAGGTTCCAAGTTTTAAAATGTTCCATCTTACTATTACAAGGAGGAGGGCCTTGTCAATAATAGCCCCCACTTTGTGGAATGCATTGCCTTCCGATGTTCGCACCCTCACAGATCTGTTAGCATTCCGAAAGGCATGCAAAACACTCCTGTTTCAGCAGGCATTTGGTGGTTAGACTGCTGATTCTCGGACACTTGCCCTCTTATTTTATGCACACAGCTCCTGTCGAGCTGGGTTTTATGTAGTTAATACCTGTTTTACTGTGCTTTTATCGTGTTCTTATTGTGTTTTGTTATGTTTTTATCCTGTTATTTCACTGTTGTGAGTCAACCCGAGCCAATCTGGGAGTGGCGACTGATAAGTGTAAATAAATAAATAATGGAGAATCCGTTCAGACAAGTAAACAGGACCGGAACCGTATAGGGTTTTGTAGGTTAAAACCAGCACTTTGAATTGTGCTCGGAAGCTAATTGGCAGCCAGTGGAGCTGGCGCAGCAAGGGGGTTGCCTTGCAGCTGCAAAGCCTGGCTGTTGTTGCCTGGGGGTATCCTGTACCAGCTGTTAGGAATTGTGGGAGTTGCAGTCCGAAACACCTGGAGAGATGGCTGAAGTTTGCTCAGGCCTGATCGGGAAACTAGACTCCTTCTGATGCAGCTGATAATCGAATGGGCTTTTTTCGTCACTGCATCACACTGTTTATTTATTATTTATTTATTTACATCATTTCTACCCCGCTCTTCTCAACCCTCGAGGGGGGACTCAGAGCGGCCTAACCAAAGGCAACAATTCGATGCCGATACACAATATAAATACAATATAAAACCATGGACATTCAGAATTAAAATACAATTAGCACTAACACATAATACATGTACACTTAAGTTAAAAACAGAGTTCTGTCCACCACATAAACATTGAGCCATAACCAACAACTTACCAAATTACAATTCCAATCCAAAGTGCTGTATTGTGCTAATGTGCAAAAGCATGGTCCCAGAGCTACGATTTCACTTTTTTCCTGAATGCCAGGAGGGATGGGGTTGATCGTATGTCCCTAAACGGTTTGGGACCCGCCTACCTTCGTGACCGGCTCTCCTCCCATGAACCAGCTCCAGCCCTTCACTCCTCAGGGGAGGCCCTCCTTTTGCTCCTGCCAGTCTTGTGAGCACTAGAAAGAAAGCCTTCTCTTCTGTGGCCCCCCATCTTTGGAATTCCCTCCCGGGAGAGATTAGGAATCCCCCCTCACTGGAATCCTTTAAAAAACAACTGAAAACCTGGTTCTTCCACCAGGCCTTTGGAGATTAGATTCCCAAATGCCCCCGTTTTTGCCGAGACCTTTCCCCCCCTATATGATCTCCTATGTTTTTGACACTACTTCAGTTATCTCCAAGTCTTTAAACACTTTATATGTACACGTGGCTTGCCCTGTTAATTCCGTTTTAGATTCATCTGTATTGCTGTATTTTCAAAGCTGTATTTTTTTATTGTGTTTATTGTTTTGATTTTTTCTGTGATTTGTTGCTCGGGCATGGCCCCATGTAAGCTGCTCCGAGTCCCCTTCAGGGAGATGGATGTGGGTTAGAAATAAAGTTTTTTTTAAAAATTATTATTATTATTATTGGAAGCGCATTCCACAGATGGGGAGCCACCACCGAGAAGGCCCTCTCTTTCATCCCCACCAACCGCGTTTGAGAAGTTGGCGGGAGTGAGAGCAGGGCCTCCCCAGCTGATATTAAATTACAAGGTGGGACGTAGCGGCAGATGCGTTTAGACAAGTAAGCTGGACCAGAACCATATAGAGCTTTAAAGGCCAAAACCAGCACTTTGAATTGAGCTCGGAAGTGGACAGGCAGCCAGTGGAGCTGACACAACAGGGGGTGGTATGCTCCCTGTATGTAGCTCCAGTTAACAATCTGGCTGCCGCCCGTTGGACTAGTTATAATTTCCGAACTGTCTTCAAAGGCAGCCCCATGTAGAGTGTGTTGCAGTAATCTGTTCGTGGACAACCGTAGCCAGATCAGACTTCCCAAGATATGGGCGCAGCTGGCTGTGCAAAAGCTCCCCTGGCCACCGCCGAGACCTGGGGTTCCAGGCTCAGCAATGAATCCAGGGTCACTCCCAAGCTGCAAACCTGCGTCTTGAGGGGGAGTGTAACCCCATCCAACACAGGCTGTAACCCTATGCCCTGTTCGGCCTTTCGACTGACCAGGAGGACCTCTGTCTTGTCTGGATTCAGTTTCAATTTGCTAGCCCTCATCCAGTCCGACACAGCAGCCAAGCACCGGTTCAAAGTCTGGACAGCCTCCTAGTGACAGGTAGGAAGGAGTGACAGATCTGGACGTCATATGCGTACAGATAACACCTTACTCCGGAACTCTGAATGATTTCTCCGAAAGTGCCACAGACGGGGAGCCACCACCGAGAAGGCCCTCTGTCTCGTCCCCACCAACCGCGTTTGAGAAGTTGGCGGGAGCGAGAGCAGGGCCTCCCTGGATGATCTTAAATTACGGGGTGGGATGTAGAAGCTGATGCATTCGGAGAAGTAAGCTGGGCCAGAACCGTATAGAGTTTTAAAGGTCAAAGCCAGCACTTTGAATTGAGCTTGGAAGTGGACAGGCAGCCAGTGGAGCTGACACAACAGGGGGGTGGTATGCTCCCTGTATGTCGCTCCGGTTAACAATCTGGCTGCTGCCTGTTGGACTAACTGAAGTTTCTGAACAGTCTTCAAAGGCAGCCCCACGTAGAGTGCGTTGCAGTAATCTATTCAGGATGTGACCAGAGCGCGGACGGCCATAGCCAGATCAGACTGTTGGGTCACGATCAACTTGTTGTGCACGAAGAACTTTCCCACATGATCTTAAATTTCGAGCTGATGCGTTTGAGAAGTGCTGGGCCAGAACCGTATAGAGCTTTAAAGGTCAAAACCAGCACGTTGAATTGAGCTCGGAAGTGGACAGGCAGACAGTGGAGCTGACACAACAGGGGGTGGTATGTATGTAGCTCAGGTTAACAATCTGGCTGTTGCCCGTTGGAGTAATTGCAGTTTCCGAACTGTCTTCAAAGGCAGCCCCACGTAGAGTGTGTTGCAGTAATCTATTCGGGATGTGACCAGAGCACGGACAGCCATAGCCAGATCAGACTGTTTTTATTTATTTATTTCAGGATTTTACCCTGCTTTTCTCAACCCCCGAGGGGGGACTCAGAGCAGCTTACAGTAAGGCGCAATTCGATGCCCACACAGTAACAATATAAGACCCCAGAACCCTTCAACAATTAAAATACATTAAAATACAATTACCTAAACATCATGTGCATTCATTCCAGATTAAAACAATGTTCTGTCCATAAAAGCATTGGCCCTATTCATCCACTTTCCATTAAAATCCCATCTAAAGTGCTGCCTTGTGCTGGTGTGCAAACGCCTGGTCCCACAGCCAGGATTTTACTTTTTTCCTGAATGCCAGGAGGGATGAGGTGGATCATACATCGATAGGGAGCGCATTCCACAGGCGGGGAGCCACCACCGAGAAGGCCCTATCCCTCGTCCCCACCAGCCACATTTGAGAAGTAGGCGGGAGCGAGAGCAGGGCCTCCCCGGAGGATCTTAAATTACGAGGTGGGACGTAGAGGCTGATGTGTTCGGACAAGTAAGCTGGGCCAGAACCGTATAGAGCTTTAAAGGTCAAAACCAGCACTTTGAATTGAGCCCGGAATTGGACAGGCAGCCAGTGGAGCTGACACAACAGGGGGTGGTATGCTCCCTGTATGTAGCTCCCGTTAGTAATCTGGCTGCCGCCCGTTGGACTAGCTGAAGTTTCCGAACAGTTTTCAAAGGCAGCCCCACGTAGAGTGTGTTGCAGTAATCTATTCGGGATGTGACCAGAGCGTGGACGACCGTAGCCAGATCAGACTTCCCAAGGTACGGGCGCAGCTGGCGCACGAGTCTTAACTGTGCAAAAGCTCCCCTGGCCACTGCCGAGACCTGGGCTTCCAGGCTCAGCGATGAATCCAGGGTCACTCCCAAGCTGCGAACCTGCGTCTTCAGGGGGAGTGTAACCCCATCCAACACAGGCTGTAACCCTATGCCCTGTTCGGCATTTCGACTGACCAGGAGGACCTCTGTCTTGTCTGGATTCAGTTTCAATTTGCGAGCCCTCATCCAGTCCGACACAGAAGCCAAGCACCAGTTCAAAGTCTGGACAGCCTCCTTAGTGATAGGTAGGAAGGAGTGACAGATCTGGACGTCATCTGCGTACAGATAACACCTTACTCCGAATGATCTCTCCCAGCATTCCACAGACGGGGAGCCACCACCGAGAAGGCCCTCCCTCTCATCCCCACCAACCGCGTTTGAGAAGTTGGCGGGAGCGAAAGCAGGGCCTCCCCGGATGATCTTAAATTACGGGGTGGGACGTAGAGGCTGATGCGTTCGGACAAGTAAGCTGGGCCAGAACCGAATAGAGCTTTAAAGGTCAAAGCCAGCACTTTGAATTGAGCTCGGAAGTGGACAGGCAGACAGTGGAGCTGACACAACAGGGGGGTGGTATGTATGTAGCTCAGGTTAACAATCTGGCTGCTGCCCGTCCCCACCCACCGCGTTTGAGAAGTTGGCGGGAGCGAGAGCAGGGCCTCCCCGGATGATCTTAAATTACAGGGTGGGGCGTAGAGGCTTATGCGTTCGGACAAGTAAGCTGGGCCTTAACCAAATAGAGCTTTAAAGGTCAAAACCAGCACTTTGAATTGAGCTCGGAAGTGGACAGGCAGCCCCCTCCATAACCCCCTTCACCCCCTGTGATTTGACTTGTAATGTATTATATGTTACTTTTTCTTTTTTGTTACTTTTGAAAAATTTTGAATAAAGAACTATTTAAAAAAAACAAAAACCAGCACTTTGAATTGAGCTCAGAAGTGGACAGGCAGCCAGTGGAGCTGACACAACAGGGGGTGGTATGTATGTAGCTCAGGTTAACAATCTGGCTGCTGCCCGTCCCCACCCACTGCGTTTGAGAAGTTGGCGGGAGCGAGAGCAGGGCCTCCCTGGATGATCTTAAATTACGGGGTGGGACGTAGGGGCTGATGCGTTCGGACAAGTAAGCTGGGCCAGAACCGTATAGAGCTTTAAAGGTCAAAGCCAGCACTTTGAATTGAGCTCGGAAGTGGACAGGCAGCCAGTGGAGCTGACACAACAGGGGGGTGGTATGCTCCCTGCAGGGCCGTAGCCAGGATTTTGGTTCGAGGGGGGGGGCTGAGTTTGGTTGGGGGGCTGTGACTGGGGGGTAGAGGGTCTACCCTAGCAAACCTTTTGTATTGTTATCCCAATAACCCCCTTATTGTGGGATATAATGTGCAGGGTGATCAGATCATGATATGAATAAACATAACAGTTTAAATAATGTACCAGTAAGGCCTTTTCGCGGACCACCCTGAGAATTTCAGGGGGGGGGGCTGAAGCCCCCTTAGCCCCCCCCCTGGCTACATAGATGCAGGTGAAACGTCAGGAGAGAATGCTTCTGGAACATGGCCATACAGCCCCCCTGGCTACATGCCTGGCTCCCTGTATGTAGTACAGCCCCCCTGGCTACATGCCTGGCTCCCTGTATGTAGGTATGTAGCTTCAGTTAGTAATCTGGCTGCCTAACTGAAGTTTCCGAACAGTCTTCAAAGGCAGCCCCACGTAGAGTGCATTGCAGTAATCTATTCGGGATGTGACCAGAGCGCGGACGGCCATAGCCAGATCAGACTGTTGGGTCACGTTCAACTTGTTGTGCACGAAGAACTTTCCCCCATGGACTGCTGTGGAGCCAGAGAAAGAGGAGAGGGAAGAGAATGGAGGGAGAGAGGGAGGAGAGAGAAAGAAAGGCCTGGGAGGCCCTCAGGGAGGCGAGGCCTGCGGTCCTGACCTCCAGGAGGGGCTCGGGCTCGGGCTCCGGCTCGGACTCGGTGGACTCCTCCTCCTCGGCCTCCTCCTCCTCGGCCGCCTCCTCCTCCTCTTCCTCCTCCTCCTCGGCCCGCTGGCTTTCGTAGCGGTGTTCCCCGACGCGGCTCAGCAGCTCCGAGAAGCCGAGGGACGAGGAGGCCCCCGCCGACGCCAAGGAGCGCATCAGGCCCATCACCACTTGGCCGGCGCCCTTCAGGGACAGCACTTTCCGCGCCTCGCTCTCCATGGCCTTCCCGGAACAACAACAAAAACAGCACCTCAAGCCAGCGCCATCTTTGTTGACGCGCCGTTGCCGGGCAACCAGCTGCAAAGCCTGCCGGGAGGCGGAGCCGCTGCCCTATCAGGAGAGGCGGCGCGTTGCCCCGGCAACCAGAAGGCATCCAAAGCAGGCCTGGGCAAACTCGAGCCTTTCAGTTGTTTTGGACTTCAACTCCCACAATTCCTCACAGCCTCGGGCCCCTTCCAAAGGAAGGGGCCTGAGGCTGTGAGGAATTGTGGGAGTTGAAGTCCAAAACACCTGAAAGTCTCAAGTTTGCCCAAGGGGCCTGAGGCTGTGAGAAATTGTGGGAGCTGAAGTCCAAAACACCTGAAAGGCCCAAGTTTGCCCAAGGGGCCTGAGGCTGTGAGGAATTGGGAGTTGAAGTCCAAAACGCCTGAAAGGCTCAAGTTTGCCCAAGGGGCCTGAGGCTGTGAGGAATTGTGGGAGTTGAAGTCCAAAACACCTGAAAGGCCCAAGTTTGCCCAAGGGGCCTGAGGCTGTGAGGAATTGTGGGAGTTGAAGTCCAAAACACCTGAAAGGCCCAAGCTTGCCCAAGGGGCCTGAGGCTGTGAGGAATTGTGGGAGTTGAAGTCCAAAACACCTGAAAGGCCCAAGTTTGCCCAAGGGGCCTGAGGCTGTGAGGAATTGTGGGAGTTGAAGTCCAAAACACCTGAAAGGCTCAAGTTTGCCCAAGGGGCCTGAGGCTGTGAGGAATTGGGGAGTTGAAGTCCAAAACACCTGAAGGGCTCAAGTTTGCCCAAGGGGCCTGAGGCTGTGAGGAATTGGGGGAGTTGAAGTCCAAAACACCTGAAGGGCTCAAGTTTGCCCAAGGGGCCTGAGGCTGTGAGGAATTGGGGGAGTTGAAGTCCCAAAACACCTGAACGGCTCAAGTTTGCCCAAGGGCCTGAGGCTGTGAGGAATTGGGGGAGTTGAAGTCCAAAACACCTGAAGGGCTCAAGTTTGCCCAAGGGGCCTGAGGCTGTGAGGAATTGAGGGACTTGAAGTCCAAAACACCTGGAAAGGCTCAAAACACCTTTGCCCAAGGGCCTGAGGCTGTGAGGAATTGTGGGAGTTGAAGTCCAAAACACCTGAAAGGCTCAAGTTTGCCCAAGGGGCCTGAGGCTGTGAGGAATTGTGGGAGTTGAAGTCCAAAACACCTGAAAGGCTCAAGTTTGCCCAAGGGGCCTGAGGCTGTGAGGAATTGTGGGAGTTGAAGTCCAAAACACCTGAAAGGCTCAAGTTTGCCCAAGGGGCCTGAGGCTGTGAGGAATTGGGGGAGTTGAAGTCCAAAACACCTGAAAGGCTCAAGTTTGCCCAAGGGGCCTGAGGCTGTGAGGAATTGTGGGAGTTGAAGTCCAAAACACCTGAAGGGCTCAAGTTTGCCCAAGGGGCCTGAGGCTGTGAGGAATTGGGGAGTCAAAACACCTGAAGTCCAAAACACCTGAAGGGCTCAAGTTTGCCCAAGGGGCCTGAGGCTGTGAGGAATTGGGGAGTTGAAGTCCAAAACACCTGAAGGGCTCAAGTTTGCCCAAGGGGCCTGAGGCTTGAAGTGAGGAATTGCCCAAGGGAGGCTGTGAGGTGAGTTGAGTCCAAAACCCCTGAAAGGGCTCAAGTTTGCCCAAGGGGCCTGAGGCTGTGAGGAATTGGGGGAGTTGAAGTCCAAAACACCTGAAGGGCTCAAGTTTGCCCAAGGGGCCTGAGGCTGTGAGGAATTGGGGGAGTTGAAGTCCAAAACACCTGAAGGGCTCAAGTTTGCCCAAGGGGCCTGAGGCTGTGAGGAAGTTTGCCCAAGGGGCCTGAGGCTTGAAGTCCAAAACACCTGAAAGGCTCAAGTTTGCCCAAGGGGCCTGAGGCTGTGAGGAATTGTGGGAGTTGAAGTCCAAAACACCTGAAAGGCCCAAGTTTGCCCAAGGGCCTGAGGCTGTGAGGAATTGGGGAGTTGAAGTCCAAAACACCTGAAGGGCTCAAGTTTGCCCAAGGGGCCTGAGGCTGTGAGGAATTGGGGGAGTTGAAGTCCAAAACACCTGAAGGGCTCAAGTTTGCCCAAGGGGCCTGAGGCTGTGAGGAATTGAGGGACTTGAAGTCCAAAACACCGGAAAGGCTCAAGTTTGCCCAAGGGGCCTGAGGCTGTGAGGAATTGGGGGAGTTGAAGTCCAAAACACCTGAAAGGCTCAAGTTTGCCCAAGGGGCCTGAGGCTGTGAGGAATTGGGGAGTTGTAGTCCAAAACACCTGAAAGGCCCAAGATTGCCCAGGGGCCTGAGGCTGTGA
Source organism: Anolis apletophallus (assembly GCA_030556195.1). Classification (NCBI taxonomy): domain Eukaryota; kingdom Metazoa; phylum Chordata; class Lepidosauria; order Squamata; family Anolidae; genus Anolis; species Anolis apletophallus. The sequence goes on along the minus strand of JARBWK010000009.1, from coordinate 133,989,198 downwards.
GGAATTGAGGGAGTTGAAGTCCAAAACACCTGAAAGGCCCAAGTTTGGGGGGGGCCTGAGGCTGTGAGGAATTGTGGGAGTTGAAGTCCAAAACGCCTGAAAGGCTCAAGTTTGCCCAAGGGGCCTGAGGCTGTGAGGAATTGGGGAGTTGAAGTCCAAAACACCTGAAAGGCTCAAGTTTGCCCAAGGGGCCTGAGGCTGTGAGGAATTGTGGGAGTTGAAGTCCAAAACACCTGAAAGGCTCAAGTTTGCCCAAGGGGCCTGAGGCTGTGAGGAATTGTGGGAGTTGAAGTCCAAAACACCTGAAAGGCTCAAGTTTGCCCAAGGGGCCTGAGGCTGTGAGGAATTGTGGGAGTTGAAGTCCAAAACACCGGAAAGGCCCAGGTTTGCCCAAGTTTGCCCATGCCTGAGGCTGTGAGGAATTGTGGGAGTTGAAGTCCAAAAACGTCTGAAAGGCTCAAGTTTGCCCAAGGGGCCTGAGGCTGTGAGGAATTGTGGGAGTTGAAGTCCAAAACACCTGAAAGGCCCAAGTTTCCCCTGGAAGGCCTGAGGCTGTGAGGAATTGTGGGAGTTGAAGTCCAAAACACCTGAAAGGTCCAAGGTAAGGGGCCTGAGGCTGTGAGGAATTGTGGGAGTTGAAGTCCAAAACACCTGAAAGGCCCAAGTTTGCCCAAGGGGCCTGAGGCTGTGAGGAATTGTGGGAGTTGAAGTCCAAAACGAATCATGGCCTGAGGCTGTGAACTGAGTCCAAAACGCCTGAGGTCCTGCCACCAGATAGTTGAAGTCAAAACACCTGAAGGCTTTGAGCCTGAGGCTGTGATGAATTGAGTCCACAAAGGCTCAGGTTTGCCCAAGGGCCTGATATTCCAAAACACCGGAAAGGCCCAGGTTCAAAGCTGGGAAGAGTCGAGATTTTTGATTTAGCCATGCTGGGAAGAGGAGATTTTATTTAGCTGTGTGGAAAGTGAGATGTTGACAAGCTGGAATATGTATCCTGAGGAGGCCGACTCAAATTATCAAGGATCTGGAGAACAAGCCCTATGAGGAGCGGCCGAAAGAGCTGGGCATGTTGAACCTGTAGAAGAGAAAGCGGAGACATGATGAGAGCCATGTGCAAATATGTGTCCTGAGGAGGCCGACTCAAATGATCAAGAATCTGGAGAACAAGCCCTATGAGGAGCGGCTGAAAGAGCTGGGCATGTTGAGCCTGCAGAAAAGAAGGCGGAGAGGAGATATGTTGAGGGCAAGCAGAGACATGATGAGGGCCACGTGCAAATATGTGTCCCGAGGACCCAACTCAAATGATCAAGGGTCTGGAGAACAAGCCCTATGAGGAGTGGCTGAAGGAGCTGGGCATGTTGAGTCTGCAGAAGAGAAGGTGGAGACATGATGAGGGCCATGTGCAAATAAGTGTCATGAGGAGGGAAACTCAAATGATCAAGGGTCTGGAGAACAAGCCCTATGAGGAGCGGCTGAAAGAGCTGGCTGGGCATGTGATGAGCCTGCAAAGACAAGGGTCTGGAGAACATGATGAGGAGCCACGTGCAAAGATGTGATGAGGGCCACGAAATATGTGTCCCGACCCTACTCAAATGATCAAGGGTCTGGAGAACAAGCCCTATGAGGAGCGGATGAAAGAGCTGGGCATGTTGAGCACACAGAAGAGAAGGCAGAGAGGACACATGCAGGGCCGGATTACCCATAAGGCCACCCGAGGCACTTGCCTCGGGTGGCAGATTTTGGGGGGCGGCATTTCCGGGGCCGGGCCTGAAGGAAGGGGTGAGGGGAAGTCCCGCCCGTACTCGGGTGACTCGGTGTTTGGGGCACGGGCGAGTGGGGCGGCGGCGGCGAAAACATTCCCCTAGGGACGGGACTTCCAGCGGCGCCTTCTCTCGCCGGGCAGCGGCTCGCCCCTCTCCCTTCAGTGAAGGGAGGAGGCGGAACCGCGTGAGGGTGAAGGCGCCTTCCCGGCTGGCTGGCTGGCGTGAGGGGAGAAGACGCCTTCTCCCCTCACGCCGGTTCCGCCTCCTCCCTTCACTGAAGGGAGGAGGGGTGGAGCCGCTGCCGGTGAGAAGGCGCTGCCGGAAGTCCCGCCCCTAGGGCGACTCGGTTTTTGCTGCCGCCGCCCCGCTCGCCCGTGCCCCAAACACGAGCGGGGTGGCGGCGGTGAAAACCGCATGAGTCGCCCTAGAGGCGGGACTTCTGGCGACGCCTTCTCCCTCTCGCCGGCCCCGCCCGCCGCAATAGGCCCCGCCCCCCGCAAGAGGCCCCGCCCCCGGGGGGGGCAGAATTTAGATATTTAGCCTTGGGCGGCACAGGCCGATGATCCGGCCATGGACACACGATGAGGGCCATGTACAAATATGTGTCCTGAGGAGGGCGACTCAAATGATCAAGGGTCTGGAGAACAAGCCCTATGAGGAGCAGCTGAAAGAGCTGGGCATGTTTAGCCTGAAGAAGAGAAGGCGGAGAGAAGACATGATAGCCATGTATAATTATGTGAGAGGAAGTCATATATATGTTGTGTTCATCGAAACAGGCCCAGGTTTCACACTGAGTGTAAAAATACATTTAAAAAACATATTAACTATATGTATTACTGCGTTGGAGTGTCATTTTGTGTCATTTTGGTTGGTGGTGTGCCCCAGGATTTCGTAAATGTAAAAAATGTGCCGCGGCTCAAAAAAGGTTGGGAAACACTGCTTTAGTGTATTTTTAAATGATTTATTTACCTCATTGTGTTGCTGTTTGGTGTGTTGTCTTGTATTATTTCATTGTAATGCACGGTTGGGCTTGGCCTCATGTAAGCCACCCCGAGTCCCTGTTTATTATTATTATTATTATTATTATTTATTCAGATTTACTAGACCGCCCCTCCCTGAGGCTTGTGGCGTTTCCAACATAGTAAAAATTACACAGACAGCCTAAAAACATCATAAAAACATTCCTAAAAACAGTCAAATCTCTATCTCTATCCCTTTATAAAGCGGAATGTTTGTTTGTATCCGGAGGGCGGAAGGATATGTGGCAGCATTATTTGCATAAACAACTCCCATTGGCCAGGCAACACGAACATTCCGAGACTCTAAAGTGCCGGGGGGGGGGGGGGAAGGGAAAGGCCTGAGGCAGTCAGACATGGTGGGAGTTTCAGTCCAAAACACTTTGCAGCCCCCAACAATGAGACAACAAAGCCAAGCTTGGCACACAGAACCCCCAAGACCCACTTTACGTCTTGGTGCAGTTTGAGGGAGGCTGGGCCATGGATAGGCCAGCATCCCAACATCCCAAATCTCAAAGGTGCCAGACAGAGTTCTTTATAAAAAGGCTTCCTTCAGCTGATTTTGCAAACTAGGCCTCAGCCTGAATTGACAGCAAGGCTTCCTCAAGTTGATTTTTGAGACTAGGCCTCAGCTTGAATTCACAGTAAGGCTTCCTCAAGTTGATTCTCCTGACTAGGCCTCAGCCTGAATTGACAGTAAGGCTTACTTAACTTTATTTTCTTGACTAGCCCCCAACAATGACAGAACAAGACTACAGTTGGCACACAGACACCCCCCCCCCCAAAGACCCACTCTACATCCTGGTGCAATTTGAAGGACTTGCAGTACCTTCACTCACTTACTCTGACCAGCACGGGTGATGGACCTGGACCAAACTTGGCACATATAACCCCCATGATGCCCTTTACGTCCTGGTGCAGTTTGAGAAAGATGAACCACGGATTATGGGATTTGAAGTACTTCAAAGCGCTTTGTTTCCCAGAGACCACTGTGGCCCACAACAAAGACCGATAAATATCAAACTTGGCACACAGAATTATCTTTAGTCTATATGTATATGTCCTGGTGCAGTTTGGAGAAGAGCAGAGCATGGATGATGGGGCTTGAAGTACCTCCACTCACTTCCTGAGACCGCTGCGACCCTCATCCAATGACTGATCAAGACCAAACTTGGCACACAGAGCTCCCATGACCTACACTACATGCTGGTACAGCTTCGAGTAGGATGGACCATGGATGATGGTACTTGAAGTACCTCCACTCCCTGAGACCACAGCGACACTCATCCAATTACCTATAAAGACAAAACTTGGCAAAGAGTGCCCCCATGGCCAACTCAACATTCTGGTGCAGTTTGTGGGAGGACGGATTATGGATGATGGGACTTGCAGTACCTTTACTTCCTGAGACCACTGCGAATCTCATCCAGTGACTGATCAAGACCAAACTTGGCACATAGAGCCCCCATGACCCACTTTACACCCTGGTGCAGTTTTCAGGAGGATGGACCATGGATGATGGGACTTGAAGTACCTCCACTCACTTCCTGAGACTGCTGCGACCATCATTCAATGACTGATCAAGACCAAATTTGGCACACAGAACCCCCTACATCCTGGTGCAATTTGGAGGAGGATGGACCATGGATTATGGTCCATGGTCCATAATCCTTCACTCACTTCCCAAAACCACTGTGAGCCAAATGAACAACTGATACGGACCAACCTTGGCACACAATGCCTTCCTCAAATAACCCAAGCACCGCCGGGTCCTCAGCTAGGATGTCATAAAACACAATAGATCGGTTAAGACCGATCTTTAGTACAGAGGCGGCATGATTAGGTGGCGAGGTTTGATGTTAAAGTGCTAGTCAATCGCCAAATGCCTGCCGAAATAGCCAAGTCTTGCAAGCCCTACGAAAGGCCATCAGGCCGTCTCGGCCGGCAAAGAGTTCCACAAGGTCGGTGCAGCCACTGAGAACGCTCTCTGTCGGGTGCTGGCCAACCTGTAGGACCTCACACCTGGGACTTCAAGAAGATTATAACCCTCTGAGCGCAGTGATCTTCTGGGCATATATGGGGTAAGCCGCTCCCTCAAGTACACTGGCCCCAAACCATGTAAGGCCTTAAAAGTCAAGACTAACACTTTGAAGGAGATCCAGAATTCAGTGGGTCACCAGTGCAGTTCGCGCAGCAGAGGTGTTATGCGAGCTGTCCTACGCACTACCAGCAGAAGGCCGGCTGCCGCGTTCTGCACCAGTTTAAGCTTCCGGATCGCCGACAAAGGAAGGCCGATGTAGAGCGCGTTACAGTAATTATGCAGTTGAGAATCGAATGGGCTTTTTCACACTGCTGGCTCACGTTCAACTTGTTGTGCACGAAGACTCCAAGAACGTTTTCCCATGGACTGCTGCGGAGAAAGAGGAAAGGGAAGAGAATGGAGGGAGGGAGGGAGGAGAGAAAAGGAAGGAAAGAGAAAGGCGGGAAGCCAGGCAGGGAAGGGGCCTGGGAGGCCCTCAGGAAGGCGAGGCCTGGGGCCCTGACCCAAGCCCGGATCACCCATAAGGCCACACTAGGCCACGGCCTAGGGGCATAGCCAAGGGGGGGCGCCAGATCTGGACCCCCCGCCCTAATTTTTTTAAAGTCGATCTTCAGGTGCTTCTGTGCCTGCGCGCGGACTCGGAGCATCATCCACGCCCCCCCATGCCCCCCCCTTTGCTGCACTCCTCCTTGGCACCTCCCTCCCTCCTCATGAGTCAGGCCATGCTAAGACTCACAGAGGCCGCAGAGCGACAGCTGCACGGCCTCCATCCATGCAGCGCTGCGCACCTCACGAGACTGGAGAAGCTGTGGGACAGCTGAAGCCGGGAGGAGAGGGCGGGGCATGGCGCGGCCTGGCTCCGCCCCCTCCCCATGGCTTCAGCTGTCCCACAGTTTCTGCAGCCTTGAGGGAGCACTGCCAAGCCAGCGGGGGCATAGCAAGCACAATGCTGGCTTGGCAGTGCTCTCTCAAAAGGCTGCAGAAGCTGTTGGACAGCTGAAGCCGGGAGGAGGGGGCGGGGCATGGTGCAGCCTGGCTCCGCCCCCTCCCCCTTGGAGGAGGCGGGAGGTTGGTTTAAAGGGGGCATAATTCCAAACTGTGGCCTAGGGTGCAAAAAAGTGTTAATCCGGGCCTGCCCTGACCTCCAGCGGGGGCTCCGGCTCCGGCTCCGGCTCGGACTCGGTGGACTCCTCCTCCTCTTCCTCCTCTTCCTCCTCCTCGGCCCGCTGGCTTTCGTGGTGGTGTTCCCCGACGCGGCTCAGCAGCTGCGAGAAGCCGTGGGGCGAGGCCCCCGCCGCCGCCCAGAAGCGAATCAGGCTCAGCACCACCTGGCCGGCGCCCCTCAGGGTCAGCACTTTTGTCCTCCCGCTCTGCATGGCCTTGCCTTCCATCCCCTTCCCGAAACAACAACCCCTCAAGCCTGCACCATCTTTGTTTACAGGCCGTTGCCGGGCAGCCAGTCACAAAGCCTGCCGGGAAACGGAGCCGCTGCCCTATCAGGAGCGACGGTGCGTTGCCCCGGCAACCAGAAAGCATCCAAAGCAGGCCTGAGCAAACTTGGGCCTTTCAGGTGTTTTGGACTTCAACTCCCACAATTCCTCACAGCCTCAGGCCCCTTCCAAAGGAATTGTGAGGAATTGTGGGAGTTGAACTCCAAAACACCTGAAAGGCCCAAGTTTGCCCAGGTCTGCTCCAAAGAATGGCTGAGGGAACTGGGTCTGTGAGGCCCTCCCACCAGATAATAATACCAAGGCTTTGAGCTGGGTTATCTGAGTCCACACTGCCATATATTCCACTTCAAAGCTGGGAAGGTGAGATTTTATTTAGCTGTGTGGATGGTGAGATGTTGGCAAGCTGGAATATGTCCTGAGGACGATCACTGAAATCATCAAGGGTCTGGACAACAGGCCCTATGAGGAGCGGCTGAAAGAGCTGGGCATGTTGAGCCCACAGAAGAGAAGGCGGAGAGGAGACATGATGAGGGCCATGTGCAAATATGTGTCCTGAGGAGGGCGACTCAAATGATCAAGGGTCTGGAGAACAAGCCCTATGAGGAGCGGCTGAAAGAGCTGGGCATGTTGAGCCTGCAGAAGAGAAGGCGGAGACATGATGAGGGCCATGTGCAAATATGTGTCCTGAGGAGGGCGACTCAAATGATCAAGGGTCTGGAGAACAAGCCCTATGAGGAGCGGCTGAAAGAGCTGGGCATGTTGAGCCCACAGAAGAGAAGGCGGAGAGGAGACATGATGAGGGCCATGTACAAATATGTGTCCTGAGGAGCCCACTCAAATGATCAAAGGTCTGGAGAACAAGCCCTATGAGGAGCGGCTGAAAGAGCTGGGCATGTTTAGCCTTCAGAAGAGAAGGCAGAGAGGAGACAAGTTGAGGGCAAGCAGAGACATGATGAGGGCCACGTGCAAATATGTGTCATGACGAAGGCGACTCAAATGATCAAGGGTCTGGAGAACAAGCCCTATAAGGAGCGGCTGAACGAGCTGGGCATGTTGAGCCTGCAGAAGAGAAGGCGGAGACATGATGAGGGCCATGTGCAAATATGTGTCCTGAGGAGGGCGACTCAAATGATCAAGGGTCTGGAGAACAAGCCCTGTGAGGAGCGGCTGAAAGAGCTGGGCATGTTGAGCCTGTAGAAGAGAAGGCGGAGACATGATGAGGGCCATGTGCAAATATGTGTCCTGAGGAGGGCGACTCAAATGATCAAGGGTCTGGAGAACAAGCCCTGTGAGGAGCGGCTGAAAGAGCTGGGCATGTTGCATCTTCTCCCTGGAGCGCAAAAGATGGAAAGGCAGCAGACAATGTCCATAAGGAAGTCCCCGCTTTAAACCGATGGGGGAAGCAATCACTACGTAACACATTTTTTGAAGAATAGGTCTCTACAGTCACCTACAGGCCCACCATGGACCCTACGCTTGGAAGGTAACCATACTTAGACACTAGGGATCGCTGAGGATGAGCATACCCCACTATTGAGCAGTTCTTACTATCAAGAAGTTCTCCCTAATGCTTAGGTGCAATCCCTTTTCCTGTAATTTGAACCCATTGCTCAAATGTGCCCCAGTCTCTGGAGCGGCAGAAACCAAACTTACCGCATCTTCAATGTGGCATCTTTTCAGCTGTTTAAACGTGGCTCTCATGTCCTCTTCTCTCACCCTTCTCTTCTCCGAGGTGAACAGACCTGGCTTCCTCACTTGCTCCTCAAAGAGATTCATAGTTTCCAGACCTTTCTCCGTTTTGATCACCTTCTCTGCATATTTCTAGATTTACGTCTCCTTTTCCAATTGTGGTATCTGCATGTTGTTGTTTTTTTGTATGTGTGAAGGGAACAAATGTGGGGCAGTGACACGAAAGACTGGACATTGCCTCAGTTCAACCACGACATTCACAGAGGGACCCCTACTTTCAAATTCCTTGAGGAAACATGTAATACCAATTTGTTGCCAAAAATAACACCATGTAACAAAATTTGATTTTTTTTTTTGCAGTTTAATAAACTTTTCCCAAGTTTTTATGATGGAATTAGGAAATGACATTGATCACCATAGGAACAAAAAATGTGTTCCGTAGTGATTCTTCCCCCCGTCAGTTCAGGGCCGGATCAGGCCCTTTTGCCGCCCAAGGCCAAAGGGTCTGCCTCTGCCGCGCCCCGCCCCTCCCCGCCCCCGGCTCCGCCCATCCCCCTCACCGGATTGAAGGGAGGGCGGGCGAGGAGGAGAAAGAGGCACCCACCCGCCCTTCCTACCGTGTCATCGCCAGGCTGGGACCCCTTTTCGGAGCGGGGCTGGCACGCCGCCCCTCCCTTGCGAGGTGGCGGCGATGCAAGGAGGAGGGGCGGCGGCACGGGTTCTCTCCGCCTTCTACTCCCTGCCTGGCGATGACACGCTAGGGAGGAGGCGGAGGGAAGCCGCGCCGCCGCCCCACCTCCTTTGCGTCATCAGGCCACGCAAGGGAGGGGCGGTGGCGGCGCGGGTTCTCTCCGCCTCTTCCTCGCCCCCCGGCTCTGCCCTGCCCCCGCCTCCTCTAGGCCCGCTTCAGGAGGGAGGGAGGATCGGCCCCGCGCCGGCGAGGAGGCGGGGGCGGAGCCGGAGGCGAGGAGGGGCGGAGTCAGGGGCGGAACCGATCCTCCCTCCCTCCTAAAGGGGAGCAGAGCAAAGGGAGGGGCGGCCGCGCATGCGCCCTTTATTTTTCGAATTTTTTTGGGGGATTTTATTTGGGGGTCCAGATCTGCCCCCCCCCCAAAAGTGCCGCCCGAGGCAATGGCCTCGGGTGGCCTTATGGGTAATCTGGGCCTGCGTCAGTTTACGGCGGGGACTTCCTTACGGACATTGTCTGCTGCCTTTCCATCTTTTGCGCTCCAGGGAGAAGATGCAACAACGGCAATAAAAGTCACCCAAATGTCTTTCTTTCATTATCTCTCTGGCAATAAATGTGAAAGGCCTTTTAATGAGAGGAGGGGGTGGGAGAGCTTCTCTCTGCAGCTCTCTGCCCGCATCCAAAGTTGCCCTGGGAAGACGCCATGTGTGTGGCATGCTGGAAATTGCTACAGGAACAGAAATTTCAGAAGGAAAGTACGGGGGATGTTTGGGTTGTCTTGATTCGAGGAGCAAGGTTGCTATTATAATTGCATTACAGTCCAGCCCTGGCCATATTAAGCTAGTCATCTGGAGCCAGGAGTAGTCAGGAATTTGGGTTTCCAGACTGAAGCCCAGGCAGGGCTTCTCTACCTTGTAATGATTTCGGCAGATATTGCTTGCCATGCAACCAGGGACGTGCTAAAAATCCTTCTTTCATAGAATCATTGCCAGGGGCGGATTTACCATTAAGCAAAGTAAGCACCCGCTTAGGGCGCCGCGTAGTCAGGGGCGCATCTGGCCTCCAGGTTCCACGCATGAGCCATTGCTGCAAAGGGACTCCAGCTGGATTGAGACGCCAATTGCCCAAAATGCTCCGGCTCCGTCCCAGCTGCAAAAAGTTCCTCCTTTTCGGCCTCACTTAGGGCGATTGGTATCTCGGTCCATCTGGAGTCCCTCCACAGCAATGGCGCATGCGCAGAACTAGCTGGCCCAGCGCATGCGCGCTCGGCGTGCATGCGCACCACGAGGTCAGAGAGCGAGGGGGCGCCAAAATAATGTTCGCTTACCATTTTAAATTACCTTAGTCCGGCCCTGATCATTGTGTTGGAAGAGGCCTCATGGGCCATCCAGTCCAAGCCCTTTCTGCCAAGAAGCAGGAAAATTGCGTTCAAGGCACCTTCGGCAGATGGCCGTCCAGACTCTGTTTAAAAGCTTCCAAAGAAGGAGCCTCCATCACACTCCGGGGCAGAGAGTTCCACTGCTGAACAGCTCTCCCACTCAGGAAGTTCTCCCTCATGTTCAGGTGGAATCTCCTTTCTTTCCTGTAGTTTGAAGCCATTGTCCCATTGCATCCTAGTCTCTAGGGCAGTAGAAAACAAGCCTTCTCCTTCCTCCCTATGACTTCTTCTCACCTATTTATCCATGGCCCTTATCATGTCATAGAATCATAGAGTTGGAAGAGACCTCGTGAGCCGTCCAGTCTAACCCCCTGCCAAGAAGGAGGACAATCGCATTCAAAGCACCCCCAACAGATGGCCATCCAGCCTCTGTTTAAAACCCTCCATAGAAGGAGCCTCCACCACACTTTGGGGCAGAGAGTTCCACTGCTGAACAGCTCTCACAGTCAGGAAGTTCTTCCTCATGTTCAGGTGGAATCTTCTTTCTTGTACTTTGAAACCATTGTTCCATTGTGTCCTAGTCTCCAGGGCAGCAGAAAACAAGCTTGTTCCCTCCTCCCTATGACTTCTCATCACCTATTTTTCCACGGCCCTTATCATGTCTCCGTTCCACTTTCTCTTCTGAAGGCTAAACATGCCCAGCTCTTTAAGCCGCTCCTCTTTGGGCTTGTTCTCTAGACCCTTGATAATTTGAGTCGCCCTCCTCTGGACACATTCCAGGTTAGAGTCAACTTCTCACTTCAATTGTGGTGGCCAGAATCAGACACAGTGTGATTCCAGGTATAGTGGCCTGACCAAGGCAGAAGAGAGGGGGAGCATGACTTCCCTGGATCTAGACACTAGACTCCTATTGATGCTGGTCAAAATCCCATGGGCTTTTTTTGCCACCACAAGACATTGTTGACTCATGTTTAACTTATTATCCATGAGGACTCCAGGATCTTTTTCACACGCGCTGCTCCCGAGCCAGGCATTGTCCCCCATTCTGTATCTTTGCATTTCATTTTTTTCTGCCAAGTGGAGTATCTTGAATTTGTCGCTGTTGAACTTTATTTTGTTAGTTTTGGCCCATCTCTCTAACCTTTAAAGAATTCATTAAGACCAGCCACTCACCTTCTATGGAGGAACCATCTGGAGGCCTTGAATGCCGAATGACGAACCCCGAGGACCCGCCGGCATTGGCAGGTTCGTTGCTGGCCGAATTTGATATTTCGGCCCTCCTGCCCCCCCCCCCCCCCAAGATGCCTGCTGCCACCGACTTCGTCCTGGGAGAAGCTGGGGGAGCCTCCTTGAGGAGGCGAGACCCAACATGGTGTGTGTCCTTGAAGACGCCCAGTCATAAAAACATGCAAAAAGTTGATTAAACTGCAAAAACATTTGGGAAGGACATCTGGAACACATTCTGCTCTAGTTTTTCAAAGAGTATCTCATCATAAACCACTTTAAAATCATCCAAATAAACCATTATATATCTTATGAATTTAACATGTGGCTTTTTCTGTACTGCAGCATTTTATTAACAGCTGCGTGTTATGACCCTTTTTGAAGTGGACTGTGGCATGATATTCTGCAGTACTTGCTGAATCGAACACCATTTGTGTCTTAATATTTGAACTAAAATGTGCGGTGCAAGGCCGGAAAGTTATTTTTGTTCTTTACAATATGTTCTGTCTACTTGATCTTTGTGAAACAAATTACATTCATTACATTCATCCGGTTCAACCTAGTTTGTGGCGGCCACAAAAATGAACTTTTTGGAGTGGAACAACTACTTTCAAAATAAGTGCCGTACAATTAAATCAGGAATAACACTTTCAAATCAGGAACAGAAAAATGTTTACATTTTGGTACATAGTGTTATTAGAGACACAAGTTTCTTCTCCAGTTTTCAGTCTGGCAAACCCGGTAGGAATTGTGTTTCCCCTGAACCAATCTGGCCAGGAAATCCCATAGGTTTGCCTTGGAGTAGCCATAGATCAGAAGCAACTCAAAGGCACATAAGAACAAGAAGATCATTATTAAAGATTGAACTGCAAAGACTCTGGCACAAGCCAGTTAAGGTGGTCCCAGTGGTGATCAACACACTGGGTGCAGTGCCTAAAGACCTTGACCTGCACTTAAAAAAGAATGGGCACTGACAAAATTACCATCTGTCAGCTGCAAAAAAGCCATCCTACTGGGATCTGTTGAGAAGTGTCCGACATGTGATCCAATACAACAGCCAGCAGAGTTATCTTGTTTGCTGTGTACTTATCTCGTTGTGTTTAAAATAATAATAATAATGGGTTTTGGAGCACAAGACTCGTGACCTCATGATCGTGGGGAAAAAACAAAGTATGGATCGTCGATGTTGCAATCCCAGGTGACAGCAGAATTGACAAGAAGCAACTGGAAAAGTTGACACAATACAATAACTTAAAGATTGAACTACAAAGACTCTGGCACAAACCAGTAAAGGTGATCTCAGTGGTGATCGGCACACTGGGTGCAGTACCAAAAGACCTTGGTCTACACTTAAAAACAACCAGCACTGACGTAATTAATTACCACCTGTAAGCTGCAAAAAGTCACCCTATTTGGATCTACATACATTATTTGCCGATACATCACACAGTCCTACACACTTGGGAAGTGTCCGATGTGCGATCCAGAACAAAAGCCAGCATAGTGATCTTGTTTGCTGTTGTAGGGTTCCAGCCTGGTGGACTTGGGCAGACCTTGGGGGCTCCGGGCCAGGCACCAGTTGACCCGGGACTCTACAGAAGAGAGCCTGCAATGGGATAACACATGGCTGGAGGGTTATGGGACCGCAGATGAGTTTAGTGAAGATTCCATGGAAATAGATTCAGATGAATATGAAAGCCAGGCGGCCTTGGGTCTCAAGAAAGAGTGTCTACTCCCTTTCCAGATGGCGAGATGGGAAACGGGGAGTTTCCTGGTTCTCACTCTGATAGCGATGCAGCTGGGCCAGCTAAAGAGAAGGAATTCAACAGGAGGGACAGTATCTCGGCTTCTAGGAGAGATTGGAGAAAGGGGGTGCGTTGGACGCACAAAACTTAGATTCCCATATCAATCCGGTCTGGGAAAGCTTTCTTCAGACATGAAGCCACATTTGGCTTAATCACGTCTCTTGTTCCAGTCTCCAAGTTCGTGCTAACTGCCGGGGCGGTTTGGATTCCGTTTCTAGCAACCGCAGTTGTGGCCAGACCCAAGTGCCATGTTTGACCACCAGAGCGGTTGCTTTGCTTTGGAACTCTGCGTCTTGGGGATTTTAACCTGCTTGGATTATAACTCAAGGACTAAACTGAACTCTCTTTGGATTGCTCTATTTTAACCTCTTTGGACTATTCTTTACCTTTATTCTAAATAAAAGAACATTTATTGCATCCGCCTGTGTCTGTGTGATCTAGGGGGGGCTGTCCGAGGTGCAACAGCTGTGTACAAAATCACAAATTGAACACTTCCCAAGTGTCTAGGACGGTGTGATGTATTTTCAAATCAGGTGTGCAGATCCAAGTAAGGTGGCATTTTGCAGTTGACAGATCATGGTTTTGTCAATGTTTGATATTATTATTTTATTGACACAGAAACACAGTATGACACAGCAAACGAGCTATATATGCTGGATTTCATATTACAAAATCACAAGTCAAACACTTTCTAAGCGTTTAGGATTGTGTGATATATTTTTAAATGATGCGCGCAGATCCAGGTCAGGTAGCCTTTTACAGTTGACAGATTGTGATTTTGTCAATGTTTATTGTTTCAAAATTATTATTATTTATTTATTATTATTATTTATTATTATTGTGTTTATTTATACACCGCTTTTTCTCTTCACAAAGAGATCCATGAATGAGAGATCTCAAAACCAGGCATGGGCAAACTTTGGCCCTCTAACAGCTCGGTAGGCTGTTAGGAATTGTGGAAGTTGAAGTCCAAAACACCTGGAGGGAGGGCCCAAGTTTGCCCATGCCTGCACTAAATCATCCCTTTAATCAATAGCTCTACTCATAGTTTGCATTGTGGCTTCTATGATTGAGTCTTATCCATTTGTAAGCTTGGAACAAACCATATAATATGTGTGACTAGATCCTCTCAACTTGCTTTGGCTTTCCTCTAGCTGTCCGGTCAACAAGATTTCCATCTCAAAGTCCTGCCGTGGCCACAGGGGGAAGCAAGAAGGAAGCTCCATCCGTCAGATGTCCACATTCAAAATCCCATCTGGAGGAGTGGGATTCCCAAGGTGCAAAAGGCCACCTATAATCGGATTAATGGCAAAGCTGGTGAAGCATCTATGGAAGATTGAAACCACCGGCTAGATGGGCACTCACAAAAGGGAGGGTTATCCCCCAAAGGTGGGCTCCACGAACTTCTGTGGAACCTGGCATCTTGCCAACCAAGGTTAATGAGTTCTCCCCATCCAAGGGTCCTGGAGTTTATGTCCCCACCATCTGGAAAATGCCGCTGGGATTTCCAAGGGTTCAGCCCAGAGAAAGGATGATTAAAAACTCCAGACTTCAAAGGAACAACAATAGCTGCCACCAACACCCACCACCTGCTCAGCTTTGGGGGAGAGCGGATGGATGCTCCTTTGCTCATCTTTCGCAGAAGCTTCTTCCACCACATCTCTCTGCAGCGACTGGCTATTCGATGTGTGCCAGATATAGTCAGGAAAAGAGTTTCTGAACAATTTCGAGAAAATGCAGAGAAATGGCAGGGATTCCGATGGACACCATTAGCCTCAAATCAAAGCTGATGCTCAATTGCTGAAAGACGGTAAGAGCTGTTTGATAGTGGAAGAGTCTGTCTTAGGAGTGACAGATTATTTCACTTTAAACAGGAGCTGAATGACCATCTATTAGGAGTGCTTTAGGAGTGCATTTCTGCATGAATTGTATCAAATGGCCCTTCTGGTCCTTTCTGTGTTTCTGTGTAGAGACCCAGAAAGAAAATGAAAGGCTGAGTACTTCCTCCTTGGGTTGTTGTGTGTTTTCCGGGCTCTATGGCTCAGTTCCAGAAGCATTCTCTCCTGACGTTTTGCCTGCATCTATGGCAGGCATCCTCAGAGGTTGTGAGGTCTGGTGGAAAGTAGGATATGGGGTTTATATATCTGTGGAATGTCCCGGGTGGGAGAAAGAACTCTTGTCTGTTGGAGGTAGGTGTGAATGTAGCAATTGGCCACCTTGATTAGCATTTTAATGGCCTAGCAGTTTTCAAGGTCTGGCTACTCACTGCCTGGGGGAATCCTATGTTGGGAGGTGATTAGTTGGCCCTGATTGAAACAGCCAGGCTTTGAAGCTGCAGGACTATTCAATGCTAATCACGGTGTTCAATTGCAACATTTACACTTGCCTCAAACAGACAAGAGTTCTTTCTCCCATGCTGGACTTTCCAGATACAGTATATAAACCTCATTTTCCTAGTTACCAACGGACCTCACAACCTCTGAGGATGCCTGCCATAGATGCAGGTGAAACGTCAGGAGAGAATGCCTCTGGAACATGTCCATACAGCCTGGAAAACACACAACAACCCAGTGATTCTGGCCATGAAAGCCTTCGACAATACATATTTCCTCCTTGCGGTTTTCTTTCCGTCTCCAACCATTCCTGAGCCACTGGCCAAGAAAGCATTCCTCGGTATGTTTTTGGTTAATAAAGGGCACAGTGCACCAGGAGCAAGGACTGGAAGCTGTATGAGAAAAGGATCCTCATGCATTTCAGTCTGGACTGCTGTAAATAACATAAGGACGAAAGTGGATCACACCAAAGTCTAGGTAGTCCAGCATCTTGATAGCCGACAACTGGAAGTCCAGAGAGTCACATTAAATTCTAGTGCCAGGCACTCAATTAGTCCTTGTAGGATTTAAATAGGATGTGTTTGCTCATTCAAGACCAAACACTGTATTCAATGAACTGATTGTCCTTCACTGGAAAGCACCTTAGCCCAAGTCTCAGAGTGAGCATTTTGCTATGGGACTTTTAATACAGTTCCTCATGTTGTGGTGACCCACAACCATAAAAATTATTTTTGTCGCTATTTCATAATGTTCTATTATGAATTGTAATGTAAATACAGGATATGCAGGATGGATTTCTATTCACTGGACCAAATTTGGAAACAAATACCCGATATGTCCAAATTTGAATACTGGTGGAGTTTTGGAATGTGTGTGTGTGTTTTTTTACATTTGGGAGTTGTAGTTGTTGAGATTTAGGGTTAACCTATAATCAGAGCATTCTGAACAGCGCCAACAATGGAATTGAACCAAACCTGGCACACAGAACTCCCATGACCAAGAGAAAATACTGGAAGGGTTTGGTGGGCATTGGCCTTGAGTTTTGGAGTTGGAGTTCACCTACATCCAGAGAGCACTGTGGACTCAAACAGTGATGGATCTGGAACAAACTTGGCACTAATACGCAATATGCCCAGATGTGAACGCTGGTGGAGTTTGGGGAAAATAGACCTTGACAATTGGAAGTTGTAGTTGCTGGGATTTATAGTTCACCTCCAATCAAAGAGCATTCTAAACGCCAGCAACGAGAGAATTGGGCCAAACTTGCCTCACAGAACCCCTGTGATAGACAGAAAATACTGTGTTTTCTGATGGACTTGGGTGACCCCTCTGACACCCCGCTTGCAACTCTCCCAGGGGTCCTGACCTTCAGGTTGTGAAACTGTTTTAGAGTAACACGGGGTCTGTCTACATTTAACGCCGGATGTGTGATCTGAAAAATAAAAGGCAGACTTCATAAAACAGAGTTTGGCTGATACAATTTGAGGGAGCCACAACTCGTCCCCTTGTTAGATGCATGGGAACACAAAAATAATTTTTAAAAGTGGCCCTGTTTCCAGCATTAAAGATACTAAGTTGAAGCTCTCTCAGTCCCTGTGATGTTCCTGGATGCAGAGCTGAGCTATAATTACACATATCTAAATAATCTTTCAGATCTCTTTCACTGGCTGTTCCTTATTAACATCTCAGCAGGCTTTAATTTTCGGATAAAGGCTCGAGTATCAATTCGCATGGCCCTTGGAACAGGAGAAGGGGGACTGCTCTCTTTCATGCACAGATTTGACAGGGTGCCTTTTGTCCTTTTGTGCAGCGATCTTTGCTGTCCCCTCGCCCGCCCTCCTCGCAATTAATGCTCTTATTCCTTCGGAGTTTGGCTTTGATTCTCTTCACTTTGCCAATTGGACAGATCAAATCCACTTTGAAAGCTAAGAGGGGGGTTAGATTTGGGCCGCTTTGGCGCAGTCTAATTCGGTGCAGGCAAAGAGGTCCCCTAGATGGCCAATAGTCCCCGTAGATGCTGGGCTGATCAGACCACCTCCAGATGGCTCGCATTCCCCATACAGGTTGGGCTGCTCTTTTTCTCGACGGCATCCTTTGTAGCAGTTGCTCCTGCCTCCAAATCCAATCATACCATAAATGTACCAGGTTTCATCCATCATCTTTTATCTCTTTCAGATGTTCTTAACTGTCATATGCAGATGATTTTCTTCCCTCTCCACCCTTCTCCATGCAACAAGCCATCAGTGGGATATATCAGATTGCCCCAAAGTAGAGAGGAAGCAAACCAATGGGTAAGGATGCAAAAAATGAATGTCTATCTGCCTTAGTAATGCCCAAATCCCAAAACTTTTTGCTACGAAGGTTGAATGAAAAGTAATGCCTTCACCTTCATAACTCCTCAACACATGGCAGTACTGGTATGTGGCAGGTATTGGCTTGTTCAGTAGACTCTCCTCTACAGTTCCAGTTTGGCGGGAAGCCTTAGCATTGAACGGTTGTGTTATTAAAGTGGAAAGTATGGAACCCTGCACAGACGGTCGGTCAATGCAACTTAAGCAACCTGCAGTCATTGAATTCTTGACAGGAGAAGGTGTCACCCCAAAGGAGACTCATCAGAGAATGAAAGCTGTTTATGGTGATTGTGTTGATGTACTTTGCATCATTGGATGAGTAAATTTAAAGATGTTGAGGAGGGAACATCTGACTTGCGTGACAAACAAAGAGTTGGACGTCCTGTGACAGCAACCACCGAGTTTCAGAAGCAAAAGGTTGACAGGTTGAGTCAGGACGATCGTTGTATCACTCAGAGAGAAATTTCAAGCATAATCGGCATTTCACAAGAACGTGTGGGTCACATTATTGCTTTGCTTGGCTATTGGAAGATCTGTGCACGATGGGTACCCAGGATGCTGAAGCCTGAAATTAAAGCGCATAGACTTAAAATTTGCCAGGAACTGCGACGGCTTCAGAAAACGTGTTCATCCTTGGTAGAAATCTATTCAATTGTCTTCACCCTTCAAGTGAATAGTGGTAATTAAAGAGCGTATTCTAAGGATTATTTCTGCATTTGATTTATTAAAATATTCCCATCCAAACTCAAGTAATGAAGGTGGAGGCATTACTTTTCATTCAACCCTCGTAGTCCTTTCTCATTCTTTCCTTAAAGACTCAGTTCCTCACATGTAAAATGGGAAGAGCAGCATCCTACACCATTGGAATTGTGAGTGAGAACGGAAGCAAGGAGGGAAAGTTAAGTGGGGCAAACAGTTAGTTGGACAGAGCTTGTTGCGGCTAGGAGGCAACCCACCCATTTTGTGAGCCTGACCCAAATCACATCATCCCCACCCCCTACTTTGAGGGAAAAAAATGTTAGAATCATAGAATCCTAGAGTTGGTAGAGACTTCAAGGGCCATTCAATCCAACCCCCTTCTCCCACGCAGAGAAACACAAAAAACCTTACTTTCGACAGATGGCCATCCAGCCAACACTTTTAAGACCCCGACAGAAAGAGACTCCACCACACTCCGAGGCAGCAAGTGCTTGGAGCCAAGCAGCCTTTACAGTCAGGAAGTTCTTCCTATGTTTGGCTGTCTCTTTTCCTGCAATCTGAATCCATTACTCCATGTCCTACTCTCTAGAGCAGGGGTGGGCAAACTGCGGCCCGGGGGCGGATGCGGCCCTTTGGCTGATTCTATCCGGCCCGCCTAAGGGCCCCTGGCTTGCCTCCCCTGCCTGGCCTCTGCATAAAGATCTCAGAGAAGGGGACTATAAGGAAGCATTATTTTATTTTAGTGGTTTTTATTATTATTGTATAATAATTTTATAACAATAATAAAATAATATAATAAATAATATAATATAATGTTATATGATATATTATAATTTCAATATATTATGCTTATATATATATATACTATAATATAATAATTATGATATTAATACTAATAATATATGAATATTTCTTGATATATTAATATGTTAATATTAATGATGTGTAATATATAGTAAATATAGTAAGTGAATAAATAAATAAATTATGTAGATTAGCATGTAGTTCCGCCTTTAGGTGCAGCCCTCCATAATATTTTTGGGCTCTCGTGTGGCCCCTTGGAAAAAATAGTTGCCCACCCCTGCTCTAGAGGAAGGATAAAGTATTTTCTGTTGGTCAGGGGATTCTGTGTGGGAAGTTTGGCTCAATTCTATCATTGATGGGGTTCAGAACGCTCTTCGATTGTAGGTGAACTATAAATGCCAGCAACTACAACTCCGAAATGTCAAGGTCTATTTTTCCAAAATTCCACCAAATTCCACATTTGGGCATATGGAGTATTCCTGCCAAGTTTGGTCCAGATCCATCATTGTTTGAATTCACAGTGCTCTCTGGATGTAGATGAACTACAACTCCCAAACTCAAGCCCACCAAACCCTTCTAGTCACCACAACATGAGAAACTCTATTAAGGGGTCACAGCATTAGGAAGGTTGAGAAACACTGTTCTAGAGAGAGGTAAATCATGTTTGTTTTCTGATGGTCTTTAGTGACCCCACTGACACTCCTTCGTGACCCTGCAAAGGGTCCCGACTCCCAGGTTGAGAACCATTGATCTTAAATCTTGGCTCCTCATAATGCAGCCTATAATTGCATTGGCTTTTTAGCTATCACATCACATTGTTGGCTCATGTTCATCTTATGGTCTACCAAGACTCCTAGATCCCTCTACCTATATCTGTGCATTTCATTTTTATTGCCTAAGTGTCATTTCACACATATCTCCCTGTCGAAATTCATTTTGTTAGTTTTGTTCTAGTTTTCTGATCCTTGAAGCTCGTTTTGGATTCTGATCCAAACAACAGTGGACAACAAATTGAGGAACAATGTCAGATCCAATCAGGGATTTCATGCATTGCTTCTTGTTGAGAAAGCTTTGCTGGCTGAGCAAAAGTAAACCTAGATGCCCATAACCAAACCAGCGCTTCACACACTCAGCCGCGTTGGGAGCACAGGATAACATTTGCATAAGCCCAGGTCCCTGGTGAGGAGTGATGGACACGTGGCGGTGAACAAGGAAGCCTCTTTCCGCCGTTCCCCTTTCCTTATGAAGCCAAGGGGCTGGAGAATTGGCAGGGTTGGTAGCAATAAACGCAATCCAGGCAGCTTGATCCCCAGCCGTAATCACCAAATTTGTTTTTCATCAGTGGCAATTTATGGGGATGTTCACTGCATCAGTGTTCACCGTTCAGTCTGTTAGGCACAGGAGCAAGTGGCAATCAAGGGGGAAGATTGGCTTGTTAGGATCTTGGACACGAACATTTGCAATTTCCCGCACCGAGTGCTACAGAAAAATACCTCTGGCAAATCATCAGCCGCTCGATTAGAAAGTTGCCCTTGCTTGTTCTTGGGTGAACCTTAAATCACAGTTTCTAATAGCAAAAGCCTGGGCCTCTCAGCAAATGTTTCAAGATTGTGTAGACAAGGAAGCTAAAGGAGGGAGCCTTCCTGATTTATAATCCCTGAAGTAGTTTGGATAATGGGGATTCACCTGCCTGTTGCAAAATGCTCTTATCCTGGCTTTGCTCACTTTCAGAAATTCAGAATACCCTTCTCTTTGGGACAAGGTAAGCTCAAAGGAGGATGTGTGAAGGCTTAGTAGTTGTGTGTGATGCTAAAGGGTGACAAAATAGATACCATCTAGCAAATAAGCTTCCTTTTTCCACACAGGACATTTCAGACGGGCCTCCGTTTGGTTAGTTGTGTCTAACTGAGTCAACCTTGATGTTGACTTGTCTCCAGTTGAATTGTCGTGATGCTATGGATTTCACAACATTTTCTTAGGCAAGAAATCTTCAGTTCATTCCTCTGAAATATATCCTATAGCATCTGGGATTCATTGGAAGTACCCTGGACAAATACAATTCTAGTCATCCTTTGATTTTCCATACCCACATTTAATTCAACAGAACAGAACTGATCCAATATTGGTTACATCTTGAAGGACAAATACAGCTTCTCTGAGGGAGAAGTTCCTCCCACCGGCCTCAGTGTTTGGATCCCAGTCAAGCCTCCAGAGCAGCACTTGCATACACCGAGTTAACTGGACTGAAGAGATAATAATACAGAAGTGAGGGCGCTTAACCCTTCCTGATACCCTAATACTGATCTTGGTGACTAAGCAGGATCAGCCCTGGTTAGTATTTGGATGAGAGACTGCTAATGAACCCTTGTGTTGTAAGCTCTATTTCAGAGGAAGGAATTGAGGAAACCACTTTTGAATATTTCTTGCCTAAGAAAACCCTATACAATTGAAGGGAACACCTGAAGTCGACAGGTGACATGAAGACACACATACACACAGAGGGTCTACTAAAACATTTCTGGAATATGCTTTGAGGCCAAGGTGGATGGAAGTTCAGGTAATGAACTCACTCCAGGTTTGAGGAATTCACTCCAGGTTTGACAGGAGCTCTCCAAGGTGCTAAACTCTATTCTGAAATTAGACTAGGTAAAACCTGGAATGGATTCATGGCTGCCTCTCCAGTGGCTCCTGCTTTCAAGGAGAACGGGAAAGAATATGAACCTCTTCTCTGCAAGTATTAACTCACTCCTAGTTTATTAAAATAAGAAGGGAAAATCAGAGACTCCTTGAGTTGGAAGAGACCATAAAGGACATCCAGTCCAACCCCAGCCTTGAAAAAATTCCCATTCAAAGCCTCTTGAAAGCCTCCAAAGAAGGGATTCCATCGGATTCCCAGGCAGCACATTCCACAGTCAAACAGCTCTTACCATCACGATGTTCTTCCTCATGTTTAGGAGGAACCTCTTTTCCTGTGGTGTACTGGCCTGAATCCTTTTGTTAGTCCTCATTAGACTTGACTTATTGAATCAGTGGGATTTTTTTAACATATTGACTTACCATTCAAAAATCAAAGGGTGCACACGATGTGAGGCTGGCTCAAAAGATTCAGGACACAATTGCTGGAGAGAAACGTGTTTCTCTTGCAACATTTGCCTGTCTCTCTGGGGCCAAATCTTCCCTTGCTTTTTTGCAGGCACTTCAAGAGCCTTTAAAGGGGATTCTTCCAAATGTTCATGGACAGCCCAGGGCCATTACGAACAAGAACAACATCAGTATTCTGGTGACCTTAGTCGCCTCTCGGTGCCTCGAGTGTTACCACTTGCAGGATGGGAGGGGATGCTTTTCCTCCTCTTCCTCCTTAAGAGTCATGTCACGAAGGATGCTGAATTAGCCAAAAAAGGCACCGGTGCATGCAGGAAAACCACAGTACAGTCATTAATGTTTCCAAAATTATCCTTTAATTTTCCAGTCGAGCCAAGAGGAAAGCAGCACAAGCAGCAAAGGGAAAGAGGACACAGATCAGACCCGATTTCATCTTCAAGCTGTAGGTGGCGGCATTGGGTAGCCGGTATGGAGGGAGGACAAGAGAGGCCCCCCACTGAAAGACCAAGGCTGGATCCCAGGGTTGGTGCTTTTTCACTTGCAGGTTGGAAACTGTTAAGAAGAGCTCTCTGGGCTTGAAAAGGTGAAAGAGAGCTAAGGGTTTGTGAGACTGGCTCCTCCAAGCCTCTGCTGAAAGAAACAGTGCTATGGGGACATTGTTAGAAGGGGATCAGAGCTAGTTAGAGCAAGGATGTGCTTAAGGATGGCTAGGTAATCGTTCTGTGCATTTCAGACAAGGTGTAGCTTTGACTGAATTCAGGGAGATCTAGACTCTTCTAGAGAGACAGTTCAGCTCACAGTGGCAAAGTATTACAGAAGATTATGGGACCAATCTAAAATGGAAACTTGGTCAAATGTGGTCTGCATAGATTAGATCTGCCACAAAAGGAAAGGGGACCTCTTAGATCTGTCGCAGAGGGGGATAGCGCCCTTGTTTGTAAGGCAGCTGTAAAATCCCATGTTCTGTCTTTGACAGAAGACAGAAACGCTAAAGGATATCCTCAACGTAACCACCAAATCTAAGAGAGATGAGTGATGGATTCCAGTTAGCAGCTCCAAGGATGACTTCTGCAAATAAGCCAATTGAAGGAGTGGTAAATGACCACACATTTCATGTAAATGCTTTGTAAGTTGGTACACTATAACATCCTTGCTCTATTTAAGGGGTGCTCACACTTTTTTAGCATGCGAGCTACTCTTAAAGCAACCAAGTCCAAAAGATCTACCTGCCCCCGCCGCCGTGCGCTCCCGCCGCCGCACATGCTCCTGCTGCTGTTCTCCGCCCGCGCAGCGCTTCTTCCGCCTGTGGGGCATTGCAGGAAGGAGAAAGCACGAGGAGGGGCATCCAGAGGGAGCGCTCTGCCCTGCCTGTCTCGCCGGCAATGGAGGCTGCACAGCTGCTTCTGGATGAGAGAGGGGCAGGGCGCCCCCTCCAGAGGCCCCGCCTCATGCTTCCTTTTTCCTGCAAAGTCCTGCAGGCGAAAGAAGCACTGCAAGAGCGGAAGCCAGCAGGAGCGTGCATGCATGCAGGGTGTGCGCGCGCATGGCAGGAGCGCAACATCCGGCTGGTGAGGCCCGAAGATCACCTGGAAGAGGGCCGAAGATCTACTAGTAGCTCGCGAGCTACCTAATGAGCACCCCTGCTCTATTGCATAAGGGGTGATATAAGTCCAATGTCACTAAGGTTATTTGTTTGCTGCACACTCATTTTCCCTTGTTTTCCATCTTCTGGCTTGAATTTTGCCAAGTTCACTTTATAGACTAGGCATGGGCAAACTTTTTCCCTCCAGGTGTTTTGGACTTCAACTCCCACAATTCCTAACAGAGTTGAAGTCCAAAACACCTGGAGGGCAAAAGTTTGCCCATGCCTGTTACAGACCTATCAAATACCATTCAAAATTATGCAAAACCTCCATAAGTGACTTATCTCAAAAAGGGTGGTACCTGGGAATAATTTTTTTTATTTATTTATCACATTTCTATACCGCCCCTCTCAGCCCGAAGGCGACCCGGGGAGGTTTACAATAAATGTCATAAATACCTGTCATACGACATAATAAATGTCATAAATGCCTGTCATAAATAACACTAGCATAATTAAAAGCTAGGTTATTGGCGGGGAATCCTCACCTTCCTCTGATTTTCACACCTAGGATTGAATCTGGGCTTGAGTTGTTTTGCTTAATGAGCAATCTTCAATGCTAGAGACTCTGCTGGGCCAGACAAACAAAGCAAATTCAACCTGCTTTTGTTTCCCCTTCACAAAACTCAAAAATAAACAAAGCACCCAACATTTGCATTCAAACTTATCCCGGTGAGTAACACGTGGGAATCCCATACATCTTAGAACAAACGCAGGCATGGGCGGACTTTACCCATGCCTGTTCTAAGTGAACCCCCTCCCCACAAAACCTAATAATAACAATCGGTTGCCATCAAGCGTATGCCATTCCGAAGCAGAGTAAAGCAACCCCTCCACCGGTCAACTCCTCCCACGTAGCTTCCGCCACGGAAAGGACTACACGGTGGTGATCTTCTTGTCCTTGGTGGCCTGCTTGATGGCCGCCTGCTCACAGATGATCTCTTTCAGGCGCTGGAGCCTCATGTTCTGGGTGGTTTGGTCCCCGATGCCGGTCTGGCTGCGGTGGAGTAAGCTCAGCGCATAGATGTACTCCAGCTCGGTGTATTTCACTCCTTGGTCCACTACTAGGTTCAGCAGCTCATCCGCCGTGTTGTACAGCATCTCGTAGTATTGCCTGTAGTTCAAAACAAAATGTTCCATATTCAGTTCATGCCTCCATTCCTTTTTTTATTATTAGAGGGATGCGTCTCCCATAATATTTTTTCCTGCCACAGGATAGAATGTCTGTGACATCGCCACTGAGGAAATGAATCTCTGTGGGTAGATGAGACAGGGTTTCTTTGCAGCAGTAGCTGCAGTTTGGCAGTCAGCGCCAGCACGCTTTGGTAGAAAGATCTAAAGAACACGTGAAACTACAAGGCCCAAGATGCCATGGCATTGAGCCATGGCAGTAGGAGCCCCCGGTGGTGCAATGGGTTAAATCCTTTTGCCGGCAGGACTGTTGGCTGAAAGGTTGGTGGTTTGAAACCAGGGAGTGGGGTGAGCTCCTGTCTGTCAGCTCCAGCTTCCCATGTGGGGACTTGAGAGAAGCTTCCCACAGGATGGTAAAACATCTGGGCAACGTCCCCTGGGTAACACCTTTGCAGACAGCCAATTAACTCACACCAGAAGCAACTTACAGTTTCTCAAGTTGCTCCTGATACACACACACAAAGTCAAAACACACTGGAACTAATGAAAGATATCAGAAGTTATAATCTTATGAACATCAATATCATATAAATACACAAGCAAGATGCAGTACATAGGGAAAGTTACAATTAACACATCACAACTCTACAATAGAGAATATAGGCGCGCCACAGTACTCTTGGTGAGATGGGACTCACAGATGAAACTAGGTACAGTACCTCGTAGAAGTAACCAAAACCCGGAAATAAAGGCTCAGTCCGAGGAGAAGGGGTAATCCACGGTGAGGGTGAAAAGACCAAAGTAAATAATCCAGCCGTGTACGTCCACTGCGTTGTAGAACCGGCCGCGCAGTTGCGCTAAGAGCCAACTGCGCGGCCGGTTGGAGGGACGCAGGGCACAGAGGGCGGTGTGACCTGCGTCCCTCCATTTGGAGCTCTATACCTCTTCCACCCTCAGCGCCTCCTCCGTAACCAACCCTCCTTCAACGGCTTTTAGCTCATTGGCGCGGGCAGCGCCCGGTTCCTGGAAATGCCGAGTTCACCCAGGAGGAGCCCCAGCACATCTCGCCGCGGCTTTTTGCTCTGCTCTCTTGCAAACTCCCCCCGGCTCTTGCGCAACTGCGCGGCCGGTTCTACAACGCAGTGGACGTACACGGCTGGATTATTTACTTTGGTCTTTTCACCCCTCACCCGTGGATTACCCCTTCTCCTCGGACTGAGCCTTTATTTCCGGGTTTTGGTTACTTCTACGAGGTACTGTACCTAGTTCCATCTGTGAGTCCCATCTCACCAAGAGTACTGTGGCGCGCCTATATTCTCTATTGTAGAGTTGTGATGTGTTAATTGTAACTTTCCTATGTACTGCATCTTGCTGTGTATTTATATGATATTGATGTTCATAAGATTATAACTTTTGATATCTTTCATTAGTTCCAGTGTGTTTTGACTTAGTTGTCCTTCCGCATACTTGTTTATTCACACACACACACAAAGGCCAGGGCAGTTCAAGTGGTGTTAAACTGCATCGATTCTCCAATGTAGATGCACCCCAAGGCTTCCTCATGGAGGTGTCAGATGCTTCTCATGTTTGAAATGACTGAACCACTCTCATAACTACATGTAATACTCCAATACAGATGTAATAGTTTGCCTGCTGAACTAAGACTCTGTAAGAGAAGGGTTCAAATCCTGTCTCAGCAATGGAAGCTCATATTCATTGCACTCACAACATTGGAGCTAATTTGAAGGCATATCTCGCTCTCTCATTCTCACACATAGAGACATATACAGAGGCCTCAAGTCTTCCTCTTTTGATACCCTTCAGAGTCTTTTCTTTCTTCCCTTGTTAGTCCATGCCACCGGTGCTCACAAACCATTTCTCCTGTAAAAAGCCACACCTTGAAACTGCTAGGCCATTAAATGTTAATCATGGTGGCCAATTGAAACATTCACATCTAACCAGCAGACAAGAGTTCTTTCTCCCACCCTGGACTTTCCACAGATATATAAACCCCATTTTCCTAGTTTCCAACAGACCTCACAACCTCTGAGGATGACTGCCATAGATGTCGGCGAAACGTCAGGAGAGAATGCTTCTAGAACATGGCCATTCAGTCTGGAAAGCTTACAACCACCAATTTCTCTTTCTCTCAGCCTCAGTGGATGGCAATAGTAAACCTCCGAGGCAAATATCTTGCCAAGAAAACCCTAGGAGAGGGTTGCCTTAGGATTGGAAACACATGGAAGGTGCACACAGGAATAATATTTATTATTTATTTATTATTATTTATTAACATGGAAGGTGCACACAGGTGTGAAAAACAAATTATACAATTAAAAACACATTAAGACATTAAAACAGTTAAATATCCCAGTTGGATCCTGATCTAAGAAAAGCCAAGGCGTTTCCTGAAGATGTTGAAGGTAGGTTGTAGGGCTGGGATAGTTCTCTGCTCCTATGTAGGGACCACAGTGGGTTAAACTAATAAGCTGCAGAATTTGCTGACCAGAAGGTTGGCGGTTCGAATTCATGGGGCAGGGTGAGCTCTGATTATTATCCCCAGCTTCTGTCAACCCAGTAGTTTGAAAACATGCAAATGTGAGTAGATAAATAGGTACTGCTTCAGTGTTGAAGGTAACGGTGCTCTATGCAGTCATGCTGGCCAAATGACCTTGGAGGCATCTATGGACAACGCCGGCTCTTTGGCTTAGATATGGAGATGAGCACCCCCACCCACCCCACCCCGAGTTAGACACGACTAGATTTAATGTCAAGGTGAAACTTTTACCTTTACCTTTATTTCTCTGCTCCCAAAGGAAAAGCCATCAAATCTTTACAGTGTTCTTGTGACCCACCATGATGTTAAATAAATATCAATATAATGGTTCTCCAATGCATAAGAAGGGCAAATGACTGCCACAGAATATACTGGACACGTGTCTCCTACCGGCCACCCATCCGATGCACAGCTTTCCAAAGTCACCTGCCACTCGCTGGAGGATCTGATTATTTTTAATTAAAATAAACAATTGCTTGAAAGGGGAGGGGAAGGGCAGTGTGCTTGCCTTTCTTTTTAATTGCCTGCAATTAAAGGGGCGGCCTCTTTGGGCCCCCGCTGCCTCTGGCCGGCCAGCCTCCACAGGCGGCATCCTTCACTTGATTAGCCGCTCCGTTCAGCGCCTGCCTCCCCTGTCTTTGCAAAGTATTAATAAATATTGATCAGGCGTGCTTCCTGTTTGCCTTTGCCAAGGCAATTCTGATAGGCCTGTCCTGCTGATGTTATCAAATAATGAAATATGGAAGGGAAAGTGGAATTTGCCACTTAGCTGGCCCTCATTCCTTTTTCATAGTTTTTGCCTCAAGCGATTAGAAATGTTTTGTTTGATTATTATTATTTTTTTTGAAAGAGGATGTGGAAAAGACACACTTGGCAGGGCAGTTCTGATCAATGGAAGCTGGGGGAACATCCCCAAGCTGGCATTGTGCATCTCTCTGTCTTGGGGCTTCACGCACAGCTGCTGGCGAGCCTAAACACATGAATCACAGAGTTGGAAGAAGCCACACGGGGGGACATCAAGTCCAGTCCCATTCTGCCGTGCAGGAAGACACAATTCAAGCACTCCTGAGAGATGGATGGCATTCAGCCTCTGCTTAAAAGCCCCCAGAGAAGGAGACTCCACCAGACTCCCATTCAGCACTATATTCCACTGCCAAACAGCTCTTACCATCAGAAAATTAATGTTTAGGTGGGATCTCTTTTCCTACAATTTGAATCCTTTGCCCACTGTGTCCTAGTTTTCTCAATGTGATATAATTTATCATGTCTTTTCTTAACCTTCTCTTCTCCAAGCTAAACAGAACCTGCTCCTTAAAAGTTCCTCCTCAAGAGTGAGTCATGGCTTCCAAACTTGGCCCATTTTGGACTTTCTTTTCTGGGTGCCTTCCATTTCGTTCATTTCAGCCCCCTGTGGCACAATGGGTTAAAACCTTGTGCCGACAGGTCGGAGGTTCGAATCTGATGAGCTCCCTCTGTCAGCTCCAGCTCCCCATGCAGGGACTTGAGAAAAGGATGGTAAAACATCAAAACATCTGGGCATTCCCTGGACAACGTCCTTGCAGGCGGCCAATTCTCTCACACCAGAAGCAACTTGCAATTTCTCAAGTTTCTCAAGTTGCTCCTGATGTGAAAAAAATCCTTCTTAAATTACTTTGCCTAGAACTGGATACTTGGATATTATTCCCGGTGAGGTCTGACCAAAGCAGAAGAGAGGGGGACTAAGACTTCCCTTCATGTAGGCATGATAGTCCTCTTGATGCAGCCTAGAATCACATTGGCTTTTTTAGCTGCTGCATCACGTTGTTGATTCGTGTTCAGCTTGTGGTCTATTAATAAGGTTCCTAGATCCTTTCCATATATGTGAAATGCATGTAATTTCTGCAGATCCCACTGCCAGGCTGATCCTGTGAACCTCAGAAAGTGTGGAGGTGGCAAAGAGGGCCTCACACAACTCAGAATGATCTGACAAAATTGGGCCATGAAGTGTGGTTGAGTCTGCTCAAGTCCCATCAATCAAAAAGGCAAAGGACTGTGCAAGTCCGCAAGCTATCTGGCTCCCAATTTCTGGCGAAAGAAACAGCTGGAACCAATGGGTAGAAACATGGTGCTAGTCCTTGGTACTTTGGAGAGAAACTCCCACCGGTCCGCCATCTCAGATGGCTGAAGAAGCTCTGTACTAAATGGCCAGGCAGCAAGAAATATGAAGCCAATTGTTTGGGTCCAACCAGGAATAAAAAGCCTGCCTTTCATCTGCCCTACGCACCCTTATTTGGGACTAAGCTACACTTAATACATATGGAGGACACATTACTAAATACACTTTGAGCTTGGAAGAGTCTTTGTTTTTAAGGATGCTTCAATGATAATGGAGAGGAAAGGCAATTTGGCCTCCCTCGGAAAGTATTAAATGCAACAAGGGAAATTAATAACAATCTGCTTGCTAATGTTGAATACCTCCTCCAGACCTTAAAGGCACAGTCCCTGGCTACCCTGACTTCACATTTCCTGCATTTACATGCAAAGGTATCAGGGTGGAAAGGTTGTTCAAGACCTGCTATCTCCCTAACATGCTTGTGCTTTAAAAATTACAGTATTTTTTCTGAAATCCAACTATGAATTACTTGGTCAAAAATGCGTACATACAACTCATAGCCTTAAGGGTCCCACAAGGCTCTTTTTAAATTTTATGGATAGTGCTCCATCGGAAAGATAGCAAGCTATTTAACCTCAGCAGACTGAAAGCAAATTGAAAGCCAAAACCAAGGTTACAACATCTGTTATAAAACTTCAATATGCTGATAACGTCGTCTGGGCGCATTCAGAAGAAGACCTACAAGCCACTCTAAATACCTTTGAAGAAGCATACAAGAAGCTCGGCCTGTCATTGAACATCGAGAAAACCAACATGCTCTTCCAGCACTCACCAGCCAACCCGTCTGCAATGCCAGAAATACAGCTTAATGGTGTGACATTAGAAAATGTTGAGCATTTCCACTCCCTTGGCAGCCACCTCTCCACAAAAGTCAACATTGACACTGAAATACAACACCATCTGAACTCTGCGAGCGCAGCATTTTCCCAATGAAGCAGAGAGTGTTTGAGGACCGGGAGATCTAAAGCTATTGTCCGCCTAACCCTGCTATATGCCTGCGAAACATGGACTATCTACAGACCTCACATGCAACTTTTGGAACGATTCCATCAATGTTGCTTCCAAAAAATCCTGCAAATCTCTTGGGAAGACAGGTGGACAAATGTCAGCATACTGGAAGAAGCAAAGACCACCAGCACTGAAGCAATGGTCCTCCACCATCAACTCCGCTGGACTGGCCACGTTGTCCGAATGCCCGATCACCGTCTCCCAAAGCAGTTGCTCTACTCCGAACTCAAGAATGGAAAACGGAATGTTGGAGGACAGGAGAGGAGATTTAAAGATGGACTTAAAGACAACCTCAAAAACTGTAGCATAGACACTGAGAACTGGGAAGCCCTGACCCTTGAGCACTCTAGCTGGAGGTCAGCTGTGACCAGCAATGCTGTAGAATTTGAAGAGACACAAATGGAGGGCAAATAAGAGAAACATGTCAAAAGGAACGCGCGTCAAGCCAACCCGGCCAGGATCGCCTTCCACCTGGAAACCGATGCGGGTCAACAGCCCCCCCGAAATTCTCAGGGTGGTCCACGAGAAGGCCTTAATGGTACATTATTGAAACGATGTGTATTCATATCATGATCTGATCACTATGCTCAATATATCCTAAATGTATGGCGGTATTGGGATAATGATACAAAAGGTTTGCTAGGGTAGATCTTCTCTCACTCAGACTCAGCCCCCCCCAAATCAAAATCCTGGCTACGGCCCTGTGGTTCAAGAATAGGGCTCCACAGTCACCTACGTACCCACCACCAGAACACTGCATTTGGAGGTCAATCTTACTTGGTTAACGAGGGATCGCCTAAGTAAGTAAGTAAGGATATTGCTCACTGCTTGAAGATTGGGGGTTCTGAGGGTTGTAGTCCAACATTACTTCTCCAACATCTACATGTACAGAGCAGCAGAAGCAAAGGACAAATCCCTGACTCAGAGAGCCGGCAATCTTAGTTTTAACTGTAGCTTGGTGAACAGACGAAACAAGATTGTATTTCTGAGATCAAGAAGGAAAGTGGGCTAGAACATAAGATGAAATGACAGAAAGAGATGTATTGCATTCCACTTGAAGACCAATAGCATTGGAGAAGCTGCTCCATTGCTATTACATTAGAAGGGCTTTTTTCTCCTTGACAAGGGGAAGGGGGAATCTTAGGCAAATCAGAATTCAATCAGGAATTTCCCCTGATCACTTCTCTTACAAATTTGTGTGTGATTTGTTGAGCTTATAGAGGCTGGTCCTGGGTGAGAGGTGAGAATTAGCATTTAAATGGAGAAGAGTGTTGATAGCACACAAGGGAGGAGGTTTCCCCCGCCTTGCTTTTCCAGTGAGTTTTTTAAAATAAAAAAGCATGAGAAACCTACCTCTAAGGCAGTCAATTCGCAATAATATTATGTCTCCCCATAAACCTTTCCCAGGAAAAAGAGGGATATTTGTCCCTCCAGCATTTTCAAAAGCAGTATTTTGGTTCAAGATTATGGAACATGTTGTGGATGGAGGGGAAGGCCAAAAGTGAGCATAGAATCATAGAATCACAGAATCCTAGACTTTGAAGAGACCGGGTGGGCCATCCAGTCCAACCCCCTGGCAAGAAAAATCGCATTCAAAACACCTCGACAGATGGCCATCCAGCCTCTGTTTGAAAGCCTCCTTAGAAGGAGCCTCCACCATACTCTGAGGCAGAGAGAGAGAGAGAGAGAGAGAGAGAGAGAGAGAGAGAGAGAGAGAGAGAGCAGCTGCTGAGCAGCTCTCTCTCACAGTCAGGAAGTTCTTCCCCATGTTCAGGTGGAATCTCCTTTCCTGTAGTTTGAAGCCATTCTTCCATTGCGTCCTAGTCTCCAGGGCAGCAGAAAGGAAGCTTGCTCCCTCCTCCCTCGGACTTTTCCTCACATGGCCCTCATCATGTCTCCTCTCAGCCTTCTCTTCTTCAGGCTAAACATGCCCAGCTCTTTAAGCCGCTCCTCATAGGGCTTGTTCTCCAGACCCTTGATCATTTTAGTCGCCCTCCTCTGGACACATTCCAGCTTGTCAATATCTCTCTTCAACTGCGGTGCCCAGAATGGGACACAGTGTGATTCCAAGTAAAGTGGTCTGACCAAGGCAGAACAGAGGGGTAGTATGACTTCTCTGAATCTGTTACCGAACAGAATTTGGGGGGTCTTGCCATGAAGGCAGACCAGCTAGACCCACCAAAGAGGATCCATATTAACCCTGGTGAGAAAGGAAAGTCCAATCCCAAGTTTCCCTAGAATTTCACAATAAAGAGCTCACCAAGTTGAAGGAGTACCACCGAGGTGTTGATTCAGACCAGCGGGAAAGGATGACGGCCGCAATCTTTCGTCAATGCTGACATAAAGGTTACATTGGAAAAACATGCCATTTTATAAGGTTACAGATTCAAATTTCCCACTTCCTGTCCCCAGATCAACTTCGCGTCGATTGGATGGAATCTTCCTGGCTGGCTGCATCTTCTCCCGGTTTCCAGCCAATGGGCGAAGAGGTGGGCGATGAGTAGAACAATGAAGGCAGAAAAACATTTTGATGGGATTAAATATGTAGATCAAGTGGCCAGGTGTTCAGCAAGAACCCTCTTGTTCCCAGGCTGAGCAATTCTATTGTCTTTTTGTTGATGATCAAATATCCTCATCTGTGTTTTTCTCTGTTTGAGACACAGATTAATATATTGCTGCAGGGTCTCAGTTCTTTGGATGGTAAACAAATGAAGCTGTAGCCATGTACCAGTTTCCGAGGCTGTTACAGGTGGCCGTTTATGAAATATAGAAATAGTTTTGCCTATTAATCAATAGCCCAAGGTAGGCAAAACTCAGAAGCCTTTGTCTATTGATTAGCAGAAACCAGTTTTGGCCCAAGGGGGAAAGACCCTTTTGGAAAGAGCTGGCTCCTGCTATTATCATGCAAATGAGGCTCGTGGAGGGGTAATTGAATCACAAGCTTGCAGCTGGCAAGCCTCACCCAGAGGTAGCTGGCTAAAGGTAAACAGAGGCACTAGATATTTTTTAAATTACATACATGGGAAAAACATGAGGGGAGATACATTGGGCTTTATGGGGAAAATATACCATCCTGATCACCAATGCCTACCCACCAAAAAGATACAAAGTTTATTAGATTCATAAAAGATAGCCAAAGGGGTCCCAGACAGAAAGGAAAAAGTCTTTGGGAATAAGCAAAAGTCCATAAGAGTGATGCAAAAGGAAAATAACTGGGTGTATTCATAAAGTGTGGGTTACAGAGGCATTGTCCTGTGGGACCACGGGGCCACGGGAAGAGCCTTAGGTTCCCACGTGGGGAGAGTTAGGGGATTATGGGATCACTTCCAGCCTGGTGTTCTTGGGAAAACTATGAATCCCTTGGTTTTAAACTATCTTCTACAGAGTCTAAGGAAAAAAGGGAGGTCACCTCCGATATCAGATCTAGGCACTAGACTCTTATTGATGCAGGCCAAAATCCCGTTGGCCTTTTTTGCCGCTGCATCACATTCCGGGCTCATGTTCCCTTTCCACCCTACGAGGACTCCAATACCTTTTTTACACGTTCTGCTGTCAAGCCAGGAATCGTCCCCAATTCTGTCTCTTTGCATTTCATTTTTTCTGCCTAAATGGAGTATCTTGCATTTGTCACTGTTGAACTTAGTTTTGGCCCATCATCTCTCTAATCTGTTAAGATCATTTTGAATTCTGCTCCTGTCTTCTGGGGTATTAGCTATCCCTCCCAATTAGGTGTCACCTGAAAATTTGATGATCATGCCTTTGAATCCTTCATCTAAGTCATTAATAAAGATCCTGAACAGAACCGGGCCCAGAATTGAACCCTGAGGCACTCCACTTGTCACTTCTTTCTAGGATGAAGAGGAAGCATTGGAGAGAATCACCCTTTGAGTTCATTTGAAATTTTTCC
Source organism: Anolis apletophallus (assembly GCA_030556195.1). NCBI lineage: Eukaryota > Metazoa > Chordata > Lepidosauria > Squamata > Anolidae > Anolis > Anolis apletophallus. The sequence goes on along the minus strand of JARBWK010000009.1, from coordinate 133,954,457 downwards.
TTAAGCTTTAAGGTAATACACAGTAGTATTTAGGGCCCCACCTACATTGCCTTAGGTTCCACCTGCCACTGAAATGTGGCCCCTATGAAACTGCCCAAAATTGAATGCAGCTCTTGCACCAAAACAGGTTCCTCACTCTCATTCTTGGAAGGGAATAGACGTCAGACATGCCTCAGGCGGCCGCCTATTGAAGTGTAGGCATCTCCAAGGTGCCTCCTATCTGTCCCGGAATGACCTAGCCACGGTCATCCAAGCCACGGTCATCTCAAGACTTGACTACTGTAACGCTCTGTACATTGGCCTACCCTTGACCGTTATCCAGAAACTTAACCTAGTGCAGAACGCTGCAGCCTGCCTGCTCGCGGGGAAGCCCGCGACCTGCCATGTAACTCCAATTCTGTAAGTTCTGCACTGGCTGCCAATTGAATATCGGATCACCTTCAAGGTTTTAGTTCTTACTTTCAAGGCCTTATATGGTCTGGGGCCAGTGTATCTACGGGATCGCCTGATTCCATATAACCCCTCGAGATCACTACGCTCAGAAGACCTGAATCTTCTAAGCATTCCCAGTGTAAAATTCTTCCATCTGACATCAACCAGGCAAAAAGCCTGGTCCATCATCGCCCCAACATTGTGGAACGCTCTGCCTCCAGAGACACGAGCTCTGTGAAATTTGAACACTTTTCGCAGAGCGTGCAAGATACACCTGTTTAGGCAGGCTTTTGAATGCTTGTGATTCTTTTCTATGTTTTATTGAGTTTTACTATGTTTTACTGTTTTATTGCTTTTTATACAGTATATTCATGTATTTTGCATCTTATGCTGTAAACCGCCCGAGCCTCCGGGAGTGGCGGTGCATAAATTCAATAAATAAATAAATAAATAAAAACATTCCCAAAAGGAGGAGCAGGAGTAAACACTGGGCGAAGGCTATTCCAGGCAGAACTTCAAGGATGACAATGAGCACTATGAATGGGGCTTTGAAATACACCAAGAGTCAATGGGTGAGAGCCTACAATGAAGAGACAGTGTGTTATTGTCAGAAGTCTCGACCCCAAAGACTAGCAGAGCGTTAATCCGCAGTCCAAGGTCGAGCTGATAGTCCAACAGAAGTGCAAACATTAACAGGATAACACAATATAGAAGCCAAAAGTCTGTTCCGGGGTCGTAAGCCAAATACCAGAATATCCAGAGTACATGGATATCTGCTTGTTCATGTAGGTAAAGCTTCTCCCCTGACATTAATTCTAGTCATGTCTGACTCTGGGGGTTGGTGCTCACCTCCATTTCTAAGTCGAAGATCTGGGGTTGTCTGTAGACGCCTCCAAGGTCATGGTCATGTCGCCGGCATGACTGCATGGAGCGCCGTTAGCTTCCCACAGAAGCAGTACCTATTGATCTATACACATTCACATATTTTTGAACTGCTAGCTTGGCAAGAGCTGGGGCTAACAGCGGGCACTCACCACACTCCCCGGATTTGAACTGCTGACTTTTCTGTCAGCAAGTTCAGCAGCTCAGCAGTTTAACCCACTGCGCCACCGGGGGCTCCACTTGTTCATATGCAACCTTTTCTTTTTTCTTTTTTTTACTCCTAGGGTGTTTCCAAGTTCTGCCTGTGCAGTTGCATGTCCTCCTTCAATACCGGCAGCTGTCAATCCCTAAGAGGAGCTCCTTCCATGGCTGCAAAAACCAAAGGTAGGGAAGAGGAGGGGGAAATTGAGATGGCAAAGCAGCAGCTGATTTCAGCTGGGAGATGAAGAAGTGAAGGTGTGCTTGCCGGTGGCATTTACCCTCCTTTCCCTTCCACTAACAGCCTGGAGCAGCTAGGTCTTTGGCATATTGGTTACCCTCTTCCCACTGGAATACAACAGCCCCTTTCAGGGGTTCAAAGCTACAGAAGGAAGAGGTTTCAGATGGGTCACAAAAGTTGAATATTCCCCTGCACCACAGGGTAGGTCTTTTTTGCTTGCGCACAGGATGCTGCCCTATGCAGTCCAAATGCCACCTGAGTCAGAAGTTTCTAGGGCATATCTACACTGACCATTTAATGCTCCTTGAAGGCAGCTTGAGAGTGGCTATACAACACTTGCTGCAAATATGTGCTATAGCATGGTTTAAGACCTTAAAATCAGGATAAACAAAGTCAGAGAATATGCCAAAATGAAGTTTTCAATGCGCATCAGTGCACTCTAGGGAAAACCAAGTAAGGATACTCTGCTGACTAGCACATGCACATTACAGTGTGTGTGTGTGTGTGTGTGTGTGTGTGTGTGGAGGGGGGAAACGTCATATTGTCAATGGCTGATCTAAAACCCTTCAAACAAGGTGGGGGTAGGGTGTTGCGAGCAACAATGTATACAAGGAACAGCAGAGTGTAGCTTATCAAAATATATATTCACAATGGATTCAACAGTGCATAATCAATAACATATTACTATTACAAAATCATTCATCACAATGATCACAATATCATCACCCCGGAGGGTTCCTACCCTTCAGTATCCCAAGTCCAAAATGGGAATGAACAATTCCGAAATCACAAATGAGCAAGAGGGGATGATAGGGTGGAAGTCCAGGGGAGGTATGGCAACAAATTCCATACACACACAAATTACTTTTACAGGTAAAGAAGTATTTGAATGTAAAGTCTTTTCCTGTGCCAGGGTTGTAAATCTGTTTATCTGGTACATATACCCACCATTGCAAATAAAAGATCTAGAAACATTAGAGACATCTTGATACATTCTAGCCTTCAAACTTCCCCCATCAAAAGCAACCTTACTGCTAAAATGCATAGGTGTGGTAACTGTGCTCAATGTGAGTTTGTATACCCAGATAAACAGATTTACAACCCTGGCACAGGAAAAGACTTTACATTCAAAGACTTCTTTACCTGTAAAAGTAATTTGTGTGTGTATGGAATTTGTTGCCCTTGTGGAAGAATCTATCTGGGCAAAACAAAAAGGAATCTAAATGTGAGAATCTCGGAACATCGTTCAAGAATTAAATCTTTATCTGAGGATTCTCCCTTTACCTCCACTTTAAGGCACACAAACACAGTCCGAATGATCTCCGCTTCTTCGGCATACAGAGGGTCCAAATACCCCCCCACAGTGATGTGGACAGATGCCTTCTTAGGGCTGAAACCCGCTGGATACAAATATTAAAAACTGAAATTCCAATCAGATTAAACGATAAACTCACAATCACCGATTTACTAAGATAATTTCCACCTGATCCATGGGTTTTGTGGGTATTTAGCCTCTCCCGTTGCAACGCTCACTTGCTTCGGCCGCTGGTCCTACCATGGATGTATGACCTTACCTCCATGGCTCTGGTATGTGTGTATATATTTTGTATATGGCAACTATGCATATTATGTGTAATGTACCCATGTATTACTATGAATTGCTGTTTTGACTGTATTTGATACATTTTAATGTTGGTTTAGCCATTGTGCTGTGTATTAGGGTGCTTTGGAACACTCTACTATATTTTGTCTTTATCTCTTCAGAAAACGTACCTTTAACATCTACATGAATGGAGTTAATGTGTTACCACTGGCCTTGAAAAAGACCCTTCCCCTTATGGGTCGAAACGGGAGTTGGTACCATCGTACAGTGTTATCCTCGTCGGCCTGTCTACTAGCGGTTTGAGTCCACTTGGATTTATTGCCATTGTGGCCTGGAACTCTACCGGCTCTTCTCCTAACTCCGTCTCCCATCATCCTTGTCTCCTCTGGACGTTTTCGACCATACCTCCCTGGACTTCCACCCTATCATCCCCTCTTGCTCATTTGTGATTTCGGAATTGTTCAATCCCAGTTTGGACTTGGGATACTGAAGGGTAGGAACCCTCCGGGGGGATGATATTGTGATCATTGTGATGAATGATTTTGTAATAGTAATATGTTATTGATTATGCACTGTTGAATCCATTGTGAATATATATTTTGATAAGCTACACTCTGCTGTTCCTTGTATACATTGTTGATCTAAAACCCTAACAGCTCTCTTTCTAATTTAAGGGCTGCAAAACATGAACACATTCCTTTGACCTTGAGAGGCCTGTTTCTGCCTCTCTTTCCCCTGGCTTTTCTTGTACCTGAATTTCTGCCCCCTCAGAAGCAGCCTGGTATCTCTGTCTAAGCCAGCCGCTTCCTCAGATGAACTAAGGTTATCCTCTCCTCCCTGCCTGTTGGCTTCCAAATCAGTTTCACTCTCACACTTTGACTCAGCCACAGCATCTTGCTCCAAAAACCCCTCCGTTCTTTCAGCTGGAGAACCATCTTGCTCTAAGACCCCCTCTGTCTGGGCACCCACAGAACCATCAGGCCCTGCACCCCCAAACCTCTCATCTTCATCAGCTGGCTGAACCACAACAGTCAAGCCACAGATATTGCAGATCCTGGGACTGATTCAAGACCAGCCTCTACTATTTGTACAAGCGGTATTTGGCCTTTGAACCAGTTCCAGAACTTACAATGTAATCATCTACACAGTGAAACCACCTCATTCTATACTGGTTTAAGTGGTCAGAGTAGATGTGTCAGAGGTATCAAAACCTTGTCAACAGCAGCATCCTTTCTAAGCAAAGAGGCCCTCAATGTTGCTGCCAAGTCAGCTGGTGCTGCTGGTGAAGGCGCATGACTAAGCCATTCAGCCGCAATGAGAGATGACCTCTCTGGGGATCTGATGCGTCAGCCAATGATCACACGTCACGAAGCTGCCAACCTTTGCCTGTGCACTTCACCTGGGGAACCCCTTGACAATTGATATATAATTCACAGGAAATAATGTGTGCTTCCAATGGCGTTGCTCTGCTAGCTAATCAAGAAAAGGAACAAGAAGGCGAGAGATAGAAAGGCAGAATGCAGTCATTCATCCCCACCAAATGTTGCTTCCAAACAGTCCTCAGAGACGGGGGATCCTGCCAACCCCACGCAAAGGGTCTGACAAAGCCGAGAAGGAGGAAAACCCCCCGTTTTCCCTCCAAGTGCAACTTTATAGGGCCTTAAAGAAACCCCTTCCCCACTTATCTACATCTTTAATTAGTTCTATAATATACTGATGATATCAGGCCTAATTAAATTTATACAGATAAAGGGCAATGAAATTCTAACCAAGTGAGTTGGAAAGTACATATTAAACAGTAAATTTAATGGTTCAGGCCGATAAGTGCAATTTCCGACACAAAAAAACCCTAAATTCAATTTAGTGTGTTGTATTCAAATTGATTCTGCATGTGCAAATTACTGGAGGGGAGGGGGGATGCTGGGGGGGGAAGCAAGCTGGGATCTTGTTCATCTATCAGGGAAACGGCTAATCCAGTCTATTTAAACATCACTTATTAATGCTTGCCGCGGCACGTAAGTCAGCGGGATTTGCATTTTTACTGCACCGAGTACAAAAAATTATCTGAGCTCGATGCCAGTTTATAAAGAATATTAAGCGACTTCCCTCCCCTCCAATGAAGGGAGAGGTGGAAAAGAAATGCCACCCCGAAGAAGAGGGAGGAAGGAGACCGTCAGCACTTTGGTGGGGGAAAAGCCACGGGAAGAGTGTACCAGTCAGCACAAACACAGAATACAATTTCAGCCGCCCGCTGGGAACGACAAAGGCAGCTCTCGCGGCACGAAAGGCGAAGAGTTTGGGAACTGCTCTCAGAAGCCCGGTGCAGGAACAAAAGGCCTCCACAGCAGCCATCATTGATCTTTACTAGCCGTTGTCCTTGTCCTTTGCTGGACTTCACTGGCCTTGGCCCCATTTTAGAGGCAGAGGACTAAGGCTGAGGGGCTAGCTTCTTGGACTTTCAACTCCTGGAATGAACCACTACAAGCCACTAGAGCAGGCGTGGGCAATTGTCGGCCCTCCAGGTGTTTTGGACTTCAAATCCCAGAAATCCTAACAGCTGGTAAACTGGCTAGGATTTCTGGGAGTTGAAGGCCAAAACCCCTGGAGGGCCGGCAATTGCCCATGCCTGCACTAGAGCCACTGGGTGATAGAAAAACAAACTAATCAATGCATCCAGACCTTTTTGAGAAGAGGTTCTGTCTAACGCAGTAGTTCTCAATCTTCTTAATGACGCAACCCCTTAATATAGTTCCTCATGTTGTGGTGACCCTCAACTATAACGTTACTGTTGTGAATTGTACTGTAAATATCTGAAATGCATCATGTATTTTCATTCACTGGACCAAATTTGGCACAAATATCCAATACGTCTACATTTGAATATTAGTGGTTTGGGAGTTGTAGTTGCTGGGATTTATAGTTCACCTAAAATCAAAGAGCATTCTGAACTCCACCAACAATGGAATTGAACCAAACTTGGCACACAGAACTCCCATGACCAAGAGAAAATACTGGAAGGGTTTGGTGGGCACTGACCTTGAGTTTTGGAGTTGTGGTTCACCTACATCCAGAGCACCGTAGACTCAAACAATGATGGATCTATGCCCAAATGTGAACAGTAGTGGAGTTTGGGGGAAATAGACCTTGACGTTTTGGAGTTGTAGTTGCTGGGATTTATAGTTCACCTACAACCAAAAAGCATTCTGAACCCCACCAATGACAGAGTTGGGTCAAACTTCCCACACAGAACCCCCATGACCAATAGAAGATACTGTGTTTTCTGATGGTCTTTGGTGACCCCTCTGATACCCCTTGCGACCCCCCTAGGGGTCCCGAACACCAGGTTGAGAAATGCTGGTCGAACAATTAGGAAGAACAGATTGGCTCTCCATCTGTGGAGGTCTTTAAACAGAGCCTGGGTGGGCATCTTTTCGGAGAGCTAGAGTTGTGTATTCCTGCATGGCAGGTCGTTGGACTAGTTGCCTCTTCTGGTCCTTTCTAACTCAAAGATCTTACAATTCTATGAATAGCCTGTGTGCTTTCAATGGGCCACCAGTTGGCCTAAGGACATAAGTCCCTTCTCCTGCTTTAGTGTTTCCAGAAAAAATGATCACCTGGTATTGAGTGGAACTGTGGCAAGGGGAATGAGCATTTGCACATGCATACTCTTTAAAAACTTGGAAGAAACCACATTCAGTCCAACCCCCTGCTATACAAGAAGAATCAATCCAAACCTACCCTCTCAACCTTTGAGTTAGAAGGGAGCAGAAGCGACAACAAGTCCAATGACTTGACATGCAGGAATACATAACTCAAGCTCAAAGGATCATAGAGTTGGAAGAGACCTCCTAGGCCATCCAGTCCAACCCCCTTCCAAGGAGCTCTCCTAAAAGATGCCCACGCGGGCTCTGTTTAAAGACCTCCAAAGATGGAGAGCCAATCTGTTCTTCCTAATTGTTAGAAGGAACCTCTTTTCAAAATGGCCTGAAAGCAAATATCTCCAGCTTCCTAGGCTACTCCTCATAGGGCTTGGCTTCCAGTCCTTGGACCATTTTAGTGGCCATTCTCTGGACACTTTCTAGCAATGTTCTTCTTGCAAGATAAATAAACTAGATATTTTGATCACTGTCCTTCTTAAATTATGGTACACAGAACCAGATACAAAGTTATTCCAGCTGAGGCCTCATCAAAGCAGAATAGAGTGGGATTATGACTGCCCTTGATTTATGCAAAATTGGTCTCTGGCATTACTTCGCGAACGAAGGTTCTTAGGAAGGACTCATCCCATGCTTTCCACAAGCGCGTTGATGACCAAGAAGGTTGGATGTGTCCTTCGAGCCCGTGGAATGGACCCTCCTGGTGGAGCGCAGAATGCACAGAACTGGCCTCACCCTTTAAACCAAAGGTTCGTCTGCCGGGGCTAGCAAGCTTAGGACAGTGACAGCAAGGTCCTCAGGTCGTAGGTTTGATTTGAGTTTCCTTCTCTAGATGGTTGACCTTACAGGGTTAGACGAGCACCATCTGCCCGGGTTTGAAATTAGAGTTTTCCTTCTCTTAGGATGGATGCCAAAAGGCTAGAGGGCCCATCGTAGCTGTTGACGCTCTTTGTCAGACCCTTCGGTTGTGACCTGTCTGGCATGGGAGGCCCTACTGGTGACTATTATGCCACCGCCAGCATAGCTCACAACTTCATTAGGGTATTCAAGCCTCTCCCCCATAACAAAGGGGGCGCCAATGGAGAGGTTATGCAAAATACTTCTATGAATACAGCCCAGAATCGTATTGACTTTTTTAGCTGCTACACCACGCTGTGGTCCATTGAAGCGCCTTCTACACTGCCAGATAATCCAGGTTATCAAAGCAGAAAATCCACATTATCTGATTTGTACAGGATTATCTTTGTCTACACCAGGGCTGTCCAACTGGCGGCCCCGGGGCCGGATCCGGCCCCGTAGCCTGTTGGACACGGCCCCACCTATGCCATCAGCCGCCATTTTTAAATTTTAAAAATCAATTTTTTTTAAAAGGCGGCGGGGGAGGCGGGGCAGGGAGGAGGAAGAGAGCTAGCTCCTCCTTTTCGGCGCCCCCCCTCCCTCCCTAGGGCGGGGGAGCCGCCGAACAAGGGCAGAAGGCGGCGCCAAGAGCAGCGCGTCACCGGCCTGGCGTGACGAGCTGCTCTTGGCGCCTCCTACTCCTCCTTTTCGGCGGCTCCCCGGCCTAGGAAGGAGGGGGCGCCGAAAGGAGGAGTAGGCGATGCCAGGGGCAGCGCGTCACGCCAGGCCTGTGACGCGCTGCCGTTGGTGCCGCCTTCTGCCCTTTTCGCGCCCCTCCCTTCCTAGGGCAGGGCCGCCGGGCAGGCAGAAGGCGGCGCCAAGAGCAGCGCGTCACAGGCCTGGCGTGACGCGCTGCTCTTGGCACCGCCTACTCCTCCTTTTCGGTGGCTCCCCCGGCCTAGGAAGGGAGGGGGCGCCAAAAAGGAGGAGTAGGCGGTGCCAAGGGCAGCACGTCACGCCAGGCCTGTGACGCGCTGCTCTTGGCGCCGCCTACTCCTCCTTTTTCGCGGCTTTAGGAGGGGTGGGGCCTGGGCTGGGGCGGGGCCTGGGGGCAGGGCCTGGGGGCGGGGCCGAGTGGCCCCGCAGGTCATCAGTGACCTCTTATCCGGCCCTGGACCCGCCAGAAGTTGGACAGCACTGGTCTACACTATATAATCCAGCTCAAAGCAGATAATGTGGATTTTATACAGCTGTGCAGAAGGGGCCTATGACTCTTAGATTCCTTTCACATGGACTGTTGTCAAGTCAGGTGTCATCTATCCGGTATCTGTGCATTTCATTTTTCCTGCCTTAATGTAGTACCGGACATTTATCCCGGTTGCAATTCATTTCGTTGGTTTTGGCCCAGATCTCTAACCTATGAAGGTAATTTTGGATTCTGATTCTGTCCCCGGGGGTATCAGCTACCCTCCCAACTCACCTGGAACATTGAAGGATTCCCAGGACAGTGTCTAGAAAGCATGTGCATGATACAGCCTACACAAAATCATGTTTGAGGAGATCAGCCCTGCTCAATCAGAGCACCGTTTCATGCTCAGAGCTTAGAAAAGTAACTTCCAAGGGGTGAGCAAACCCAGCAGAAGCCGGCAGCCAGAACGGCCACGTTTCTGAATAAAATAAAAATCAGCCGAAGGCCCAGAGTCAATTCCCCCGCTAATCCGATTCTTGGCAAACAGAATTGAAAGATGAATGGAAAGAAAAGAGCGAAGCTGCTAACTGGATTGTGGGCTGGGCTTTATTTGACAAATACGGGCTTATCCGCAATTTATATTAACTCAAACGTAATTAGATTTAAGCTAATATAGTCAGTGTGTTGGTCTGTCAGGTAGAGAGATGCATATCGGGATCTGGCGGGGCTTATCTGTTCTGTCAAGTAATGTTCTTGCAAAGCACTCTCTCTCTCTCTCTCTCTGCAGCTTCCTCTTTCCACCACATACACACAAAGCACATCAAGAACTGAGTTTTTAAAGCCCTACTGCCAGCAACTGCTTCTTCCAAGAGGCCCAATTTTGTTTTGATGGTGGGTGGATTGAACGGCTGCATCTCAGAGACATTGGCTGTCAGGGTTCAAATGCCCCCACCCCCAAAATTCAGAACAAAATGAATTTCAACATGGAGAAATCTGAAGTATTACATTTAAGCAGAAAAATGAGATGCACAGATGTAGGACGGGTGATACCTGGCTTGGAAACAGTCCATGTAAAAGGGACGTAGGGGTCTTAGACCACAAGCTGAACATGATCCAACAGTGTGATGTGGCGGGTAAGAAAACCAATGCAATTTTAGGCTGTATTAATAGGAACATAGTGCCTAGATTGAGATAAATTATAGTTCCACTTTGATCAAATCTCACCTGGAATAACACTGTGTCTCGTTCTGGGCAACACAATTCAAGAGAGAGATGGACAAGATGGAAGGGGTCCAGAGAAAGGCCACTTTCCAATCTCTGGAAGCAAGAATCCCTCTGAGGAGTGGCTTAAGGAGCTGGGATGTTTAGCTTGGAAAAGAGAAGGCTGAGAAAAGGGCACATGTTAAAATATCTGAAAGGATGTCACATTGAGAAGGAAGGAAAAACAATCCTGTTTTTTTGTGGATCTCCATCAGGAAAGTCCTCACATCTCCATGTCTCCATCATAGAACTACAGGAATGGACCAGACTGGAAGGATAATTTGTACTACCACTTTCTGCCACACATGAATCCATAAATAATGAACTCCTGAAAGATGACAATCTTTTTAGATTTTAGATTTTACTGCTGTTTATGCTATATGTTTTATGTGAACCGCACCGAGCCCGCCGGGAGGAGCGGTATATAAGAGCGAATAAATAAAAAAAAAATACTCTGCTTAATTTTCCAAAGATGGAGAATCCACCTCACTCTGAAGCAATCCATTCTACTGTCAAACAGTCAAGAAGACAGAGCTGTCATTGAATCCCAGAGTTGGAAGAGACCTTATGGGCCATCCAGTCCAACCCCATTCTGCCAAGAAGCAGGAAAAGCACATTCAAAGCACCCCGACAGATGACCATCCAGCCTCTGCTTACAAGCTTCCAAAGAAGGAGCCTCCACCATATTCTGGGGCAGAGAGTTCCACTGTTGAACAGCTCTCACAGTCAGGAAGTTCTTCATAATATTCAGGTGGAATCTCCTTTCTTTCCTGTAGTTTGTTCGACATCCTCATCTCCAGAGCAGCTGACAACAAGCCTGCTCCCTCCTCCCTATGACTTCCCCATACATCTTGGTTTATGGTCCTCATCATGTCTCCTCTCAGCCTTCTCTTGTGCAGGCTAAACACGCCCAGCTCTTTAAGCCGCTTAGATCTTGATATGCATCTCTCTACTTGACATATGGGGGACAATGCCCCCATTTTGCCCCTCTGCAGCCACCTCTGACCTACTATTTTGCTCAAAATACTTATCCTCTCCCTTTCTGTTAAAGGATGTCTGACACAAAAAGGTTTCAGAGAACAAACCAACACACTCAATCACTAAAATAAAATGTCAGCTACACAAATTCTCTATAGAAAAGTCAAAGTATGTATGTGTGCATGTTGGTTGGTTGGTCGGTTGGTCCATTTATATCAGAAAGGCTCCTCCATGGCTTGATGGATCTGGACCAAACTTGGCATACATATTCTTCATTAAATGATTCCCCTTTCAGGCCCAGATCAGAGAAAAATAAAAGAAACAAAGCGGATGGGCTGTGGATATGTGAAAACTGATTGTTGCTGGGTGAAGTGGCCCTCTGTCACTGGGAAAGAAAGAGGGTGAAGTAATTTGGGTGTTCTAGTAAATGCTTATGAGAGGAAGGGAGGGAGAAAAGTGAAAGAAATCAAGGGAGAAAGAAGGGAGGTGGAAGAAAGAAAATGAAGAAGGGAAGAAAGGAAGAGAAAGGGAAAGGGACAGGTATGAGGGGAGGAAAGGAATGGAAAGAGAGAAGGGAAGAGAAAGGAAAGAAACAAAGAAGGGTTAAAGAAAAAGAGGGAAGAAAGAGAAAAGAAAAGAAAATGAAGGAAAAGGAAAGAAGGGAGGGAGGAAGAGAAGGTATATGAGGAAAATCTAGGGAAGAAGGAAAAAGAGGGAGAAAAGAGCGAGGAGAACGTCCATGAGAGAAATGGAGGAAGGAAAGAAAGAGCCGCAAAGAGAGCCTGCTCACTTAAGAACATAAGAACATAAGAAGAGCCATGCTGAATCGGGCCTCAGCCCATCTAGTCCAGCATTCTGTGTCACACAGTGGCCCACTAGTTGTACACGGGGATCTCTCGCAGAAAGGAGGGCAAAACCCTCACCTGCTCCCGACCCCCACAACAAGTACCCGGGGAAAATCCTGCCTGCCTCCATCAACACAGAGGTGGCACTTGGATGTCCTTTTCAGTAACTACTGATTCCCTTACTTTGTCTCTTCTCAGAGCTGGAGAAGGGAGAAAGTAGGAAGCCATTGGACAACACTGGATATATACGTTCGTATCTATTCATTAAAAAAATCAGAATAAAGGAAGAAAAAAAAGCTTCTTTCAATAAAGGCTTTAAAGAAGGTTTTGCACCATCTTACAGGACAAAGAGAAGGTGATCAACCAAGAAGGGATTCCAAGTCCACTAGAGATGAGAAGATCTGGCCTTCCCAGAAGCACCAGAATGGTCACTGCTGGGAAAGGTAACTCCAGGACTAATCCATGCAGAACTCTTTTTATTCAATGCACTGGTTTTACCATTGTTATTTCATGTGCTAGTAGTGCCAATGATCATATCATCCACAAGTTGTAAGTCTTCCTGAGAACTTTGCTACAGAATGGCCCATGGTCCACAACCCACAAAATAATTGCCTGTGAAATGGGCATGGTGGGATTTTGCCCTTTCCCCAGTTTCTACCTGGGTTATTTTGAAAATGAAAAAAAAGGAATAATTGGTCAATAAACCAGTGTTTCCAAACCTTCTTTGAGCCGCGGCACACTTTTAACATTAAAAAAATCCGGGGGCACACCACCAACCAAAATGACACAAAATGACACTCTAACACAGTAAAGAACGGCTGGGGATGGTGGCCTGCTGGGAGCAGCTCCTGGGAGTGCTGAAGCCGGGGGAGGGGGAGGAGCCATGCCATGCCATGCCCCCTCCCCCTGGCTTCCGCTCTCCCACAGCTTTTCCAGCCTTGTGGGGACAGTGCCAAGCCAGCGGTGGCAGAGCCAGCACAATGCTGGCTTGGCACTGTCCCCTCAAGGCTGGAGAAGCTGTGGGAGAGCTGAAGCCGGGGGGAGGGGGTGGAGCCAGGCCATGCCATGCCCCGCCCACTCCCCCAGCTTCTTCTGTGTGGCTTCAGCGAGCGACACAGTCATGGCGGATTGGAGGCTGGCTGGGGAAACGGCCGAAGGAGGTGGCGCCCTGGCCCCTTCTTTTTCTTCACCGCCACCTGGCCTTTCCTCCTCCCCCAAGCAGCAGGAGTTCGGCAGGAGGAGGGGGGAAGGAAGGGGGGCAGAGAGCTTTCCTCGCGGCACAGCAGGAGGTCCGTCACGGCACACTACTGTGCCGCGTCACAGCGGTTGGGAAACACTGCCATAAACAATAACCCTTCCAATTCTGGAGTTGAACTTTGGTCTTCATTTGGACCAATGCGGTGAGTTGCGAACCACTGCGTAGAGTGATAGAATCATAAAGACCACATGGGCCATCCTGTCCTACCCCCTGCCAGGTAGGAAAAGCACAATCAAAGCACCCCCAAAAGATGGTCATCCAGCCTTTGTTTAAAAGCCTCCAAGGAAGGAGCTTCCACCGGACTCTGAGGTAGAGAGTTCCCCTGTTGAGCAGCTCTTACAGCCAGGAAGTTCTTCCTAATGTTCAAGGGAATCTCCTTCCCTGTCATTTGAACCCATGGCTTCGAGTCCTAGTTTCCAGTGCAGTAGAAAGCAAGCCTGCTCCCTCGTCCTCATGACATCCTTTCATATATGTATACATGGCTCTCATGTCTCCTCTCAACCTTCTCTTCTGTAGGTTAAACAGACCCAGCTCTTGAAGATGCTCCTCACAGGGACTCATGGTTTCCAGGCCTTTGATCATTTCAGTCGCCCTCCTCTGGACACCTTCCAGCATGTCAATGCCTCTTTTGAATTGTGGGGCCCAGAATGTGTGCCCTCCTCCTCTCAGCCCCTCAAGTGATAGAGGCAGCATAAAAAAGGAAGGTGTAATTCAACTTCTCAACAAAACTTCATTTCCTCTGAAATGTGGCAGTGAAATTTCTGCCGATCGAAAAGGTCACCAGGCGGTTCCTTACCTCCTCCCTCATCTGGAAAGATTGCTAGGTGAGAAAAATGTTCCCCTTTTCCATTTCCCATTTGACATGTTTTTAGTTTAAGAGAACGCGATGTACCTGTTTACTCGCAGCAAGCAAAACGGATCCAATTTAAGGCGGTGAAAAGCAAGGCCAGCGCTATGGGTGACGATACATTTTAAAAGGTTAGAGATGACGGATTAAAATCGGACTCCAAGAAACACTGAAATGACGATCCAGGTTTTTTAAAATGTCAAAAGGGGGGAAAGCCACCTAAAACAGCTGAGGTAGTTTTGCCACTTTGTAAACAGGCAGGCTCTTTCTTCATAAAGGTGAATCTATACAAACATTTTCATTCAGAAGAGAGAAACACAAATCACAGAGGTAGAGTCTTGGCTTGTACCCAGAATCATAGAATCGTAGCATTGGAAGAGACCTGGTGGGCCATCCAGTCCAAACCCATTCTGCCAAGAAGGAAAATCGCATTCAAAGCACCCCCGACAGATGGTCATCCAGCCTCTGTTTAAAAGCCTCCAAAGAAGGAGCCTCCACCACACTCTGGGCAGAGAGTTCCACTGCTGAACAGCTCTCGTGGGCCATCCACTCCAACCCCATTCTGTCAAGAAGGAAAATTGCATTCAACCCCATTCTGCCAAAGAAGAAGGACCACAAATTCTGCCAAGAAGGAAAATCGCATACAAAGCACCCTCGACAGATGGCCATTTAGCCTCTGTTTCAAAGCCTCCAAAGAAGGTGCCTCCACCGCATTCTGGGCAGAGAGTTCCACTGCTGAACAGCTCTCAAAGTCAGGAAGTTCTTCCTCATGTTCAGGTGGAATCTCCTTTCCTGTAGTTTGAAGTCATTGTTCCAATGTGCCCTAGTCTCCAGGGCAGCAGAAAACAAGCTTGCTCCCTTTTCCTTATGACTTCCCCTCACATATTTATACATGGCCCCTCCTCTATGTCTCCTCTCAGCCTTCTCTTTTTCAGGCTAAACATGCTGAGCTCTTTAAGCCACTCCTCATAGGGCTTGTTCTCCAGATCCTTGATCATTTTAGTCGCCCTCCTCTGGATACATCCCAGCTTGTCAACATCTCCCTACAATTGTGGTGCCCAGAATGGGACACAGTGTGACTCCAGGTAAAGTGATCTGACCAAGGCAGAACCCATGCCATTGCAAACCTGCCTCTTCATGTGATCCCTGAAGCAGTTCTGCTTTTTCTCCCCAAAATAATACTAAGCTTTTCACTGAGTTTTTTTAAAAAAAGGTAAAACGAACAGATACATGTTTTGGACAGTTGACACTGATAAACCTCACATGCAAACGGTGAGATTGAGGAGATGCTGAGTTCATAATATGGGCAAAACACTCTCCTGGTTTCTCTCTTTTTTAAAAAAAAAAACCCCAAAACAAACTTATCTTTCTTCATTTTGTATCTGGCTCCAAAAGGAAGAATATTTCATGGGGACACCCTCCTGAGAAGGAATTTGAAGCTTTGGGGTTGTCAGATGGGGAACGAGAGAGAGATACTGGTTACTTGAGCATTCCCCTGCTGTTTTCTTGACATCTTAAACTAGTGTGTTCATGCACACTTAAATGCCACAACTTGTTTTCAACCTTCAGAGCTCAATACACGGAAATAAATAAAAACAAGCCTTGCTTTTGGATAACTGGTACTTCCAAGTCTACCTCTTTCCGTCAGATGTAACGCTGCAAGGAGATTCAGGGAGTTGGCAGCTCAAAGCAGGAATGTGAGGGTATTTCTGCCTGAAAGGAAAACCTGGAAAGGAAGAGTCTGAAGAGCGAAAGCGGAAAGGAGATGCCGGGCCTTTCGACCAGGGAGATGGCTAAAGGGAAGTGGCTTGGGAGTGCTGGAAGCGTACGAAGTGTGGGCTGCAGGGGAGGAAATACAAAAGAAGGCCACAAAAGCTTTCAGAAGAGACAAGGAAGGCAAAGGCAAGTATCTTCTGAACCAATCTTGCCAAGACAACTCTGCAAGAGGGTTGCCATCAGTCAGAAAGAACTATGAAGGCACACAATGAAGAGCCAGAGCAGGAGAAGGGAGAAAGAAGAAAAGAGAAGAGAGGAGGAGAAGGAGAAATACTTTTAACTCAACTCTAACCTGATGACTATTGTTACATCTCCGTTGAAGAATCAATGTAGTTTGACACCACTGTGATTGCTGTGGCTCAATGTTATTGAATGTGGGGCCCTGTACTTTGGTAAGGCACATTTTGGTAGGGTACTCTCCTTCTATGATCTGCCTCGGAATCTAAGATCATCCAGGGAGGCCCTGCTCTCGATCCCGCTCTCTTCGCAAAGGCAGCTGGCGGGGACGAGAGACAGAGCCTTCTCGATGGTGGCCTCCCGTCTGTGGAACACACTCCCCAGTGAAATTAGGTCGGTTCCATCTCTCCTTTCCTTTAAGAAAAAGCTCAAATCATGGTTTTGGGGCAGGCATTTGGGTAGCAGGCTTAACAAGAATCACAATAATACACGTAAATTGATAATGGACAGGCTTTGGATTGGGTCTCTGAACGCTGAATTGAACTTGGATGTGGCTACATTGTTGTTAATAATATTTTAAATGGATATTTTATAGTTTAATATTTTAATTAATGTTTAATTTGTGTTATATTATTATATTTTATGTGTTGGCATCTGATTGTTGCCAGTTGTAAGCCGCCCTGAGTCACCCCTTGGGGGTTGAGAAGGACGGGGTACACATGTTTGAAATAATAATTATAATAATCTTCTGAAGCTATAACCCCCCAGATCCCATAGCATTGAGCTATGGCAGTTAAAGTGGTGACAAACTGCATTCATTCAACAGTGCAGATTCATCTTCAGTCAGTGGATCACCAGTTTGATACAGTTGGCTGAGTCCCAAATGGCTCTCCAAGCCACCTGACCTTCTTGGATTGATAAGTAGCAGGACCAGCTTTGGCCAGAAGAAGGGTGAGACTGCCGTACAGGGGAAATCAACCAACTACATCTTCTACTGCTAAAGACATCACTACCTACAATACATAGATGAAAAATGTGGCCAAAGAAGGTAAAATGTATTGGACGAGAAGAACAGAGAAAGTAAACAAAGTTGAAACAGTCTGTTTTTCCTTGAGCTGATTAGGCAGGGCAAGATTTCACCATCTACTCTTCCCCCCATTGCCTTTGCTGAGGAACTGACTACAGTGATACCCCAGTATCTGCAGTCAGAATCCATGGTTTCATTTATCCATATCTGACAATATCCATCCATCCATCCATCTATCCATCTTCTAAGTCATCCTGCATGACATTATGGTTTTCTTCATTTCAATAGGGTGTGCCATTATCCACAATCTCATGTATCCACACTACAAGTTGGGAAAGGTCTGGGACCTTCAAATACAGGGATTGTGCTGTACAAACTATTTATAACTTTAGTAGCCGACCCTGCCACACGTTGCTGAGGCCCAGTCTGGTGATCTGGAAAATAAAGTAATGCAAAAGTGTTGGTTTCTAATATATGTAATTTCTTTATGCTTGTGGGTAAACAGTATTTTTTGTTGTTTCTTTGTCAGTATTGATGTAGAGATTGTCTGGGTTGCCTACTCTGGAATATGCAACATATCATTGTCTTTCTTTAGGGGTCCCTTCCAAATCTCGGATACTATATCTGTCATATACAAATGTGTGTGTGTGTGTGTGTGTGTGTGAATCATATCTATCTATCTATATCTATGGCTGGATGGCTCTTTCTAAGGAGGGCTTTGATTATGTTTTCTTGCCCTGGTGAGAGAGCTGGACGGGATGGCTTTAAGGCAGCTTTTCTCAACCTGGGGGTCAGGAGCCCTGGGGGGTTGCAAGGGGGTGTCAGAAGGGTCGCCAAAGACCACCAGAAAACACAGTCTTTTCTGTTGGTCATAGGGGTTCTGTATGGGAAGTTTGGCCCAATTCTATTGTTGGTGGGGTTCAGAACGCTCTTTGATTGCATTTGAACTATAAATCCCAGTAACTACAACTTCCAAATGTCAAGGTCTATTTTCCCCAAACTCCACCTGTGTTCATATTTGGAAATATGGCGTATTCGTGCCAAGTTTGGTCCAGATCCATCATTGTTTGAGTCCACTGTGCTCTCTAGATGTAGGTGAACTACAACTCCAAAACTCAAGATCAATGCCCACCAAACCCTTCTAGTGTTTTCTGTAGGTTCGCGGGAGTCCTGTGTGCCAACTTTAGTTCAATTCCATTGTTGGTGGAGTTCAGAAGGCTCTTTGATTGTAGATTAACTATAAATCTCAGTAACTACAACTCCCAAATGAGAAAATCAATTTTTTTAATGATGGTCACTCCTTGGGTTAGTAGGTGTCTTGTAGCCAAATTTGGTGGCAATTTGTCCAGCAGATTTTGAGTTATGATGTCACTCAAAATGAATAGAGCAGATAGATAGATAGATAGATAGATAGAGATATAGATAGTTGGAAGAGACCAGAGGGACCATCCAGCCCAATGCCATTCTGCCATGAAGTAATACAATTGAAGCTCTTCCAAGAGATGGTCATCTGGACTCCTGATCTACATAGATACTATGTTCTTATTCAAAGTGGGAGAACGAGTGGAATGGGACATTTTAAGTAGCAGGATTGTCCCTATCACATCAGGGTGGTTGGAGAGTATGAATGACCTCAGTCTGAGATCCATGGCACCTTCAACTCATGCAATTCCCTGCAAGAAAAAGGTCTTCTAGCTCAAATTCTCCCTTGAAGACAACAGAGCCATATTCCATGGTCTGGATTGGGCACCGCTGTGTTCCTCGCCTGTGTCTACGGAGCCTCGCCTTTGATCTCCCAACAACGCAAACGGGAACAAGAGCGAGAAAAAGGCCCCGCAAAGCAGAGGGGCTCAAGCTTAATCCGCCACGGTTGGGGCTTTCTTGTTAATGTAGCACAAGTGCTAATTAGTGCTAATTAAAGCTGTGCCGAGATCAGAGCTCAGCAGAAACTACAGGGGAAGATGGCAAACAAGAAGGGGAGAAATTATAAAAGGGAAAGAAGTATTTTTGGGGGAGCCAAGTTCTTAATTGAAAAACTAAGCAAAGTGTGTTCTTTGGTCCAAATATAAAGCAGAAATTCAGGCAAGCTCCATTAAAGCGGGTGTTAATTCCTTTTTTTCCTTTTGCAGTTTTTATATGCCTAGCTGGCATATGACCAAGATTTTTCAGGGGCTGCCTCCTCTATCAGAAGTCGGCACAGAGATATCCAGTGAAGGCCCTTCTTTTGGTCTCTCTGATATGTGTTTTGGAACAGATATCCCATGCAACACAAATGCCCATGCCATCTGGGGGTTACTAGGCTTTCTCGTACCCAGAAAAGGGACTTGTCTCATGCTTTGGAACATTATTGAGTGTTGGATGCTGATGCGGTTATCTTCTTCAGCACTTAGTAGAAGAACTTCATACTTTCCCTTTAAGCATCTCCTCCCTCTAGTTTGGTATTCTTTTCTGGATTTCCCAGTTGTAATTTCAAAAATCTCTTTGTACAACTTGTATCTGAATTAAGAATATTTGAAGCCTCTGCAATTCAGCACTTGTTCTGGAAGAAAATGCACCTGTATTTTGAGCAGAAAATGGCATCTGCTGCACAGAAACATGTTTCCTGTGGAGAAAATAGCATTTTTGACACACACAAAAACCATATTCACAGAAAAAAATCTGCAGGAAATGTTTTTTGAGTGGAAAATTCCATTTTATGTGCAGATACCAAAGAAAAAGGTTTTCTGCACAGAAAATGAGGTTTTCTGCACAGAAAAAGGTTTTCCTGGGGAGAAAATGTTTTATGTGCATTAAATATTGTTTTCTGAACTAAAAGCATTCAGTTTCTTGAGCAGAATAGGCCCTAAACTACAAATAGTCTTCAGAACTGCAGGGGTCTTTTTTTGCAACTATTTTGCAAGGAGGAGAAAATGGCAATGCTATCCAATCCTGTCTGTGAGAATAAAATTTATGAAGATTTACATCTTGATTGTGCATTGATGTTGATAGATCCTCAAACCAAGGAGTTCAAAAGGTTAAATTTTAACTTGCATAAACAATATTTATTGTTTTTTATTTCCTGCATCTATTTAACAACTGCAAGAGAGAACTGATCACACATTATCACGCTGAGCTAACTGGCCAACATATCCATTTGCTCAGTATAATGGTCATTTTGAGGCCTGAGGATCAGATGCAAGGAGAGATCCAATGTGTAAAAGGGCAAAAAGCATGACGGTTCAAAGTATGCATGAAAGATGGCTGCCACGCCAGTGAAATGGCAAAACAGCTCTGAGTTTTATCCTTAATTTTAAAGATGGTTATATATAAATATGTGAGGGGAAGTCATAGGGAGGGGGGAGCTAGCTTGTTTTCTGCTGCCCTGGAGACCAGGACGGAATGGAACAATGGCTTCAAACTACAGGAAAGGAGATTCCACCTGAACATTAGGAAGAACTTCCTAACTGTGAGAGCTGTTCAGCAGTGGAACTCTCTGCCCCGGAGTGTGGTGGAGGCTCCTTCTTTGGAGGCTTTTAAACAGAGGCTGGGTGACCATTTGTCAGGGGTGCTTTGAATGTGATGTTCCTGCTTCTTGACAGAATGGGGTTGGATTGGATGGCCCATGAGGTCTCCTGAACTCTATGAGTCTATGATTCTAAGACTGCCTCCTATGCAGTAACCCCTTTGGGGAGATTATAAGTTCCCTCTGCTTTTTTTGCCAGGTTACAGACCAGGGTGCTGTCAAAAATGGAAAATGATTGAACAGCAGAACCCAAAGCTTGCAAATGCAAGACTGAACACGAGATGGTGCTGAGTCGAATGAGAGACATGAACAAGGCAGTTGTGGTTGAAAGGGTAGAACAGGGGATGAAAGTCTGCTATATGGCTATAATTTAGATCTGCCGAAAGAGCAAGTCATTGGAAAGAGGGTTTTCAAAAGTAGAGAGGAGTCTGCTGCTGTGGCTGCTATAGGAGGCCAGAATATCCCCAGCAAGCTCTCCTGCTCCTGGCTTGGGGCTCCTCATGAGTAAGACTGCAACCCCAGGCCATCTCCAGCTGGGAGCAGCTAACCAACTCCAGGAGGATGCAGGTATAAAAACAAGACCAGCAGGGCTAGAGAAGTCTGCTGCTGTAGACGAGACCGGAACATCACCAGCAAGCTCTTCTGATTGCGTTTTATCCACAGTATCTTTGCTGTTTTCATTTCTAACAGAATTTGGTCATTGACTGTTAACTCCCAGTACATTTAAGATCTAAATATTGACACCCCTTCACTCTATGGTGAACTGCTTTCAAAATCTTGGCACCTTGTACCCTTAACCTTATATCCCCACAGAATGGGACTTTATACCACCTTACCTCATGATAACAACCCATATGGTCGTATTCTACCAGGGATTTAGGTTGTGTCAAGGAGGTAGAGGGTCAAGTGATTGCTTGCTAGAGAGGGTTAGGGAGGGCGGGCTTTAGTTACGATATCTTTCTATCCTAGCAGTCTGAATATTTATTTATTTCCTATATTTAAATAAATAAATAAATACTATAGGAAAACTAAGAAGTTTGGAAATCATGATTCGGCACTTTGTATATTTTAATCTGTATTACTGTTTTATATGCTTTAACTGTTGATATGTTCTAACTGTTTTATAATTTTATATGGTATGTTTACCGTTATGTTATGAAGCGCCATTGAATTTTTGTTGTAGTTTGTAAGCCACCCTGAGTCCCCTTCCGGGTGAGAAGGGCGGGGTATAAATAGAGTAAATAAATAAATCTGTAAGTGTTGGTACCCAGGAGATTGTCTTTAAGATTCAGTTTGAATAGTAGCATGCATTTCCCAGCCCACTGACATGGAAGCCATGAGTGATTTCTGGCCCAATGCTGCACCTAATATGTTCATACTCCAGGTATAAACCGTTGGTAGTTCTTCTCTAGTTCTCAGTGTTGCACAAGGAAGAGTTCCCTGAAAGCATACACCGGCACATGTCATTATGACTGACTTACTTCTGGATAATGGATAGAAAAATCACAACAAGTCTTACAACTTCAAAAACAAAAAGGTACACGTTACAGTGTTTTGAAGTCCTTTGGAGCCTTCAACAAAAACTCCGGCAATGTACTGCTTGATCTTTGTTCCTGGGCAATATGTCTTGAAATCACCTGTCAGGGCTGTTATAAGGACCAACATCCTATTAGGCCTGACCCAAGAAGAGCTATTAAACCAACTGGCTGCATCTATCTGCTTATTCACCATTCAACAACTGATTGAATCGGTCTACTTTGTTTGAAGACTACACAACAGGATCCCATTCAAGCTCATTTCTACATAAGCCACAGAGAGCTCTGTGGGCGAAAAGAGACACACTCATTAAAAGGTAAATAAATGTAAATAACCATGTGGCCACCACCAGAAAGCATCAGTAGATGGCAGCATCATATTGCGAAATTGTCCACCGCTGGAAGAGTCAGGCTCTAGATCAGCCTGGAGAGGAAAAACCCCTGCAGCCTCAGAAAGAACAACATTAAAAACCACAGAACCACACAATGATGGCAGAAAGAGGGGGGAGACATTTCTTGCAACACATGAGCACCAAAGCAGACCCACATCCACCGTGGAATGCATGATGGCAGCTCATGAAAATAGTATTGTCTCATTCGCCAAAGATTTTAGTATGAGCCAAATGGACTCCACAATATCTCTCAAGATCTACATGGCACTCTGCAGAACAACAGAGGTGTCCCATTAACTTATTTGGTTCAGAGGGTCTTCTCTGACTAGAAGGGGCAAGGTTGCATGGAAGGTCTTTTCGAGTCTAACTACCTGAAATGATTCAACTGGGAAGTCCACTGAGTGAGATGGAGACCGGTTTCCATACCAATAAGTTATGTCGAAGGCTTTCACGGCCGGAATCACTGGGTTGTTGTAGGTTTTTCGGGCTGTATGGCAGGTATCCTCAGAGGTTGTGAGGATGCCTGCCATAGATGCAGGCAAAACGTCTGGAGAGAGTGCTTCTAGAACATGGCCATGCAACCAGAAAAACATACAACAACCCATTAAGTTATGCCTTATAATCTATATATGTATGCAGGTTCCTCTACAGCCCTGATTCTCCTTGCCAGGTTCTCCTTGTTGAGGTATTCTGGGAATAATGGAATTAAAGAGTTGGAAGAGACCACAAGGGCTATCTGTCCTACAGGAACACATAAGAGGCTATCCTCTCTCCTCTATTATTTAACATCTATATGCGTCCACTTGCCCAACTGGTGCGTAGTTTTGGTCTGGAGTGTCATCAGTATGCTGATGACACCCAACTGGTGCTGAGGATGGAGGGCCGGCCGGACTCTGTACCCAATTATTTCCATCAGTGCCTGGAAGCTGTGACTGGGTGGCTACAGGCCAGCAGGTTGAAGGTGAACCCATCGAAGACGGAGGTCCTGTGGCTGGGTTGTCCGGGGGGGGGGGGGGTGAGCTCCAGCTGCCAATAATGGACGGTGAGGTGGTTAGTCCGTCGCCGCTGGTTAAAAGCCTGGGGATCCAACTGGACCCTCTGCTGACGATGGAGGCTCAGGTCTCCGCCGTGAGCAGAGCACCGTTTTTCCATCTGCGCCAGGCGAGGATGCTGGCGCCCTACCTTTCCGATGATGACCTAGCCGCGGTAATCCAGGCCACGGTCATCTCAAGACTGGACTACTGTAATGCCCTTTACATTGGCCTTCCTTTGTCGGTAATCCGGAAACTGAAGATGGTGCAAAATGCTGTGGCTCGACTGCTGGCTGGAGTGACACTAACATGCCACATCACACCAGTCCTCCAGCGTTTGCACTGGCTTCCCACCGAGTACCGGATTGCCTTCAAAGTGCTGGTGTTAACCTTTAAGGCCTTGCATGGTCTGGGGCCAGTGTATCTGAAGGACCGCCTCTCCCTGCACATTCCCCAGAGACCACTACGGTCCATGGACCAAAACCCATTGGAGGTTCCATCACTCAAGATTTGCCGATTGTCATCGACTCGGCAGCACACCTTTTCTGTAGTAGTGCCTACGCTGTGGAACGCTCTCCTGGCAGAGGCATGAGCAATAACGGAGTTACAGGCCTTCAGGAGGGCCTGTATGACCACTCTGTTCCACCAGGTGTTAAATCTCTAAGGTTGTGCTTTCCATTCTGGTCCTAATCTGTTTTTATTCTGTTTTTAACTACGTTGCATTGTGTATTCATTGTTGTGAACCACCCTGAGCCTTTTTGGGAAGGGTGGTATATAAATCGAAATAATAAATAAATAAATAAATAATCAAAGCATCCCAACAGATGTCCATCCAGTCTGTTTCAAAGCCTTCAGAGAAGGAGACTCCACCACAAGACTTCAAGGCAGCAGCATAATCCACTGTCAAGCAGCTCTTACTGTCAGGAAACTCTTCCTAATGTTAGATGGTGCCCATTTACTTATTATCATTTGAATCCATTGCTCAAAAGCTTGCCTATTGATACTATGACTTAAACCAAACCAATAAAAGAAGGATAGGAATGGCACAGGCCTTGACATTGTGATGCGCATGAATCGTCAGCATTCCTCAATGTTGGCTATACAGGCTATCCCCTATCTGACAACATGAGGAATGTTAGACAAATCCTGCTTTTACCACTCTACACAAACATAGAATGTGACCCAGAGTGGTACAGGAGAACTCCACCATACATACATACAAGGCAAACCCAAGTCAGACCCTTGGGTTGGATGGACCAGCCTGTGGCACAGCTGGTTGGGAGTCAGCTGCCTTAAAATCACTACTGACTGAAAGGTCATGAGTTTGAAGCCAGCCCATGTCAGAGTAAGCTAGTAGGAAATTTAGGTACCGCTTATGCGGGAAGGCTAATTTGACTAATTTACAGCAGCATAAAAATCTCCCGCAGCGTGCAAAGGAATGAGGAAGTACTCCATCAGTGCCACAATTGGACAGTGAAGCGACAGCTCCCCTGGTGGCCAAAATTTGAGCATACCCTCATGAAGCTGGAATGTTAAATGCCCTTTGTGTGTCTGTCTATAAACATTGTGTGTCTATGGCATTGAATGTTTGCCGATTGGTTAGCCATCCTGAGTCCCTCTGCGGAGATTGAGATAGGACAGGATATAAAAGCCCGAAATAAATAAAAAAAATAAAATAAAAGTATATGTGCATTGTAATCTGCCCTGAGTCCCCTGCAGGGTGAGAAGGGCGGAAAATAAATACTGTAAATACATGAATATAAGCCAGGGGTTTCAGGTTCATTGTCAAGGGAGGCCACATCAGCCTTATGGTTGCCTCCATGGGTGGAGAATCCGTAGATACAGAGGGGTAACTGCACTTTTTTTTTTAACATAGTGGTCGGTTGGAAGAGAGCGCAAGTCATGCAGTCCTGTTCTGCCAGGCAGGAAGACACAATCAAAGCGCTCCTGAGAGATGGCCACGCACCCAGTCTCTAATTCAAAACCTGCAGAGAAGGAGACTCCACCGGACTACTGTACCAGGTAGCAGCATGTTCCATAGCTCTTGCCATCAGGAAGTTCTTCCTAATGTTTACATGGACTCTCCCCCCCCCCTGCTATTTGAATCCATTGCTCCATTGTGTCCTAGTCTCTGGAACAGTATTAACAAGATTGCCTTCCCTCCTCAATGCGACATCCTTTCAAATATTCAAACATGGCTCTCATGTCTCTTTCTCTTAGCCTTCAAGCTAAATATCCCCAACTCCCTCAGACATTCCTCAGAAGGCTTGGTTTTAATAAACTTTGACTATTTTGGTGGCCCTTCTGAGGGCCCCTGATGGTGCAGCGGGTTAAACCGCTGAGCTGCCCAACTTGCTGACCGAAAGGTTGGTGGTTCAAATCCGGGGAGCAGGGTGAGCTTCCACTGTTAGCCCCAGCTTCTGCCAAGCTAGCAGTTCGAAAACATGCAAATATGAGTAGATCAATAAATACGCTTCTGCGGGAAGGTAATGGTATCCCATGCAGCCATGCTGGCCACATGACCTTGGAGCTGTCTATGGACAATGCCAACTCTTCAGCTTAGAAATGATGAGCACCACCCCACAGAGTGGGACACGACTAGACTTACTGTCAAGGGGAAACCTTTACCTCTCTGGACACGGTTCATCTTGTCAACTACCCTTTGAGAATTGTGGTTCTCAAAACTGGACACAGTATTCAAAGTCCTCCTGTCCCTTTAATTTCCCCCTAAGACAGCACCATTAAAAATACAGGAGCCAGTCCTTTTAATGGTGCTGTTTACCAACACATAGGGAAGGCTTAGAAGAGGTGAATTCTGAACTACAGAGTGACCTCAGCCTCCCGTGTCCCTGTTGCTCTCTGCTTATGCTCTTGACTTATTCTCCTGTGATGCCAAGCGATGCCAACCATCCTTTGCGCTCGGGTCTCTGCACCGGGTGCCAGTTGCGGTCGGCACATGTTCGAGCCCAGCACCGCCTGCCAAAAACCTGGGCTAATTTAGTTAACATTTCCAGTTGCGTGTGTATTTTTTTTAACACAAAAAAGCCATTTTAAAAGGAAATGATTGAATTTGAGAATTATATTCCGGAGAGAATTGGTAATGGAGGTCCCCCCTCCCTCCCTGCCTCGGGGTTTTGTAATTTCCCCATGTCAATGTTATTATGAATAGGCTAACTCAATAATGAGATCATTCCCCATATGAGAATCCAAATAATTGAAGCTTGCCAGAGGACTTTGTTCCCCCTAAATCTGCTCAAGTCAGACTTCTTCACCCATCTAATTTGGTCTCGGGGAAGAAGGAGACAGAGGAGACGGAGGGGGGAAAGGGGACAAAAGGCGGCATGAGTTTCCCTGTCCATTATTCCAGCCCAAAGCAGGGAGGGGAAGGCAGGGAACAAAAGCCTCCCCCCCCCTGCTCAGTCCAGACAGGCATTTTGATTCCTGACCCCAAAAATATCCTGATGAATATTTCATACATTCAGCTGTCCATTGCTGAAATAACTAATGCCAAGATTAAAGAAACAATTGGACACAGAGAGAGGGCAAGCGAGCCAGCGAGCTGTGTTTCTCCTATCTATTTGCACAAGAAATGCAATTTTTCAATGTGTATGTGCTGTTGATGCTTGTTTCCATTCGTCCATGGGCCACTCCACAACTCATGCTGAAAGATTGCACAACTGGGTCTGGAAAAGTTGTCCAGGCCACAACTCTGCCCACAAACATCTGTGGCATACAGCAACATGCATGCTGCATGTTTATGAACGTAAGGTGTCAGCCTCTTCCAAATATGAACCGCAGACAAGAAGACAACAGGAATAAGTGAATAGTGGTGGTACAAGGAAGGATTTGGTGCTTAGCAATCCAAATGGCATGAACAAGCGAGTCAAGTCATATACTAAAGATGATGGGTTGCACAGCTGTCACCATGAAGGATGGGGGGATAGGGTTTCCTCCTTTCTGTTGAAATTGTCCACCTGCTTGTGGATTTCAATGGCTTCTCTGTGTAGCCTGACGTGGTGGTTGTTAGAGTGATCCAGCATTTCTGTGTTCTCAAATCATATGTTGCATCCAGGTTGTTTCATCGGGTGCTCTGCTATGGCTGACTTCTCTGGTTGAAGTAATCTGCAGTGCATTATTATTATTATTTATTTATTTCTGTTATTTGTACCCCGTCCCTTCTCTACCCCCGAAGGGGGACTCAGGATGGCTTAAATTAGTAACGGTACAAGGCCACTACATCACAATTACAATAATATAATCACAATCACATACATAAACATTAATAACAATTACATAATCATTAAAAACCAGTACATGTAGCATTAGTTAAAACCATAAAACAAATCACAATGTTATCTGTGCATTGCTGAAGGCTTTCATGGCTGGAATCACTGGGTTTCATAGAATCACCTATGGCAGGCATCCTATGAGGTTGTGAGGTCTCACAACCTCTGAAGGTTCCTGCTATAGGTCCAGGCGATACATCAGGAGAGAATGCTTCTGGAACATGGCCATACAGCCAAAAAAACTTACAGCAACCTAGTCTGCAGTGCCTTTCATGTTCCTTGATTTGTGTTTGGGCCCTGCATAGGGACCACCAAATGCAGCAGCCTTGCCCAAACATGAATCAAGGAACAGGAATAGCACTGCAGACTACTTCAACCAGAGAAGTCAGCCATAGCAGAACACCTGATGAACCAACCTGGACACAGCATATTATTTGAGAACACAGAAATGATGGACCACTCTCAAAACCACCATGGCAGGCTACACAGAGGAGCCTCTGAAATCCACAAGCAGGTGGACAATTTCAACAGAAAGGAGGAAACCATGAAAATGAACCAAATCTGGCTACCAGTATTTAAAAACTAAAATCATGACAGTAAATAAAGAACAACACTCAAAAACAGGAGAATTCCAGACAAGACACAATCAGGGCCAGCTAATCACCTCCCCAACAAAGGCAGTAAAAAACCAGACTTTGAAACTGCTGGGCCAGTTGCTAATCAAGGTGGCCAATTGAAACATTCACACTTGCCTGAAACAGACAAGAGGTCTTTCTCCCACTCTGGACATGATTCCACAGATATATAAATCCCATTTTCCTAACTTCCAACAGACCTCACAACCTCTGAGGATGCCTGCCATAGATGCAGGCAAATGAAAGGAGAGGATGCTTCTGGAACATGGCCAGGCAGCCTGGAAAACTCACAACAACCCAATATTTTTATGGTAGATTTTTGTCCTTATTTTTATGCCCTTCCTCCAATGGCACATGATCCATCATCCACACCTGCAAGGGACCTGCCCTATCTGAGGAGGCCAAAGAATGGGTGAGCCCTTCTCTCACAGGACGACAGAAAATACTCATTTTGTCTTTTCTTTTGGCCCAGCTTTCTAGGGACAATATTCAAAACCATTTCTGGTGCATCCCATTCCTGATCAAGAAAATGATTTGGGAAAGGAAAGCCCTACTAGGTAGATTGGGTACCGGAATTGAAGGGAGATGCTGACAAGCTGGAATGTGTCCAGATAAGGGCGACGAAAATGTTCAAGGATCTGGAGAACAAGCCCTACGATGAGCGGCTGAAAGAGCTGGGCATGTTTAGCCTGAAGAAGAGAAGGATGAGAGGAGACATGTGAGGACCATGGATAAATATGTGAGGGGAACATGTCATAGGGAGGAGGGAGCAAGCTTGTTTTCTGCTGCCCTGGAGACGAGGATGCAGAACAATGGCTTCAAACTACAAGAAAGGAGATTTCACCTGAACATGAGGAAGAACTTCCTGACTGTGAGAGCTGTTCAGCAGTGGAACTCTCTGCCCTGGAGTGTGGTGGAGGCATCTTCTTTGGAGGCTTTTAAACAGAGGCTGGATGGCGATCTGTCGGGGGTGCTTTGAATGCAATTTTCCTGCTTCTTGGCAGAATGCGGTTGGACTGGATGGCCCATAAGTGCTCTATGATTCTATGACACTTGAGAACTAAACTCCTGCCTGGCATGCTTCCAGATGTGGCTTTTACCCTTTGCCCCAGGATTAATAGGATTAACAGAGCCGTTTGGGCTGGAAGTCAGCCTGAAGAAAAAGGAAGTTCTCTACCAGCCCGCAACACAGGAAGAACACCATCACCCCCACATCAGCATAGGCAAATCTGTGCTTAAGTCCGTTCAGCAGTTCACCTACCTGGGAAGCATCATCTCTTCAGACGCCAAGATTGATAAAGAGATAGAACACAGATTAGCAAAGGCATATAGTGCATTCGGAAGGCTTCACAAAAGAGTTTGATGCAACAAACACTTGAGGCAAAGCACCAAAATCAGTGTGTACAGAGCTATTGTACTGTCTATTCCCCTATATGGGTCTGAAACATGGGTCAGCTATCGGCAACACCTACGACTCCTCGAATGCTTTCATCAGCGCTGTCTTCGCACAATTCTAAATGTACACTGGACCGACCATGTGACGAATGTTGCTGTCCTTGAGCAAGCCGGAATCACCAGCATTGAGGCCATGCTATTGAGAACACAGCTGCGCTGGGCAGGGAACGTCTCTAGGATGGAGGACCACCGCCTCCCAAAGATACTACTCTATGGTGAACTTGCCAAGGGT
Organism: Anolis apletophallus; assembly: GCA_030556195.1. Classification (NCBI taxonomy): domain Eukaryota; kingdom Metazoa; phylum Chordata; class Lepidosauria; order Squamata; family Anolidae; genus Anolis; species Anolis apletophallus. Next base: position 133,924,183 of record JARBWK010000009.1, on the reverse strand, counting down.
CAATGCAAGAGAGGCGCCCCAAAAAAGGAGTATAAGGACTCCCTGAAATAACATCTCAGACTTGGCCAGATTGATAACCATCAATGGTCCTCCCTAGCCTCACATCGGGAGGCATGGAGACGCACTATCCACAATGCTGCGGCCTCTTTTGAGAAGACACGCCGAACGAGTCTCGAAGAGAAACGACAACACAGAAAGAATCGCAACTTGGAAACAACATCACCCAAGGAGACTTTCCGCTGTGCTTTCTGCAACCAGACTTGCCTATCAACGTGCTTGTAGAAAGCGTGGGATGAGTCCTTCCTGAATCTTCATTCACAAAGAAAAGCCAAGAGAGAGAGAATAGGGGCAGAATGCCCATCCCACCTTGCAAAGTCCAGGTCGGCCTCTCGTGACATGGTGATGTTGGTCAGGTTCTGCTGGAGGATGAAGATGTTTCGACACATTTTCTTGATGCCCGACTCACTGATGCGCTTGAAGTACTGGGCCCCGTTGATGAGGATACAGGAGATCAAGTGGCCCAGACCTGGTGGGAACAGAGAAATTAGGAGAGATTTCACACATAGGCAGTCATAATTAGGTAAAAGGTTTTTCCCCCCCAAACCTTTGTAACACAGTAAGAACTTGTAAAATAACTTGAATCTGCCTAATGGGGCACATGAAGCAGGTAATGTTCTGCTTTTCGACAGCACCAAATTCTCACGGGACAAACATGAAAAATGTTCAGCATATGTTTGCACTGGGGAATTCCTTCCAAGCTAATTTTGCAAATTTAGCTTCCCTAGTTAATAAAATATAAAGGGTGTGTATTGTAATGGAGGGGGTGTTGAAAGCAGATGGGGAAATGTGAGAGTAGGGTGAGCTCTTCATGATGATAGGAGTGAATCAACAGCAACCAACAGGACTGGGCTGTGGCACAGCTAGCTGATAAACCAGCTGCATTAAATCACTACTGACCAAGAGGTCATGAGCTCGAAGCCTGCGTTGGAGTGAGCTTCCGGCCATTTGTCTAACTTGTTGAGCTATGCAGCCCGAAGACAGTTGCATCTGTCACGTAGGAAATTTAGGTACCGCTGTAGGCGGGGAGGCTAATTTAACTAATTTATAACACCATAAAACCTTCCAGCAGAATGCAGAAGAATGAGGAAGTACTCCATCAAAGGAACCGGTGTCACAAGTCAGAATCGAGCATACCCTCATGAAGCTGGAATGTTAAATTGCCTCTGTGTCTGTCTATAAATGTTGTATGTCTAATCGGCATTGAATCTTTGACAGGTATATGTGCATGGTGCAGGGTGAGAGGGGCAGAATATAAATACTGTAACTAAATAAAGAAAAACCTGGTTGGATCCTGGGATTGATGCTTCTGCACTGGGCATCTGTACCCCTATTATCCTTTATACTCACTAATGTCTAGAAACCTTAGCCAAAAAAATTACGCAAAAAACTTGGGTCAACCTATCCACAGGTCAATATGAGTACAGGCTGTCCACGAGTAACTGAGAAGATTGAATTATCAATAGTGGGGGCGCCTGCCTGGAAGTAGCTAGGCCTTTGTTCCCATGGAGTGTCTACTGCTTGGAGGCATCCTCTGTCTGGGTGGCCTTCATTGCCCCTTGATTGTTTGCTGCCTTGGAGCTTCCTCAAACACTTGCAAATCAGGCTTACTAACTGCACCCTTCACAGTGTGTTGTTGAAGGTTTTCATGGCTGGAATCATTGACTTGCTGCAAGTTTTCCGGGCTGTATGGCCACATTCCAGAAGCATTCTCTCCTGATGTTTCACCCACATTGATGGTAGGCATCCTCAGAGGTTGAAGCAGGGGAATTCCAGAGAAGAATCCATCAGGGCCACCTCCAAACCTCAAAGGGCACGTTAGTACCTTCCAAAAAGTGTCGCCACTGTGAGAGGGCCGACCTCACCGCAAAAGATTCCTTTTCCCAAACATGCCACCTTTTTGGGTTTCTGAGAATTTTTTTGATAAGTAAGCACAAGGCTTTAGCTGACCCTCTTCATCGGCCTGTAGTAACACTGCCCCATAAGCCGCCTCAGAAGCGTCACAGTGTACAACAAAAGGTTTGTCAGGCTGGGGATGGATCAATGTAGTGTGGCTTGTAAACTTCAGCTTTAACTCATCAAAAGCCCTTTGGCATTCAGGCGTCCATCTTAATTTGGCCCCCGGGGCTCTGGCTTTTCTAGTCTCTCCCAACCCCTTTGTCTTCAACAGCTCCATTAATGGGAAGGTAATCTTTGCAAAGTCTTTGATGAATTGTCTGTAGAAATTAGAAAACCCCAGAAAGCCCTGGAGCTACTTTCTGGATTCCCCCAGGCAGGAAGCAGCCAGGCTTTGAAGCTGCAAAACCATTTAATACTAAGGGGGCCAATTGAAACATTCACACCTACCTCAAACAGACAAGAGTTCTTTCTCCCACCCTGGACATTCCCCATTTTTCTAATTTCCAACAGACCTCATACCCTCTGAGGACGCCTGCCAGAGATGCAGGAGAAACATCAGGAGAGAATGCTTCTGAAATGTGGCCATACAGCCCAGAAAACACACAACAACCCTGTGATTCCGGCCATGAAAGCCTTTGACAATACATAATCTGTGACTACATATCTGGTCTCATTAAGGCCCTGTTTTGATCAGAAAATGGCAGTCATCTCCTTCCTTCCAAATTCTAAGGCTCCACAAATTTCCAATTCCTGCCAGGAAACCTACCTTCAAAGATGTACTGGAACTTGTGTTGCTGAAGGCTGGCGCTCATGGCTTCTTCAATGGCGCTGATGTCCTTGTTGAGGCGCACCACCAGAGGGTCATAGTCCATGCTCTCCACATTGGCAACAATGGCATAATTTCCCTGCTTGGCCAAGGGGATCAAGTAGTGGAAGCAGTGAACCCTGCAGAAATGAAGACCAATCAAATGGGGACCTGCTTTCGTATTACTTAGCCTGAGAGTATTCCTAATTGTGATTTGGGCATGCAAATATATGCGGAGTTCCCCTGTGCATGTTGTGCTCTCCACAGGAGAGGGCTCTGTTCACATTGATGACACAATGAAAATATGATGTCATGGATTTGTTGTAGAAAATGTTGTTTGAGATTAAGATACTGTATATACTCGAGTATAAGCCTAGTTTTTCATCCCTTTTTGTAGGCTGAAAAAATCCGCCTCGGCTTATACTCGAGTCAAGGTTATTTATTATTTTACTCTGCTGCTGTTATTATTATTATTTTACATTTATTATTTTACTCTATTTGTTATCATTACATTTATTATTTTACTTTATTGTTGTTATTATTACATTTATTATTTTACATCATTATTACTGTTATTATGTTTCCCTTAATTTACTCTATTATTATTATAATAACATTTATGATTTTTCTCTATTATTATTGGAAGGATACTTAAGCACATTTACATTGAAGAAGGTTAGAATAATGGTTTAATCAGAGTTGGGGAGTCTTATCTTAAACTTCAGTTTTATGTAAATATTCAAAAACATTTAACCTCCTGATGTCTCAATTAATGTAATTTTGCTGGTTATTTATTTTTATTTTGAAATTTACTCATTGCGGCTGCATTTCCCACCCTCGGCTTATATTCGAGTCAATGAGTTTTCCCAGGTTTTGTGGTAAAATTGGATGCCGCGGCTTATATTCGGGTCGGATTATACTCGAGTATATACGGTAATTTGGTTTTGCATTAAGAGCAGTGATCGGGCAAGAAGAGGAGGAGACCGCTAAAGGTTGAAAAAGAGTAACCTGCTCAAGGAAATCCAGGGATTCCATCACTGATCAAACCACTATCTACCACTCAAACCACTATGCTACGTTGGCTTTGATGTATAAATTATTGAACATATAAAATGGTCTGGCTGTTGTCCAAAGAGGAGACATGCAAATCTTTCCCTCTTTGGATGAAACCTCATATGGAAACAAGTCAATCACAGGTTTTTTTTTGACCCATCCCTTCGTGGGAACGTCCAAGACACATCTGAACTGAATTGTACAAAAGGCAAATTTTGCAAAGTGTGTCAATTACATACATTTATGCAAATAGACTCAATTTCCATAATGCATTCCAATTGCAGATTATGGGGTTTGTGTCTGCCTTGATTGCTTGAATGAGGCAGCTCTGAAGCAAGCACTGAAAGCTGGGAGAGGAAGAGGAAGGGCAAAGATGTGCTGGAAAAAGCCACAGAAGCCCATGCTTGCCTGGGCCAGGGAAACCAGGACAAGAAGCTCTGTCCACTTGGGCTCTCTGTGGTCAGTGGCTGGAGCTGGAGCCAGGTCATGCTGATATGAGATATATCTGTCTGGGCCAGTCTGGAGGTTTTGTACAGCAGTTGATGTTACACAAGTGGAAAGGCTTGAACCTGATACAGCTTTCCTGACTATGGCTGGATTGGCTGCATAGCCAGATGTTCCCTGTAATCCCTGGCGCTCTTTGACTGAAGGTTTTTGAGAGGTACGAATGGTTCAGCTTGAGAATTAGAGAGATGCATACTGTTGTTGTTATATCTTGCAATATCACCCCATATCTACAGGACTAGTACCTGTGGTTTTATTTATCCATGCCTGACAAACTGTGTCTTCTCTAGGTATGTTTTTGGTCCTCTAGGCCAGTGTTTTTCATCCTTTTTTGAGCTGCGGCACATTTTTTACATTTACAAAATCCTGGGGCACACCACCAACCAAAATGACACTCTAACACATACAGTATATGAATGGTGGGAGTTGTAGGCCAAAACATCTGGAGGGAGGGCCCAAGTTGGCCCACGCCTGCCTTAAGTGAGCAAACCCTGTCAGTTTTCGGCCCCAGCTTAAAGGTGCCTCAACCCTGTGTCCCGAACGCCCCTTGACTCACCTTGGCTGAGTGCGAGGGAATCACGGGAGTGGTAGTTTGACACCATCCTGAGCCTCCCCAAACTACAAATCCCGGGATTCCCCAGCCTTGAGCCCTGGAAGACCAAGGAGTGCCTCACTGCATGAATGCTATGGTGTAGATCCGTCCCCAGGCAGCTGGGGGACCCGGGGCAGTCCCATCCCATGATCTTCTCTCTCTCTCTCCACGCGGCTCTTTCTGCCTGACACAGTCCCCGCCTTTCAGCTCAAACCCTTCCGAGGCTGAGGAAAGAGTGGAGGGGGGGGGGGGGAAGCCCAAGAAGGTAAGTGGTGAGTAGAGGCTGTGTTTTCGGGACTCAGGCAAGCGATCGAGCCCCGGCTAGGGCTTCCTGGTAGGATAGGAGGGCTCTCTCTCTCTCTCTCTCTCTTCTATCTCCAATTTTCCACAGCACACCTGATGATCGCTCACGGCACACTGGTTGGGAAACACTGCTCTAGGCTGTTTTGTGGTATACTTCTGAGAGATCTTCCTGACTGTAAGAGCTGTTCAACAGGGGAATTGTCTGCCTTGGAGAGTGGTGGAGGCTCCTTCTTTGGAGGCTTTGAAACAGGCTGGATGGCCATCTGTTGGGGTTGCTTTGATTGTGCTTTTCCTGCATGACAAGGAGTTGGACTTGGTGGCCCCTGGAGGTTTGTTCTAACTATGATTCTTTGACCTCTTGATACTAAATTGGCCACAGAGTTGTGCTGGAAGACTTGCATTATCCAGTGTGACAGCATCCTATGCTTCTGTAGGAAATTATTCATCCAATAATGTTCAATGTTAATTGTGGTGAAGCACCGTACTGAAATGCTGGGTACGACATTCTGGGAGTTGTAGTCTCCAACAATTATACTTCCCAACTCTGGATGAATGATGTCTAAACCTACCCAAAGCCTAACCCTAGACCCAAAATTTGAAACCTATACATTTTGAATTCTGTTAAACAGGTCCTCCATTACCTTTAACTCATAGCTAATGACAAAGGCGAAAAACCTGCTTAGTGCCTGGTTTTGTTCCAGGGAGGCCATTCCGATTCTCCCCAAAGGCTGGCTTCTGATATCTTAGCTACAGCTGACAGGGAGGCTGTGCTACACCCAGTATGCTTTTAGGGGGGAAAATAACGAACTACAAAAGACAAATGTTGTTGTTGTCACCCCAAAGGTCCCATCTCTCTCGCTGCTGAGATGTTTGCATTGACCTTGATGCAACATTGGCATTAAGGTTTTCTGAAAACACTGCTGATTGCGCAGCAGGAGGGCTGATTTCTGTGCAAAATGCGTCTTCGGGAACGCAAATGCTGATCTGCGGCTGGCGCGGAGTCACTAAAAGCCCCCCGAAGGGCAGGCCTTTTATTGAATAAGACTGCTTGATAAAGGTGACATTTTCTGAACAAAGTGACAACTTACTGTTTATTTTTCCTTTTAAAGTTGAACAAAGGGAATAACAATAATGGAGGAAGGAGAGGCCCTGCTTAGTGGCGTCTCTCTTAACTATAACCTACATTTCTACCTGTCACTCCCACCTTCTCTACTCACCATAGTGAGAAAATACACACAAAGGCCCACAGTGTTTAGATAGAGCATCAGTACATCAAGGGTTAAAATTGTGGTCCTCAATCTTGGGTCCTCCAGATGTTTTGGACTTCGGTTCCCAGAATTCCTTACAACTGGCCAAGCTGACTGGGGCTTCTGGGAATTGAAGTCGCAAATAGCTTGAGGACAAAAAAGTTGAGATGGGGTCGCAATGCCAAGTTCGTTCTCATCTCAACTGTCCCTAGACAAGAGGTTTTAGGAAATACAACATTGGGAGACCTTTACGTCTCCCAACTGGGAGGCCTGGGTACTCTACGTGGGGCTCCCTTTGAAGACTGTTCAGAAGCTTCAACTAGTTCAATGGGTGGCAGCTGGATTGCTCACTGGAGCTGTGTACAGGGAACAAACCATCCCCTATTACGTGAGCTCCACTGGCTGCCAATCTGCTACCGAGCACAAGTGCTGGCTTTGGCCTATAAAGCCCTAAATGGTTCTGGCCCAGCTTACTTGTACGAATGTATCTCCCTCTATGACCCACCTTCGAGATTATAATCATCTGGGGAGGCCCTGCTCTCGATCCCACTACCCTCGCAAGCGCAGCTGGTGGGGATGAGAGGCAGGGCCTTCTCAGTGGTAGTCCCCCAGCCGTGGGATGCCCTCCCTAATGAAATCAGATCGGCCCCCTCCCGCCTATCCTTTAGGAAAAAAACTTAAAGCATGGTTGTGGGACCAAGCATTCAAGAAGTAGATGCAGCAACAAAAATGAGAGTGATTTGCTTGACTGACAATGGACAGATCTGGATTATGACTTGAACTTCCATAAATTTAATTGGATGTTTTTATATTGGATAATTTAACTATTTGTTTAAATGTAAATTGTTATTGTAGTTGTCTTTGTTTGGGCACCTAATGGTTGCCAGTTTTGAGACTGCCAGAGGTGAGAAGGACGGGATATATATGTATGAAATAAATAAATAATATTAAATAAGGAAGATCCTCAGGTGATATTGCCCAAGTCTGGATGGGCAAACAAAAGCTGGGCAAGTGATACCTTCTGCCTGCTATCTCAGATTTTGCATATGAAAGCTGATTGGCACAACCTGGAGATCACAACCTGATGCTGTGAAGACATCTGCCCTTGAGCTTTGCTACTCTGCTACTGAGTACGCATACTCAGTGAGGAATACATCTCACGAGGTTAAAACAGTGGATGTGGCTTTTAATGAGACATTCCCCATTATCACAGGATGTCTACACCCCACACTACTGAAGTAATTATACTGTTTAGCTGGGAAGTAGCAGCCTGTAATGAAAGCACCAAAGTAGTGACATCTCCAGCCCACTCTCTGTTTGGATATCAGCCAGCAAGCCAGTGCCCTAAATCAAGAAATAGCTTCCAGAGATCTACAGAGATATTTCCAGGAACAACTCAGCAAGTGAGAGTCCAAAAGTGGCAGGCTAAAACCCGAAACCCCAATCAGTGGCTGAGACCAAGTGAGAGACTCCCTCCTGGGCACACAGAAGATTGGGCAACTTGGAAGGTGCTGAACAGACTGTGCTCTGGCACCACGAGATGCAGAGCCAACCTTAAGAAATGGAGCTACAAAGTGGAGTCTGCAACATGCGAGCGTGGAGGAGAGCAAGCCACAGACCACCTACTACAATGCAAACTGATCCCGGCCACATGCACAGTGGAGGACCTCCTTATAGCGACACCAGAGGCACTCCCAAGTGGCCAGCTTCTGGTCAAGGGACATTTAATATAATGCCAAGTTTTTTGGTTTGTGTTTTGAATCCATTATAACTGTATTCTCAATTTTCTTCTTACGCCCCTTCTGACTGGCAGGCTGAGGCGGCCGCTGTTGCTGGGATCCCCAGTGGAGGCGCTGGACGTCTCCGGGATTCTGGCAAGGCCCCCCGGGGAGCGGCCCCGGCGTCGAGCCTGCAAACTGCCAGCGGTCCCCAAAGTGACGATCAGGACACAACCTGTCCCGCCGCCCATGGTGGCCGGAGGAAGAACTGCAGATCGGGTCAGGGAAGAGCAAGGTTGGGAATGACTGGTCCAGGGAGTGGCCCAGTGCGGAGGCCACGTGGCCACTGGAGGAGGCGGTGCCGGAGGCCAAGGAACAGCAGACCTCCCCCCCCCTGGCCCTGCCATTGACCAACAGTGCGGGTCGCCCCTCCATCGAAGCCGCCGACCCCCCAGACCCACCACTTTCTCCGCCAACTGCCCGGGAGAGGGGAAGCCCACCCCGCTCGAGCCCAGGTTCCGGAGCCCGTTCCGGTCCAGAACCTTTTGGAACTCGGGCTTCAAGAGGCGGGAGTTCCACCGGACAGGTCCGAAGCAGGAGAGAGACACCCTTTCAGCAGGTCTGATGCCCCCTGTCAGACCTTTGGACAGAGGAAGCCTGGCCACCTATGGCTAGTTACGAGGGATCATCTTGAGACCTCCTACGCTTCCTTCTTTCGATGGCAGGGCGGTGCCCGCCTAGGTTCAGCTGGGCATCCTATTGCCATGTCCCCATTCTCTACCTCCTTCCTTCTCCCCTCTTTCCTCTTTCATTGTTGTAATGTTTTGTTTGTTCTGCATTGTGTTGTTTTGCAAGACTTGTGAACCGCTCCGAGCCCACCGGGAGTGGCGGTGATAGAAGTCCGAATAAATAAATAAATAAATAAAATAATCAGGTTTTGTAGACCCTGCTTCCCTCTGACCCATTTCCATTTCTCACATTCACTACAAGTCAAAAGCCTTCTTATAAGGAAGTTGAACCAGGTGGCCCTTGCAGTCCCTTCCATCACTATGGCTCTATGATTCTTTGAATATATCTTACCAAGAAACCCCATGGATAGGATCATATGTTGGAATTGTTCTTGCAAGTATATAACAATAGCAATAACACAGCAGATGCAAGCCTGACCTTTTCTCTATAGGATGCCATTTCATTCAAAATCTCTCTTTCTCCCCAAGCTGTTTTTATATGCATCTTTCCTCCCATAGAGAGACAAAGAGCTGGGAAAAGATTCTTGTAGGGAAGAAATGTGAAGAAATGGTCCTCTACAGTAGAGGTTAATTCCTCCCTCTACTACTACTACTACTACTACTACTACTACTACTACTACTACTACTTCTACCACCACTACTATGCTAAAAGTTAAAGCCCATTCTTGCTGTATTAAAATCAAGTAATTTGCCATTTGTTTTCTGTCCAACAATTAGTTTTGATCTAAGAGACCTTATTTGTTTACATTCTTGCCTCAGCCATGAACTGTCCAGAAAACAATGGAAAAGCAACTGCTTCATAACCGCAGTCTCCATTCCATTTATATATTATGATTGTAACCATGATCCATTTTATAGCTTTGTTGGAGAAATTATAATGATTATATGTCATATACTGTAAATAATATTATTTATTTATTTATGGTATTTGTACCACTTCTCTCCCCCCGAAGGGGAACTCAGGACAATTACATTCGCAATGGTACAAGGCCGCTACACCACAAATACAACAATATAATTATAGTCACATACATAAACATTAAAACAATTACATAATCATTAAAAACATATATATATATATATAAAAATAAGAACATAGGAACATAAGAAGAGCCATGCTGAATCGGACCTCAGCCCATCTAGTCCAGCATTCTGTATCACTTAGTGGACAGTTGACTGGAATCTCGAGCAGAAGGGAGGGCAAAACCTGACCTGCTTTTTCTGGTTTTAACTAAATCCTGCCTACCTCAACCAACTCTCTCTCTGGCACTATATATATATTTTCAGTAGAGACCGAGAGACTTGGTATCCATATATATAATAGTAGAAAAAAACAAGCACAATGTTATCTGCCGCAATGCCATTCCAGTCAATGTCCAATAAGGTGCAAATTACATCTGGTACCCGAAGGCCAGGACCCAGAACCACGATTTTAATTTTTTTCTGAAAGCCAAGAGGGATGGAGTCAATTTTATCTCGTTTGGGAGTGCGTTCCATAGGCAGGGGGCCACCGCCAAGAAGGCCCTGTCTCTCGTCCCCATCAAACACGTTTGCAATGTATGTAATACTTTGATTTGATATCAGAAAGGTCCTTCCAGCACTAGGATTCTATGGCATTACTCTATGGCAGGCATGGGCAAACTTTGGTGGTTAAGAATTGTGGGAATTGGAATCCAAAATACCTGGAGGACCAAAGTTTGCCCATACCTGCTCTATGGTGTCTGGACTGAACATTGAGTTTCGAGGGATGGACATGAACTCATAAATACAATATAGAGCACCCGGTGGCGCAATGGGTTAAACTCTTGTGCTGGCAGAATTGCTGACCAAATGGTCAGCAGTTCAAATCTGAGTGAGCTCCCATCTGTCACCTTCAGCTTCCCATGAGGGGACATGAGAGAAGCCTCCCACAGGATGGTAAAACATCCAGGTGTCCCCTGGGCAACATCCTTGAAGATGGCCAATTCTCTCACACCAGAAGCGACTTGCAGTTTCTCAAGTTGCTCCTGGTTCAGAGTTGATTTGAAACTGAGTTTCCTACATCCAAGGGCAGCTCTGCATCTATCATGCTATTTAGTTCTCTCCTACATATAATAGCTAAGACCTGGGAACTAATGGAGCATAGTGGACTTACCACATGAGTTTTGGGGTACAATCTTAGGGATAGTTTCAGGGATGGTTGACCCTATCAGTTGGCTCTACGGATGCCAAGAATCGATTATATCAAATAGGTGACAAAGGAGGCTGTGACAAAGGCTTCCACTCGGTCAATCATATGTCATACCTGACCTCCAGGTGCAGAACCAATAAACAGCGGTCAGCCATTTCTTGGAAGGATCGGGCCAGTTCAGTGAGGGTCTGCATGATCTGGTCAGATACGGGTGGGAGATCCGTGTTGGCATGCCCATCTTGGCCAGGTGATGCTACAGTATAGACAAAAGAGAAACAGGAATGCCATTAGTGACAATGCATAGCAGTGGTACCTCCAAAACATCTTGTAATTTGCCAGTCAATGTACTGTCTTGTCGAAGGGTTTCATGGCTGAAATCACTGGGTTGTTGTAGGTTTTTCAGGCTGTATGGCCATGTTGTAGAAGCATTCTCTCCTGACGTTTCGCCTGCATCTATGGCAAGCATCCTCAGGGGTTGTGAGCTTGTTTGCCACAGATGCAGGCGAAACGTCAGGAGAGAATGCTTCTAGAACATGGCCATATAGCCCAAAAAACCTACAACAACCCAATTTACTGTCTGTGACAAGTGATTATGACAATTAGGATTATGTGATTATGACAATTAGTAAAAGTCGGCTTGCCAGACTTTGGGTTGTGGTAGTAACAAAATAAGAATAGAGTTGAATCTCTTTTGTGGATGTGATTATTCACAGATTTAATTAATATATTCTCTCTAGGGAATCTTGTACATTTTGTAATTCCTCTCACACTATCTATGGTCAACTTCCAGTAGAACTTTGCAAAGACCAACTGACTCATGGCTGGTTTAGAAACAAATGGATTTCACTGCCATGTACTTTAATGCAATTAATGCAAATGGCGATTTCATTTGGCACTGATGGTGCATCCATGACAGAGCGTGACAAACTGGAATGTGTCCAGAGGAGGGCAACTCAAAGGATCAAGAACAAGCCCTATGAGGAGTGGCTTCAAGAACCGGGCATGTTTAGCCTTCAGAAGAGAAGGCGGGGAGGAGACATTATGAGGGCCATGTATTTATTTATTTATTTATTTATTTATTTCCAACATTTCTACCCCGCTCTTCTCAACCCCCGAGGGGGGACTCAGAGCAGACTAAGAAAAGGCAACAATTTGATGCCAAACACAATATAAATACAATATAAATCCAAAAACATTCAGCATTAAAATATATTAAAATACAATTAACATATCATACACATTCACTTAAGTTAAAAACAGTGACATATGTATAAATATGTCAAGGGAAGTCATAGGGAGGAGGGAACAAGCTTGTTTTCTGCTCTCCTGGAGATTGGGATGCTGAACAATGGCTTCGAACTACAGGAAAGGAGATTCCACCTGAACACGAGGAAGAACTTCCTGACTGTGAGAGAGATCTATTCAGCAGTGGAACTCTCTGCCCCAGCGTGTGGCGGAGGCTCGTTCTTTGGAGGCTTTTAAGCAGAGGCTGGATGGCCATTTGTCGGGGGTGCTTTGAATGCGATTATCCTGCTCCTTGGCTGGACTGGATGGCCCACAAGGTGTCTTCCAACTCTATGGTGCTATAAGGAATGGCAGTGTTTTGTTCTGCTTCTCCAATGAAAGGCTCTGGTGGCAATGCTTGTTTATGGATCCCTGAGTTATCTGAAATTTATGATTTCAAAGCAAATCAAATTCAGGAGGGAGTAGCATTTTGACAAAAAAAAATGGTGAATAGGTGGCAGGAGACAGTTCTGAGTTCAGAAATATAGAGGAAAACATGCTCCATTTGTACTTGTCATAGATAAGTTTAGTAAATTCCAAAATGTATTTAATACCAGGGTGAAATATCTATAGCCCTTTGGGATTGTTATTTGAGAACTGCACTGCAATCCAAGAATTACCTTGGCAAGCTGGAACATGTCCAGGGAAGGGCAACCAAAATGGTCAAAGATCTGAAAACCAGGGATCCCTCTGAGGAGCGTCTTAAGGAGCGTCTTAAGGAGCCGGGACTAGAGAAGGCTAAGGGTGTATATGATAGCCATACTGAAATATCTAAAAGGAATACTTCAATATGGAAGATGAGGAAGTTTGTTTTCTGCTGCTCCAGTGAGTAGGACACAATGGAGCAGCAGAATCAAATGTCAATATTGAATATGGAAGAATCACATTTAGTCCCATCCCAGACAAAGGGACCAAAGAGTCTTAACAGAAGTGGGAAAGGACCCCAATGGATAAGAAGGAAGCAAAAGTCTTATTAGATAGACCAGAGAAAGACACAGAGAGGTGAAGTGAAAGGCAGGGCATTGCCTGGGCTCCTCTCTCTGGAACATGTCACTTTGTACAGTTGACTCATTTTAAAGTAATCCAAGGTGCAGAACCTATTTAGTTGAATGCCTCTAAAGTTCAGAGTAAAACCCATTCAATTATATAGGTTTCCCTCAATGAATGAAAGAGATGTGTCCCTGGAAAGCTTTTTTTAAGTTGGTCCCAGAGGAAGAAATAATATGCAAAGAAAAGAAGAGCAGCATCTAAGAATACTTTGCAAAAAGAAGCTCTTTTATCAAGAGCTTTGTTAACCGGTTCTGCACACCTCAATGGCAGGTATGCAGGCATACATTTCATACATTGTATGGTAAGGTGTCTGCTAGGCTAAAGAGAAATCTGTGAAACTTTACACTCTAGGACACAGCATGGCTTCAAACTTCAGAAAAGCTGAGATCTCCCATTACTACTGCTGTCCTTTTTTGAATATTTGGTCATTTATTTGTCTTCCTGTGTTAAGACTTGTTTATTTCTGATGCTCTGTGCATTCACATAGATATATCTAAAATCACGAAGAAGAATAAGAAGAAGAAGAACAACAACAACACGCCCCTGGCAGAATATGTAATGGAAAGCAAAGAACCTGCTTTGATTGAAGTCAATAATCAGAAACTTCTCCAAGCACAGCAGACAAAGAATTAGTACAAGAAAACTGCACTCCAAACCAGAGCTGACAGCTGGCACAACAAAGCATTGCATAGGCAGTTCCTTGACAAAATTGAAATAAAAGTGGAAAAGGAAAAGACCTGGCGATGGCTCACAAATGGAACCCTGAAGAAGGAGACAGAAGGCCTGATTCTTGCAGCCCAGGAGCAAGCCGTCAGAACAAAGGCCATTAAGGCCAGGATCGAAAAATCAGTTGATGGCCCAAAATGAGGACTGTGCAAGGAAGCAGAGGAAACCATGGAACATGTCCTCAGCTGCTGCAAGAAAATCACAGAGACGGACTACAAACAGAGGCACAACCCTGTGGCCCATTGGAAGTTCATTGGAACTTAAGAACATAAGAACATAAGAAGAGCCATGCTGAATCGGACCTCAGCCCATCTAGTCCAGCATTCTGTATCACACAGTGGCCCACCAGTTGTACACGGGGATCTCGAGCAGAAGGGAGGGCAAAACCCTGACCTGCTCCCGACCCCCACAACCAGGTACCCAGGGAAATCCTGCCTACCTCAACCAACTCCGAGGTGGCACTTGAATGTCCTTTTCAGTAACTACCGATACACTTGGTATCCATGAATCTGTCTAATCCTGCCTTGAAGTTGTTAAGGCTGACCGCTGTCACAACCTCCTCTGGAAGTGAGTTCCATAACCCAATGACCCTCTGGGTGAAGAAATATTTCCCTTTATTAGTCCTATTTTTCCTACCTTGGAGCTTCAGGGAGTGCCCTCTAGTCCTAGTGTTTTGTGACAAAGAAAATAGTTTTTCTTTATTCACCTTTTCTATCCCGTGCATGATTTTATACACTTCGATCAAGTCACCTCTTAAACGCCGTCTTTCAAGGCTGAAAAGACCAAGGCGTTGCAACCTGGTTTCATAAGGGAGCTGCTCCATCCCTTGGATCATTCTTGTTGCCCTTTTCTGTACCTTTTCCAGTTCCGTTATATCCTTCTTAAGGTGCGGAGACCAGAATTGTACACAGTACTCCAAATGTGGCCTTACCATCGATTTGTAGAGAGGTAATACAACATTTGCTGACCTATTTTCGATTCCCTTCCTGATCATGCCAAGCATAGAATTTGCTTTTTTCACTGCTGCAGCGCACTGGGTTGACATCTTCATTGAGCTGTCCACCAAAACCCCAAGATCCCTTTCCTGGTTTGTCTCGGAAAGCTTTGACCCCATCAATTGGTAGGTGTAGTTGGGGTTCTTTGCCCCGATGTGCATGACTTTACACTTGTTTAGGTTAAAATGCATTTGCCACTTTGTTGCCCATTCACTTATGTCACAAGGACCACCTGCCAGGAGTCAAGAACTGGTAAAGTGATCATCAACCTGCCAACGGAATGGAAAATGAACTTGCAAAAATACTGTGGGACCTTTCAAATCCAAACTGACAAAGTTTTGGAACAAAATACACCAGACATCAAGATTGTGGAAAAGAAAAAAGTTTGGATTATTGATGACGTCATTCCAGGTGACAGTCTCATTGAGGAAAAACATCATTCGAAAATACATCACCACAGTCTTAAACGCTTGGGAAGTGTTCGACTTGTGATTTTGTGATTTACATTGCAATATATGTATCTTGATATCTCGTGTTTAGCTGTGACATACTGTGTTTCTGGGTCAGTAAAATAAAATTATAATAATAATTTATTTATTTATAGAGCACCCTCTCTCCCTGAGGAGACTCTGAGAGGTTTACAGCCCGGAAAGACAAACATTCAATGCCCAGACAAATGCTAAAAAACCCCCCCAATTACAATAATGCAATATAATAAACATAATAGTTACAGTGAACTTATTGTATCAAAAACTGACGTTAAAAGGAAAAACAAGATACAAATATGCACATAGAAACAGGTTACACTAATCACATACCCAACATTAAAACATATCAAATGATATAGACAATGGAAATAAATGGAAATTGGCTGATTATAGTTGTTCTTGAAGTGTACCCAAGTGGCCACGAGGTACAAGTAAGTCAGCCAATATTCCAATGGATCTAGAGGATCATAAGAACATAAGAACATAAGAAGAGCCATGCTGAATCAGGCCTCAGCCCATCTAGTCCAGCATTCTGTGTCACACAGTGGCCCACCAGTTGTACACGGGGATCTCTAGCAGAAAGGAGGGCAAAACCCTCACCTGCTCCCGACCCCCCACAACTAGTCCTCCTCCTCTCCATATGCTAAACTGAAAAGATCCCTCTTCAAGAGCTTTTTAAAGGAGAGGAGGGTGGGGGCCATTTTTATTTCTTTGGGGAGGGAGTTCCAGCGATGGGGAGCAATCCCGGAGAAGGCCCCCTCTCTCATTCCCATCATCCGAGCTTGTGACGAGGCTGGGATTGAGAGCAGGGCCTCCTCTGCTGACTACAGTGCATGGGATGATCTATATAGGAATATCCAATTGGACAAATAGGCTGGACCCAAATCGTTTAGGGCTTTTAGGTAACAACCAGCCCTTTTTATTTAGTTCGGAAGAAGACCGGCAGCCAGTGGAGTGACTAATTCTCTCCAGCTGATTTCTTACTGTTTTTTTTCTGCCCACTGTTGAATTTTTGAGCCATTGGTCCAATTCTCCTTGTATTCATGAAGCCATCCCAATGACACGAGAGCCACCAGTCACCATTGTACCATTAGCTTCAATGTTAACCATGAAACTTTAATTTTGTCATTATAAGCAATAGAAAATGGATGTCTTTCAAAGATGCAAACGTTCAGATAAGAACGATTTTCAGGACTCCATCTTTGTTTCCATTGCCACAGTTATAGCGCATCCCACAATCATCTGTTTTTTCGTAGGGCTAGTGTGAAGGTCAGCAGTTTTATCTAACAGGACTGATTTGAGAGGTGGGTTCTCAGTCAATGAACATTTCTTTCTTCTCAGCTTTAAATGCGATTACAATGACCTGTTCTGACAAACTGAGGAGTGATTCATTCTGGCAAAGTGAAGGGGGCAAAAATTAAGTCATTGCATTGGTTGTCAACCACGATTTCCATCATCTTGTTACTTGAAGCCATGGCAGCGGTGCCTCTTGAAAGACAGTGCCTTGCAAATCAATGGATGCAAATGACAAGACTTCAGGAATATGGAGCAAAACTTGAAGGGCTCCCAACTCTCTCTCTCACACACAAACATATATGAAACGATGCAGCCAATCAAGGCCCATTGTGAAAAATCTTTGGCCCATTTCGTGATTGAACTGAATGTCGGGAAAGACTTTTGAATGGTTTAATAGCAGTGGGAGGGAAAAAAATCAATTTGGAGTTTCAGAATGGTTTGGTTGCAACGTGAGGAGAACTTTCTGTGTTTCTAAAAGTGAATAGGAGCCAGCTTCTACAGGCACACAAACCCCGTACGTGGATATACTTCCTGATGCAATTTTGCCACTCTCAACAAGGGAAGCAAAGGGTGGCTTTACTTTTAGCAGACAGAGTTATGACAGAAACATATTCATATTAAATTCAAGTAGACTGCATACTTTCTAGAGACGCTCTGTCTTTCTCCTCCTTGGAGGTGATTCTAAGGTTCCTACAGTGGAGAAGGACTTGAAGTGAGAGTTGTCCCTAAGATATCAGTTTTGGGTTGTTGTAGGTTTTTGGACTGTCTGGCCATGTTCTAGAAGCGTTTTTAACCTGACACAATAATGAGGAACACAATTGCATGGCATATCCTAGCTTTATTCCAGGATATATTTTTTATACTTTCTGATTTTGTCCAGTTCTTTCCTAGCTGCCCAATTCAACTCCCACTCTGGTCATCCACTAGATAGAGAAAAATATGTGTATGAAGCGGGAAGACATATTTTATTTTGCCTCAAGGAGCAAAATGTCTTGGGAAAGCCCTCGAGCCTTTGAGCCTTTTGAAGAGCTCTTGAAAAATCAAAAGACATTGCACATCTTTGTGGCATTTTGGTTGATTCTAGTAAAATTGGAAGAGGGTTGGACTGGATAGCTCATGTGACCTCTTCCAACTCTATGGCAATAAGTTTTCCAGCTGAGTAGGTTTTTGTTCCTGGGATTTGCGTAACATGTTAGGGCATAACATGATGCTGTTGTTATTCTTTACACTATGACCCCATATGCACAGGAATAGTACTTGTGGTTTTATTTATCCACTAGCTTGGGGACCCGGCCCTGCCCGGGTTATTTGAGAAGCGCAGCAGGATGTAGAGTGGGTCATGGGGGCTCTGTGTGCCAAGTTTGGTCTTGATCCATCATTATTGGGAGTTGCAGTGGTATCATGAAATTACTGAAGGTAGTGCAAGTCCCATCATCTCTGTTCCCTCCCCCCAAGTGTAGTAGGATGTAGATTGGGTCATGGGGGCTCTGTGTGCTAAGTTTAGTCTGTATTGGTGAATGGATGAGGGGTGCATTGTTTTTCGGAAGTGAGTGAGGGTACTTCAAGTCCCATCATCCGTGGTCCATCTCACAGTAAACTGCACCAGGCTGTAGAGTGGGTCATGAGGGCTCTGTGTGCCAGATTTGGTGTTGATCAGTCATTGGAATAGGTTAGTAGCAGGATTGGGAAGTGAGGGAAGGTACTGCAAGTCCCATCATTCATGTTCTGTCCCCCTCCAAACTTCAGCAGGATGTGGAGTGGGTCACTGGGGCTCTGTGTGCCAAGTGTGGTCTTTATCGGTGTTTGTTGGGGGCCGCAGTGGTCTGTGGGAACAGAGGGGTGTGAAAATACTACAAATTCCATCATCCATTGTCAGTCGTCCCCGAACCTCACCAGGACGTGAAGGCAGTCATGGGGGTTCTGTGTGCCAAGTTTGGTCTCAATCAGTAATTGGATGAGGGTCGCAGCAGACTTGGGAGGTGAGTAGAGGTACTTAAAGTCCCATCATCCATGGTCCACCCTCCTCCAAACTGCACCAGGATGTAGAGTGGGTCATGAGGGCTCTGTGTGGCAAGTTTGGTGTTGATCAATCATAGGATTAGGTTTGTAGCAGTCTTGGAAAGTGAGGGAAGGTACTGCAAGACCCATCATCCATGTTCTGTCCCCTCCAAACTTCAGCTGAGGACCGGCGGTGCCCGGGTTATTTGAGGAAGGCATTGTGTGCCAAGGTTGGTCCGTATCAGTTGTTCATTTGGCTCGCAGTGGTTTCGGGAAGTGAGTGAAGGATTATGGACCATGGACCATAATCCATGGTCCATCCTCCTCCAAATTGCACCAGGATGTAGGGGGTTCTGTGTGGCAAATGTGGTCTTGAACAGTCATTGAATGAGGGTCGCAGCAGTCTCAGGAAGTGAGTGGAGGTACTTCAAGTCCCATCATCCGTGGTCCATCCTCCTGAAAACTGCACCAGGGTGTAAAGTGGGTCATGGGGGCTCTATGTGCCAAGTTTGTCTTGATCGGTCACTGGATGAGAGTCGCAGCGGTCTCAGGAAGTGAGTAAAGGTACTGCAAGTCCCATCATCCATAATCCGTCCTCCCACAAACTGCACCAGAATGTTGAGTTGGCCATGGGGGCACTCTTTGCCAAGTTTTGTCTTTATTGGTAATGGATGAGTGTCGCTGTGGTCTCAGGGAGTGGAGGTACTTCAAGTACCATCATCCATGGTCCATCCTACTCGAAGCTGTACCAGCATGTAGTGTAGGTAATGGGAGCTCTGTGTGCCAAGTTTGGTCTTGATCAGTCATTGGATGAGGGTCGCAGCGGTCTCAGGAAGTGAGTGGAGGTACTTCAAGCCCCATCATCCATGCTCTGCTCTTCTCCAAACTGCACCAGGACATAGAGTGAGTGGATGTACTTCAAGCCCCATCATCCATGCTCTGCTCTTCTCCAAACTGCACCAGGACATAGAGTGGGTTATGGGGGCTCTGTGTGCCAAGTTTGATATTTATCGGTCTTTGTTGTGGGCCACAGTGGTCTCTGGGAAGCAAAGCGCTTTGAAGTACTACAAATCCCATAATCCGTGGTTCATCTTTCTCAAACTGCACCAGGACGTAAAGGGCATCATGGGGGTTATGTGTGCCAAGTTTGGTCCAGGTCCGTCACCCGTGCTGGTCAGAGTAAGTGAGTGAAGGTACTGCAAGTCCTTCAAACTGCACCAGAATGTAGAGTGGGTCTTGGGGGGGTGTGTGTCTGTGTACCAACTGTAATCTTGTTCTGTCATTTTGGGGGCCTAGTCAGGAAAATAAAGTTAAGTAAGCCTTTCTGTCAATTCAGGCTGAGGCCTAGTCAGGAGAATCAACTTGAGGAAGCCTTACTGTGAATTCAAGCTGAGGCCTAGTATCGAAAATCAAGTTGAGGAAGCCTTACTGTCAATACAGGCTGAGGCCTAGTTTGTGAAATCAGCTGAAGGAAGCCTTTTTGTAAAGAACTCTGTCTGGCACCTTTGAGATTTGGGATGTTGGAATGCTGGCCTATCCATGGCCCAGCCTCCCTCAAACTGCACCAAGACGTAAAGTGGGTCTAGGGGGTTCTGTGTGCCAAGTTTGGTTTTGTTGTCTCATTGTTAGGGGCTGGGGGCTGCAAAGTGTTTTGGACTTAAACTCCCACCATGCCTGACTGCCTCCCTCTGGCACTTTAGAGTCTCGGAATGTTCGTGGCTGGCCAATGGGAGTCGTTTATGCAAATAATGCCACATATCCTTCCTGGCCTGTGAAAGTGGCTGCCACATATCCACCCTTCCGCCCTCCCGCCTTCCGCATACCCGCATACACACATACAAACATTCCGTTTTAGAAAGGTATACAGATGCCTGACAGACTGTGTCTTCTCTAAGTATGTTTTTGGTCCTCTAGGCTGTTTTGTGGTCTACTTCTGAGAGATGTTCCTCACTGTGCGAAGGGCTGTTCAGTAGTGGAACTCTCTCTCTCTGCTCCGGAGTGTGGTGGAGGCTCCTTCTTTGGAAGCTTTTACACAGAGGCTGGATGGCTTTGATTGTGCCGAAGTAAGTGATTGCCTAAGTAAGTAAGCAAGCAATGCAAGTGATCACATGATGGTATATATGTTGCTCTGCATTACAAAGAGTAAAGTCCTTGTTCTTTACCGATCATCCGCGTGGCATATTTTCTTTCTATGGCAAGACTGTGTGTGAATAGATAAAACGTGAACTGCGTACAATTTTCATTACACAGCATAGCTTCCTTGAACAAGTGATGTAAAGCACCATACTGGGTATCGGCCTTGCCTTTCCCAGCTGGAATGGCAACCCCATCTTGCAGAAGAGCTTACGCCACATGCTTGGTTTTTAATTGATGCTTTACGGGCTCTGCCTAACCTGCTTCCAACCTCAAGGGCCGGAGGAGTAGAAGAAGAAGAAGAAGAGCCTGGCTGATGAATAGACTGAGCCAGAGAGGTGGAAAGAAGTCTCCCCAGGTGTTAGAGAAGGTGGATGACATGTTAACAACAGGGAAAGCTGTTCCCCTTTCAGCACTGAGAGGAGGGACCCATAAATCTCCGCAGATAAGCACAGGCAGGCAGGAGTTAGTGTTCAAGGCGAGGGGGAGCAAGCGAGAGAAGGAGGGCCAGTCCAGCCGGAAAAAAGCCCGACAATCTCATTTGCGAGGAGTGGCGATAAGCCAGGCTGGGGCGGTGGCCCCCATCCGTTCAGTAAACACTAATGATTGGGCGAGTGCTGACTGTCACCAGTGATAAAGAGCCGGCTAAACACTCTATTAGTTTTTCATTTTGCGAATTAATGTTCGCCATGGCGTGTGTGTGTGTGTACACTTGCTGGCTAATGAATTGTCTCGTTAGAACTGCCTGGGGTGCTCCTCAGCTGCCTCTGCTGGCAGGCATAAATTTCGCAAAGAAATTAGCACTTTTTAAAAAGGCAATAATTCCTCGAATGGGGAAGAGGGGGCCGCCAAGAAAGAGTGAGCAAGCGTTGATTTCCATTTCCTTTCTGCAAACATACGGCTTGGGGGACACATATCACTCTGTACAGGGTGAACAGGCTCTGGGGGGAAAAAGGAGAACAGTTGCACAGAGAGGACATCAAATACAAACAGAGAAAGCCATGGATCAAGGAAATTAATGCACAGGATGCGTGAAAGGGAGCACCCAGACTCCCTTTCCTGACTCAAGCCACTGCATACGGGGAAATAGATCAGAAGAATAACAAAACAATATGATACGTAACACCCACTTCCTTTAAAAAATTGAGCGTCTTTCAGTTGCCGAGCTTGTTACAAATCTCCATGGTATGTTATGCATCATACAACGGAGCCAAGCAAGCTCTCTCTTCGAATAACTTGGAAATAATGAGAGTGCTTAGGAAAACATAGGAGAGAACTTGGGTTATTTTCCGAATCTACTGGAGTAGTTCTGTCAGCTCCCCAAGACAAGGAAGGGCAGCTTCCAGGGAGAAGGCATGTGCAGTGTGTCCAGGAGGCCCACTTGCTCCATTTGTGGCCAAGTTTCGGACCCAAAGTGACTATCAGGAGTGCCTGCCAAGCCCTCTGGCAGCATTCACCCTTTCAATGAATTTGTGGGGCCTTTGGCTCCAGAATGGGATTGTTTACAAGCTGGGTGGCTACCTTCTGTTGAAAAAAAAAAGAGAGCCAAGGATAGGCCTTTAAAAAGACTTGAGAGTGTGCTTCAAAGGCAACAAGACAGCCAACTGCAACCCCAATATTTGGGGCAGCCTTTTTTTTTAATCTTAAGGATTCAGAAAGACAAATCAGTGGGCCCTAGTGTAAAAATAGGGGACTGCCTTATACCATGCCTGGTACACCATGACCAGTATTTCTAACTCTTGACTAGTAGCCATGGATCTGTAGGGTTTTAGTCAGGATCCTTTATTGCTCCTGACCTAGAGATCCCTGGTATTGCCTGCTGGTCTCCAATTCAAATACTAATCCAGCCGTACCCTAATTAACTCCAACATGAAGTAAGGTTGGGTGTAGCTTGGGAGGGACAATGGTGGTTGAGAGCCAGTGTGGACTCTGCTTTGAGATTTGAACCATGGTGACCAAGCTTCAAATCTCCACTCAGCCATAGAAACCCACTAGTGAATTTGAGTATGTCACACTCTTCTCTAAGCCCCAGAAGAAGGCAATGCAACCCAACCAACCCTCAACGAATCTTACAACCCCAATGTGATAAGCTTATTTTAGGATCAACATAAGTCGGAAACAACATGAAAAAACAAAAAAGTCATGATAAATGTGGCACAAGTAGGATGAGCCTTCTAACCATTTGGAATTTATTAATCTATTACTTAATTTATATACCACTTTTCTCCCTGGGGGGACTCAAAGCAGTCTCCAATCAATTCATGGCAAAAATTCAATGCCTTGCAACATATACAGTGGTCTTTCACTTATCGTGGGTGTTACGTTCCAGGACCACCTACAATAAATAAAAATTTGTGAAGTAAGGGATGCTCTCTCTCCCTACCTCTATATAGAGAGAGGGGGGGGGGAGAGACAGCATCCCCTACTTCACAAATTTTTATTTATTGTAGGTGGTCCTGGAACGTAACACCCGTGATAAGTGTGTGTGTATACAGTATACACACACACACACACACTCACACACACTCAAGCTTGATGCCTCTCCCGGGCTTCTTTCCCTGTACCAGGTTGGTCTCGTGACATCCTAGTAGTAGTAGCAGCAGCAGGGAAGCCTGCTTGAACCAGACATGGAAGCCTGGGCCTGGGGCAATACGTGGGAGCCTGGCAGGAAGGCCTCCTCCTCCTGCTCCTCCTCTTCTCTGAGGTGCCATAGGGAAATGTGGGGCGAGCCTCATCAGGAAAGAAGAGGAAGAGGAGGCAGCATCTATGCTGGAGAAACAATGGGTATACAGTGTTCCCTCGCTACTTGTATATTTTAGATTCTTTTCTTTTTTTTGGAAAAACCACGAAAGAGCGAGTTCGCAGAACGAATCGATTACAAAGTAGTGAGGAAACACTGTATATAAAAACTTGGTATAAAAACAACTATAACATAAAATTATAAATTAAATTAAACCATATTAAATATTAAAGCATATGAATATAAAACAATACAATCAATAAAAAAATAAAAAATAAAATTTGAAGCCTGGTCACAATGGGTCAAATCTCAAAGCACCGTATATGTTGTAAGGCATTGATTTTTTTGCCATGAATTGATTGGAGACCACTTTGAGTCCCCCCAGGAAGAAAAGCGGTATATAAATTGAGTAATAGATAAATAAATAAATTCCAAAATGGTTAGCAGGCTCATCCTACTTGTGCCACATTTATCGTAACTTTTGTATGTTTTCATGTTGTTTCTGACTTATGTTCTGACCTAAGATAAGCTTATCACATGGGTTTTTAGGCAAGATTTCTTGAGGGTTGGTTGGGTGGCATTGCCTTCCTCTGGGGCTTAGAGAAGAGTGTGACTTATTCAAATTCACTAGTGGGTTTCTATGGCTGAGTGGAGATTTGAAGCCTGGTCACCATGGTTCAAATCTCAAAGCAGAGTCCACACGGGCTCTCAACCACCATTGTCCCTCCCAAGCTACACCCAACCTTACTTCATGTTGGAGTTAAGTACAGCTGATTTAGTATTTGAATTGGAGACCAGCAGGCAATACCAAGGATCTCCAGGTCAGGACCAATAAAGGATCCTGACTAAAACCTTGCAGATCCATGGCTCCTAGTAAAGAGTTAGAAATACCTTCCCATACTCAATGGAAAGATCATCAATGGTAAAATCCCACAACAATTGCCTTGTGGGGTTCCTTAGGGTTCAATACTATCTCCCATGTTGTTTAACAAGCCGCTGGGGGAGGTCATCCGGAGTTTCGGAGTGCGGTGTCATCTGTACGCAGATGATGTCCAACTCTGTCACTCCTTCCCACCTGCTACTAAGGAGGCTGTTCACGTCCTGAACAGGTGCTTGGCCACTGTCGGACTGGATGAGGGCGAACAAATTGAAATTGAATCCAGACAAGGCAGGGGCACTCCTGGTCAGTCAAAAGGCCGAACAGGGCATAGGGTTACAGCCTGTGTTAGATGGGGTCACAATCCCCCTGAAGACGCAGGTTCACAGTTTGGGTGTGATCACTGCGCCTGGAACCCCAGGTTTCAGTGGTGACCAGGGGAGCATTTGCACAGTTAAAACTTGTGCGCCAGCTGCGCCCGTACCTTAGGAAGTCTGACTTGGCCACGGTGGTACACACTCTGGTTACATCCCGTATAGATTACTGCAATGCTCTCTACGTGGGGTTGCCTTTGAAGACTGTTCGGAAGCTGCAACTAGTCCAACGGACAGCAGCCAGGTTGATAACAGGAGCGGCATTCAGAGAGCGTACAACTCCTCTGTTGTGCCAGCTCCACTGGCTGCCAGTTTGCTACCAGGCACAATTCAAAGTGCTGGCTTTAGCCTTTAAAGCCCTAAACGGTTTGGGTCCAACTTACCTGTCTGAACGCATCTCTCCCTATGAACCATCGAGATGTTTAAGATCATCTGGAGAGCAAGAAAGTCAAGACCTGGCTGTTTGAGCAGGCATTTGCTGATGAAATGTAACGGTTTAATTAGATATATGGAATGATGACGATGTGACGGAAAGTGATTTCAACATGACGCTGAGACTGCAATTGTATGTTTTTAATTGTTAATTTGTTGTTATATGGTTGTTTTTTGGGTTGTTTGCTTGTGTTGTATTGGAGGGCAGAGACTGCCTTGTGTAAACCATCCTGAGTCACCTTCGGGCTGAGAGGGGCGGTATAGAAATGTGACAAATAAATAAAATAAATAAAATAAAATCAGTACCTTCCCATTATCTACTGTTTTACCTCTACATGATCCAAGAAGGAAACACAAGTTCAAGATGTCCTTTATAAGGAAATCATGAAGAATATTAGGAATTCTGCTCATCCATGTCCCCAGAATACTAAATAATAACAACAACAACAATTTGTACCCTGCCTCCATCTCCCCGAAGGGACTCAGGGTGGCTAACATGGGGCCAAGCCCAAGCAATTACAATAAAGCAAAATAAAATACATACAAGACACACAACAACAACAAATAAAAATGCCTACATATTAACATATTAAGCCAATAAAGTAGTAACAATGACATAATAAAACAGAGTATAAAAACAGTACAAATTTTTTAATAAGGGCGAGCCGGGCAAAGTGCGAGGAGTAAATACAAATACAACAGCTTTCCCTAGCCGAAGTCTCCATAAGTGTAACATTGCACCCCAACTATGTAAGTGGGGGATGATGGGAGCTGCGCTCCAAGATAGGTCTTCAGCTTCTGAAAAGCTGCAGTGCAGAATGGTGAGCCAATTCTTGGCTCCCATGTGATGTTACAGCAAGTATTTGTCACTGAGAAATATCCATAATTTTATTCCTGTCCCGAGGAAATATTGTCAAATTTGTTAATGGATATTAACCCTGCAGCCTCTCCTCTCCACTGTCTTTTTAAAGAATTACAATCCTAATATTAAGCACCACCCCACACATATAAATAAAAGTATTGCTGCTACCCAAATGTTCATGATGACCTTGGGATGTGGGATGAAATCAGAAAGGGATCAGACGGGCAGATGAAAAGCTTGTAAGGGAAAAGGAACTTCAAATATCCTAGAGAGCCTGGAGAAATAAATGAAAAGAGGTAACTATATGATATGGCTGTATGCCAGGACAAAGTATCTTGGATGTGGCCAGAGGGGAGACAACTCTGGACTTAATTCTAAGTGGCATCCGGCGCCTGCTGTGAGACAGAAGGGTTGGTGAAGTGACAGTGGCCAGTGAACATCAAATTCAAGCAATATAGAAGTGGACAGTCACAACACATCTGATTCCCAAAGAGGAAATGTTTATAAAGAAGGAAACTATAAGGAACTTTTGGGATTCTAGATGTTTTGGTTCCCACCAGTATGTGGTGAATGCACGGTTATGTGACAAGGCAGTATGTCATAGAATCATAGAGTTGGAAGAGACCTCGTGGGCCATCCAGTCCAACCCCATTCTGCCAAGAAGCAGGACAATCGCGTTAAAGCATCCCCAACTGATGGCCATCCAGCCTCTGTTTAAAAGCCTCCATAGAAGGAGCCTCCACCACACTTGGGGGTAAAGAGTTCCACTGCTGAACAGCTCTCGCAGTTAGAAAGTTCTTCCTAATGCTCAGGTGGAATCTCCTTTCCTGTAGTTTGAAGCCATTGCATCAGGACTGTGGCACAACTGGCTGGGAATCAGCTGCATTAAGATCAGTACTGACTAAAAGGTCATGAGTTTGAAGCCAGCCCAGGTCAGCGTGAGCTTTCGACCATTGTGTAGCTTGCTATCAACCTTTGCAGCCCAAAAGACAGTTGCATCAGTCAAGTAGAAAAGTTAAGTACCGCTTATGTGGCTAATTTAACTAATTTACGTCACCATAAAATCTCTAGCAAGCAAGCAAAGAATGAGGAAGTACTCCATCAGTGTCACAAATGGATGGTGAAGCAACAGGCCAGAATACCCTCATGAAGCTGGAATGTTAAATAGCCTCTGTGTGTCTGTCTATATATGTTGTGTGTCTATGGCATTGAATGTTTGTCATGTATATATGCATTGTGATCTGCCCCGATTCCCCTGCGGGGTGAGAAGGGCGGAATATAAATACTGCAAATAAATAAATAATTGCTCTGCATCCTTGCCTCCAGGGTAGCAGAAAACAAGCTTGCTCCCTCCTCCCTATGGCTTCCCCTCACATATTTATATTTATACATGGCTATCATGTCGAAAACAAATTAAAGGCACACAACAGCAACATGAGAAGTTTATGCGAAGTTGTGTTCTGCTGCTACCGAAGGAAACAAACCAATGGCTCAAATGACAAGAGCTGCCACCTAACCTTTAGGAAGAAATTCATTGTGGCAAGAAATATTTGGCAGTAGAAAAATCTATGTGAGGGGGTGATGAACTCTCTCTCTTTTTTAAAAAAATGGAGTGCTTAAATAAGAGGATGAACCACCATTTTGGGGCAATGTAACCTCCATAAATCTCTCTCTCTCTCTCTCTCTCTCTCTCTCTCTCTCTCTCTCTCTCTCTTTACTTCGCTTCAGGAAGTAATGCCGATTCAGGAAGGACTCATCCCACGCTTTTTACAAGCGCGTTGATGACTAAAAAGGCCAATCTGAGATAGGCAAGTTCGGTTGCAGAAAGCACAGCAGAAAGTCTCCTTGGCTAATGTTGTTTCCAAGTTGCGGTTCTTTCTGCGTTGTCGTTTCTCTTCGAGACCCATTCAGTGTGTCTTCTCGAAAGAGGCCGCAGCATTGTGGATAGTGCATCTCCATGCCTCCCGATGTGAGGCCAGGGTGGACCATTGTTGGTGATCGATCTGGCCGAGCCTGAGATGTTGTTTCAGGAGCCCTTATATCTCTTTTTCGGGCGCCTCTCTTGCGCTGACCCGTGGCGAATTCACCATAGAGTAGTATCTTTGGGAGGCGGTGGTCCTCCATCCTATGGACGTGCCCTGCCCAGCGCAGCTGTGTTCTCAAAAGCATGGCCTCAATGCTGGTGATCCCTGCTTGCTCAAGGACAACAACATTAGTCACATAGTCGGTCCAGTGTATATTTAGGATTGTGCGAAGACAGCGCTGATGAAAGCGTTCGAGGAGTCGTAGGTGTTGGCGATAGGTGACCCATGTTTCAGACCCATAGAGGAGAATAGACAGTACGATAGCTCTGTACACACTGATTTGGGTGCTTTGCCTCAGGTGCTTGTTGCTCCAGACTCTTTTGTGAAGCCTTCCAAATGCACTATATGCCTTTGATAATCTGTGATCTATCTCTTTATCAATCTTGGCATCTGAAGAGATGATGCTTCCCAGGTAGGTGAACTGCTGAACGGATTTAAGCACAGATGTGCCTATGGTGACGTGGGGATGATGGTGTTCTTCCTGTAGTGTGGGCTGGTACAGGACTTCCATTTTCTTCAGGCTGACTTCCAGCCCAAACAGCCCTGCAGCTGCTGCAAAGCAGGATGTGAGGTGCTGCAGGGCTGCTTCTGAATGGGCGACAAGGGCAACCTCCATAAATAGGGGACCAATAACCATGGTTTCAGCTACCTTCATTTAACAAATATGTCCTCTCTTGGAATTTTCTAGGTCTTACGGCCGATTCTATAGTGTGTTTTTATTGGAAGTTATCATAAAATCACCCTGGAAGAACCAGCAAATGGCAAGAGATTATGCCTATAAGAATATTTAGGTCCTCCAGGGTGACTCTATATAGAGTTCTACTGGAAGTAATTCATTTCAGAAGGTTTGCTTTCATCTTGGTTTCATGGTATGTTCAGAAATGTATCCTTGCAAATATGAGGGACAAACTGTGGTATGTTACTTCAAGTCAAGGGGTTGGAGTAGATGGTCCTTGTAGTTCCTTCCATCTCAATAATTCTTTGACTCAGTGGTGACAACTAGATGCAGAACTTGTTCTCTGAAAGCACCTTCCAGGAAAGATGATTGACAGAGCAGCTTCTTCTAAAACATGTACAGGATGAATATATTTGGTCCCCCCCCCCTGTATATAACCTAAGTGCATCTAGAATGAATGTAGTTTGTCACCAATTCAACTGCTATGGCCCAATGGTATGGAATCATGGGAGTTGTAGTTTGGCGAGGCACCAGCACTGTGTGGCAAAGAAGGCTAAAGACCTTCATCCCAGAACAGTGGTTCCCCCCCCCCCTTTGTTTAAACCAGGGACCATTCTCCAACATTAGTACCAAAAGGATTACGAATCAGTTTTTAGTCAACTTTAGATTCGGTTTGGTTATTTGGGGTGCTGATTCAGAAAACTGCATTGGGTAGACCATATCAGCTCTAGTTTCTGATACAGAACATATGCCATTCAGTAGTCATAATCTGCTCATCCACAGAAAACCGTATTTAATAAGCCTCGGCACTATAAGAGGGTTTTGTGAGACCAGTCGCTCTCATTGCAATGGTGTAGAGCCGCAGACCATATTTTAGTTCTTGTGGACCACTGGTGGTCCGTGTACCACTGGTTGGGAACTACTGTCCTAGAATATAGGATGCAGGTCTATTGAATATCATCCTAGAAAATAAACTCATGCTAGTTCAAGTACATCTTGTACATTCATCTCGGCAAATTGTGAATGCTTCTTTCCAATTGCCTGCTTATTTATTATATGGCATGGTTGCTTTAAGAACACACCATCTTAATTGAGCTTTGTTATGGTATACCATCTCAATATTATATACAGAAGGGGGAACAAAATAACTTCAAACCAAATATTATAAACGGGACACCACAGCCTCAACCAAAATGAGCTTCTAAGTAGAAACTCTTTGTCTTGCAAGTTGGATATTACTTTGCTTAACCCTAATTTGTTTCACTTCCCATTAGACTGACTACCCTGAGGGGATTTTTCTCCTTTTCCCTCAAGCCCCGACATCTTTTATTAATACATAATTTGGTTTCAAGCCAGAATCAAATATTCTTTAGTGTTTTGCCTGACCTCAAACAGTTCTATCCAGCCCTAATGAATGTTAGTGTTTCATTACGGCAATAAATGTGGGTTTTAAGAGGAGTTTTATGTGTTTTCCCCACCATTCCCAAATGTAAATCACCTCTTACTATTTTACGCTAATAAATTCCAAGGGCTTTTTATTCTCTTGTCAAATTTCTGTTCCACGGACAGTGCAAGACGGACCAAAAGCTCTCAGGGACAGATGATCAATCTTACACACTTGCATTAATTTTTTCTTGAAGCTAAAAGCTTTGGGCCGGCGTTTTCCTCTCAAGTCTACTGAAATGACCAGGGATGTACTCTGGCTACTTTGCCTCATCCTTGCGCCTTTGAAATTAACTCCTTGACAGGGTCAAGCTACACATAGCCTATATATCCTCTTGCACTTCCTAACTAAAAATGATCAGTGGTAAGACAAGTGAAGTCTGCCCACATTGCAGGAATCAATTTGACTCTAGTACAGTGTCAGTGTTATTCTAGACTGCATCAATAAGAGTCTAGACTCTAGAACAGGGCTGCCCAGGAAGTCAATCGCGATCAACCAGTCGATTGCGGGTCTAAAGGATGTCAATCCCAGCGCGCGGGGCACCTTGTGCACGGCGCTCCTTCCGTGGGGCATTGTGGGAACAAGGGAGCACGAGGCGGGGCCTTCGAAGGCCCCGCCTCGCGCTCCCTCGTTTCCGCAATGCCCCGTGGGAGGAGCTGGCAGCGGGTACGAGGGAGCGCGAGGCGGGGCTTTCAAGGGCCCCGACTCGCGCTTCGTCGTTCCCGCAATGCCCCTCAGGAGGAGCTGGCAGTGGGTATGAGGGAGCGCGAGGCAGGGCCTTCAAAAGAAGCAGCGCACGGGAGGAACTGCGCGTGGATGGTGCGTGCGCACGCAAGGTAGATCTTCTTGACTAGGTTTTTTAAAAAGTAGCTCACATGCTGAAAAAGTGTGGGGACCCTTGCTCTAGAAGAAAGCCATAGTCCCACTCCATTCCACATTGGTTAGACCTCACCTGGATGAATCCCATCCCCAGGGTCTGGAAACCATGAATCTCTATAAGGAGTTGCTTAGGAAGCTGTATATGTTTAGTTTGGAAAAGTTTAAGATGGGACATGATACTCATATTTAAACATTTGAAAGTATGTCATATGAAAGATGGAGCCAGCTTGTTTTCTGCTGCTCCAGAGCAGTGGATTTCAGTTGGAGGAAAAGAGATTCCACCTAAACATTAGGAAGAACTTCTTGGTGGTTCATGACAGTGAAATATGCTGCTTGGGAGTCCGGTGGAGTCTTCTTCTCTGTTGGTTTTAAAGCAGAGACTGGATGGCCATCAATCAGGAGTGCTTGGGTTATGTCTTCCTGCCTGGATGCCCCTTGGGATCTATTCCAACTCTAGGGTTCTATGGCTCTGGGGATCCATACATGTTCCCACACCAATCAGAGCTTCTTTTCTTGTTGGGAAGCACTGGACAGCCTTCACTCTACTCACTTCTCTACCGAGCAGCATTTGGCAAAAACAGATCTGCAGGAAATCAGCAGGAGTAGCCCACTCTGATATTAAACATGGTTCTGATGCAGCAGTCGCCAGCTGCACAGAGCCAAGAATGCATCAGCAGAAGACAAGGGAAGCCAAGTCAGCTATCAAGTCAGCTATCAGGAGTTTAGGAATGCTTGAAGAAGGCATGAATAGCATGTGCAGACAACAGGCTAAGTTTGAGAGCCAGGCAGTAAGAGGGGCTGAAGTTGGTTCAGCAACCATAAATGATCTGAAGGTCATAAACAATAGATAAAGATTTCAAATAGATCAAGAACTATGCTGGTTAGATCCATTTCGCTGCTTATATATGTGTTCTTCCCAAGCAGGCCTTGATGATAACTCTATCTGAGAGAGTTTAGGTGAGCTATTTCTGTCTCTACTGCTGCCATGCTGAACTAGCTGCTCTTGGGCTGTGGCTGCTGACTCCCTACTCTTTCAGGATAGCAAAGACAGGGAAGCTGGCTTCTTGGTCTGATGAGGAGTCTGGGATATGGAGGATGGCAAGAAGAGGTTTAGTGGTGTTAGGTGTATGTGGGTCAGGTAATCCATGGGGTTGCCTTTAAGAAAGTGTAGGTTATTGCCCCGAGCAGAAATGCCACAGGCAGGCCCAGAAGCCTTCTACAGGGAAGCACATTTGCTCTTCCACTGAATTATGGCCCTTTCCCTTAAGAAAGCTCCTAAATTAGAGGCATAAGTATGAAACGAGCCCTCGGCTCCTACCTTGAATGTAGGCCATGCTCTTCCTATACTATGCCATTGCCAGAAAGGAGGATTATATACCACAATGGGCTGATTTTTTAAAAAAGTGGTTGTGTTAATCACAGAAGGGTACAGTTATTAAAATTTTGAAGTTGTGCTGTCACCAGGTCAGGAAACGGAAGCGCTCCCTGCTCTCCTCCACCCACAGCTGTCTTCTTGCATTCATAATTTACATAATCTCTACATTTTAGTCTTCAAGACTGCATCTCCTCAAAGGTCATGCACATGTGCGGCTGGCTAACTAGTTCCTTGGGCTTTGGCTGCAGCAGACAACTTGTAGCGTTCCTCTAGTCCGGGGCTGTAGCTCCCCACAATAACAATTCCACACTCTCAAAAGCGAGGAAAGATTTAAAGGCATCGCTCACCCCCTCCCCCCCCCTTTTTGTTGTTGTTGCTAACTATCTCTGCTTTGCTTTGATCGGTAAGAATCCTGATCTGGTGGGGGCAATGGCAGCCTTAGATCCCATCTTGAAAAAAAAGTGGGATATAAATTCAACCAATCAATCAAGGCCTGATTTTGCTCCCTGCACACCTTAGCTAGCTACAGCCATGTCCCAGTCTGGTTCTTCTTTTACGAAAACTGCAGTGATTTAGCTATTTTGGCCAGAGCACATTCTTCTATTTTTTTTCCTTCTGCCCTCAGTAAAGGCTCACTTTCTTGAGGGCACCTTAGAAAAAGGTTGATGCCAGGGTTATTAGCAATCGCTGCCCTTCAAAACCTCTGCATCAAATATTGAAGAGGCGGGAATGAGGAAACCAGCCTCCAACTGTGGCTGCTGCACAGAGTTGATGGCTTTTCGGCCCAGAGTTTGCAGCTGCTGCTCTCCTGGAGATTGATGCTCTGTCTTGGGATCAACATTTTAGCCGGAGGTTATGATTACGCTAATTGCTCCGTGCCCCACTTTCTTTCCTTCCTGCCGACCTTCCAACTGTGTGTGTGGGGAGAGATATCACATAACGTTGCAACTTCTCATTGGCGGTGTAATCCAAATGCTGTCTGTAGAAAGCATGGCTACAGATTTCAGGGCTATTGGTTCATGAACTAGGGTGTGTTGCATACTAGGGGGAGAAACAATACCTCATTTTGCTCAGCGACTACCTCCAGACCATGGACTAAAATAGTTCTTTAAAGCTTCTCTCAGTCTTGGAGGGAACGTCTGGCCTTACGCTGTGACTGGGAAGTTACTAACTGGCAACTCTTTCAAGACATTGTTTGCTTTCTTTATCCAGCTTCTATTCACCCCTTCCTCCCCTCCAAAAGAAGACGAAGAAGAAATAATCGATGTGATGAACAAATAGCACAAAACTCCCACAAGAACAGAGCCCTGTTCACTTCTTGATGAAAATCATTTCTCTAATTTGTAGCCCTTATGAGAAGAACATAGGCAAAACCTCCCAGTCCTCAGTGTTTGGTCCACATTTTTAAAGGTTAGTTTTAAGCCCATCTTGAAATCTGTTTTGCTGTCCACTGACATTCAGTTTTCAGTTCTTGAGCAGAGAGTAAAGTGGCTACTTTGGGAGAAGGTGATTGGGCATTTGGACAATGCGACATTCGGTCCAGTGAAGAGGATGGCGGAGAGTCATGGCGTCCATGTTGGTAATCTTTGCTTTTTCTTCCAAAAGGTTGACTTTTGTCCACTTGTCTTCTTCCCAAGAGATTTGCAGGATTCTTTTTGGAAGGCAATGCGAGGGAATCTTTTCAGAATACGAGACTGACATTTGTACACAGCTTATGTTTTGTAGGTGTACAACAGACTTGGGAAGACAATAGCTTTATAAACAAGCACCTTGGTATCCCTACAAATGTCCGGATTCTATGATTCTAGATAGTTAGCTCCAAATTCAAAATTCAGAATTGATGAGAAATATGCTTGATAATTCCCACGAGTTCAGCCATGTGATGAGACTTATTAACCTATAGCACCTTTCTCCAAAGTGATGCCTTCCAGACATGTCACAATATGAGTTCAGCCATGTCATGAGACCTAGTAACCTAAGGCACCTTTCTCCAAAGTGGCGCCCTCCAGACAATACCGTCTCTATTATCCTCAGCCAAGCTGTATCTGGAGGGCATCACGTTGGGGAAAGACTGTTTGATAGAAGACAGAAATGCCTGGGCCATATCTGGCTGGTTTGGGAAAATACAAAAATCCAATTCTGAAGAAGCGCAGATAAGGGGAGCGCTCTGGAAGGGCCATCAGCTTAGCAAACACTAAATAATGAACAAGGCAGAGACTGCCTCGGGTGTGATAAAGCACTCCATTAGCCGGGCTGGTTTTAAATGAGTGATAATTGTGGCAGAGACGCAGAAAAAAGGTTACTGAATTTTTATCTGTAAGAAAGGGTGACTTTTGACAGACTGCACCTAAAGTCCCTCTTTCCAGTTTGTATACCGTTACAAACAGTCTTTGACTTTTCAATTCTTCACCTGAAATCCCAGAGAAACGTCAGGAGAGAATGCTTTTGGAACATAGCCATACAGCCCGGAAAACTCACAACAACCCAGTGATTCCGGTCATGAAAGCCTTCGACAACACATTAAACCTGGAGAGCATTTTGGTCAGTGGAGGTGCAGTCTTTCAACGCTCATTCGCCGCCGCCTCCAGGCTATGCATCAGAACCTCTTCTTTTTCACATTATCTTTTTCCCAGATTATATTGGACCCATTTCTGATGAGACAGAAGTCTCTGGTCTGCTTATAGGACCCTGATGCCTCTTTTCCTAAGATGAGGATTGCAAGATAAATCTATCGCATAATCATGTAATGAGCGCCAGCTTATGTGCTTAATAAAACTGCTAGCAGAAAATTCAATAGAAAAACAAAAGGCTCTCCTATTACACAAGCTGTTTCTGGTGGGTTTCAAAATAGCTCATCTCCTACTTTATAAGCCATGAGAGGGTGCTAGATTTCTTTCCCACTTCTATTTCTAGTCCATAACGGTTCCACTCCATTGCCTTTGCCTATTGCCGTTGTCATGCATGCTGGCAATATGAATAGCTCCCAATTTCTGTATCTCGAGTTCTCCAGTATTACATCCCTTCTTTTCCTCCAGTCTTTGCCTCTACTAATGCTTCCTTTATATCCTTTCCACATTACCTTCCAAACAATCGTCCCTCTCCTGTCCTACCTGATGCACTCTGGGATCAGTGACTGCATTTTCTGCTTTCCGTTCAATGCAGATGTACTTGGGGCCCTCAACAAAGGCCAAATGGCAAAAAAGCTAAGATGAGGTTCTTTCTAAAACAGCCCATCCAAACACCCAGAGGCAAGGGCCAACAGAACGGCCTTCTCCCATGGCACATCCAGCTTGGTTGCTGGAAACTGGTATTCAGTAGTCACCTGAGTATAATTCATGACCTTTAAAATCATCACAACTTCTTATTGCAGAAAATGTAATATGTGCAATAAAGTGCTGAAACATGGTGCTTTCCATACATGTTGGACTTCAAGTACCATCAAGTACAGGTAGCATGGCCATGTGTCTTTGGGATGGTGGGATTTGCAGTTCAATCATATCAGGAAGCACCATGCTTGGGGGAGAGGATGACATAGACAGTTATTTGACCCAGTGGTGTTATTCCCACATTCCTTATTTCCCTGAAGATAACTCACTCTGTGCCACTGGAAGGTTGGAAAACGCTGCTTTCATACGTCCAGAGAGCCACTCCAAGCTTTCATGCATATTGGCCAAGGCCTTCAGGTCACTGACATCACGGAGGATCTCTTGCTGGGGGATCAGCTTATCTCCCAGGTTCCCAA
Organism: Anolis apletophallus; assembly: GCA_030556195.1. Classification (NCBI taxonomy): domain Eukaryota; kingdom Metazoa; phylum Chordata; class Lepidosauria; order Squamata; family Anolidae; genus Anolis; species Anolis apletophallus. Next base: position 133,887,631 of record JARBWK010000009.1, on the reverse strand, counting down.
TGAGCACTTCGGACTCCTTGCCAAAGGCAGTTCTGAAAGACAGGAAAATGTAAGTGCTAGGCCCGTACAAATAAGGTCAAACAAAGTTAATAAAGAGACCACCATGGGAAGACATGTTGCAGAGGGATGAGGAAAGGGCAGCTTTCATGCCAAGTGCAGTGAATCTGCTCTGGGTTTCATTTCAGGCTTTAAAACACCTCTCCAAGGTACTAAATCCTATCCCCAAAGGCGTTTAGCACCTTGGAGAGCTCATTGAAAGCCTGGAATAAAACCTAGTATGTGTTGCACTCCAGCTAGAGTTCACCTTGTCCTTAGCACCAACCAGGAATCCAAAAGCAGTAGTAAAATAGTTTATTGAAGAGAATACATACAGTATAAAAAGGGAAAAGTCACCAAAAGGAATAAGAAAGGCAAAATCCAACAGGTAATCAGAAAAGGTAGTCAATATATAAAAACTGTTCCAAGCTGGCAAGGAGTATAACACTTCAAAGGCAATGATCCAAATAATCCAAACGGTACAGGAAAACAAGAATCATAACTTTAGCATAATCCAAGGAAACAAGAATCAAAACATGAACACAAATCCAGAAAAACCATTGCTATAGGAACTTATTAAAACGTGAATCAAAAACTCCCAGGAACTTGAATTGGAAACAGGACTTGATAGCCTTACTATTAAACACCGTTGCCTGATCTGAAATCTCAATGAGATGCTCTCTAATTTAAGGGCTGCAAAACATGAAGGAATTTCTTTGACCTTGAGGTTCTGGCTTGTGAAACTTTCTCTGTGCTTCTTTCTCATGGATTCTTTTGGATTTCCTGTGCCTGATCTCCCCCACCCCCCTTGATCCAGCCTGATATCCCTGCCTAACTCAGCTGTTACCTTGGACGACCAATCTTGGTCTGCCAGGTCTTTATCAGGGGCTGCTAAGCTTCTTGTGGGTGAAAGGTCCTTCTCCCTGTCTGCTGGACTCCAAAACAGTTCCACTGTCAAACTCAGTCTCACAGACAGAATCTTGCTCTGAAATGCCCCCATTTTCCTCATTGAAAGAACCATCCACCACTCTCCCATACTCTGAAACCCCAATCCCCTCATCTTCATCTGTCTGAACCACAACAGTATGTGTCACCACCTGCTGCTTTGAAATGCTTCTACTGGAGCAGCCTGTTATATTTGCTCGGTTGAAGCCCAATACTATCTTATTACAGTTATACTCTGGAAAAGTTATCTTGTTTTTGGACATCAGATTCCAGAATCCCCTAACCACTATGACCAATGGCTATGCTACCTGAGATATTCTGACAGATGTCATCTACTTTCCCTCTAGTTTTATAACAGTCAATCTGATACTCTGAATTCTTGAAACAAGGGTAATTTGAGTGAATACTTGAACATATTAAGTTGGCTCCAGCCATAATTTTAGTCCCATCAAAATCCATGGCAAGTTCGTCATGACTAGCTTGTTCTGTTGATTTTTGTGGGATCAAAGTATGAAATTCAACTTAGACGAGATCCAACTTACTGTAACTATTATGTTTTTATCCTGCTTTTTAGCTGAAAGATGCCTCGAGCAGTTCACTGTCAGGCATTTAAAATAATAACCAAGCAATAGTAGTTGATGAGAGTAAATGGCACCGCAATCAAGCAATCCATACTCCTTTCTAATGCCGGCGAAGTACTTTGACTAGCTCCAACACCATGCCCAGGCTGGCTCCTGACTACATGAAAGGAATGAGACTTCCTTAACATAATTTTCTTAATGGATTCCAGTAAGTTGCACTAACAAGGCTCTCATTTATCGCCAGGGATTTCTAAAACAACTTAGGAGCTCATGAAGAGGCTTTTCCAGCTGTCTCAGGGGTGGGCAACGGGACGGAGAATGCTAGCAAAATTGATCATGAGGTCAACGGTCAAGACTGAGTCATCCACTAAAGTAACAGGCATTATTAAGTAACTGACTATACCCAAAGGGGACATTGAAATATTCCACTCTACTTCCTGGTAAGAAGCAACCTCAGGGAAATTCAGTCATTACATTCAGGGGATTTGAGGGCAATGTGCATACAGACACAGGCACGCACACAACGGAGGAATTGTCTCAACCCAAAAGCCACAGCCCAAGTTTGTAAAACCAGAACAAAGCTATCAATAGCAGATTCTCTTGGGCATCCCTCAGTCATAGGACTGCCGTACATCCTATAGAACTTAAAAACAATATATACACACACAGAGAGAATTGGGAAGGCAGCCACCTCTTTTGTCATTCCATTGAGTAGAGTTGTTAAAGTTGCGTAGGAAGAACTCACCTGACGAAGTCTTCTTCTTCCTCCCTCTTTGGCCTCAGCTGTTTGGGCTGGGCCATGCTGATCCAGTTTGGAAGAGACTTCAAGAGCCGGGTGATGTCATCATCTTTTGCCCAAGAGGCACTGATAACCAGCTTTTCGTCAAATTGAACAATGCTCCTACAGACAATCAAATATGGCTATATTAGTGACATTGCCTCTATATCAGTGTTTCCCAACCAGTGTGCCGTGAGCGATCATCAGGTGTGCCATGGGAAATTGGCACTCTCCCCTCTCCTAGCAGCCCCTTCAAAGGTTTCCAAGAAACAAATTGAGCCTCTTGCTTGGAATTTTTTTTTTTACTATTTTACTGGATTTTTCGAGAGTGCCCCCCCCCCCCCCAAGGAACTGTTTGTAACAGCTTCATGAAATCCATAGTTAACTGGAAGCAATGTAAAGGTCACAAAAGTCTGGAGAACAAGCCCTATGAGGAGCGACTTGAAGAGCTGGGCATGTTTAGCCTGAAGAAGAGAAGGCCGAGAGAAGACATGATAGCCATGCATAAATATGTGAGAGGAAGTCATATATATGTTGTGTTCATCGAAACAGGCCCAGGTTTCAAACTGAGTGTATAATTACATTTAAAAACATATTAACTATATGTATTACTGTGTTAGAGTGTCATTTTGTGTCATTTTGGTTGGTGGTGTGCCCCAGGATTTTATAAATGTAAAAAATGTGAGCGGCTCAAAAAAGGTTGAAAAGCACTGCTCTATATCGCCGATATCGCCTTGAGCTCTCTAATAGTTTGAGAAGCAATACATAAATTATGTGCTTGCATACATAGAAATAGTGACATTATGACGAAACATCTGAATGTACAAATATTGGCAGCCTGATGATTTGATCTTCTGAGTCAGATTACAAACTAGGATAGGAAGAATTTCCAAAAACATTCAAAAACTGGGTTCTGAAATGGAGTATCGTGGCTGAATGAGAATCTTTATGGCTCAGGACTAATTCTGTGTTGAAAAAGGCAGGGGATGGTGCAGAAAATGTTACTTTTGGAGTAGAAAAAAAGTTCCTTGTGCAGAAAACAACATGTTCTGAGTAGATAATGACACATATATGCAGAAAATGATGCTTTCTCTACAGGAGCTATATTTACATGCACAGAAATGTTTTCCTCCAGAAAGGTTTTTCCTCCAGAAAGTTTTTTTCTATATAGAAAAGGTTATGTTCTATGCAAACCCCTCATATGGCCCTTTTTTGGGTACAGAATTAGTTCCAAACAATGTGCCATTTTTTAAAATGGCACAGTTTTTATTAGTTTCTCACAAGTGGGAAAAAGTTTTTAAAATGTTCTTGCGTGGAAGAGCCACATTTATGAAAATATACACCCTACTGAGGGCCCCCCGGTGGCACAACAAGTTAAACTGCTGAGCTGATAAACTTGCCGACGGAAAGGTTGGCGGTTCAAATCCAGGGAGCGGGGTGAGCTCCCACTGTTAAGCCCAGCTTCTGCCAACCTAGCAGTTCGAAAACATGCAAATGTGAGTAGATCAATAGGCATCGCTCTGGTGGGAAGGTAATGGTGCTCCATGCAGTCATGCCGCCCACATAACTTTGGAGGTGTCTACGGACAACGCTGGCTCTTTGGCTTAGAAATGGAGATGAAAGCCACCCCCCAGAGTTGGAAACGACTAGATTTAATGTCAAGGGGGAACCTTTACCTTTACACTCTACTGACGTATAACAAATGGGAATTCAGATTTCAGAAACTCAAGTATCCTATACATGGGGAAACAGCTGTAGGTTGACTATTGCCTCTGAAGAGTTTTCCCAGTTTTCCGTTTGTTTAACAATGGCAACAACTCAATGACCCCTTTTGCTCAAAGATAAAGTCAAATTGTACAAAGTTTCAGAAGTCAGGAATCTGGAGCTGAAGAATTGTGAGATGCATTCAGTCATTGCAGGCACAACCAATCTCACTCTTTAATGCAGTGGAACTCCACTGTTCCTCCACTGTTGTGGGGTGCCTCAGGGGGCCATTCTCTCCTCTCTATTATTTAACATCTATATGCATCCACTGGCCCGACTGGTATATAGCTTCGGTCTGGAGTGTCATCAGTATGCTGATGACACCCAGCTTGTGCTGAGGATGGAGGGCAGCCCGGACTCTGTAACTGATTATTTCTTGAGGTTAGCTGTGACCAGAAGTACTGCAGAATTCGAAGAGGCACGAATGGAGGATGGAAGGGAGAAATGTGCCAAGAGGAAGGCACATCAAGCCAACCCTTACGGGGACCGCCTTCCACTTGGAAACCATTGTCCTCTCTGCAGGAGAACATCTGGATCAAGAATAGAGCTCCACAGCCACTTACGGACCTACCACCAAGACAAGTCACTTGGAAGACCATCATCCTCGAGCTACGAGGGATCAACTAAGTAAGTTAAGTAAAAGATATATACAGAGCTTGAAGTCTTCCCAGTCTTGCTATATGCTGTGCAATTCAGTTAATTATACACAATTGTGTAACGTGTATAACTAAGAATCAATTATGTTGATGAAGAATTATTTGTGCCTCAAAGTCTTGCAAAGTCTTCTAATAAACGAATTGGGTTCAGTAGGAAGGCCGTCAACCTATTTTGCAGTTTCGCCCACCAAAAGCAAAATGACACAGTTCGATTTCCACAATTGCTGCAGGTCCCCAGAGCTGAAATCTCCATTTCAGCCTTCGCTACACTCTGGAACAATGTGCTTTCCCATTTCTTAAATGATCAAGCCCTGAGCTACACCAGAAACCAATGCAACATTGAAAAGGAGATAAAAGCAAAACCTGCCTTGAACAACAAATAACCCTGCAGCTGGTTCTGTCGAAAATCCAGTGTTTCCTCCTCATATTTGTGATAAAACAGGTTGAGGGAGGGGAAAAACCCTAAGTGTTTTCAGATGGAAGAGACGAATTTGGTCATTTCTTCCATTTCCTTGCCAATGAACACCCATTTGCCAGACTACATTAACCAGTATGCTTTGACTACTCGAGTCTGAAATGACAACAGCAATGAGGCTGCAACTTCTCTGGGGCATTTATTTCACAGTCAAACAAATATAACTATTTTCTACTCAATTTTGCATACCAGAGATGGGTTAGTTTTATTCTATGTGCCTCCCAGACATGAAGCTTTTGTAAAACTCCCTCCACCCTTTTAAGGATTTTCTAAAAATTCAAGGACGATAACAATCCAGCATGCGAAGAAAAAGAGACGCTGAGAAAATCACAATGCCATGGGGTAGAAGGCAACAAGCTAGGTATCTGTCACACTGTGTCTTTCACCTAAAACACCATCACATTTCGAAGTTATTGAAATGGCTTGCCAGTGTTTTGTTGTCGTTGTGTTCCTTCAAGTCGTTTCTGACCTACAGTGACCCCCAGGCGAACCCATCATAAGACTTTCTTGGCACGATGTGTTCAGAAGAGAGTTGCTAAATAACAACTCCAAGCAATTCTGGGCCCTGGTCACGGGAATGCTGGGATCTGGGAAAATATCTCCCAAATGCCAATCACCCCCTATCTCTATGGAGAAAACAATCCCATCTCGTCTCCAAAACAGCTCCTCCTGTGGCTACATATCAACAAAAATGGTGATTTGAGAGATGCAAGTTGATTTCTGGTTGCCATTTTGGCTGACTAATAGCCAAATAGGAAGGCACTCTGTATGCTTTAGCACAGCAGGTTAACCATCGGTTGCAATAAATCTTGCCAACTGAAAGGTTGGCAGTTCAAAGCCTAGGTTGGGGGTGAGTGTCGATCTTTAGCCCAGCTCAATGCCCAGCTCAATGCCCAGATCGAAAACAGCTGTGAGTAGAGAAATAGGTACCACTCAGCGGGGAGGTATTTTAATGGCACCATAAAGAAATACCAGAAAAATGCCAGTGATTTGATCAAAAGGAGGAAGTCTGTGAACAGGGCTCTTCGGTATGGTGGATGGAGCAACACCACTCCCTGTGGCCAGAATCGAGCACAACCTCCAAGATGCTGAAGATGGGAAAAGCCTATATCCATCTATCTAGGTAATGTGTCTGTCCTGTCAGTTGTTTGGTACCATTTTTAGGTGAAAGACTATAAAAAAATCATGCCATTTAAAAAAGAAATTGGGGTTGATTTTAAGAGGTTCTGAGGGACACAAAAGGGATGCTGGCGGCTACCTTTCCCATCCAATTCTGGGTTTTTTTTTGGTGCTGTCCAACGTATCTGCCCTGGTTTCCATGTATCCTTATAAGAATTTGGATTGCAAGAAACATACAAATTACCCTGACTAAAAAGATCGTCAGAGATCCTGATTTGAAAGGATTGGGGTAGAAAAGAAGCCTTGGGTGGAGGTGTGCACTACTGAGAATAGAGCTGTGATCTGAAATGGATGTTGGAATCCATCCTCCACCCCAGCGCAATGAACAGTGCATTTCTGCCTCTGTCCTCAATTTCTGTAACAGGGTTAATGGTTACTCCTGGCATGACAATCTCATAATTAGTTATTGGCTCAACGGGCCACAGAAAGAGCCATCTGCGTGGCAGAGCTATATCAGGCTCCCAAGAGGGGACAGGGATGGAGCATATGAACAGGTGACAGGGCATTGCTGAGGGAGGCTTAACTTCCTTCACAGCTCAGTGCCCGGGGTACACCAGACATCTGCTTGAAGCAGCAAAGCAGATCCAGGCTTGTGTGGCTTCCAAACATTGAGCAGTTGCCCTGCTAACAGGCCCTGGAAACAAAGCAGGGCTGATGGAGATGGGTGGGCCTTGGATTATGAGAAGCAGCTGGAGGCCATGGGAGCTAATTGAGACACAAGTAATCAGTGAGAAACCCCCCCCCCCCCCCTGGGGATCCGTGGCCTGGGCTCTTCATTTTCAAGCCCAGCATTTGAATGAAAAATGCAAATTCAGCAGGAGATACTCAGAGTGTTGGGTATGTTCAGAACAGAAGACTCAGAGGTGACATGATAACCACCTAGAAATATCAGAAAAGATGTCATGTGGAAGATGGGGCCAGCCTATTTCTGTCCATGCCTCGTAGAATACAAACTAATGGATGAAAATGACAAGAGATCCAATCTAAACATTCGGAAGACTTTTTTCTATTGTAAGCGTGAGAGTGGAATAAATTGTCATGGGGTGGTGGACTTCTCCTTCTTTGGAGTTCTTTAAAAAGGTTGAGTGTGCATCTTTTGGGACTGCTTTAGTTGTTCATTTTCTACAAGACAGGGGCTTGCACTCTGAGTCTTCTGAATTTATTTTAGGGTCCTTGGAGGCCATGCTTTCAGTAGGGATCTGTTGCTCCCCAGGCCAAGAAAGCCCTCTGACTTTAAACACAGCTGAGTAAAAATGCAAGCAGTTTATTGAACATAATTAAAAAGCAGTAGCAGTTAAAAACACTCCATAAAAATAGGTAAATCCAATTAGGTAAAAAGATAAGCAGAAACAAATACTCCAGGAAATTAGTCCATCAGAGTTCATGAAAAACAAATACAGAAACTTCCAAGGTAAAACTCCAAAACTTGAATCATGAAATCAAACAAGGCACTGAACACGTGAATCTATCCAAGGCAAGGCTTCCAAGGACCAGAAAATATGTCTTGACTCAATTCCAACATTGCTTCATCTGACTATAGATTCTGTACTTGGCACCTTTATTCCTTAATCTATGTCCCAAGTGGCCAGGAACGGATTTCATTTCAGCCTTGATTCTGTTATCAATCTCTTTCTCAGTTTGGCAGAATGCCTGAGAGATTGGTTTGTTTGCCTGTGCTGACTGAAAAACATGCTTTCTATCTGCTGGCTCATTACTTTCTGCTGCTGGCCCAGGTACCAAGCTTCTCTCAGACTCCAAGTCCTGGGAATTCTCTGGTAGCAATTCAGGGACCACATCATCATCTCCAAACCCTTCAGGAACATTCTCATTAGAAAAGACATTTTGAACAGGAATCCCATTGTCATTCATTGCATCTAGAGCAGGGCTGTCCAACTGCTGGCCCTGCAGGTGTTTTGGACTTCAACTCCCAGAAATCCTAGCCAGTTTACCAGCTGTTAGGATTTCTGGGATTTGAAGTCCAAAACACCTGCAGGGCCGGCAGTTGGACAGCCCTGATCTAGAGCAACCTCATCATTATACACATCATTAGATACATGAACCTCAGAAAATCGTCATTCTCAACATCCAGAGTACCCTGATCATTACACACAATCACAGGCTGAACTCCAACAGGATGAGCAAAATGCTGGGGCAAAAATGCTAGCATCTTCTATATGAAAGCTTTTACGGCTCATAATGAAGTCACTGGTGTAGTATTTCAACTTATTCAAGTGGGAAAATAACTGAGCAAAAAAAAATCAAGGTCATTGTAAAGGGGGGCAACTGGTGAAGCAAAAAGGGTTGAGTTGTGATCTGGGAGTATGTGGATTAGGCCTCAGGCTCCCCCTTCTGAAAAAGTTTTCAGCTAACTGGCCTGGGAAACTTTGATATCGTAACTGATGGGTGGAGCATGAAGATGCACCAACTGTTTACATTCTTCCTCCCTTATCCCCATTATGCTCTTCCAAATCCCATAAGCAATACTATGGTTTCTGCCTGTTTCTATAATTATCTGTTGCTAGCTCATTGACTCAGTATGTTCTTTTTGTGTCATCAGGGACTGGTCATCAACATCAGGGCTGTCCCAGTTACTCCTCAGTACGTGCCTTCTCTGGGGAAGAACTTCCAAGGCAGGATGGATGGTGAGCAAGGCCACAAACAATAGGGAAATTGCTCACTGTGGTCCAGAGATCTCTTTCTGCATGCTCCATTTGCAAAGCTCACCTTCTTTCTTTCTGTCCTGTTTATAGTAAAGTAGTGTCTTATGGATTATGGGACCCATGTCTCACTTGTACACTAGATAAAGTGGTATTTGCAAATTAGTGACCACTGGAAAGAGGACAACGCAATGAATAAAGAGCAAAGATTCTCTTTTGCTGTCATAAGAACATAAGAACATAAGAAGAGCCATGCTGAATCGGGCCTCAGCCCATCTAGTCCAGCATTCTGTGTCACACAGTGGCCCACTAGTTGTACACAGGGATCTCTAGCAGAAAGGAGGGCAAAACCCTCACCTGCTCCCGACCCCCTACAACCAGTACCCGGGGAAAATCCTGCCTGCCTCCATCAACACAGAGGTGGCACTTGGATGTCCATTTCAGTAACTACCGATACACTTGGTATCCATGAATCTGTCTAATCCTGCCTTGAAGCTGTCCAGGCTGACAGCTGTCACAACCTCCTTTGGAAGTGAGTTCCATAACCCAATGACCCTCTGGGTGAAGAAATATTTCCCTTTATTAGTCCTAACTTTCCTACCTTGGAGCTTTAGGGAGTGCCCCCTAGTCCTAGTGTTGTGTGACAAAGAAAAAATATTTTCTTTATTCACCTTTTCTATCCCATGCATGATTTTATACACTTCGATCAAGTCACCTCTTAAACGCCATCTTTCAAGGCTGAAAAGACCAAGGCGTTGCAACCTGATTTCATAAGGGGAGCTGCTCCATCCCTTGGATCATTCTTGTTGCCCTTTTTGTACCTTTTCCAGTTCCGTTATATCCTTCTTGAGGTGCGGTGACCAGAATTGTACACAGTACTCCAGATGTGGCCTCACCATAGATTTGTAGAGAGGCAATACAACATTTACTGACCTATTTTCGATTCCCTTCCTGATCATGCCAAGCATAGAATTTGCTTTTTCAATGCTGCAGCGCACTGGGTTGACATCTTCATTGAGCTGTCCACCAAAACCCCAAGATCCCTTTCCTGGTTTGTCTCAGAAAGCTTTGATCCCATCAGTTGATAAGTGTATTTGGGGTTATTTGCCCCGATGTGCATGACTTTACACTTGTTTAGGTTAAAATGCATTTGCCACTTTGTTGCCCATTTACTCAATTTCAAGAGAGATCTTTCTGGAGCTCTTTACAGTCAGTTTCATTTTTAACTACCCTGAACAGTTTAGTGTCATCTGCAAACTTTGCTACCTCACAATTTACTTCTACATCCAGATCATTTATGAATAAATTAAAAAGTAACGGACCTAAAACTGAACCTTGGGGTACGCCACTTCTCACCTCTTTCCATCCAGAGAAGTGTCCATTTATTACCACCCTTTGTTTCCTACAGTTTAGCCAGGTTCCAATCCAGGACAAGACCTGTCCCCTGATTCCATGGCTGAAGAGCTTATTTAGGAGCCTTTGGTGAGGGACTTTGTCAAAAGCCTTTTGAAAGTCAAGGTAAACAATATCGACTGGGTCCCCTTTATCTATGTGTTTATTTACACCCTCAAAGAATTCTATCAAGTTAGTAAGACATGATTTGCCTTTGCAGAAACCATGTTGATTTTCCTTCAGCAATGCCTGTTCTTCTATGTGCCTAGTAATTTTTTCTTTAATAATGGTTTCCATCACTTTGCCTGGAACTGAGGTTAGACTAACTGGCCTATAATTTCCTGGATCACCCTGGATCCTTTCTTGAAGATCGGTGTTACATTTGCCTCCCTCCAGTCCTCGAACTCTGGGGTGGATGCAGTGCCTGATCTTAGAGAAAGGTTATATATTTTGGCTAGAATTTCAGCAATTTCACATTTGAGTTCCTTAAGAACTCTGGGGTGGATGCCATCTGGCCCTGGTGATTTGTTGACATTTAGTTTAGTAAGGCATGTGAGAACATCTTTCTTGTTTATCTCTATCTGGTTTAATTCATTTAATTCCCTCCCTGAAAAAAAGACTGACTCAGCTGCAGGCATATGTTGTCTGTCCTCCTGTGTGAAAACGGAGGCAAAGAAGTCTTCAATTTAAGAAGCAGCAGTTCAGCAATCTCCTTGTCTTCACTTATTGTCCCTTTCTTACCATTTTTGTCAAGTGGCCCAACTGCTTTTCTAGTTGGGTTTCTGCTTCTGATGTACTTAAAGACGTTTTTGCTAAAAAAATTTAATATTCTTAGCTATTTGTGCCTCAAAATCTCTCTTGGCTTTCCTGACGGTTGTCCTACTGCTATAGGAAGGGAAAGACTCAAATTTGGCAAATGTTTTATTTTTTTATATTCAGCATGCAAAGCCCACTTTAAAAAAAATGATGGCCAGTAAAATATACTTTCACTTTGATTAACTAGCTTTCACTTGATTAACAACATTCCAATGCACGTATATATTTTAATGCTTAGGTACTTTATATACACACTTACAGAGGGACGGGAGGCAGGGCGGAAATAATATTTTGATTTTTGTTGTTGTCCTGGTTGGATTTTGAAAACCAATCAGCATTTGGACAAATCTTGGCTCATAGTCATTTTTCCATTCAAAATGGATCAAAGACCAATCCCCGTTACCTCTACATTGAGTGACTGAAATAGTTAAGGTGGCTTTTTTGTTAATCCTAAATTAAAACATCTTCTCTTTGTAATGTAATACTTTAAAAAACCTATTATTGTACCTATTCCATAAAGTTGATAATATTTACAGACGCTACTTCCTTTTCTTTAAGTGGCAGTTTGGTGGCTTTCTAGATGCACTGGATAACTAAACTGAGCTGCTCATTTTTTGTTCTTTCTTTCTTTTGGACAGTTATTTCTCTCTATGGTTTGTTCCCCAAACCATGTATAATTTGACCTATTTTTCTTTCTTTCTAAGCAAGATGTTTTAGCCATTCCTCATGGGAAAGGCAACACACGAACACTGGACAGATCTCTCTCATGCAAGCCAACCTCCCACAAGCCTTACCTGTAGGCCACGGTGCAAGTGTCCTTGTACTCCTGGAGTTTGATGCACACCATGTTGAGGAACTGGTCGGAGTATGCACTTAAGTCATGCATCAGGTTCATGAGGTCTTGGACAGTTTTCTCCACAATTACTGTGCTCTGAACAAGCAATAAAATGAAAACAAGACCAAATCAGGAACATCAGTCATACTTAACCAAGACAAGCATTTCAAAAAACATCCCCAGATACAGCTCAAGCAAGCAAACTAACAAAATCATTTACTGTATTTGAATGTTGAATTTATTTATTTTGTGTCAAAAGCATTACGTAAATAAACAAGTATAAAACTTATAAAATAGAGGGAAAACCAGCGGCTAAATAATTTTAGACCAAAAACAGGTAACTGGGACGGCATTGTCTGTAGCTTTAAAGAGCTCTTCCTCTGGGCGTGAGGCAGAGCATTGTGGGCAAGCATACAGATGCTCAGTTGTTTGTTCTGCTCCACAGTCATACAAGGTGGAGGATTCTTCTAGATCATGCCATTTTGCCAGGTTGTCTTTTGATCTGCCCACTCCTGAATCTGTTCAGGGACTTCCAAGTTGCCCATTCTTGGTTTGCGGGGAGCCATCCAGTTGGAGGGATGCTCTTGCTGTTGTTGGGGGAACATTAAGAGGAATGGTGGTTCTCATGACACTTTTCCTTGATTTGAGTCTATTGGGAGGAGGCTGATAGCCATGCAGTGGGTTGCTTTTACAGTGTTCAACCTTATTTCTCTCACAGTTGCCAGCAACTTCCCATCGCACATCAGGACGGGCAATGCCAGCTAGCTTATAGAGTCTATCAACAGCTGTAGATTTGAGCCATCCTGTAATTATTCTGCATATTTCATTCAGTGCTATATTTCCTGTTTCGTGTGGGGAGACTTGTGCCAAACAGGGCAGATATACTCAGCAGTTTGGTTAGGCAAGGCCAGGGTTGATGTTCTTATTAATTTTAGGTCTGCACCCCACGTGCTGCTGGTGAGCTTCCGCAGGATGTTTATTTATTTATTTATATATTTAATTTGTTCGATTTTCCTCCCTGCAGGCTCAGGGCGGTTCACATAACATACATAAAACAACAATGTACAACAACAATGTACATAAAAATTTAAAATTACATAAAATTCAGATAAAACATTGATCAGACAGGCAGATTAAATATCCAGCCTAAATTGCGTGCAGCTACTTTGTGCTTGGTGTTCAAGCAGTATTTCCTAAATGTTAGTGTTCGATCTAAGGTGACGCTGAGACGTTTAGGATGGGAACAGTGTTCGAGCTCTTGGCCTTCCTGGATAACTTTCAATTTCCTGTTGGCTTCACGGTTACATCGGTGGAAAGTACACACTTGTGTCTTGGCAGGGTTAGAACCTGTTGGATTATGGCTATGGAGACTAAGGTTCCATTCTCCACTTGGCCAATGGGAGACCTTGAACGGGTCAACACTCTCATCTCCAGTAAACTGTGTGATAGATTCTCCTTAGGGTTGTCATAGTTGGAAACAACTTAAAAGCACACAGAAACATTTAAATACAGCCATTCAATTGAAAAGGATTTAGGTTTATCTTTAATTGGTATTGTGTTAACCTAGAAAGGGATGAATAACCCTTTCCCATTCAAAATATAGCAGACCACACAGCAACTAGCACTTCCTTGTAGCAAAACTGGAGACACTTGATCATGGTGAATTCCAGTTCAAATTTACTATCACAATGATCCGACATCAGGGCTGGTTCACATAAATCTCTGCATGCAGCACTACTGACTTATTGTGTCAGACAACCATTATGTTGCATGTCAACACAACACGACTCAATGCGTGCAACCAAATGGGCAACTTCTTGTACAATAAAGTATTCAACTGCCTCCATCCACATGAGAAATGGAGCAGTTCTGTAACTTTGAACTAGGTGTGGACACCCCATATGGGGCAGAAATGTCTAACCATCTCCCTTAAGAGGACTTCTTATACACGTGTAAGACACCAACAAGATTTCAGGCCAGGCTGATGTTTATTCACAGATTTCTGAAGTTCCCAAATGTTGCAGTGCAGCTTAAAATATATTGTAACATGCTTAAACATATGATTTAAGTCAAAATAATTGGTTTAATGTATTGTCGAAGGCTTTCATGGCTGGAATCACTGGGGGGTTGCGTGGTTTCTGGGCTGTATGGCCAATGTGTTCTAGCAACATTTTCTCCAGATGTTTTGTCTGCATCTGTGGCTGGCATGTCCTCTAAAGCCACAGGTGCAGGCGAAAAGTCAGGAGAAAATGCTGCTAGAACACAGCCACACAGCCTAGAAACCACACAACACCCCAAAATAATTAGGTTTCTGGAGAAGGAGAAGCGCTCTTAGGAAACTCTAGCTAGTACAATCAATGACATGAATTCTGGGAACATCTAGAATGTCCAAGGCACCTTTAACAATCACCGATGAGAACTCTGAGGAGACTGAGTAGCTTCCCATGAATGGTAGGCTAATATGTCATTTTCCTGACCAGCACAACACATTTGGGCTACAAATTCTGTGAATTAACTTCAGTATTTTCTGAAGAAGTCTATTCTTTTGTCTGCTTGAAATATACTAATATTAACCTCCATTTTCTTCCTTCATACAACGTGTACCTCCTTTAGTTGCATTTCTTTGGAGACATGGAAGTCCCCAATGCTTCATTCCAATGCTTCAGTCTGCCCTACTATCATTTCACTGTCCCCTCCCATGGCATCTCCAGATCCAATTTAACATTTTCAAGTGTTTTTCTGGAATGCATTGATTTGTGTATTAGATGGCATTCTTGTGACGGCCTCTTATCCCTTCTCCCTGTCCAAATCCCACCAGCCCAAACAGCACACCGCTTTCATCCTGCGATTCCTCTATTCAATGATTCCGTCTCCAAGGCTTTCCTGCCCAGAGTGAGTAGGCCTTGCAGGTTCTGCCAATGTGAGTTTGGTTGGCTTTACAGCATTTTGCATGCAACCTGTATACCTGCACACCTCTCCTTTCTGTGAGCTGTGCTGATGATATGATGGAGCTAAAATCCCAAGGTAACATTAGCCTTGCAGGCAAGGCAGGATTAGTTCCTCTGCTGTGTACTTAGAAGCCAAGAGGCCAAGACCTCTTTCACAACTTTGCCATTGTTTACATACTTAATTAAAGTCCTCCATGCAGCAGATTCCACTGACTGTGACAGGACCGGTATTCTGCTTCCCCCCCCCCCACCTCCCTTTTCCTCCCTGCCCTCATTGCAAAGGCAAGAGAGATGGACACTTTTGCATTTGAAGTTGCAAAACCTCATCAGAGTCGAAGTGAGAGCCAATCCCTTCCCCTTCCCTTCTCCCCGAAGCCCAGCTTCCTTCTCGGCATTGATTTTAAGATTAAAGCACCGCAAGAAGGACCCAGATCCATAATCCTGTTCCTGCAGATTTAGCGGTGAGTGACAGGAATTGATTCTGTGCTCCAGCTCACTCAAAAGAATCAGGAAGCCGCATCCTCGTTCGGTGCTGCAATGGGGCCCTTTGCATGTGCGGCACGTTATCCCGAGGAAGGCTTGACAGTCGTCAAAGGCACTTTGCTTTAAGTGTCCTTGGTTGGGAAGAGACGCGGGGAACACTTTAGCTCATCACATGTTTTGATATTCCCCAGTTGGCCTGCACAGCTCAGGACGTGCTGAGCTATGGGAGTCCCTGCACTCACACCTTCTTTTCCCAGTCCAACCTGGGCTTCAATACACTGGCACAGCAGCAGACAAGGGGTAGATGAAAGGCCACACAGCCTAGGGCACTACAGGAGGCGGGGATGAAGCCATGGATAAGAGCACAGATTATGTAAGCTTGGCATATGAATGGATGGACTACATCCTGAGCTACTGCCATTAATTATTTGTTGATTTCTGCCTTCAAGTTGTTTCCAACTTATGGAGACCATATCATGAGTTTTCTTGGCCAGAACCGAATATGAGATATCTGTGGACCTTCTACAGATACATAAACCCAATTTTCCTAGTTTCCAACAAACCTCACAACCTCTGGGGATGCCTGCCAGAGATGCAGGCGAAATGTCAGGAGAGAATGCTTTTAGAACATGGCCATACAGCCTAAAAAACATACAACAACCCACGAATGTGAGATGTTTGCTTATGAGATGGACCTTGCATATGTCTGTGCATGGGTGGAGGAGAGAAGGATGGATAGAATGAAAGCAAATGAAAGCGTCTCCATCCATCCCACTGCCACTGCTTTGCTCTTGGAGTGAGAGCAGAAAAGGCACACACAAATCCATCATGCCTAGGCCCAGAAGGAGATGAAAGGTCATCTCTCCATCCCAACTACCACTGCCCTGGCCTTGGATGGAGAGAAGGGAAGGTTGTATCTGTTGAACCTAATCCCATCCCATTAGACTGTAAGTTGGAGAGCAGAGAATGTACAGTGATGGCATTAAAATAAATAAATAAATATGGCAACAACAACAAGATGGAGGTTTTATTGTTTTTCATTACTTCTCACCTGCTCTTCTGCTGGTACTCACATGCCATTAAATGCACAGCATAAGGCTTTTGGAAAACATGATGCATTTTTTCTGTTGCAGTGCTGATGGGGGTCTATACTGCAGGGGATTGCAGTGACCCATGATGGGGACACAATGCATTTGGGACAGGAACAACAACTATATCAATCAACATGTCAAGGGAAGGAATCCTGGTCTGACCCAGTGGGAATGTGTGTGATTCACATAGATTTGTTCCATATAGAACCGTTTCACCTGTCATCAGCATCATCTACCCACAAACTAATCAATTAGGTTGACAGGATCCCCCTGTGAATTGGCTTAGCTCTGGCTTCTCCTGTACCTTCAGAGTGATGTACACAAAGGGGATGGCTACAGGAAGAGGGAGATGTTCCCCCATGGAAGAATTATAATTGGGAAACAGTAGCATTTAACCATATAGGACTTGGTGATGCAATCTGGGCATTGGACTGAGACTCTGGAGACCAAGGTTTGAATCCCTGCTTAGGCATGGAAACTCACTGAATGACCTTAGGGAACTCAATCTCTTTCAGCATCAGAGGCAGCTCTCTCCTGAGCAAATGCTAGGTTTGCTGAAAGCCCACAATAGGATGAAAATGGCTTCAAGTCACAGAACAATAACAACACCACCACCAAATCATAGTTGTAGGGTACCACATGGACAATTTTATCCAATTTTCTGCCATACAGGAAAACATAACTAAAGTAACTCATGAAAAATAGCCATCTAGCTTCTCTTCAAAGACCTTCAAAGGACCGCCAGCCATCTTTGCCTTACAACAGTACCAACCCAACAAGGTCCAACCTTTTTTGAACAGAAGGTACGGAGCTGCCGAACAAGGGAATCTTATATTTGGGAATGTGGATTTTGTGTTATCATATGCCTATGAGCAGACTTCTTTTTCTGAAGGTTCACTCCTTATATTTGGCTCCAATAGCCTGCTTTTTGATTTGTCTTGAGAGACTTTCCAGAGATAGTAGCTGCACTCTGCCACTCATAATGAATTTGGGAAAAACTTCAAAGGAAGAAGCCAAGCTTTATTACCTGTTTTTGTTCCCAGTTCAACTCCTGGCCATGGGAGATTGACTTTTTCCTCTACATAGACTTTCTTCTATTTATCACCTGAATGTGAAAATATAGGCACTGTGTCCACCAGGTTGTTGCTTTCCTTCTTCTGCTGTTTTATTATCCATTCCTGATTAAGAAGGCTTGCCAACTTTGAAAGCCAATGTAATACATTTTGTGCCTTTTGCATGGCCTAATAGAGGTATTGAGAGCCAGTGTGGTGTAATAGTAGGAACATCAGACTACACCTCTGGAGACTAGGAGCTCAGCCGTGGAAACGGAGTGGGTGACTTTGGGTAAGTCACAATACCTCAGAGGGAGGCAAAGACAAACCTCTCTGAACAAATATGCCAAATAGTCCCATAATAGTTGGTCAGAAATGACTTGAAGGAACACAAGGATGGTATCTCTCCTGATGTTTTTCCCACATCTATGGCAGGCATCCTCAGAGGTTGTAAGGTCTGTTGGAAACTAGGCAAGTGAGATTTGTATAGATGTGAGTGAAACGTCAGGAGAGAATGCTTCTGGAAGATGGCCATACAGGATCCCAGGTCAAAACTATCATGAGGTTTTCTTGGCAAGATATAATCAGAGGAGGATATACCTCCTTCTGAGACTGAGAGAGAGTATGACTTACCCAAGGCCACCCAGTGGGCTTCCATGGTTGAGCCAAAATATGAACAGGATCTGAACCCAAAATTACCTCAACAGGTTTGAGAGCTGGGCTAAAAATGACAAAATGGATTTCAACAGAGGGAACAATATGGTATTGGATTGCTGTGAGTTTTCCGGGCTGTATGGCCATGTTCCAGAAGCATTCTCTCCTGATGTTTCACCCACATCTATGGTAGGAATCTTCAGAGGTTGAGGGATCTGCTGGAAACTAGGCAAGTGAGGCTTATATATCTGTGGAAGTTTATATATCTGTTTAATGCAATGCCATTAAATGCAAATCAAGGTGGCCACTGGCAACATTCACACTTGCCTCAAGCAGACAAGAGTTCTTTTCCCTACCCAGAACACCATTCCAGAGATATATAAACCCCACTTGCCTAGTTTCCAATAGACCTCACAACCTCTGAGGATGCCTGCCATAGATGTGGGCGAAACATCCGGATAGAATGCTTCTGGAACATTTGTTTTTTTGTTTGTTTACAATACTAGCTGTACCTGCTACGCATTGCTGTGGCCAACCTTTCCTCTCGCTTTCTCTCCTCCTTTCTTTCTCCCTTCCTTCACTCGCCCTTTTCTTCCTTCTTTCTTTTTTCTTTCATTCTCTCCTTCCTTCCTTCTCTTCCTCCCCCACTTTTCTTTCCCTTCCTCTTCCTCCCCTTTCTTCCTTCTCTACCAATTATTGGACTGCAACTCCCAGCAGTCCTCCTGATCAATCTATCTACCTACTTATATGTTTCTATCTAATCTATCTATCTGGAGGATTGCTGGGAGTTGCAGTCCAGGAATAGGAAATGGGAAATAAACAGGAATTGGGATGCTCTCAAAGAGATCCAAGGAGAAGAAAGCTTGCAGCTTGGAAACGGTGTATTTGGATCATCCTCCTCTCCTAAAGGGCCTGGTCTAGGGGATGCTGGGAGCTGTAGTCCAGAAGAGAGTGTGGATATGCTAGTGTGTGTTTTGTTTGGCAGGGGGAATCATTTTTGCACCTGAACTGTAGCACATTTTTGCTTTTTTGGCTTTTAAAGTCCTTTCCGCTGTATTTTTCAGTGTTTTTATGAGCGATGGTCACTCGTTGGCCTGATAGGTGTGCTGTGTCCAAATTTGGTGTCAATTCGTCCAGTGGTTTTTGAGTTATGTTAATCCCACAAACGAACATTACATTTTTATTTATATAGATTGCGATATTTATAGCCCGCCTTTCTCAGACATACGGCGACTCAACATGGCCATAAAAAATGGAAAACTCACAGCAACACAGTGATTCCAGCCATGAAAGCCTTTGACAACACATCACCACAGAAAGCTTTGGGCTTCACTGTTGGAATATTTTAATGGGGGAGATAATTTGTGGAGCCCAAATTCACCACAGGTCTCCAGGTGGTGGAGAGACATGTTGTGCTATTTCTAGCCTGTTGTGGGCCATGAGAAGTGAAAATAATTAAAAATCTCATGACTCAGGTCCTGGAAGCTGGGAATAACGCAGCAAGGGGATGAGCACCCCACAATTGATTATGCTCCCCAAGAATCTTCCTGGTACACTGATTACTTAAAATGCATCTATCTCAACACTTTTGCTGAAGCCAGCGTGGTGTAGGGAGCACTGCTCGATCACTCTGGAAACTAGGCTTCGAATCTCTACTCAGCCGTGAAACCCACTGGGTGAGTTCGAGCAATTCGCTTCCTCTCAGACGGAGGGGAAGGCAATGGCAAACCTCTTCTGATCAAATCTCACCAAGAAAAGCCTATGATTGGTTTGCCTTAGGATCCCCATAGGTCGGAAACAACTTGAAGGCACACAACAACAACTATCTTAATCTTGCTCCACCCGAGCAGATGTCAAAAATGCAATTCCATTAAGAAAGCACCATAATGTAGGTCTAATTGGCCTCGATTGGCCGATTCTTTGCTTTCTGGAACACACAACAGGCCTTTCTTCCTTTGGACATCTTCAGAGAGAGGTTGGGCTGCTATCTGGATTTCTTGCACTTAGAGGGATGATGGCAATTTTGTATTCAATGTCCTATGGGTCCCTTTCCAACTCTACAATTCTATGATTCTTAGTGGCATGAGCCATCTGTGTGTCTGTTTATGTGTGTGGCATTCTAGAAGACCCCATGGCAGCCTGGCCTTTTCCCTGATTTATAACTCCGACCAAAGCAGATGGCCTCCCACAGATCTTGCTCTACGGAAGTCCCAGGCAGTTGCAGATTTCACAGAGTAAGCATTTCGGTTCTGTCTTGTGCTCATACATTATTTTCCCCATGTTAACGACAGTCAAGTTACTGTCCTGTGAAAAAATCCATTTAGCTCAAGTGACGCTGGCTGCAAAGCGGGAAATGAAGGGCACCAGGGAAGCCTAAGCTGGCACCAGGCGAGCGTGGGCACAGCCATCCGCAAAACACTCATCCATTACCCAATCAACGGCATTTCCAAACCCAGCAGGATCCAGCTGGGGTCCTGCTGGGAAACAGAAATTAACTTGGAATGGAGGTAATTCATCTTCAGGCCCTCGCCATTTTGATGAAAATCTGCATGGCAATAAAGAGGAGTGATCCAGAAGGAACGTGGCACTATAGAAAGAAAGGCTGATGGGTAGGCTGGCAGTACCTCAGAACAGAGCAGTGTGCTCTACCCCAGTGTTTCTTTCTCAACAATCAAAATGTATTACATGCCAAAGAGAAACTGGGAGGCCGTGTTTAAACTAGATTACCTTCACAATGAGTCAAGGGGGTTTAAGTTGTATTTTAGACAAAGCAATCCAAATTGAACACACAGGTGAAGAGACTAAGAAGGAGCCCCATGTGGTCATAGAGATGCTGTAGCATCTTTTCTCAGTCCTCTCTTCAGTACTAGTGCCAATTGTTGACAAATACTTCTGAAGACACTATGGATTCTACATATTTTGAACTTTTAAACTAAACCTGGATGTCCACTGTCTAGGGGTATGTTTACAGTGGACTCCTGCATTGGTAGGATGTTGGAATGAGTGTCCCTTAGTGTTTCTTCCAATTCAAACATAGAGAGATCCAATGGGGAAGTACATGGTCGGGGATGCTGAGACGGGACAGAAAGGGTGATCTCAACAGATCATCTGTAACAGGGTTACAACCAGTGTTGGACAGGGTTACTCTTCTCCTGAAGATGCAGGTTCGCAGCTTTGGAGCCCTCCTGGATTCATTGCTGAGCCCAGAACCCCATGTCTCAGTGGTGGCTGGGGGAGCTTTTGCACAATTAAAACTTGTGCACCAGTTGCGCCCATACCTTGGGAAGTCAGACTTGGCCACGGTAGTCCATGCTCTGGGTTACATCCTGAACTACAACATGCACTATCCGGGGTTACCTCTGAAGACTGTTCAGGAGCTCCAATTGGTCCAACGGGCGGCAGCCAGGTTGCTCACTAGAGCGGGATACACTGGCCCACTCACTGGATGCCACTGTCTGCTACTGAGCACATTTCAAAGTGCTGGCTTTAGCCTACCAAGCCCTAAAGGGGTCTGGCTCAGCTTACCGGTTCAAACGTATCTCCCTCTACAAACCATCATGGAGGTTAAGATCATCTGAGGAGGCCCTGCTCTCTGGTCCACGTCCTTCGCAAGTGCGGCTGGCGGGGATGAGAGACAGGGCCTTCTCAGTGGTGGCCCCTTGCCTGTGGAACTCCCTCCCTACCGAAATTAGATCAGTGTTGCACTCCAGAACAGGAATAACCCTCTGACTTTAAACACACCACACGATGAATAGGGGAAAACAATCCTTTTTTATTGAAGCTTAGTAAAATCCAAAGCAGAGTCCAATAGAATAAAAAGGCAGTCCAAGGCAGGGTTAATCCAAAGCAGGGATCAACAAAATGCAAAGGCAATATCCAGACTTTTGTAGTCAACTCCAAGAAGACCAAGAAGTCCAACCATGAACACGTACCCTTAACATGAATCTTCCAAGACAGACTTCCATGGAACAAGAACTAGGTTTCTGAAATGATGCTTGATCTAACAAGTTTTTCCCTTGAGGCAAACCTTATATCCCAACACTTAGAAACTGGTTTCGCTTTCTTTGAAGCCTGGAGGAGCCACACAACCCTTGAGTTAGCTGCCGATCCTGGCTGAACTGCAGCCGCCTATCCATGAGCTCCCTATCTTGCTGCTCATTAATTCCTCCAGGTGTCAAGTTGTTTTCAAACCCCAAATCTTGAGAGCTCACAGAGTCAGGGAGTAAACCATCATCCCTATGCCCTGCAGGGACATTCTCATGAGAAACCACCCTTTCAACTGGTGTCTCTCTGTCATTCTCTGCATGAATATCATTGACCAAACCATCTCCATCTTGTACCTCGGTACAATCATTTCCCACATCATTTCCCACATCAGAAGCACCATGATCCTGAAACACAAACACAGGCCGATTTCCAACAATCAGCGCCTTTCCTTTTGGTCTTCAGAAAGAAAGTAAAGACACTGATGTGGGACCAAGCCTTTGGACAGTAAGCAAAAAAAGATTATGTGCAATTGACTTTTAGAAAGGCCTTGGTCTCCGGTTTCTGGATTATGTGATTTTAATGTTTAATATCGATATGTTTTAATTTCATGTTTAAATGTCTAGAGGTTGTGTTTCTCCATTTAATATGGCTTAATTTAATGTATAGTTATATGTTATAGTTGTTCATATACTAGATTTTTTTTATACAGAATCATAGAACCATAGAGTTGGCAGAGACCTCTTGGGCCATCCAGTCCAACCCCATTTTTCCAAGAAGCAGGAAAATTGCATTCAAAGCATCCCCAACAGATGGCCATCAAGCCTCTGTTCAAAGCCTCCAAAGAAGGAGCCTCCACCACACTCCGGGATGGAGAGTTCCACTACTGAACAGCTCTCACAGTCAGGAAGTTCTTCCTAATGTTCAGGTGGAATCTCCTTTCTTGTAGTTTGAAGCCATTGTTCCATTATGTCCTAGTCTCCAGGGCAGCAGAAAACAAGCTTGCTCCCTCCTCCCTATGACTTCCTCTCACATATTTATACATGGCTACCATGTCTCCTCTCAGCCTTCCCTTTTTCAGGCTAAACATGCCCAGACTTTTAAGCCGCTCCTCATAGGGCTTGTTCTCCAGACCCTATGTTGTAAGGCACTGAATTTTTGTCGTGGACACCACTTTGAGTATCCCTGGGGGAGAAAAGTGGTATTTAAAAGAAGTAAATACATAAATAAATAAATCTCCATAGAAAGTCAAAACTGATGGCTGCCACGGCTACCCAAAAACTTCTTACAACATGGAAGGTTATTTTTGAGTTCTTTCTGAAACAGCCCAAAGACTCCAAATGGCACGTTAAAGGATTCTTTTGTATCCCTTTAAGACATCCGGCGCTGGAATCTTGGTCCATCTGGCTGACCTTTCTTAGACTTTTGTCAGGGCCAGTTATTAAGGTCAGATTATTATTGATCCTGGCCGGATAATGTGTCTCCCCCCAAATGTCACCAGTGCTTAGACAGCTGGCAATGAGGCACACATACTATATAGCATATTGTCTGGATTCTTCGTGGCCTTTCCTGCACTACAGAGCATGACGCACAGTTGTGAGTGAAAAATGTTTTATTGGAGAATCTTCAGAATAATTTTGTCAACACCAAAGTGCTGAAACCATACTGTGTAGACTGAAAGCTAAAAATGGGCTGGAGTTTTCTATGAGTTATGAGCCAAGCTGGGTTGAGTTTTGCTTTCTCCTTTGCTTGGATGCCTTTTCCCATTCCTTTGTGAGTTTTCCTACTGTATTTGTTCCTTCACAACGGACAACAAGCACAGCTAAGTGACCACCAGATTTTATATTTTGCTATTTTGAGTAGGTACTTAGTTGTAGTAGCAGTAGGTTAAATATAGATGTGTAATCATATTTCGGTGTTTTGAATAAAAATAACATTTTTTAAAACAAATTACAATTTTCTGCAAAGAAAATCTATTTCCTGTCTATTTAAATTGCAGTGATCCTGAATACATATGCAAACATATATATTAAAATAGTCAACTTTTAGGTAAATCCTAACAAATAGCTTCCTTTTCAGAAGGTGCGCAAATGTCCGTCCTAAGAGGACCATAGTCAAGGTTAAATTAATTTCCAATTCTGAGCCTTAATGCCTGCAGCTGCATAGATCAAGACATCTCTTACATGCAACCATTGATCATACACTAAATTCATATTGCAATTCATGTGCAGTCTCTGTGCAGTTACAGCATCAGGCAGCTGTGTGGGCATGGCTATGCGCACGCCTTCAACCAGAAGGGGTTATTTCCCATCTCCCACTGCAAACAAGAGGCAGCATTTTAATTGGCAGGCTTCACATTCTTTAGGATATAATTTAACATCTACATGTTAGAAATTAATATACGGATCATGGTGCTTGAACAATTTGAGTCGTGCTTTTTAATTCTCAGAGTGGCAAATTCTTCCCCTTCCCACCACATTGCTCTTTCAATCTTTTTGGGAGAGGAAAAGAGGGAGGGAAATGAGGTTCTTCAGAAGGCAACTTCCTTAGCTATCCGTTTGAGAAGCAATTCATCTTGCTTTTGTCACTGCAAGAGTTTCCTGTCACATTACAGATGACATATTTAACCAAAACAAGGAACAGGTATAATTATGGATGCTAAGAAAAGTGAGAAACATGGAAACCAGAAACTAAAAAGCAGCAGAAATTTTAGTGTACGGATGGGCCACTATGATGGGTCTGAGGGTGCGTTTTGCCTCTGGGGTCCTCAAGGAATGGCACTGACTGCCCAAAATGCCAAATTATGGAGCAGAAAAACCTGCAAGTTGTTGGGAGCCTTCGTGAATGGATCCTACAGCAAACCAAGCTTGAACTCTGAGGTTGCCCACCATAGTTGTAGGTGAAACGCCAGGAGACAAAGCTTCTGGAACACAGCCATACAGCCCAGAAACACACACAACAATCCAAGCTTGAACTCTCCTTAGAAACTAAGGCTATTGTACTTTAGACACAGCATAAGATGGTGTGACTGATTGGAAAAGGCTTTTACTTTTACTTAGGCGATCCCTTGTACCTCGAGGATGATGGTCCTTCAAGTGTGGTGTCCTGGCGGTGGGTCTGTAGGTGACTGTGGAGCCCTATTCTTGCTCTGCATGTTCTCCCGCAGTGAGGACATTGGTTTCCAGGTGGAAGGCGGTCCTGGTCAGGGTTGGCTTCACACGCCTTCCTCTTGGCACGCTTCTCCATTTCGCCCTCCATTCGTGCTGGTCACAGCTGACCTCCAGTTAGAGTAATCAAGGTCCAGGGCTTCCTAGTTCTCGGTGTCTATGCCACAGTTTTCAAGGTTGGCTTTAAGACGATCTTTAATTTTATTTTCCTGTCTACCAACATTAAGTTTCCCATTCTTGAGTAGGGAGAATAGTAACTGCTTTGGGAGGCGGTGATCGGGCATTCCGATAACATGGTCCAGGCCAGCTGAGTTGATGGTGTAGGAGCATCGCTTCAGTGCTGGTGGTCTTTGTTTCTTCTAGCACATTGACATTTTGTCTGCCTGTCTTCCCAACAGATTTGCAGAATTTTTCGGAGGCAATGCTGATGGAATTGTTCCAGGAGTTGTGTGTGATGTCTGTAGACCAGGGGTGGGCAATTACCAGCCCTCCAGGTGTTTTAGACTTCAACTCCCACAAATACTAGCCAGTTTACCAGCTCTTTTCTGGGATAAGTCCAAAACACCTGGAGGGTCGGGTAATTGCCCACCCTGGGACAGTTCACTTTCACAGGCTTATAATAGCAGGGTTGAGAGGACAATGGCTTTATAAACAAGCACCTTGGTATCCCTATGGATGTCCTGGTCCTCAAACACTCTCTCCTTCATCCGAAAAAATGCTGCACTCACAGAGTTCAGGCAATGTTGTATTTCAGTGCCAATGTTGACTTTTGTGAAGATGTGGCTGCCAAGGGAGCCGAAATGGTCAACATTTTCTAATTTCAACATTATAATTTTCAACATTTTCATGGTGTTGGAAAAAGTGATGGTGATTGGCAAAAAGGAAGGCAGTGGGAAAAGAAGACCACATCACAGACCTAACTAAAGACGCCACAGCTCTGAATTTGCAAAAAGGAAGTTGAGAAACAGGCCTCTTGCCCATTTTGCCGTCTAGTGGAGTGAAATAGGAAAAAATAAATGTAATGAAATTTGAGGAATTTTCTGCCAAACAGTGAATGAGGGGAGAAAGCGGCCACACAGATCTGGTTGAAGGGGCAAAAATGAAGATTTATGAGCACAATATGAGCCTTGTGAAGGCAAGCTTGTCCATGCTGCTGGGCTAATTAAAATAATCCATCACACAGTGTGTGTCTTAAGGCCGGGTCAGATGAAAAGTTGGGGATGAACCAAATGTCAAAAGGTGGTGATAGAAAAACACACATCCACATATGCAGAGATATGTGTGCATATGTGTGTTTGTATTATTTTGAGAATGTTCCAGCACATTTTTTGGTTATTATTCAATGAACAGCCTCGAATTCCAAAACAATGAGTTAGCCTGCATGATGTTACAGCTCCTGCTGCAGGCCTTGTGTATAAAAGATAACTTCTTTTGTGTATTGTGCTTTAATTTTAGATTCAAGCACTACAGTTGTGGGTGTGTGAATATGGAGTCACAAAAGGGACTGCTTTGTTTGAGTTGGCTTGAAATAAAAATCTGGAATTGAGTTTGGAGTGGCTACAAACTTTGGGCCTTACACTTTTTGATCTAAATGCAGACCTAAAACTTGCTGTTGAGCTTGGAGGAATATACTGAAAACATAGGGGAGGACTCTGTGAACATACAGTCTTTGTGGTTTTAACAGGAAGAAAGACCAACAGATGGGACAGAGAGTTAGCCTTAGGGAACAAAATAAAATCAGGCTAACACATCTATTTTTATATGATTTTTGCAGAATGTATACAAGCAAGTGTCACGAGGAACCTGAGGAAGTAGACACCGTCTACAAAACATATGCTGCCAACTGTGTTCCCTTAATTAGTATCTAAAGTGTTACAAGACCCCTTTGCACACATATTCCAGACTAACACAGCTAAGTGCCATGAGGGTTCGTCTAAAGGGATAATGTGAAACTCGCTGAAAATGCAGAATTTTGAAAATTGATGACATTGCCTTGGGATATCTATTATTTTTCTTGATCTGGATACTGCTTATTACTGGCTGATTTGGCTGAAATGAAATGCAAAAGATACAGAACGAGGGATGCCTGAGTCGATAGCAGTACGAGAGAAAAAGATTTTGGGAGTCCTCGTGGGTAGGAAGGTGAACATGAGCCAACAATGTCGTGTGGCAGCAAAAAAACCCAACAACAACAATGGGATTCTGGCCTGCATAAATAGGAGTCTAGTGTCTAGATCCAGGGAAGTCATGATCCCCCTCTCTTCTGCCTTGGTCAGACCACTCCTGGAATCACACTGTGTCCAATTCTGGGCACCACAATTTAAGGGAGATGTTGACAAGCTGGAATGTGTCCAGAGGAGGGCAACTTAAATGATCAAGGGTCTGGAGAACAAGCCCTATGAGGAGTAGCTGAAAGAGCTAGTCTGCAGAAGAGAAGTCTGAGAGGAGACATGATGGACATGTGTAAATATGTGAGGGAAAGTCATAGGGAGGAAGCTTGTTTCTGCTGGCCTTGGGACTAGGATGCAATGGAACAATGGTTTCAAACTACAGGAAATGAGATTCCACCTGAACATGAGGAAGAACTTCCTAATGGTGAGAGCTGTTCAGCAGTGGAACTCTCTGCCCCAGAGTGTGGTGGAGGCTTTAAACAGAGGCTGGGTGGCCATCTGTCGAGGGTGCTTTGAATGCAATTTTTATGATTCTTAGCAGAATGAGGTTGGACTGGATGACCCATGAGGTCTCTTCCAACGCTATGATTCTATGAGTCTATAAAATGCTTGAGGGTAAACCAGAGCAAACTGAAGCATTTTGTTGAATGGTTGTGACGAGGTCTTGAGGATCCAGGGACCAGACTTTGGGACCTCGAGGCCACATACAGGAAGAGGGCTTGATTTTATCCATCCCCTGCTCTACTCACGAACCTTTTGTCAAGTATAGATGTGATGCAATGTCATCACTTTCCTCCAAAACACCAGGCACCAGGTGTTAAAACACTGTGGGAGCAAAAGACCATGTTGTGATATGGTACTACACTTCTTTGCTTAACATGGTCTCCTGGTTCCACTCCACATTATTAGCTGGTGTCTGATACAGTGGAAGGATGCGGTGACATCACATCACATGTATTCTTAACCAAACAAAATTATGAATAGAGCAGGAGAAACTTAGTACAGGTTGGCATTCTATGCTGTTCTGTTCTACTGTATTACTTTATTTATACTCTGGCTTATATTATTATTATTATTACTTTTATCCTGCTTTTCTTCCACAAATGGGACTCAAAGCAGCTAACAAATAAAAAGAACAACTATATAATACAACAATACAAAAAATACCAAACACAAAAACCGCTCAACCAACATAGGAATAAATCCAGACACTGAAAGCACAGGTTACATAAATATAAACATAAAAATAATCAGAGCCACGGGACCACCACCAAAAAGGTCCTCTCTCTCATTCCCACTAACTGTACTTGTAACGGTGGTGGGACCGAGAGAAGAGCCTCTCATAATGATCTCAGGGCTCATGTGGGCTGGTAGGAGGAGATGTGGTCTATCTATTTCAATCCATCCATCCATCTATCTATTATAGATAAATACATCAGTGAGACGTAGTGTGATGTAGTAATTTAAGTGCTGGGCTATGACTCTGGAAACCAGGACTTGGCCATACATACTCTCAGCACAAGACAACTGCATGACAGATTCACCTTAGGGTCACCATAACTTGAAAATGACTTGAAGGCACACAACAGCAACAAACTGCACTTGTAGTAGGGAAAAAACAAAAACATTGTACCAAGCTGTCTATATAGAATGAAAACCACTTAAACACTAACTTCAAGAGGAAGAATAAAAGCACTACAGAAAGTCAACTGGGAAGCTGCACAACCTATGGAAATCCCATGCCTACTGCTGCACCTTGCCATGTGGGTGTCCCAATGAAACGACTTTTGCAATTTTCAGTAAGAAAATATCAATGGAAGTGCATAATTCATGGAATATAAAAAACTACACCAATGTAGTGACGGCGGGAGTTTGTCTCCTTCATGACAATGTGTGTCCGCACACCGCTCATGCAACACAAGAATTGTTGACTTCATTTGGTTGGGATGTTCCTTCGCTCAGCCTTCCTTATGGTCCAACTCTCATAAGGGCTCAAGGATATAATAAAACTTACAATCCATGTAATTTTTATTAAAATATATTCATCCTTTAAAAAAATTATATTCTTTTAAAAAAATAATCTTGTAACCTTACTTTTCGGATAACCCTTGTACCTCATATTAGTAGCTATGATAGTGATCCAGACTGAAATCAATAGAAGAAAATGTGAGCTTAAATATTTTAAAGAAAGCCTCAAGAAATTCTCAACTGTCTTTGCCTACATCTGTTTTGGGATCTAGGCACCTTCTGGTTGTGACACATCTTTTTGGTGTCTCAGTTTAGCTTCCAAAAGATGGGAAACAAGAGTGAGGGAGCCTTACTGAGAGAGAGGGGTGGGGAATGAATGAATGAATGCCTGTGTGCCAAATATTCAAAACGTTTCTGTGAAGAATGAAAAAACCTGCACTGCTGCAAAGCATTATTTATTGATCAGAATTTTCACTCAAGCCTCAAAGGTCACCCTCACCCCCAAGAAGCACAATTGATCTGCTACAACTGTAGCCTAATCGTTTCTGGTTAGGGCTGCAAATGAACCTGAAAGAAAACTCATTTGTTTATGGTGCTAAATGACAAAACCCGCTTGGCAACAATTGGCGGCCATTTGAAGGCGCCTGTCACCGGCATCCATCTGATTAATGCAGAGTAATCTGACAAGATGAGAACAGTATGCCTTCGCGGCTGGTGACAAGGCTTTCTTGGGAGAGCCACAAGTGGCCTTTCCCCAGAAGCGAGAGAGAAAACCAATCCCAGCAACGGCCTCATTATCATCTCCGGCAAGTCATTACGGCAGAAGCAGCTGTGCAGGCATCCTTCGCAAGGCATTTTACTCGACTGCCCACTTGCACAAAAACATTTATATTCTCTCATGCATGAAGAATCCAAAAGGAAGGTGGCTGGGAATCAAATCTATTTTAAAGAAGCCAAATCAAACAGCCATGCCAAAACTCAGTCTTTGCAAGGAAACACTGCCGTGATCCCAGGCAGGAAGAAGATGGCTTCTTCAGCTTTGCAACTGAGGAAATAGGAAGACCAACTAAACTGCAGCAATAAATGATGACATACCACCAGGGCGTGATTCCTCTAGGGAAAGCACAGGGCTATTATTGGAATAACTTTTAGAGTTCTTGCATGCAATGTGGATTTCTTAGGATGGTGGGACATTGGCTGAAAAACAGATACAGTTATCCTTCCATGTTTCCAGCTCAAGCATTTGTGAATGTGATTACTTGTGGATTTGCTGTTCATTTTTTCACTTGCGATGCTGTGTACCTAGGCCCCACCAAAGTGGAGGGTCAAACTGTAAAATTAACCTGAAAGACAAGGTGCTGCTGAAGAAACTTACCTGCAACCCACCCAAATCCAACCGTTCCTGATGGATAATGGCCTGGTCTCATAAGCCCTGCTCTGCTCAAGTCCTGTTTCATTAGCTATTAGGATTGTGCATTTGGGCTGAACCTTGATCGGTTTCTGCTGGCTGGATTCCAGTAGACCCCGGAATCTGGTTTCATGTACTTCCTGAAAACAGGTGGCTAGCCAGATAGCCATTTTCGGTTTGTAGAAGAAAAATGGGGCTAGATCTGGCCCATTGGTGGCAATGGGGAACTTACGAGGCTTTCCTTTCCATTCCTGGGACCCTCTCCTTTTTCCCTTTCAAGGGAGACTGGGTTTCAGCAACGAGGTTAAGGAAGCAAACACAGCTTGCATAAGACATGTCATGGTGTTCTTCAATTCCGATTGGCCCAACGGGCAGTGCTCAAAGGGACACTCCATGAGGGCAGCACACAGCAGCCACTCCACACACCCCATAGTGCCAAATAGGGGAGGAAGAGCCATGATTGGCTGCCACGTGATCCCATTACTGATGGAAAAATGTGATGGCTGGGCCCTTACCTTTATGGCCATCTGACCAAGCTGTATAAGCCAGATTGGCCGAAGAGAACCAACGTTCTCCGAATCTGCGTACAAGCCTATTATCTATGCACCCATGGAATTTTCTTGACCAATAAACATCAGACACTTCTCAATAGAATTTGGATAATGTCAAGGAGGGATTCCAATGCTTGGCCTTTCAATAACACAGTATTCACAACAGTTTTGATGGCAAATTATTCTTTTAGAGATTTACTCTGTTTATATGTGTCTTCAAGTCACCTGTTGACTTATGGCGAATTTATGAATTTCAAGGGGTTTTCATAGAGTCCTTCCAAACAGGACGTATATCCCAGAATCTGATCCCATATTTTCTGTTTCTCCCACATTATCTGGCACTGTGGACACATATAATCCAGTTTAAAGTTGAAAACCTGGTATCAGATCCCAGGAGTCTGTCTGGAAGAGCCCTTAGATAAGGGATACTCAAGGTAATTTTGACAGTTCCTTGAAGTATACTCTACAGCAGTGGTTCTCAACTTGTGTCCTCAAGTGTTTTGGCCTACAACTCCCAGAAATCCCAGCCAGTTTGCCAGCTGTTACGATTTCTGATCGTTGAAGGCCAAAGCATCTGCAGATCCACAGATTGAGAACTACTGCTTTACAGCACTTGGTATCCATTGGCAATCTCCCACCAAAGTACAAACCAGGACTGACCCAGTTTAGTTTCCAAAATCAGGCAGGATATGATACCTTTAGGATATTTACTAGACTGTCAATTAAAATAGGAGAATCTGTATCCTTTCAAATCCTAGAGTCAAAGAATAGAAGCACAGAGTTGGAAAAGACCCCACAGCCATTCAGTCCAAACTCCTTCTGCCACAAGGGAAGACACAATCCAAATTTTCCTGATAGGTGACCATCCAAGAGAGTCCACTGGATCCACACAGGCAGTAGCATCTTTCATTGTTGAATAGCTCTTGCCGTCAGGTGGCATCTCTTTCCTGTGCAGGACAGGATTTTTTTTTCTTATGCAGACTTCAAACAGATGCTGTGTTTACCCTCTAGTTTACTCTCTAGGCCACAGGCCTGTTTTCTATTTACTCTTGAGGTGCAAACCAAAAAACCTCTTTCGAAATATAGCTTGCTACAACTGCAGCCAGTTTTGCAATAGTCACCACGCAAGAAGGATTTGTGACAGAAGGAAAGGGCATTGAAAAAGAATAAAAGTGTAACCAATTCTTCTATTTGAGTGAGATGGTTCAACATAGTTTTCTATAGTTTTCTACATTGCTATA
The DNA here is from genome assembly GCA_030556195.1 of Anolis apletophallus. Taxonomy (NCBI): domain Eukaryota; kingdom Metazoa; phylum Chordata; class Lepidosauria; order Squamata; family Anolidae; genus Anolis; species Anolis apletophallus. Next base: position 133,854,799 of record JARBWK010000009.1, on the reverse strand, counting down.
ACTATTTTTGGACTACATGCCTTTGTACAGTAAGGCTTTTTAGGTGGGAGTATGTCTTCTAGGAAGTGGACATGCCCAAAATGAATATACTAATCCTGTCTGTACGGTCGATGGCCATAATGAGCAGTAATAAATTGAAAGGGTCAATTGTTTTACTATAACCTGTGCCTGGAAATAACTAGAAACAGGATATATTTATCACCCAGTGGCTTCAGTGACAAAGCTCTAAGACTGGGCATAGGTCTTTCTCTTTTATAAAGTAAGATTCTATACATGTAGGTTGTTTCTAATGGTGACGACTTCGCTGTGTTCTGTGTCAGCAGCCAAGGGTCCCTCTCAACAATAAAGTCTGGGTGCCCAATCTGCCTGGACATGGTGCACAGTAGTGATTCCTTGTCACAACGTTCTGCCCACTTTCCATCTTTGCCTTCAATACCACATGGTGCAGAAGGTCCCACATTGAAGCCAGCACAGTAAAATCCTCATCATTACAAAACCATTTTTAAAAAACTTTATTTGTGCTCAGAGTAAAAACATTACAGTGTTCCCTCATTTATCTCAGGTGTTCCATTCAAGGAACGCTCGCGATAAGTGAAAATCCGAGGTGTAGGGATGCCTGGCTGCTGCTGAAGACTGAGGGAGGAGGGTGCCTGCCTGGTCGAGACCTTCTTTACCCCTACCGAATGTGGCCCTTGTCCTCCCGAACCTGTCCCCTCCGCCTCCAGCGAAGGAGCAAGGCCCGGTAGCCCTCCACCTCCACCAAGGTCATCCCTTCCCTTCCTGGGGCAGAGTTCCATTCCGCTCGCTCCAGATCCGGGCCTCTCCTCCTTCCCCACCTCCTTCTCCTCTTCCCTCCCAGCCTCACTCGCTCACCGAGACGCACCGCACCACCGCCGGGAAGGGCCTCATCGCTGCAGAGCACTGAACCCTCTTCCCCCAGTCATCATCATCATCAGTGGCTGCAGTCCAAGGAGCCACTGGAGCAGGAAGGAGGAGGCGGCATGCTTCCCTCATTCTCGGTGGCGGCCTTCTCTCCACCTCTTTCCCCAACTCAGCCAACAATAAATTAAGTCCACATAAAGCAAACCGCAAAACAGCGAGGGAACACTGTATTTCTAGAGATTTGCTAAGCCCTCCAGGCAGCTCTATGATGTCTTTCCCATGGAAGTTGCATTGCAAAACCTAGCAAATCCCTAGAGATTATGCCTCTGGACAAATCCCTAGGTCCTCCAATGCAACTCTATGGAACCCTGTACAGGAAGTAAGGTACTTCAATGGCATTCAGTCATATCTGTAGTTTCACATAACTGTTGTCCAGTCAGGAATATTTCCCCCATGGATACTCCACTATCTTAATTCACAAAAACCTGACCCTTCGAACAAAGAAGGGAAGAACTGTACATCATTCTGCATTTATGAGACCCACTGCATACTAAATTAACATAAGTGCAAGGCAGAAGATGGGGCCTCCACCATACCATAAATCAAATTTTTTTTATTTATTTATTCACATTTATCTACCGCCCCCCCCCCCCAAGGCTCGGGGCGGCTCACAACAATCAGTTGTTACATAGTAAAAACAGGCATATATAAAACACAATACAACAACAGATAAAAACAGCCATTAAAACAGCATATAAGATGGCAATAGTCAAACACTATACACAGGAGCAGCAACCACAATTACAGGAGGCTATTCGCACACAGGTTATCCAGATCCGTAGGTCTGCTGGAACAACCAAGTCTTACAAGCCTTCCTGAAAGGGAGAAGGGCCTGGATAGCTGCCTGTTGCTGCCTGTTGCATGTAAATCAGGATTACACAAGGTGTTCAATCAAAATCCATACAAATATGAGAAATGCAAATAGCAGTGGTTATAATACATAAATAAACAAACTGTATTTATACCCCACCACCATCTCCCCAAAGGAACTTGAGGCGGCTCACAAAAGCACTCAATAGTGCAAACACACAAAATGCAAGTGCATTAACAATGGCACAACAGCAATAACAAATAGCACAACACCATAAAACCCCACTAGTAAAAAATTCAATAAAATGCAATCATAGCAGCAGATATAAAACAACGGCAATCAATACCAGTTCCATGAAGTGCAAGGTGAAATAATCACTAAGTCCTCGAGTACAATCATTAAGGACTCCTAAACAAGGTCAAAGACCTGTTTGAACAGCCATGTTTTAAAATTTGTTTGGAAAACTTGGAGAGCGGGGGCTAATTTAATCTCTATAGGGAGGGGATTCCAAAACGGGGTGGCCACCACGGAGAAGGCCTTCTCTCTTGTCCCCACCAACTGTGCTTGAGATGTAGGTGGGACCGAGAGGTGGGCCTCCCTGGTAGATCTTAGAGCTCATGTCAATAAGGCAGTGGGTTAGTGAGGTTAGTGGGGTTTATGTCAGTAAAGCAGTGAATCTGTTCTGGGCTTTGGCACAAACTTTAAAGAAGAACCAGAGGTGTGGCTGCCTCTCTCCAAACTAGCTTTTACACCTTGCAACAGCATTTAATATTCAAATTAAAAACAAAGGACCTTTATGACCTGCCTTTGAAGATGATGCAAATCCAAATGAAAAAGGAGTGCTTTAGCTGTATCTTTTATAGTTGCAGTACCCCCCTCTTCCTTATGCAAAATCTTTTTCAAAGGTGTATTGCACTTTTTTACCTGCAAAAGAGGCCTCTGCACTCCAAGCATCTTCATGGTGTCAGCATTGGCCAATACTTTCAGTGGGTCAGTTATTTTGGTGACCCCTTCTATTTCCTTGTTGATTTCTCCCAAGACTTGGCTCAGAAAGATGTTCTTGATGTACATGGTGAGGAATTCCCGGAGGGGACACTGCTTGGTTGGACTGAGACCCAAAGCATGCTCAATCTCTTGAATAAATCTGAAACACATTAAAAGAGCGCAGACTGATATTAGCATCTTGTCCAAGAACTAAAACAAAGTCCTCAATATGGAACTGAAACAGCTCAAAGTTTAAGAAAGGAACTCCTTAAAAAAAAAACCCATCCATTCCCAATCGGCGATTTGAGCTTGAATTGATACAATAGGGTTGAGGGGGGAGTTATATGGCACAGTAGGGGACATTAAAGTCATCCATGGCACTAGAATTGTATTCACTTGCAACAGCTTCCTTCATCAAATATTTATTAGTGCTCAGTAAAATGAAGAGAAGGTTAAGAGGGGACATGATAGTCATGTTTAGTCATCAAATTGAGGAGGCAACAAGCCTGTTTTCGTTTGCTACAGAGACCAAGACACAACGGGGCAATTGATTCAACCCACAGGGAATTAGATTCCACCTAAACCTTTGGGAAAACATCCTGTTTTCTACATGGAACACTTTGAAAAACAAGCCCTGGTAATATCAACAAAAAAGCCTACAATATGGTTCAGATATGTGGGTGACACCTTCAGCATTTGGAGCCACGGAGAAGGAGAACTCAACAAGTTCCTGGACCACCTGAACAGCATCCACCCAAACATCTAATTCACAATGGAAAAAGAAAAAAACGGCCATTTCTAGATGTCCTAGTCATCCGCAAATCCAATCTTGGGTTACACAGTTTACAGAAAACCAACATGCATGGATAGATACCTACATAAAAACTCCAACCATCACACAAGTCAAAGAAGAAGCACCATTAAAGCCTTGGCAGACCGTGCAAAAAGAATCTGCGAACCCCACCTCCTCCAAGGTGAACTGAACCACTTAAACTGGGCTCTACAGACCAATGGAGTCTCCACCACAGACATCAGAAGAGCTGCAAAGCCATGAGAGTAAAGACAAAGATCTCCCAGAGGAGAAGTGATATTACCATACATCAAGGGAACCACTGACTACATAGGGAAGCTGATGAAGAAACACAACTTACAAACTACAACAACCCATCCTGTCAATAACAATGCTCTACTTTGGATTATGGTGGAGTCTCCTTCTCTGGAGGTTTTCAGATAGAGACTAGATAGTATTCTGTTGGGAGAACTTCGACTGTGTGTTCATGAATGGGATTAGACTGGATGGCCCTTGGGATCCTTTCCAACCTTATGATTCTGTGATTCTGTCTCCCATTTGGTCCAGTGCAATCCCAATATTTGCAGATAGTTCTCCTTAATACTATTTTATCAAGAAACAGAAACCTCCAGATGTAAATTTATAAGGGATTCAGAGTCTTTTTTCCCTGCAATTCCCATTGAACCTGTATCAGGCAGCAGAGGAAAATGGAAGCAAAATCCCATAAAGCTAAAAGGGAAAAAGAGACCGATATGCTGTGGGGCCTTTTTTCCATGTGAGAGAGCATGTGGCAAGTCAAGAATGGAAAATTCCCTCCAGGCATGGTAATTACACTTCTTTAACATAACAACAACATTGCTCATTCTTGTAAAATGCTAAGGAGATTTCTGCAAATCAAAATGCAAAGAAAGGTACATCTCCGAATTGTTGGACAGTGATCTCACCAATGAAGTGTGTATGTATGTATGTGTGTGTGTGTGTAAAGATAGATAGACAGACAGACAGACAGGGGGGATAAGGAGTCTGCTTGCTTCCTTCTGTGCTGTTATGAAATATCTGAAAGCAAAAAAATCTGGGTACAAGCTCCAAAGATACAGAAGGGAAAGCTAAAAATCTCCATCTCATATCCAATTCAGAAGGAAGCACTTGCCAAGTGATATACAAATTTAACTTGTTTTATCTTTCTAGGAAAGCATTCAAGGTGATTTGTGACTACAATTAAGCAGTCCCTCTAGACAGAAAAGCACTTTAGGTAAAAATCAACTCTCTTTTCTTTATTTTTGTGCAAATGACAAGTCACTGCGTATGCGGGAAAGCACACACACACATGTACTGTACATTCCAAACAGACTATTATTTCCTAAAAGTTTAACTCCCAACTTTATTGCCACAGTTAGTTTGTTATAAAGATGAGACAGCTAAACATATACCGTAGAATGGTTCAGGAATACAGTCTTTGGCAGAGAAGAAGTCTGGTTTTGCTTTTCATTGTGATACTTCTTACCCAGGAAATATGTAAAACAAAGGGCAACTCTGTAAAAATTCAGCCAAGGAATACCACTTCTTTCCTGATTTAAAAAATGGGTCTGAAACAGCTCCCTGGCTGACAAGGCCTTTGGACCATATTTTTCATAGAACATTAAAAAACAGACAGGCTAGCACAGCATGTTAAACCACCAGCTACAGAAGATCCTGCCGACCTGAAGGTTGGCAGTTCAAAACCCGGGCCGGGGTGAACTCCCATCATCAGCCCAGCTTCTGCTCATCTAGCAGTTCAAAAACAACAATGTAGGTAGATAAATAGGTACTGCTTTGGCGGGGAGGTAAAAGGTGCCCTGAAAAACATGCTGGCAAAAATCTGATCAGGAAAGGCGTCCATGGACGACAGACTTCTGGGTGTGGAAAACGAAACAACACCACCTTCCCATGACTGAGTCGAGCACAGATGGATGCCAGAGATGAAAAGAGGGAAGCCTTGCCTCTGTTTATGTAGTGTCTGTCTCTGTCAATTGTACAACAACATTGAATGCTTGCCATATATGTACTTGTAATCCGCTCTGAGTCCCCTCAGGGAGATAGAGTGGAATATAAATAAAGTGTGTGTGTATATATATAAATGTGTATGTGTATGTGTGTATACACACACACACACACACGCACGAGGGTATTCAATCTACATTGCAGCAAACTCCAGGCACGACTCCCTGAAAAACAGCCTATATTCTGCTGGCTCCCAGACTCTGGACTTCAAGATGTTTTGGACCTCAACCTTCTCAATTCCATACTGTGGGCCAAGTTGGCTGGTTTTACTGGGAGTCGATGTCTAAAACACCGAAGGACCAATGTTTGGGAGCCATTGCTATATTTTAGGATGGAAATGAAAATCCCTATAAGTCACACCTGATGCACTTATGTCCTGAATCCACCTGACCTTCTTCTGCTCTTTGTTCTTGGTCAAATCATCCTTTCCTTTACCATTTCTGATAGAAGAATTTGGTATTTTGAAATATTTACTAGGAAACACTTTCAAATGTCAATGAGCCACCCTTTGGTAAGCAAAGGCTTATTGAGAACTGATTGTCAAAATAGGGTACGATTGAGCAGCTATAGTAATGACTAACAAATTCTACCATGAACTGGATTTTTCTTTGCAGTCCACTACAACAATAATGTTCAGAGCCACCGACTGCTAGATTCAAGACTACTGAGATCTACTTTGTTTTTACTAGAATGCCAGAACACCAGAGTCAAGGACAAAAGAGCAGTGAAACTCATCTTTAGAAAGAAAGGATGGGATGCTTTCGAGCACCCACTCAACCCAGGAATGTTTTTCCTCAAGCTATTTTAGGGGAAAATTAGCATCTTAATCCCCATATGTATTTGGCTATTTCTCTCCTTAAACAGTAAAATTATCTCAAGGAATTTACTAGATGCTCCAAAATTACTTTATGGTAACTTCTGGGGGCTGGGCTTAGCACAGCAGATTAAACTTCTGTGCTGCAGAAAAATCCTGCAGATCAGAAAGTCAGTAGGTCGAGCCCGGGTCAGTATGAGCACCCACCGTTAGTTCTAGCTCACCTGCCCATCTAGCAGGTCGAAAGCAGAACTGTGAGTAGATAAAATAGGTACAGCTTTAGCAGAGAGGTAATAAAGGTGCCCTTAAGGACATCAACCAGAGGAAAGCTCCTCGGCATATAGAAGATGACGCAACAGCACCCCCTGTGACCGGGGTTGAGCACAGCCTCCAAGATGCCAGAAATAAGAAGGGAAAAACTGCCTTTATCTCTGTTTGTGTTGTATGCCCCTTTATGTTGTGTGCCCTTGTTAACTATAAATCAGCATTGAATGTTTGCGGGATGTGTGTTCTGTAAAGCCGCTTTGGGGCGAGAACGGCGGGGTATAAATACTGCAAATAAATAAATAAGTAAATAAATATACTATCGAATGGGATGGAGGACCTAGAAAACTTTTTACACTGTATCAGAGTGTATTGCTTCCATTATGGTCTCTGCACATTGTCCTGAAAAGCTGTAAAGGGCGAAAGTGCAGCTTAGGAATGTGATAAGGATGTGACCGGGGCCTCTTTCTTGCTGCAGGTCCCCCCTCCATTCGCCTTGCACACCTTTGTTAGACCTAAACTAATCTCACGGAGGCTCTAGAAGCTTCAGAGCATACTGACGATTAAACATATATAAGTATAATGAACATAAGACACCTACAATACTGGATGCACCAGAAATCATCTGCTACTGAAGGTACGCTTACCGAGAAGACACTAAAAGGAGAAATGTACGGCATTCAGAGAAAAACTAGACCCTGGGGATATGAGCTACAGTACTATCACTTACTGTAGAACAGATATGGCTCTTAAGAGCAAGCTGGTGACAAATACCTTATTGCATGCAAAGATAAACCATTTTGTCTCTATTGAGTGCTCCCCAATTTCCTGGGTTTCACGCTCCCTTTTAGCAGTGTTCACTCTAGTTTTACTGCCATAATCCATCATGTACCTATTCCCTTGAGTCCAACGTCTTGTTGACGGATAACTACCATTTTATGCCACCCACTTTGGGGTATTGTGATGAGGAGGCATGGGGCAGCAGATAAGGCACTGACAGGCCCCACTCCAATTCTGCTGTGACTGCTAAGGGAGATGGAGAAGAGTCAGGCACAGCCCCATTGTGCCTTGACTCCAAGAGTCGATAAGAGCCATTGCTCCAGTCTCTGAGTGGAGGAGAAAGTAGCCAAGACTTGCTGTACTTGATTTTTGCCCAACCATCCTTTTTTCCTTCATGTATCTAATTTTCAACGCTTTCAACAGCGCTGTCTTCTCACAATCCTAAATATACACTGGACCGACTATGTGACTAATGTTGCTGTCCTTGAGCAAGCAGGGATCACCAGCATTGAGGCCATGCTACAGAGAACTCAGCTGCGCTGGGCAGGGCACGTCCCTAGGATGGAGGACCACCGCCTCCCAAAGATACTACTCTATGGTGAACTTGCCACGGGTCAGAGCAAGAGAGGCGCCCCAAAAAGAGATATAAGGACTCCCTGAAACAACATCTCAGGCTCGGCCAGATTGATCACCAACAATGGTCCACCTTGGCCTCACATTGGGAAGCATGGAGACGCACTATCCACAATGCCTCTTTCGAGAAGACACACCGAATGGGTCTCAAAGAGAAACGACAACGCAGAAAGAACCACAACTTGGAAACAACATCAGCCAAGGAGACTTTCTGCTGTGCTTTCTGCAACCAAACTTGCCTATCTCAGATTGGTCTTTTTAGTCATCAACATGCTTGTAAAAAGCGTGGGATGAGTCCTTCCTAATAATCTTTGTTCGTGAAGTAATGCCGAGAGAGAATTCTAATTTTCAAAGGACGAATCTTCCTTGAGTCCATTTTGTGTCCTCAGCGTAAGGATGCATTTAAAAGAAAGTATGGGTGGGGGGAGGAAAGTCCTGTTGTGTCATTTTTGTATTCAGGGTTTACATTTCCCTCTTGTTTGCCTAGGTTTCTTGTTTTACCTGCTATTACTTTGTTGTTTACTAAATGCACCTTTCATGATCGGTTAGCAGTGCCTTTCTGAAGTGTTCTCGAAAAGGACAGAAGCCGAGTTTGGAAGTTAATGGAGAAAGTGTGGAGACATAGGATGGTTTGAAGAGGCCTTGGGGATGCAGGAAGCATTTCAAGACTGGCGTAATATGAAAGCTACCGATTTTCGGAAGATGCGAGCAAAGGACTTGAGCGGGTTCGGTTTTAAGGAGAAATCTTCTGGCAATTGTAGTGCATCAAGACAGCCCTTGTAGTAGAGCTTATCCATCTTTTCAAACCCATCCCTTTGACCAGCAGAAGGCCGAGCATCACATTATTAACAACAATAAACCATCATAGAACATAAAAACCAAATGGACTCTGGGGAGCAACATGCGATTGCAATTTTAGCTAAACTGAGTGGTAACTAACCTCAAGTGCTTTGGCTCATTGAGGTTTTTCAAAATACTGTCATCGTGCTATTTTTAAAAATAGCAAGCATGACAAGAAAAGCCACAATCCCATGCAGAGCAAAGCAGGTTTAAATCCCATAATATACAAAGAACTCAATTGTGCTAAAATATGTTAGATTTGAATGGAGCTGCAATACACGGTCTGCTTTCTGAAATGTGCTTAATGCTGGTTAATCTTTGATGGAAAAGAAAGACTGGCAGTTTCCAAATGGAGGATAATCCACACAGTGAAAGACCCTGTACTTTGTGAACGTCAGTCTACACTTGTTTCATTCTTTCAGGTGGGAATGAGAGCCTGTGGAAAATTCTTGTCGCCTGAGAAAAGAGTAAGCCGTTTTCCACCAGCATTAAGGGAGTTTTCGCATTTCCAAAGATAGTTTTTGAGCAAATTGGCTAAATTGCACAAATTGCATAGCTAAAATACAGCAGCTGCTGCTGTCTCGAGGCATAGATTTTTCAAAATCAGAGGTATTGGAAGGGTGGTTTAGGCTTTTTTCATCATTTCCCTGGGGTAAGGGGCACAAGACACCCACAAAAAGTAAAAGTCATGAATAAATCAATTCATTTCTTATTTTCACCTGAAAGAAGACCTACCTAGGGATCTCTAGGTCTCCTAGGACAACTCTATAGGCCAGAGGTTTACCATACAATCAGTCTGAAGGGCCTACAAATGCCAACAGATGTATCAAGAGATTCCAAGAGAGAACATAGTGATCGTATCCACAAGTAATAAAATTGCAAAATTGAAACCCACAAATGTGGAGGGTCAACTGTACAGTGTGATCCACATATCTGTTCCAAGACACCCGTTGATACCTGAAACCTCGGATAACACCAAACCCTATGTTTTGACTATACTTTGGCAACTTGTGGCCCAGTTTACCTGTCCGAACGTATCTCCCGCTATGATCCACCTAGGGCCCTAAGATCATCCGGGGAGACCCTGCTCGTTGTCCACCCATTATCGCAATTGCATCTGGTGGGGACAAGGGACAGGGCCTTCTCTGTGGTGGCCCCTCGGCTTGGGAACTCCCTCCCAAGTGAAATTTGATCTGCTGCATCCCTCTTGACCTTCCGGAAACAAGTGAAATCCTGGCTATGGGATCAGGCCTTTGTAGATTAGGTTGACTTGCTGACATGATGACTTTTATAGAACTGACTGACTGCCCCTCGGATGATGATTCAAACCAGTGATTGCTGACTGCTTGATTGGTTTTATATTGTTTTATACTGTTTTATTGCCATATTGCTGTTAAATTGTATTTTTATGTTTCTGGTATGGGCACTATGGGGTGCCATTTTGTTAGCCGTCCTGAGTCCCTCTGCGGAGGTTGAGATAGGATGGGATATAAAAGCCCGAAATAAATAAATAAAAAACACCAGAGAATAACACTTGAGGGAGGCCAACAAACACTTCCAGAAGGAACTGTTTTTTGGAGCGTGGGTAAATGAAACTGTAGATATCAAATGTGCAGATATGGGATCATAGTGTAATTTTCTGCAGATACATTTTTGTGCATACAGAAATAATAATACTTTATTTATACCTCGCCACCATCTCCCCAAATAAAAATGCTTAGCAATAACATAGTGATGCAATAAAATAATGGCAATAATATAAAAACAACGTATATAATACTAAAAGAATTAAGCAAAGGTGAGCTGGGCCAAATGCGAAGGGTAAAAATTGTAAGATGATAAATGATAAACCAAAGAAACAATAAACCAAAGCAAAGCACTCCTTTTTGAAGTCTTCTACTGAAAATGGAAATTCCTGTTATGGTTGACAATTTATTGGCATCCTGTCATGATGTATCTAGAAAGCCTTTCTATACAGACAATGAGAAATATTGTAAGTATCCAACATTTACAGGAGGAGGAGCAAGCTTGTTTTCAGTTGCTTCTGATTTCAATTTCCAAGAAAGAAGAGTCCAGCAAAACATTAGGAAGAGCTTTTTGACTGCGAGAGCTGTTTGACAATGCAATTGACTGCCTTGGGGGTCTTTGACTAAAGGCTGGATGGACACCCTTAAGGAGTGCTTTTGGTATTTATTTCTTCATGGCAGGTGTGGGCCTTGGTAGTCCTTGCGGTTCCGTTCAACTCTGTGATTATATTACTCTTTACATAATGAGTATAAATAATCAAAACACGAATTGAAATGCACTGAAAAATCGTAATAAGTTTATTGAATTTTTTTGGGATGCCTTTTAAATTACTCAAATGTTTTGCCCAAGAAAGAACCCCTGAATTTGCTTAAATTTCACTGTTCAGACAAATGACTTCCTGGAAAAAACCCAATAATGTTTGCGAAGGTAAAAGGTAGTAGGAGAAGAGGAAAATGAGTAGATAGACTCAACCAAGGAGCCCAAGGTCATGGTCTTGCAAGGTGACTTGGAGGTCCTCCAATCACAGAGTCATCCATTCAAAGTTGACTTGATGGCAATTAACGCCAAAATAAAAACATTTGGCAGGCATCCTGTATCATGCAACCTAAACCTATATATCCATTGCAGCTGCTAAAGAAGATTGTTGAATCTGGCAAGGGAGAGTGAGGCATTAGCGTGTTTGCTAAATGCTTAGGATTCTGCTGAGCTCTGTATGATGATAAAATGGAGAGAGCCCTTCTGAGAGAATTAGTTTTGGAACTGAATAGATCACAGTCCAAGAGATAAGGGGGAGAAAGAAAGATAGAGCTGTGGAGGAAAGAGGGAGACGTGCAAAGTTCAAAACATTAACTGCATACATTGTTGTCTAAGCCATCTAAATAAATAAATATCTGGTTGCCACTGCGGGAAACTAAATGCTGAACCAGATCGCACGTTGATCTGATTCAGGAGAGCTCTTACGTTCTTACAGTCCGCATATCAGATGTTTCGAAACTGGTAATAACACTTACCGGAATGTACAATGGTGCAAATTGGCCAAGATAATGGAAGGTCACCCGATTGTGTATCTCTCCGAAGAAGAGGAGCTGAATGGAAACTGGCTTACACAAGCTGTGGAAAAAGGCTTGATGTCGGTTGTTAAGAGCCGCAAGGCATTCTTGGTCACTGAGGAGTCTACTTTCTCAATCCCCCCTCTCGGGATTACTTCGCGAACGAAGATTCTTAGGAAGGACTCATCCCACGCTTTTTACAAGCGCGTTGATGACTAAAAAGATCAATCTGAGATAGGCGAGTTTGGTTGCAGAAAGCACAGCAGAAAGTCTCCTTGGGTGATGTTGTTTCCAAGTTGCGGTTCTTCCTGCGTTGTCATTTCTCTTCGAGACCCATTCGCTATGTCTTCTCGAAAGAGGCCGCAGCATTGTGGATAGTGCGTTTCCATGCCTCCCGATGTGAGGCCAGGGTGGACCATTGTTTGTGATCAATCTGGCTGAGCCTGAGTTGTTGTTTCAGGGAGTCCTTATATCTCTTTTTGGGGTGCCTCTCTTGCACTGACCTATGGCGAGTTCACCATAGAGTAGTATCTTTGGGAGGCGGTGGTGTCGTAATACAGAGACCAAGGAAGCCAAGCCCAAGGATAAAAAGGTGGTCCTCCATCCTAGAGACGTGCCCTGCCCAGCGCAGCTGTGTTCTCAATAGCATGGCCTCAATGCTGGTGATCCCTGATTGCTCAAGGACAGCAACATTAGTCACATAGTCGGTCCAGTGTATATTTAGGATTGTGTGAAGACAGCGCTGATGAAAGCGTTCGGGGAGTCATAGGTGTTGGCGATAGGTGATCCATGTTTCAGACCCATAGAGTCTGTTGTCCTCAATCCAACAGAAAAATAAACAGATTGTAATCACAAAATGCTCAAGAACGGCCATTCTCTTCTTGGCCTGAACCAAGTTTTTTCTGTGGCAATGCATTGGATTACTAAATATTCCAGTCCCACTAGCTCACTTACCTGCAGCCCAATTCTACATCTCCCCTACCCAGCATTATCACCAGACAGAACAATTCCCCTGTCCGTACACTCAATCCGTTTCCATTAGCCTTAATGAGAGTCAAGCACGAGCACCGAAGGATGAAAGGACTTCATAAAAAAAGAAGGAATTGGCTCTTGGTAAAGCTAGTTTTCGGTCCACTTCTCCTACCAGAGGAAACTGTCATTAAAAGGCTGTGGCCCAGGTGCTGGCACAAATGGCTTCCATTTAAACAGCATTCCTCTTAAGACTCTTTGAAAGTAGGGTTGGAGGCAGCTTCATTACAGAAGTAATGGAGCCTGCAGAGTGAAATCAGTGCCTTGCAAATGGGAGCAAGGTCCAACCTGGATATTTCCCAAGCAGTACAGTTTCCATTGCTCCCCCCCCCCTTCTTCCCCAGTAAAGAGATAGATTGCCATCTGCACCATCGCTGAATCCCTTCGGTAGCAGATGCGCTTCAAGGTGGAGGCACTAAGGATGGAATAGAAGATCCAACACCAATGATGGGCAAACAAAGAAAATCTAAGTGTATTCTTGCCAATAGATTTCAGTAAGAGGAACCTCTCGATAGGCATGCAAAGAGACAGAATGGGGGATGCATGCTCAAGAGAAGGACGTGTGAAAAAGATCGTGGATTCCTCATGGACAACAAGTTAAACATGAGGCAACAATGTGATGCGGCGGCAAAAAAATCCAATGTCTAGATCCAGGGAAGTCATGCTACCCTTGCTGTATTCTGCCTTGGTCAGACCACACCTGGAATACTGTGTCCAATTCTGGGCACCACAGTTGAAGGGAGATGTTGACAAGCTGGAATGTGTCCAGAGGAGGGTGACTCAAATGAGAACAAACCGTATGAGGAGCGGCTTAAAGAGCTCGGTATGTTTAGCCTGCAGAAGAGAAGGCAGAGAGGAGACATGGTGAGGGCCATGGATAAATATGTGAGGGGGAGTCATAGGGAGGAGGGAGCAAGGTGCCCTGGAGACAAAGATGCTGAACAATGGTTTCAAACTACAAGAAAGGAGATTCCATCTGAACATTAGGAAGAACGTCCTGATTGTGAGAGAGAGCTGTTCAGCAGTGGAACTCTCTGCCCCAGATTGTGGTGGAGGCTCCTTTTTTGGAGGCTTTTAAGCAGAGGCTGGATGGCCATCTGTCAGGGGTGCTTTGAATGCGATTGTCATGCTTCTTGGCAGAGGGTTCGACTGAATGGCCCACAAGGTCTCTTCCAACTCTATGATTCTATGATTCAAAGAATAGTCTCTATTCATTCCCATTTCTCAACTGAAAAATGGATTTCCCAACAGTCTGGAAACCCTTCTGGGAAGAGTAATAATGACTGAAAGTTTTCCGCAGTCCGCCCCCCTCCAGTATTGAAACACGAAGTTACCTGTGCAGAAAATACTGTTTCCTATGAAACAGCTTTGGAGTGAAATAATAAAAAATAATCATTTCTGCAACCACTTTTACTAAAGTGGCTTAAATACCCCCCACCCCGCATAACATCGTTTATTCAGGATAGTGATAATCATTGCTGTAATATGACAGAAGTGAAGGTGACAGATATCACAGAGCATTACAAATTGCTTAAAACTAACAATAATACAGACCATTACATTTATCTGACAATCATATTAACTAAATCTCCAGATGTTGTGGATTTTGGGTCCCAGCATTCTCAAAAGGGCATAGGTTGCAGCCTGTGTTGGACGGGGTTACACTCCCCCTGAAGATGCAGGTTCGCTGTCTGGGTGTGATCCTGGATTCATCGCTGAGCCTGGAACCCCAGGTTTCAGCGGTGACCAGGGGAGCATTCGCACAATTAAAACTTGTGCGCCAGCTGCGCCCATACCTTGGGAAGTCTGACTTGGCCACAGTAGTCCATGCTCTGGTTACATCCCGTATAGATTATTGCAACACTCTCTACGTGGGGCTGCCTTTGAAGACTGCTCGGAAGCTTCAATTGGTCCAACGGACAGCAGCCAGGTTGATAACAGGAGTGGCACTCAGGGAGCGTACAACTCCCCTGTTGTGCCAGCTCTACTGGCTACCAGTTTGCTACCGGGCTCAATTCAAAGTGCTGGTTTTGGCATTTAAAGCTCTAAATGTTTCTGGTCCAACTTACCTGTCCGAATGCATCTCTCCCTATGAACCATCTAGGTGTTTAAGATCATCCGGAGAGGCCCTGCTCTCGGTCCCGCCTGCTTCGCAGGCGCACCTGGAGGGGATGAGAGACAGGGCCTTCTCAGTGGTGGCTTCTCGGCTTTGGAACTCCCTTCCTAGTGACATCAGATCAGGCCCCTCCCTCCTGACATTTCGTAAGAAAGTCAAGACTTGGCTATTCGAGCAAGCATTCACAGACGAACTTTAATAATCGAGATCAAGGATTACTATGACGATGAAACGGAAACCGATTTTAAGATTGTGGAGCTGAGATTTGTATTTTGTAGTTTTTAACTGTTAATTTTATATGTTTTTATATGACTGTTTTTATCTTGTGATGTATTGTATATGGGCGCTTGTTGCCGCTTGTTCACCGCCTCGAGTCGCCTTCCGGCTGAGAGAGGCGGTATAGAAGCATGGCAAATTAAAAAAGAACTGTTGACCAAGCTTCTGGGAACTGAAATCCAAAACACTTCATAGGACAATGTTTGCATACCATGGAACTAAATTAATGTTAAAGGTAGCTGTAATACACTTTTTATGGACTGTGGATTTAGCTCATTTTTTCATAGCCAATAAAGTTGTATGCAGAACCGCTTTCCTTTGGTACATCCATTATTTTGTTACTATGTTACCTTTGGGAGCGCGTAATGAGAGGGACCCTCCTGGTACAAAAATCAGCTCGACACAAAAAGAAAGCGGGAGCCAAGCCCGGCTCCTCACCTGCTTTTCATGAGCATGTGGTACTCCATGCCTCCTTGCCTTGGAAAGTGTAAGTGTGTGGGGTGCAGGCCCAGAAAGCGCATGTGCATGCCTGCAGCCGAGCACCTCGCCTCTCGAGTAGAAACAGGCAAGAAGTCTTCTTAAAGCGCATGCCTGTGTTATGAATGACTTTTCAATTACTTTAAAGCATAGGTTCTTTTTATTGCAATTTCCAATGTGAGAGGGTACATCAGATTACAGAAAAACATTTAGACATATGGACATACAGATTCTATGCAGCTACACTGAATATACAATTATAAGGCTAACAAACAAACAAAGGGGAGTTACATTTTCAGTCAACATTCACACCACATGTACATGCACTCATCTTCAGGCATTCAAATATTACCGTATAATTTTCTCCCTCCTTGGGGAAGCACCTGTTAGGCCAGACCCTGCTTCTCTGCAGCCTGCCATTGCATAGTTCCATAACTTCAAAACGCTGAAATGCCAAAACTTCTTTCCCTAAGAACAATGCCAAGGACTAGATCTCTGTTTTCCATACAGTAGAACCTGACTCCCTGCACAAAATTCAAGACTCCAAAAGTGCACTTCTCTCTCTTCCCATGAAGTAAGACACCTAAACGATTTATCTTTTTCAAGGGCTCAATTTTAACATGTCAGGCCCAGCAAGAACTTTATGAATGGAGCCCATCTTAATGCAATTAACCTTTAATTACAGGCCACTGCAAATGGCATGGAATGCAACTGTGCCTTTAGAAGAAATGCCAACTCCAGGCAAACTGACCACTGGCCAGGAACTTCCAAATGGCACATACCTCCCTGGCAGACCACCCATGCGTTGAATGTCAGACACGATCAGATCAAGTCAATCTCCATCGTCCGCTCCCCTGGTGGCTGGTCCCCCTCTTCCCCTTCATCTCCGTCCCCCTCCTTTTCTAATCAGATAACAAACAGTCTAATAACTGACTGTGTGTCTGTCAATCCAATTATTTCCTATTTGGGATGTGCTGACACTCCATTAAATAAAGCAGACAGATGGCGAGATCTTTCATTATCGTTCAGTTGACTGATTAGCCGCTTATGCACAGCAAAGGGGGGGGGGCAGGAATCAATGTAATCAGGTGTTAGGCATCTGAAAGCTCCAGAGGGCAAATGCCGGAGGGTGCATGCATCAGTGGAGCCCTGCATACCAACAGGATTATAATTGAGATCTAATGCCCTCTGTGGCCCCCCGCTTAGTGCACAGGCACATCTCTGGGATGGAGGAATGAGGGTTGCCTTGGTAATTCAGCTTATTCACATACAGTTGGGTCTCCACATTGGCCGGTTGGTTTTTTTTAGTGGATTTGAGTATTCACAGATTGGATTGAAATGGCAAAACTGGAGGGTCTAGACCAGGGGTGGGCAATTACCGGTCCTCCAGGTGTTTTGGACTTCAACTCCCAGAAATCCTAGCCAGTTTACCAGCTCTTAGGATTTCTGGGAGTTGAAGTCCAAAACACCTGGAGGGCCGGTAATTGCCCACCCCTGGTCTAGATCAGTGGTTCTCAACCTGTGGGTCCCCGGGTGTTTTGGCCTACAACTTCCAGAAATCCCAGCCAGTTTACCAGCAGCTAGGATTTCTGGGAGTTGAAAGCCAAAACATTTGGGGACACACCAAGTAGCAACAGTAAGAACTGACCATGGAACAACAGACTGGTTCAAGATTAGAAAAGGTGAAAGGCAGGGTTGTACACTCTCACCCAACCTATTCAACTTGTATGCAGGGCACATCATGTAATGGGCGGGACTTGATGAATGCAAGGTGTGGGTTAAAATTGCTGGAAGAAACATTAACAACCTTAGATATGCAGATGATGCTACTTTGATGGCCGAAAGCAAGGAGGAACTGAGGAGCGTTCTCATCAAAGTGAAAGAAGAAAGTGCAAAAGCTGGGTTGCAGTTAAACATTAAAGACCAAGATTATGGCAACCAGACTGATTGATAATGGCAAACAGAGGGAGAAAACGTGGAGGCAGTGACAAGGGTTGTATTTCTAGGTGCAAAGATTACTGCAGACGGCGACTGCAGCCAGGAAATCAGAAGATGCTTCCTTCTTGGGAGGAGAGCAATGACCTATGTCAATAAAATAGTGCAGAGTAGAGACATCACACTGGCAACAAAGATCCGCATAGTAAAAGCAATGGTATTCCCCATAGTAACCTACGGATGTGAGAGCTGGACCTTAGGGAAGGCTGAGTGAAGGAAGATAGATGCTTTTGAATTGTGATGTTGGAGGAAAGTTCTGAGAGTGCCTTGGACCGCAAGAAGATCCAACCAGCCTCTACTTCAGGAAATAAAGCCCAACTGCTCATTGGAGGTAAGGTTAGTAGAGGCAAAGATGAAGCACTTTGGCCACATCATGAGAAGACAGGAAAGCTTAGAGAAGACAGTTATGCTGGGGAAAATGGAAGGAAAAAGGAAGAGGGGTCGACCAAGGACAAGGTGGATGGATGGTATCCTTGAAGTGACTGGCTTGACCTTGAAGGAGCTGGAGGTGGCGATGGCCAACAGGGAGATCTGGCGTGGGCTGGTCCTTGAGGTCACAAAGAGTCGGAAATGACTGAACGAATAAACAACAACACAGGTTGAAAAACATTGATTTTGAGATTTCTAGAGAGAGGACATCTCTAGATTCTATGGCTACTTCTAGATCTAGAACATCTCTCTAGGAAGCTCTAGATTCTATGGACAATTCTAGCTCTAGAACACATCTCTAGGAACCTTCAGATTCTATGTTCAGCTTCTACACTGTTGACCACAGGATCATGCTGGAGGATCTAGAAATTCATAGAAAGATGTTTTCTCAGGTAATTTTTTTATTCCCAAAGGGTCCTGTACACCTAACCCCAGTGGATGTGAAGGGCCTAATGTTGAAAAGAGTGTCTCAAAGCATCAGAGATGAACTAACCACTATATTAAATTGTGCAAAATGCAGCTGCTAGACTCCTCACAAAAACATCAATGAGGTGCCATATAACACCGTCTCTGCAGCGCTTGCATTGGCTGCCGGTTGAACACCCTGGTCCTAGCATTCAAGGCCTTTCGAGGTCAGGGTCCCCCATATCTAAGAGACCGTTTAATGCCACTCCACCACCAGAGACTGCCACGGTCAGCTCATGAGAATCTTCTCTATGTCCCTGGCCCTAGAGAGGTTCGTTTGGAGTCCACAAGACAGAGATCCTTCTCCATTGTAGCCCCAATCTTGTGGAACTCCCTACCGCCAGACCAAAGGGCCACTCCTGATCTACATACATTTTTAGGGGCACTTAAGACATGGTTTTTCAGAAGAGCCTATGATTGTTAGTAACAAGTGGTGACTGTGTAACCTATTTATTTTAATTGTGTAAGTCGCCCAGAGCACCTTTGGTGGAGGGCGACTCATAAGAAATAAAGTTAGTTAGTTAGTTAGTTAGTATATATCTGGCACTAGAGCTAAGGACACTAACAAGGTGGAACACATCCAGAGGAAGGTGAGTAAAATAGCAAAACGGGTCTGGAAATAAAACCCTAGTTGACTGGCAAAATATTATAAAACAACCCCCCACCCCCCAAAAAACAACCGCAAACTGAAGTTGAATTTCGTATCTGACTGTCGTAATTTATATTCTCTCAAAGTGTAAGTGGGCAAAATGTGGTCAGGAGGATGCATGCAGCCCTTTAATCTCTTATTGCAGTTTCACAGAAGTTCATAAATGACCTGCCACAGATCATTTTGCCCAATTATCATTCAAAATCATGGAGCAGCATTGCTACAATCATCTCCCACTGTTCTTGAATCTCTTCCAAATGGCTAAAAATAGGCCCAAAGTGAAATAAGATCAAGCATATCTCTGTTAATAAAGCCTCTGATAAAGCAGCGGTCTAATTCCTCCTTTCCCCTTTTTTGTATAGTTGGAGCAGTGTTTCTAAATAGGAGTTTTGGCACCAGGACGATGGTGAAGGAGGGCTGTAAAAATGCAAGTTGAAGCAGAATATCTGCAGTATACAGGGCAATAGGGCTTAGGCTGATCAAGAATGGAATTCGGCTCTATTCGAGCATCGTAACACTAGGAGATGATATTGAAAGCTGGAAAGAACATAATTTTATATTTAGGTAGCAAAAACTGTACATTTTCTCATTGAAAGCCATCCCTCAAACTAATATTTCTGTAAGATTTGGTAACAAAAGGCAAACCTACATTCGAGATAAAAGTTGAGCATGGAACAGTAATGGGGAAAAGGTACCATCTGGTGGCTTTGTCTTATCAAAAGTTGTCATGAGAATCAGATGTCAGGTTCTAACCTTCTGTATCAGATGGTTCATCTGCTCCTCTTGGGAATTGTTGCTGTTAATTTTATTTATGTATGTATGGCATCAGCATGCTTTCCTTTCAGACCCGAAAATCCTGCATCTTGATCATGAACCAGACCTTTTAAGTTACATTTAAAAAGCTAGGTAACTGAGCCAAGATATATCTACAAAGAAGGGAAAATCACTTGATAGGATTTTCCCTCTTTGAGGAGAAGTTCGTGAAATGGTTGAGAGTGAAATGTTATGAATCTATTTTTTCCCCAGTTATTCAGGTTTCCGCCATAGTGAATAATTTCCAAACCTTTAATTGAGATGTGTAAAAGTTCAACCAGATGTTTAGAAACGTAGAAAAGAAAAATGGCAGCTGATACGAATCTGTCAAATGCAAGGCCCACTTTTTATTTTGTTATAAGCCATATCTAAGCCAAGTGTCATTTGAACCTTAATCAGGCTCATTATTGAGTTGGCAAAGACAGGTGGCCCAATGGCACTGAGCAATATTGCACTTTAAAGAGAGAGGGTAAAGCCATCAAAGGCAAACAGCTGTGCCCAGCTAGGAATGAACAAGGTTTCTGTCCTGCGGAGCCCAAAGAAAAACATCAACAAAGCCTATCGCATGCCCAAGCAAAAGGCACACCTAACAAATGAAGCTGCCTAGTGTTGTTGTTGTTAACTGTTAAGTCAGCTTCAACATAGAATATAGAATCATATAATCATAGTTGGAAGAGACCTCATGGGCCATCCAGTCTAACCCCCTGCCAAGAAGAAGGAAAATCGCATCCAAAGCACCCCCGACAGGTGGCCATCCAACCTCTGCTTAAAAGCCTCCGAAGAAGAAACCTCCACCACACTCTGGGGCAGAAAGTTCCACTGTTGAACAGCTTTCACAGTCAGGAAGTTCTTCCTAAGGTTCAGATGGAATCTCCTTTCTTGTAAACAGGGGCACAGACAGCAAAGCAAACATCACAGGGGTGTTAACCTTTCCTTATGCTATCCAAAGTTTTATATACACTTAAAATGTGCCTGTTCTAACACCAAAATAGCCTCTAAACTTCTCTTTGATACAACCATATGGTATGAAAATTTGACCGTAAACCTAGACAGATTGCAAGCAAGGTTTATAAGGGATCTTCTAAATGTGCCCGTCTGCTCTTAGAAATAGGTAAATGTGCATTGAGTACCAGGGCCTGGCCTCTGGAAAATGAACCTATGGTTAAAAACAATTGTATTTAAACGGGGAACAGGTTAACTACATCACCTCCCCAATGAAGCCTCCAAACCCCTCTGGGCAAGGAGGGTTGAACAGAAAGTGGCCTCAATTAGACTATATGCAATGCATCCTTTTGGCTCCATTTGGGATTCAAAATGGCACAAGAATCCCTAAAGCAAACGTTGTGGGACATTTCCCTGGGAGAACTTTGAGCCTGCTCAAATTCACCATGCTCCCCAAGAGTCTTCAACTTGCCATACAGAGAGCCATTTAAAACATGCAAATACCGAAAAAGTCTTACAGTGATCAAGTATCACAAACTATTTACAAAGGTAAGATTTCCTCAGAGCTGCAAAGAGGCAGATTGTCTGGAACTCCTTATGCCCAAAGACTACGCCTCTGTGAAGGAAATGAAGTAGAAACTATAGAGCACATTTTATTGAAGTGCCACTATTACACAGTGCAACATAGCCTACTTTTATCCAATTTTGTCCCACATGACCAGCCACCCCCCGCAGGGGATTGTTTTATATCTTTTAGAGGACAAGTGCCACAGCGTGACCCCCAAAGTTGCAAAATTCCTCGCAGTAGCAACAAGGCTGAGAAAGAAACTAACCTCGGATAGGGGTATTACTTGAAACTATGTACAGTGTTCCCTCGCTACTTCGCGGTTCGCTTATTGCAGACTCACTGTTTCCCGGATCTCAAAAAATATAAATTTAAAATATATATCACAATATTTTTGCTGTTTTGTGGGGTTTTGCTGCCGCCACTCTCTGATGCGCTTTCGCTCCTCAGTCCTCCCTCCCCCCAGCCTTGAAGGGCCTTTCCTTCCTTTCCTTCACTTTATTTTAAGTTTATAAAGACTTAAAATAGTGTAAAACTAGTAAAAGAATGTATAAATATTAAAATAAATAGAGCATTCCTACATCGCGGTTTTTCACTTATTGAGGGAGGTCCTAGAACGTAACCGCAGCAATAAGTGAGGGAAGACTGTATACTAATTTTGGACAATGAGATGGGATAATTTTTAATGACTGTTTGTTGTAGCAGCAGTTCTCGTTTGTGCCTGGAGAACAGGGGCTAGGACCCGGGGTTCCATTGGCATTGGGGCCTGCAGCTGCAGAGACAGATTCAGAAGAGGATTTGGAAGGGTGGGAAGGACAGTTTCCCATCAGCGGGCCTCCTTCGCCCACAGAAAGTTTGGCATGGGAAGAGCTGTGTTTTGACCCTGACGTAGACATAGATAACCAGGTGCAGATGGAAGATAGCGATAGTGGGAGTTATGAGCACCCGGGGGGAAGAGGGTCACAGGAGCTTCTGAGTGAAAACATGGATGAAAGCGCCTGGGAAGATTCTAGGGAGGAGAGCTCTCATGTAGATAGTGACCCAGCTGCTGAGAGACAAGGTCGAACCTTTGATAGGAGAAGTAGCATTGAGTCTGGGAGAAGGGGATGGCACCGCAGCCTAGACAGGCCGAGGTCCGTCAGCAGAGATTGGAGACGACGCGGCCTAGAGCGTCGGGGACCTCGGCCGAACGATTAAGTAGAGCAAGCGTGGGAACGCATCCCCAGTGCTTCGGCCACGTCTCTTCTGAGTAGACGTGTTAGCGAAGTGGATCCACGGAGCTGAGCTGGCTCGTGGTCACCAAGTCTTGCCTTGCATTCACCTTGCCTTGTTCCTGTTTCCGCATTGCCTTGCGGAGCCTTGCTCAAGCCTTGCAATAGCCTTTGGATTATTTTGTCAAGCTGTTTTGGACATTGTTGCTTCAAGCTTTTGATTGCATTTATCTCTTCTATGGACAATTTACCTTTTGGACTGTTTTTATATTCAATAAAGTAGTTAGCCTTCAGTCCGTCTCTGTGTGTGTGATTAAGGGGCCGGTCAAGTCCGTGCATTGTGACATTTGTTCACTGATGGGACCATAATATTTTGTTGATTGATACATAAAAATGCAATTTAAGAAAAAAAAAACCCTAGAGAACCTATCTTGGTTGTAACTTGGGGACTGTCTGTACAGTGTCCATTTTGATTACCAACTAAACTAAGGGATAGAAAAAAATCCACCTATTTTGAAGTCTTTTTCATTCACTTTAACACAATATAAAGTTGTCTGGGGCCATTATTTTTTGCTTTCTTAATGTTCAGCTGTATTCCTACTCCTTGCTGTTGAAATGGAAGAGTTACGATGGAAGTCTTATAAGATCCAGAGGAATAGTGGTGGTTAAGTGATAATTATTTACCTTGTGTTTAACCAAAGGACAGTAATGTAAAAGAAATGTGAATAAAGGAAATAAAAGGCAAGGGGCTGTCAACATGACTTAAGGCTGATGAAAGCAGGATGTTGGACCAGATGGATCTTTGATGTGACAGTATTTCCCTACTGGCCTTGCTAGGAATATGGAATAGCATCTTCTTTATGGCACAATTTGGGATGCTAATCCTTGGTTCAACAAACACCTCTCACAGCAAAGACATTTTCCAGGTAAGATTACTAAATATTTTGACAACTGTCAACCGAGGAATTGCAAGATAAGAGTTTCTGATCTCTTACTGTAGACCAAGTTATGAATAAGGAGGCAGAACTAGGGTTTCCTTTGTGGTCATATTTTCCCAGCTGAATGAAGAGAACAAGATTTAGACGAACAAAATGATTTCCTGAATCAAATGATACCAATGATACATATTTCCTGGTGTGGCTTTCTTTGCTTAGGCAATGCAAGGAGACATGAATTAAGAGAGGATCTTATCCATATAATGGGGAAGGAGAACCCATGAGCATTTAGAGGTTATGACTTGGCCACGGTGATTCACACCACACCACTCAGGCTGCATTGCAGTGGGTGGTCTGTGGTATGCTCTTCTCCACACTCGCATGTCGAGGATTACACTTTACAAATATTAAATGGAAATTCCCTTTAAATTGTTATTTTAAACTTGTAGGGCATTTATTTGTATATTTACCATATTTATACCTTGCCTTTCTCAACCCCGCAGGGCAGTGTTTCCCAACCAGTGTGCCGTGAGCGATCATCAGGTGTGCCGTGGGAAATTGGCACTCACAGGCTCCTAGCAGCTCTTTCTCCCTATTTCCCTCCCCAGAGATCCTTCCCAAGGCAAAGGAAGGGCTCTGCCGAATGCCAGGGCCAGGCCCGCCTTGAGGAAGCCTTCAGGAGCCTCGACTCAGCATGATTCCAGCTCCCGCTCAGGGCTGCTTCAGCCTCCCGATACGTTTCATAGATCTGTGTGGCCTCTTTCGCTGCCTCCCTCCTCCCTCTGCAAAAGCAGAGCACTGGGCAGAAGTGACTGAGTTGCCGTTTTCACGTTGGCTTGGATTTCTCGCGAGAACAAAGCCGGAAGCTCCACGTTGGTGAATTGGGCAGTGAGCAAACCTGGGAGCATCAGGAGGCTGAAGCATTCACAGGTTTCCAAGAAACAAATTGAGCCTCTCCACTTGGAAAAGTTTTTTTTAAAAACTATTTTACTGGATTTTTTGAGAGTTGCCTCTCACCCCCGGGAAGTGTTTATAACAGCTTCATGACATCCATAGTTAACTGGATGGGGTCTGGAGAACAAGCCCTATGAGGAGCAGATTGAAGATGAGGATGTTTAGCCTGAAGAAGGGAAGGCTGAGAGAAGACATGATAGCCATGTATAAGTATGTGAGAGGAAGTCATATATATGTTGTGTTCATCGAAACAGGCCCAGGTTTCACACTGAGTGTACTGTATAAATACATTTAAAAACATATTAACTATATGTTCTGTATTACTGTGTTAGAGTGTCATTTTGTGTCATTTTGGTTGGTGGTGTGCCCCAAGATTTTGTAAATGTAAAAAATGTGCCGCGACTCAAAAAAGGTTGAAAAACAATGCCATAGGGGACTTAAAGTGGCTTACATATATAGGCAACGATTTGATGCCATGTAGACATACATCCATAGTAAAATAAGCACATACTTTAAAACAATCATTAAAAACATATCAAACCTTAAAACATTTATTAAAATCATGATATCTAAACCTTAAAACATGTATTAAAATCACTATCTGAATGCCTTCCTGCCTGTCTTTTCTCAACTCCAGGAATGGTCAGCCACCCCATGTGCTTATTGTGCCTTTTCCCGACTTCTCCTTCGTTTATCCCATCTTTCTCTATCAGGAATAAACTGACACTTGACTCCTGATAAAGATCTTTAAGCTCCATTTCCATGCGCTTGGGAAACGGAGCGCCATTGAGTCCCACCCTTATGTTGTTTGATGGGAGTCTGGGGGACTCTCAATACTCAAAGGCATTGAAATGGAGCATGCAGACCACCTGATGAGGCCCTTGGACTAGAAATAAAAACACTGACAAATGTTGAGGTGTCGACCATGATTTCCTATAAGGTCTGTCTACCCGCCTTTTCTCCTCCCACCAAGCACACAATATGGAACTTGCAACTTAGCATTGAACTTAGACAACAACAACAAAAAAATCTATGAAATTTTAAAGCTCTTAGCCTGGTGTTCCAATGAGTTTTGGCTGCCACAGGCAGACAGATAAAAACACAGGCATGCTCTTTTATTTTTATAGATCGCAATCATTCCAATACTCAGTTTTACTAGCATTTATTCAGTCTAACATTCTTTATAGATTCCCTAAAGTGTTGACTTATCTGGTAACCAATCTTCTTAGACTCATGGAGATGGAAAGGGCTTCATGGGCCATCAAGTCCCACACCATGCTATCACTTTCAACAGGTTTAACATGTGGCTATAGATGGTTCAGTGACCTGGGTTCTTTTTAACACCAAGGAAGCATTCCCCCCATTCAGCGCAAGGTTTTCCTCTCCTGACTTTTACTACAGGCACATTTCAAGCTCAACAATGTTGTGTTAATTACAGGCTCAAAGGGAAGAAAGCTGAAAGTATGGTTGGAGCCAGCCGGTGCTCACAGTCTCCAGATGGAGAATGCAAAGGATGCCATATTGCTCGGGACTGACTCTGTGGGAAAGGCAGGGAAGGGCCGAGGAGAGGATTGTGAATGGAAAGGCAGCTAAAGTTTCTGTCTTTCTCCCTGGGGCCATATTCCAAATCTTATAAACAGTACTGGATCCTGGGTTGTTGTAGGTTTTTGGGCTGTATGGCCATATTCTAGAAGCATTCTCTCCTGACGTTTCACCTGCATCTGTGGCAGGCATCCTCAGAGATTGTGAGGTCTTACAACCTCTGAGGATGCCTGCCATAGATGCAGGCAAAACGTCAGAAGAGAATGCTTCTAGAACAGGGTCATATAGCCAAAAAAAAAAACCTACAACAACCCAGTGATTCCGGCCATGAAAGCCTTTGATAGTAATCGATCCGCATGTTCTTCTGCAATGAGGACATCAATAAGACACCTGTGCATGAATTTGTTTTATGTGTGGGGATGAGTGCACACCTGATCAATGCACAGTCTTCACAGAGAGAGGTTCACATCCACTGTCATAGTTAATCCAGAATAGGTCTCTACAGTCACCTACAGAACAACCACCAAGACTCTGCGTTTGGAAGGCAATCGTACACAGCCATGAGGGATCGCCAATGATGATAACTTACTTACTTACTTTGCTTAGGTGATCCCTCGTTGTCCAAGTAAGATTGTCCTCCAAGTGCGGTGTCCTGGCGGTGGGTCTGTAGGTGACTGTGGAGCCCTATTCTTGACCCACATGCTCTCCCACAGTGAAGACATTAGTTTCCAGGTGGAAACTTGAATCCCAGTCGGGGTTGGCTTGACGCAACTTCCTCTTGGCACATTTCTCTCTTTCGTCCTCCATTTGTGCCTCTTTAAATTCTACAGCATTGCTGGTCACAACTGACCTCCAGCTAGAGTGTTCAAGGGCAAGTGCTTCCGAGTTCTCAGTGTCTATGCCACAGTTTTTGAGGTTGGCTTTACGCCCATCTTTAAATCTCTTTTCCTGTCCTCCAACATTCAGTTTCTGTTCTTTAGTTTGAAGTAGAGCAACTGCTTTGGGAGACAGTGATCGGGCATTTGGACAATGTGGCCAGTCCAGCGGATTTGATGTCGGAGGACCATTGCTTCAATGCTGGTCTTTGCTTCTTCCAGCATGTTGACATTTGTCTGCCTGTCTTCCCAAGAGATTTGCAGGATTTTTCAGAGGGAACGCTGGTGGAATAGTTTCAGGAGTTGAATGTGACGTCTGTAGACAGTCCACATTTCGCAGGCGTATAGCAGAGTTGGGAGGACGATCGCTTTATAAACAAGCACCTTGGTATCTCTACAGATGTCTTGGACCTTAGTGCTTCATTCAGAAACAGTATTCAAAACTGAACTGCTGTGCAAAACCCCCCAAAAAGATGGCACTAAACTAAAGGAAACAACACTCTAGATATTTTCAAGTATCTTAGTCTTCAGTTTAGGAAGGAGAGAAGCAATACACTCAGAAATGTGAAGTAAAAGCCAAACACACATATGCGCACACAGCTCAGTCTCTTCTAACCTCTCAATATAGATATTTTTATGGACAAGGCTCTACCCCATTCCCCAACCCTATGGCAACACAGTGACAGAGCACATTTGTGTACCTTCACAGGCTGGTCTTTTCTCAGGATCCATGAGCTACATGTTCATGAAACGATCAAGACATTCATCTTCCTATACAATGTAAACCTGATTTCCAACATGTGCATCTTGCCCAGGACAAGACAAAAGAAGAATGAACAATCTTTGGAAGGATAAAATACTGCCTACAAGCAGAAAGCTGTACTTTGCCTATGCTTGTAGAAATATTGAATAATACAATTTGCTGTTGTTTTTGTTGAGTTGATGTGGACTTCTCGAAGCTTTCCTGTCTTCTCATGATGTGGCCAAAGTACTTGATCTTTGCCTCTAATCTCCTTCCCTCCAGTGAGCAGCCAGGCATTATTTCCTGAAATATGGACTGGTCCAAGGCACTCTCAGAATTTTCCTCCAACACCACAGTTCAAAACCATCTGCCTTCTTTCCTCTACCCTGATATAATGGGCAAGATCTGAGGACATGGTTGTGCAACATATTGTAAATCTATATTCATGTAGCTGCATTGTGGTTGCGCTATGCCATCCTTCTACTGAATAATGGCATTATGGAAGCAGTTGTGTATCTGTAGTGTTCCCATTTATTGTCCTGTTGTGCAACAGGGAAGGCACACCAACTGTTCCTGCCACTCCAGTAAATCAAGGGATACACTGATGACACAGACAAATAATGGCAGCCCATCCAAAAATGCCCGATTGTAGGTCTGGGTTTTTGGTGCTTAGCTTTACTTGGATTCAGTTATTGGCAAATCCAACTGTACTCTAGCTGGGACTAATAAAACTAGACCCCTGTAAAATGGTTACGTTTGTGGAACTCCACATCTGCAATCATGAACTCGATATTACTGTTGTGCCACGGCCAAAAAGTACACCTACAAATGTGTGTGATACCAACAGGATACTAGACATTATCTTCAGGAAATGTTCTTGCTGTGTCTCTCTCTAGAGACGCCCTGCTTCATGATCTCTCCCATGCAGTTGCCAGTGATATAACCCAAGAACACTTTGGGTGGCTTATGTGCTCTTAGCTGGAACAAGGGCATGCCCTCAATGCGCCACAGTAATGAAAAACAAATCCCCACCGTAGCTCCTTTGCCCTTATCGCCATCACACAATAAGTGCTGCTGATCTTCTCATAAGCTGCACATGGCTGTTTTCATATAGCTACCCAATCAAACTGACTTTTGAAAAGGTTTTACCTGAGAGGCAATGCTGCGTATAATACAAAGTTCATCCTAGGTGCAATGCAGTTAGGTGGGGAGGGGGGCTTTTTAACACGCTCGTTTTTTCCAAGCTGGAAAATTTGAATATTTGGATTTAAACATTTGCCCACATGTCAAAAGAAATGCTAAGTGGATAGAATTTTTTTACAGTGACTGCAAAAGGAAGACACAGTCACAGAAATAAATATAGCCCGTAGCACTTCAAGAAACACAAAAACAATAATCTTATAATGCAACTTTGGAATGGAAATGTAAACTCCCAAAGGTAATTTTCCATTGACGGTGCCCTGTGATGCGTGAATTACACTTGCAGGGATGGGTTAATAGGATTGGGCTTGATTGCTTCATCACCCTTCCATTATTTCAAATCTTCTGAAGGCGGAAGAAGACTTCACAGACACATATGTAGTGGCCTTGTTCGGAAGCACAGAGGGGGGATACAATCTCATCAGCCCCACAGACAAACACGGCCCTTGCCGTGAAATCATAATTAATGCCATAACAATCCCCTTATAAGTCTGCAAAGCGGCCCAGATGGGGATAAATTAGGAACAGAATATTGTTAGTATTTTATTTAAATAAAGCAGAAGTGTCTCTGACAAAAGAAGAAGAAAAAAACCTACATTACAGCCTAATAAAGGGATCTGATGAAGCCATTATACAGAAAGCTGTCATTTGTTAGGTTTGTGTCGCACAACTGGAAGGCCCCCGAGGTGCACATGTTTAAGATCACAGGAATTATGTGCAAGCAGGGGCTGGCATACCAACAGCTGGTGTTACCAGCAGAGATGGAAGTGGTGAGACTCCCAAGATGAAAGGGATTCGATGTTCTAAATGAAGAGCCTCAACATATCAGATGTTCCTGGTGGGGTTTCTATTAAGGAACAAGAATTGAAGAACTGCGGTGGAATAGAAGTTATGTTGGTCCTAACTCAGCGATAGTGTGGCAGCCCTTAATCAGTCCTCCATGTGATGAAGAGTTGGCTGGATGCTGTGGGGCATTGACAAACTGAAGGTTCATAGGATGAATATGAAGGTGTTCAAGAACAGGAGTGGTCATCTTAAGGGGCTGTGGTAGCACAGCGGTTAAAGCTGCTGACCAGAGGGTTAGCAGTTCGAAGCCATGAACTGGGGTGAGCTCCTGAACATTAGTCCTAGCTTCTGCCAACCTAGCAGTTCGAAAGCATGCAATGCGAGTAGATCAATAGAAGAGAAGCTTCTACAACTCTCCACCATGCTGCTGGCCACTTGCAGCACAGACTGGTAAGAACAGCTGAGAGAGGAGCCTCCAGTGAGTGGCCGCATTGGCCTGCCTCTAATGTTTGGCCTTTTCCATCGTCACCCCATCTGCTGTAGTGTTCAAACCAGACAGGCAGTCTTGGGACCTCCTCCACCCTTGCCTCCATGACTGTTGTGCTCCATTGCTGGCTTATTCAACCACCATTGTCATTGTTGCCCTTGGAGGAGATGCTCTGGCTTACCATCACTCAGTGTTCAAACTTTTATTAGCAAGCCACCACCTTAGACTGGTCTGGGCAAAATAGACTGGACCAGCTGGATGCCTTTTTGGAAATCTTTTATCAGCCCGTTGGGCATTCCTTAAGGACAGTTGGGTGTAGAGTGGATTGGACTAATTTTAGGTGGGGGTGGGCAGTGTGTGACAATGTTTTGAAGGTGTTGAACTATTATTTATCAGGCATTTGGCCGTTATAGTCACTGAACTGTAAGACCTGTAATCGTGCTTCAATGCAATCTAAGTTTGATATGTTTGAAATCTATATAAATAAAAATGTAATGTTCATTTGTGGGATTAACATAACTTAAAAACCACTGGACAAATTGCCACCAAATTTGGACACAATACACTATCAGGCCAATGACCATCAGTCTTAAAAACTCTGAAAAACACAGATGAGACTTAAAAGCGAAAATATAAAATATACATTACAACGCATGCGCAAAACCATATATATATGTAAACACACACACACACAAATGGAACAAGAGCACCTCCCCATGGCCGGAGTTGAGCATTGCCTCCAGACGCCAGAGATGAAAAAAGAGATGATACTTGTATCTGTGTACTGTATGTTGTTGTTCATTAAATGCCATTTTCTTTATATGTGTACTATAATCCACTCTGAGTCTTTTTGGGGAGATAAAGTAGAATATAAATAAAGTGTATTATTATTATTATCTTTTTGAGTTGTGTTCATCACTTTGTGTGATGAACACTATGATGACGAAACGGAAACCGATTTTAAGATTGTGGAGCTGTGATTTGTATTTTGTAGTTTTTAACTGTTAATTTTATATGTTTTTATACGACTGTTTTTGTCATGATGCAAGGACTCAGCCGGCCCCTTAACCACACACACAGAGACGGTAATCAGCTAACTAGTTTATTGTAGAATAAAGAACAAGTAAAAAGGCAATTGTCCAAAAGGTATTGAAAGTTCAGTTCAAAAGCAAAGGGTCCGTAGTAAAATCCAAAGGCAAAGGTCTAGGCAGTAGGCTTGGCAAAAGCTCCGCAAATCCAAGCGGATCATAAAACAAGGTACAGTTCAATCAAAACCCCAAGAAACTTCTTGGTAAGGTACGAGCCGCAGCTTGGCTCCGTGGTACTTGGCTCACTACACTTCGCTAGGTTAGAAGTGGCCGAGCTACTGAGGATCCGTTTCCACTGATCCTATACTTAAACCTCACGGCGGGGCCCCCAACGCTCTAGGCTTCGGCAGTAATCTGTGCTACGGGATCTCTCGCCTCTCTGGCGCTCTAGGCTGCGGTGCCATTCCCTCCTGCTGGAGTCGATGCTCCGTCTCCTATCAAAGCTCCGACCTTGCCTCCCAGCACCTGGCTCGCTATCTTCATGAGAGTCAAACTCCCCTTCGTCTTCCATGGCCTCCTCGCCCATGTTTTCCCAAATTCTCTCCTGTGATCCGTACCCACCCGGTTTCTCATAACAATCATCGCTATCAGCACTTTCAGGATCAGCCTGACCTTCCCAGTCCTCATAGGCATCCAGCCATCCTTCATCCCAAGCCAAGCTCTCTGTGGGAGAGGAAGGCCCAGCTAGCTCGTTAACCCCTTCCTCCATTTCATCCTCAGCTGCTGCTGGCTCTAATGCAAGTGGGACCCCCGGTGTTGCCCCCTGCCCCCCAGGCACAAAAGAGAACTGGGTTGCTACAGTTTTTATCTTGTGATGCATTGTATATGGGCACTTGTTGCCGCTTGTTCACCGCCTCGAGTCGCCTTCAGGCTGAGAGAGGCGGTATAGAAGCATGGCAAATAAATAAATTGGTGTGACAAGTAAATTAATAACATTTTTTTTTTAAAAAAAGCTTTCTGAATCTGAAATCTGTCAACAGTACATCTGATTCTAATGATTCTATGATTCTACTTATATTTGAAGGGATGTCCAGAAGAAGATAAGCCAGCTGGTTTTCTGCTGCTCCAGAGATTACAACACAAACCAATGCAATCGAATTACAAGAAAGAATATTCTACTTTAGCACAAGGAATAGATGCTTGACAGTAACAGATATTCAACAGTGAAAGAGACTGTCTCAGAAACAGTGGACTCTCTTACTTTGGAGGTCCTTCAATAAAGGTTGGATGGGCAACTCTTTGGACTGCTTCAGTTGTGCATTCCTGTCAGGCAGGAGATTGGACAAGATGGTCTTTGTGTCCCTCACATCTCCATGAGTCTATATTTTATGGGATTATGTCACAGAGTCTCAAAGTCTTTCAAATAATATAATTACAGCGCAACGAGTCCACTTTGCCTGCCCAGATTCCATGGGGAGAATTATCAGCCAGAGAACTCTAATACTTCACAAAGTACAAACCCCCAGATTTCACAGAATACAGCCATAGCAGTTTAAAGTGAAGTCAAAGTAATATAATTGTACAGGTCTCCTGCTACTGGTGTTGCCCTGATGCCTGCCTGAGTTTGTCAGAGGGCTCTGGTCTGTGGCAATAGGAACAAAATGGGCAAGCTAGGCCTTCGGTCTGATCTAGGAAGGCTCCCTCCTTACGTGCCTGTCACACTGGTGCCATCAAGCATGAACAGTCACAGGGGACTGGCACACACTGTGCTATTTCGGAGTGCCATATGGATAGGCTTCCCAATGCCAGGCTCTTTACACCCATTGTCTTTATGAGACTGCCAGCAGAACAAGAACACAAAAAGCCTCCCAGATGTTGGCTGACATTTACTTTACATGACAGGCTTTTTCTTGACCTCACTGAAACCCAGAGGAGGTGCCAACAAAAATAAATACATGAATACCATCTTGAAATAATGTAATTCATCTATTTGAAAAATCAAGACAGTTCCTTGCTTTTGCAAAAAAACAAAAAGGAGGAAATAGTGCATTACTGGACCATGGTGGCGCAGTGGGTTAAATCACTAAGCTGCAGAACTTACTGACCGGAAGGTCAGTGGTTCGAATCTGCTGGATGGGGGGAGCTCCCATTGTTAGCCAACCTAGCAGTTGAAAACATGTCAATTTGAGTAGATCAATAGGTATCACTTCGGCAGGAAGGTAACAGCGCTCCATGCAGTCATGCCGGCCGCATGACCTAGGAGGCGTCTACGGACAATGTTGGCTCTTCAGCTTAGACATGGAGATGAGCACCACCACCCATAGTCAGACTCACCTAGACTTAATGACAAGGGGAAACCTTTACCGCTATACAATTGCTATGGATTGCTGCACAGATTGGATGTAAATGGCTTCCAGGCAGATTGGGCATTGCTGTCTACGTTACAGCAGAAAAGGATATTCAGGGATGTTTAAGAAACATGCTGGTAAGACCGCTCCAAAGAGGGTGGAACGTGAAGTGGCAAGTGATCCTCCATTTCCATTAACACCACAGGCTACAGTAGAAGGTGGATTCGTGTTACTCATCCTTTTTTCTTTTATAAATTCTTTATCCTTTTAAAATTACTATGTTAATTTTGGGGTAGCCTAATTCATTTCAGAGGCTTGGCAATAGGCTAGCACAGTTGATGGACCAATTTCTGGAGCATCTTAAGAAAACAAATGGGCTTGGGATCCAATAGATCAATCCTGTCTCTGACTGCCTCCTCGGGGATTCTTCTTTCAAGTCCTAGTGTATTTTGGAGGGGGACAAAGACTCTCTGGCTAAGAATTCTAAATAGTTGTGCCCAAACTTTCCAAGACAATTAAAATGGAATCAAAACACTAACACTATGTAGTGTGAAAAGGTCCTGAATGCTCAAGCCTGCCGTAACTCAGTCCCTGGAGTATAAAGAATTGGTTACAGAGGAGATTGCTATGCCAATCAAGGAGCTCAAGGTGGAAAGAGCTGGACTCTCTCATCACAACATGTGGTACACACTAAGAATGCATCCCCATCATTTAAAGTTCACCAAAGAGATGGGAAGTTTTCTAGAACCCACAGCTTGAGTAATCATGCTCTGGGCATCAAGGGGCAGTTGCTTATAAATCACCCCCACAGCTTTCTGTAATATTTGATTTTTTATTTATTAATTTCATATACATTAGTACAAAATTAGTATAAAACTGATAAAAATAGGAACGCAGGTGGCTAAATATTTTTTGACCAAAAACAGGCAACGGCATTGTCTGTAGCCTCCAACAATTCTTCCTCCGTACATGAGGCAGAGCATAGTGGACAAGCATACAGATGCAGAGTTGTTTGTTCTGCTCCACAGTCACACAAGGTATGGGTTTCTTTTAGGTAGTGCCATTTTGCCAGGTTGTCTTTTGAGCTGCCCACTCCACTTCTGAGTTTGTTCAGGGACTTTTAAGTTGCCCATTCTTGGTTTGCTCCTGGAGGAAGACCCTCGTTGCGGGGGGGGGGGGGCTATCCAATTGGGATTTTCTGGTTTAGCTGCCCAGAGGGATACCCTTGCTCTTGCTGGGGGGACGCCAAGAGGAGTGGTAGTTCTCATAAAGCTTTTCCTTGATTTGAGTCCACTGGGAGGAGGCTGGTAGCCATGTAGTGGGGGGCTTTCACAGTGTTCAACCTTATTTCTCTCACAATTAGCAGCAACTTCCCATCGCACATTTGGGGAGGGGGGCAATGCCAGTTAGCTTGTAGAGTTTATCAACAGGTATACTGTAGGTTTAAGACATCCTGTGATTATTCTGCATGTTTCATTCAATGCAATCTTTGTTGCTGGCAACCATTTTATCTTTGACTTTCTTTGTGTGATATTGACCTTTGGACTGACTCATATGAACTGCTCGGTGTCTTAGTTTTACCTGGACTACTGGTTTGGTGTCATGACGTTTGACCAGATGAAATATCTTGCTCCTGATTCTCTCTTCATCTTGCTGGACTACCTGTGAATAACTTGAATTGGTCTGTCTACCCTGTAGCTCTTTGCCTTACAGACACTGCTCTCCTGGCATTCTTACTCACAGGACAAAGCACTCTGCCTTCCTCCTATGTCAATTTTACCGTCACTGTCATGTATGTTGGGTTAAATATATGCCACTAGCAGATCCCATAGGATTCTGGCAAGATGCTCCTCCTTAGCCAGTTACTCAGGTGCTACACGTTGAAAGGTAAAACCAAGACTCCTTCCTGGTTTGTACTATTTCCTTTCCTTTAAGTTAAACATTAATTGGACAGATCTTGAAAAAAATTCTATTTTGAAATTCCTTCCAGGAGAGAACTGCCCTTTAGAAAACAGGCATCATAGGCACTCTAGTTTTGTATTTATATGTGTGTGTTCACCAATTATCTCTTTGGGCTAGAGGGGGAGAGGGCTTGAAAAGTCAACAGGAAATACCCCTTTCAAAATCACAGGGGTTGGAATGAGTTGGTAGGTAAGCAGATGGAATATTTAAGCACGTTGGCATTTAAATTATTATTAGTGTAATTATATTTATTTATCCTGCACTTTATCTCCCCCAAAGAGGACTCAAAGACCATTCTATATCACTCTAAATCGGTGTTTCTCAACCTTCCTAATGCCGCGACCCCTTAAAACAGTTCTTGATGTTTTGGTGACATAAAATGATTTCCGTTACTACTTCATAACTGTAATTTTGCTACTGTTAAGAACTGCGATGTAAATATCTGATATGCAGGAGGTGTTTTCATTCACTGGACCAAATTTGGCACAAATACCCGATATGTCCAAATTTGAATACTGGTGGGATTGGGGGGAGGGATTGATTTTGTCATTTAGGAGTTGTAGTTGCTGGGATTTATAGTTCACCTATAATTAAAGAGCATTATGAACTCCACCAACGATGGAATTGAACCAAACTTGGCACACAGGACTCTCATGACCAACAGAAAATACTGGAAGAGTTTGGTGGGCATGAGTTTTGGAGTTATAGTTCACCTACATCCAGATAGCACTGTGGACTTAAACAATAATAGACCAAACTTGGCACAAATGCTCCATATGCCCAAATGTGAACACTGGTGGAGTTTGGGGAAAATAGACCTTGACAGTTGTAGTTGCTGGGATTTATAGTCCACCTACAATCAAAGAGCATTCTGAACCCCACTAACAATAGAACTGGGCCAACCTTCCCTCACAGAACCCCCATACCTTTAAGGGATTCGCTGGCGTGAGCCTCCCTCTAGCCTCACATCCTCTCCCTCGCCCATACATGTGCACCATGCTGCGATGCAGCCAGAACACCTGCTCTCCCCTCCCCACTTGGAGTCTCATAAACAGCCCTTTTCTTGGCTGATAGGCCGGCCAATCACAGCGGAAGAGGGCCTTTGGTGAGAGGATTCGCTGGCTGTTTCCAAAAAGGAAGAGAAAGACAGGCAAAGATATCTTCAGCTTTCTCTGCCAAAGGGGTTCCTAAAACCATCAGAAATATATGTTTTCTGATGGTCTTAGGTGACCCCCCTGAAACTACCTTGTGACCCCCCAGGGGGGGGTCCCGACCTCCAGGTTGAGAAATGCTACTCCAAATTAATCCTCGATGCCCTCGGTGATTTTGCTGATTTGTGCCCTCCAGGTTGTTTTAGGGAACAGCTAAACATCTGAATGTACTGATTAGATTGTGTTGCAAAGAGATGTCCCAATGTTTTGATTCAGTTATTGAAAAAAGCTTTTCTCTTTCAGCAAACCCACCCTTTCTTGATAAGTCTGCAAGCCTTTTATGATCTTGGTCTATATCCCACCTGAAGTGCTTAGGTGCCCATGCTGTGCATCACGAGTTATGCCTTTAGAACTTGAGCCATCTGTCCCTATTCTTAAATGTTCTAAAACCTGGAAAGAATTGGATCGGTAAGCACAACAAGTCCACAGGGCTAGACACAGCCTGAAGAGGAAAGGAAAGAACGGAGGCTTCATTTGCTGCCACTGCACTGTAAAGGTCACAATGAGAGGACAATCCCTCTTCCTCTTAGCAAAGAAACACAAGCAAACATTCACAGGGAATTACGATCTTCCAAGATCCCCACTAGCAGGACTGACAGCAAAATTGTTCCCTTGTTCCAAGGGTCTGGGCCAAATCTTTGCCAGTAATGCCTTTCTTGGCCTGCAAATGTCAGTCGAGCAACAAGAGTTCAAATGGGAAGATTTGTGAGACTTGACAGCCCTTCTTCTTACAACCCCGTAATGAGTAACAGATCCATGGAGTAAGTTGGGACAGCGGTGGATGAGGCAATGGGATAATATACTCGACGAAGGAGGTGAGTTACTTTGATCCCAGAGACTTCACAGCATCTTTGCAATGCAGAAACTGATTAAAAGGATTCCCAGTGGCTGGCAGGCAAAAGGGAATCTCGATTAATTGTCACACGAACACTCCATGTTTTCATTGTTAATTCTGCCAAAGTGATTTAATTTCAAGGGGGGGACGGACCAATGGGGGTGGGCCAGGGAGAGAGAGAAGAAGGGAGACTCTCCTGTCCTTCAGTTTCCCAGATGTGTATTAGAAATGACAGCCTATGATTGCTGTAGACAACATCTAATTAACTGCCATTATAAAACACATGTCAACGCCTGAGGCCCAGGCTGGATCGGCTGTCTAATTGAGCTCTAGAATATTAAAAAGGCCCCCTTCGTTTTGCCAGGTTGGTGTATGAATCCTGTTGTCTTCTTAAGCAACCCACTCCTCATACTTCCCTCCTCCTGGATCCTTTTCCCCTCCCCAAACGCTCTCTGTTTGCATTTAAAAATGGATAAAAGAAGGGAAGGGAGAGAATGAAGGGTTTTGAAAAGGACTTCCCTGCCTGCTCCTTACTCTGCCGACTTGGAGGAGGATCAGAACGTAGATATGGCATGAAAGGGGAAGCTGCCTGTAAGACTACTAGGTGACTAATGAAACCATTATACCCAAACAGCCATGGCAACCACTTACAGGGGCTCATCTTCTTAGTGCAGAACCTTACCGTTAGACATGATTTCTCCTCTTTTATTAATTAAGAGG
Source organism: Anolis apletophallus (assembly GCA_030556195.1). Taxonomy (NCBI): domain Eukaryota; kingdom Metazoa; phylum Chordata; class Lepidosauria; order Squamata; family Anolidae; genus Anolis; species Anolis apletophallus. The sequence continues at coordinate 133,816,232 of JARBWK010000009.1, read as the reverse complement.
AAGGAGACACTAATCAATCTCTGCCTCTGTTCAAGTGGCTGGCAGGAAGTGTGGGGCACTCACTTTTCAATTACTACCACTGCCTTTCTTCCTTTCGTTTGCCTTGCCCATGAAGGTCCCCTGCTCTGCCAGCCAATGTGACTGCCACTCGTGCAATAAAGATGGGAGTTAATAAGCGGCTGCAAGGACCAAGAGTCCCTCATTAACCCAAAGGGGGAGGATTGTCTCCCTTCCATGGTAAATGGGGGGTGAAGTCACTACCAAAGGAAGAAAGATTTCTACCACTTGTAGAATCCCTCTGCAATGCCAGAAATACAGTGGTGTAACATTAGAAAATATTGACCATTTCCGCTCCCTTGGCAGCTATCTCTCCACAAAAGTCAACATTGACGCTGAAATACAACACTGCCTGAGCTCTGCGAGTGCAGCATTTTTTCTGAATGCAGCAAAAAGTGTTTGAGGATTGGGACATTCATAGGGAGACCAAAAGTGCTTGTTTATAAAGCCATTGTCCCCCCAACCCTGCTACATGCTTGTGATGTGGACTGTCTACAGACATCAAACTCAACTCCTGGAATGATTCCATCAGTGTTGCCTCTGAAAAATCCTGCAAAACTCTTGGGAAAACAGGTGGACAAATATCAGTGTGCTGGAAGACGCAAAGACCACCAGCTCTTAAGTGTTAGCAAGGCAGTGGGAGGGAGATGAGCAACTCATGAGAGCCATACTGTCTTCCATTGTAAGTCATAGCTCAATGTAAATGGAAATGATTTAGAAGTTGCAAGCAATGTTTTAGAAGTATGGAACAAGTATGGACTGTGAGTCAGCTGCAATAAGATCACTACCTACTGAAAGGTCATGGGTTCGAAGCCAGCCCGGGTCGGAGTGAGCTCCCAACCAAAATTATGTTACTTGTTGTTGACCTTTGCAGCCCGAAAGACAGTTGCATCTGTCAAGTAGGAAATTAAGGTACTACTTATGTGTGGGGAGGCTAATTTAACTGATTTACGAGGCCATAAAAATCTCCAGGAAGTTGGCAAAGAACAAGGAAGCATGACAGTGGTAATCACTGTATTAATACATGTGGTATTGTGCTGGGTGCATAAAGGCATTAACAAAGTACATACAGTGAAGGCGGGAGCGCTCCCTCGTCTCTCATATAAACAAAGTTCACTAATATAGTATTACAGAACAAAATAAAGCATATGTTGGCGATACAATTAGCAAACCTCCAAGGAATAATGGAGGCAGACCCAGAGAGGCGAGAATCCAGGAGGGGTCCGCCGTGGAGCAGGCGGAAAGGGAAAAAGCCGCGGCGAGGAACTCAGGCGAACTGGAGCTGGGTTCCGGGCGGGGGCGAGCTGTTCAGGCAATCGCCGTAAGTGAAGCCAAAAGCCAAAAGGCAAGATGAGGTATTGCGACAGCGACTGTCATGCTAAGGGGCGCTGTGATTGCAGCGGGATCAAAATAGAGGGAGAGCCGGGACAGTGCCAAACGGCCGGATTTTCTCCTTGGCGCCGAGGCTTTTTGCCGTTTTCGCGTCTTAAAGACGCTTCATCAGGGCGCGTCGCTGTGTTTAACAGTCTAAAACAACATAATCATAATAACAACATGTTGAAATTGGCTAGAACAATGATACAAAGAAAAGCACAATGGTGATAGAGCCATTTACAGTAGTATACATACCAGGCAATGTGAAACAAGGAGCATCACAGGTAAATCAGTCTGATGGCTGAATGCAGCAAGAACCAATAGAAACAATTGACATATATAGAGAGCAATACAGGTGTGGATTGTTACATTAACAATTGTTGCAAAGAAAGGGGTCATTGAGGCCACAGGGCGTTTCACTTGATAGAAGGAGGGCCCATTTCTTCTCAGCCTTAAGCAATGATTGAGTGATGTTACAATGTGGAGGTGGGTTAACCCTTTGCAGCCCATACACTTTGAAACTGTCAGGAGTGTGTTTCATTTGAAAAAATGACTATAGAGAGTGGAATCCTGAGATAGACATCTAATCCTAGACTTGTGTTCAAAATTCTGGTCCTGAGAGTTCTAGAGCTTTGGCCCACGTAGTGAAGTCCACAACAGCATTCGAGACAATATACGATTCCAGCATGGCCACAGGTTATTTCATCTCTAAGTTTCAACACTCTGCCACTGGTTCTATTTGTAATACTAGTGGATGTGTTGATCTGGGCACAAATGCCACAGTGTTCACAAGGTTTAGTACCTGGATTGTTGGTCACGGTCATGGTTCTGATGGAATTATTAGTGTGCACAAGTAGATCTTTGATATTGGCTGAGCGTTTATTCGCAACCATGGGTGGGAGCTCGAGGCCTGATATGTCTGAAATCATAGGCCAGAACTTTCTTACTATTTTGGTAATCTGGTTGGAGTGTGGGCTCAGGGTCATGGGCCAGATGAGACGAGTAGTGGGTGTCTTGGGAGATGGGGCACGAAGTTGGGATCTATCTTTGAGGTCAGACTTGCGTTTAGCAGTGTCGAGGACATTGGGGATAACCCCTAGCCTGCAGTTTGGCAGTGAGATGGAGGGCATCTTGTTCATATTGTTGTGTGTGAGAGGAGTTCCTTTTGATGCGAATGTACTGAGAGTAAGGTAAACTGTGTTTCAGGGAGTAGGAATGAAAGCTGTCATAGTGTAGGAGGTTATTTTGATCTGTGGGTTTGTGGTATGTTCTTGTCTGTAATTTATTGTTTTCTTTAAAAATGGTCAAATCAAGAAAATTGACTGTCTTGTTGCTGGTAGTTACAGTGAACTTGATGTGTGGATGCCATGAATTGAGCCATGTTTTAAGAATCTGGATGTTGGTAGTGGGTTGGGCCAAAATCAGCACATCATCTATGTACCTCCAGTATTTCAGAATTTTGGGTCGTATGCTATGAGTGTCAGTGGAATATAGATGGATATTCTCTAAGTGGTTCATGAAAATATTTGCTAACGAGGGAGCTACTGTGGCTCCCATAGAAATTCCTCCGCATTGCAAGAAGAAGCTCTGATCAAACTGGAAATAATTGTAATCAACGATACAATCGTAGATTTCTGCCAAGAAATGTGTGGGGGGCTGACGTGGAGTGGGTCTGGTGTCTAATAGATCTATAATCACTTGTCTGGCCTCTGTGGTAGGCACATTCGTATAACGACTCTACATCAGCAGTAATGAGTATGTCGTTGGGTCCAATTTGAAGGTTCGAGATCTTGTTTAATAAGTCTGTTGTATCTTTGATAAAAGAAGGGGATTTTGAGACAAAGGGTTGGAGGTAGAAATCGAGGAATTGAGACAGGGGTTCCAGGACGCCACCGCTGCCAGAGACAATAGGGCGTCCTGGCGGGGGTCTTCTGGACTTGTGAATCTTCGGGAGTAAGTATAGACGGGGGATTCTGGGATTGGATTTTATAAGGAAGCTAGCTGTTTTGGGGTCTATGTAGCCCATGGCTTCGGCATCATGGATTACATTGGAGATGATCTTAGAAAATCTGGTGGTGGGGTCAGCTGGAATGGCCCTGTAGTACCTAGTGTTATTGAGTTGGGAGTGGGCCTCTGTCGTGCAATCAAGGCGGTTGAGAGCCACAATGGCCCCTCCCTTATCTGCTGGTTTAAAAAGGATGTCTGGGTGATTGCCTAGGCGTCGCAAGGTCTGAATTTCTTTGTTGGACAGATTGGGATGTCTGCGATCATGAGCATGGTCTAGCTTCCCCACCTCGCGCAATATAGTTTGCTCAAATGTGCAAGTTGTGGAGGTGGGTGGTGGTGTGAATGAACTCTTGATGTAAAATGAGTTTTGGGGTCTCTGGTTGGGTGTATCCGTTGGTGAGGAGAAATGTTCCTTTAATCTTATGCTCCTAAATAAATGTGCTAGATCATGTCGGATGGCGGTGTCTGAACAATAAGGGGTCCCAACAAAAGAAAGACCTTTGTTTATAGTTTTAATTTCAAAGTCATCAAAAATGTAATCAGATAAGTTCACCACTAGGTTTTCTTGGGGTTTCTCCCGGCCCCCCGAAAATTTACATTTCTTGAGCCTCTGCAGCCCCTGGAGCCCCTGCCCCTATTGTCCCTGTCTCGTAAGTTGTAATTCTGTTTAGGTCTGGTATCCTGTGGTGGGTCAAACTGTGTGTTAGTGTCTTCCTCGTCTGATCTGTTAGAGGAGTTAGAGTAAATAGATTCGTTGGAAAATCTACCAGATCTAGGGATGGAGTGATAGAAGGATTTGTAGTGCCAGCTATAGATTTTATGTTTCTGGTAGTCTACCTCATCCCTTCTGAATTTCTTTATTTTCATTTTCCTAAGCTCTTGGTAGAGAGTGTCGCATTTCTTTTTGATATTGTCAAGATCTATATTGGTTAAAGTAGACCCAGATTGGGATTTGATGGAGGCAATATCATTGTGAAGTGTTTGGATTTCTTCAGAAGCCCTCTGGATCAGAAGTGTTAAGAGATCAACAGAGCATTTGGCAAGTATTGCTTCCCATTTAGTAACAAACTGATCATCATCTTCATAATTGCCAGGGGCTGTGGTCATTCTCAAGTAAAATTATGTTACTTGTTGTTGACCTTTGCAGCCCGAAAGACAGTTGCATCTGTCAAGTAGGAAATTAAGGTACCACTTATGTGTGGGGAGGCTAATTTAACTGATTTACGAGGCCATAAAAATCTCCAGGAAGTTGGCAAAGAACAAGGAAGCGACAGCTCTCCTGGTGGCCAGAGGCTGGACTGTTAAATAGCCTCTGAGTGTCTGTCTATGTATGTTGTGTGTCTATGGCATTGAATGTTTGCCATGTATATGCACATTGTAATCCGTCCTGAGTCCCGTGCGGGGTGAGAAGGGTGGAATATAAATACTGTAAATAAATAATAAATAAATAACTTTTCCCAAGAGGCACTAGTTGAGGAGACATATAGAGCTGACAATAGATCCCAAGGAAGAATGGAAGGTTTTAGAGCCACATGAGAGTCAGTCCATGGCAAGTGCTCTAATCAAAGAACATGCAGAGTGGGGAAATTTTCACATCACTTATTTAGGATTATATCATGTTTCCCAGAAAGGCTTTCGAATGGCCAATTTAAAGGTGTTCCATTACAAAGTTAGTTGCCCATGGCCTCCCTTCAGCTTTGACCTTGAGAAGGATCCATTTAGGCATGTCACCAACACACTGATAAAGAAGGGCGATTCCCTTGCCTCTGTTATGAGCTTTTCACGTCCCTTAACCATCTCTTAATGGCTGCCAACTCATCAGACTCCTTGAATTGTTTACCATCCTTTGCTGGTTGCAAAGAGAGATCGAACTTTAAATACTGAGGCTTTAACTTAGTTTCCTTCCTCCTGTCCTCTCTATACTCTGGTGACTTTTGGAACATTGCCTTTAGTTTTCCTACAGATGCAAAACCTGATGGACAGTGGCAATGGGAAGAAAATTGTGAGTATTACGATGGTAGTAGGAACTTGGAATATGTAAAAACTGCAGACATCCAGGAAGAAAAGTGTAAGAAAAGTGTAAAGTCATGCACATCGGGGCAAAGAACCCCAAATACACTTATCAACTGATGGGATCAAAGCTTTCTGAGACAAACCAGGAAAGGGATCTTGGGGTTTTGGTGGACAGCTCAATGAAGATGTCAACCCAGTGCGCTGCAGCAGTGAAAAAAGCAAATTCTATGCTTGGCATGATCAGGAAGGGAATCGAAAATAGGTCGGCAAATGTTGTATTGCCTCTCTACAAATCTATGGTGAGGCCACATCTGGAGTACTGTGTACAATTCTGGTCACCGCACCTCAAGAAGGATATAACGGAACTGGAAAAGGTATAAAGAAGGGCAACAAAAATGATCCAAGGGATGGAGCAGCTCCCTTATGAAATCAGGTTGCAACGCCTTGGTCTTTTCAGCCTTGAAAGACGGCGTTTAAGAGGTGACTTGATCGAAGTGTATAAAATCATGCATGGGATAGAAAAGGTGAATAAAGAAAAAATATTTTCTCTGTCACACAACACTAGGACTAGGGGGCACTCCCTAAAGCTCCAAGGTAGGAAAGTTAGGACTAATAAAGGGAAATATTTCTTCACCCAGAGGGTCATTGGGTTATGGAACTCACTTCCAGAGGAGGTTGTGACAGCTGTCAGCCTGGACAGCTTCAAGGCAGGATTAGACAGATTCATGGATACCAAGGGAATCGGTAGTTACTGAAATGGACATCCAAGTGCCACCTCTGTGTTGATGGAGGCAGGCAGGATTTCCCCGGGTACTGGTTGTGGGGGTCGGGAGCAGGTGAGGGTTTTGCCCTCCTTTCTGCTAGAGATCCCTGTGTACAACTAGTGGGCCACTGTGTGACACAGAATGCTGGACTAGATGGGCTGAGGCCCGATTCAGCATGGCTCTTCTTATGTTCTAAAAGGAATGCTGATGTGTACCCCTTGAATCGATGTGGTGCAGTGTATTGTGCATTGGATGGACTAAGACTCTGGGACACCAGCATTCAAATCCCTACTAAGCCATGGAAAGAAACCCACCGGAAGAGATCTGGGCTAGTCACGCTCTCTGACACTTAGAGGAAAACAATTCGAATGAATTTTCTCAAGAAAACCATAGGATGTGGATTGAAAGCACATGGTAGAAACAGCAATATAAGCATCACATGCAGATGGCATTATTCAGAGGTCCTCTAAGACAGGTCACTAGGTATCATCACAGGCTATCACTTGTGGCCAAGTATGATTCTAAGTGTAAGCTCTTTGCGGTGGGTCCGTTGGTGACTGTGGAGACCTATTCTTGATCTGCATGTTCTTTCGCGGTGAGGACATCGATTTCCAGATAGAAAGCAGTCCTAACAAGGGATGGTTTGACACACCATCCTTTTGACACATTTCTCTCTTTCACCCTCCATTCATGCCTCTTCCATAGCACTGTTGGTAATAGTTGACCTCCAGTTCGAACACTCGAGGGCCAGGGTCTCCCAGTTCTCAGTGTCTATGCCACAGTTTCTAAGGTTAGCTTTGAGCCCATCGTTCATTCTCTTTTCCTGTCCAACAACATTCAATTTTCCATTCTTGACTTGAAAGGATAGTAACAGCCTTGGGAGGCGGTGATCAGGCAGTCCGGCAAAGTTGATGCCGGAGAAGCATTACTTCAATGCTGGTGGTCTTTGCTTCTTTCAGAACACTGACATTTGTTCACTTGCCTTCCCAAAAGATTTGCAGGATTTTTCAGAGGCAACACTGATGGAATTGTTCCAGAAGTTGAGTGTGACGTCTGTAGACGGTCCACGTTTCACAGGCAGGTAACAGGATTGGGAGGACAATAGCTTTATAAACAAGCAGCTTGGTCTCTGTAGGAATGTCCTGATCCTCAAACAGTGTCATACTGGCATGGCAAACAACTAGGAAGTCTGCAGGGCAAACAATGTTTGCTGCAAGGCACTGTGCCACTGTGACAAAATTTCTGGCATTCTCACCAGGCTCTGTAATTACAAAACTAAATGGGGAAAAGTGCTAGGGTTCTTGGTCATTGTTTGTGGAATTCCCAGGGATTGCTCTGAAGGGTCAAGAAAGGGTGACAATATAAAAACACCTAAAACACTACAGGAAGAAGGTATGATCATCTGTTCTTAATTGCCACCCAGTACGCTTTGAATGAGCAGCCTCCAAGAGATGCTGTTATTAACAGCCTTGCAAATGTCTCAGAAACTACCCTATTATTTATTTATTTATTTATTTGCAATTATGCGTTGCCACTCCCAAAGCGGCTCGGGGCGACTCACAGCCAAAATCACAAAATAAAATACGATAAAAACACAGCAAAATTCAGTAAAATACAATAAAAACAGAGGTATTGCGATAAAGCGCAGTCTCAACAGGGCCGAAACACAGCATCAACATATGAGTGCCTAAAGATCACAATTTTAGTCCCCAAAGGCCTGCCGGAACAGGATGGTTTTGCACGCCTTCCGGAATGCCATCAGATCCAAGAGAACCCTGACCTCAGAAGGCAGTGGATTCCACAAGATGGGGGCGATTATCGAAAAGGCCCTCCATCTGGTGGTGGTGAGGCGGTACATTCCGAAGCAAGGTACTTCCAAAAGTTGAGCCGAACGCAGCGGTCTAGTAGGACAATATGGGATGAGGCGGTCCCTAAGGTACGCTGGCCCCAGACCGTTTAAGGCCTTAAAGGTCAAAACCAACCTAAGTTGATCCATCTGAAATTTAGCCTTCTTCTTTTGCTACTGCCTTCCAATTTTCCCATTCTCCAATGATTCATACAGAATGAAGATAGGCTGAAAGTATGCTAACCTCAGGTTAGTTATTTTGGCTTCCAGGCAGAGTTCAGGCTTTCTTTGTTCCAGGACCCTTTTACTCCTTTTTGGCATTTGTAAAACACTCCTCCAGCACCACGAGATACTCTCAGGAATACCTCAGCAAGCGAGAGTCCAAAAGTGGCAGGCTAAAACCCAGAACCTCAAGCCATGGCTGATACTGAACGAGAGACTCCCTCCTGAGCACAGATTGGGCAACTTGTAAGGCACTGAACAGTCTGTGCTCTGGCACCATGAGATGCAAAGCGAACCTTAAGAAATGGGGCCACAAAGTGGAGTCCACACCATGCGAGTGTGGAGAAGAGCAAACCACAGACCATCTATTACAATGCAACCTGAGTCCTGCCACATGCACAATGGAGGAACTTCTTATAGCAACACCAGAGGCACTCCAAGTGGCCAGCTACTGGTCAAAGAACATTTAGTATAATGCCAAGATTTTAAACTTTGTGTTTCCTCAAATACATTGGTTCACTTCTGAGTCTTCACTGCCCAACTTTCACCTTCATACATAGAACTCGGAATACAACCATAAAAGTTATCCTGAGTCTGGTATTTAATTATATATTTACATTTGAAGACCCCATCTTGTTCCAGATGCATATGTGACATCTGGATCATCTCAAATTCAATCACACAGTCCTATGGACAGCAGTCCATTGGAGTGAACAACAGCATCCATATGGATCCCCTCTCTCTGTTCAAAGGCTGCACTTCATATGGTTCAGGCTGAATTCTAGTTGTGTTAAAGACAACAGAATCGCATTGGACAAAACTGGCACTATTCTTTGAGCGTGCCAAATTGTTCATTTAACTTGGAGGCGCATTGCATTTCTAAGAAGAATTAAACTGTTGATTATGGTAAGCAAATAATAATTAAAGCTAGTGCACACAGTGCTAATTAACAAGGAATTTAATTAAACTAATACGCCAACATAACAAGACGCATGACAAAGTAATTGTGCTTTGGCAAGCTCCGTATTCTTACACTACTTCAAAGTTTATTTTGTTCTGTGGTCTTTCTAAAGTGAATGTCGGAGAAGCGTGCAAGAAATTAAAAACAGGCCTATCACAACACATTCGACACTATAGCTTCTAAAGAAGGAAAAGAAAGGAAAACGCACATGACAGCATGCATTTAACCAAGCTGGCTTGTTTCTAGCTTTAACCTTCTTGCACATAAAGAGGGAATTAAAAAACATGCTGTGCCTGTTGCCAAACAACAACACTCAAGACATGTGACTTGACCGGCTTCATATCTGTTACAACAGATTGAATCTGTATCGAAACAGATATCTAAAAATCTACAGTTCCATTCACCTGTGTGATATAACCCCACTATTTAAAGATGGGCTTAAAGCCAACCTTAAAAACTGTGTCCTAGACACCGAGAACTGAGAAGCCCTGGCCCTTGAGCACTCTAACTGGAGGTCAGTTATGACCAGCAGTGCTGAAGAATTTGAAGAGGCACGAATGGAGGGCGAGAGTGAGCATCAAACCAATCCTAACCAGGACCACCTTCCACCTGGAAAACAATGTCCTCATGGGGATCAAGAATAGGGTTCCACAGCCACCTACAGACCCACTACCAAGACCATCATCCTCAGGCTACAAGGGATTACCTAAGTAAGTAAGTAAGTAAGTGACTTCCGGTTGGGTTAATGGCGAGGAGGGACGCACGCCGAGGAGGCTCCTCGGGGTGACGCAGAAAAGAAGCTGTTGGAGGTGGAAAACCTTCCCGCAGACGCTCAAGACTGAAAGAGCGCTGCCCGGTGCCCAGGATAGTGCCTTCTCGGACAGAGGCGGGCCCCCTCAAGGGACCTGTCGAGCCCGGGAAAGGCTGAAGAGGGCAAAGCGGAACAGCTGACTGGCGCGGCCAAGGAGTCTTGGCCACAACCTCCCGCCCCAACCGCTTTTAAGCACAAGGGGAGACAGCGAAAGAGAACTGCAGAAAAGAAACTCCCCGACCCACCGGTGAGAGGAAAAGAAAGAAGGGAATAGACTCAGATAGAAAGACCCAAGCAAGGAGAGAGCTACAAAGTTCCCGATTACCCATAAGGAGGAACGAGGTAAGAAGGTAAAGAAGAGAAGAGAAGGAGGGGGTGGGGTAAGAAGAACGCGCGAAGAGGGTGAAGAGAGAGACCAAAGAAGGGAAAGCCCGAAGAAGAGGAGGGAAGGAGAGAGGAGAGCGGAGGGGTGAATAAGGGAAGACTCACTGTAATGGCGGATCGCGGGGGAGAAAGCCACTGACGCCGAAGGTAGCCGCGTGAGGAAAAGGAGGAAGTGACGCAAAGGAAGAGGAGGGGCCGGAAACAAGAAAGAAACAACAAGAGGAGGCAAGAGGAGGCAAGAAAGAGACAAGAAGGCATCCAAAGCGGAGAGTGCCCACCACCCTAAGGCCCAGAGAGACAGTGCGAAGGGCCAGGCACATAATAAACTAGAAACTACAAACTAGAAGCAAAAAATAGAGAGAATCCCTGGAAGGGAAAGAAAGGAAAGAAAACAGAAGGAGCCAATTGGATGAAGTAAACAAGGGGGAACAAGATAGGTAAGAAAGAAAGAATATTTATATCTTGCCTCCAGGTAAAAATCCCCACAACAGCTACAACAACCACAACAGCCTCCCTCCCACGTTACAGGTATAACTAAGGGAAATCAGGGGAAACCCCTCCCCCCCGCATACAAACCACTTCTCCCCTCCAGAACCTCCCCTCCCAGAGCTTTCTCTCCAAGGACCATTGCGTACTGCTCCCCCCCGAGAAACCCTCAAAAAGTAAACTAGTTGGGTGGAAGAACCCCAAGAGACCCGCACAGATTGAAGGCTTACTTCGGGGATAATTCCTCAGAGGTACTCACAAAACTTCCTGATCGACAGTCCCATCGGACCCCCGGAATCAGTACAGCGAGATCAGAGACCAGAGAGAAGTCCCCCCCCCCAAAAAAAGGCCATCATAAAAGAGGTGAAGGAAAGGAGGAAGAGTCACCCTCTCGGATGTTCCAAAAAGGGAAAAAGAAAGACAAAGAAGATCTCACTCTAATGTCCACAAGGGCAAAGATTGAAAAGATGGAAAAAAGGAGACTTACCAAGAAGAGGCTCAAACGCAGGATCAGACTTGAACATGAGGGACTTGTTTAGAGAGATGCAAGAAATCAGAAGAATGATTCAAGGAGGTGATGAGGACAGAAAAGAAATGAACGACAACATAAAAGATTTAAAGGGAGAGATGAAGGCGGATTTCAAAGAGGTGAAAAAAGACATGAAAGGCCTGAATAATAAAATGTCAGAAATGAAAGAAGAAATTATAGAATTAAAAAAAGAAACATGTCCCTGAAAAATCAACAACGGAAGAACTTAGAGAAGATAAAAGATCTTGAACAAAGAAACGCCATATTAGAAGATAAACAACTGAAATCCGACTATTCGCAATCCGAATTCCAGCTTCGCTTTCGAGGTTTGGAAGAAGAAGAAGGCCAGAAGACTAAAGAAATAATAGTAGCCATTTCGGCCAAAATACTCGATATACCGGAACCTTACATTTTAGATAAGGTGGATAGAGTACCGTATTTTTCGCACCATAAGATTTACCTGCTTATAAGACGCACCTAGATTTTAGAGGAGGAAAATAGAAAAAAAAATATTTTCGCTCCCTCTAAAATCTAGGTAAGTCTTATCAGCAGGTGCATCTTATCAGAGCCCTCTGGGGCGATGCTGCTTCACTCTTGCTCCTTCATCCCCCTTTCCTCCAGGGAAGAAAGAGTGGAGGAAGGAAAAGCAGCAAGAGGAGGAGAGAAGCAGGATCGGGCCAGAGCCCTCTGGGGCAATGCTGCTTCCTCCTCCTCTTGCACCTTCTTCCCCCACCCTTTCCTCCAGGGAAGAAAGAGTGGAGGAAGGAAAAGCAGCAAGAGGAGGAGAGAAGCAGGATCGGGCCAGAGCCCTCTGAGACAATGCTGCTTCCCTCCTCCTCTTGCACCTTCTTCCCCCACCCTTTCCTCCAGGGAAGAAAGAGTGGAGGAAGGAAAAGCAGCAAGAGGAGGAGAGAAGCAGATCGGGCCAGAGCCCTCTGGGTAATGCTGCTTCCCTCCTCCTCTTGCACCTTCTTCCCCCTTTCCTCCAGGGAAGAAAGAGTGGAGGAAGGAAAAGCAGCAAGAGGAGGAGAGAAGCAGGATCGGGCCAGAGCCCTCTGGGGCAATGCTGCTTCCCTCCTCCTCTTGCACCTTCTTTCCCCGCACCTTTCCTCCAGGGAAGAAAGAGTGGAGGAAGGAAAAGCAGCACGAGGAGGCGAGCAGCAGGATCGGGCCAGAGCCCTCGGGGGAAATGCTGCTTCCCTCCTCCTCTTGCACCTTCTTTCCCCTCGCACCCTTTCCTCCAGGGAAGAAAGAGTGGAGGAAGGAAAAGCAGCAAGAGGAGGAGAGAAGCAGGATCGGGCCAGAGCCCTCTGGGGCAATGCTGCTTCCCTCCTCCTCTTGCACCTTCTTTCCCCCACCCTTTCCTCCAGGGAAGAAAGAGTGGAGGAAGGAAAAGCAGCAAGAGGAGGAGAGAAGCAGGATCGGGCCAGAGCCCTCTGGGGGCAATGCTGCTTCCCTCCTCCTCTTGCACCTTCTTTCCCCCCCCACCCTTTCCTCCAGGGAAGAAAGAGTGGAGGAAGGAAAAGCAGCAAGAGGAGGAGAGAAGCAGGATCGAGCCAGAGCCCTCTGGGGCAATGCTGCTTCCTCCTCCTCTTGCACCTTCTTTCCCCACCCTTTCCTCCAGGGAAGAAAGAGTGGAGGAAGGAAAAGCAGCAAGAGGAGGAGAGAAGCAGGATCGGGCCAGAGCCCTCTGGGGCAATGCTGCTTCCCTCCTCCTCTTGCACCTTCTTTCCCCCACCCTTTCCTCCAGGGAAGAAAGAGTGGAGGAAGGAAAAGCAGCAAGAGGAGGAGAGAAGCAGGATCGGGCCAGAGCCCTCTGGGGCAATGCTGCTTCCCTCCTCCTCTTGCACCTTCTTTCCCCCCCACCCTTTCCTCCAGGGAAGAAAGGGCGGAGGGAGGGAAAAGGAGCAAGAGGAGGGAGCGAACCAGCGTCCCTCCGCCTCCGCAACGGACCAGAGAAGAGGAGAGGCAGCGACAGGGTGAGTCTATCGCAGCCCTCCCTCTGCTCCAGCGCCTCCCCCTGCATCTTACGCTCCATAAGACGCAGCTGATTTTTCATCCCACTTTGGGAGGAAAAAAACTGCGTCTTATGGTGCGAAAAGTACGGTATATAGGGTCAACTCGGCTTATGCCAAAAGAAACAAAACCCCTAGAGACATCATTGTGCATTATACTAAAAAATGCATAAGAGACCAAATACTGAAATGGCAAGCAAATAGACAGGGAACGTACACAAGGGCAACAAGGTTACGATCCTCAAAGAACTCCCAAGAGACGTCCTCGACAAAAGAAAAGCTACTTCTTTCTTACTGACATACTGAAAAGAAGAAATATAAGATTTCGCTGGCAAAAATAGAAGGGGTGATGGTAACCTATAAAGATAAGCAGCATTGGTTAACCTCCGTCGAAAAAGCGGAAGACTTCATGAAGACCTACGGGGAAAACCTGGAGAAGCCTAACTCGCCGAAGGGCCACCGAAAAACACCCCCAAAATCGGAAAGGGAAAAGGAAGGAGCAATCAACAAGACAAACCACGAGAACAATGATCCAGAGGGTGAGGACGAGGAGGAAGGACTTTTAAATCAAGAAGAACAAGAAGAAGGAGAGGAAGAAGACGCAACCCAAGACTCAGATTAAATGCAGCTGAGGTGCACCACTTGGAATGTTAATGGGCTAAATGATCCGCGGAAAAGGAAGCGGGTTTTCAATAAGCTAAAAAAGACAGAGCTGGCATTGTAGGTCTCCAGGAGACACATATTAAGAAAACTGATGTTAAATACCTAAAGAGAAGTGACATCGGAGAGGCCTTTATAGCATCAGCAGGGGAAAAAAAAAGAGGGGTGGTCACCTACGTAGACCCTTGTTTGAAACCAACTCTATTATTTGAAGATAGAGAAGGAAGATATGTGGGTGTGGGGATACAAAGGGAAGGGACAAAAATATTAGTATGTAATATATATGCCCCAAATGAAAGTAAGACAAATTTCTTCAAGGAACTGTCAAATAGAATTGCCAAATGCCAGCTTGGTTATGAAAGCATCATTCTAATGGGAGACTTCAATGGGGTGGCAGACCCAGGAGCAGATAGGAAGCCTGAACCAAAAAATAATAATAATAATAAGAGGGGGAAACTCCCAAAAAGCTATTTCGAAATGTTGCAAGAATTTGATTTAAAAGACATCTGGAGGGAAACACACACCCAGGAGAGAGACTTTACCTTTTTTTCTGACCGTCACAATTCATGGTCAAGAATCGACTTAATTTTGACATCAAGTACGCTACTTCCCCAAGTAATTACAACAAAGATCAAGGCCAGGAGGTTTCGACCACTGTCGGGTGGAAATGGAACTAGGCGGTGCTAGAAAGGAATTCCACTGGAAACTACCATTAAGAGTAATTAGGGATCCGAAAGATCTGGCAGAAAGCAAAGAGCTACTCAAAGAATTTTTCCTAATCAACAGCCAAAATAACAACAACCTCAATCTTATATGGGATACAGGAAAGGCCTTCATGAGAGGGGTTTTCCTCAAACAACAAGCAAGATGGAAAAGGAACAGACAAGTTAAAATAAAGGAGGTTCAAAGAAAGATAGAAGATAGTGAGAAAGAGCCAAAAAGATACCCAAATAAGAGAGGAATAAAAAAAGAATTAAACTATCTTCAGAAACAACTTGAGATATACGAGTTGGAAAATATAGAGAAGAGTTTAAAATATCTGAACCAAAAGAAATTTGAATCAGCAAATAAACCAGGGAAGTTACTAGCGTGGCAGCTAAAAGAAAAAAGGAAGAGGAACCATATAACAAAACTGAAGATCGATAATAAGGAATATATGACTGATAAGGAAATCAGAAAGGCTGTCGAGCAATACTACACCGAATTATATAGAAAAGATGAAATCGATAGTACAGCAATATATAACTATCTAGGGAAAAGGAGTATCCAAAAAATAACAGACGAAGAGAGGGAAGGCCTCAACCAAAAGATAACGAAAGATGAAATAATAAGAGCTATCAAGAAAATTAAGATAGGGAAAGCAGCAGGCCCGGACGGTTTTATAGGGGAATACTACAAGGAATTCCAGGAAGAAGTAGTAGAGATACTAGAAAAAATGTTTAATAGCATAATGGAGAGTGGAGAGGCGCCAGAATCATGGAAGGAGTCCAATGTCACCCTTATAGGCAAACCAGGGAAACCCGGAAAACCCCGGCAAACTATAGGCCAATCTCCCTATTAAATACCGATTATAAATTGTTTACAAGTGTACTGGCAGACAGAATGAAATTTTTCTTAAATAATTGGATAAAGGAGGACCAAAACGGATTCCTGCCAAATAGACATCTAAAGACAAATATGAGAATTATATTAGACGTAATTGAGTATTATGATAAAAATATAAATAGGGAGGTGGCCTTAGTTTTCGTGGACGCCGAAAAGGCATTTGATAAAACCAATTGGGAGTTTGCGGAGATACTTCTAAAGAAACTTGACATGGGCTTCCACATGATCAATGCGTTTCGGGCAATCTATAGAGATCAATACGCCAATTTTATTGTCAATCAAGGGAGAACAGGAAGGGTGAAAATACAGAAAGGCGTATGTCAGGGATGCCCGCTCTCCCCCCTGCTATTTATATTAACCCTAGAAATCCTCCTGGAGGACATTAGAAAAGATGAGGGGTTAATAGGAATAAAATTAAGAAAGAAAAATAAAATGTCTGGCATTCGCTGATGATCTCGCATTGATAATAGAGGAGCCTAGGAATTCCATCCGGCAGTGGCTGGAAAAAATTGATGACTTTGGGAAAGTAGCGGGCTTTTCGATAAACAAAAATAAAACTCAGATTTTAGTCAAAAATATGACAGAAAGAAACAAACAAGATTTACAGACCATATCAGAGATGGAGGTTACCAACAAAGTCAAATACCTGGGGGTGACATTAACTCCGAAGAATTCACAAATATTCAAAAATAACTATAAGACAAAATGGGAAGAAATTAAGAAAGACCTGACGCGATGGTCCAGGCACAACCTATCCCTCCTGGGGAGAATAGCCACCCTAAAAATGAATGTGCTCCCAAGGATGGTGTTCCTATTCACAACAATTCCGGTAGTGCCAAAAATCTCGTACTTCAACCAGTGGAGTAAAGACTTGTCCAGATTTATCTGGGCGGGGAAAAAACCCAGGGTCAGACTAAAAATAATACAAGCCTCGAAGGAGGAGGGAAGCCTGGGAGTACCAAACTTAAGGCTATATTTCGAGGCAAGTTGTTTAGCATGGCTGAGGGATTGGTGCACATTGGAAGGGGAGAGGATCCCAACCATAGAGGGATATGGGTTGAAATTCGGTCTTCACGGTTACTTAAACTATGGAAGGGCCAAAATGGATAGAAATATCAACGACCACTTCATTAGAAAACCCCTGATGAAGGTTTGGGAAAAATATAAAGACTTAAGGAGCAAAAAAAAACCCCTATGGATATCACCAAATGAAGCCTTTCAAATTAGACATTTAGATAACGATAAATGGATAAGATATAAAGATCTCCTAACCAAAAATGGAACGGAGTGGACCGTGAAGACTAGAAACCAACTTCGGGAGGAGGGCTATGAAATGGGGTGGTTCCCATACTTCCAAATAAGAGAAAGAACAAAGGAAGACGGGAAAAGGGGATGGGAAAACAAGGGGAGCGAGCTAGAGGATATTATCCTTGGAGATGAGACCAAACTCATGTCAAAAATTTATAAAATGTTACTCAAAAAGGAAAAAGAAGGGACAGAAGCCCACATGAAGGAATGGTCCAGGAACATAGGATATAAAATAAATTTGAACACTTGGAAAACAATATGGAAAAGAAATGTAAATATCTCATTATGTTATAAGTACAGAGAAAATTGGATAAAGACCATATATAGATGGTATTTGACCCCGGTTAAATTAGCAAAAATTTACAAAAAAACAAAACCAAACTGTTGGATATGTAATAGTAGGAACGGAACGTTCTTTCATATGTTTTGGCTCTGTCCCAGGGCAAGGAAATATTGGAGCATGGTGCATAGGGAGGTGGAAAAATTACTGGGAAAAAAATTGAAAAGGAACCAGACAAATTTATACTAGGGATTATAGATAACGACTTCGATAGAAGTGAAAAAAGAATCTTCTTGCTTGCCATGACGGCCGCCAGGACACTACTCGCCACCCACTGGAGATCAGAAACTATTCCCTCAAAGGAGGCATGGAGAAAAAAACTACTTGAGATAAGCGCAATGGAGAAATTAACAGAAGCAATGAGGGAAAGAAATGCCAACTCGAAGTTCACTACTAAATGGAATTGGTCTCTTCTCCAAGAATATTGTAGAAAGGAATGTAATGTTGATTTAGATATGTAAATGAATCTAAGGGTTATGGGATGATTAGGAAAAGTCAAGTGAAATGAATTAAGAATGGTAAAAATTCTTCTCTTAAATTATAGGTCGGGGAAGGACAGGTCGGGAAACCAGAAAAGTGGAAAAGGAACCCACTTATTCGATAATCATTAACAACGGAATGTTAGTTTGATTCAAACGCTGTCGAACCTTCCTTTTGTCTCTGTATATTTCGAGCACATCTGTTTATGTACTACATTCTTTTTTCACACACCCAAGGTGGTCAAACTGAACCACCAGGTGTCCCGCTGGACGCTTTGTTTCTGCTTTATTTCCGCTTTTATACTTCTGTACTGTATCCTTTTTTATATACCTGTTTCTCGAAACTCAATAAAGATTGTTTTAAAAAAAAAGTAAGTAAGTAAGTAAGTAAGTAAGTATAACCACACTGGATCATTCATATCACCTGAGCTTGATAATAGTGAGACAAAGGAGAGGACACTAAAAGACCCCAAAATGGGCCAAAGCACTATGCCAGAATGGCAGAAGCCCCACCTTCTCAAATTGCCACTGTCTTCAGTCCAAGTGGCCACTTGATGTGGCACAAAAGGTATTTCAGGGGCAGTTCTTTTAATGAGGCAGCTTTGAATTCATCAATTGACTGACACCTACCCACCTGGGGGTCAGAATCCCTGGGGGGTGTCAGAGGGATCGTCAAAGACCATTAGAAAATACAGTGTTTTCTATTGGTCATGGGGGTTTTGTGCAGGAAGTTTGGCCCAATTCTATCACTGGTGGGGTTCAGAATGCTTTTTGATTTTAGGTGAACAATAAATCCCAGGAACTACAGCTCCCAAATGTCAAGGTCTATTTTCCTCAAACTCCACCAGTGTTCACATCTAGGCAAATTGAGTATTCATGCCAAGTTTGGTCCAGATCCATCAATGTTATGTCTACAGTGTTCTCTGGATGTAGGCGAACTACAACTCCAAAACTCAAGGTCAATGCCCGCCAAACCTTTCCAGTATTTTCTGTTAAGTCATGGGAGTTCTCTGTGCCAATTTTGGTTCAATTCCATCATTTTGGAGTTCAGAATGCTCTTTGACTGTAGGTTAACTATAAATCCCAGCAACTACAACTCCCAAATGACAAAATCAATCCCTCCCCCAACCCCACCAATATTCAAATTTTGGCGTATGGGTATCTGTGCCAAATTTCCTCCAGTGATTGAAAATACATCCTGCATATAAGATATTTACTTTGCAATTCATAACAGTATCAAAATTACAATTGTGAAGTAGCAGCAAAAAATAATTTCATGGTTGGGGGTCACCACAATATGAGGAACGGTATTAAGGGGTTGTGGCATTAAGAAGGTTGAGTCTAGTTCATCTCATTAAATTCTGCACCTGACAAATCATCTTCAGAGAAAGACTGCTGTGGCCCGTTCCCAGGAATTGGACCTTGTGCATCTGCAGGAGAGACACTCCATTCATTAGATAGCTTGGCCCCTCTCCTGAGCTGAACTCAGGCCCAGCAAAACCCTCATCCTCATTGACAATAGACACAGGCCCAGAAGAACCCTAATCCCTATTGACATCAGACACAATCACAGGCTGAACTACAACAGAGAGTTCCACCGCTGAACAGCTCTTCTTACAGTCAGGAAGCTGTTCCTAATGTTCAAGTGGAATCTCTTTTTCCGTAATTTAAACCCATAGGTTTTGTTTTGCTTTCAAAAGAATCTAACCTCGCTATCTGAGGAAAACCGAAATCACTGGGTCAACAAAGAGGGTTTAATAGGTTATTCATCAATTATCCCACTGCTCTGCTTATTAGAAATTAAAATAGCCAACAAATGCAAAGCTTTTGATCTTGACTGGAAAGGACATTTTCTGGATGGCATTTACTTTTGTTTGAAAAAAAATTAAAAGCGTCTTGGTGATGAAGAAGGGCACTGCTGGGTAATCGAATGTTAAATGAAGTGCCATGTGCCAATTCTGGTTTGCTTTTACTTTTGAATAATTAGCGCTCTGCTATGAAGCAACTTTAATTTTAGCTGGAAATGCCATGTTTTCTTTAAGTGCCACTGAGCACCTTTCTGGGCGATGCCAAGGAATGCAAACATGTTTTATTAATTGAAAAATCCCAGATGTTGAAGTCTCCTGAGAATGTGCAATGATGGAGCACTGCCAGGACATATTTTCCCACATCGTGAACCAACAGCAGCAGCCCACTAATTGCCAGTGAGATGCTTTTGTGCTGCTGGTCAAGCCGGGATGCCAGGTGATCGTGACTATGTCTATTTGTCTGCTCCAAATTGGGAGTGACATGTATTCCCAATGTCCTGAATCTCAGCATCTGAATATTTGAAATATATTAATTAACATGTTTTGATGACCTCTAGAGAAAAAAGTTCTACCATGAAAGGAACCCACCCCCAAAAGCATTATTTTAGCCTTCGATGCTAAGTTAAGAGGGAACTACACCTTTAGGGAAGATAGCCAAAATATAGAGATGCATGGGTATTAAGTCAGGCTAAACTCAAGGCTATAAATGTATATCCTTTCACTGATATCTTGGAAGTGAACTAAGATGCAATTCCTGGTGGTAGAACCTTCCTGTCATGTTTTCTGGGCAAACTACAATTGACAAAGGGTGCAGCACACAGATGAAAGGCATTTTTAAAACTATTGGGGAAAAATATCAAAAAATGTGTTTCTCAAATGTTGAGAAAATCTTGAAGAAAATTATGGAATGATGTAAATCTTTACAGTTCAGGATTTAATCAGTGCAGAATTCACACGTCGGATTTGTTTGGAGAGAAAACATTTTCTGGGCAGAAAAAATCCCAGCATGTTCTGTGCAGAAAATGTTTCTGAATTTGCAAATTTTGCTCACAGTAAGTTCTCAGCTACAGTATTTTCTGTGCAGAAAACAGGCACAATATACACACACTAAATTAGTGAAGAAAACACATTCCCACTCACACAGAAAAATTGATATGCAAAGATTCAGAATGGAGTACGATGCCTGTCTCAAAAGCAGTACGTGTGAAAAACATCTTCAAGTCCTTATGGACCGGAAGGGGAACATGAGCCAACAATGTCATGCGGTGGCAAAAAAAGTCAATGGGATTTTGGTCTGCATAAATAGGAGTATAGTGTCTAGATCCAGTGAAGTCATGCTCCCCCTCTATTCTGTCTTGGTCAGACCACACCTGGAATCCTCTATGTCTATCTTATATATTGTATGTCAAATGGCATTGAATGTTTGCCTGTATATGTGCATTGTGATCCGCCCTGAGTCCCCTGCCTTGTGAGAAGGACGGAATATAAATGATGTAAATAAATAAATCCCATTGTGTCCCATTCTGGGCACTGCAACTGAAGGGAGACGTTGACAAGCTGGAATGTGTCCAGAGGAGGGCGACTCAAATGGCCAAGGGTCTGGAGAACAAGCCCTATGAGAACAGAGCAGCTGAAAGAACTGGGCACGTTTACCCTGAAGAGAAGGCTGAGAGGAGACATGGTGAGGGTCCTGGATAAATATGTGAGGAGAAGTCATAGGGAGGAGGGAGCAAGCTTGTTTTCTGCTACCCTGAAGACTAGGATGCAGAACAATGGCTACAAGAAAGGAGATTCCACCCAAACATTAGTACTTCCTAGCCGTGAGAGCTGTTCGACAATGGAACTCTCTGCCTCAGAGTGTGGTGGAGGCCCCTTCCTTGGAGGCTTTTAAACAGAGGCTGGGTGGCCATCTGTTGGGGATGCTTTGAATGCGATTTTCCTGCTTCTTGGTAGAATAGTCCATGAGGTCTCTTCCAACTCTAGAATTCTAGGATTCATGGATAACGCATTAAATTACCTTAGCCTTGATGTCACTTTATTTATATCCCACCTTTTCCTGAAGAAATACAATTCAAAGCCCCAAATTCACAAGCTAGGCAGTGAATGGTGAGGATATGGAGAAGTTGAAGATGTTAGCAAATATCTGGGAATGTAATGAAATTGACGGTGGGGTTGTTGTTCAAATGGGAAATCGTGCCATGATTCATGTTGTGTAGATACCTGGAGATTTTGTTACACAATTTATGGGTCAGCTTTACAACAGAGAATCCAAGTGCGCAAAGCCACCTCCAGCGAATTCATCTGGCAGATGCTTTTATTAGTACTCTAAAGGCTAATTAAACCAGTTCATCTTTTCAGAGATCAACCATCTCTCCAAACGCCCATCAGGGGCTTCTTCTATGCTTCATCCACTCTCTGGCTCTTCATGAGCTTCAAGGTAAACAAGTGCCACCGTAACAACAACATGCTAATCTCTCCCAGGATGTTCAGCAGCCCACAAAAGGCCCAAACTCACAAAACCGTGCTGGATCATGCTGAGTGCTTTCCTCCTCAGGCTAGGCAGCAATGCCCCACAAAGCGTTCGCTAGGATTATCTGCATTGCTTATTATTTGGAGGATGAATGGCCTGAGGGGTGTTTGGGTTATACATCCAAAGCTTTATTTTCTTTTTCGCTGTTTCCTTGGCACTCTGTGGGAGGACTGGCGCTTATACCTGCCCTGCATGCGCACAAAACCACACACGCCATGGGTAGCTACAAAGCGCTTCCTTTGTAACGTGTCTTCAGTGGTGACATGTTTTTCTGGAGGCATTGTTGGCATCACTCTGCACAGGCCACATGGTGCAATTATGAGATGTCAAATGTAAGCACAAGTTTGCCAAAGACATCAGGGCCCACATGGGGAGTGTGGGTACAACTATTTTTGTCTGAACTGTTTACTGTTATCAGCTGTCCACAAAACCTGCAGGTAGGTTTGGGGTTTTTTTGTAATGGATCTCATGCCGTGAACTCAAACATTAGAGTTTTGTGAGAAAACTTATCTGGATGCTGTTTGTTTCCATTTTCAGTATGGCTCTCCCAAAAGAAGCCATTGCTCAAGTGATCCTGAATAGAGACCATGCCTTTGGAATAGATGGATTGCATGCAAATTTAATTGTTTATAGTCTTGAGATTGGAGCCCGCAGTGGGTTAAACCGCTGAGCTGCTGAACTTGATGAACGAAAGTTTGCAGGTTCAAATCCCGGGAGCAGCGTGAGCTACTCCTGTTAGCCCCAGTATCTGCCAACCTAGCAGTTCTAAAACATGCAAATGTGAGTAGATCAATAGGTACCACTCCGGTAGGAAGGTAACAGCGCTTCATGCAGCCATGCTGGCCACATGACCTTGGAGGTGTCTACGGATAATGCCGGCTCTTTGGCTTAGAAATGGAGAGGAGCACCAACCTCCAGAGTTGGACACGACTGGACAATGTCAGGGGAATATCTTTACCCTAGTCTTGAGATGGCACGGGGAGAGGTGGATGGTTTTACATATTTGTATTTTGAGGAACTTCATGAATTTATTGATGGGAAATAGTAAAAATTCCATGCTGATCAAATAGCTTGGAAGTGCACGATACGAAACAGAACTCAAAACATTAGGAATACCTACTGAAATAGTAAATATCATGCAAGCTGACTTTAAGAAATTCCAATAGTCATCTTGCTTCTATCAGATTTATCTTTACCTGGCTTTCCAAGAATCTATGCACATTTTTACTCAATGTTTACATCTTTGCAAGCAATTGATATGTGCCCTTGATATGTGCCTGTTTGTAAACAGTGTTCATGAATTTTGGGATTTTGGTACTGACTTTTGATTGGAGAATTGTAGTGCAGAAGTCAGCCAAGCTTGAAAAATAAACAACAACTGCATTCTGACTCATTTATTTGTTTGGTAAGGAAGAGTTAGAACATAAACTTATTTCACCCATTTCTTTTCCTCCAAGTATTAAGGAAGCATGAACACTAGTATGAAGGGGAGTGAGCATTGAAGTGTGTTTGTGTGCATCATGGACCAAACCCAATTCGGAAATACAACACTTAATTTTAGATTAATCTAGTTCAGCAATATCAAACTTTGGCCCTCCAATTGTTTTGGATTTCAGTTCCCAGAAGTTCCAGCCAGCTTGGTTAACAAACAGAAGCCATGGGAGCTGAAGTCCAAGACATTGTGAAGACCAACTTCTGGGAACACACAAGTCTAATTAATACATTTCTGACATGACTGAGTGCGCTGACACCACTCCTCTTTAAGGCTCAATGGTTTAACCACAAACACTTCCACTGTAACAGCAAAGCAATAATGATACTGTGTTGTCGAAGGCTTTCATGGCTGGAATCACTGGGTTGCTATGAGTTTTCTGGACTGCATGGCCATGTTCCAGAAGCATTCTGGAACGTCAGGAGATCATGCTTCTGGAACATGGCCATACATCCCGGAAAACTCACAGCAACCCAATAATGATATCACCTTCACTCAGAATCCCTTTCTCTGAAAAAGGACTCCTAGATTGAAGTTAAGCATGGATATGCTAGAGAGTATTGATCATTTTAAATGTATTGACCTATGGAAGGCCGATAGACAGGACACAATTGCTGTCACCCTGCTCTGCTGCCTGAACCACATGGCTCCCTGTGGCTCATGGTAGGGTCAATATCCACTCAATGAGGTTTTAGGTCAACTCAGGTTTTGAGATGGGGGTTTCCTGGTTTTCAGCGTGTATTCTCAACTACTTCAGACAGGACTCAGGCTTAGGCATCAAAGGAACATGGGAAGCAACCTTAGACCGAATCAGACCCTTGGGCAATCCAGTCCAGCGTTCTCAGTTCTGGTAGACGCTCCTTCCTTAGGAGCTTTTAAACAGAGGCTGCATAGCCATCTGTCGGGGATACTTTGGTTGTGCTTTTCCTGCATGGCAGGGGGTTGGACTAGATGACCTATATAGAATCATAAGAGTTCGAAGAGACCTCATGAGCCATCCAGTCCAACCGCCTGCCAAGAAGCAGGAAAATTGCATTCAAAGAAGAGGATAAGAAAGCTTGCAGCTTTGAAGCAGTACATTTGGAGCATTCTCATCTCCTAAAGGGCCTAGTCTAGGGGATGCTGGGAGCTATTACCTATCTCTATCTAATCTATCTATGTGGAGGCTTGCTGGGAGAAGGAATCCAGGAATACGAAATTGGAAATATGCAGGGATTGGGATGCTCTGTGTGAAATACTGTAATCATAGAATAATAGAGTTGGAAGGCACCACATTGCTTTGAGCTGTAGTCCGGAAGAGAGTGTGGAGATGCTATTGTGTGTTTTGTTTGCCGGGGGAGTCATTTTGCGCATGTGCTGTAGCGTCTTTTTGCCTTTTTTGGCTTCTTAAGCCTATTCTACTGTGTTTTTCAGTGTTTTATGAGTGATGGTCACTCGTTGGCCTGGCAGATGTATTATGTCCAAATTAGGTGTCAATTCACCCAGTGATTTTTGAGTTATGTTAATCCCAAAAAACGAACATTACATGTTTATTTATATAGATATACATATACATGTGCAGACACCACAGAACTCCTTAGTCAGGCTGAATTTGCTAATCCCAGCCTCATAACAGAGAGGACTGCTTTATAAACCGCTCTGTGTTTGCCTAGAAATCTGACTAACAGACTTGAAACCTGGTGCCACATGAGAATTTTTCCTGCACTGTGTCTCTGCCAATGTTGAGCCCTGCTCATGCGCTGCACAATCCTCCTGGTAAATGTCTGAACCGCATAAACAGCAAGTACGGTGAGAGTTGGAATGAAAATGGGAACCCTCAAGCTTTCTAAACCCATTTGCTGTTACACTTCTTATTTCACTCTCTCCTTGAGGAGAAAAAAAAAGGAGCCCGGGAGAAGGAGCTGAGCTGCTTAACCAAAGCTCTAAAGCACTATTATGTTCCACGACTTCCTTTTGACGTGGAAATCCCTTCCCGGCCCTAATCTTATTCTAGAGCCGGGATTGTGCTATCTCGCGATGAAAGACGCTCACCCCAAAAGAAAGATGAGCCTCATCCCTGTTAAGCCAGGATGTTGGCGCGTGCTTATCCTTTCTTGCGCACAAGGCAATAATCTGTAATAACGCAATTTAACACAAAATAGATTTAGAAGAAAATTCTCCAGAAGGATGCAGGGAATGTGCCAAGTCCGTCCTTCCTTTTAAGGCAAGGCAATGAGTTACTTCGGAGTGTATGATCTGAGAGGGTTTTTAAAATCTCTACACCTTTCAAGAAAGACATCATTCCTGCAATCAGCTGAAAATGCTCTCAGAGTACACTTAAGTAGCAAGGTAACAACACACTGCCACAATTTACGAATACTTTAAAAACTGGGGTATTGTGAGTAAGCTGCCACATTCGCTTTCCATTGTGGTTGTTTTGCCAGTATGGATTGGACAGCAATCACCAACTTTCCTCAATTTACTACTACTACTACCACCATCATCGCCTATTCAACACATTTATTTTCCCATCTTCTCTTTGCTCATGAGAGCAGAAAATAATCTTTTACTAATAGTACAAATTTCTGGAGATATTTGGCAAAGAGAGGAGCGAAACAGCTGTTGCACAGGCACCAAAAGTATGTGTCTATCCATGACTTGGCCAAGTTGTTCAAGCAGTGGAGACAGGACTGAATGGCAACAATCAGATTCAAATCCCTCGCCACTATTTATTAATTCAGAGCAAGTGTTTCAAAGCTAGATTTTGTGGCTTCCTCCACTCAAAGTGGCATGCAGAAAAAGGAAGGAACAAGGTTTGCATTCCAACTGGTCATAACTTCCTAACAGATGTCAACAAATCTACATAAATAAAACTGTAATGTTCGTTTGTGGGATTAACATAACTCAAAAACCACTGGACGAATTGCCACCAAATTTGGCCACAAGGCACCTACTAACCCAAGGAGAGAAGAGAAGATTTTGTCATTTGGGTTGTAGTTGAGTGATGGTCACTCGTTGGCCTGATGCGTGTATTGTGTCCAAATTTAGTGTCAATTTATCCAGTGGTTTTTGAGTTATGTTAATTCCACAAACAAACATTACATTTTTATTTATATAGATTTGGGGCATTTCTATTCTGTCCTCACCTCCAAAGAGGGACTCAGGACGGCTTACAGCAGGCAGCCATTAGATGTTAAAAAACAATATATTAAAACACACAGTTGCAATTAACACAATTAAAACAATCAATACCATTCAATTTAAACAGTTCGCCGATTCAAAACAGAATCCAAATCAGTCCATTGCAGTCCACTAAAACATTATTTTCCCAGTTGAACCATTTTTTCACACAAACGCTTACCAAAGCCAGGATTTTAGTTTTTTCCTGAAAGTCAGGAGGGAGAGGGCGGAGCTAATATCATTGGGGAGAGAGCTCCACAGCCAAGGAGTCACCACAGAGAAGGCCCTGACTCTCATCCCCACCAGTCGTGACTGCGGTGGAACTGAGAGCAGGGCCTCCCTAGCAACAGTCAATCCAGTAAAAACCAGAGGGCCATTTCACCTAGCAACAGTCAATCCAGTGACATCAGAGGGCCACTCCACCTAGCAACAGACAAGCGGGCTTTGACATTTATATGTAGAGATCGATTTCTTTACTAAAGGAAAAAAAAGGGTGGAGAAGGAAGGAAACATTCTGAACCCGATGAGCAGAAAAAGTCAGATTTAGTTTTCTGACAATTTTTATTGAAAGATTATGTCATTTTTCTAAATCTTCTAATCCAACCATCTCGGGGCCCTTTTCAGAAACCAGTGGATGAAAAGCTGTTGCCTATTCTCAGCCTCTTGTTTTATTTTGGTTCTCCCTCGCCCCCCCGCCTTCGGCCGTGGCCCAGATATTTAGCTAATTGGAACGGCATATTTCCAGGCTCAGTCTTTGGCTGTAATTTGGTGCAGCTGTTTTAGGGCTGTAACTAGGAATCTGAAATGATTTAATTATAATGTGCAGGCATCAGGAACGGCAAGGCAATTACAAATAACAACCATAGAAATGCTAATAGATAGAGCTTTGTTGGGAAGGAGGAAGACAAGCGACTGTTTCAATGCGAAGCAATTACCAGGGACCACTGTGTGCTGGAAAATGAACTGGACTTGAAAACATTTTGATGCTTCCATTTGCAGATAAAATAAAAGGTCTCCAAAGGGGGCTGCCTGTTAAAATGGAGTGTGGTGGGAAGAATATCCAGTGCATGACTCACACACAACACTTCATGTTGTGGCGTGTGCACATGAAACTCAGCACAGCTGCATGGCTTGGCATGTTCATATTTCAACATGCATGTCATGTATTCCAGTGGTTCTCAAACTTCCTAATGCCACAACCCCTTAATCCAGTTCCTCATGTTGTGGTGACCGCCAACCATGAAATTATTTTCGTTGCTAATTCATAACTGTTATTTTGCTACTGTTATGAATTGTAATCTAAAGATTTGATATGAAGGATGTATTCTCATTCACTGGACCAAATTTCGCAGAAATACCCAATATGCCCAAATTTGAATACTGCTGGGGTTGGAGGGGGGATTGATTATGTCATTTGGGAGTTGTAGTTGCCAGGATTTATAGTTCACCTACAAACAAAGAACATTCTGAACTCCACCAATGATGGAATTGAACCCAACATGGCACACAGAACTCCCATGACTAACAGAAAATACTGGAAGGGTTTGGTGGGCATTGAGCTTGAGTTTTGGAGTTGTAGTTCTCCTACATCCAGAGAGCACTGTGGACTCAAACAATGATGGATATGGACCAAACCTGGCAGGAATACTCCATATCCCCAAATGTAAAAACTGGTGGAGTTTGGGAAAAATATACCTTAACATTTGGAAATTGTAGTTGCTGGGATTTATAGTTTACCTACAACCAAAGAGCATTCTGAACTCTACTAATAATAGAATTGGGCCAAATTTCCCACACAGAACACTCATGACCAATAGAAAATACTGTGTTTTCTGATGGTCTTTTGCAACCCCTCTGACACCACCCTCGAGACACCCCCCCCCCCCCCCGGCTGAGAAGCTCTGCTGTATTTGGTAAGGCCTCTTGCAGTTACAATCTATTATTTTATTCACTTACACCCTCTTTTTTCCTTAAAATTGGGACCAAAAGCTTACATGAAGTAAGAGAGCTATAGATAACAGAACATATACAACACAAAAAGTGATTGTTAGATTCAGTTAAATATATATCTAGCGTTAAACACATTTAAAACAAATCCATTAAAAGACAAAGGCTAAAAATCTCCAGAGCAACACAGCACTAAAAGCTTTTCAGTTTAGTTCCTAAAAGTCCGTTGGAACAGAAAGGTTTTTGTGTTGGCGGAGGATGGAGCCATCCTCTGAACGCAATTTTCCTGCTTCTTGGCAAGGGGTTGGACTGGATGGCCCATGAGGTCTCTTCCAACTCTATGATTGTATGATTCCATGCTTCTATAAGTCTGCAACGTATCCTAGTGCTTCAGATAGAACTGAACTTAGGGACATTGTTGTTCTACAATTTGCAAGTTTCATCTGAAAGGACCACAAGTCAGCCGACTGTACTCTGGGAAGCTACACCTCCACTTGTTCACATTCTTATATGGCCATTGAGAAGATCTGTATTAACCCTCCTGGGCCATCAAGTCCTGGTATTGCTGTCCTTCTCGGTTAGGTCAGATTCTGGGACTGGAAAGAAATCTCTTCTGCATTCAAAGCACGTACCATTAACCACTGAAGCAGAGGTCCAAGGAGTTCAATCTGGCCTTGGTTTTTCCAATTTCTTTTTTTTTTAATGGAACAAGACTGTATTATTAATAACACGGAATAATCAAATCTTGACCATCTTCCACAGATGTCTCTGTTCTGGCAACCCAAGTCCCTTTTGCACAACATTTCTCACTCACACTTTTAAATTAATTCTGACACTTCCCACACAGAAGCTGAAGAGCTTGGAAGGCGAGGGAGCGACGGGGGTGAGGGAGGAATGTAATAAATACAGATATTACAAATCTCTTTCCTTTGCAGCAGTTAAAAGCCAGCTATGCTTAGAGTAGTGTGTTCCATTTCATGGCCTGAGACACAGTCTGTACAAGTCTGTGGCTCCGGGAAGGATCATAAAGAAGAAAGACAACTTGGTCCCCCCCCCCAAATCTCAAAAGACCCCTGCTTGATGAAATTGAGAAAAAAATGAAAAAACCCTGAATGCTTCATTTGAATTAGCTCTGCTATCGGTTCCTCTGTTAGCAGTTTTATGTTTTTCTTGTAATGCATCCTGCTTGGAAAATGAGATTTGGGGATGCAAGACCTTTTCTATTACTGTACTTACTTACTTAGGCGATCCCTCGTAGTTCAGGGATAATGGTCTTATACATGTGGTGTCTTGGCGGTGGGTCCATGGGTGGCTGTGGAGCCCTATTCTTGACCCGCATGTTCTCCCACAGTGAGGACATTGGTTTCCAGGCGGAAGGTGGTTCCGGTCAGGGTTGGCTTGATATGACTTCCTCTTGGCATGTTTTTCCCTTTTGCCCTCCATTCATGCCTCTTCAAATTCTGCAGCACTGCTGATCACAGCTGGCCTCCAATTAGAGCACTCAAAGGCCATTGTTTCCCAGTTCTCGGTGTCTATGCCACAGTTTTTAAGGTTGGCCTTAAGCCCATCTTTAAATCTCTTTTCCTGTTCACTAACATTCAATTTCCCATTCTTGAGTTTGGAGTAGAGTAACTGCTTTGGGAGACGGTGGTCGGGCATTAGGACAACGTGGCCAGTCCAGCGGAGTTGATAGCAGAGAAGCATCGCTTCAGTGCTGGTGGTCTTTGCTTCTTCCAGCTCACTGACATTTGGCCACCTGTCTTCCCAAGAGATCTGCAGGATTTTTTGGAGGCAATGCTGATGGAATTGTTCCAGGAGTTGAGTGTGATGTCTGTGACAGGCCAATTTTGACAGAAGAGTGGTTCCAGTCAGGGTTGGCTTGATACGCCTTCCTCTTGGCATGTTTTTCCCTTTTGCCCTCCATTCATGCCTCTTCAAATTCTGCAGCACTGCTGATCACAGCTGGCCTCCAATTAGAGCACTCAAAGGCCATTGTTTCCCAGTTCTCGGTGTCTATGCCACAGTTTTTAAGGTTGGCTTTAAGCCCATCTTTAAATCTCTTTTCCTGTTCACTAACATTCCATTTCCCATTCATGAGTTTGGAGTAGAGTAACTGCTTTGGGAGACGGTGATCGGGCACTAGGACAACGTGGCCAGTCCAGCAGAGTTGATAGCGGAGGAGCATCGATTCAGTGCTGGTGGTCTTTGCTTCTTCCAGCTCACTGACATTTGGCCGCCTGTCTTCCCAAGAGATCTGCAGAATTTTTCGGAGGCAATGCTGATGGAATTGTTCCAGGAGTTGAGTGTGATGTCTGTGACAGGCCAATTTTGACAGAAGAGTAAAACAAAAGTGCATGTGGTAATTTTTTTTTTCCTGTCAAGAGCGACTTGAGAAACTGAGAGAATTGGCTGTCTGCAAGGAGGTTGCCCAGGGGATGCCTGGATATTTCAAAGCTGCAAATGTGGCTTCTCTCATATCCCCAGATGGGGAGCCGGAGCTGACAGAGGGAGCTCATCCACTCTCTCCCTGGATTCAAAGGTCCGACCTGTCGGTCTTCAGTCCTGCCGTCACAAGGGTTAAACCTATTGCGCCATGTGGTAATGAAACCTGTTTTTTCTAGGTGTAAACATGCATGTGTATCATGCTCTCCAGGGAGACAGGCTGGTTGCCTTCTCTGGACACCTTCCACCTTGTCAAGAAGAGGCTACAACATTTATGACTTTGTATTGAGGTTCCCAGATGCAACAGTGAGACACCAACAAGATAGATCAGATAGGGATGTTGGTGGATTCATCAGGCCCCACCTTACGAAATGAAGAGCTTGAGAACTTCACTTTCTTAGATCAAACTCACAACATCTTTGGCATTCACCCAGGCTTTCAATAGGTTCTCCAGACATTTCCTAGAGTGCAGACCATAGAAAAACATGAGCTTGAATGCCCTGATTCCTGAACAGTGTTATAGAGACCTTTTGGCAGATATACAAGGCTAAGATGACTGAAGGCCATTGATGTCAAAGAAAAGGCTAAACAGGTAACTGAGCTGAGCACAGCTGCGAGAGAGCGGAGTCTGAATCAAAATGATTGTTTCCTTGCCATCTTGTGCCTCTAAAACAAAATGGCACTAATTTTACTTCCCGCTTTCTTTTGTGGCAATGTTGACACGTCTTCCAGTCTAACATCACCCACTCCTTCAATCAGGCCTCATTTTTCTCAAGATGTGGGTGGCGGAGGAAGGAAGTTACAAGTAATTATTGAAAACTCATAAGCTGCAGCTTTAGCCTAATTAGCCCCACTCTTCTGTTTTAATTTTTGTATTGATTGCCTCCAGCAAATGTAAAATTATCGACTCAGCGCCCGAAGCCTGGAATCGTGGTGAAAAGAGCAAAAAGAAACCACAATTAAGTGACCGATAAAACTGGACTCTGCAACTAAAAATGTGGCACAACACTGATTATCACAAAATTTTCACAGATTGTGCCCATGTCGTTCCTCGGGATTTATGGCCTCGAAATGGCAGGTGACACGCCAATATTATGGCTGCTTTGCCAGTAGAAAGCAAACTTTCAAAACTACATTTACAGCAAAAACTGTGCATCGTATGTGTTGGCTGTATACTTCTGGGACTCCATGGATTTCACAGGGTTTGCTTAAGTAAGGAATATTCATAGGTGGGTTTGCCAGTCCCTTCCTCTGAAATAAAGCCCACAGCACATGATCTCCCTCGATGGATTGTGTTGGAGTTCAGCCTGTGATTCTGTCTAATGATCAGGGTACTCTCAATGTTGGGAGTGACAATGAGGTTCATGTTTTTAATGATGTTTCTAATGATGTGGTTATACTCTAGATGCAGAGAATGACAACAGGATTCCTGTTTGAAGTGATTTTTCTGATGAGAATGTTCCTGAAGGGTTTGTGGGGTGATGATCTGGTCCCTGGGCCTGAATTGCTACCAGAGAATTCCCAAGGCTTTGAGCCTGAGAAAGGCTCAACACCTGGACCAGCTGCAGAAATTAATGAGCCAGTAGACAGGAGAAATGCTTTCAGTCAGCCCAGACAAACTAACTAAGCTCCCAGGCTCTTTGTCAGATTGCAAGAGAGATTGATAACAGAGTCAAGGCTGAAAAGAAATCAGTTCCTGGCCGCTTAGGATATAGAGTAGATTAGGGGATAAAAGTGCCAATTGCAGAATCTGTAGCCAGACGAAGCAACGTTGGAATTGAGTCAAGACGTTGTCCCAGGTCCCTGGAAGCCTTGCCTTGGATAGATTCCTATGCTAAGTGCCTTGTTTGCTTCATGTTCAAGTTTTGGGGTTTTACCTTGGAAGTTTCAGTATTTGTTTTAATGAATTCTGATGGACTGATTTCCTGGACTATTTGTTTCTATCTATCTTTCAACCTAATTGGATTTACCTATTATTGTGGATTGCTTTTTACTACTACTGCTTCAATAAATTGCTTGCATTTTTACTCAGCTGTGTGGTGTTTAAGTCAGAGGGCTTTCCTGACTTAAACATCACATGGGGGGGGGGTGTGCAGGGGAGGTTCTAGACCGAGCACAATCTGAAGACCTCATCGGCAGATGAGATAGAAGATAACATGATACATGTTACAATGGCTGTGAAGGCGGAAGAAGGCTGATACAGACTGAGAAGCCACTGTCGTCATGTTAACCACATCATTGGTTGGGACCCTCACTCTGTGAAGACTGTGTGTTGATTGGCTGTGCACTGACCTCCACACATTAAAAAAAACTGACACACAGGCATCTTTCAAGAACTTGGAAGGCCATCATACTCAGGGCCCTTCACACAGCCCTATATCCCAGAATATCAAGGCAGAAAATCCCACAACATCTGCTTTGAATTGGGTTATAAGACTGTGGCACAGCTAGTTAGTAACCAGCTGCATTAAATCACTACTGATCAATAGGTCATGAGTTCGAAGCCAGCCCAGGTCAGAGTAAGCTCCCGAAAGCTTGCTGTCGATCTATGCAGCCCAAAAGACAGTTGTATCTATCAAGTAGGAAATGTAGGTCCCGCTTTATGCGGGGAGGCTAATTTAACTAATTTACGACATCATAAAACTTTACAGCAGCGTGTGTATGAATGAGGAAGTACTCCATCAAGGACTCGGTGTCACAAGTGGACCCTGTGTGCTGGAACTGAGCATACCCTCAAGAAGCTGGAAAAGCTAGAATGTTAAATTGCCTCTTTGTCTGTCTATATATGTTGTATGTCTAAATGGCATTGACTGTTCGCCATGTATATGTGCATTGTAATCCACCCTGAGTCACCTGTGGAGTGAGAAGGGTGGAATATTAATACTGTAAATAAATTAATAATTAAACTGAATCCACACTCAGATAATGTAGGGTTTTCTACCTTGATTTTCTGTGGAAGGGCCCTCAGACAACAAGGGATCACCTAAGCACATCACCTGATATCTTTTGAGTTGTTTCACATCCAGACACTAAACACAGCTGACGCTACCTAGATTCCAAGATCAGATACAATCTGGGGGCTTTAGGGTATTTAGACTAGACAACAAAAACTGGGGTGAGGACACTCTGGCCCATGGACTGCATGTGCCCTGCAGGGCCATCTATGGCCCACAGGACACCCCCAAATTCGCAAGCTTTTTTTTTGTAAGGGGAAGGACAAAACCACTATACCCTCACTGTAAAAATTGCCCAGACCACCACAAACAGTTTGCCTCTATCATGCTTAATCTCACCAATATTTTTAAAAAATACAATTTGTAGCCAAAATTGTGAATCAGAAATGACAACACATGATTGTCCTCAATGATAATGATAAACCCAAAAACATACAAGGTTTCAAAGTTTGACTCTACTATGGAATACAAATGATAATGATAAACCCAAAAAGGTTTCAAAGTTTGAGGAATACAACCTCAAAAAACAATCTTTTCTTTGCCGCATCAAGTTTTGGAGTCTTGGTTGAACCGAAAGCTACCTCAACACTTTTTGAGTTAATACCCATTTGTCCTATATTACCCGGGTGTCAATCCACAAGGGAGGAAATGCCTGACAAATTATCTCCAGGTAAGTGACTCCAAAAGATCCTATTTAAATCCTGCCATTTCTTGTTTGGACATAATGGAAATGGCAGCCATGAGGCACTGCTCTCCCATGCTGGTTAATGCGCTAATGACTGAAGGAGATGAAAATTCATTTCAGATTATTACGGCGGTGCTCCTTCCCTCCCAGATCCTTTCTAGAAGTGTGCAAGTGATTTCGCAAGTTCTCCCCCACCCAATAAAGCCAATCTGGGTGACTAGACAGAGAAAAAGCCCTTCTGGTATCAAGACTGCTGTCCGCTTGCAACTTAAAACAAGACGCTTCACCCACATCCTCTAATCTGATTTGCCAAAGGTGCTATCCTCTGGTGTCTGGCAAATGGTCTGAATAAAAATCCATATATTCAACTCGGTAAGAGTAAAAATAAAATATCCATGACAGAACATCATTTGTACAGTCACCTTCATCATTTTTATTTATTGTTGTTTTCATTATCCAGGTTTCCTATTTTGGCAATATTTGAGATCAGACGAAAAGCGTTTCACCAGCTCACAATATTGTACTAGAATAGTCCACATTTGAGAGGTTGGAGATGTAGGGTCCCTGCCAAAGTGGAAAACCCACACATATATGAGTAAATTAAAAATACAAATGCAGGGTTTTTAAACCTGAGGAAGCACTTCTTGAGCATTTGTAGGTCCTCCAAGCTTGATTCTATGGCCAACCTCTGGAAGCTGACTGCGGAATCACCCTGGAGGACCTATGGATGCCTAGCGTGGATTGTTAGCCAACTTGAGTCCCCACAGGGAGAAAGGTGGGATATAAATAAAGTTAAGAGGAGGAATGTATTTTATCAGTCCCACGTAGGCCAGTGTCAGAGGTGGTGGTAAATACAGCAATTTGCAAATCATTAAATCCGCAAATGAATAACTCACATATGTAAAAGGGCAGGGTTTTAGCACAGCAAGTTAAACCAACAACTGAAAGAAATCTTGTCTGTTGAAAGGCTGCCAGTTCGAAGTCTGGGTCAGGGTGAGGTCCTGGCCTTTAGCCCAGCTTCTGCCTTGAGTCCCCACAAGGAGAAAGGCAGGATATACATAAAGTGAAGAAGAAGAGGAAGAAGAAGAGGAAGAAGAGGAGGAGAATGAGGAGGAAGAGCCTATTTTCATCAGTCCCATGTAGGCCAGCATCAGATGGTGGTGGTAAATACAGCCATCTGCAAATTGTTAAATCTGCAAATGAATAACTCGCATATTTAAAAAGGCCAGGCTTTAGCACAGCAGGTTAAACCACCAACTGAAGTAAATCTTGTCAGTCAAAAGGCTGCCAGTTTGACCCCAGGTCAGTGTAAGCTCCTGGCCTTTAGCCCAGCTTCTGCCTAGCTAGCGGTTCGAAAGCAACTATGAGTAGATAAATAGATACCGTTTTTAAAGAAGCAGGGAGGTGTTCTGAGAAACTCATAAGGAATGCCAGTGATTCGAACAAAGGAGGAAAGTTTACAAACATAAAGCACTTCAGCAGAAAGATAGAGCAACAGCACCCTCCCCGTAACCAGAACTGAGCACAAAGACTCCAAGATGCCGAAGATGGGGGGAAAGCCAATATATACCTCTATCTATGTTGTCGGCCTTGTTTGTGTATAAAACGGCATTGAATGTTTGCTGCAAATGTATGTTCTATGATCTGCCCTGAGTCCTCTTTGGGGTGAGAAGGGTGGAAAATAAATACTGTAAATTAATAAGGATGGCTTTAATGTCATATTTAAGACTTGGAAATAGAATTGAATTGTGGGAATCAGACAAATCCCACAGGTGGTCCTTCGCCTGTGGGAATCTATCCCCACTGACATTAGATTGGTCCCCTCCCTCTTATCCTTTAGAATGAAATTTAAAACCTGGCTATGGGACCAAGTGTTTGAACAGTAGATGCAGAAATTTAGAATGAGACCCAATTTGTGTGAATGACAATGGACTGACCTGGACTAGAATTTCAAACCTGCATGATTTAAACAATGTTTTAGTAATTCTAAAGCATTAACAAATTGTTTTAATTGCTTTTAGCATTTATTACCGGTATTGTTGTTGGCATTGAATGAAAGCCTGTTGTAAAGCTGCCCTGAGTCCCCCTCTGGGGCTGAGAAGGACGGGAGACAAATATGCTAAATAAATAAATAAATAAGTGTGTGTGTGTGTGTGTAAGGCTGGAGTTACACTTAATAAACCTGTTCCGATTTACACTCAAATTCAACTTAAGAAAAACCTACAGAACCTAACTTGTTTGTAACTTGGAGACTGCCTGCAATTGGCAAAACTATTCAAGAGATCTTCAGTTATTGCTATCAGCCAAACACCCCTTCACTTTCTGCAAATCCCCACCCTTCTTGTTGTAGTGTGCTTTCAAACTGTTTCTGACTTATGCTGAACCTAACGCTAACCTAATTAAGAGCTTTCTGAGACTAAGAATGTGTAATTTGCCCAGCATCATCCAGTGGGTTTTAATAGCCAACCGGGGACGCAAATTCGGAGCTGTAGTCCAACATTTAAACCACTATTTATTTATTATTTTATTTATTTATTTATAGTATTTGTACCCCGTAGCTTCTTACCCCCACAGGGGGACTCAGCACGGCTTACATTTGCAGCACTACAGGCCGCACTACCACAATACAATTTTAAAACACACCATATAATCAACATCATTAAAAAGCATTAAAAACATTTTAATACATTACATTAAAACCATGACATACAACAATAATTAATTAAAGCCATCAAGTGGAACACATTGTCGGTCCAGTCAAGTCCAAAGTGTCAATCCAGTCAAATCTCAAAGGTACAATTTACGTCTGCTGCCCAAGGCCCTGGTCCCAGAACCACAACTCTAGCTTTTTTCTAAAAGCGAGGAGAGATGGAGTCGATCTTATTTCATTTGGGAGTGTGTTCCATAGGTGAGGGGCCACCGCCGAGAAGGCCCTGTCTCTCGTCCCCACCAGCCACATTTGCGTTGCTGGCAGGAGCGAGAGCAGGGCCTCCCCAGATGATCTTAGACTGCGAGATAGGACATAGAGGCAGATGCGTTCAGACAAGTAAGCTGGGCCAGAACCGTATAGAGCTTTATAGGTCAATACCAGCACTTTGAATTGGGCTCGGAGATGGACAGGCAACCAGTGGAGCTGACACCGCAGGGGAGTGGTATGCTCCCTGTATGTCGCCCCAGTTAGCATTCTGGCTGCCGCCCATTGGACCAACTAAAGTTTTCGAATGGTTTTCAAAGGCAGCCCCACGTAGAGTGTGTTGCAGTAGTTTATTTGGAAAGTAACCAGAGCGTGGACCACTGTGGCCAAGTCAGACTTCCCAAGGTACGGGCGTAGCTGGCGCACACGTTTTAATTGTGCAAAAGCTCTCCCGGCCACCGCTGAGACCTGGGGTTCCAGGTTCAGCGATGAATCCAGGATCACTCCCAGACTGCAAACCTGCGTCTTCAGCCATACTTTCCAATAATTAATGCCTCAACTCTTATACCAACAGTGAGCAAAATATTGTTGAATTGACACTCCCTTTGACATTGTTTACCATTGACTACGTTGCCGAGGGCTGATGGGACCTGCAGTCTAGCAAGATCTGGAAGGCCAAACTGTTGTCCATCCCTGTCTACACTCAAAGAACCTGACAATATCTATTATGCTCTTACCTGTCTGAATCAATAAAAGGAGGAGGAAGAACTAATATTTCCTCCCCAGAATAATGAGGGCAATATTAGATATTAATTTAGTGATAATCCATTTCAAATAATGAAATTTATGCTAATTCCATCATTTTAAATACTAAGTTCCAGCTTTGAAAAATGGGCTTCTATACATGCAAGGTAATATGCATAAGTCTATACCAGGGGTATTTACTATGTATAAACTAAGCTAGGAACCCAGAGGGAAAACAATATTTTAAAAAGTCAATATTAATATTTTCCTTCCTATTTTTATTAAGTGGTTTTTAATGGGATGCTTGGAACGCATTTCTAGGTGCAATTGGAGGTTTAATGAGATATGGCGATAGATTGTGCTGGGAAGCCAACAATGAAGTAGCCAAAAATAGCGGGAGTTATAATTGAAAGTAGGGGTTTTATAAATGTCTTTGGGATTCTTAATTTCAGCTGTAAGCAATAATACGTCTTTGTCACCTGGGGGAAACCTTGTCACTTCTTTCGTACGAAATAAATAAATGTTTTTCAGAGACTGTCTTAAAATTGTCCACCTTCTTCATTTCAGCTTATGAGAGGGGCATCTGTATGGAACAGGATATGCTTTGAAGGCGGGGGATCCTATGTTGCAGCTATGGCATTGCCATTTAAAAGGATCTTGGGCAATAGGTCCTTGGAGAGGCTTGGAACATACCACGGAAATGTACCTTTTATAGACTACCACCACATTCTATGTCCTTCCTTTGGCAAGGCTGATGACCATATTCGCTCAGGAATTCTGAAAGCTGATCTCTGGTCTAAATAACTCTCTCGTATCAGAAATGGATCTCTTTTCCAGTCTTATTCTGTGATAACAATGAAGCTGGAGATCCAAGATATTGAGTCTGGAGCTTTCCTGTGTATTAGGCATGAAGTCAACCAATGATGTTTATCCATTTCAATCTCACTGGGTTTTATTTACTTGTTATGCTGTCATCAGCCTAAGTCAGTGTTTCTCAACCTTCCTAATACTGCGACCCCTTAATACAGTTTCTCATGTTGTGGTGACCCTCAACCATACCATTATTTTTGTTGCTACTTCATAACTGTAACTGATATGCAGGATGTATTTTCATTACTGGACCAAATTTGGCATAAATACTTGATACACCCAAATTTGAATATCTATCGCCAACACCTACGACTCCTCGAACACTTTCATCAGCGCTGTCTTCGCACAATCCTAAATATACACTGGACCGACTATGTGACTAATGTTGCTGTCCTTGAGCAGGCAGGGATCACCAGCATTGAGGCCATGCTATTGAGAACAGAGCTGCACTGGGCAGGGCACGTCTCTAGGATGGAGGACCATCGCCTTCCAAAGATACTACTCTATGGTGAACTCGCCATGGGTCAACGCAAGAGAGCCGCCCCCAAAAAGAGATATAAGGACTCCCTGAAACAACATCTCAGGCTTGGCCAGATTGATCACCAACAAAGGTCCACCCTGGCCTCACATCGGGAGGCATGGAGACGCTTTATCCACAATGCTGCGGCCTCTTTCGAGAAGACACGCCGAATGGGCCTCGAAGAAA
Organism: Anolis apletophallus; assembly: GCA_030556195.1. NCBI lineage: Eukaryota > Metazoa > Chordata > Lepidosauria > Squamata > Anolidae > Anolis > Anolis apletophallus. The sequence goes on along the minus strand of JARBWK010000009.1, from coordinate 133,776,120 downwards.
AACGACAACGCAGAAAGAACCGCAACTTGGAAACATCATCACCCAAGGAGACTTTCTGCTGTGCTTTCTGCAACTGAACTTGCCTATCTCAGATTGGCCTTTTTAGTCATCAACATGCTTGTAAAAAGCGTGGGATGAGTCCTTCCTAAGAATCTTCATTCGCGAAGTAATGCCGAGAGAGAGGAGTTTGGGGAAAACAGACCTTGACATTTGGGAGTTGTAGTTGCTGGGATTTAAAGTTCACCTACAATCAAAGAGCATTCTGAACTCCAACAACGAAATTGAGTCAAACTTCCCACACAGAACCCTCACAACCAACAAAAATACTGGAAAGGTTTGGTGGGCATTGACCTTGAGTTTTGGAGTTGTAGTTCACCTACATTCAGAGAGCACCACGGACTCAAACAATGCTGGATCTGGACCAAACTTGGCATGAATAATCAATATGCCCAAATGTGATCGATGGTGGAGACCTTAACATTTGGGGGTTGTAGTTGCTGGAATTTTCACCTACAATCAAAGAGTATTTGGAACCGACCAACTATAGAATTGGGCCAAACTTTTCACACAGAACCCCCATGACCAATAGAAAATGCTGTGTTTTCTGATGGTCTTTGGTGACCCCTCTGACACCCCTCATGACCCCCCCCCAGGGATCCTGACCCCCAGGTTGAGAAACGCTGGCCTAAGTCCAATTGTTAGTCCAACCAGTGGTGCCCCATTAAATCAATGGGGTTTGCTAAAGAGCAGACTTGCCATTCAGCAATTGATTCTATGACTGTAAAATCCCAAAAGTGAAGAAAGCCGAAGGGAAGGGAATCAACTCATTTGTAATGTCATGCTGGAAGAGATATGAATACCACAGACAGCCAAAATGATTGAAGTGACGCTACTGTATTTTGACCATATCAAGAAATGCCATGAAAAGATTATAAAGTTTGGTTATGCTGAAGAAGGTAAGGAAAGAGTAAAGCCACATGACTCAAACTATCCTGAGTTTGGAAACCTTGAGCTGAGCTAATGATGACTAGGACCCGTGAAGGTCTTTCTTCATAGGATCACCATAGGTTCAAGCAGACTTGACAGCAACTGACTAAAAGAACAACAGATTCAGTAGAACTCATGTACTTAGGACTACCCATTGGTTTCAGGCAATCATTACCAGCTTCAAGGATCTAGGATGAAGAGGGGTGCATCCAGATGTTTTGGCCTTCAACTCCCAGAAATCCTAACAACTGGTAAACTGGTTGGGATGTATGGGAGTTGTCAGCCCAAACACAAGGAGATCGACAGGTTGAGATCAACTGATTAGATGAAGAGCCTATTCAAATACGTTTCAATCTCCACTACCCTCGATTTGGGTTGTGGGCGGTTTTGTTCTCCCCAATGGAGCTATCAATGAGATAATAACTCCCCACTGCTCTTTTGTATCATAATTTTTCATGGATCAAAAAGGATGTAATTGACTTAAACAAAATGCATATATATATATATATATATATATATATATATATATAAGAGATGCTACATTAAGTTGAGGAATTCCTAACTAAAGACAACTAAATGTATAGTCTGCAACTATTCAGGGAGACGGAGCTCTAAAGGAATGAATTGAGAGCACTGTAAGTGAATGTACAAAGGCACACTTGAACATAAGATGGTCCATAAATTTCCCTGGATGAAATAAATTGACTCAGTTGGGCAGCATTCGTCATTTGATAGGAGACAATGGTTTTCTATAAATAAGAGAGAGGGATTCATACTAGATTTTAATATTCATCTTTCACGAGCTCCAAGAATCAATACATGCCAATGATGCAAACGCTGGCCTCAAGGAAATGCAGGTGCCAACCCCAATCAATTATTCTCGACCACATATTTACAAAGTGGCAAAAGCTGGTCTGCACCCAAAGGGCCTTGTCAGGAAAGGCAAGCATCACTCTGTCCGGTGGCAAATCTTTCACACATTGGTCAGCAGTACGCAGCATCTCAGCTGTCGGTGTCATCAAGAAAATGCCTTGAAGGTTTCCCCTAAATTTCAGTACTAAAACCTTGATGCTTGTTGTCAATCCCAGAAAGCTGGAAGACTAGGGTTTTGAAAAGCAGTTACACGTATTTTCTGGCATATAAGACGACTGGGCATATAAGACAATCCCCCAACTTTTCCAGTTAAAATATACGTAGAGTTTGAGATATACTCGCCGTATAAGACTACCCCTCTTCCAACAGACACCAAATAAAAAAATTAAAATCATCAAATTTGATTTCAATATGGTAATTTTCCTATTACTGTACTTCCTTCTCTGCCTCTCAGGTCTTGCACATGCGCACCTCCACCACTTCACTGCAGTCTTCAGGAGCGAGATCTGAGAGGCAGAGGAGGAGGTACGGTAATAGGATACAAGGGTGGGCCAGACAGGTAAAAGAGGTGTATTTTTCTGGGCCCAGAGACACTCTCTTTTTTCCATGCCCCGGGCACCCCGGACGCCTGCAGCTTGTTCCGCCCTTCCTGGTGAAGCGCCCCTTCACCTCACCATCGGGACCACATTAAGTCCACGAATCATGATGAATGTTTTGACACACTAAACTCAAATTCCTCAACATGTTAATAATGCATTAGAATTAAATGTATAAAGTTTATTGCTTATGCCCAAAGGCCGTTGCAAGTCCAAAATAATAAAATAGTACACACATAAAACAATACATATGAAGTTTACATAGGGCCGATAAACAATGAAAATAAAGTCACTTTTATGGCATAGGTACATTAGGGTTTGCATTTAGGCTCTCTTAGACCAGATTATCTCTTTTACAGAGGATAGCTGTCTCCGCTATGTGCTTCCTCCTGATCTTTTTAGCCACAAGGGCAAACAAGGCTACGCGCTAGTTCGTATATTTCTCTATATCCATAAGGAGGTAAAGTACTATCTCATGGGGATTCTGGAAGGTTTTATTGTCAAGTAGGGGTAAAACAAAGCGCTCCCTAGGATCTTCATGTAAGGGGCAGCGGATTAAGTAATGTACCAGGTCCTCTGGGTAGGGGCAGCCGGCAATACATCTTCGTTCATTTTTTGGGACTTTTTAAAGCCTCCCGTCCCTTTCAGCTGAATCAAACATGTTTAGTCTGAGCTCTGTGAAGGCTCGTCGGAGCTAAGCAAGGTCAGGCTGTCAAAGTAATCCAGGTACTAATGCAACAAGGAAGCTGCTAGTTCAGTGCATGAACAAACACAAGGAGAGCAATTGACATCTGAATTACTGTATATTATTGGTATAAACCCAAATCAAGAAAGTCAAAATGGTTCTCTTATATCAAACACTCTATATGATAAGACCCTTATTACATATGGGTTACATCAGCAACAATTATCTGGTAGATTCATTCAATAAAGTAGTGAAACTATCGCAAAGTTCATCAAAACAAATGGTAAACCAGTGCAAAGAGAACAATCTGGAATATACATACAAGTGTCCAAAAGTCATCCAAATGTCCAAAAAAATAAATAAAGTTCTTTATGACCTCGGTCTGACTTTTGGACGCTTGTATGTATATTCCGGATTATTCTCTTTGCACGGGTTTACCATTTGTTTTGATGAACTTTGCAATAGTTTCACTACTTTATTGAATGAATCTACCAGATAATTGTTGCTGATGTAACCCATATGTAATATGAGTCTTACCATATAAAGTGTTTGATATTAGAGAACCATTTTGACTTTCTTGAGTTGGGTTTATACCAATAATATACAGTAATTCAGATGTCAAAGTAATCCAGGTAGCCATTGTGCTGTCTGAGGCTGTGGTATAAGGGAGCATACAAAGAATCATGGGCAGCCTGGAGGTCTGTAAGTGTGGTGGTTTCTAGAATTGTCTTATTTATTTTTGTCTTCCTTGTAGGATGATCTAGCTTTGTTAGTTCACTGGCCAAAAGCCCAAACTTAATGGCCAGTTGGGCTGCTCCATGAACCCAGTTGTTGACAGGTAGTCTGTTATTAAGTTCCAAGAGACACTTTTTTGGTAATCTAGTGGTTGGCATTTCTTGGATTTTGAGGCAATAACACAGGATCCTTTTATCTATTTGGCTTTCTAGGGTTGGGACAGAGGTTTCAAGGCAGATCATGGCATAGAGAGAGAGAGAGAGTATAGCTATAAACTTCATTGCATAGGTTATAGCAAAAGAACCCCAACAGAGACAATCACAGTAAATTATCTGGAATGCACTAGATCCGTTTTGACACACTAAACTCAAATTCCTCAACATGTTAATAATGCATTAGAATTAAATGTAAATGCTAAAGCAACATTTGGCTCATAAATAATATCCATAAAGAATCCCATCTTCTCTCTCGGAGGAATAAGAGTAAAAGCGTTCTGAAAACAGATGATGGTTGACCTGGGGGAAAGGTTTCACACGCTCTTAAATAATATATGTAAACCTGCAATTCACACTGACGTGCACTCATTTTTCCTGCGATGACACTAAAGTTGAAATAATCCAATCGACAAGACAGAGTGTACTTCTTGGTGAAGTCATTATTCAAACAAAGGCAGTTCAGGTTCTTCTCTTTCAAAGAAAAAGAAAAACATACGGCAATTTGGAGCAATTCTGAGCAGTGATATTATGGGCCATTTTGTATTGTGATCAGCTGAAAATTTCCAACATTGATCTTAAAACAGCTCAGCTGGTTAAATGCTGCCTATACATGATTTCCCCCCACTCCTCTTGACCTCTCAAAAGAGCAGGAAAGTTGATTTACACAATACAATGGTTGTCACCCTTTTTGATGGCAACAGTTTTATCACTAATATGGCTCAAGCTTTGAAAGGTCTAACTAAATCCTTGTGGGGAAAATAGAGGGAAGATTAATCATCCAAATGTATCCTTAACTGTGCCACTTTTCCTTTCCAAGTGTGATATTTTTCACAGAATATATCTGATCACTATTTCCTGGCACAATGCGGGAGCAAACAAAGTATTACATCCATTGCTTGGGATGGGGGTGTGGACGATGCTATTACAATAAGGAAAGAACCTAAGACTGGAAAAACACTGCTGGAAATCTGAAGGTATGGGTATTGTAACATCTCTATTCAGAAGGTAACCATGAGCTTACACGCGTGGTGCATGATCTGAGCTATTAAACCAGGAAGGGAAAAGATACAGTTCGCTCCCTGTGGTTGACCATGAATGGCTTTGACACTGAATGCCTTAGAGGTATGAGTGGCTTAGACAAAAATTTCTAGGTTAATGTGAAGCAGTTCCATGCTCAGATGTATTTCTGTTCCCTTTTACAGGAATGTGTAGAAGCTTCCTTTTGATGGAGACATGCTATATGTTCAAGTCAATGGCTTCAAACTACAGGAAAGGAGATTCCACCTGAACATGAGGAAGAACTTCCTAAGTGTGAGAAAGGCTGTTCATCAGTGGAACTCTCTGCCAGAGTGTGGTGGAGGCTCCTTCTTTAGAGGCTTTTAAACAGAGGGGTGATTTGACAGTGATTTTCCTGCTTCTTGGCAGGGGATTGGACTGGATGGCCTGCGAGGTCTCTTCCAGCTTTATGATTCTATGATTCCCACAATGCCAATTCGTTCTCAGTGTAATTGCAATGGCTGCATTGGTGGCTCCTGGCAAAGTCTCCTGTGAGATAACATGATGGAAGATATTGTCATTGATGAGTGGTATTTTTATATTTATTCACTAGCCATCCCCTGCCATGCGTTGCTGTGGCCCAGTCTGTGTATATGTTTTGTGTGTGTGTGTGTGTGTGTGTATATATATATATGTATTTGTACATATTTGTGTATATGTGGATATATGTGTGTTTACATATATATGTGTGTGTATGTGTATATATTTGTATTTATGTATTGTGTATTTGTGTGTTTATGTGTATGTATATTGTGTATATGTGTGTGCTTGTATATTTGCATATTTGTGTATATATATGTACATGTGTGTATATATGTGTGTGTGCGCGTATATATGTATATTTGTGTCTGCTTATGCATATATATGTGTGTGTATAATGTGTGCATGTGTATATGTATATACGGTGTTTTTTGTAGGGGTTAAGTCTGTTCCGCTGGGTTTGTGTGTGTGTGTGTGTGTTTAGGGGTGATGGACATTCGTTGGACTGTTAGGTGTATTGTGCCAAAATTTCCAGTCAATTCGTCCAGTGGTTTTTATGTTTCTACCACAAATGAACATTTCATATATACATATACATACATACACACACACCTCAACACCATTGGAAATATGGTAGAATCCTATAGCCTTGCCACAGACATTCTACATGTAAAGATACTTATGGACTTCACATTACACCTGTTATTGTTTTTGCCCTTTGCAACAGACTGTCAAAATCACATGCCAGCTATACAGTCCTTGACTTCATTATACTGGATTCTGATTGATATCCCTTGCAATGATATGGTCCTTTCCTAATAGGAAGATAGGTTTTGTTCTCTTTCCTAGCATCATAGCCAATTCTAAAGAGTTTCCCAGTGTAAATAGCCCATAGTACTAGTGTCCTGTGACATTTTTGAAATCAGCTTGGCAGTGTGAAGCTGGGAAAAGATATGAAGTCTGGGAACAAATCTAGGAATTCTTCTTTGTTACCAGCTGGTTTGCATAGCTATTGAGGGGACATAAATAGTATCTGTACACTTAAATTTTATTTGTTTGCTCCTGCAGTGATAATCTTTGGAACTCCATCTTCCATAAGCCTCCAATTCCCAACCCCACTTTTAGGTGTTCCAGAAGGAGGCCATGGCTGATGGCATCAAAAGCCACCGAGAGGTCTAGAAGCACCAACAGGGACACATACCCTTGTCAACGTCAAGACATAGATAATCCACAAAGACAGCCACAGCAGTCTCAACTCTGTATCCTGCTAAGAAGTCAGTTTGAAATGGGCCAAGAAAATGTTTGTCACCCATGACTGCCTGGAGTTGCAGGACAATTGCCTTCTCAATCACCTTGCTCAAAAAAGGAAGGCTAAAGACTGGTCTGTAGTCATTGAAGTCAAAGTCACAGTCTCCCAGACAAAGAAGAAGACAATAGAAAACCCTTTCAGAATAAATCTGGTAAAGAAGACTCAAAGAGAGAGCTGTCCTAGGTCAGAGTCAACATGAAGGCCCTCAACAACAATAGCAACAGCAGCAAATAGTATTTAAGATGTGTCTATCTATATAAATAAAAATGTAATGTTTGTTTGTGGGATTAACATAACTCAAAAACCACTGGATGAATTGACACAATATTTGGATACCATACCCCTAACAGACCAACGAGTAACCATCACTTATTAAACCCCCCCCCCCCCAAACACTGGCAAGGACTTAAAAATCTAGCTTTTATTTTTAAATCCTTGCCACTGTTTTCTTTTATGAAAAGCTAAATGACAATACAGAAAAAAGGAGAAGAGGGAGGGAAAGAAGGGGAGAAAGATAGAAAGATGAAAGAAAGAAAGAAATCCTCATAACCTCTGAGGATGTTTGCCACAGATGAAGGCGAAACAGCAGAAGAGAATGCTTCTAGAACATGGCCATACAACCCAAAAAACCTACCACAACCTAGTGATTCTGGCCACGAAAGTCTTCAACAATACAAAGAAAGAAAGAAGAGAAAGAAAGAAGAGAAAGAAAGAAGAGAAAGAGGGAGGGGAAGAAAGAAGGAAAGAGAAGGAAGCATGGAAGCAAAGAGTGAAGGAAGTAAGGAAAGAGGTAGAGAAGGAAGAGGAAGAGGAAGAGGAAGGGAAAGAATAAGGGGGGAAAATAAAAAGAAATGGAAGGAAGGAGAGAAGGAAAGAAAAAAGGAAGGAAGGAAAGAGGGAGCGAAGAAAGGAGGAAAAGGAGAGAAAGTGGGAGGGAAGGAAAGAAGGAAAGAGAGAAGGAAAGTTGGAATCAAAAAGCAAAGGAAAGAAAGAGGTAGAGAAGGAAGAAAGGAGAGAATGAGGGAGGGAAGGAAAGAAGGAAAGAGAGAAGGAAGGATGGATGGAGGCAAAAAGTGAAGTAAGGAAGGGAGGAAGGAACGAAAGAAGTAGAGAAGAATGGAGGGAAAGAGGAAGGGAAAGAAAAAAGGGGAAGGAAAGAAAGAGCTAGAGAAGGAAGGAAGGAAAGAAGGAGAGAAGGAAAGAAAAAGGAAAGGAAGGAAAGAGGGTGTGAAGGAAGGAGGGAAAGAAGGAGAGAAAGAGGGAGGGAAAGAAAGAAGAAAAGACAAAATAAAGAATGGAAGCAAAAAGTGAAGGAAGGAAAGAAGTAGAAAAGCAAAAAGGAGAGAAAGAGGAAGGAAAATAAATAAAAGGAAAAGAAAGAAGTAGAGAAGGAAGAAGAAGGAGAGAAGGAAAGAAGAAAAGGGAGGGAAGGAAGGAAAGAGGGAGCAAAGGAAGGAGGGAATGAAAGAGAGAAAGAGGGAGGGAAGGTTGGCCACAGCAATGCGTGGCGGGTACAGCTAGTCTACTCAAATAAAACCCAATCCATGCAAGTGAGAGAATGCCATGAGCATGGCTTGTTTGGTTCTTATCGTATATGTTCCTCAAAAATATGGTTAAGATGCTACAAAGAAGGTGCTGAAGAGAGCATCTAGGAAGGCATTTCATCCATATTTGCTGAGATGGGAAACTGTCCCCCTCTCTTAGAGATGCTGAGCACTGTGCTGGCAAGTGGGTGATGACATGCTGAATTGTCCCTGTAACTTGGAAATCCTGATTGGAAAAAGGCCCCAAAGCTCTCCAATTTGCAGAGGTCTGGGGCAAAGCAGGTCAAGCCTTGACAAGGCTGCCCTCTCCCTTTAGGAAGCCAGAGAGATTTCTCCTGATCAGGTGGAAAAAGTTAGAGAAAAACACCATTATTACCAGAGAGGATTAAATTTTGGAGCTGTCACTCTCTGCAGTGGCCTTTTCGTTTGTAATTCTAAATCCCAGCAGGTTGAAAAGCCACAAAAAAAGTGTGGGGGAGCCCTGTCCTTGGTTCCTTTGAAACAGCTTGCTTCTTTATAATGGGTTTCTTCAAGCAAAGGGGAGCCATAAATTGCAAGGTGATGGAGCAGCTGATAAATGTGCAAATTAAGAAGGTTGTTCTTAATCGTCCTGCAGAAAGAAAGCCTGTTCTGTGGGACTTTGGCTGGCAGAGGGACACAAAAGGCTCACGATTAATTCTGCAGGGAAGGAGAGCCAGTCTCCTCCATGTCCTATTCTCCTGTTAATTGGATCTATCAGTGAGAAAGGATGCTGCAGAAATTATAAGGAGAAAGGGGGAAAGGAAAGAGGGCCTTGTCATCTCTCGCCTTTTCCGACAGAGCTTGGAAAAGGCTTCAAAAACAAGCTACTGCTCCCAGAATTAGTCCCCTGGTGGTGCAGTGGTTTAAACCACTAAGCTGCTGAATTTGCTGACCAAAAGGTTGGTGGTTTGAATACGGGGAGCATGGCAAGCTCCCACTGTTAGCCCCAGCTCCTGCCAACCTAGCAGTTCGAAAACATGCAGGTGTGAGTATTTATTAATTTATTTATTTAAAACTTTTGTACCCTGACCTTCTCACCTCTATCGAGGGACTCAGACCGGCATAACAGCAAAAATGCAATGCTATACAATTTAAAAACAACTACAACAACATATTAAAATACACAAAAACCCAGCATAAAACCACATCGCCATTAAAACAATTCCACTCAATCTGTAAACGTGGTCATACATTCAGACAATAGCCAATCTCAGGCTATTCTGGGAAGGCTTGGTTCCACATCCAGGTCTTCACCAGCCTCCTAAAGGACAACAGAGAGGGGGCAGATCTAGCATCACTTGGTAGAGTTCCACAGCCGAGGGGCGACCACAGAGAAGGCCCTGTCTCTCGTCCCCACCAGCCACGCTTGCAAAGCCAGCGGGACCGAGATCAGGGCCTCTCCAGAGGATCTTAATGTTCTTGATGGTTCATAGGGGAGAATCCGTTCGGACAGGTAAACTGGGCCAGAACCGTATAGGGTTTGGTAAGTTAAAACCAGCACTTTGAATTGTGCCCGGAAGCTAATTGGCAGCCAGTGGAGCTGGCGCAGCAAGGGAGTTGTATGCTCCCTGTGCCCCACTCCTGTTAGTAACCTGGCTGCCGAACGTTTGACTAATTGCAGCTTCCGAGCAGTCTTCAGAGGCAACCCCACATAGAGAGCGTTGCAGTACTCTATTCGGGATGTAACCAGAGTGTGGACCACCATGGCCAAGTCAGACGGGCACAGCTGGCGCACAAGCTTTAACTGTGCAAAAGCTCTCCCGGCCACCGTCGAGACCTGGGGAGTAGATCAATAGGTACCACTTCTGCAGGAAGGTAACAGGGCTCCATGCAGTCACGATAGCCACATGATCTTGGAGGTGGTTATAGACAACGCTGGCTCTTTGGCTTAGAAATGGAGATGAGCATCACCCCCCAGAGTCAGACACGACTGGACTTAATGTGGAAAGTGTCCAGAGGAGGGTGACTAAAATGATCAAGGGTCTGTAGAACAAGCCCTATGAGAAGCAGCTTAAAGAGCTGGGCATGTTTAGCCTGCAGAACAGAAGGCGGAGATGAGACATGATGGGAGCCATGGATCAAGATGGGAGGGGAAGTCATAGGGAGGAGGGAGCAAGTTTGTTTTCTGCTGCCCTGGAGACTAGGACACAATGGAACAATGGCTTCAAAGTACAGGAAATGAGATTCCACCTGAACATGAGGAAGAACTTCCTGACTGTGAGAGCTATTCAGCAGTGGAATTCTCTACCCCAGAGTGTGGTGGAGACTCCTTCTTTGGAGGCTTTTAAGCAGAGGCTGGATGGCCATCTGTCGAGGGTGCTTTGAATGCTATTTCCTTGCTTCTTGGCATAATGGGGTTGGACTAGAACAGTAGTTCTCAATCTTTTTAATGACACGACCCCTTAATATAGTTCCTCATGTTGTGGTGACCCCCAATCATAACATTATCGTTGTGAATCATAATGTAAATATCTGATATGCAGCATGTATTTTCATTCACTGGACCAAATTTGGCACAAATACCCGATACGCCCACATTTGAATATTAGTGGTTTGGGAGTTGTAGTTGCTGGGATTTATAGTTCACCTAAAATCAAAGAGCATTCTGAACTCCACCAATGATGGAAATCATGGCACACAGTCATGGCACACAGAACTCCCATGACCAACAGAAAATACTGCAAGGGTTTGGTGGGCATTGACCTTGAATTTTGGAGTTGTGGTTCACCTACATCCAGAGCACTGTAGACTCAAACAATGATGGATCTGGACCAAACTTGGCACAAATACTCAATATGCCCAAATGTGAACACTGGTAGAGTTTGTGGAAAATAGACCTTGACATTTGGGAGTTGTAGTTGCTGGGATTTATAGTTCACTTACAACCAAAGAGCATTCTGAACCCCACCAATTGGATCAAACTTCCCACACAGAACCCCCATGACCAATAGAAAATACTGTGTTTTCCAATGGTCTTTGGTGACACCTCTGACACCCCTTGCAACCTCCCTAGGGGTCCCGACCCACAGGTTGAGAAACCTTATTTATTATTTATTTATGGCATTTTACCCCGCTCTTCTCAATCCCCGAGGGGGGACTCAGAGCGGCTAATCAATATACATGCCTTAACTATCCCTATTGCCTTCCACTTTACAGTGTATTCATTCCTTCTCCAATGAGTCACATCATGTTATGATATGTCCAAAGTATGACAGACTCAGTCTAGCCAACCTGGCTTCTTTCTCAAGATCAATTAAGAGAGATTCATCATTTCTTTATCTAAGAATTCAACACATTAGTCGCCCTATAAGGACTTGTTCTCAAGGCAATGTAGGTATGTGTTAGTTATTGAAACATCCTGAGTATGTTCTCTTACTTTGCAAGAGAATCACACATCGGCAGACCAGAAAGAGTCTATTGTAAGCTATGAAGCATCTCCCTCCTCCGCTAAAGTGTTTGTAAATTAATTTCTCAAGGTACGTGTGTGTCTATTGAAAATCACTGCCAGCATGAAGAAGGATATATATTTAGCCACTGCGGCATATGGGAGATGTTCACAAGAAAATCATGTGTTTTGCATTTTAGCGGACGCAATGGTTTATTCATACAACCAAGGGAACTACTCAATCTGTGTCTCACCCCTTAAAATAATTCTCTGTTCGCCTTTGCCTGAGCCTTTCAATCCGGCTCTACAGGTAGCAAATTGAAATGTTTAGTGGTCCATTGCAGACAGATTGAATCTGAAAAGAATATGGCAATAAGAACGAAGCCCGGCATCAATATCATATGGTAAAGCTCTCATGCTCAAGATGCCAATGATGTCGGATGAATGACTGAGCATTTGTTAAACTCCTGCCATTGTGAAAGCAACCTATTATTTTCCTGGTTGTGCTCTGAAATGCCTCAATCACTGACTGAACAAAGTGAGTGAGAAATAATACTGTTCCTTTTCTATTGCCTTTGTTCAATAGAGCCATTGTAGTGCAGTACATCCACCATGCGGTTTTTATCAACAACTTTGCTAATATTCCCTCACCACACACACACGCACACACGCACCCAGATTCTTTTTTTAACTTCTTATTTTTTGTACAGCAGTATTCTGATGAATGGCTGATCTATTTAAAAGGTTTAAGGCTTTGGGAAAAAAGAGATTGCTCAATTTCCTCACCCCTTAACATACAGATGTCTGATACAATCCAGTAATATGACAAAGATTTCACTTAAAGATGTGTCGTTTTAAAAAACCAAGCAAAAATAGTAATAGGTTTAAGGTGACGTGACAGTTACAATTTCAACAGTTGCCCAAAGCTTCTGAACTACAAAAGGGCCGGGCTTTCACACTGATGGTTAACCACCAGCAGCAATACATCTTACCAATTGAAAGGTTGGCAGTTCGAAGCCTGGGTCAGGGTGAGCACCCAACCTTCAGCTCAGCTTACTGTCCACCTAAGCAAAAACAGCTGTGAGCTTTGAGTAGAGAAATTAGGCACCGCTTAAGTATTTCACGGCACCATAAAAAAAAATACCAGAAAATGCCTCTGATCAAAGGAAGGAGGAAGTATGTAATCAAGGCTCTTTGTCATAGAGGATGGAGCAACAGCACCCCTCTGGGGCCAGAATCGAGCACAACCTCCAGGACGCCGACGTTGGGAAAAATAACAACACAATACCTCTATCTGTTGTGGTTCAGCCAGATGAAGATGAGAGGTTTGGGAGTTCAGGGTCTTTGGAACAAGATGGTTCTCCAGCTGAGGAAATGGAGATGGTTTTGGAGCAATATGCTGTTATTAAGACAGAGAGTGAGAGTGAAACTGTTTTGGAAGCCAGGAAGGGAGGATAACATTAGCTCATCCGAAGAAGCAGCTGGCTTAGATAAAAATACCAGGCTGCTTCTGAGGGGACAGAAATTCAGGTGCAGAAAAGCCCGCCAGAAAGAGAGGCAGAAGCAGGCCTCTCGAGGTAAAAGGAATGTGTTCATGTTTTGCAGTCCTTAAATTTGGGGAGAGAGCTGTTAGGATTTTAGAGCAAGCAACCTCGCCACTGGAGTGAGAAACTCCTTTCTTGTCCCTGGTTCAAGATCCAAGATTCCTAGTCAAGTTTAGCTCCTCGTTTTATGGATTTACCTATGGATTCATGCTCATGTTCTGCTCTTTGTTTCCTGGATTGATGCTCATGTTTTAACCATTGTTTTCTGGATTTACCTATTGCCTTTGGGACTTGCTTCCTTTTATTAACTCTTGGATTTTTACCCTTTTATATGATTAAGGTGACTTTGGCCCATTTTATGTGTGTTTGATCAATAAACCGTTTATTACCATGTTGAGTTTCTTGAGTGCTATGAGTAAGGTGAACTCCTGCTGAGGTGCAACACTGTCTGTTGTCTGTCCTGTCTGTTTAATGGCATTCGATGTTTGCCATGTACAGTATGTGTTCTGTGATCCGCCCTGAGTCTCCTTTGGGATGAGAAGGGCCAAATCTAAATGCTGTAAATAAATAAATAAATAAACAAACAAACAAACAAATAAATGCCATCCCTGTCCAAAGATAGCTGTATAAGACAGGTCACAATGAGATGATCGGTGATGACTGAAAATGATAAGATATATGATTTGATACATATGCAGGATACGAGATGGAAGTCCAAAGAACAACATGATGGGCTACAGTGTCTGTAGAAGCCCAATGTTCTGTTGGAACTGGGTCTGTTCACCAATGACTAACACATTTGGACCAAGAGCTACATGGGTTACGGTTGAAATCAAGTCTTTCCAAACATTAGGAAAGATGTGGAACTAGAAAAAATATTTTTCAAAAGCAACTTCTTGTTGTTCATTATAGGATTAAGGAAGCAATTTGTTATCATTAATTATTGTCTAATACTGGCTATTTCAGCACTTCTAAACCCTTATCAAATGCAAGGGTTAGATATGCTGGATGACTGCAGCACTCACATTGTTAAAAGAGTGTACTCTAGGAATTGTAGTATTATTGCTCCTTAAAACTCATTATGTAAACTAAAAAGAGGATATGATTAACTGCTTACCGACAATTTCACTAGCAGATCATTTTAAAAATAACAGCAGTAGAATAACTAGTTATACTCTATAGCACCTGTCATCTGTGTATGTATGTGCCTTCAAGTCACCTACTGAGCTATGATCAACTGTATGTATTTCATAGGGTTTTCTTAGACAAGGAATACTCAGAGGTAGAGCTGCTAATTCTGGTTCTGTAGTATATGTGAGAGTAGTTTTGACATTTTGAGAGAAAGGAGTTGTTTCAGACTCAACTTTCTTCCCATTATAAAAAGCTTTAAATAACCCATCCCCACAATATACAGTATACATATGACAACACAGACCTCAGACTTTCTACACTATATGAAACTATGATGTAAATGATGTAAATAAAGCCCTAAACGGTTCTGGCCCAGTTTACCTGTCCAAAAGTGTCTCCCCCTACGAGCCATCAAGGACTTTAAGATCATCCGGGGAGGGCCTTCTCTTGATCTCACTGCCATCGCAGTCACGTTTGGTGGGGATGAGAGACAGGGCCTTCTCCGTGGTAGCCCCTTGGCTGTGGAACACCCTCCCTAAAGAGGTTAGATCTGCCCCCTCCCTCTTGACCTTCCGGAAGAAGCTTACATCCTGTTTATGGGAGCAAGCGTTTGCAGATTAGACTGTTTTTATTGGCGATGATGAGATTTTATTGGACCGCAATTTGGATGGATTTGGATGATGTTTTAACCTGGCAAACTGTTTTAATGTATAATGTATATCTATATTGATTTTTAAGGCATTTGATTGTATTTTATTATGTGTTTTATTGTTTTGGCATCAAATTGTTGCCTGTTGGTAGCCGTCCTGAGTCCCTCCTTGGAGGTCAAGAAAGGACAGGGTATAAATGTTCCAAACAGGGCCCCTATGGCCCACTCTAAATCCTGGTGCTGTTTGGAGGAGGATGGATCATGGGTGATGGGACTTGAAGTACCTCCACTCACTTCCTGAGACTGCTGCAACCCTCATCCACTGACTGAGCAAGACCAAACTTGGCACACATAACCCCCATGACCAACTCTACATCCTGGTGCAGTTTGGAGAAGGATGAACCATGGAGGATGGGATTCGCAGTACCCTCACTAACTTCCAGAGACTACTGCAAGCCGCATAACCAACTGATAAAGACCAACCTTGCCACACAATGCCTTTCTCGATTAACCTGGGTACCGCCGGGTCCCCAAGCTAGTAATAAATAGAGTTAATATTGTGGACTTGTCCACACTGGCATAAGGACATTTCAGACCACATATCAGCAACACATGGTGGCATCAGTAGTCCTTCTGAGAATCCAGTCCAAATAATGAGGAGAGACAGACCCTAGTCTCTGACACTGTTGATCTTACAACTTGATGTCAAGTTTGCTTCAGGACAGCATGAAGAGTGATTATGTACTTTCTAGAGAAGTGGATCTCAATTTCTGGCCTTCCCAGAATTTCCACCCACTGGATACATTGACTAGAACTTCTAGGAAACATCTAGAGGCTCTACAAATATGGTGTGCAGCATTTAGCAGAGATTTCATTAGCTTTGTGAAATGCATCACTGAAATTCCTTTCTAGGAGTAGGTTTGGATAAGAAGGGCAAGTATCTATTTTATCAACACATAGAACAGAGTTAGAAAGAAGCCTTGATTGTAAGTTCTACCATGTTTAGAAGTGGAAGCCTAAAAATCTGGTTTACTGGGCCTACACCTATTAAACACAATGGGACTTCCTTCCCAAAAACGACTGGACTGCTTGAGTAAAAGTGGTCTAGCTGTGCATAGAACCAAACTTCTGTTTGAAGACCATAATGCTACCAAAGACTGTGTTTCATTTTGGGTCTTCTAGACATCTTATGATGAAGTGTTTACTTGGGGAAGAAGAAAGAAGGATAGTTTCTATGCTCTGAATGGGATGGCACGGATCTTTGATTTGAAGTTCCTTACTTTTATGTGGCCCGGTTCCAACCAGAACTTTTTTTGCTTTAAGCCCGCTAGTTTCCCTCGCTTCTATTCAGGGAATAATACAAGGACTAAAGGAGTAAGGTATAAACACAAGGTAAAACCAGCAGCAGAGAATGAAACGTTTTCAGCATATAAAGCCAATTAAACCCAGCAATGGGATACTAGGACTGGAAACAGAACTGAAACTCTTTCCAAATGATCCATTCCACACCTCCTGAGACTCGTTCTGTCAAAAAGTGCACATGGCCTCGAAAATGTGCACACATGTCTAGCCTTTTAAAACTTCAGTACAAAGTTATTTTGCAGTTACATCTGGTGGCGGCAGAGGCAATTTCTTTGCCTGTAAAAGACAGAAGGGAAATATTTGAGCCCACTCACCAGGGGTCCTCTGCAATCATCTCTGCTAATTCGTAGCCTCTAAGAGATTGGCATTTTCACATGTGAGATGATGAGATGTGTAGTTCAACACAGGTGAACACCACTAGATTGTGGAAAGACCCTAGACCTTCAGGATAGTTTTTGTTATTTCATCGAATCAAAGAGTTGGAAGAGACCTCGTGGGCTACCAGTCCAACCTCATTCTGCCAAGAAGCAGGAAAATCACATTCAAAGCACCCTCAACAGATGGCCATTCACCTTCTGCTTAAAAGTCTCCAAAGAAGGAGCCTCCATCACACTCTGGGGCAGAGAGAGAGAGAGAGTTCCACTGCTGAACAGCTCTCTCTCTCAGTCAGGAAGTTATTCCTCATATTCAGGTGGAATCTCCTTTCCTGTCGTTTGAAACGATTACTCCACTGCGCCCTAGTCTTCAGGGCAGCAGAAAACAAGCTTGCTCCCTCCTCCCTATGACTTCCCCTCTAATCTTTATCCATGGCCCTCATCATGTCTCCTCTCAGCCTTCCCTTCTTCAGGCTAAACATGCCCAGGTCCTTGTTCTCCAGACCCTTGATCATTTTGGTCACCCTTCTCTGGACACTTTCCAGCTTGTCAACATCTCCCTTCCATTGTGGTGCCCAGAATTTGACACAGTATTCCAGATGTGGTCTGACCAAGGCAGAAAGGTAGCATGATTCCCTGGATCTAGACACTACACTCCTATATACGCAGGCCAAAATCCCATTGGCTTTTTTTGACGCCACATGACATTATTGGCACATGTTTAACTTGTTGTCCATGAGGATCCCAAGATCTTTTTACACGTCCTGCTGTCGAGCCAGGCATCATCCCCCATTCTGTATCTCTGCATTTCATTTTTTCTGCCTAAGTGGAGTACCTTGCATTTGTCACTGTTGAACTTCATTTTGTTAGTTTTGATCCATCTCTCTAGTCTGTTCAGACCATTTTGAATTCTGTTCCTGTCTTCTGGAGTATTGGCTATCCCCCCCAATTTGGTGTCATCTGCAAACTTGATGACCATACCTTCTAACCCTTCCTCTAAGTCAGTGGTTCTCAACCTGTAGGTCCCCAGATGTTTTGGCCTTCAACTCCCAGAAATCCTAACAGCTGGTAAACTGGATGGGATTTCTGGGAGTTGTATGCCAAAACATCTGGTGACCTACAGGTCGAGAACCACTGCTCTAAGTCATTGATAAAGCTGTTGAACAGGACTGGGCGCAGGGCGGAACCCTGCTGATGGCACTCCACTCGTCACTTCTTTCCAGGATGAATCACCCTCTGGGTTCATTCACTTAACCAATTCCAGATCCACCTAACCACAGTTTTGCCTAGCCCACATTTGACTAGTTTGTTTGCCAGAAGGTCATGGGGAACCTTATTGAAGGCCTTACTGAAATCCATGCACACTACATCCATGACATTCCCCGCATCTACCCAGCTTCTAACTCTATCTATTTGATAAACTTTGCCTTAGCCAGAAGCCAAAACAACTGTAAGGACAAGTGAGTGTAGAGAATTCCTTATCTTAGCTAGCAACAACAACAACAAAAAAAACCAATTTAAGAATACAGAACCCTGGGGATCCTTCCTTACCTTGCCTGGAGGCAAAATATCCCTAAGGGTCAAGGGTCTTAAACAACCTCACAATCTTCATGAGGCTGGAGTATATCACACATCATCCTGGTGCCGTGCAAAGCAAAAGGAATTATATTCTATAATACCTGGCCGATCCCAGTTTGAGGATGCTTGGGTGATGCTTAAGTATCTGCCACTGCTTGGTTTTAATATTTAGATGGCACCAGAACAAGAGGAAAAGGATCCTTAACTTTTGAAGGGCACCTAAAAACTTTTTGTACAGAGGTTATTCTGCAGTTAAATCAAGTGTCAGGGTGGTGGAGATGTTTCCCTTGATAAAGAAATAAGAAAAATCATAGTAATTTCCCCTCCAGTGTTCTGTCTTTTGTCTGACATGAAAATAAGACTGTTCCTCTTGAATCTTCATAAAGATTCATGGGATTTCACCACCTCTTCCACCTCTGCGGAGCTTACCCAATTTCACCATTCCTCCGGCCTTTTATTGTGTGCCAGGTACTGAATTTTTACAAGCCCAATCTGCTTCTAGTTAAACACAAGCCTTTGATTGTGGTTTAATATAATAGCCCATATGTTCCTAGGCAGCTGTCTTTTGTGCTCAATACCCACCGCAATAGGGAGAGCTCTCCTCGACAACAATGTTATTTCCCTGGGAGGAGGAGAAGGTTGTCTGTGGCGTAATTTACTGGAGACGGGGCATCTGGTCTCCACTACAGTGTGAGAAACTGCCACGCAACTGGCTTCGATCCAAGGAATATTTAGATGAGGTATAGAAACCAACCCTTTATGGCTACCAAGAGGGCTAAGCATGCATTACGGGACGCTAGAGGACTTTCAATTTCATTTCTGCATCTGTATTGTCCCAGATAGAGCTATTTATATTACAAAATACAAAATCCACAAAAAGGTGATACCACTATTGGGTCAACTAAAAAAACAAAAAATATATTTGCAATCTGTAAGTGGCAATAAAAGTACTACTGAGCTAAAAGTACCAATGACATGGCTCTGTCTGTCTGTCTATCCATCTATTTGATACTTGACGGGCATGAGCTCAAAAAGAGAATCTACCTATTGAATGATATGGTGCAGATGTTGCAACCCTACTTGCTGAAATCAGATTTTAAAATAGTTGCTGATTGAGTCACTGGATAGAACAAGACCATTATGCTCTAGTCTAGAAGATGAAGGGAGGGTATCATGTGTCCCTCAAGATCAGTGGATCTCAACCTGTGGGTCTCCAGGTGTTTTGGCCTACAACTCCCAGAAATCCCAGCCAGTTTACCAGCTGTTAGGATTTCTGGGAGTTGAAAGCCAAAACATCTGGGGCCCACAGGTTGAGAACCACTGCTCAAGATGATGTTCAACTGCAAGTCCCAGGAAGCCTAGCTAGCATGGCTAATGTTGAAGATGATGGGAGTTGTATTCTGACCACATCTGCAGTACTACATGTTTGAAGAAGAGATCCTGAGCTATACTTTCTTAAAGGAGTGAGTTTGTGTCCTCAAAATATTCAGATTTTCTTGGCAAAATAGCAACACGGGTCTGACAACCCAGGAAGCCATGAAGAAGAATATGTTATTGCATTTAGCATTCCTTGACAACCATTTCCACTTCAGTCAGATTATATACAAAAAGCTTAATGGAAGGTGAAGAAAGTCATTCGCTATCTCACGGGGCTCCAGGGATGCTATTCTTCTGAACTTTGAATGTTTTAGTAGCATACCGAAAAGCTTAAAGTAAGCCAGAAAGGAGGTCTTAATTGTCTTTAGCAATTCTATGTCTACATTAGATAGAGGGGAAAGGCTGGCTTTTAATAATTTAAATCAATATACTATTTCAATTGTTACACCCTCTTCACCCCACATATAAATAAACCCATCCTGGAAAGAAGATCATGAAACTAATATTAAGTTGATATTAATTTATATGGTGCTTATAATACATAGCAACTTTGTAACCTCAGTTCAGCTGTTAATCACAATTGAGACTGCAGTCAAGAAATCAGAAGCCTTGGACTATGAGGGAATTAAGACAAGATCTGGAAGTGCCAAGATGTATTAGTGAAAATTAAGAACGCCCATGCCACCGCATTCCTCCTTTCTATGAGTAATTGTGAAAGCTGACAGAATGAAAATCAACTCCTTTGAAAAGTGGTACTGGAGAAGAGTTCTACAGATACTATGGACTGCTAAACAGAACAATAAATGGGCCCTAGAACAAATGAAGGCTGAACTATCCCTGGAAGCTAAGATGACTAAACGGAGACTGTCACAGGGTTGTTGTAGGTTTTTTGGGCTGTGTGACATGTTCTAGAGGCATTTTCTCATGATGTTTTGCCTGCATCTATGGCAGGCATCCTCAGAGGTTGTGAGGACCGGCCAGTGATTCCGGCCATGAAAGCCTTCGGCAATACACTGAGACTGTCATACTTTGGTGGTTTTATGAGAAGACATGAGAAACTCGAAAAAAGACAATACTTGGTAAACTAGTAGGCAGTAGGAAAAGAAGACGGCCTCATTCCAGATGGAGAGACTCAATCAAGGAAGCAATGCTTGCCCTGAGTCTCCAAGACCTGAGAAGGGCTTTTGATAATAGGGTGATTTGGTGGTCTCCCATTCAAGAGGTCTCCATAGGTCTAAGTTGACTTGAAGGCCATTAACAACAAAAACAACTAGCACAACTAGAAAGGTAATTGTCCTATATGCCTTCCCATACAAGCACATGAGTCAGATTAGTGGTATATTAATCACTTGAATGTTAGGAAAATCCTCCCAACTCTCTGTTTGCAAAATATTCTTTAAAAAAATATATATTTATTGTAAATTTTGCAGTATGAATACATACAATGGTGAAAAATTGCAAAATAATCAAGGGATAACAGTGGGGGAGAGTGAAGGGAAAGTACAGGGTGTGGGAAAGGGATAGAAGGGGGGAATGGTTATTCCCAAGGTAAGCAGTAGGCTATTCCTGTAGATAACTGGTTCTCAACCTGTGGGTCCCCCAGGTGTTTTTGGCCTACAATTCCCAGAAATCCCAACCAGTTTACTAGCTGTTAGGATTTCTGGGAGTTTAAGCAAAATATCTGGGACCCACAGGTTGAAACTCCCACTATATGTAAATACAAAGAAGGTAAAATTTCTATGTCTACAGTAGCACTTACAAAATACCGAATAAGGGAAGATCAAGAATTACCTACAAGGTAGAGTAATCTGCGTACAGTGGCACTTATTTCACATGCCAGTAAGGTAATGCTCAAGATCCTGCAAGGAAGACTCCAGCAAGACATGGAGAGAGAGAGAGAGAGAGAGAGTTGCCAGATGTACAAGCTGGGTTTAGAAAAGGCAGAGGAACTAGAGTCCAAATTGCCAATATCCAGATGCTGGATAATGGAGAAAGGCAGGGAGTTTCAGAAAAACATCTATTTCTGTTGTATTGACTGTTCTAAAGCCTTTGACTGTGTGGATCATAATAAATTGTGACAAGTTCTTGGTGGTATGTATGGGGAAACCAAGCCACCATGTCTGTCTATAACGACCAAGTAGCAGCAGTAAAGAACTAACCATGGAACAACAGACTGGTTCAAGATTGGGAAAGAGTATACAGCAGGGTTGTATACTCTCACGTTTATGGTCAGGACGTGGCTCCTTTCCCGCAGCTTTTGGAGTTTGGGGGGGAGGAGAAGAGTGAGTGGAAGGTGCGAGCGCAGGAGGATTGGAGGGAAGTAACTGAGGCTTTGGGTAAAGCGCAGCGGAGCCGTAAATTATTTGGGGATCGACGAAGACAGGAAGGGGGAGGAGTTTGCCGAAGGTGATCTAGTATGGTTATCCACCGGAATTTGAAGTTAGGAGGTCCATCGAAGAAATTGAGCCCAAGGTATATTGGACGTTTTAGGGTGGAGAAGGGGGTCAATAAGGTTTCGTATACTCTCCTGCTGCCCAGGAGTTTGGGCAAGGTACATCCCACGTTCCATTGCAGCCTATTAAAGCGTTATATGGGGCCCCTTCCGCCTGAGGACTGAATGATGTTTTGTTTCTGCAGGGGGAGGACGTGGTGGAGAAGGACATTATGTCAGATCTGGGAAATCTGAGCTTGGAAGTAGTTCAGGTTTCCAGCCTGCCATGAGATAGCTGACCTTTATTCCAGATCACTGGAACCTTTGCCCTAGTTACTCAAGGACATGCTGAGTCAGTGGGGGAGTGATGTAACTTCCAGGTGCCTCCAGGGAAGTGAGGTAACTTCTTATGGACTTGGACATTGGACAATAATCTGATTGTGCTGACTCAGAGGGCTGTGAGGTCACATCCCTTCGGACTCTGGGAATTGCTGAATCACCCGGATATGGTGTAACCCTGCCTGGACATTGCATGGGCAAGGGGAGGGGGGTTTGGGTGGCGGGCCGGTGCTTTAGCTTTACAAGTATTGTACCTGCAATAAAATCGTGTTGGACCGTGCTTCTAACTACGCGTGATCCTTACCGAAATTGGAGCGTCATTACAACAACTAGAAAGGTAATTGTTCTATATGCCTTCTCATACAAGCACATGAGTCAGATTAGTGGTATATTAATCACTTGAATGTTAGGAAAATCCTCCCAACTCTCTATCTGTTTGCAAAATATTCTTTTAAAAAATATTTTTATTGTAAATTTTGCAGTATGAATACATACAATGGTGAAAAATTGCAAAACAATCAAGGGATAACAGTGGGGGAGAGTGAAGGGAAAGTACAGGGTGTGGGAAAGGGAAAGAAGGGGGAAAACACACAAAAAACCCACAAACACAATAATGACATTTAAAATGGTCGACTTCCATGTTTTGTAGTTATAGTCAATAGCATTAAAATTTCTTACTTATTGTTACTCACTTGGTAAGTGGTCTGAATATTAGTAATGTTAAAGATACATAGTGTTTTAAAGCATTAACTACCAGTCTTGTGTGTAATATGTATATGTATATATGTGTGTGTGTTTTCTTTTTTTCTAGTGTATTCTTTATATGGTTGCCTGAGAACAAATCTCGTTCCCTATAAGTGACTGGGCAAATGGTTATTCCCAAGGTAAGCAGTAGGCTATTCCTGTAGATAACTGGTTCTCAACCTGTGGGTCCCCAGGTGTTTTGGCCTACAATTCCCAGAAATCCCAACCAGTTTACTAGCTGTTAGGATTTCTGGGAGTTTAAGGCCAAAATATCTGGGACCCACAGGTTGAGAACCACTGCTATATGTAAAATACAAAGAAGGTAAAATTTCTATGTCTACAGTAGCACTTACAAAATACCGAATAAGGGAAGATCAAGAATTACCTACAAGGTAGAGTAATCTGCGTACAGTGGCTCTTATTTCACATGCCAGTAGGGTAATGCACAAGATCCTGCAAGGAAGACTCCAGCAAGACATGGAGAGAGAGAGAGTGTGTGTTGCCAGATGTACAAGCTGGGTTTAGAAAAGGCAGAGGAACTAGAGTCCAAATTGCCAATATCCAGATGCTGGATAATGGAGAAAGGCAGGGAGTTTCAGAAAAACATCTATTTCTGTTGTATTGACTGTTCTAAAGCCTTTGACTGTGTGGATCATAATAAATTGTGCCAAGTTCTTGGTGGTATGTATGGGGAAACCAAGCCACCATGTCTGTCTATAATGACCAAGTAGCAACAGTAAGAACTGACTATGGAACAACAGACTGGTTCAAGATTGGGAAAGGTATACAGCAGGGTTGTATACTCTCACCCAACCTATTCAACTTGTATGCAGGACACATCATGCAATGTGCGGGGCTTGAGGAATGCAAGGCTGGGGTTAAAATTGCTGGAAGAAACATTAAC
Source organism: Anolis apletophallus (assembly GCA_030556195.1). Lineage (NCBI taxonomy): Eukaryota > Metazoa > Chordata > Lepidosauria > Squamata > Anolidae > Anolis > Anolis apletophallus. Next base: position 133,751,801 of record JARBWK010000009.1, on the reverse strand, counting down.
AACCTTAGATATGCAGATGATACCACTTCGATGGCTGAAAACGAGGAGGAGCTAAGGAGACTTATAACCAAAGCGAAAGAAGAAAGGGCAAAAGCTGGGTTGGAGTTAAACATCACAAAAACCAAGATTATGGCAACCGGACTGATTGATAACTGGCAAATAAAGGGAGAAAACATGGAGGAAGTGACAGACTTTGTATTTCTAGGTGCGAAGATTACTGCAGACGCAGACTGCAGCCAGAAAATCAGAAGATACTTACTTCTTGGGAGGAGAGCAATGTCCAATCTCCATAAAATAGTGAAGAGTAGAGACACCACACTAGCAACGAGGATCCACATAGTCAAAGCAAAGGTATTCCCCGTAGTATCTTACGGATGTGAGAGCTGGACCTTAGAGAAGGTTGAGCGAAGGAAGAGAGATGCTTTTGAACTGTGGTGTTGGAGGAAAGTTCTGAGAGTGCCTTGGACCGCGAGAAGATCCAACTAGTCCATCCTCCAGGAAATAAAGCCTGACTGCTCACTGGAGGGAAGGATAGTAGAGGCAAAGATGAAGTACTTTGGCCACATCATGAGAAGACAGGAAAGCTTGGAGGAGACAATGATGCTGGGGAAAATGGAAGGAAAAAGGAAGAGGGGCCGACCAAGGGCAAGATGGTTGGATGGTAATCTTGAAGTGACTGGCTTGACTCTGAAGGATCTGGGGGTGGTGACGGCCAACAGGGAGCTCTGGCGAGGGCTGGTCCTTTAGGTCACAAAGAGACGGAAGCAACTGAATGAATAAACAATAATAGAGTTATCTGACGGTGAAGGTCTGGAAAGATGTGCCATTATGGAATGGTGTAGTTCATCCCTCACTGACCCACCCACTGTCCACTCCACATCTACTGACTGGCTATCACAAAACTCTCCCCATTGGTCATTCTTAATGGAAGGAGATATGCAGTTCCACCTGTCGCTTGCTCTGCAAATTCCATACCTCCCTGTAAATTTAAACATATAGAAGGGGTTCCCAATAATTTTTCAACTAAGCTGGTTAAGATCAGCAATAAAAAATCTTGTGTTATGAAGAAGATTTATTTCATCACTTCAGCACAAAGCAAACACCATCTTCATGTCAATAATTTCATCTCCCTTCAAATAAAACTTTATTCATTTAAAAGCCATTGCTCGACTCTGTTCTTTGGACTCCGCAGCCTGCAGTGACAGTTACCGTGCTGAATACTAATGAGCAGCATAATGGAGCGCCATTTCAGTCTCTGGAGCTCTCCGGGGAAGAGTAATCATCTCTGAACTGTCATTGCTAATGCAAACGACTACCGCTAATCCACTAGGGCTTTGAGCAAAAATGCTGGGAGCTATTGTTTCACATGTGCCCCCCCCCCTTTTCCCCAGATCCATTTCCCTCTCGTAGAAGCCTCCCAATTACATTAAATGCACATAAATAAAATAGATTACAGCAACAGAACACACAAACTCATTAGGTACACACACCTCTCCCCACTTAATGGATTGCCCATGGCATGGACCTATTGTGACGCTCCTTTTTAAAAAAGATCTGTCACTAAATGGTTCTCTTCCTGGAAGGGTTCTTCTTAGGTTAGACAGCATTTTTAGTTGAAGGGTCCAAATGTGGTGCAAGGAACCCAAGTTCTTTGTTTTGGTGCTACTTGCCTTGTGTGAGAAGAGAAAAAAATGTACTTTCAATTGTAAACAAGGGCATCAGACAGTGTAAAAAAGAAAAGGTATGAACTTCCAAAGGCATACCAACAACTTATTGTATATACTCATATATATGTCTAGAAATTGTAGTCACATAATCACACACACTTTGAGGCTACAAAGTGGAATCCATGACATGCAAATGTGGAGAAGAGCAAACCACAGACCCCCCATTGTAATGCAACCTGAGCCCTGCCACATGCACAATGCAGGACCTCCTTATAGCAACACCAGAGGCACGCCAAGTGGCCAGCTACTGGTCAAAGGACATTTAATCGAATGCCAAGTTTGCAAACTGTGTGTGTGTGTGTGTTTTTTTTAAAAAAACAAACAAACAAACAATACAACTGTTTGGTTCGCTCCTGACATGATAAATAAATAAATCACACACACGCATGAACTTGCACACACCAAAAACTGGGTTCACATATCTCTGGGTCAATATAAGTACTGTACCTTATTCCTTATTTTTTAAAGATAGGGTGGCAACCTGTGCTTGATGGGGTTGCACTCCCCCTGAAGACACAGGTCCGCAGCTTGGGAGTCCTCCTGGATTCAGCGCTGACACTTGATGCGCAGGTGTTGGCGGTGGCTGGGAGGGCCTTCGTACAATTAAAACTCATGCGCCAGCTGTGACCATACGTGGTCCACACCTTAGTTACCTCTAGACTGGACTATTGCAATGCACTCTACATGGGGCTATCCTTGAATATGGCCTGGAATCTTCAATTGGTCCAACTCTCAGCAGCCAGACTGCTAACTGGAGCGAATTAGAGGGAGCAGTCAACCCCTTGTTTAAGGAGTTCCATTGGCTGCCGTTTATCTTCCGGTCCCAATTCAAGGTGCAGGTTATCCCCTATAAAGCCCTAAATGGGTCAGGAACCACCTATCTTCGTGACCGCATCTCCCTCCATAAACCTGCATGAACTCTTTGATCCTCTGGGGAGGCCCTCCTATCATTCCAGCATTCATCACAAGTACGACTTATGTGGATGAGAGAGAGGGCAATCTCTGCTGTGGCCCCTTGGCTCTGGAAGTCACTGCCTGGTGAGATTAGGCAAGCCCCTACTCTGGAAGCTTTTAAGAAAGATCTAAAAACCTGGCTCTTCCGATGTGCCTTTGGCGAGTGAATATATATTCCATTTTGGTCTGTCCCAATTAGAGCTCCGTCCTCATGATACACTTTCCCTCCATCCTTAATTGAAGGTTTAATTCCACTCTTCAGCCTTTTGAGCCCCTTACCCCCCTCAGAAACACATTCACCCTCAGAAACACGTTCTACCTACCTCATCCAGGGTTTTTATCAATTCTATCAATTTTACTTCTAGTACAGGGCTGCCCAACTGGCGGCCCGGGGGCCTTATACGGCCCCCCAGCCCCTTCCCTACGCCCCCTAAGCTTTTTAATAAAAAATAAATTAATTAATTAAATAAAATAATAATATTTAAAACAATTACCCACTTCCGGGTTCTGGAGCAAGTATCGCAAGACTACGGAAGCCACATGGGATTTCGCTCTCAACGCGGGATCACGCCTGGGTTGAGAGCGAAATCCCGTGTGGCTTCCGTAGTCTCGCGATACTCCTGTTGCCGAAATCTCGGCTACATAATCCCTGCGGCCCACGCAGACGCGATTTGGACCTTCTCGGCTGCTGCCTCGGTCGGTGGTCGCCTCTGCTCGTGGTCCGGCTACTCCTGGATCCTGCGTGTTTGGGAAGGTAGGCTAACCTTTATGTTATGATTATGTAATTGTGTATGGATGCCCCTTATGTATTCCCTCCCTGCATTTTCCCTTAGTAAAAGATTATATTTGATTGTATGGATGCTTCTTATGAATTGTAAGTAAATTGGAGCTGGGGGCAGGGTGGGGGTGGAGCCGGGGGCGGGGGCAGACCCTTCGGCCCCCCAGGTCATCAATGACCGGAATTCAGGCCCTGGGCCAGTAGAAGTTGGACAGCCCTGGTTTAAAGGGCGAGGCCAGTTCTGTGCACACTGCACTCCACCCGAAAGGTCCATTGCACAGGCTCGAAGGACACATTCAACCTCTGAATCATCAATGCGCTTGTAGAAAGCGTGGGATGAGTCCTTCCCATGGCCGGATTACCCATAAGGCCAGACGAGGCCATGGCCTCAGGCGGCGGATTTTGGGGGCGGCATTTCCGGCCCTGAAGGAAGGGGTGAAGGAAGGAGTGGCGCCCACCCGCGGGACAAGGAGCTGGGGGAAAGTCCCGCCGCCCCTAGGGCGATTGACGGAGCGGGCGCCACTCTTTCCCTCAGTGAAGGGAGGAGGTGCACTGGTGCGAGTGCGGTGGCGGTGGGGAAGTGGCGTGAGTCTCCCTAAGGGCGGGACTTCCGGCGGCGCTTTGTGCGTCATGCCGGCAGCGGCTCCGCCCCTCCTCCCTTCAGTGAAGGGAGGGGGGCGGAACCAGCGTGGCACACAAGGCGCCGCCAGCAGTCCCGCCCGTCGGGCGACTCACGCCACTTCCCTCGCCGCCGCTCGCCCGTGCCCCAAACACGAGTGGGCGGCGGTGGGGAAAGCCGTGTGAATTGCCATAGGGGCGGGACTTCCAGCGGCGCCTTCTCCTTCTCGCCGGTTCCGCCCCTCTCCCTTCACTGAGGGACTTCCTTCACTGAGGGAAGGTAGGCTAACCTTTATGTTATTATTATGTAATTGTGTATGGATGCCCCTTATGTATTCCCACCCTGCATTTCCCCTTAGTAAAAGATTATATTTGATTGTATGGATGCCTCTTATGAGGGGGAGGGGGCGGAGCCGGGGGAGGGCCGGGGCGGAGACCCGGTGGCCCCCCAGGTCATCAGTGACCGGAATTCAGGCCCCTGGGCCGGTAGAAGTTGGACAGCCCTGTTCTAGTACATTTGGCCCACCCACTGTGTCCCATTTCTCTATCATGTCTTTCTGGAACTGTTTTATTTCATTATGTTATGTATTTATTTTGATGTTATTGTTGCTTTTTGCATTTTTTTTCTGTACTTGTACTGTATTTTGTTGTAATTTTGGGCTTGGCTTCATGTTAGCCGCCTCGAGTCCCCTTTGGGAAGATGGTGGCGGTGTATAAATTAAGATTATTATTATTATTATTATGCTGCTATCATCTTCTCTACTGAAAGACGAGAGATCCTTGTGCAGGATTGCCCTTGAATTAAAGCTCTCCCCTACATGCAAAGAAATGATATGGCGGCTGATAAGGCAGCTAAAAGAACAAGACATTTGTAAGATCATTGTGAGTTAGATTTGGCACCAGCCAACCCAACCAATTGTCTACCTTAAGCTACGTGGGTCTTAGGAACTATGTTATCACCATTGTTTCTACTATGCCTTTTGAGAGTTACATATATGCTGCAGTAGAAGAAAAATGATCGGGCAGGTCTGACCTTCCAGCTTACATATGGAGAAACTTTCCACAGCGATCTATGAAACACGGGTAACATGAATGCTAGTATATACTCTCAGGACTATTGATCACAACAAAATGGATAGCAACCCCTTTGAAAGATTTATGAAAACGGCAACATACTAAAGAGCCAGTGGGTGCTAATGTATAACCATTACGGAACAATCCCACAAATCATGTGGCAAGGAACCATTTCAAGGTGCCTACAATAGATTTGTTTGACAGATGGAGAAACATTAAAATGAAATAAACAAATCTAGCACTGAGCAGCTGTCGGACCAGAAACTGGGATGGGGAAAGCAACCGAGAAAGCATGTTAACACCTGGCTCACAGTACAGATAGACACGACAAGTCAATCTGCGCTCCTTCACCATGGTGGCAGTTCAAAAAGCCCAACTCTAAGCAAGTGGTTCTCTTCTCTTCTGGGGAAAGGAAGGTACCCAAAGAAATGATTTGGGACATTTTGTTTCTACAAGGACCTGAAGTCTGCATCAGAATTGAGGGCAAAAATAATGTTGGCTAGTACTAACTGGGTTAGACCCGTTGACTCAACTGCTGAATGTTCTTCATACAACAAATATAATCTATATGATGCCCTCAGGTGCTTTGGACTTCAACTCCCAGAAATGCCAGTTTACCAGCTGTTAGGATTTCTGGGATACCTCCTGATGCTCCTTGGGTACTTGGATAACAGTCATCTGTTTTCACTTTAAAAAGCTGTCAGTTAGCATCAAACACACACACACACCAGGAAGTAGGCATGGTATTTATTTATTTATTTACTTACAGTATTTATATACTGCCTTTCTTGCCCCTGGGGGGGACTCAAAGCGGTTTACACATAAAATGCAATGCTTTACATTGAGCACCGATACAATGCCAAAACAAACAGTTACAATAGTAAGACCACAATAAAACATAAATCATAATTAAAACAATACATCAACAAGCATTAAAACAATAAAGCAGTCTCGTCTGCATGGTAGGCACTTTCAGCCAGTTTTAAGCATGAATTTTAAACTTACATCCTGTGTTTTAAACTCTGTCCTGTGTATTTAACATGTATTTTGTATAAATATGTTTTATTTTGTATCTTTTATAGAACCAAAGTAATAAGTAATAAACTACATTTTAAGGTGTGTGTTTATAGAATTTTTGCAATCTTTGTGTGTTTTGACTGTGCTGTGAACCGTCTGGAGCCATGAGGAGGCAAGATATAAAACAGTAATAGGTAAACAGCACAGTTTTTCCCTGACATTAAGTCCAGTTGTGTCCGACTCTGAGGGTTGGTGCTCATCTCCATTTCTAAGCTGAAAAGCCGGCGTTGTCCGTAGACACCTCCAAGGTCATGTGGCCAGCATGGCTGCATGGAGTGCCTTTACCTTCCCACTAAGGCAGTACCTATTGATCTACTCATATTTGCATGTTTTCGAACCACAAGGTTGGCAGAAGATGGGGCTGACAATGGAGGCTCATGTCACTCCTCAAATTCGAACCTGTGACCTTTCGGTCAACAAGTTTAGCAGCCAACTGCACCACCAGGGGCTCCAAAATAGCAATAACAACAACAACAACAATAACAACAATAATAGAAGTGACTACAACTCACAATGAGCACAATTCAGAAGAGAACAGGAGAGGAGAAGAATGAGAGGAGAGGAAGAGGAAGAGGAGAGGAGAGTGTGCCAGTTGCGCCTGTACCTTGGGAAGTCAGACTTGGCCATTATAGTCCATGCTCTCGTTACATCCTGAATAGAATACTGCAATGCACTCTACTTGGGGTTGCCTTTGAGGACTTTATGGAAGCTCCAAGTAGTCCAACGGGCGGTAGCCAGACTGGTCACTGGAGCAATGTACAGCGAGCACACAATGCCACTATTATGTCAGCTACACTGGCTGCTGGATTGCTATCAGGCACAATTCAAAGTGCTGGCTTTAGCCTATAAAGCCTTAAACAGTTCCAGTCCAATGTACCTGTCCAAATGTATCTCCCTCTATGAACCAGCTAGAGTGTTAAGATCGGCCAAGGATGTCCTGCTCTTGGTCCCACCCCCCTTCGCAAGTGCAACTAATGGGGACAAGAGACAGGGCCTTCTCAGTGGTGGCCCCTCGGCTATGGAACTCCATCCCCAACAATATTAGATTGGTGATTAGAAAAAAAATTAAGACCTGTCTCTGGAATCAGGCATTTGGGAATAGTGCAAAACATAATTGATATGCCACAGTATGAAGGATGACCATGGTTTTAGGTATATGGTTTTAACAGTTTTTAACAGTTTATGTATTTTTATATTTATTTTGTTGATGTTTAATGTGTGGTATTTTATATGCTTTGTACTGCAATGAGGCACTGAAGTGGCCAATCTGTAAGCCGCTCTGAGTCCCTCTCGGGTTAAAAAGAGTGGGTATAAATATAGGAAATAAATAAACAAGCAAGAGTAAATAAGAGAGAGGTGGGAGCAGGCAAAAACCCCTGGAACCAGGATATCATTGGGGGTCGGGGGGGTCAGAGAACCAGAAGAAAACAAGCTAGAGAACTTTGATGGAAATGCAGGCATGTTGGAAGTGACAGAACGAATAAACAACAACAAACAACTATGTCTTCCTTTTCTTTCCTGCCATGAATCAGCAGCCAATCGCTCACCAGTTCATGGGCAACCATTTTGAGTTCTACAATCCAAAATTTATTTATTTATTTCAGGAGTTTACCCCGCTCTTCTCAACCCCCGAGGGGGGACTCAGTGCGGCTTACAGTACGGCACAATTCGATGCCTACATAATAACAATATAAAACCCCAAAAAACCCCTTCAACAGTTAAGATACATTAAAATACATTAAAACAGTTGCCTTAGCATCATACACATTTGTTCCAGATTAAAACCATGTTCAGTCCATAAAAGCATTGGTCCTCTTCATCTACTTTCTATTTAAAATCCAGTCCTAAAATGCTGCCTAGTTCTGGTGAGCAAACGCCTGGTCCCACAGCCAGGATTTTACTTTTTTCCTGAATGCCAGGAGGAATGCGGTGGATCGTACATCGATAGGGAGCGCATTCCACAGGCGGGGGGCCACCGCCGAGAAGGCCCTATCTCTCGTCCTCACCAACCGCATCTGGGAATTAGGCGGGAGCGAGAGCAGGGCCTCCCTGGATGACCTTAGATTACGAGGTGGGACGTAGCGGCCGATGCGTTCGGACAAGTAAGCTGGGCCAGAACCGTATAGAGCTTTAAAGGTCAAAACCAGCACTTTGAATTGGGCTCGGAATTGGACAGGCAGCCAGTGAAGCTGATACAACAGGGGGGTGGTATGCTCCCTGTATGTAGCTCCAGTTAGTAACCTGGCTGCCGCCCTTTGGACTAGTTGGAGTTTCCGAACCATTTTTAAAGGCAGCCCCACATAGAGTGTGTTGCAGTAATCTATGTGACCAGAGTGTGGACCACCGTAGCCAGATCGGACTTCCCAAGGTACGGACGCAGCCGGCGCACGAGTCTTAACTGGCGCACAGCCTTAACAAAAGGCTGATGAGAACATCTTGCTAAATGGTCTTTCTCTATTCGTCTAACCCAGGGCATGGGCAAACTTCGGCCTTCCTCCAGATGTTTTGGACTTCAACTCTCACAATTCCTAACAGCCGGTAGGCTGAAATTTGCCCATGCCCGGTCTATCATTTTGGACCTTCCCAATCTGTATTCCATGCTCTGTTCTTGAAATGGTTGCACTAAATCTAAAGCAGGCAAAACGTAATTTTGTAATATCCAATCCTGATGCAAATCACAGTGTATGCAAAGCAACTGAAGCAGAAACATGAGAAAAGACTACCTGGGATTCAGTAACTTCACAGGGAATTTCAATCATCAACTATATAGAAACGTGGTATCGAAAGAGAACCTTGTTATAAAATGGATGCTTATTCTTACTTAGGGATATGCATTATGAAAGTGAAGCCTGACCAAATCAATAGCACAAAAACGAAGCTTGGGAAACTTATTGAATTGATATCAATCTTGAGTGTGCAGGGTAGCGGAGAATAATTGTGCCTGTCTGTTTGCACATTCTGATGAGCACCGGCCATTGTTCAATGCACATAAAACGGTTATTGGACAAGCAGTGGGTTGTCATCCAGAATATTGGGGAAGGATAGTGGAAGACATACCAAAGTTACCCAAATGCCAGGTATTCCTTTGTAAAAACTTTAAATTACACAGTAAAATATTGACTGGATGATTGCCAGAATCAAGTGTGGAGACACATTTTAAGTCTGAGCATAATACACCTGATATACTTGCCCTAAATCCCGTACTATTTGTATAGTGCATGAGCAAGCGGCAGATGAAAGCGAAAATGGATAGTTACCAAAATGAGGCATGTAGAAAAATAACAGTGCGCTCATTTACAGCTGTAAAACATGGAGCAGAAAGGATGTGAATTAGTTCCTCCCACAGATCTGGGAATAATTCTAGGTTATTCTCTGAAAACGTTAGATATTGTGGCTCTCACCAGACAGAAAAAAATAGAAAAGGAAAATGTGTTTGAAGACTTCAGGAAAAGATTACAGAGTTGGGCGAGGGACCAATTATGCTACCTTTGAAGGCCTGGAAGACAGGCAGGACAAAACTGTAATGATGAAGAAGCGCTTGGGAAAGTTTTTTTTACTATTGCAGGTGAAAACAAATTATGGTCTGCAGGATACATGCAGACCCTGGGACTATCTTTCAGGACCTCTGATGCCCTCCCTCCACCTGAGGGCAAAGTAATGGTACAACGTTTGGACATTCAATTGGCCCCAAATAATTCACAAGCTCCCCCAGCCCCTAAAAAGGTATGAAAGCTTACAACCTTCCCCTTCACTGAACCCTATAATTATCCCAGATGCCTACTGCAAGTCGCTTCTGGTGTGAGGGAATCAGCCATCTACAAAGACGTTAGTCAGGAGATGCTCGGATGTGTTACTATCTTATGGGGAGTCTTCTCTTATGTTTAGCCAGCATTGCACCATCTGATATCCACCAGGAAGTAGCAGCCAGCAATGATAGGACCAAGGCATTGGTATCTCTGTTCAGATATCAGCCAGCATGCCAAACATGTAAAGCAAGAAACAGTTTCCTAAGATCTACAAAGATACTCGCAGGCACACCTCAGCAAGCAAGAATCCAAAAGTGGCAGGCAAAAACCAGGAACCTCAATAAGTGGCTGAGACATGGAAAGCACTGAACAGGCTGTGCTTAGCCAACCTTAAGTAATGGGGCTACAAAGTGGAGTCCATGACATGTGAGTGTGGAGAAGAGCAAACCACAGACCACTGACTGGAATGCAGTCTGAGCCCTGCCACGTGCACAATGGAGGATCTTCTCACAGCGACACCAGAGGCACTCCAAGTGGCCAGTTTTCAGTCAAAGGAAATTTAGCATAATGCCAAATTTGTAACTTTGTGGTTTTTATACATTATAACTCAATTCCTCAATTTGCTTCTGACACGATAAATAAATAAATCTCAGATGTCTATGTTTTTCCAGCAATTCCTCTCAAATTTGGCAATAGGAAGTCCTACAACAACACTTCTTGGCACATTTTTTGTTTTCCTCTTCAGAGGAAAACAGAAAAAAACAGAAGTTACAAAACTCAAGCAACCAGAACTCTCAAGCAACCGGCAAAGAAGATTAACTGAAATTGCATATTGCTTTCAGATTATACAGTAAAAATGCATTGTATTAAAATTATGTTTGTCTTAATTAATCTTAACTTACTTTTCATTGCTGTATTTCAATATGAACATAGTCAACACATAATGTTTGGTGTGGTATTGTATTAGTCAGGCCTATTTTGAACAATAACTCTCACACAAAGAGAAATTACACTTATCTGGCACTTAACAATCTCCATGGGTGCTGGTTAATTGAGAGTCTACTGTATTTGGATTCGCTGCGAAGGGTGGAAAATGGGAGCTACCGTTCAAAAAAGTAATTTCCCCCGGCTCAGCAAATATATTCTGATTTAGCCTGAAAGCTCATAATGACAGGGAGTATCTCTTTAAGTATCTATAAAGTTTAAGGATTAAAATGCTGGGATGCCATTTAACAGAAATGTTGACTTTCTTTAGGTTGCCTTAATACAGGAGTTTGGAATTCACCTTTTATGGTTAGCCTTGAATTTTTGGGAATGGAGAATTTTGCGTATTTTAAAGGAAAGCAGTCAATTAAAACTTCTATAGCCCAGAATTCTATCATCATCATCATCTTTATTTATAAAACATAACACACATTCAATAAACCCATACCACATACAAATTCATAGTAAAATAGTAAGAGATAACACGGCCTATGACCTCACCATGTCTTTCCACGGTTTTTCTTTTTTGCCAAATACAATTTCACCGTAAGGGAATGTACATCAGCCATTTAGAGATCATATTTGAGTTGTCGAAACAGGAAACCAGGGAGATCTGACTCTATGGCAGTGTTCCTCAACCTGGGGGTCAGGAGGGGATATCAGAGGGGTCTCCAAAGACCATCGGAAAACATAGTATTTTCTGTTTGTCATGGGGGTTCTGTGAGGGAAGTTTGGCCCAATTCTATCATTGGTGGGGTTCAGAATGCTCTTTAATTGTAGGTGAACTATAAATCCCAGTAACTACAACTCCCAAGTATCAAGGTCTATTTCCCCCAAACTCCACCAGTATTCACATTTGGGGATATTCAGTATCTGTGTCAAGTTTGGTCCGTCATTATACTTCCCGGACTCCTATGGCTCCCAGAATGCCTCAGCAAGCACATCTTAGACGCGCCGCCACCAGGCTGCTGGGAGTCATCCTAAGGCGCTTCCTTGGGCCTAGATGAGCCCAGTGACCTTTGAAGGAGTTGAGCATTGGGAGCAGAGAAGGGCCATGAAATTAGAGCGGGGAGAGCGGCAAGGGCCACGGGCACAGCCCAGTGGGTGATCACCCCCGGCCAGTCTCCAAGGCAATACGGCCTGCCGCTCCTCCTCCCCGTGTCTTCCCTCCGCCCTTCTTCTCCTCCTCCCTCCCTCCCTCCCTCCCTCCCCAGGACGCGCCACTAAGGTAGTTGAATTTTATTCTTTTCTTTTAATTATCATTATTTTAATTTTATACCCAGCGTACTAGACAAGCCCCGACTTTTCACAAGATTTTCCAGGCTTAAACAGTCGTCTAGTACGCCGGAAAATACGGTACTTTCTGTTGGTCATAAGAGTTCTGTGTGCCAAGTTTGGTTAAATTCCATCATTAGTGGAGTTCAGAATGCTCTTTGATTGTAGGTGAACTATAAATCCCAGCAACTACAACTCCCAAATGGCAAAATCAACCCCCCCCCCCTCAAACCCCACCAGTATTCAAATTTCGGTGTATCAGGTATTTATGCCAAATTTGGCCCAGTGAATGAAAATACATCAAGCATATCAGATATTTACATTACAATTCACAACAATGGCAAAATTACAGTTTTGCAACAAAAACAAGTAGCAACAAAAACAGTGTTATGATTGGGGGCCAGCGCAACATGAGAAACAGTAGTAAGGGGTCACGGCATTAGGAAGATTGAGAAACACTGCTCTATGGGGTACAATCAAATGTGATCTTCATGCTGGAAATCACACTGAAACAAGGTAGTGTGGCACCTGTCTGAGGTTAACACAAGAGAACTTGACACTGAATCATGCCCCTTGTTTAAGCATCAAGGATGTTTGGGCGGACATTGGGGTATTCTACTTTAGAGCTTCCAAAATAGCTTTGGCTGGGTATCTGTATGGATTTTGCAGACACAGAAGACAACTGTGATTACACAGGCTGAGAGGAGGTGGAGTAACACCTCACACTTAAAGTAAGTGATGCCTATTCTCTGATGTGTCACATACTGTTTATTTCTCACATCGGTGTGCATTCCCCTCTTTTCAAACTCATTATACCCCAATCCAATGGACAAAGACTTGCATTTGCAGTCAGGTATTTAAATGGCATGCAGGGGCAGACAAAGCAGAGTGGAGCTGGGATCATTATTTCTCCGCTTGAACCCTGTCCTTCTGCCTGCAGAGAAAATGATCATTGGCTCGGTTCCTACAACACCCGCACGGGAGCCATTATTTAATGCATTAAGGTTTCACAGTGCTAAGTAAATAAATAGAACCAAAGTGCTAAATGTCTTCCTCAAAATGAATTGTGTTCAGAGGTTGCAATTGTTCCTTTAACTCAAGCAAACACTTGAGTTAATAGGCACTCTATAAAATACTGGGTTGTGGGTATATAGTGTGTTGGCAGGTGTATGTGTGTGTGTGTTCATATTGAAACAGATACGATCCAATAAGTCAGCTGTGATTTTGTGGGACTATGGATTTTGCAAATAATAATAATAATAATAAATATTGTTATTATTATTATATCCCAGGACAGTTCCTGGGAAAATTGAGAGCCAAATTGACAAAGAAAAAACCTGGCTGTGGCTCACAAATGGAACTCTGAAAAAGGAGACAAAGGAGGGCCTGATTCTGGCAGCCCAAGAACAAGCCAGTAGAACAAATGCCATCAAAGCCAGAATTGAAAAGTCGACGACAGATCCCAAATGTAGACTCTGTAAGGAAGCAGATGAAACAATAGATCACATCCTCAGCTGCTGCAAGAAGACTGCACAGATAGGCTACAAGCAGAGGCACAACACCGTTGCTCAAATGATTAATTGGAACTTGTGCTACAAACACCATCTGCCTGCGACAAAAAACTGGTGGGACCACAAGCCGGAAAAAGTTACAGAGAATGAACACATCAAGCTACTCTGGGACTTCCAAATTCAGACTGACAAGAGTTTTAGAGCACAATATTCCTGACCTCACAATCGTGTTAAAAAACCAAGTATAGATTGTCAATGTTTCAATCCCAGGCGACTGAAGGATTGAAGAGAAACAACTGGAAAAGCAGACATGATATGAGTATTTAAAGATGGACCTGCCTTAGACTCTGGCACAAGCCAGTCAAGGTGGTCCCAGTGGTGATCAGCACAATGGATGCAGTACCTAAAGACCTTGGCTTGCACTTAAAACACAATTGGTGCTGACAAAATTACCATCTGCCAGCTGCAAGATAGCACCCTCCTTTCTTTAAAAACATTCATTTCCAAAGTGCTGTTGAACTAAAAAAGTACAATTAAAAGAAGAAACTTGAGTAGGGTTTGCTATTGCTTGCTTTTCAAAAAAGACATGTAAATTGCCCTGGGCTTTCCGTCTGACCCAAGGCATGCGTTCCTAGAAAAATGCATTGGGAGCTTCATTATTTTGTGAAATAAATCTAAGTTCGTTGCTTGTCATGGGTTGAGGAAAGGAAAATAACCGCACTGAAATCTGTCTCCCAAATCCTTCCACCTCATTTCCAATTTTCACTTGCATGCAATTAACATTTCAGGTCTATTCTTTCTAATTCTACATAGACACGCTCATAGCAATCTTTCTCTTCTTCCATTTTTGCCCTTGAACTAAAAGACATCAACTTTACCCGGCAGCAAGGAAGAATGCAGAGTGAGTAGGGAACTGGAATTAATAAGTCTGAAGTCAAAGCTAAATACTTATTAATGTTTCACAAGTTTTCTCTGACTATCTAGGGACCCACGCAGGTTAACCAAAGTTTTCTTAAGATTTATCGATATCAGCCAGGCCTCCAGAGCGAATCTTTGACTTTCTATCTAGGAGAACCCATTTGCATATCTTCAGATAATTATGAGTCACAGACACATTGCCGAGCCTCCTCCTGTGAATGTTCAAACAATGGAAATATCTGAGATGAATTGGAAAATTGGATATTCTTTATTGGGGGGGGGGAGCCAAGACACACGGACTCAAGTCTAACTGTAGAGGAGAAAAGGAAAGTAACTGGGTAACCTGCTCTTCAACACTTATTTATTAAGAAGTGTACCAAAACACATTTCCTGCTTTGTACGCATCTCAGAAGGTTCACATCAACACCAAATGGCACATGGAATCTCACCAAGAGCATTGTTATTCCCTGGATTGTCCCCACATTTGATATGCAAAGCAGTTCTGGAGTTATAAACACAACGAAAAGGAAAACAAGGATTCCATTAGCAAACCTGCCAAAGGGAATGCGTGTAGATGGTTATAGAGAGGTAATTAAGGGGACGTCAGGTGGCCAAGTGCTGACTCGAGATGCTGACACGGTCAATTGGTGCCGCCATCCTCACCCACATTATGGAGAGGCAATATCAGGAAGCCCTCCATTTCCATGCCCAGTCTTTTTCAGGTTAAAAGGAACGCTGGGGGTTACTGTGTATATCCAGAAGCTCTTGACACTGGTACAAAGCTAATCCTGTTTACCCTTTTAATAGAGTCCTTATATGCCACCGATGATATGAATTGCCTTCAGTTCATGGAGTGCCTCTGGAGGCTAATATTATAATGTAATGAATACGTTTTATCATGGCCCATATCGTAGCGGTGGTTTATTTACCTACACACAAAGTTCCTTCTACTGATATTTACTTACATAGGTGATACTCATAGTCCGAGCATGGTGGTTCTCCAAGTGATTTGTCTTGGTGGTAGATACGTAGATGGCTGTGGAGCCCTATTCTTGACCTGCGTGTTCTCCCGCAGTGAGGGCATTGGTTTCCAGGTGGAAGGCGTTCGGGGTTGACTTGCCGCCTTCCTCTTGGCATGTTTCTCTCTTTCGCCCTCCATAAGTGCCTTTTCAAATTCTACAGCACTGCTGGTCACAGCTGACCTCCAGCTAGATTGCTCAAAGGCCAGGGCTTCTCAGTTCTCCGTGTCTATGCCAGAATTTTTAAGGTTGGCTTTGACCCCATCTTTGATTCTGTGTTCCTGTCCACCAACATTCCGTTTTCCGTTAATGAGTTTGGAGTAGAGCAACTGCTTTGGGAGATGGTGATCGGGCATTCAGACAATGTGGCCAGCCCAGCGTTGATGGTGGAGGACCATTGCTTCAATGCTGGTGGTCTTTGCTTCTTCCAGCATGCTGACATTTGTCCGCCTGTCTTCCCAAGAGATTTGCAGGATCTTTCGGAGGCAACGCTGATGGAATTGTTCCAGGGGTTGAATGTGAGGTCTGTAGACAGTCCACGTTTCGCAGGTGTGCAACAGGGTTGGGAGGACAATGGCTTGTTAAACTAGCTCCTTGGTCTCCCTACGGATATCCCGGTGCTCAAACACTTCATTCAGAAAAAATGCTGCACTCATAGGGTTCAGGCAGTGTTGTATTTCAGTGACAATGTTGACTTTGGTGGAGAGGTGGCTGCCAAGGTAGCGGAAATGCTCAACATTTTCTAATGTTACACCATTAGGCTGTATTTCTAGCATTGTAGATGGATTGGCTGGTGACTGCTGGAATAGCATGTTGGTTTTCTTGATGTTCAATGACAGTCCGAGTTTCTTGTATACTTCTGCGAAGGTGTTTAGAGTGGCTTGTAGGTCTTCTTCTGAATGTGCACTGATACTTATGCAGCTGAGGCAGGATTTATTTATTTACCCTATGTATACCCCGCCTTTCTCTACCCCGAGGGGGACTCAAGGCGGCTTACAAATGGCAACCATTCAATGCCTTAAACACATATAAACATTAAGCTTAAAATCAATTGGATTAAAACATAATACATAAAAAACATTTAAAATTGCATTCCATATTAAAACACACCATCCAAAAGTCGTAATCTAAGGCCGGTCCCCAGTCATTGTACATATTCCAATTATATTATATTATTGCACTGTTTCTCCAAAAGCCTGATCCCACAGCCAGGTCTTTTCTCTCTTTCCTATGTGTTGACTTCTGATTCTCCTGCCAATGACATTATCTCAATTTCTCACACTTCATTAAGTTGTTTTGTTTATCAATGTCTTTACTTTAAAATAATTTTGCCCTCCTTAAATTCTCTCATCAAGAGTCCCCTGTTTTTGCCTTTTGTAGTTAGCTGAAAAGTTTTCTCCCTCTTTTAAATCCAAGTTAAGTATGTATTCACAGTCTTTGAAATCTGAAGAGTAGACTAGATTCATAAGAAGTCATAAGATCCAAACCATGTAGGGCTTTAAAGATCAAAACCAGCACCTTGTATTTTGCCCAGAAACTAATTGTCAGTCAGTGGAGTAACTTTAGGATTAGATGTAATATGTTCATTCCTGGATGTTCCTTTAACCAACCTGGTTGCCGTATTTTGAATCAGTTGGAGTTTCCGAACTTGGTACAAAAGTAGCCCAATATAAAGTGCATTGCAGAAGTCCAACCTTGAGGTTAGCAGTGCATGCATTACCATCTTTTAAAGCGATTTTCGTTCTTCTTGGCAAGGAGTTGGACTGGATGACCCATGAGGTCTCTTCTGATTCCAATTCTCTAAATATAGGAAGGGGTGCAGCTGGCGTATGAGCCAAAGTTGATAGTAAGCACTCCTGTCGCACCTACCTGTGCTGACATTTGGAGAGTAGGATCCAGGAGCCCTTGTCCCAAGCTGTGAACACAATCTTTCAAGAGGAGTGTAACCCCATACAGAACTGGTTGACACATCTTCATCCCCAGATTAGGACCCTTGATGGCAAGCACCTCTGTTTTGTCTGGATTCAGTCTCAATTTGTTTTTCCTCATCCTGCCCAATACCTCCTCCAGGTATTAATTCAGAAGATACATGCTGAAACTGATCCAGTGTAATCCCACTCATAGAGTTGCTGGACATCTTTGTTGGCTTCTGTTCCAATGATATCATCCAAGTTGGCTCTTATGTGAGAGACATTATCTGCAAAATGGTTGTTGAAAGTATCACATTGAGCTACTGAAGGTTCTAAAAATGGATTCAGAGGGGAGTGTACCCGAGTTAAGCCTTTCACCACTCTGAACAGTGCAGCTGGACGTGAATCTGAAGACTCAATGCATGCAGAGAAGCTTTCTTTCTTCACTGCACATATTGCCACTTTATAGGAGCAGAGGTGCCCTCTATACCATGTCTTGTTACATAAAAGTCATGTTTTCTGCCATCTTCACTCTAGTCACTGTCCCTCCTGTTTCATTTCCCTGAGGGTTTCTGTATACCAGGGAGCCTCTTTTGTCCCGAGCGGGTCAGGGAGGACATTTGTGAGCAATCATGTCAATAGCTCTAGTTAGATTCTAATTTCATTTATTGACCAGGGATTCATCAGGATTGTTGGCGATGCCAACCATAGTACCCTCCAAGACCTCCTGGAATCTCAGAGAATCTATCAGCCTTCAAGCCGTGCTGAGTCCCCCTTCGGGGGTGAGAAGCGATGGGGTACAAATACCATAAATAAATAAATAAATAAATAAATAATAAATAAATAAACGGGAAGACCATTTTAATAGGTCCTTCACCCCTGCAGGGGTAGGTTGTAGCTGTAATACTAGTCCTGTCCAGAATGTCACCTGCCCAGGTATTGATAACCTCCACCCACAGATCTGTATGTTCCGAGCTGAAAAAGTCTGGGTGACTTCAACAACACCTCCGAGATTAGTTCTGTGAACTTGGCCAAGGCGTCTGTTAGGCAGCGGGCTGGACATCCACTAACAGAATACCCAGTCTATCCCTGGTTTTCAGACTCAGGTACTCACACTCAATGTGATTCAGCTCCCTGGCAGGTGATCTGGTCAAGTTAAGACAGTCTTTATAGGCCACAGGTAGCCCTTTCCCCCTTCTGCCCACTTTCCTTCAGCTGCTCATTGATGCAGTATCTGGCTGGGAGGGCCTGGGCCCAGGTGGGAGCACTATACTTTCCCACCCAAATTTTAGTGAAGCATGCCAGGCTATTTAACGTTTTATTATGAGTGCATATCACTTTGCAATCTTAGGATTCAAGCAGTTTATCAATATTCACAAATAAATGTGTAAATTAATTCTGAGAGACATCAAGAGGGACATATTGCTTTGGAAAACAGAAGCTGTGTTTAGCTCCCATGGCTCACAACTACTAGAAGACATGCACTCTGTGAACTTGTCCAGGATCAACAGATCAACAGATTAATCAAACAATGTTCAAAGAATGAAAATGCTGAAACAATTGCAGCCCAAAAATTGCAATGGAACTTTCAGCATCTTTCACAACAGCCACAGGACAGTTTTCCAAAAGTCAAACAACAACAAAAACATACACAGTATGGCATAGCCTAATGCCAGTTCAACATCCTCATTTGTTTCAGCCAAATAACCCAGTCCATCTTTTCCTGATACACTGGGAGAGAACTGTATGGACTTTGCAAGTATGTGGTTTTGTAGGAATTATATGTGCTGAATGGATTTTTGTGGCAATCCAAGTCCTTGCAAAATACACATTTAGTCTCTCTCTTGTTCTTGGCAATGTTTCCTATACCCCTCATTGTTACATCTGTCAGTCTCCTTATTAAATTGACAGAAAAAATGTACAGTTTAGCCTCAAACTATGCAATCAACAGGGCCCAATACCAGAAATTTCAAAATTGCAAAAATACCAGAAATAGGTCAGTTGTGGTACAATTCAGCCATCTGCCGTCACTCAGCTTCTGACAGATAAAGGGCTGTCTGTGATGTGAATCTAGAGGTGCTATTTAATGTCAAAGAATAATGTCATTTTGACCTTTGTGAAAGGAACATCATGAGCATTGCTTTGAGCCAGATACAACCTGAGGACATAGAGGAAGCCTCACAATGACAAATGCCACAGCTTGGCAAGGTGTTGCCTTTGGAGAGCAACACTCTTCCATCTGAAAGAAGTCCTGAACCATGAAACAGTCAGAGGTAAAGTAAAAAAATAAATTTAAAAAACCACTGGTGCTAACCATTCAAGTAGCAAAACAGTCAACCTATAAAACTATTTCCACTGCTGTAAGATTTGAGCCACCAGCAAAGAATCGCTGACTTGTTGCGGCGCTGGAGCTTGAGCACCTCAATGATGTCACGAACAAAACCATGAAGGGACAATCAAGATGGGACGGTCATGGCAGACAGGTCAGACCAAACGCGATCCCTGGGGAAGGTAATCGCAACCCAACCCAGTATTCTTGCCAGGAAAACTAAATGTCGGTATGCCATCGGAAGATGGGACTCCCAGGTAGGAAGATGATCAAAATGCTACTGAGGAGGAACAGAAGATAAGTTCAACTAGCCCCAGATGTGATGATGTAGCTCAGGGCTGTCCAACTTCTCCCGGGTCCAGGGCCGGAATAGAGGTCACTGATGACCTCGGGGGCTGCTCGGCCCCGCCCCCAGGCCCTGCCCCCAGGCCCCGCCCCCAGCCCAGGCCCCGCCCTCTCCTAAAGCTGTCATTCTCCCTCCTCCTCCTCCTCTTTCCCGGGCACCGTGGCTGTCCCGAGCGCCACAGCGCCCGGGAAAGGCACGGCACCCGGGAAAGAGGAGGAGGAGGGAGAGCAGAAGGCGGCGCCAAGGGCAGCGCGTCACAGGCCTGGCGTGATGCACTGCCCCTGGCGCCGCCTACTCCTCCTTTCGGGCGCCCCCGCCCTTCCTAGGGCGGGGAGCTGCCGAAAAGCAGAAGGTGGCGCCAAGGGCAGCACGTCACAGGCCTGGCGTGACGCGCTGCCCTTGGCGCCGCCTACTACTCCCTCCTCGCGCCCGCCTTCCTTCCTAGGGCGGGGAGCCGCCAAAAGGGCAGAAGGCGGCGCCAAGGGCAGCGCGTCACAGGCCTGGAGAGAGGACGGAGGGGGGCGGTGCAGGGAGGAGGAGCTAGCTCTCTTCCTCCTCCCTGCCCCGCCTCCCCCTCGGCCACCATTTTTTAAAAAAAATAAATTTAGAATTTTTTTTAAAAAAATAAAAATGGCGGCTGGGGGCATAGCTGGGGCCATGCCCAACAGGCTGGGGGGCCGGATCCGGCCCCAGGGCCGCCAGTTGGACAGCCCTGATGTAGCTAGTTCAAAGTCCAAAGGAAGGCTAGTGGCCAACGGTGCTGGAGGTGAATGACGAATCCGATACTCTAAAGATCAACACACCATAGTAACCTGGAATGTAAGAACTATGAGCCAGCGCAAACTGGATGCTGTTACTGGTAAGATGTCAAGACTAAAGATAGACATTCTGGGGGTCAGCGAACCGAAATGGACTGGAATGGGCTATGAAGATCAATTCTATCACGATGGATTCATTCATAGATAAGAAACCAGGAAGGTTTATAACTTCATCTGAAAGCAAAATGGACAGCTAATACAACTAGATTTCTATACTACTTCAGATTTGACCTGCTCGTGTTATTAAGATGATGACCATCATAATGGTTCTGTACACCAGAAGTTAGATAAGACTAAGCCACACTCAAATCATAGAAATGCAAGAATTCACAGACATAGCCA
The DNA here is from genome assembly GCA_030556195.1 of Anolis apletophallus. Lineage (NCBI taxonomy): Eukaryota > Metazoa > Chordata > Lepidosauria > Squamata > Anolidae > Anolis > Anolis apletophallus. The sequence goes on along the minus strand of JARBWK010000009.1, from coordinate 133,730,375 downwards.
TAGTCTGGATCAGTATGCAAAGGGATCTTGTAACATCTTTGAGACTGAGTGAACAAAATAAGTGGGTAGCATAAGCATTTGTAGACTTAAGTCTAAGTTGCATGGAATGAATGGTCTAAGTATAGACAAAGCTATAGATGCGAAGGCCATATGTGTGAATAGCATTAGAAATTTAAATTTGTGGGTATGATGATGATATGACCAGTTCAGAAAAAGGGGAACGCTCTATTGAAAAGACTCAGCCAAGGAAGCTACAGTCCTGAGATTGCAGAATTTGAGCAAGGCAGTTCATGACAGCGAGTCTCATTCATTCTATTGAAGCCAAATCCTTGGCAATTAACAACAACAATGAGCTACTGTCTACCACCAATGAAGTTTCCAAAGGAAGTTAAAAAAAACATACACATAACGAATAACAAATATAGAAAGGAGGTTGCATAAGTCAGCAGCCCATAATGGCACATCATATAAAACAATACCATGATGAAAGTGTTGCCCACAATACAGATTCCAATGTTCTTCTGACCTTGAATAAGCACTATTATTGTTGTTAAAAGGCTTGAATGAATTGTTTCAGACAAGAGGTGAAAGAGCATCCCAAGATACAGGGACGGGGACCACCAAGAGCCCCATCAAAAACAGAGGCCGTCACTTTTTGATTCCATGTGCCGTTTTGAACATGACAAACACTCAACTGGTGAAAGGGGAGAGTAACTTGAAATGAAGTCACTATAAGGCCCTAAGAGGCAGCCATGCACAGAGCTGACCACGTTTCCAGCATGTACAGCAGCTGTGACATAGAGGCCTCACCCTCCCTCCTCCTTTGTGCGGCCACATGAACTTACCACAGCCATGCCTTGAAGCTTTGTACTTGGAGCATGCATCCCATTCACCTCTGAACAACATGTGCTTCTTGGCAGGCCCAACGTGTCACCACGCGAGGCTTTCCAACAACTCAAATGTGAAGCCCCCCTGGGCCAATGACCACTCCAGCATGCTGCTTGAGCGAAAGGGCCTCTAACCACATGGGCTCACAATGTCTCTTCCCCTCCAATGCTTCCACATTTGCAAGGGGGATCTCTATGTGGCTTGCCAAAGGGAGGAGACCTGCCAGGTTGACTTAGAAAATTATAACCACTAACGGCCTGTGACATGCTGGCTTCTGCACACAGGGGGTCTCATGTGAAGTGAGAATGTGCCTCCCCCGCCCCCTTTAACTTATAGCAAGGATATATAGTTACTGAAATATATATTCAAAATCTGTCCAAGGTCATGTTGAAAGTTATAGGTTGGTTCATTTCCCTCTTGTCCTCTCCATGATATTTGACTTAGTGGTCCTAAATGATGGACAAGAACTAGGATAGCAACAATAAGGAAGCGAGATAGTATGGTTCCCTACATTTAGTTAAAATTGTATAGTGTAGGGATACTGAAAAGGCTGGAACAGTCGGAGCTAAATTGGAACATATCTTGTTTGTCAGCAAACACTGGCACTGCTGCTATATATATATATATCTCCAATTTTCCTAGTTTCCAACAGACCTCACAACCTCTGAGGATGCCTGCCATATATGCAGGCAAAACATCAGGAGAGAATGCTTCTGGAACATGGCCACACAGCCCTGAAAACTCACAACAACCCAGTGGCCATAAGTTTTCTGGCGGATGTTGTGTCCTTCGCTTTCTCCCCCTTTTGCTTTCTCCTCTTTCTCTCCCTTTCATTGCACTCTCCCCCTTTCATGGCCACACCATGCTTTGACATTTGGTTTTTGAAGTCCTATGCTGAATCCAAATTTGATTGTTGGTTAAGATTCTCGAAAACAAAGCACTTCCTTCTCTTTCAAACAGTGCTAAGAAACCACAAGCAATTTCTATGTGCTGTTGTTTGTGAATATCTGTAAGGAGATGAGGCAAGCTTGTCTCTACTCAGAGGAACAGACTTTTGGACACCCCTCCTGAAGGTAATTTTATAAGCCAGGGCTGTCCAACTTCTACCGGACCTGTGGCCGGAATTCCAGTTACTGATGACCTGGGGGGCCGAAGGGTCTGCCTCCGCCCCCGGCTCCGCCCCCTCCCCGGCTCCACTCAGGCTCCGCCCCCTCCCCGGCTCCACCCTCTCCCCGCCTTGGAGGTGTCTGTGGAGGACACCGGGGCTTTGACTTGGAGATAGAGATGAACACCAAAATCCCAGTCTCAAGTCCCAGTCCCTGCTTTGAACTGGATTATATTGCAGTGTGGACTCAGGGCCCTTCACACAGCCATATAACTCAGAATATCCAGGAAGGAAACCCCACAAAACCTGCTTTGAACTGGATTATATTGCAGTGTGGACTCAGGGCTCTTCACACAGCCATATAACGCAGAATATCCAGGCAGGAAACCCCACAAAACCTGCTTTGAACTGGATTATATTGCAATGTGGACTCAGGGCCCTTCACACAGCCATATAACGCAGAATATCCAGGCAGGAAACCCCACAAAACCTGCTTTGAACTGGATTATATTGCAGTGTGGATTCAGGGCCCTTCCACACAGCCATATAACCCAGAATACCTGCTTTGAACTGGATTATCAGAGTCCACACTCATATAATCTGGTTTAAAGCAAATAACATGGGATTTTATTCAGATGTGTGGAAAGGAAGGCAAATAAGAAGCCAGGGCCCTTCCACACAGGCCTATAACCCTGAATGATAAGGCATAATATTCATTCTGCCTCTGCTAATAATAATAATAATAATAACAACAACAACAACAGGTTCCTGGAGTAGGAGACCTCCAAGGGCCATCCAGGGCCATCCAGTCCAATCTCCTTCTGCCATAAGGGGAAAACACAAAGCATTCCTCACAGATGGCCATTCAGCCTCTGATGATAATAATATAATAATAATAATAATAATAATAATTACAATGGGTTCCTAGAATAGGAGACCTCCAAGGGCCATCCAGTCCAATCTCCTTCTGCCATAAGGGGAAAACACAATCAAAGCATTCCTCACAGATGGCCATTCAGCCTCTAATGATAATAATAATAATAATAATTACAATGGGTTCCTAGAATAGGAGACCTCCAAGGGCCATCCAGTCCAACCTCCTTCTGCCATAAGGGGAAAACACAATCAAAGCATTCCTCAGCCATGTTGAATCAAACCTAAACTCTCATGAGAGCAACAGAAAGTACTGAACCTTGAGTTTGGGAGTTGTAGTTCTCCTCCATCCAGAGAGCACTGTGGACTCAAATAATGATGGATCAGGACCAAACTTGGCACGAAGCCTCAGGAGAGGAGGAAGCCGGAAAGGGAATGAATGAGCACCCCCATGCTCCGAACTCGGCCCCGCCCCTTTTCGCTCTGGCCACGCCCCTCTCACTGCGTGCACTCTCTCTCGCCTTCCCTCTTTTGTTCAGGGGGTGGAAGGGGGAAGGAATGAAAGGGGGAAAGAGAGAAAGAAGGAGGGAGGGAGAGGGGGGAGGAAAGAAGGAGGGAGGAGGAGGAGGAAGAGAGCCTGCTCCTCCCTGCCTGCCCCGCCCCTCACCCCCCCCGCCGCGAAAATAAATAAATAAAAAATATTCCGAAAAATATTCCAAAAAATATTCCAAAAAAATATTTTAAATTTTTTTAATCTTAAAAGGCAGATATCTTGCAGGAGGGTAGGGGGCCGTGGGGAAGGGGCTGGGGGGCCGTATACGGCCCGGGGGCCGCCAGTTGGACAGCCCTGTTATAAGCAATTTTTTCATCATATTATGAATGCAACAAGGCTTGTGTACACTGAAATATTGGAAAGCATTTCCTATGGACAATTTTGGATTATGGAGTATTTCAGATGTGTATGTCACAAACAAAATCTTCCATTGAATTTCAGATGATGCCTAAAGGTTTTACTGGATAGTAGGGAACTGTACCTGAGGGACTAAAAAACTCTTAGCCCTGTATATGTGTTTGTGTATACATGCACACACATATCTATCTATGTATGGCCGAAGAATATAAATGACAGAGTCTTAAAAGTTTATTCTGCATTATGATGCAATAAGAAATAGGAAAACCCACACACACCATGTCACATTCCTCATTGGGAACCAACAAGAGCTTTTTAACATTTTCACATGCAAGCATAGGTTTTTGATATGTCCCCCAACTTTCTCCTGTAATAAAAATAGAAGGGAAATAATCCTGCCAGCCAGAGCCAATGGGAATCTTTTTAAAATAATGCTTGTACATGCGTGGTAGAAGGAGATCTTCAACATGATCTCAGCCAGAAAAGGAAGGTTCGCCCACCCCTTTCTGTGCCTTGTGTTTTGTTGGAAACAACTCACTCTCCAATACTCATATCAAAATGTATAAATACAATGATGTGATTATGAGCCTTGTAATTATTGTAATGAGTGCTAGGTGCATTCTGGTCAGTCAAGAGCACAGAAATGGCGGATAGGAAGCCCAGAACCTAAAATGAACCATTTTGTTGGCTCTGAAGCTCTCTTCCATTCTTTGTCCAAAAGAGAGAAGGGGTTCTACTTGCAGGCATCTCCATGAGACATAAGTATCTTTTAAATTACAACTAGGTGCAGGTTCCTCCTGAAGCTGTTGTGTAAGACCGAAATATCAGCCCTTCTGTATCCCCCAGTCTTTTCCTGCATGGGAGGGGATTGGACTAGATAGCTCCTGTGGCCTCTTCCAATGCTATTATTCTATGATTCCACCCAAGAAAGCTCACTTTATCAAGTTCCACTCCATCTTTGATACATCAGTCACCTGTAGGTTTGCAAGAGGGAGCACTGTATCAGGGGCTGGTTGTTGCACTCTAAGGCTGGGAATGTACTTAACACACAACCCAGTTCAAGATAAAATAGCAAGGCAGTTTATTGAAGAATATATATAAAAAGCAATCCAGCAAAATAGTGTAAAATCAATATCCAAAAAACAGGAATAATCCCTCAGAGTTCAGACTACATGAAATGCATCAAAAACCAGGAATACAAAAGCAGGTAAAGTCCAAACATTCAACACAAGAATGGTACACAGGAACAAGAAACATGGAATCAGCAAGCTTGAACATAAGGAAACCTGAAAGTAAAAATCCGCTGGAAGACTTGAGTTGGCTCCAAAATCAATGTTGTCTGGACTGGGGGAATACTCTGCTGGCCTAGCTAATATAGACAGAAAACTGTGCCATTGTCTTTCTAAAACTGATAAGGGATTTGACAAGCCTGACCTTTGCACTGCTTCGTGAGATACCCTATGTTGACGCAACATTAACCTTCTATCTAACTGTTGCTCATTAGCTGTCCACTTGGAGTTGTGTCTTCCTCCCTTGCATCTTCCTCCCCTGAGCTCATTTCTGCCTCTGACCCTGCATCTCCTGGGAACGGCCTTTCTGGAATGTGAACTCCCTCGGACAGAGAGCTCTCATTCTCAGGGCTTAAAATGTCCTGATTCTCTTGCTGATCTGCAGGCCCAGAATCCTCACTGTCATCATCAGGCTGCCTAACAGGCCCAGAATCCCCAGTAAGATCAGGTGCCGGCACAATCAAAGGCCAAAACAGCACATAAGGCAGCATGTTCTGCCATGCTCCAGCAATAATTCTATCATGTGTACATTTTCTACAGCAGCTGAAGGCAGTTGTTTATCGGTGTCACAGCCAATGAGGAAAGAAGGAAGAACACCTACCAGAAAGTACTAACTTGAAAAGTCCAAAAGTCTAGCCTGGCTTTCTACCCAGGTCTCCTACTCTCTTTATACAGCATTTCTGTCGCTCTCACTGGAGAAAGTTAACACTGTCTTTTGGAATTCTCTTTCCAGGAACTAATCATGTCATGGAAAACTACATCAACAAGCTTCCCCCTTTATTTATTTGTGCAGCTGTGGTTGAATTCCCCCTCTATCTCTATCTTTGTTTTAGCCAGCTGGCACTTCACTCTGGGCTTCTAACCTGCAGGGCATAAAATGGCAAACTGATGGCAAATTATATTTCCCATTGCAGGGCGAAGCAACAGGTAAATACATGGGGTGGAAAATACCCCCTCCGACACTTTGATGGTGCCTATCTTAGAAGAGGGCAGAGCAAGGTGTTTTCTGTCAGGCTTTGTATCAGATTTTGGAAGTAAAGCATTGAAAGCAAATATGTAATTCCCTATGTGTTACACCAAAGACTCAAATTGTCACTTTTTGGATTTTTAGAAAGAAAATGAAAAAAAGCCTTACAATTTCTGAATAATACGTCACACTTATTCAGAAATATGTTTATAATATGTTACATTACAGTTTGCTCAGTAGTAACAAGCTAGGTGTGGTTTTTAAATATGAATGTTTGATGGATTTTAACTATGGATTTATTTTAGTGCTGTTTGTGTTTAATTCTGTTTTAACGGTTGCATATTTGCATATTTTAAATTGTATACTAATGCTTTGAGTCTCTTTTTGGGGAAATAAAGCAGCATATAAATAAATATAATAATAAATAATAATAATTTTTAAAGGAATTGCAAATGAGTAATATGCTGGGTTTTTTTTTTTTAAAAAAAAGCATTTCCAAGATTTTTCTGTTTTCTCCAACTCTATTGCCTTCAGTTCTCTTCCTTTGGCTTTTTGATTTCTATTCTTCTGCTTATAATAAAAACAATAAACTTTGTTTCTAGACTGCCCTCTCTCCCCGTGAGGACTCAGGGCAGTTTACATACATACAAGAGGCAAACATTCAATGTCATCAAGAATGCAGAATAGGCTGTAAAAATTATTGCCAAAATTACAACTGAAGTAATAAAATAAATATAAATAAAGCATAATTACACTAAAAGCACATTATCGCAAAAACATATATAGTAGACAATTTAATGGCTAAAATGTAAACAGTGACTGACATTGATTGTGGGTTAAACTAGACCGTAGCAGCCATAAAGTACTAATTGAATAATACTAGTCCTCCTCCTCTCCGTATGCTAAGGTGCATAAGTGTGTTTCCTGAAAGAGAGGAGGATAGGGGCCATTTTAACTTCTTTTGGGAGGGAGTTTCACGGCTGGATTACTGTAACGCCTTATATGTGGGTCTGCCCCGGTCACTAACCCGCAGGATCCAGATTGTGCAGAACGCGGCCGCCAGGCTTCTCACAGGAACATCGATGAGATGCCACATTACACCATCCCTGCAGCGCCTGCACTGGCTGCCCGTTGAGTATAGAGCCTTACATAAGACCTTGACCTTGGCTTTCAAAGTCCTACGGGGCCGGGGCCCAACATACTTAAAGGACCGCTTGCTGATGCCTGCCTACTCAAGGACACCACGGCCGGCAAACAAGAACCTCCTTTGCGTCCCGGGCGTGAAAGAGGCCCACCTGGAGGCCACGAGACGGAGATCGTTCTCCATTGTGGCCCCCGTTCTCTGGAACTCGATGCCACCGGACCAGAGAGCCTCATAAGAACATAAGAACATAAGAAGAGCCATGCTGAATCGGGCCTCAGCCCATCTAGTCCAGCATTCTGTGTCACACAGTGGCCCACTAGTTGTACACAGGGATCTCTAGCAGAAAGGAGGGCAAAACCCTCACCTGCTCCGACCCCCACAACCAGTACCGGGGAAATCCTGCTTGCCTCCATCAACACAGAGGTGGCACTTGGATGTCCATTTCAGTAGCTACTGATTCCCTTGGTATCCATGAATCTGTCTAATCCTGCCTTGAAGCTGTCCAGGCTGACCGCTGTCACAACCTCCTCTGGAAGTGAGTTCCATAACCCAATGACCCTCTGGGTGAAGAAATATTTCCCTTTATTAGTCTAACTTTCCTACCTTGGAGCTTTAGGGAGTGCCCCCTAGTCCTAGTGTTGTGTGACAGAGAAAATATTTTTCTCTATTCACCCTTTCTATCCCATGCATGATTTTATACACTTCGATCAAGTCACCTCTTAAACGCCGTCTATCAAGGCTGAAAAGACCAAGGCGTTGCAACCTGATTTCGTAAAGGGAGCTGCTCCATCCCTTGGATCATTCTTGTTGCCCTTTTCTGTACCTTTTCCAGTTCCGTTATATCCTTCTTGAGGTGCGGTGACCAGAATTGTACACAGTACTCCAGATGTGGCCTCACCATAGATTTGTAGAGAGGCAATACAACATTTGACGACCTATTTTCGATTCCCTTCCTGATCATGCCAAGCATAGAATTTGCTTTTTACTGCTGCTGCGCACTGGGTTGACATCTTCATTGAGCTGTCCACCAAAACCCCAAGATCCCTTTCCTGGTTTGTCTCGGAAAGCTTTGACCCCATCAATTGGTAGATGTAGTTGGGGTTCTTTGCCCCGATGTGCATGACTTTACACTTGTTTAGGTTAAAATGCATTTGCCACTTTGTTGCCCATTCACTCAGTTTCGAGAGATCTTTCTGGAGCTCTTTACAATCAGTTTCATTTTTAACTACCCTGAACAATTTAGTGTCGTCTGCAAACTTTGCTACCTCAGAATTTACTCCTACATCCAGGTCATTAATGAATAAATTAAAAAGTAACGGACCCAAAACTGAACCTTGGGGTACGCCACTTCTCACCTCTTTCCACCCAGAGAAATGTCCATTTATTACCACCCTTTGTTTCCTACAGTTTAGCCAGGTTCCAATCCAGGACAAGACCTGTCCTCTGATTCCATGGCTGAAGAGCTTATTTAGGAGCCTTTGGTGAGGACTTTGTCAAAAGCCTTTTGAAAGTCAAGGTAAACAATATCGACTGGGTCCCCTTTATCTATGTGTTTATTTACACCCTCAAAGAATTCTAACAAGTTAGTAAGACATGATTTGCCTTTGCAGAAACCATGTTGATTTTCCTTCAGCAATGCCTGTTCTTCTATGTGCCTAGTAATTTTTTCTTTAATAATGGTTTCCATCACTTTGCCTGGAACTGAGGTTAGACTAACTGGCCTATAATTTCCTGGATCACCCCTGGATCCTTTCTTGAAGATCGGAGTTACATTTGCCTCCCTCCAGTCCTCGGGTACAGTGCCTGATCTTAGAGAAAGGTTATATATTTTGGCTAGAATTTCAGCAATTTCACATTTGAGTTCCTTAAGAACTCTGGGGTGGATGCCATCTGGCCCTGGTGATTTGTTGACATTTAGTTTAGTAAGGCATGTGAGAACATCTTCCTTGTTTATCTCTATCTGGTTTAATTCATTTAATTCCCTCCCTGAAAAAACTGACTCAGCTGCAGGCATATGTTGTCTGTCCTCCTGTGTGAAAACGGAGGCAAAGAAGTCGTTTAGCCGCTCGGCAATCTCCTTGTCTTCACTTATTGTCCCTTTCTTACCATTTTTCGTCAAGTGGCCCAACTGCTTTTCTAGTTGGGTTTCTACTTCTGATGTACTTAAAGAAGTTCTTGTTATTTTTTTAATGTTCTTAGCTATATGTGCCTCAAAATCTCTCTTGGCTTTCCTGACGGTTGCTTTGCATTTAGTTTGCCAGAGCTTGTGTTCCTTTCTGTTCTCCTCAGTAGGAAGAGCCTTCCATTTCTTAAATGAGTTTTCTTCTTTCCAATCACATCTTTTTACTTCATTTGTAAGCCATGCCGATGTCCTCTTGGACTTTCCCGGCCTCTTTCTTATTTTAGGAATACATTTTAGTTCGGCTTGTTTTAAAGTATTTTTAAACAGTTTCCAAGCATTTTGGAGGGATTTGATTTTTTTACTGTTCCTTTTAGTTTGTTCTTTACTATTTTTTCTCATTTTGGTGAAATTTCCTTTTTGAAAATTTAAGGTCTCTGTGTTAGTTTTCACTGACAGTTTGCTATCAAACTTAAGTTGAAGGTTATTGTGTTGTGGTCACTGGTACCTATGGGCTCAGTTACAAGGACATCTTGAACGAGATCTTGTTCATTAGTTAGCACCAAGTCCAGGATCCCCTTTCCCTGGTTGGTTCCATGACCATCTGCTCAAGGGAATAATCAGCTAGCATGTCGAGGAACCTTATCTCTCTTTCATGCGTAGAACAAGAATTTAGCCAATCTATTCGGGGATAGTTGAAGTCCCCATTATGACTAATTTATTGCTTTTGAGGCCTGTTTAATTTCATTTTCCAGATAGCAGTCTGCCTCTGGAGTTTGGTTGGGAGGGCGATAGCAGATCCCTAATGCTAGATTAGTTTTTTGTCCTGGGATTTTTACCCTCAATGTTTCTGTAGGTGAGTTTGAATTTTCTTGAAGTTCTAATTCATGAGATTCTAGCTCTTCATTTATGTACAGGGCCACACCGCCACCGTTTTTCCCTCTCCTGTCTTTCCTGTACAGTTTATAACCTGGAATTTTTGTGTCCCAATTGTTTTCCTCTGTCCACCAGGTTTCTGTTATGCCAATAATATCAAGCCTCCCTCGACCTGCCCCAGTTCCTGACCGCTCTAAAGACCTGGCTATTTAGGAAAGCCCATGGCTAATGCAGAACCAGGAACTCAACTACCTGAGCCTGGCCCTTGCATTTAACCCCTAAATATTTTAATCTAATTTTTAATATTTTTAATATTTTTAATTGTTGAATTGCTATATGTAAGTCGCCCGGAGCACTAACGTGGAGGGCGACTCAGAAATAATAAAGTCAGTTCAGTTCAGTTCAGTTCAGTTTCAGAGATGGAGAGTGATCACAGAGAAGGCCCCCTCTCTCATTCACACCAGCTACGCTTGAGACAGGGGTGGGATCGAGAGCAGGGCCTCCTTCACTGACCACAGTGTGCGAGGTGGTCTATATTGGGAGATGTGGTTAGATAGATAGACTGGACCTGAACCATTTAGGGCTTTATAGATAACGACCAGGACCTCGTATTTAGCCCAGAAGTGGACCAGCAACCAGTGGAGCTGCTGTAACATGAGTGGTTTTCTCCCTGCACATAGCTCCAGTTAGTAACCTGGCTGCCGATCTTTGGACTAGCTGTAGCTGGACAAGACAGAGGTATTACAGCCTATGTGCACTCTTTCTGAAGGCACAGGTTTGCAGTCTGGGGTGATCCTGGAAATAAGAGTGTTGCAATAATTCAAATGAGATGGACTACCTTGGCCAAGTCAGGTGTCCCAAGGTATGGGCGCAGCTGGCACACAAGTTTTAACTGTGTGAAGGCATTCCTGGTCACTGCTAACACCTGAGATTCCAGGGTCAGCAATGAGTCCAGGATCATCTCCAGACTACAAACCTGTGCCTTCAGAGAGGCATAAGCTGTAACCCTATACCTTGGTTTGCCTTTGACTTACCAGGGGTACCTCTGTCTTGTTCTGGATTTACTTTCAGTTTGTTGGCTCTCATCCAGTCCATCACTGCTGACAGGCACCAGTTCAAGACCAGAATGACATCCTTGGCATTTATCTTTACTGCTCTCTCTTTGTCAACAAAGCAAAAAGCTAGACATGCTAACAAGCTGTGCTCTCTCAAAAGAGGTACACCAACCAGTACTGAGGAGCTGAGCCTAAATGAAAAGGCATAAGGGCAACTCAGGACTACTCATATATCTGTGTTTATACATTTATGAAGAAGATAATGAAATTGCCCTTTGTCTTATATCTTATATCTACTTTGCTGTAAACAGGAAGGACAGAAATAGCAAGGATATGGAAGAACTTAGCAAAGCTTAGTCATTTGTTGCAGATTGAAAGGAGACATGATAGCTGGGTTGAAATATTTGAAGGGATGTTATATGGAGAAGGGAATATTCTTGTTTTGTGTGGCTCCAGAGTTTACGACATGGAGCAATAGAGCCAAACTACAGGAAAAGAGATTCATATTACAAAGACATTCCTAAGCCCTTCCAACAGTGGAATAGGCTGCCTTGGACCCTCCTCCTTCTGTGGGTTTTTAAACAAGAGTTGGATGAAGTGCTTTGATTGTATTCTCTTGGATGGCCCCTGTGTCCCTCCCAGTTCTATAATTATATGATATTTTGGTTCCTATCACAATGAGCACTCATTGGGTGTTGATTATGTCTTGTCTTTGATATTAGTTGACTCATTGCACATTGGATCTTAAAATGTTGGTTCTCATGGAGGGAAGGGGAGAGGGGAATTGTATATTGTTAACTAGCTGTCCCCTGCCACACGTTGCTGTGGCCAAGTCTGTGTTTTTGTGAGTGTTTATGTGCGTATATGTTTGTTTGTGTATATATATGTGGTTTTGTGCATGTGTTGTAATTTTTTTTGCTTTTTCAGTCTCTTCTGCTGTGTTTTCAGTGTTTTTATGAGTGATGGTCAGTTGTTGGCCTGATACATGTATTGTGTCCAAATTTGGTGTCAATTTGTCCAGTGGTTTTTTTATGTTAATCCCACAAATGAACATTACATTTTTATTTATATAGATTAAACATATTATTTTTAAAATGTAGTAACTATGAAACATGTTTATCTTTGTTTGGAAAAGGAAATCTCCAGAGCCACGGAGACAGAGCTGCCATCGCTTTGGCAGTAGGGTTGACTGCCCTACTTACTTGAAGGCGCCACAGAGGGGCCTTCCACAAGGGTGCCCCCGTGAAGGTCTCTGAAGTGACAGACCCAAACAGTTCTGACAGCTTGACTTTTCTGTGGGCCTGGAGCTGCTGGGATTGGCCAGGAAACACAAGGCAAGCCATCACCGCAGGACACACTGCCGCCATGGCCCTTGTGCGGCTCTCAGTAGCTTGCTCCTGCCTGCTTCAGCTGGAGAGAGATTTATGCCTGTTGGGCTCCTGAGAAATGTATGTTATTCCAGTTTTAAAAAACAGTGGAGGGAGGGCAGAGCACATAATTTCTTTGAAAACAGAAAATCAGTGTCACAATTTTCTGAACAACACCAACAAATAAGCACAGATGTTCTATGTGTTAGGCTGTTTGTAGGCCCAAGAGAGGAGGAAGTAGGCTGGGAGAAAAACAAATCAATTTATTGAGCGTGAGAGAAACAGTGTTCCAGCAGTCCTTTTTTGAAAAACAAAATGGGTCTAACATTGATGGATATGAGAGAAGAAGGAGTGTCGAATTTAGGGGTAAGGTGATGGAATGGTGAAAAAAATGGACACAGAGAGGGAAGAACTGACAGCAACTGAGGTTGAGCAGGAAAAAAAATGAAAAAAAATAACAGAGTGGGAAAAGATATGGAAAGAGAGAAGCGAAGCTGTCAAAAGATTTAAAAGGGATATTGTGCTGCAGCACCCAATTCAGCTTTAGTGCTCAGAAAATATATACTTCATTGTCTGGAAAGGCAAGGAGTACAATCTTTGAAATGAATGCCTTTCGGAGACAACTTTTCATTCAGTGCAACTAGCTCCTAAATGTAAACTCGGAAAGAAATGTGAAGCTTAACTGGCAGGAAAGGATAAATAAAATAAAACAGAGAGAGGAGCACTTGCTCTTGGGCTAAAGTGTGGCCTTTCTGCAAAGGTGAAGAGCAAAAAGGAAATCTTCCCTCCTCCCTCTGTAAACCTTTGAAAACTTTGGGCGAAATTCAAAACTTTCCCATTGTTCGCCCGGATGTTTTGATCTTCGGTGCTGTGATCCTTTCTTGCTGCCTGGGCCCTAACTAGACCAGGGTGCTGGGAAAATGCTGTCAGTCCTTTTCATCAAAAATGAAACCTGGCAGAAGGGTGAGCTTGTACCTGGCGCCCTGGAGACCTATTAGGCACAAACTGGACCCGGCCATGCCTTTGGATCTTTTCTACTTTCTCACAACATTCGGTGTTATTTCCAGAAGTCTTCAAAGAAACTTCTCATAATCACACTAATGGTATTGACAGATCATTCTCCCTGTATTATTCGTCATTTCAGCACTGCAAGAATATCGAAGATTTCCTAGAAATACAGGATGCCACAGACCTCATTATTCAACAATGCTGCTAACAAGAACAATTGTGGGGTTTTTTCCCAAAGAGAAAAGAAAAACACCTTACAATCTAGGGCACATTATGAAAATTAAATTGGCCAGTGGGTCAAAAGGAGATGGGTCAAGCACTCAGGGAAGAAGCAACAGTCCCATTCATTTTGGGGGAGTCTATATATCTCTTATCACAATTATTATTACTGCGATGTAGCAGCAAACAACAAGAAAGCAAAAACAAGGAAGGAGCTGTCTACCTTTTGCACTATGAGCTCTATATTTAAACAGAAGGTGGATGACCATCTAATGCAGTGTTTCGCAACCTGGAGGGTGGCAAGGAGGGTTTCAGAGGGGCCACCAAAGATCATCAGAAAACATATTTCTGATGGTCTTATGAACCCCTTTGGGAGATTTTGAAGATCTCTCTGCCTTTCTTTCTCTTCCTTTTTGGTGTTGGTGACCTAAAACTTAACAGAACTCAAAAACAGTCCCCCGATCCACTAGTATTCAGTGTTGGCCATGTAGGTAGTGTGCCAAGTTTGGTGCAGATCCATTGTGGGCTGGGCTCAAACTGCTCATTGATTGTAGTTTAACTATAAATCCCAGCAATTACAACTCCCAAATGTCAAGCTCTGTTTTGCCTAAACTCCACCAGTGTTCACATTTGGGCATATTGAGTATTCATGCCAAGTTTGGTCCAGATCTATCATTGTTTGAGTCCACAGTGCTCCCTGGATTTAAGGTCAATGCCCACCAAACCCTTCCAGTATTTTCTGTTGGTCATGGGAGTTCTGTTTACCAAGGTTGGTCCAATTCCATCATTGCTCTTTGACTGTAGGCGAACTATAAATCCCAGCAACTACAACTCCCAAATAACAAAATCAACCCCCCCCCCAAAACCTCAAATTTGGGTGTATTGGGTATTTGTGCCAAATTTAGTCCAGTGAATGAAAATACATCCTGCATATCAGATATCTACTTTACGATTTATAACAGTAGCAAAATTATAGTTATGAAGTAGCAAGAAAAGTAATTTTATGTTTGGGGGTCACCACAACATGAGGAACTGTATTAAGGAGTTGTGGCCTTAGGAGGGTTGAGAACCACTGATCCAATGAATGTTTTAGTTGTAAATTCCTGCAAAGTCCCTTTCCATCTTTATGATTGTATGATCATGAGACAAAGGGGATATTCAGTTGGGGCAGTTAGAATAATATTGGAACAGTTAAAATAATGTTTAGGATTGTCACGTTCAATGTGAATTTGAGAAAAGTATTATAAACCTTTAGTTTTTAATTCAACCTAAGGAACTTCATACATCACAAATATCATTCCTCTGAAGAACAAATCAAAGCTGCGCAAAGCTATTCCCGTCACATAACCCTTCTTGAAAACTGCAGACTCTAAATCAAGGGGTTATTTTGTAGGTGATGCTAAGGCAAAAAAAAGGGGGGGGCTTCCAAGAGGAATATTAACCAGGAGGTATGTATTTTCACAAGATGGAGTGCAGGAAGGAGAGTGCAGAGGAGAGAAGACCTTTAAATTAGGGACAAGGAACAGGAATATTATGGGCTTTCAGTTTATTTTAGAAATTAAAATATGGTTATCTGTATGACCTTCTAAAAATCTGCTGTGAGTGAGAATGAGTATGGAACATTGTGAGCAACTGGTGACTGACTGGATGAGTCAGAGCTGTTAAGACGGTTAGTCCGAGACAGAGGCAGAGATCTCTTAGACTCAGGTCAATTAGGATTAGATGTGAGAGAAGGGAACTGGGAATATGATTGGAAGAAATTTAGTTTCTTACAGTAAATCAGGGCCCTACTAATCTAATTTCAGGCTGAACATCTATTTAATGAAGTACAGCAGAGTCTCGCTTATCTAACCTTCACTCATCCAACGGTCTGTATTATCCAATGCAGTCTGCCTCCCGCTCAGATCCACAGCTGTTTCAATACATTGCAATGTTTTGGCGCTAAATTCACGAATATGATAATTACTACATAATGTTACCATGTACTGAACCACTTTTCTCTCAATTTGTTGTAAAACATGGTGTTTTGATGCTTAATTTGTAAAATTACAACGTAATTTGATTTTTTATAAGAATTTCCTTAATCCCTCCTTATTATCCAACATTTTCGCTTATCCAACGTTCTGCTGGCCTGTTTATGTTGACTAAACGAGACACTACTGTGTATTTGTTATATAGACTTTTGCCTGTGAGAGCACTACATAGTCATTACTTGAATCACTAGAGTTCTGACACATAGGCCCCATCTACACTGACCATTTAATAATAATAATAATAATAATAATAATAATAATAATCTTTATTTGTACCCTGCCACCATCTCCCCAATGGGGACTCGGGGCGGCTTACATGAGGCCAAGCCCAACAACGCACTACAATAAATAAAATCAGAACACAAACACAACATGATAAATTACATAAAACATAAAATATAAAAACACAGCAATTAATGCAATTTCAAGCCATTATTGAAAAAAGTGGTTTCATTGTGCAGATGATAGGAAATCCTGAAACGAGTTTAGGGGCCCAGATGGTGATAATACAAACCAGAGCCCTTATGAGCCCTAAAGGCTTTCTTTTGCATGCTTCTGTGGGAATTTGTTGCCTGCACTGCAGTTTGAAGCTAGCTTTGAACTGCATTAAGTGGTCAGTGCATATGGGGCCAGTGTTTCTGATGTTAGCTGTTATTCAAGGATGGCGGTGTCCAGTAATGGGATTAAAGACTGTTGTCCTTCAGGAGGCGAGTGAAGACTTGGATGTGGAATGAGGCTTTCCCAGAATAAGCTGAGATTGATTTCAATCTGAAATGAGTGACCACTTTTATAGACCGAGTTGAATGTGGTTTTAATGGCAATGTGGTTTTTATGTATTTCTGTTTTTATGTATTTTAATGTGCTCTTTTAAGATGTTTTAAATTTGTATAGCATTGAATTTTGCTGTAAGCCAGTCTGAGTCCCTCCATGGAGGTGAGAAGGTCTGGATACAAAAAAATTAAATGAATAAATAAGATCCGGAAGGTCCCATAGAAGCTTCCCACATTTGATGCCATAGTGTTGGAACAGGTGGAGGTCCTCATATTTAGCGGCAGTCGTGTGGCAGTTGAGCAACTCCCACAACTGGTAAAAGAGATGGGGTTAAGTAGACATCCTCAGAGTGATGCTTAAGAAAAGCCAGGTATTGAGCTTCACAAGGGTCGGGGGAAGCCAAGAATGCTTCAGGGCTGGAACCCCTCAGATTGTTTCTAAACAGAGAGACAGATCTTGGATTGCAGCCAGGTTCCAACTAGTAAACTGATTCTCTAGGAGGCAATGTGTAAATAATTCCTCATGTCGCAGCTGTCACATTTCTGGTGATTGTGGGTTTTGGAGAAGGGGAACAGACATACAGGTGTTTTGGTTCTTCTGTTTGTGAGGAGACACCATCAACATTATAATGCAAATGGCATTTCTGGTACGTTACACTAGGACTCACATTCCTCAAGAAAACCAATAGAAGAAGTTCTTTCCTAGAGTAAAAGGCATCACAGAACTACCACTTCATTAGTTCTAAGTGCTGTTCTGTGAAGAAGCAATGAAGCAGTTGTGTGTTTTTTTCCAAGCAAAAAATAGGAAGGTAACACTCTTACATTCCTCTTTACCATTTATTTCACAGTATCTGCAGACAGGAAAAACTCAGAAGCCATGCGGTAACCCAAATGACATAAATAAGTCTAAATCAATAGCATTATAATAGCATTCCCTGGCTTTTTACAAAGCAAAAGCTGCCAGTATCAAGCGGCACAATTGAATTTAAAGGTTCATTTCACAAATTAAATCCTGACTTCTTCGTAACAGCCAGGCTGGAACTGTTTATTAGTGGGTCACAGTTCCCCACCTGAGCTGGGTTTCATTCAAAATGTTTTCCCATTAAAAACAGAGAACTGTTCCAGGTTTGAACTGGGCATCACTCCCTGGCATAAAGGTACAACAAGAGCAAAGAGATTCGGGGCACGGTTCATAGGGAGCACTTCCTACATGACCCCCGTTGAAACAAATGACAGCAAGACCACAGGCACAGAAGCTTGTTCATTTGTTTCAGGAGATATCCCTTGATATGACTGTGTTCTGCATTTTGCTATAACAGAGTCCAGAAATAAAGCAGTCAATCTTAGGAAGCTGTAATAAAACAGATAACACAAATCTGTTTTCTTGTATTCTGTCTACCCTTTTCCCCTTTGTAGGCCACTCAATCAGTTGAAAGAGGAAAACGAAAGGAGGCCTTGATTTGTATGTTAACAAATGATGGCAAATACATGCTTTTTTTGGCCGGGGGGGGGGGGGATGACCAGAGTTGATTTGGGAAATCCAGCTCTCCAAAATCCTGGCTTTAGTCTATAAAGCCCTAAACGGTTCGAGCCCAGCTTACCTATCCGAACATGTCTCTCTCTATGAACCATCTCAGAGATTAAGACCATCTGGGGAGGCCCTGCTCTCAGTCCCACCTCTTTTGCAGGTTGGTGGGGAGGAGAGACAGAGCCTTCTCAGTGGTTAAGTGGCCTTCCACTGAGTTAAGTCTTCATTAATTAATGCGTTTTAAGTGACTTTACAATGAGGGCACAATTGGTATCATGCTGGGCACATAAATGCTTCTGGGAGAAGCTAGAAAACATGCAGGTTAACTTCTTTGCTCAGCCAAAAACTGAAGAGCTGCAACCAGTCAGTCACCTTGTCAACTGAGGACACCGACAGTGCCATTTTGGAACCATGGGGAAGCAAGTTTAGTCCAATATACAAAGAACCGCTGGACTCAAAAGTGCTGTTCAACAGCTATCCCACATTCAGTCTACAAAAAGGAATGCCTAGCAGGTGCCTATTCAATTATCTGCTCGCTTATGGAAGCTGAAAGACCAGGTTTTGAATACTCAGTCATGGAAACACACTGGATGACCTTAGGCCAGTCACAGTCTCCTAGCCTCATAGGAAGGTCATGGCAAACCTCTTCTGCATGAACCTTCATTCATTCATTCATTCATTCATTCATTCAGTTTATTATTTCATGAGTCGCCCTCCATCCGAAGTGCTCTGGACAAGTTACGTAAGACAGAATAAACGAACTTATACTTGCCAAGAAAACTGTGATACATTTGTCTTGGGGTCGCCATAACTCAGAAATTACTTGAACAACACTAAACAACAGGAATACTATATGAAATTTATGGTATCATATTATTCAAGTACAGAGACTGAGCAATATCTTAAAACAGGGGTGAGATGGTTTAGCCCTCCAAACATAATTGGACTGCCATTCCCAGCAGCCCTACAAATTATTATTATTATTATTATTATTTGTATTGATTAGTGCTTAGGCCATATCACAATACCAAACCTAACAACAGGGCTTGATAATACTTGGTTACACTCTATGTAGTAAGTTATATAAGGCACTTATGAGATGAGCCCTACCCCTTCCTTAAGGTCTGATAAGAAGGAAAGAGACTGGTGGTAATACTATAACGAATGTCATACAGATGTATAGGAGAAACAGATTGCAATCTTAATAGAGCCTCTAAATATCCATGCAATAACAACCAAACACACAAACTGCAAATATTCACAAATGCCAAGGAAAATGATTTGGGGGGCAGGGGAACACTTGACCAGTGTTCAAGCTTATTGAAATACCTTTGTGAGTAAAACCTCACACATCAAACTTTATAGGCATCCCTCACGCCTGAATATTTTTAAGGAAGGAAATACTTTTGCAGACTTTTAAATGAAATGCATTATTACAGAGTGCCATTATCATAACTGAACATAATGCTGAAAAACCTGGATCACTATGGTAACTGTAGTGCCAAATAGATAACTATGCATCCTAGCCGGGAGTAATCATTATCAGAAAAAACGAGAAGTCCTTTAGCACTCCTTTTCCACCTGTGGAATTGCAGCTTTATTATCAAAATCAACCATAATTGGGACATTTGGCACCTCTTTAATGGCAGACCAATAAAAGAATTACTGATTGTGCGGTATGCCAGATGTGGAGATCTGTCAAATTTCCAGTTATGCCTTTGTGTCCCAAAAGACGGAGGCAATTCAGATCATACCCCACAGCACAGTTCGTGAGAGTCACAGACCTAAGAAAGCATCCACACAGAAGGCAAATATGAAGAAACCAGAAAACAAAGATTTGGACCCTGGCACTTTCACAAATCTAATTTTCCTCTAGTCAGGTCTCGTCCTGTAACTAAACATTTCAAGGCTTGGATATGTACAATCTTACCAGACATCAGTGAACAGGAAAAGGAGTCCTCCCCACTGCAAAAACTGACAACACACAATGAACACTATTGTGTTTTTGCTTTTACTAAGGAATCGACCAGTCTTGTGAATAAGCAATTCAGAAGACTTTCCGAAAGAGACCAGAT
Organism: Anolis apletophallus; assembly: GCA_030556195.1. Taxonomy (NCBI): domain Eukaryota; kingdom Metazoa; phylum Chordata; class Lepidosauria; order Squamata; family Anolidae; genus Anolis; species Anolis apletophallus. The sequence continues at coordinate 133,710,149 of JARBWK010000009.1, read as the reverse complement.
GCTTTTCACAGCAGGTCTCCGAAGGATACTTGCATTGCCTTTATGATGTTAAAGATATGGCGACACTGCTGCCCTCAGCTGACAATGTGTCGGGAGCCAATTTTACCTGCATCAAAAAACCTGCATGGGAGAAATATCCCGCTGAATATCTATGCAAAGGCCAATAATATTTGAAAACGCCTTGCTACAAGGAGCAAAACAAGAGCATCACACACTCCCAAAAGAACTCTGCTGGCCAAGATGAAATTCTCAAATTTGGTCCTTAAATTGCTGATACCACAGATAATGAGACACTGACATTCTTCACTTCTAGAACTCTGTGTTGTTATGATTGCATTTTGTCACTTAACTATCTGCTCCTTTTTGCCAGGTATTGTATTTCGAAATGCTTAGTTGAAGTCACTGGAATGCTAGGAATTTGAGGGCTACCAAAATGTCACTGGGGAGGGCAGAATTTTTATTATGGGGCAATGCCTTCAATTTGCTCCTTTCCCAGCAGCTACACTGCTGTATGTAATTAACTCACGTCACAATGCCAGGGCTCTGCCTGTACGCAGGCAGAGATGAACCAAAACAGACACCCAGTTTGTATCAAACTGTTTAATTAAAGCAGCACTTACTTTCTGGCTGTTATCATAGTCCAAATGTAAAATATAAAGATAGCACTCAGCCACATAATATAAAACAAAGACTGATAGCAAACACTGATGCAAGTTCAAGAGAAAACCATAGTCAAAAGGTCCAGTCCAGTGGTCAAACACCGAGAGTTCAATGAGTAAAGTCCAGGGATCAAGAGTTTATACCAGGCCTGGGCAAACTTCGGCCCTCCAGGTGTTTTGGACTCCAGCTCCCACAATTCCTAACAGCCAGTAGGCTGTTAGGAATTGTGGGAGTTGGAGTCCAAAACACCTGGAGGGCCGAAGTTTGCCCAGGCCTGGGCTACACCGTAGTCAAAAGCCAGTCCAGAGATTCATGGTTCCAGGATTCCAAGAGTTCAGGAAACAGGTCAGGATACCAAAAATCCACAAACATGGGGGGGGGGGGGAACCACAGCACCTACCACCAAAATATGACAAATACTTTCTCCCAACATCAATCTCAGGGCTAGCAATAAAGGGGAAATTGATGCTTTAACAGAAGAAACGTCAGGGAAAGGTGCTGCTTTAGAATAGAAACGGAGTAGCAGAGTAAAGAGATAGTTCGCCAGCAACAGTGACGAAAATAATCCACTCTGATTGGTCCACACAAGCACAGGCTGTGATTAGCCCAGAGAACATCATGTGCCTCTAGATAAGAAACAGTCTTGATTGGCTTAGCATTCACCATGTGCATTTGTTTACAAAGTTAGCAATTGGGTTAGGAGATGCGCATGGCAAATGAGGTTTCCACTTGGCAGGCTTCCAGTGGGAACTCGGTAGCAAATGTATCGATTCAAGTACAGTCTGCACTCAGGGCAGATAACATAGAAGAAAGATGGAAATTTACACTGCGCAACGTTTGTCAGCAAATAGGATTGAGATGCTAAGAATGCTTTGTTTAATTGGGTAGAGTAATATGGGTTCATGAATGCTAGCCAGTAACAATGCATGAAGAAGGGAGGGACTGAAATATTGTCGCCATTGTTTGTATAAAATCTGTTTACTGGGAAAGATCGGGGCTCTGTCTTCCAGCGGCATTGTTCATAAAGGGGCAGGCCCATCAGCTGATGTCATGCAAATAAAGCTGGTTTCCTGAATCGCAGTAAAATTGTCGCGTCATCCGTCCTTGCGCTCGCTAGCAACAGCAGCCTAGCACAAAAGGTATTGCCTTCGGAGTTCTGGGACTCCAGTTACCGCTACAGCTCCTTATAACCACTAAAACCCAGCTGCAACCGATCTCTTGCATGTCCTCACTATTACCTGTCTTCATCTGTAAACTCTTACTTACAGATGACTCAGCCCTTTAGAACTAAGACTTACATTAATTCCTTCCATCACCAACTGCTAGTCCTGCCACCACCAACCACCATCAACTGCGGAACATCATACATGACAACTAGGGACAGACACACAGGCCCGGATTACCCATAAGGCCACCCTAGGCCACTGCCTAGGGTGGCACCTTTGGGGGGACAGCAGATTTGGGGCCCCAAAAACTATTTTTTTATAAAAAAAACAACCCGCCCCCTCGCAGCGCTTTCCCCCCACCCTCTCCCGAGAGAGAGTCATCATACCTCAGGAGAGGGTGGGGAGAGCGCTGCGAGGAGGCGGGGAGGAGGGAATGGTGCCCTCTCCTCACCATCGCCCGCCTGGGCCGTCCCCTTGTAAAGGAAGGAGGCGGTGAGGAGGACGGGAAGCCCAGCGGGTTTCCCTTCCTGCTCCTCCTCCTCCTACTCGCCGCCTCCTTCCTTTCCAAGGGGGCGGCCCAGGCGGCGAGGAGAAGGAGGGTGGGACTTCACTTCCTCTCGCTCTCCTTTCGGTCACGGGAGGAGGAGGCGATGGAAGCCGCACGGCACTGGTCATGGGGCTTCCGTCCGCCTTCTCCCGCGACCGAAAGGAGGGGCCAGTGCCGTGCGGCCTCGCCTCCTCCTCACGCCCTCCTTTCGGTCACGGGAGGAGGAGGCGGACGGAAGCCGCACGGCACCGGCCGCCTCCTCCTCCTCCCGCGACCGGAAGGAGGGCGCGAGAAGGAGGCGACGGAAGCCGCACGGCCGGGGCTGCTGCCGCACATGCGCAGCAGCGCCCTGGGGTGGGGATTTCCGCACCCTGGGGGCGGTGCGGGGCGTCTTTTGACCTAGGGCGCCAAAAGATGCTAATCTGGGACTGCAGACACAGATTATCAGTCCATGCCAGAACCCCAAATGCTTACTATTTAATGCTTTATCTTGACTTATGCTACCACTTGGTAACATAAGTACAAAGCAATTTCTGAGATTTTATACACAAATTGAGTATTTAACACAAACAAAGGCTTACTGGGCTTATCCTGTGTTATCACAATGTATTTCTATTGCTCTGAATCCAGGCAACTTTGTCCTTGTTCATGCTCTTTCCCATAACTATGGGATCATCTCTAATATAGCTGCACTGAAATGTAAGTTGGTTTTGAAAACCTTTCCTCCATGGGAAATCACAGGTATGCCTTGTCCAAACTCAAGAGTGCTTCAGTGTACATGAGAAAAACAAGAACTGGTTAGGGACAAGAGCTACATTTGTGCCATTGCCAACAACTATTTCTTTCTTAGAAGCTCACCAGAGACCAGCAGCTCGCAGGCTGGTAATGGTCCACAGAGCACTGCTTTGAGATGCAAGGATACAGAATATGGAGCAAGTTTGTTCTCTGCTGCTGCAAGGACAAGGACATAAACCAATGGATTCTAATTACAAAAAGAAAAGAAAATTGACTTAATTGTATGACTCTCCTCAGAGTAAGAGCTGCTCAACAGATGAATGGATGGCCTCAGAAGGCAGTGGATTGTTGTACTTTGGTTTTGAAACAAAAGTTGGATATCCATCTCTCATAGACAGTTTCCTAGCGGCAGGCAGTTGGAGTAAATTGCTCCTTCCAATGATATGACTCTAAAGGCAACAAATATGTAGTCCCATGTGTTTCACTCAGAATCAATAGCCTGTCCTCTTCTACTCCGGTGGCAGGACTTCATCACACAAAACAGCCAATCCACAAAAGTTGTGCTATCATTGATAGTGTAAATCAGGGGTGCTCACACTTTTTCAGCATGCGAGCTACTTATAAAACAACCAAGTAAAATGATCTACTTATCCACTACTCAGAGAGCCATAAAAGCAAAATAGTTGGGAATTTATTTCAGTGAGAGCCATATAATATATTTTAAGACTGAATTCAACTAAATGTGAGTATAATAAGCCCCTGAATTTATTTATAATAATAATGATGATAATATTCATTCAGCCTCTGCTACTACTACTACTATTAATAATAGTAACAACAACAACAACAGGTTCCTAGAGTAGAAGGAGACCTCCAAGGGCCATCCAGTACAACCTCCTTCTGCCATAAGGGAAAAACACAATCAAAGCATTCCTCACAGATGGCCATTCAGCCTCTGATAATAATAATAATAATAATAATAATAATAATGGGTTCCTAGAATAGGAGGAGACCTCCAAGGGCCATCCAGTCCAACCTCCCTCTGCACCTGGGCGGCATCGGGAGCCTGTGGGGCGGGACTGAACCTTCCTCCCGCCCTGCCTGCGATCTACCAGGACGCCCTATGCGATCTACCAGTAGATCACGATCTACCTAATGAGCACCTCTGGTGTAAATGTACTGGATTGAGCACCTTTGGTATTGCACTTTTTCAACTCATGCAAATCCACCAATTTGCCAATTTGCTATCTTGCGATCGATGCTCTTGATTTATTTATATTTTGGAGGAATTTTCTATGTCTAGCTTCAAAAAATAATAAAAGAGAAATATATAATTATAAAATATAAAATAAATGGAACACGGCCACCTGGGAGGGAGGCGGGGGAAGAGGAATCCTGCCCTCCAATATCACATTAATGCTGACATCTCAGCACAGAAGTGGAAAGGACAAAACACATCCAGATAGGTGAAGGGAATCTTGTGGGTTTGGGAGGTATTACCTGTCAATAGCAAGGGACAGAATAATCATGGGAAGGAAGGAGATAGGATGCCCACAGCCACAATGCCAGTTTGCCTGCCTCACGTGAGAAAGTCCACAAGTTCAAATGGAAATATCTTAGGTTCATACATTTCAACAAAAAGAAATGGGGATGTGAAACACCTCTAGCAATGGATTACATGATCAGGGATTGCCATGAAGACATTTGCCATCAAAGTTCCTGGTTGCAAACCCACGTCTCACACTTGCACCCCATGTAAACCAGCCAGAGAAGTATGCAAACCAGTTCTAGTTCTTCCAGGTTGGTTAACCTGAGATGAAAATTTGCTTCCATTTGACTGCTACATGCCCACATTTTCCAAAGATCTCTGTAGCGTTTCAGATTACGACAAGCCCCAAAACCTATAGGTATTCTCTTTGTGTGGATGCAGCTATGTCAAAGTTGGCAGCTAAAATTACCCGAAGCAGGTTTGCTTTGCCTTCTCAAGAGAGTGAAGCACAAGGAGTTGCTTGCGCTCCTCCAAAATCCCCTGGAAAGAAGAAATAAAGAAACTATGTGATAACTATATTCTCTTTTTCAATGCTAAAAACACCTTATCAGAACAACCTGCACTTTTGTGCTACCTCTGAGCACCGCATATGACTGTCAGCGGTTGGTATAACAGGATGTGTCAGAGCATGTATATTATTTAGTCTTGCACTACGTTTGTTTTGCGGCAGAGAAGAGAGGAGAGGCGGCTCTGGAGGGGGAGAGGCAGCCGATGACAGCCTGTCTTGATTTATAGCACAGACGAAACATCTTTGCAAAATCCAAACTTGACTGATCAGATGCAGCGCCTTCTTTGACAAGACAGGAACAAGACAAATGCATGGCGGAGGGGAAGGGGATTTCTTTGCTTGGTCCGTTTCCTGGCGCGTGTGCAGGGAGGGGCCGCCTTATCGCCTGGTGGGAGAAAGGAGCTGCCGCACCTGAAGGATTTTCATAAACTGTCACCTCTAATAAGGCATGGGCGGCAAGACTGTCAGCTCTCATAAAGCATTAACAATGGCACAAAAATGAATCTGCAACCTCACCACACAGGCACGGCGCCTGTAATGACCGGTTTCACAATCTCTTAGAAATGTCAAGACGACTGGTTTCATTCTGTTTTAAATTTAAATCTGCCTGTATAATTCAGCTATATATGGCACCAGCTTGTGAAGACTCAGACGAATGAACTGACAGAAGTAATAACCTGGTTCTGACATCTGCTATGTCATAACCAGGGATAGGCAACTTCAGAAGACAAGGGACTTTTCTGTCTCAGCATTCCCTCGGTGGGCTACCGTGGTGTGCTTCATCAGGCTAGAAGTAGTATAGTGCAACAACAATGGATTGATGGAAGGACGAATGACAAGGTTTTGGCCCAAAGGCGAGGCTGTGAGGGAACCACACACACACACACACACACACACACACACAAGGCCACACAGTGAGAAGCTACCACTGTATATTAATTATTTCCTTTGCTGCCACCAAATATTCATTAAGGTTTTTTATGCTGCCACCAGTTTATTATTTCATAGGCCATCTTCTTCAATTGAATGTTTAAAAAGCCACACAAAGTCTTCAGTTGAAATTAAACAGGAATACAGTATGTTGTTTAATTTTGTTCTGGAACAGTAAATAAGTGTCACGGTTTCAATAGATTAACAAGCTTTACTTTTTGTCAGCGAATGGTCTTATAACTTGAGTTTCTTGAACAAAGTTCCCCTCGCAGGCATGCAAACAGGTTATTTTGAACCTTTTGGTTCTTCCTTTCTTACCAGCACTCTAATCACTATAGAGGCCTAACTAGTTTCCTCAAAGAGGAATCTTTTAACAACAAACAGTTCCCAAAACTCTTCCTTCCTTCTCTTCAAAACTTCCAACTTTTCTTCAAACTCCAAACTTCTAACTGAACTAAAATGGCTGCCTGTGCTCCTTCTCTTCTCCTCTGGCTCCGCTCATATCCAATTGCTAACTGTTTCTCTCCAATTTCATCAGCCAATCAGATTGACCTCTGGCTACGAGGCTACCTGATTGTTCCACCCCTCAGCTCTCCTTAGCTTTGGCAAACCAGGCCTGTTTACTGCCTTTTACATCAACCCTGCAAGGCAGGCCAATCCGTTACATATAGCATCACTTCCAGCCACCATTTTGGATTAATTTATATTGATTTTCCACACTTTTATTTTGAGGAGGTTGGAAAACTTTGGTGTGTTGAAGAATTAGAATGTGTTGAGAAAAGGGTGACCAAAATGATGAAAGGTTTGGAAGCCAAGCCCTATGAATAGCAGCTTAGGGAGCTGGGAATGTTTAGCTTGGATAAGAAAAGGCTGAGAGAATGGGATATGACAGCCATGTTCAAATATTAGAAATAATGTCCTCTTGGGGAGTGGCCGGCTTCTCTTCTGATGCTCTGGAGCAGTGGTTCTCAACCTGTGAGTCCCCAGGTGTTTTGGCCTTCGACTTTCAGTAAACTGGCTGGGATTTCTGAGAGTTGTAGGCCAAAACACCTGGGGACCCACAGGTTGAGAACCACTGCTCTAGAGACTAGGACACAATGAAGCCATAAATACAAATTCCAGGAAAAGAGATTTCACCTAAACATTAGGTAGAACCTCCTGAGAGCAATAGCTGTTTGACAGTGGAAAATGGACATCTGGATGGTCATCTGTTAGAGGGTGCTTTGATTGTGTTTTCCTGCACAACAAGGGGTTGGACTGGATGGCCCTTGTGGTCTCTTCCAAATCTCTGATCTCATGATTCTATGATTCTAACTAGATCATCACATTTAGGGATGACCAGTATTCTGGATGGTTTGGGTCATTTTTTTTATGGGGGAGAGGTCTGAGAGCTCTCAATGACTTTGGGGTCAGGCTTTGGGTCCTGAAGGCCACATGCAGACCACTGACCAAAACCCCACTATAGATTATTCACAAGAGTGAGAGATCAGGAAATAGAAACTGATGCCAAAGCACACATTGTAAAATAACGTATGACTGTGGAAGAACATAGAGGTGGTACTACTATGATCACAACCACTTTCTAACTGTTTCACAAGGACACACAAAAACAGCACGTGTGTGCAAGTTCTTTATATACGTGCCAGGGCATTTCAGGGAGAAAAAATAACCAATTTGTGCTTGTTAGATAAGAGTGCTAAATGTCAACAGCTAGGGAGTCCTCGACAGAGGGCATGTTTGTGCTAATTATTTGCTCTGGATCCGTGCCCACTGAAGACCTCTGCAACCTCTATCTGCCCGGCTGTGTCTTCACTGACATGGTGAGGGAAGGAAAAATGCAGCTGAAAATTGTACTAGGCTCTGTTTACTGCAATGTGCACTGTAAAATGGGAGACAAAGCAGAGGGGGGGGGATAAAATATTTCGCTTGCTGCTATTCTTGTGTGCTTTCAAGTCATTGCTCGCTTATGGCGACCCCAGGGCAAACCTATTCCAGGATTTTCATGTCAAGATTTATCCAGAGAATGTTTTCCAGTCCCTTCCTCTCATGCTATGACTTGCTCCCAAGTGAAAGGAGATCAAAAACCTCAGCCAGGTCTTGGTCCAGCGCTGATACCTATACACCACATTGGCTTTCCAGTAGCCTCTTATATAGATGTATTTATTTTCCTTCGTATTCCTTGGCAATTAAGTCATGATTGCCCATTACTGGTTCTATTAAGAGAATTAAAGCACCAGATGAAAGTAGCTCTTCTGACCATTATCCCAAATTGTCACTGCCAGGGTTCTAATACAGCACTTAAAAATGAAGCATTTAGGTTGACAGAAACGCATAAACCTATTTATATATCAGCAATTAGTTCATATACGATATTGCCTCTACCATATCCGAATGCAGTATATACACCCGTGGCTTTTACCACAGGCTTTTCATTTTAAGGCCCGTCTACACCAATTGAGATATATGCAGTAGGAAAACAAAGCTTACTGGGTAAGAAAAGCTGTTCGTTAAGTTCCAAAATCTAATTCAAGATTTCAGGATTCCCATGAATGTTTGGCTGTCTATTTTTAATGATCTAACAATCCAAAAGAGCTATTACCTTAAGTGCACAAGTCATATTTTATAAAAACTGAAAGCTGCATTTGAGCTATCATTCAGTTCAGGTCTTGTTTATCTTTGCAACTGTATCTCCTTCTATGAACCAGTGTGAGTGCCAAGATCTAATGGGGAGGCCCTTCTCTTGCTCCAACCTCCACCACAAGCACAGTTGGTGGAGATCAGACAGAGGGCCTTCTCAGTGGTGGTCCCCTGGCTCTGGAACTCTCTCCCCAGAGAGATTAGATTAGCACCCACCCTGTCCACCTTCTGGAAAGACTTGAAGACTTGGATGTTCCAATGTGCCTTTGAATAATGGTTTAGCTACTGATTAAGTCTGCCTAGCCCTGATATTTTGGTTGGATCTCCAGCACTTTATTTCTCGTCCAGCCCTGCAGATTTGCATTTGCACAAGTCCTTGGGGCCAGAGAGATAGCACAGCGGTAACACAGCTGTGCTTGCAATCTGAAGGTTGCAAGTTCGATTCCCGTGCTGGCTTGGACAACCAGCTGTAAGCCCTGTCCACTGCTCACCCAGGAGTTCGAAAACAGCCCAGCTGTGATTAGATAAAACCGGGAACCACGAAGCGGGGAAGGATTTTTACAGAAGGACTTTACAAACGCCTGGAAAGTTCGGCTGTCGGGAAGGTGGAATGCGGAAACAGAAGCTCCCCGTCATGAGGATGTAACAACAGCACCCCATGACGTAACGACGCAATGACATAACAATGACGTAATGACGCACACCCTGTGACGCAGCCAGGAAGAAGAAATCCTTCTAAAATTGCACTGTGTACTGTGTATTGTAATTTGTATGTTGTCGTATGTGTAATGTAATCCGTACTGAGTCCCCTTCGGGGTGAGAAGAGCGGAATATAAATAAACAGTATTATTATTATTATTATATTGTCCTGCCCTATTAGTTTCAAATGTTGGTCTTACTGTTTTAATATATTTTATTGTTGTATGTTTTTAATTGTGTTATTTGTAACATTTGTTTACATTGGGCTTGGTCCCCAAGTAAGCCGCTCAGAGTCCCTTCGGAGAGATGCAGATGGTATATAAGAATAAAGTTATTATTATTATTACTATCATTCAAATATCTCAACTAGAAGTATGAACACATGATGTGTTTTGAGCAGTGCGCTCTAGATCACAGCAGACTCCGCAGTTGATTGTCTCACCCACCATGTTTTTGTTGTTAACTTTATTTATACCTTGTCTTTCCTCTAACATTGGGGCTCAAAGCAACCTCTACATTAAAAATAATTACAATGTAATCAAAAGCATAAAAAGGAAACATTAAAACTGAACAAAATTATTGACTATATGAAAACAATTTAAAACATACACTTAAAACACTAAAACTGCTGAAGAACACAATTATAAACAGTACAGGTCTTACAGCCCTTTCCTTTCAAATCCTTCATTACTAAAAGCCTGTTTTCACCTTCCTGCAGAATGAGAACAAGGAGGGGGCCATTCTAGACTCAATAGAGATGGAGCTCCGAAGTCTAGCCCAGGGATGTCAAACTCCTTTTCAACAAAGGCCAGATCACCTTTATGGTTGCCTTCAAATGGCCACTTGTATTTGTAAGGCTATATAAATGTAACTCCTCCTTAACATAGCTGTTTTCCCACCTCAGTTGTGCACCTCAAGTAAAGACACGCCTTCTTCCCACCCTCATGCTCAATGCTGATTGGTTCAAGGGCAGATGCCATTCAACATTCATCTCAATCTGTTATTGGATAGTTTAGGGCCAGCACTTGGCAGAGGAGTTAATGCCAGCATCTCACAGGCCACATAAAAGACATGGAGGGCCAGATTCGGCCCGCAGGCCTTGAGTTGGCATATGTGGTCCAAGGGATTCAGAAAATGTGATGGAATTCTGAAATGCTCTTTTGCTCAAGTCAGAGTCAGATTATGGATAGCTTCTTTAGCTACATCTCTCTAACCAAATACACTGCATTAGCATTCGACGCAGACTGCAGCCAGGAAATCAGAAGACGTTTACTTCTTAGGAGGAGAGCAATGAGCAATCTTGATAAAATAGTAAAGAGACATCACACTGGCAATGAGGATCCACAGAGTTAAAGCAATTGTATTCCCCGAGTAACCTATGGATGTGAGAGCTGGACCATAAGGAAGGCTGAGTGAAGGAATAATAATAATAATAATTATTATTATTATTTATACCCCACCACCATCTACCCGAAGGGGACTTAGGGCAGCTAACATAAGGCTAAGTCCAAAGATACAATACAGCCAAATAAAATACAGAATGCAGACAACAAAAATGATATCAGAATAAAATACATACAGTAGCAAAAAAAAAGAGAAGCAAATTAACACAATATAAAATCGATAGATGCTTTTGAACTGTGGTGTTGGATGAAAATGCAGAGTGTCTTGGACCACAAGAACATCCAACCAGTCCATGCTTCAGGAAATAAAGCCCGACTGCTCATTGGAGGGAAGAGTATTAGAGGCAAAGGTGAATTACTTTGGTCACATAATGAGAAGACAGGAAACCTTAGAGGAGACAATGATGCCGGAGAAAATAGAAGGAAAAAGGAAGAGGGGCCGACCAAGGGCAAGGTGGATAGGTAGTATCCTTGAAGGGACTGGCTTGACTTTGAAGGAGCTGGGGGTGGCGATAGCCGACCGGGAGCTCTGGCGTGGGCCGGTCCAGGAGGTGACGAAGAGTCGGAAGTGACTGAACGAATAAACAACAACAACAACAAGCATTTGATGGAGGAGGAAGAATGTAAAAGATGTTCAAAGGGAGACTGCCATTTTACTACTAAGAGCTGTTACTATAAAAGTGACTTTCCTAAGAGAGTGACACTCTTCTCGGATTTGTTTGTTTTGGCTCCGAGAGGCACTTTCTTGGCGTCCTCCAACAAGCTTACCACACTGATAATGGCAGCTTTCCTCTAGTTATTGACTTTATCCAAGATGAAATCTCAGTGGCGCTTTAGCCTTGCCGTCACTAAATCAAAGGCAGCAATCCAAGAATCGCTGATGGATGTACCACTGTCAACTTTCCATCCGGCACTTGGTTGCCTGACAGATGCTGCCTTCTTCTAAGACTGGGAGAGAAAAGGCTGAGATGCCAACACAGTTTAACTTCTCCACCTTTTTCAGTGACATACAAATGAAGTGATTTAAAAAGAATTTCTGCTTGGAGGCCAATGAGCCCTTTTGCTCTTTGCTCCTTCCCCACAACGGTTTTTAATTGCTGCCTGATATTAATGAAGTGTGGCTGATACCAGATCTCCTCGCCGCTTTCAAAAGGATTAGGACTAATGGCATTTCCACAGCCTAAAAGGCTGCAGCCTCCCGCCCTCGGCTGCCTGTCTCCAGCTCCTTCGCTGCCTTCTCTCCAGCAGCCTCAAGACTGAAGCCATCTGTTCTCCAATTGTCTGGTAATAAACAGAATCCATAAAACATATGTAAAATTATTATTGCCCTGAAGAGCCAAGTGTCTTTCAAACGCCAGCAGAAACCAACAAAAGGAAGATTCACTGATGTCGAACAAATGTTGTTGGCCCAAGTGAGCCTCCTTAGCACACCCACCAGCTTACACGTTTTGGTCAACCTCATTTCCTGATGGTCAACAGGAAATGATCAACCACAGATCAAGGCTGATCTCCCTCCCTGGGAATATTAGTGCCTGAACAGATGTCGACTATCAATGGACAACAGACGCAGCCACCAGCCTTTTTTGCACAGTCCTAATTTCCATAATTCAGCACCTCCTACAATATGTAATCAGGAAGGAATCATGTCTATGAGTCCATCAGGCTGGAGGTCTAATTAGCTTTTCATGTTTTTAAAAAGGAAAATAAAGTCTATTCCCAGGAATCACCTCTTTTCAAAGCACCATGTGCTTGTTGGAAAAATAATATCTGCGATTCATTTATTACATACAAGTGAGTTCCATTAAGCGCTGGTAATTAATCAGGGCCTCCGTGCATTATATTTATCCTGTTGGAAATTAGGCTGTCTACCCCAGGGCCAACACATGCCTCCGTTTCCCATTTCGGCTTGCTGTTCCCAATAAAATGTTCTCAACTAAGAATGCAAATCTTTACGTTCATACACATTTTTTTTACAGATAAAGAGTGTTTGGAGGGTAAACTTCTTCCTTTTTTGTTGTTGTTTATTCATTCAGTCACTTCCGACTCTTCATGACTTCATGGACCAGCCCATGCCAGAATAGGTAGGGTGAGAGTATACAGCCCTGCTGTACTTGTTTCCCAATCTTGAACCAGTCTGTTGTTCCCTGGTCTGTCCTTACTGTTGCTACTTGGTTGTTATACTAAATGGATAAGTACAACTTATTCCTTATCACCTACATATAACATTAGGGTGAAACTATGCAACGTGGAGAAGAAGAGTCCAATTTATATTAAGTAAAACCTGGACAGCAAAGTATTGTGCAGAAGTACTCAAAAATTGGGTTGTAAAGAATGTTCACGAACATTATCTTTCTTGGTGAGAAAAGATATCTCCAGACATCTTAATAGGGAATATTTATTCATTTATTTATTTATTTTATTCGATCTTGTATACCGCTCCTTCCGGCAGGCTCGGGGCGGTTCACATAAAGCCAAACCAACACACAGTGTACAACAATAACAATAAAACAACGAGTAGTGGATAAAATTACATAAAATGCCATGCGCAATAAGCCATGGACAGGTTACAGTATCCGGAAATTCAGTTAAAGGCAAGGTGCTTTTGCATGCCCTCCGGAATGGAATGAGCTCAGTGATGGCGTGGACATCATCCGGCAATGTATTCCATAATGTCGGGGCAGCAACTGAGAAAGCTCGTTGCCTGGTGGTAGACAGATGGCAGGAGCGGATTGATGGTACGGTTAATAGATTTTGCTCTTCCGAGCGCAGTGATCTCGGGGGAACATACAGGGTAAGGCAGTCCCTCAGGTACACTGGCCCTAGACCATGCAAGGCCTTAAAGGTCAAAACCAGCACATTGAAGACGATTCGGTACTCGATTGGTAGCCAGTGCAATTGCTGTAAGATGGGAGTAACGTGCTCTCTTGCCGATGCTCCCCCAGCAAGCGAGCCGCAGAATTTTGCACCAACTTGAGTTTCCGGATTGTCGACAAGGGAAGGCCTATGTAGAGGGCGTTACAGTAGTCTAGTCTCGAGATGACCGTCGCTTGGATTACCGTGGCCAGGTCGTCCCTGGACAGGTAGGGGGCCAGTCGCCTAGCCTGTCGTAGATGGAAAAACGATGTTTTGCTGACCATGGAGACCTGGGCCTCCATGGCCAACAATGGGTCCAATTGAACCCCCAGGCTTTTTACCAAAGATGATGGGCTTAGCTGCTTGCCATCCAGGTTAGGCAACCGGCACTCATCCAGCCCAGGCCGACCAGGCCACAGGATCTCCGTCTTCGATGGATTCACCTTCAGCCGGCTGGAACGCAGCCATCCAGTCACGGCCTCTAGGCATTGCTGGAAACAATCGGGTACGGTGTCCGGCCTGCCATCCATTCTCAGCACAAGCTGGGTGTCATCAGCATACTGATAACACTCCAGACCAAAGTCGTGCACCAGCTGGGCCAGCGGACGCATGTAGATGTTGAACAATAAAGGGGAGAGGATGGCTCCCTGGGGGACCCCACAGTTTAATGGGAGTCTCCCAGAGACCTCCTTCCCCTTCTCCACTCATTGTCCCCGGTCTTCATCCACTTCTGATGGTTTTTGCATATTTCAATACTTTGTTTTGGAAAACATTTGTGAAGGAAAACCTTTCTTAGCCGTAGTAACAGTGCTTAGCCATGTTGGCCACATAAAGGAAGCAATTTCTTGCAATGCTGCCAATTGCCTTGATAGCCCGTGCTCCTTTGACTTCCATCACGTCCTTCTTTCCCCACTACCTATTAAGTTGAAGGAGGAGGGTTTCTTCTATGAAACTGCTTTCCCCCTCTAACAATTATTGCTGTGTTATTGGGCAAAAATGCAAGGAGGAGAGAGATAATGGGTTAAGATGAAGGAAATGCCATCCACCTTTGGCCTCTATGACAAGTGCACGGAACAATACCACAACATCTTTCCATCACAAATCTTGCCCAAATCATGTTTATGACATGCATTATTTCCACTGCCTACCCATCAAGCTGGTAATGAAACCATAGTGTGTCATGTAAATTGCAATTCAAAATGTATTGTTTGTGTCTGACAGAGGCTAGGAGAAGAAAGAGAGGAGGAGAGGAAGAAAGAGGGCGAGAGACAAAGAGCACAGAAGTTTTTCTTCTGCTTTATACGCTTCTGGGATGTCAACAATGAAGAAAATATCTGATTGACTGTGACAAGCTGACAAAAACACTAAAGATGATCAGTCAGAACCACACACCACAGTGAAGCGGTCACTTTGGAAGAAGTGTTTCCATAACAGTCCTCGTCCCTGTCACAACACAGCGGCTGAGGATGGCATGAAATGAGCTTGAAGCCAGAGAGAGTTTATTGGCATCCCAGTCATTAGCCGCCAGTGCTTCACAAACACAGGGAACCCAAACAGATTACTTGCCAAAAGATTATGAAAAGAAAGAAAAGACCTCCCACCCCTCAAAAAATCCCAAGTTCTGTAGGTTTGTATATCAACTACTTGGAAGGCACCAAGGGATGGAGGAGAGGAAGAAGACTCGATCATAGGGAGCTGGCACAGTCTACATCAGGAATTCAAATAATTCCAAGTTCATGTAATAAGGACAGAGAATTGTGGAGACTTTGTGGGGAATTCCTCCCCCTCCCCACTTGCTTCTTGATAGTCCATGCCCCTTTGACTTCTTGACACTCTCCACTTTCCTTAGAGTCAGACCAACTCTTCTGTTGTAACTGCTCCACTGGCTGATGGTCCATTTCCAGATACAATTGAAAGTCCTTCTTATAAAAAAAAATCTTCATTTTTATATAATGCTCTATCTCCCCTGCGGTTTCCAAGCAACAACATCAAAACATATAGAGTCACAACATGAACAGAAAATAACAGTAATAGCAATATAACCATAGAATTACCCAACAACACATAAATATTAAAAGAGAAAATCCTGCCTGCTCTTCATGTCTATTTGTTAGGCCATGGAAAAGGAATGGGTCAGGAACAATTAAAAAGGCCGGGTCAAGACTGATACAAATTGATAGGACTGGCATTTAGGTACAGTACTGTAATAGGTAAGCGACAAAAGCGGGAACGGGCTATTTCCAGGGGCCTTTTAGGAGAATGACCAGGGTAATATATAGGGGGCAAGGTCATGCCCGTACAGTCTGGGCTGAGCTAACACTGGTCACTCTCGAAGATTTGTTGAAACCACCAAGTCTTCAAACTCTTATGAAAAGAGGGGTGGGATGGGGCCTGCCTTATTTCCCTTGGAAGGGCATTCCAGAAGCAGGGGGCGACCACCGAGAAGGCCTCTTATGATCTATGTAGCTTGGGTCCAGGATATTTTAAGAACCAGGTGTGTATATATGCTTTCAAGTCACCTGTCAACTCATAGATTTCATTGGGTTTTCTTAAGCAAGGGATATTCAGCGGAAGTTTGGCCAGTTCCTTCCTCTGAAATATACCCTTCAGCACCTGGTACATCCTGGATATTCTCCATCCAAGTACTAACCAGGACTAACCCCATTTAGCTTCCAAGAGCAGATGAGATTTGGTTGTTTATACAGTTTTTAGGCCTTAAAAAACTCCCTTCAAAAGCCCATTAGAGTCTAAAGGGAGACCTTTCTCTTGGGTTGGATCTATACTGCCGAATAATGCAATTTGAACTATACTATGTGGTCAGTCTAGACTCATATAATGCAGTTCAAACTGCATTATTTGGCAGTGTAAATCCAAGTCTTTGTCTTACTAGCTTCCCTGGCTCATTTGATGGGAATGAGGGAGGGGACTATCTCTGTGACTATCATAAGCTTTTGATTTTCAGTAATTTTCAGTGATGAGAGTCTGTTGGCGCATTGTATAGTTTGATGGCTTGCATGCAATCTTTTAATGAATTGTACTGGTTTTGAGACCTCCTTGGTGGCCATTTCCAAGCTGTGGATCGCACTTTCCCAAGAGAAAAACTGATTCCTTCCCTGGTGTTTTTCCAGTAATAGCTTAAGGATTTTGTTATGTTTTCATGGACCCTTCAGGACTGATTGTTTATAGAGCTTTTAACAGATTGCTGTATTTTCTATATTTGTTGTGGATGAGGGTTTTTTTTAAATGTCTTTTAACTCTATTAATGGATGAAATCTACTTTTGTTCTTCAGTGCTGTTAACTATAATCTGTACCTGGCATTAATTGTAATAAGCTGCCTTGAGGGGACAAAAAGAAAGGTAAAATAGCAGTAATGATCACAACATTAGATTTCTCCCAAGGACAATTGCTAAGCATGAGATGGGACTAAGCCAAGGATCCCATTAAGCAACAAATCTTGGACATAGAGTGGCCATCGGATCGAGCTTACTCCCCAGCTTTTATTGTTAGTGAAGCCAATAGATACTTAATTGCCCCCATGGCATACCTAACAGACCTGGAGGTGTCCAAACACCAAAGGGTTTTTACCCTGGCAAGATGCCATGCCCTCCCATTGGCGGTATTGGAGGGGACGTCCCAGAAGACCCCTTTCAAGGAGAGACTATGCCCCCGTGAGTCCGGACACACAGAAACGACTGAGCACGTGCTTCTTCAATGCAAGTTCTACATAGACCTTAGAACTAATCACATTACACCATGGCTTCTAAAATATGCAGGGTGCACCGAAAAATATTACTCCACCCTGCTGCTTTCAGACTCTAATACTACAATAACTTACAGTGTTGCTAAGTTTTATGCTGCATGTAACACACCAGGACTGGGAAGGCACCTCTGAACCAATCTCACACTCCAGAGTTCAGTATAAGCAAAGCAGTTTATTAAAGAATAAAAATAGCTTCAGCAAAAGGATAAAAATTATCAAAAGTAGTATAGAATATTGACCATAATAAGAGTAACTTAAATTTAGAAAACAGGAATTGAAACACCAAGTTCAGGAAACAGGAATGCATAAAACCATAACCAAGATCCAAAAGTTACAAGAATGTGTGATATCAAAATAATCCAGGAACAGCAAACCAAGACACATGAAGATACAGGAGCAAACACTTGAAGCAAGAAATCCAACGCACGAGAAGTTACAGGAATATAAACATGAATATGAAATCCAAGGCACAAGAAAGGAATTGCTGCCTTAACCATACGTTGATTTCTCTGAAGAATCAATCTCAGTTGACCTCAAATATACTCAAAAACCCATGCCTTTTCCATTGAGAAGATTCGGGAGGATTCTTCATGTCTATTAATCTTTGGGAGCTGCGCCCCCCCCCCCCCCCAGATGTCTCTGTTGACAAATCTGACCTCTTCTATCGAAGGAGGCATCCTTCCCCTTCCGTGGATCCCCAATTAAAACATTCTTTTCACATTCTGACCTTGATTCCCTTGGGAAAGCTAACACAAGCTTGTCTGTACTGGAAATGTAATACAGGCTTGACCATCCCAGAATCCACAGCTTCATCATGGCTAACAACACTCTCTTGTCCAAAACCCCAATTTCCATACCCCCTGTGAGTCTGCAAGATTGTGGTCAGTATTCTCTGAAATCTCAGGCAATGGAACAAGCACAGACTGAACCACTACACTGCAGCAGTTAAAATTTGGTGATGATCGACTCCGCAAGGCAACAACTCTCTGTTAGGGATGTAGTTAGAGCAACCTATTACTAGACTTGTAATGTGCTTCTACCATATCATTTAGTGCCTCCTCCAGTGCTTTGACCCCTCCTATGAGTCTCCTCCCCCCTCAGTTCCATACCTGCAACATTAACCTGGGTTTTAAAACTGTGATTTTGAACTGTTTTCTAATCTGGGGAGCTATGTTTCCCCTTCCTGGGTTGCTTGTGACCCGCTTTGTGCTGGTCAGTGACTGTAAAAAGGTTTTGTGGTTGAAAGAAAGGTAACATATAAGTGAATATAATATGAGGGCAGGTCAATAAGTCAGTGATTTTTTGAATGAAACACAGGTTTTTAGATTAAAAAATCATTTTATTTTTCAACTTCATCTCCTTTGAGCTCTATACACTTTGTCCAATGTTTCTCCAATTTTTTTATCCCTTCCAAAAAATAAGATTTGCCGAGGTCGTCAAAATAGGTTTTTGTTTGTGAGATGATTTCATTGTTGGAGTCAAATCTCTTTCCACCGAGCCATTTCTTCAGGTTTGGAAACAAGAAATAGTCACTCAGGGCTAAATCCGGATGATGAGGCGGATGAGGAAGCAATTCATATCCCAATTCATGAACTGTTGCCATGGCAACTGCACATGTGTGCACCCTTGCATTGCCCTGGTACAAAAGAACTTTTTTCTTGGCCAAATGTGGTTGGTTCCCCCCCCCCCCCAATAAGAACATAAGAACATAAGAAGAGCCATGCTGAATCGGACCTCAGCCCATCTAGTCCAGCATTCTGTATCACACAGTGGCCCACCAGTTGTAACCGGGGATCTCGAGCAGAAGGGAGGGCAAAACCCTGACCTGCTCCCGACCCCCCACAACCAGTACCCAGGGAAATCCTGCCTACCTCAACCAACTCCGAGGTGGCACTTGAATGTCCTTTTCAGTAACTACCGATACACTTGGTATCCATGAATCTGTCTAATCTTGCCTTGAAGCTGTCCAGGCTGACAGCTGTCACAACCTCCTCTGGAAGTGAGTTCCATAACCCAATGACCCTCTGGGTGAAGAAATATTTCCCTTTATTAGTCCTAATTTTCCTACCTTGGAGCTTCAGGGAGTGCCCCCTAGTCCTAGTGTTTTGTGACAAAGAAAATAATTTTTCTTTATTCACCTTTTCTATCCCATGCATGATTTTATACACTTGATCAAGTCACCTCTTAAACGCCATCTTTCAAGGCTGAAAAGACCAAGGCGTTGCAACCTGGTTTCATAAGGAGCCGCTCCATCCCTTGGATCATTCTTGTTGCCCTTTTCTGTACCTTTTCCAGTTCCGTTATATCCTTCTTAAGGTGCGGAGACCAGAATTGTACACAGTACTCCAAATGTGGCCTTACCATCGATTTGTAGAGAGGTAATACAACATTTGCTGACCTATTTTCGATTCCCTTTCTGATCATGCCTAGCATAGAATTTGCTTTTTCACTGCTGCTGCGCACTGGGTTGACATCTTCATTGAGCTGTCCACCAAGACCCCAAGATCCCTTTCCTGGTTTGTCTCGGAAAGCTTTGACCCCATCAATTTGTAGGTGTAGTTGGGGTTCTTTGCCCGATGTGCATGACTTTACACTTGTTTAGGTTAAAATGCATTTGCCACTTTGTTGCCCATTCACTCAATTTCGAGAGATCTTTCAGGAGCTCTTTACAATCAGTTTCATTTTTAACTACCCTGCACAATTTAGTGTCGTCTGCAAACTTTGCTACCTCAGAATTCACTCCTACATCCAGATCATTAATGAATAAATTAAAAAGTAACGGACCCAAAACTGAACCTTGGGGTACGCCACTTCTCACCTCTTTCCACCCAGAGAAATGTCTGTTTATTACCACCCTTTGTTTCCTACAGTTTAGCCAGGTTCCAATCCAGGACAAGACCTGTCCCCTGATTCCATGGCTGAAGAGCTTATTTAGGAGCCTTTGGTGAGGACTTTGTCAAAAGCCTTTTGAAAGTCAAGGTATACAATATCAATTGGGTCCCCTTTATCTATGTGTTTATTTACACCCTCAAAGAATTCTAACAAGTTAGTAAGACATGATTTGCCTTTGCAGAAACCATGTTGATTTTCCTTCAGCAATGCCTGTTCTTCTATGTGCTTAGTAATTTTTTCTTTAATAATGGTTTCCATCACTTTGCCTGGAACTGAGGTTAGACTAACTGGCCTATAATTTGCCGAGGTCGTCAAAATAGGTTTTTGTTTGTGAGATGATTTCATTGTTGGAGTCAAATCTCTTTCCGCCGAGCCATTTCTTCAGGTTTGGAAACAAGAAATAGTCACTCAGGGCTAAATCCGGATGATAAGGCATATTTAATGATAATCCTCATTAAATTGACCCAATAAGTTGGCATAACATTTGCCATTGATTGTTTTACCCTTTTGAAGGTAGTCAACGTGGATTATACCGCCTGCATCCCAAAAAACGGTCGCCATGACTTTATTGGCTGACAAACCCACCTTGGCCTTCTTTGGCGCCAAGTCACCCAGAGAAACCCACTGTTTTGACTGCTGTTTGGTCTCTGGTGTGTTGTGGTGGATCCACGTTTCGTCCACGGTTACAAAACAGTGCAAAAACTCGTCCATATTGTGGTTGAACAACGCCAAACACTCCTGCGAAATTGTCACACGATTGCGTTTGTGGTCGATTGTGAGCAAACGCGGCACCCATCTTGCAGAAAGCTTTCTCATACTCAAGTGATCATTTCAAATTGAAACCACTGAGCCATGTGAGATGCCTATGGCTTCCACAATCTCTCGCACTTTCAATCTCCAATCGGCCAACACCAATTGTTTTCAATTGTTTCGTGTGGAGAGACCTCAACTGGGCGTCCAGAACGTTCGGCAACTTCCGTGCTTATACAGCAACAACGAAATTCAGTAAACCACTTTTTACCATTGAAATTGATGGTGCAGAGTCCCCATAGTATTTATCAAAGCTGAGCCTTGGTTTGAGTGATGGTTTTTTCCCCACAAAAAATAATGCTTAAAGAGCACACAAAATTCACTTTTTCCATTTTCTCCTCAAAGCACGCGGTAGTCTGCTATCAATGGCTGTCTGACACAAACTAAATGACGCAGCTTGTTCATATTTTGACAGGAGTCAACTGACAGATGCCTGTTGACAGGAGCAATGTTGCCCTTTCAGTTAAGAGGCGGGAAATTCAAAAAGTCACGGACTTATTGACCCGCCTTCGTATAAGTAAGAAGAAAAGGAGACAAGAGCTAAAGAACAAATTGAAACTAGCAAATTGAAACTAAATCCAGACAAGACAGAGGTCCTCCTGGTCAGTCGTAAGGCCAAACAGGGCATAGGGTTACAGCCTGTGTTGGATGGGGTTACACTCCCTGAAGACGCAGGTTCGCAGCTTGGGAGTGATCCTGGACTCATCGCTGAGCCTGGAACCCCAGGTCTCAGTGGTGGCCAGGGGAGCTTTTGCACAATTGAGACTTGTGCGCCAGTTGCGCCCGTACCTTGGGAAGTCTGATCTGGCTACGGTCGTCCACGCTCTGGTCACATCCCGAATAGATTACTGCAACGCACTCTACGTGGGGCTGCCTTTGAAGACAGTTCGGAAATTGCAATTAGTCCAGCGGGCAGCAGCCAGATTATTAACGGGAGCCACATACAGGGAGCACACCACCCCCCTGTTGTGCCAGCTCCACTGGCTGCCTGTCCACCCAAGCTCAATTCAAAGTGCTGGTTTTGACCTTTAAAGCTCTATATGGTTCTGGCCCAGCTTACTTGTCCGAACGCATCAGCCGCTACATCCCACCCGTAACCTAAGATCATCCGGGAGGCCCTGCTCTCCTCCCGCCGACTTCTCAAATGCGGTTGGTGGGGACGAGGGACAGGGCCTTCTCGGTGGTGGCTCCCCGCCTGTGGAATGCGCTCCCTATGGAGGTACGGTCCACCTCATCCCTCCTGGCATTCAGGAAAAGGTAAAATCCTGGCTTTGGGACCAGGCGTTTGCACCCCAGCACTAAGCAGCATGTTAGATGGGGATTTTAATGGAAATGGATGAAGAGGGTCAATGTTTTATGGATTAAATATTGTTTTAACTTGGAATGACTGTGTATGTTGTTGAGGGAACTGCATTTTAATGTGTTTTTAATATATCTTAATTGTTGTGGGGTTCTGGGGTTTTTACTGTGATGATGTGGCATCGAATTGTGCCGTACTGTAAGCCGCTCTGAGTCCCCCTCGGGGGTTGAGAAGAGCGGGGTAAAATCCTGAAATAATAAATAAATAATAAATAACAAATCCAAGAAACATATACAAAAGTCAGAAGATAAAACGTATTAGGTATCAAACAAGGAAACCAAACTCATTCTATTTAGACACCGATGATAAAAGGCAAAATAAATCATGAGACTAGAAGGCAGAAATAGGGAGATTAAATCCAAATGGTGCTCTACTAAGCTTCCCATTTCCACCTTACTCAGCTCAGGTATTTGCAAGTCCTAGCGGCCCCTGATGAGTTTCCAGCTGAGGATTTCTAATGTAGTTTAATAATTGACACTCTGCTTCCAAAGGCAGAGTGGCTTCATTTGCAGTCTTGAAAAGTTGAAAACGGTTTATCAAGAAGTCAGCTTAGCTTGCAACTCTGGAAGATTCACGCGCAGCTTATTAATCATAACTGGCAGTGAATGATAAACAATTGGCTATGAGCAACAACTAAACTTTTCCCCACGCCTGATCAATAATGAATTACATTGTTTGACGCCAAAGGGGGTCAAACAGACAAAATAAACCCAGAAAGATTGCTATTGAGTTTTTCAGAAGACAAGGGAGTGCAATGGCAGCAAGGTTATGGGGGAAAGTACATAGCCACATATGACAAGAATGGACACCTCACAATAAAGAGATTGCTACACCATAGCTTTAGAAAGTTTTTACACATCTAACTTTTGTCTTTGACAGAAACATAAGCATTTGTTGCTGTTGTTGTTTTCTTCAGGGGTCATTAATTACACAATCCACACATTCATTCAGGTTAGTGTCTGATTTTAACTAATAAATGATTCAGGATATTTTTTGCTGTTTCCAACTCATTTAAGTAATAGCTGCCCTACTGCCTTTGGAAATATTAGATAAAAGCCAAGGTTCCCCCCTTACATTGTCCAGTAGTGTCTGACTCTGGGGGTTGGTGCTCATCTCCATTTCTAAGCCGCGTGACCATGGAGCAGGCATTGTCTGTAGACACCTCCAAGGTCATGTGGCCAGCATGACTGCATGGAGCGCCGTTACCTTCCCGTAGAAGCGGTACCTATTTATCTACTCACATTCTCATGTTTTCGAACTACTAGGTTGGCAGAAGCTGGGCCTAACAGGGGGAGCTCACCCCGATCCCCAGATTTGAACCACCAACCTTTCAGTCAGCAACTTCAGCAGGTCAGCAGTTTAACCCACTGCATCACTGGGGACTTGAAAATATAGGATGGCATAAATGTTTAAATAACAGAGGGGAAATCACATGGCTGTTGCTGCCATACAAACATTCCAAAAAGCCATAAGTGGCTCCACAGTGGAAAGAGTAGAGGGGACTGGTGCCTCTTTCAGGTTCTCCTGGGATGGACTAAGCTCTTGCCTTTCACCATTCTGTTTGGGAAAGGTGATGGTTCCTTTTTTGATAACAGTAAGGTACAGTACTCAGATTGCTTTGTAGGTTAATATTTTTGACTAAATTTTCAAGACTTATACATGACTACAGAGGGCAGTTTACTTTGTCATCAGGATAGGGCATTATGGCCTCATCAGTGTTCTTCATAATTAATGTTAGCTGACACTACTGTTAGCCAGTACATTGTCATTCTTTGTATAACTTATTCTGCTATCTATGAAGAAGGACAAAGAGGCTGAAGGGGCAACAAAGCCCCAAGATAATCAGAACTTTTCCTCCATGTTTCAGAGAATCGAAGAATCATTGCCAGACGCTTTTATTTATTTATTTATTTCAGGATTTTACCCCGCTTTTCTCAACCCCCAAGGGGGACTCAGAGCGGCTTACAGCACGGCACAATTCGATGCCACATCAAACAGCGTAAAACCCCAAAACCCCACAACACATTAAAATACATTAAAACATTAAAATACAATTCCTCAGCAACATCTACAGTCATTCCAATTTAAAACAATATTCGACCATAAAAACATTGACCCTCTTCCTCCCTTCCAATTAAAATCCCATCTAACATGCTGCTTAGTGCTGATGTGGGAACGCCTGGTCCCAGAGCCAGGACTTTACCTTTTTCCTGAATGCCAGGAGGGATGAGGTGGACCGCACCTCCCTAGGGAGCGCATTCCACAGGCGGGGGGCACCACCGAGAAGGCCCTGTCCTCGTCCCCACCAACCGCATTTGAGAAGTCGGCGGGAGCGAGAGCAGGGCCTCCCAGATGATCTTAGGTTACGGGATGGGACGTAGCGGCCAGATGCTTTTATACCATGCTTCATAGCCATATCGAGTAGCAACCTGACTTCCATAATTGGGTATGGGCAATATGTGGGCCTCTTGATATGGCCTGACTACGACGCCAATGCAAATGTGAGCACTGACAGGTGTTGCAGTCCAGAAAGGTTTGGAGGCCCCGGGCGGACACAGATAACAAACTTTCGACTGAATTCTGTAAACCATCCCAATTTAAAGGGTTTGGCTGGACTTGTATAAACAGCTTAGATTTTTGCAAACAAATCCAAAGTGTGGTCATGGGCAAAAACTGCTGTATATATGTGTCAATCTGCATGCACGAAGTTTTAGTGAGAAAGTGTTACCTTAGAAGCGGGTGAAAGATGATAGTGATATTCCGGGCTCCAGGCTTGCAGACAAACTTTGTCCCTCCGCCTTCTATCAAGTTGTCATCAGGTCCTCCTTGAAAAGGAAACAAAGAGAAAAAAATGATGGTTTCCTGGCACTGCTCATTTTCCCGTGCACTGAACTGGCAATAACAGGGTCACCTTTTGAAGTCTATACTTCTAAATAAATGTGAACTATCATTAGTAAACATCATATTGCGACATTTTCTTGGAATGCCGCCTCCAGCAACAGGTCATGAAGTTAACACAGAGAGAAAGACATGGTCCACAGTATCTGTTAAGCTATGAAAGATAATCTTGAGAACCAATGAAGAATAAGGGTTAGGACTCTGGAGAACAACAACAACAACAGCTTTCCTGTAGATCAGTGGTTCTCAACTGTGGGTCCCCAGATGTTTTGGCCTTCAACTCCCAGAACTGTCTGGGATTTCTGGGAGTTGTAGGCCAAAACACTTGGGACCCACAAGTTGAGAACCACTGTGATAGATGATGCTGGTTTCACTGACCCACCATGGCCAAGATCACTTTATCAAGAACTCCTTCCATGAATTTATTCAGTCTTTTACTAAGTTACTAGACACCACCATATCTTGCACAGTACACATTTTTATTATTCTATTTCATTTCTTGTGTTTGATTTTGTTTTAACCTGTTTTGTTTATCTTTATTTGATGTTATTATTTGCTGTATGTATTTTTAAATTTTGATTTGTTGTAATTGTTTGGGCATGGCCTTATGTTAGCCGCCCTGAGTCCCCTTTGGGGAGATGGTGGTGAGGTACAAATAAAGATTATTATTATTATTAATTTACTGACACAAAACCACAGTATGTCACAGCAACATCACCTATATGGTGACTTTCTGCAAAATCACAAGTGAACACTTCTGCAACTAGGACTGTGTGATGTTTTTCACATTGAGTGCAGATCCAAGTCAGGTGGCTTTTAAAGTTGACAGATTGTGATTTTGTCAATGTTTATTGTTTCCAAATGCCGGCTGAGATATTTTGACACAGCACCCAGTGTCTTGACCACTGGGACCCCCAGACTTTTTTATTCCAGAGCCTTTCATTTCTTTGAGATCCTGATTTTGGCTGAGTTTTTCCTGTTTTTTTATCTTTATTTGATGTTATTATTTGCTGTAAACAGGTTTAAATTTTGATTTGTTGTAAACCGTGGGCATGGCCTTATCCTTCAAATCCCACCACTGCCCCAATTTGGGGAAATGGTGGTTTCAAAATAAAGGCTATTAAACACCTTGTTAGATTTAAACTGACACAAAACCACAGTATGTCACAGCCTAAACAAGATCCACTGTGATAATCTGTTTACAATTACGCTGCCACCCTATTTTTAACTCTGGCTACCGATGTGACGGCTTTGATAATAAACGACTTCCACAGATGTTGTGTTGAAAGTGTTTAACAATTTATTCACAAACGGGTACAATGCTTAGTTGGTTTCAGACTCCGAAGAGGTATACACTTGAAGTTCCAAACAATTTAACACTGGGGTATAACTTCCCCTGACACTGGGGTATAACTTCCCCTGATACAGTTACTGGCAGGCTATTACTCCTCTGCTACTATAGGTGTATAACTAAATAACCCTTTAGGTTATTTACACCCCTAACTAGGACAAAACCTGTCCCACACTTGGGTTTCCCTAAACCCCACACACAGAACTGAACTGCACACTTGCAGCTCTAACAGACAGCTGGCACCCCACCAACCGCCAAATACCAACTGACTCTGGTCACAGCTGCTGGCCAACTGACTACATTCAAAACCTCTTCAGCATTCTAAGCTAGCCTCCTGGCTGGCTCCGCCCACTGTCACTATGGCAACACATTCCCCTAGGAGGGAAATGCCTTTACTATCATAGTTAACCCTTTAGGGTCTGTCTAACACTTAACCCCATATTCCAACAATAAAACAGCACACACATTTTGACTTCATTACACCCAGTATTGCAAAATCAATAATCCAGACTGTGGAATGATGTCCAGGGTGGGAGAAAAATCTTGTCTGTTTGAGGTAGGTGGTAAAACATCAATAAATGTAGCACCAACAGGGCAACCAAACAGCAGAAAAGGGAGGGAAAACCAAGCTGGCCACCTTGATTAGCATTTAATGGCCTAGCAGTTTTCAAGGTCTGACTTCTTACTGCCTGGGGGAATCCTCTGTTGGCAGGTGTTTAGTTGGCCCTGATTGTTTCCACAGATATATAAACTCCATTTTCCCAGTTTCCAACAGACCGAACAACCTCTGAGGATGCCTGCCATAGATGCAAGCAAAACGTCAGGAGAGAATGCTTCTGGAACATGGCCAGACAGCCCAGAAAACACACAACAACCCAGTTGCAACCCTATGGAATGGCATAAGGTTTTTAAATCATAATTCTTTTACGTCTATCCTGAAGCCTTCCAGCTGTATTGAAAGAGTAAGAATAATACGTATTAAACATTTTCTGGAATGCAATAAAGTCTGACAACTCTCCTAAATTAAAAGTTTTAAACTCGTGCAACTGTATTATTTTCTTTACATTCACGCAAGCATGAGAACTGAAAATGTATGTTGGCAACTTTTATTGAAAGGTGTCCATCTCTACTGTGCAAACTGAAAGACACATCCAAGACTCCAGTCACATAAAGACATTCAGACTAATGGAAAAGTCCTAGCTTTTGTTCTTTCTGGTTTTATAATAAGTTAAATAAACTGACTTGGGAGTGGATATAAAAAGTCTCTAATCATAGTAGGAGCTGAGAAATAATATTCTGGGATAAGTAAAATGTGTATGGCTCTCTCAAACTAAATCAGATAGAACAGGAACAATATCTGAGACTTTTTTCTTCCCTTTTTAAAAACAGTTTGAATGCTCCCTTAGCAAATAGAGGGTGAAATTAAGTATAAGGGATGGTCTTGTTGCCGTGAATCAACCTGCACTAATTAATATTCTGACGGAGATGAACTTTCGAGTGAGGAATTAAGCAATCCGTCTTATCTTCTCCAGCCATGCTATTCAAGGGTCGGCTTTTGCAGAAAGAGCTTTCTGTTCTTCTCAGCTCCTGAGATTTTCAAAGAATAATAAATGCTATCTGCAAATAGGATAATCAGTGCTCAATATAGGTCCTCGGGACCATAAGATTGACTCTTTCTAGCCATTAACAGCCTGGTGCCTGATGCTGGGGCACCACCCTGACCTTCCTCTGAGCCTGGACTGTGAACTGGGATGCTCTTCCCTAACTTCTGGAATCCGTAGTAGAAAGACGAACCAGAAATGGAAAGCATATTCACAATCTTTAGTTTCCAGATCAAGAAACGAGTTTCCTGACAGCTGGAAAAGCTGTTGAGGGAAAAATATTAAGAACCATTAAGACTTTCACATAGTTTTTCCCTGTTCCCTAATATTTAAATGTCTCTAAGTGTTGCGGTGGAAGTGTTCAGTGGAGAAACGCAGAAATGATCTGAGATCATTTTTGGATTCAGAAAAATAAATTCCTATAAAGCCAGCGGTTTTTATTATCATCCATTGTGCATGCCTGTTTTACATCGTGAATGCAACATTCTGCTAACAAAATGTTAGCAAAATGACAAGTCAGGAAAATATGCAATAAAACATCTTTGGGAACAGTCACACCAAGCGGATGAAATAAGGGAATGTCAAAATGAATGCTCTCACCAGGAAAGGCATTCCAGAGAATGGAAGCCACCAAAGATAAGCC
This sequence comes from Anolis apletophallus, assembly GCA_030556195.1. NCBI lineage: Eukaryota > Metazoa > Chordata > Lepidosauria > Squamata > Anolidae > Anolis > Anolis apletophallus. The sequence goes on along the minus strand of JARBWK010000009.1, from coordinate 133,681,146 downwards.
CCTGTTCATAGAATCATAGAGCTGGAAGAGACCTCATGGGCCATTCAGTCCAACCCCCTGCCAAGAAGCAGGAAAATCACATACAAAGCACCCCCGACAGATGGCCAGCCAGCCTCTGTTTAAAAGCCTCCAAAGAAGGAGCCTCCACCACACTCCGGGGCAGAGAGTTCCACTGCTGAACAGCTCTCACAGTCAGGAAGTTCTTCCTAATGTTCAGATGGAATCTCCTTTCCTGTAGTTTGAAGCCATTGTTTCACATAAAGACAATGTAAAACAAGTCTGCTCCCTCTTCCTTGTGACATCCTTTCACATATTTATTCATGGCTATCATGTTTCCTCTCCGACTTCTTTTCTGCGGGCTAAACATGCCCAGTTCTTTAAGCCACTCCTCATAAGGCTTGTTCTCCAGACTCTTGATCATTTTATTTGCTCTCCTCTGGACATTTTCCAGCTTAGAGTCAACATCTCCCTTCAATTGCAGTGCCCAGAATTGGGCACAGTGTGATTCCAGGTAAAGTGGTCTGACCAAGGCAGAATAGAGGCAGAGCACGACTTCCCTGGATCTAGACACTAGACTCCTATTTATGCAGGTCAAAATCCCATTGGCTTTTTTAGCTGCCGCATGACACTGTTGGCTCATGTTTAACTTGTTGCCCATGAGGACCCCAATATCTTTTTCATATATAGTGCTGTTCCTTATAAACATACATACTGTGGAATCTGGAACCACTCCTCAGCATAGGAACAGGAATGTGGAGAAGTTTCTGTTTGCTAAGTGGATTTGGCTCACCGAACTAGATTAGAGAAGCCTGGGCTGACTTTACAATTATTTGGGAAAAGAAAGAACCATGTTTTCTAGCATTCTCTGACTTGGCTGGAGCATTAGTACCTCTAAATTCCAAATTTACAGAAAACTTTGGATCCATGATCAAGTAATGGATTAATCCTAACTGTTGATCAAAGTCATATGCACGTTCCCAGGACTAAAACAAAGCAAAGAGAGGAATATTTACTATAACGTTTTCAATATAGTTTGAGCATTCCTTATCTGGAATTCCAAACTCTGAAATATTCCAAAATTAAAAGCTGTCCATATTGCTGACTGAGAAATCTTTCTGGTGGTTCAACAAACCCAAACTTTGTTTCATGTACAAAGTTATATATATATTTTAAATCTATAAAATTACCCCCAGGCTATATGTATAAGGTAAATGAAACATAAATTAATTTGATGTGTAATTTTGGTTTCATCTCTAAGATATCTCATTACGTACCTAAAAACAAATAGAGTAGAGTCTCGCTTATCCAACATAAACGGTCCGGCAGAACGTTGGATAAGTGAAAATGTTGGATAATAAGGAAGAATTAAGGAAAACCCTATTAAACATCAAATTACATTATGATTTTACAAATTAAGCACCTAAACATCATGTTTTACAATCAATCGACAGAAAAAGCAATTCAATATACGGTAACATTATGTAGTAATTACTGTAGTTATGAATTTAGCACCAAAATATCGCAATGTACTGAAACAGCTGTGGATCTGGGCGGGAGGAAGACTGTGTTGTATAATACAGAACGTTGGATGAGCGAAGGTTGGATAAAGAAGACTACTGTACAAGTATTCCAAAATTACCAAAAATTCAAAAGACTTCTTGTTCCAAGCATTTTGGAAAAGGGACAATCAACCAGTGTCTGTATTTCTGTACTATTAGTAGACCTTTCCTTTGGATTTGTATACATGGCTTATTTCTGAGCCATTTTGACCATGACGGCAGTTAGGGCAATACAAGGTGGCTGCAAATAGAAGGCTCTTTAACTGTCACCTTAACAAGAAACATTTTATTGTGCAGAATTCCAGGAACCCTGGCTTTTGTAGCCACCTCACCATTCCCAGAAATCTCATTTGAATACCAACTAGTCTTGTATTTTTCATATCTTTATGGCCCGCAGTGGGTTACGGCTGCCTTTTACAGCAAGCAGAAAAGCATTAAATGTTTTCCAGCTGCTGTATAAAAGAAAGAGTGCCCGCATGGTGATTTAATTTGTCTCATAATAAACTAGAAGGGCTTCTTGTTGAGGATAGGTTTTCTCTCTCTCTCTTCATCTTGCAGGAACAAGGCATGCTGGAGATGAAGCCAAATGCATCGCGAAGTTAAGATTAGCTCCACTTTGCTGATGCTCTCAACCAAGTGTGCCTACCTGGATGCGGCCGTGAGTGGGAGTCGAGAGACGGGTCCATTAGCATGGCAGCTAAATGTTTCTGTAATGAAGCCTGAAATGTCAGCGCTCTCTTACGATCAAAAGTGTGGGAGATGAACAGGCCTTGCTAAGGAGGCATTTTAAAAAGAGTTAGAAGAGATGGCATGAAGACTTTGCAAGAGCCTAGCACACTTAGAAACACAATTTAATATTTCTAAAAGAAACTTAGTCCATGAGCAGCAGGTTTATTTATCTCTATAGCTATCCTTCCCAAACTGAGTGTGCATGGGAAGACGATCGGTAAAAGGAAACCAATTCCATTGAGTAACAGTTAAGGGAGCTGGGTATTCTACGGCTCAGTGTGTAGCCCAGGCATGGGCAAACTAAGGGCCAGGGGCTGCATGCGGCCCCCAGGGTAATTACCTCAGGCCCTCCTAATTTTCCCTGTCCTCTTGGCAGAAGGACATAGCATCCTGTTGTGTCCTTATTGCAAAAAGATGGGAGAGGAAGGCATAGAGCAGGGGTGGGCAACTCCTAGAAATCCTAACAGCTGGTAAACTGGCTGGGATTTCTGGGAGTTCACGTCCAAAACACCTGGAGGGCCGGTAATTGCCCACCCCTAGCATAGAGGATAGTCTTGGCATTATGCCAGGATTGGGGGAGGAGGATCAGTGCTCCATGTGTCCTGCCTTCCTTCCAGCATAAGGATGGGAGGAATAGAACCGTTCTTATGCTGGGAGGGCAACCTGAGGGTGTCCCGGGCCCCTCCTGGCCTGCCCTCTCCTGCGTCCTCCCCACTCAGTGTGTGCCCAGCTCCATCCCTCCTGGCCCGGTCCTCCCAGCTGGGCCCGTAATATGGCCCCAAGGCAAAAATGTTTGGTTTAGCCCATAGAAGAGTGAGATGTGATAGGATAGGGGTAGACAACTTGCCATCTCTGAGAGCCAACATGATGTAGGGATTTGAGTAATGGACTCTAGGAGACTAGAGGTCAAAGAGCCATTGGATGACCCTGGCCAAGTCATATTCCCTAGTCTCAGGGGAAGGCAGTGGCAAACCTTTCCAAACTAAACTTGACAAGAAAACCCTGTGATAAAGTTGCTACAATTCAGAAATGAATTAAAGGAACACAACGAGAAAACACAACAGGAATAGAAGTCAAGAAGCCCTCTACATTGTTCTACTTCAAATCCCAGCAGCCACAGCTTAGTGTGGTCAATGATGAGGATCGCTAGAAGCTGGAGTAGAACAGCATCTCAAAGGCGGCATGATTCTCAGTCTTGAATTATAATAAATACCATAAAGCTGGAAATATGTAACAACAATTTGCACCATTCAAGCGTTCCAAGTGCTTTACACATATTCACGCTGTTCTTTATATACATTCACTCTGTCGTTCTTAAGCAACAATTCTGACAAAGCAGACCAAGATTTCCACTGAAAAGCAAGTTATTCAGCTAACTCCTTGCAAACAAAACCTTCAATTTGTATATGAATAAGTGAAAGCTGCAGAGAAATTGCATGTCTGGTTCCAGTTTGAAAACCTGCCCAAACTACTCCTTGTTCACATCTTGTTGGATTTTATCATCAGAGGAAATTTGTACTCAGTGGAAGTTCTAAATATTTTAATACAAAAGGGAAGGGGAAAGCTTGCAGCAGTTATTTAATGGTGCCTAAGATAAAACAGTTCAACAACATTGTTAGCAGTGAAAAATCCAGAAGCTATTCCCCCGGAAACCATTCCCTGACAATGTGCCAGGACCATTAAAAGTGTAAATACACCTTCCTAGCCAAGGACCTTGAGAATTTGGCTCCAGGAACACCATTGCCAGCAATCTGGGGAAGAAAGAAGGAACCTGGAAAAGCAGAGCATATAAGGCTCTTCTTATTTGAGAATGCAACTTCTCAAGATGTGGTCAGGTTATGATAATTCCCAACATTATGGAAATGTATTGTAAATGAAAAGGAGCAACCAAAAGGGATTTGGGGGCATCTGGCCATCTTTCTAAGTTTCCAAGTCCTTTAAAGGCTTTTTAAAAATCCTGGTTATAAGGAGGAATCACTTATTCCAGCATGTTCAGAAAGCTTACCTCTTTCCTATCTTTTGAGATATACCAGATGGACATTCCGCAAAAGGAAAAGGCATGGCAGATCACCTATAAACCCAGCTCATTTACAGCTGGGAAAACCAGGAAGAAAAATAGCTCTCCTTGGCGCTTGTTTTTATGAAGCCGTATTTTCAGACTGCTTTTGTTTTATTATCTTTTAAGTGACATTTTTATTTCTGATCCGCCTTGAGTGCCATGTGTTTGTCAAGAAAGAACGGAGAATTATAGTGACGATCAAGAATAAAGGTGCCATACATTAAACTTACGCGGCTTCTGCCCAACATAAAACAGAAGTGTTTTGTCTTCTGGCAATATTTCCACTGTGCTTCACATTTTATTTTATTTTATTTATTTTATTATGGAAAGTTATTAGGATTAAGTCATACTAGATATATTTAAAAAGAACAACTAAGAGAAAAATTGAGATCCTTTCTCCAAAGGAAGGCCTCTCATTTGTCTGTGCACAATCATCTTTAGGACTGACCACAGAGTCGCACCAAAGGATCTAGAGCAGGGGTGCTCATTAGGTAGATCGCAATCTACTGGTAGATTGCGTAGGGCATCCTGGTAGATCACAGGCAGGGCGGGAGGAAGGCTCAGTCCCGCCCCGCAGGCTCCCAACGCCGCCCAGGTGCAGAAGGCGGTTGGACTGGATGGCCCTTGGAGGTCTCCTCCTATTCTAGGAACCCATTATTGTTGTTATTATTATTATCAGAGGCTGAATGGCCATCTAAGAACATAAGAACATAAGAAGAGCCATGCTGAATCGGACCTCAGCCCATCTAGTCCAGCATTCTGTATCACACAGTGGCCCACCAGTTGTACACGGGGATCTCGAGCAGAAGGGAGGGCAAAACCCTGACCTGCTCCCGACCCCCCACAACCAGTACCCAGGGAAATCCTGCCTACCTCAACCAACTCCGAGGTGGCACTTGAATGTCTGTGAGGAATGCTTTGATTGTGTTTTTCCCTTATGGCTGGAGGTTGGACTGGATGGCCCTTGGAGGTCTCCTTCTACTCTAGGAACCTATTGTTATTGTTGTTGTTACTATTAGTAGTAGTAGCAGCAGCAGAGTCTGAATGAATATTATCATCATCATTATTATGGATAAATTCAGGGGCTTATTATACTCGCATTTAGTTGAATTCAGTCTTAAAATATATTACATGGCTCTCACTGAAATGAATTTCCAAATATTTTGCTTTTATGGCTCTCTGAGTAGTGGGCAGGTAGATCATTTTGACTTGGTTGTTTTATAAGTAGCTCGCATGCTGAAAAAGTGTGAGCACCCCTGATCTAGAGACTCCAAGATATTTTTTGACTTTTTTCCACTTTTATGACCCTAACCCCAGGAAATGTGCAGGGCCTACTGTAGATGCGTTTCTGGACATTAGTTCTTCAACAACAACAACAAAAGTGGCACCAGAGGCAGAAACAACATGGAAAGAACAGGAATAGCTTCCTAAAGTAAAGGTAAAGGTTTCCCCTGACCTTTAAGTCTAGTCATGTCCGACTCTGGGGAGTGGTGCTCCATGTCTAAGCCAAATAACTGGCGTTGTCCGTAGACGCCTCCAAGGTCATTTGGCCAGCATGACTACATGGAGCGCTTTTAGCTTTCCACCAAGGCGGTACCTATTGATGTACTCACATTTGCCTGTTTTTGAACTTCTAGGTTGGCAGAAGCTGGGCCTAACAGCGGGAGCTCACCCTGCTCCCCAGATTCGAACCGCCAACCTTTCAGTCAGCAATTTCAGCAGCTCAGCTGTTTAAACCGCAGCACCACCAGGGGGTTCATACACCACAAATAAACAAGAACTGCTCAAGATCTTTCAACAATATTTTAATTCAAAACTGACAATATTCATTCAATAAAAGAAATAACCTGATCATGTAAGCCTTGCATAAGCCAACAAGAACCTGCACATACTTCAAGGAACTACTTGAAGACTAAATTCAAAATACATCCAGGGATGACTTCTTCTTTCACTAGCCTCAACTTTTCTTCGGATTCTCATTTTGATGGAGACATTCACATATCTATCCTTTCCTAAAGGATAGCAAGTTTACCTGCTCTCACATTTTGTCTCTGTTTTCCAGTTCAGTGTTTTTCAACCTTTTTTGAGCCGCGGCACATTTTTTACGTTTACAAAATCCTGGGGCACACCACCAACCAAAATGACACAAAATGACACTCTAACACAATAATACATATAGTTAGTATGTTTTTAAATGTATTTATACACTTAGTGTGAGGTCCTTTCCTGCTTAAGTGGCTGAGGGGAAAAAAGAAAAAGGGCCTGAGGCTGCTAGGAATGGTGGGAGTTGGAGTCCAAAACACCTAGAAGGTCCAAGTTTGCCCATGCCAGCTTTTGACAGAGACGTCTTCCTCCCGCTTCCCATTCATGCCCTTTCTTCCCCCTCCTGCCGAACACTTACTTTTTCTTCTCCACTCGGGCTCCGTTCTTCAGGGGGGGAGGGGGGAGGGATGAAGACATGACCCGTGGGGGCACTAGTGCGCAGAATCACCCCACGTCTTCCTCCCCCCTCCCCTCCTGAGCACGCTCACGCTGCCCTGTTGGATCAAAATGGCGGCCGCGTGAGCAAAGCGAGGCTGGGAAGAAGGGAGCCCGAATGGAGAAGAAAAAGTGTTCAGCAGGAGGGGGAAGAAAGGGTATTGGAGGTTCCAATTTCCCACGGCACACCTGATGATTGCTCACGGCACACTGGTTGGGAAACACTGTTCCAGTTGACGCGTTCTCAATTAGGGGTTCTGGAGTCAGTTCCTCTTTACCTTGCCTGTTGTAGGGAGCCATAGTCCACTTCAAATAAGATCAGCTAGAAAAGAATCCCTTTCGTTCAAAGCTCACTTACTGTAGAAACACTGCTGCTACCGCACAACAGAAATCACTGTTTCTACAACCCTCTCCTTTGTCATTTTTCTGAAGCAGCTAAAAATCTTGCAGCTAGATGATTGAAAAGAATGAAATGGATAAAACAAGTATAAAATGGTCTTTGTAAAAATTAGCTTATGGGTCAAAGATTTTTTTTAACTGAGGCGCCTGTTCTGTCTCCAAAGATGGCTCAGCAGACAATGTGCAGATAATGCCTTGACTCCAATATTACCGCTGCTCCCCAAAGCTGCAATCATCTGATGCCTACCAAGACATGAATTCCAATATGCTGCTTAATATTTCAAAACCTGATACATTAGTCACTCTCAGTCCACCGCAAAAAATGAAACATGTGGGAAGAGAAGCTGCAGCGTGCACTTTCATTTCTCAGGTTGTACAAAAGGTCGCGGTTCAATTTATCTGTACTTCATCATTGGATCACAGCATCGAGCACATATATAAAATGCTTCTCTGTTCCACAATCTGTTTAAAATGTAAGTGTCTCTTACAACTCAGGACTCAACAGCAGGAGGTATGACTAATGTGTTTGTCATCTCTCATATATACCATTTAGGTTAGGCTCTCTTAAATCCCTATGTACACAGAATCTATACACACAGGGAAATGCGGCCATGTAGCAAGACCGGAGGACAAACCCTCCCTTCACCACAAACTTCACTGGGAAAATGAGACAATACCTTTTCTCTTAATGTGCAATCAATGGGATTTGCAATATATCTTACATTTGTATTTGGTTTCCTCTCATTGCAGAGTACAATAAAAGCCTGGCATTTTCTCTAATGCAGTTAAGAGAACAAGCAATACAAACTTCAGACATCTGAAAACATTACATTTAAATGTAATATCTTCCAGCTATTTTTAATACATAAGCTGAGTATCCCTGAATCAAAACACCTGGGACAAGAAGTGGTTAGCATTTTGGTTAGTTCATCTTTCAGAATATTTGTATTCACATACACATTTGCAATGAACATTCAACCATCAGAAGCAAAGGTATCACTATTTCAGCTATCCATTGGATAATATTTGATTTGGGAGCATTTCAGATTTCAGATTTTTAGATATGGGATGCTCAACCTGTATAGCTGCATATCCACAATCTCCCTATTTAGCATTAATAGAACACATCGATCGATCTTTTTCATTACAGGATTCCAAATGGCTTAAAACAAATGGACGATTGAATACAATTAATCCAAATTGCTAAAAAACACTGAAAACACTACACTGTTGTTTTTTAAAAAAGGTGATTGTATTAAAATATAAGAAAATCATTAACTATATATATAAAATTGTTCAGTCCGTTTAATGTCGTATATAGACAACGAAACTATGGCTCGCAGAACCACCAAACTCAACAACCGACTGAACCAGAACCCTAGGTACATACAGCGCCAAAAAAACCGGCACTACGTACCTCCCAACACCCCAAAAAACCCTCCCCAAAAAACTGGCAACGGAACTCCCACCCCGGCCACTTCGCTGCCAGCGCAAACGTTTAGAACGTTCGCACATGGAAGCCAGAGCGCCTCCTCCGCCTCCTCCTTTGATCAGGAAGAGCGGCGGGGGGGGGGCGTGGAAGGAGGAGGGGACACCCCTCCCCTCCTCCCCAGCCCCTCCCACCTCCTTCCGCGCCCCCTGCCGCCGCCCGGTAAGGAAGAGCGGGGGGGCCTGGAAGGAGGAGGGGACCCGCCTCCCCTCCCCCAGCCCCTCCCACCTCCTTGCGCACCCCCCCCCGCCGCTGTCCCAGTGAGGAAGAGCGGTGGGGGGCGTGGAAAGAGGAGGGGACCCGCCTCCTCTCCCCCCAGCCCCTCCCACCTCCTTCCGCACCCCCGCCGCTGTCCCGGTCAGGAAGAGTGGCGGGGGGGGCATGGAAAGAGGAGGGGACCCACCTCCCCTCCCCAGCCCCTCCCACCTCCTTCCGCACCCCCGCCGCTGTCCCGGTCAGGAAGAGGCGGCGGGCGTGGGAGGAGGAGGGACACGCTCCCTCCCCAGCCCCTCCCACCTCCTTCCGCACACCCCCCGCCGCGGTCCCAGTCAGGAGAGCGGCGGGGGGGCGTGGAAGGAGGAGGGGACCCGCCTCCCCTCCCCCCAGCCCCTCCCACCTCCTTCCGCACCCCCCCCCGCCGCCGCCGTCCCGGTTGATTGAAGGAAGGAAGGCGGGGAGAGGAGGGAAAAGAGGTGCCCGAAAAAAGGCAGCTTCTCTCCCACCTTCGCCAGGATCGGGACCGGACTGAGGGAAGGCCCTGGCGGCAAAGCCGGCAAGGAGCCTTCCTCGCTTTGCCAGTTCTCTCCCGATCCCTGAGGAGGCAGGAGGGAAGCTGCCCTTTCCAGGCACCTTTCCTCCTCTCCCGCCCACCTCCCTTGATTGAAGGAAGGAAGGCGGGGAGAGGAGGGGAAGAGTTGCCCGGAAAAGGGCAGCTTCCCTCCCACCTCCGCCACATATACACATACACACACATATATACATACACACATATACACATATACACATACACACACATATATACATTCACACATATACATATATACACATGCAGACACATATATACATACACACATATACATATATACACATACATATATATACATATATACACACATATACATATATTCACATGCACACACATATATACATACACATATATACATACACACATATACATATATACACATGCACACACATATACATACACACATATACATATATACACATGCACACACATATATACATATACATATATATATATATATACATACACACATATACATATATACACATGCACACACACATATACATATATAAACATACACACACATATATAGCACAGCAACGCGTGCACGGGTCAGCTAGTAATGTAATAAAATCGTTAAAGATTCACCTGCTGAAAGAAGTTAAAAGTCGTTTTAAGGCCTGCTTAAATAGCAACGTCAGTTGAAAGACGACAAGGAGGAACAACTAAACCTACAGCAGAAGAAAAGCCCATAATTTGGGAGCGTTCACAACAAAGGCTCTCTCCTACGTCTTCAAAAATATTCCAGAATAACATCTCGCACAAAAAGCAGTATTATGAGTATGTACAAATCAAGAGGGAATCAAGGATGGTTCAGTCATTTAAATATTGGAGATTGGACTCTAGTCACCCTTCTCTGGACATGTCTCAGCGTGTCAATATATTTTTTAAATTGTGGAGCCCAGAATTGGACACAGTATTTCAGGTGATGTCTGACCAAAGCAGAATAGAGTGGGACTATGACTTCCTTTGATCTAGACCAGTGACTCTGGGAGGCCTACTCAACCATGGAAACTGACTCACAAGTCAGACTTGGCCACGGTGGTCCACGCCCTGGTTACATCCCATATAGACTACTGCAATGCTCTCTATGTGGGGTTGCCTATGAAGACTGCCCGGAAGCTGCAATTAGTAGTCTGGCTGCTGCGCGCTGGACTAACGGGAGCGGGGTACAGAGAGCGCACAACTCCCCTGTTGCGCCAGCTCCACTGGCTGCCAATTAGCTTCCAAGCACAATTCAAAGTGCTGGTGTTGACCTACAAAACCCTATACGGTTCCAGCCCAGTTTACCTGTCCGAACGTATTCTCCCCTATGAACCGTCAAGAGTGCTAAGATCGTCTGGAGAGTCCCTGCTCTTGGTCCCACCACCTTCACAGGCGCGTCTGGTGGGGACAAGGGACAGGGCCTTTTCCATGGTGGCCCCCCGGCTGTGGAATTCCCTCCCAAATGAAATTAGATCTGCCCCCTCCCTCGTGACTTTTAGGAAACGGGTGAAAACCTGGCTGTGCAATGAGGCCTTCGCAGAATGAAGGAGGAGATCGCGACCGAATATATGGATAAAGTTGGACTTGATGCCGGTCTGAGTCCCTCTTCGGAGGTGAGAAGGCCGGGTGGGAAACATTTTAAATAAATAAATAAAATATTCTCTCAAACTCCTTGGAAATTAATGACAAATGTTGTTTGAACAACTCTTGCCAAAAATAAACCCCTATGATAAGTTCACCAGATTTGAAAGCACACAAGAAGCTCTTGAATGCTGAAGTCTTATATAAAGCATAAACAAGGGCCAAGGGAAGGAACATCATGGATAGGTGGTCACCAATTAATTCCAGTGATGCTTAAATATGTGAATTCAAGTCCTCAAGTGCATCTTCCAGAAAGTGTGCATGTGTGTGTGTGAGAGAGTGAGCAATGGAGTGAGACCCTCCAAGGTTTCCTTCGGACTTATGCAGACCCTTCTCCTCTGACAGTTACCCACTGTTTTCCTAGGACAGGATAAGCTCTGATATATGATATATGTACATATGCATATATGAGTCAATCTCAAGAATAGGTTAAAGGCTGGTTGAGTGGTTTTGACATGACCCATAGAGAAGTTGAGGGTCATTCTATGGAGAAGAGATTTTTTTTTTTAAAAAAACCCCCTACAATCTCCACCTTTTTGAACACAACTCCAATGTTCAAAAAGCCAACGGGACAACAGGATCTATGCTTCTTTTAGGTTCTCCAAGGCTGAAATAGATCTCACATTTCCACCATTTTACTCAGAGAAGGGCATGGTTCCTTTTTTATAAGGGTTTAGACACAGTACTCTCTTTGACCTATGGATAAATTGTCAGGGGTTTTTAAAATTGATATTTTGACTAAATTTCTAGACTTATACATTCTGGATGGCCAACATGGCAGAATTTTCCCCAAGCATACACCAGCCCAGAGCCTCATCTTTGGTAAGCTGGATGACGCAGACAGGAATTGTTTTAGAACAGCGATCTTAAGTCAACACCGCTATTATCATTTACTTCTAATCATGCAAATTGGGTTAATAAAAACCCACAGACAGTGTGTCCCGATGCATAATGTTAAATAGATTGAATATGGCAACTGTGGGAGAGATACAACAAATGGCAAAAGATTAAGGAGATTTGCCAGCTTCCAGGGTCACAGTGACGGCTGAACCCCGGGGGGCAAGTTTAACAAATTGTTCCTGACGCTGGTGGATTTGGTGGGACCTCAGCGAGCGAAGTTGCAGGTGCTGCTTGAAATCTCTTACATCAAAGCCCAAGCAAGAGAAAATCATTGGCTTGGCTTTTCTGAGCTATGATATCTCTATCCATCTGCATGAACAAGGGATTGGGAAGGTGGGGGGAAGAGAGAGAGAGACTGCTGTTTCTTCCCCAAACACAAAAGGGGGGTCTGAATTAATTCATTATCAAGTAAATGTGTACACAGAATCTGGGTAATAATACGGACTTTCCCCCCGAGGGAACTCTAAATGGATTGTCTTTGCCAGCAAAGCACAAAGTACAAAGCTACAACTCCCATCTGCAGCAGAAATGATCAGATTGTTCAGAACCAGAGCTGTCAGATGGCATTACTCAACCTGTTCATCCATAATCTTTTTCAGAGGGGCTTTTTCCCACCTCCCCATTTCACCGCTTTGTTTTGCCCAAGATTCAATCAAAGGTGCATTAGGCATTCGAAAGCATCCCACACTCGGGCTCCCAAGCGGAATCGCAGACCCTGGAGACCCTGGCGTTAATTTGGTTACAGCTTAATCCGTGAATTTCAATGCAGACGCAGCTACCCGACAAACCCTGCTTACCGATAGTGGCGAGAAAACTCAGAGGGCTCTCCCCCATCGCACCTCGTGCCCCGCTTGCAAACGAAACCCAAGCGCCAATAGCCAAGATGGTAACTGAACCCCCGCAACAGATATTAACAATTGTGGGAAAGCAGCCAGAAACTTTAATCGCAATTCTTTGAAAACACAGCCGGGGATTTGGAAATGGTGTTAGTCCGGGATATGATCCTAATACCATGCTTAATCAAAGCCATGGCAGGCACCAGAGCAACCTGCAGACTTTAATAAAAACCAATTCCATCGAAGTCGCTGTGTCAGAAACACGCTGAACCCTCATTTTGTAAACTCTTGAGGGAAAGGAAGAGGGAAAAAAAGTTTACTCTTCCATATATTTCTGAGTGAAATATATGAAAAGAAACAGAAGGCCAATCCGTTTGGGAACACAGTGCGTCTATAACCATCGTCTTCTAGAAAGCAACTTTGAATTTATTCTCCCCACTCTCTATTTTGCTATTTTCCTCCCCTCACAAGCCTTCAAGAAGGCCCGGGAACTCAATGTCTGGCCAGAGTAAGAAGTAATAATTTTGTGACTTATTCTGGCATTGAATGAAAAGCAGCAAGACGGAGGGAAACAAGGGTGAGGGGGAAAACGCACATGGAAACAGACGCTTCATTTCACAAAAAGAGCCAGAGCTTTTCTCTCAGATGTCAAGGGCTTCTGTTGCGAGATTTGAAAGTCTGGGCAGACAAGCGTCCAAAAGCAACTGAACCCATCCTGTGAATGGATTTTTGTACATTTAACATGGCTTTTGGTACTGCAACCAGTGAAAAGGCTGGCCTCGTGAATGTTTTTCTTTAAAAGGCTCTAAAATCTGCTTCAACTTCACCAAAAGCCACTTCCTAAAACTGTATTGTAATCTGATGGTGATCCAAAACACAGTGGGGATATGCCCAATATACATGTGCTTAACTCTAGCAAACCCAGTCAAAAAACCAACCCAACCTGGATCAACATATCCATGGGTCCATGTGACTACTGTACCTCTTTATCAAAAAGGAACCATCTACCTTTATATAAATATAGGAAATTAATTATTTCATCCTCTCATATAAGGATAAATAAATAACAGCAGTTTTTTCCACACTCTGGGAGAAAAGTATTATTTTTGTGCATATTCTCCTTGTGTATAAACATAATAAAATATCTATGATGACTTTCCTGCTGAAATAAACATGTATTTTTGTACCAGCTTCCGCATCTCCTGTGGAGAGAATGCTGTGTGCTTCTCTGCACAGAAAAATCCTCCAGAGCAGTCTGGAGCATCCAAATACTGGGAGAGGACTTTGCAGAAGTCTTGTTGCTCTCTTGTTCTTCCTTATATGATGTTTATATGAGGAACTAAGTCTCTTCTGGTCTACCTTGCTACCATGCTGCTGAGTATGCATGCCCAGTGTGAAACACATCTCACCACGCTAAAACAGTGGATGTGGCTCTTAATGAGACATGATACATTATCATGGTGTGTCTGCGCCCTATACCACTGTTTAGTCAGTATTGCATCATCTGACATCCGCCGGGAAGTAGCAACCAATACAGAAAGGACCAAGGCAGTGACATCTCCGGCCCAGCCCCCATTCAGATATCAGCCAGCATGCCAACGACTCAAATCAAGAAATAGTTTTCTAAGATCTACAGAGATATTCGCTGGAACACCTCAGCAAGCAAGAGTCCAAAAGTGGCAGGCTAAAACCCAGAACCTCAATCAATGGCTGATACCAAATAGAGACTCCCTCCTGGGCACACAGAAAACTGGGTTGCTTGGAAGGCGCTGAACAGACTGCGCTCTGGCACCACGAGATGCAGAGCTAACTTTAAGAAATGGGGCTACAAAGTGGAGTTCGTGACATGTGAGTGTGGAGAAGAGCAAACCAAAGACCACCTACTACAATGCAACCTGAGCCCTGCCACATGCACAATGGAGGACCTTCTTATTGCAACACCAGAGGCACTCCTAGTGGCCAACTACTGGTCAAAGGGCATTGAATATAATGCCAAGTTTACAAACTTTGTGTCTTTTAAAAAGAAATACAATACAACTGTTTGGTTCGCTCATGATATGATAAATAAACCAGGAACTAAAACAAAGAACATTTTTTTCCTCAAATGGGAAACAAATAACAGGATATATTCTTTCTCTTCATATCCAGAAATATTTTCTGCCAACCTGGATTGGATGGTCACCTGGTAAACTGGTAGTCTAATGGTCAGTATATAACACTGCCAACCTTTTAAATGTGTTTTATTTTGTTTCTTGTTTGCGTTTATGAGATGAGACACCCGTGAAACATGTTCCCTCAGCGTTGCAGAACCATTCATAGACAGAACAGGAAGACTATAAAAATCTAACACAAATCTAAAAACTTAACAACACAAAAGCTAGCATGGCGGATATAATACAAATGCAAAAGCCAAGCCAAGGAATAAACACAGAAGCCAAAAGCACAAAACGCTAAAATGTCACAGGGATTAAAACAACAAAGATCTCTAAAAGCCAGGAACGTCAAAAAGCTTCACTCTGGCATTCTGCCAGGTACTGAAGTCCCAAACCTCAGTGCTTTATGGATCAAAACCAGGCCCACAATTGGAACTGAGCTCAGAAAGAAACTGGAGCAGAAAAGACGTGGCATAATATATTTGTATGTCCTTGAACAAGGGATAATTCTCAGAGACATTTTTTTAACCATATAAAGTTTCAGATCATTTTCCCTATCTTGCAAAGCATTCAAGACAAATCCAAATGGGATGTTACCAGAGAATGCACTGCTGCAGCCAGGCTGTCTATCACCATTTAGGCTAATAGCTGGGGTGCATAAACAGGATGCATAAACTGGTAAAATTGAATCAATGGAATAAAGGCCACCTCACCATTTTCTGGCCATAAGAGAGCCAAGACCACCTCCCAATCACACACCTGGCCCTTCAGGTGGAAAACAACCCTTACCCAAACAGCTGGAATCCCATTTATTCAGAGTGAGAGATCATCCACTATAGCAGTGAATTCTATCTTGTTCAGGCTGAACCTCATCTTATTTTCATGAGGCTGAGAAGATAAAAATCCAGTTATTATAGGGTAAGAGTGTGCCTAGAGATCTGAGAGAGCTCAGCATAGGCAAATGACGCCCTCTCGTGACAGATAGCCACGCCCCTTTCTCCTGCCAAGAGTCAAAAGATTTTCAAAATCTCTCTCTCCTCCAGCATTCCTCTGGGCAGTCTCTCTCTTTCCCTCCCTCCTTCAATTGGAGACCCGGCCGGCTGCCTTTCTTTGTGCGCTCCTCCTCTTGTCACGCTGGCGGCCGCGCCCTCCTTCCCAGAGAGAGAGAGAGAGAGAGAGAGAGAGAGAGAGAGACCACTGAAGTAGGTACCAGCCCCTGGAGCTTGAAATCTCCTCCTCCCCAAAGCAGAAGTAGCAGCCAGGTGGGGAAGAAAGGCAGGGGAGAGAGGTTTTCACGGCACACCAAGTGATGCTGGTGTGCTGAGGAGCAGTGGTTGAGAAAGACTGCCATAGGGAGCTTGAAATCTCAATCCCCCTTCGTTTATAGGTGGGTCAGAACTACGTCTAATATGATGATGCTAGTTGCGGCCGCTGGGACATGCAGTTCAACATCTACAGGGCATCACCTTCCACTTGTCCAGAACACAAAACTGTATCTAGCTTTTGTTTTACTACATGCCTTGGGCCAATAACAATTTGGGAGGGCCCTGCTATTGGCGTGAAAGCCCTGAAGAGAAAGTCACTCCACAGTTGGTGGCCTCACAATGAATATTGTGCTGGTTATTATTTCTTTATTTACAATATTTATAGTCTGCCCTTATCACCCCACAGGGGACTCAGGGTGGATTACAATGCATATATACATGGTAAACATTCAATGCAATTTAGACATGCAACATATATAGACGGAGAGGCAATTTGATATTCCAGCTATGCTCAAGCTTTTTCTGGCTTCATGAGGGTATGCTGGATTCTGGCTCTATTCTGGCCACAGGGGGAGCTGCCGCTTCACCATCTATTGTGACACTGCGTCCTTTGATGGAGTACTTCCTCATTCTTCCACACGCTCCTGGAAGGTTTTATGGCATCTAAATTAGTTAAATTAGCCTCCCCAGATAAGCAGTACCTAAATTTCCTACTTGACAGATGCAACTATCTTTCGGGCTGCATAGATCGACAGCAAACTAGATGAGCGGCCAGAAGCTCACTCTGACCCGGGCTGGCTCCGAACTCATGATCTCACAGTCAGCAGCTAGATCTCAGCTAACTGCACCACAGCCTAGTTCTGGTTCTGCAGAATAACCACATTTGGGCTTCTCAATACACCCATTTGAGGCCACCTTTGCTAACTCAAGACATGGGACTACTATGAGGGAGGATTGGGTATGCAGCAAACACCAGGTGCGTGAGAAAATATAAGATTGGCACACACCTGGACAAGGAGAATCCTCCATCTTCTTTCCTCCCTTCCACAAATGTAACCCTCCATCCCTCTGTCCTTACCCACATCTGCCTGACAGTAAGCACAATAAATTAGCAAGAATTTGGAGCCAGTACTTGAAATCTATTTGGAAAGCACAGTTCAAAAAGAACTTACATAGTAATCATGCAAACTGTCACTGAGTTTGGTCCATCACCCTTGAGGAAAAATAAAGAGCATCAAAGGGACAAACAGAAGGTGATAGGTTTGCTTCAATTTGTTATCAATCTTGCCTGAATTCATGTAACTCTTTACATAGTGCCGATACTGATAAATTTTCATGAGGTGATACAGGCTGGATATCCCTTATCCAAAATAATTGAAGTAGAGGTGTTTGGGATTTCTTTTTTTTTCAGATTTGGAATACCTCTACTGCAAAAGCATATGTAATAGGATCTTTCTTTCTTTCTTTCTCTCCTTCATTCTCTCCCTCTTTCCTTCCTTCCCTCCCTTTTTCCTTCTTTCTCTCCCTCTTTCCATCCTTCCTTCTCTTTTTTTCTTTCTTTCTCTCCTTCCTTCTCTTCTTCTTCCCGTCTATCCCCCACCTTGTCTTTCACTTCGTCTTTCTTTCCTTTCTTCCTTCTCTACCTATTTTTGGACTGCAACTCCCAGCAGTCCTCCTGATCAATCTACCTACCTACCTACCTCTATCTAATCTATCTATCTGGAGGATTGCTAGGAGTTGCAGTCCAGGAATAGAAAAATGGACATATGCAGGGATTGGGAGGCTCTCAAAGAAATCCAAGGAGAAGAAAGCTTGCAGATTGGAAACAGTGCATTTGGATCATCATCCTTTCCTAAAGAGCCTGGCCTAGGGGTCCCTTCTGCTGTGTTTTTCAGTGTTTTTATGAGTGATGGTCGCTCATTGGCCTGACAGGTATATTGTGTCCAAATTTGGTGTCAATTCATCCAGTGATTTTTGAGTTATGTTAATTCCATAAACAAACGTTACATTTTTATTTATATAGATGATGTAGTAAACTTATGCCCCTTACATAAAATGTCAAAATCAAGGTTCTCTTTTTGATTGTGTGTGTGCGTGCGTGCGTGCGCATGTGTGATATTGTCAAGCCCTAGATAGCTGAATCTAAGGACGTCCAACTGTAAACTGAAACATAATAAAGCAAAGGCATAACTACCTCATCCACCCATGCGGACAATTTCAGATTTGGAGTATTTCAGATTCGGATAGTGAACTTGCAATGGAATAATGAAGAGAACTGCAGCAGAAATGCTAATGTGCAAAGCAATGGAAGACTGGTTCACGAATAGCAAAGACCACTAGATCAAAGAGTAGGCAATAGCAGATACAACAGAGATTCAAGGGGGGGGAGGCTTAAATGTCAAAGTCATCACCCCAAATTTGGGGTGGGCACTGCTACATGCTTCAAAACACTGACAAGCTGGAGCAGCTGTATGAGTTGGATCCTCTGCTTTGAAAGGCGTTGCCCAGAAAGACGGAATCAAGTAAATATTTTAATTTAAAGTATGACTAAATAAATAAATAAAATATATGCATCGTTCTAGACAAATCCCACCCATGAAAGCCCCTGGTTGCCTTTCAAAAGAATATAGTTGTAAGAACGATGCACAAGAAAAACATTGCAGGATACTTATTACCAAAATGGGCACAACAGAATTGTATATTTCAAATTTCCTGCAAACTTCAAACCTCTAAAGACTCTCTCAGCCCACTTCTTTTTCTTCAAAGCCCAGATGCATTTCAAGAAAATATCAGTTTAAACCATTTACAGAATCATCTTTCTAGAACAAACTGTAACCTGGGGTGCCATTGTTTCCTAATGATCTGTCTTTCCTTTCTGCCTGCTAAGTCAATTTAAGAAGCTTGGACCATTTTGGCTTCAAGGAAGTAAAAAATTACAGTGTTGTTTAGGGATAACAAGCCAGTTGGAGGAAGAGTAGGGTTGTGCGTGAGGAAATGTCAATTCCCTGAAGGACAAGAAGAGAGAAATGGCAACCCTGATTCAAGCTGAAGTCACTATATTTTATAATGAAATTTCATTCCACGTCCAGCCCTCGGGGCGGCAGCGAAAGGGAACTGCTCAAACTAATCAAACTGCAGGGCTGCTCCTTCTCTTTTTTAAAGGCTTGAAACAAATGCAATAATGTGCTCTTGCAGCCTTCACATGGTAGCAGCCTGAAATGTTAGATTAGCTCTAAAATTTATGTTACATGTGAACACTGAGAAAGAGAAACTAAATTCTTTCACTACAAATGTTCAGCTAGGCAGGTTGTGCATGCCTTATTCAGAATTTCAAAATCTGAATGTCTCAAACATCCAAAATTGTTCAGATGAGTGGCTAAGACACTGACACCTTTGGGACATTAAACCATCATAAAGCAAATCTGTCACTCCCTCAGGTACACATGTGGCCAGATTTCATGCTCAAAATGATAAAAAAAAATATTATGTAACTTCAGGTTCTGCAAATAATGTGTATGTGAAACATAAATGATGCTTGAGTTTAGACCTGGATCTTTTCCCAAGATATTTAATTCTGATTAAAGATATTTTGTCGGCCGTCACCTTCCCCAGCTCCTTCAGAATCAAGCCAGTCACTTCAAGGATACCATCCATCCATCTTGCCCTTGATCGGCCCCTTTTCCTTCCCCCCTCCCATGTTTTCCAGCATCATTGTCTTCTCCAAGGTTTCCTGTCTTCTCATCATGTGACCAAAGTACTTCATTTTTGCCTCTCATATCCTTCCCTCCAGTGAGCAGTTGGGCTTTATTTCCTGGAGGATAGACTGGTTGGATCTTCTCACGGTCCAAAGCACGCACAGAATTTTCCTCCAACACCACAGTTCAAAAAGGTCTATCTTCCTTCACTCAGCCTTCCTTATGGTCCAGCTCTCACATCCATAGGTGACTACGGGGAATACCATTGTTTTAACTATGCGGATCTTCATTGCTAGTGTGAAAAATCCTAAAAAACTAGTAATTCAAAATCCAAAATAATTCTGGTTACAAGCATTTTGAATAAGGGATCCAAATGTATATGGCATCTTACTGTATGGCATTTTGTAAGCATACGTTGCCTTCCTGTAGACAACTTTGTCTGTCTCCCTCTCTCACACACACAATCACTCTGTATCTTGGCAGGGAGCTATGAGTGAAAACCCCATTCATTCTCCTTCCATCATAGACAGACCAACATAACCCGCATGCTACTACCTGGCTATCATGCCTTCATGCGGCCAGCCCCAGGGAAGGAGCCCACAATAGAAAAAGCAGTTTTAGTAGGCCTCCTCCTAGTGTTGTGGATTAGGGAGATTCCTAGAAATAGGGAAGATTCCCATATCAAGGCAAGGAAATGTTTTAGAGAACAGAAAAGAAAAAGCAATGTCTCTTGGTTGCTTTTTACATCCACAACATCACTGTCCCAGTACGTTTTTCCAGTGAGTATTTTAGGCAAGAGTGGGAAACAAATGCCCCACCTTCTAGGTCAGGAGTGGGGCCATTCCATCTCCTCGTGCCTTTGTGGTGATGGTATATTTTGGACATAGGGTAGTGATATCATTTTGGTCTTTTTTCTCCTTTCTTTCCAGCTTTTCAAGTTTTGAACGGCTCTAAGAGATTGAGAAAGCAAACAGCCAGATTTACAGAAAAGGTTTTGGAGGGAGAGCTTTTTGAGAATTTCCCAGGTTAAAATTAGTTCATTAAAAAGATGAAGGAGTCTGGGGACTTTGGTGGTTTTCTGCAGGCTTGGGAAAGCAAACTACTCCACTGGCAGGATGTTTGGGGGATCTTGGGTAGATCTGGGGTGAAAAATCCTCCCAAAATCACCCACCTTTCAAGGCTTTGGGGAGCTTCAGGGGCCAGACATTTTGTTCCCAAAGGCTGTATGAGACCCATCAGTCATATTTTGCCCACTAGATATTTAAACACCATTGAATTATAGATCCCATTTACTTTAGCTGCCATATACAGAAGTGAGAGATGACAAGAGATCTAACCACGCAAAATCTGGAGAATTACAAGCTATCCAAAACGGATTACTTCATTCATTCATTCATTCATTCATTCATTCATTCCTGCAATGTATATCCTGACTCACAACCTCCAAGGATGGCTGCCATAGATGTGGGCCAAACATCAAGTGAGAATGCTTCTGGAACATGGCCATATGGTCTGGAAAACTCACAGCAACCCAGTATATCCTGACTTTCTCCTGGTACTGAACAGGATACAACAGTGCAACTACGAGGTTTGAATGAAAAATAATACCTCCACCTTCATAACTCCCCATCAGATGGCAGTAGTGGTAGGCGGCAGGTACTGGCTTGTTCAGTAGACTCTCCTCTACAGTTCAATTTTGGCAGGAAGCCTTAGCATTGAACGGTTGTGCAAAGTACGGAATCCTGCACAGACGGTCGGTAAATGTGACTTAAGCAACGTGCACTCATTGAATTCTTTACAGCAGAAGGTGTCGTCCCAAAGGAGATTCATCACAAAATGCAAGCTATTTATGGTGATTGTGTTGATGTGAGTACTGTGTGTCGCTGGGCCAGTAAGTTTAAAGATGTTGAGGTGAGAACATCTGACTTGCGTGACAAACAAAGAGTTGGACGTCCTGTGACAGCAACCACCGAGTTTCGCAAGCTTGATTCAGGATGATCGTCGTTTCACACAGAGAGAAATTTCAAGCATAATTGGCATTTCACAAGAACGTGTGGGTTACATTATTGCTTTGCTTGGCTATCGGAAGATCTGTGCATGATGAGTACCCAGGATGCTGGCACTTGAAATGAATGTGCACAGACTTGAAATTTGCCAGGAACTGTGACAGCTTCAGAAAACTTGTTCTTCGTTAGCAGAAATGTATCCAATTGTCTGGTGATTATGTGGAAAAGTGAATAGTGGTAGTTTATTTATTTATTTATTTATTTATTTATTTATTTATTTATTCGATTTAGTATATTGCTCTCTCCGGAGCCCAGGGCGGTTTACAAGCAATTAAAACCAGGTAAAACCAGGTAAAAACACATAAAACAGATAAAACAGCATTATAAATCACTGAAACCCCGCTCCCAACAATAAAAACCCATCAGATCGGCGACAATACAACGGCAAGACACGTCAGAATGGCAAATTGCAGCGGTTTCAGTCAGGACCGAACGCCTATCTGACTTGCGAAATGCCATCAAGCCCGATAGGGCTCGCGTCTCCTCGGGCAGCATGTTCCAGAGGCTCGGCACAGCCACTGTGAACGCCCTCTGCCGTGTACTCGACAATCGGTAGGTCTTAATACCAGGCACCTCTAGTAGATTGAGCCCCTCGGAGTGCAGTGATCTTCTGGGCACATATGGGGTAAGCCGCTCCTTCAGTCACACTGGCCCCAAACCATATAAGGCCTTGAAAGTTAGAACTAACACCTTGAAGACGACCCGGAATTCAATAGGAAGCCAGTGCAGTTTGCGCAGAAGTGGGGTCACATGGGCAGATCTTGAAGCTCCTGAGAGAGCGTTCTGCACCAGCTTAAGTTTCCGGATTGCCGACAGGGGTATGCCAATGTACAGCGCATTACAGTAATCGAGCCTCGAGATGACCGTGGCTTGGATCACTGTGGCCAGGTCGCAGCGGGAGATGTAAGGAGCCAGACGTTTTGCCCGTCGCATATGGTAAAACGCTGTCTTGCAGGCGCAGGCAATCTGCGTCTCCATAGACAGCTGGGAGTCCAGCCGGACCCCTAAGCTCTTTACTGATGGTTGCGGGCAGAGTGCCACGCCGTCAAATGTCGGCAGCTGGATCTCTACCCCCCGGGCGGCCCAGCCACAAGATCTCAGTCTTCACCGGGTTCACCTTCAACTTACTGGCTCGCAGCCATCCAGTTACGGCTTCTAGGCAGAGATGGAAATTATCGGGTACAGATTCCACCCCGGGGTCCATCCTCAGAATGAGCTGGGTGTCATCAGCGTACTGATGGCATTCCAGCCCAAAACTCCATACCAATTGGGCGAGTGGTCACATGTAGATGTTAAATAACAGCGGGGAGACAATGGCCCCCTGAGGAACTCCACAATGTAAGGGGGAGCCCTCGGAGACCACCCCTCCCCACTTCACTCGCTGCAGGTGGTTTTTGAGGAAAGAGGACAGCCAGTTGAGGGCTGTCCCCCTCACCCCCGCCACCGCCAGGCGGTGTGTCAAAAGTTGGTAATCGACAGTATCAAACGCTGCCGTGAGGTCCAATAACACGAGCAGCGCCGATCCGCCTCGGTCCAAATGGCAACGGAGTAGGTCTGTGATGGAGACCAGGACGGTCTCTGTCCCATGGCCTGAACGGAAGCCGGACTGGAAGGGGTTTAGCCAGGTTGCATCATCCAGGAATGCCTGCAGCTGGTCCATTGCTGCCCTCTCAATTACCTTGCCCAGGTACGGTAGATTGGACACCGGTCGGTAATTGGAGGGAAACGCGGGGTCTAACCCGGGCTTCTTCAGCAATGGACTAACCACCGCCTCTTTTAACTCCTCTGGAAAAGCTCCTTGCTCAAGGTAGCAGTTGACTATATTCAACAGAGGGCCTCGTAACCCCTCCACGCAAGCTCGAATCAGCGTGGAGGGACACGGGTCAAGGGAGCAGGTGGTCGGTCGAAGAGCTGCGACAATCCTGTCAACATCCTCTACATCCAGTGGCCGAAACCAGTCGAAGGTGAACCCGGCGGAGGGCCACGGAGTCTCAAGTTCCTGTACTGTATCAACTGTAGCAGGGAGGTCCCGGCGGAGCATCGCAATCTTGTCTGCAAAATGACAGACAAGTTAAAAAGTACATTCTAAGGATTATTTCTGTGTTTGATTTATTAAAATATTCCCATCCAAACTCGAGAAACAAAGGTGGAGGCATTACTTTTCATTCAACCCTCGTAAAAACAGAGGCTATCATTCTGCTTGGAACATGATGGCTTTGTAACTGGCCTTGTGTGCAGACAACATTGAATGGAGTCTTTCATTGCCCATATTCAGCTAAGGACTGTTGTGATGTTACAACAACTGGGTCAATGAGCAACTGGATATCCCTGATGCACATCTAGGTACCATTAGGAAATGCCAGAGTATAATAGGAATGCCCAATATTCATCTGTAATGCCCAATTCCCATCTGAGGTGCTCAAAGCATACTGGAGCTCTCTTGCCAGTATGCCATATACATCTTCGCAATTCACAAACAGGGCTTTGTTGCATTTCTGTAATGCAGTTATGGATTCATAAAGTTGTGAAGTGTAGAATGAGATGTAGGATCTTGTCTCTAGTGATGAAAAGTTTTGAAGCTACTAAAGAAGCAATCCTGTTAAAACACTGGCTTAAAACACATTGTAGACATGCTAAAGAAGACAGAAATAGGTCTCGGAAGAGGTTGTTTCATCTCCCCGGTTTCTTCATCTAAGGCAGATATGTCAGGGGGAGGCCTGCACATATTCAGAGGCCCAGCCTTCTGACTGTACATTTTGCTGTGTCCTTTCCTGATCTCAGATATTGGAGGGCTTGCCTTCTTTTGATTAAAAAACTTGCTGTGCCTGCTTGACGGTGTTTGAACCAATGTGAATTGCCTCCATGACAGTGGTGGCATCTGACTTGGCCATTATCCATCCACAGAGCACCACACTCTCCGTATCATCTGTGACTGTGATGGCAGGCCAGTCAGTAGGAGACACAACCTTACAATTATTCTTGCTCATTATTGTAAGGGTGGCTTAGATCTCCCTTCATGGCTAACTCCATGTGGTAAGGATAATCACGACTAGGGCAGGGATGAAAAAACACATGCAGCCATGCACTATGGATCTCTAATATCACTACATTTTCTGCATGCTGACTCAAGCATGCTTTTAAACTGAAAATGTTCTCTCAAAAATTAGCATTTTGTGTCATCATTACTGGATGCTGCCCTGAGGTGAAAGGTACATGTTGCAGAGAACTGTGAATGGCAGCTCATGGAGACGCTTCACTCACATAAACCTGGAGCAGTTGAAACTTATGTGATGGCACAATGTCTATTTTTCTATCCCTGCAAATGCCATCCCATGATGTGGAATGCTGGAGATGTTCTTAGATAAATACCATTATTTCACGGAGTAAAATGAACGATGTAAATACTAAATGCTGGTCATTACCATTTAAAGCCCTAATGGCTCAGGTTGAGGCTATTTGACCAATCACATCTCCTCTTACAAACCAGCCCAGGCACTGCGGTCAGCGGAGGAAGCCCTGCTCTCTATCCCACCCCAATCTCAAGTACGGCTGGTGGGAATGAGAGAGAGGGTCTTCTTCATAGTCCCCCCCCCCCCCAACCTCAGGAACTCCCTCTCTAAAGAACTAAAGCTGCCCCACCTCCTCCTCTCCTTCAATAAACAACTGAAGATCTACTTCTGCCCATTATCATATGGCGAGGGGGAGGATTAGTTAATAAGAGATCACTACTAGGCCCTGGTTGAGAACTATTTTGTATCTTAGTTATGCTAGCTAATGTCAGCCCAATTACTATCCCAACTGGCCACACAACCAACCCACACAATTCCGTGAACTCCAGTTGGTTTCTGTAAATTAAGGCTGGATGTTTGTTCAGATTTTATTTCATTATATAATTTTTATCAGGTTACATATGCACAATTTATTGATGTTAGGTTTTATATTGTTTTCATATTAGGGGTTTTACTGGGATTTTATGTTGATATTTGTTTGTTTTATAGAGGCACTGAATGTTTGCCATTGTATGTTAGAATCTGCCCTGAGTCCCCCTGAGGAGATAGGGCGGAATACAAAGAAAGTTTTATTATTATTACTAGCTGTACCCACCACGCATTGCTGTGGCCAACCTTCCCTCCCTTTCTCTCCTTCTTTCATTCCCTTCTTTCTTCCCTTTTTTCCTTTCCTTTCTTTCTTCTTTCCTTCTCTACCCCTATCCATCCTTCACCTCCCTTTTTCTTTCCCATCTTTGTTTCTTCTCTACCTCTTTCCTTCCTTCCTTCCTTCCTTCCTTCCTTCCGTCCGTCCTTCCTTCCTTCCTTCCTTCCTTCCTTCCTTCCTTCCTTCGCTATTTGCTTCCATCCTTCCTTCTCTCATTTCTTCTTTGTTTCTCTTCCTCTTTCACTCCTTCTTTCCTTCTCTCCTTCCTTCCCTCCCTCTTTCCTCCCCTGGTGGTGGATGAGGCTCTCCCCTTCGCTGGACTCACCATTGTGCCATCCATTCCTAGTTCCTGCTCTGGCCAGAAGAAAGAGGATGGTTGGCAGTGCCTCTTACACTTGCTGTGTCGCTTCGCGCAGGAGGTAGTGAGGCCAAGAAATTTGTTTGTGTGCATGCACTGTGTCATCTTCTACCTTTTTTGGATTTTTAAGGTCTTTTCACTGTTTTTGGTGATTTTGAGTGATGGTCTTCTTGGGTTAGTACGTGTCTTGTGGCCAAATTTGGTGTCATTTCGTCCAGTGCTTTTTGAGTTATGAGAGTCCCACAAATGAACATTACATTTAGATAGATAGATAGATAGATAGATGATTATTATTACATAATTTTGTTAGAGAATACTCAATACAGGGCTGCCATTTTGGGAAACAGAGAACTCAATACATGGATGTCAGTTTGGGCTTCAACATTGTGATTTTGTGCCACATGAGTAAGAGAAAATAACACCTTTAAAATCTGTACACCGATCTCTCACTACCCCAACTAAGTCATAGAGTTGTGCGCATTTATTTAGATCCAATGGAGCTACATTCATCGTAAAGATGGCTGACATGCAAGTACGAAGGCTGAAGAGAAGACAGCTCTTTTCATAGTAATGTAAACTACCAAAGAGATGCCAGTAGCCAGTAAGATAAAAGGACAATGGTGTCTTATATCAGGTACACAGTACTTCTGGTTTACCACAGGGCAAGGTAAGGGCTCCTACATCATTCACTGTATAGTTTAATTTAGGAGAGATTTCTATCCATTTTCATGCACCTATTTCTTCCCCAGAAAATGCTACGAAAGATGGAAAATAATGGTTTGACTTTTGTGCCCCCTCTTCTGTGTTAGACTTCTATTCGTCTTCCTCTTAGCGAGTTGACCTTTTCTCTTAAAAATTTCAATCTGTATGCCTCATTGACATTTGCTGGACCATCTGCTGCTCGGTTTCCATTCTGCCTTCACGAATATTTTTATTTCTTTCCTGTAAATTGGTGCAGTCAAGGAAAATGTCTGCCGGTTGGTCCCAATAAAGCGACCCACCAGGACAGAGGTACACAACTTCTCTGGGATTTTAGACAAGTCACATCTTGCTCTTAGCTGTTTTTTTCAGAACCAAAAGAGTGGAACTTCAAATACAACTTTTCCATTTGCAGGCAATCTGTGAAGGCTTCACAAGAAATCTTAACAACAAGCTAAGGAGTTAGGCAACTTGGGATAAACTTTGGAGGCATTCTTTACTTTCATTCATTGTAGCAACGTGTCACTTATTCCCTTTGATTGTATTCAATACAGGATCAACTATGTGTTGAAATTAATGGTTGTCATAAGAGGATGATCTCAGAATCAGACATGGGAAAGGTATCAAAGATAATCTAGTATAAAAGTAGCCCACTGTGGCAAGTTTTATTGTTGGTATGTATCATCAAGTTGGCTTCTTCTTATGGTGGAACTATGCATGAGTCCGTCAAGGACACCAGTAATAGCCCTGTTTAAATCTTTCTGAATTCAGGACAATGGACAGAATCAGTCTATTGTGATATTCCTCTTTTCCTGTGGCTTCAGGTACGGCTCAAAAATCACATGAGAGACGCCTTGAGTACCATTTGTTTATTCGTTCAGTCACTTCCGACTCTTCGTGACCTCATGGACAAGCCCAGGATAGAGCTCCCTGTCAGCTGTGGTCACCTCCAGCTCCTTCAACGTGGCGTCAGTCCCTTCAAGGATACTATCCATACCATCCATCCACCTTGCCCTCTTCCTTTTTCCTTCCATTTTTCCCCAGCATCACTCTCTTCTCCAAGATTTCCTGTCTTATTATGTGGCCAAAATATTTCATATTTGCCTCTAATCTCCTTCCCTCCAGTGAGCAGTCGGGCTTTATTTCCTGGAGTATGGACTGGTTGGATCTTCTTGCAGTCCAAGGCACTCTCAGAATTTTCCTCCATCACCACAGTTCAAAAGTGTCTTATCTTCCTTTGCTCAGCTTTCCTTATCGTCCAGCTCTCGCATCCATAGGTTAACTGTTATGTATCTTTCTTATGTAAACCGCCCCGAGCCTTTGGGGGTGGCGGTCTAGAAATTGGAGAAATAAATAAATAAATACTACAGGAAATATAATTGCTTTGACTATGTGGATCTTCGTTGCCAGTGTGATGTCTCTACTCTTAACTATTTTATCAAGATTGGTCATTGCTCTCTTCCCAAGAAGTAAATGTCTTCTGATTTCCTGGCTGCAGTCTGTGTTTGCAGTCATCTTTTCACCTAGAAATGCAAAGTCTGTCATTGCCCCCACCTTTTCTCCCTCTATTTGCCAGTTCTCAATTGGTCTGGTTGCCATAATCTTGGTTTTTGTGATGTTTAACTGCAACCTAGCTTTTGCACTTTCTTCTTTCACCTTGGTTAGAAGGCTCCTCAGCTCCGCCTCGCTTTTGGCCATCAAAGTGGTATTATCTGCATATCTAAGGTTGTTAATGTTTCTTCCAGCAATTTTAACTCCAGCCTTGCATTTGTCAAGTCCTGCATGTCTCATGATATGTTCTGCATACAAGTTGAATAGGTTGGGTGAGAGTAGACAGCCCTGCCCAACCTTGAACCAGTCAGTTGTTCTGTGATCTGTTCTTACTGTTGCTACTTGGTCGTTATACAAATTCCTCAGGAGACAGGCAAGGTAACTTGGTATCCCCATACCACCAAGAACTTGCCACAATTTATTATGATCCACACAGTCAAATACTTTAGAATGGTCAATAAAACAGAATGGTCAATAAAACAGAAAACAGAAATAGATATTGGCAATTTGGTTTCTCATTCCTCTGCCTTTTCTAAACCCAGCTTGTACATCCGGCAACTCTCGCTGCATGTATTGCTGCAGTCTACCTTGCAGGATCTTGAGCATCACCTTACTGGCATGTGAAATAAGTGCCACTGTACGAAAGTTTGAGCGTTCTTTAGCATTTCCCTTTTTTGGTATGGAGATGTAAGCTGATCCCCCCCCCCCCACATCTGATGGCAATTCCTGTGTTTGTAATATTTGCTGGCATATAGCATGCATCACTTTGACAGTGTCATATTTCAAGATTTTAACAGTTCAGCTGGGGACCCACAGGTTGAGAACCACTGTCCTAGAGGGAAGCTCAGAAGAGATCCTAGATCTTGGGCATAGTTCACTACAGCACTTCAGCCTTCTGACTCTGATTACTGAATGAATTTCCCCTTTACTTCCCATGTTATTTTCACAATTGAAATGTGTTAGTGAGCTTGCATGGCTAAGGAAGAGCACACTGAGCCCATATTTGTAGGGGAAGATTCATTCACTTACATTGTGTCAGAACAAGATTCCCTAAATTTGTTAAATCTTTCTGAGGATTTCTACTTTTCCAACTTGATCGTATCTGCTCAAAAAACTAGTAAAAATAGACAACTATACTTTGCATCTAAGACAGACTTCAGGGAAACATGTGCAGAGACTTCCAACCTTATTTACAGTGTGAAGGATTGGAAGTATTTGGAATAAAAACACCAATTAAGCTTCAGAGACCAATTTTATTTTCTGCAAGATCAACATTGTTTTGGTCTTATCTTGTCCTAACCTTCTGCTTATCATTCTTCAAAACATTCGATTTTGTTTTACTACTGATTGAGCGGCAAGAACTGCGTGATTGAAGAGATAGCGAACTGCGATGGTGCAAGATAGTTTGGGGCACCTTGAAACAAGGCACTGTAAATGTTCCAAGCAGATTATCAGAGGCAGAGATGACGACGACCCAAAACAAATCTGATGGTGACTCCCAGGAAACTAGGATCAGAAAGTTCCCACATCACTAGTTCAGGGACTGAATTTGGAAGGGAATATCAGGAACATAGAATACTTTTCCCAAAGCAAAAGAAAACGCAAGTCATCGAGACAAACAGTGATGATGGGAAACATGGAAGGCAATAAGAAAAATGGAAGACATAGATGACGTAACTCAGTCAAGAAAGCAATATCCCCGAGTTGGAAGGACCTCTACAAGGCTCTTAATAACAACTGCACAGATCCTGCCTTAAACTAAGCTACAAATAACCCAAATAACTGACACCCCCACCCCTGTAACTTTAAACTAGAGGGAGAAACTCCAGACAACTGAGATCTGCAGCACTGTCAAGGTAGACAGGATAACGTGGTCAGTCTCATCCCTTCGGGAAAATAGTGGTTTATGGGTGAGGTTGGCTATTAAATCTTGAAGCACCCACTCAATCACACCACATATCTCCATCATTTGGAATGGCTCCATGGAAGTTAAGGTGCATTTGGGATGACATTTAGTGTCACAGGAGCCCCCAGTGGTGCAGCGGGTTAAACCGTTGAGTTGCTGAACTTGCTGACCAAAAGGTGGCTGGTTCAAATCCGGGTAGCGGGATGAGCTTCAGCTTCTACCAACTAGCAGTTCGAAAACAAACTATGTGAGTAGATCAATAGGCACCGCTTTGATGGGAAGGTAATGGTGCTCCATGCAGTCATGTTGGACATATGAGCATGTAGGTGTCTACTGACAACGCCGGTTCTTTGGTTTAGAAATGGAGATGAGCACCAACCCCCAGAGTCGGACATGACTAGACTTAATGTCAGGGGAAAACCTTTACCTTGCATTAGTGTCACATTCACAAATATGTAACTTAGCTAAACATGGAACAACTAGAGATCCATAACTCTAGGTTACAAATCAGTCGACTTCAAAGCAAGATGCCAGACAAGGCCTTTTAGCAGTCTCGCATTCACTGAGTCAATGTAGAATGAAAATGACCTGATGACACCAAACAGTAACAATAGTGTAGTATTCAAATGCAGAACACAGTACACTTGTAGAAAAAACAGAAACAAGTTCTAAGTGTACCTGCGCATATCTCTTCTCTCAAATAAATTATTGCCTTATTATAAATACATTGCTGGAATTCTAGAACAGCCAATATTTGCATAGCTTTAGCAGCTCCATAGCTAAGTGTACATATTAATTGCCCAATTCTTCACTCCTTCAACACACTGTTCTCCCAGCCGTAGGTGTGCCACGCTCTTGCTTCTTTTCTACCCGGTTCCCCCATCTTTACCCAGTCAGAACAAAACTATTTATGGATGCTCCAAGACCACAGAAGTAGTGGCGTGTCATTAATATTTTAATTGAAACCTATGAATATTCATAGCCTTTTGGCTTCTTTCGAGGAGACAGCATGATAACTAAATCATTCCAATATGCAAATACGATCCTGACATGACACCTTGTCTTCATCTACATTACAAAACTACCGCATTTTTAGCTCTTTCATTATTTATGTAATCCTTCTGGTTTATTTTCAGATTAACAAGAGCTCTTCAAGGCAGACAGCCTTTTCTAGGGTGGGGGCTGCATTATTACCAAGGATGTCATGAAGCCATACCTTTTCCTTAACACTGAGGATGGGAGCAGAAGTGGGGAGGAAACGTCTTACATTTTTATGTTTTCAAGTTAATTTCAACAGTATCTTAATACCTGATATTTACCACAGGCCCAGAGGGAGAATGTGTGCAGGCAAAAAGTTATTAAAGTTTTCATCATTTTCAGGCCCTGAGAAGGATTCAGTAACAGCAAAAATAGATTGCTTGGTGTGATGGATCGAAGTGCCAACTTCTTAAATTCTATATTACTTTGATTTGCTGCAATAACTAAATGCTAGGAAACGCAGCATACTCGCAGACACACACACACAGAGAAAGCACCTTGTATGGTTGAATGCATATGGTCATATGACTTTTTCCTCTACCTGCATATCCTGGAGTGAGTCATTAGCACCAGACTCAAAGGAAAACCATGTCCAATAGCTTGTCTGCTTTTTTTTCCTTTTTAAAAGAAATGTTACCCTCCACAACTACGTCTTTGTGGAACCCCAGAGAGAAATGGTCATCATCTATACACATCACAACACTGGCTCCTAAGAGTCCAAGAGTCATTCTCAATATGTGAGTTTTGATCAAATCTGTAATCATAGAGGGGAAATGAAAGAGAAAGACTATTTCTGCCATAGCTCGAAAACGATTAAACCCAGACACCAAAAATTTGGCACAGATATTAAGAGGACCCTAGGGGTGTGTGCATTGTAGTGGGGTTTTGTAAAAAAAATGGAATAGGTTGATTAGTTTTAATTGAAATCCGTCAGTATCTTACAACAACTGATTGAGTAGCTGGGTGGTAGACACCATGCTTTGGGGAAATAAAAGATCAGAGGAAAGGAGTAGACTTCTCAAGAGTTAGGTTTGCATCAAGAGTAGAAAAACTTGAGGTTTGGTCCAAATGCAGTTAGATTGAAGTGGGGATAAGATCACTCCTGAAATAACACAGTTCCTATCTACTGCATATCCTAGCTTGCCATTTCCAACCACTGCCTTTCAATTAGTAATAACTATAACAGGGGCTGGCAAAGTATGATTCCAGGGCCTATCAAGGTTGTTTTGGAAGTCCTTGAGTGTTGTACTCCAGAGGAGGAACACCCATGACCTTAAACACCATGCCACAGGGGTGCCCACACTTTATCAGCATGCGAGCTACTTATAATAAAACCAAGTCAGAAAGATCTACCTACCTTCTCAAGGCTGGAGAGGGGAGGGGTGGGGCTTGGCTCAGCCTGACTCCGCCCCCCTCTGACTTTGGAGCTCCCAGCAGCTTCTCCAGGCTTGAGAATGGCAATGCCAAACCAGCCTTGTGCTAGCTATGCCACCACTGGCTTGGCATTGCCATCCTCAAGCCTGGAGAAGCTGCTGGTATTGCGGAAGCCAGAGGGGGGCCGAGCCAGGCCACGCCAAGCCCCGCCCCCTCTGGCTTTGGAGCTCCCAGCAGCTTCTCCAGGCTTGAGGATGGCAATGCCAAACCAGCCTTGTGCTAGCTATGCCACCACTGGCTTGGCATTGCCATCCTCAAGCCTGGAGAAGCTGCTGGGAGTGCCGAAGCTGAGGGAGGGGGTGGGGCTTGGTGCAGCCTGGCTCCGCCCCCATCTGAGAAGTGCCCCATCCGGCTGGGATCGACCTCCTTCGGTCCCGGGATTGACTGGTCGATCATGATCCACTTCCTGGGCAGCCCTGCCATACCAGCTTGGTATAATCAGCAAGTGGTTTATTGAAGAATATATGTAAGCAAAGCGATAAAATGATAAAAACAGTATAGTTCAAATATAACAGATTGACCATGAGCTGCAAAGATCCAAAGTTATAAGGTCCATAGAACAAGGCAGCATGAAAATCTAATACACAGATCAAGAGCCTGGCAAAACTTGGAACATGAAACTAGGAACACTTGGAAACAAGACCGTCATGAAATTCCAACTAGACTGAGGCAGTTCTTTCCCTTGTATCAATATAAAGCTTTTAACTACTACAACAACAAAAATATAAACCTTTTCCTGACCCCAGAACCAAAAGGAAAACATTTCGCTTGCCCTCACAACCAGAAAAGGATTTATTATCTCTCTTTTCCTACAAATGAATTGACCTTCGTTGCGCCTGATAACTTTGTCTTTGTTTACAAAAGTCTTGTTTTCTATCTTCACTCTCACTAAATTCTGCACTTGACAAATCATCTTCAAAAGACATTGTTTCTCAGACAAATACTGTTGAAAGCCTCTCCCAGGAATGTGACCTTGTGAATCTGCAGGAGAAACACTCCGTTCATGAGACCAGGGGCGGACTAAGGTAATTTAAAATGGTAAGCGAACATTATTTTGGCGCCCCCTCGCTCTCCGGCCTCGTGGAGCGTGCGCATGCACGTCGGGCGCGCATGCGCTGGGCCAGGTAGTTCTGCGCGTGCGCCATTACTGCGGAGAGACTCCAGATGGATCGAGATACCAATCGCCCTAAGTGAGGCTGAAAAGGAGGAACTTTTTGCAGCCGGGACGGAGGTTTTTGGGCGATTGGCGTCTCAGTCCAGCTGGAGTCCCTTTGCAGCAATGGCACATGCGTGGAACCTGACAGCCAGAAGCGCCCCTGACTACGTGGCGCCCTAAGTGGGTGTTTACTTTGCCTAATGGTAAATCCGCCCCTGCGGACACTTCGGGCCTCTCGCTTGGGAAAACCCTCATCCCCAATACCAACAGACCCAGACCCAGAAAAATCTTCAACAGACCCAGACCCACAGTCAGGCTGAACTACAGCACTGAGCAAGTAAGACATCCCAAATATCCTTCTCAGATCAAACAAACACACCAAAAAAGGAATGGTAGAATTGGTAGCAGGCAAAAGTCAGAATTACTTTGTCTTTTAGACTACAATCCAATCACTCAGGAATAAGTGATACTTATTTCTGAGAAGACAACCATAGGTTGCACTATTAATTGCATTTTTAAGAAAATGATAACTTAATGCCAAAGAAAAGAAGCTGGAAAGATAGAGAAAAGAGTGAGGAGGGTGGAAAGGCGAAATACGCACTGAAATCTAGAAAGAGAAAGTTTACAAAGAATGAATAGGAGTATAAGAATGGGAGAGAGAAGAGAAAAAAAGAGACAAACTTTTGGATGTTTTGTTTATTTTTTTGGAGAGGCAGAAACCCCTGCTGGAAAACTCAACTACAGTAGATCCTTGTAATGAATAGAAACTTGGTCAATGAACTTTTGTGTAAATTGCAATGTCTTAATGAATCTACACTTAAATTTTGATAGTATAGAGCCTCATTTCTCAACCTGGGGGTTGGGACCCTGGGGGGGGGGGGGAGTCATGAGGCGGTTTTCATAGGGGTTGCCAAAGACCATTAGAAAACACAGTATTTTTTGTTGGTCATGGGAATTGTGTGTGGCAAGTTTGGCCCAATTCTACTGTTGGTGAGGTTCAGAAGGCTCTTTGATTGTAGGTGAACTGTAAATCCCAGCAACTGCAACTCCCAAATGTCAAGGTCTATTTTCCCCAAACTCCACCAGTGTTCACATTTGGGCACACTGAATATACCCATGCCAAGTTTGATTCAGATCCATCATTGTTTGGGTCCACAGTGCTCTCTGGATGTAGGTGAACTACAACTCTAAAACTCAAGGTCAATGCCCACCAAACTCCTCAAGTATTTGCTGTTGGTCATGGGAGTCCTGTGTGCCAAGTTTGGTTCAATTCCATCGTTGGTAGAGTTCAGAATGCTCTTTTATTGGAGGTGAACTATAAATCCCAGCAACTACAACTCCCAAATTACAAAATCAACACACACACCCCAACCCCACCAGTATTCAAATTTGGACGTGTCGGGTATTTGTGCCAAATTTGGTCCAGTGAATGAAAATACACCCTGCATATCTAATATTTACATTGTGATTCATAACAGTAGCAAAATTACAGTTATGAAGTAGCAACAAAAATAATGTAATGGTTGACGGTCACCACAACACGAGGAACTGTTTTAATCTCGAACATGGTTCATAGGGGCATTAGGAAGGTTGAGAACCACTGGTCTTCTAGATGCCACACTGTGTCTATTTTCCAAGAAAGCAGCCAGTGAATTAGGCTTTGGAGCCAGTCTAACTGGCACAGCTTCTGCTGTATTGTGACCAACTCTCTATCTTAATCTGTTTCAAAAATGGTCCATTAATTTCATGCACAGTATCTCTGGGTTTCAAAGGAAGAGGTGAGCATCAACTGCACAAAGGGTGTAATGCATTTTCCAATAACCCTAAAAAGCATAATGGGCTTTGAATGGTCTTGCCAAAATGGCAAGCCTGCCTCCCTACTGTCCCAAAAACCTAGCTCCAGACCATATGTGCAAAAAAATTGGGGGCAGAGGCGGGAGAAAGAAAATAATGCCATTAACACTTCTACAAGAGCAGTTGGCATTTGCTCTATGCCAGTCTGTACTAACATATTGATACTTTCTTTAAGGAAGGAAGGGGGAGACCAAGGAAATAAATGATAATTCACTGGAAAACACCAAAAGGATAAATAAATTACACAGAGAGACAAAACCCAGCACCAAATGGAGCTTGTCAGAAGGTTTGGGGGAGGAATCGCGATGTGGAGAGTTCCCCCTTTCCATACACCTCCTCAACTGACAATGTTGGCAAAGCTTGGCACTCCGAAGCATAAGGAGCATCCAGAGGTCCCGAACATTTTAAACATTCAGTGTGACCATCTGTCACTGACAGAGTCTCCGAACAGAACGAGCAATTATGGAAGCCCCTTTCAGATGGAAGCCGTCAACCACAGCCGGCCTGGCTGCCAGGAGGCATCAGGCCAAAGCATATGAAAGCAGATGGGTCTTCGGGGAGTAGGGATCAGCTCACCTGAGCAGGTGAATAAGGAAGAGACAACGAGGGACTATCACCCCCCCCCCCCCCCAACAGTTCCCTTGAAGGAGGGTGAGGGGATTCTGTCATTTTGTGATGCAGGCAACAAAAGGATGCCATTTCTTTGACTTCTATATTTAAGGCTTTTGGAGAAGATATGGCTGAGGAAGGGGAAAGTGGGAGGGAAAAAGCACTGTCAAAAGATGTCAGCCAACATTCCTGCTGTTCAGGACAGAGAAACAGAAGGCAAAGCTTGGATCGACCATCCATTTCAGGTAAGAAGAGATAGAAGTGCATTTATCTTGCTGTTAATTACTAGCTAAAGGCCCATCAGCATTGGCAGGCACGGGCAGGCGGTTCCCGTTTTTTGTCCAATTCCTCTTTTTTGTGACTTCACAGGACTGCATTCCCTTTCCAAAGCCAGCTTTCTTACTGATTTGGACTATAATGTCCAGAATTTCTTGCCCAGTTCAATATATATTGTGTGTGTGTGTGTGTGTGTACACACACACACATACACACACAATATTTATATGCCACACTTCTCATCCTGAAAGAGACTCAGAGTAGCTTACAAGTTATATGTACATACAATATATTATATTATTAGCATAGCACAATATTAGTATTATATATTACTATATTGTACAATACCACTATACTGCAATATTATTAGTAATATTACATTTAATATAAAATATAATTATTATATTATTATATTGTATTATTATTAGTATTGTATTGTATTACAATATTATGATCGATATTACATGTACATACAATATATTATAATATTAGCACAGCACAATATTAGTATTATATATTACTATACTGTTCCTGCGGGGGAGAGGCTCCCAACTGGTGACCCAGGAGACATGGTGGAACTGTCTTCCTGACTCCCCTAAATTATTCCTAAATATCAGTTAAAACAGGAGAATTCAACTCAATACAGAGAGGGGAAGTTCATTCACATTTATATACATTTAGCGTGACCTCTAAATTATCTTATAACCATGATTAGAGAGGACCCTGATTTATTTATTCATTTATTTACTCTATTTATACCCCGCCTTTATCTGCCCCGAAGGGGACTCAAGGCGGCTTACAGAGAGGCAATTACTCAATGCCTTAAAACACATACAATTCCAAAAAAATTAAAATTGATTGAAATTAAAAACATATTAAACATTTAAAAATATTCCATTCTCTATTAAAATCACACCATCCATTGTCATAGTCCAAGCCATTCCATATTCATTCCATATACTGTAGCTCTGTTCATTCTACTGCACTGCTCTCCATAGGCCTGATCCCACAGTTAAGTTTTTACCTTTCTACTGAAGGCTAGAAGGGAGGGGGCTGATCTAATGTCACTGGGGAAGCAGTTCCATAGGTGAGGGGGCCACCACTGAGAAGGCCCTGTCTCTTGTTCCCACTAGTCATGCCTGCAAAGGAGGTGGGACTGAGAGCAGTGCCTCCCCGGACAATCTTAATCTATGAGATGGTTCATAGGGGGAGATACATTCAGATAGGTAAGCTGGGCCAGACCCGTTAGGGCTTTATTGGCCAAAGCCAGCACTTTGAATTGTGCTTGGTAGCAGACTGGCAGCTAGTGGAGCTGGCATAACAGGAGGGTTGTGTGTTCCCTGTACGCCGTTCCAGTGAGCAATCTGGCTGCTGCCCATAGACAATTTGAAGCTTCTAAACAGTCTTCAAAGGCAACCCGACATACAGCACATCGCAGTAATCTACTCGGGATGTAGCCAAGTAGCTGGCACACAAGTTTTAATTGTGCAAATAATCCCCTGGCCACCGCTGAAAACCTGAGGTTCCGGGCTCAGCAATGAGTGCAAGTTGTGAACCTGTGTCTTCAATATCTATATGCGTCATTCCCAGATTGTTCATATCAAATATATGGGCAATTTCTGATATTTGTATGGCTCCATTTAGTAAAATAGTAAGAGTAGAGACATCCATCACACTGGCAACGAAAATCCGCATAGTTAAAGCAATGGTTTTCCCCGTAGTCACCTATGGATGTGAGAGCTGGACCATAAGGAAGACTGAGCGAAGGAAGATAGATGCTTTTGAATTGTGGTGTTGAAGGAAAATTCTTGGACTGGAAGATTATCCAACCAGTCCATACTTCAGGAAATAAAGTCTGACTGCTCATTGAGGGAAGGATATTAGAGGCAACGATGAAGTCCTTTGGCCACATCATGAGAAGACAGGAAAGCTTAGAGAAGACAATTATGCTGGGGGAAATGGAAGGAAAAAGGAAGAGGGGCTGATCAAGGGCAAGATGGATGGATGGCATCCTTGAAGTGACTGGCTTGAGCTTGGGGATGGTGACGGCCGACAGGGAGCTCTGGCGTGGGTTGGTTCATCAGGTCACGAAGAGTCGGAAGCGACTGAACGAATTAACAACAACATTTAGCAAAATAGATGACTACCAGGTTCAGAGGAAAGCCGGGACTTGGAAACTAGTAAGCCAAATAGGAAGAAAAATAAAGGCTTACTTTTTAAATTTCCCTTTCTTGCTCTATATGAGCTGCAACTTTCAAACAAAAGCATGGCACTGATCAAAATATATCTTTGTACATAAGCACGACAGCATTTAGTGCATATTTGGCTGTGATAAATCTTTCAAATTCCCATTTCTCATGGAATACAAAATGCATTTTCTGCAGTCTCTTCTGAGCTTGGAAAATGGAAAATACATTACTGAAAAGGGTCTCCACCCCTGGAGTGAGTGATAAGAGTCCAGCACATTGAAGAAGATGAGGACACAGTGACATAAAAGGGCCCTTTGAAGCCTTCTTGGAAAACAGGATACATTTAGCCAGGACTGTTGTGTGGAGTGGAATTCCTTCTCTACTATGAGCATCCCTTACAAGGCCTTCGCTGCTCAAACGGAAAAGCTCAAGACAAGTGTCAGCATCTGATGGAGTGAGCAAGTGTGTGTCGTGGGTGCAGAAGACATCTATGGAAAGTTTGCCTTGAAACCCAACTTCTGCTCTCAGAGGAAAGTAGAGGCAGTACCCCAAGATACAAACAAGATTGGTTCTACTGGTTTGTTCAGAACAGGTACATTTTCAAGTGTAACTCCAGCCAAATACACATACACACACATTTTTGATAGCATAGGTAAGAGTTAACATCCCTGTGGTGTTTTTCTATCTATGTCCCTGTTCAGAAGATTTTACCTCACTTCCTGTCCCTGTAATAGTTCAATTTTGAAGCATAGTTGGTGAGGACGAGAGAGAGAGAAAGAGAGGGGGGGTGAACCTTCTCGGTGGTGAACCCCCTGTTCTGAAACTCCCGCCCCAGGGAGATTAGACTAGCACCCATCCAGTCCATCTTCCACAAAGAGCTAAAAACATGGACGTTCTGCTGTGCTTTTGACTAGACAATTCCCCAGATAATCTTCGCCCCAATCAGGACCCAAAATCTCATCATTGCACTTCACTACTGTTCCGTACCCAAAGTTATAATGCTCCATCTTATATTGCCCTCTATCCACAATTTATCCATCAGCCCTATCCACACAATTGATTTGCACCAGCCTACCCACTCGTACCCAGAAACTGACTATTATTGCAGGTTCATTGGTTGTTGGTTTGATGGTTGCTCTTATATGCAGTTACAATGTTGTAGTTTTATTCTTTTTATGCTGTTCTTTATGTATTTTAATGTGTTTGATCGGGCCCGTCCCCATGTAAGCCGCTCCGAGTCCCTCCAGGGAGATGGAGGCGGGGTACAAAACTAAAGTTATTATTATTTGAAACATAACAAGAGTAGTACACAGCAAACAAGATCACTATGCTGGCTGTTGTATTGGATCACACGTCGGACACTTCCCAAGTGTCTAGGACTGTGTGATGTATCGGCAAATAATGCGTGCAGATCCCAGAAGGGTGGCCTTTTGCAGCTGACAGATCATAATTTTGTCAGTGCCGATTGTGTTTAAGTGCAGGCCAAGGTCTTTAGGCACTGCACCCAGTGTCCTGATCACCACTGGGACTACCTTTACTGGCTTGTGCCAGAGTCTTTGCAGTTCCATCTTTAAATCTTAGTATCGTGTCAGCTTTTCCAATTGTTTCTCTTCAATCCTGCTGTCGCCTGGTTTCATTATAGACATCTTGGAAGAATGCATTTGGCCAGAGGCAGATAACATGTACACCAATAATGTAAAGGGAGAAGGAGCTGCAGCATTGTGCTGATTTTACAGCAGGCCGGGCCCCTTTGGAATTGGCTAGCTAATTATTTCTTGACTCTGCAAAGACCGAGCTCATGTTTAGACAGCTAAAGAGTTAAATAATTCTCATCCAAATGATTGCTCACTGGTCTTGAAAGTAGCTGGATCCAAAGAGCAGAGAAAGAGAGAGTTATAATGAGACACAGTGAAAGGGGAAGAAGAGAGGAAGAGAGGAGAAAAGGGAAAACCAGCATGTGGTATAAGAATAGCTTTGATGAATGAGCAAACCCGGCATTAATGAGAGCTTATAATTTAATATTTCTTGAAAATGTCAGTAGTTAGGAATGCATGGAACATCTCCTTAGCCAAGTGGAACATGGCAAATGTTCACGACATTACGTTGCATTACATGATCTTTTAAAGCTCAGTCTCTTTTTCAAGGGGCTCAAGAATACGTGGCTCTTTCCCATCCTACCTCCCCATTGGTCAAAGCCATACATTCCTTATCCTCATAGCAATCCACTGTGATAGGTCAGTGAGACAGAGTGATTGGCTAGGATTACTAGGTGAATTCAGGTACATGGCTCCTACATCCTTAACAACCGGGCAGAGGAGGAGGTTTCAATAGGTGTCACTTGTCACATAAGCTTCACCTGTTGAAATAACCTCTTCTACACCACCACTGAAAGCACCAAAGCCCCTTATTTCACTGGGCAAACCTATCATTGGCCCACAATCTTCTAAGGAACTTCTTAGCTCCCAGAACTGTGCTAATGCTGGACTACAAGGAGTTTCTGGGTGTTGTAATGGGTTTCATGAGGCCAATAGACTGTAGCTGAATTCTAATGGAGACCCAAGTGATCTTTGGGCCTGAGAATTGGGTAAACACAGCCTATCCTGAATAGGGCTGCACTCACCCTGAAAGCGCTTGGGAGTACTTCTAGTTCCAATCCTATCATTAGAGGCCTAAATAGACCCTGTGGATGAGAATGTTTCAACTTTTCTGGACATAGATAACCTACCCAGAGTAGTTCATACACTGACAGCTTCCTGCTCAGACTACTGTAATATTTTCCACGTGGAGCTGTCCTTGTAGGAAACTTAGAAGTGAAAAATGCAGCAGCTTGACTATTGATTAGAGTATCTTATGATATTAGAGTATCCTATGACAATGTTTTTATTGCTTTGTACAGTTTTTATATTATATGCTAAATGTTTTAATAGTATTTTATGATTATTTTAATTGTTTTATAATTGTTGGGGCATCGAATTGTTGCCGACTGTGAACCGGGCTGAGAAAGGTAGTATACAAACATGGTAAATAAATAAATAAATCTTATAGACAGCATAAGAGCAGTGGGTTAAACCACTGAGCTGCTGAACTTGTTGACTGAAAGGTCGCAGGTTTGAATCTGGGGAGCGGCATGAGCTCCTGCTGTTAGCCCCAGCTTCTGCCAATCTAGCAGTTTGAAAACATGCAAATGTGAGTAGATCAATAGGTACCACTCCGGCGGGAAGGTAACGGTGCTCCATGCAGTCATACCACATGACCTTGGAGGTGACTACAGATAATGCCAGTTCTTCAGCTTAGAAATGGAAATGAGCCCCAACCCCTAGAGTTGGACACAACTGGACTTAATGTCAGGGGAATTCCTTTACCGTTACTATAGACAGCATGTAATACTAAAAATAATTGTACTGGCTGCCAATATGTTTCCAAACTGAATTCAAGGCAACAGTTGAAGACCTAAAGGGCTCTGGACCTAGAAGGGCCTCTCACCATATGTGTCTTCTTTGTTGGGCAGCAAGGAAAGTCAATAAAGTATGTTCAAGGGCCTTCTTAGCCATGGCACCACAATTATGATATGCCTTTCCCTTGGAGACCCAACTCACTTCAACATTCATTTCAATTAGGTAGAAACTTAAAACTTGGCTATTCATCCAAGCCACTGGACCTCATCATTAATTCACCCCAAATACTGTTGTATATGGTTGGTTTGGGGGTTTTAAAAAAATCAAATCTAAATTTTGTTGATTTATTTGTATTGTTCTAAATGGTTCAACTTGTTTTAATGTCATCTACAAGTCATCCGAATACCTTTCAATATAGGGGCATTCATCTTCTAATAAATACGTAAATGAATTCAATTTTAGGAAATTGTGTGTGTGTGTGTACATGCCTTCAAGTCACCTACTGATTTATAGTATTATCATGATTTTCATAGGCATTGTGGTTCTTCCTCTGAAATATAGCCTAACATGCTAACCTCACCACTGTATGCTCTATCTCTCCTTCACACGGACCCACCCTATCATGCTCGACTGATTTTCCATGGCCTCCTTTTCTGGAAGAAAGACCCCCACCGCCTCAAATAAAGGGCTTTCTGCGTGTGTCCCCAGAATCAATCTCAATCATGGCCTCTCCCAGCAGACCAGCACGCGTCGCTAATGAGTCTCTCTATTATTAAAATTAATTAGGGAGGTATTTGCTTTGGCCACAGGGGGCTAGCAAAGCAACAAAATATGAAGACTTGGGAAATGAAAGTTAAAAGCTTGTATTAAGTGGCAGGAAGATTAAAGAGCAGCTTCCCTCTGTATTGCTGAATCCACCCAAGTAATAGAGGCTGGGGAGTAATCAGAAAATGACATTTATGCCATTTCCAACTAAAAAGCAATGGGGCTCTGAGACCCTTTGGCTCCCTTTGCCTGCCAGGGCTAAGAGCATTCAAGTTCTGAATTAGAGCAATA
Organism: Anolis apletophallus; assembly: GCA_030556195.1. NCBI lineage: Eukaryota > Metazoa > Chordata > Lepidosauria > Squamata > Anolidae > Anolis > Anolis apletophallus. The sequence goes on along the minus strand of JARBWK010000009.1, from coordinate 133,637,411 downwards.
CACAATGCTATAGTCACACTGTTAGAAAAGCATGAAACCACTCCACGTTTATGTAGGAACCTTGAGCTATCTAGGACAGTATTATCAACTCTGATTCACAGTCCTTGTTTGGCATCTTTTAGGAAGGATTGTTTTCAAGGCCTACCAGAAGATCCTGGGCTTTAGCACAGTGGGCTAAATTGCCAGCTACAGAAAAACTTGCCGATCAAGAGGTCAATGGTTCAAGCCAGATTGGGGTGAGTACCCACTGTCAGCCCCAGTTTCCACTCACCTAGCAGTTCGAAAACAGCAATGTGAGTAGATAAATAGGTACCGCTTTGGCAGGGAGGTAATAAAAGGCACCCGTGCAGACATGCCGGTGATTCGATCGGGAGAGCATCTAAGCAGAACAAAGCTTCTTGGCAAGAAAGATGGAGTGACAGCACCTCCCTGTAGCTGGAGTCAAGAACAGCCTCCAGATGCCGGAGATGGAAAAGATGGGAAGCCTTTTACCTCTGTTTACATATACTGTTTATATACTGTCTGTTAATTGTATAATAACATCCGTCCACACTCAGCACTTATTCTCTCAGCCATTATACTGTTTTTTAAAATGTGTAATATGATTACAACGTTTCTCTGATGTCACAGTTGATTTTATTTTGTCTTTGTTATTTTATTGTGTGTTTTAATCTGTATTTCATTGAGCCTGCCCCTTGTAAACCGACCCGAGTCCCTTCGGGGAGATGGCAATGGGGTACAAAAATAAAATTATTATTATATTATAGGGCGGAATAAAAATAAAATATATTATATTATTATCTCTAGTTTTTCTTGGTGGTTACCTTCCAAAATAAGGCAATATTATATACATGGTGCAGAGCACATCACTCATTAGTTACGTACAACAGCTTCACTGACTACAGGCCTGTTTCCAGGGAACAATTCAAACTCCTGGTAACAAATATAAAGCCCTAAAAATGTGATTTCCAATATTTCATCCTCCAGGTGTTTTGAACTTGGCCTCTCAGAATTCCTGAGAGTTGGCAAGCTAGCTGAGGATAGTAGAAGTGACGTCCCAAACACATGGAGGCCAAAGATTGGAAACTACTCTTCTAGAAGACTTCAGACAATATAACTGCTGTGCCTTTAGAAGGGACCTCCTTCCTAGTCAGCCACCATCTGAGTATCATGGCCAGCTACCCAATTCTTTCTTGACTTCCATCAGCAAGCAATACCACAATATTCAGCCAGGCATTTGGCATCGAAGTTGATGTCATTGCTGAGTGCTTTTTAATTAGGTGGTGCCCTCCCTCCCTCCCTTCCTGAGGTATTTTCATTGTGCTATCTAATTTAGTTTCATAAGTTAAATGTGAACCTTGTCTACTATCCTTGAGCCGCCATACACCATAATGTTAGTAGAAAGTTGGTAAATAAATTAAATAAAGAATACATGCAGATTATACTTTCTGTCCTGTCAGAGAAAACTCCAAGATCTCAGGTGAAGCTCGGCATGTATGGATGGAATGGTAATATAAAGGAGAACTGCTAGGTAATGGAAAATGTTTGGGGATGACTTTGTCATCAAATAAGAGACTTCCAAGATTCCTGGCTGCCATCTGCCTGGCTCAGATCTTGCAAACTCAGAGCAGGAGTGATGTCTTACTCTTTTCCTGCTGCCTTCCATTTTACCAAGCATTATGATATTTTCCAGTGAGCTGTCTCACCTCATGGTATGTCCAAAAGTATGGCAGTCTCATAGTAACCCTATGACAGTCTCAGCTTAAGCATCTTTTTTTTGTTATAAAGTGTGTATTTTACAGAAGATTCATATTATTCAATACAATCTATCATACTTTAAATTTTGGCATCTACTGTTATTTTCTGCTTATACATATTGTAATGACGCTCCAACTTCGGTAAGGATCACGCGTAGATAGAAGCACGGTCCAACACGATTTTATTGCAGGTACAACACTTGTAAAGCTAAAGCACCGTCCCGCCACCCAAACACACCTTTTATACCCAAACCCCCCTCCCCTTGCCCATGCAATGTCCAGGCAGGGTTGCACCATATCCGGGTGATTCAGCAAGTCCCATAGTCCAAAGGGATGTGACCTCATTAGCCTCTGAGTCAGCATTAACAGTTCATTGTCCAATGTCCAAGTCCAGAAGAGGTTACCTCACTTCCCCTGGAGGCACCTGGAAGTTACATCACTCCCAGACTGACTCAGCATGTCCTTCAGTAACTAGGGCAAAGGTCCCAGAGAACTGGGACAAAGGTCAGCCACCTCATGGCAGGCTGGAAACCTGAACTTCTTCCAAGCTCAGATTTCCCAGATCTGACATAACGTCCTTCTCCACCACGTCCTCCCCCTGTAGAAACAAAACACCATTCAGTCTTTGGGTGGAAGGGGCCCCATATACCTTTTCAACAAACTACAGTGGAATGTAGGATGAACCTTGCCTAAACTCTTTGGCAAAAGGAGTGTATAAGAGACTTTATTGGCTGCCTTTTCCACTCTGAAAGGTCCAATATACTTCGGACTTAACTTCTTAGATGGGCACCCCAACTTCAAATTCTGTGTGGATAACCATACCAGATCACCCTCTACATACTCCTCCCCTTCCTGTCTCTGCCGATCCCCAAACAGCTTGTACGCCCGTTGCGCCTTCCCCAAAGCTTCGGTTACTTCCCTCCAATCGTCCTGTGCTCGCATCCTCCACTCACTCTTCTCCTCCCCACCAAACTCTAATAATTGGGGCAAAGGAGCCACATCCTGGCCGTAAACTATCTCGAAAGGGGACTTTCCCGTGGAAGAATGCACGGAGCTATTATATGCCATTTCAGCATAAGGCAACAAGTCTGACCAGTTATTCTGCTCCTTATTACTAAATATCCGCAGATATCCTCCTAGTGATTTTTGCGCTCTTTCCACGCCCCCATTGCAGCAAGGATGATAAGCGGTCGTAAGTTTCCTTTGAGCCCCCAGCACCTCTAAAAACCTCTCCCAAAACCGGGCAGTAAACTGAACCCCTCGATCGCTGAGAACCTGTTCCGGGCATCCGTGCAACCGATACACATGCTGCACATATAACTCAGCCAACCTCTCTGCCGATGGTAACCCTTTCAAAGGGACAAAATGGGCCTGTTTCAAAAATAAATCCAGCACCGTCCAAATATATCTGTACCCCGACTAGATGGCAACTCCCCACGAAATCCCGTACTGACATGCGTCCACGGCCGCACTGGGGAGGCCACCACTTGGATCAACCCTCGAGGTCTAGCAGCAGGATCCTTATTTCTAGCACAATCCTCACAATGCTCCACATACTCCTTCACCTCCGCTCTCATACCTGGCCACCAATACCGTTTCTTTATAGCCAAAAGCGTTTTCGTCACTCCCCAATGACCAGCAGACTTATGATCGTGATTAAGCTGCAAAACCTTCCTCCGCACACCTCGAGGAACATACACCTTATTCCCCATAACCCATAAACCATTCAACATCTTGCATTCACCCCTATGATCTTGCAACCACGCATCACCTTCGTAACCCTTCTGTAACTCCAAACACCACTCATCTATCACTCCTTCCTCCTTTTTCACCTTCCTCTTTACCTGAGACCTTGTCTGAACTGCTAATCCCCAATGCTCTCTTGTAAACACCTCCTCCGCTTTCTCCAAACAATTTTCCCCCACATCAGGATACCGGGACAATGCATCTGCCACTACATTCTCACTTCCTTTTATGTGCTGCAATGAAAAGTTAAACCGGGCAAAGTACTGAGCCCATCTCACCAATTTGGGAGATAGCTTCTGAGGGTTCTTCAAGTACTGGAGATTCTGGTGATCTGTTAAAACCACAAAAGGAAAAGCCGCCCCCTCCAGAAACTGACGCCACGTTTGCAAAGCACACCTCACAGCAAAAGCCTCTTTTTCCCAAACGGGCCACTTCCTTTCCAGCTCTCCAAACTCCTTTGAGAAATATGCACACGGTCTCAAATTTCCCTATTCATCCTTCTGCATCAGCGCCCCTCCATATGCCCAAGCGGAAGCATCACATTGTACCACAAAAGTCTTATATACATCTGGATGCACTAGTAGAGGACCTTGGGTAAAAGCTCTCTTTAATCTATCAAACGCTTCTTGACACTCCTTAGTCCAACTTAATTTAGCCCCCCGGGGACTTGGTCTTCTTTGACTCCCCTTCCCCTTAGTCTTTAACAACTCCGTAAGTGGGAGAGTTATAGCTGAGAACCCAGGTATAAAGGTACGATAAAAATTTGCCAGTCCCAAGAACGCCTGCAATTGCCTCCGGGTTTGCGGAGCCTCCCAGCTCAACACATCCTCTACTTTAGCCGGATCCATGGCCACTCCATTCTCACTAATCCGATACCCCAAAAAATCAATCTGACTCTTCCCAAACTCACACTTACTTAACTTCACATACAAACTAGCCTGTCTTAATCTCTCTAACACCTCTCGAACCAACTGAACATGCTCTTCTCTAGTACGCGTCACAATCACTATATCATCCAAATACACAAAAACTCCCCTATATAAAAGGGGGTTTTAGTAGGGGTGTAGCACCTCATTTATAAGCTGCATGAAAATACCTGAGCTCCGGCCAAACCGAATGGCATCACGGTCCATTCGTACAGCCCGAGAGGGCAAGAGAAAGCAGTCTTCCATTGATCACTTTTTTCACCCGCACCATATGGAACGCATCTATCAAGTCCAATTTGGTGAAAAATCTACCGCCCCCTAGCTGGCCCAATAAGTCCTTAATCAAGGGCAAGGGATAACAATTCGTAGTGCTAATAGCGTTCAACCCCCGATAATCGATGCATAATCGCAACCTCCCATCCTTTTTCTCCCGAAACAAAACTGGTGCTGCAATAGGAGACTCAGACCTTTGAATAAACCCCTTCTCTAAATACCCATCAATCTGCTCCCTCAGAGCCACCTTCTCCTGCACAGTCATGGCATATATTTTCGGTTTAGGCATGATAGCCCCCTCTTTAACCTCTATACTACACTGTACATTTCGGAAAGGGGGAAGACTTTGGGCCAATATAGGGTTAAACACATCTGCATAATCCCAATATTCCACAGGCACCCCCTGTACCTCGTCCAGAACCTCTTTCCCCACATTAGGCTCACATTGCACCTTCCCAGACTTCCAATCAATTTTGGGATTGACTTGCTCTAACCAAGGCAGTCCTAATACCACCTCATGTCCTTTAATGGGGGCCACTACAAAATCAATACCCCCCTCCCAAGGTCCCACCCGACCTTTTAAATCTTTAGTGCCCAAAGAAAACGGCCCACCCTTAATAGATGACCCGTCTAACTGAGTAAAAGTAACAGATGTATCCAAAGTTTTCATGCCCCCCCCCCCAATCATCTACTAACTTAGGGGACATGATATTCTCCGAACACCCACAGTCAACCAATGCTATTTCTCAATAATTTCCTTCCCTTTAAATAAACCCAGGGTGCATTGTACACTTGGGGACTCACCCCAACACTTTTCGAATCAGTATTGTCCACAAAAGCCGCCTAGCAGATGCTACTTTAGATGGATCCGAACGGATAGGATCCTGCACTGGCTTCTGCCGGCACTGGGACGCAAAATGGCCCGGCTGGGAACAGATGAAACAAAGGCCACGTCCCATCATTGGTTTCTTCATAGCACTGGCTCTGCTATCACCGCCGCCACGACGAGCCTCTCCTCCCCGGAATCGGCCCTCAGCAAAACCGCGTCCCGACACCCTGGATCTCGTCGACTGGAACCGTCGTCACTGCACTTGGGCTAAGATCCCCTCCACGCTGCCAGCCAACTGGATCCAACCATCAACGTCACCTGGATCTCCGCGATGCAGACACCACTCTAAAATCTCCTTCCGCAGGCCATCTTTAAATAGTTCAAGCAATGTTGCCTGGGACCATTCTGCAACTTTTCCGGCCAATCCCATAAATTCCTCTGCATATTCAGTGACCGAACGGGATCCCTGGGATAGACTTCGCAGCGCTTCTTTCGCTTTTATCCTCTCCAGAGGATCACGGAAGCGGTTTCTGATAGCTTGCAAGAAGGCCCGGACCGATGTTAAACATGGATCTCTCCGGTCATGGCACTGCACATACCATTCAGCGGCCATTCCTTTAAATACTCCTCCAATGGCTCGAACTCTACTACCATCGCTGGGGTAAAGATGACCGTAGTCCTCCATATGATCTCTCACTGCGGCGATAAAGAAAGCCACCTTGCAAGCTTCCCCTTCAAATTCCACCCTCAGAGGTTCTTTCTTCAATCGTCCTCCAAACTCTTGAGATTGCACTCTCCTCCCCTGAGGGGCCTCCAGCCTTGAGACTCCCCTTCCCATCCCTGCCGACTGCAGGGGCCGGCTCACCGGGACCGGATTCACCTCCTCTGATGCCAGATGACCACCATCCGCCCACACTCCCATGGGAGATCTAGGACGTCCAGCTGCTGACGGTTCGCCATCCATCCATGAATAAAAAGTGAAGTCTCCTCCTCCCGGGGCACTCCACGCCGAATCCCTTGGCTCTCTCCTGGGCATAGCCTGGGACATCCTTCTCATGGTATGCTCCATCGCATCCATTCTACACCTCATCACCGCCAATTCCGATAGCGGTTCAGGTTCCGTGGTCTCACTACCACACTCCGCCAGGTCCACCTGAGCTGGGGCACTCTTCCCCTCAGCTTCTCTGGTCCTGCACTCCACCGGATCCACCTGAGCTGGCCCTTCTTTCAGCGCAGCTTCTCTGGTTCCTCCGGCCATCCGGACACCCGCCTGAATGGGGCCTCGCTGCCTCATTCCTCTCAAAGTGCTCACCTGAGCGTCCCACAATCTCTCCGCTTCTCGGAGCTCGACCATCTGGGCTGACGCACCACACGCCGTCACTTCCCTGGACTCGTCCGGGAACCCCACTTGGTCAATGGTAGTCCACTCCCAATCCATGGTTCTCCGGACCTCTTCAGTAGCAATATTCCACATATCGATATACTCCTCTTCCTTCCAAGCCAACCTCTCCATTGCTGGGAAAGTTGAATGGGGCTTTAGCTTCTGTAATGACGCTCCAACTTCGGTAAGGATCACGCGTAGATAGAAGCACGGTCCAACACGATTTTATTGCAGGTACAACACTTGTAAAGCTAAAGCACCATCCCGCCACCCAAACACACCTTTTATACCCAAACCCCCCTCCCCTTGCCCATGCAATGTCCAGGCAGGGTTGCACCATATCCGGGTGAATCAGCAAATCCCATAGTCCAAAGGGATGTGACCTCATTAGTCTCTGAGTCAGCATTAATAGTTCATTGTCCAATGTCCAAGTCCAGAAGAGGTTACCTCACTTCCCCTGGAGGCACCTGGAAGTTACATCACTCCCAGACTGACTCAGCATGTCCTTCAGTAACTAGGGCAAAGGTCCCAGAGAACTGGGACAAAGGTCAGCCACCTCATGGCAGGCTGGAAACCTGAACTTCTTCCAAGCTCAGATTTCCCAGATCTGACACATATTATCTATCTCTCACCTCTGTGCTCCCTCAAAGCCACAGCTTTTACATATAATCTGTCCAAAATATCAGTTCTTCTTATGGAGGGAACTTTTCTTCTTTCTTTTTTAACCATACTTCATCAAAATCACTTTGTTTCCATATATCTCTTTTAACTTTTAATAGCTTAATCGTCTTAATGTCAAACCGGAATTCAGACTGTATTTGCTGTAAGGCCCATTCATTGGTATTTTTCAAACTTTGTGACCTTTTTTTTCCAATACCACACTTCAAATACACTTATTTTCAACCAGACAGTTTTCTTCAGTTTTCTCACAAACTTGGTGTGTTCCAAAAGGGAAAAAAAGACTCCAATTTACCTGTCAGCTCAAAGGAGTAAGACTCTTGGTATGTGACTTTAAAAAGGTGCAGAGAAGCTTAGAAAACCTAGGTAAGGCCACCAAGAAGGCTCAGCCCCACATACCAACCAGCCATACATGTGAATGTGATGGAACTGAGAAAAGGTCTCACCTAGGGAAATCGGGGCCTGGGCAGGCTCATGGGCGAAGTCTGCTTTGTTTGTTTGTTCTATCACATAAGTAATTTATAGACTTCACATCAGAAGATCTGAGGGAGAGAAAATCAGCCTCCCGACCTGTTGGAGTTCCCCATACCTTGCGTTATAGGAAGGAATGGTTTTGGCAAGACAGAGCTGCCTGGTTAGGATCTTAAAAATAAATGTGTGAGAAGGGATATAACTGCATGCATCCCACCATAAAGCAGTTGACAATCAACTGGAGCAGTTATTATTATTATTATTATTATTAAGATCCTAGAAGGGCTTTACTAGACAACAAAAAGCATAAAGACAAAAATGTAACAAGTTAAAAACAGGCAGTACAATTTAAAACAGTTGATTAAACTAAGAGATATTTTCTTTCCCAAAATTGTGGCTGTTGTAGTCTGGCAAGCATCAGAGGATCTTTCAGAATGTCCAGAGGATGAGGGGGATGCTGAGTGATCGGAGAGAACTGCAGGTAGACGAGACTGATGTTTTGGATTCTTTGACTCATTCCCAGGCAAGTGAAAATTCCAGCTGCCTTGAGAAAAGGCCTTGGGAAGATGGGGAGTTTTCCAGGGAGAATAGATTAGACTTGAGAACGCAGGGAGTGAAAAGCTGGCAAACTAGATATTCTCAGAGGATCAGAGATAAGACCTTGATGTCCAGATGTGCCAGTCATAATGTCATGGGTGTCTTAGAGGGCTTAAATTAAGTGGTTTGGTTTCAGGCCTTTCACAGGAGACAACATTGCTATAGGAGATCAGTCTTCTGTTTATGATTCCTATTCATAATTCCAAACTCATGGTTTCTGTATTGTCAAGATTCCTGTTTCATGTTCCTGTTTTATGCCTATGATTCTTTGGAAAAATTTACCTTGGAGAAGTTTGTGTTTTCATGTTCATGCTTGGATCAATTCTGTGTTTTTGGGATTCCTTGACTTTGCATTATATCCTGACATTTTTGGATTACTGCTTCTGAACTCTAGCTTCTTTTGAGAATTGCATTTTATATCTGTGCTGATTTTGGTGGATTTGTCCCCTTTTCCCTTTTTGCATTATTTCCTTAATAAACATTCTTATATTGGCTCACTGGACTAAAGGTGTTCCAGTGCTAGAGTGCAATAGTGGCTCTAAAATTGAACTGCATGTTAAAATTGTAGGGATTTTGAATTTTGCATGGTTCACTATCGTAACACTTTCAAAAAGGATTTAAAGATCCTGCCTGTCCTGTTGAAAAAAATCATTAAAGATTGTGAAATAAATGATTTAAAGATTCTAACTGTTGATGTATTGAAAGAACTGAATTAAAGACCGAACATGTTCCTCTATATTTATTTATTTCCCTTTTATTGTTGTTACTATATTGAATTCTATTGTTATTAAAATATTTGTTAAATACATTTCAGCATGTTCTTTAATTCTTACAATTCATTCTTGGACATTCAGCATGATATGCTAGGAAAAATATATTTTCCCTAAATCAAAGCTCCAAAATCAGACAGCGTCTTACAATAAGAAATAACTACTTTCCTCCAAAATCAGGCCGCATCTTGGCATTGATTGTGTCTTACAACTGATGAAATATGGTACATACATTGCTAAAACCTTCTGTCAGTGACAGAAAATGAAACATCTATATTTCTAAAAAGGTTGTTAGCAGTGATTCTATTATCTTTTAATATCAAACTCTCCCCCAAATTAGGTTCTTCTTTCTCATATACCTGTATGTACATGTGGGTGCAGTCAGAGAGAAAAAAAGAACCTGTGTAGAAAAAGGAAAATGCCAGAACTTCTATGTTTATGGGTCTGTGTTATCTTTCCAATGTGAAGCCCATTCTAGAAAAACACAAGAAATTGAAAACAAAAGGACACACATACCAGATGCTAACAGTGACCTCTTGAAAGGTTGTTTCAGAGCAGTATGTTTTTCCAGAGTTTGTGTGAAAACTATCACAGACAAACACACGCACAAGGCACCGGCTGAGCCTGGGAACTTGCGAGGAATAGAAACCTTATTTGGAAAGAAAGGAATTGACTCGGCATGTCTGTGGCAATTTCATTTTGGATGCAGACCAGCCACAGGATACGGCCGGGAGGGCCCGCTTGAAACCGAAATGCAAGCCATTAAATTGAGTCAAGCTCAGAGCAAATGGCTGCAGAGGCAACTGCTGGCTGCAGATAATTAGTTTAGAACTTATTTGAACATGAATATTTTATCACACCGCACAAAACTCGTTATGGAGAAGAATTAGAGAGCCAGGACGTCTGGAAGCACGGGAGAGGTGATCCGTCAGGTCCCAATAACGAACATTCCTGGAAAGAAAGGCCAGCGAAGTGATTCCGCACACGCTGCTTTCATTAAAGCTGCAACAATCTATTAAGAAACCTATCTGGTCACCGTAGAGTTGGCTGTGTTGAAATGATTCAACTGTGGGCAGCTGTAAGGAAATAAACTCTGTCCACCAAATGCAGTCAAGGAAGACGGCCCTGTTTAGTATGTTCTTCTTATGAGATCCAAATTTTGTTTGTATACTTTTTTGGGGGGGGGGGGGTTCCCCCAAAGGAGCAATTTGGATGGTTCGAGGCAGTCCTTCTACTAAATAAAAACACTTTGTCATTCTTTGAAACCAGTGCTCATTAAAATGGTCCCCTTATAAGAAAAACATGTGGAAAATACTAAGTGGACTGCGGAAAATGGAGCAGCGGATAACTGTATGATACAGTTCTGAACGGCTGGATATACTGGCCGAATCAGGGGTGCACCTATGCTGTAGTATTAATGCTTGGAAGCATTTAAACAGACGCTGGATGGGCATCTTTCAGGGGTGATATGATTGTGCTTTTCCTGCATGGCAGCAGGTTGGACTGAATGGCCCATGGGGTGTTTTCCAACTCTGTTATTCTATTTATCTAAAAAACACAACACTGGTAAAGTACATAATGCAATTTGACACCAAGGAAGAAGCTTCCGAGACAGAGAGTTGCACTGCTGAACAGCTCTCCTTAAAGTCAGGAAATTCTTCCTAATATTCAGGTGGAATCTCCTGTAATTTGAACCCATCACTCCAAGTCCTAGTCTCCAGGGCAGGCGAAAACAAGCCTGCTCCCTCTTCCTTAGGACAACTTTTCACATATTTATACATACACAGCCTTCTCTTCTGAGGCTAAACAAATCCATAGGATAATTCACGATAATTCACGATCTCCAGACAATTGCTCATTTTAGTTGCCCTCCTCGGGACACCTTCCAGCTTGTCAATATCTCTTTTGAACTGTGGAACCCAGAACTGGACACAGTATTCCAAGTAAAGAGGTCTGACAAAAGCAGGATAGACAGGCACCATGACTTCCCTCAATCTGGACATTAGATTCCTTCTGATGCAGCCCAAAATCCAAATGGCTTTTTAAGCTGCTGCATCACACTGTTTGGTTCATGTTCAAATGGTTGTCCACAAAGAATTCCAATATCTTTCTCACATGGAGGGTTGTCAAGCCAGGAGTCACCCATTCTGTATCTTTGCATTTCATTTTTTTTCTGCCTAAGTGTAGTATCTTATATTGGTCCTTGTTGAAAGTCATTTTTGTTAGTTTTGGCCAATGAGCTCTCTAAACTGTTATGGTCATTTTGAATTCTGATCCTACCCTAGTCTGAAGAATTCGCTCTCCCTCCTAATTTGGTGTCATCTGCAAAATTGATCAGCATGCCCTCTAAACCTTCACCCAAGTCATTAATAAAGATGTTGAACAGCACTGGGCCCAGGACCAAACCCTGCTAGTCAACCTAGTCACTTCTTTCCAGAGTGAAGGGGAAACAATAGTGAGCACCCTTTGGGTTTGATCCCTTAACCAATTACAGATACATTTAATAGTAGCATTACCTAGCCCACATTTGACTAGTTTGCTTGCATAGAAGGTCACGGGGATCCTGCCAAAGGCCTTACTGAAATCAAGATATGCTATATCTCTCTGTTTCAACCATATTGTACCTTGCCTTGATCCATAAAGAGAGACGGTAAGAAATTAGGAGGAGGAGGAAGTGGTGGTTCTGGTAGTCTATGTTTGGAATACCTTCACAGACACCCCAATAAGCAGTGTGCATGATCTCCCCATTAAGTTATTTCACCCAATTTTGCTGCAAATTTTTCCCCAAAAATAACTTTTTCTTTCGGTAGCTGTGAGTTTTCCGGGCTGTATGGCCCTATTCCAGAAGCATTCTCTCCTGACGTTTCGCCCATCTGTGGCAGGCATCCTCAGAGGTTGTGAGGTCTATTGGAAACTAGACCAGTGAAGTTTATACATCTGTGGAATGTTCAGGGTGGAGAAAGAACTCTGTCTGACTGAGGCAAGTGTGAATGTTGCAGAAAAGAGGAAACCATGAAAAGAAACAAGATCTGGCTACCAGTATTTTAAAAAATCAGACTATTTAAGATAGTTATATGTAGTAATTAGTTATTATGATCTCTTTGTTTTATTGTATGTTGGCATTGTATCTTTGCCATTAATATGTTGTAAACTACCTTGAGTCCCCCCAGGGGTGAGAAAGGCAGTATATAAATATAGTAAATTAATAAATCATGCTGATCAAGCTGGCCAAATGCAAAACAACCTCTAAGCATGCCTGTCACAGATATGGGTGAAACATCAGGAGAGAATGCTTCTGGAACATGGCCATACAGCCCGGAAAACTCACAGAAACCCATTGATCCCAGCCATGGAAGCCTTTGACAACCCAACTTTTCCTTTCCTTGCTAACTTGTCTCAAGTCCTTTATCAATCCCAGTCATGATCAGTTTTCTCTTCTTGGATTTCCTCCGCAGTCAAGTCATTCCCTTTTGGCCTCAGTACCCATTCTGTACTATTAGTTTTAATTTCATATGGCTTTTGATATACATTGTGTGAGTAATATTCTCACAAAGGAGCTGACTTTGTGGTTTTAAGTTGCTACACTTCATCTGAACTACATTCGCTTCACACCATTTCGAACTTGCTTATGCTTGCTGTCTAATGGCGTTTTGATATAGTGACAATCTATGTGGGGTTGTTTTTTTTAAAAAAAAGGAATAAAAAGAACTGACACTGCAATTTTTACTTTCTGGTTTCATTATTTTTGTTTACTGCCTTGAATGCCATTTGGGTAGGAAGATGGCATATAAATATTTTAAGCAATGAATAAATCAGACGAAGAGTCGCCGAAGAAATAAACACAGACTGCGCACCCATCCTGGATGAGAAGCGGTATTGACAGTGAATGACAGCAGAACTAGACGGAAAATGGCACCTATTTGTCTTAACCCCAGACCCCGCAGCCTAGAATGCGTTCTTCTCCCTTCCCAAGGTGCCTTGACATCAATAATCTAACATGGATCCTCCTGTGAGAGATGTCTCATTGTAAAGCAAGTGCCTCTTGGATAATGAGACCCAAAATCGGCTTGTTATTTCTGTTCTCAAGAGGACTGTCTGTTCTGCTTAACTCTGCAGCCAGAAGCATATTTCAACCTGTGCAGCTTTGTGACCAGAATTCACAGAACTGAGCTCCCATCTTATAGAGAGGTCTTTGCTTCGACAAACAAAAGAGTCTGCATTTTAAACACACACACACACACAACACCAGATTTATATTAAACTGTACAGCATAATATAATGAAGACTAGATTCGGGAATAACAAACTAAAACAATGGCAGGAATCAGGCAGGTCTAAAATAATAACGGAGGTGCAACAGTGAATGATCTGCCACACCAAGTGACAAGAACCATCCAGTTGTGTTTATTATATACATCAGTGTTTCTCAACCAGTGTGCCGTGGCACACTAGCGTGCCGTGAGCAATCATGAGGTGTGCTGCAGGAAAAGCTCTCTGCCCCTCTCCTCCTGGCAAACTCCTGCTGCTTGGGGGAGGAGGAAGGGCCGGGCGGCGGCGAAGAAAAAGAAGAAGGGGCTGGGGCGCCACCTCCTTCAGCCGTTTCCCCAGCCAGCCTCCAATCACTCCCACCATGACTCTCGCCCCTCGCTCGCTGAAGCCGCGCGGAGGAGGAGCCCTGCCCACTAAAGCTCGTCCACCGCTCATGCTCCTCCTCTGTGGGAGAGCTGAAGCCGGGGGAGGGGGCAGGGCATGGCGCCCCCCCCCCCCCCGGCTTCAGCGCTCACACAGCTTTGCCAGCCTTGAGGGGCAGTGCCAAGCCAGCAGTGGCAGAGCCAGCACAATGCTGGCTTTGCACTGCCCCCTCAAGGCTGGCGAAGCTGTGGGAGAACTGAAGCTGGGGGGAGGGGCAGGGCATGGCACAGCCTGGCTCCTCCCCCTCCCTGGCTTCGGCACTCCCAGCAACTGCTCCCAGCAGGCCACCATCCCCCAGCCATTCTTTACTGTGTTAAAGTGTAATTTTGTGTCATTTTGGTTGGTGGTGTGCCCCCGGATTTTTTTAATGTTAAAAGTGTGCCGCAGCTCAAAAAAGGTTGGGAAACACTGATATACATGCATTCCACCTGTAGAATAAGGGTGCTTTCATAGAATCCTAGAGTTGGATGAGACCTCGTGGGCCATCCAGTCCAACCCCCTGCCAAGAAGCAGGAAAATCGCATTCAAGGCACACACATACACACACCCCGGCAGATTTATTTATTTATTTATTTATTTATAGTATTTATATTCTGATACACCCACAGAGGACTCGGGGCAGATTACAATGCACATATACATGGCAAACATTCAATGCCATTAGACACACAACACATATAGACAGGCACAAAGGCAAGTTAACATTCCGGCTTTTTGGCTTAATGAGGGTATGCTCGATTCCAGCCATAGGGGGAGCTGTCATTTCACTGTCCACTTGTGACACTGAGTCCTTGATGGAGGACTTCTTCATTCTTACACACGCTGCTGGAAGGTTTTATGTCGTAAATTAGTTAAATTTGCCTCCCCGCATAAAGCAGTACCTAAATTTCCTATTTGACAGCTGCAACTTCTTTCAGACTGCATAGATCAACAGCAAGCTAGACTATTAATGGTTGGGAGATCACTCCAAGCCAGGCTGGCTTCGAACTCATGACCTCTCAGTCAGTAGTGATTTAATGCAGCTACCTACTAATTAGCTGTTCCACAGTCATTCGTGGCAATTATAGGGTAGTCATGGCCCCGAAATTCATCCCATTCATTTCATTTGTGTTTCTGTTTTGTTCCATCCATGTGGATGGCACGAAATGGAAAGGCTCTTCCTGAAATGAAAATGCAATCGATACGAAAAGCAGGGCCAGGCACGTAGGCTGGGAAGCCTGCAACCATAGGCCCAGGTGTCTTGGGCCTATGGCTGAACCCCCCCCCCCCCAAATAATATACACGAAAATAAAACGAAAAACAAGTATCTGACCTCCCGATTTCAGGAGGTTCAGATTAAAATGGATCGGGGGGCCCACCAAAAGCCGGGACATGAAACGGAACAAGGTAAGTCCCGAATGCACATGACTATTATAAGGTGCCAACCCAGCACATGCAATTCAGTCTCATGGGTTTAATAATTATTACCATCCCTCCAGCCTTGAATGGACAGCATGGTTTGGGAAGTACTCACAAACTTTCTAAATACCAAATGACAACAAAAACCAACATCTGAAAGGGAAAATACCATATATGGATAAACAAACACTGGTACTTCTGTAAGAAGTTGCAATTGTTTTTTACATTCTTTTTACACTGCTATAAACAAACAATGTAGTAGGCAGAATATAAAAAAAATAGTTTTCTTTCTGGTAAAAGATTTTGCCTGCAAGCATATCTTATTTTGTCTAACACTCTACTTCCCTCTCTTAAAGTATGGGTGAGCACAGCTTCTGCCAGCTATTACTAAGAAATCTACAAAACGCGGCCTGCATATTATGTATTTCCTCACCATCTATTAAACCAAGAATATACTTGCAAACACAGTAGTTCCCAAGATAGATATAAAGGCACTATCAAGATGGTAGATACATAGCAGCAGCAGGGGGGAAATCCTATACAATACAAGCTATTTTTAACCCCCCCCCCCCCTCTGCCGCCGCTGCCACCATAGTGTATTCTAGCAATATTTTGCCTGAGCTTTTCAAAGGAAGCACTGCCACAGATGGGAAAAAATATGTTATCTCTATTTTATAGCGGAGATGGGGCCATGCATTTGACATGTCCTACAGCTCAATGGTAGATCAATACCAGGTTTAAAGGTCTAAGGCAGTCTTATTCAACCTGTGGGTCTCCAGATGTTTTGGCCTTCCCCCAGAAATCCTAACAAGATGATACACTGGCTGGGATTTCTGGGAATTGTGGGCCAAAACACCTGGGGACTCACAGGTTGAGAACCACTGGTCTAAGGGAAACTGACCAAAGATAAATGACAGTTCCAACTTCATCTTCCAGCACCTCAGCAGAAAGCAAATTGTGTGAAACCAAAGAAGGAAACTGTTACCTGATGTAGACAGCACTAAATTAGATGATCTCAACATAATCTATATGAATAAACATGTGATGTTCGTTTGTGGGATTTTGCCGCCAAATTTGGCCGCAAGACACCTACTAATCCAAGGAGTGACCATCACTCAAAAAGTTGTTTTTGTCATTTGGGAGTTGTAGTTGCAGGGATTTATAGTTAACCTACAATCAAAGAGCATTCTGAAATCCACCAATGTTGGAATTGAACCAAACATGACACACAGGGGACTCCCATGATCAACAGAAAACACTAGAAGGGTTTGGTGGGCATTAACATTGAGTTTGGGAGTTGTAGTTCACCTACATCCAGAGAGTACTGTGGACTCAAGCAATGATGGATCTGGCCCAAACATGGCAGGAATACTCCATGTGCTCAAATGTAAATACTGGTGGAGTTTGGAGGAAACAGACCTTGACATTTGGGAGTTGTAGTTACTGGTATTTATAGTTCACCTACAATCAAAGAGCATTCTGAAACCCACCAACGACAGAATTGGGGCAAACTTCCCACACAGAATCCCCATGACCAACAGAAAATACTGAAGTCCATCCAGTCCAACTCCCTTCACTAGGGCACGAAAACATAATCAAAGTCTTCCTGACAATGAGCCATTCAGCCATAGATATAGATAAATATATATGATTCACACACAGATATAGTATCATAGATTTGAAAGGGACCCCTAAAGAAGGACAATTATATCTTGAATGTTCCAGAGTAGGTAAACCAGACTATCTCCGCATCAACACTGACAAAGAAACAGCAAGAAATACTCTTTACCCACAAGCATAAAGAAATCACATATATTAGAAACCAACACTTTCTCATTACTTTATTTTCTAGCTCATCAGACTGGACCACAGCAATGTGTGGCAGGGGATGGCTAGTAGGTTCTAAATCTCTACCAACTTGTATTAAGCATATCTGAATATGAGGAAGACCATGACCGAAGACGGGGTGAAACACTTTCAGCACCTCATTGATCCCTAGCAGATGCTGAAGGGCTGCACACACACAGACACATTTTCAAATAATTGGGTTGCTGTGAGTTTTCCGGGCCATGTTCCAGAAGCATTCTCTCCTGACATTTTGCCCACATCTATGGCAGGCATCCTCAGGGGTTGTAAAGTCTGTTGGAAACTGGGCAAGTAAGGTTTATATATCGTGGAATGTCTAGGGTGGGAGAAAGAACTCTTCTCTGTTGGAGGCATGTGTGAATGCTGCAATTAATCACCTTGATTAGCACTGCAAAATCTTGCAGCTTCAAGGCCTGGCTGAGTCCTGCTTGAGGGAATCCTTTGTTGTTGGATGTGTTTAGCTGTGCCTGATTGTTTCATGTCTGAAATTTTGATTTTCAGAGTGTTGTTCTTTATTTACTGTCCTGATTTTAGAGGTTTTTTCAATACTGGTAGTCAAGATTTTGTTCGTTCTCATGGTTTCCTCCTTTCTGTTGAAATTGTCCACATGCTTGTAGATTTCAATGGCTTATCTGTGTAGTCTGACATGGTGGTTGTTGGAGTGGTCCAGCATTTCTGTGTTCTCCAATAATATGCTGTGTCCAGGTTGGTTCATCAAGTGCTCTGCTATGGCTTTCTTCTCTGGCTGAAGTAGTCTGCAATGCCTTTCATGTTCCTTGATTCATGTCTGGGCAATGATGCGTTTGGTGGTCCCTGTGTAGACTTGTCCACAGCTGCATGGGATACGGTAGACTCCTGCAGAGGTGAGAGGATCCCTCTTGTCCTTTGCTGAACATAGCATTTGTTGGATTTTCTTAGTCGGTGTGTAGATTGTTTGTAGGTTGCGTTTCCTCAATAGCTTCCTTATGCGGTCAGTGGTTCCCTTAATAATAATTGCTTTGACTGTTTTGCTTCCAAATACCCTCTGGGGGTATAGCACCATTATATGATGAAGGAATTCCATTTTCAATCTGAGAGAGCACTCCCCGCCCACTGGATATGACCTAAAGTCATTTAGTGATCATATTCTATTTTTTAAAAAGTCCTCTTCTGCACCAAAAGTGGCCCTGAAAGCATTTCCACTAGAGAGCATTTGAGAGCAATTTAAAAAATATTAAACTTGACCCTTAAGGGCCTTGCGGGATTCAAAAGTATCCGGAACAGGGGTGTGTATCTGGCCCATGGGGCATATGTTGCTTGCTTCTTGACTAAGACCTCAGAAGTTTCTATAAAGCAATACCAGGATTGGAAAAGCATAACCCGATGGTCCATAAAGAAGTTACTTGTTCAGATGACAGAGCCCCAGTTGTTTATACATAAATTCATACTACAAACACTGCTAGAAGTAAGGATACCTTTACGCAGAGATTGCAAAAAACCCACAAATGTTAGGTCCAAATACTTTAAGCCTCAAGAGAAACAAATGACAACTAAAGACAACATATGGCCATTCTTAATCTTTTCAGATTACCTCCGGGATGCATGAGACTGTTTAAGCAATCCCTTTCTTTTCTGGAAGACAAGATACCATCCTCCCCAAGGTATATTACGAATGAACTTATAATTATCCTGCTTCAGACTTCTCCTTGGAGATTTCATCCATGATGTCATAAATCCTTCTTTGCATGCTATATAAACAAAAGCAGTCCTGCAGCATAAAATCAGATATAGACCACTGTGTTCAAGTTTTTCATGGTGTGCACAAGGTGTCCATCCTGATCATGTGATTTTTCAGTATTCGCCTGTACAATGCCTTTGGATAAGTGCCAGCTGACAAACTGAAGGCAAATAGGACTGAAAGTAGAAGAGATTTTCCATGGAAAACTCAGTGACAGAGGAAATAGGAGGGTAAAAGTTGGTGTTGAAAGAATAACATGTGGGCATAAATCTTGCAAAACTTCAAGTGCTTCCAAATGAGGTCTGGAAGCTGGGAGCAATCGGGTCTTTGGTGTATTGGTTTTCATCCTGTGGAATGCTCTCCAACAGAAGTTAGTCATGCATCTACATGCCTATTTTTCATTATTGAGGGAGGCCTTTATTGCAGATGACTATTTTCAACTATTGGTTTTACTGATATATAAACATATATGTGTATTACTTTAAGTTTTGCATTTGTTTGTTTTACTCTAGTCCACAGTGTTCCAGATGAGACGGCATGGTGTTGTGATGAGCCAGTGCGGCCTGACATGCCAGCATGGTGTAGTAGTTTGAGTTTTGGACTATGACTCCACAAGACCAAGGCATGGAAGTCCACTGAACTGCCTTGAGCAAGTCAATCTCACTCAGCTTCAGAGGAGGGCAATGTCAAACCTTCTCTCAACCAATCTTGCCAAGAAAACATCATGATAGGTTCACTTGAGTAGCCATATGTTAGAAACCACCTGAAGGCATAGAACAACAACAGTAGAATAAAACAAAATGATTCATCAGCACAGCCAGAGATGGACGAAATATCCCATTACCTTCTTAAGTAACAACGGGAGAAGAAATCTAGTTCTTCTTGCAGACACAACATTTTTCATGAGCCTATTGCAGTTCAATTCATTCAACCTTGCCCTCCAGCACTTATCTGGTAGCTAAAGGCCAAGCTGGAGAATCATGGGGTTCTACTGACATTATTGAACTACATTTCTTAACAGCCCTGCATTTCCTAATATCAGGAGGGACAGTTCAACAGCATCAGAGGGCAGCACAATGCCCTCGCCTGCCACTGGCAATATGTAACTACTGAAGGTGAATGTACTGAAACCTTGGAAAATCAATGAATGGGTTGGCAGAAGAAGGATGGAATGTCCCACCTCCAGCCAACACAGATGCCAAGAAGGACAGAAAAGCTCTTTCCTCTCTGGCCACTCATGTGTCAGTTCCTATAGACAAGCTACTAATGCCTATGGTCTTTGTATTTATGGCCACATTAGCCATAAAGTCATCCAAAATAAGGTACTCCCTTCCAATGGATTACAAAACCGCAACTGGAAATGAAATGGAGCTCCAGTTTGGCTTAGAGACAAAAGGTTACAAAGAGGATGCCTAGAGGGGTACCAGATTCTGCGCTAATGGTGTTCCTGTTAAATACTTCCCGTGTAGTAATTAATGTAATAAAGTCACTCACATATAAATGTCAACGGCAGAACCCCGCTGCCTTATTTTCATTACACCACTCATATTCCCCCCGTCTCTTTATCTTTCCTGCAGGTTTTAGAGGGGACAATAAACTCAGCTACATTTGGTACACATCCAGAAAGGGATGCCTTATGAAGATTCACAGGCTTTGACATGAAATCTGTATGAAATCTGTATTTGACAGTATTGTGGGATGTGAAAGCAAGAAAAGCTGGCTAATGCTGTACAAAATCCCACATCTACCAACCTCAGAAATGTATGGCCTCACATACTCATCAGAGTCCATGCTCTCTCGCTCTCTCGCTCTCTTGCTGTCTCTCTCTCTCTCCCCCTACCTACCTATCTACCGATGTATTTATCTATCAACCAACGTTGTTGATTCCATTTTAATTGCCATCTATTTACAGGCATGGGATCCAAAGCAGTTTACTAGTTTAATGATACAAAAGTTTAAAAATAATTACACAAAGTATCATATTAAAACACCACTAATTTTAAACACCAAAATATTAACAATAAGAACAATAAGAACAGGAAATACAGTCCTGCTGCCATTAAAAGACTTAACCACAAAATTCAGGTTGATTACCCTGTAACAAAATGTTTAGGCCCAGAAGTGTCTTTGGATTTGGGATATTTTGGGATTTTGGAATACAGTGATCCCTTACTTATTGCGGGGGTTCCGTCCCAGGACCACTCACAATAAGTGAAAATCCGCAAAGTAGGGATGTTAATTGTAATATTTATAATTAATTTTATATATTTTATATATTATTTTCTTACCCACACTTCCTAACCCGCCTCCCGGCCCAATGTGAGGGCGCCTGCCTTTTACTCCTGGGTCTGGCTTCCTTGGTCTCTGCATTACAACAGCAAGCCTTTCCCACCGCGCCTGAGGCTGCCACATTTCCAGGGTCCCTAGCCTCCACAGAACACAAATATTATATATTTTATATTAATATTTTCAAAATCCACGAAACAGCAAGTCCGCGTAAAGTGAACCGCGTAGTGAGGGAACACTGTACCTATATTTGCATACATGTACATAATGAAATAGTTTGGAGGTAGAACCCAGATCTAAATACGAAATTCATTTATGATTCATTTATACCCCTTAGACACATAGCTTTAGGGAATATTATATAATATTTCTGTGCATGAATCAATGTTTGGTAAGCTAAATGATCAAACACTCTATAAGACATCCATGGGGACAACTGTTGATATGGGATTGTTCTAGATTTTGCAATTCCTGATAACAGATACTCAATCTATACGTTGTTAAATAAAATACTAGTTTAATTTTTTAAGTCCTTGGAAAGCAGGGCTGCAAACTGGGAGTAGGCACAGAAATCATTGGAAAAGTGGTAAGACTTCAAGCAGACTTAAACAGGTCTAGTTTAAATCACGCTTGAAGCCATGAAGCTCATTGGGTGAGTCTGGCCAAGCCTACCCTATAAGGATTAATATGAAAATTAAAATGGGGAGATATTATTATGAATCCTCTCTCAAGTTTCTTGAAAGGCGAATGGAACATAGGGGCTGGGTTTAGCATAGCAGGCTAAACCACTCTCTCAACTGATGCACTGCAGAAAAATCCTCCCAGGTTGGCAGTTTGAGCCCGAGTCAGGGTGAGCACCTACGGTTAGCTCCAGCTCCCCTGCCCACATAGCAGGTCAAAAGCAGAAATGTGAGTAGATAAAATAGGTACTGCTTTTAGTGGTACTTTCTGTCTGTAATTATATAATCAGCATTGAATGTTTGCTGTATGTGTGTTCTATAAATGGTCTGATTTTAATGTATTTGGATTTATTCACAATCTCATTGAAAATACCAGTCTGAGTTGAGCCCCGGAACATCAATTTCCACTACTGCTGACTGATCTGAGGACTATTCTAGACTGAAGAAGTACCAGAGAGAGCATTTTCTCCACAATTTTGGCTATTTTACCCACCAGAACTTGAGTTACGTAAAACCCCAGTGAAATTAATGATAGTTCAGGAAGGTGACAAATACATTCCCAAAGAACTGGTGTGAAAGGTACAGAAACAGCTTTAGTCGGAGACTGGCAAAATGATTCTACCTTAATTCAGCACCTGGGAAACCAAGAGAAGCTGCAATAGCCAGACGCTCAGCTTCAAAACATTAAATCCCTTTTTGTGCATCTCGCTTTAATCCAAAATAGACATTTAACAAGAACCTTTTCAACAGCTCAGAAACTTCCAAGCCGTGCTCTGCCTCAGATCCTGAAGCTTTTATCAGCATTATAAGAGTGGAAAAAATCACAGTGAAGAGAATGAAGGGCAAAAGTTGGCTTCCTAATAACCTAAACCAGATCTCCATCTTCTTTCGTACCTCTAAGTGCAAAGAACTAAAGCGTACGCTGCCAGTGAATACATATACACACTCCTAAAGATGAAACATTTTTCCTAAAAGCTTTGCTACCTTAGTTGCTCAATATCCTGTAGCTTAATCAGGGAGATGTTTAAAAAGAAAGGGTGTTATTTTCTCTGCATTAAACAAAAAAAATGTAACGCAAGAATGTCTCTTGATTTTATTTTGATACTATGGAACTATACCATACCGATGGAAGATAAATTATGCACTTCACAAGACTGGAGAAAGGCTGAAAGCCAATCACCTGCAACATAATGCAATTCTGAATTAACATGGCACAGAGGGAAAATGGAGATAAACAAGTTGCAACTGTAAAATGGCAGATGCTCAGAATGAAGAGTTAATGGGAAGAATCTCAGAATCGCACAGGGCCAGACCAGTGTCGTCACAGTGAAGCAAGGCAGCCAGCTTGGCACCTCCATAACGATGCCATTCCACCTTTCAATTTCCCCAATTTGCCCTAAATTGTTTAACTGCTAATTTCGGCTCTCCACATTGGCAGATTTCACTTATGAGGGTTTGATTATTCACATATTTGATTCACACATTCTCTCTATGGATATTTGGTCCTCCACTGTAACGCTATGGTCAACTTCCCCAATACAGTTGTATGAGAGGACCTTTTGATTCCTATAGAGAACACTTCTCTAGGCCAGTGTTTCCCAACCAGTGTGCTGTGGCACACTAGTGTGCCGTGAGCGAACATCAGGTGTGCCATGGGAAATTGGAACCTCCGGTACCCTTTCTTCCCCCTCCTGCCGAACATTTTTTCTTCTCCACTCGGGCTGCCTTCTTCCCTGCCTCTCTCTGCTCGCTTTGCCTCTCTTTGCTCTGGGGCGAGTCTGCGCAGTAGCGCCCACACGGGTCACGTCTTCCTCCCTCCCCCCTCCCTCCCCCCTGAACACGTTCACGCTGCCCCCTCAGATCAAAATGGTGGCAGAAGCGGCAGTGTAGAAGAAGAAGTGTTTGGCAGGAGGGGGAAGAAAGGGTGCAAAGGGGAAGGGGGAGGAAGAGGTCTCTGTCGAAAGCTGGCATGGGCTAACTTGGACCTTCCAGGTGTTTTGGACTCCAACTCCCACCATTCCTAGCAGCCTCAGGCTCTTTTTCTTTATCCCCCTCAGCCACTTAAGCAGGAAAGGGCCTCAAGCTGTTAGGAATGGTGGGAGTTGAAGTCCAAAGCACCCAGAGGGCCGAAGTATTCCCTTGCCTGTTTTAGGGACCTTAAAGTGGTGAGTCTTCTTCAAACATTGTGATTCTGGATAGAAAACAAACAACAACATAACATAACATTGTTTGAGTCCACAGTGCTCTCTGGGTGTAGGTGAACTACAACTTCCAAACTCAAGGTTAATTCCCAAGCAAACCCTTTCACTACTTTCTGTTGGTAATGAGACTTCAATATGCCAAGTTTGGTTCAATTCCATTGTTGCAAGAGTTCAGGATGCTCTTTGATTGTGTGTTAACTATAAATCCCAGAAACTGTAACTCCCAAATGTCAAAGTCTATTTTCCCAAACTCCATCTGTGTTCACATTTGGGCATATTGAGTATTCATGCCAAGTTTGGTCCTGATCCAACATTATTTCAGTCCACAGTGCTCTCTGGATATAGATGAACTACAACTCCAAAACCCAAGGTCAATGCCCACCAAACTTTTATAGTATTTTCTCTTGGTTATGGGAGTTCTGTGTGGGAAGTCTTTCTGCCATTCCTGCCAGGATATCTATGTTATGTTCATCGAAACAGGTCCCGGTTTCACACTGAGTATATAAATACATTTAAAAACATATTAACTATATGTATTACTGTGTTAGAGTGTCATTTTGTTTCACTTTGGTTGGTGGTGTGCCCCAGGATTTTATAAATGTAAAAAATGTGCCGCGGCTCAAGAAAGGTTGAAAAACACTGCTCTAGACAATGGTGGAACCTCCAGCATGATTCTTTGGTCTCCCCCGATGCTTCACTACTACTACTAGTAGTAGTAGTAGTAGTAGTAGTAGGGGTAATTGGCACACTGGGTGCCAGCATTTAGAAACAATACACATTGACAAAATCACGATCTGTCAATTGCAAAAGGCCACTGACTTGGATCAGCACACATCATTCAAAAATACATCACACAGTCCTAGAAGCTTAGGAAATGTATGACTTGTGATTTTGTGATAAGAAATCCAGCATATAGATCTCATTTGCTGTGGCATACTGTGTTTTTGTGTCATTAAAACAATAATAATATAATTATAATACTTTATGTATATACTGCAGGGACTCAGGGCAGTTTACAGACAAAAGAACAAAGTGGCAAACATTCATTGCCAAAATGAACAAACATCAAACAACAATAAATCAATTGGAGCCGTGGCAGCCTCGAGGAGGGTGATGTCGAGGCCCTCTGGGGCCTGTTGATACTGTGCGGCCTTGGGGAGGGCGATGACAAGGCTATAGAGTTTAGGGTTGTTTTTTTAAACACTTTTACACTGGTTTATTAAAAACTGACATTATACAAAACCTGTATAAAAATAGTAAAAGTTGCCTGAATTTTTACAATTTTAGTTGCTATAAAGAAATTATTGTCTTGGACCTCCTCTTCCTTGGCCACATCCTCTGCCTCACCCACGCTCTCTTATTTATTTATTTTATTTATTTCGGGATTTTACCCCGCTCTTCTCAACCCCCAAGGGGGGACTCAGAGCGGCTTACAGTATGGCACAATTCGATGCCCACATAATAACATAAACCCCAAAACACTTCAACAATTAAAATACATTAAAAATACATTAAAATACAACTACATTAGCACCATACACATTCACTCTGGATTAAAACAATGTTCAGTCCATAAAAACATTGGCCATAATCACCCACTTTCATTAAAAACCAATCTAAAATGCTGCCTTGTGCTGGTGTACGAATGCCTGGTCCCACAGCCAGGATTTTACTTTTTTCCTGAAGGCCAGGAGGGATGTGGTGGATCGTACATCAATAGGAAGCGCATTCCACAGGCGGGGAGCCACCACCGAGAAGGCCTATCCCTCGTCCCCACCAGCCTCATCTGAGACGTGGCGGGAGCGAGAGCAGGGCCTCCCCGGATGATCTTAGATTACGAGGTGGGACATAGCGGCTGATGCGTTCGGACAAGTAAGCTGGGCCAGAACCGTATAGAGCTTTAAAGGTCAAAACCAGCACTTTGAATTGAGCCTGGAATTGGACAGGCAGCCAGTGGAGCTGACACAACAGGGGTGGTATGCTCCTGTATGTAGCTCCCGTTAGCAATCTGGCTGCCACCCGCTGGACTAATTGCAATTTCCGAACTGTCTTCAAAGGCAGCCCCACGTAGAGTGCGTTGCAGTAATCTATTCGGGATGTGACCAGAGCGTGGACGACCGTAGCCAGATCTTACAGCAACTGCTTCCCTTTTCTTGGACTTGACTTTTGGTTCAAAATCCACCAAGAGGGTGTCCAGCGGCAAGCTGTCTGGCAGAATGAAATACCTAATGTCCTAATATTCCTTGCTCGCTTAAGCTTTTTTGGCCTACAGTTTTGCCGCCATGGAGCTCGTGAGATTTCTTATGAAACTAAGTCATGAAACTGAAAACATTGAACTGAAGAATGGGACCAAGGTTCATGGAACCATCACAGGAGTGGAGGTTTGTTTATTTACGATATTTCTACCCCGCCTTTCTTACCCCGGAGGGGACTCAAGGTGGCTTTACATACAGACAATGATTCGATGCCTTAAAACACAATGTACAATTAATTAAATATTAAAATAGAATTAAAAATTATATTAAAAGCAATTAAAACACTTAAAAACAATAGATTCAAAGTTAAACATGTAATTCACAAGCGTAATCCAGGCCGTTCCAATGGTCATTGCACATTATTCCAAGTCTTTCACTTTCTTGTGTAAGGTCAGAAGGGAGGGGGTTGATCTAATATCCGGGGGGGGGGGGTCCACAGCCGGTGGGCCACCACTAAGAAGGCCCTGTCTCTCGTCTCTGCCAATCACGCCTACAAGGGAGGTGGGACCGAGAGCAGGGCTTCCCCAGATGATTTTAAACACTGTGTTGATTCAGAGTGAGATACATTTGGACAGATAAGCTGGGCCGGAAATGTTTAGGGCTTTATAGGCTAAAGCCAGCACTTTGAATTGTGCTCAGCAGCAGACTGGCAGCCAGTGGAGCTGACATAGCAGGAGGGCTGTATGCTGATGTTTGTATGAATACGCATCTGAAAGCTGTGAAAATGACTGAAAATCTGAGAACCTGTCCAGTTGGAAACTTTGAGTATTAGAGGCAATAATATTCGGTATTTCACTCTGCCAGACTTGTTTGTTTGTTTGCTTGCTTGCTTGCTTCATTGCACCGGAGAACCTAAATATTTCTACAGAAATGTTCTTTCAGGTTAATGAAATCTTTTTTTTTTATTTTTCCTTTCCCCCTAATCCCAGTGAATGAGGAGGGCTGACTATAGACATGTATTTTAACAAAACGACTGGATTTTCTGTAAACTATCCTGTTAACACATCGAAAGGCATAAAAACACAACAAGAAAAGACGTAACTCTATAAACATCATATCTTTCTCCAAAACCACTTTACAATATCCTGAGATTTTCAGATTGGTGGTGATGCCCAACTTGGTTAGATATTTATGCCAGAAATATTGAGATGAAGGAGACTGAACAGCAAAGCACAAATATGTGTATCATATTATTGAAGCCTGTTAAATATGAATTGAAAAGTAAAGGTCTAGCACTTGCCAGTTATACTAGCAAATTTGCATTGACTGGACAGATGGGTGGGATTAAGTGCATTCCTTGGTGAGAAATCGTGTAAAAATTGCCTACATTTTCTCAGTAAAAGGCTTCCTCCCACCACCACCAACTAACCCCAGGGACCTTGTGGCTCTGGCTCTATTTCTAGATCTTTCACAAAACCACAATTTGCAAACTTCCCAAGGGAAAGGTTATTAGATGAATCTTTTAAAGGAGGTAGAGCATAAATGTGTGGGCACAAGTTAGAGACATTCAATACAGAAGGTGCATCCATCCAAAAGAGGGGAAAAGTTTCTGGAACTATCAAGAATTTCCCAATTCTTTTTGTTTTGATTCCACCTGCATGATCCTAGGGTTGCACCCAAACTCCTTCCCCTGTATCCCCCTCCCCGGTGATCACATTCAGAAGTCCAACCCCCTGCCAAGAAGCAGGAAAACTGCATTCAAAGCACCCTGACAGATGGTCACCCAGCCTCTGCTTATAATCCTCCAAAGAAAGAGCCTACATCACACTCTGGGGCAGAGAAAGAGTTCCACTTATGAACAGCTCTCACAGTCAGGGAGGTCTTCATAATGTTCAGGTGAAATCCCCTAAGCAAGATGCATTTCTCTTTCCCTCCCTTGACATCTACTGAATCGGTGTCCTGGAAATAATAGCTATATTTGCTGATGGCATCCATCTTAACTAATTCCATGATAACACAAGCAAAAAGCCAAGTACATTAGGCTTTAGGGCAGGCATGGGCAGCTCTCCAGGTGTTAGGAATCGTGGGAGGTGAAGTCCAACTACCCGAGGGCCTAAGTTGGCCCATGCCTGCTATAGGGCATTGGTGAGGCAAGTAGGCTGGATGTACCTCAATACAATTTTTGAATTTCCTGAAGACCTACCCAAAATATGTAGATTTTTATTTTTTTTAAAAACAACAACAAACAACAAAAACACAGAATGCCAAGTCTACACACTTGGAGTTATGAGAGAAAGTAAAAACCTTCAACCTATAAACATTATGGTGTAAAGACCGGGGGACACTGTTGTAATGTTTGTTTCATTTTTCTTGACTGGGGGTGAGTCAAGAAAAATGTAAAGTTTTTTTCATTCCTGGTCCAATAGACTCTCTTAGATTGAAACAACTACCTCCACCCCAAAACAGCAAAACTACCCACACATATTCCACATTGGGCCTGTCCAGCAGGCGGCCCACAGTGCGCACACGGCCCGCCAGCCCCTTGGCTGCGGCCCTCCTCTCCTCCGGAAAAAACAATTATTTAAAAAATAATTAAAAATCCCGGAAATTGTTTTTAAAAAAGTGCGCATGCGCCGCTTCTTACGCTGGCGTGACGCTTTGGGAGGGAGGGTGGAGCCGGGTTCCTCTTCCCCACGGCGTCTCCTCAGCTGGCGGCCTTGCTCCTTTCCCGAAGCCCCGGCCTTTCCTAAGACGAGGGCCCGCCCAGGGCCTCCTCTTAGGAAAGGCCGGGCCTTCGGGGAAGGAACAAGGCCGCCGGCTGAAGAGACGCCCTGGGAGAGAGGAAGCCAGCACACCTCCTCTCCGCTCGCCGCCGGGAGGCAGACCCTTCGGCCCCCCAGGTGTTCAGTGATCAGAATTCCGGCCCTTGGGCCGGTAGAAGTTGGACAGCCCTGTTCTACATAATGCTGGAGATTAAAACATTCAAGGTTCAGTGGAAATGGACCTCAATATACTCCAAGAACTGGTGAGAGGATCTGGTGCCCAGTTTTAGGGAGGAAGCTGGCTGCAAAATAAAAAAAAAACCATGTAGACTGGCTAGGATTTCTGGGAGTTGTAGGCCAAAACACCTGGAACCCACAGGTTGAGAACCACTGCGTATAGACAATAACTGGCTGCTCTAATGTTGTTGTTTTTAAGGATCTGCTAGTAAAATTGCCAGCAAGCAGTTAATACAATTATACTACAATTCACATAGTATGTTATTTTAACTATTGTAGCCTTCCACGCATCCAATGTATTTAAGCAATCCAACATTTGATACAGGTTTATTTATTTATTTATTTATTTATTTATAAATTCGATTTGGTAGACCGCTCTCTCTGGAGCCCAGAGCGGTTTACAGCATAAAATCAATAAAACATCAGTAAACAGATAAAAGACGTATACCCAAAAGCCCCCCTCCCCACAAATGATCCCGGTTCATAAGCACTTTAAGCCTCTATCTTTGCTATTCAATAAAAAGCCTGGATTAATCAAAGCAGGAGAACGAAGTCCTGTAGTATAATTTTAAGCCAGCACATGTCAGGTTAATTATAAGACAGAGAACATTAATTTGTCAGGGCTATCGAGCATGACAAGAAATATGAAAAAGTTACACATTTGAATTATTTTTGCAAATATGTGTATTGCTTAGGTTAACAAAATTACTGGCAAGGAATGAGGATGCAGATAGCCAAAAGGGTCTTTAGCGTGAGTGGCATTTGTGAGGGATTCTCGATTTCCAATATTTAAACGTGATGCTGACTTCTATAAGAAAATGAGGGCATATTTATTATTCTAAGATGCCAAAGGGAAATATAAAGAGACACACAAAAACTGGCCTCTGGGAGCAGCTGAACTACAGGGCAAGAAGAATATTTACCATTTCCCCCAGTCAGGATCGTTGCTCATAGAATCATAAAAGCCTCTTCTCTCTGGCCTGTCTCCAGACATTTGATTATTCCTCGCAATTATCTATATATCCTGCCTTTCAGTACACAAATCCTTCCAAGGTCACTTGCAAGTAACCACAATGGCTTACAACGTGAGGTCAACAACAATCATAAATAATCTCTTCAACATCCTCCCTTCCCCTTCTTCAACTATAAAGGCTGGATATTATCATCCAAAACGTGTAGCATTCATTCAGCTTTAATTAAGATTTCAATCCATTCAAGAATCACAAGTGCTTTCCCTTGGATGTAATGATTGTGATTTAATTTTATGGGTTATGTTGGTTTGTTTAATGAAGTTTGCATCTAGCAAGGGGTAGCCATTCAGAAAACAGAGATATTAAGCATGTTAGCAAGGATCCTGATATGAAAGGATCAATACTGTGCACCAATGCATTTTGGAGCAAAGAGTTACTGCGAAGACCTTGAATTCCATCCATTATAATGCTAAAGATGGGGAATGAAGGTTATTCACTAAGGACTTATACATGTTATACAGGCAGAGCCAAAAAAATTCACCATGGCACAATGCTTTTGATGGTAGCAAAAACAGAATTGGACTGATAAGAGCAGAAGCGATGTTAAACAGGCAGCCTGTCCATCTGTGCCTGTCTTTCCAAGTTGCACATTGTGGTTATGCATCCCACACTGTGCATTCTGGCCATGTAATTAATGCTTTCATGGTGGATGTGCACCATGCATTTCACATTGCTCAGTAGCATCCAGTCACTTGACGTGTTGCACAATATTGTTATTCTACATGGGGGTTTGATGAAGTACTTTGGCCACATCATGAGAAGACAGAAAAGCTTGGAGAAGACAATGATGCTGGTGGAAATGGAAAAAGGTGTTGATGGTATGTATAGCAAGATCATACTGACCCTCAGCTTGAAGGTTTTGCCACAGAAAGCAGAACTGCACACCTATTTCTTGCTGAAGAAGTATGTATTCCACAGGACAAGCCCAAGACATATGGCATCTAGGTTCACAGAATCATAGAATCCTAGAGTTGGAAGAGGCCATCCAGTCCAACCCCATTCTGCCAAGAAGCAGGAAAATTGCATTCAAAGCACCCCCGACAGATGGCCATCTAGCCTCTGTTTAAAAGCCTCCAAAGAAAGAGCCTCCACCACACTCCAGGGCAGAGAGTTCCACTGCTGAACAGCTCTCACAGTCAGGAAGTTCTTCCTAACGTTTAGATGGAATCTCCTTTCTTTTAGTTTGAAGCCATTGCTCCATTGCATCCCAGTCCTCAGGGCAACAGAAAACAAGCTTGCTCCCTCCTCACTATGACTTCCCCTCACATATTTATACATGGCTACCATGTCTCCTCTCAGCCTTCTCTTCTTCAGACTAAACATGCCCAGCTCTTTAAGTTGCTCCTCATAGGGCTTGTTCTCCAGACCCTTGATCATTTTAGTCACCCTCCTCTGGACACATTCCAGCTTGTCAATATCTCTCTTCAATTGTGATGCCCAGAACTGGACACAGTATTCCAGGTGTGGTCTAACCGGGCAGACTAGAGGGGTAGCACAACTTCCCTGGATTTAGACTCTAGACTCCTATTGATGCAGGCCAAAATGCCATTGACTTTTTTTTG
Organism: Anolis apletophallus; assembly: GCA_030556195.1. Lineage (NCBI taxonomy): Eukaryota > Metazoa > Chordata > Lepidosauria > Squamata > Anolidae > Anolis > Anolis apletophallus. The sequence continues at coordinate 133,605,357 of JARBWK010000009.1, read as the reverse complement.
CCGCCACATCACATTGTTGGCTCATTGTGTTAAAGAGATTATGACACAATAGATGATAACATTATACCTCGGTAAATTCTCTCAGGATGCTAACAGCAATTTTGAAATTCTAGTGATAATTACCATTATAAAGCATCTTGCAAATAATTGTAATTATTGTAATTGTTGTCCTGTTGGCCATGTTGCTTTTGGAACATGTTCTAAAAGTTTTGGGATTTTCAGATTACATCTTACAGCACTCACAATAATGTGTTTTCTCACATGAGCCTGCCCAATCTTTAAGATCTCTTGGGGGAGTAGGATATATATAAAGTCATGAATGGATGGCACTGGAAAATATTAGTTGAGTTGGCTCTGTATATCCATGGATTCTGCATCTATAGATTCTACCAACCACTGTTTAAAAACATTCAGGGGAACAGAATCCAAAAAGCAAATCTTGATTTTGGAGTCCTGAGCATCAAACCGATATGCAGGCATATCGTTATGTTGCCTTCTGCTATTTCACAGATCATCAGGCTCTCTCTGGCACTCATTTGAGTTGTTTGCCATTTTATATAATGGAACTTGAGAATTCATGTATTTTGTTTCAAATCACAAACCAAACCACAGTTGACACTGGGGACCCACCATATGCATCCAGGATTACACAGCACTGATTTTACCTCTCCCTGTACTCCAGAGAGCTGGTTCATGGTTCCTCAGACCATTGAGGGACGGAGGGACGGACTATGGTTTGAAAACAAACATGAACAATCCATACACACACTACATATATCTTACTTGTAGTGCAAAAAAAATCATGGAAGAGCAATACAATATTTAAAATGAAGAACATGCAAGAGTGTCCACGCAGAAGCTCCCAATACAAAAGTGAGAGTGCTTTTGCCCAAGTCCACAGTGTGCTTCACTCACAGTGCCTTTCTGTCCTGCTCCATCACCACTGTTGGCTACCAGGAAGCCAAACTTGTCGACGCACACTCAGCCTCGCTGGTCATGACCAGCAATTTAGTTGGTTTGCTTCAGCTTCTGCTAAGTTTTCCGAAGGGGTTAATATGACTCCTGTTTGGAAGAGGTCAGACTGACTTTCCCTTCCTGAATAATGTTTCATAGGCTTGAGACATTATTGGTGAAGGTCTGCTGAAATGAGCAGTAGCTGAGACTCTGATTAAAAAGAGGCCTGAAAGAGATTCATCTTTGGTAGCAGTAACGTCAAACTATGGGACCTGTATCTTGGATGCTACCCTTGGACTGCATATCAACATCCAGACCTTGTTCTTGTGATCCTGTCTTGAACTCTGCTGTATCCTGAAATTCTGCTATCCCTGGAAACTTCGAACCTGAATTCAAGACTGACTTCCTGGCTTGACTTATGGACTTGAATTCTCATTTCTACCTTTGGACCTTGAACTTCAGTTTAACCTGGCTTATCTGACTTGATTTTGTCAGATAATGTACCTTTGAAACGTGGGACTTTGTTTACATTACCTCAGCTGTGTGCTGTATTTCTGTTCTGTTAAGTCAAACCTTGCAAAGACTTTATGTTTTAGATCTTTGTCCAAATAAAATAGGTTTTGATATATCCTGGGTTTGTTTGGTTAAACTTTGCCCTCATCGGGTGAGAGCCCTGGAACACAACATCACTGCTGCCCGCCAAGGAGTCCATCTCCTCAGCCTCCTCATCATTGTCTTGGCCAACACGACATGCAGCTCAGAGCTATTGAAGGCAACCCCGGTGGCACCCTTCCTGTTCTCCCTGACTTTGCACCTGCTCTTTGGCCATGGCCAACCCCCTCAACATCGCCGAACCAAAGTGCCATGCCCTCTCACAAATGCTCCCTGCAGATACTCCATTTTGCTCTCAGGCCAGACATGCCCGTTTGCTGAGCCATCCTGGCAAAGTCCGCTCCTGGACTCTAGGCACTGGCCCATGGGGTGTGGGATGGACTCAGGACGCTTTAAATATTAAATTGTTAAAGAGCTCTCATACCCACCAATGAGGGTAAATGAGGGTATGGGCCAGATATCTTGCACACAGGTCATAGTTTGAGGGCCCCTGTGTAGCCCTTCATCCAAAAATTGGTTTCAGGGGATGGCAGGCTTTTGCAAAAGGGAGTCAAGATTTCTTTCTTTCTTTCTCTGTGTACAGGAGGCACTCCATCCATGACACCCCACCCCATTCTCTCCTGATTGGTGGGTCAGAAATTTCATAACCAAGTAAGATTATCACACGTTCTGAAGAAATCCAATAAAGGGATTATGACACAATAGATGATAGCATTATACCTCGGTAAATTCTCTCAGGATGCTAACAGCAATTTTGAAATTCTAGTGATAATTACCATTATAAAGCATCTTGCAAATAATTGTAATTATTGTAATTACAATCAGATAATTATCATAATTTTTCATTTGAAATATTATGTATCACTCTCCAGCCAAAGTGGCTTAAGTAAAATCCGTAAAACACAGCAGCAACAGCAACACCTACATAACTACTGTCTACAATAGGAGGGGAGGGGACAGTGGAATGAAAAGAGCAAACATATGTAAAAACCCAATTATTTATCTGAGGAATATCACACCTTGAGTTGAGAATCCTCACTCTTGCATGCATTCAGCAAGATGAATGCATACTTAAGAGTGGGCTTTGACTTTGCTACATGTTACATTACAACTCCTAGCATTCCAGCAAAGAACTCAGATTAGTGGGATTTCTGTTTCAACAAATCTGAAGGGTACCAGTTTCAGAAAAGCCAGAAACCCTTTGTTGTTTTGGTTGTCACAAACAAACACAGCTACCCTACTGAAAAATTGCGGTTTTTGGAAGGTCAATGCTTGACTGCTTTGTGTAAGCAAAATCACTCATACAACTCAGAGAGACAGACAGAGACAGATGATGGAGGTAATTCCATGCATGAAGTTAAAATCCAGCAGAGAAAACAATTCTGAGCCCTTGATTAAGATTTGCATTAAACTATCAGGAACCATTAAAAAATCCAGCTGATGAGTAGCTATTTGGCCACACACAGAGCTATTATTTTCCATCCACTTTAATAATCAAAGAGTTCAGATTCACTATGAACACAACATTGATGAACAGGAATGATGTAGCCATTTGACAATGATGAGCAACGGTGACAGGCTGTGGTTTGATTAAAATTAGCACCCGTTATTTTCCTGTGGAAGACCTAACAAAACGAGAAGTTTGGAATCTTGCCTTCAAACTTAAAATCTCTTTCTGCTTCAGAAGAAAGGAGAGCAATTGGTATTTTTGCTCATCACAGGAAAAGGGAGGCAATGAAGGACATATTGAAAGACTTCAATGTTATGCTTACTATTCAACCCTACGTCATTTATGAGGATACCATCAAAATTATGTGAGTTTTCTTAGGTGAACTCGTTTACAGTTCTTCCTTTCTTCTGGAATTAATGTAGAATTTCATAGTCATTACCTGCTTCTTCTAATCACCATGTTTTTTGCTCTTACGATGTCATTGGTCTTCAACCCCTGGATGTCTTAATGATAGATTAGACAGATCACATTCTCTCCTGACGTTTCACCTGTAACTCTCCCGAAGCATTCTCTTCTGGTGTTTCACCTGCATCATCAAGAGAGAATGCTTCTAGAACATGGCCATACAGCCCGGAAAACCTACAACAACTCAGTGATTCCGGCCATAAAAGACTTCGACAATACAGATCACTACAAGAACAGACGTATAGTATGTTCCCCCGAGATCACTACACTTGGAAGAGCAAAACCTCCTGGTTGTCCACAACCAGATCAAGAGCTTTTTCCGTAACGGTGCCATCGCTATGGAATTCAATGCCAGATGACGTCCATGCCATTAAGGAATTGGCCCCATTTTGGAGAGCCTGTAAAACGTCCCTTTTTAGGCAGGCTTTTAACCTAAATGGCTCCTGAGGAAGACGTCAAATTCTTGAGTCCTATATTAACTGTTGTTTTTATGCTCTGTTTTATATTGTTGCTGTTCTTAAATTGAATTGTTGCTATTTTATAAATTGATTTTATGTAAATCGCCCCGAGCCTGCTGGAAAGAGCGGTATACAAGAATGAACAATAAATAAATAGTGCCCAGATGAAGGAAAGTAACAGCAAACTCTATTGGCTTGGCTCACAGTTCACCTGGGATGCTCCATCCGTTACTCGGTATCACTGTGTAAGAGGATACTGTTAACTTGACCAGTTTCAGAGAAGGGCAACAAATGGTAAACAGTCTGAAAATCAAGCCTTAGGAAGAATCACTTGGGGAGCTGGATATGTTTAAGAAAGAAGACTGAGAGGTGATGTGATAGCTATCTTTAAAGATATCAAGTGGCAACATGCAAAAATTTAGCAAGTTTATTTTCTGCTGCTGCGGACTACAAACTTACCAATAGATTCTGTATTTTAAAAAGTGTCTACATGACATTTTAAAAGCATCTTTATTTTACAGTTTATTGGATAGTGAATAGGTCTCTAAACAGGGGTTAGATGGACATATGGCAGGGGATTGGACTAGATCAGGCCTAGGCAAACTTTGGCCCTCCAGGTGTTTTGGTCTCCAACTCCCACAATTCCTAACAGCCGGCTGTTAGGAATTGTGGGAGTTGGAGTCCAAAACACCTGGAGGGCCAAAGTTTGCCCAGGCCTGGACTAGATGGACCATGTGGTTTCTTTCAACTCTATTATTCTAAGATTCTATATTTCAGGAATCTGTAAGTCATGTATCTTTGCATGGCAGGAGGTTGGTTTATAGAATAAATGCTGAGTAATGGTTTGAGTTTTGGACTGCAGCTCTGGAAACCAGGGTGAACCTTCTCAGCTATGGAAACCTACTGGGTGAGTTTGGGCACATCACACACTCTCTACCTCAGGGGTGCTCACACTTTTTCAGCATGCGAGCTACTTATAAAACAACCAAGTCAAAATGATCTACCTACCCACTACAAAAATGTGAAACATATAACACAAAATCTGCTTTGAACTGTGTTTTCTGAGTCCACACTGCCATATAATCTGATTCAAAGCAGATAACATGGGATTTTTTCCAATAGTGTGGAAAGGGCCTCAGATAACCCAGGGCCGGCAGCATTTGAGCGTCGGGAGCCTGCGGGGCGGGACTGAGCCTTCCTCCCACCCTGTCTGCGATCTACCAGGACGCCCTACGTGAGCTACCAGTAGATCGCGATCTACCTAATGAGCACCCCTGCTCTACCTCATAGGGAAGCTAGGGAAACTTCTCTTAACAAATCTTTCCCAAAATAACCTATTTCCTCAGGGATGTCATAAGTCAGAAACACAACAACAACAACAACAAAAACATCTCATATGTGTCCATCACATATTGATTCTATATTTTACCTTACTACACAGTCCCTGAGGACCTCTGCTTGGATCTTTTTACCATAACAGTTTAATATTCCCTTTTCACCCTTCGACTCTTCCGGCAGAAGAAAATTGGACAAAGAGTGTTGAATACAGTATCTCAAAATCCAGGTATAGTGTCTTACTTTGCAACAAGCCAACTTCATATCGAATAACTGTGTATAATTTAACTACGTAAGATACATTTCTCGGTGTTCTTGGTATTCAGGCAATCTCATTCACACAGCTATACGTGGGTCTACAAACCCCATTTAGTTAGAACGTTTGCTAGGTATCAACATTTTCAGGACCTCTGAGGAACCTCCTTCTGAAGCACCAGGCATCAGTATAATTATTTTGTTCACTAGAGACAATCATTTCCTCGTTTGGAAATAATGAGATAATTCAGATGTAAATTTATTTTTGAGAAAGGATGTTAATAATGGCTAATCGAGAAAATTATATTACATACAAAGGAATATTTTGTTTATGAAGAAAATGAATGAACAACTATGGAAGGTTGGGGCCATTCCAACTAATTTACACCTGGGAGGGAATTTCAGGAGGTCCTGTTTCGCAGCCACAGAAATATTGCAGGTGAAGCAGAAGTAAAATGGCCTCTCTTTCCCACAGAAATAAGAACATGCAGGCTCAACAAAACTGGGAGTCAGGTGTACTCTTTTAACAAACCAGGTCTCCATAAATGCTAATTACAACTTCGGGGAAATAGGAACTCAAACCAAGTCATGAATGAGAAGAATACAAAACCATGTATAATAATAGTTTATTAATTTACTGGAATATTTTTGTCATGCCCATTGCCACTAAAAAGACTCCATAGCACCAACAACAACATTTCTGAAAACGGTGCAATGTGAAGAAAGATGCATTATTTTATTTCATTTATTTTATTTATCCGCACTTATTAGTCGCCACTCCCAATGTGGGTCGGGGCGACTTACATAAGTGACATATCAGAATAAAAACACCATAAAAATGATAAACACAATAAAACAAATAAAATACGAATAAAATTATGGTACTAATACTGCCTAAGACCCTGCTTAAACAGAAAAAAATAACAGCTCTACAAATAGAAATTGTTACAGTTTCACACCAGAGACACCCATAAGCAGCACTCCCAGTTTAGTCAAAGAACCACAATTTCTGAATGCTATTATTATATCTTCTAAATTCTGGATTCTTTCTAGATGTATCTCCTACTTCCTGCTGGGGACAACAGCATCCTAAACCATAGAATTCTATTAAGGTTGGCCACCAAACAGTATTTCCCCCTATGATCCACCTTGGAGATTAACATCTTCTGAGGAGGCCCTACTCTCACTCCCGCCTGGAGAAGAGAAACAGGGCCTTCTCAGTGGTGGCCCCTCGGCTGTGGAATTCCTTACTGAGCTACATTAGATCAGCCCCCTCCCTCCTAGCCTTCAGAAGAAGAGTAAAAATCTGGCTCTGGGGCCAGGCCTTCGGAGGACCAGTGTCATAATATAATGTAATTGGAATATGTGCAGTGACTACGGAACGGCCTCAAACTACAATTTTTGGATGGTGTAATTTTAATACTGAATGTAATGTTAAAAATGTTGATATGTATGAATTTTAATTCAATGGATTTTAAGCTTAATGTTGTATGTGTTTAAGGCATTGAATGATTGCTATATGCAAGCTGCCTTTAGTCCCCTCATGCGGTAGAAAAAGGTGGGATATAAATTATGTAAATAAATAATAAGCACAATCATATGCTCAACATTCAAAAGGGACCCAGTGTAGCTTTAAGTCTTTTCCTAAAATGGAAATCTATTTGTCAAGACTTGTTTTCTTCAATCTCCAGGAAAACAAGCAAAACTGCATCTTGATTTAAGTTAAATCAGTGATCAATACGATGGCCTTGACACGCAAGTGTACTCTCCGAGCTGTAACACATACTTATTATTCCCTCTCAAGGACAGCAGCAGCCATTATATAAAAAACCCCATTCACTGTTTTAGATGCTATACTTTTAGATTACAAGATTTGCTACCGTGGGTCAAGATCCACACAGCTACACAGTGTTGTATTTTTATTTTTTTACAAAAAAAACAATCTTAACATGACCACATAGGTGCCCTTGGGAAACACCAATGATGAATCATAAGCAAATATTTATTTTTTGAATGGCAGCCGTCTCCCTATGAAAATAGAACCTAACCGCCATTTTATTGACTTGAGAAACTCACAGAAGAGATAAACTCTGACACAGTATTTAATCTTTTAGTTCTTGTGGCAAAAACAACCCATTTCAGGACCAAAGTGAAACTTGCTTATCCTATTTGCAGGTGAGCACAGTAAACACTTCTGAAGAAGGGAGTTTCTAGGGAGGAATGAAGCTCTCCTCAAACAAGGCTACCTATGGTGGATAGTCTAGATCAGTGGTTCTCAACCTGTGGGTCCCCAGATGTTAGAAATCCTAACAGCTGGTAAACCGACTAAGATTTCTGGGAGTTTTAGGCCAAAACATCTGACGACCCCCAGGTTGAGAACCACTAGTCTAGATTAATATGCAAAAGGCTCTTGTACCATCTTTGAGATTAACTAAGACAGTTTTGTAATATAAGCTTTTGTAGACTGAGCCCACTGAACACTTGTGTATGAAGCGCATGACCGCTTGTGCTACAACCAGTTTGCTACCGAGCACAATTCAAAGTACTGGCTTTGGCCTATAAAACCCTAAACGGCTCTGGCCCAGGTTACCTGTCATGACGCATCTCCCTCTACAAACCACTGCAGAGACTAAGATCCTGCACTGCTCTCGGTCCCTCCACCATTACTGGCGCGATTGGCGGTGACAAGAGAGAAGGCCTTCTCAGTGATTGCCCCTTGGCTATGTAACTCCCACCCTTGGTGAGATTAGATCAGCCCCCTCCCTCCTGTCCTTCAGAAATATGGTCAAAACTTGGCTGTGGGACCAAGCCTTTGGGATAGGGCAATAATGGTAATAACAGGAAACCATCCAGTATGGATGGTTTGAGATGATTTTAACAATTTGATTTTAAAGTGGATACAAACGATTTTAATGTTTGTGTATATTTATAGTTTGTTTTATTCTGGCATTGAATGTTTGCCATATATATGTTGTGCTCCGCCCTGAGTCCCCATCAGAGTGATAAAGGCAGGAATATAAATGGTTTAAATGAATGAATGAATGAGTACGCCTCTTTCTGTTAGTCTCAAAGGTGCTATAACATCCCTATGCCAACGAAAGTTTCCTAAAGTAGTGCACAATACTGTATTATTCTTGTCTGAGTTTTTTTTGCACTGCAAATAAGATATGTGCAGTGTGTAGGGAAATGCATTCATGTTTTTTTTTTCAAACTATAGTCCGTCCCCCTGACAATCTGATGGAGGGTGAACTGGCCCTATGCTTAAAGGTTTGAAGACACCTTATTTAGACTAATAGCAAATATTACGACACTTCTTTTCAAAAAGGTTTATCCTCCCATCATGCGGGACTGAATTCCATGACAACACACAGTATTTGGAAAGGGGGGCTGACTGGATTTCTATAATGGCATTAAAATGCTTTCCCATTCGTCTCCTAACACACTGAATGTGTTTTTCCTGTCACTACAGCATATATGATAAAGTATTCAGGGAGACTTCTATTATTTTCACCCCAACAAGTCTTGTCTGGTTAGTCAAAGTCAATTTATGCCACCTCAACAGGTATGTGAAGGTGACATTATTTTGCTTCTCAAGTGCTCCACTCCTTCGTTTGTTGTACGTTTAAGGCCAGTTGTAATGTTTTGAGGTGATGGAAGAAATACAGAGGAGGAGAAGAAAGGAGGTTTCAAACTCAGGAGAAAGAAATCAGTGATAATACAAAAGTTTTGCTACGGTTTAATTACATGGAGCAGAAAATATACTCCTACACCACTACCTCTTCAACTATCTTTGCCTTCTTTTCCATCATCTTGACTCCAAATGAAAGGGAATAACGCTGACCAAACCTATGTAAGATTTTTATCTTGATTGTGGGACTCATTCTGTTTCATATAATTACCTTTCTATGTACCGTTATCAGCCCTCCTGAGCTTTCCACATCACCATGACAACACTAAAATGGAGTTTACTGTTATATTCAGGACACGTTCAAAAATACGAACCATTTAATTCCTATCATCTTGATGCCTATGCACATTCACACAGCTCATTGCTGGTTGTCTTGGTAGTGTTTTGCTTGGTTTTTAGAGTAATGCTAACAATAAAAAAAGATAATTTCTTCAACTTTGTGGAAACTACTCAATTTTGTTCCCTGTAAGCTGCTTCTTCTTTTCCCTTACACGACACACATCCCCTATCTGCTGAGAGGCAATGCCCATAAGCCTAAAACTACTTTTTACTAGGTACAAGTGTTTGCGTCTCTCTTTTTCTCTGTTCATTATAGACAAAATTATCATTTAAGCACCCTGGTAGGGGGGAAAAGACCATAGTTCTCTATTTCACCAAAACCATGGCTACCTGATTAATATCTAATTATTATTTATTTATTTATGTATAACCTGCCCTCTCTCCCCAAAGGGACTCAATGCAGTTTCCAAAAAAGTAACACAAATGGCAAACATCCAATGCCCTAATCTAAACAAACAACAATCAAGGTGAAACATGAAACAAAACAAACTCAGTATAACTTATGAAACCACCAAAGCCAAAGGCTAAACTGATTACACATAATAAACACAAGGAGTAAAACCAATTCAAACACCGTAAGTTAAAAGTGTAGTATAATGTATGACATCTGCAGGTTGAGGTAAGTAACGGGTGTCTAGGTGGGGGTGCATGTGAGATATGCTAACCCTCCTCCCCTCAGTAAGCTAAATTGCACAGATGGGTCTTTAGAAGCTTCTTAAAGGAGAGGAGAGAGGGGGGCATTTTTAGTTCTTTAGGGAAGGAGTTCCAGAGGTGGAAAGTCACCACAGAGAAAGCATCCTCTCTCGTTCCCACCAACCGCACTTGAGATGGGGGTGGGACCGAAACCAGGGCCTATTCTGCGGATCACAATGCTTGAGTAGGTTTGTACGCAGCGATGTAGTTTTTTTTAATAATCTGGGCCTGAACCATTTCGGGCTTTATAGGTAATAACCAGCACTTTGCATTTAGCCCGAAGGCAGATCAGCAGCAAATGGAGCTGTCATAATATGGGAGTGGTTCTCTCCCGGTACAGCGCTTCAGTTAGTAATCTACACTCTATATTCTAAATTAGCAGCTGCGGAAATAATCATAATACTTTACTTATTTATTGCCTACCTCTCTTCATGACTCGAGGCGGGTTACAGAATAATTTAAACACATAAACATTGCATAAACACTACAAATACACATATTAAACTGTATTCCTATAAAAGCTACATATTAAAATGGATTTTTAAAAAATAAAATATACAGCATTAAAATACAAAAAATAGAGATTAAACAAAGGGCACACATTTAAAATTCATGCTTAAAGACTTTTCACAGAGCTAACCAGTCCTGCTCCATTTGGTACTAAAAGACTGTCTGGGCATATGCTCTTGGACTGGAAGTATCAGAAGCAACTACTACCAATATTAAGGGATGCTGTGCGTTCAAGCACCTGCACAATCTGCACCCCTGAGTTACATCTTTTCTAAGTCCAGCTTCTGCCCAAATCAACTCCTATCAAAGGAAAGGGAAACAAATGAAAAAGCCTAGAGTCTTGCATGTCTATGAGATGATCTTGCTTTCCAACTTGTTGGCCTCAGGAGAGGGCTGAGAACAGAGATCCCCCCTGCCGGTCCTTTGTATGCATACTCCTTGGGAGTATTTCTATTCTATCAGCTTAACACATATTCTTGTTTGTTTGCAGTCAATAGAGCTGCACAAATTTAACCAGGGATGATTCTGATCCATTCCCTTGGAATGGAGCAAACGGGCAAACACTATCAGGGCAATGTTGTGTGACAGCGGGAACCCAAAGAGCCTAAAAGGCCCTGCTGGCATCACCCAATTAAACCAACAAAGCACCGCAGAATGCAGGGGTGCAAAGCATAATGCAAGCTGACTTATACTTGAGTACTGTGCAATGGGACAATGGCATTACTGTACCATTCCCAATGGAGTCTCTCAACCTTCACCAGGGTGCATCAACTATGAACGTACCACGCCAATGCACAAAATATCGGGCACAGTTGGGCAGATCCAGCAGACAACATTTCATGATGATAGATAGATTTTTTTTAAAAAAAACACCTTTCTGTATGCAAAAGGTAGGTAGGTAGGTAGGTAGGAAGGAAGGAAGGAAGGAAGGAAGGAAGGAAGGAAGGAAGGAAGGAAGGAAGGAAGGAAGGAAGGAAGGTCACATGAAAAGGTTAGGGCTTTTGGGAATCCCTGTGATAAAGACATTTTGGAGAAAACTGTATTTCTGTGGAGTTGTGGAAAAACAATGGTTTTGCTTCAGGGATGGCAGGCAGGAGCCAGTGCCACCTGACTGGCAACCAAAAGGTTGTACTCCATGTCTCTGGGAAAGCAAATACAACACAGACAAGAAAACCCAGAAGAGGGTATATACTCAATCAGCAGCCCAGCCCTTGTCATGGAGAGACTGGTGCAGTGGTTCTCAACTTGTGGGTCTCCGTGTGTTTTGGCCTACAACCCCCAAAAATCCCAGTCAGTTTACCAGCTGTTAGGATTTCTGGAATTTGAAGGCCAAAACATGTGGTGATCCACAGGTTGATAACCACTGGACTAGTGGTTCAGACACAAGACCAGACCAGATTCTGGGGTGTTAAAATGGAAGATGTGAAAATCCATCAACTAAATGCTGTATCGGAATGGATAGTAATCTACTTTGGAGGAATACCCTGAAGAAACGGAAGCTGGAAATGCTTAGATTACTGAAGCTCATCAGGAAATACTCTTTCAAGGGAAGTCATAGGAATCTCTCTTAAGCTGGCCATGGGTCTATCTAGCTCAGTGTGGTCACTCCTGACAAGGGACTTCAGGAAGCTTTTCAACAGAGACAAAGCAAAACACAGGCACCACAAGGTAAAGCCTTTCATGACCAAGTGCACTTCCACTAGTGAGGTTAGATTTCACCCACAGTTCTCCATGCAGCACTACATAACAGTGCTGGGGAAATTTTTGGACCTAGAATCTTTTTGTGAGTCCAGTATCCTCTGTATTAGTGCATATATACTTGGTGAAGTTCTGGGCACTACAGTTCCAGAAGGATATTGACAGATGGCACATGGCCAGAGAAGGGTCACCAAGATGGTCAAAGGTCTGGGAGCCAAACATTTTGGAAGAATGAGCAGTAATCTGATATCTGAGTAGTGATATGATATTTGAAGGCATGACCCCTAAAAGATGCAGCAAGCTTGTTTTCCACTGCTTCATCAGTTTAGGACACAAACAAATGGATTCAATCGCTAGAAAAGAGATTCCACATTACACATTAAGAAGAATTTCTTGACAGGAAGCTGTCTGAACCAGACAGCTAGCTGCCATCCTTTTGGCAAATCATATCAGCAGTGCCAAAAGCAGCACATAACCATATTAAGGGGCCAATCAAACGATAGAATTTTCTATCAGATGTAGTTATGGATGCCAGCTTGGATAGCTTTAAAAGAGGATAAAATAAATTCACGGAGGATGAGGAGATATATAGTTACTAGTCATGTATATGTTTTATTTGTCACACTGATACCCTCTCATTCCTCCATGGAGATATAGATCCCCTTCTCCTTACTTTTATGACCCAGACACCCTACGAGATATATTAAGCTTAATCTCATTGGTGCCAGGACACAAACAAGCTTTGAGTCAAGTCTCATCACTCCTAGTCCAGCAATCTCAGCATTATATCACGGTGACTTTCTAATACCAGCTGAAAGATCACATTAGAATACCCCTTTATCAGAGGCACTCTGCCTCTAAATTAGAAATGTAAATCTTCTGACTATTTTGGCCCACATCTGAGAACAAATATTTTTGTCATTTTCTCCCCACTGCAAAATAAGAAAAAAGCTTCCAGACACATTTTTGTATATACAGTAGACTCCCGCTTATCCAACCTTCGCTCATTCAACGTTATGTATTATGCAATGCAGTCTGCCTCCCACCCGATCCACAGCTGTTTCAATACATTGCGAGGTTTTGGTGCTAAATTCGTAAATACAGTAATTACTACATAACGTTACAGTGTACTGTGCTGCTTTTTTGACAATTTGTTGTAAAATATGATGTTTTGGTGCTTAATTTGTAAAACCATAACATAATTTGACGTTTACTAGGCATTTCTTTAATCCCTCCTTATTAACCAACATTTTCACTTATCCAACGTTCTGCCGGCCCATTTATGTTGGATAAGCGAGACTGTATATGAAACATACAAGGAATTTTGTATTTAGACTGGGGTCCCATCTCCAAGATAGCTCACTGTATACATGGAGTGGAGTATCCTTTGTCAAAAATGAATGGGAATATTTGCATATATATGATGAGATATTCTGGGGATGGAACCCAAGTCGAAACACAAAATTTATTCATGTATCATACATATTGCCTTATACACAAAACCTTAAGATAATTGTATACAAGAGATTTGTAAAAATTTTGTGCCTGAACCAAATTCTGTGCTCATTAAACCCTCAGAAAGCAAAGGTTTAACTATCCCAGACACTTATGTGGACAAACTTTTTGGTGTGAAATCCAAAGCACTTCATTTTGAATAAGGAATGCTCGACCTGTGGTAGATTATTAACTCTCGCTACGTTTTTATTTGGCTGAACTCTCAAGCAAGAGCGTAAAGAGTTAATCCCATAATATAACTATTTTGCAGAACTCTAAAGCTGAAAATAAATATAGGCCTGAAAATGAGGCAGTGTGCTTTCAGCAGCATCCTTCCCGTTGCTGCACTCTCCAACACATTGCCTTTCTGCAACTGCGTCATTAACTCCCAATACAGACAATCAAACCCCATCATTCCAACACCACACACTTTCATTAAAATGTATTAGAATTTGCTTAGCCGCTACCATTTGCGTCCAACTTCATATTACGAAAGAGAAGGGGAAAGGGACAAGTACACTCTCTCTGCATGTAATTCAATCACGCGGCATTACTTTGCTATAATGAAGCTCCACAGTGTGCCTGCATGGAGGATTACTGGACAGTGGTACTAATCCAAGAGACATCGAGCAAAGGAAGGTGAAAACCAAAAAGAATGGAAACGCACTGTCTCCAGATATAAAGTATTAGGGTGACCTTCTCAAAAAAAGTACACTGAAAGCAATCTCTAGCTTCTTGATGTAGCTTTCAAAGTAATACTGTCACGAACTCATGCACTTTGTGCTAAAAATGACGACCAAAACACTCTTCTCTACGTTTTTTGATAAAGCTATCCAAAAGCTTGTGCTAAGACAAATAAAATAAAATTCTGAGACTTATCTTCATTTTAAGCAACATATCCTGGGGTCATTAGTCACCAGGAATAGTAAGTACTCTCAAGGACACTGAAACCCGACATTATTCAGATTGTTAGAAGCTCTGCTCAGATTTCCGAGAGTTTATCAAAAACAGATGAGGGCCAAAAGTCCTTTGATTCATATTTCTTCTTCCTTCAACTTGTTGGCTAGAAGCCCCCTTTTAAAAAAAAGCCCAAATTATATGGGAAGTGGTGTATATATATTTGATTAAAAAATTCCACATTCTACATCAGATAATAGATTGGGAATTCTTTACTACCTACAGGGATTATGCACCACTGTCAGATGGATAAGCAACATATAGTAGTAGCAACAACAACAACAACAACAACATTTTTTATATTAGACTCAGGGCAGATTACAGAACCCATATTCAGCAGACATTCGATGCCATTATATGATTAACAGGACAGACAATACACAAACAGAGGTAAAGGCTTTCCCCATCTTTTTCCATTTCCGGCATCTGGAGGCTTTGCCGGCCATGGGGGGGGGGGGAGTGCTGTCACTCCATCTTCCATACCGAGGAGCTTTTATCATACGTAGATGTTCTGCTGATGTCCTTATGATGCATTTACTGCCTCCCCACTTTTAATGCGGTACCTATTTATCTACCCACATTTCCGTTTTTCAATCTGCTAGATAAGCAGAAGCTGGGGCTGATGGTCAGGCAATCACCCCGACCCGCACTTGAACTGCCAATCTTTCAATCGGCAGGATTTTCTACAGTTAAGCGGTTTAACTCATTGTGCTAAGCATTTGCTGTTTTGACTTTTGTGGGTTTGAAAATTCTTGGACTAGATTCAAACGTTGTATCTGGGAATCTTTAGGTCTTCCAATATGACTCTATGGCCAACTACCTCCAGTCACGCTGCAAACCTACAGATTTTGTCAGAATATTGAGCTCCTTAGCTGTGTGGAAGAAAATACTTCTGCAGACCCAGAATGAGTACAAACAGCTTTACTGGAACAGACAAATTGCACAGACATCCAACACTTAACATCAGTCACATGGGAAGGAAGAAGCTGGCTTGGAACCTCCTACATATACTGGTCACAGAGTCACAGAGTCTTGCATCATCTCTCTCTTTCATCATCTCTCTTTAACTCTTTCAGCACTCAGATTCCAGTTCTGCACAGTCACTAGTAGGCTGATGAAATCCAGGCACATAGATTGCATCATACATTGCACCTCATTTACATTTCATCTAATACACAAAACATTACACTTTCACAGATTTCTAGAGAACACCGCTCTAGAAATCTCTAGGTCTTCTAATATGATTTTACTGGCAAAGAAATTAGTCTTAGAGTCATGCTGGAACACCTAGAAATTCCCAGAGAGGTGTTTCCTTGGGGGGGGGGGGGATTGCTTCATTCACATTTTTCTATTTTAACAGATTAGAGAGATGGGCCTAAACTAAAAAAATGAAGTTCAATGGGGACAAATGCAAGGTATTCCACTTAGACAGAAAAATGAAATGGAAAGATACAGAATGGGGATTCCTGGCTCGACAGCAGTGCATGTGAAAAAGATCTGGGAGTCCTTGTGGGGAGGAAGGGGAACATGACCCATGCTGAAGACTTGGCTCTTTGGTAGAGCGTTTGATTAGTTGTTTTAATAATAATGTAAGTGTTTTATTGATTTATTCTGTAAGTCGTCCAGAGCACTGTTGGTGGAGGGCGTCTAAGCAAGTAATAAATTGACTGATTGATTGATTGATTGATTGATTGATTGATGCTGCAGCTAAAAAAGCCAATGGGATTTTGGCCTGCGTAAATAGGAGTATAGAGATAGTGTCTAGATCAGGGGTGGGCAATTACCAGCCCTCCAGGTGTTTTGGATTACAACTCCCAGAAATCCTAGCCAGTTTACCAGCTATTAGGATTTCTGGGGGTTGGAGTCCAAAACACCTGGAGGGCCGGTAATTGCCCACCCCTGGTCTAGATCCAGGGAAGTCATGCTAACCCTCTATTCTGCCTGGGTTAGACCACACCTGGAATACTGTGTGCAATTCTGGGCACCACAATTGAAGAGAGATATTCACAAGCTAGAATGTGTCCAGAGGAGGGCAACCAAAATGATCAAGGGTCCGGAGAACAAGCCCTATTAGGAGCGGCTTAAAGAGCTGGACATGTTTAGACTGCAGAAGAGAAGACTGAGAGGAGACATGATAGCCATGTATAAATATGTGAGGAGACCTCATAGGGAGGAGGGAGCAAGCTTGTAACGCGGAGCAATGGCTTCAAACTACAGGAAAGGAGATTCCACCTGAACCTTAGGAAGAACTAACCCTGCGGATATGGAATGCTAACACTACAAGCTTAAAAGAGTGAAAACAACATCCCAGCCACATGGGACACATAGACAACTTAATAGCCCTATAATGAACAAGTGTGCTACAGATGTCCCATTGTGATCTCCAGGATCCTTGCTTACAAAATGAGTGTAAGACTAAGAGAGAATACTCAAAACATTGTCATCTTTGGATAAAAAAAACCTCCTTCCTTTCAGTATCAGAGATCGGGTGCCCATCAAGAGGGTTTTTTTTTCTAAATCTAGGTCAGGTGGGCCAAAAATATATCTAGGAGAAATTAGCTTCCTATCAATCAATCAATGGGAAAATTCCAAGCTTCAGGGCATCAAGCCTCTATTACCTCATTGTCAAACAATCAGCCCAGAAGTCAGAGATATTAACAAGTACAGCAGAAAGTACTTGAGCTATTCCCATCACACAGTCTAACAGTATAGCCAGTGAAGGTCCTTCCAAGTCACTCAGGATGAATTAAGCTGGTATGACAAAGAAATACCTTCTGCCATCCAATCACAAGCTTTTCAGCAGCAAAGATAGTTTCACGGTTCAGTGGAGATGAAATGAGGCAGAGTTTTGTAGTTAACACGTTACAGCGCAGGCACCGCCAAGGCTCTCCCATGGCCCTTGTGGCACCATATGTAGGAAAGTGAGAATTTGGAAAAATCCCTTTTTTGGAATTCAGTTCTTAGTGTTCCCCCAGTTTAATACTACAGATAATTGAACAATGTTCTGTACTTGTATTTCCTTATATGTTTTCAATATGTGTCTGCTTTAACTTTAACTTTTGTAAGCTATCTTGAGTCTTAGCTCAAGGGAAATGGGAAGATATAAATGAACAAAATTATCATTGTTACCATCATCACCATCAACAACAACAACAATGACAAATGCCACTTAACAATCTTTCAGCTAAAATAACCCAGGTTGCCAGATCTATGCATAGGGAACAGCAAGAAGAATGAGCTGAATTCAATGACGGAAACTGGACAGCCGTTTGGCCAAAGAGAGTTAGAACAAGTCTGAACAGGAGTAGGGACCTTGAAAAATCCTTATGATGGCTTCAACTACAGTACAATTCTAGTATCTGGAAGACTGGTACCTGCAGTTTCACTTATCTACATCCAACAAAATATGCTCCCCCCCAGGCATTAGTTCTTCATTTCAATAGGTTCTTTGCGATCAGTGCCCAAATACCAAGCAAAAAGTGGGCGCTAGAAACAATATCATACGAAAGCTAACTAGCACAACCTGGGGACCACAACCAGATACAGTGAAGACATCTGCCCTTGCGCTATGCTACTCTGCTGCTGAGCACACATGCCCAGTGTGGAACACATCTCACCCCGCTAAAACAGTGGATGTGGCTCTTAATCATACATGCCGCATTATCACAGGCTGTCTGCGCCCTACACCATGGAAGAAATTACACTGTCAAAATGGTATTGCACCACCTGACAGCCGCCGGGAAGTAGCAGCCAATAATAGAAGGACCAAGACAGTGACATTTCCAGCCCATCCCCTGTTCAGTTATCAGCCAGCACACCAACATCTTAAATCAAGAAATAGTTTTCTAAGATCTACAGAGATACTTGCAGGAACACCTCAGCAAGCCAGAGTCCAAAAGTGGCAGGCTAAAACCCAGCAACTGAGACCAAATGAGAGACTCCCTCCTGGTCACACAGAAGACTTGGCAACTTGGAAGGCGCTGAACAGACTGCGCTTTGGCATCACGAGATACAGAGCCAACCTTAAGAAATGGGGCTACAAAGTGGAGTTCATGACATGCAAGTGTGGAGAAGAGCAAACCACAGACCACTTATTACAATGTGGCCTGAGCCCTGTTGTTGTTATTTATTCGTTCAGTCGCTTCCGACTCTTCGTAACCTTCAAGACCAGCTCATGCCAGAGCCCCCTGTTGGCCATGGCCACCCTCAGTTCCTTCAAGGCCAATCCAGTCACTTCAAGGATACCATCCAACTTGCCCTTGGTCAGCCCCTCTTCCTTTTACCATCCCTCTTCCCCAGCATCATCATCTATATATAAAAATCGAGTGGTCATGGGTTGTCCGTTATGCACGGCCAAACTATACGCCCCACTAACACAAATCCCACGAAACACATTCCCCAGACCACGAGGTACATTCATAGCACCAAACAACCCACCTCCCTACCTTTCCACCCCCCCAAAAACAGCCCCCCCAAACCCCCCATTGCCTCCCGTTCTGCGCTGGCCGCCAGCGTCGGGAAAGAGGGAGAGCAATCGCGAGGCGCCTCTGACCCCCAACCCCCCAACCCATCCCGTCACCCTCTCTCCCCACTCACCGGGACCTTCACAGCCACACCGGCGGTGCCCTAACCGCCTCCTCGCCATCCTCGCCTGTGCCCGCACGTCCCCGGTCCCAGAGCAGCTCTTGGGCGCCGCACTACACTTCCCAGAAACCTCTGCATAAACCGGAAGTGGCCATGCGGGGCCTTCTGGGAAGTGTAGTCCGAAAGGCGGGACTTCCCGAAAGGGGCCTGACGCCACCCAGCACAGCCAAAAAGGGGCGGGCCACGTACGACGCTGGCCATCCGCGGCAGGGCGGGAGGCAGGCCCGGAGATCGCCGATCCGCCCTCTGCCGTGTCCCCGCGGTTCCAGCGGCCGCGCCTGAAAGAAAGTAAGCTCCCGGGGGCTCTCCGGGCCTGCCTCCCACCCTGCCGCGGATGGCCAGTGTCGTACGCGGCCCGCCCCTTATTGGGAGACAGAGAGGGAATGAGAGAGACAGAGGGGAGGCCTGAGAGAGACAGAGAGGGGGGGAAAGAGAGAGGGGGGGAGTGAGACAGAGAGAGACGGGGGAGGGGAGAGGGGGGGAGTGACACAGAGAGAAAGAGGGGGAAAGAGAAGGGGGGAATCAGACAGCAAGAGAGAGGAGGGGGAGAGAGAGAGGGGGGAAAGTGAAACAGAGAGAGGGGGGGAGGGGAGAGAGAAAAGGGGGGGAATCAGACAGAGAGAGGGGGGAAAGTGTACATACACACACATACATACACATAAACACACACATACATACACAGACACACAGACAGATACATACACACATACATACACATACATACACAGCCACACACACACAAACATACACACACACACATCCATACACATACACACACAAATACATACACACACATACACATACATACACAAACACATATACATACACAGACACACACACATGCACACACATACATACACACACACCAACAGACACAGACACACACACATACAAACACACACACATACATATACATACACACACACACATACACATACACAAACACATATATACAAAACACATTGTCAAATCATTTCAAACCCTTACATACCCACACTTCCACACACCTCCTAAATAGGGCACAGCAACGTGTGCCGGGTTCAGCTAGTTTTTTTTCTTAAAGCTTTCCTGTTTTCTCATGATGTAGCCAAAGTACTTCATCTTCACCTCTAA
Organism: Anolis apletophallus; assembly: GCA_030556195.1. Taxonomy (NCBI): domain Eukaryota; kingdom Metazoa; phylum Chordata; class Lepidosauria; order Squamata; family Anolidae; genus Anolis; species Anolis apletophallus. The sequence goes on along the minus strand of JARBWK010000009.1, from coordinate 133,584,692 downwards.
TGTCCTTCCCTCCAGTGAGCAGTCGGGCTTTATTTCCTGAAGTATGGACTGGTTGGATCGTCTCTCAGTCAAAGGCACTCACAGAATTTTCCTCCAACACCACAGTTCAAAAGCATCTACATGCACAATGGAGGACCTTCTTATAACAACACCAGAGGCACTCCAAGTGACCAGCTACTGGTCAAAGGACATTTAATAGAATGCCAAGTTTTAAAACTTCGTGTTTTCTCAAATACATTGGTTTGCTCCTGATAATATAAATAAATAAATTGCGATCCGTAGTTTTGCAAATCCATGCAAAGTATTCCCTATTGATAAGGAGCCATATTGTTTTCTGAATACATGACCCAAGAAACGACCAAGCCAATACTAAAAGCCTCCATACTGTTTTTCTAGTCTGATCTTTCCTGTTGCCCACACGTGTATAATTTAGACATCCTTGCTTTAAATTGTGATGGCTGCCAGTTGGCCATCCAAATCTTCTTTTCTCAGCTCACTATCTCACAATGGAGGCTAACTGTATACTTCCCCACAGACTTATTATGGGTTAATCTAGATGTCATTTGTGAAGATATCTGTATAGTAAATACACCACAGAAGAACACACAGTGTCTTCAAGTTGAACTCTCCAAACAACACTCAACATTCACATTAAATGCAAACAACTAATTTCGAAAACATTTCTTAAATAGCTCTTGAATTCCACCAATGTAGGAAGGGCAGAACTCCCATCAAGTGCTCACCAAACAGCTACAGAACTAGAGTGAGAAGAAGCTCCACAAACAAGTACAATCCAACCTTGACAAAGGGCACCTCATAAGTGCTTACATTATTTTTAGAGAAGTTCACAAAGATCGCAACTAGAATGCAAAGTACAGACAAGCATATAGTATGCAATAGATTAAAATAAGACATTCCAAAGCCCTAAGGAGACTGCTTCATGTAAGGTCTGTTTAAAAAAAATAGCCAGTCTAACATGCTGGAGTATAAATGAAGTGTATGCATCTCACACATGTTTATTATAATGAGAGTTCCTCTGAGTTCAACTACCCAACAAGTTTGCAAAGACAGAAACTCTAGAGGAAGACGTTCCCTTGGCTCAGGGCATGAAAGTCTATGCCTTTGCTTCATATTCTCTTCAAAGGTCAATGAAGCAAAGAAGTGGGAGGGTGACGTGGAACATAGCTTTCTTGTATTCGTACCATCATAATATGTACAGAAAAGAAACAGAAATATTAAAAATCTGTTTTCTAAGGATAACTGGCCACTAAGTCTTAAACATTCTATCAAACCAGGCATGGGCAAACTTGGGCTCTCCAGGTGTTTTGGACTTCAGCTCCCACAATTCCTAACAGCCAGTAGGCTGTTAGGAATTGTGGGAGTTGAAGTCCCAAACTCCTGGAGGGCCCAAGTTTACCCATGCCTGCACCAAACTCTAAACATGGTATCACTGTCATTACAGCTTTCAACAACTCAACTTACAGTTTATCCTGCTGGTCCACATTACCTATTTACCTATGCTATCTGTTATTCCCTCTTGGCTACCATATTTTTTCTTCACTATATTGGGCATGGTAAATTAGGATTCCGTTAGTATCATGGCCAAACGTTAAAAGCTGTCCAGTGGCATGAAAGAGTGAACTTGCATTTGCAACCTTGTTTGATATGTTTGACATTAGAATGGCATTGTGAGGTTGAGAAAAGTCATGAAGGCTGGAGTGCATCTTACTAACATGTCGGAACAGATCTGTGGGCATGGTGAAATGGGCTATGTATTGTCGAAGGCTTTCATGGCCGGAATCAGAGGACCTCACAACCTCTGAGGATGCCTGCCATAGATGCAGGCAAAACGTTGGGAGAAAATGCTTCTAGAACATGGCCATACAGCCCGGAAAAACTACAACAACCCAGAAATGGGCTATGCTTGTGGACTCTTGATTTTCCTAGTTTGGTACTACACTATATAAGCTTTAGGAGTTCATTTTCTGTTGGCATTGTGCAAGGAGGTGAACCCCAATCCAGGGGTCCCACGTAACCAGAGATAGGAAACTTGATCGCCGACCAAAGTGGTCTGGATAGAATTAGTTGTTTAGGGACACTGTTCTACCATTGGCTATGAGGAAATGTTGAATCCCAGCAGCAAAAAAGATTGAATGCTTATTTGCTTTGTATCATTTACCACTAATGAAGCTCATTTTATAAGCATTAATGAGTACAAGCACCAAATTATTTTCCAGGGAAACCTATCTCTATCCTCAGTTCTGGAACAGGAAAAATCTGGTCCATCATTCCAGAGATTAAGGTCCAGCACATCTTTTTGAGAGTTGCAAAGACTTTGCTATCTCATTGATGCAATCTACACAACTCTTGTCTTCCACCTTCCATATCGTCTGTTAAAAGCAGAACTTGGAAAAGTTACTTCATGACTACAGTTTCCAGAACTCACCCACCCATCCTCACATGTTGGCTGGAAGACTGTGCAAGCTGTGGTCCAAAAAAGTAATAATAACCTTCTCATATTTTGGGTAAAAGTTGCAGTATAGTACAGATGCCCACCAGGAAAGTTCTGGACCAAGAATGCATTCAGTTGTAAGTTAATTGGGACCTCTGTCCACATCTCTACAGAAATAGGATTGATAACAAGATGAAGACAGTTTTACTGCCAATCACTTTTAACCTTCTAAACTTCAGATCTGAAGAAGCACAAGGGAGTCGAGACATCCTTTTTGTCTTTGTTCCTTAATTGAGAAGCTTAGAACTATGGATAAAAGGAGGAGCCCCTCTACCGGATGGATCTTTTAGTCTAAAGAAGAAATTCACCACATGCTATTTTCTTATTCCTCTGAAGGAGAGGAGCTTGCTTTCATGAATACTTCATATACATATACAGGATAATGCATTTTTATTATAGCCATTTGTGTTATTACTATTTATCTTATTTTAAACCTGCCTCATTCACAAAAAATCTGTAGCAGTCTCAAAAACTAACAAACGTTGCCTTACCAACTGGTCAGTTCACCAGCTTCTCTGCTTCTCTGCTTCCTAATGATTCCTCAGCTCTTCTAACTTTTTATAAAGTTTTCTTCCATTTTGGAGACACTGGATACTATTGAGCATCTCAACTCCGTTTCCCATGAAATTAAGACGGAGGACATGATTCTTAATAGAAGGGGTTGCATGGGAGGGCAGTGAAAAAGAGGTGGGGATTGATGAGCCATTTACATTTGTCTTAGTCAGGATAATGCAAAACGATTTATACAAACAGGAGGAGGAGAAGCCCAGGGATAAACTCCAGAGGTGGTGCATGGCAAGTCCTTGAGGTTAATTAACAAAAATTAAATCCCACAAGGCCAGAAGGCCAAGGACGTGTTTCAAATTGAAACATGAGGTATGGCAGAGATAAGCAAGGGCTGCGGCACTGAAGAAAGTATCTTCATTTTGCTGCACAAGAGGAGGGGAGAAGTGTAGTGTTTGGCTGCACTCACCTCAGAACTCCTTGGAAATGTTTAAAAAACAACAATGGTATATATTTCAAATAGCAGATGTGCTGCACATAAATAGATTTTAGATAAACTCATCTTGCATAATATATTCAGAAAGGGAACACTGACCAAGGGAATTATTATCATAGTCTACCAGGAAGATTCCAAACCCCACTAAGAATATTTTGTAAATCTGAAGAGACAAACCTAGGACCCAGAATTTAGTGATCTCTGGGGAACATACAGGGAGAGGCGGTCCCTCAAGTACACAGGCCCTAGACCATATAAGGCCTTAAAGGTTAACACCAACACTTTGAATGTAATCCGGTACTCTACTGGGAGCCAGTGCAGCTGCTGCAAGATGGGAGTTATGTGGCATCTAACCGGGGCCCCGGTGAGCAAACCAGCAGCAGCATTCTGCACCAGTTTGAGTTTCCGGATCACAGATAAAAGAAGGCCAATGTAGAGGCCGTTACAGTAGTCTAGTCTCGAGATGACAGTCGCCTGGATCACGGTGGCAAGGTCGCCCTTGGACAGGTAAGGTGCCAACCATCTAGCCTGTTGCAGATGGAAAAATGCGGATCTGCTGACCATAGAGACCTGGGCCTCCATAGTCAGCAGCGGGTCCAACTGGACCCCCAGACTCTTTACCAAGGATGACAGGCAGAGTGCTTTGTTGTCCAGGGTAGGCAGCTGGAGAGTTTGTGGGGGTTTTGTGGGATTTCGGGGACCACAAAGGTGTGGTCCAGCCCCCCCCCCCCAAGCTTTAGATGAGCATTCATGTACCTTTTTAAAAATCATTATTTAACCCTGTTTAATATATTGTGTATGGACACTGGGAAAATGAAACTTGCAAATTGTTCCCATTTTTATTTTCCGGAAAATCCATTTCATTATTTCTCTAGCTAGCATTCCAAATCCTTCTTCAAATTCCACCTTTCCCATACAGCCTCAACTCCTCAGACCTTTAACTCTGATGGAAACACTCGTACAGAGAATTTAATTGTTCCTGTTCATAGCTAATTATTTATCATCTAACCCTTTCCCTCCATAGGCTCCCCACACCTTAATTTTAATTTTAATTTTCAGTTTTTCAAAAGAAGGCTCGAAGCTTGTTTTCACTGCTACATAGTAAAACTATTTATCTATCTATCTATCTATCTATCTTGTGGTGGTCCTAGATGCATTACATATAAGTATACAATGTTTATAAAATGGGTAACTTATGAGCAGATGTGCACCATGCCAAAGCCAGAAGTAAGCATTTCAGATTTGGATAACAATCTCCTAAAAAAAACAAGGACATATCTGCATATCTTAGTTCTCAGGGATATATCTCCTATATATAGTAGCTCCCTACAAGCCTTGCTATATCTGTGCCAGACCAGAAATAATGTTCAAGCCAATAGATATTTGGCCTCAGTGCATTGAGATACGATCTTCATTATCCTATGCCTCGTTTTTCTTCTCCCCTGTTCTCTGAGTAGCTACTTTACCACCACTATAAAAACTATTGGGATTCCCATTTTAGATCCTTCATTGACAGTACTTCTGTCATTAAAGCCATGATGACTAAACAAGCCACTGTACACTGGACATACACTGTACTTTAGATTATTAGCTTCAATTAACTAAACCATAGCTTCTAAGGCAGGCCTGGGCAAACTTCGGCCCTCCAGGTGTTTTGGACTTCAACTTCAACTATTGGCTGTTAGGAATTGTGGGAGTTGAAGTCCAAAACACCTAGAGGGCCGAAGTTTGCCCAGGCCTGTTCTAAGGTAAGGGAAGTAATAGCCCATTATATTCTACACTAATCAGGCCTCATCTAGGACACTGCATTCAATTATGGGATACACATTTTGGGAAGGATGTAGATAAGCTGGAGCAGGTTCAGAGATGTGGAACAAGAATGATAAGAGCAATGGAGAACAAAACATACAAGGAAAGATGGAAAGAGCCAGGCATGTTCAGCTTGGTAAACAGAAGACTGAGGGGTGACCCGATTGAATTCCTTAAATATCTAAAGGGCTTCCATAAAGAGGAGGAGATAGTTTTGTTCTCTGTTGTTTTGGAGGGTAGGGTCAGGTCTGATGGCTTTACGTTACAGGTGGTGGGTAGATTTCAACTGAACATGTACAGAAACTTCGGATTACAACAGCAGTTCAGCAATTAAATGATGAGCTAGAAAGTTGGTGGTTTCTTTTCCTATAGATGTCTTCCAAAGAAGCTAGAGAGCTATTTGAGGTAGACGCACTCACTCGATTTCCTGAACTGAATTCAACAGCCTATGCAGCCCCTTTTAGCTCAATAATTATGCAATAGCATGACTCCCTGGAAAAGGATCATAATGCACAATAAAGTGAAGGCAGTAGGAAAAGAGGAATATTACCTCCCAAGAGGATTGATTCGATCTTGTTTTCTGCTGTCCTGGAGCAGAACATGGAACAATGGCTTCAAACTACAGGAAAGGAGATTCCACCTGAACATTAGGAAGAACTTCCTGACCATGAGAGCTGTTCAGCAGTGGAACTCTCCATCCCACAGTGTGGTGGAGGCTTTTAAACAGTGGCTGGATGCCCATCTGTCGGGGGTGCTTTGATTGCGTTTTTCCTGCTTCTTGGCAGTGAGTTGGACTAGACGGCCTCTTCCAACTCTAGGAAGCCTTTGTCCTGAGTAGGCCATTAGATTATTAGAACATGAGGTTTAAATGTAGAAGTGAAATATTGTTCTAGTTTGGTATTTTTTTGGTGGCACAGAGAAGGTTTATTCGTATTTTGTAGGCGAAATATTGTTATAGTTTAACCTGTGTGGTGTAGCAATGCAATGCACGAGTTAAATGCACAGAGAAGTAATGGATTGGTAGAGCGTAACTTTGGGGACTGTGGTGCAGCTGGCTGGGTGTCAGCTGCATTAAAGATCACTACTGAACGAAAGGTCATGAGTTTGAAGCCAGCCTGAGTTGGAGTGAGCTTCCAGCCAATTGTGTAGCTTGTTGTCGACCTTTCCTACCCGAAAGATAGTTGCATCTGTCAAGTAGGAAATTTAGGTACCACCTATGTGTGGGGAGGCTAATTTAACAAAATTTACAAGGCCATAAAAAATCTCCAGCAAAAGCATGCAGGGAAAGTACTTCATCAGTGCTGCAGATGGATGGTGAAGCGACAGCTCCCCTGGTGGCCAGAAGTTGGAATGTTAAATAGCCTCTGACTGTCTGTCTATATGTGTTGTATGTCTATGGCATTGAATGTTTGCCATGTATGTGTACATTGTAATCTGCCCTGAGTCCCCTGCGGGGTGAGAAGGGTGGGATATAACTACTGTAAATAAATAAATAAAAAAATATTCCTGTGATGCAGCCAGATGCCAGAAGATCTGATAAGCATGTGCTTCCAGCGATGTATGGGAAAGTGAACAGACGTATTTTACTCCGCTCCTGTATATAGTTTTTACTGTAGATTGCAATAAAAGATAAGAGCTGCTCCAGGCTTTGGAGCTGACTGAGGTGGTTCGCTTCATTATTTGTTTTTGTGCCTTTGAGCAGATGCTGAAGAGGTCAACAAATTAACATAGATGACTTGGTTTCTTAGTGATCACAGGGACACCATAAGCCAAATTTGACTGAATTGAAAATTGCAGTGGCAACAACAAAGACTGGTATTGTCATACACTCTCAGAAGAAAATAGTAACATTATTAAATTTCAACAACAACAACAACAAATAGTGGAAATTCCAATATTGGGATTTTCTACTCCATGATTACAAATTTTTGGCACCTTATATGTTTTAGGCTTCAACTGCCCAATGCTCCAGCCAGGCTGGACAAAGCTAAGAGATTGTGGGAGTTGTAGTAAAGAATATAGCTGAAGGACCAAAAGTTCCCCACTCCAGTTCTGCTTCCTGCACTCTGTGACAGCAATTAAGCCACTCAATGATTTGCATAGCAAGAGTCTGCTCATTATCACAGACACTTAAGCCCAGGAGAAAGTTTATTTTTTGTTTTTAATGGCCAAGAGCTCTTTACAGCAACTACAGATCAGAAAATGGCTGAAGCCTTAAAGGCAGACAAATAATACAGTTCTGCCTAATGCAGCTCAGAAAAGGCTGTGTGATGATCGAAAAGCTCTTTGTTCCCCATAGGCTACCAGTATTTTGAGCATTTTAGGGGGGGAGGGCTGTGATGAAAAGTGTCTGTTGGAATGTGTGTAGCAGCTGCTGCAATCTAATAAGGTCTCGCTATAATTCAAATGCTAAAAATGCTGAAGATGCTTTGTTTAACAAGCAGGACACTAATGAAACCAAGGGTAAATCCTCTGATGCCATTTTTAAAGCAGGTGCCCTCCCAACCCAATTTGGACAGAGAAAAGAACTGCTTATTGTGAACATTCATTTTCTGGAGTACATCTTCCTTTGCACAAGTTAAGCTTGGTGACAATAGCACAAAAAACTTAAAAGGTAGCTCCCTCCTAGCAAGAGGACATTCAGCAAGTAACACACATAGTAAAAGCATTCATCAAGGGGAGGAAAATGCAACAAGTGTATGGGACTTCCAGTAAAAACTGAGGCAGGGAGAGGAAGGGAATTGAACACCACAGTTTTATAAAATATGTATGTCACTACACCGCCTCGAGTTGCCTTTGGGCTGGGAGGGGTGATATAAAAATAAGGTAAATAAATAAATACACAGCCCTCACTTTCCTTTCTGTCCCCTGTTGACAGAGGTCTAGAGCAGGGGTGCTCATTAGGTAGCATTAGGTAGCTCGCAAGCTACTAGTAGATCTTCGGGCCTCACCAGCTGGATGGGGCGCTCCTGCCATGCGCGCGCGCACACACCCTGCGTGCACGCATGTTCCTGCTGCTGGCTTCCGCTCTTGCAGTCTTTCTTTTGCCTGCGGGGCATTGCAGGAAGAAGGAAGCACGAGGCGGGGCCTCTGGAGGGAGCACTCTGCCTCTCTCTCGTCCAGAAGCAGCTGTGCAGCCCCCGCTGCCGGCGAGACAGGCAGGACAGAGCGCTCCCTCTGGATGCCCTGCCTATGCTTTCTCCTTCCTGCAATGCCCCGCAGGCAGAAGAAGCGATGCGTGGGCAGAAAACAGCAGCAGGAGCACGCACGGCGGCGAGGGCAGGTAGATCTTTTGGACTTGGTTGCTTTAAGAGTAGCTCGCAGGGAAGACCCAATAGAAAAGATTGAAAAATGGCTACAGAAAATAGAGATATTTGGTAAAGTTACGGGGTTCAGATTAAACAGAAAGAAAACAAAAATTCTAACCAAAAACTTGGACCAAAAAGAAAAGAACATGCTAAAAGAGAAAACGGGGATAGAAGTTTCTAATAAGATAAAATACCTAGGGGTGGTAGCAACCTCAAATAATCTGGATTTAATTAAGAATAATTATGATGCGAATTGGCAGGAGATAAGGAAGCAGTTAAATAATTGGAAACATTTAAATTTATCAATCTTGGGAAAAATATCATTGATAAAAATGAACGTGTTGCCCAAGCTGTTATTCCTATTCCAGAACTTACCAGTTTTATATACGGACAAATACTTCAAAATTTGGAATAAAGAAATAAGAGAATTTATTTGGAAGGGGAAGAAACCCCGAATAAATTGGACCAATATGATAGATAAAAAAGAAAGAGGAGGATGGGGGGGTCCCAGACCTCAAAACCTATTATGAAGCATGTGTCCAGGAGTGGATAACAGAATGGGCAACTCTAAAAAACAAGAGACTTCTATCCCTTGAAGGTTATAATCTAAGAACTGGGTGGCATGGTTATCTTTGGTACCAAAAAGCAAGAATAGAATATACATTCAGGGACCATCAGATAAGAAGAGCATTATATAAAGTGTGGACTAAATATAAAGATAGATTATGTTCTAAAACCCCAGGTTGGATCTCCCCCCAAGAGGCCTTCTTTAGAAGGCAGTCGGAGAAGAATGAGTGGGTGAAGTATGACCTAATACTGAAAAAGACAAATGAGGGGATATGCTTAAAAGAATTTTCAGAGCTACAAGAAATAGATAAGTCTATGAATTGGCTACAGTACTTCCAAATCAGATATATATATTTAAAGGATAAGGTAGTGGGATTCGACTTAGCAAGGTCATTCTGGGTCACACTTGTGGAAAAAGAGTCTAAAAGAATATCTTTCATCTACAAGAAATTAATCGATTGGCGAACCGAAGAGGAAGGAATAAAGCAATGTATGATTAGATGGGCACAAGATCTGGGAAAAGAAATACCTCTAAAATATTGGGAAAATTTTTGGAAGGTTCATCTAAATTACACGTATGCATACGATTTAAAAGAAAACGGGTTAAAAATTTTCCACAGGTGGTACCTTACACCAAATAAGATTGCAAAGTACAACAGTAATTACTCCAACAAATGTTGGAAATGTAAGAAAGAAACGGGAAGCTTCTACCACATGTGGTGGGGCTGCAAAATGGTTAGGAAGTACTGGGAGGAAATTCATAAGGAAATGCAAGTAGCACTGGAATGCAAATTTGAATGTAAACCAGAATATGTGCTATTGGGATTGTTGGATTTCAAATTGGAAAGTAACATAGAAAAACTGTTTGTATATTGTATTTCGGCGGCTAGAATGACGTTAGCCAGAAGATGGAAGGAAGACCGAATACCGAAGGCGGAAGACTGGGAGTTAAAGCTTATGGATATTATGGGCATGGACTGTCTCACGAGAGCCTTATCACAAAATAAAAGAATGAAACAGACTGATTGGTCCACAATCAGAAAATATATTGCAAAAGGAAATACAGAGTGGATAACGTCGGTAGAATAACTCCAGGGAGAGATGATAGATAAGTTCAGTATAATTGTATGTAATATAAATCACTATCATGATATTATTAGAAGTAGGACAGGATAGGAAGTACACTCGTTGTCTGTTTAAGTGTGGTATGTTGTTTTAGTTTCAGTTTGTCTATATGTTATTATGTGTATTTTTGGTATTAAGAAACTCAATAAACTTTTTTTTTTTTTAAAAAAAAAGAGTAGCTCGCAGGCTGAAAAAGTGTGGGCACCCCTGGTCTAGAGAAACAGAAGCACTCATTGTGAGGTTGTAGCGATTTGTCTAGATTAACTCATTCAACAAAGCTGGAGCAAGAAAAGAATTGGATTATACTCTACCCTAGTCTATTGTAGTCATATGTGCCTTTGTATTACAGGCAAAGCAAACAGCAGCTATCGCCAGAATCCCTTGCTGAGATAAACAGAGAAAAGAGAGGAACAAAAACTTGCCCTTACCAACTATCCCCAACATGTTTTTTAAAAGCACAGATCAATTAGACTACCCCCCAAGATAGAAGTAATAAGAAAAATGGAAGCTGGTGAAATTAAAAATAATTTCCCAATGTACTTTGGAAGAAAGCTTTAAGTGGACTGTGGAAGGATCTTATTTCAGGTGTTATCCAGAAAACTATGATTGATCTTACTGTTCCTGAAAATCACCTCCTTGCATTTTCTTCCCTCAGGCCACTACTCCAAAGATGCAAATAGGGGGAGGATCAGCAAACACTAGAATCATAGAGTTGGAAGAGACCTCGTGGGCCATCCAGTCCAACCCCCTGCCAAGAAGCAGGAAAACTAGGCCTTCTAGTATTGACTAACCTCAAACAACCCCATACTATAGTTCGCCATGCTTGCTATCCTTGTGACTGCTCTACAAGGTAGAAAGTGGCATTACTTATATTTCCATTGAAATAAGAACTGTGGCAAATATGAGACCCACTTCCAAATTTCACTGGAAGTGCCAGTTTGTTTTCTAGCTCTGACTTAGCCAAGATACGTACTGAAAGCAGTGGGGGATGGGGGGATGGAGAAAACAGAGGTCTCCAGGCTTGGGGGGGGAAAAGAGTCAGCTCCACCCATGAGCTCCAGCAGATATGAAGGGGAACTGCTTCCATCTCCTCTCCCATCAGAATGGATATGACCTTCTTGTTTGGCCCTCAATAAGAAAAGAAGTGGCGAAGCACTGAAGAGTTATTTGCCTTCAGATAGAATTCTGTCGATTTAATAGCAAACTGTGAACTGAAAGGATAAACAAGTTATTTTCCTACACAAAGCCCTTTCCCGTTCTCTCTGCAGCCATCTCCTTTCCTTTGCTGTCAAGTTATCTGACCTCTGTTTGATAATCTCATTTCCTTAAAATCAAAATACCGGAAATTTAAGCTTCCTAGAGTGTTAATTGTGACCCTGCTCCATTGCTAATCAAAAAATTGGATGTTTTGCATGAAAATGGTGCTCTAATTAATTCTCAGTCATAAAGCGCCCTGGTTTTAATAACCCCTTCTTGATTGGATAGCCTTTGAAGAGACGGTTGCAGTTAATCCGCTAAACTAGAAAAACCACACGCAGAGGAAATAATAAGTGGGCTTATAAGGTCTGAATAAGATGATTGCATTAACACAGTCAAAGTGAAGAAGAGCGATCTCTCTGCCCCAGCCTCAACTCTGACTCCCGTTGCGATGGAGAGGGACAATCCAGGCATCGGATGGAACACTTGGCCTCACATCGACATTCCACAAGGCAGAAAGAGCGCCTTGCTTCACATTTTGGAGTTCTTCTTTGAAGGGGCGTCTACCTGTCACAAAACCTCTTTTATTAAAAAGTGACACAAATGCCGCTCATCTCATCCTCCCTCCTCCCTATCATCGCTGAATGACAGCGCATTATCATATGTAACTCTGAGGGTGTTGAGAAGCATTTTCATTACTCCAAACGTCAAGATCGGTTTGTGTCACCAGAGAACACAAAGAGTCAGCTCAGGCAGGCTTTTTGTCCTTGTTAGTGAATTCCTATTTCACAGCAACAATATTGTGGCTTTGTTGATGATGAATTGGAAGCTCCTGGAAATTGACCTCTTGTCAATAAAGGGTGATCTTACACAATTGACAAAATCAGTAGTCTGTCCTAGACTGTACTAGATCATGCTTCAGGTGCAGCCGTTCACAATGGGTCTTCAAAGACTCCACGAACACAGAGAAATCTAACAAAAGGAGGCAACAGAGAAAGGGGCAAAGAGCGATGCAACCGAGGGAGAACGCACTCTTCCGGATGTTTCATTCTTAAAACAAGAACTACTCAAGAGAGCCTTGTACTGATTACCAGAGTTTGGCAAGCCTAGAGATTGGAAGATACCTGCAGGCTCCTTTCCTTGAGATTTTGTACCCTGCCGAAGCTCTTCACATTCTTTCACAGCAGATATGAAGCTTCTTCGTAGACTCAGTTGGCCAAGTGATCTGAAAGCACTGATTCAATGGGGTGAAACTACCTCTGCTGACTCCCTATGGAGAAACATCACTGGTCTATCCGTCAAAAGTCTACAGCTCACTGTCTTTGACAAAACGATGCCACTTTACTGGCAAGACACAAGCTGCATCTCTCCTCTTCAAAGTAACAGCATCTTTCTGCTGAAAAACCGATTTTGCTTGAAATGCCACATGGAGGAATACTCATCCTAAAAAAAGGAAACCAGCTACCAGTAGACATTTCTTTCCAGTGAAAGCAAATTATACATGTGGCCCACATGAAAAATAACCATTACCCCTCATTTTCTAAATGAATTAATTCCAGATTCCTGATCAACTTGCTCTCTAAGAAACCTTCCTAGAAGTAGTTTGAGAATTACTACTTTGGGGGCGCTATCTGTCCCAAATGTGTCCAGTTATCATGGCCTACTAGCCATGCCGGATAAAAGATTTGCAGAGCAGAAATCTCTCCCTAAATTACTCTCTCTATTATTTATTTATTTATTTCCAGTGTTTATACCCTATTTCTCAACCCCGAGGGGACTCAATCTTGACCTAACAGACGGCAACAATTCGATGCCACACAATACATAGTAAAACACAGTTAAAATTAAAATACATTAAAATACACCTAGAATTCAATACATTAAAATACAGTTAATATTAAAAACAGCATATACATTCATCACCATTAAAACAATGTTCCATCCAAAGTTTTAGATCTTAACCACCCATTTGCCAACTGACCAGTCTAAAGTGCCGTGTCGTGCAAGGGTGCAAACGCTTGGTCCCAAAGCCAGGATTTCACTCTTTTTCTGAATGTTAGGAGGGATGAAGCTGATCGAATATCAATAGGGAGTGCGTTCCACAGACGGGGGGGGGGGCACCACCGAGAAGGCCCTCCCTCTCGTCCCCGCCATCCGCATTTGAGAGGTCGGCGGGAGCGAGAGCAGGCCCCCCCCCCCCCGGATGATCTTAAATTACGAGGTGGGACATAGAGGCCGATGCGTTCAGACAAGTAAGCTGGGCCAGAACCGTATAGAGCTTTAAAGGTCAAAACCAGCACTTTGAATTGAGCTCGGAAGTGGACAGGCAGCCAATGGAGCTGACACAACAGGGGGGTAGTATGCTCCCTGTATGTAGCTCCGGTTAGTAATCTGGCTGCCGCCCGTTGGACTAGTTGTAGCTTCGAACTGTCTTCAAAGGCAGCCCCACGTAGAGTGCGTTGCAGTAATCTATTCGGATGTGACCAGAGCGTGGGCGACCGTAGCCAGATCAGCCTTCCGAAGGAACGGGCGCAGCTGGCGCACGAGTCTTAACTGTGCAAAAGCTCTCCCGGCCACCGCCGAGACCTGGGGTTCCAGGCTCAGCGATGAGTCCAGGATCACTCCCAAGCTGCGAACCTGCGTCTTCAGAGGGAGTGAAACCCCATCCAACACAGGCTGTAACCCTATGCCCTGTTCGGCCTTTCGACTGACCAGGAGGACCTCTGTCTTGTCTGGATTAAGTTTCAATTTGCTAGCCCTCATCCAGTCCGACACAGCAGCCAAGCACCGGTTCAAAGTCTGGACAGCCTCCTTGGTGACAGGTGGGAAGGAGTGACAGATCTGGACGTCATCTGCGTACAGATAACACCTTACTCCGAAACTCCGAATGATCTCTCCCAGCGGTTTCATGTAGATGTTAAATAACATCGGGGACAGTACTGAGCCCTGAGGGACTCCACATGACAACGGTTGTGGAGCCGAACAGGTGTCACCCAATGACACCTTCTGGGTACGACCTTCCAGGAAGGATTGGAGCCACTGCAAGGCAGTACCCCCAAGTCCCATATCTCCAAGGCGACCCAGAAGGATACCGTGGTCAACGGTATCAAAAGCCGCTGAGAGGTCCAGCAGAACCAACAGGGACACACTCCCCCTGTCGAGTTCCTGGCGTAGATCATCTACCAAGGCGACCAAGGCTGTTTCAGTACCATGTCCCGGCCTAAAGCCAGACTGCGCCGGATCCAGATAATCAGTGTCTGCCAAGAACCCCTGGAGTTGCGAAGCCACCACATGTTCCATGACTTTGCCCAAAAAGGGGAGATTGGAAACTGGCCGATAGTTCACTAATTGAGTGGGGTCCAGTGATGGTTTCTTCAACAGCGGTTTTATCACAGCTTGCTTTAAGCTGGCTGGAATTTTGCCCTCCTGTAAGGAGGCATTAACCACCACCTTCACCCACTCTGCCAAACCCCCTCTGGCTTCCTTGATCAGCCAGGATGGGCAGGGGTCTAGGATGCATGTGGTGGGCCTCGCCTCTCCAAGGATCTTGTCCACATCCTCGAGCTGAACCAATTGAAACGAATCCATTAAAACCTGACAAGCAGATGCTCGTGTCACATCCTCAGAGACTGCCGTTAAAGTGGTATCGAAATCGGAACGGATCAGCGCCACTTTTTCCGCGAAGGCCTTGGCAAATTCTTCACAGCGTACTGCCGAGCCATCAGGGATCTCGCACTGTGGCGGGTTTAAAAGACCCCTAACGACTCGGAACAGTTCCGCTGGACAGTTCTTCGCGGCGGCCACCTTGGCCGCGATAGATGTTTTTTGTGCAGCTTTTGTTGCTGCGTCATAGGTCCTTAGGTAGGAGACTAGACGTGCATTAGCTGATCTGCTCCGCTTCCGACGCCACACGCACTCTAGCCTCCTCTTTTTTCGCTTCAAGGAGCTGGTTTAGCTCGGTTACTTGAGAGGGGGCGTTCTGGAGCGATCGTGTCAATAGCCCTTGTCATCTCCCTGTCCCAGAGTGAGACAAGAGCCTCAACAGGGTCACCTACCAAGGAGGCGGGAAAGTCCCCAAGAGCCGTCAGGAATCCATTCGGATCCATAAGTCTCCTGGGGCGGACCATTCTAATAGGTCCACCACCCCTGCAGAGGTGGAAAGGCACAGTAAGTCTAAACCTGATCAGGTGGTGGTCGGTCCATGGCAAAGGACTGATGGTCATTTCCTCCACTCCGCCACCGTCTTCCCATCCCTGGCAGAAAACCAGATCTAGCGTGTGTCCTGCACTATGGGTGGGACCCGATATTAGCTGGGACAGGCCCATGGTTGCCATGGAGGCCATGAAATCCTGAGCCGCTCCTGATAGAGTGGTCTCGGCATGGACGTTGAAGTCTCCCAGCACGATGAGCCGCTGAGACTCCACGGCCAGGCCAGAGACCACTCCAGCTAGCTCAGGTAAGGAGACTGTAGTGCAGCGGGGTGGTCGGTACACTAGCAGAATCCCTATCCTGTCCCGATCACCAACCCTTAGGCCGACACATTCGAACGTGGTTGACTGCGGGATGGGGCACCTGATCAAGGGATGGAATCCTTATAGACCACTGCGACTCCCCTCCCGCCCTCCCGGTCTTGCTTGGTGCTGTACGGAATAACCTGGTGGGCAGAGCCGAGAGAGATTAACCCCCCCAGCCTCGTCCAACCATGTCTCCGTTATACAAGCCAGGTCAGCTTGTTCCTCCAGAATTAGATCTTGTATTGTTGATGTTTTACCATTGACTGACCTGGCATTAAACAGCACCACTTTCAACCGGGAGGGACCGCCTTCCTGGGTACTCAGCTTAGCTTTGTCAGGAGCCCGGTTTAAATTTATTAAGGTTCTTGCACAAATTTTTGGCCGCTGTGCTGTTTTGTTGGTTTGTACGACGTTCCTTCAAGTCACCTTATGGAAGCCCCATGAATTCCACAATGATTCTTTAGGCAAGGAATGCTCAGAGATGGCTTGCTATTGACTTCCTCTGAAGTATAGCCTCCTGTATCTGGTATTCCATGGCGGTCAACCATCCTAATAATAACCACAACTTCTTAACTTCCAAGAGATCTAGTGCCTTCAAGGTATTGGTTTTGTTAGTTTGGTTTGTTCATTTGTATATAACTTTAATAAATTTTAATACCTTTAATTTGCAAGATGGTTTTAAAAAAAGCTTACAATTACAGTCATATCTACACAACTGGGCTTTTTTTCACTTTAGCGGATTTGATTATTCATGGATTTGTTTGAAGTGTTTTGCTAGGAATCTCTAGGTCCTCCAATGGGACTCTACGGTCAACTTCTTCCAGTCATCCTCGAAGATCACATATTTCTATAAATAACACTGTTATTAATAATAATAATAAAAACTTTATTTCTAACCCGCATCCATCTCCCCAGAGGGGACTCGGAGCAGCTTACATGGAGCCGTGCCCGAACAGCACATCATAAAATATAAGCAACATAGAAGAACAATAAACATAACAAAAACAATACACACAATAAAATACATCTGTGAAAACACAACAGTACAGGTGAATCTAAAAACAAAACCGACAGGGCGGGCCACATGGACATATAGGATATTAAAAAACTCGGGGGAGATAATTGGAACAGTGTCGAACACAAAGGGTCACATAGGGGGGAAAGGTCTCACAGAAACGGGGACATTTGGGGAGCTTAATCTCCGAAGGCCAGGTGGAAGAACCAGGTTTTCAGTTGTTTTCTGAAGGATTCCAATGAGGGAGCACTCCTAATCTCTCCCGGGAGGGAATTCCAAAGACGGGGGGCCACAGAGGAAAAGGCATTCTCCCTAGTGCTCACAAGCTGAGTTTGTGAGACTGGCAGGGGTGAAAGGAAGGCCTCCCCTGAGGAGCGAAGGGCTCAGGCTGGCTCATGGGAGGAGAGCCGGTCACAAAGGTAGGCGGGTCCCAAACCATTTAGGGCTTATTCACAGTTTTACACTTCCATGGGTATAACAGGAAAAAACTAATTATAATGGAGGTTTTGTTTATGTTTATGGATGCTGATATTATTGCAAGGGCAGTCAGGAGTTGGCTACATATGATTGGTCGATGCATCACCATGGTTGCATAGCCTCTGCAGTAGAAATGTATCCATTTTAGAGAGGCTAGCAAGAGAAAGGTGTGGAGATAGCTGAGAAGAGGGAACATTTTTTTAAATGTGTCGGTCCCTAGCCAGGGGAGCTACAATGAAGAGGTTCCTAGTTTAACTTTGAGTCTTCAGTCATGATACTGAAGTAATAAAGGGACCACTTTGAGTCAGTCTCTAGTCTGGGAGCTAGAGGGAAGAAGATCCTTGTATAGGATTATGCCTTCAGTTGTGGTACTGAAGTAATAGGAGACTAATTTGAGTCTGTCCTCAATCAGGTGTAACTGGGAGACAGAGAGTCCTATGAGACTAAATTTAGTCAGACTATTGATGGGAAGTAGTGACTATAAGATATAAGTTATCCAGCTGAGGAGGAATTATGTATTTTATGTATTCACAAGAGCAAAAGACAGATGTAACAATATCAAGGTGGAACTGAAGCAAAGTACGGTGTAACAAATATGCTTTATGTGCACAAGAATTCATAAATAAACATTTCTTTGTTTCAACTAATATATTAAAGTCTCGTGTCAAGTTACAGGACTGAAGTTACATTTCTGAAAGTCAGCTGGAGATTATATTGACGTAACCTGTGAGGACAAGTAGAAAGCTACATATTGACTACACAGTATTGGGTTACACATCAAAGAGACTTACACAGACATTTAAAACTAAATCCCACAACAAACAAATATAAGAAAGGTGACACAAAGACAGAGATAAGAGTATTTCATGGCGTGAACCCCAAGTTGCTGAGTTTCTGAGAGATTTATTCTTCTCTCTCCCGTTTATCGGCATTATTCCCTGGTGCATACGTATAGATATAGGTTTATCGGCAGCAGAGGATGGCATAGTAAAAATAAAATAAAATATATAAAATATAGAAGTTCCCCTTCCTGCCAGAAGCGGTTCGTTCTTCTTCCCAATGGGGCTCTTGTACCCCTAAACCCAGTGAATGTGGAGGGATAGATAGATAGATAGATAGATAGATAGATAGATAGATACAAACAAAAACAAACACAGGGATGTTTTTGCATAACTTGCACTGTTTTAAATAAGTTGAAAGTTGTCATGATTCTCATTAAACATTTACCTATTACCACCTGTTCCGTCCTCCAGACGTTTCATATGCATTGCCCCATAGTTTTGTTTAAAAAAAGCAGCATTTTTCCTTTTGCATTTTTTCCTGGGACTGTTCCAGGCACACTGGCACCCTGCCTGTTAATTATTAGCAGGGTTGCCTGGTGCAGAATTTGCTACCTAAAGCTCTGCAAATGTATCTTTTTAGTTGGTGTCTGCCCCTTTTTCTTCCTGGGGATTGGCCTCCATTTTGGAAAGTGCTGCAGTTCCTTTCAGAGAGGGAAGAAATTCAGATGTGTTTTTGGCCAGCCAGGATTGGCTCCGAAAGGGTCACCGTAAGTACTGCGTGCTAACCTGCATGCTGACCTGCTTGCTGATTGCTATTTGCTTGACCCATAGCTGGGGGGACTGCTGGAGCCAGATAGGTTTATGGTACCTTGCAGAGACTGGCTTTGCATGCTGTATAGGATAGACATCTGGTTACCAGCCCAGCTTTAGGTCACCTTTGGACTGGTCTTAGGTTTAGAGGGGGGAAGGAGTGGTTCCTTCAACCAAACACCTAGGACCAGGGTGGGAAATATCGGGTTTCCTGCCATCCAAAGGGAAGCAGTAGGAATCTTTTGAGCAACAACCCAAGGCATTTCCAGTCTGTTTTTTTTGCAACCATAAAGCTGTGCCAAGTCCTGCAAAGACTTTGTTACTAAATAAACTGTTTGATTTTCAACTTTAATTTGGAGTGTTTTTTGGGTTGCCAGACCACCTAGCCTTTTCGGCAAGCGCTCTGCAGTCCACCAGGTAGAAAGGACAACACATCTGCCAGTTTTAATTTTAAACAGACCTGGTGTGACGGTATACCACCTGTTTACAGCTTCTTCCCATGATCATCATCATGATCTCCAACAAACTATGATGATGATGATGATGATGATGATGATGATGATTAGGAGACAAAAACGGCCCTTTGGCCTCGGGAGCTTTCTATCTGAAATACTCCCCATTGCCAAAAAGAGAGAGACAGGATTGTAATTGGGAAGACAAAGGAAACAAGGGATGAAAGTGAGCAAATGCAATTACACAGTTATTCATTCTGCTTGAGGAAGGTGTGTGAACATGTCGACCGAGGGGTGAGCTGCAATTAAAGCAACAACCTAATAGGGAAAGGTGAGATGTGGGTTTTTCGATGATAAAAATATGTGCGGAGGTTGAAAAATGTATCTGCTTGAATTTTCCATTAGATCTCTAATAGACTTCTTATTCGTTACCCTAACCGTAGAGCTAATTCTTCCGAGCTGCATGGTCTTCAAAGAGCTACATAGCACAGCAGTCACCTTTCTGGTAATTAATGAAGTGCCCTTTGCATGACAGAGACTATGGAATTTAATTACTGATGCTACTCGTACCCCCGACTGATTCTGCCTCTGCCATGAAATGCTCAGCCAAAGTGATTTGGAGGTGGATGCTCAGATTTTTAAGAGAAACAACTGCAGATGCTCTTTTGTCAGCCAGGATTTCTCGTACTGAAAAGAGGGCTAGGAAAGTAGCTTTCGTTTACTTGCGGTGCTATTCACTCTCTCCGATTCCCCATTGACTGTGGGGTAGTAAATCTGATACTACTGTAGTAGTGGTTTACGTTGAATAAATCTCCACCAAGCCCTTGGGAAGTGTCACCGAAGAAGTGTGGAGGGCAAGGCAGAATAACTGTATTTTTGGTTGTTTGGTTGATTCATAGTAACAAAGGCAAGTCTTGGTACTTCTGTAGGAATTGCTTAGGAGCAAAATATTTCAGTGCTGCAATCCCACCCAAACAAGGCATAGTTAAGGATGTTGCTGAATGGGTAAAAAGGAGCATGATGTGCAGAATGCGGCAGCGCTTAAGACACAGAATATCCCTCTTTCAGCAGTGAGTGGGATACCCATCACAAAACTGTGAAGTAACTTTAGAACTTGCCATTATAGCACAAAAAGGTGAAGTCACACATTACCTTTCAATTGTAATAGGATTTTATTATACCCTTGACTGTAGAGGAAAAGGAATCACCACATATTCCTGAGTTTACGTCCCCTCGCCTTATCTCAACAGTCTCTGATTCTTCATCTTGTCACTATTTCCCCCCTCTCCATGTCTTCCTGACTTATTTTTGATAGTGTAAAAAAAGCTGAAATTGGCTGCTTCATTCAATTGAGTAAACAAGGGTTTCCTTCAAACCAAGATTTAAAGACTACCAAACCCATATTTCAGCATTACATCCGAGCCACCTGATAGACTAGTGAGCCCAAACCCCCTAAAATTTTTATTTATTTATTTATTTTCCCATTTATTTATTTTCACCCCGAAGAGGACTCAGAGAGGCCTCACAACCAGCAGCAATTTTATGCCCAACAAACAAATTCCAAACATAACAATTACAATTAAAACCAGCAATAAAACATAAATTGTTAAAACAGCAATTAAAATCATGCAAGTTCAAAATCAAAGTATTGCACTGCTATAGTTACTGCTCAAATGCTTGGTTCCATAACCATGCCTTAAGTTTTTTTCCCCCTGAAAGTCAGGATGGAGAAGGTTTTTCTGATTTCATTGGGGAGGGAGTTCCACAAATGAGGGGCCACCACTGAGAAGGTCCTGTCTCTCATTCCCACCAGCTGTGCTTGCAAGGGTGGTGGAACCAAGAGCAGGGCCTCCCCAGATGATCTTAATTTCTGTAGTGGTTCATTGGAGGAGATACGTTCGGACAGGTAAGCTTGGACGGAACCATTTAGGGCTTTTAAGGCTAAAGCCAGCACTTTAGCCAACCGGCAGCCGGTAGAGCTGACGTAACAGGGGGGTGGTAAAACCCATTGAAGTGGAAAGAAATTCCCTCTAAATCAAATATCATCCTAAAATCCTACACACCTTTAAATTGCCAAATATGACTGGTGAGGAAGAAGAGAAGAACCAAAAATCATATTCTACATTTCAAAGCCTAGTTCTACTATGAAATCCGAATATCACATTTTGCATTAACCACTGCTATAAAGGTACTAATACTACATGGTCAGCTATATTCAGTGGGTATAACATAAAATTCACAGTGGAACGCTGCCTCTGAGAAGCTGAAGAATTGCTATCTCTAGTTTAAAGTTTACACAGATACACACACAATGTATATAGCCATTTTAAATACATAAGCCATATGTAGTTCTAATATATTTCTTAAAAGCTAGCAGCTCACAATAGCAGGGTAAAAGTGACCTTTTGTAAGAGGTTCATATAAAATCAAATTTCCCATCTCGCTTAGCCTACCTTGAAGTTCACCACTCCTGCTGTAGAGCTCCCGCCTCTGTTCCCGCAAATAAGCACTCATACTAATAGCGTGGGACGATGACTCAAACCTGCAGCAAAAACACAGAATACCAAGAAGCATTTTGAGTAGACTATAGACACAAAATCCTTCCGCTGTAGAAACAAAAGTCAAGGCCAGTCGGATATACATCATACGTCAATATAAGTATCTCAAGAGGAGAAGTGGCCACTAACAGTGACTGATCCAAACCAAACAACTTCATCCTTCTTTGATCATTTGAGAAAGTCCCTGCATTTGTTAAATAGATTCAATTGCTAAGGCCCAAACTAAATCTAACAAGAAGCATGTTCAATGTATTGTCGAAGGCTTTCATGGCCAGAATCACTGGGTTGTTGTAGGTTTTTAGGGCTGTATGGCCATGTTCTAGAACAGTGATTTTCAACCTTTTTTGAGCTGCGGCACATTTTTTACATTTACGAAATCCTGGGGCACACCACCAACCAAAATGACACAAAATGACACTCTAACACAGTAATACATATAGTTAATATGTTTTAAAATGTATTTATACACTCAGTGTGAAACCTGGGCCTGTTTCGATGAACACAAAATAGATATCCTGGCAGGAATGGTAGAAAGACACACATGAAGCTCTTGCTCAACAGCTGTCAGTCTCTCTGTTTTTAGTTTTTATCGCAGTCAAGCTTGAGAAGCTCATCTCACACAGATATGTGGTTGAAAACGGGAGCAATGTCAAAATATTAGGGCCTTCATCTGTCATAATTTTGTCCAGGGCCCTGTTCGGCATTTGCATTTTCCCCTCTCAAAAACTTCTCCATCACTGTCACTCGCTTGTCTTGCTGTGATCCCAAATTGCCACTGTCACTTGACGCGCAGCTGCAGCACTAACTCTAACTTTGTTTACTTAGATGCGTCTGAGCGAATCCAAGATGGAGCGACCATAGCACTCTCGCATCACTTCTTAGGTGATGCGAGAGTGCTATGGTTCCATTTCTTAAAGGGACAAATGTGCCTTATAGTTTATATATGAATGAAGTTTGAAAATAATTTCCCACGGCACACCTGATGATCTCTCATGGCACACTAATGTTCCGTGGCACACTGGTTGAAAATCACTGTTCTAGAAGCATTCTCTCCTGACGTTTCACCTGCATGTATGGCAGGCATCCGCAGAGATTGTGAGGTCTGTTGGAAACTAGGAAAATTGGGTTTATATAACTGTGGAATGATGTTCAGGGTGGGAGAAAGAACTCTTGTCTGTTGGAGCTAGGTGTGAATGTTTAAATTGATTAGCATTTGATGTCCTGACAGTTTTTTGGTTTGGCTTGTTACTGTCTGGGGGAATCCTTTGTTGAGAGGTGATTAGCTGTCCCTGATTGTTTCTTCTCTGGAGTTCCCTGTGTTGTTCTTTATTTGCTGTTATAATTTTAGAGGGTTTTTTTTAGTATTGGTAGCCAGATTTTGTTCATTTTCATGGTTTCTTCCTTTCTGTTGAAATTGTCCACATGCTTGTGGATTTCAATGGCTTCTCTGTGTAGCCTGACATGATAGTTGTTAGAGTGGTCCAGCATTTGTGTTCTCAAATAAAATGCTGTGTCCAGGTAGGTTCAAGTCATGTAATATCTTCTGAAGTTGATGGTGGTTGGTGATGGAAGGGTTAATGTAAGTATTAGTCCTAAAGGGTTGAGTAATCTGTAAGTAAGGGTTCATGGGTGAAAGCAAGTAAGGGTGGAGGTATGCAAGAGATAGGTTGCAGCTGGGTGTTTCTGGATATAAGAAGCGAGCCTTGGAACTGATCTTCGGGAGAAAAGTATTGGTCTTATTTTGGTGCTAGATGCTGCTGGTTCCCCCCCAGGTTTGTGGATTTTCGGTATCCTGACCTGTCTCCTGAACCCTTGGAACCTTGAATCTTTGGACTGGATTTTGACTACGGTATGGACTTTGTTCACTTGAACTCTCGGCATTTGACCACTGGACTGACCCTTTGACTACGGTGTAGCATTTGCTATCAGTTTTTGTTTATTCTGTGGTTTTATGTTTTATATTTTGGACTATTAAAACAGCCAGAAAGTAAGTGCTGTTTTAATTAAACTGTTTTATACAAACTGTGTTTTTGTTTGGTTCACCTCTGCTGGAATAACAGCAGAGCCCTGGCATTGTGACAGTTCATCAGGTGCTCTGCTATGGCTGACTTCGCTGGTTGAAGTAGTCAGCAGTGCCTTTCATGTTCCTTTATTCATGTTTGGGTGCTACACTCGGTGGTCCCTATGTAGACTTGTCCACAGCTGCGCGTTGGACAAGTCTACATAGCAGGTTGGCTGGTTTACACATCTACTCCAAATGATATATAAAGCACAGCATTTCTGAGGAGGAGACCTCAGAAATTGAGCTGCCACAAATTTCTCCATCATCCTTCCATTGCCGAATGATGCCAGTTCCAATACTAAAAGTAATCCGGCCTGCAGGAAAGAGTACCCAAAGTGTCAGGAGCATAAGGAAGGTGAGCTGTGGGTGGGCTTCTCACTCTGACAATTTCATGCTAGTGGAAGGCCATTGTGGCCATCAGACAGCAAGATGTGCTTACTTCTTATAACTCTGACCCCAGGATGCAGTTTATTTCACGCTGTTTTGCAATCACTACAGAAATGCTCCGCAATCACTCTAGAAGTGTTTGGTAATCACGACAATGCTGGGAGAGATTGATGCAGCTCTTCTAACAAGCTGCTTAGGGTGGCATATGCAGCGTCCTTTCCAAAGTACAACCCCCATATAGTATACAACCATCACAGTTCACTGGGAATTTGTATCTAATTAACACTGGCCCAAATCTAACAATTCATTCAGCTGAATCTAGCTAGCCCTGCTCTAAATCCAGCTGTGTCTAGATATCACAACAAACCATGATATCATGTGATAGCCTTTATTCAACCTAGTTTATAACTTATGACCTACAAAGCAAGGGTCTGGAGAGCAGTGATTCCCAAAGTGTGTTCCTTCAGAGTTTTGGATCCTATCTCCCAGGCCATGTTGCCTGAGGCTTCTGGCAGTTGAGGTCCAAAACTACTGGTCTAATGTATCACAAAGACTATATTATTACATGCAAATCCATACTAGATTTGAGCATTTATGGAGAATCCTCAGTATCGTCTTCAGGGGGACATTTGGTAAAGACATGGGAAAGCACACTTTCTGTGGCTACTCTACAATAGGCTAAGCTGGTCCCTTTGAAAAGTAGAAGACGACGATTCTCTTCAGGTGGGTCTCTGGTAACTGACCTCCTGCTAAGGATAGGATCTTAACATGTGAGTGCTATACTGCTCTACTGATACTATGGTGTTCTTTTGATAATTTAGACAAAACAAAATCATATAATGCTGGGTTGTTGTAGGTTTTTTGGTCTGTATGGCAATGTTCTAGAAATATTCTCTCCTGGTGTTTCGCCTGCATCTATGACAGGCATCTTCAGAGCTAGTGTAGAGGAAACGTCAGGAGAGAATGCTTCTAGAACACAGCCATACAGCCCGAAAACCTACAACAACCCAGTGATTCCAGCCATGAAAGCCTTCAACAACACATATAATGCTGTTTTAATTCCACCGGCTACCTATACACATCCGTTCTGAATTCAAGCTGCTGGTAATGATACTTGAAGACTCAAATCTCTTGGAACCTCAATACTTGAAGAAGTGCCTCCTCAAAGTTAATATCCTGTGTAAGGATATAACAGAGGTTATACTGCCCTGATGGATAGGATGCAGAAAACCTTAACTTTAAGCTCAGTTATAGAACATCTTTCTCCCCTTGGAGGCACAATTCATATCAAAATAGGCGTCATTTTGACAAAAAGTAGAAATATGGTCTGTTCATTAAACCTTTTGGGTCCTACTTGATTTCACACCACCTTTGTTTTAATTTCTCTTTATAACATATTAAAGTGTTCAACGTGTTTTTCGCTTTTAAAAATCATGTCTATTATTCTCACTGCTTCGAATCTGTCTAATTTTGTTCTGGTCCAACTTACTTGTCTGAACGTACCTCCCTCTATGAGCCTACAAGAGCTTTAAGATTTTTATGTAGGTGTTTGGTGAATAGGAAACTACAGAATGAGACTTTAAAAGCTTGAATAATGGACTATGGATTTTGGAAACAATTTGGACATGAGATCATGACTCGGTATTTTATATGTGTTTTTTTAATCTGCTTCATAGATTGTTGTGAGTTTTAATTGCTTGTATGCTTAGATCGTTTATATTTATGAGATGTTCAATGTATTGTTGAAGGCTTTGATGGCCAGAATCACTGGGTTGTTGTAGGTTTTTCGGGCAGTGTGGCCTTGTTCCAGAATATTCTCTCCTGACGTTTCGCCTATATCTATGGCAGACATCCTCAGAGGTTGTGAGGTCTGTTGGAAACTGGGAAAATTGTTGTTTATATATCTGTGGAAAGTCCAGGGAGAGAGAAAGAACTCTTGTCTGTTGGAGGTAGGTGTGAATACTTCAATTGCCCACACTGACTAGCATTTGATGGCCTGAAGGTTTTTAGGTGTTCTTTCTCCCACCCTGGACTTTCCACAGATATATAAACCCAATTTTCCCAGTTTCCAACAGACCTCATAACCTCTGAGTATGCCTTCCATAGATGCAGGCGAAACATCAGGAGAGAATACTTCTAGAACATGGCCTTACAGCCCGAAATACCTACAACAACCTTTATAATAATAATAATAATAATATATTTCTAACCCGCATCCATCTCCCCAGAGGGGACTCGGAGCGGCTTACATGGGGCTGTGCCTGAACAACACATCACAAAATATCATGAGATGTGTTTTTATGAGATGTGTTTTTATTATTTACCTGTGCAGCATTGAATTTTTGCCAGATATATAAGATGCCTTGAGTCCCCACTCAGCTCGAGAAAAGCGGGGTGGAAATGAAGCAAATAAATACATACCTTTTTTTTAATGTTGCAATCTGTTAAAGTTTTTATATTATTGGTCTGTGACTGTAACAATGAATTCATTCAATCAATCAATCATTCAATCAGTCTAATGAGTTTTGCTGTTTGCAGTGCTATACTTTCTAAACAGAAGTGGGATCTAAATATTAAAAATAAATATATCTTCTGCTATTCAACCAGAGTAATCTAAAATGTAGAGACTCAACTGACAGGTAAGCAGGCAACTAAGCAGGAAACTGAGATGGGAGACATTGTAAGACAAATGCCAAAGAAAGGACAAGCAGCACATCTGAGGCATTATCAAACAGGGACATCTCTCGACAGGATGTGAAGTGCCATTTCAACAGAGATCACCACAGATGTGGTGACAGCTGACAGATAACATAACCTGAGATCCCAGCAAGTACAGCTGTCACTGCGGTGAGAGCAATGATGGGAGAACGAGCATCAAGGGACCTGCTACTCTTATTAAGCAATTATGCCTTACGTCATTTTCATCCGACAGAAACAAGCAGAGGGGTTTACTGCAATGGAGTTGATGTAAGAACATAAGAACATAAGAAGAGCCATGCTGAATCGGACCTCAGCCCATCTAGTCCAGCATTCTGTATCACACAGTGGCCCCCAGTTGTACACGGGGATCTTGAGCAGAAGGGAGGGCAAAACCCTAACCTGCTCCCGACCCCCCACAACCAGTACCCAGTATGTGTTAACATACGAGTGGGATGGGAATTAAGATCATCCTGAAGAATGTGAAAACTAAATTTGCACGTAATCTGCAAGGGGATCTCAGAAATCTGTCAGGAGAAATAAACAGCCTTACTTTCTAGAAAAGTGCAGGTCGATATCCCCTTATTTTAAATAGATTTTTTTCAGGTTTTGTAATACTTGTATTAACATATATGTACATAGTAAGATAGATATCTAGGAGGTGGGAACCTAATCTAAACACAAAATTCATTTATGTTTCATATACACTTGAAAGGCATATCCTGAAAGCAATTTTATACAATACTAGCTATACACACCATGCATTGCTGTGGCCAACCTTCCCTCCCTCTTTCCTTCCTTCTCTTTTTTCTTTCTTTCTCCTCCTCCTCCCCTTTTTATTTCCCTTTTCTCTCTCCTTTCTTCCTTTTCTACCTCTTTCTTTCCTTCCTTCGCTCTTTGCGTCCATCCTTCCTTCTCTTTTTACTTCTTTCCCTCCCTTTCTTTCTCTCCTTTCTTCCCTCCCTCTTTCCTTCCTCCTCTTTTTTCTATCTTTTCTTCCTTCTCTACCTCTTGTCTGGGCATCAGTGGGAAGGGAGCCTTGCAGGGAGCCATGTTTGCGCATATGCTGTAATGTCTTTTTGATTTGTTGGGTTTTCAAGTCCTTTTCACTATGTGTTTTTTGTTTTTATGAGTGATGGTCACTCATTGGCCTGATAGGGTGTATTGTGTCCAAATTTGGTGTCAATTTATCCAGTGGTTTTTGAATTATGTTAATCCCACAAACTAACATTACATTTTTATTTATATAGATTTTAACAATTGTGCACATGAAGCAAAGTTTCCTTTTCACATGGGCTTCTGCCGAGCCAGGAATCACTCCTTCTATAACTGGGTACTTGATTTTTGTGCCGAAATATTATATCTTGCATTTATTCCTAATATTATTTTAACCCATCTCTCCACCAAAGAAATCCCACCATGAATCCCAATTCCGTCTTCTGAGATAGTAGCTACCGCTACAGGCTGGTGTCATTTGTAAATGTGATGGGTCTGCCATTTATTCCGCCATTCAAGCCATTTATGAAGACATTAAATAAAAGTGGTCATGGGACATTACCCTACAGTGCCTCACTTGTCACTTCTCTCCAAGAAGACAGGGAAGCACTAGTGAGCACACTTTGCCTTGGCAATCAACCTTCTACAAATTCACCTAGTTGTAGCATTGTCTAGACTAAATTTTGACACCTTATTTACAGTATAGTGCCAGTCCTCCCCCTTCCCACCTCTCACTTGCTACCTTCCAACCATGAGTCCCATCCTACGATACTGCACAGATGTATATTGAGCCAAAAATATTCTGTTCACAAGCCACTCAAGAAAATGAAATAAATTGCCAGAAGCTGTTCACAATGTCCCAAAGCTTCCATCCATGTTCAAGTAATTTTAATATTAATTTTAATAGGATGATAACGATGCTTTCCACTAATCCATCAACGTGTTTTTTACTCTGGAGCTGAATTGGTCTCCCAAGCATCCTACAAATTGGTAAAAGGGAAATTAAGAAAGGAAAAACCCAGAAGTATAGAAGAGGAATCTTAAAGTCAGCCATGTAAAAGATGATGATTTAACCAAAGGAGTACAGTGTTCCCTCGCTTATTGCTGGGGTTAGGTTCCAGGACTTCCCACAATAAGTGAAAAACCTGATGTAGAGATACTCTATTTATTTTAATACTAGCTGACCCGGCCACGCGCTGCTGTGGCGTAGTCTTCCTTCCATCCTTCCTTCCTTCTATCCTTCCTTCCTTCCTTTTCTGTTCCCTCCTTCCTGGTATTCTTCCTTTTTCCTCCCCTCCTTCCTTCCTTTCTTCCATCCTTCATGCCTTCTACCTTTACTTTCCCCTCACCTCATCTCCTTCCAAAGGCCTGGGCAAACTTGGGCCTGTTAGGGGTTTTGGACTTCAACTCCCACAATTCCTCACAGCCCCAGGCCCCTTCCAAAGGCCTCTTCCAAAGGCCTGGGCTAACTTGGGCCTTTCAGGGGTTTTTGGACTTCAACTCCCACAGGCCCAAGTTTGCCCAGTTGTGAAGTCCAGAAACCCCTGTGAGGCCTTTGGAAGGGGCCTGGGGCTGTGAGGAAATGTGGGAGTTGAAGTCCACAACCCCAAAAAGGCCCAAGTTTGCCCAGGCCTTTGGAAGGGGCCTGGGGCTGTGAGAAATTGTGCAAACTTGGTCCTTTCAGGTATTTAGGACTTCAACTCCCACAATTCCTCACAGCCCCAGGCCCCTTCCAAAGGCCTCACAGGGGTTTCTGGACTTCACAACTGGGCAAACTTGGATCTTTCAGGTGTTTTGGACTTCAACTCCCACAACTGGGCAAATGTGGGCCTGTTGGAGTTGAAGTCCAAAATCCCCTGATAGGCCCAAGTTTGTCCAGGCCTTTGGAAGGGGACTGGGGCTGTGAGGAATTGTGGGAGTTGAAGTCCAAAACCGCAGAAAGGCCCAAGTTTGCCCAGGCCTTTGGAAGGGGACTGGGGCTGAATGAAAGATTTAGAGGAGGGCTCCTTACCTGAAGTGGCTGCCCAGGGAGCACCGGCAGCATCAAATCGTCAAGAGGGAGCTGAGGGAGAGCGGCAGCGGCTTCTCAGCAGGCGGCGACCAGCGAGGGATGGAGGAGGAGAGGATGCCGCTGGGCGCCTTCTTCCGCCGCTGCCGCCGCCGCCACCTTCCCTTTTCCCGCTTCTAATGCGGCTCCAGAGCAGGAGGTAGGAGCCGCCGCAGCTGCCGACGCTTGGCAGCTGGCGATGGGAGGGGGCAGGGAGCGGGCTTGCACTTGGCAGGACGGGCCTCTGGCGGCGCCGCCGCCCCTGCCGCTATTGCCCTCTGCGCCAATGGGAGGGGGGAGGGGGAGCACGCGCCCAACGGTTGTCGGCTTCGCGCTTGGCGAGAGGACGGGCCTCTCCCGCCGCTGCCCCCGCCGCCATTGCCCTCTGCGCCAATGGGAGGGGGAGCATGCGGCCAACGGTCGCCAGCCGGAGGACTCCCTCATGGAGCTTGGTGAGCATGCGCAGTGGGGGGTTTTGGATTGCGCCATTTTGTTTCCTGGCATAGGGGTTTATGGGGATTGTAGTCTTTTTTGGTTTTTTGGGGTTCTGGCGGCTGCCGAAAAATGGGGGGTTTTTGTGTGTTGTGCATACCTCTTGTGTGTGTCCTGGGATGTGGCCTGGTTTGGTGTGTCTGCCTTGTGTAGTTTCTTTGTTTACTGGCTACTTCCCATGACAGCTCTCTTTTTATATATATAGATTTATACATTATTTTAGTAGTTACACACTATTTTAAGTCTTTATAGACTTAAAGTGAAGGAAAGGCCCTTCAAGGATGGAGGGACAGAGGACTGAGGAAGGAAAGCACCTTGAAGAGCGGCGGCAGTAAAACCCCACAAAACAGCGAAAATACAATGATATATATTTTAAATTAATATTTTTTGAAATCCGCAAAACAGCGAGTCTGCAAGAAGCGAACCACAAAGTAGCGAGGGAACACTGTAATTGTTTGCAGAGGAAAAAAGTGTTAGTTCCAACTACCCCGCTGATGGAAATATATGCTTTCGTGTTCTACTTCCTTTACCTTTTACAGATTATATACTTCTGCTTCTTAATTCATTTACTACAGTTTTTCTCAACCTGGGGGTCAGGATCCCAGGGGGAGTTGTGAGGGCATTTCAGAGGCGTTGACAAAGACCATCAGAAAACACATATCCCTTTGGTAGAAAAGGCTGAAGATCTCTCTGCATGTCCTTCTCCTCCTTTTGGGAAACAGATGGCAAATCTTCCCACCAAAAGCCTGTATTTGCTGTGATTGGCTGGTCTCTCAGTCAAGGGGAGGTCTGTTTCTGAGACTTCAAGTGGGGAGGGGAGAGCAGGTGTGCTCGGCGCATGGCAGCATGGTGCACATGTGCGGGCAAGGGAAAGTGTGTGAGGATGGAGGGAGGTTCACGCAAGTGAATCCCTTCAAGGCATGGGGTTCTGTGTGGGAAATTTGGCCGAATTCTATCGTTGGTGGGGTTCAGAATGCTCTTTGATTGTAGGTGAACTATAAACCCCAGAAACTACAACACCCAAATATTAAGATCTATTTTCCCCAAACTCCACCAGTGTTTGACTTCACAGTGCTCTCTGGATGTAGGTGAACTACAGCTCCAAACTCAAGGTCAAGGACCACAAAAGTTTTCCAGTATTTTCAGTTGGTCATGGGAGGTCTGTGTGCCAAGCTGGTTCAATTCCATCATTGGTGGAGTTCAGAATGCTCTTTGATTGTAGGCAAACTATAAATCCCAGCAACTACAACTCCCAAATGACAAAATCAATCCCCACCCACCAACCCCACCAGTATTCTAATTTGGACATATTGGGTATTTGTGCCAAATTCCATCCAGTGAATGAAAATACATCCTGTATATCCGATATTTACATTGCAATTCATAACAATGGCAAGATTACAGTTTGAAGTAGCAACAAACATAATTGTATGGTTGGGGGTCACCACAACATGAGGAACTGTTTTAAGGGGCCGCGGCATTAGGAAGGTTGAGAAACATTGATCTATTCTTCAAAACCGAATACTGCTGGCCTTTTGCAATATTCTTCCAAATAAACCATTAATGCTAGCTATGCTTCCTTGAAGTTCAAAGGTGTCTTCTCCTCAATCAACATTTTTGTCAATTTCTGC
Source organism: Anolis apletophallus (assembly GCA_030556195.1). Lineage (NCBI taxonomy): Eukaryota > Metazoa > Chordata > Lepidosauria > Squamata > Anolidae > Anolis > Anolis apletophallus. Next base: position 133,552,254 of record JARBWK010000009.1, on the reverse strand, counting down.
CAAACCACACATTTTCAATTGTGTAGGCGTCTTTTAGCTGTTATTATTATTTAGTTTACTTTATTTCCAATGTATATATCTTTTTTGGGGTTTGGTTTGGTTTGGTTTCTTTGTATGGATGCTTATATAATTCCTTTATGTAATCTTATATATGGGAAAAACTTTTTTCTTTTCAGTAAATTCAGTTTAAAACAACAGTGCTTCAGCGATACAGGAGAAGCGTCATTAAAAGAAAAGCAGACAAACAAACAAGGGCCCAAGGACAAAATTGTAGGGTCAAGTACCACCATGGAAGAGAGGAAACATAACCATCAACACAGACCAAGCTTTATCGTTGTCCTTCAATGCTTTGATTAACTGTTTCCACACAAGAGAAGATACAGAGAATTATATAACTAGGTATTAGCAACCTTCCTCTTTTTGCATGCAACGTATCAGATAGGTTGTGCTCTCTTTTCACCAGGAGTGGACAAGGGATTGTGCACATCCTTCCCACTTGCCTTTATAGCAAATGAGCCTTAGGTTAAGTGAAGTGAGATGGTGGGCCAGCCTGGACTGAATAATAATAATAATTATTATTATTATTATTATTTAGAGATTTGTATCCTGTCCTTCTCAACCCCCGAAGGGGGTCTCAGGATGGCTTACAATTGGCAATCATTAGATGCCAACAAAGAAAGAATTAGAACACAACAATTCACATAAACAAGCCAACAGCAATAAAAATACTTTTAAAAAGCAATAAAGCCAAGATAGAAAGTAAATTTAATGACCATCTTATCAGAAGATCCTTATTGAAAGTTTGGTTAAAATATAAAGAGAGGCTATGCGGAAAAAAAACTCCAGACTGGCTATCACCACAAGAGGCATTTTATAGAAGGGAATATGGAGAATCCAATTGGCTGAGGTATGACACACTACTGAAAATTTCGGACAATGGCTTAATTTTGAAAGATATGATTGAATTAAGAGAATTAGATAATACAATTGCTTGGCTACAATATTTGCATATCAATAAGATTTATCTTAAAAAAGACAAAATTTGGGGTTTCTATAAAATAAATAATTTTTGGCAAACCCTGATTAAAAAAATAATAAAAGGATGTCAGACGCCGATGCCCGCGGCCCTGAGTTTGGCCGGCGGGATCCGGGATCCGACCTAGCCTAAACAAAGAACAGCTGGCTGGCTGGGATCGGAGAGCAAGGTGATTCCCATGGGAAAGGTGGGAGGGGGGTTCATCACGGGTTTGTCACGGGTGTGTATGAGTATAAAAGGTATGTGTTGGTGGTGGGAAGCACTTCTGGCTTCAAGTGTATTGTTCCTTTAATAAAATTTGGTTGGATCTTCCGGAGGACTCCGTGTGATTCATTACAAGAATTAGAGCGGCCTTGCAGAAGCCAGAAGTCGGATGAGTTTTCCCGAGAAATCGGAGAGGCTCGAGATGGAGGCGGGGGCACCGCGGTTCCCCGCCGAGGAGGAAGCACACATGGGAGTGTGGAACCTCACCCCGGAGGAGTCCAGATTGGCGATGGCATTGAGTGCGTCGGTCCAAGCGGATCTCCAAGAACAGCAGGCCTGTGGCGGGGCAATGGCAGCTTCAGCTGGAAGCGAAACAACGGAGCCACCGTCGCCCACACAGATGGCCGTGCTGGAATGCCGGATGGAGGCATTGGAAACCACTTTGCAGGTCATGTCCCGGGCGTGGGATAAGCAGGACCAAGTGGTCGAGGAGCGGAGACGCTCATCCTGGAACCCCCCGGGACCAGGGGACTTCACCGGATACAGCTGGATGGAGGAGAGGAAGCCGGCCGCGGCCTCATTGGCTGCAGGACGCCCCAGCCTGCCCTCGGTATTTGTCGGTGAAGGAGATGCCAGTACCAGAGTGACCAGACCAAAAAATGCTCTCAGCATGGGCCTCGGGATGGGGACCCTGAATGAGGGGGAAGAGTTGGATAGCCAGGGTTCCCAGGGATCGAGGCGCACCCTCGCCCAGCCGGCGTCGTCGACTGGAGCGGGGAGAGGAGCTCGGCGGATGGACTGGCATGCCCCTCGGGGAGGGGGAGATGCTTGGCAAGATGTGCAAATTAGCCAAGGACGAGGGGGACCCCCCCTGGCAGGGAGCGGGCCCGTGGGGCGCTCCAAGAAGAGAGCCGCTGCGGGCTGAATTCGAGGGTGAGGCCTGCAAGGTGGCGTTCTTTGTGGCCACCGTCAGGGACCACATGGAAGACTATGGTCATCTTTACCCGAGCAAGGCGAGCCGGGTTCGAGCCGTGGGAGCAGTCTTCAAGGCCCGAGCGGCAGAGTGGTATGTGCAGTGCCACGACCGCCAAGATCCCTGCCTGTGCACGCTGGGGGCCTTCCTGCGGGCCGTGCAGAATCGTTTCCGGGACCCACTGGAGCGGGTCAAAGCCAAGGAGGCGCTTCGCAGCCTGTCCCAGGGGTCGCGATCGGTGACGGAATATGCGGAGGAATTCAATGGACTGGCGGGGAAGGTTGCCGGATGGTCAGAGGTCACCCTGCTAGAACCCTGCTAGATGGGCTGTGTCGGGATGTCCTGGAATGGAGCCTACATCGAGACGACCCGGGTGACATCGACGGCTGGATCCGGTTGGCGGGGAACGTTGAGGGGATCCTGGCCCAGGCGCGATGGAGGAAGAATCAGCCGATGGCAGTGGGGAAGCCGCGAGTAGATCCCAAGTGAGGCCCACCTGCAGGAAAACCAGCGCCGGGGAAGGAGCCAGGGTCCCATTGAGCACTAAGGGACTACGAGGCCGAGTAGGGCCCTGGGAAGGGGCCATTGACTTTGTTATTGCACCTGTGGGGGGCCAAGAGGTAGTGCTTGGAATGCCGTGGCTGGCGCAAGCCAACCCCAACATTGATTGGCAATTGGGAACTGTCATGTGCAAAGCTGAGCCCGCGAGTTGGGAGGGGACTCTCGCTGAGAAGGCCCTAGCGAAGAAGGGGGGGCGAGGGAGGCCCGGTTATCCCAAAAGAGTATAGTGATTATGCAGACGTGTTTAGCCCGGTGCTGGCGGGGTGCCTACCCCCCAAAAGAAATGTGGAATGCCGGTTAGAGATTCAAGAGGGGAAATCCCTGCCTAAACCCAAACTTTACCCAATGTCCCAGAAGGAGAAAGGGGCCCTTAGGGTACAAATTGATGAATATTTGAGAAAGGGGTTTATAGAAATATTGGAGTCCCCAATTGCAGCACCGGTGTTATTCCGGAACAAAAAGGATGGGGGACTGCGAATGTGTATTGATTACCGGGGCCTCAACGCTATTAGCACGGTGAATTGTTATCCCCTGCCCCTGATTAAAGACCTCATGGGCCAGCTGGGGGGGGGGGTGGTATTTTACGAAACTGGACTTGATTGACGCTTTCCATATGGTGAGGGTGAAGCCAGGAGACAAATGGAAAACAGCGTTCTCCTGTCCTCTAGGGCTCTATCAATGGACCGTCATGCCATTCGGTTTGGCCGGGGCTCCAGGCATATTCATGCAGTTGATAAATGAAGTACTTCATGTTACGATAAGTCCTTGCAGGACCAAGATTATGTGTGAATGAAAATGCTATGTATGCTATGTATGTGATAATGCTGTGCACCTGGGTTAACAGGCAATCAGCAACCTAGTGCCACACCCAAGGGCCTATAACTGCTTGTGTTATTTTCTGTGTGGTGTGGGGTGGTGATAGAGTAAAAGGTCAAGAGTAAAGATTTGTTTTCTTCAGTTTTACCTCTGATGGTCTGGCGTATTTCTTGAGCTTATGGACATGAGCGTTAGGCGGACCACACCGCTGCGTAACAGGTTATGGGCCCAGACACCCAGACAGACGGATGGTCTAAAGCCTAGCCTCAGTCAGCATTGACGCTGCATGGTCCATATTTTGCTTTTGGAAAAGACCAGGTTTGACTTTACTCTTTTATTTTGGAATTTTGTGCCGGAAAGATGGATCCAGGAGTGAATCTGGCAGCATTTCCCATTGCCAGGTTGAATGGCAGTAACTACTCTATGTGGAAGGTGCGTATGGAGAGTTACTTGAGGAGGGAATCCCTGTGGGAATGTATTTCGAACCCACCACCACAAGACCCTAATGCAGAGCAGCAAAGAGCCCAGGAGAAGGCCAAGGCAACCCTCATCCTCGGAGTGGATGATGAGCAGCTGGTCCACGTTTGCAGTTTGCCCTCTGCACATGCTATTTGGGAGCGGTTGAAAGCGGTGCATGTCTCTGGCTCTGCGGCAACTGTGGCTGTACTAGCCAGGAGGCTGTACAGAAAGCGTCTTCAGGCTGGAGAGGAGCTGAAGGACCATTTGCAGTGTTTGCAAAGCCTGTTCATGGATTTGGAGCAGAGAGACTTCAGACTTACTGAAGCAAACAAATGCTTTATTGTTCTGTCTTCAATGGATGATTCCTTTGACGGAATAGTAAATTCCTTGGAGTCACTCCCACAGGCTCAGCTTAATTTGCAGTATATTTGTGCCAGGTTAATTGCAGACTGGGATCGACGGAAGGACCGCAGTATGGAGGCTGCAAGCACAGCTGGGATTGCTCAGCAGAGACAGCCGGTTGTAAATACAGCGGAGCAAGAGAAGGAGACTGTTTGTGCTGTAAGGAGATGTTTTATCTGTAATTCTCCAAAACATCTTAAACGAGAATGCCCAAGGTTACGGGACAAACAAAAGGTACAGCAATCATTTTTATGTTGACTCAGGGTGCTCAAAACACATTGTGAATGATAAGACTGTTTAAAAAGTTTCATAAGCTGGATGGTTTGAATGTAAGTCTTGCTGATGGGAAGCATTATTCTGTTCAAGTAAAAGGAGAAGTTTATGTTAAATGTTTGGGCATAACACTAAAGGATGTGTATTTTGTACCACAGGTCGAGTTTAATCTCCTATCAGTGAGTAAACTTGATAGTGAAGGGTTTGATGTTATTTTTCAGAAGGCAAAGTTAAAATCCTGAAAGGGACCAAACTGTATGGTACAGGAAGAATACAGAATGGTATATATGTGTTAGAACAAAAGGATGCATGCAGTGTGAATATAGTTGGCAAAAACACTCCATTGCATAATAAGTGTATACATGAACTGCACAGTGTTTTGGGACATCCAAGTTTTAAAGTATTGAGCAAAATGCAGGAATGCAGTGAAGGTTTAAAGTTGAATAACTGCAAGCATTTTCTTGATTGTATTGTTTGTAAAAGAACAAAGGTTCAGTCTGCGCCAATGAGTAAAAAGAGCTTAAGAATGTCAGAAAAGCCTTTTCAGCTGGTACATGCAGACTTAATTGGACCATTTTCTCCTAGTAAAGGAGGGGCTGTGTATTGTTTATGTATTTTGGATGATTTTTCTAATTTTTCATGGTGTTTTCTGTTAAAACACAGAAGTGAAGTGTTTGAAATATTCAAGAACTGGGTGGCCTATGTTAAGAGACAATTTGAAGTGAATGTGAAAGCCTTGCAATCAGATAGAGGAGGAGAATTCACATCACATAATTTGGCAGATTTCTTGAAGAAGGAGGGGATAAAACACCGGCTCACTTGCCCATACCAAAGTGCTGAGAATGGGAAAATTGAGAGGTTTGTGAGGAAGATACAAACTGTGAAGGATTCTCTGTTGGCAGATTCTGGTTTACCAGCCAACTTATGGGGAGAGGCAATGAATACAGCCAATTATTTAATTAACAGATTGTGGTCTGAACCTATTCAGGAAACTCCTTATTTTCTTTTGTATGGTAAGAGACCTCCACTGAATCATTTGAGAGCGTTTGGGACTCAAGCTTGGGTTCTAGTGCCCAAAGCAATCAGAAGGAAAGGCCAGGATAAATCCAGGAAGCTGATCATGGTGGGATATGCTCAGGGGGCAAAAGCATGGAGATTCTTAGATGATGACGGGTCAATAGTCATTTTAAGGTCAGGTAATTTTGCATGTCCACAGAATTGGGACAAAATCCATGCTAACCATGAGGTATTTCTTCCTATCGCAAATGAGAGTACTCATGAGGAGGCACAAGCCTCAATAAGAGAGGAAGAAAGTGTTGCAACAACTTCTGAACGTATGAGTAGACCTCAGATAAAAGGAATGAAGAGATCTAAGTCATCGGATGAGGAGGAGGAACAAGATCCTGGGGTAGGAACTAGCCAAAACATGGGCTTGAGAAGATCAACTAGGAAAAGAAAAGCACCTGACTGGTTACAAATTCGGCAGGTCAGGGTGTGTTTGGTTAACAACGAGCCTCAAACTTATGAGGAAGTTGAGAGTTTGCCTGATGAAGAGAAAGAAAAGAGGCAACAGGCCAAAGATAAAGAATTAGTCAATTATTGTATGTTAGCAATTACACTCGTGTTGATATTGCATTTTCTGTTAATTTCTTGAGTAGATACTCAAGTAATCCAACCACAGCAGCATGGAATGGACTCAAGAGAATATTGAGATACCTAAAAGAAACTCAAAATTTTTGCTTAATCCTGAATCCAAAAGACTCATTAATTTTGGAAGGTTATGTTGACAGCGATTTTGGAAATAGCCCTGATAGAAAATCCACAACAGGTGTTTTATTTAAATTCTGTGGTTCAGTAACAGACTGGAAGTCTAAGAAACAGGGTTATGTGGCTTTAAGTTCAAGTGAAGCTGAGTTTGGTGCTCTGGCTCTTGCATATACAGAGTTATGTGTGTTGAAACAATTGTTTAAGGATTTGCAAATTCCTGTTGATGAAACAACTAATATTTTTGAGGATAATCAAACATGTATTCTGATGGCCACACAAGCAAGGGTAAAACAAAGAAGTAAACATGTAGACATAAAGTACAATTGTGTTAGAGATGCAGTGAAAGATGGTGACATTTCTTTGACCTATTGTAACACTACAGAGAACCTTGCAGATATTTTGACAAAGCCTCTAAGTGTACAGAAGCACAACCAGGTCTTGGAGGATTTGGGAATTGTTGAATTTAATATGTAAAGCTTTTCATTAACACAAGGAGGGGTGTTACGATAAGTCCTTGCAGGACCAAGATTATGTGTGAATGAAAATGCTATGTATGCTATGTATGTGATAATGCTGTGCACCTGGGTTAACAGGCAATCAGCAACCTAGTGCCACACCCAAGGGCCTATAACTGCTTGTGTTATTTTCTGTGTGGTGTGGGGTGGTGATAGAGTAAAAGGTCAAGAGTAAAGATTTGTTTTCTTCAATTTTACCTCTGCTGGTCTGGCGTATTTCTTGAGCTTATGGACATGAGCGTTAGGCGGACCACACCGCTGCGTAACACTTCACCCACTACTGTATAAGGGGGTATACGTCTATTTAGACGACATAGTGGTAATGACCCAGACGTGGGGGGAGCATGTAAAGCTGGTGCGGGAGGTGTTGGAGCGGCTGAGACAGGCCAGGCTTTACATCAAGCTGAGTAAGTGCGAATTTGGAAAAGAACAGATAGACTTCCTAGGTTACCGAATCAGCAGAGAGTGGGTGGCCATGGACCCGGGGAAAGCGGAGGATGTGTTAGCCTGGGAACCCCCGCAGACGCGGAAACAGCTCCAGGCTTTCTTGGGATTGGCAAATTTTTATAGGACTTTCATCTGCAACTTTGAGACCCTGACCCTCCCCCTCACTGAGTTGCTAAAAACAAAAGGTAAAGGGGAGTCAAAGAAGGTGAAGGCCCCGGGCGCTAAGTTAGGATGGACAGGGGAGTGCCAGAGAGCTTTCGAGGAACTGAAAAGGGCATTCACCAGGGCCCCGTTGTTAGTACACCCCGATCCGGAGAAGCCCTTTGTAGTACAATGTGACGCATCCGATTGGGCATACGGGGGGCGTGCTCCTCCAAAGGGATCCAGAGGGCAGATTGTGGCCATGTGCTTACTTGTCCCGGAAATTCGAGGAGGCAGAATGGCGGTGGCTGGTCTGGGAGAGGGAGGCTTATGCGGTACGCTCGGCGTTACAGGCGTGGCGTCATTTCCTGGAAGGGGCAGCCCATCCGTTCGAGGTTCTGAGTGACCGCCAGAACTTGCAATATCTCAGGGCGCCACAGAAATTGTCCCCCAAGTTGGTGCGGTGGGCGCAGTATTCATCACGATTCAACTTTACGTTGAAACATATAAAGGGGAAGGACAATGTAGTGGCAGATGTGCTCTCGCACTATCCTGCCATGGACCCAGATTCCCGGCAGACCCCAGGGTCCGTTTTCACCAAAGAACAGTGGGGAATGGCGGTCCGGACACGGGCGCAGGCACAAAAGTTGTTGGAGGCCCAAGAGAGGAAGCTGGGAGAGTGGGAGAGATTGCTACAGGACAGTTATGAAAGAGACAAATGGTTGGAAACCCATAAGAATGAATGTAAGAACCAGGATGGGTTTTGGTTCGTACGCTCCAAGCTATACATTCCATCTGGAATGCGGGCCAGGGTGTTGGAGCGGGGTCATGACCACAAGAGCTTAGGCCTCTGGGGTTCCACCAAAACCACATTAGCGCTTCGACGAGATTATTGGTGGCCAGGGATACGGGGGGATGTCCGACGATACATTCAGGGGTGCGAGGCATGTGCGAGAGGAAAGGAGCCCACCGCGAAACCCCAAGGATTGTTACAAGTGGTGGCAGCTGCGACCAGGCCCTGGACGCATGTTAGCACAGACTTTGTGGGAGAATTGCCAACCAGTTGTGGGTTCAGGTGCATTTGGACCGTGTTGGACCTGTTTTCCAAGCAGGCGCATTTCATCCCTCTAGCCAAGCTTCCATCCGCAGAGAAGTTAGCCAGACTCTACATCCAGCATATTTACCACCTGCACGGGTGTCCCGAGCAGATCATTAGTGATCGCGGGGTACAGTTCACAGCACAGTTCTGGGGTAAATTCCTGCTGGCCTTAGGGGCTGAGAGGTGTCTCACGTCTGTGTACCACCTGATGTGCAATGGCGGGGTGGGACGCGCACAGAAGACTTTGGGCAATTACCTCCGAATATACACGAACCGAAAACAGTCGGATTGGGCTGATTTACTGCCATACGCCGAGATGGCTTATAATGGGTCCGTGCACTCTTCTACAGGAAAAACCCCCATTCTCAGTGGTTTATGGACAGGAGGTCCGTCCGTTGCCCAAGCTTCCAATGTGGGATGAGGGGGGCCCGGGAGAGGATTGGGAGGTAAAGGTCCGATTCGGATGGAAAGAGGTTGTTGATGCCCTTAGGAAAGCCCAGCACGCTTGCCAGCGATATGGAGATCGCAGGAGGCAGGAGGGGGATGTGTACAAGGAAGGGGATTTGGTTTGGTTGTCGGCCCGCAACATCAAGCTGGACGTCCCATCTTGAAAACTGGGGCCAAAGTATCTGGGCCCGTTTCGAGTGGCCCGGGCTGTGAATCAAGTTACGTATGAACTCGCCCTGCCAAAAGGGATGGGCAAAGTCCACCCTACCTTTCATTGTAAGCTGTTGAAACGGTATTGTAGCCCAGTGGGCCCGTAGGACTGAAATGCCATGTTGTTTCCGCAGGAGGAGGTGGAGGAGAACATCCTGTCAGACGCCGATGCCCGCGACCCTGAGTTTGGCCGGTGGGATCCGGGATCTGACCTAGCCTAAACAAAAGACAGCTGGCTGGCTGGGATCGGAGAGCAAGGCGATTCCCATGGGAAAGGTGGGAGGGGGGTTCATCACGGGTTTGTCACGGGTGTTTATGAGTATAAAAGGTGTGTGTTGGTGGTGGGAAGCACTTCTGGCTTCAAGTGTATTGTTCCTTTAATAAAATTTGGTTGGATCTTCCGGAGGACTCCGTGTGATTCATCACAAGAATTAGAGCGGCCTTACAAAAGGATATATCTTTATGACAAATTACTTGAGTGGCAGACAGAAGAGGAGATGATAACGGTGTGCATGATCAAATGGGCTCAGGATGTGGGACATCCAATTGCCTTAAAATCATGGGAAACCTTTTGGAAGAAACATCTTAACTATACTTATGCATACGATCTAAAAGAAAGCAGTCTAAAAAATTTCCATAGGTGGTACCTCATCCCGGATAAAATAGCCAAGTTTAATAAAAATTACAGCAACAAGTGCTGGAAGTGTAAGAAGAAGATAGGGTTTTTTATACATATGTGGTAGGAATGCAAAAAGGTAAAGGATTTTTGGATGTCTATTCATAAGTAAATCCAAGAAGCCCTGAAAATTAAATTTCAAATGAAACCGGAATATCTTTTATTAGGGCTAGTTGATTTCAAATTATTATTATTGTTGTTATTATTATTTATTTCGATTTGATAAACCGCCCTTCCCGAGGCTCAGGGCGGTTTACAGCATATAAAAACAACATATAAAGCGGCATAAAAACAGCATATAAAACAGCATATAAAACGCATAAAATTGAACGCTAAAATTACATCTTAACAGACACGCGAAATCATAACCAGACATAGCTGGTTCATACAGGGTAATAGTGGACGGCAGGGTGGCAATGTTAGAAGAAGATATAGAGAAATTATTTGTTTATTGTATCTCTGCAGCCTGGATAGTCTTGGCAAAAAGATGGAAAGAAGATGACATCCCAAAGATGGAAGACTGAAAACTGAAACTGTTGGACATTATGAATATGGACCGCTTGACCCAAGCTTTAAATCAAGATATTAAGCCGAAAAGTACAGATTGGTCACTGATTATAAACTACTTTAAGAAGAATAATGTAGAATGGACAATCATAGAATGATTATATTTATTCAAGACATAGTTATTAAGAGTTTGGTAAAGACTGAAGATTTATTAATAATGAATGATGGGGGGTGTAGAGAGAAGGAAGTACTCATGAAGATTTTCTTTTAGTCTGTGATTGTATTGTTGGTTTATGTGTATTTGTTGTAAGAAGGATTTGTTTGTTGAAATTTCTTTTAACTTTATGGAAATTAATAAAATAGTTGAACCTGAAAAAGCAATAAAATACATTTAAAATATTGGCCCTTAAAATATCAACACAACCAAGTCTGAACCATTCAATGACAGCTTATGGGCAGGTTACAGTCTAGAACAGTGATCCTTCAAGTGCTTTGGACTTCTGCTTCCAGAATCTCCAGCTGCCTTGACCAATGATCATGGATTCTGGAAGCTGAAGTCCAAGACACCTGATAGACCAGACTCTGAGGAACACTGCTATAGCAGCTTGCTGCAAAAGGATGAATAAAGGCAGTCAGAATGGAAGGTGGGTTAGGAAGACAGAAATGGATAATGAGTGGGTTTGGGAAGCTGGGGGCTGTGGCGATTGTTTGAGTTGTTCAAGGTTATTTGTTATATAATAAACTAGCTGTACCCGGCACACGTTGCTGTGCCCTATTTAGGAGATGCGAGATAGTCTGAGTATGTAAGGGTTGGAAATGATGTTACTTACGGTCTTGGTGGGGTCATGGCTGTGTCGTTGTGGGTTGTTCTGGTGGGTGGGATGTTGAAGTCCTGGGGAGTTGTTGGTGTGTGGTGTTGCTGGCGTTCTGCATAGCTTATGCAGAAGTGATTTGGGTGTTTGTGTTTGTGCCTCAGCCCTATGCCTTATCCACGTCTGACAGTTTATTATGGGTCGGAATGTTCATGTTGGCTGGCCAGTACAGGAGTCATGCAAATCCACCCTTATTGGCAGCCAATCATGTTGTCAGAATGTAGAGGCTGGGGGAGTCGTTGGCAGCCCCGGAGGATGCTGGGAAATGTAGTGGGTTTTTTTACTCGTTGTTTTGGGGGCCTTTTAGGTTTTTGGTGGGAAAGTTTCTTTGCTACAAACATACCTTGCTTGAGGCCTATTTCTGTTGGCAAGTTTGGTGTTTCTGCGTTGTAATGTTCCTCTGTTTGGGACGGTCTTTCCATGACGATTGTTCCTTTGTATATATAAGATACATTTTATTTTCAATAAGGATCTGTTTTCCATTTCTGAATGAGAAGGGAGAACTGCTCATCTTTTTTTTTTGCCAGATTGAGCCCACTAATAAACACAGCCGCTTCTCCAACATTAAGGCCATCTTGGGCCCTGAGTACAACATCTAGGAAGGGATCTTGAGGTCAAAGGGCAAAGTGAGTAACAGGAGCCTAGGGTTGGAACCAGGCTGGGTAGAGCTTCCCTCCAAAGATGTTGCTGTAGGAGAGAGCTACAATGGGACCCTCAGTGTTCAGATTTCTTCTCCCAATACACCTTCATCTTCCCTATACACCCCTTGCACCAGTCCTACTTCTCCTTAGATATTTCAGGCAAGGGGTGTCCCAACTTTATATGGGAATAGTACTTTCTTATGGTACATTATGCACAGACATTATTTCAGGCACAGAATTATATATCTCATATCTCATTTTGTGCATATATGCAAAGATCTAAAAACTTACAGTATATCTGGGATACTTTGGGATACTCAACCTTTATAAAAGCAATTTTTCATGTAAAAGAGGTTCTTGAAGATGGGAGACTTCTAGTCACAACGCAAAGTACAGTCTGGGAAAGAGAATGGAGCTGTACATACTTGAACAGGGTGGTTTTGGGTCTCTGAGGTTTCTTTTTGGCAAAGAATGCTGCAAATTCCCGGCCCGAGCTGCCGTAACTAAGCTGAGCTGATGGCTCTGAGGATGTCCGTGTATTTTTCATATCCAAGTACTCTGTAAGCAGCATCTGGAGAGAAAATGACATTTTAAGAAACTCATTCAAAATGTTTTGCAAAGAGGTTTCTAGCAAAGCTCACTAAGAAACACACAGCTCAAAGGTTGTTTGCCACATTGTAGTATTGTCTGCAAGTCCCAAATATTAAAGATTCAGAGCCTCACGTGCCAATGTTGTCACATTCATCTGTGAAGCAATTTCTAGAAAATACAGATTCATTAAGATAGAAGAGGAGTCATAGGGCATAGAGGCCAGGCCCTACTCAAAGCAGGAACTCAAGCCAGAGCATCCCAGGCATGTAGCGGTCCAGACGTGTTTTGAAGATTTTCAGAGGAGGAACCCCACCACCTCTCGAGGTAACTGGTTCCATTGTCAAACCACCCTGACTGGCAAGTTGTTCCGTCTAATGTTCAATCAAAACCTATCGTCTAACAACTAAAACCCATTAGGTCTATCCAGGGGCGGTCTAAGGTAATTTTAAATGGTAGGCGAACATTATTTTGGTGCCCCCCCCCAAAAAACATTATTTTGCCACCCCCATGTAAAACAAATATACAATTATAATATCACAATACCATTAGTAGTATTATATTGTATCAATGTATATACAATATATTATACCATACTCATACTATATTATATCATAATTATATTATACTACATTACAATATAATTATATTATAATATATTGACATTATAATATAATGTAACATTCTATTATATTATTATTATAAAATAATAAAATTATTTATTTAAATAAAATTATCCTCTACTAAATATTTTCATTACTCTATAAAACTCAAATAACCCAAAATAAAGTAAAATAAAATATGATATATTACTATTTTGTACAATACCACTATACTGCAATATTGTTTGTAATATTACATGTAATATACAATATATCATCATTCTATTGTTATATTGTATTTGTATTATATTGTATGACAATATTAAGCAGAACTGTATAATAATCAACAAGAAATGCAATGTAAATGCATCAAAATCAGAATATATTACCTATCACCCGACTCATAATTCATAGGAGTCTCCCATAAGTCCAAAATTAGGATCCCAATGTAAATGTAAATAGAAAAACAGCCAAAATGTTCAAATGAGGTCGAATACAGGCAGCGGCCTGGGCAAACTTGGGCCCTCCTCCTTCTAAGTGTTTTGGCCTCCAACTCCCACAACTCCTCATAGCCTCAGGCCCCTCAGGTCTAGACAGAAATAGAGCCGAAGAAAGGAGGGAGGGAGAGAAGAGGTCACAGAGGAGGAGGAGGAAAGCCCTTCATTCATTCCTTCACTTACACTTCCTTCACTGATTCTTTTCTCCTTCCCTACAAACGCGCGCGCGCGGCGGAGACAAAGGGAGAGGGGAAGCACTCCCTGCCTGCCCGATAGGGAGTGCTTTGCTTACAGGCATTTGCGCAAGGGAGCTACTGGGCATGCGCGGAGGTTTTTGCGCATGTGCAGTTGCTCCTGCGCTCAACTTCAGCTCCAGAGCAACTGCGCCTGCGTGAAAACCTCCGCGTGCCCAGAAGCGGCGCCGGAGCGCACCCCGCCGGGGTCACACCGCAGGCAGCTGCACCACCGACTGAGGAACACTGGCAGGGCCAGGATGGTGCCCCATGCGGCCAGGATGGCGCCCCCTTCCCAGATGGCGCCCTAGGCGGCCGCCTACTTCGCCTATCTTGTAGGACCGCCCCTGGGTCTATCTTATTCTCTAGATCAGTGGTTCTCCACCTGTGGGTCCTTGGATGTTTTATTGATTATTTATTTATTATATTTATATACCACTTTTGTCTGCCCTCGGGTGACTCAAAGCGGTTAACAATGGCAAAATTCAATGCTCAAAACATCATAAAACAGTTAAAAACAATTAAAAAGATAGCATAATAAACAATCAATTAAACATCAGTAAAACATCTCATTAGCATCTCATAGTTGGAATCAAGATCCAGTCTCATCATCCAATTGTTCCATATTCCTATATTTATTACACTCCCTATTCAAATGCCTGCTCAAACAACCAGGTCTTCACTTTCCTCCGAAATGTTAACAGGGAGGGGGGGGGTCGATCTAATATCTGTAGGAACGGCGTTCCACAGCCGAGGGGCCACCACTAAGAAGGCCCTGTCTCTCGTCCCCGCCAGACGTACTTGTGATGCAGGTGGGACAGAGAGCAGGACTTCCCCAGACGATCTTAACGTCCTCACTGGTTCATAGGAGGAGATGCATTCAGACAGGTAAGTTGGGCCAGAACCATTTAGGGCTTTATAAAGCCAGCACTTTGAATTGTGCCCGGTAGAGAACTGGCATCCAGTGGAACTGGCGCAACAGAGGAGTTGTATGCTCCCCGAGTGCTGCTCCTGTTAGTAACCTGGCTGCCGTACATTGGACCATTTGAAGCTTCCAGACAGTCTTAAAAGGCAACCTCATGTAGATAGTGTTGCAGTAGTCTATACGGGATGTAACCAGAGCGTGGACTACCATGGCCAAGTCAGATTTCCCAAGGCCATCAACTCCCAGGAATCCTAACTGCTGGTAAACTGGATGGGATTTCTGGGAGTTATAGGCTAAAAGATCAAAGGACACAAAACTTTTGGTCATAACATTGGTCCTTATACCAAAGGGTTTTTTTGAACTCTCAAATATGGAGACACTTTCCACTGCAATTTCCCCAGATGAGTGGCAGGGCACATTGGAACTTGAGATCTAGTTTACCAATCATTTCCTCTCTGCAAGGAATACTGGGAGGTAGATTTCTGAAAAGATTTCTCAGCAAACCTTCTTGAAGGCATGATGCCTTGATTAATGAAATTTCAACCAATATAAAATCTGCATGCTTTAATGCAAATAGCACCTAACGTACAACTGTGACTCCGGTTAAAGGGAACCATTTGGTTTTTTGGTAAAGGGGGAAAATGAAAGATGTGGTCATAAAAGTAAATTAATTTTGATCAAAAACACAGGAATGCACCTCCATTATCTGAGCCTTCTAGGGATACAGTGGGAGGATTTGATTCTGCATTTTAGACTGCGAGGAAGCTGCCTAACCTAATAGAAGTGCACTGTAGGTAACAAGTGGAACTTATCAGTGAAGCAAAGATCTTATTTAAACAAATTAGCATGAAATAACAACCCAGCTGCTAATTAGACACAACAGAGATTTTTTTTTAAAAAAAGGGATACAACACAATTAAATAAGATAGCCTGATTTTATCCTTCAATATCTCAATTAGCATACCAGCAAAGACGCTTCTAAAGTGTCCACATTCCAGTGTAAAGGAGGTTGTTTTCTCACTGTAAAGAACCTACTTCCTTTCTCTACTTTTAACTATTAAGTTGGTTAAACATATAAATGAAAATATTTTTGAAAATAAGTTTTTAAAGAGAAGCCTACAATTTGCAGGCACAGCCTTACAAACAATGGGGAATAAGTTTGGAAAGATATCCACTGAGAGATGAAAAGTTACTTTTGTGCAGCATGAATATAATAATATACATGTCATGGCATTTTGTAATAGTAGACTGGCTCTAGATCAGGCGTGGGCAATTACCGGCCCTCCAGGTGTTTTGGACTTGTGCCCAGGTGCTGGCAGCCAGTCAGCATGGCGGCGGCGTGACCGGTGTAGCTATGGCCCATATGGGAGCCATTCCTTCCTTCCTCATCTTCTTTCTTTCTTCCTTTCCTTCCTTTCTCCCCTCCTTTTTGCCTTGCCTTCTTTCCTTCCTGTTTTCTCCCTCCCTCCCTCATTCCTTCCTTCCTTTCCTTCCTCTCTGCCTTGAACATTTGCTGTTGGTTGTGGGGGTTCTGTGTGGGAAGTTTGCCCCAATTCTGTTGTTGGCGGGGTTCAAAATGCCCTTTGATTGTAGGTGAACTATAAATCCCAGCAACTACAACTCCCAAATGACAAAATCATTTTTTTTAGTGATGCTCACTCCTTGTAGGTGTCTTGTTGCCAAATTTGGCAGCAATTCGTCCAGTAGTAAGAAATCAGTTTGTGTGTGTCAACTGTAAAATAGGATGTGTGGAAGAGCCCTGGGTTATCTGAGGTCCTTTCCACACAGTTGAATAAAATCGCATGGTATCTGCTTTGAATCAGATTATATGGCAGTGTGGACTCAGAAAACCCAGTTCAAAGCAGATATTGTGTTATATGTTTCACATTTTTGTAGTGGGTAGGTAGATCATTTTGACTTGGTTGTTTTATAAGTAGCTCACATGTTACTCACATGCACCCCTGATCTACCGAGACACTTGCTGGAACACTTCAGCAAGTGAGAGTCTTAAAAGTGGCAGGCTAAAACCTCAATCAATGGCTGATACCAAAAGAGAGACTCCCTCCTGGGTACACAGAAAACTGGGCAACTTGGAAGGAGCTGAACAGACTGTGCTCTGGCACCACAAGATGCAGAGCCAACCTTAAGAAATGGGGCTACAAAGTGGAGTCCACAACATGCAAGTGTGGAGAAGAGAAAACCACAGACCACCTACTCCAATGCAACTTGAGCCCTGCCACATGCACAATGGAGGACCTTCTTATAGCAACACCAGAGGCACTCCAAGTGGCCAGCTACTGGTCAAAGGACATTTAATACAATGGCAAGTTTTCAAACTTTGTGTGGGGTGGGGTGGTTAAAAAAATACAATACAACTGTTTAGTTTGCTCCTGATACGATAGATATTATTTTGCACATTGAATTCCTTTTTCAATAACCGATATAAGGCGAATACTAAGGGGGGAAATGGTAGATACAAAAACCAGGCCAGTTTTAAAAGCTGCTGAAAAGTGAGACGGCAGAGGGTTAAACCAGGTCAGCCACACCAAGTCAGGACATTAGGAGGATATGTTATTACTGCTTATCAAAATAAGGAAAAGGTTGTACTAGGTTTATTAAAATTCCCAACTAACCCCCAATATCAGAGAGAAGGAGGGAGAGAATGAATCCAAGAGCAGTTGCTTGAATTATGTTTTGCAGCTGGAATTCGGGGGGCGGGAGATAGCTGCAAGTGAGTTGCACTGTAATCCCGATTTTTTCTGCTCACTGAAGTGATTAGGCATACTTGCCTGGGGATGAAGTAAGGCCACGAGTGTTTGGTCCTGCAATGTTTAATTATTCGCTGCAAAGCCATCCATCAAAATCCTTGTTAGACGTTAATCAAATGCGTAAAGAGCAAGATTTATGAGTGAATGTACAGTTTGCCGCATCCCATCCATCTATAACAAGGACTTCTGACTTCCTGTTCGACAGAGGTTGAATGTAGCCATCCGTGTATTCGGCACTAATGGCAAACAAATCCGGACAAGACAGCACAGAGACTTGGGGCATCATTATTATATTTTTCTTTTACAAAAACTCAAACTGAAAGCTGCATGTATTTTAGAAGAAATCCTGTTAGCCTGTTGCAGTAGCAACAACTACATTTTACTGTCCTGTGGCATTTTAGTGATGTGGTATTCTATTTGTTTTAATATTCTGCCTTTCTTCCAATGGGTTTAAGGCAGGGCTGCTCATTAGGTCTATCGTGATCGACCAGTCGATCGTGGTGCTGGATCTGGTCGATCGCGTAGCCTGGAAGAGGGACCAACCGAGCAGCGTAGCCTGGAGGAGGGGGGAAGCTGGGAGGAGAACTGCCCTCCTACTTCTCCCCTCGCCTGCTTCCGTCACTCATCGCTATAACATGCATTGGCTCCTTCCATGGGGCCAGGATGGGGCCAGGATCAGAGGGAAGCCCCATGGGGCCAGGATCAGAGGGAAGCCCCTCCGCACCTTGCCCCATGGAAGGAGCCAGTTCAGTGTGCCAAGTTTGGTTAAATTCCATTATTGGTGGAGTTCAGGATGTTCTTTCTGGGTTAACTAGAAACCCCAGCAACTACAACTCCGAAATGACAAAATCAATTGCTTCATACTGCAAGAAAGGAGATTCCGCCTGAACATGAGGAAAAACTTCCTAACTGTGAGAGCTGGTCAGCAGTGGAACTCTCTGTCCCAGAGTGTGTTGGAGGCTCCTTCTCCGGAGGCTTTTATACAGAGGCTGGATGGCCATCTGTCTGAGGTGCTTTGATTGTGATTTTGCTGCATGAAGGCAGAAGGTCCTTGGACTAGAGATGGTTGTTGTTGTTGTTGTTATGGCTAGATGGCCATACATACAAAGAATCCTTAATAAATTTGAAAATAGTTATATGTTTTGCATTTTTGTAGTGGGTAGGTAGACCATTTTGACTTGGTTGTTTTATAAGTAGCTTGCATGCTGAAAAAGTGTGGGCACCCCTGGTTTAAGGTAACATAAAAGCAATCTACCTCCCATCCACTTTACGGTCCCAGCAAACCTATGTTCAAGAGTGACTTGGTCAAGATTACACACTACATTTTGTGGCTTAATGGGAAACTCAAAAGAAATTGTCCAAGTGCTAGTTCCTGTATATTGTTTTACCAATCTAGTTCTCTAATTAAGGCACTTACTTCAAACAGCTGTATTTATTTATTTATCTATCAGGTCAGAAGCAAATTGAGGGTACAGTTATAATTTATAGAAAAAACCACAAACAAAGTTAACACCTTGGCATTATGCTAAATGTCCTTTGACCAGAAGCTGGCCACTTGGAGCGTCTCTGGTGTTGCTGTAAGAAGGTCCTCCATTGTGCATGTGGCAGGGCTCAGATCAGATTGTAGTAGGTGGTCTGTGGTTTGCCTTTCTCCACACTCGCATGTCATGGACTCCACTTTGTGGCCCCATTTCTTAAGGTTAGCAGTACATCTCATGGTGCCAGAGAACAGTCTGTTTAGTGCCTTCCAAGTCACATATTCTTCTGTGTACCCAGGAGGGAGTTTATCATCCGTTCCCAGCCACCTATTAAGGTTCTGGGTTTTAGCCTGCCACTTTTAAGACTCTCACTTGCTGAAGTGTTCCTGTGAATATATCTGTAGATCTTAGAGTGTTTCATCTATGCTGACGACCATGCCATCACCGCTCAAGCAGGGAGCTTTGAAATGGTTGAACAGAAGTTCTCCAAAGCTTTAGGTGCTCTTACTGTCTATTACAGGGGAAACCAGCTGATTCCTAATCCATCTAAAATGCAGACATTCACTTTTCATCTTAAGAACAGACAAGCATCTCGAGCTCTGAGGATTACCTGAGAAGGAATCCCACTGAGTATTGCAACACACACAAATACCTGGGAGCCACTTTGGACTGTTCTCTGCTTTACAAGAAGCACTGCTTAAATATCAAGCAAAAGTGGGTGCTAGAAATAACATCGTACAATATATGACTGGCAAAACCTGGGGATCACAACCAGACACAGTGAAGACATCTGCCCTCGTGCCTGGCTACGCTGCTGCTGAATATGCATGCCCAGTGTGGAATGCATCTCACCACGTTAAAACAATACATGTGGCTCTTAATGAGACATGGATGTCTACGCCCTACGTCACTGGAGAAATTATACTGTTTAACTGGTATTGCTCCACCCGACATCCATCGGGAAGTAGCAGCCTGTAATGAAAAAACCAAGGCATTGACATCGCCAGCCCATCCTCTGTTCAGATATCACCAGCAAGCCAGTGCCTTAAATCAAGAAATAGCTATATTAACTGAATAGAACAACAAAATAAAGGTATTAGATGCAGACAATTAAGAGTGATGCTTATGACACATCGGTCAGTCCAGGATATCTGAAGGACTGTATTATCACATATGAACTTACCCATGTTTTGAAATCTTCTGGGGTAGATATTCTTTCTGTCCCACAACCATCACAAGTTCAATGGGCTGTCAGTAGCCATGTTAGATTACCTCTTTATTATTATTATTATTTTTAACTCTGGCTGGTTGAATTCAGAGGTTCATTTCCCATGGATGGTTGTATATATTTATTTATTTATTTTTCGGTTTTGTATGCCGTCCTTCCCCAAGGGCTCAGGATGGCTTACAGAGAATATTAAAAAAACACACTTTAAAACAACCGAAAGAATTAAACTCTTAACTAAAAACTATAAAACTATTGACAGCCGATTAACCAGATCAGACCCCAAAAGCCTGCTGGAATAAAAATATCGTACACGCTCTACGGAACTTTGTTCGATCTGTCAAAGCTCGCACATCATCTGGCAGAGCGTTCCAAAGAGTTGGAGCCATGATCGTAAAGGCTCGCCATCTTGTTGATGTCAGCCGATATGAGTGGCAGCTAGGAATCATCAAAATATGGCAGAAACATGGGAAGGGGCTTTTTTGGTTGCAATTCCCAGACTTTGGAATTCCCTTTTTAGAAACGTTAGACTGCTGCGTTAGACTGGCATTCTTCGGAAGAAGGTAAAAGCTTTTTTTTGTTGCTCCAATTGCTTTTAATTCCATTAGTAGTATAATTATAATTGAGCTTCCATATATTCTAGTGATGTGGACTTTATTTGCCTTTTTTGATTCTATGAGCAGCCCTGGGCCCCAAGGTTAGGAAAATGACAGAGAATTAATAAAATAATAAGCAGTAAATCCAGGAAACAAGTATAACTGAGCAGACCAAGTCTGCTACCTATTTGCTTCTTTATTTATTTAAAATATTTATATTCTGTCCCATGACATAAGAACGGTAATTTTTTCTTATCACAAAATCATTTTAAACAAATAAAAATGGAATACAAAAAAATTGAAATAATAACACATTTTATTTTATTTTTAATCTAGGATTTTTACCAGCAAGGAATAAAAGATACTCTACAATATTTTAAAAACAAGCTTTTAATTTAAATATTCTACAAGTACATTAAACAATTAAATAATTTTAAAAGTTAATTGGAAGAAATAATTCCACTCCAAAGGCTCTTATCAAAAGTTGTAATTTGGTGCCAGAATGAAGCCAGTGTCCCAGATCCACCAGACCCTCCAAGAGACGGACATCCCTCAACTGGGGGGCAACTTTGGAGAAAGCCCTCTTTTGCTCCTTCTCCATTCTAATTCTTAATGTACCAGTGACTCCCAAACTTTGGTATTCAACTACCGGAAACCCCAGCCAGCTTGTCCAATGACCAGGAATTCTGGGAGCTGAAGTCCAAAATACTTGGAGGATGTAAGTTTGGGAAGCACTCATCTATATCATGACATACTAGAAACAACACACACTAAACGGCTAAACAACAATGGCCAAATTGGACAATTACTGTAAAAATACTCATTCTTAGCAACACTAATGATAGCAACAGAAAGAAGAGAGGACTCTAATCATGCCGTCTATTCAGTTCAGTTCAGCTGATAAATGTATAGCCCATCCTTCAGTGCATAAGTGTTTTTGTGATAATTGCAAGGCTAAAAATAAACATGACAATAAAGGCACAACAGGATGACTTCTAAGGCCATCTTATAGGACTGAGAAAAGAAAAGGGCCACCATCTGGTACTGTGAAACCTCCTTGGGAAAATATTACCTTTTTTGCCATAGCAAAAAAAGGCCTTCTCTTCATCTGATTTACCTCAGACACTGCAGTCATCGTAGAAGGCCCTCCTCTTAGTCCCACCCTCATCCCAAGAACAGCTGGAGGGAATGAGAGAAAGGGACTTCTTCGTGGCTGCCCCCCCATCTCTGAAACTCCCTAAGGAGTTAAAGATGGCCCCCTCCCTCCCCGCTTTCAAGAAACAGCTGAAAATGTACCTTTGCTCACTGGCTTATGAGGAGGGGGAATAGTTGGTAATACTACCATTATACTTCTGATTAATAGCTACCATCCATATCCGTGCCCTTCTCGCCCGACCAGCTATATAAATATCTTGAGCAATGGTAAATCTATTTGCCCCAAGGAACTGGGAAATTGTTGCTTCTGTTCAATGTTTGATTTTTTTTGTGTCTTATGTCTGATATAGCAGGCTGTGTTTTTTATTTAATTTTGGTTGTTAAGTCATAATTCATGTTTAAATGTTGGGTTGTTAAATTTTGTTAGTATGGATGTATTGTTGTATTCGGACATTGAATGTTTGCCTTTTATGTTTGAAATCCACCCTGAGTCCCTCCGGCTAGATAGAGCAGAATATAAATGAATTATTATTATTATTTTGCTGACACAAAACCACAGTACGTCACAGCAAACAAGATCTATATGCTGGATTTCGTATCAAAAAATCACAAGCCGAACACTTCCCAAGCATCTAGGGCTGTGTGATGTATTTCCGAATGATGCACACAGATCCAAGTAAGGTGGCCTTTTGCAGTTGACGGATTGTGATTTTGTCAATGTTTATTGTTTCCAAATGCTGGCTAAGTTCTTTCGGCATGGCACCCAGTGTGCCCATTATCACTGGGACCACCTTTACTGGTTTATGCCAGACCCTTTGAAGTTTGATTTTGAGGTCTTGATAACGGCTGAGTTTTTTCTGTTGTTTTTTGTCAATTCGGCTGTCAACTGGTACGGCGACATCATCATCATTATTGACACAACAAGGTTAGTACACAGCAAACACCGGACACTTCCTAAGTGTCCAGGATTGTGTGATGTATTGGCAAATAGTGCGTGCAGATCCCAATAGGGTGGCCTTTTGCATCTGAAAGATGGTAATTTTGTCAGCACCAATTGTGATTAAGTGTAGGTCAAGGCCTTTAGCGAGTGGTTCTCAACCTGTGGGTCCCCAGAAGTTTTGGCCTTCAACTCCCAGAAATCCTAACAGCTGATAAACTGGCTGGGACTTCTGGGAGTTGTAGGCCAAAACACCTGGGGATCCACAGGTTGAGAACCACTGCTTTAGGCATTACAACCAGTGTGCCAATCACCACTGGGATCACCTTGACTGGCTTGTGCCACAATCTTTGCGGTTCAATCTTTAAATCCTTGTATCGTGTCAGCTTTTCCTCTTGTTTCTCTTCCATTCTGCTGTGGCCTGGGATTGCAACTTCCGTGAGCCATACTTGGTTTTTTAACATGATAATGAGGTCAGGAGTATTGTGCTCCAAAACTCTGTCAGTCTGAATCTGGAAGTCCCAGAATAGTTTGGCATGTTCATTTTCTATAACTTTTTCAGGCATTTGGTCCCACCAGTTCTTTGTCACAGGCAGATGGTATTTGTGGCATAAGTTCCAATGAATCATCTAAGTAACGGTGTTGTGCCTCTGTTTGTAGTCTGTCTGCGCAATCTTCTTGCAGCAGCTGAGGATGCGATCCATTGTTTCATCTGCTTCCTTGCAGAGTCTTACACTTGGGAACTGTCGTCAACTTTTCAATTTTGGCTTTGATATTAATTAACTTTCAGAGTAGAAGGACCATAAGGAAAGCCTATCTCTTTGGATGAGGATGCAGGTGAAACATCAGGAGAGAATGCTTCTAGAACATGGCCATACAGTCTGAAAAACCTACAACAACCCACTTGGAGACAACTATCCATAGCAACAAATCTAAGTATTTGGTCCCCAAGGTGTTCAGGATTACAGTGCTCACAATTTCTGAACTGTGGAATCGAAATTCAAACCAGCTGAAGAAACAAAAACTGACAACCACAGACCTACTGTGCAGTCATCTTATATTTGAGGGAGACTTCTCATGATCATTCAAAACCATGGATAACAGCAAACCCTATTGAAATAAAGGGCTTCTACCCAAGAATACTATGGAAAGTCATACTGGGGCCTCCATAAATGCCTAAAGAGGACATGGACAAATGAAATGATCCTGGGGATATGGGGGCCATATTGTATTAACTGAGGAGAGATATACTGAAATTTAGAGGATATCTTCAATAAGGAAGAAAACATAACTGTTTAATGTTTCTGCATTTTCTGACCAGTTTTATTACGATGAAAATCTAAGACTCACAAAATGCAGGACGCTGCTCCAATTTAAGGTTTGTTCTTTCCACAAAGAGCCCAGGGGCTTTAAAATGGCACACTGGCCCCCAAATAAAAATGTACACAGCATTTCCTGCAGTTATTTGGGTCGTACCAATTCTCTGTGCCTCTATTCCACATTTTCCAGGAATTCAATTCAAATGCTATATTTGTTTTAAAAGATCCTTGAGTGCTATCATTCGAAATAAATTGTTTCGAGCCCATTATGTTACAAGGACTTAGCAATGTTTTCCATAAAGTACCAGAAATTAAACGAAGAAATGCTTGGCTAATGGAAGGAATACCAATCCTGCTGCATTCATTGTCAATACTAATTGCTCAATTAGAACAGACCCACAAACCTCTCTGTTCTGCAATGAGGGAGACAGGAGGAATTCTCTAAATGCAACATATGGAAGGTAAGAAACGAGATCCTTCCATCTGTAAGATTCGGCTGTGGCTGGAATCTGCCACTCCAGAAGTGGAAGTTCTGAGGTAATGGAACAATGGAACAATACCACATTTCATTCCACTTAAGATAATGCTGTCATAAAATACCTCTGTTAGAGGAACTGGCAGAACATGGAAGAGGTAAGGAATACACACCCACTTTAAGTGGACAACTACATTGTCTTTAGGCAGTGGTGTCAAACTTGTGGCCCTCCAGATATTTGGGCCTCCAACTCCCAGAAGCCCTAGTCATCGGTGGAGGCTCCTTCTTTGGAGGCTTTTAAACAGAGGCTGACTGGCTATCTGTCAGGGGTGCTTTGAATGAGATTTTCCTGCTTCTTGGCAGAATGGGGTTGGCCCATGAGGTCTCTTTCAAATATATGATTCTATGTTGTCCAATGGCCAGAAATTATGGGAGCTGAAGTCCAAAACACAAGGAGGGCCACACATTTGACACCACTGCCTTAAGGAGAGGTATTCTACATTGGTTCAGACACATAATTTCTATGTATTCCAAAGCTCTCTTGCAAGTGTTTTAAGATAACACCGGTTAGGAATTTTCACTATATCCTGTGAACTCAGAATTTGGTGCCAGATTAAGAAACAGAGTTAGATAAACTGTGGCTTTAAACTGTGTCAAGTTTAAGGGGCTCCATAATATTACTGGAAAATGTATATTCATTTACCTTTGTTTGTTTTTAAAGTTTACATTATGTATCAATGGGGTCTTCGTAATCCAGTAACCTAAAGCTAGAGCTCACACAATACATACAAAAATCCAATACTTAATACAACCCATATTACCTGACAAGTAGTAGGCCTACTTGATATGAAAAAGGACAGTACAACAGATCCTGAAATAAATCAAACTGAGGTAGTTGTTTAATATTATATGATTTATCTATTAGCTCATTTATTTGATCATAATGCAGAAAAGGTTGAAGATAGTAGAAAAAGGAAGAAAACTAGGCAACATAGGCTGTATATGCAACACCTAAGTAGATCTGTTAATGACAGAATCTTTGAGAGGAACACAACACAAGAGTGTAAACAGTGTATAGTATATAACCAATATTTAGTAATCAGAGGTGACAATACACATTTATCATAATAACAATTTCATACAAAATATCAACACACCATAACGGGCTCCTACCCTTCAGCGATAGTAGCGTCAGTCATTATGTAAGATAGTTCAGGTCCATAAGCTGAATCAAAAACGCAAATGCGTAATGTAACACAAAAGTACACCGAATATGAGTAGGTGTCCTCCTTGGGCAAAGAAGGGAGGGCACGAACCAAAGGTCGTGCGCAAGCCAAAGTTATCTCCAGGCGGGTAGACTCTCCTCCTTAGGAGGGTCCAGCGTGCAGGAATCGAAAAGCCCTACCAAAATTTCAACGGTGGTAACTTTAAACCAGAGAGTTGTTTGCGGCGAAGTCCAGTCGCGGTCTCAATTCATTGTAGCAATATAGGTCAGTGCTGGACTGCCCTCGTATATTGGTTCGTGCCCTCCCTTCTTTGCCCAAGGAGGACACCTACTCATATTCGGTGTACTTTTGTGTTACATTACGCATTTGCGTTTTTGATTCAGCTTATGGACCTGAACTATATCTTACATAATGACTGACGCTACTATCGCTGAAGGGTAGGAGCCCGTTGCGGGTGTGCTTGATATTTTGTATGAAATTGTTATTATGATAAATGTGTATTGTCACCTCCGATTACTAAATATTGGTTATATACTATACACTGTTTACACTCTTGTGTTGTGTTGCTTAGTAGCAACTCCCCCTCTTTGTTATATAGAATATTTGAGAGGGCCACTTGATGGTAAATAGAAAAGTCCCAGACAAATCAACGCCAGCTGATATATTTCATTCTGACATTTATAATGGCACATCACACTAAGGAGATTAGAAATTTAACACAGCAACACATGGCATTTCGGCATGGACAATACAGCCCAATCTATTGCATAGATAACTACCTCACAAAAGCTGAACTATCCTAAGGGTGCTTGATCTCTTCTGATCATGGAACCTAAGCAAAACCAGCCCTGGTTAATACTTGGATAGGAGACAACAAAGGGATATCAGATACAAAGCCTTCGACAATAGCAAAACCAATTCTGAGCATCCCTTGCCTCAGAAAATCCCTTGAAATGCATGGAGATGCCATAACTCAACAGGCAACTTAAAGACATATACACACATAACTTTGTATCTCACAATACGAATGAAATGGCCCAGGGACTCTGGAAGACTCCACTATGGACATTTCAAACCTGATGCCTCAACACTTATCTTTATAATTTTCTAAAACAGCTGGGCGATGTGGGAAGACTAACTTAAGTCATCAACCCTACTCACAATAGAACGTTTGCAGTGTAAGGTCAATTTTGCTGAACATCAGAAAAAGAGCTTGATCTGTCCTTGAAACCAGACACAGACAATCGGTGCATACATGTGCCAGTCCTAGAAAAAAATTGCCTGAGCAAGATGTCTAAAATTCACCTTGAATTTCCGGTTAAGACAAAACTCTGTTGACAACTTCATTAGGTAGCAATATACTACTGGGACAGAGCAAACACTATACAAATGGCATCCAATAATATGTCCAACACTACTCCAGTAGATGGGCTGTAGTCTTGATGCATTGTACACAAAATTAAACATCATCAGTAGGGTTGTCAAACAGCTCATTAAGTTCACCTCATTAATAGATTGGCTTTTAACCAAATTAATCAATTACATGTTGATGAATATGCAGATTACCAAAGGTACAACACGAGTGCCTTCTAGAAACATGAAAGGGCAGGATAATACACAGTTTGTTGAAATATGATATTCATCCTTGAACTTGTTTTGATGTTTTGGGTGGGGAAGGAAGTTGACATCCTTTTGAGTAGCATGTCAGGAACCAAAAAAGATCCCTGGGTGCTTCAATTTCCAGCCCTTCTGCTGAGATTTTGCCACCTTTAATTATGTGGTTCTTTGTCGATTAATTTGTTGATGAAAATGTACAACTCTTGTTGGCCAAGTCCAGGTGTTTATACCTATTAACCTTGAGCAAATGGCATCACTAGTCGATCTACTTCACTAAACAAGAACGTTCACCAGTCAAAGGCAAATAATCTCTGCCTTCCTCAAACAGAAGGATGTTAAGCATGCTGTCTTTTCTTTCAGAGCCTATGGGGCGGGCGAAGAGGAAGAAGTGGATTGATAATGGATAAAGAACTCGAGAGCGACAACAGCAGACATCTGTCAGCTGTCACTCTTCAAAGCCTTCTCCATCAAAACTTCCCTTCAAGTGTATTACCAACTGCAAGTCTCTTAAGAAACACCACCCATGAGTACAATAATTAATTACCAAGTGTCCTTTGTAGTTTTGGTCGCAAACATTTAAAAAGCAGTTGGAGGCAGAGATGAAAAGAAAAGCACAGGGATTCTTAAAGGAAGGAGAGGGGGGAAATCAGCTACTTCTCCCAAAGATATGTAAAGAAAAAATAATCCATTACAGTTTTTTAAATAAGTGCCGGAGATTAAATACATTTCAATCTTTTTAAAGCCTCCAAATTAAGTATCAGATGAATTCTTAGAGTCAGCCCTCACAAATGAGCATAGCTCATGCACAATCATTTCCTATATGTGTTGGGAAATAACATATATACTACGATTCAGCAGGTGTGCTCAGCAAAGGAGCTTTGCAATGGTGGGAAGATAAGCAGATAGAAATGTCTCCTTTTCATCCTCCTTTAAAAAAATCACTATGACAAGCAGAGACCGTGATGGTTCCATTATTTTCTATCTATTAGTTGTCAAAAGGCAATCAACACGGGTATTGCGCTGACCCGTGGTGAGTTCACCATAGAGTAGTATCTTTGGGAGGCGGTGGTCCTCCGTCTCTAGGATGGAGGACCACTGCCTCCCAAAGATACTACTCTATGGTGAGCTCGCCACAGGTCGCCGCAAGAGAGGCGCCCCCAAAAAGAGATATAAGGACTCCCTGAAACAACATCTCAGGCACGGCCAGATTGATCACCAACAATGGTTCACCCTGGCCTCACATCGGGAAGCATGGAGAAGCGCTATCCACAATGTTGCGGCCTCTTTCGAGAAGACACACCAAACGAGTCTTGAAGAGAAATGACAACGCAGAAAGAACCGCAACTTGGAAACAACAACACCCAAGGAGACTTTCTGCTGTGCTTTCTGCAACCAAACTTGCCTATCTCAGATTGGCCTTTTTAGTCATCAACGCGCTTGTAAAAAGTGTGGGATGAGTCCTTCCTAAGAATCTTCGTTCGCGAAGTAATGCCGAGAGAGTTGTCAAAAGGCAATCAACAGGTAGTTGAGGACGGAAGAAGTTGTTATCAACAACAGGTGCTCTTCCTACCCATAGAGAAATTATACAGGCAGATGATAATAATAATAATATTAATAATAATAATATTTATTTATACCCTGCCACCATCTC
The DNA here is from genome assembly GCA_030556195.1 of Anolis apletophallus. Lineage (NCBI taxonomy): Eukaryota > Metazoa > Chordata > Lepidosauria > Squamata > Anolidae > Anolis > Anolis apletophallus. Next base: position 133,522,916 of record JARBWK010000009.1, on the reverse strand, counting down.
CCTGATGGGGACTCAGGGCGGCTCACATGAGGCCAGGCCCAAACAACAAATACAATAAATAAAAATCAAAAACATCAGCAGCAACACAATAAAAATACAAACATATAAATAAAAACAATATACAGATGAGTATCTCAAATCATAAATGACAAGGCGGGCCGCCTGCACAAGATAAAAAGTTAAAATGTTAAAAACTCAGGGTGAGATAACAGGGGGAGATTCTTTGTGAAAGGGAGCTAGTATAAACACGGGTTGTGAGAGGCCTTAATGTAATGGGGGAGAGTGGACTCCAAAAACAGGGACATTGTGGAGAGCAATGGTATAAAGTTAAATGATTACTCTCCAAAGGCACAGCGGAAGATGTGCCAGGTTTTAAGGTGTTTTTTAAAGGTGTTTTTTAAAAGGTTTCCAAAGATAGGTTCTGTAGGTTTGTTCTTAAGTTGCATTTATATGTAAGTTTAAAGTTAACTCCAGCCAAGGAAGGGTTAACTCCCTGTGGAGTTTGTTTTGCTGTTTGTGCCTTCGTTTTCACTTCACTTCCAGTTCCTGTGATCACTGGATTTTGAAAAATGTCGCTTGTTGTGGAAACAAGGATTGGTGAGAAAACTTCAGTGGACACCTTTTCCCCATGGTAACTCTTTCAGGAGTGATTTTCCCTTCCTAGAGGTCGATTTCTCTCACTTCCTGTTGTCTCACCCCCGTTCTTAACTATGAGCCGTTTGTAAGGCAGATGTTTGTAACTCAGGGACAGCCTGTACCCAGATGGTTCTCATTTAATGTCTCTGTAGCATCTTGGACTGTGGTCTCTTTATGGAGAGTGATCTCTCTCATGCTCTATAAAAAGGTTGGGTTGTGATTATAAGTGAGGTATTTGCCAACTTGAGATAACACAAAGCCTGGAGAGAGAACTCTGTTTTAAGACTGAATCGAGATACAAATGGATCTTAATAGACTTCAAGGTGCCTTCCTGACAGAAATATTAAAAATTAACTGGGCATTTTTGATTACAAAAGTGTGAGTCAAGCACTGAAAGAGTGAGTAGGTCGAAGACTGTTAAGAGTCAGTGGGTCAAAGCTAGTGTCATCCTGAGGAGAGTGAGTAGGACGAAGCCTGTTAGAGTTCGTGGGCCAAAGCTAGTGTTGTCCTGAGGAGTGTGAAGCAACCCTCTGTGTGAGAGAAGCCTCGTGTGAGAAAGTTCCAGTGTAAAGGCTGCTGTGTGTAAAGGTACTGTGTTTGATTATTTGAAACACAGATTTGAAACAATATAGAAAGACCAGGCAATAACTGAAATACTTTAAGTGTTTATTTTTGTGAAAATCCTTACTGAAGATTCAAATGTCACAGTCTTATCGTTTTCATACAAATCAGTTAACATTTTGAGGAAATCTTTGTACATTTGTCAAGAATATATCCAAAGGAAGTGTTCCTAAAGAAAGAGATCTTGCAAGACATTACAAATAGAGACCAAAAGGAGTCCCTGTGGTTGTAAATAATGCAACCATATTATTTTACTACAAATAAAAGTGGAAGAGATAACATTGGTCTGTGTGTTTTTGGTCTTTTTATTACTTTGAGCTACTGGTGCTGGGTCACGCTGCTGAGTTACTCTGCTGTGCATTTATGGGGATGGTCTTTTAGTAAGCACTCTCGCCCAACACTTCCAACTGCTGTGAGTGGCCCCAATTACAGATATCCTAAATTAGACAGACCAATAACTCAATCTGATTCAAGGAAGCTCAAAACCAGGCCATTCAGATTTGAGAAATTTGAAGTTCTGAATCTTTTGAATCAGGTAACTATCAAGGACTGCAAGACCTTCTCAGCTTTTGTTTATTTCGTATATGTTCACCAGGAAGAAAGGATTAGTGGTGCTCCTGGTGCTCACCTTTAAAGCCCGGCACAACATTGGGCCTTCCTATCTGAGTGACCGGCTGACGGCCCAATGCAGCGAGAGGCCAGCACGCTCCATCAACGGTGACCGCCTGACTACCCCTGGAGTGCGGGAGGCTAGACTGGCGGAAACTCGGCGGAGAGCCTTCTCCGTCGCGGCCCCTTCGACTTGGAACTCACTGCCGCCCACCCTCAGAGCCTCTCCGACTCTATCTGGATTCCGGCCAGCCTTGAAGACCTGGCTCTTCCGCCTAGCGTTCGGGACTGGCTCGGTACCCTGGACTATATTTATTTTATTTATTTCAAATATTTGTACCCCGCCCTTCTCAACCCCCTGGCCGGGGGGGGGGGACTCATATGAGCTGACTAAGTAGATACTTGGCAACAAAGATGTGTGTTCTGCTGAATGATGTGAAAAAGAACCATAAGAAATTATCCAAAAATAAAAGTCTGCCAAAACAGGGGCTTGACTCAATGGCTTCTTGTACACTCAGTGTTTGTCTTTCACTAGGCATATTTTCCTGTATGTTTTGAACATTGTGGTGATACAAAAGATCAAGTTGCTCAATATGTGGGACGTAATTCATTACAACATCCTGTGCCAAAATACTCTGCAGACAGGTGTTTGATTTAGATGCTAGTATTTGCAATTCAGAAGTAGGGGAGGAGGCAATAAGAGGAAAGAAAGGAGGAAAACGGTATATTGTTTAAATGCCAGGCATGTTAACTCTTGGATAATACAGTATGTTTCGTGTTCTTCATCCTTCCAACTAATTGCTTAAGACATCCCACTAGAGCTGAGATAGTAACAGTGTATGCCCTTCTTCTTCATTAAATGCCACTGCTTAATAACAGATCCCCCGCCCCAGAAAAAGGGGCCAAGTTGCATTTACTCCAAGCTGCTGAACTTTAAAAAGTTGTTAATCAGGCTCCTATGTAAATGGAATGACGATTAAAGGTTAAGTACAGGTTTCGGAAATTTCAGAAGTTGAAGATATATTGCCCTTAAAATCATTGGTGGGGGGAGGCGGGAGAACATAAAGGAGTATCAGGCTCCAACAGGAACTAAACATCTTAATTAAAATGCTCAGAAGTACAGTACTCATTTCTGCATAAAGTTCTATTTTCAAATGTCAAATTTAATCAGGCACTTGAGTAAAAATGTGTAATATCCCTGTGGCAAGGAAGAAGGGAAGGAAGCGACTTGGGATTCTCCTTCCCTCTGCCTAGTCTTAACAATATTTTCCTTTCTTGTAAGCAACAGATTGCATGCAGAGGCCTCTTGCCACAACACAGCCTTTCCATTCCACAACCAAATAGCACAACAGGATTGTTGTTAGTCGTCCGTCCCCTCCACAAATGCAGGTTTCCTGCTAGCATTCAGTTGTGTATTCCTTCATAGAAGGGAGCAAGATTAGACACCACTTGGGTCCCTTCCAAATCTAAGATTATATTATTCTCATTGCAACACAACAGTCAAACACCTCGCAAAGCAACCCATGGGTTTAGGCCTGCTCCAGTAGTAGACCAGATTAGTGTCAAAGTCCTGCTTAGGTATAAGCATATTTGCCTACTGTGGAAAGGAAAGCAAGCGGAAAGCCAATTTTCCAAATAGGACGAAATCCGTAACAAGTGAGGCTTTAGTATATTTATTGTCTCTCGTGATCTGTGCATGGCATGTTGATGAATAAATCAAGAGCCTTCATAAATCTGATTCAAAAGGATTTATGTTCCCTGGAGAATCTCTCATCACTTGACATAAAAAAAACAAGAGTATTACAAAAACCAGGGATAGGGGAAAGTAGCCTAGCCCTGTTAGGCAGCACTGAATAGCTGAAAATGAGAAAATTAGCTATGTCGCAGTTTGGAAACCAAGTAAAGAAGAGTCTGCCATTAGGTCTCAAGATTGGGTTGGCATCCTTCTGAACAGAATATAACTGTACCTGGCTTTTTCAGATTTAGAGAAGCAAAGAAAGAGAGGAAATGAGTAAATGTACGGAGCCCTTTCTTAGCTATCAGCTCATATCTCATCCAGACTTGGGACTCTATTGACAGCTCATCCTACAGAATCCTGGTGGCACGAAGAAACCAGCCATCCCAGAAAAAGTGCCTACAAAGCAAAGACTGCTTCTTTTTCCTCTTCCTCTTCCTCCTCAAGCTGGAAGCAGCCTATAGAGTCCAACCTCCTGCGCTATGCAGATTTGAGTCCCCTGTTGAACGCAAGAGCATTCCAAGCAGGTAGCTGTTTCTGAAGATATTCAGAGAGAAGAAGACCCAGCTACCACTCTGGGCAACTGGGTCCATTGCTGAATCACTCTTACCATCAAAGCATTTCTTCAACTGTGCATTTAAAATCTACCCTCCTGTAATTTAAAACTATCAGAACTGGTCCTACATTTGGGAACATCAGAGAACCAACCTTTGCCTTCTTCTCTAAGACAGTCGTTTGAATACATAAGGAGTGCAGTTAGTAATTTCTGCATCTTCTATCCATCAGGCTGAATAAGCCCAACTCCTTCAACCTCTCCTGTTCTCCAGACCTCTTGTCGTCCTTGTTTAGTTATTATTTATTTTGGGCATTTCTATCCCATCCTTCTCACCTCCGAGGAGGGACTCAGGGCGCCTTACAGCAGGCAGTCATTAGATACCAAAAAAACAATACATTAAAACACACAGTTACAATTAACATACAATTATAATATTTCAAAAACATAATCCACGGTATGTTAAAACAATGTAACTTTGTTGCATTTCATCCCAAAGTAGGATTGCTTTTTGGTATCTAATGACTGCCAAAGGGGCCACTGAAGGCCCTGCTCTCTTGTCCCTTCTCTGGAGACTCCGTGAGAAGGATGGGTTAGAAAGTAATTTGTACTTTGTTCACATCAGATATACCAGTGAGAATTGTGGGCTACAGAGAAGTGCCTCTACAAAAAAAAATCTCAAAACTCAAATAGTTTTTAAAATGAGAGTATAGTCCTTTATATATCATCAACCTGAGTCATATATAATAATACTATCTCAGTCCTTATACACAGCTCAGGGTTTGCGGTGGGTAAACAAATGGGCAAGCTTAGAGAAAGATCAACGTTCTAGATCCTATTTAGTCTTGGTTTGTGTCAAGCCAGCGATATCGGAGGTGACCCCCCCCCTTCCCTGGGCACTGTAGAAGACAGTCTAAAACCAAGGGATTCATAGTTTTTCCAAGAACACCAGGCTGGAAGTGATCCCATAATTCCCTATCTCTCCCCCACGTGGGAACCTAAAGCTCTTCCCATGGTCCAATATGACAATGTCCTGTAACCCACACTTTATGAATACACCCAGTTATTTTCCTTTTGCATTATGAACTTTCTCAGGACTCTTATGGAATTTTGTTCTCTCCCAAAGGTCTTTTCCTTTCTTTCTAGGACCCCTTGGGCTATCTTTTATGAACCTAATAAACTGTGTATCTTTTTGGTGGGTAGGCAGGGTTGATCAGGATGGTATATTTTCCCCCAAAACCTCAATATATCTTCCCTTATGTGTTTTTCATGTCTGTAAATATTATAAAATATTGAGATTGCCACTAGAAAGCCACCTCTGCTACCTCCCTGGGTAAGGCTTGCTAGCTGCATTCCTGAAGTCTGTGATTTAATCCCCCATTCACAAGCTTCATTTGCATGACAATAGCAGGAGCAGCTCTTTCAAAGGGTCTCTCCCCTCTGGCCAAAACTGTCCCCTGCCAATCTATGGCAAACTGGTTTCTGAGATTCGCCTGCCAATGAGTCATGGATTAATAGGCAAACAATTTCCATTCCCAAAGAGACTATCCCTGTGGCCCTTGAAAACCCATATATGGTCACATCATTTCCTCTGTTACCCTTCACCTTACTGAGACCCTGCAGCAATATATTAATATGTGTCTATCAAACAGAGAAAAAACACAGATGAGGACATTTGATCATCAACCAAAAGACAATAGAATTGCTCAGTTTTAGAATAGGGGGGTTCTTGCTGAACACTTGGCCACTTGATTTACATATTTAATCTCATCAAAATGTTTTTCTGCTTTCATTGTTCTACTCATCGTCCACCTCTTCGCCCCCATTGGCTTGAAACCGGAAGCGGACTGAGCCCCATTGGCTAAGATGCAGCCAGCCAGCAAGATTCCATCCAATCAATGCGAAGCTGGTCTGGGGGTGGGAATGATTGCGGCTGCCATCCTTTCCGGTTGGTCTGAATAAACACCTCGGTGGTACTCCAACTTGGTGAGCTCTTTATTGGGAAATTCTAGGGAAAATTGGGATTGGGCTTCCTTTCTCACCAGGGTTAATATGGATCCTCTTTGGTGGGTCTAGCTGGTCTGCCTTCATGGCAAGACCCCCTAAATTCTGTTTGATAACACCAGGATCAATATCTCAACAGAATCAATGGGGTCCAAACTGGTTTTTCCTGTAACTTGAGTCCTACTATGCTGGTAGCTATGATTCTACTCATGGGTCATCTTTGGTAGTGATGCTACAGCAGTTGAGAGCAAGTAAACAACGGCTTCCTCCATACTCAAGACCATCCAGGTCCTACGACTTTCATCCTACATTATGATACCTTATAGAATGTTTGTATGTGGGAAACACACAACCTGTTAGTTACCATATTTTGATAGCACTCAGCCAGATGATGGCAGTGGTGGTGAGAGTGATGATGATGCCAACAGCTGATCTGTGTTTAAATAGAAATCCTGGTATGGTCTCTCAGTTTACACTTCATCCTCTCACACTATATCTTGAAAAAGATATATTTGTATCTCCCTGTCTGAAATACACCAAACAGCAAAGATGCCATGCCACTAAATAAAACCTTAGATCAAAATGCCTCTTGCATGGCGTAATCTGTTAAAGCTGCAATGAATGAGTACTCAAATTTTCTACCGAGAGGTTGCTCCTGGTTCCCTATGGGGCTTATGGAAAACCTCATCTTCTCAAGCAGACTTTGGCAAAACAGTAGTAACTGAGAGTATAAACCCTTTCAATATCTTATAGAGAGACAGAGAGAAAAAGAAGAGTAGAAAAGGCCAATTCTATGCTGATACACAGAAGAATAATGTCCTGCTGCTGGCCAGTGTACAAGAGGGTTCAACTGTAGCAGGAAAGGAACAATAGACTATGCAGCTTGAAACCAAATCCCTGGGGAAGTATAAAAGTGACAATGGAGGGCTCATTGCAGGGGCAAGTAAACAGTCTAACAAAAGCTGAATAGGCAGTGGATTGATAAAAAAACATCTTTAGATAACATGTCCTATAATACTGTCATTTTGAATTAAATGTACTACCCCATGAAAACCCAGAAAGAAACTTTGCAGAAGACTTAAAATATGGGACACATTAATTTTGGTACTATAAATCTGAGTTTACATGAATTGGAGCTGAAGGAGTTCAGTGAAGAGGGGGCTAGACAAAGCACAAGGACACCAAAGCTCAGATTATTAAATTCACAAATGAATAATAATAATAATATTTATTTATTTATAATAATAATCTTTATTTATATTGGTGTGGTTTGGTTAGTTTTGATGTTTAATTAATCGGTATTATGTTTAATGATACTTGCTCTAATTTGATGTTATTCTTAGCTGCTTTAATTCCCATGGTGAGTTTTTTTTTGGGAGGGGCAGGGGAGATCAGATCAATGAGCCATTGTTTCTACAGTGGTCCCCATCCTTTCTTTTGACAAGGGACCACTTTGACCAGTGACCACTCTCTAACATTATTACCAAAAGGGCTATGAATCAGTTTTTGGTCAACTTTAGATTTGGTTTGGGGTGCTGATGCAGAAAATTGCATTGGATAGACCAGGGCTGTCCAACCGCCGCCCCGCGGGCCGTATACGGCCCCAGCCACTTCCCTACGGCCCCCTACCCTCCTGCAAGATATCTACTTTTTAAGATTTAAAAAACAATTATTATTTTTTTGAATTTTTAAATTATTTTTATTATTATTATTTTGCAGCGGGGGGTGAGGGACGGGGTGGGGCTGGGCAGGGAGGAGGAGCAGGCTCCCTTCCTCCTCCTCCTCCTCCTCCTCCTTCCCTCCCTCCCCTCCTCCGCCGCCGCCTCCCGCGCAGGCCCAGCCGCAGCCGGCCATCCCCGGCCGCTGCGGCCTTACCTTTCGCGGCGCTCGAGCCGCTCAGCAAGGCCAGGCGTGGTGGCGGCGGCTGCTGATGCAGCAGTTGGGGCTGCTGAGGCGGCGGAGGAGAAGGTTGGTCCCGCTGCGCCTCCCAGAAGAGTAAAAAGCAGCGAGGATGACCTGAGTCGCCAGGAAAGTTGAAGCCGGGAATATAATGTAAACACTGGGATTTAAAGGGGAAGTGCAAGGAAGGGTGTAATCCAAGGTGAAAGGATTACCCCTTCCCTTGCTACTTCCCCTTTAAATCCCAGTGTTTATATTATTCCCTGTTTCAGGTCATCCCCGCCGCTTTTTTACTCTTCCGGGAGGCGCAGCGGGATCTATCTGCATTTGCCATCCGCTTGGGAGAACCAGCAACCCTGGCTTCTCTCCAGCTTCCTCCCGCTCCAGCTTCCTCCCACCCATCCATCCATCCACCCTTTCGCCCTCCCTCCCTCCCTTTATGTTATTATTATATTGAATTGTGTTATTATGTCCCCCATGGGTTGCATTCCCTCCCTCCCCCTTATCTTAATATTAAATATATGGAATTGTTTAATTATGCCACCCATGTGTTGCATTCCCTCCCTCCCCCCTTATCTTAATATTGTCGCACCCCAAGGGCTTCAGACGGCCTCTTTCCTAGGGGCTGCCTTTTGCCCGCTTGACTCCAAGAAACTTTCCAGCACAGCTGGGTTATCTCCCGGCTCCTGCCGTGGGCCTCTTTGCTGCTCCTGTGCCTCCCAGGAAAGATGCTATGGTAAAGGCATGTCAAGGCCAAGCTGAACCCACGAGACTGATAGCAGAAGCGGGCACTCGGAGCACCAAGCACTACTCCCCAGCCCAGGTGGTTCGCGCTAACAAGGCACCGCATTCTTCAAGACTGAGGTTCTCAAAACAACCCAAGGCCCATCCATCAACCGATTTGATGTTCGACGCACTGGGCCCTACAGCCAGAAATCCTATAAAGGCTGGGAGATTCTGTATGCCAGCATCTCGTACCAATGACCGCTATTGCCATGATGTTATTGTGAACCGGGCCTTTCGGCCAGCTACTAAGACCCTGCCAGCCAGCCTTCCGCAGCTGCCTCGTTCCAGCACCAAGCCTTGTTCCTGTTCGTCGTCGAACTTTTGTGGAGAAGCCGTGTTACTTTCGCATTGACTTTGCCTGCAGTACCTAAAGCTGCCCAACCTTCTTGCGCCGGTTGGGGGCTCAGAGACTATCTATCGCATCCCACATTTGTTCCTGAATTCCCTCCGCTTGAGATCCTGCCGTTGCGGATACCCAAGCCCTGCTGATTCCAGCATTGCTGCTATCCGAAGGCTGCATACTAACGGCTTCCTGGACTCTTTACTTACCTTGCTACCTTATAATCAATAAAGCTTGTTGTACCTACTGCCTTGTGTGTTGTCCGGGGAGGTCAAGTGCCAAGGGGCCCAAGGGGGCGACAAATATTAAATATATGGAATTGTTTAATTATGCCCCCCATGTGTGGCATTCCCTCCCTCCCCCCTTATCTTAATATTAAATATATGGAATTGTTTAATTATGCCCCCCATGTGTGGCATTCCCTCCCTCCCTCCCCCCTTATGTTAATATTAAATATATGGAATTGGAGCCCGGGAAGGGGGCGGAGCCGGGGGAGGGGCCGGAGCCGGGGAAGGCGGTGGAGCCAGGGGAGGGACGGAGCCGGGGCGGGGGCGAAGCCGGGGCGGAGGCAGACCCTTAGGCCCCCCAGGTGATCACTGACCAGAACTCAGGCCCCCGGTCCGGTAGAAGTTGGACAGCCCTGGGATAGACCACATCAGCTCTAGGTTCTAATACAGAACAGATACCATGCTCAGCAACAGGGAAGGAGTGGCAGGCGGCGTGAAAAGAGCAGAAATTAAATAAATCAAATCAAATCAAATAAAGAGGATGGAGGTTCGCGGACCAGAGTTTCGTCCTTGTGGCCCACAGGTTAAGAACACTGTCCTAAAAAAGAGCATAGAGCCAGTTTGTGCACTGGACTAGGACACTGGGGTTCGAAGAGCACTCAGTTATGGAAACCTACTGGATTTGTGGGGGGTTTTGTGGGGGGGGGTGTTTGTTTTTGTTGTGTCAGTAGCGATTTGAGAAACTGTAAGTCGCTTCTGGTGTGCAGATTTTTTTTATGTTTTACCATCCTTGTGGGAGGCTTCTCTCATGTCCTCACATGGGGAGCTAGAGCTAACGGAGGGAGCTCATCCATGCTCTCCCTGGATTCGAACCTGAGACCTGTTGGTCTTCAGTCCTACTGGCACAAGGGTTTAATCCACTGCGCCACTGGAGGCTCCTAACCTACTGGGTGGCACTGGGCAAGTCACACTATCTGTCTCAGATGAAGTCAAGGGCAAATCCACTTGGAACAAATCCTGCTGAGAAAACTCCTTGCAGTGGTCATAAGTCTTGAACAGTGTTTTAATTGTTATTTTAATCGATTGTTGGATTTTGATTTAATTAATGACTTTGTTTCAATTTTGTACGTTTTATGGCAATTTATGTATTAGGCATCGAATTGATGCCTCTATTAGCTGCTCTGAGCTCCCCCCCCCCCCCCGGGGGGGGGGGGGTTGAGAAGGGCGGGGTAAAAATACTGTAAATAAATATAAATAAGTCAGAAATGACTTGAAAGCAAACAACAACATAGCAATACAAACGACACCAGGTGAATTCTCTTTATATCTTCTCAGGTTTTTAGTAGATTAACAATATCTACAAGAGTCAAATCTCCATTCAGCACCTGTCCTTCTTCTTTTTCAAGTTGTTTACCAAGCTATTTTAACATTCGGCTAAAAACATCTTGCGGATCACCAATGCTCTCCAGATTGCAAGCAAGGATTTGATGGTTGGAGTCTGTCTTCAGGTACAGCCCATCAGCCAGCTATAAACAGATACTCCCCCTTCAATTCACACTTGCAGGAGAAGTATTTTCTTGCCTTCCTATATCCTTTTTTCTTTTTTTTAAAGGGGGAAAAAGAGAACCTAATACCAGAGGGGGGAGCTCACAGCAAAGAGAAGATTCACAAGGACACCACTTAAAGGTAGAGGAAATATCTATGTGTGAAATTGCAGAACATGAACTAGCCATTTTCTTTCTCTTTTCTCTTTTGCTTTTTCAAAATAAGCCTTTCTGCTCCACCCCACATTCCTTTTGTCATTGGCACTCCACTATGAAAAGCACAACACTGGGCTACCAAAATGCCACCGTTAAGCGGATTATAATGTTTCCAAACATGCTCTATTACAGCAGAAGCGCAAGTGTGTTTCTGCATCAGGGAGCCCTTTTGCCAGCCTTCCTTTCATCAACTTATCAAATGAAGCTAAACAGCACGGCTTGCATCTAATGATATTGCTGGCCCATAATGGGATTAGGCAAAACACCGTTGTCATTAGTCTCAAGGTGGTGTGTGCAGCCTGGCCTACAATCCTCAATCCTCGCTCTGTGCTCTTAAACAGGCTGGCCATTAAAAGATGCCTGCCGGCCTGATAGGAACCGCTAAATGATCTGCATTGCTTTATTCAAACGAGAGCACCACAGGAGTCCATGGTACAAAGGTTAAAACACAATGGCTACTCAGTTATTGCAAGTGACCGGCAGTATGGGCTTCAACACAATATTTTCCAGTTGTTTGCGGATTTGATGCCAGCATGATGTAGTGCACTTTCTAACTTGTGGGTCGCGTGGCGGGCCGGTGCAGGGTGGGTGGGCCAGGAGGCAGGGGGTTCTCCCCAAGTCCCCTCCCTGCCCTTTCCTCCCCTTCCTATTCTCTTTCAGAGATAGAAAGTGAAAGAAAGACAGGAAACATGTCCAAAAGGGTTGGCCTTGGTCAGGATGAGATGGTGGACGGGAGAGAAAAAGTATATCCACGAGACCCCATATTGCCTACTCCTGATATATATAAGCCTAGAATCCTAGAACTGGAAGAGAACCCCATGGGTCATCCAGTCCAACCACCACCATGCAAGGAGGCACAATCGAAACACTCCCAATAGACAGCCTCTATGGAAAAGCCTCCAGAGAAGGAGACTCCACCACACTCCCAGGCAGCCTCTGCCACTCTCCAACAGCTCTTACTCTCAGGAGGGTCTTCCTAATCTTTTCAGTTGAATCTCTTTCCGTGCCATTTGAAACCATTGCTCCCTTGTGCTCTGGTCTCTAGAGTAGCAGAAAGTCATTTTTTCCATCTCAATAGGAAACCCTTTGAAATATTGAAACATGGTTCTCATGTTCCCACTCTACCTTCTCTTCTCCCAGCTAAAAGTCCTCCAGAAGGAAAAGAGGAAGGAAAGGGGAAAGAAAAAAAGGTAGGAATTGAAAGAAGGAAGGAAGAAAGGAAGGAAGGGAGGAAGGAAGGAAGGGAGAAAGGAAAGAAAGAAGGAAGGAAGGAAGGAAGGAAGGAAGGAAGGAAGGAAGGAAGGAAGGAAGGAAGGAAGGAAGAAAGGAAGGGGAAAGAGAGAGGGTGGAAGGATGGAGGAAAGGGGGAAGGAAAGAAGGACAAATGGGTTGAAGGATGGAAGGATGGAGGGAAAAAGGAGGGAAGGAAAAAAGGGAGGGAAGGAGGAAGGAAAGAGAGAGGGAAGGAAGGAAGGATAGGATGGTGAGAGAGAGAAAAGAGCTCAAGGGGCCGCATCTGGGCTGGGCCCTGGGCCCACACCTGATGTAGTGGTTTGAGCATTGGACTATGATGCTGGAGACTAAAGATCAAATCCCCATTCAACCACGGGAATCCCTTCGTTGGGTTGGGGGAGGGCTTCAAACAAAGGCTGGATTGGCATCCTTCAAAAGTGCTTTAGTTTTGTATTCCTGCATAGCAGAACGTTGGACTAGATGGCTTTTGCAGTCTACTCTAACGCTGTGATTCTATCATTCTAGATCACCAATGCTTATGAAGCATAAAGATTAAACATTAAAACCAGATCCTTGCAATCATCCTTCCCAGGCCAAACAGTAGCCACCTCACCTCTCCAACAATTGTTGCACCTAACATAGAATTTGTGTGATAAAGAAGGGTGAACATTTAATAATTAATATATATTGCTTGAAATAACCAACTCGGCATTGGCAAGAGCACACGGCTATCCTGATTCTTATCTCTATGATTTGGAAAGAAAAATAGTTAGGATCAAGGTACAAGATTTGTGGTTCCAAAACAGCATTTGTGTTTCTATGTTGTCAACCTGGATACAGAGGATATAATGATGGTGCTTTCATTTAACATCCTCAACATCCTCCTCCATGTCGGTGCTGTGTTCTGGAAAGTAATGTTCAATGTTTATCTTTATTTTGTTGTGTGCATTTCATTCCCACTGATATTCCAGAGAGTTCAATTCATATCAGCACCCTTATGAGATTTTTTCTTACTTGCTCTAACCTTATTGACGGAAATAATTCTCTACTCTTATGCTCATGGGCATTTGTACAGCTGCAAAGGAGAGAATGAAGCAAGAGAAAGGGAAAGATGATGAAAGTACCCATACAGAGAAGGAGAAGCTAGTACTCATATGTACATTAAGATAGTTGTCACCTCCATATATATATCCACCACATACAGTATATTTGTCCTTTATCCAGTATTACATCTAGTCTGACAAATATCCCATGCAACTGAAAAGAACTAAAGCATCATTAGTAGAGCAGAGAAAGAAAAGCAAAGAACCAAACACTAGGCTAAGCTATTCAAACCAACGGGTACAAATCTCCCAGTCTCAAAGGCATTATGTAAGAAAACTTTCCCAGCCTTAAAAACCAACAAATAGAGACAGGAATATGGCACTTGATTCCAAAGCAGATACTCCCATCTCTGCCAGCATTGATTCTGTGATGCGGTTCATATCCCATGCCTTACAAAGAACTGCTGCTTCATCATAGCAGTCAAGCCACAAAATGTGGTGACTCAGAGAGACTAAAGGCAAAACATTTCTACAGCTCAGAATAAGGCCACGAAGCCAAGAATAAGACTCAGCTGAAAAGAGATGCCTGGGATGGTTAGGTTGCTTACCTGTAACCGTGTTTCTTCGAGTGTAGGTCTGTGAAATTCACACAAATGGGTTTACTCCCGCGCATGCGCCAGAATCTCGGACATACTAGCTAAAATTAAAGATTTACATAAGCCCCTCCATACCCCCCTCATCCCCGGATTGAGCTACCTATTCAGTTCCTTGCCGCCAGACAGCAGCAGAACATAGGCATGACAAAGAGGGAGGGCCGGGGTGGGTTCAGAATTTAACAGACATACACTCGAAGAAACACGGTTAAAGGTAAGCAACCTAACCTTCTTCTTCGTGTGGTCTGTGAAATTCACACAAAATGGGTGACTTAACAAGCGTATGTACCTTGGAGGTGGGTCATGCCACACAGGAAAACAGAACGGCTCTGCCAAAGGATGCATCCTTCTTGGCGAGAACGAGCTTGTAATGAGCTGCAAACGTCGAGGGGTTCACCCAGGTAGCAGCCTTGCAAATTTGTCCACAGAAACACCCATAAAAAAACGCTTGGGATGTTGAAACTGCCCTTGTGGAATGGGCTTTAACACCAACAGGTAATTCCTTATGGGCTAACTGATAGGCCAATCGGATTGCCAGGACTATCCAAGAAGCCAAACGCTGAGAGGTAAGGGGAAGTCCTAGGGAATCCTCTCTATATTTAAGAAACAACTTAGGGGATTTTCTATAAGAGGCTGTCCTATGTAAATAGAAGGACAAGGCCCTTTTAACATCAAGGGAGTGAAGGGCAATCTCCAGGGGAGATGAGGGATTAGGAAAAAAGGCAGGAAGGACAATGTCCTGGGTCATATGGAAATGAGAAACGACTTTAGGAAGAAAAGTGACATCCGTCCGGAGGACCACTTTGTCTTCATGGAATCGAATGAACGGGGGATGAGCACGGAGCGCAGTGATTTCACTAGCCCTTCTGGCTGAAATAATGGCCACGAGAAAGGCCGTTTTCCAGGAGAGATGGGAAATATGACATGTTGACATGGGTTCAAAGGGGGGTTTAGAAAGTCGGGAGAGGACCAATTCTAAACTCCAAGATGGAGGAGGAGGAGAAACCGGGGGGAAAGACTTTTTGTATCCCTGTAAAAACATGCCCACTAGGGGATCTTGAAAAAGGGAAGGGACGCCAAATTGTTTCCTGTACCAGGAGAGGGATGCTAAGTAGCATTTAATGGAAGAAAGGGAAAACCCTTTAGTGGAAAGGTCAATAAGGAAATCTAACACAACAGACGTAGGGGCCGACTGTGGCAAATGGCCAAGTGGCTGAACAAATTTTACGGAATTTGTCCCACTTGTAGGTGTAAGCCTTTCTGGTGGACACCTTTTGAGCTGCCTGAATTATGAGACGGACAGGGTCGGAGAGGTGGGACAGGGCCTGATCCTCCACGCTGTAAGGTGGAGAGATGGGAGGTCTGGGTGTAGGATGAGACCCTGTTGAATAGAGAGGAGGTCGGGGTCTAAGGGAAGATGGAGAAAGTCTCCCTGGGAGGCCTGGAGAAGGGGCGTGAACCACGGCTGACGGGGCCACCAAGGGGCTAGCAGGATGCAATCCGAGTTGAGGAAAAGGAATTAAAGAAAAATCCTAAGAATAAGAGATCTAAAACGCAGTTGGACATATTATACAAACAACTAGATACAATGCAACTAGAGGAAATTGAAAAGAGTTTAAAATTCCTTAAACAATATCATTTCGAAAACGCCAACAAAATAGGACGATGGCTGGCATGGAAAACCAAGAAGAGAAAACAGAAACAAATTATAACTAAGATCGAGGAGAATGGGAAAATCTCAGTCCAACAAAAAGAAATAGAGAAGGAATTTATTAAATTTTATAAAAATCTATATAAGGATGACAACATCCCTAAGGAGAAAGTTCTAAAATACTTAGCAAAACAAAAAATTACTAAGATCTCAGATCAAAAAAGAGAAATTCTTAATCGAAAAATATCGGAGGCAGAAATAAGAGAAGGGATTAAGAATCTGGCGCCAAACAAAGCCCCTGGCCCAGATGGCCTCACTTCAATTTATTATAAAATCTTAATGGAAACACTAATAAGTCCGCTTAAACAGCTAATGAATAATGTCCTAGAAGAAAAGAAAATGCCAAAAACCTGGAAAACATCAAACATAATAGTAATTCCAAAAGAAAACCAGGACCCCTCTAAAGTCAAGAACTATCGTCCGATCGCTTTGCTAAACACGGATTATAAAATCTTCTCTGGGATATTAGCAAAAAGACTAAAAGCAGTGTTGAATGATAGAATCCATGCCGACCAATCTGGATTCCTACAAGGACGTCAAATCAGAGACAATACCCGAACAATAGTAAACATTATTGAATACTACGACAAACATACTGAAAAAGAACTAGAATTGTTGTTTCTTGATGCCGAAAAGGCCTTTGATCGAGTTAATTGGAGTTTTATAATAGAGCTAGCTAAGGAAATGGACTTGGGCCACTATTATACAAATGCGATAAAAGCAATATATGGTCAACAATTCGCAAGAGTAATCATTAACGGACAGGCCACAGAAGAGATAAAGTTAGCAAAGGTACCAAACAAGGATGCCCACTCTCCCGTTAATTTTTGTATTGACTCTAGAAATTCTCTTAGAAAGCATAAGAAACAACAAGGAGATTAAAGGCTTAAAGATAGCAAATAACACCTTCAAGACAATAGCCTTCGCAGACGATATGGTCTGCGTGATGGACGATCCCCTTCCACAGTGGGAGAAATGGTGGAATGAGCTAGAATCATACGGGGAGGTGGCAGGCCTAAAAATAAATAAGAATAAAACTAACTTTTTAACAAAAAATCTAAACATGAGGAAGAAGGAAGAGCTTCAACAAAAAACAGGAATACAGATAGTAAAGAAGATAAAATACCTGGGCCTACAGATTACTGCGAGCAATGCGCAACTACTCCAGAACAATTACGAAAAAAATGGAAGGAAATCAAGGACAAGATGAAGAGTTGGGAGAAATTACAGCTCCCTATTGGGAAGGATAGCTATAGTAAAAATGAATATTCTGCCAGAAGTCCTTTATTTATTCCAGAACTTACCAATTCTAAGATCAAAGAACACAATTAACAAATGGAAAAAAGACATAAATAAATTTATATGGCAGAATAAAAGGGCAAGAATAAAACACATACACTTAATAGACAGCACAACAAGGGAGGTCTGGGATTACCGGACCTGCAACTTTACTATGAGGCGGCGGCATTGACCTGGGTAAGGGATTGGGTAACCCTAAAAAAGAGAAAGATACTTGCTCTGGAAGGGGAGGGATTGCGAAGAGGGTGGCATGCCTACCTATGGAGAGAGAAGGAAAAAGTGGAGAAAAGCTTTAATAACCACTTTATAAGATCGGCATTATTGAAAATATGGACTAAATATAAAAAAAGGCTCTACTTAAAAACACCACTGTGGTTCTCCCCAAACGAGGCAGAACAGAAAAGAGAAATTCCATACGCAAGATGGTTAAGATATGACGTATTGCTAAAAATTAATAAACAGGAAGTATGTCTGAAAACTTTAGAGGAAATCCAAGTGACCGATCCAAGACTATCTTGGTTTCAATATTGGCAGATTAACGAAAATTTTAAAATAGATAGTAAAAGCGGATTCGAGACGAAAGAGACATTCTGGGATAAAATACTAAAGACGGAAAAAAACTAATTGGGAAAATATACCAACAGTTGCAAGTATGGACGACAGAGGAGGAACAAATAAAGGACGTAATGATAAAATGGGCAAGAATGGTGGGCCATTCCATCGGCCTCGCGCAATGGGAGGAAATATGGACTAAGAAGCTTAAATACGCCTACGCAACTGAGATCAAGGAGAACTGGATAAAAATGTTCTTTATGTGGTACCTAACGCCAGAAAAATTATCCAAATACAACAAAGGAAAGACTAGCGAAAAATGCTGGAAGTGTGGGAGATCTATAGGAACCTTTTTCCACTTATGGTGGGAATGTAAAATTGTAAAAAAATTTTGGTGGGGTTTATACCACAAAATGAAGGAAATTCTTAATTTAAGCTTTGAATTTAGACCGGAATACTTCTTGTTGGGGATGGTGGATTTCAAAATTACTACTAATGACGATAAAGTTTTTTTTTACTTAACCACCGCAAGAATATGTATTGCCCGGAAGTGGAAAGGGAAAGAAATTATCTCATTTAATGATTGGATGATAAAATCTCTCGATATAATGAATATGGATTTACTAACACAAAGTGTAGCTCAAAATAGGAAATCTTTAAGTCATACTGATTGGGGGAAATTTATTGGATTTATAAGAAAGAATAAATATAAATATTTATGATAATATGATTTAAGGGATTAAAGAATGTGGATATATATAGACACACAACATTTGTCCCGGGTAGGGGTCTATACGAACCCCCGGGTCAAAAAGAGCCCTCGAAGTGAGGGGAAGCATAAGTAGGGCTAAAGGATAATCTACTAGCTATCACATCGAGATAGGAAGTCAAGAATGTTATTTGTGGGGGGGGAGGGGAGTGGATGATGGTTAGTCTTTGTCTTTGTGGGGGGTGTGAATGTTTGGTGGGTGGGTGGGGGTGGAGGGTCTATATGCTTCTATTGTATGTCTACTTTTATGCACAATAAAATCTTTTTAAAAAAAAAGGAAAGCAGCTTTGCGGCCACTCTGGGTAGGAGTGGAAGGGGAGGAAAGGCGTAGAGGAGACCCGGGGACCACTGGTAGAGGAATGTGTCTCCTAGACAGTCTGGGGATGCGAGAGGGTGGAGTCTCGCACAGTATATGAGGCGGTGTGGCCTTGTACATAAATGAAGAGCTAGAATCTCATGAATTAGAACTTCAAGAAAATTCAAACTCACCTACAGAAACATTGTGGGTAAAAATCCCAGGACAAAAAACTAATCTAGCATTAGGGATCTGCTATCGCCCTCCCAACCAAACTCCAGAGGCAGACTGCTATCTGGAAAATGAAATTAAACAGGCCTCAAAAAGCAATAAATTAGTCATAATGGGAGACTTCAACTATCCCCGAAAATATTGGCTAAATTCTTGTTCTACTGTAGCACAGCAGTTCTCGTTTGTGCCTGGAGGGCAGGGGACAGGACCTGGGGTCCCGTTAGCATTAGAACCAGCCGTGCTAGAACAGGATTCTGAGAATGAGCTAGATGACTGGGGTGAAGGGCAGCTTTCCCCGCAAGGGCCTCTTTCGCCCACAGAGAGCTTGGCCTGGGAAGAAATGTGTTTTGGTCCAAGGGATGATTCAGATCACCAGGTGCAGTCTGATAGCGACCCGGGGAGTTATGAACACCCGGGCGAACCTTTGATAGGAGACGGAACATCTAGACTAGTAGGAGGCATTGGTCTCGGGCCCTAGATCGGCCGAGGTCCGTCAGCAGGGATCGGAGACGAAGAAGCCTAGAGCGTCGAGGACCACGGCCGAAGGAATAAGTATAGGATCCGTGGGAACGAATCCACAGTTCTCCGGCCACGTCTTACCTGAATAGGGCGTGAAAAGCGGAGTGGGACCACGAGCTGCTGCCGTGGTCATCAAGCCTTGCCTTGCCTTGCCTTGCCTTGTTTCCTGATCCGCGTTGGTTTGCGGAGCCTTGCCCTGTTTCCTGATCCGCATTGGTTTGCGGAGCATTGCCCTGTTTCCTGATCCGCAATGGCTGCGGAGCCTTGCCTAGCTTTTTGCCTATTTTGCTACGTTATCGTGGACATTCTTACTTTGTCCCTTTTGGACGATATCATATCATATTGGATTATATTCTTTGGAACTGTTTTTTATATTCAATAAAGTAGTTAGCCTTCAGTACGTCTCTGTGTGTGTGATTAAGGGGCCAGTAAGTCCGTGATCGTGACATCTACGCATGAAGAGAGATAAGGTTCCTCGACATGCTAGCTGATTATTCCCTTGAGCAGATGGTCATGGAACCAACCAGGGGAAAGGGGATCCTGGACATGGTGCTAACTAATGAACAAGATCTCGTTCAAGATGTCCTTGTAACTGAGCCCATAGGTACCAGTGACCACAACACAATAACCTTCAACTTAAGTTTGGATAGCAAACTGTCAGTGAAAACTAACACAGAGACCTTAAATTTTCAAAAGGGAATTTCACCAAAATGAGAAAAATAGTAAAGAACAAACTAAAAGGAACAGTAAAAAAATCAAATCCCTCAAAATGCTTGGAAACTGTTTAAAAATACTTTAAAACAAGCCGAACTAAAATGCATTCCTAAAATAAGAAAGAGGCCGGGAAAGTCCAAGAGGACATCGGCATGGCTTACAAATGAAGTAAAAGATGTGATTGGAAAGAAGAAAAACTCATTTAAGAAATGGAAGGCTCTTCCTACTGAGGAGAACAGAAAGGAACACAAGCTCTGGCAAACTAAATGCAAAGCAACCCGTCAGGAAAGCCAAGAGAGATTTTGAGGCACATATAGCTAAGAACATTAAAAAAATAACAAAAACTTCTTTAAGTACATCAGAAGTAGAAACCCAACTAGAAAAGCAGTTGGGCCACTTGACGAAAATGGTAAGAAAGGGACAATAAGTGAAGACAAGGAGATTGCCGAGCGGCTAACGACTTCTTTGCCTCCGTTTTCACACAGGAGGACAGACAACATATGCCTGCAGCTGAGTCAGTTTTTTCAGGGAGGAATTAAATGAATTAAACCAGATAGAGATAAACAAGGAAGATGTTCTCACATGCCTTACTAAACTAAATGTCAACAAATCACCAGGGCCAGATGGCATCCACCCCAGAGTTCTTAAGGAACTCAAGTGTGAAATTGCTGAAATTCTAGCCAAAATATATAACCTTTCTCTAAGATCAGGCACTGTACCCGAGGACTGGAGGGAGGCAAATGTAACTCCGATCTTCAAGAAAGGATCCAGGGGTGATCCAGGAAATTATAGGCCAGTTAGTCTAACCTCAGTTCCAGGCAAAGTGATGGAAACCATTATTAAAGAAAAATTACTAAGCACATAGAAGAACAGGCATTGCTGAAGGAAAATCAACATGGTTTCTGCAAAGGCAAATCATGTCTTACTAACTTGTTAGAATTCTTTGAGGGTGTAAATAAACACATAGATAAAGGGGACCCAGTCGATATTGTTTACCTTGACTTTCAAAAGGCTTTTGACAAAGTCCCTCACCAAAGGCTCCTAAATAAGCTCTTCAGCCATGGAATCAGAGGACAGGTCTTGTCCTGGATTGGAACCTGGCTAAACTGTAGGAAACAAAGGGTGGTAATAAACGGACATTTCTCTGGGTGGAAAGAGGTGAGAAGTGGCGTACCCCAAGGTTCAGTTTTGGGTCCGTTACTTTTTAATTTATTCATTAATGACCTGGATGTAGGAGTAAATTCTGAGGTAGCAAAGTTTGCAGACGACACTAAATTGTTCAGGGTAGTTAAAAATAAAACTGATTGTAAAGAGCTCCAG
This sequence comes from Anolis apletophallus, assembly GCA_030556195.1. NCBI lineage: Eukaryota > Metazoa > Chordata > Lepidosauria > Squamata > Anolidae > Anolis > Anolis apletophallus. The sequence continues at coordinate 133,501,407 of JARBWK010000009.1, read as the reverse complement.
AAAGATCTCTCGAAATTGAGTGAATGGGCAACAAAGTGGCAAATGCATTTTAACCTAAACAAGTGTAAAGTCATGCACATCGAGGCAAAGAACCCCAACTACACCTACCAATTGATGGGGTCAAAGCTTTCCGAGACAAACCAGGAAAGGGATCTTGGGGTTTTGGTGGACAGCTCAATGAAGATGTCAACCCAGTGCGCAGCAGCAGTGAAAAAGCAAATTCTATGCTTGGCATGATCAGGAAGGGAATAGAAAATAGGTCGTCAAATGTTGTATTGCCTCTCTACAAATCTATGGTGAGGCCACATCTGGAGTACTGTGTACAATTCTGGTCACCGCACCTCAAGAAGGATATAACGGAACTGGAAAAGGTACAGAAAAGGGCAACAAGAATGATCCAAGGGATGGAGCAGCTCCCTTACGAAATCAGGTTGCAACGCCTTGGTCTTTTCAGCCTTGAAAGACGGCGTTTAAGAGGTGACTTGATCGAAGTGTATAAAATCATGCATGGGATAGAACGGGTGAATAGAGAAAAAATATTTTCTCTGTCACACAACACTAGGACTAGGGGCACTCCTAAAGCTCCAAGGTAGGAAAGTTAGGACTAATAAAGGAAATATTTCTTCACCCAGAGGGTCATTGGGTTATGGAACTCACTTCCAGAGGAGGTTGTCACAGCGGTCAGCCTGGACAGCTTCAAGGCAGGATTAGACAGATTCATGGATACCAAGGGAATCAGTAGCTACTGAAATGGACATCCAAGAGCCACCTCTGTGTTGATGGAGGCAGGCAGGATTTCCCCGGGTACTGGTTGTGGGGGGTCGGGAGCAGGTGAGGGTTTTGCCCTCCTTTCTGCTAGAGATCCCTATGTACAACTAGTGGGCCACTGTGTGACACAGAATGCTGGACTAGATGGGCTGAGGCCCGATTCAGCATGGCTCTTCTTATGTTCTTATGTTCTTAGTGAGTGTTGAGGTGTGAGGCAAATAGATCTATCTGAGGAGTCCCCCAGCGTCTGATCAGTGAGAGAAAGTAGCGGGGGTTGAGCTGCCACTCGTGAGTGGTGGACGGAGTCCTGCTCAGTGAGTCGGCCAGAGTGTTCTCTAGGCCTGGAAGATGGACAGCGAGGAGGAATGTGTTGTGGTGAATGCACCATTCCCATATCCGGAGGGATATTGAGAGGTGAGTGGGGGAGCGGGTGCCCCCCTGTTTGTTGATGTAGTATTTTACTGAGGTGTTGTCCGTGAGGACTTGGATGGTGCGGTTGGAGACTAAGGTCACAAATGACCGGAGGGCTTTTTCTACCGCTATGAGCTCTAGTGCGTTGATATGGAGCCTCTTTTCGAAGGGGGACCAGCGACCGCTGATGATCAGGTCTTGAAGGTGGGCACCCCACCCCGTGGATGATGCGTCTGTCGTTAGAGACAAAGACGGCTGAGGAGGAGAGAAGGGGAGGCCCGAGCACACATTGGATCTGTTTGTCCACCATGAGAGGGACTGGAGAACCTGGGTGGGGGGGGTGAAGGATCATGGTTTGGCTGTCCAGCCCTGGCTGGAACACTGAGAGGAACCAGGCTTGGAGGGGGCGGAGGCGGAGGCGGGCAAACACGGTAATGTTCGTGGTGGAAGCCATATGGCCAAGGATAGATTGGATGGTCCAAGCAGAACATCGGTGGCGAGTTTGGATAGCCTGGATAGAATGGCATAGTTTGAGGAAGCGGTCTTCTGGGAGGTAGGCCCTCTGGGATACGGAGTCTATGACTGCACCTATGAACTGTACGGTCCGGGCAGGTGAGAGATGAGACTTTTCCAGATTGACAACAAGTCCCAGGCTCCGCCATACATTTAATGAAGGTCCTTGGGGCCGTGGAGAGGCCGAAGGGAAGGACATTAAAGGAATACGGAGTATCGTCAACCATAAAGGTAAGGTACTTCCTGTGGGACTGTCTAATGGAAATATGAAAATAGGCGTCTTTAAGGTCAACAGTAGCCATCCAAGCTCCCTTCGGAATGAAAGGGAGAATGGAGGGGAGAGTGACCATCCTAAATTTGCGTGGTTTGATAAATTGGTTAATTTCCTGGAGGTCCAGAATGGGCCGGAGACCACCATCCCTTTTATCCACAAGGAAGTATCTGGAAAAAAGCAAAATTGAATTTGGTGGGATGGGGTAGGGGGGAAATGGCTCCTTTAAGAAGGAGGAGTCAATTTCTTTTAGTAAGACGGGGAAGACTGGGTAGAGAGAGGTTTCCCTGGAGGTGGCAGGAATCAAACTCTATGGCATAACCTCGGTACACAATGTCCAATACCCACTTGGACATCCGTGGTGATGGACTGCCAGATTGAGAGAAATGGCTGAAGCCTGTCAAGGAACAGCCTAGAAGCGGCGCCTTCTATTGTCTGAGGCTCTACTACCTCGATACTGACCCCTGAATGGAACACCTGGACGCTTGTATCCCTGTTAAGGGAACTGCGGTCGCTGTCCTCTATACGGAGCGGAGTTGTAGTATCCGCGAAAGGACTGATGGTAATAGTAAGGACGCCAACGCTGTCTGTAGGGCTGGTAAGGTTGACTGGACTGTTGGCCATATTTATATAAGGTCTGTTTCATTTTATGAGTGTTCCAGCTGTGAGTCTGTTTCAGGATTGAACAGACCAGCTTCATCCATAGGTAGATTTTCTATCAAGGAATGTTGATTGGACGACAATGCTGTGGATCTTAACCAAGCATGTCTCCTAAGGGCAACTGAACCTGCGATCAGTTTGCCTGAGGTATCTGCACCATGTTTGGCCAAGTCTTTTTGTAGGGTGGCCAGGGTGAGGGCTTCTTGGTGAAAGGCCTTAGCCATGGGTTGATCAGATGCGGGAAGCAGGTCTAGATAAGGACCTATCTTGTTCCACAGGTATGATTGACAGACGCTCATATAGATGCCATAATGAGCCATTCTGCCTGAAAGGCATGCTGAGGCATAAAATTTTTTTGCCATAGCATCAAGTTTTCTACCTTCTTTATCAGAAGGAGCAGCTTGGTTATTTTGGATTGGCTTAGGCTGAGCATCCGTCACAATCGAAATAACTTTCGGAAGTCTGGCCAACCAGGGGGTGGTGGACAGGTCAATCCGATAAAGGTTTTCTGCCCGCTTGGACATGCTTGGCACGGTAACAGGAGCAACCCCAGAAATTTTTTGGAGTTTGACCAGATAAGGTATAGTAGGCAAAATGGTAGACTGCTGTGTTTGTTGTTCAGCAGAAGTAACATAAGAGTCTTGGACCACATCATCAGATTGTGGGGGCTGTATGCCAAGGGATCTGGCCAGCCTGATTAATAGTGCAGAAAACTTTTTATATTCTTCTGCCTGCTGAGGATCAGTCTCAGGCTCAGGCAAAGGAGGTATAGGAGTAACATCCGAAGAGGACTCCAAATCTGCATTGTCATCTGGGGGTGAGGGGGGATTGGGCAGGAGGAGCAACTGTCGGGGCAGGGGCTTGAGCGGGTGGGGCTGGGGGGCCTGGAGGTGGAGGGGGTGCCACGGATGCCGACGGATAGGAGGAGGGGGGACCACGGATTCCGATAGGGATCCAGTGAATGAAAAGGCTCATGAGGATAATGAGGATGATAGTAGGGAAAGGGGGGAGGGTAAGGAGGAGGGTAGCCATGAGGGTACCCGTATGGGTGTTCCCAGGAGTGGTCTCGGTTACCGGGGCGCCTCTTTAAGAGGGCTCCGAGAACGAGAACGAGCTGAAGCAGTTGGGGAGAGCCGCGCTGCCGTGCGGTGCAGGGAAGGGCGCGCGTCGGCGCGCTGCGGCGGGAAAAACGGCGCACTCGGTCGCCGCGAAGGAGAAGGAGGTCGCGTGGCGCAGGCCTCCTCGTGGAGAGGCGCCTCGGTCTCCGGGGAAGGGGAGGGGGGCCTGGGCGAGCGGCGGAGAAGGAGGAGAGGTGGAGGGAGGGTCTCCCTCGGTGACAGAGCAGAGAAGGTGCATGGGAAGGAGTTGGGGGGGATCCTCCACTCCTGAAAGATCATCACCGCCCTCAAAAGTTGCAGCGTCTCTGCTGCTAACAGGGGCATGCAAGGACTGGGAGGCGCAGGGCCAGCCAGGAGCCTTGGCTGTTTTTGTGCCATAACCTCTTTTGGTTTGTCTTTGGACCGGAGGGCATGTTTAGAGGCTTTTTGTTTCTTTTTTCACAGTGGCTCAGTGGCAGAGTCAGAGGCCAACTCGCGAATGGCACTATCCGTCGAGGCACTTAGAGGAGTGGGATTTTGAGGAATAGAAGGCAGGGAGGGCTGGCTCAAGGAATGAGAGAGCCGGTCCCTGTGGAAGTTATAGACTGCTCGAAAAGAGCAGCTTTGAGTCTGGAATCTCTGCTCTTTAGAGCTCTAGCAGAGAAAGACCTGCAAATTTTGCAAGTCTGGGGAATATGAGCTTCTCCCAAACAGAGGAGACATTTAGCATGTTTATCCTTTTGGGGCAAAGTTGCTCCACGGTCTGAGCACTTTTAAAAAGAGAGGGAAGACATCTTATCTGATAGTCGAGGCAATCCGTGGTCTTAAGCGAGGAGCTGGTAGTCTGGAGATCCTTTCGCTGGCTCGGCGGAAAAGGAACTGAATAGGTAGCTCAATCAGGGGCTGAGGGGGGGCGGGGAGTGGGAGGGGCTTATGTAAATCTTTAATTTTAGCTAGTATGTCCGAGATTCTGGCGCATGCGCTGGAGTAAACCCATTTGTGTGCATTTCACAGACCACACGAAGAAGAAACAAAAAGGTTAATGCTTTAGATGGTGCTACGATTTTCTACAGAGTTTTAGATGATTTAAAAGGACGTATGAAGACCGAAATGGCTTAGGCTCAGTACATCTTTGGTTCGCACTGCCCACCTTATGCCCTCTCTTATTCTTCAGTAAGCCTAGATCTTTTGATAGCATACTAGATGCCTTTTTTGTGTCAGGAGCAACTAGAGCAACTGCAAGTCCCTTCTGGTGTGAGAAAATTGGCCATCTACAAGGACGTTGCCCAGGGGACACTCAGATGTTTTACCATTAGTGGAAGGCTTCTCTCATGTTCCCACATGAGAATCTGGAGCTGACAGAGGGAGCTCACCCTGCTCCCCAGATTCAAATCACTGACCTTTCAGACAGCAGTCCTATGGGCACAAGGGTTTAATGCATTGCGCCATGAGGGGCTCAATACTAGATGCTAAAAATGCAAGTCACAAAGCTTCAAACGAAGCCGTTTTTGGTACATGCTCCCGTGTTTTGAAACAATTTCCCACTAATCCCTGCAATATCTGAGTATGCTCCAAATGATTGGTGAGGCCTATACTGCTGGCTCCAGCTTAACAAATGTGGGGAAAATGAGCAGCACAGGACTATATTTTGCCATCCAGTCCTCCTCCACTCCAAAACATTACCAATATTTTTACACAAAACATGTTCTTGTATACAGCCTAGACTGGCTGGGGGCACTTTTGCCTTGTTTGAGTAGGAAGAAGCAATTTTTTTAATAAAAAAAAATTCAAGGTAGAGACTACTTACTGGTGGGCATTATCACCTCCCACCAATAACTTCTACTCATCACAAACTCCTCTTTCCAACAATGAACCAATGCGACACGCTAAAACATCCAGACTCTTTTTGTAAAACTGCGGGGCAAAAGGCAAGATTTTCTGATCCAAATTGATCTCCAAACCACAATGCAAAAAAAAATTGTCAAGAAAGTGCCAAGATAACGAAGTTTACGAGGTAAGCATGATTCTTTTTAGTCTGCCAAGATTAGCCCCAAAACTGGTCTGTTCTCTATCCAATAATGACCCACTTTTTTGTTGTATCAGGAGAGACTTGAGAAACTACAGGACGCTTCTGGTGTGAGAGAATTGGCCATCTGAAATGACGTTGCCCAAGGGACGTTGCTGCAAGGACGCTGCCCAGATGTTTAATGTTTTACCATCCTGTGGGAGGCTTCTCTCACGTCCCTGCATGGGAACCTAGAGCTTGACAGACGAGAGCTTATCCTGCTCCCCAGATTCGAACCGCCAACCTTTTCGTAAGACAAGTTCAGCTGGCACAAGAGTTTAACATTGTGCCACCGGGGCCTCCAATGGTTCTCTACAATCTCTGTCTTGGGCCTTTCCCAGCCCTCCTACTAAAGAAATGTCAAAGATTGATATTTTGCATGAAAAGCAGATATTGAAACACTCCCCTGGCTAACTCAGGGCACAAAATCTCTGAACAGCCAAGTCACAAAATATCCTGAAAGGTCTTACTGAAAATCATTTCTGGGATATTTATTTATTAGGAATGTGAAGATTATTAAGAAAATTTATTGTTCCTTGCAGAAAGAATCTGCCTCAAGACATCAAATATACCTGAAACAAACAGCTACCCAGTGTTTTACTTTTCACTGAGGTTTCTGTAATTTTCACATACATTTATCTAAGCAAAATGACATGCTGTTCTGATGCCAAGTGCATCTATGCAGACACACAAAACCAACACAGGAAGGTGGCTGATGGATAAATATAAAAAAGGCCTCCAGGAGCAATATACTACAAGGGCCCTAGCAACATTCACAACAACAAAGGTATATTTACTTCCTCTTCCTCCAGCAGATTAGATGCCATCCTATGCTAGCAATTCCCCTTTATAGTGTAAATGGAACAAACAGGACAGTGACTACATAGGACAGCTAACCGAGACAAATCTGACATTAGAAATGGCAATTTCCAAATTTCCAAAAACAGTTGCAGGACATGTCAACCTTCTTGGATATCCAGTAACCGGTTTACACCTTGTAGGCCTTGAACAAGGAAATTGCAAAGGAAGAGCACAAAGAGAAACCACTGAATAGAATTATATTCAGAAATTCCAACCCATCTTTGTATGAACAAAGACAATGGCTTCACGGTACATTATGTATATCAATACGGGAGTACTCAGTACTGTACATATAAAAAGAGAATATTCTCAGAGTTTTGAACCCAAGGAAACAGACTTCTGGTAAGCAGGTGGGTTGCTTTCATGCATCAACAAACAGCTGGCTTGCATCAGCACATGCAGCCCTTTAAAAATAATACGACAAGGGACATGATTTACATCTATCCTGTTCCCAAAACTTTTGTAAATATGTTTTATGTTTGAGGCCTTAATATCACTTGGTAGAAGCAGACTGCAGCCAGGAAATCAGAAGGTGTTTACTTCTTAGGAGGAGAGCAATGACCAATCTCGATAAAATAGTGAAGAGACATCACACTGCAACAAAGATCCACATAGTTTGGTTTGGTTTTTTTTGTTTGTTTGTCTGTTTTGTCATATCAGGAGCAATTTGAGAAACTGCGGGTTGCTTCTGGTGTGAGAGAATTGGCCGTCTGCAAGGACGTTTCCCAGGGGACGCCCGGATGTTTTGATGCTTTATCATCCTTGTGGAAGGCTTCTCTCATATCCCCGCATGAGGAGCTGGAGCTGATAGAGGGAGCTCATCCGTGCTCTCCCCGATTCGAACCTGTGACCTGTTGGTCTTCAGTCCTGCCGGCACAGGGGTTTAACCCACTGAGCCACCGGGGGCTCCTATCCACATAGTTAAAGCAATGATATTTGCCATAGAATCCTATGGATGCGAGTGCTTGATCATAAGGAAGGCTGAGCTAAGAAAAATAGATGGTTTTGGACTGTGGTGCTGGAGGAAAATTCTGAAAGTGCCTTGGACTGCAGGAAGATCCAACCAGTCCATACTCCAGAAAAGAAAGCCCGGGTGCTCACTGGCAGGAAGGATATTAGAGGCAAAGATGAAATACTCTGGCCACATCATGAGAAGACAGGAAAGCTTGGAGAAGAGAATGATGCTGGGGAAAATGGAAGGAAAAAAGAAGAGGGGCCAACCAAGGGCAAGATGGATGGATGGTATCCTTGAAGTGACTGACTCGACCTTAAAGGAGCTGGGGGTTGCCATGGCCAATAAGGAGCTCTGACCTGGCTGGTCCAGGAGGTCACCAAGAGCCGGAAGTGACTGAATGAATAAATAACATCAGATCTGAATCATCATAATCATCGTCACGATGATCTGTTTATATAGAGCAATCTCTTTATATAGCCTTTCCAAGTAAAAGAACACAATACTTCCCTGCCCTCTGGCTTTCAACCTATGTAAGATCTGATATTTAAGAACATAAGAAGAGCCATGCTGAATCGGACCTCAGCCCATCTAGTCCAGCATTCTGTATCACACAGTGGCCCACCAGTTGTACATCTCGAGCAGAAGGGAGGGCAAAACCCTGACCTCACAACCAGTACAAACCTCAACCAACCAGTGGCACTAATGTCCTTTTCAAAGATTTTAAAAACCTGGTGCCAACATCTACAAAAGTTCGTGCAAAAAAAGCCAGTTAGCAACATAAAGCCCTATATCGTTCCGTCCCAGCTTAGATGTCTGAACGTTTCTCCCTCTACGATCCACCTCAGAACTTACGATTATTGGGGCAGGCCCTGCTCTTGACCCCTCCATCCTTGCAAGCGTGACTGGCAGGGATGAGAGATAGGGTCTTCTCGGTGATGCCCCCCCCCCATATATGGAACACACTCCTCAGTGAAATCAGAACGACCCCCACTCTCCTCTCCTTTAGAAAAAAGCTCAATCATGGCCTTGTGACCAAGCATTTGGGCAGCTGACCTAGCAGTAATTTAATGCAATGACTTATTTATTTATTTTTTCCATTATTTCTACCCCGCTCTTCTCTACCTCCGAAGGGGGACTCAGAGCGGCATAACAAAAAGGCAATGATTTGATGCCGATACAAATAAATACAATATAAAAACCATAACATTCAGCATAAAATACCATTAAAATTAACACATAATACACATACATTTCAATTAAAAACAGTACTTCGTCCAAGACATAAGTCTTGAGCCATTTCCATCAACCTGCCATTACAGTTCCACTCCAAAGTGCTGCCTTGTGCTAATGTGCAAACGACTGGTCCCACAGCCATGATTTCCCTTTTTTTCCTGAATGCCAGGAAGGATGGGGTTCATCGTATGTCGCTCAGAAGCGCATTCCACAGATGGGGAGCCACCACCGAGAAGGCCCCTATCTCTCGTCCCCACCAACCGCATTTGAGAAGTTGGCGGGAGCGAGAGCAGGGCCTCCCCAGATGATCTTAAATTCCGAGGTGGGACGTAGCGGCAGATGTGTTTGGACAAGTGAGCTGGGACGGAACTGTAGAGCTTTAAAAGTCAAAACCAGCACTTTGAATTGAGCTCAGAATTGGACAGGCAGCCAGTGAAGCTGACACAACAGGGGGGGGGTATGCTCCCTGTATGTAGCTCCAGTTAGTAATCTGGCTGCCGCCCGTTGGACTAACTGCAATTTCCAAACTGTCTTCAAAGGCAGACCCACGTAGAGTGTGTTGCAGTAATCTATTCAGGATGTGACCAGAGTGTGGATGACCGTAGCCAGATCAGACTTCCCAAGGTATGTGCGCAGGTGGCGCACAAGTCTTAACTCTGCAAAAGCTCCCCTGGCCACCACCGAGACCTGGGGTTTCAGGCTCAGCGATGAATCCAGGATCACTTCCAAGCTGCGAACATGTCAGTTATGAGAACTGACAATTGATAGACCTCGGACTGGAACTCTGGACTCTGATTTGGATATGGGCTTGGTTGTATTTTAATATTTTAATGGATATTTATATCTTTGCTGTTTTATCTAATGCTAATCCGTTTTTGTATTGTTATTGTTTGTTGCTGATGGCATCTAATGGTTGCCAGTTGTTTCCTATCTGTAATACCCTATCCATTCAAAATCTCCAGTTTATAAAAGTCCAGTTATACACAATTACAATTTAGCTAGACATTTTGCCCAATTCATATAATTGCACAAAATTCTCTCTTGCAAATGCAAACAAACTCAAATATCGCACCCTTCTCAGAGTGAAGAGATTGTTTTTTGCACATTCTCCTATGCAAATAAGAGAGAGACAAGCAAAGATTTACATCCCTAGCATTAATAGAACATGTATGTGTCATTAAAAAAACAGCCCATTGAAGAGTTACCTCATTATCTAGCTCTGCTATGGTTAATTTATTTTTATTACTATCTGACTTGGTGGGTGGGGAGATACCTTGCAAGCTGGATGGTAAGCCGAGACAATGGGGATGAGAACTGATGGAAAAATGAGTAGGCAGCAAACCCACATTAACTTGTCTCTGTTTTCTATAATTTCTTGCACATTTTAAAAAGATGTTTCCTACCCACAAGGGAGTCTGTGAATTTATTGTCTTCCACCATCTAATAAATCTGGCAGCCATGAGCATTCCCTATTTACTGATGTGACAGCAATTTATCTCTCGCGGATAAAAACGTAGCTCTTTCAACTGGTTAAAAAAAAGCACACAAACACAGAGGTTTGGGTAAATGCAGCCTCCAAGTAGCAGAAAAAGTAAATTCCTCAAAGAAAAGAAAACAGACTAAGAAATAGTAGCAAAACTCTCTGCACTTAGGGAAAGGCCTTTTTACGTGGACGATGCCCCACGGGCAGAGCGAGAGAACTGGTGGTTCAACGTGGTCAAGAAGGCAGCATGATAATAAGCAAGGAGAGATGCACAGCCCAAAGACAGTTGTGGGCATTGTACGTTTCAACACGAACCCTGCTATCACAGATTCACTAGTACAATCATGAGATAGAAAGCTTGCCTGATTGATTGCAAACCCATGAATGCAATTTCATGCATCTTCTCAGCCCTTTGGATTCTCCAGCCATTCATCTTCGAAACTCAGAAGACCCTCCTGTACTAAATTCTTGCTGCCAGGGCATCCAAATCCCTTGTAATATAATCCTACTCAACCCATTCCCTTGTTCAATTTTGTTCCTTCTTCTACCACTCTTCCTCTTTCTCATATTTAGCTAAGCAATTTTCAGTTGACCTTCTCCTAACTTTCAGTAACCTGTCCTAATCCACCTTCGGGGTAGAGAAAGGCGGGATATAAATAAGATTAATTAATTAATTAATTAATTAATCAAAGAATCGCAGTGCGGGAAATAAGTTTAATCGCTTCTAATGAAGAAGGGTCCATTGTCTTCTGAGACAGTCTGTTTTGGCATTGTGTGTGTGCATGTGTCAGAAGTGACTTGAGAAACAGCAAGTCGTTTCTGGTGTGAGATAATTGACTGTCTGCAAGAACGTTGCCCAAGAATGTTGCCCAAGTCGCTCTTGGCACACACAAAAAATGTTTTGAATAATACGAATTATATATCTTGGCGGGGGAGAGATCAGGATTTTACAAAGACTTGGGGGGATAGAGCCAAAAAAAAGGTTGGGAACCACTGTTCTACGTGAATAAACACTTTTTTTCAAAGCTACATTGGAACAAAAAGCAGACAGACAAAAAGTATTTTACCTGGAGAAAGACAAAAGAGATGTTTATTATTCCAGAAGTTTAGAAACAGAATTTCTTGTTCCAAGCATGCCAGATCATTCGTGGTTCATATCTCCCAATATACTTGTCTGTGGTATTGTCAAAGGATTTCATAGCCAGAATCACAGGGTTGTTGTGAGTTTACTGGGCTGTATGGCCATGTTCCAGAAGCATTCTCTCCTGAAGTTTCTCCTGACCCACTAAGAAAATCCAACAAATGTTATCTTCAGCAAAGAACAGGAGGGATCCTCTCACCTCTGCAGGAGTCTACTGTATACCATGCAGCTGTGGGCAAGCCTACATAGCGACCACCAAACGCAGCATCATTGCCCAAACACGAATCAAGGAACATGAAAGGCACTGCAGACTACTCCAAACAGAGAGAGCACCTGATGAACCAACCTGGACATAGCATATTATCTGAGACCACAAAAATGCTGGACCATTCCAAAAACGACCCATGTCAAAGTACACAGAGAAGCCATTGAAATCTACAAGCATGTGGACAATTTCAACAGAAAGGAAGAAACCGTGAAAATGAACAAAATCTGACTACCAGTAACTCTAAAATCATAACAGTAAATAAAGAACAGCACTAAAAAAACAGGGGATTTCCAAACAAGAAACCACCAGGGATAGCTAATCACCTCCCAACAGAGAATTCCCCCCAGGCAGTAAGAAGCCAGATCTTGAAACTGCTAGGCCATTAAATGTTAATCAAGATGGCCAATTGCAACATTCACACCTACCTCCAACAGACAAAGAGTTCTTTCTCCCACCCTGGACATTCCACAGATATATAAACCCAATTTTCCTAGTTTCAAAGAGACCTCACAACCTCTGAAGATGCCTGCCATAGATGCAGGTGAAACGTCAGGAGAGAATGCTTCTGGAACATGGCCATACTTGTTTGCTGTTTCCTTTAAGCCATAAGATATTTCTCTCCACTCCACACCTCATCATTAAATATGATTGAACTCAAGAAATTAAAAAGTTTAGCTCTTCTCTTTCCAAAAAGTATGATTTTACCCATTTTTCAAGAACTCCAATCACCCCTGATGCTCTCTAACCAGAAGAATTTTATGTTAAAAACATCCTTTGCAGGGGAGTTATCTGAAAACTTTGGCTCAACAGTTTGTCTGAAAAACACTGAAATCTGATTATCCTCATTTAAAAATTTTAAACTGTTGAAATTTCATATGTTTTTAATTTTTCATAAACTTCACACTTTTAAAATATTCACACTTTCAAAATGTGGCTTCTTAATGGCTTCAATCATGAGCTACGGTGTCTATTTTCAGTAGCACTCAGTGGATTCAATAATCCCCTAGACATGGTAGAGGTGATCATCTATGGAACTGCATATATTTATGTCATCCAAGATACAAATTAAAAGAAGAATCTACCAAAAAGAAAGCGGCTCTATCAGGCTAAGTACCTATCTAGACAATCTTCTTAACACGACCAAGTCTCTGTAAACTCAGCCTAGGCAAATAGACTATCTTTCACAACACCAGCTACACAGTTTAGCATGGCAGGTGCTTTTCTTTCACAATCAGAAAATTCATAAGTATTTCCTGGCATTTCACTCAATGGCTAATAAGGAGGAGGAGAAGTCTTCTCCCAAAAAAGCATTTTGCTCCATCAACCATATTTCAAGTTTTAGAAATATGGTCCACGCCAACCACCATTATTTTCCCATCTTTGACAAGCGGCGGTATTTCTGCCTAGAAAAATAGGTAATGAACACATTTCAATCTTTGATGTGCTCACACAAATCACTGTCAGCATGAAACATCAGTTTTTGAATGCTTCTCTGCTTATATTACAGATTGCCGTGTTTGCCTTCAGTCAGCTTCCCATCCCACCCTTCAGAAGCTGAAAAAGCGGTGGTGGGTGCTAAGTACTCCACTAGGGTGACCAAATTTGATAGATTCAGGAGCACCTGGAGCCACCAAAGTTGGGATATTAATATACAGTGGGATAGGAATACTGCCAAAGTTAGTATTCCTTTGGTAATCACTACAGTGATTCATTTCTGGTGTTGATAAATGGGGAGAGTGTGATAAAGTTGAACAGAGCAAGGAAGATGGTTTGTCACCTACCTAGAGGTAATATATTGTACCACAACTAGAAGCTTCCAAGAAAGATATTTACACCTCTTTTTGCCAGAAAAAAAGAACAGAAAACTTAGGAGATTGAGGGGCGTAAGAAAGACTGGTGTTGATATATCCCACATTCCACTTTCCCCACCTATACTCTAGATCACTGTTTCCCAACCAGTGTGCCGGGGCACACTAGTGTGCCATGAGTGATCATCAGGTGTCCCATGGGAAATTGGAACCTCCAATACCCTTACTTATTAAAGGAGTGCCGCTATGTCACACTACAAAATGCACAATTAATCATACATAATCATACGCAAAAAAAACACATTCAAAGTACCCAATCCTGCTGGAGAAAATCAAGTCTTACATAAGGTAATTTGGCGTGGTTGCCACAGAGAGCGGAGGAGTTGCGAACCAGGAAGTAGAGAGTTCTACGGAAAACTCGTGGTATTTGATGAAATCACGGAAGTGAGTGCAAAAAACAAAGTGTATCCTTACGATGTTATCCAATGTCAGCACAACAACACAGTCAGTTTGCAGACAATTTAAAGAAGCAGCACCATAATCATAGCGACAAGGTAGAAAATCCCGTAGAAAATCACATATACTCAAACCGCCAGAGGCTGAAGATAGATGTGGCGATGGAATCGAAAGCTGGCATGGGCAAACTTGGATCTTCCAGGTGTTTTGGACTCCAACTCCCACCATTCCTAGCAGCCTCAGGCCCTTCTCCTTTTCCCCCCTCAGCCACTTAAGCAGGAAAGGGCCTCAGGCTGTTAGGAATGGTGGGAGCTGAAGTCTAAAGCACCCAGAGGGCTGAAGTTTTCCCATGACTGACAGCTGTTGAGCAAGACCTTCGTGTGCGTCTTTCTGCCATTCCTGCCAGGATATCTATGTTGTGTTCATCGAAACAGGCCCAGGTTTCACACTGAGTGTATAAATACATTTAAAAACATATTAAGTATATGTATTACTGTGTTAGAGTGTCAATTTGTGTCATTTTGGCTGGTGGTGTGCCCCAGGATTTTGTAAATGTAAAAAATGTGCCGCGGCTCAAAAAAGGTTGAAAAACCCTGCTCTAGATCAGTGGTTCTCAACCTGTGGGTCCCTAGGTGTTTTGGCCTTCAACTGCCAGAAATCCCAGCCACTTTACCAGCTGTTAGGATTTCTGGGAGTTGAAGGCCAAAACATCTGGGGATCCACAGGTTGAGAACCACTGCTCAAGATGTACTCCACCTGGAGCAAAAGTATTAGTAGAACAAGACCTGACACTGACACATAATCTATACACATAATAAAAGTGAAAAGTGTGTGTGTGGATGTGGCGGAGGTGTCTGCTTACACAAGACAGCCTCCTACCTCCACAAACAGGCTATAATTCCAAGTGCTGAGAAGCCTCCAAAGGCACTCCCTTCGCTGACATTGCAGGTTATAGCAAAACCATGAACATGTAGCCCAAACCCTGCCAATGTCCTCCCCAAACACTACAGCCCACCACCCAAGGAATGCTTTCACTGGGGATAATTTCATCCTAGATTGACGTGTTTCCTCCACCACAGCCAGGCATCCCAGGATTCGTTGTTTGGAATTTGCATGACCCCGGTCACTGCCTCTCCCTTAACCCTTTTCCTACCCTTTCCTATGGCACACAGCAAACATAGAGGAATTGATCAGCAACTGAACAGATTGGAGAGGTTTTGGGAACTGAGGCCAACTGTATATACTGGCAGGATTTGGGGGTGACTGCCCTTGGCATATGGGAGTTGTAGTTCACTCTTATCCAGAAAGCACTGACCCCAACTGACAACAGAGCTGGACCAAACTTGGCACACACACCCAAGATGGCCAACTCTGCATACAGGCCTGGTTTGGGGAAAATTGACCCACGATTCTGGAAATTGTATTTCACCCACATTGTTATGTATTTTCCAATGGGAGCATTCATAAAAAACGAAATCAAAGACTGGCTTTTTTCTAATAAATAGTGCTACTAATTAATTGAATGATATGACCTAACACCCCAAAACAAACCATGCCTTTCTCAAAGTACCTGGGCACTGCTGGATACCCAAGCTAGTAGATAATATGAAGAAGGACTTTGAACCTTGACTCTCTCTCTCTCTCTCTCTCTCTCTCTATATATATATATATATATATATATATCAATGTGAACCTCACTCAACTTTTCCTCCTTGTGTGATTCCTCATCCATCCAATAAAATTCCTCATTTTATTTAGAGCAGTGGTTCCCAACCTTTGATCCTCCAGGTGTTTTGGACTTCAACTCCCAGAAATCCCAGTCAACTTACCAGCTGTTAGGAACTGTGGGAGCTGAAGTCCAAAATACTTGGAGGACCAAAGGCTGGGAACCAGTGATGTAGAGGCTAAGCAAGATAACAGAAGCTGTAATTCTTCACTACTACAAAGGCTAGGGAAAGCTGCACTACATCTCACATGAACTCCATCCAGGTTGGCCTTTTAGCAGCAGTATGGGACCAGATGTGCTCCCTAAGACTAATTTTCCAGGGGAAAGACGCTTCCTAATATACATGGAAAATATCAAAACAAACACTCTGTAAACCCAAAGTGATCTGAAATGACTACAACAGCACTACATCACATGTCTGTTGTTATAGAGGAGTCAGAGAAATAGCACAGCCAAGCTAGGTTTTCAGAGACCCAGGTCCCCAATTCTCAGATCAATTTAGGGAGCTAAAAAAAAATCTTATAGCTCCTCCAAGGGAGGAGCAATTTTGCCATATTTTCTCCACCTTACCATCAGATTGTTTTAAGTCTTATCCTGATCTGTATCACTCTGAACTCTTCCTACAAGCCGAGATGGCTAACCTGAGGCCGACACAGCTTTGGACATGTCGGAGAAAGACATGGCTCACTTAAAAAATACAACAATGCTTAGTAACTCTGAAGACAGTAGGGAAAGAGGAAGACTTAATTGCAAGAGGCTCAATCTGCAAGACCTCAACAGGTCTGGTAGTAATAGGTTGACTTGGAGGTCTCTCTCATTCATGTGGTTGCTCAAAATAAAAATTGTTGCTGTTGTGTGCCTTTGAGTTATTTCCAACTTATGGTGATTCTAAGGCTTAGAGTCTAAGCCATATGGGGTTCCAGGGCCGAGAGTGTGTGACTCACTCACGGTCAACCAGTAGGTTTCTATGGCCCAAAGGCGAATTGAATCCTGGTCTCCAGAGTTGTAACTCAACCTTAAAATCACTAAACCATGACATCCCTGCCAATTCCCTACCCTCTTCTATAGCTTGGCTCTGTGCCTATACCTCTCCTTTGCTCATTATAATTGGTTACTTACTACACCTCACTCAGCTGGTAGAGTATCGCTTTCCACCTCCTCAATATGTGATTGAGCTCACAGATATCAACGGAAGATAGAAGCTTCTGTATGTGAGAGATGAGGACCTTGGATCAGTAAGACCGGTGTGGGCTAGCTTGCCCCCAAAATATATTGGCACACTTTAAGACTAGGATGGCGGCTGATCTACAACAAAAAGAAATGATTATGTCAAAAAATGATGGATCGGGTCTGGATGGAGTTGATTTCTAGATGCAATTCTTCATTCGCTTCCTGGAAAAACCTTCATTGCTTCTTGCTTAGCTGTTCCACTCTACAGTCAACCTCTGGCCAGTCCTATGTACCTTTTAATGCCAGAAGCACAATGCTTCATAATTTATTTATTCCTTATTGATAAAAAGCACCAGACGTTAAATAATTGATCCCAAAGATGCATGTTAATCAATGAATATATATGTAGGCAGACTGCTATTCTCTATCCAAAAACACCTTCTCAAACATGCAATCTGTTAAAGACAACAGAAATATGAAATTCATTAAGTGAACATGAGAGCATCCATTCCTATTTCCCAAAACTGGTATCTGAGGAAAAACTCATATTTCTTCCAAAATCTATTTCCAAAGCATTTGTTTTAATCAAAGGAAACAAATAATGCATTTGAACAATGTGCACAATCCCAAATTTGTGGGTTTCAAAATATTTAAAAACACATATTCTGGGGAAATGCATAAAGAAAGCTGCATGTTAGATAAATAAACATGTGTGTGCAAACAAGTGGCTTCAAGTTGCCTCTCCACCTATGCTGAGCAGATTAATTTCATAGTATTTTCTTAAGCAAGGTGGTTTTGCCAGTTCCTCGACAAAAATATAGTCTACAGCAGTGTTTCCCAACGTTTTTGAGCCGCGGCACACTTTTTACATTTGCAAAATCCTGGGGCACACCACTAACCAAAATGACACTCTAACACAGTCATACATATAGTTAATATGTTTTTAAATGTATTTATACACTCAGTGTGAAACCTGGGCCTGTTTCAATGAACTCAACATAGATATCCTGGCAGGAATGGCAGAAAGACACAAACTTCCCACACAGAACTCCCATAACCAAGAGAAAATGCTATAAGAGTTTGGTGGGCATTGACCTTGAGTTTTGGAGTTGTAGTTCACCTATATCCAGACAGCACTGTGGACTCAAACAATGTTGGATCAGGACCAAACTTGGCATGAATACTCAATATGCCCAAATATGAATGCAGATGGAGTTCAGGGGTAATAGACCTTGACATTTGGGAGTTGTAGTTGCTGGGATTTATAGTTCCCCTACAATCAAAGAGCATTGTGAACCTCACCAATGATAGAACTGGGCCAAACTTCCCACACAGAACCCACAGGAGGCAAGAGGAGGTCTCTACTTGGGGAAAGGGAGGCGGGCCTTCCCAATGCATGGAGAGGGAGAGACCAAGTAGACAATGGGTGTTTGTAATTTTGTGCCTTTATCAAGGTAGGTGTCTTAGGGTTTTTATACTTCAACACACTAGACTCCCCCAGAGGTTCCAATTTCCCACGGCATACCTGATGATTGCTCACGGCACACTAGTGTGCCCCGGCACACTGGTTGAGAAACACTGGTCTACAGCACTTGGTATTTGTTGGCGATCTCCAAACTGATCCAAACCTTGTAAGATCAGATGGAATCTGGTTCCTTTAAGACAGTGATTCTCAACCTATGGGTCCTCAGGTATTTTGGCCTTCAACTCCCAGAAATCCTAACAGCTGGTAAACTGGCTGGGATTTCTGGGAGTAACAGGCCAAAACATCCGGAGACCCACAGGTTGAGAACCATTGCTTTAGGATATTTAGGACAAAAGATACTATAGGAAAAATGTGAACACAAATATGCATATATTTCTGTATTGAAAAAAACAACCAATAAGAAATGGGACAGTGCAAAAACACTACGAGGATTCTTGGAAATGCAAAGAAAATATAACTGTCAAATCCCCTTGGCACAGCAGCCACTTTCCTGTCAGCCGCAGCTTATCAGAACCTATAAAAGATAAAGGTTTCCCCTTAACATTAAGTCTAGTTGTGTCTGACTCTGGGAGTTTGTGCTCATCTCAATTTCTAAGCTGAAGAGCCAGCATTGTCCATAGATACCTCCAAGGACATGTGGCCAGCATGACTGCATGGAGCGCCGTTATCTTCCTGCCAGAGCGGTACCTACTGATCTATTCATATTTGCATGTTTTCAAACTGCTAGGTTGGCAGAAGCAGGGCATAACAGCGGGATGAACATCCCGCTCCCTGGATTCAAACCTGCGACCTTTCGGTCAGCATGTTCAGCAGCTGAGCGCTTTAATCCACTGCGCCACCAGTAAACCTATAGCATTACCATTAAACCACTGGTAAAGGCACAGTCTCTATTCCAGTTGCCACATGTCCCCTGTTGATATCTTGTCTTGTTTCGGAGAAAAAAAACCTGAATTATATTTGCATAAGAAGATTAATTGTTCCTGTTCAATCTTTTGTTAACATATCTTATTCCTTTTCCCTCTTTCTTTCTCTCCGTCTCTCTTTTTTCCCCAAGCAGCCAGAAGAAGATTCTTCCCTCTGCTCCCTGAGAACGTGCCGGGTCAGCCTGCCATCACATCTCAGGTTGTATCAGAAAGAACATGTCTTCTGTCTTCTTTAATTGCTACTTCCATTCCCGTGCACAATCATGGCAAGATACTCATTTCAGTCATTTTACCCTTGCTTCTGATATCTTCAAAGCCGGTCTCTCATTTTAAAGAAAAGAAAAAGTCTACGTTTTGAAGTGTGTCAAACTAGCTCGATACAATACACGCACATACATTCAAATGACCTCGGTGATCCAAAAATGTGGGGTTTTTTGCAGAAACAAGACTGTTATAAGCCAGCTTAGACTACAAAACAACCTTGTAGTGTACCACCGGCTGGAAGACGGATGTTCTAATACATGGTTGTTTTCTTTCAAATCTGTTTCTACCCAGCAGCATACGCCTCCCCGCCCAAGGATGTGATCTACTCATGCTCTTTGTGAATAGGATGAGTTATAAAAAAAAATATGCTTCTCCCATTAACCCTCTCCCATTTCATCTGCCACACCTTTCCCCTTTCAATTGCTTCCATCTTCTTTACTGCTTCCAGCACAAAGTACTCATGAATAAATCTTTTGAACTGCATAAACAGCAAACTGGAGCCTCAATCTGACCCGTCAAAATCCTATCCCACTTATTTATCTCTATTTTTAAACAAATGAAAATATTTTTTTCCACTGTTACTACCTGTGATTATTGATCTAGATAGTGAGACATAGCATTCGTCTTTCATTATAAGTGAAAACCATGAGTATGAGTTGGCAAAAGATGAAGTGTGCCAGAAACAGTATGATGTTCAGGTTGTCATATCCTTTAGCAACAGCTGGGACACCAGATATGAAGAAGAACCAGATTTTCAGATGAGGAGAGATGCCAGATCCAGGACCATCAGTGAACCTCACAGAGCTGCCTTAGAGTTCCACAACCCAGAAGCCCTGAATATAGACTTCTGAATTACATTCCCCCCCCCCAAACCTGAGGCTCTTTTGAGTCATGGATCTTGCATCTTTCCATATCCATCCATAGATGCTGTCTGGTTCTAGAGCTTGGCCAGGTTCATCAAAGATTCAATGGCAGTCACGATGTACCTGCTTGCACACCAGCCCACCCTCCCACAACGAGACTTGAAGTACCGGTATGTATTTGGTTATTGCTTATGATGTTGTTTTATGCTGTTTTATAATGTATAATATATATATAATGTATTATATATATATATGTTTTATAATGTATTTTATATATATATATATATATATATATACATACACACACACACACACACACACACACATACACACTAGCTATACCCGGCACGCGTTGCTGTGCCCTATTTAGGAGATGCGAGAAAGTCTGAGTATGTAAGGGTTGGAATTGTTGTTAGTGAATTGGGTGTTTTATGTTTGTGACTCAGCTCTTTGCCTGCAGTCCTTCGGGTTTGACTTGTACCATGGCCAGGATGGATCAGCTTGGGGAGGGCTTGTCCTGTCAGGGGATCTCTATCTTCACAGGTGCGTCCAGTGTCTGTTGGGGGACTGTTAAAAATCCTTTCCGTATCCTTTTAGCCACCTTTCTCAAGATCTTCATGTCTAGCTTACTTTCTGCTCCTCTCTTTTTCAAGATGTCCTGCTCTGTGTCTTTTGCACCCATTGGTCGATGTCCGATGAGGCTTTCCCCATCATGGTCTTCTGATTTGAAAGTGTTGGAGGAGGCTCTGCCACTCATCTGACAGTTTGTTATGGGTCAGAATGTTCATGTTGGCTGGCCAGTACAGCAGTTATGCAAATCCGCCCTTATTGGCAGCCAATCATGTTGTCAGAATGTAGAGGCTGGGGGAGTCTTTGGCAGCCCCGAGGGATGCTGGGAAAAGTCGCTTTTTTTCCTGGGTGTTGTGGGGGCCGTTTAGGTTGGGGGGAAAGTTTCTTTGCTACAAACGTACCTTGCTTGAGGCCTATTTCTGTTGGCAAGTTTTGTGTTTCTGCGTTGTAAGGTTTCTCTGTTTCAGGTAGTCTTCACATGATGACTGTTCCTATATATATATATATATATGCACTCTGTTCGTTTTGAGTGACATCATGACTCAAAATCTGCTGAACAAATTGCCACCAAATTTGGCCACAAGACACCTACTAACCCAAGGAGTGACCATCGCTAAAATGATTTTGTCATTTGGGAGTTGTAGTTCCTGTAATTTGTGGTTAACTTACAATCGAAGAGCATTCTGAACTCCACGAACAATGGAATTGAACCAAACTTGGCACACAGGACTCCCATGACCAACAGAAAACACTAGAAGGGCTTGGTGGGCACTGTTCTTGAGTTTTGGAGTTGTAGTTCACCTACATCCAGAGAGCACTGGACTCAAACAATGATGGATCTGGACAAAATTTGGCATGTATACTCAATATGCTCAAATGTGAACACCGGTGGAATTTGGGGAAAATAGACCTTGACATTTGGGAGTTGTAGTTACTGGGATTTATAGTTCACTTACAATCAAAGAGTATTCTGAACCCCACCAATGATAGAATTGGGCCAAACATCTCACCCAGAACTCCCAAGACCAACAGAAAATACTGTTTCCTGGTGGTGTCTGGAAACCCTTCTGACACCCCCTCATGACCCCCCCCCCCCGGGTACCCGGCCCCCAAGTTTAGAAATGCTGCCTTTAGGCCACCCTGTCCAACTCCCTTCACCAGGGCATGAAAGCATAATCAAAGCCCTCCTGACAAAGAGCCATCCAGCCATAGATATAGATAGATATATATTATTCACACATACACATATCTATGTATATGACATCATAGATTTGAAAGGGACCCCTAAAGAAGGATAATTATATCTTGCATGTTCCAGAGTAGGCACCAGACAATCTCTACATCAACACTGACAAAGAAACAAGAAAAATTATTTACCCACAAGCATAAAGAAATTACATATATTAGAAACCAACACTTTCTCCTTACTTTATTTTCCAGATTACCAGACTGGGCCACAGCAATGACTGCCAGGGGATGGCTAGTACTTTATATTTATTTATTTATTTATTATTCACATTTATATACCACTCCATCCCGGAGGCTCGGGGCGGTTTACAACATACGACACAATTTAAAACAATAAAAAACATCAGTTAAACAGTAAATAGAAGAATAAAACAATAAAACAACCAATTGAACAAATTGCACAGTGGGCAATAGGACAGCAGAGCAACAGAGCAATTGTCCTTAGCATATTTCTATGGTATAGGTTTCTCGGGACTTCGGTATTAAAGGCCTGTCGGAATAGTGTTATATTTTTAACTCTGTGTGATTGGGCTTGTGCCCATGTAAACTGCCCCGGGTCCCTTCGGGGAGATGGAGGCAGGATATAAAAATTAAGTTGTTGTTGTTGTTATTATTATTATTATGAGACAAAACACAGAAAAGGACTGGCATTTTACGGCTGCTTCAGGTATGTAGCAGCAATGGAACCCATTTCCTCATGCTAATAAACCCCAATAAGGCAAAAAAAAGTAATAGTCAAGAAACCCATAGGTTACCAGTAGTGTCTGTGTGTATATTTCTGGAAGGTTATCCAAAATATGTTGAAAGTTGGACATTACATGGAATATTTCATAAAGAGAAAAAGGCTCAATCATAGAAAGCATGGCTATATGGATAGGTCTTTTAAATGTTTCATTCTCCAGAATCCTGATAATCTTTCACCATTTGTGACCATCACATTTTCCAATTTTGCCAAAGACTGGATTTATAGGCTGCAACCAGAAAAAAACATTGTTGTATTTTTCACCACTTTTCATGTTTCTAAAAATACCCCTGAATTGCATAAAATATTTCAAGGCCACAACAATATTTCAAGGATCACTACTGACCAAAAGGTCATCGGTTCGAAGCCAGCCCAGGTCGGGGCGAGCTTCCGACCAAATTGTGTAGCTTGTTGTCAAACTTTACAACCCGAAATACAGTTGCATCTGTCAAGTAGGAAAGTTAGGTACCACTTATGTGTGGGGAGGCTAATTTAACTAATTTACGAGGCCATAAATATATCCAGCAAGCCTGCGGGGAATGAGGAAGTACTTCATCAGTATCACACATGGATGGTGAAGTGACAGCTCACCTGGTGGCCAGAAAAAGTTGGAATGTTAAATAGCCTCTGACTATCTGTTTACAGTGTTCCCTCACTTATTGCTGTGGTTACGTTCCAGGACCTCTTGCAATAAGTGAAAAACTGAGATGTAGGGATGCTCTGTTTATTTTAATATTTATACATTATTTTAGTAGTTATACACTATTTTAAGTCTTTATAAAATTAAATTAAAGTGAACTAAAGGAAGGAAAAGCCCTTCAAGGCTGGAGGGAGGGAGGACTGAGGAGGGAAAGCGCCTTGGAGAGCAGTGGCGGTGGCAAAACCCCACAAAACAGCAAAAATACCATGATATATATTTTAAATTAATATTTTTAAATCCGCAGAACAACAAGTCCGCAATAAGCAGAACCGTGAAGTAGCGAGGGAACACTGTATATGTGTTGTGTGTCTATGGCCTTGAATGTTTGCCATGTATATGTACATTGTAATCTGCCCTGAGACCCCTGCGGGATGAGAAGGGCGGAATATAAATACTGTAAATAAATAAATAAACAAGAGTAGAATCAGGTTATCAGAAAATGATCCAGTTTCTGGTGGTAGAAAATGGGCCTGACAAAAATATGAAAACAGCAGCATAAGCATTTTAAAACATCATTAATAAACCCATCTTTAGTTGAAAGCAAGACATCAACAAGATAGTGAACACCCACTCAATTCTGCTACTGGGAAGCCATATTAATCGAACTTAATATATACCCTATTTGGAACCAATTAGCCAAGCTTTAAGAACCAGAAATGACTTCAATCAGCTACCTTGCTTTTTGATTCTCAGCACCATCATCATGCTTCTAAAGAATCAACCTATTCTGGAATCGATAGAGAATCTTCTGAAGAGTAACAGTACTTACAAGGCAATGGTGGACAGAGGGACATGGCAATTAAATTACTGTAGGAAAGAAAAAAATATTATTATTTGGGAGCTACAAACGAAGCACTCTTAGATCAGTAGCAGCTCTCACATTAGACCAGTAAACTTAAGATAATTCCTCAACAGATAACAGCACCATTCCCTTCTTTTCATGAAAACAAATATTTATTTATTCATTTATTTATTTATTAATTATATTTATATACCACCTTTCTCAGCCCACAGGCGACTCAAGGCGGTTTACAAAGGCAAAATTCAACACCCAGCATCATAAAACATTAAAAAACTTTTAAAACATTTAAAACATTAACATATAATATACAATCACAATAAGGTCAATAAAACATAAATCATTTCCGTCTCCAAAGTCCAATGTCATCATCCATATTCCTATGTCTGTTACACTGCCTTACAGATTTCCAAACACTTGCTCAAACAACCAGGTTTTGACATTCCTCCGGAACGTTAAAAGCGTGGGGGCAGATCTGATGTACTTGGGAAGGGCGTTCCACAGCTGAGGGGCCACCACTGAGAAGGTCCTGTCTCTCATCCCCGCCAAACGTATTTGGGATAGAGGTGGAATTGAAAGCAGGGCCTCCCCAGACGATCTTAATGTCCTAGTTGGTTCATAGGAGGATATGCGTTTGCACAGGTAAGTTGGGCCAGAACCATTTAGGGCTTTATAGGCTAAAGCCAGCACTTTGAATTTTGCCTGGTAGCAAATAGAGAAACATTGTTTTTTTTAAAAAAAACAACAACAGAGGAATTGTTTAAATATTTTCAGAGTCCGTTTTCCTCTACCATGATGACGAAAGAGACAACATCTTGGAACTTGCCCTTACAGAGTTGATTCATGTGCTAGAGCTATGATTCTCAACCTGTGGGTCCCCAGGTGTTTTGGCTTTCAACTCCCAGAAATCCCAGCCAGTTTACCAGCAGTAAGGATTTCTGGGAGATGAAGGCCAAAACATCTGGGGGTCCACAAGGTGAGAAGTAGTGTGCTAGAGGAACAAAGACATGGCTTCCTTTGCCAGCATATCACAATGCCTTTGATCAATTTGTCTCCACGTTCTCCGAATTCATATGTTTCCTAACTTTTTTTTAAAAGGGAGACAGCACCAAGCATTGTGTTTTACGCACATGAGTGGATCATTCATGTCACATATTGTATGAAGAGGTGAGGGTCACATGCCCATTTTACTGTATATGTTAAGCAGATCACTTATTGAATATGGACTTTGCCTTTCTCCTTGAAGAAGAAACAATCTGCTTACCTGTTACTGTCATTCTTCCAAGTGGACATAATGACGTCGCCAAGGACTGACAATGAACATGTGTTTAGTCATAAAATCGTTTAAATGCTCAGTTTCAAATGTTAGTACTTAAAATCTGCACTTTGTGTTCATTCAATCCTAAAATAGCAGTTTGTCTAAAATACGCATTTCTGCATATATTGTAGCATGCATTCATACCTCTTTCAGCCAACAAGTATTACATAGTCCCAAGGGGTCACTGTGTTCTGATCAATGGACACACCAATGCAGTGCAACCAATTTGACAATGTGGCAACTGGAGGTTGCAACAATGGAAGAACTAAACCTTCCTTCTGCCCAAGTCTCTCTTCACTAAGTGTGCACAGATGGATCCTAGTCAAGTGGATAATCTAGGAAGATTTTGGCTCTTTTCCCGAATCACCAGCCAACTGTGTTTCCCATTCAAGAAAAAGGTGCTAGACTGGGAGGTTAAAGTCCTATGCAGTTTCAAGATACTCCACAAATCTTTTAGACCTAACGCTCCTCAATCTTAAAGTTTCCCATGGGAGGGGAACTCACAAAAGAAGTATATTCTTTCAGAATGAGAAGTAAGACACCCAGGGACAATATTATTCCAGTGATATTATCACAACCCCTTTGAGTCTCCTTGTATAGAGAAAAAGCAGGGTATAAATACAAATAATAATAACAACAGGTGTCTAAAAGAAACATGCCATCATGTGTCTGGCCAAACATTGCGCTGAACGTCTCAAATTCTCTTCTGGATCCCTCTAACACCTCAATTTAGGTTGATGAAGACTAGAATGAGCAAATATTTTTATTTACTCTTTCCATCCAACAGCTTGCAGGAACTGATAAATGGTAGTTCTATCTATTTTAGTAAATGGTATGTGACTTTATGTGACCTGAGGCAAAGCACCAAATTCAGTGTGTACAGAGGTATCATACTGTCTATTCTTCTTTATGGGTCTGAAACATGGGTCACCTATCGCCAACACCTACGACTCCTCGAACGCTTTCATCAGCGCTGTGTCAGCACAATCCTAAATATACACTGGACCGACTACGTGACGAATGTTGCTGTCCTTGAGCAAGCAGGGATCACCAGCATTGAGGCCATGCTATTGAGAATACAGCTGCGCTGGGCAGGGCACATCTCTAGGATGGAGGACCACTGCCTTCCAAAAATACTACTCTATGGTGAACTTGCCACGGGTCAGCGCAAGAGAGGTGCCCCAAAAAAAGAGATATAAAGACTCCCTGAAACAACATCTCAGACTCGGCCAGATTGATCACCAACAATGGCCTACCCTGGCCTCACATCGGGAGGCGTGGAGATGCACTATCCATGATGCTGCGGCTTCTTTCGAGAAGACACGCCGAACGAGTCTAGAAGAGAAACGACACCGCAGAAAGAACCGCAACTTGGAAACATCACCCAAGGAGACTTTCTGCTGTGCTTTCTACAACCGGACTTGCCTATCTCAGATAGGCCTTTTTAGTCATCAACACGCTTGTAAAAAGCGTGGGATGAGTCCTTCCTAAGAATCTTCGTTCGCTAAGTAATGCCAGAGAGATGTGACTTTAGGGTGGGTGGGTTGTTGAGCTGCTTCATTTCTCCTTTTAGGCTGCCCTGAGTCCCCTTGTGGGGAGAAGGGCGAGATAGAAATGTATGTAATGATAAATTTATTCCCACAGTCAGTCTTCCACATTTACTGTGATTTGGGGAACAGGACCCCAAGAAAAGTGGGGAAACCAAAAATAATAAAATTGCTAGGAGGGTTTTTTTTACCTGAGAGAACACCTTTCTATGAATCTCTAGCTTCTCAAGCATGAGTCTATGGTGAACTTCCAATAGACTTTGACCACTGAATCGCACCAGAGTTCTTTCCCTAGCAATATGTAGGAACTCCAGCATGATTTTCCGACCAATTTCCAGTGGAATTTGATCGCAATGTCTCACTGGAGGTCCAAGAGAGGTTCCAGGAGGGAATATCTTAACCAAATCCAGGAATAATCAAATCTGCAAAAATTTAAACCTTAAATGTGGAGGGCCAATACAGCATATTGATCTGATAGTTTGCCTGAAGATTGACAGTTTGCCTCAATATCTTTTACATGAAAAAAGGCCATTCCTTAAAAAGTATAATACCAAACTTATATTACTAATCTCCCTTTAGTATCATTTTCCATTATTTTCCTGGAATGACACAAGTACTGGTGCTTTAAGAACATGAGAAAACAAAGAGAGACAACAAAACTTTGCCTATCTGAAACTGCTGATCTTTCAGGTCAGAGTCAGCCTCAAAGCTCAGCACCAGATACTTTTCAACACAACCTCCAACAGGGAAGGGCCCTTGAAAATGAAACACATTAGGTGGGACCAAGCTAGTTTTAATCATTATTTTCCCGCACTGCCTCGATGAGGGATATTTTAACAACAGAGTGCTCACTCTTGCCCTCTGAGACTTTAAAAACATTCCACCTCTCAGTTTGCCTTGATTGGTAGGGCTCACATCTCCCACATACTCAATCAGATTTGAATCTACATTTGTATAAAAATTACCCTTTTGCGCTGACCTAGTGAGCATAATCGTGTACAGCCCTGCTAGGCCCATGATGAAAACAAATCAGTCAGATTGGATGGGTCGCTAGCTTGCACTGCTGCCATATAAAACATAATATACACAAATTGTTTTTTACTTGAATTGACGCTTTCACTGTAAAGTTAATCCTCCACGCTGTGCCAAGAGCTGACACTTGGCAGGTGGTAAATACTTGATATTGCTATATGAAAAAAAATTAAAAATCTTATAATGCCAGTAATCAACATAAAGAGCAACATAATCAGACCTTCCTATCTGCATAATCATAATGGCGGGGAGGGAGAAAGGAGCCATCATTAAGTAATATTCTCAAAGGGGAACACAGAGCAAAATCTGCTGGAAACATCCATACCCATGTGCACAGGGTATGGGTGAATCAACCCCTACAATGGGAAGCACAATGGTGGCATATTGTAATATGTAGTCTGAGACTCACCAGTGGGTCACAGGGGCTGGTAACATGACTTGCCCGACTTTTGGGATGTGAGCCATTATTTACTCTGAACTCTAACCAGCACTAATTAAGCTTGAATACAACATAAATCAGATGTAACACAGGCATTTGGCTTCTTCTGTACTATCTTTCGCAGAGAGATGGTTGCCAGTTTCTAGTGGGCTATGTCTTGTCATTGTACTAGTATTTATTTTTTCACTGTAGGACTATCAACAATTGATATCCCTGTTATACATCAGAGCAGGAACACCTCTGACTTTAAACCCCACAACAGTTTGGTAAATCAGTAAGTGGTTTATTGAAAAATATATGTAGGCAAAGCAGTAAAATTAGCAAAATTGGTAAAGTTCCAAAACAAAGGATAATCCATGAGCTTCAAGGCAAAACAAGATACACAAATCCATGAAATCAGACACAAGAATCCATGAAACTAACCAGCATGAAAAATCCGATACACAAATCAGGAGCTTTGCAAAAGCTTGGTACATTAAACTAGGAACACTTGAAAACAAGACCGTCATGAAATTCCAACGTTCACCAAGCTGAGGCAACTCTTTCCCATGAATAAATATAAAGCTTTTCCAGATTCCAAAACCGAAAAGAAAGTATTTCTTTTGACATTAGGCCCAGATAAAGGTTGCTTATCACTCTTTTCCTGTAAACAAACTGATCTTCTTTGTGCCTGAGCACTCTGTCTGTTTCCAAAAGCTTTGCTTTCTATCTACACTCTCATTAACTTGATTCTCATTAACTTCTGCACCTGGCAAATCATCTTCAGAAAGTTTCTCTGAGAAAGACTGTGAAGGGCCTCTCCCAGGAATGTGGCCTTATGAATCTTCCTGAGACAGCTCGGGCCTCTAATCTAAGCTTAACTCAGGCCTAGGCAAACCCTCATCACCACTGCCAACATACCCAAGCCCACCATCAAGAACATCATCCTCATTCCTATCATAAACATCAGACACAATCACAGGCTGAACAGGCTGACTGTTGCAACTCAGGCAAGAATTACCCCTCTGGAATCACTCACACACCAGACAGTACTTGAAAAACTAGTTCTTTATTTGAAACAATATAGTTCCAGTAAATAGGTTAAAAAAGGAAATAAGGCAGTACGATAAGCAATCCAGCAAAGTCTATCAGTTCAAAAAACAGGAATAAAAACTGTTATAATCAAATAACTTGAAGAAAAAGAATACAAGACAGTCCAAAGATCCTATACAGCAACTTGAGAAAAGGTATAACAAGGCAGTCCAAAAACCAAAGAAAACAAGACTCTAAGCAAAATCATAATCCATAGGCCATAGACAAAGATTTCTTGAACATGATGTCTGGCTTGAAAAGAAGCCTGGAATCTAACAAGGGCTTGGCTCTGGGCACCTTAAGTAGGAAACAAATTCCCTTTCGATATGTTAGCCCTCTGTCTAATTCTCTCACTTCTAAGTTGACCTTGAGCAATCTGTCTTTTCTCACAGAAATACGCTCTGCGATCAAACCTCCCTTCAGCTTCTCCTGACTCCCTTTCTTGCTCATTAAAATCCTCACCTGTTATTTTATCAGAAGCAGGCATTTCTGTTTCCTTGACCAAAGAATTCTCATCTAGAGAAGGCCTGGGAATCAAACAGTTATCATCATCTGAATTTCCATCTGCAGGGCCCCAGCGAATCACAACTTCATTCTGCACATTTAATTCCTTGTCCACATCCCCATTGAAATCCCCATCATGAACTTGAGAACCAGGCTGGAACACTACACAGGCTGGAACACTACACTGACTTACAACAATCCCCAAAAATAGCTCTCACTTCCTTAGCTTATAATATTTTTCTACATCCCTAGGAAAGAATCTCAGTAGGCATAGCAATTATTGTACCAACAACATTCCAAGTTAACACAAACTAATCCTCAAACTGTATCAACAACATTCCAAGTTAACACAAACTAGTCCTCAAACTGTACCAACAACATTCCAAGTTAACACAAACTAGTCCTCAAACTGTACCAACAACATTCCAAGTTAACCCCCTCTGGGGGTTGAGAAATGCTTGAAATAAATAAATAAACATTCAAGACAATGATTGCCTACTAGTTCAATGGGTATCATTCATACTTTTAAAAGTTGTATCACATCCATCCCATAATGAATCATCTAGTTCTACAAGTTAACAAAAAACACACAAATGTAAACTTAGCAACTGAAATAATAACCATATTTAAATACCTACAGCAGGGGTGCTCATTATGGTGATCGGGAGCACCTAGGTGATCTTCGGCCCTCTTCCAGGTGATCTTTGGGCCTCACCAGCCAGATGGTGCGCTCCTGCCATGCGCGCGCACGTGCGCTCCCGCCGCCGCCTGCGCGGGGATTCTTTTGCCAAAATGAGGCTTTAGTGGGTGGTCCCTGGCGCTCATCTTGCCACGCACGGTGTGGTGACATGACCGCCCATTGGTTGCTCCTGGGGGGCGGGGCAGGAGCAAGGCGAAGGCACGCGCACGGATAGGATGCGAGGCTGTGGGAGGGATGGAGGGAATGTGTGTGTGTGAGAGAGAGAGAGAGCCAAGGAGAGAAGAAAGAAATCCGGAGAACTTTTTCGGATCCTTTTGGCAGGCAGGCAGGTGGGCGCTGGAAGGAGAGAGGGAGAGAGAGAGAGAAAGAGGCGAAGGAGGCCGGGCAAAGTGGGGCAAAGCCAAGCAAGCCCCGCCGCAAACCCTGCTGCTGCCCTCAGGACTCCCATTCCAAGCCGAGACCTGGGCGAGCAAGCTGTGTGGGGCTGCTTTCTTTCCTTGGTTGGGGGCGAGGAGGGAGGGCTCCGCCGTGTTCCTGGGGCTGAACCCGAGGAGGAGGGGGCTGCGGGGATGGAGACTCCACTTGCTGCTGCTGCTTGTGCCCTCGCCACCATTCTCCGCCTCGCCCTCACCCGCCCTCGAAGGAGAAAGGCGGCGAGGGCCCACGGGAGAGAGAGAGAGAGCCGGCTAGGAAGAGCCACCCTCTCCCCCCCCCGTGGGCATGGACTGCCACCAGTGAGAGGGGTCCTCCTTCCTGCCAGCCATCCACTTGGGCTTCCTTTCTGAGTGACACCCTCGGAAGGAAGGAAGGGCGCCCCCCCCCCGCGCTGCATCTGTCACTTTAGAGAAGCACCTCTTCCACTCTTCCTTCTCCTGCCCAGGTAAGGAAGCCTCGAGGGAGGAGAGAGGGGGGGAGGCTGCCATGGGGAGGCTCCAGCCTCACGTGGGTCCCTCTCTCGGTTGAGTTTCCTGGCCCAGGCAGCAGCCAGGCGGCCACTCTTCCCAGCCCTCCGCCTTCCGAGCCACCGCCGAAGCCATATCTGGTCAGAGCGCTGGAGGGTGCGCCTATAAATACCCTCCTGCGGCGTGCGTGGGAGGGGCCTGCTGTGCACGCAAGAAGCAGGACGGGATGGGGACTTCCTGCTTTGCGAAAACACGCAGCAGGAAGGAGGAAGGCAACGAAGACATTAAGAGAGAGCGCGCACGCAGGCAAGGAGGATCCCCTTCCCGGGTGCGTGCGGTGGCGAGTTCATGGGCAGGCAAGAAAGAAGCCCCGCATGGACGGAAGGCTGCAGTAGGAGCGTGTGCGCGCGCATGCGCGCGCATGCTCACATACACAACAGGTGATCTTTTCAACTTGATTGTTCATATAGTAGCTCGCATGATGAAAAAGTGTGGGCACCCCTGACCTACAGGGATGTCAAGTAGAAAATGGAGCAAGTCTGTCTTCCGCTGCTTCAGAGAATAAACATGACTCAAATGACAAGAAAAGATGTTCCACCTAAATTTTTAAAAACCTTGACTATAAGATCTGTTTCTCAACTGCACTGGAGGATGATAGACTCTTATCTGCACATCTTTAACCAGGGGTTGGATGACAATCTTCAAAAGTACTGAAATTGTGGTTCTACATGGCAGAAGTAGATGGGCATTGTGGCCACTTCAAATTCTAAAATTCTAGGAAAGAGCCCTACTGCTTAGGAGGACACTTATTCAGATTATGACTGTGGGGTTGAGTGGTGGAGAAGGGAGTGAAAATGTTAAAAAAAAACCTAGCATTGTCCTAGAAAGAATAGAACATGAGTTGCTTGCATTCAAAGACCTCTTTCAACGCACAGCCATGACTATCCAAAAAACTTCCACTGTTATTTCCACAACAAAGCCAGATGCAAAATAACCATCGGATCTTTGTAGCAACAGAGCTAAATAAGGATTTTGAGTGACATGTGAAATTGAGAGAGTCCATCTATATTATTAGTGACACAGCATCTATTAGCTTCACTGGTGTTTAAAACTGTTGGGGTAGATCCAGCTTTAGTCATACTTAAAATTACAAGCTTCTTCAAGTTCCACTGATTTCAATGATACCACCTTCCTTCATTCTTTTCTTTTTTTCTTGAATATAAACCTCCGCATCCTGCTGGGATCAGACCCAAGGTGGCTTTATCTGGATTTGTCTGCCTACCTTGTGCTAACCTATGAATTGCAAACAGAAATTTCAGAACAGTATTTTATACCTCACTTTCTCAGCTATTTCACTAGAGCAGCAGGTTTCGAAGCGTGCTCCGTAGAGCTCTTGAGGCTCCACAAAGCATACTGAAGCGCTTCCTTCATCTTCCTCCCTTCTCCCTCAGTTCCCTTGCTCCCAAAATCCTTTTTTTCTCACTTCCCTTGTCTACAAAAGCCTCTTTTCCTCACCTTCCTCACCGCCAGATCTTTTCCCCCTTGCCTTCCTTGATTCCAAAACCCTATTTTCTTCCCACTGTTCAGAGGGTGCTTTAGGTGGCCTCTAGGATTGCTCCTATTACTACTACTACTACGACAACTACAAAGGCTGAGTGGCCATCTGTTGGGGGTCCTTTGATTGTGCATTTCCTGCATGGCAGAATGGGGTTGGACTGGATAATCCCAGGGGTCTTCCACTGAAATACTGTTAATACTGTTAAGTTTATGTACGCCAAAAAGTTTGCCCATGCCTGAGATACACACACACACACACCACATTATACTG
Organism: Anolis apletophallus; assembly: GCA_030556195.1. Taxonomy (NCBI): domain Eukaryota; kingdom Metazoa; phylum Chordata; class Lepidosauria; order Squamata; family Anolidae; genus Anolis; species Anolis apletophallus. The sequence goes on along the minus strand of JARBWK010000009.1, from coordinate 133,467,585 downwards.
TATTTACTTGAATCTAATGCACACCTTTTTTGACTAGATTGCCTTCCCTAAATAAGGGTGCACATTGGATTCATGTAATATGGTAATCTTAGTGCTGAGCCAAAGGAAAAGAGGAAGCTACTTTGAGGGATGTGATCTCTAATTTGCAATGGCTCAGTGTAACACAATGCTGGGATGTGTAGTTTGACGAGGCATCAACATTCTTTGGCAGCCCCCATGACCCCAAAATACACCCCCCATGACCCCATAGCATTGAGCCAGGGCAACTAAAGGGGATTCATTCTACATCATAGATGCACCCCAAGGTTTTCCTTTCCTTTTCTGAAAGCTTTGGTGTTTTAACACTTTTGTTTTTTTAAAAAAGGAATTGTAAGCATGCAGCCACTGTAATGCACACTTTTTTTAACCAAATAACTAAGAGTGAACTTTTTGCTGCTGCACATTACATTTGCCAGCAAATATTTTTTTGGCTTCAGGGATTTGAAAATTGAGGTGCGCATTAATTTGATGGCACATAAGGCTTGAGTAAATATGGGTACAAAATATACTATATAATATAATCTATAGAAATAAAAATGTAAATGACAATTTGTGAATGACCTCAAATCTCCCAAAATACTTCACCAATTACTTTGAAATGTGGACACAACGTAGCATTTGAACAGGCGATTGTTTTGATGTATTCATATACCAACTATTATATAGATATCATACTTGTGACAGGTAAAAACATGCATGGCATCAAAAACAGTGCCATCTGCTGGATGTCAAAGCAACAAATCGCGAAGCAACCCCATCAGGGCCAGAGCCACCATTACGAATCTGTGGCCTGGTCGCCCCCCACTGAGCCTGCCTCCCTGCCTCCAGAGCAGAACCAGAAGAAGAAGATTGGGACAAGGGCAGCGGGGCAGGTAGGGAAATGCAGGCTGGAGAGTGGGGCTGGGCAAGGACCCAGGGGAGGGAGGGAAGAAGGCAGGCAGGGAGGTAGGCCCAGCCCAAGCCCTGGGCTCCCGTAGCCTCACGCCCTGCCCGGCCATGCTTAGCCTCACCTCACGCTCGCACCTCCAGGTAGGCTGGAAGCTCAGACATAAGGAAAGATTGAATGGTAGGAAAGGAGAGATAGACAGGAGGGAAGGAAAGGGTTTCCCCAAAACACACTGATTACTATATAGATCAGTATCATTGTTATCCACCAGTATTATTATTACATAGACTATATTTTTGTTGTTCATTCGTTCAGTCGCTTCCGACTCGTGACCTCATGGACTATCCCACGCCAGAGCTCCCTGTTGGCCGTCACCTCCCCCATCTCATTCAGAGTCAAGCCAGTAACTTCAACGATACCATCCATTCATACATAGATTACATAGGCCAGTATTATTATTTATACCATTATTATTATTATTTCACAGACAATAGAACAACAAAAATATTGTATACGCACAAGCATTATAAAATTACATATATTAGAAACCAGCTCTTTCTCTTTTCTTTCTTTTCCATTTAACCAGGCTGCGCCACAGCAACGCATGGCCAGGTACAGCTAGTATAATATATAAACATTTCTTGAGGCTCCACAATAAACTTTTGCTTCAAAAATGGTTCAGAAGCTGAAAAAGTTTGAGAACCCCTGCACTAGAGGCTTTCTCTTGTCAGTGATGTTTCAGGTAGGTAATAATTCCTACAAATTCAGCTTAACAGCAAGACGAAGGACCCTGTGCTTCTAAACATTTGGACAATCAGATGACCTACAAGTAGGGTCTCTATTACGGTGGTATTCTCTTGAGAGGGCAAACCATCACCTTTTTGTTGCCATTGGCCACTCCTGCTGTTGTAACAAAGAGGGACACAAATATTGCTATAATATTCATATTCATATATATATATATATATATATATACACACACACACATACACACGCGCGCAAAACATACATATAATTCACTGCGCAAACACAACATTGATGCATACTAAGGCCTCCTACAACCCATGCTCTACACAAACTTCCTTTTACAAAGAATCTACTCCTGTTATCTCATTCTGAGTTTTTAACATTTTATCCTGTACATGTGGCCTGCTGCGTTGTTTGTGATTTTAGATATTACATTTGTATATTGTTTTCTTATTTATATGTTTGTATTTTACTGTATTGTTGATGATGTTTTGATTTTTGTTTTATTGTAATTCGTTGTTTGGGTTTGGCCTCACGTAAGCCGCCCCAAGTCCCCGTTGGGGAGATGGTGGCGGGGTATAAATAAATAATAATAATTATTATTATTATTATTATTCCTGCATAACAACCCAGTCACTCACTAGGAACCTACCTAATCATCATTCAATATCCAGAGATGAACAACCAGGTAGACTAGATTACCAGGGAAGGGGTTGGCGACAGCATATGTTTAGTACAGAACACAACCACACACGTCAGCTCAATACATAAATTACCTTCTGTTGAAAGGCCTTGTTTTGGTACTTTAAAAAAATGACGCAAAAGGGAAAGACAGGAAATAACATGCACAAACAGCTTGCTGTTGAGAGGTCGCAGAAGTACCAAATCTAACGTAGCTGAAATGGTAAAATGCAAAGGGGCATTGTGAGTCCTCTTTTCCTGACCACTTAGGATACAAACAGCTCAAGGAGAAATTATATCAAGAATGGATGATTCATCGTCTGACCCAATAAAGAGGTCCAGCTGTCTATCTCTTTCCATCTTTCTGAGAAAATAAAAACAAAAGGAACAGCTGATGACCACCTTCTCTGACGTTGTTTCCTCCATCTTGTCTTGCTGATTATTATTTCTCTCATACAGCAGCATTGCTAAGCAGTCTTCAGAACATTGTCTGCCTAATTGTGCCAAGTTTTTTAACTTTGTCTACAATGTAAAGGGTTTTTCAACACAATACGGGGTTGGTGGGGTCCTTGTGACAATCTAACTCTAGCCAATGTATCATGATAAACTGGATTTTGAATCTTTGTATTGAATCTTTGCAGTCTTTTACTCACTCATTTCTCCCAAAATGAAATTATTTTCATCTTTGTGAATGCAAGCAAACCAAATTTTCAGTATAGTCAAGGCTTCTTAAATTCTATGGATTCTTTGCATTAGTGCAAAGCTACTGCACCCAAGCAATACATGCGGGCTATGGAAAAATTGTTTGTCTCCCTTCCTTCTTCAATTCTGTGTGTGTGTGTGTGTCTGTTAAATTTATAGAGTGCTTGAGAATGAGAAATAGAAATTCAGGGGATTATTAATGTGACAGGTATGTGACACATCAGGAGTAAATAGATCACACTGTAATCTAGAGGACATGATGAATACACAATTGGTGGGCCAGAGCTGTATCGCTGCTGTTAATGCCTGTGAATCTATCACTCACATCTTTTTTGGGGGGGGGGGCAGTTAATTACACTGTCAGGGGAGGAACACAAACACAAAGGAGGAGGGGAAAATGTCCAACAAGAGCTAGGTAACCAATGGCCTTCAAAAGTGTTTTTCAAGTGCAGTCCTACTGTTTCCTGTATAAGCCTAATGCCATCGATGTCGAAGCTGTGCCTATCACTGTGCCATTTTTCCATCTTACTGAACATGCTGACAGTCATAAAGCAATGCCACCTGCAAATGTTTCCTTCACAATGAACTCCCTCTGCAAATATTCTCTGTTGGTATTGTGTGCCTTTAGGTTTACTGAGAAGAGGTTTGCCATTGCCTTCTTCTCAAGACTATGAAGCTTGCTATTTGCCCCAAGTCTTTATGTTAGTCTCAACAGTCAAGTAGGGATCTTGTCTTCCAAAGCCTTGGTCGAACATGAAAACCACTTCTCTACACTGATTCTGCTCAGATTCAATACGCCCACCTTTGTGCAGAACAAATTCCCTAGGCATCACCATATCTGACTAACCTCAGACCAGAGGACTCCTAATTACTCGATTACAAAGCCAATCAAGGTATACAAGACAAGTCTCTTTGGGTTACAGAAATAATTATTTCCACCATTGAATAATGCTTTTGGGCCATATTGGCAACGTGGGTTTATAATGCACCCCACAGAAGGCAGTACAGGGTCCAGCTAGTTATGGCAGGTGACCCGAGAGAAGGATACTCCATTCTTCCCAGTGCTTCAACACTACCATTGCAGATCATAGAATCAATTGAACTAGAAGAGACTAGGGCTTTGGTACGGGAAGTCAGGTTCTGCTATATAGAAAACAGGCAGCTGATTCTTGGCATTGTTCGTAGAGATTTTGGCATTTTAGACATTCTGGAAGTTTTGGAACTATGCATTGGCAGGCTGCAGGGAAACAGGGTCTGGCCTAACAGGTGTTCTTCTCCAAGGAGGGAGAAAAGGATATGGTAATATTTGTATGCATGAGGATGGATGAATGTTCATATGTGTGTGAATGCTGAGTAAAAATTTAATTGCCCTTTGTTTTTTTGTTAGACAATGTAAGTTGTTTGTAAATCCAATGCAGTTACACAGAATTTGTATGTGTGTATGTCCAATGTCATTCTTTGTGTAAAAATTCTGTAAACGTTTTGATACACACTGAAAATTGCAATAAAAAGAACCTTTGTTTAAAAATAATTCATGACAACATCACTAAAACTGTGATGGAATCTTGGTTTGTTCCGTTTTTAGAAGATTTGAACGTTGACGAAAATACCTATGAGTTAGATCTCTGCAGAAATACAGAGTAATCCCCATATAGGAAATAATCCAAAAGTAATGGATGTAGGTACAGGGGGGGGGGGGGACTGAGGTTACCCTTGTCTGGCCAACTGATTGCTTTGTTACAAATTTCAATCTTGTCTGTGTGTTTGCCCTCTTACCTTCAACAATGAAAAGGTTTTTGTATGAGAAACGTTTGAATAATCCAGATCAGATAAAACCTCCCAGCAGGTTGGTAAATAGATAAATCACTCTTGTCCCTTAAGCATAATATTCCAGGTCTTTCCCTATGGCTCACAAAAGGCTGTAAAAATGAACCAGCAGTTTTACAAATGATTAGCTGGGACACCATAAATGGATGATCTCACTTTATTACAGTGATTTGGTGCTGCATTTCCTTGCCGTTTAATCAGAATGTCACATGTCTGATACCCGGTTAGAAAAATTGCATTTCCTGCTCGCATTAGCTGCCAAAGTGATACATGATGGTGCACTTGGAATTGTTCTCCCTTGTGAGCTACTCATGATAACTTACCTTTATTGGTAGTGATGTCTTTTCCTTCCAATTGGGGGATGTCCTGCTGATAGAATGAATAGGCTCTTTATAATTTGGGGCCAAGACACCTATGCATTTGTGACTGGAGAGATAATGAGTGCATCTTATGCACTGTGCATCCTAGTTTGTGTGAGAGATGGCCATGTCTCAATCAATGCTTTTGGACAATTCTGTGTACGAAGTGTTCGGACCCTTGTGACTCACCTCAGGAGGCTTCCTTAGTTTTCTGTGCTTAAAAATTATGAGGAATAAAATCAGGACTGTTCTTTTGATGATACCTCACATAGCTTTTGATAGTTTTCTTATAGTAAGATTAATTAATACATTTTAAAAATTGCACAAATCAAGGGTAAATTTGTTTGATCAAAATGTATTAATAAAGTAATGTTACGCTTCCTTCCAAATCTATTTGTTGCTATTTAGAGATTAAGAAAATGTGTTCATTATTTCTGTAAATATTTCTGACTTGCCAAAAACTTGGGTTGAGTATTCCATATCCAAAATGCTTGAAACCAGAAGAGTTTTGGATTTCTTTTTTTTCCTGATTTTGGAATTATGTATTTACATATACATGTGTAATGAAACATCCTGGAAATATGATCCAAATCTAAACACAAATTATTTATATGTCCTTGACACTTTAAGTACATGAACTGAAAGTAATTTCATATTTGAAATAATGTAGTAGTGCATGAAGCAAAGTTTGTCTACACTGAACCATCAGAAATGTTGTAGCTCAACAGCAGTCACAGCAGCCAGGGGCTAATGGGTTCACTGATGACTTAGAGCTAGAAGGGATGGTGGGCTTTCCTGGGATTCACGATGATTCATAGTGCTTTGAATGCGATTTCCCTGCTTCTTGGCAGGGGGTTGGACTGGATGGCCCATGAGGTCTCTTCCAACTCTATGATTCTATGATTCTACAGGCCAAGGGAATGATACAGGCCAAGCAAATGAAACCACTTCAGATAGTAATGCAGGCCCAGATAATATAATTGCCTCTGAGCCTCAAGGTCAGTCACACAAGTTGGAATCATCCTTCCTACATAAGGGGGAACTCTCAAGGTCAAGGTCAGTCACAGAAGTTGGAATCATCCTTCCTACATAAGGGGGAACTCTCAGGGGAAACCACCTGGTGATACAGACCTAAGCAAGTAAGCATACTTGCAAATTAGGACAGATAGCCAGCTTCATAGATCAACACGGTTTTGAGGGAAACAGAAATTCCATGGCAAACGTAATCATTTCATGTCTGTTTATTAAGAGCTAACGTAAACTCTGACTTCAGGTCAGGCAACATAGCATTCAAGTTAGAAGCTAGGCCTGAGTTCTCTGCTTCATGTTTCAAGCCTTGGTCTTGGATTTAAATATCCTGGGAATTTTCCATGTTCTTATTTTGTATTTCTGTTTCATTTTGCTAAACATATCTTCTGCTTGTGGACTTAAGCTCCCTTTGTGTTTTGGGACTGTATTATCTTTGGATTTACAAGAGAGAATGGGTTTCCTGTTTGATTGTCATCTTTTGCTGACCCTTTTGGATTATACACCTTATTTCCTTATATCTGATCTTTCTATATAACTTTTATGTGTTTTACAATAAACTGCTTGCTTATACTCTTACGTGGTGCTGTGGTCATTGGTGGCTTCAGGCCTGGGGTACAACAAGTAAGAAATTTTGAAAGCAGCTGCAGTTTACCTTGCCTGTTATATGCTGGCACACACTGCTACAGTAGGATTGGTTCAAACAGAATCCTATTCTTTTCCAACTTTATTTATTTCATGTCAAAAGCATTGCATACATAAGTATAAAACTGCTAAAAATAGAAGACACACAAGTGGCTAAATAATTTTTGACCAAAACCGGGCAACAGCAATCACGTTGTCTGTAGCTTTAAACAATTCTTCCTCTGTACATGAGGCAGGCCATTGTGGACAAGCATGCAAGTGTGGAGTTTCCCAACTAAAATGTTGCATCATTGTTTACTGAATACATGCTGCTGTAAACTAACACCCAAAAAACCTGTGTTTCACTTTCATATCTTCAGTATCCCCCCCCCCCCCAATGCTGATGCTGTTTAGAAAAAAAAAATCCAGATAAGAAGGAAATGGGAGGCAGGTGTAAAAACACTTAGTGAAAAAGAACTCCTTTGTCAGAGGCTTTGTTAACTGTGGTTTGCCTTATATTGTTTTCTGAAACAGATGAACGAGTAAATAAAAAATAAACAGTAATAACAGAAAGACACAAGAGAGTCATAAAAATTCTTAACACCCCGTAAAACAATTTTAAAGCCAGATTATAAAAAAAGATATTTTGATCTCCTTTCTTAATTGAGGGGTGCTCTGGGAGGAAAAAACTATAAGAAGTTTTGTGGCTCCATAAAAACATAACAGATTTTGATTGTCATAAATCTTCATGGACTACAGGTTTCATGGATGCCACTTTAATCATATGTCTGTAGTTTTCAAAGGTGCTACCAGCTTCCTTGCTGGTTTTGCTGCAGCTAAGTAACACACCCAAATAGTAAAAAACACAAAAACAAAACCTTAAGCATTTACCGGACTTGTTTATAAACCAGCCTAAAGTTTTCATTGAGCTCTATTTGGATCGGAGGGGAATCAATACAGTTTAATTGTTCAAATTGCTTTAAACTTTTATATAGGAACATTAATTTATGGAAATGCTTTCAGATCATTTATGGCATGAGATCGGAATGACATACACTTCCTTGCATGATTTAACCCTGCTGGTCTGTTCGGGTCAAAAATGACCCGTTTTGGAAATTAGATATTATTTTATTCATCCTTTTTTGATTTTGAAACTTGTGGTTCCCTCTATTTTCCTAATGTATGGGGTTCATACTAAGGGTACTTAATTTTTTTTCCGGTGCTTTACTTTTTGAGATACTGTGTTTTATACACTTGTTATGTTCGGGTCAAAAATGACCCGTTAGCCTTTTATACTAATCTAATACCATATTTTGAGTAAAACAAAGGATTTTTAGTTTATTTTGAGACTACTTATTGCATCTACTATTGTTTATCAAGTTATCTACTTGCTTTAGGTGCACAGATGGACATAAATGGATGGATACATTTATGCAAATGATTTCAGAACAAACCATATGCATTTTCTTTCAGTACCAATTTTTTTCTTATCCTGGCTGCATTACCTGGTGTGACTCCTCCCTGCCCTCAGAATAGTACCTTTGTTATGCAAAACAGTAACACAGTACTAGCCTCTCCCATTTCCTCAGTCAGAAATTGCTAAGCTGTAGAAGATAGGAGCTGTTTGCTGAAGCAGCTGAGAGAGTTTACCTCAAAGCCTTGAATTCATTGTACCTGTGGTATGTTGTACTGATGTATTTTTGCATAAATGATAAGTTTATTTCCCTTGTGAACAGGGAATGTGAATTTTTTCTGTTGTATGTTCTCATAGCCTGCCTGGCTGCATTACCAGGTGTGACTCATCCCTGCCCTCAGAATAGTACCTTTGTTATGCAAAACAGTAACAGGGGAGAAGCCACATACATGCACGGAATGTGGAAAGAGATTCAGTCAGAGTGACAAACTGCATATCCATCAAAGGACCCACACAGGGGAAGCCACATACATGCACGGAATGTGGAAAGAGATTCAGTCAGAGTGACAAACTGCGTATCCATCAAAGGACCCACACAGGGGAGAAGCCACATACATGCACGGAATGTGGAAAGAGATTCAGTCAGAGTGACAAACTGCGTATCCATCAAAGGACCCACACAGGGGAGAAGCCACATACATGCACGGAATGTGGAAAGAGATTCAGTCAGAGTGACAAACTGCGTATCCATCAAAGGACCCACACAGGGGAGAAGCCACATACATGCACGGAATGTGGAAAGAGATTCAGTCAGAGTGACAAACTGCGTATCCATCAAAGGACCCACAGGGGAGAAGCCACATACATGCACGGAATGTGGAAAGAGATTCAGTCAGAGTGACAAACTGCGTATCCATCAAAGGACCCACAGGGGAGAAGCCACATACATGGGAATGTGGAAGAGATTCAGTCACAAACTACATCAAAGGACCCACACAGGGGAGAAGCCACATACATGCACGGAATGTGGAAAGAGATTCAGTCAGAGTGACAAACTGCGTATCCATCAAAGGACGCACACAGGGGAGAAAGCACATATCATATAAACTTGAGTATATACTTTAGTATAAGCTGACACCTATATAATATAAGGCACCTAATTTTACGTCAAAAATTGGGAAAACTTACTGACTTGAGTATAGGCTGAGGATGGGAAATGAGGCAGCTATGAGGTGGAAAGGAGGTTTCTGGAGAAGAAAGACAGATTGGGGTGGGAAGGGGGAAACTGGAGAAGGGGGAAAGATTTAGGTGGGAAAGGGGTGTGGAAAAAGTGCTTTTCTTTCTTTGCCTTTGAATAAATAGATTAGCAGAAACCTTTTTGGGGAAAAAACTGAATTTTTTTTATTTCTTTCTGATTATTTTTTACTATTTTTTTTCAAAATGCTTTTATACTGTTAAAATTTATTTTAGTTTTAAGTTAGTTGTACTAATAGTTACCTGAAGTTGTTGTTGATGTTGTTGTAAAAGATATAGCTGATTATTCACGCACAAGTTTGTTACTTTGGTGTAACATGCAAATTAGGCTGTTTTACATTAATCAACACAAAATTTAAAAAAATAAAGTTTTTTTATTCAATTTTTCTTTGATAATGAACAACTATGATCACACACAGTATAATAATGCAACAGGTATTCAAAAAGAACTTTTCAGTGGCTCAAAATAACATTTTAATAGGTTCGGGTCAAAAATGACCCGAACATAACAAGTGTATAGTAAAACCTGACAGACCAGCAGGGTTAAACTGGAAGGAAAACAATAATTACACTCAAAACTGATAAATAATTTGTTCTTAGCTGCCATGGTGACTCTGAATAAGAGCCTCCAAGTTACACCATCATGATTAGTCCCTAAGCAGATCTTGTAGACTCAGGGCTGCAGCTCACTTGAGGAGCCTCTCCATTTGGAATGTACTTTTCCTCTTTTCCTTCTGCCTTCTACCTTATTAAACATCATTGTCTTTTCTAGTGAGTCATGTTCTTTATGCTATGGAAAAAATAGAACTTACCATAGATATCAATAAAAACACATGGAATTAATGAGTTGTCTGCCCATTACTCACTTCAGTACAGCTAGCTCTCTTTGCACTCACTATGATTTCTTCTCCCACAAAGTTATCTGCCTTAAAACTAGCCGTAATTTCAGTGCTCCATTTCAGACAAACGGAACAGCTATTAATTAACGCACAAAGGCACCCTGTCAAACATACTGAAGGAAACATACTGTGTTGTTTTGAGTAAACAGAACAAAACACGAGTTTTTAACACACATCACTATCTATCAGTTCTAAAAATTACTATGCTTTCTGTTAACACTAGTTTTACGTTCTGAAAACCAAAGCTTCAGATCCAGAAAGAAAGTGTGAATATGCATGAGCCAATAGCATCTTTCAGATAAAAAGCACCAGCTGGACTCAGATGTAATGTCAAATCCTGATCTGGATCAATGTGAACATGCCATATGCTCAGGCTCCATCCTCTCTCTGTCCTCCCATGTTCTGACTCAATTAATTAATACTTTCACAAACACAAAACCCTCAGAACTTACCACCACAGCAGCAAACTATGTTTAGTGCCCTCCAAACCAAGATTGCAAGCCATGGATCAAAGACGGTTTCCAATATTGGTTTAGAACAGTGTTTCTCAACCTGGGGTCAGGACCCCTGGGGGAGTCGTCAGAGGAGTCACCAAAGACCATCAGAAAACACAGTATTTTTGGTGGGTCATGGGGGTTCTGTGTGAGAAGTTTGGCCCAATTCTATCACTGGTGGAGTTCAGAATGCTCTTTGAATGTAGATGACCTATAAATCCCAGCAACTACAACTCCCAAATGTCATGGTCTATTTTCCCCAAACTCCACCAGTGTTCACATTTGGGCATTTTTAATATTGTATTGTTTTGTTGATTTTTCTCTTTTACCATTGGATGGCTTTTGTTGAAATGGTTTTAATTCTATAGCCGCTGTGAGTCTCTTTTCAGAGAGAAAATGTGCCATATAAATTATTATGTTTACTCATTTATATTATTATTAACAACAAAAACAACAACAATAATAATAGACAGAGTTTTGGAACACAATACACCTGACCTCATAATTGTGTTAAAAAAACAAAGTATGGATCGTCAATGTTGCAATCCCAGGCGACAGCAGGATTGAAGAGAAACAACTGGAAAAGCTGACATGACACAAGGATTTAAAGACTGAACTACAAAGAATCTGGGACAAGTCAGTAAAGGGGGTCCCAGTGTTGATAAGCACCCTGGGTGCAGTGCCTAAAGACCTTGGCCTGCACTTAAACACAATTGGCGCTGACAAAATTACCATTTGTCAGCTGCAAAAGGTCACCCTACTAGGATCTGCACGCATTATACGCCAATACATAACACAGTCCTAGAAACTTGGGAAGTGTCCAACGTATGATCCAATACGTCAGCGGAGTGATCTTGTTTGTTGTGTACTAATTTTGTTGTGTTTCAAATAATAATAACAACAAGAAGAACAACAACAACAACAACTTTTCTAATGATTTGTAATTATAGCAATGAGGAGGAGGAGAATAAAAGGCTGATCCGCAGGCCAGTGGCTTTAATATTCAGCAGACTTATACATTATTGCTTTTTAATTAGTTTTAAGAAATAGAAAAATAGAAATTACTTAGAGAGACTGTGAAATAACAGCAATCTTTCTTGGAAGCTTGGGATTATAAATGTAACTACCAGTATTCACTTTTCAAAGTAATGTTCAAACTAGGGAAACATGTTCTTGCTAAACTTTCAATTGTTTTCCTTTCCACTTTTCTTTTTGTAATCTCTTCCTTGCTGTTGCTTCCGTTATCTCTTCCAAAGCTCAAAAATCCTTTAGCTCAGCTGACTCAATACCCTGAATGGATAGTTGTTAAATATTTTTGTAATCAATGATAGCAGGCCATGTAGTTGAGAACATTTATCTTGGAAAGTTTATAAAGTATGTGGTCCTTGGACCACCACTGCCCTCAACCTTGGATCAATCCTAGATATTTACTTCAGCTCATAACAAGGAGAACGTCACTCCAGGGATTCTCTCCAAGAGATTCCTCCCATAATTCTCAACCTGTGGGTCCCCCGGTGTTTTACCCTACAACTCCCAGAAATCCCAGCCAATTTATTGTGCGTTTTACTGAATTTTACTGTATGTTTTATTGTGTATTTTATTGCTATTGTGATCCGCCCCGAGCCTGCAGGAAAGAGCGGAATATAAAACCGAATAATAAACAAATAAATAAAATAAATAATGCCACTCCACCACTAGAGACTGCCACGGTCAGCTCATGAGAATCTTCTCTATGTCCCTGGTCCTAGAGAGGTTCGTTTGGAGTCCACAAGACAGAGATCCTTCTCCATTGTAGCCCCAATCTTGTGGAACCCCCTACCGCCAGACCAAAGAGCCACTCCCAATCTACATACATTTTTAGGGGCACTGAAGACATGGCTTTTCAGTAGAGCCTATGATTGTTAGTAACAAGCGGTGACTATGTAACCTGTTTATTTTAATTGTGTAAGTGGCCCAGAGCACCTTTGGTGGAGGGCGACTCATAAGAAATAAAGTTAGTTAGTTAGTTAAAAAACATCACTTAATTTAAGCTCAGGCCCTACCAAGAAGCCATGTGGTCATCCCTTTGACACCTGTGTTCAAACTTCTCACTGAGTTTCAAGGATATTTCGCCTGCATCTATGGCAGGCATCTTCAGAGGTTGTGGCAGTAAGAAGACACACCTTGAAACTGCTAGGCCTTTAAATGCTAATCAAGGTGGCCAATTGAAACATTCACACCTACCTCCAACAGACAAGAGTTATTTCTCCCACCCTGGACATTCCACGGATATATAAACCCAATTTTCCTAGTTTCCAACAGCAATCTCACAACCTCTGAAGATGCCTATCATAGATGCAGGTGAAACGTCAGGAGAGGATGCTTCTGGAACAGGCCATACAGCTCAAAAACTTACAACATCCCAGTGATTCCAGCCATGAAAGCCTTCAACAATACACGGGTGGGAAAGTTTCAGTGGAGACACCTTTTCCCCATAACTCTTTCAGGAGTGGATTTCCCTTCTGAGGGGGAGATTTCTCTCACTTTCTGTTGTCTCACCCCTGTTCTTATCTAGAAGTCATTTGCAAGTCAGATGTTTCTAACATGGGGACTGCTTGTGTATCTTCTAATGCTATCACTTCTCTGTAAAAAAACAATTTCTTACTATGTACTTCTAAAGCTTTGATCTTGGATGAGAGGTGTAGGCAAGACAGCAAGAAATGAGCTTCAATTTGCCAGGACAAAAAAACCACTAGTTTTGATAGAGGTTTCTTTTTCTTTTCCTTTAAAAAAAACCAAAGATGACTCCATTATTTGTACTACTCTTCTGAACCTTGAAATTAAAAAAAATCCCTTACTAATTTAGTCCTTTCTTATTTGATGAACATCTCTCTTTTCCCTCTTGCATCTCTAATGGAGCTTAAAATTAATATGACTTTTGCGTTCAAAGCATAGACGGCACACCCACGCCCTTGTGATGAGAGTGAAGTTCCACAAATGGACCCAAAAGTTAATCATTTTCTATCTGCACCTTGCTTTTCAAAGGAAAGGGGACCAAGGGCTTATTATCAATCATCTCTGCATGCAGCCCTCTCAGTGTGGAAAGTGGTATTTTCAAATTTACTTTTTATTATTTTCATTTTTAAAAGCAGGAGGAAGAGGCTGAAAAAGGGTTTGTACAAAAATATCTGGCTTATGCCAGGGGGATTTTTAGCAGTAATATTTTTACTGCATACCAGTTCTGCTCCACTCAAGCCATTTTCCTATATTTTTTCAGCACATGGATTTAATAAATATAGACACAACTTCTATCAGCTGTTAGTTGCTGAATAGCCATTGTCATTGGAGCTCAGGGAGTTTGACAAGTGGAGAGACAGCCTAAGAAAAGAATGTGTGGGCCATATTGCACCAGTATCGTTTTCCAGCGCTGATCCTTGCAGGGAGCTTTATGGGCAATAAATAGCTCTCCTTACAATAAGAGCAGTAAAAGCATCGCCATCTCGTACATCCCAACAAAACTGATTTCAAACCTTTCAAACTAGAACTCATCAATCTGACTTCTGTACTAACATCTCTCGCCAACAACATACTTAGCATTTTTTCTGGCTGAATTGATTATCAGGGGCACATTAAGGAAGTTCCTCTTCATATGCCACATATTTGACACATACTCTCATATCTAACTTGCACCATTTCAGTTAGCATGTGGGAGTATTGCAGACTACTTAGAGGGGTCCAGCAAAGACGTAGCAGCACATTGGGTAGATAAAGGTAGAGTTAAAGGTTTTCCCTGACATGAAGTCTAGTCGTGTCTGACTCTGGGGAGTGATGCTCAACTCCATCTCTAAGCCGAAGAGCCGATGTTGTCCATAGACATGAGGTCATGAGATCAGCATGTGTCAGACTCCAGCCTGGTCCCATAGCCAAGCCAGACCAAAGCCATGTTGTTTCCAGGATCCAGGCTAGGCCTGAGAGCACATCTTTGCAGAAGCCTCTGTGTCAACCGGCGGTCAAGGGCAAGTGCAGCCTTCCTTCTTCCCAGGCCGATAAGGAAGGCTGGTACGGCAAAGCCTTGTTTACCTCCCCAAAGTCCAGGTGCAACCGCTAATGAGCGGACATACTTTCCCTTCTCAGAAAGCAAGGGAGGGCCAGGCCCACAGAATAACCATGGGAAGAAGTTACGATGCAGTGAGCGTCTTCAAGGGAGAAAACCTATTTAAGCTGCTTCCCGTTGGCATTCGGTATCTCATGCAACGTTCAGCTTTCCTAGCCAAGTCCACGTACCCAAGTTTCAGCCGGGCCGTCGGGCCTTCAAGTCACCGTACTCAAGTGCTTGCCAAGCCTTGTTGCTAAGGACTTATCCAGGATTTAGCCCATTGGGGCGTCAGGACTATTCCTTCCTTTATTGAACTTATTTTTCTCCTTGGACTATTGCATTGCAATACTGGATGCTAAGCGCATCACTGGACTATATTTTTAAATTTTTACTTCTTTTCACTTATTCTAAATAAAGCATTTAATCACAGCTGGTCTAAAGTGGTTTACTGAGGGATCCTTCAGGTCTAAGGTGCAAGAGCATGACTGCATGGAGCACCCTTACCTAGGACCGGGCTATAGCGCAGCTAGTTAGTAGCCAGCTGCATTAAATCACTACTGACCGAGAGGTCATGAGTTCGAAGCAAGTCCAGGTCAGAGTGAGCTCCCAACAATTAATAGCCTAGCTTGCTGTTGACCTAAGCAGCCCAAAAGGCAGTTGCCTCTGTCAAGTAGGAAATTTAGGTACCGCTTTATGCGGGGAGGCTAATTGAACTAATTTACAACACCATAAAACCTTCCAGCAGCATGCGTAAGAATGAGGAAGTACTACATCAAGGACTCGGTGTCACAAGTGGACAGTGAAGCGGCAACGCCCCCTGTGGCCAGAATTAAGCATACCCTCATGAAGCCAGAAAGCTGGAATATTAAATTGCCTCAATGCCTATCTATACATCTATATATGTTGTATGTCAAATGGTATTGAATGTTTGCCATGTATATGTGCATGTGTGATCTGCCCTGAGTCCCCTGCGGGGTGAGAAGGGCAGAATATAAATACTATAAATAAATTTATTTATTTATTTATTTATTTATAAATTCGATTTGGTAGACCGCTCTCTCTGGAGCCCAGAGCGGTTTACAGCATAAAATCAATAAAACATCAATAAACAGATAAAAGACGTATACCCAAAAGCCCCCCTCCCCACAAATGATCCCGGCAAGCAATAATACGCAGAGGCAATACATGGCAGGACGGTATGTTGGCAGCTGGCAACTAAGGAGGCATCAGTTGGGACCAAATGCCTGCCTATATAGCCAAGTCTTCACAGACTTGCGGAAGGCCAACAAACCCCGTAGTGCTCGGAT
The DNA here is from genome assembly GCA_030556195.1 of Anolis apletophallus. Classification (NCBI taxonomy): domain Eukaryota; kingdom Metazoa; phylum Chordata; class Lepidosauria; order Squamata; family Anolidae; genus Anolis; species Anolis apletophallus. The sequence continues at coordinate 133,451,251 of JARBWK010000009.1, read as the reverse complement.
CTCCTCCGGCAGAGAATTCCAGAGGGTCGGAGCGGCCACTGTAAATGCTCTCTGCCGGGTGCTCGACAGCCTACAGATCTTAATACTAGGGACCTCTAGTAGATTAAGCCCCTCTGAGTGCAGTGATCTTCTGGGTTTGTATGGGGTAAGACGCTCCCTCAAGTACACTGGCCCCAAACCATATAAGGCCTTGAAAGTTAGAACTAACACCTTGAAGGAGACCCGGAATTCGATGGGAAGCCAGTGCAGTGCACGCAGGAGTGGGGTCACATGCGCAGATCTTGGGGCTCCCGACAGCAGGCGCGCTGCTGCGTTCTGCACCAGCTTAAGTTTCCGGATCGCCGACAAGGGTAGGCCAATGTACAGCGCATTACAGTAAAATAAATAAATAAATAAATAAAATACCTTCCCGCAGAAGCAGTACCTATTGATCTACTCACATTTACATGTTTTTGAACTGCTAAGTTCACAGAAGCTGGGCCTAACAGCAGGAGCTCACTCTGCTCTCAAGATTCAAACCACCAACCTTTCGGTCAGCAAGTTCAGCAGCTCAACGGGTTAGTCCACTGTGCCGCCAGATAGCCTGCACATTGGGTAGCGAGCAGGCAATTATATTTGCTCTTGATTTCTCAATGTAAACCATACTTGGTTATCAACATCTTTTATTTCTATTTTTATTACAGCCTCCCATTATTCCTCCCAATGTTGGGGCACAAGGCAATCAACAACATAGTGAAACATCTGAATAAAACCCATTATGTTATACACACTCATTTAAAACACCCACTTAAAAACTTAGTTTAAATCATCGCATTAATAAAGAAAATTAAAGTGTTCTGAGTCAAGCAACTTCATCTAGGGCTCTATCAAACTACATTGTTATTGTGCTATTACTCCACTTAAACTACCATGGCATCATTCTATCGAATTCTGGGATTTGTAGTTTGGTGAGACCCAAGAGCTTTCCAGCTGACAATTCTAAATGCCCCTGTGTACACTGCAAATCCCAGGATCACATAAAACGCTGCCATGTTGTTAGAGTGGAATAATAGTGCTGTGATAGTGAAATGTGATATGGCCCTTAAACTCGCTGAGTTATGTGTACTGCATACATATAGAGGTACAGTGGAAGGAGGGGTGACAATGTCCAATGATCTTGCTTTCCTTCCTAGCTCTCATTCTCTTCCATTAGAAATGCCCTGAGCTTGGATACTGGTGATAAATGGTGTCAAAAATATAGCAGTCTTTGCCACCAATCAATCATTCCAGGCAGCAGATTTTGAAATGAGGGCAACAGCACTCTGAATTCATGTGTCTTCAACCCCAGTTGTCCCAAACCATGCCAAACATGGCCTGTGCTGAACCCTTAAGACTAACTTGTTACCATAGATGGAATCGACAATGTTATCCTGTCACCTGTGCTAAAGCACAATAAAATGACAGTGTTTTCTAGTTTCTCTACTGGGAGTGCTTAAGTCCGTTCAGCAGTTCACCTACCTGGGAAGCATCATCTCTTCAGACACCAAGATTGATAGAGAGATTGATCACAGATTAGCAAAGGCATATAGTGCATTTGGAAGGCTTCATAAAAGAGTCTGGAGTAACAAACACCTGAGGCAAAGCACAAAAATTGACGTGTACAGAGCTATCATACTGTCTATTCTCCTTTATAGGTCTGAAACATGAGTCACCTATCGCCAACACCTACGACTCCTCGAACGCTTTCATCACCACTGTCTTCGCTCAATCCGAAATATACACTGGACTGACTATGTGACAAATGTTGCTGTCCTTGAGCAAGCAGGGATCACCAGCATTGAGGCCATGCTATTGAGAACTCAGCTGTCTCTAGGATGGAGGACCACCGCCTCCCAAAGATACTACTCTACGGTGAACTCGCCACGGATCAGCGCAAGAGAGGTGCCCCAAAAAAGAGATATGACTCCCTGAAACAGCATCTCAGGCTCGGCCAAATGGATCACCAACAATGGTCCACCCTGGCCTCACATCGGGAGGCATGGAGTCGCACTATCCACAATGCTGTGGCCTCTTTTGAGAAGACATGCCAAACGAGTCTCGAAGAGAAACGACAAAGCAGAAAGAACTGCAACTTGGAAACAACATCACCCAAGGAGACTTTAGCTGTGCTTTCTGCAACTGGACTTGCCTATCTTGGATTGGCCCTCGTAGTCATCAACGCGCTTGTAGAAAGCATGGGATGAGTCCTTCCTGAATCTTCGTTCGCGAAGAAAAGCCAGTGTAGTGGGAGTGAAGGGAGGGACCATCTCATTATTTGTTTCAGGTAGCAAACCATCTCAGGACAGGCATGACAAATGGTACACTCTGCATTTGCCCAAAAGAACTGTGATTAGTTTCGTTGCCTACAGTTGCCTGGTACTGACTAAAAGGAATTCACCCAGAGCTGGCTCAAATTGTCTGATCCATATTTATTTAATTGACAAGTACAGGTCCACTACAAAAAGTACCAAGCCCAAAATGTACAGGATCAATTTTATGAGGCATAAACATGACAATGTAGTTTCTGATCTGAAAGACTGAGATACAGCAAGTCAAAGGTGAGTTGAGCTAGGGGTAATGTCAGACACCCCAATAGCATTGTCGTGGCAGGTAACAGTAGAGGTTAATACGATTCAGACTCACAGTACTGTAAGCAGAAAGTAAGAATTAGGAAGACAGAAAGCTGCCTCATGTGATTGCCCATCAAGCCCACCACTGTCTTAGACTTATCTAAATGAAGACACCATCTGGAAAAGGTTTTTTTATTACCTTCTACTTGAACCTTCTGAACTAAAGATGAAAGAGACCAGAACTTGGATCTTCTGTACTTTACACCATACCACTGTGGATACAACCGGATCTCATGTGATTCTGAGAGCTGGACCAGACTTGGTTATTTCTTGGATGGAATACTACCAAGGAATATCAGAGTCCAAATTCAGTTGAATCTCAACTAGACCTACACCTACCAAGGTAAAGGTAAATGTTTCCCCTGACATTAAATCCAGTCGTGTCCAACTCTGGGGGTTGGTGCTCATCTCCATTTCTAAGCCAAAGGGCCTGTAGACACCTCCAAGGTCATGTGGCCAGCATGACTGTATGGAGCACTGTTACCTTCCCGCCAGAGCAGTAACTATTGATCTACTCACATTTGCATGTTTTTGAACTGCTTGGTTGGCAGGAGCTGGAGCTAACAACGGGAGCTCACCCTGTTCCCCAGATTTGAACCTATGACCTTTCAATCAACAAGTTCAGCAGCTCACTGGTTTAACTCACTGTTCACACCTACCAAATCAATTGCTAAACAGAAAGTCAACACTTTTGAGAAATCCTACTTTTCCAACATATCTATTGTAGTTTGCAATGGCAATTGGATTTAACAAAGAAATGTCCTTCTAGGGCTAACATTATACATGAAAGTCTATAAGGTTACTGCCAGTCGAAGTGGACAACTCAGACAGATAGAACAATGATCTGAATCACTAAAAGGCAGCTTGTTGTGTTCATAAGGCGAAGCCTATGCTCTACCACTCCACTAAAAATTCAAGCAAGCATGCAACTCCAGATGACGAACACAGCAGGGCAAATCACAAGCTGTAAGATAAGCCCTATGCTTATGACCTATGCATAACACTACTCTCATGTATAGAATTGAGATGACTTTGGACACAAGGTTACTGGGTGGAAAATTGCACAAATACACCAACTACTTACTTCTGCATTCAAGAAATGGGGCAGAATGCTATGTATGTGTGTCAAGGACAATTCTCTTGATAGGTCCCCATAGTAAAATGCCTGGAAGTAAGCAAGAGGAATGAGATGAATCAGCCTATGTACGGAGGAGTTTCAAAAGTTAATGAACACCATTTTAAAAAGTATGGTGGAAGGGTCAGAAGTGTTTAATCTTTCTTTAAAGGGAATGTGTAGTCTTTAGATTCTGGAAGGTGATACAATTCTAAAAGGTCATTATTAAACTTGTCCTATTTTAACTTTTCTGCTAAGAATGCCTTACAGTCAACTGATCTGACGAAGCCATTGTTTCAAGTAACACTATGTTAGTGTGCTAAAGCAAGCCGTAAAGAGAGGCAGATGCATTCTTCTGAGAAATACAACAAAATTTATATCAAAAAGGCAAGAGGCTAAAAGTTTGGAAGTCTCGCTTTGAAGAGCCTAATGCCTCCGGAGTATTATTTCGTTCCCCGCCAACTCCAGTTCTACCTCAGTTGCATTCTTCAGCTGCTGCAGCTGTCAATCACCATCTGCCAGCCACACTCTCAATTAAGCAGAAGAACAATGTTAATGAGACCACAGCATTCAGAATTTCAAGGGCATGAATGGAGCACATTTGTCAGCCAGGCAGAAGGCAAACGAGAGGCAAAACCCTTCCATTTTGGAAAAACTATAAAGCTGCAGCCTTGGGAACAAAGTTCTGTTCCTGAACCATGCAATCATAGAATCATGAAAGCACAAATTAATAGTTGTAAGGAATCTTGATAGGTCCTCATAGTAAACACTTGACATATAAATAAGCACTCTTGAAAGATGTCCATCCAATCTCTGTTTAAAGATCCCTAAAGAAGGAGAGTCCACCTTGTTGTTGTTATTCCAGTTTTCTCCCATGGGTGGGACTCAAAGCAACGTACAGTAAGCATCTCCCCCTACGAACCTTCAAGATGCTTAACATCATCCAGAGAGGCCCTGCTCTTGGTCCCGCCTGCTTTGCAGGCGCGATTGGTGAGGACGAGAGACAGGACCTTTTCAGTGGTGGCTCCTTGGCTTTGGAACAACCTTCCTTATGACATCAGATCAGCCCCCTCCCTCTTGACATTTCGCAAGAAGGTCAAGACCTGGCTATTTGACCGGGCATTTGCAGATGTAGTATGATTACCAAATTGAGACCTACAGAACGATGACAATGCAATTGGATACCGATTTAATAATGAGACGCTGATATTGTGTTTTTAACGTTAAGTGCTAATTTGTATATGATGGAATTGTGTTGATAATTGTTGATATGTTTGTCTTGGGCAGTTCTTGCCATTTGTACACAGCCTCGAGTCGCCTTCGGGCTGAGAGAGGCGGTCTAGAAGCTAAGTAAATAAATAAAAATAAATAAATACAGTACTTAGGAGCAACAGAATTTACATAACATACACATTCATACAAATTCAATAAAAACATTATAAACCAAATGAACAAACTGCCTCTACATAAACATAAATAACAAATTAATAACTTATGACATATACCATTAAAAAAAACCTCAGACCACTGGGGTTATCCATAAAAACAGCTGTACTAAAATCCTAGGAACGCCACCTTCATTAGGCTATGTAACAGCATTGCTAAGTCCAAATAACATTCAGAAATGTATATTACCAGTAATTATCTTGTGGTTGCCTATCATAAGTAATCAGGAAATACATGGTTCCACAAGAAGGTTTTAATTTGTGAATGAAATGCCAACAAGGAGGAGGCCAATCGCACCTCTCTAGGAAGTGAGCTGCAGATCCGCGGGGTCACCACCGAAAAAAGCCCCCTCTCTCATTCTCACCAATCACACTTGTGATGGTGGTGGAACTGAAAAAAGGATCTCTCCTGATGATCTCACAGCTCGTAGAAGGAGATGTGATCCTTCAAGTAGGTTCCCAAGAGTCTGCCTTGGGAGACTCTTGAATTGCCAAACAGTTTGTACAACAATAGATTCTTCCTAATGTTTAAGTGGAATCTCTTTCCATCTAATTTGAATGTATTGGCTTGTGTTCTAGTCATAAAAGGTCCTAGTGATGTAAATCAGATCAATGTCTGCTTAACATAATGTGGGTATCAAATGTTTTGAAATTGTTAAAATGGCAGAGAATTGTATGTTAGCATTAATAGTAACATGCACTTATGTTCAACGAGTCTTCATTCTGCTGCAAATTAGGAATGTGCAATAGGATCCATTTTCTGTTTTCCTATTGATCCCTTCCTCTTGGCCAGCCTTCACTTCTTATGCTGCAAGCAATGATAAACTAGGCTGAAAGCAGAACAAACACAAGGTGTCCACTGAAATGATCAATCTTGTCTCTTGTTCAAGCCCTTAACTACTAAGGAAGCCTTGTGTTTCCCCAATGGTAAGTTACCGCCTCCAATATAACTGCTCTGTGGTAACCAATTTCAGTCACAAGCTCTGGACGCATCGAAGTTTTCACATCCGTACAATTTTGCTGAGTGGAGTAGAGTGAAGCATTGGGGTAGCTTTTGAGGAAGTCATTTCTTGTAACCTAACCTCTCCCACAAGGACACTTAACTGAATAGAGGAAGAGAAATAAATTGGATATAATAAATCCGTCTTGTAAAAATCCAGGTGCCTGGTAGCCATCTTTAAAGTTGCAGGTGATCTCTAGAACTTGCAGTTAAGCTGAGGAGGACTTCTTGGCACTTCCTTTTCTTCTAAACAGGGCCGGAGCCAGGATTTTGATTCCCGGGGGGGGGGGGGGGCTGACACTAGGTGGAAGAGGGTCTATCCTAGCAAACCTTTTGTATTGTTATCCCAATAACCTCATGAATGTGGGATATAATGAACATGGTGATCAGATCATGATATGAATAAACATAACAGTTTAAATAAAGTACCAGTAAGGCCTTCTCGTGGACTACTCTGAGAATTGGGGGGGGGGCTGAAGCCCCCTAAGTTTCCCCCCCCCACCCCTGGCTACATGCCTGCTTCTAAAGCACCTTTTTAGGTCAGGTCCATAAGCAAATGTTCTGAATCAGCATGAAAAGATTTTCCAGCTGAGCCTTCATAGCCAGCTCCTCCCTTCACCTCCTTTCCGAAGGTCTTGGATACACCATGGGAATGGTGGTAAGAACATAAGAACATAAGAAGACCCATGCTGAATCGGGCCTCAGCCCATATCGTCCAGCATTCTGTGTCACACAGTGGCCCACTAGTTGTACACAGGGATCTCTAGCAGAAAGGAGGGCAAAACCCTCACCTGCTCCCGACCCCCCCCCACAACCAGTACCCGGGAAATCCTGCCTGCCTCCATCAAGACAGAGGTGGCACTTGGATGTCCATTTCAGTAACTACTGATTCCCTTGGTATCCATGAATCTGTCTAATCCTGCCTTGAAGCTGTCCAGGCTGACCGCTGTCACAACCTCCTCTGGAAGTGAGTTCCATAACCCAATGACCCTCTGGGTGAAGAAATATTTCCCTTTATTTGTCCTAACTTTCCTACCTTGGAGCTTTAGGGCAAGGCTGAAAAGACCAAGGCGTTGCAACCTGATTTCGTAAGGAGCTGCTCCATCCCTTGGATCATTCTTGTTGCCCTTTTCTGTACCTTTTCCAGTTCCGTTATATCCTTCTTGAGGTGCAGTGACCAGAATTGTACACAGTACTCCAAATGTGGCCTTACCATCGATTTGTAGAGAGGTAATACAACATTTGCTGACCTATTTTCGATTCCCTTCCTGATCATGCCTAGCATAGAATTTGCTTTTTCACTGCTGCTGCGACTGGGTTGACATCTTCATTGAGCTGTCCACCAAAACCCCGAGATCCCTTTCCTGGTTTGTCTCGGAAAGCTTTGACCCCATCAATTGGTAGGTGTAGTTGGGGTTCTTTGCCCCGATGTGCATGACTTTACACTTGTTTAGGTTAAAATGCATTTGCCACTTTGTTGCCCATTCACTCAATTTCGAGAGATCTTTCTGGAGCTCTTTACAATCAGTTTCATTTTTAACTACCCTGAACAATTTAGTGTCGTCTGCAAACTTTGCTACCTCAGAATTTACTCCTACATCCAGGTCATTAATGAATAAATTAAAAAGTAACGGACCCAAAACTGAACCTTGGGGTACGCCACTTCTCACCTCTTTCCACCCAGAGAAATGTCCGTTTATTACCACCCTTTGTTTCCTACAGTTTAGCCAGGTTCCAATCCAGGACAAGACCTGTCCTCTGATTCCATGGCTGAAGAGCTTATTTAGGAGCCTTTGGTGAGGGACTTTGTCAAAAGCCTTTTGAAAGTCAAGGTAAACAATATCGACTGGGTCCCCTTTATCTATGTGTTTATTTACACCCTCAAAGAATTCTAACAAGTTAGAAAGACATGATTTGCCTTTGCAGAAACCATGTTGATTTTCCTTCAGCAATGCCTGTTCTTCTATGTGCTTAGTAATTTTTTCTTTAATAATGGTTTCCATCACTTTGCCTGGAACTGAGGTTAGACTAACTGGCCTATAATTTCCTGGATCACCCCTGGATCCTTTCTTGAAGATCGGAGTTACATTTGCCTCCCTCCAGTCCTCGGGTACAGTGCCTGATCTTAGAGAAAGGTTATATATTTTGGCTAGAATTTCAGCAATTTCACACTTGAGTTCCTTAAGAACTCTGGGGTGGATGCCATCTGGCCCTGGTGATTTGTTGACATTTAGTTTAGTAAGGCATGTGAGAACATCTTCCTTGTTTATCTCTATCTGGTTTAATTCATTTAATTCCCTCCCTGAAAAAACTGACTCAGCTGCAGGCATATGTTGTCTGTCCTCCTGTGTGAAAACGGAGGCAAAGAAGTCGTTTAGCCGCTCGGCAATCTCCTTGTCTTCACTTATTGTCCCTTTCTTACAATTTTCGTCAAGTGGCCCAACTGCTTTTCTAGTTGGGTTTCTACTTCTGATGTACTTAAAGAAGTTTTTGCTATTTTTTTAAACATTCTTAGCTATATGTGGTAACTTTTGAATTAGGTCATTTACCCATGCAGCCTAATTTTGCTAGTGCCAAGAGGGTGATCTAGGCTCTGCAAGGACTCTAGGCCCCTCCTTGAGGTCAAGGTAAGGGGTTCCCTATAGCTTGCCAATCTGAGCCAGAACAAGGAACTACACTTGATCTCTCTCATATAGAGTGCGAAACAAAGCAACTTGTTGAAGCAATGATTGCAGGTGACTTCAGCCACAAACCAAGTTTGCTCCCAGATCCCTTCCCAGGGAACAACTCCTTTGAAAAGAGTCTTTTAATTGCTACCTGTTATATTATATGATGGGAGATAACTGGAGTAGTGTCAAAACATAAAGCATCACATAGGGGGAAGAGGTCCAAAGAAACGGGGGCATTTGGGGAGTCTAATCTCCAAAGGCCCGGTGGAAAACCCAGGTTTTCAGTTGTTTTTTAAAGGATTCCAGTGAGGGGGGATTCCTAATCTCTCCCGGGAGAGAATTCCAAAGTCGGGGGCCACAGAGGAGAAGGCATGAGGCACGCCACTATGGGCCAGCACACAGGTATTGAGTTATTTGTTCTGCTCCATAGTCGAACAAGATGGTGGATTCTTCTAGGTAGTGCCATTTTGCCAGGTTGTTTTTTGATTTCCCAACACCAATTCTGAGTCTGTCTAAGGACATCCAACTTAACCATTCTTGGTTTGCCCCTGGAGGCAGACCCTTGTGGGACACAGAAAGAGCCTCCGTGAAGACTGAGTAAATACAATCGGGCTTCCTCTGGGCAAAATTTCTTGTAAACAGCTAATCTTTTCAACCTAAAATCATTGCTTTACAACATTTTTAAACATTCCCTACCTTCAGAAATGGCGAAGCCCAACTATTACCACAGAGTTGTAACTCATGTTGGTGCTTTTTCGTCATTACTAACAGACTAAAATCTGAGCCTAGTAGACATCGTATTCTCCCCACTATATAAGGTGAAGACAAAACATAGCAGATGCCAGCATCATTTCACAGATTATATAGGACAAATCTGAGTTTTCCATCATGCGAACAATGCACAGGGTGATGCAGTTAACTCTGGTGCCTTGGCACACATATCTGCATTCTCCATGTTACTCGTCACTTTCATGCTGTAAACGCAAATTACACCTTTGGTAGAAAGCAAAACAATATGAGACACAGAAACCCTACAGAGCGCAAAATGAAACTAGCCTGTTTCAGCAACAATCTGGCCCAACTCCATTCGATCCTTCTTCCCAGAACGCTATTTGGAACCAGCAACACTTTCTACAGCTTGGTATGTAAAGATTTTAGAGAAACATCTTAATTGTGCCAGAAGAGCCTGAAACTCTATTAATCATATTATTCTCAAGCAGCTTATCCTTGCTATTACATCTTTAACTGGAGGTGTCTTATTGTTCTTTTCAATCAAATATTTAGTACTGCAGTAATTATGCTCTCAACGAACTGCTAAATTAAAGAACTAAATTAGCAACATGCCTTAAATGTCAAGGAAAAAAATCTAATATCTCTATTACTAGAGAGTGCAGGCGCAGAGATTCATCTCAAAGGCTGCTGCAGACGCAGAGGAACATTAGCTAAGAAACAAAAGTCAGTTGACAAATGAGGGAACAGGAGAAGAAAGCAGAACAAAACAAGTGATCCGAGGGAAAAATCCAGAGAAAACCCCAGGAAAAGTAGTGTTAGAAAAGGATAACGCCAATACAGAGTAAGACACACTTGCCTGTGCGCGCACACATGCACACACATTTAATTACTTACTTATTTCTGCATCTGATGGCATGAGAGTTAGGTACAAAATATAGCATCTGATACACAAATGGCAGTCTTTTCAGAAGTGACACCCAGCTGATTTCAAGCCTTTAAATCTTTAACCTTGAAAGAAATCTGGAGTAGCAGAAAACAAATTGGCTCCATCTTCAATATGACAATCCTTCATATAATTAAACATGGGTGCCATGTCACCTCTCAACCTTTACTTCTCCAAGCTGAACATACCAGCTCCTTAAGCTGCCCCTTTTAGGGATTCGTAGTTAACAGACCCTTGACCATTTGGTCCCTTCCTCCGGGTATATAAATATCCTCCATGAATTGCAGAGCCCACAACTAGACACAGTATTCCATATAAGCACTAGAGGTAACCCATATCGAGCAAAAAGTGGGTGCTAGGAATAATATACAAAAGCTGACTGGTATAACCTGGGGTATCACAACCAGACACAGTGAAGACATCTGCCCTTGCGCTTTGGTACTCTGCTGCTGAGTATGCATGCCCAATGTGGAATACATCTCAACATGTTAAAACAATGGATGAGGTTCTTACTGAGACATGCTGCATTATCACAGGATGTCTACGCCCCACATCATTGGAGAAATTATACTGTTTAGCCGATATTACACCACCTCACATCCGTTGGGAAGTAGCAGCCAATAATGAAAGGTCTAATGCATTGACATCTCTGGACCATCCTTTGTTCAGATATCAGCCAGAATGCCACCACCTTAAATCAAGAAACAGCTTCCTAAGATCGACAGAGATACTTGGGTGCTGGACGAGTGCCTGGCCACTGTGACTGTCTGGATGAGGATGAGTAAGCTGAGGATCAATCCCGATAAGACAGAGGACTTCCAGGTCGATCATAAGCCAGATCGGGGTATAGGGTGGCAACCTGTGCTCGAAGGGGTTGCACTCCCCCTGAAGTCACAGATCCGCAGCTTGGGTGTCCTAGACTCTTCGCTAATGCTTGAAGCCCAAGTGTTGGCGGTGGCTGGGAGGGCCTTCGTACAACTAAAACTCGAGCATCAGCTGCAACCGTACCTCGTGAAGTTGGATCTGGCCATGGTGGTCCATGCCTTAGTCACCTCCAGACTGGATTACTGCAATGCACTCTACGTGGGGCTGCCCTTGAAGACGGCTCGGAAGTTTCAATTGTCCAACGGGCGGCAGCCAGATTGCTAACTGGAGCGACTTACAGGGAGTGGTCAATCCCCCTGTTTAAGGTGCTCAATTGGCTGCCGTTCATCTCAATTGACCATCAATTGGCCCCAATTCAAGGTGCAGGTTCTTACCTTCAAAGCCCTGAATGGTTTGGACCCGCCTACCTGCGTGACCGCATTTCTGTTTACGAACCCACACGATCTCTTTGATCATCTGGAGAGGCCCTGCTCTTGCTCTCACCCCCTTCGCAGGCACGATTGGTGGGGAGAGGGCCTTCTCTATGGTGGCCCCCTGACTCTGGAACTCACCCCCTAAAGATATCAGACAAGCCCCCACTTTGGCAGTCTTTAGGAGGAGCTTGAAAACGTGGCTGTTCCAATGTGCCTTCCCTGAATAAAGGAAATAATTGTCCGATCTGACTAATTTCCCTGTATATGTCCTCTGAATGACTTTATCTACCCGTTGGATTGATCTCCCTACATCACTCTCTAAAACCCCCATGTCTAGACATACCCTACTCTGTACACGCCTATTGTTTTTTAAAAAAATAATCTATTACACTTGGCCCTGCCATAGTGGTTTTTATATCTCTTCTGTGTCATTGCTTTATGTTTAGTTATATTATTTATATTGTTTTTGCTTGCTTGTTTTGTTGATGCACTGTTGTATTTGTATTTGACGGGCTTGGCCTCATGTAATCATGTAAGAGATAGGGCTGGCCCCCTATCTCTCCCGGAACGACCTCACCACGGTGATCCAAGCCACGGTCATCTCAAGACTAGATTACTGCAACGCGCTCTACGTTGGCCTTCCTTTGTCGGCGATCCGGAAGCTCAAGCTGGTGCAGAACACTGCCGCCCGGCTCCTGTCTGGCTCTAGAGCAGGTTGCCATATAACACCTGTTTTGCAGGACCAGCACTGGCTGCCAATTGAGCACCGGATCGCCTTCAAAGTGTTGGTTCTCACCTTTAAGGCCTTGCACGGCCTGGGGCCAGCGTATCTGAGGGACCGTCTCACTGTATATTGCCCTCTGAGATCACTGCGGTCCGAGGATGCTAACTTCTTGTAGGTACCTTCGGCGAAGCTGGCACGGCTGACATCCACCCGCCGGAGGGCGTTTTCTGTTTTCTGTCATAGCTCCCACGCTGTGGAACGCCCTCCCGGCCGACACCCGGGCAATGAAGGACCTGCTCCCGTTCAGGCGGGCTTGTAAAACCTATTTGTTTAGGCAGGCCTTCGATGGGTAGGCCCGTGCGTCTTGGTTGTGCCATTACCTCAACTGTGTTGTTGTTTTTACTGTGTTGCTTGTTTTTAATTGTTCTTAACCTTCTGTATTTTATTGTGCCTTCGGCTCTTGTAAGCCGCCGCGAGCCTTCGGGAGTCGGCGGCATAGAAACCCGAATAAATAAATAAATAAATAATCCGCCCTGAGTCCCTTCGAGGAGATGGTGGTGGGGTATAAATAAAGTTTTATTATTATTATTACTACTACTACTACTACTACTACTACTCACAGGAACACCTCAGCAAGCGAGAATCCGTAAGTGGCAGGCTAAATCCCGGAATCTCAATCAGTGGCTTAGGCCGGACGAGGAACTCTCTCCTGGGCACACAGAAGACTGCATGATTTGGAAGGCGCTGAACAGGCTGCAGTCTAGAGCCACGGGATGCAGAGCCAATTTTAAAAAGTGGAGCTACAAAGTGGAGTCCATGACATACTAGTGCGGAGGATAGCAAACCACCGACCACCTACTACAATGCAGTCTGTGACCTGTCACATTCATAATGGAGGACTTTCTCACAGCGACCCCAAGGGAAGTCCAGGTGGCCAGATTCTGGTCAAAGGAAATGTAACATAATGCCAAGTTTGTTTTTTTTACTTTGTTTGTGTTTTAAATATTTTAACTAAACCCTCAACTTGCTTCTGACATGATAAATAAATAACCTGTATCAGAGGGAAGGAAATACAACCCTGTAAGCCAGTGGTTCTCAATCTGTGTGTCTCCAGATGTTTTGGCCTTCAACTCCCAGAAATCCTAACAGCTGGTAAACTGCCTGGGGTTTCTAGGAATTGTAGGTCAAAACACCTTGGGATCTACATATTGAGAACCATTGCTGTTAGCTGTATACTGTTCATTAGAGGTGGTCTTTGGTGTCATCCATGAATGCTTTTTTATTAAATAAATTACAATGGAAACTGAGAGGCAGTTGAGATAAAAATAATTTTAGAAAACCTAATTCTGTGGTAGTCTAGCCCTCCAAGGACCCCTGGGGAGGTCAATGTAGACTTGTAAACAGGAACAGTTGTCCAGCTCTGATCTCTTTCCTGCTCCCTAGGATTCCTTTTTCCCCATCTTCAGTTAAACCTTTTCTTTACTTAAATATTTTCTAAGATTCCTTCTGACTATTCAAACCCTTCCCCCATTTTAGAAAAACCCAGTAAATAGTTGGAAAAATAAGATGGGTATTAATGGGTCGAGAGATTTCACTTGCAACATGCCGTATCTCTAAGCTGAAGGAACACATCTCCGAGGCAAAGCACACAGCATACCATGTGGGCGTGATTACACTAATCTTGACAATTGCTTCTTCACCCATTTTCTGCCCACTGCTTCCATCTGCTCACAAATGCATCAACACATCAATGTTTGGGAAAGATTCAGACACCCACAAAGCCAATCCCACCTGTCAGAATCATGTTCTATGGTGCTCTCTTTTCAAAAGCGTTAAGGTTATCCTCAAATTAAGAGTGCTCAAGTTGAAGCTGTGAACAATTCAGTAATATTATTTTTAAAAACAGTCATTCAGATAGCTCCTAGAATAGGCATGGGACTACAAGCCCCCCTCTGGCTTGAGCATAACCTATGGACAGCCATCTCAACCTAGATTTAGTAGATTTTTTTCGTGTCAGGAGCGACATAAGAAACTGCAAGTCACTTCTGATGTGAGAGAATCGACAGTCTGCAAGGATGTTGCCCAGGGGATGCCCAGATGTTTGATGTTTTACTATCCTTGTGGGAGGCTTCTCTCATGTCCCTGCATGGGGAGCCGGAGCTGACAGAGGGACCTCGACCCACTTTTGAACCGCCGACCTGTCAGTCAGTAGTCTAGTTGAGCTGTTCATTTTCCAAATATTGTAAAGCTGTATTCATTACTAAAATATTGCTTTTTAAAAGAAAAATATGCAAAACATCTAAGTTACAGTCTTCGAATCATTGGTTCAACTTTTAACTGTCCTGATATTTTGGGCGTCAGCTCCCAAAATCCCTGATCATGGGGCATGCTCAAAATACCTGGAGGACTGAAGATGGAGTGCCGCTGTTCTATATCTTACTAAGAAACTAGATTTAACCACAGTCTTTAAAATGTTTTCTGTTACATGTGACAGAGATCCAGTTTTCCAAGTAGCAAATACAATGGGCTGTTGTAGATTTCGGGCTATACGGCCATGGGTTGGATGAGTGCTGGTTGCCTACCCTGGATGGCGAGCAACTTAGCCCGTCATCCCTTGTTAAGAGCTTGGGTGTCCAATTGGACCCTTTGCTATCCATGGAGACCCAGGTCTCCATGGTTAGCAAAACGTCATTTTTCCATCTACGACAGGCTAGGCGACTGGCACCCTACCTGCCCAGGGACGACCTGGCCACGGTGATCCAAGCAACGGTTATCTCGAGGCTGGACTACTGTAACGCCCTCTACGTTGGCCTTCCCTTGTCGACAATCCGGAAACTCAAGCTGGTGCAGAATGCCGCTGCTCGCTTGCTGGTGGGAGCACCAGTGAGGGAGCACATTACTCCCATCCTCCGGCAACTGCACTGGCTTCCCATCGAGTACCGAATTGCCTTCAAGGTGTTAGTTTTAACCTTTAAGGCCACTCACGGTCTAGGGCCTGTGTACCTAAGGGACCGCCTTACCCTGTATGTTCCCCCGAGATCGCTACGCTCAGAAGAGCAGAACCTGTTGGTTATTCCATCGATCCGCTCCTGCCATTTGTCCACTACGAGACAGCAAGCCTTTTCTGTCGCAGCTCCTGTGCTCTGGAACTCGCTTCCTGACCACACTCGGGCGATCTCTGAGCTCGCCCCTTTTCGAAGAGCGTGTAAGACCGCTCTTTTTAGGCTGGCGTTTAGCTAAATCTGAGTGTAACAGCATGCTTACGCCTGAGTTAAGAACCGTAATCTTCGTTGTTTACTACTGTTATGCATTGCATTTTATGGCATGCTTTTATTGTACGTTTTTATTGTATGTTTTTATTGTATGCTGTGATCCGCCCCGAGCCTGCAGGGAGGAGCGGAATATAAAATTGAATAAATAAATAAATAAATGCTGTAGAAGCCTTCTCTCCTGACGTTTCGCCTGCATCTATGGCAAGCATCTTTAGAGGTTGTGAGGTGAGGGAAGATGTGAGGATACTTGCCATAGATGCAGGTGAAACGTCAGACAAGAATGCTTCTAGAACAAGGCCATATAGCCCGAAAAACCTACAACAACCCAGTGATTCCAGCCATGAAAGCCTTCGACAATACATTGAGCAAATACATGGTCCCATAAAAGTTAGAGGAAGCACAATTCAAGCAGTCTTATTGTGACTGTTATTTGTACAAGTACTGTATGCTGTTATTCCAAGAATAACCAAAGCAAAAGATAAATCCAATCTAAAATTGTCCGGGAATACATACATACATACATACATACATTTCTAGGTAATTCTATTCCACTTTAGAAGGACCAATGCTGTCAGAATGGCAGATGTTCCAAAAATATCAGACTAACTTGAGCTCAAGTTAGTCTGAAGTAGCTCAGCTTAAAAATTAATTGGATGAGGTATACAGGAGGCAACTCCCACAATCTAACTTCCAGAGCTTTTATTATTAAACCCACTTCTTCTTTTGAGGGCTATTGACCAGATGTTCACATAAGGAGTATGAACAATGACACCAATATGTGGTAAGACGCATTGAGACATGTGGTTGATATATCTTTTGTCATCCTGGTTCCTCTATGCAATGATATTTAGAAAGAAACTAGCTGGAAGCATAATTCAGCAGCTCCATATGAAACACAGTGGGAAAGAGCCAAGATCAATTCACTGCTGGAAATCTCAGCGTGGAGCTATCCAGCAGCTACAACTAGAGCATGATGATGGGCAGAGACAGGTGTTTTAAAGCAGCAGCACTTTTGCAAACAAGAAGGTGGTCCCAACGTTAAGTACAGGCTGGCTGAAATCTGCTGATACAGCAAGGGAAGATGCTGAGGGCATTAAAATGCTGAGGAACATGGTGATCTTTAAACAAAACCCCTACAAATTCAAAGCAATGTTTCAAAACGGCACACAAAAGACTTCAAGTTCAGAATGCCAATGCTTACAGTGCTGTCAAGGACACAGAAACTCTGGCAAACCCGCAGGCAAATTTTCAGCTGCTGTTTTGTGCCTATTATACAACATTTGTGGAACACAAATCATTTCGCACGAGGCAACAGAGAGCATGTATTCAAGCACCTCATTAGGACATGGCATTCAAGTCTTATTTGATTCCTCTGTCTAGGCACAAAAAGGTGCCTAGATGGACCCCAGGTGGGTATGATGTGTAGCCCAGAAAGTAGTCCTACTCAATGCAATAAGATCCATTCCCAGCCAGGCCGCAGTTATAAGAAACCACAGATGCTATGCTAGATCCTCCAATACAATTCTATGGTAACTCCTGGGGGAAGGATTGATCAAAACGTAAAATGTTCCAAAATGTGGGCTTTTAGATAGATGTGTATATCTCTCTGTGGTGCTTACCTGCAAGACATCCTGGATCTTGACCCACACATCCGCCATGTCATACAATTTGATATCACCATCACACTGACTGGAAGGAGAAGCTACGGTCTGCTGAAGGTGCCCCAGGACAACAGCATGAGCAGCAGCAACAGCATTGAATTTGTCAAAAAGCAGCTCTAGAAGTTCCAGAAGTAACCTAAAATAATTTGGGGAGACAATAAAGGTTTCATCACTTTTTAATGCATTCTGGGAGGTACAAACAACATTGCAGGAACATGGTCATTATCCCCTTTAAATCAGAAGGGGAGGGGAGGGGTTAAGCAGAGAGAGAAAAGCAGTCGTATGAGTCTCTTGTAGTTTGCTATGCGATGGTCCAATTCATGCAGTCCATAATTGTGAAGTATATATAAAAAAGGACTACACCTTCCAAAAAGCTCCCTTTTCAGCAGCTAGTCAGCTAGTCCACTTGATTTGAATATTGTAGGAAGGGCAACATGTAAGGAGGCACTCTAGCCTCCCTTAGAAAGGATTTTAGAGCCTTGTGGGCCGTCACGGAGGAAGCCTCGTCTTAAGTTCCCACTAAACATGTCTCTGAAGGTACCATGACCAACAGAAGAACATCTCCTGAAATACTTAAAGTCCAAACACATGTGTGTGTGTGAGGGGGAGGGGGAGGGAGGGGGGAGGGAAGGAGGGAGATAATCTAGTCCTTCAGAGAGGCTGGACACCAATCACAGAAATCAGTGCTATTCAATGTGGTGATCCATGAACCGCTGCCATCCTATGAGAAATCTTCCATGAATAATTCCAAGAATAAAAAAAAACCTCCACAGATAAAACCATTTGTGACCCCATTTGGCATTGTGACCAATGGGTTGGGAACCACTGTTTTAAACCCTATACAAAATCTACATTAATACTTTAGGCACTACCATAGAATCAAAGAGTTGGAACAGACCCAAGGGCCAATCAGTTCAGCCCTCTACCAGTTTGGAAGATTTTTTTTTTCATTTTAATCAAAAGTAGAAGATACCATACAAAAATTTAGAAGACTTAAAATCAAAGAATATTAATCAGATGTCATTTGAGTTCACACAAGAGGAAACAAGACGTCATGCAATCTTCTTCTATGAACAGTTTTTCAGGTTCTGTGCTAGCTAATTTTCTTCCATTTTTGCTTGAAATAATAATTGCAACTGATGCTTGGCATGGCATTTCATGTACTAAAGACTTGGAAAATTTCCTGTTTTGGAACAACAAATTCCAAATTTGCAAGAAACGTGCATGTCTTTAATCTAACAGATTTTAATATTAAGGACTATCAACAAATTAGTTAAATGTTTTAATAAGAATCATGAACTCTTCAGTAATGAATCACCATCATACTTAGATTTAGTCATATTAAATCTACATAATGACAACACAATATCAGCTCAAAACGTTTTCATTTATTTAATTAATTTTCTGGAAAATAATTTCTGTTCTTAATTTCCATAGTCTTCTGTGAACTAAAGGTTGGTTGTTGTTGTTGTTTTTGTTGTTGTTGTTGTGTGCCTCCAAGTCATTTTCAAATTAGGGAGGCCCTAAGACAAGCCCATCATAGGGTTTTCTTGGCAAGCTCTGTTCAGAGATTTCCCAGTGTCAACCTAAACTTAACTCTATTTTTTTTAATCGTCACTTAATTTGTATATGGTGGGGATGTGGTGGATGCTATTTATCTGGATTTCAGCAAATGCTTTGATAAGTTCTTCAATAATGTTTTCATTAGCAAACTGGCTGAATGTGGAATAGACGGGAACATTGTCAGATGGATCCACAGCTGGTTGAAAAACTGTGTTCATGGCTGTATTTCAAACTGAAACGAGATCCCAGATGAAGTGCATCCACGTTCCATCCTAGGCCTATTGTCCTTCAAAAAATGTTTCAATGACTTAGAGCCCTTGCACACAGCCATATAATCCAGAATATCAAGACAGAAAATCCCTCAATATCTGCTTCGAACTGGGTTATCTGAGTCCACACTGCCATATCTTCCAATTCAAAGCAGAAAATGTGAGGTTTTATTCAGCTGTGTAGAAGGGGCCTTAGAAGTAACCCTTATCGAAAGTGTGGAAGTAACCCTTATCGAAACAAAAGGAGCGATCAACCAATTTTAAACTTGGAATGGAATACAAAATGACATTGATAAACTAGAAAACGGTACAGAAATTAATAAAATGAAATTCAATACAGACAAATACAGACAAATACAAAATTCTACATTTAGGACATAAACACCAAATGGCTATGTATGTGAAGAACCTTAGGGATTATTGTTAATCATAAGTATAACATGAGCCCTCAATGTGATGCTGAAGTTTTTTTAAAAAAGACTAATGCTATTTTAGTCTGCATTAACAGAAGAATAGCTTCCAAATCATGGTAAATAACAATTTATTGTTGTTTATTTGTTCACCAGCCCACACCAGAGCTCCCTGTCGGCCATCACCTCCCCTAGCTCCTTCAGGGTCAAGCCAGTCACTTCGAGGATACCATCCATAATAATAATAATACTATGTAACAAAATTGGAATTTTCTGTTCCTGGTTTGAAAGTATTATTTCCTGTTTAATTGTGCGGTACTTATTTTGAAAGTAGTTGTTATATTCCAGAAACCTCGGTTTTGTGGCTGCCATTTTGAACCTTTCATATGCCATTTTTAATCTTTTGTGCTGACCACATAAAACAAAGTTTTTGCAGTTTAATACACTTTTTCCATGCTTTATATGATAGAACCCGGGAATAAAAATCATGTCACACTGTAATCCCACTACATACTATGCTGGTTGGGCCTTGTCTGGAGTACTATTCTGTTCTGGACACCTTACTTAATAATATAGACAAGTCCAAGCAAATTCAAGCCAGGGTAATAAGGCTAATAAGACGTATGGAGAACAAAGAATATGAGGAAAGGTTGAAGGAGCTGAGCATGTTCAGCTTGGTGAAAGATGGCATGATCACAGTCTTTAACCACTTCAAAGGTTGTCACAAAGGGAAGGGTGTTGGCATGTTCTCTGCTGAAGAGATAGTAGAACCAGGTCTAATGATTTGAAGTTACAGGACAGAAGATTTCACTATAACATTAGTAGGAACTTCTTGACAGTAATAGGAGTTTGAGAATTGAATTTAATTGCTTATAGAGGTGGTTGAATCTCCTTCTCTAGAGGTCTTCAAAAGAGGTTGGACAGCTACCTGATGGGAATGCTTTAGCTGGAGATCCCATATTGAGCAATGAGTAGGACTGGTGCGTAATGCCTCTCCCAACTCTACAATTCAATTACTGTGGGTTTCCAGAGCTCAGAAGGGATTTGAAACCATGACTCTCAAGTTCTAGTTCAATGCTCAAGCCACTATACTATACTGGCTCTCTAAAATTGTATACAAATTCCAATAATTCTCCTGGTCTCACACAATTTCCAAGCATATATCACTTTTGTTCAAATGCCACAGAGCAAATGTTATATATGTGAAAAACATGGGTTAAAACTGAACATTATTGTTCATAGTTATCCAAACAATGATTTTGCAAGGTATTATTTTAGATCCTTTTCCCAAGGAGCATTTGAGATACAGTGCTGGAGAAAAATTCAGTAGATACCATGGAACGCCATAAAGACAAATAAATGGGTCTGAAAACCAAACATGCATCAATTCTCCTTAGAAGCTAAGGTGACTTCACTGAAGCTATCATACTTTGGACACCTTATGAAAGTGCATGACTTATTGGAAAAGATTATAATTCTTTATAATCCTTTCCTTTACCAAAGCAGAAAAAGAGAAATACTGCATTACACTCTGAATTTGCAAGACTGGAAAATGGATGTTGATGGCTGGGTCTTTCATTTACAGGCTCACCATAAATCAAATTGACAGCAAATAACAACAACAAAGGAACATTTCATTCCTTCTATGAGAATGTCCACAGAGGTTTTCCCTTATCATTCGTTTTAAATATGGTTGTATGTTTTGTTATTTCATGTGTGAAGTTTCACCTCTATTTTTGAAACCCTGCACACAAGTTTATAGTCTGAAGAACAGTAAAATAAACTGAAATCAATACTGAGCTTTTCCTTTTTCTTGTGTTTTTCCACTGCTTTATTGGAAAAAGGAGTCCACATTTTCTTTTCTCCAGCTCTATGCACACCTGATACAGTAACTCTTGTGAACTGGATTTATTAAGAGTGCCAATATTTGATAGTATATAAAGGTATTTCATCAGAACTGCAGAAACCTCCTTTGTATTCTGCAACCGATATTTGGAGAAAAGGCTTAGATCCAGATGCACAAGAGCAGAAACCTGAAATCTCAAGGCTCATCAGCTCATACCAATTATCAAGATTTTACTATTATAGATCAGGTGTGTATTGCTATATTCCCATCAAAATGTCTTCCTAATTAGGTGTCCCTATGCCTTTTAAACAACCCAATTATTGTAATTAATGTACCATGTAGAAACCTATAACTATTTTGTGGTCAGGCAGCCACTTGCCTCATTGGAAATTTAACATCTATATATATAAAAAGAGAGCGTCCGTTTTTGACGCTCATAGACAAAGAAACTATAAGACCCAGAACCACGATACTTGACAACAGTCACAAACATACTTGCAGGAACATTCGTGGGCAAAACCGGACCTAGATCCTCACAACACCCCCAAACACGACCCCCTCAAAACCGCAAGCCCCTCCCACCGCCCTCTCCGCTGCCAGCGACCGTTTCGAACGTTCGCACATGCCAGCCAAGGTGCCTCAGCCCAAACAACAATACCTCCGCAGGGAGCCACGCGCCACGCTCAAAACCTACGATCCCCTCATCCCCTTCCCACCATCCTAAACAACACACACACACCACTCTCAACCCTACCCACGACCCCAAAACAAACTGGCCACAACAAACACTCCCCCCCTCCCCATGCACATGGCGGCAGAACAGCCGATGCACTGCACAGAGACGCCCGCCGCAAACAAAGACTCCTCGCAACAAACGCCCCCAACCTTCCCACCAGCATGAAACAACATGTACACAACAATCCCTCCCCCCTTCCCACGGCCTCGACACAACAGAAAACCCACACACACTCTCCCCTCCCACGCACATGGCGCCCGAACAGCCGATCCGCGCCACACACACACCCCGCCGCAAAAGCCTTCCCGGAACAAACGCCCCAACCTTCCCAGCAGCATCTATCCACATGTGCACCACACTCCCTCACCCCTTCCCACGGCCCCCACACAACAACATACCAACGCACACTCCCCTCCCCAAGCACATGGCGCCCGAACAGCCGATCCGCGCCACACACACGCCCGCCAAAAAACCTTCCCGAACAAAGCCCCCAAACCCCAGCCCCTCACCAACAACCCTCCTCACCACTACCTCCTCCTTAGACCGCAGCCTCATCGCCCTCCTTCGCCTGTCCCATGCCCGGCCGAAGGGGCACCTTCGCCAGGAGGACGAGTGCGGCGGGGCTGGGAACGTTGGAAAGTGACCCAGCCCCTCGCCCTCAGTGCGGAGGCGAGGGCGCGGACTGGCTCCGGTAGTGGATGGGAGCCGGCAAGAAAGGCCGTGCACACGGCAGAGGAGGCGCCGAGGCCAACGTCCACAAGATCCGGCTTGAAGAAGGGCTGGGAGACGGTGCAGGAGGCGGGCCTGCCCATGGGACTACGCTTCCCAGAAGGCCCGGCGCCAATCACTGAGAAGAAAGGTGACCGTGCAGGGCCTTCTGGGAAGCGTAGTCCCATGGGCAGGCCCGCCTCCTGCACAGTCTCCCAGCCGTTCTAGCAGCCGGATCTTGCGGGCGATGGCCTCGGCGCCTCCTCCGCCGTGTGCACGGCCTTTCTCGCCGGCTCCCATCCACTACCGGAGCCGGCCCGCGCCCTCGCCTCCTCCGCACTGAGGGCGAGGGGCTGGGTCGCTTCCCAAACGTTCCCAGCCCCGCCGCACCCGTCCTCCTGGCGAAGGTGCCCACACACACATATACGCACACATACACACTTATACACACATACACATATATACACACATAAATACACACATACACAAACATAATACACATAATCACATACATATGTATAAACACATACACATACATATACACACACATATACATACACACACACATATATTTATACACAAATACAAACACACACACAACACATAATCACACACACAACACATAATCACATCATTTGTAACCCTTACATACCCAGACTTACTCACATCTCCTAAATAGGGCACAGCAACGCGTGCCGGGTTCAGCTAGTTACTTATAAAACAGAACATTTCCACTGTCTAATGCTGTTTACTTTCTTAAGCAGGCAGATGGAAACTTACAAAAACAGTTTTGACATCAATAGAATGGCAGTGGAGTGCCAGATAATAACTTCGCTAAAAATGATTATGGTTAATTATGCGTTTGGCAAAGATGGGAATAAAGATGCATCCCATCCGGCAGAAATCAGCAGAGACACTTCAGTGTGGTGATAGCAAGGCCTTCATAGACGATGCAAGTGTTTTTGATGATTGTTTTAATAACATATGCCAGGTGGAGCACTTGCAATTGTGACTTTGATTCTTAGGGAACTGCTAAAATATCCAGTGGCCCCACTAAACAAGTTTTCAGAATCCAAGGGCATATGGACATTTATCACAATCACAAGATGAGGTGTGACATTAACATTCCAAAAAGCAAACCTAGATTTTGCCATTTTACAAAAGGAACATCATTTTACTACATCACTGTACATAACAAGACTTGAGCATCCATGGATTTTGATATCCATGGATTGTCCTGAAACCAAACTGCAGTAGATACCAGGGACCCATGGTATATTGAGAGTCCTTACAACTCAGTTTGCAATGGGTCCTTGGAGTTTTGCACCACCACTATTGCAGTTTTGCACCACAATGTAGAAGTATTGCCAATATAGCAGTTCTATCACAGTCTCCATCCTCTTTCCCACTTTTGGTGTTCTTGTCTGTCTTGTTTGGCCAGGTCAAATCCACAGTTCAAATCCACAAATCAATTAACTCAGTTTATTTCCAGTCTTCAGCAGTTCAACCTGCTTAAGCGTTTTGTTTCCTTTTTAAATCTGTAAATATGTTTAAATTGATCAGCTAGTGTGTGACTAGTGTGTATACTAAAGAGAAATGTTATATGCCTATTGAAATTTCTGCTATTAAGGTCTGATTTTGTATTACTGTTGAGAAAGCAGACTTGAGAGTGTCAAGATTAGTAAGTGAAACAAGCTGCCCAACAACCAGGGCCTGAGTACAGAATATAAACAAGGCAGCTCATTTTGGTTCAATTCAGATTCTAGCATCGTGCGGCATGTGGCATGTATATTTTAAGGTGAAAGAGATGGGAGCTTGGCAGTAACAAAACCAAGGAAAAACAAGTAACCAGAAGGAGGAGGGCCGCTTTTCCAGGAATAGGCACACAAACAAAGAACGATAAGAGTTTTGCATAATTAAATATTATCATTTATTTTGGGGGGCAGAGCTAAGAACTTTTAAAAATATTGATTTGGGAAATGCAGAAGACCAGAAGACCAGCTCAATTACTATACCTTAATGGCTGATATCAGAATGCAGCCATCAGTACTGGCTGCATTCATACTGGCTGCCCTAGTCATTTTCAACATTTTCTAAATCAAACCAAGGGACCTTTTTACTTTTGCAACTGTTCAACTGTTCTATCTCACCCTCTAATGTTTATAAATACATTTAAACTGAATAGTGTGTGGTGTGAGTCTCAATGTTCAGATGGATCCAGATCCCAAAGCAATCAAGAGCAACATGAGCAGACCTTTTGCTGGACAGTATAAATAGTTTAATATTGTGACACCACACTGGTTGTTTTTAGTATCGATGCAAACAGGTCAACTGTCCATGTTCAACACTCTATGGGTACCACTAACTTAGCTGTTCGGAATCGGATGCCAAAGCATTTGTTGTAAAAGGAAGCATATCCCACACAGCTTTCTGTCTGGAAGTAACGGGGAACTCTCTGGCTTTATTGCTATGGGCATAGTAATGGCATGGGGAAATTCTACAGCCTTGGAACTAGAGTGGTTCTAAGCTAGGAATCAAATGAAAAGGTAGACAAAAAGATAAGGGACCAAATAAACAAATAGGAACACTGTCTCCATTCCAAAAGATGGGAAGATACAAGGTGAAGAGAAGGAAAACTGGTAATGTGGGAACCTTTGTGCAAATGTCATATAGTATATCTAGAGAGAAAACAAGAAGCCTAGATTAGTCACAAAGTAGTTAATGGTTTCTATTGCACACCTAAACTTAACACACTGATCTGAAATAATTACTGAGATATCTGTCTTCTATTTTCCTCCACCACTTTCCATTTTGAGCACCACCAACCCTCGGCAAATTAATTAAATATATTATGGTGTGATGTACTTTCAAATCTAATTCTGGCAAAATGAGATGAGCCGAACAGCTATCAAGTTACATCTTTACAGTAAGTTTGCTAATCAAATATCATGACTCTCCTTCTTTCTTAAGTTTTTCAAAGATGAAAAACTTCTAAAGGTTCTCAGGATTCTTGCAAAACATTAGAGAAGGTGACCAAAACAGGCAGTAAGGGAGGAATCAAACAGCAAAAAAAAGTATTTCTTTCCCTTTTGCCTGCACAATGGCAGTTGGTTTGTTCGCTTTAAGGGGAAGTGACCTCCACAGAGCATCCGTCCATGTTGACGAAGGTCCATTTGGGCAGTTTGACAGTCCAAGTTCACAGCAGTACCACAAAAACACAGTAAATATGTCAACAGAAAGTGACACATGCCCCAAGGCTGTTCCTCTTGTTTGGGCACTAAATGGGCACAACTTGATGCAATATGACTGCTGATACTTGAACGAGGTCACCAGTGGTGATTCACAAATGCTCCCATCATCAACACGCTCTTGTAGATCAGGCTAACCTTCCTCAGTAAAAGCTGGAATGGCACACAACTCAAATTAACCAAACAAGAAGTTGTCACAGGTGGCAAAGCATCTGGATGCTGGACTGAAATGATAACTCCTTTAGAATCAAACAAAACTGCCAGAAAAAGGATGGTCCTCTGGGTGCTAAACTCAAGTCAATCTCTACAATGGCTTCCAGTGCAAAGGATGGAGGAGTAGGAGATTGGATGGCCACTGCACCACCAATTCCTTCAGTCTAAAAACAAGTTTATGTTCATAATGTCACAGTTCATAATACCTACTTAGATCCCAATGAAATACATCACAGTTGCAAAAAGAGCAATTCTGGACACTTCTCAGTGGACTACTCTTTTTAGATTTACTCCACAGAGTTGTTAACCCTACAGCTGACAGTGTGAATATATACATGCTCCTTATGGTGGTGGTGATGTTATATTTAAGTTGTTTCCAATTTATGAAGACACTAAGGTAAACCTATTAAAAGGTTTTCTTGGTAAAATTTGTTCAGAAGACATTGGCCTTTGAACTCCTTGAAGTGAAGAGAATGTGACTTGCCCAACATTGCAAATTGGGGTTCCCATGGTTAAGTGGGGATTCGAACCCTGGTCTCCCAAAGTTCTAGTCCAATTGTCAAATCACTACACCATGCTGGTTCTCTTCATATACATTCCATATAGATCTGTATAGCCTTCCCAATGAAATGTATACCAAATAACTTTAAACACACTTTAAACTTTAGTAGAAGAATCCATGATCATGTTTTTGTCTTGTTGTGTACCTTCAATTTATTTCCGACCTATGGTGACCCTAAAGCAAATCTATCATAGGGTTTTCTTTGCTGAATGTGTACAGTTGAGGGTATGCCCTTGCTTTCTTCTCAGGCTGAAAAAAGTAAAACTTCATCAAGGTAAAGCACAGGTAGCACTTTCATCAATCTTGCCAGAGAAAGAAAAAAGACCACAGAGAGAGAAACAGGAAGATAACGAAAAGTGGACTGGGATCCCAGAGGGATTCCACTACACCATGGTGGCTATATACTTTTGCCTGTTTTATCTTTAAAGTAATTATCACATTATAATGTTTTCAATTATAAGACGTACCAATAATAAGGAAAAGAGACATGAAGCTGTGTTAATTAGAAGTTATTCAGAGTAGGTTTATCTCTTTCTGTAAAAATGTTCACAATAACTCTCATAAAGAGCTTATCTTGTTTGAGTGCTTAAGAATACATGAAACACAGTTAGACATTTGGGGCAATTGGTATGAGTAAAAAGTTACATACACTTCTAAACCCAAGACCAACAGAATATAAACATGCTTAATTATACCTTGAGCATGCTCACAGTATTTATTTTATGAGAAACTCTGGATGTCTATGTAACAATAACTAACTAACTAACTAACTAACTAACTTTATTTCTTATGAGTCACCCTCCACAAAAGGTGCTCTGGGCAACTTACACAATTAAAATAAACAGGTTACATAGTCACTGCTTGTTATTCAATCATAGGCTCTTCTGAAGAGCCATGTCTTAAGTGCCCCTAAAAATGTATGTAGATCGGGAGTGGCTCTTTGGTCTGGCGGTAGGGAGTTCCACAAGATTGGGGCTGCGATTGAGAAGGATCTCTGCCTTGTGGACTGCAAACGGATCTCTCTAGGGCCAGGGACATAGAGAAGGTTCTCATGAGCTACCATAGCAGTCTCTGGCGGTGGAGTGGCGTTAAACGGTCTCTTAGATATGGAGGACCCTGACCTCAGAGGGCCTTGAATGCCAGGACCAGGGTCTTGTAGAGGACTTGTTCAACCAGCAGCCAATGTAAGTGCTGCAGAGATGGCGTTATATGGCACCTCATCAATGTTTTGTGAGGAGTCTAGCAGCTGCATTTTGCACAATTTGGATCTTGCGAATTGCTGCTCGAGGTAAGTCCACATACAAAGCATTGCAGTAATCTAGCCTCGACGTAACCGTGGCATGGATTACCGTAGCCAGCGCCTCTGTTGGTAAATAAGGCGGCAAATGCCTCGCTAGGCGTAGATGAAAGAAGGCCCTTTTACTAATGAAGGCAATCTGGGCTTCCATCGTCATTTTGGAATCCAGGATAACACCAAGACTCTTCACAGTGGGGGATGGAGCTAACGGTGCCCTTTCAAAAGATGGTAATAGACCAACCAATTCTGATGGGCTGCCAGGCCACAAGATTTCAGTTTTTGCTGGATTTACTTTCAATTTATGGGCATGTAGCCATCTTGTCACCGCTCCAAAACACCGGGTGAAGTTATCTGGTACTGAAGTTGTTCCAGGTTCTAGTTTTAGGAGAAGCTGGGTGTCATCAGCATATTGGAAACAATATAATAAGCAGCAGAATTTAATGCTCTGAAGAACAAAAATTATTAGGTAATCTTTAATATCAGAATTGAATAAGATGCCCCAGCTACCACGAGGAATTCTTCACATAGTCTTAAAACTATTAATATGAGACAAAAAAAACATGAACTTGTGTTTGAAATATGTTGCAAAACTCAAAACTAATCTTACAACTAATGAAGATGCATTTTCTTTCATACTTCTTGTTAACAAATGAGTATGTTTCTGGAGTATCTCAATATTGTCTTATTACAGCTGTACTGTTCATGTATTCTATTTTAATTTTGGTTTTCAATGGCAATATTCTCCCTTTTACTTTCGAGTGAAAACAAAGACCAATGATAATTCATGAATCCACTGCACAGCATCTGTATTTTAGAAAGAGCATCATAAGACAAAAGTCAATATAAATAACATTTTCTTCCCAATGCTTCTTATCAAAACAAGAGCATACATATTTACGCCAACAAACCATACTCCAGAGACATGAACATTCCTAATTTTTCAACATCTTTCAAATAAATGTCCTCCAGCATAAAAAATAGAGGCATGTTCCACTTGAAATAAAGATCAAGTACAAAAGCAGAGAGAACTAACAAGATTCTGTGACAGCCTTCCCACAATAGATTAATGCCTGGAATGTTTAGGACTTCTTTTCTACTGAGTGTGTGCAAGTTGGGTATGAGGTCATCTGGATCCTGTCCCCTATCCCACAGAGTTAACTCTAAAGAGTTTCTAAGAATCAAAATAACAAATAACTTAAGCAAACAATACTGACATCAAAGCAAGTCACATAAGAGAAGAAATTGTTGAGACAAGAGGAACATCTGGGGACCCACAGGTTAAGAACCACTGTTCTAGAGGAAGGTATTCCAATAGGAATCACTACAGTGTGAAAACAGCTTGGGAGTCTTGTGGACAAAAAATTGAACATGAGCCAACAGTGTGATGCAACAGCTTAAAAAAGCCAATGGGATCTTGGGCTGCATCAAAACGAGTATAGTACCGTGTTTCCCCGAAAGTAAGACCGCGTCTTACTTTCTTTCCCCCCCCGAAAAGTCCCCCTACGTCTTACTTTCGGGTACGTCTTATATAATCTAAGACGTACCCCTTCGCCATGCCACGCCGCCGCCACGCCGCC
Source organism: Anolis apletophallus (assembly GCA_030556195.1). Taxonomy (NCBI): domain Eukaryota; kingdom Metazoa; phylum Chordata; class Lepidosauria; order Squamata; family Anolidae; genus Anolis; species Anolis apletophallus. The sequence continues at coordinate 133,421,316 of JARBWK010000009.1, read as the reverse complement.
GCCGCTACCGGCCCCTTTCTGCCAGGCCTCCACGGAAGGGAGGGGAAGAGAGCAAGAGGCGTGGCGAAGCGGCGCTGCGTCAGAGTGACGCGCCACCGCTTCACCACGCCTCTTGCTCTCTTCCCCTTCCCTTCCTTGGACGAAGGGGAGGGAGGGAGAAAGAGCAAGAGGCGTGGCAAGCGGCGCGCGTCACTCTGACGCAGCGCCGCTCGCCACGCCTCTTGCTCTCTTCCCCCCTCCCTTCCTGGACGAAGGAAGGGAGGGAGAAAGAGCAAGAGGCGTGGCGAAGCGGCGCGCGTCACTCTGACGCAGCGCCGCCACGCCACGCCTTGCCTCTTCCCCTCCCTTCCTGGGCCGAAGGAAGGGAGGGGGAAAAGAGCAAGAGGTGTGACGAAGCGGCGGCGCGTCACTCTGACGCAGCGCCGCTTCGCCACGCCTCTTGCTCTCTTCCCCCTCCCTTCCTTGGAGGCCTGGCAGAAAGGTGCCCCGCGGAGGTGTGCCGCGGCCGATGGGCCGGTTGCGGCGGCGGCGCAGCGGTGGCGTGGCGACGAGGTACGGCTGACTTTCGGGGTACGGCTTATATTAGCCGACCCCCCTGACACCCCCGATAAGTCTTACAATCGGGGATGTCTTACTATCGGGGAAACACGGTGTCTACCTAGACTAAGGGAAGTCATTGTGCATTTGTATTCTGCTTTGGGTAGACCTCACCTGGAATACTGGGTCCAATTCTGGGCACCACATTCAAAAGAGTTTTTGATAAGCTGGAAGGTGTCCAGAAGAGGGCAACCAAAATAATCAAAGGTCTGGAGGCTATGAATCCCTATGAGAATAAGGGATCTAAATCTGTACTAAGAAAGTTGCCCTGCATATAGCTACCCATCTCATCTGTAGTATGAATGAAACAGGATACCAAAAATTCAATTAATACCAAAGTTTAATTGACTCATATGGAGACAGGTGGTTCTTCACATATCCTGGAACCAAATTATCCACAAAAATAATAATAACAATAATAACAACAACAACAACAATCTCTATTTATACCCCGCCACCATCTCCCCAATGGGGACTCGGAGCGGCTTACACAAGGCCAAGCTCCATAGTGCATTACAATAAAATAAAACCAAAAGCGTAAAACAAAAATCACAATAAAATAAATAAGGCATAAAATACAATAAACAATGCAATAATACAATGAAAAATCAAACACAATCACAAAGAGCGGGCCACATGTGCAATAATACAATGATAAAAACTCAGGATGAGATAGACATAAAACAGAAATATTTGTGAGGGAGAAACTCATGAACAATGGAGTAGTGGAAATAGGCCTTCATATAGGCAGGGGGCAGTGCAGTATTATGGGGGAGAGCGACAATGGGAGATGGAAGATCACTCTCCAAAAGCGCAACGGAAAAGCCAAGTTTTGAGGTTCTTCTTGAAGGTTGCTAAGGTGGGGGCTTGCCTAATCACACTTGGCAATGAGTTCCAGAGCTGGAATCACTGGGTTATTGTAGGTTTTTCGGGCTATATGCCCATTAAGAACAACCCTCAAAGTCCAGACAAGAAATGATCAGGGACAGCTAATCACCTCTTAAAAAAGGATTCCCCCAGGCAGTAAGAAATCACACCTAAAAAACTGAAACATTTACATTTGCCTCCAACAGACAAGAGTTCTTTCTCCCACCCTGGACATTCCATAGATATATAAATCCAATTTTCCTAGTTTGCAACAGACCTCACAACCTCTGAGGATGCCTGCCATAGATGCAGGCAAAATGTCAGGAGAGAATGCTTCTAGAACATGGCCATATAGCCTGAAAAAACTACAACAACCTAGGATTGGTTGTGTTGGCAATCCATAGAGCCACTCCCGTTGCTCCCAGACCCACTCCAGTTGCCCTTCCTGCCTTACACTGATGTTTAAGACATCTTTTTACATGTCACAGCTGTATCATTATATGCTATCAAGTGGTTGGTGGAAAATTCAACTTTAAACAGGTGGCTTTCTCATGAAAGTTCTTGCTTCGTGATACTTCACTGCAGTGCTAACAAGAATACCACATTCACCAAAAAGCAATGGCAGGTGCTGGGCCAGAATTGTTTTCAAGTGGCTCTGTGCAATGTTCTGACTACTATTGGTGAAGAAGCTTTCAGCTGTTCTTAACTGGCACAGGAGCAAAGGATAAAATCCATTTCCGACTAGTTGAACTTTATAAACTACTGTCCTTATGCACTGCAAACAAATAAAAAGGGAAGCTGGCCTTATAAAATAGGTTAAGACATACTAATGAGCTCTATGAAAGTCAACACTAAAACCACTTCCTAAAAGCCCAACATGAATAAACCATAGTAACGGTCGGAGTCCCAGCCACATAATAAGAGCACTGGAAGTATGTACTCCAACCACGAATCAATGACAGATGCTCCACATTTATCTGGCATTACTATAGTTGATGCATTCCCTCAATGCCCCTTTTCTAATGGACTAGTAGGCTGTTTCTTATGCTGTAGGGGTCTGGACCAAGTTACGCAAATAGGAAACTACACTGATCTTCTACAGCCTAATGTTGTGCCATAAAGGAAACTCTTTACTAATAAATAGGACCCTCCAAGGTCATTTACCCAGCCTACCCCCTAAACTTTAGACTTCAAGTTGCCCTAAATCTGAAATGACTTTAAGGCGCACAACAACAACAATCCTAATTAACCTGACTATCTTGTCAAAGGCAGGCCCACACTTTGCTTTGAAATACTAGAAAGTTTGTTAGAATTGTTCTTCATTTTAAATATTGTATTGCTCTTTCATGGGTTTTTTGCACTACAAATAAGATATGTGCAGTGTACATAGCAATTGGTTCATTTCCCCCCGGAATTATAATCCGACTCCTCAACAGTCTGAAGAATCATGAAACGGCCCACAGCTTAAAGAGTTTGAGGGTCCCTGAAATAGGATGTGCCATGTTAGAAATTCAGGAGCTTCTGTTATGTCTATTGAAGGGTCAAGCAGGTTTGCCATCAATGCAAAGAAAACATCAAAGCTTCCTTACAATCAACACACAAAGGGATCTTGTAGCACCTCAGATACTCACTGATAGAACAAAGTTGGTAGCATGAGCTTTTGTAGACTAAGTCAACTTCAGATACGTGGAACAAGAGTAAGTTTCAAAGACACAACAAGATCCTCTACATACTAATATTCCAGGCTAACATGGCTATCACTCTGAACCATCAACACAGACTTCCAGGAGCCCGGCATTCAAATATACTGTGTATTTACACGCAGAGGGTCAAGTAGAGTCAAATTCAAGTTAATAAGCCTTCTCTACAACAGTGAAAGCCCTTGTGTGATCAGAGACTTGTACTAAAAGGCATTGTGTGAATGTGCATGCTCATCTTCAAGTCACATGCTGACCTATAGCAACCCCATGAAGAGTTTTATTTGGCAAAAAATACTCAAGAGTTCACTTTACCTGTTCCTTCCTTTTAAATATAAACTACATTACTTGGTATTCATCGGGGGTTCCTAACCAAGACTAACCAGGGTGAATACTGTTTAGCTTCCAAAGATCAGATAGGAACCTTTAGGGAATTTAGGCCCGTCTAAATTTTCTTTCCAGTCTCCATACAGTATATAGATTCTATGATAGGTTCTCTATTTAGATTCCATGTTATAGCCAGAAAGATTGACAAAGAGATAGCTCACAGATTATCAAAGGCATATAGTGCATTTGGAAGGCTTCACAAAAGAGTCTGGAGCAACAAGCACCTGAGGCAAAGCACCAAAATCAATGTGTACAGAGCTATCGTACTGTCTATTCTCCTCTATGGGTCTGAAACATGGGTCACCTATCGCCAACACCTACGATTCCTCGAACGCTTTCATCAGCGCTGTCTTCGCACAATCCTAAATATACACTGGACCAACTATGTGACGAATGTTGCTGTCCTTGAGCAAGCAGGGATCACCAGCATTGAGGCCATGCTATTGAGAACACAGCTGCGCTGGGCAGGGCACATCTCTAGGATGGAGGACCACCACCTTCCAAAGATACTATTCTATGGTGAACTCACCACGGGTCAGCGTAAGAGAGGTGCCCCCAAAAAGAGATGTAAGGATTCCCTGAAACAACATCTCAGGCTCGGCCAGATTGATCACCAACAATGGTCCACCCTGGCCTCACATCGGGAGGCATGGAGGTGTACTATCCACAATGCTGTGGCCTCTTTCGAGAAGACACACCGAATGAGTCTCGAAGACAAATGACAACACAGAAAGAACTGCAACTTGGAAACAACATGACCCAAGGAGACTTTCTGCTGTGCTTTCTGCAACCGAACTTGCCTATCTCAGATTGGCCTTTTTAGTCATCAACGCGCTTGTAAAAAGCGTGGGATGAGTCCTTCCTGAATCTTCGTTCGCGAAGTAATGCCAAGATTCCTATAGCCAGAAATGATGGGTCTTTACAGTCCCTGGTTACATTTCAGTACCACAGACTGTTTTTTTAAGAGCCTGCACAGGAAAATGGGGTTGTGTTAAGAGTCCAGAGCTGAAGCTCTCTGGAAGCCTTCCAAGCAGGCTTTGGGGGAATCAAAAGCGTACGAAAGTAACCCTGCTGAAATAGCACTGCTCAGTTTGCCCCTGTTGAAAGGACACTTGCTGCTAACAAGATGCCTGGTTTTTAGCTCCATGTGGTGATAAGACCCCTTTGGGTCTGTCACTTTTTATTAGTCATTTTATTGGGCAGCAATAATAATTTTATGTTTGTAAGCACAGTAGCGAAAAGCCAGACAAACCCTGCCTGAACCATTAAAGGCCTTGAGTCCTGAGTCAGGACAGTGGCTCTCTGATGAACGAAAACTCAAGCTCTGCCAAGTCTTAAAGTCATTAGCTACCAGGGCCAAAAGCCCAGCAGGCCTTGTTAAAAATTTAAGCAGTGCTATCAGAAGTTCACCCTGCTCAGGTTTTAACTTACTCAAGCCACAACGCGAACGGATTGAATTCAGCTTTCATGGGAGAAACAAAAAACCCCATTGTGCTAACTTGCATCAACTGACTTGTGATTCCAAAAGTAATTAGCTGGCATCTGTTGAATGCTGTAATGTTCACCTTAGAGATCTCCTGCCTTACAAAACACACCCCTTTGCCAATAATTCATTCCAGGAAGAAAAGCAATCCACGCTAGTACACAGCTATTTTATGTAGGAATTTTCATTTTTATATCCTACATCCAGCTTTAACCTTTCCAAACTCATAGCTTCTCTATATATTGGGTTGCTGTGAGTTTTCCGGGCTATATGGCCATGTTCCAGAAGCATTCTATCCAGACGTTTTGCCCACATCTATGGCAGGCATCCTCACAGGTTGTGAGGTCTGTTGGAAACTAGGCAAGTGAGGTTTATATGTGTGTGGAGGTCCGGGGTGAAAGAAATAACTCTTGTCTGTTTGAGGCAAGTGTAAATGTTGCAGTTGGCCACCTTGATTAACACTGAATGACCCTGAAGCTTCAAAGCCTGGCCATTTCCTGCCTGGGGGAATCCTCTGTTGGGAGGTGTTAGCTGACCCTGATTGTTTCCTGTCTCGAATTCCCCTGTTTTCTGAGTGTTGTTCTTCATTTACTGTCTTGACTTTAGAGGGTTTTTTTAATACTGTTAGCCAGATTTTGTTCATTGTCATAATTTCCTCCTCTCTGTTGAAATTGTCCACATGCTTCTTGTGGATTTCAATGTCTTCTCTGTGTAGAATGGCATGGTGGTTGTTAGAGTGGTCCAGCATTTCTGTGTTCTCCAATAATATGTTGTGTCCAGGCTGGTTCATCAGGTGCTCTGCTATGGCTAACTTCTCTGGATGAAACAGTCTGCAGTGCCTTTCATGTACCTTGACTCGTGTTTGGGCAATGATGTGTTTGGTATATATTGTTTTTGGAAGTCAGCTGACAGGAGGATCACATGACATTCCTGGAGGCTAGTTAGATAGACGATTCCATCAAAATGACTACCTACCTACCTATTTATTTATTTATTTACAGTATTTTTATCCCGCCCCTCTCAACCCCCCCCGGGGACTCAGAGCGGTTGACAAAGGCAACAATTTGATGCCACAGTATACAATATAAAACCATAAAACATACAGAATTAAAACAGTAATAGTTAAATTAAAACAAATAATCAACAGTCAATTAAGTTAAAACAGTATTCCGTCCACATAGCGAGATTAGTAAACAGTAAGCCATATCCTCATCTGTCGATTTGCCAGTCCAATTCCAGTCCAAAGTGCTACATGGTGCTATTGTGCAAAGGCCTGGTCCCATAACCAAGATTTTACCTAGATGGATGCATCACTGTTTCCTCACCTTAACCAGTCCTACATAAGTCAAGACTCAGAGAGTTGTTAAGGATTGTTAATTTTTGTTTGAGGATACAATCATGTCACGTATTTCATCTGCTATTTCACTTGCCGACTTATTGCTTTGGAGGCCAAGGCAACAATACCCCAATACAATGTGCACACAGCTAAGAAAGCATTGTTTTAAAAATTCTTTTACACTTTTCCATCTCATAAAATCCTGGAGTAGGAAGAAATCCCAAGGGTCATGTGGTCAAAGGGTCATCAAGCTATTGTCACAAAGAATAGATTTTAGCAACAATGTAAACTGCACATGTGATTTTTTAAAAACAAAAATCTTTCTGGTTGCAGAAGGTTTTAAACTTTGTTGCCTGACACATTTTATATCCTCTGGGAAACATATACACAGGGGCTATGGCACAGCTGCTTCTTCTGGCCATGGGAACAGTGGTCACAAAGACGCAACCAGAGCACATCTCCTGCAGCAGGAGAGTGGAACACTGCAGCAGCTGGAAGGGAAGGATGGCAGATGGAGGACATGGGAGGCAGGGGGAGCAAGGCACATTTCGACCAACCAATACACATTCTCTCTATTTGCAAGGCTCTTGGCTAGCTGTGAAAGGGTTCCAGGAGCCAAGCCTTCTGGGTCCAATTCCTCCCCTTTCAGCAATTCAAAATCCAAAGGGTCTAAACACACTATGGGGAGCCAAAGATCATTTCTAGGAGAGACAGCACAGAAAGAGAGATATAAGAGAGCGAGCTTTTAGGTTTCCTTAGAATTTATTGAACTGAAAAAAGGGTCCTGATTTTCATTTTCTTACTTCTTTGGCCTTTTCCTTTCTATCCCATGCCTTTCACGTTGTAGGTCTGTGAACCACTGTTCCTAGCAGACTTTTTCATGAAAGACCTGCATAAAAATGCTGTGGATAAAAACAATGGGCTGTCCTTGCATGCATTCTAGTTCGGTTTGAGGAGACCTGACAAGCCTTTCTTTCTGCTTCAGAAGGCTCAAGCGGAGAAACTTCTGAGAACTGCCCCTCTGCACTGATATCGGCTTTGACAATAAGCAAGACAGACAACAGAACAGACCCTTAAAAGCACCATCTTTGGCACCTGAAGGAGTACGCTTTGGAATTGGACGAGACAGCCCACGCTTCAGTGTCAGCGGCTTCAGGCTGGCAGTTAACTAAGACCGTCAGCTTTACTTCACTCACACTTTCCATCTGAAAGGCATTATCTGCAGCCTACTAGTCAAGGAGAAACTGGGCAGCATCGGTAATGACAGACGTGCCACAGTGATGCAGACATATTGCACCATTTAACTATGCAGATGACATGATTTGCACATCACTTCCATGAAAGTGGCAAATGTCAAACTACCATCAATGAAGTGCTGTGTAGTATGATATAGGTAGAAATCCTATATGAGGTTATGTGCCATCTATCTCTGCATATAAAATTACAGCGTAATTGCAAGAGGTGCTGAATGCGCAACAGAACCAATACACCATATTTGGAACTCAAGAGACAAGCAAATATGCATGTGAATCCATGGACACTACATCATACATGTCCAAGTATATTTCTGCAACGTAAACACAGATGTTCTTCATGGGGAAAATAAAATCTCAACCTCTTCCAATGGGGAACTTATGCATCCATAAGAACATGATTCCAAACACAATATGTTTTTGTTTTTTTACAGTGCTGACAGCGTTTTAACCCTTTATACAGCCTTGAACATGAAAATCCTAAGTTGAAAAGCAAAATAAAACAAGCTTTTCACATAATCTCATTTTTCTTTTTCTCCTGCAATCTTGAGAACTAAGATAAAAAAGATGCTTTAAAGATTTGTAGGATCTTTAGCTAAGATTGACCAAGACTAAGTTAAAAATGCAATCCATATGTCAGGTCTACGATCACAAGGCATTGTTTCCAATTGCCCCATGTACATACTGTCTGGCACTTCACATTAACTTTGGCCTGGAAACATTTGATAATGTGATTAAATTTTAAAAGGGCAGCAGGAAAGGCTTTTGGAAGTTGACCAGATATCATTTCTGCAGGACACCAGCAAATCATACGTAGAATAGGTCATGGTCACCACATGGCATGAAAAAGGAGTGCAAAAAGCAAAACTTAGAGATGAGAAGACTGGCAAGATGAGAACAGTGATAGCTATCTTTAAACATGTGAAGAAACATCATGCAGAACACATGTGCAAAACTCAAGGCCCACCATATCATTTTATGTGGCCCTCTAGATGATAGACTACAACCCCTGTATTCTTCACCATCATGACTAGAGCTGATAGGATTTGTGATACAGTAACATCTGGAAAGCCGTCGTTTGTTGTTTGGTTTAGTAAGAATAGTGAAGTTTGAATTTAGTTACTAGGCTTGTGGGTATGATGTCTGACTTTAAAATATCATTTAACCTTTCATCAAGCTTAGATCCACAAGTGCTGTTGAGTTGCCTGTATGGAAAATAATCAAAAGTGATGGGAATTGTCGTTCAATAACATCTGGGGACCCAAACTTGGTAAAAGACAAAGAGCACCGACCTCTATGTAAAAAAATTATGGGTGGCCCTCTGTATCCACAGATTCTCCATCCATGTGCCCTCAATGAAAATGAGTTTGTCACCCCAATGTAGAAGATAGAACCACCTAGTTTTCCGGGCTGTCTGGCCATGGTCTAGAAGCATTCTCTCCTGATGTTTCGCCCACATCTATGGCAGGCATCCTCAGAGGTTGAGGGGGGTCTAATGGAAACTAGGCAAGTGAACTTTTGTCTGCTTGAAGCAAGAGTGAATGTTGCAACACTGCCAACTGCAACATTCACACTTGACTCAAACAGACGAGAGTTCTTTGTCCCACCTTGGACATTCCTACAGATATATAAACCTCACTTGCCTAGTTTCCATCAGACCTCCCTCAACCTCTGAGGATGCCTGCCACAAATGTGGGTAAAACGTCAGGAGGGAATGCTTCTGGAACTTGTCCATACAGCCCGGAAACCTCACACCAACCCAGTGATTCCGGCCATGAAAGCCTTTGACAACACATTAAAATAGATTCTATCTAAACATTTATGGAGAACATATTTTACCATAAGACGAGAAAGAAAGCAGAATAGATAGCCTCTGAAGGTAGTGGACTCTCCATTTTTGGAGTACTTTCAGCACCGCTTTCCTTGTGTATTTCTGCATGGCAAAGCTTTGGCCAAAATGGCCCTTGTGGTCCCTTTCAACTCTAAGATAATAAGAAAGCTTTGGTACATGTCTATAGTTTCCAAAAATATCTGGTGGCCCAGAATATTGCCTAAGGTCTTACTGAATGCTGTACTCTTACCTAGGTTGATTTTCCTGGGTGACATTCTCCCCCTTCTGGTAGCCACTGTCAGCCACTTGAGTAGTAGACCTCTTAACAATCTGCTTCAGTTCCTGCTCCAGACGATCCTGGATGGCCTTCACTGTCTCTGGGATCTTCTTTAGCTTGGCCAAGCCTTTGATGAGGATGCCCATGAAGACCGAGCTATTCTCTTCAGGATCCAGGTCCAAATCTTCTTTGATTTCCATCAAACTGACATCTCTCCCTGGGACACTGGGGGGGTAGAGAAACCACGACAAACATCAAGAGATGTTTTCTCTGTGTTGGAAATTTGAGATTTCAGAGGATTTGAGGACAGGTTATATCTGTCTGGCTGGTTTTCTCTTTCTCTTTTTAATACCAGGTCCTTCAAACATTAAACAACTTTCCTTTGGGAAGATTGATCAGTTTTAGTGTGGTTTCCAACATAATGAAATGTTGCTCTTTGAAAAACACAGACCAAAAAAAGAGTAATAAAAAGTGAAATGTCCACAAACAATGCCTGGCAAAATTAAAATCAAGGTATTAATAGGTTTTATCCTGTTCCATTGTCCATACCATACCAGCAGAACTGAATAAGGGATCTGGGATTTACAGTGCACATATCTACTGATTTACTAAGGAAAGAAAAACAAAGCTACCAACCAAAATTTCACAGTTCACTTCAGCTTTTGAATCAGTCTTGGAGCTTTCAGCTATACCAAAATTGGGGGGTGCGGAGGGATCAGCTCAGGGGAAATGAACAGTAGTGACAAAAATGTTTTGTATAAGACACTTTGGAAAATATGATTTTAAAAAGAATAAATATCTGCATCAGTGATGGACATCCAGTCAGCCCTCCATACCCATGGATTCTGCCTTCTGTTGTTTACCAGTTCATATAAGGAATGCCATTTTACTACACTGCTGTATCTAATGGGACTTGACTCTCCATTGATTTTGGCATCCACAGGGGATCCTGTAACCAAATTCCTGTGGATACTGAGGTCTCAGTGTATATCAGCATTTCTCAGCCTGGGGGTTGGGACTCCTGGGGGGATTACAAGAGGGTGTCAGAGGGGTTGCCAAAGACCATCAGAAAACACAGCATTTACTGTTGGTCATGGGGGTTCTGTGTGAGAATTCTAGTGTTGGTGGATTTCAGAATGCTCTTTGATTGTAGGTGAACTAGAAATCCCAGCAACTACAACTCCCAAATGTCAAGGTCTATTTTCTCCAAACTCCACCAGTGATCACATTTGGGCATATGGTATTCATGCCAAGTTTGGTCCAGATCCATCATTTTTTGAGTCCACAGTGCTCTCTGGATGTAGGTGAACTACAACTCAAAACTCAAGGTCAATTCCCACCAAACTCTTCCAGTATTTTCTGTTGGTCATGCAAGTTCTGTGTTCCAAGTTTGGTTCAATTTTATTGTTGGTGGAGTTCAGAACGCAGTTTGATTGTAGGTGAACTATAAGTGATAGCAACTACAACTCCCAAATGATAAAATCAACACACACACCTCAAAACCCCACCAGGATTCAAATTTGGTTGTATAGGGTATTTGTGCCAAATTTGGTCCAGTGAATGAAAATACATCCTGCATATCAAATATTTACATTACGATTCATGATTCAGAACAGTAATAAAATTACCGTTATGAAGTAGTAATGAAGATAATTTTATAGTTGGGGGACACCACAAAATGAGGAACTGTATTAAGGGGTTGTAGCATTAGGAAGGTTGAGAACACCAATATCTTCATGCAGTGGGGTTAAGATAATGAAGATAGCGTCTATACCAGGGGTGCCCATTAGGTAGATCACGATCTACTGGTAGATTGCGTAGGGCGTCCTGGTAGATCGTAGGCAGGGCAGGAGGAAGGCTCAGTCCCGCCCCGCAGGCTCCCGATGCCGCCCAGGTACAGAAGGAGGTTGGACTGGATGGCCCTTGGAGGTTTCCTCCTATTCTAGGAACCATTGCTGTTATTATTATTATTATTATCAGAGGCTGAATGGCCATCTGTGAGGAATGCTTTGATTGTGTTTTTCCCTTATTGCAGAACATTGGACTGAATGGCCCTTGGCGGTCTCCTTCTACTCTTAGAACCTATTGTTGTTGTTGTTACTATTATTGTTAGTAGTAGTAGTAGCAGCAGAGGCTGAATGAATATTATTATTATGAATAAATTCAGGGGCTTATTATACTCTCATTTAGTTGAATTCAGTCTTAAAATATATTATATGGCTCTCACTGAAATAAATTTCCAAATATTTTGCTTTTATGGCTCTCTGAGCAATGGGTAGGTAGATCATTTTGATTTGGTTGTTTTATAAGTAGCTCGCATGCTGAAAAAGTGTGAGCACCCCCGGTCTACACCTTCAGCCAATACATAAGAGAGAAAAATTCTACAGCCAACGTTTTCCCCCTATTGTGGCTTGTCGATACAATGGAAAAACTGCACCAAAAATAACACTCCAAACTCAAAGCCTTGCAAAAAAAAAAAGGAGGAGCCTTACAGTTCCCGAAACACTACTATCATGCCATCAGACATGCCCTTCCACCTTTCCCTTGCAAATGCCTCCCCAAACCGCTGCTGAGGATTTTCCTACCCAGACATTTATTTATTTAGGTCACAAGGGAGGTTTAACACACTGCAAGTTTAGATTGCTAACATGTTCCTGCCTCGATACAAGCTGACCCAGGACTAAGATCACACTGTCCTCTTAATGTCACGGTAGAATCAAAACAAATCCTGAACACGGAGGTGTTTACACTGAATGCAAACGCTACGGGAATCGATGACATTGATTGCTGAAAATTCGTCACCCTCTAATTAACTAACCATTTTTCCATGTCCCTTCCCACTTCGATAAGCCATCTCATAAAGATAGATTTCCTACCTCAATGGCAAACTAATCTGTATGGTGCAGCATTTCAACAAAGATGGACACGGTGCCATTAATGCCACATAGCTTTCCTCCCTCTGCCCACATCGACACTGAGACCGTATCATGCGAGGGACGCCCCTCCTGGGGTTTGTTTTTTTATGGCCGTGTGTGTACGATCAAATGTTGCTCCAATTTATCAGAGTATATTTCAGGAGGTGTCTGCTTTTAATGGCAGCTAGTAAAATTTTATCTCCTGCTCTGCATAATTTATAGCTTCTCAGATTATGCCCTGATTCCACTGGATCTTTTTATCTAAAAGGACAGAGGTTCACGGAGCCCCACTGGTCCACTCGGAGAGTTTTAAAGAAAATACCTTGCCCAGCGTAATTCCCAGTGCAAAACTCCCCATGCTTGGATTCAACACTAATAAGCAACAAACCAAAGGAGCGCTTCAAAGCATCTCAATGATTTCCTGCCCCTTTCGATTTGTAAAGGATGATCTACTCAACCGTATGCAAGGAATCTTTAGTAATGTTCCATAATGGGGCATACAACCCGAGCAAACTCAGTTACAGCCACCGTCTCTATCTATCTATCTATCTATCTATTTATTTATTTATTTATTTATTGACCGTATTTATATTCTGCCCTTCTCACCCCGCAGGGGACTCAGGGCGGATTACAATGTACATATACATGACAAACATTCAATGCCATAGACACACAACATATATAGACAGACACTCAGAGGCTATTTAACATTCCAGCTTCTGGCCACCAGGGGAGCTGTCACTTCCTCATTCTTTGCATTCTTCCTGGAGATTTTTTATGGCCTCATAAATCAGTTAAATTAGCCTCCCCACAGAGTGGTAGCTAAATTTCCTACTTGACAGATGCAAATGTCTTTTGGGCTGCAAAAGTCGACAACAAGCTACACAATTTTGGTTGGGAGCTCGCTCCAACCCTGGCTGGCTTCGAACTCATGACCTTTCGGTCAGTAGTGATCTTAATGCAGCTGACTCCCAACCAGCTGGGACCAGCTGTGTGTGTGTGTGTGTGTGTACACATACACATACAAACATGCTAAAGTAAAGGTTTTCCCTGACATTAAGTCTAGTTGTGTCTGACTCTAGGGGTGGTACTCATCTCCATTTCTAGGCTGGAGAGCCGGCATTTAGAGGCCTCTAAGGCCATGTGACCAGCATGACTGCATGGAGTGCTGTTACCTTCCCACTTATTGAGCTACTTACATTTGCATGTTTTTGAACTGTAGGTTGGCAGAAGCTGAGCCTAACAGTGGGAGCTCACCCTGCTCCCTTGTTTTCGATCAGCAAGTTCAGCAGCTTAGTGGTTTAATCCACTGAGCCAACAGCAAGTTAAAATTTTGTAAATACAATTACAGGGTCTGAAATGGTAATGACTAATCAGGAAAGAGATATTGCGGTTGTGATGAACAGCTCACTAAAAACATAAAAGCAGTGTGAAACAAAGAAACCAAAAAATGTGGAAGTCCATTCTGGGGATTATTAGAGATGGTCACTATAATTGTACCTGAAGCAAACACTGCTTTCTTTTCACCGCTCAAAAGGGTTATTATAGGCAAAGGAAGAAAAGAGCCTAAAACATGGGTTTAGAGCAGTGGTTTCCAAACTTTTTTGGCCTGCCGGCCCCCTTTCCAGAAAAAAAATTACACACCGCCCCCCTAGAAATTATTTTTTTAATTTAATAGCAATTACACAGAAAGATATATGTATTAATGCAGTGGTTCTCAACCTTTCTAATGCCGTGACTCCTAAATAAGGTTCCTCGTGTTGTGGTGACCCCCAACCATATTTTCGTTGCTAATTCATAAATAATTTTGCTACTCTTACAAATTGTAATGCAAATATCTAATATGCAGGATGTATTTTCATTGTTACAAATTGAACATAATTAAAACATAGTGATTAATCACAAAAACAATATGTTTGGGGGAGTATGGACAATGGATGATGGGATTTGCAGTACCTTCAATCGATTCAGCTCTGACTTCCACGGACCACTGAGACCCCCATAAATTACAGAACTGGACAAAACTTGGCACAGAGAACCCACATGACCAACAGAAAATACTGGAGGGGTTTGGAGGAATTGGCAGTGATTTAGGGGAAATGTAGTTCACCTACATCCGGAGAGAACTGAGAACCCAAACAACTATGGATCTGGACCAAACTTGGCACGAATACTCAATATGCCCAAGTTTTGAGAAAATAGCCCTTCTCATTTGGGAGTTGTAGTTACTGGGATTTATGGTTTACCTACAATGAAAGAGCATTTTGAATTCCACCAACAATGGAATTGAGCCAAACTTGGCACACAGAACCCCCATGGCCAACAGAAAATACTGGAGGGGTTTGGAATGAGTTGCCTCCACCGGGGAAGGCTGGAGAACGCGGAGGCCTTTGCACTGCAGCCTTCGCACTGCACTGCGTGTGGGGTTCAAAGCAAAGGGGGCAGGGCCAAAGAAGAGGGTCACGCGATCCTTCCTAAATGGCCAATTGTTCACCACCCCCTTAAAGGGGTTCACCGCCCCTGAATTCCCCTGAGCCTCCTACCACCCCCTTGGATCACCTCACCGCCCTTCAGGGGGTGGTACCGCCCACTTTGAGAATCAGTGGTTTAGAGCAGGCCTGTCAAACAGGCGGGCCGCGGGCCGCACACAACCCGCCAGCCCCTTGGATCCGGCCCTCCTTCCCTCCTGCAAGAAATCAGCTGGTTTTTTTATTTTAAAAATATTTAAAAATTCCAAAAAAAATCTGAAAAAAGTGCACAGGTGCACGGGCGGCACAAGCACAATCCACGGCCGCCGCTCCCTTTGCTCTGCTCCCCATGGGTCCACCCTCCCTCCTAAAGCGACATGCCGGGCGGTCTCAGAAGCGGGCGAAATCGCTGCTTCTGAGGCTGGCGTGATGCTTTAGGAGGGAGGGAGGAGCCAAGGGGAGCCCCCCATGGCTCCGCCCTCCCTCCTAAAGCGTCATGCCGAGCAGCAGAAGCGGGCGAAATCGCTGCTTCTGAGGCTGGCGTGATGCTTTAGGAGGAGGGAGGAGGAGCAGCCCCCATGCCCGCCTCCCTCCTAAAGGCTCCGCCCTCCCTCCTAAAGCCTCATGCCGGGGCGGCAGAAGCCCCCATGGGCGAAATCGCCGCTTCTGGGGCTGGCGTGGCGCTGGCGTGGCTTTAGGAGGGAGGGCGGAGCCATGGGGGCCCCCATGGCTCCTCCCTCCCCTCCTAAAGCGTCACGCCAGCCTCAGAGGGAGGTGATTCGCCCCCCGCTCCCTCTGAGCGTCAGCCCGGCAGGTCGCTAGGTGGGAGGAGCCAAGGGGAGACCCCACCCTTCGGGTCACTGCCACGCATGCGCGGCATCGGCTCCGGGGGTGGGGCTTTCCTTCCTCCTCCTCCTCACGCTGGCGGCCCCCCAGGTGATCAGTTACCGGAATTCCGGCCCTTGGGCCGGTAGAAGTTGGACAGCCCTGGTTTAGAGCAATAAAATGCCTGATAAATCATGCTGATTTTTAACAAAATAGAAGACAGGGATGATATAATTATGTTTTAACCTAACTGAGACATCCTCATCAAAGATAATTAAGCAATATGTCCTATCAAAACACTAATTTTATAAAGCATAAATATTTTTAAAACTTAATATTAAAGAAGAAATATAGCACACATACCCTATAAAATTATTTTCTGCTAATTGCATTGGTTTGCCCTTTGTATTGTGCTTTTATCTCTTTTTATTCATGTTTATTAAATATTATAATAATAAAAAATAAAAACATCTACTAAAAAGTAAAATGAGATACAAATCTGCCTACAGCAAACTACAACTTGAACAAAAAGCACAGAACAACGAGGAAGAGAAGAAAAAGACAAGAAAGGAAAAGAAGAAAAGGGGGGGAGTAAAAAGGGAAATGTGGCTTTCCCACATTCCTACTTGTGAAGTAACTTTTTAAAATGTATGCTATCTGCCATTGTTTTTATATACACTTTATACATTCCTCAGTTGTGAGGGAGAATTAGTTCATGCCTTTATCTCTGAGCCTTAATTCCCTGTTTATCTGTTGTGAGTTAAACAAATCTTCAATTAATTACACTCATAAACAACCTCCGATCACCTCTGGTTACACTCTCTGGGCCACAGAGGCACAAAGGGAGCTTCATTTGGAGCTATCATAACTAGTAGCCACTGATAAGACTCCAAGAAAATCCATCTGAAGCAAATGCAGAATTGGCAAAAGCTAGTGTCCTTCACAGAACACATCATTAATTCATGGAATGTGTGACCACAAGGTGAGGTGATGGTCACTATCTTTACTTTATGAGAAGAGAGATCTGCACAGGGAATAGCAATGGTTATTTGACACGAAGGCTAAATGGAATAGAAGGCATTTCTCTGAATATCAGGAGAGAGGGAGAATACACAATAATAACGTGGAGTTTCACAGAGTCGCCTGGATGACAACCATTGGGAACAGGATGCTTGACCTAGCAATCCAAGAAGACTCTAAAGTTTTAATGGTAGCTCTCATGGATCTCCCTGCAAAGGATACATATAGACAACTACGCATGAGTTTTCGTTTTGTTTTGTTTTGTTTTGTTTTGTCGTGTCAGGAGCGACTTGAGAAACTGCAAGTCGCTTCTGGTGTGAGAGAATTGGCCGTCTACAAGGATGTTGCCCAGGGGATGCCCAGATGTTTTGATGTTTTACCATCCTTGTGGGAGGCTTCTCTCATTTCCCCGCATAGGGAGCTGGAGCTAACAGAGGGAGCTCACCCGCACTCTCCCTGGATTAGAACCTGCGACCTGTCGGTCTTTAGTCCTGCCGGCACAAGGGTTTAACCCACTGCGCCACCAGGGGCTCCTAACTGAGCAGATAATCCAGCCGTATTAGTGTCAGTAGCAAACACATATTAGAATCTGTGATCACTCAACAAAGCGTTCAGGATCGATCACAGGATATAGAAACTTTTCAACAGCTGTAACCAATATGAGATGGAATAGAAATTGTCCTCTTTTCACAATGGCGATAAATCAGGTTATCCTTTTTTGCTTAGGCAGCTGGGGTGGGGAAGGGGAAAGGTTATAAAGAGAAAGAAGGCATAAAATGAGAATAGCAAGTCAAGAGCTCCAGTACAGAAAGACTTACCAGAGTCAGGGAAGCATTTATATTTTGCTAAAATGGCATATGAAGTACAACAGTATACAAAGAAAGTCTTAATTCAGCAATCCAAGCAATGTGAAGTAACAGTTTTGCGCATATCATCCCTCTATTGCTATTGTTTGTTGTATAACTCCCCTCCCCCAAATAAAGATGGGAATAAAAGGTGAGGCTGATTCCATCGGCCTTAGCAAGCATAGACAATGTTCAGGGATGATGGGGATTACATTCCAACATCATCATTCATTTCCCATCTCTAAATTAGCCCAACATAGACCGGTATTAAGAGAGAACAATTAGTATATCTCAACAGTCCCTAATTTAGAAACCTAATGTCACATCTTCCTGCCATTCATCCCCTGTCCTCAAACTAAAGGTACCTTTGTTGTTGTTTATTTGTTCAGTCACTTCTGATTCTTTGTGACTTCATGGACCAGCCCACACCAGAGCTCTCTGTTGATCATCTATCCATTTTGCCCTTGGCCCCCTCTTCCTTCTCCCTTCAATTTCCCCCAGCACTACCTTTCCCAAGCTTTCCTGTCCTCTCATGATGTGGCCAAAGTACTTCATCTTTGCCTCTAATATCCTTCCCTCTAGTGAAGTAGTCGGGCTTTATTTCCTGGAGGATGGACAGGTTTGATCTTCTCATGGTCCAAGACACTCAGAATTTTCCTCCAACACCACCTTTCAAAAGTGTCTATCTTCCTTCGCTCAGCCTTCCTTATGGTCCAGCTCTCGCATCCATAGGTTATTACAGGAAATACCACTGCTTTAACTATGAGGATCTTCGTTGCCAGTGTGATGTCACGGTAGTCCATGCTCTGGTTACATCTCGAATAGACTAATGCAACGCTCTCTACGTGGGGTTGCCTCTGAAGACTGCTCGGAAACTGCCATTTGTCCAACGCTCAGCAGCCAAGTTACTAACAGGAGCGGGGTACAGGGAGCATACAACTCCCTTGTTGCGCCAACTCCACTGGCTGCCAATTAGTTTTCGAGCACAATTCAAAGTGCTGGTTTTAACCTACAAAGCCCTATACGGTTCTGGCCCAGTTTACTTGTCCAAACGAATTCTCCTCTATGAACCATCAAGGACATTAAAATCCTCCGGAAAGGCCCTGCTCTCGACCCCGCCATCTTCGCAAGTGCGTCTGGTGGGGACGAGAGACAAGGCTTTCTCTGTTGTGGCCCCTCGGCTGTGGAACTCCCAAGCGATGTTAGAACTGCCCCCTCCCTGTTGTCCTTCAGGAGGCGGGTGAAGACTTGGATGTGGAACAAGGCCTTCCCAGAATAAGCTGAGATTGATTTCAATCTAAAATGGTTGACAACTTTTTTAGACCAAGCTGAATGTGGTTTTAATGGCAATGTGGTTTTATGTATCTGTTTTTATGTATTTTAATATGCTGTTTTAAGAGATTTTAAATTTGTATGGCATTGAATTTTGCTGTAAGCCGGTCTGAATCCCTCCATGGAGGTGAGAAGGTCGGGGCACAAAAATTTTAAATAAATAAATGGCTCTACTCGTCACTATTTTATCAAGATCGGTCATTGCTCTCCTCCCAAGAAGTCTGCTGTTCCATGGTCTGTTCTTACTGTTGCTACTTGGTCGTTATACAAGGCACCTATATTATGGAAAAACACTTCCTCGCCTCAAAACAAGCTGTATATATCTACTGGGAAATAGCCATGCAGAAAGATAATAACAAGAAGAAGAAATCTGTGGAACTATCTGTTACTATTTTGCCACTCACCACTGGTGTTTCCCGGGGTACCAAATTGAGAAGCGTCAAGAAACTTGCGAGGAGTGGACAAGTTAGTTACATCAAGAAGAGGCCCAGGAGAGGCATCTTTCAGTGAACTGCAATGAAAAGAGATAAACATAAGATGACACTCTGCAAAAAGTGTCCCCTGCAAAAGAGATATAAATGAGATTACTGCTTTTCATAAGCATTTCAAAACTGATCCTTTCTCCATGGATGATCACAACGTGTTAATGATCGCTATAAAGTTTGACTTAGTTTGCACAGCATTTTCCCATAATAAAATCTTCCTCATTGCAAGAATAAAGCCTTATTTAATATAGTAAAGCTATTTCAAACTAACCTTACTCTCCCCTTTTCTTTGTTCCATTGCCCAACCCTACTGGTCGATTTGATGTAAAGGTGGCGGTGCAGTTCATCTATGAGGACCAAATGCATATTCATCTTCTTACTATGAAGTTCCAGTCTCAGGTCGCTCAGTCCTTCCACTTGAAGGAGGGGTCCTTCCAGGGAATCGACTGCTGACACCTATGGAGAAAATTCAAGATACATTTGAAGTGTTTCCCAAAATTATCTTATTTCACTTAACAGATAGCTTTGTTTAGGTCAAATTAACATGAAAGCCCGATGAACCAAAAACCACCACTAGGAAGTGTCAGAGGCAGGGAAAAGTAGAGGAAAATGCACGGTTCCATTACACATGCTTTGCTTCCCTTTAGTTATCAGATAGTGGACAAGAGGGATCCTCTGCAGGAGTCTACCGTATACCATGCAGCTGTGGACAAGTCTACATAGGAACGCAGCATTGCCAACATGAATCAAGGAACATGAAAGGCACTGCAGACTAATTCAACCAGAGAAGTCAGCCATAGCAGAGAACCTGATGAGCCAACTTGGACACAGCATATTATCTGACAACACAGAAATGCTGGACCACTCTAACCACCATGTCAGACTACACAGAGAAGCCACTGAAATTCACAGGCATGTAGACAATATCAACAGAATGGAGGAAAGCATGAAAATGAACAAATCTGTCTACCAGTACTAAAAGGTTCTAAAATAAGGACAGCGAATAAAGAACAACACTCAAAAAACAGGAGAATTCCAGACAGGAAACAATCAGGGCCAGCTAACACCTCCCAACAAAGGAGTCCCCCAGGCAGGAAGCAGCCAGATTTTGAAGATGCAGGACCATTCAATCCTACTCAAGGTGGCCAATTGCAACATTCATACTTGCCTCCAGCAGACAAGAGTTCTTTCTCCCACCCTGGACATTCCACAGATATATAAACCACACTTGCTTAATTTCCAACAGACCTCACACCTTCAGAGGATACCTGCCACGGATGTGGGCATAACGCCAGGAGAGAATGCTTCTGGAACATGGCCATACAGCCCAGAAAACTCACAGCAACCCAGTGGATTTCTTATCTGCTCATCACTGGATAAGAGCACTGTGAGCTTGGCATTTGTTCCATTAGGATAGTATTTCGGCTCCAGATGCTGTGCAATCTACCAAAGTTATCACCCCGCTCTAGTGCCAAAACATTTGACTGGGAGTATTTTGTTGCAACAAAAATAATAATATGCCATTGTGCATTCTCCACGCCAATGAAATGGGTTTTCACCCATTGCAAACTTGTGCCAATCAAAATTTGTTAGCCTTTGAGGTGCCATAGGACTCCTGTTGTTTTTGCTATTCTTTCTACATGGAATCCGGAAGTCAATAAAAAGCTTGATTCCAACGAAAGGTCAAACTGGTGACTCTATCAACATTACATGTGACACAATGTTTAAGGTGCCTTTCTATGAGGCATGACTTAATAAAAATCAGGGGCTGATAAATGCTTTGGCAATTCTGTTTAATTTTATCAGTTCATGACTCCCCTGCAGCACTAGAAATACTTCATCACAAAGCAATTAAAACAAAGGTGACCAGCAACAAAAAAAAAAGAACACCTCGTTTTGCAGGAATTCAGTGATTGTGCCTGAAGAAATGCAAGAGGTAAGCAGAGAGCATAAATAGCTTGTGGCAAATTAAATGATATTTCATTTAATAATCCAAGTCATCATTAATATGAAAAATAAACTTCATTTTGGCACATAGCTCACTGAAAGCTTTGCAGATGATGGACGGAGCTACAAAAGTCTAGTCTCTGAGGCATTCATCCTGGGAGTTATTTGTTTAATAATTTAAAAAAGAGGAAATGGAGCTCAAGTCTATCCCATTAGAAACAAAATTTCTTTCTAAGTTAATCAGTTGGGTGGGGAAACAATAGATCTACACATGGCAGAAAAACTTATATGGCAGGAAAACTTATTCCAAAGCCAAACCTGGCATTAAAGACATATTATGAGTGAAAACTCATTTCCAACTAACCCGTCATTTACCACAATAAACCCATTGAACATATTTATTTATTATGACATTTATATGCCGCTCTTTTCACCCCGAAGGGGACTCAGAGCAGCTTACAGGTTACATGTAAATACAATATATTATATTATTAGCATAGAACAATATTAGTAACATACACTCCCATACTGTATTACACTACTATACTGTAATATTATTAGTAATATTACATGCAATACAAAATATATAATTATTATATTATATTATTATGAGTAATATATTGTATCACATTATTATATATTATGCTATTAGCACAGCACAGTATTTGTATTATATATTACTATATTGTACTATATCACTATACTGCAATATTATTAGTAATATTACATGTAATATAAAATATATAATTTTTATATTGTATATTTTATATTGAAGCACAATATAAAATACAATAAAACACATATGTATATAAAAACATCAACTTAATAAAACTGAGATCATCAGGCAGTGGCAGTAAGCTGTTGTAAACATGGTCAAGATGTAAACAATAGGAATGGAATACAGTAGAGTCTCGCTTATCCAAACTTTGCTCATCCAACGTTCTGTATTATCCAACACAGCCTGCCTCCCGCCTGAATCCACAGCTGTTTCAATACATTGCGATGTTTTGGTGCAAAATTCGTAAATACAGAGCGGGCATAGGATAAAGTGCAAGGAAGTGCAACTAGCTTGTGACATGTCATTAAAAAGCAGGCATATGGTTCATTTCCAAATGTGACCAATGAGCTACACATCTCTTAGGAATTCCAGCTGAGTGGAAAATAAGGTTTATTGCAAGGAATAACAATTCCCCTTAACGCTTAAATTGAGACTGGACCATCTTTAGATTTACACCTTTCGGCTCAAACTAGGTTTTTGTAGGCCATAGAGTCCCTCAATTCATTCCTGCTTGATCCTTCTACTTGGGCTCAATTGTATTTAATGGCAATGATTCTGAGGAGCCATGAGTACAAACTCAAACATGACATTTGCAAGGTACTTGGAAGAGCAGGAGGGGGCTCCCAAGTCTTGCACAGAAGTTATGTTTCATATTAAGACTCTTTTTTCACTTCCTTCACATGCAATCTGGCCCACAATGGCTTTTTCCTGGTTTTCTTTAATAGAAAAGCTATTCACAAAGGCTAAACTATTATATCAACATAAAGCTCTCAAGAAAACCTTGAGAAAAAGCAAACAGAGGAGTCAATCATTTCCTATAGTATTAAAAGCAGGCAGGTGAACAAGCCAACAGAGCTTTAATTTTCTTCTTTGGTGAAAAATGCAGCCATCTTTTCCTGAAAAACTGTCCGTGTGACACTTCCTATTTGCAGAGACACTTGCCGGGGAGTTATGGCCTTGGTAACACCGCTCTTAGAGTGACTGAATTCTTGAGGTAAACAGCATAGCCATGGTGCAATGTTAGGCAGACTTAAAGCTTCTTAAGAGTGAGAGCTATGCTTCAGCAAACCCCATTTAAACAGCCTCCCCCAGTCCTGCCGCCCAACATATTTCATTCTTCATTACTACCCATTACCAAAACACTTATCTCTAATGCAAACCAGCTCTGCTGAAAAAAAAAACATTCATGGGCAAAACAGAAAAAACAAGTTCATTTCAAGCACTGAAACTATCAAACTGATGACAGCTCATCTAAATATGACAATTTCTCAAGCTTAGAATATTTCACTCAGAAAGCCACAACAGCTGTAGGCTTAAAAGCCTGCGGTTCTATTCCTCCCAATTATCATGCTGTGAAATCATGACAGTCTATGCTTTAAATTAGTTCATCAATATTTGGAAATCAGCAAGGCACCACACTTCGGTGCATAATTCTACCAGTGTTACTCAAAAGAATAGGAATTGTGGAGAGATGATCATGAGACCATTCGAAGTCAACTGTGTGTATTGCACTTTCATCCCATGCCCTTGTTCCTTAGCTACAACTTGCATTATCCCATTCCCGTGTCTTGTTTACAGTCTGGCCATGTCTTGCAATAGTTGTCACCACAGGATATTGGGAGTTGTTCCGAGGTTTAAACTGTTGTTATAATATGCTATAAGATTTACTTTATTGTATTCTATTTTGTGTTTATTTCATGCTCTGTTTTAGGCACCCTCTGCCATATGCAAGCCGCCTGAGTCCCTTCGGGGAGATGGAGGTGGGGTAAAAGAATAAAGTTATTTTTATTATTATTCTGTGCTTTCAAGTCATATATGATTTCTGGTTACCCAAACCTATCACAGGATATTCTCAACAAGGTTTATTCAGAGCGAGTTTGCTATTGCCTTTCTCTGAGGATGAGGGAGAGAGTGTGACTTGTCCAACATCATCTGACAGGTTTCCGTGGTTGAATGGAAACTCAAACCCTGGTCTCCCACAATCTTAGTCCAACACTCAAACTACTATACCAAAATAGCCAAAAGATTTGGCAGGGGAACGTGCCAAGTTCAAAGCAACTAGGAGATCATATAACAGGAATTTCAGGATTGTAGAGAACAAGGCATAAAACCAGCACAGATTGCATTGTTCTACACCAGAGCATCTACATACACAAAGACAGCGAGTTGCCACTGAGGACAGCAGCTTGCCCTTGAGGCTTCCCTTTCATCTTGGCAGAGTCCTGATATTCTACCTCTTTGGTGACCATCTCTCCCTAGATTTTAAGAGGCAACTTTTCCTCAGAGGCAACTACCAATTCTATCAAGGCTCTGCTTCATCCTACATTGGTTCCAGAGGAAGGTTGTCAAGTGAAGCCTTGACTTCAACCTCAAAAGCAGATTCTACCTGCTAGAACCCATCATCCTGTCTTTCATCCTTTAAAAAAGTACTCCTGCAGGTGAAACATAACAGGTGGTACTGAACTGTTGAAAGATAACGTATAAATAACTAAACAGACACTCTCCCTGAGTGCATATAGATATTTATTCTATCTTGAAAGTACAGAAGAACCATTATCATGCTGAACATGCTTACTATTTTTGGCAAGTGTCCATATTTGAAGGTAATTTTAAGATTCACATCTAGGAACCATGAGTGCACGTTTATCAATGAATGTTCACCAAGAGATGGATAGATACATAGCATTCTATAAAACTGATCTTTATGAGATCAAGATGATGATGATGCTGATGATTAGAAACACAAGAAGATGAGTCCACAGCAGACAAGATCACTCTGCTGGCTCTTGTATTGGATCACACGTCGGACACTTCCCAAGTGTCTAGGACTGTGTGATGTATCGGCGAATAATGCGTGCAGATCCCAGTAAGGTGGCCTTTTGCAGCTGGCAGATGGTAATTTTGTCAGCGCTGATTGTGTTTAAGTGCAGGCCAAGGTCTTTAGGCACTGCACCCAGTGTGCCGATCACCACTGGAACCACCTTTACTGGCTTGCGCCAAAGTCTTTGTAGTTCGATTTTTAAATCCTCGTATCGTGTCAGCTTTTCCAACGAAAGGCAGCAAACTTAACTGAAACATTATCGGAAATATTCTGGAGCTGAATAATGTTTCCCTTTTGAACAAACAAACTCTAGCAAGTGTTAAGAGTCACCTGGCTGAGAGCATCATGTAAATACACATGGACCAAACTTCCACAATCAAGAAGACTGTGTTTGCCTTTCAGCGCTCTACATTTTTCTACTCAGAGTACCCAAAATGTCGACTACACTGCTTATCTTGTGAATTGATGCAGACAGTGTTACAGTTTAAAAGCAGCAACGCTGCGCACCAGCTGTCAAAGGTATCATTCCTAAATTACAGAGGGATCCATGCTAAAATGAAATCTGTATTGTGCATACCAGGAACACAGAGTTAGATCACAACAGGAAAAAAATCGCACCATGAAAGCAAGGTATAAACAAATCCAGGAGAACAGATGTGACTGGCATTCAGACCATGCCAAGAGACAAGAGCCGTAATCCTGTTGATGACATATGCAGACATGTTCACAAATTATGCTGGCATATGGTCTTAATTGGTCATTGTTGAGGTAGTCAGCACCTTCATCCAAAAGAAAATCTGTGCTCAGGGGAGGATGTGGCCATCCGGGGAGTGGCTGATTCTATTCCTAAAGCTGGATCCACAAAGAAGCAGATATTTATTTATTGTGCCAGGAGCGAACCAAACAGATGCATCGCATTAAACAAACAAACAAACCACAAAGTTTACAAACTTGGTATTCGATTAAATGTCCTTTGACCAGTAGCTGGCCACTTGGGAGTGCCTCTGGTGTTGCTCTAAGAAGCTCCTCCACTGTGAATGTAGCACGGCTCAGGTTGCATTGCAGTAGGTGGTCTGTGGTTTGCTCTTCTCCACAAAGAAGCAGGTAATCTCTGGGGAGTCCAGAAGGTCGGATGCTGCTTACTTGGCTCTTTGCTGTCCTCTGGTCTCCAGACAGCCACCAGGGCTTGCCTAGTGTGTTATGTCTACACAAAGCAAGTGCCTACAGACACACGTTATTGCAGAGCAGGTCTGCACAACTTGACCCCTGTACAACTTGGCCCCTTCCTCCCTGCCTGCCAAGGGGAAGCCCTGCCCCTTCCCCAGCTTCATGCCATTCCCATGGGAATGGTACAATGGGCTGGGCTTCTCATTCGCCAGTCAGCCCTTAGTTAGTCGCCCCTTTGCTGGTCAGGCAAGTATGTGAACCCTAACCCTAACCCGCTCACCTCTCATCTCCAGCAACATTGTCACCATTGGCAAAAGTATAACTAAATGCAACAGTAGATTATGATTTTGTGAGGGATGGAAAGAAAAGAAAGGTTTCCCATTCCTCTTCTCGTGGAACCTCCTGACAGCATGATAAAGCAAGAAATTTGGGGAATATTCAAAACATAATTATCTACACAATTCAATCCAAGTAAACCTCTGTGTTAAATAGTTCCCATCTTAATGATCTTTGTAGACTGTAGCATTTAAAACAAAGTCACGATGAGAAGGTTCTGCAGCTATAAAAACGAATCCAATAAGAAATATTGGCATAACATCTCTATGACTTTTTATTTGTTGTGACAGTAAAATCTGGAGAGAGAATTTTTATTTACTTAGTGAAACATGTTACCAACTTTAAAAATACAGCACGTACCACTTAAACTCAAATGTTTACTGGAGTCTGTTCATTTCAGAAATATCACTTTTTTCCTGTTTTTCCTTTTTTCATCTCTTTTCTCCAGTGAGTCTTTCAGACCTGGAGATTCATGGTGACAAATATAATGCCAAAAATAATATATTTACTAAGAGTACACAATGAACTCTCCTGTTGTATTTGACATGAGAAAATCGTTAAAAGAATATGGGAAGATCAGTCTGGTTTATGGGGCCTCACACAGTATCTGTCCTATGCTGCAGTCCAAGAAAGAAGCAGGTGGATGAAGTCGAAAAGCTGTCAAGTAGTTAATCCAGTCCAGGTCAGTCACAGGTTTTGCAGCAGGATGAAGAGAGAAATCAGAGGGCAGTTTCAGCAGGTCCAAATCTCATGGGGCAAGTTAGTAGTCCAAATAAACAAACCAGAAAAACAGAGATGTAAATCACAGTCAGCCTAAGGTCAAGAAAACACAAAACTGGAATACTGCTAGTCACCAAGATAGGATGGTTGAAAGCAAAAAACTTAGCAGGTAACTGCCGGGAGATTTATGGACAGTTGTCTCAAGACACCAAGTGCCCTATTTAATAGGTGCTGAGATCAGTGCAATTTCTCCTTGCCTCTTTGTAAAAGATGACACTATGTGTTCAGTAACCTCCTGCGGGGGAGAAGGGTCCTCTCTACCTCAGCCCTCAGCTCCTTGGACCATCATCAAGAGGAACTCTAGATTCCCAGCAATCCGCCACCTCCTCTGAATCTTCCGACACCAAACTGTGAGTTATGACAATTACTTCAGGGACCAGGATAAGGTTATATATTATTTTTTCAATGTTGCTGAGCCTATTTTAGAACTCCTTAAGAGCCATCTAATCTTCATCTGCTACATCTAAAATATTTTTTTACAGGAGAACCGCTTCAAAAAGGATAACAAGGGTATGCTTTTGGAGTACGGAACTACTTCTACTCTCTGCTTCTGGGTTTCCAATTGAGATGAATAAGGTATGTATTCTGGGATCTTCAGAAGGAATAAAGTTGTTTAACATCTACATGAAGCTGTATTGTATCCGGAGTTTCGGGGTGCGGTGTCATCTGTATACAGATGACATCCAACTCTGCCACTCCTTCCCACCTGCTACTAAGGAGGCTGTTCAGGTCCTGAACTGGTGCTTGGCCGCTGCGATAATCTGGATGAGGGCGAACAAAGTGAAACTGAATCCAGACAACTGGTCCTCCTGGTCAGTCGCTAGGCCGAACAGGGTTACAGCCTGTATTGGATGGGGTTACACTCCCCCTGAAGACGCAGGTTCGCAGCTTGGGTGTGATCCTAGATTCCTCACTGAGCTTGGAAGTTTCAGCGGTGACCAGGGGAGCATTTACACAGTTAAAACTTGTGTGCCAGCTGCGCTCGTACCTTGGGAAGTCTGACTTGGTCACAGTAGTCCACGCTCTGGTTACATCCCGTGTAGACTACTTCAATGTGCTCTACGTGAGGTTGCCTTTGAAGACTATCCGGAAGCTTCAAATGGTTCAACCGACGGCAGCCAGCTTGTTAACAGGAGCGGTGTTCAGGGAGCGTACAACTCCTCTGCTGCGCCAGCTCCACTGGCTGCCAATCTGCTACTGGGCACAATTCAAAGTGCTGGCTTTAGCCTATAAAGCCCTAAACAGTTCTGGCCCAATGAACCTGTCCGAATGCATCTCCCTTTATGAACCATCAAGCACTTTAAGATTGTCTGGGGAGGCCCTGCTCTCGATCCCGCCTTCATCACAAGTACGGTTGCCAGGGCCGAGGGGACAGGGCCTTCTCAGTGGTGGCCCCTCAGCTATGGAATGTCCTCCCTGGGAATGTCCGATCGGCTCCCTCCCTTTTAAGATTTCAGAAAAAAGTTATGATATAGTTGTTTGAGCAAGCGTTTACAAATGCAGAGTAACTGACATAGGAAATAGAATGACTAGACGATGGAATTGGACAATATTTTAACAAAGAGACACAAATTATGTTGGTTTTTATTGTTTCTGATGAGGTTTTATATTGTATTATAATGAATTACTTGCATTTTGATATAATGTGTATTGACTTGTTGCCTGTAAACCGCCTTGAGTTGCCAAAAGGCTTAGAAAGGCGGTATACAAACACAGTAAGTAAGTAAGTAAGTAAGTAAGTAAATAAATAAATAAATAAATAAATGGCATTGCCAGCACAAAACTGAAATGTAAGGAAGGATGGGAAAAATTAAACAAACAAGAACAGTATTGTCAGGTTTCACTATTTTCATCTATGAATTGTAGGGTTAGCAATCAGGAAGTAGCTACTAACAGATTTGTATTCTACTGAAATGCCAAATGAAAGCATTGATTTGAGTTCATCTAGCCATCTATTTCTCTATGAAGTTAACATATTGTCCACGTTCATAAATTATGTGCTGCACACATTCTTGTCTTTAGGAAGCCTCTCTCCTGCAAATAAATAATACACGCACGAATACATAGGATATTTTTGGATTCTGTTTTGTCTATACAAAAGAAACCACTGTCCAACCCTCAAATAAGGGACACTGCTTGCAATATGGAGCACTTTCAATACTATAAGGTACTAACTGACCAGCCCTTAAATAAGGGATACCTGGCAATCATAAATAACGATAGGGATATGAGAAGCAGATAGGCTGGGTCTATTCAAAACCTGGATGTCATGCTGCCTTGTTTTCTAACATGAAGTGAAAGGTATACCATCAATGTACTAAGTAAATACATGGTTAATATAGGACAAACAAACAGGATATGAAATTACGAGAAGGCGGTTATCCAGCTCTGGATAATCTTTTATAGCGCTTATCATAGTGACAGTGAGATAAATGATATATTATATTTGAGCACAGAATACATAGGCAATCATACAGTTGACCAGCCAAATCCTAAATACGCACACAGATAAGCAGTATACAAAGATGGAGGAATGAAGGCAACATAAAATGAAGGCCCTGAAACTGGCAGGGAAAAGTTTCCATAGACCGAAATATGATCATTCCAGTCACTGGCTCGGCATTTAAGAGTTAAGAGTTTAAGAGTTCATAAACATATCGGATGTTTATGAACCTTCCAACACAAGTACTCAAAGCCGAAGGATAGGGCTACCAAAAATTGGTAAGAATAGATTAACCAGAGAAGAATGGAGCCATTCAAATATATGGCATCTTTAAAAATCAGTCTAGATTCTCTCACATAATTTTCTATTGTGTTGCGCTATTACCTCATATCCCCAAGAGCACAATCATTTCATCTCCTTTTGAAAGAGTTTCATTAGTTTACAAGGGACAAAATTAAAGCCCGTAAATCAGAGCTTGAGAAACAATCAAAATAGTGTCAGAGATCCAGAAAATGTTTTTTGGAGCTGCATTCTAGGGAAAATTCGGGTGGTTACAAATGAGACTATGTCTAATACCAGAATCCTTAACAAATGGACCTCATAATAAAAATCTGTCGGAAGTCTTTCTGGCAGAAGATGGCTTTTCATTATTTATCATTTTCCTTGTGAAGAATGCCAGCTGCAAATCTGACATCTTCAAGACAAAACACAAGTCAGTAGTTATGATACTTCCAGGCAACCAGGGATGTCCCCATCGCAGAGCAGTCAGGCTTTGTCCATTCAGAGGCCATTCAAGATTTCAAACTCTAAACTTGCTGCCTCTGATTTTTTTGTATTTGCTGTTGAATTTGCTGCAGTTTTTGTTTACAGTCTGAATAACAATATTTTATGCTCTATATTTGTCATTCTACTTCTTCAGGTCAGAAAGACAAATTAGAGGAAAGAAAACAAAAGGAAACACTATATTCCTGCAATAGAAAGATTCCAGAAAGTAGTTTTACTGCCACATACACACAACTGAATATTTTTGAGATGAGAGCAGAATCACAGGTTTATTTCTTTATGGCCAAGTTCACAGACATAGACATTTTATAGCCACTGATAAACAAGAAACATTGCGTTGTTGTAGGGTTTTTTTGGGTTATATGGCCATGTTATGTAGCCATAGAGCCCCAAAAAAACCTACAACAACGCAGTGATTCCAGCCATGAAAGCCTTTGACAATACAAGAAACATTGCTTTGATTGGTACAAATTACGATCTGCAGTTTCAGTGCTTCAATGTGAAGAGAAACTTAATGAAGGACTTCATCCCATGCAATCTTCTCTTTGTTTCTCTGTGCTGCTGAAACAAGAGTCCCATGGAGGCTATCATGACCAAAAAAAACACACTTCCAATGGTTGTCCATGGGACTCTATTGCAGCAGCGCAGGGAAATGGAGGGAAGGCTGTGTTTTTAGGTGTCAGGTACTAACCGACTCCCAAAGAAAGAAAACAGAGAGAAGCGCGATAGAAGCGTGGAAAGGCAGATAAAGATGTGCGGCAACTGATAGTTGCCATCACAAAAGATGGAAAGGCATAGGATCTCGATGGTAGGGAAGGAAAGAAGACTCTGCTTTCCCACTTCCCAACCCCCAAGTTATGAGGCCTTATGTCTTATTTTAGAAGAATCTTGTGTCCGTCTTCCATATTCATATCAACCCCTTTCCACCAATAAAGGGATTCTTGGAAAAGGAAGCAATCACTCCGAGGAACAATGGTCACTGATTACTTCTGGGGTTGGGAAGGGCTGAATTCCTTAATGAGACAATAGATAGCCGTCTTGGGAAGATAGTCTTGGGATTTCATTTTGAGATACTTCATTGTGTCCCCCATGAGATTGGAATGCTTCCTGGGTGAATCTGCATTCCAATCTCAGTTCTGAATCAAGACTAGGCCGAAGAGGAAATTCTGGTAACTTGAGTCCATGATATGGAAGTGGAGAAAAAGGAGAAGTTGGCAGCACTGCTCAGCAAGGCTGTTTTCCTGCTTCTGAAACTGAGCAGGGCAACAAGAAGTCATTTACCAGAACCCCACTTTTGGGGATCCCACTTTTGGACAACACTGTTAGTTTGTGAATTTGACTCGGCCTGTATCAACAACTAGTGTTATAGGAAAACAAGCCCCAAAAGAAGGTATGGGATGGCTCTTTTGTTTCCATGGTCACAGCTTGCCAAATTTAATCTCTCTTACCAACTGCCAACTGGAGCATGCCCATATTACAGCTAATACCAACTGCACCTCTCTCCTCCAAATTGTCTCCGCCCTATTCCCACCAGTAGGTCTCTGTAGCAATAGTAGCTATTTCTAATCCTTGACAACCGAGAAGGATGGGAGACACATAGACATTTAAGGCAGAACATTACATTCCACCTATCTGATGAAGAATCTCATCTTAGGAAACTTCAGTGAGGAAATGCTATAGGTGATAGTGACTCTTCTACATAGCTTCATCTTTGTCTTGTTTCATTATCATGTCGGTGATTGTGCCAACTTCTATACCAAACTCTGTGAAACAAACTGGATGAATCGCTTAAAAACCCGACGATGATGCCAGTGACCACTATTCCAGCACCTTCATTTACCACCCATTTTATTTAATAAACCTTCATCATCTTAAATGAATGGCCATTATTAGTTGAGCTAACAGGCAAACGATAATGCTCCAGAGAGATATCAGTGCTTGTTGATGCATTAACGGAAAGAGGAGAGGTACTGAGGTCAAGCACGCGTCAATGCAAATGAGGTACTGGGGAGGTGCTAACAGTTTAATGCAAAAGAACGCCTCAGATAATGGAATTTACAAGATTAAAAGGAAAGAGATGAAGTTATTGATAAGTATATTAAAGAGGGAAGAAGCGATAAGATGTTACAAAGGGTTGATAGGGGAGAACTCCATTGAGGCATTCCTGCTTTCAAAATATCTTTACATCTCAGTGATGAAATTAACAAAATAAAACTTGAAGAGGATTAGAAAATGGGATTAGAAGCAATAATGAAAAAGCTGGCTGAGTATAATACTGAGTACTTCTGAGATACATTTTGTTGCACCACCCTCAGAAGCAGTCTCTTGCTGTTCATCATTTGAACATTTAGAGGATCTCATTAAGAACTATTTCCATTCAACATATGGGGGAAAGCTATGTAAAGACACATTTCCATTTAAAAAGCAGCAAAGGCATTGTGTGTGTGTATGTGTGTGTGTGTGTGACAGAGAGAGAGAAGGGGAGGGAGAGAAATACAAGGACTATCCCCAAATTTCTTATTCATCCTCTGGCATCTTAATCTTCAGATCTACCACAATCCACTCTTCAAAGTGCTAAGAAGAAACACTGCTTTCATATAATTTGCACAACAGGATGGACCAGAGAAAGAGGACAACTCTGGGTAAGGACTATATGTGAATGAGCATCTGGTTGAGGATTTGCTACCATTCTGAAGTGCCAAAGGCACAAATCATGAGACAGACTTTGCTATTCAAGAGACAATAGTGCTACACCAAGTTTCCTTAAACTGAGTTGACTTTACACTGTTTCATGAGTGTACATTAAAATGCCACCACTGCATTTGTCTTTCACCAAATCTCATATCGAGTCAATCTCAGAAGCAGCTCAGAACACATGTCTCCTAGAGAAAGGAGATAAAATCTCTAACGTCCAAGTAGACACATCATAAAAGCAGTATGTGATCGATCCTCCAGTAGGCCATGGAGTGCCTAGTTGGTGGTACTGACATAACTCCCCTAATCCCTGCTGTTGATTTACGATTTTTTTAAATCATCCAAGTAAACTGCATAAGAACCCTACTGGATGACACCAAAAGTCCCTACTATAAAATCAAAACCTTCATCGTGTGCTCCCTGATACTAGAGTTGACATATATCCATCCTACTAAGAGCATTTGGTAGCCTCATTCTCCACAAAAAATTTCAATTGACTTTCAATTAATTTGTCTACAGGGTCAATGCTGCCATTTTTATCATCAGTGGGGTAACATATTTTATTTCCACCTCTAGTTTGCTGCTGATGTTTCCAACGTTCTTCTTTGAGGGATGCAATCTGCAACTCTCTGTGGCTCATTTTTAGAATGTTAAACTATGGCTTCAGTACATCTGAAATGATGCACTGAAAAAGTAAGAAAACATAAACCTAAGAGCTAAATAATATTTGCAAAGTTTCCCGAACACTCCTTTGTCCTCTATCATGACCTCATCCTCTTACCTTTTCTTTCTAGGTCTTCACTGTGATGATGTGCAAATGTACATAAACACCCATCCACACAATGCCCATGTGTCCCATAGCCTTTCTTCACTTAAATCTAGACATCAAAACTGACAAAATGTATCAGCGCTAATGGATAACGTAAATCCCACTCAATAATAAGCCAGCAGTGGCAAGGGTCAGATGCTTACTGATGACAGCATGTCAAATAAAAATAGAATAATGCTGCCAAAGTCAGATCCACTTTTTCTCTCTCTGAAGACAGACACAGTTAGTCACTGATTGAGGAAGATTACAGCCTGTTCTTCAAATGCACATGTTTTCCTGACAAACCAATGCCATTTTACAAAGCCGAGAAGAGAAATTCACTGGGGAAGCAATCCTGGGATCTGAATAGAGCAAAACTTGTGAATGATAATCACACAGTGCTGTTGATGTAGTTATGTAGTTTCAAGCTGTGTCTACCTTATAGTGTCCTTGTTCTTGTAAAAAAAATCCTTGCTATTGTCTTCTGCTTAGTTTGAGAGAATGTGGCTTTCTCAAGATCACCCTATAGGTTTCTACAGATAAGTTAGGATTCAAAATCTGGTTTCCCAGATCTTAGTCCCACACTGGTTCATAATTAACAATTATTCCATAATAATCCTTTCTTATGTATCCTATCTTGTTCTGGGTCACCTTGAGGATTCTTCCACAACAGTCTATTTATTTATTTATTTATTTCGGGATTTTACCCCGCTCTTCTCAACCCCCAAGGGGGACTCAGAGCGGCTTACAGTATGGCACAATTCGATGCCCACATAATAACAATATAAACCCCAAAACACTTCAACAATTAAAATACATTAAAATACATTAAAATACAACTACATTAGCACCATACACATTCACTCTGGATTAAAACAATGTTCAGTCCATAAAAACATTGGCCATAATCACCCACTTTCATTAAAAACCAATCTAAAATGCTGCCTTGTGCTGGTGTACGAATGCCTGGTCCCACAGCCAGGATTTTACTTTTTCCTGAAGGCCAGGAGGGATGTGGTGGATCGTACATCAATAGGAAGCGCATTCCACAGGCGGGAGCCACCACCGAGAAGGCCCTATCCCTCGTCCCCACCAGCCTCATCTGAGATGTAGGCGGGAGCGAGAGCAGGGCCTCCCCGGATGATCTTAGATTACGAGGTGGGACATAGCGGCTGATGCGTTCGGACAAGTAAGCTGGGCCAGAACCGTATAGAGCTTTAAAGGTCAAAACCAGCACTTTGAATTGAGCCCGGAATGGACAGGCAGCCAGTGGAGCTGACACAACAGGGGTGGTATGCTCCTGTATGTAGCTCCCGTTAGCAATCTGGCTGCCGCCCGCTGGACTAATTGCAATTTCCGAACTGTCTTCAAAGGCAGCCCCACGTAGAGTGCGTTGCAGTAATCTATTCGGGATGTGACCAGAGCGTGGACGACCGTAGCCAGATCAGACTTCCCAAGGTACGGGCGCAGCTGGCGCACGAGTCTTAACTGTGCAAAAGCTCCCCCGGCCACCGCTGAGACCTGGGGTTCCAGGCTCAGCGATGAATCCAGGATCACTCCCAAGCTGCGAACCTGTGTCTTCAGGGGGAGTGTAACCCCATCCAACACAGGCTGTAACCCTATGCCCTGTTCGGCCTTGCGACTGACCAGGAGGACCTCTGTCTTGTCTGGATTTAGTTTCAATTTGCTAGCCCTCATCCAGTCCGACACAGCGGCCAGGCATCGGTTCAAGGTCTGGACAGCCTCCTTGGTGACAGGTGGGAAGGAGTGACAAATCTGGACGTCATCTGCGTACAGATAACACCTTACTCCGAAACTCGAATGATCTCTCCCAGCGGTTTCATGTAGATGTTGAATAACATCGGGGACAGAACTGAACCCTGAGGGACTCCACACGACAACGGCTGTGGAGCCGAACAGGTGTCACCCAATGACACCTTCTGGGTACGACCTTCCAGGAAGGATTGGAGCCACTGCAGAGCAGTCTAGCTACTATCATACTCTGGTAGTCTCCACAACTCTACTCATATACCTGGTATACTGTAGGTTTTTAAATTATTAGGAGAATTCAGCTGGTCCATGCTATAATTGTTAAGATTATTTGGATCAAACATATTATACTGTGTTTTTCCGACACTAGTTCTTAAATTGCTTCAATGACTACCAGTTTGTCAACCTATTTCCAAGCAAAATTTGAAGGATGCCCAATTCAGCTTGGTGACCAGGAAGCTAAAGAATTGGCTACTCTAATGTGAAGATGCACAAGAATCAAAGAACATATTCTCAGGCCTTCTCCAGACACTCCAACAAAATGACATGAGGAAATGACACGCAGAGAAAGGTCTTTTTCATCTGCAATGCCTCATTTGTCAGACTCTTCACATAGATTCACATTCTGGCTCAGGTCAGCTGTTCTACCTGACAGAAATCAAAAGTATTTTTATTTACCCAACTCCATTACTGCCTTTCTGCTTCAGTCCTTTTCTGCTAATGTATCTGTTCTCTCTTTTCCTAGTACACAGCTTTCAGATTGCATAGCATTGCAATTTAACATTTTCCATGTCATAAGAACCCTCAAAGTAGCAGTGAATCTGGAGATCAAGTTACAAAATCTCTCTCTGGCATTACTTTTCGAACGAAGATTCTTAGGAAGGACTCATCCCATGCTTTCTACAAGCGCGTTGATGACGGAGGTTGGATGTGTCCTTCGAGCCTGTGCAATGGATTTTTCTGGTGGAGCCCAGCATGCACAGAACTGGCCTCACCCTTTAAACCAAAGGTTCGTCTGCCGGGGCCTAGCAAGCTTAGGACGGTGGCAGCAAGGTCCTCAGGTCGTAGGTTTAGTTTGAGTTTCCTTCTCTAGATGGTTGACCTTACAGGGTTAAACGAGCACCATCTCCCCAGGTTTGAAATTAGAGTTTTCCTTCTCTTAGGATGGTTGCCAAAAGGCTAGAGAGCCCATCCTGCCCTTTGATGCTCTTTATCAGACCCTTCGGTTATGACCTGTCTGGTCACAAATACAAAATATTATAACTAAAAAGCAAGTGATAATTAAGTTTTATAAGGCAGTGAAAGAGAATTAATAAATACATTCAGGCCTTGTTAAAAGTTTGGAATCACTTCCTTTCAGTATAGCATTTTCAGGATAATGTCACATATCAGACACATAATGCACACTCACACCCACATATAACACATGCATCCATTCTTAGACCTAGCATACACCTCCATTTTAATTATCATCTCAAATCCCACCTGTTCTTTGGGCATCAATTAAGTTTGGAAAATAAAAGGTATACTTTCTTTTTCACAATTTCTTTTTTCCCACAGGGAAAAAAATGAAATTATTGATAACGAAACCTGTAACAAAGTCTGCAGCTAGTTGTTCGCTGTTCCATGGTATAAAGCAGTGGTTCCCAACCTTTTTTGACCAGGAACCACTTGATCAGGGACCTCTTTGACCAGGGACTACTTTGACCAGGGACAACTCTCGAACATTAGTACCAAAAGGGTTACGAATCCGTTTTTGGTCAACTTTAGATTTGATTTGGGGTGCTAATTCAGAAAATTGCACTGGATAGACAACATCAGCTCTAGTTTCTGATACAGAACATATGCCGTGTCAGAGACAAGGAAGGAGTAGAAGGTGGCGCAAAAGGAGTAAAATTAAATAAAATAAATAAAGAGGAAGGAGGCTCGCGAACCAGATTTTCGTCCTCGCAGCCCACTGCTGGTTCACGGCCCACAGGTTAAGAACTACCACTATAAAGCAAAGGTATAATATGCATCATCTGCTTTTGATGTTGTTAAACTGCATCTCCCAGCTTTTGATTTCTTCTTCTGTTCTAGTCAGCTAAGAGAGCATACAGTGGCAGGCCATGGAAAGAAGGGTGTACAGTCTTGGTGTTAAGAGTCGCCAAGGTTGGTTTAGGATCATGGGTTTGGATGTGGGATCTAGTCTACTGGTACTATGTGTTTCTCATTCTCCAAGTTTATGCCCAGGTCACTGCAAAGTTCCAAAGCTATGAGAACCTAAAGAGGCAAAAAAAAGTCTTATTTAAGAAGAATAGCAGTCTGAACAACCAAATGCAAGAAAAGATAACAACCTCATCTTGTCTTGCCTTCTTGTCTCCCTGCTCCAGAATGTGAACAGCAACCCATTTTAGGAGATGTGATCGACTTCTGGCGTGTCCTTCTCTGGTTGTTTCAGAACCTGACTTCAGCTCTTTGTTGATACTCCATTTGCCTCCAACACAAACAGGAGGGTTGGTTGGCTTAATCAAAATAAATCATCTACCTTTCCATTTGATAACAGGTGGAAAATTCTCTTGGTTCCTACTTTTTTCTTCACAGCAGAAAGCAATGAGATGCAGCTTGACCAAAACCAGAAGAAACATCTCACAGCTTAATGAGGCAGTCTCTAAAGCTGCAGCTCAAATATCACCGTGAAAGAGGTGCAGTGGGAAAACTTGCCACGCTTTAGGGGTTGCTGTGTCAGCACAACAATGGAAAACAAACTAATTTGACTGCAAGCAAGTCTGTTCTGAACAAATTATTTTTAGGCTGAACACATTCAAATCGAACTCAATAGCAAAGAGATGGCTTCACCTGCTCAATTCTGTAAACGAAACAGAAGGTGGCAGCAATGCAGGCTTTGGTCCATGAAGCACTAAAAAAATTAGCTCAGGAGGAACTCTGAATGTTATTATTCACCTCTGGAAGCAAAAAAAATAAAGAGCTGTGTGATCTTTCCACAGATTCAGAAAAGCCAGAACAATGGCATTCAGAACTGCACAGCTCAGAAACTGGCCAGCATTTCTCTCAGCAAAAAAAACAAATGCAACAAAAAGTAAGCAATAAAAGGACTGAGTGTCTCCCATCTCAGCAACAAAACTTCTAGCTTTCATGACCACCGTATCTATGTAAATGGGACTATGAATGCTTTTTCTTGAAATGTGTGTTGGCAGCACACAACAAAAACAAGGCCTGGCTATGGAAGAACAATCACACTCTGGTCCTCTCCGATTGTGACCAAAACAGAATACAGGGTACCAAAGGAAGTCCCTTCCAAGCTGAGGAAAGAATGGAGCCAGTATGTCTAGACCTAGAGCCCAATGGTCACATTCAGTTCCCTAAGACACAACTGTTTTGTGTTTCCTCAGATTCTGTATAGGACCTTTCCCTTCATCCTAAAAGATTAAAATGCTTCTCCAAAACTTCACTTAAAAGCAAAGAGTCATAACCTCACTGACATTTCCGATGCCGTTCTTTTTCTCCTTCCACCTTCTAGTCCTCAATAACTTTTCTAAAAGGAAGTCTGGCCCTCCCATTGAAGTATTACTATTTTTATTTTA
The DNA here is from genome assembly GCA_030556195.1 of Anolis apletophallus. Lineage (NCBI taxonomy): Eukaryota > Metazoa > Chordata > Lepidosauria > Squamata > Anolidae > Anolis > Anolis apletophallus. The sequence continues at coordinate 133,381,787 of JARBWK010000009.1, read as the reverse complement.
TTTTTTTGCTGACCCAAAACACAATATGACACAGCAAACGAGATATATATGTTGGATTTCATATCACAAAATCACAAGTCAAACATTTCCCAAGCATTTAGGACTGTGTGGTGTATTTTTGAATGATGCGCGTGGATCCAAGTAAGGTGGTCTTTTGCAGTTGACAGATCATGATTTTTTTCATTGTTTATTGTTTCCAAATGCCGGCTGAGATCTTCTGGCACGGTACCCAGTGTGCCGATAACCACTGGGACCACCTGGACTGGTTTATGCCAGAGCCTTTGCAGTTCGATTTTGAGGTCCTGATAATGACTGAGTTTTTCCTGTTGTTTTTCGTCAATTCGACTGTCACCTGGAATGGCGACATCAATAATCCAAACATTTTTCTTTTCCACAATCGTGATGTGTGGTGTTTTGTGTTCCAAAACTTTGTCAGTCTGGATTCAAAAGTCATGCAGTTTTTATTTTCCTGGCCTTCTGTCTCCTTCTTCAGGGTTCAATTAGTGAGCCATAACCAGTTCTTCTTAACAAATTTTCTTTCAATTTTGTCAAGGAACTGCCCATGCAATGCTTTGTTGTGCCAGCTGTCAGCTCTGGTTATTGTTGTTGTTGTTATTAACCACCCTTTTCTCTCTCAAAGAGAACCAAAGTGGGTGGCAAAAACAACATTATACAATTTTAAACCATCTAAAAATAAATCACCAAAACTATTAAAACAGTCTTAAATACATAAAAATACTACTTTCAAAAAGGGTTCTGAACCTTGGACATGGGATGAATGAGCATAGTGCAGACTGAATGTGATAACTGTACTCCACTTCTATGGCCCCTGTAGTTACCCCACTGGTCTTCCAAATGTCCCCAACATATTTTTTTTAATGTGCAGCATTTCAAGCATTGTTTCATAAAACTCCCTAAATGTATAAGAAACCCCCCCAAAAATACCCTCATTCAACTATACACAAGCAACCCAGAACCATGTAATACCCCTCCCCCCAAAAATCTCAATTTTCCCTTCTAAGTCTTCTCAAAATGGCAACAGAAAGTGAAGCAACATTTCTTTCTCCATTCCAAGGGAAGCTGCAGGTGAAGAGGTATTTAATAATAGTAATAATAATAATAATAATAACTTCATTTTTTTATCCCGCCACCATCTCCTCGAAGGTGGCTTACATGGGGTCTAAGCCCAGTCAACAGAGTTAAAATATATAAAATAAAATACATATACAAACATCATAACACATAATTAAAACATAATTCCTCATACAACAGCCAGTAGCCAAGAATAATGGATGTTCCCAAGTCAAGGGGCGAGGGAAGGCTTGTGCAACACGACTGTCCAAACAAGGGCTGATGGTAAAATGCGAGAGGTAGGTAATAAATTAAGGCTGAAAAGCTCAAGTCAGATTAATGCTGTACAAATCCAGGGCAGGGACAACAGTAAAGTGCAAGAGTCGAGAATGGGTTATGGCTAGGAGGGCTAGGAATTATGATTAGAAAGGCCAATTCATTTAGTGAACCGATTAATCAAAAGCACATTGGAACAACCATGTTTTTCGGTCTTTACAGAAAGCGTGGACGCTAATCTAATCTCCCTAGGTAGAGAGTTCCAGAGCCAGGAAGCCACTACCAAGAAGGCCCTCTCCCTCGTCCCCACCAGCCGATCTTGAGACAGAGATGGGAGCGAGAAAAGGGCCTCCCCAGCAGACCTTAGAGCTCATGTAGGTTCATAGGGAAAAATGCAATCGCAAAAATATTTTGGCTTGTTGCAGGGAATGTTACATGAGGGGGGCTCTGGTAGGGAACAGTTGCCCATCTCAGGTGTAGACAATATGGAATTAGATGGACCAGAAGTATGGTGTGGTATAAAGCATGGTAATTTCATGTCCCCATGATGTTATTGGGGTGCCAATCCCTTGCCAAAACAACCAATAGTGAGGAAAACTGAGAGATGCAATCCAACACTTCGAAGACAAGAGGATTCTCACTTCAGCTATACACAGAGAGTAGAATGGTACTTCTTCTTCTTGTCACCAGGGTATTCCAGACTCACCAAAAGAAAACTCTGATCAGATCTAAACAACGTTCTTATGGAATTAGAGGAATGAGAGTGAATACAAAATGTTAACCTAGTATGTCTATGAACAGGACTTATTTCCCAGAATAAGCATTAATTTAACTAATGGGACCTGCATCACGATTGTGCATTAAGGGCAAATTGCAGCCGCACTCCAAATGTATTATTGGATTTATTCATGGAACAAAATATACTGAATTTCCTCTAGTTAATTTGTCAAGCTCATCTCTGCAAGTTTAAAGCTGATATAAACAACCAACTACAAGCACACATTTTTCTTCATCTAGCTTCATATAAATACCAGCCATCACCAAAATCACTCCGCTTCTTTGCCCCTGCTTCTGGGAAAAGGTTGCCTTTCTTACATTAATAAGTCTTCCCAGAATTAATCATTGTACATTAGAACCAGCTGGAGTGTTTTGAGTGATAATGAAACCTGTAACAAGTCATCTTCAGACGTCTTTGCCAAACAATAAGGGAATTAAAATTTCAATTTAAATGCAGAGGTTGGAAACACGCTTCAGTGGCAAAATTACTTCAATTAATGTGAGTGGAATACAAAGAACAGACTGCAGAAATGTGATGCAGCAACCAGAAATTATGCCATTAATGCGCTTGCATCAAGCCCACACAATGACTGCAAAGGTCTAATTTAGACTGCACATATCACAAAGCTACAGGCAATAATATTTATCAGTTCTCCCGTTTCAACATGAGAGCTATCAGCGTCTTTGTTGGATCATTTCTGGCTTTTGATAAGCCAACAGCTGTTTACCTTGAGGACAAAGGACAAGGAGATCCAGAAACATTATGCATCCCTGACAGTTTAATAATTATTTTATATACTGCTTGGATGATACAATGAAGGAGAATGGCATTACCCAACAGCGAGAGCGCAATTATGGCATCATTCTGATGTGGAGAATAGAGCACAGATGACTAAAGGAGGCTAAAGTCAAGGAGCTCCATTCTAGATGCATTTAACGTCTTGCTATAGAAAGGGAAAAATAGCTATGCTATCAGAGGAAAAACAGGATTGCAAGCCCATCATGTGGGCTGGTGGTGCGGAGTGCATTCTAACAAATCTAATGGAAATTTAGTTTTCACTCAACCCATTACAGATCAAAGGAATACACAGTCTGAGGCCTGCCACACTTTTAAGTTATATGGAAAGGGAGATAATACATAATAACAGAGGGAAGGAGAGGGGCTTTAGATGTGGAAAGCTTGCATTCAGGCTCCACCGATAACTATGGAGACACACTGTGAGTGAGGCTTTGCCCAAAATCCTCTTAGCCTCAGATTCTAAATTGGAACTGTGAAGATACAGGAGTAATGTGTACAAAATTACTCACAAATAAAAAAATAATGTGGGACAGAGCCCAGGTTGACAACTCGTGTGGGTCTTCAAGCCATATGACTGCCCTCCCTTGCATCTACCCTGGTGGACCACGCATCCTTCAACCTCCCTCTTCGCCCCCGCCCCCCCCCAAACAAACAAACAAAGAAGCAAGTGACTTCGCCAGACATGTTGGAGGGAGGGCAAGATGTGCCATTTAAATGTTATTATTCCTCCAGACTGTTTTAGGCCAGAAATTGTCTTTATTAAAAATAGGAGGTGCAACTTGTTTAAAAGATGAATTTTTACTCCTGGAGGCTTACAAAATAGGCAGTTGCCCTTTTTTTCAGAAAAGGAGAGTATGGTTTACTGCAGTAAGGATTGTGAACTTCTATATTGTTATGCCCACTTCTGATGGTGAACAGCATCCCTCCTAAGCTTCGGGAGTTGTGATTTGCCATTTTTGGCCAATAGGGCAGAGAATTAAAGGAGATCCTTAAATTTCCAGCTAGACAGAAGAATAACAAGGGAAAGGGAAGGTATACAAAACTGGATAAGTACACAATGACTTTGTAATAAGTGGGCTTCTTAGTCACAGGTTTTGTTATAACTATACTTTCAATGGTCTGATTCCATACCTTAGCCACACGGAGATGCAGAAGGATCAAATGACTCTCTGATGATCATAAGTCCTGACTAGGTCTCAATAAAACTTGCAAACACCCTGCTGGCATGGTCACCTCCAGGAGAGTTAATCTTTTTAATCAGTAGCCATTATGGTCTCTTTTTTCCAGTGCTCGAGCCCCCTCTCCTTATAGAACAAATGCATGCAGGTAAATATACTATCCCTCCCAAGAAAGGAAGAAAAGAGGAATAGTAAAGCAGCCACCATCCCAACAGCCTAGAAAAATTCTGTTCTCATCAGAGCCAGCAAGCAATTACTTCTTCTTTCTCTATCTGTAGCAAGCAGTAGGGAAGTAGAGCAGGCAATCACACAGCCATCCCACAAAAACACCTATCTTGAGTACCCTTAGAGCAGGGGTGCTCAGAACGGTGATCGGGATCACCAGGGTGATCTTCGGGCCTCATCCTGGTGATCTTCAGGCCCCTGACCAGGTTTTTTGCTGTTGGTCCTCTTCACGTGCCCCTGCATGCTGCAAAGAAGTCCTCCGTCGTTGCTCCTCCCCGCTCCCTGGTCGCGCACCGCCTCTAAAAGCTCCAGAGTCCAAGAGGCAGAATGGGCCCCCTCTTTTGGATTCCTCCTCCTCCCTCCGTCCTTCTCCAGCCACTCAGAGTCGTAGGAGACCAAAGGGGGTGGACCTGGATGACGCGATGCATGGCTGGCCCCGTGCGCATGCGCAGAAGCGCCCATTCTGCCTCTCAGACTTCTCGTGAGTTCTTGGAGGCGGCACACATGCTGGCGGCGTGGAAATAGGAGCAATGACAGAGGAGAAGAAGAAGGACGCTTTGGGGTCATTTCCTTACCGCATCTCAAAGGTTGGTCTTTTACTTTGGGGTGGGAGCTTGATTGTTCTGTGGCATGTCTCTTTGTTTATTTTTAATGTTTAAAAATGGCCTTTTAGCTCCAAAGCCTCTCTGCTTGCTTTGTTCCTTGAGAAATATATGTTGGGGAATATGGAAATGTGGGAGAAATGGGGTGGTTGGATGTATTTATGCATGCCACTTTGTTTACCTTGCTGAGTATTAAATGGCCTTGCAGTTCAAAAGCCTCTCTTCTTACTTTCTGGCTGATAATATGTGTGGTAATATGGCAGTGTGGGAGAAATGGGGTGGTTGGATGTATTTTTATGCTCTGTTTTATATTGTTGGTATTAAATTGAAATGTTGATGTTTTATAACTTCATTTTATGTAAACTGCCCCGAGCCTGCTGGAAGGAGCGGTACATAAAAATGAATAATAAATCTAAATAAATAAATAAATAAATAAATAAATAAATAAGAAAATAGTTATACGTTTTACATTTCTGGGTAGGTGATCTTTGGGACCTGGTTTTTTAATCAGTAGCTCCCATGCTGAAAATGTGTGAGCACCCCTGCCTTAGAGAGAAAGGGCAGGATATAAATAAAGATGATGATGATTATTATTATTATTATTGGTGATACAACAAGATAAGTCCACAGCAAACAAGATCACTCTGCTGGCTGTTGTATTGGATCACACATCGGACACTTCCCAAGTGTCTTCCCAACTGTGATGTATCGGTGAATAATGTGTGCAGACCCCAATAAGGTGGCCTTTTGCAGTGAGCAGATGGCAATTTTGTCGGCGCCGGTTGTGTTTAACTGCAGGCCAAGGTTTTTAGGCACTGCGCCCAGTGTGCCGATCACCATTGGGACCACCTTGACTGGCTTGTGCCAGAGTCTTTGCAGTTCAATCTTTAAATCCTCGTATCGTGTCAGCTTTTCCAGTTGTTTCTCGTCAATCCTGCTGTCACCTGGGATTGCAACATCAATGATTCATACTTGGTTTTTTTAAAACAATCGTGAGGTCAGGAGTCTTGGGCTCCAAAACTCTCGTTAGTCTGAATTCGGAAGTCCCAGAGTAGTTTGATGTGTTCATTTTCTGTAACTTTTTCAGGCTTGTGATTCCACCAGTTCTTTGTCGCAGGCGGATGGTATTTGTGGCACAACTTCAAATGAATCATCTGAGCAACGGTGTTGTGCCTCTGCTTGTAGTCTGTCTGCGTGATCTTCTAGCAGCAGCTGAGGATGTGATCTATTGTTTCATTTGCTTCCTTGCAGAGTCTACATTTGGGATCTGTCATCGACTTTTCAATTCTGGCTTTGATGGCATTTGTTCTACAGGCTTGTTCTTGGGCTGCCAGAATCAGGCCCTCCGTCTCCTTTTTCAAAGTTCCATTTGTGAGCCACATCCATGTTTTTTCTTTGTCTATCTGGCTCTCAATTTTCCACAGGAACTGTCCACGGAGAGCTTTCTTTTGCCAGTTTTCTCTTCTGCTCTGCATTGTGTTTTTACGGTATTATTATTATTTTGCTTGTTTGTTTTGGATGAATCACAACAATGTTCCATCATTCTTAGGCCTCAAAGGGGTTTCGGGGGCCTTCTGTTTCCCATCTTCAAGCAGAAAATGCTCCTCTTTTATGGTAAGGGCAAACAAAGGAGGCTTTGGGAGACCTAAGCACGACTGTCAACCCCTTCAAATGGTGTCTCCTTTTCCCTCCCAGCATCATTTTACGGCTTCCCTCGAAGATGCTGCTGTTTGGGGGAAGTGATCCAATCTGTTGGAAAATGGTGGAAGATGGAGAGAGGAGGTTTCTGAAAGGCAGCTCCACTTCCTTGTCCAGAATCCCCTTCCGTGCACCAATAAATGGATTATAGGAACACTGGTGCATATTTGCTGCTCCTATATGGGATCAGAGGCAGAACAGGTGGCCTTTCCTTGCCCTTGCTGGGCACCTGAACGAGAAAGCAGGTGGTGACTGGCCAAATGTTAAGGCAGAAGAGAGTCCAATGGAATCCTATATTGCTCCAAAAAGCCCCCAATACCTGTCCCAATGCAGGTAGACTGTGTTGTGTTGACCACTCCATCATTTGCATCCCATCAGGTTAAAACTCGTTTTAGGGTCTTGATGCCCTTGTGATTAAATACAACCCTGGGTCCTCTGCTGAGATCAATTCTTTATCTTACTATTGCTTGGCTCCAGATTAGATGGCTAATTGATTTATTTACAACTTGTTTGTTTCGGCTTTGAATGTTTGCCAATTTGTGACATTGCTGGAAAGTGCCCTGAGTCCCCCCCCCCCCCCCCAGGAGATAGGGCGGGTTATAAATAAAGTTGATGACGTTGATTTTTACCTGCTTTTCTGCAGTGCCCCAAGATTGTATTCATGATCGTAAGCACTACAAAGAGGGGTACATTAGTATAAGAAGCCTATTCCTTCAATGTGTTCTTGTTGCTCTGTGCCTTCCAGTCAACCCTATTATAGGGTTTTCCACAGCCTTCCTCTGAAGAATAAGAGAGTGTGGATTACCCAAATCAACCTGTAATTTCCATAACTAAATAAGGATTTGAACCTTGGTCTCCTACACTTCTAGTCTCGCACAAACCATTACACTATGCTGGCTCTCTGAGCACACACGGTAGTGAATTCCACATAGAACACTGTCTTCTTCAGAGGCTGAGTAGGTGTTACTCATCCAAGGTTTCTCAGAGGGTTTCCATCTCAAAGCAGGAAATCAAACCCTGATCTCCCAGAAACCTAGTCTTAATACTCACAACACTATACAATGGCTCTCCTTCCCTCAACGATCCACACATAAAGGTCAACAGATAGAAATCTCTGAATGTTAGAACTAAGGGAATAGAGTACAGGCAGCCCCAAGTTTGAAAAAAATGGCTTATTGTAGAAACAAGGATTAGTGCTAAAGCTTCAGTGGAGATCCCTTTCCCCATGATAATAACACTTCCAGGGGGTGAATTTCCCTTCTGAGTGGTAGATTGATCTCACTTCCTGTTGATTCACCCTGTTCTTAACTATGAGTGCTTTGTAAGTCTGATGTTTTTTTTTTTTTGAAATATATTTATTGGGGTTTTTCCATAAACGAACAAACAGTGGAAGTGGGGGAACAGTCTCAGGAACAGGGCAGCAGGGGGAAAGAAAAAAAAAGGAGAGGCTGGGTACGGTGATGAGAGAGGGGGGGGTAGAGGGAGTGGGAAGGGGGTCGGTGCTGGGGGTCAGTGGTAAGGGATGCGGGGGTAGAGAGGAGAAAGAGTGGTGGGCAGTGAAGGAGGCTGCTTGGTCCGGGTTCTGGGAAGGCTAGTGATGGGTAATGTTGATGGGAAGAGATAAAGACAGGAGTAGCTTGTTTCCTTCTAGAGTCCTTGTTCATGGGTGCTCCTTATTGTTCTCTTGCAGTCTCCCTCCTTGTTGAGCTGGTCACTTCTTTTTTACAGGTCCTCTTTCTAGGCTCCTTTTTCCTTCTTTTTTCCGAGGCGTATCTTCCTAACCCTCTGCGTCTGGGAGCAATCTGTTGTTTTTAGTTTTTGTCCTTTTGAGAGAACTTTTGTTCTTTCCTGTAGTCTCAAAATCTTTCCAGCGTTTTATGCCCATTGTCCATTCCCTGTCTTCCAGCGTAGCCGGACCCGCGTCCCTTCACGTCCTCCAACCTCCATTTTAGCCGTTCTCCCTAGGCGATTCGAGGCCTTCCGTGCCCATCTCCGGGATGCCACTTCTCGTAGGCCTGAAATACGCCTCAAGAGAGTAAGGGCAGCTTTTCTTCAGGTTATTCTTCCTTCCTTGCTGGGGTGTTCCCGCCCTGCCTCTCTTCCTAGTGGGCTGCGTCCCATTCTTTTGCCGACCTTCTTAGCTGCATCCAGGCTGGGGTTTTTGGGTGCTGTAGCGACCTCTTGATTCTTCCCCTCTTCTCTTTCTTGGGAGCAGAGGTGTTGGGGCTCTTTGAGGTCCTTCCTGCCGCCTCCAGCAGGACTGCCTCCCTATTTCTGGGGCGTGGTCCTCTTTCCTCTGGTCCTGCCCCCGGCTTTACGTTCTCCTTCCCTCTCTCCTCTCCACCTGTACATCTCGTTGCGCTCTCCCCCTTGACCCGGGGGGCATCCTCTCCATCCTCATAGGAGATCGGCAACCCTGGCCCTGTGGGGAGCGCCTCTTCATTTGATTCTGAACTTTCCTGTAGGGGGTGCCCCCGGTTCGCGCCCAGGTGGTCTTCCTGCCGGGACATCCTGGCATCCATCCTCCGCAGGAAATCGTCTTGGGCCTTCCTATCTTTAGCAGCTCCGCAAGGACATCCCCAGGGTTATTTCCTCCTCTTCTGGCCCCTCTTCCTGCCTCATCCTCCGCTCTTCCTCTCTTGGGGTGTTCATTTTGTATTTATTTGTTGGTTGTTTACTTGTTCTGAAAGACTCCTGGTTTTCCTGCTACAGTCCAGTTATTCACTTATTTGTTATTCCCCTTTTTGTTTTATTTTAATTGTCTTCTTTTTCTTCTTCTTTTTTCCTCCTCAAAATGGCGCTCCCGCCAAAAAACAAAGAGCTTGTCTTCTTCAGGAGTTAGGCAGGGATGACCGCCATCTTGGCTCCCCTGTTGCCTGGGATGGTTCTTTTTCTCTTTTCTTTCCCCCCCCCCTTTTTTATTTTTAGTATAGAGGAGAGTTTATTTTTTTCCCCTCTGTTTGGGCCTTCTCCCTCTTTACCCTGGTCTCTATCTCTGCTACGATGGGGGGTCTGCGGGGCTGCGTAGATCTTTTGAGGCCGTGAAGACGCGTCTCCCCCCCCCCCAGCACTGGCGGTGCCCTCTCTTGCCGCGGCCCGGGGATCCCCCCAACTTACGGCCGCTTTCTTCTTTGTTTCCCTCCTCCTCGCTTTCCCTCCGCCCGTTGGTGTGGGGGGGGGGGACAGGGCCGGCAGTACGTGCGGGTCGCCGCCCGCTTCCCTTCTCCTCGGCCCGCTCGACGCCGCGGCGGCAACCCGGCTCGATCTCCCTCTTGAGGGGGGGAGATCCCTGGAGCCGGCGGAGCCCGCCTAGCGGCTTGGCGATCCCACCGGACACCTCTGTGTCCGTGGGTTGAGGCGCCGATCGCCCTCCGGCCGGTGGAGAGGGAGGCACTTCAGGAGCCCCTAAAGTGCCCGACCTGCCGCCATCTTCGTCCCCCGGGGATCTCATAAGTCTGATGTTTTTAACTCGGGGACTGCCTGTAAATGTGGAGAGCATCAGTAGTGACGTGCAGAGACTTCAGGTGTGTGCTTACTACAATGGAAAAAGAACCAGTCTAAGTAACTGACAAAAGGAAAAGAGACTTGAGGAAGGACTAATATGGAGGAAGGTGCAGTTGCCTCGAAGAACGATGTGCAGAAACAGGGAAAAGGAAGCAAGCAGTTTCCTTGGGGGCCAAAATGATACTGAAAGAAGTGAAGAGGAAAGGAGGAAATGCTAGCAGGGGAAGCTGCAGACAAGGGAGAAGAGGACAGGAATAGAGGTTAAGGACACGGGGTCAATGCCAGCAGAGCTTTCAAAGCAGCCAAAGAGGTTAATAGACTGAGGATGGTGAGGAGCGGGAGAGGTGACTGACAGAAGAGGGCAAAAGAGAAAGGCAAGGAGAACAATACAGCAGGGGAGTAAATGGCAGATCTAATTACTCAGGCCCAGATAGCAGATCTAGCGGACACTTATCAGACAGCTGTCTGTCAAGCTCCAGCTATCACCTCTTACCAGCATATCTGTGGCTGTAAGGTAGTGCTTGCTGGCCATGCACTGCTGCAGCTTCTGGGGCACCTGCTTGATGTTCTCAATCTCATCCAGCAAATTCAGAACATGCTTGTGCTCGATGCCTTCGATCCACAATTTGCGCAGCTCATCACGTTTGCAGTGCAGAAGCATCTTGCAAGACAGCAGATTCTCCTTGACCTGAAAACATAGCGCAAAGGAACTTGAGTGAGTAACATTGCTTCCATGGCAATAACATAACTCTTAAGATTCTTTACCCAAGTATTATCAAAACACCCTCTTTCCAGTGTTGAAATCTTCAGTGGTTTATGCAGACATAAACTGTAGCACCCAAGTACCAGCAGTTCCAGTGAGACCTGAATGTTTGTTCTTGTTGTTGTTGAGTGCCTTCAAACTAATTCCAATTTATTGCTGAAGGCTTCCATGGCTGGAATCACTGGGTTGTTGTGAGTTTTCTGGGCTGTATGGCCATTTTCCAGAAGCATTCTCTCCTGACATTTCACCTGTATCTATGGCAGGCATCCTGAGAGGTTGTGAGGTTTGTTGGGAACTAGAAAAATAGGGTTTATATATCTGTGAAATGTCCATTCCCATTCACACCTATCTCAAACAGACAATTATTTCTCCCACCCTGGACATTCCACAGATATATAAACTTCATTTTCGTGGTTTCCAACAGACCTCACAACCTCTGAGGCTGCCTGCCATAGATGCAGGCGAAACATCAGGAGACAATTATTCTGGAACATGGTCATACAGTCCAGAAAGCTCACAACAACCCACCAATTCCAATTTATGTCCACCCTAAATCGAACCTATCTAAAGTAACTGAGCTGCCCTGGAGAGAGTGATGCAGCAGGAAGCCAGGAAAACAGAAGCTAAACTGACCTAAAGTGGCAGAATACCAAGTGATCCAAGCAGACCAAGGAAATGGGAATTCATAAAAACAGAACTGGCATTCATTCATTCATTCACTCACTCACTCACACTCTCTCTCTCTCTCTCTCTCACTCACTCACTCACTATATTTTAATAAAACTTACATGGATTGTAGCATAGGTATGACATTATTTTTCCACATAATCACCAATCAGTCCAATACATTTTGTTATCTGTGTGATGGGTTTTTGTTGCCTGTGTCATAGAAGTTTCCCTCCGCCTTTTTCAGCCAGTTTGTCACTTTCATGTTCACTTCGTCGTTGTCGGAAAAATGTTTTTCCACTAAGGTGTTCCTTCAATTTAGTGAACAGATAATAGTCACTGAGTGCGAGATCGGGGCTGTGAGGGGGGTGGCTTAAAACATCCCGACCCAATGAAGTCAGCGGGTCTTGTGTTGCATGAGCGATGTGCGGATACGCATTGTCATGAAGGAGACAGACTCCTGCTGTCAGCATCCCATCACCTTTGTTTTGGATGGCTCTGTGAAGTTTCTTCATGGTCTCACAATATATTCCATACCCATTTTGTCACATGCTGTGTAAACATTACGTCCTTTCCATAAACTGAAATAATTTTGCGATTAATTGCAGCGGCGTTCATGCCCTTACCATTTAGATAGCATATTACAGTGCAAACTTTGCACTAGGAGAGAAACGGAATGGGGACACTCATCTCCACCTTTCACCACAACGCCACTTGATGAGCTACTGACAACTGGCACTGCTCCTTCACTTCTCTCCGGCTTCCTGCTACATGGCAGTGATACTAACTTCCCCCAAGAAAATTCTCAGTGAGAGCTACACGCCTTGTAACCTTACTTTCCGGTTAACCCTCATATAAGAGTCTAAGACGTTGCTAAAAAAACATTAATCTTATAATCAAGTGCATTTGCAAAAGGAGGATTAGACTTGTTCTGTGAACAGTTCATTTTTTGAAGTAACATATACATCCTGGAACAATCCTTTTAGAACAGAAGAGTATTCAATAATAATAACTTTATTTATATCCCGCCACCATCTCCTGAAAGGGACTCAGGGCGGCTAACATGGAGCCTGACAGTGCAAGTGCTTCTGAATAACAGAAGCAGAACCCCATAGAAAGCAATGGAGTGTCTTTTGGTCATAACTAACTGCATTCAAACTAATTCCTCCCAGTTTTGCTACCCTCTGCCCAACTGAATCTAAAACTCTGTGATCTGAAACAAGGCAACAATGCTCTTCCTTCTGAAAATGCAGCTCTCCGCACCACACCACGGCCTCCCCTCCCTGCTCTAACAGGTGGCTTGAAAGGTAGGCAACACTTTCCATATGGATTTATCAGGGGGCGGAAAAAATGAAACAGGTTGAAGCCCAAATATGGAATCACATCCAATACATGAAAATACATGAAAAGGAACCTGATCACATACACCTCCACGCCGCCGCCGCTGCTCCAGCTGCTATAAAAGATTGCAAACTCCCATTACCTTTTAATGGAAGAATACAACAATGGAAACAAAAAGACACAGCATTTCCTTACCTTGGCCAGGATCCAAAGGGATACTCAAAACGCCTTCCACACCTGATGCACAAAAACAGTGCTTCTGACAGTGAGAAAGGAAACGTTCTAAAGCAGCATGTTAATAAGGCACAACGCTTTGTTCCTAAAGGGGAGGAGAAAACCCAAAAACCCCCATCTGGTAGGCCTTAAAAGTAGGTCTTTGGATTCCGGCCTTAGCTTTACAGCAGGCATCAGCAAAATTTGATCCTCCAGGTGTTTTGGACTTCCAACTCCCAGGAATCCCAGACAGTTTACCGGATATTGGGAATTGTGGGAGTTGAAGTCCAAAACACCCAGAGAGCCGAAGGTTGACCATGCTTGGTATATAGGATGCTGCTGTAATATCACCAACGCAAGCCACACCTACTATATTATTCATGTATAAGTCTACCTCTTGTATAAGTCAAGGGCAGGTTTTTGGGCCAAAATTATGCTTTTTCATATAACTCATGGCTAAGTCAAGGATCATTCCACACAGGAGAATGCACCAAAGACAACTCAGAGTGCCAGCTGCCCTTGGCCACCAACCCTAGGAGGCTTTAAATCTTTGTAAGCCTTTTTTTGGTTCCATTTTGGGAGAAAAGTCATATATAGTCAGGTCAAATAAAATCATGGGTTGTTGTGAGTTTTCTGGGCTGTATGGCCAAGTTCCAGAAGCATTCTCTTGTGATGTTTTGCCCACATCTATGGCAGGCATCCTCAGAGGTTGTGAGGTCTGTTGGAAACAAGGTAAATGGGGTTTATATGGAATGTCCAGGGTTTGAGGCAAGGGTGAATACTACAATTGATCACCTTAATTAGCATTGAAAAGCCTTGCAGCTTCAAGGCTTGGCTGCTTCCTGCCTGGGGGAATCCTTTGTTGGGAGGTGTTAGCTGGCCCTCAGTGTCTGGAATTCCCCTGTTTTCAAAATGTTGTTCTTTCTTTACTGTTCTGATTTTAGACATTTTAAATATTGGTAGTCAGATTTTTTTTCATGTTCATGGTTTCCTCCTTTGTTGAAATTGTCCACATGCTTGTGGATTTCAATGGCTTCTCTATGTAGTCTGACACAGTAGTTGCTAGAGTGGTCCAGCATTTCTGTGTTCTAAAATAATATTCTGTGTCCAGGTTGGCTCATCAAGTGTTCTACTATGGCTGACTTCTCTGATTGAATTGGTCTGCAGTGTGGTTCCTTGATTTGTGTTTGTGTGCTGCATTTGGTGGTCCCTAGGTAGACAAGTCATGCTTCTGGAACATGGCCATACAGCCCGGAAAATTCACAGCAACCCAATGATTCCGTCAATGAAAGCCTTCGACAACACAAATCAAATCCTTTTTGCACATATCTGTCTGGCTGGGTTGTTGTCAATTTCACAACTATAGTAATAGTTTAAGCAGATGACAAATATGGAGCTCCACTGGCTGCCAGTCTGCTACCGGGCACAATTCAAAGGGCTGGCTTTGGCCTATAAAGCCCTATACAGTTCTGACCCAGCTTACTTGCCCGAATGTATCTCCCCTCTACGATCCACCTCGGAGCTTAAGCTCGTTGGGGAAGTCCCTGCTCTCGATCCTACCACACTCGCGTGCGCGACTGAAGTACTGCATTAGGTGATTCCTATGTAGACAGGGCCTTCCTTTGGTGGCCTCGTCTGTGGAACACACTCCCCGCTGAAATTAAGTTGGTCTCTTCCCTCTTGTCCTTTAGAAAAAAAGCTTAAATCATGGCTATGGGACCAGGCATTCGAGCAGCAGGCGCAGCATTAATAATGTATACTATTTCCTTAACTCAGTGTTTCCCAATCAGTGTGCCGTGGCACACTAGTGTGCCGCGAGTGATCATCAGGTGTGCCGTGGGAAATTGGAACCTCCAAAACCCTTTTATCCCCCTCCTGCAGAACACTTTTTCTTCTCCATTTGGGCTCCCTTCTTCCCAGCCTCGCTCTGTTTGCTTTGTCTCGCTTTGTTCACGCTGCCGCTTCTCCGGGAGGGGGGAGGGAGGAAGACGTGACCCGTGCGGGCACTACTGCACAGACTTGCCCCATGTCTTCCTCCCTCCCCTCCACAGTGCTCTCTGGATATAGGTGAACTACAACTCCAAAACTCAAGGTCAATGCCCACCAAACTCTTATAGTATTTTCTCTTGGTTATGGTAGTTCTGTGTGGAAAGTTTGATTCCATTCCATTATTGGTGGAGTTCAGAATGCTCTTTGATTGTGGGTGAACTATAACTCCCAGCTGTTGAGCAAGACCTTCGTGTGTGTCTTTCTGCCATTCCTGAGAAACAGGGGGGGGGTGGATTCTCCTTGCCTGCGCGCTCTCTCTCTCTTAATGTCTTTGTTGCCTTCCTCCTTCCTGCTGCGTGCTTTCCCGAAGCAGGAAGTCCCCATCCCATCCTGTTTCTTGCGTGCACAGCAGGCCCCTCCCACGAACGCAGCAGGAGGGTATTTATAGGCGCACCCACCAGCGCTCCAGCCAGATATGGCCTCTTACCTTAACACCCCATTCTCAAAAAATTAAAAAGATAGTTAGAAATTTCTGGCCTCTTATCAGTTCTATTCCTGGCTTAGAAAGACCTCCCCTTGTTGCATTCAAAAGAACCCAAAACTTTAAAGACTTGCTAGTACATACTAGAGATTCCACCATGGACCCCCCTTCCCTTAACCCCCTTTCAAATGGCACAAAAAATGTGGAAAATGTAGCATATGCAAGCACATTTCCACCCCCACTTATATAACAAGTCCATATAACAAGAAAACCTTTAAGATCTACACTTGGGCTACGTGCAACTCAAAGAATTTGATTTACTGTATAATTTGCGGCTGTTGCGGGGGCCTTTATGTCGGGGAGACCACCAGGGAACTCCGTACTCGAATTTGCGAGCACAGATCACGCTTTCGGACGGGCTGTGACAATTCTGTATTATATGCTCACTTTAAGGCTCGCAATCATTCTCATGACAACTTTACTGTTTTGGTATTAGAAAAAGCCCATCCGCAACCCCATCAAAATATAAAACAATTGCTCCTACAGCTTGAAAATAAATGGATAGTAAATTTACAATGCGAGGAACCTCAAGGGTTAAACAATCAGCTAGCAATCAGTGAATTACTCATCTAGATTCACCTGTAGAATACCTATTTAATCTGGGCTCCCTCGCACCCTTGCGCCTCCAGCCCGATATCCACAGATATCGTCAGCATTTGCGGTGCTCGTGTTCCTTCATGCATTGGTATGTACCCCTATCTGTCTATAAAATACCTTTACCATTTCCAGTTGCCCTTGGCTGTTTCCCACTTTGGAACCTACATACATTGTATATTGAGTTCTGTACTTTATTATATCTCAGTGTTGTTCCTGCCTGAGACGCTCGCGAGACTTCGCTACCTAGGCCACGCCCCTGGTCCTGAGGAAGCCCCTTCAGGGGCGAAACGAAGGCGCGCATCAATTTGGTGTTTCGTAGACCATGGATAGTCTCCCCTGTGCATTTTTGAAATAATAATACTGGCATAAAAACCGTGACTGTGCAACTACTACTGTGTATTTTGCTTATGATTTTGGGAGACATCCGGGACCGTGTCCCCTACTGATGACGCAGGAACTCCTTTCCGCCCTTTTGCGACGTCTCTGCTCACTTGCATGTGAGTTTACTGCCCGTGATTGCTTTATATGTATGATATGAATATAATAATATGTGTTACATGACAACAATGTATAAATATTGAATGAATATACCATTTTGTATTTGGAACTTGAGAATTGAATAGTATATATACGCTAAAGAATATTGAATGATATTTGTTTCCTGATTCCTTTCTGCCATTCCTGCCAGGATATCTATGTTGTGTTCATCGAAACAGGCCCAGGTTTCACACTGAGTGTATAAATACATTTAAAAACATATTAACTATATGTATTACTGTGTTAGAGTGTCATTTTGTGTCATTTTGGTTGGTGATATGCCCCAGGATTTTGTAAATGTAAAAAATGTGCCGTGGCTCAAAAAACGTAGAAAAACACTGCCTTAATTGACAACAGTCAGACTCAGACTATTACTCTGGATGCGGATTTGGTCTTGGATTTGTTAGCTTTTAATTGAATATTTAATTTATTGTTTAGTTAATGCTTTCATTGTGATTTTATTGCTATTGGTTTTGTGGCATCAAATGAGTGCCGACTGTAAGTCGCTCTGAGTTCCCCTTTGGGAGTGTGATGGGCGGGATATAAATGTCTGAAATAAATAAATAATAAATTACCAACCAATATTGGTCATCTTTTTCACAAACATATCATAAATCCAATCCAGAGTCTGCCACTCAGCTGCTTGTAGGCAGTTTGAATTTTTTCCACTGCCATGCCCTTAAGTTTATCAAAAAATATTTGCTACCAAAAAAGGTAATCCCACATTTAAAGGTCAGTCTTTGAGACTGTCTTCCAGCAAAGACTTGAAGTGTTCATAAAAGACACACAAATGTTTAGATAGCTTAATTGGTGACTAAGGAAGTAACAACACTAAGTTGGCTCTATCCATGATATTCAGACAGTTTTGTCAGTTCAGATCAAAAATCCAGATGGTATCTGAAAAATATAAGATAATGGTACATTCTGCCTCACAGAATGTTGATAACTGAGCAAAAGAAAAGTGTGCAACTTAATTTAGTTAACAATAAATTAGGACACCAACATTTCTTGATAATTTAATCATTTCACAGGGGGATTTTTCTTCTGGATACTAAAATTTAGAAAACGAGAAGGTTAGAGTATTATTATGCTGAAAATACAACATTGATTGTGACTGGCCTTGAGACGTTCTCTCTCCCTTCTTGCTCTGCCACATCTACCTCTCAGGGCTGATGGGAAGGTTAATATGCTTTTTTAAAAAGATACCGATAACCCACGCTGACCTTTGGGGGATAAAGTACTATATACTTTTTTAAAATACAAAAGGTAAGAAAAAGCAAACACCAAAGCCAATCTCTAATCTCCCCCCTCTAACCCCCTCAGACTCCATTTCTCCAAGGGCATTGACAAGGATGGCCGGACAATATACTCATGATGAAAAAAAACTTTATCCAGGTCTGCAAAATCTATCTCCTTATGGGGAGAGAGAACAAACACAAAAAAGGAAAAGGCAGCTAATTTAAAAGATCAATCTGGGGAGAAAGGGGAAAAAATTAGATCTAATATGCTGTCTGTCACTTCTCCAGAGGTTAAAGAAAAGCCCCTTCAATACATGTTGACTGAATCTAATCAGGAACAGTAAATACCAAAAGGTCCTTTATCCTCTGTGGTTATTTTAAGGGGGTGCCTCAAGGTCACTATGCCTATACATTTGCTTTTGACCTACCCAAAGCTTGATTGTATTGAGTAAGCCAGGGCTATAGTTTATTTCAAATTTCGTGTAATTGATCTCTGTCTTCACAGAGAGCTGAGCATTGTATATAAATCCCTGAAATGAACTCCTACCCTCGGAAGGGATCAGACTAGCTTCGCTCCCCTTTGAAAACTCTAAAT
Organism: Anolis apletophallus; assembly: GCA_030556195.1. Taxonomy (NCBI): domain Eukaryota; kingdom Metazoa; phylum Chordata; class Lepidosauria; order Squamata; family Anolidae; genus Anolis; species Anolis apletophallus. Next base: position 133,363,177 of record JARBWK010000009.1, on the reverse strand, counting down.
GAAACTGAAAGTTCAATAGGAGGTTACCATGTACTGGTCTCAAGATGCCCTTCTGTTTGCAGAATGCCAGGCTGAAATACGTCATATTCTCTACCTGGGATGAGAAAAACATTCGGCTCTACTCACACTGTGCCTGTCTGTATCTACTTTGCTACTCTATTTTGCATGCATGTGGCTGCAGATAAGTATTACTCTGACCCACATACATTCCACATTTGTAAATCCACCTCTTCACATAATTTATACTATGTTTGCTGATTTTCATCACTTGGATCAGTGGTTCCCAACCTTTTTTTCACCAGGGACCACTTGAGCAAGGACCACTCTCCAACATTAGTACCAAAAGGGTTACAAATCAGTTTTTGGTCAATTTTAGATTAGGTTTGCTTATTTGGGATGAGGATTCAAAAAATTGTATTGGATATACCACATCAGCTCTAGTTTTTGATACAGAACATAATGCCATCCAGTAGTCGCCATCTCCTTGCCTGCATAAAACCATATTTAATCATCTAGAGCTCAGAAAAGAGCCCAAACTGTGTTGGACTGGATGAGGGCTAACAAATTGAAATTGAATCCAGACAAGACAGAGGTACTCCTGATCAGTCGAAAGGACGAACAGGGCATAGGGTTACAGCCTGTGTTAGATGGGGTGACACTCCCCCTGGACGCAGGTTTGCAGCATAGGAGTGATCCTGGACTCATCGCTGAGCCTGGAACCCCAGATCTCAGCGGTGGCCAGGGGAGCTTTTACACAATTAAAGCTTGTGTGCCAGCTGTGCCCGTACCTTGGGAAGTCTGATCTGGCGACGATGGTCCATTCTCTGGTTACATCCCAAATAGATTACTGCAATGCACTCTACGTGGGGTTGCCTTTGAAGACTGTTTGGAAACTAGTACAATGGGCGGCAGCCAGATTGCTCACTGGAGCACCATACAGGGAGCACACCTCCCTCCACTGGCTGCCAGTCCATTTCTGAGCACAATACAAAGTGATGGTCGTGGCCTATAAAGCCTTATATAATTCCGGGCCAGCTTACTTGTCCGAACGTATCTCCCTCTACATTCCGCCTCGTAATCTAAGATCCACAGTGGAGGCCCTCCGCCCAGTTCCACCAGTCTCGCAAACACGTCTGGTGGGCACGAGGGACAGGGCCTTCTCGGTGGTGACCCGCCCGCTTCTGGAATTCGCTCCCCAGCAAGATTAGATTGTTGTCCTCCCTCCTTTCTTTTAGGAAAAAACTGAAAACATGGTTTTGGAACCAGGCTTGTGGCTAGCTGACACAACGGCACTTCGGACATTGAATCAGACCATATAATTGTTATAATGGAAATGGCTTTATGATTGTATAATTGTTTGTTTTAATCTATTGTGTTTGTATGGTTTTATTCTGTAATATTGTGTTATTTGTGGCATCGAATTGTTTCCATTGTTGGCCGCTCTGAGTCCCCCCACGGGGGTTGAGAAGGGCGGGGTAGAAATGTTGTAAATAAATAAATAAAAAGGGCCACATCCGGCCCCCACACCTGGGTTTGCCCCTACCTGGTCTATGTAAACTGGAAGCCCTTCTTTAAAGGCATCACGAAAAGACTATTCTCAGTTAACCTTTGATCCTTTTAACTTGGTACTGAGGGCTGAAAAATAAATGAATGGAATGTCACTCCTGCTTCGGAATCTCATGGCTCACCCAAGAGTTTGCAGGTTGCTTAAATATATTTGCCTGTACAATCCAGATTCCAAGAAAGCTAGTGTGGAAATTCTTAAGAGAAATTAGCCACCTTCGACTAATCTGGAAGGGATCCTGCTTCAGAAAAAGCTGCTCAATTTTTTATGTCTGGGAAATCTAAACTATGCCCTGCTTTATATTTGGGGTGTAATTTTAACCATTACATCACAATGAATGTTAAAGCCCTGTTGCAACCAACAACAACCCGACTTCAAGTGTCTGAAGACACTGCCGTAATAGTTTAGTGAACAATGTTTCAGCAATTCAAAACTGGAAACCACCACATTAGGAAAGCTTGGTATAAGTACACAAAAACAATAACCTTTGTTCAATATCTTCCCAATGTCATTGTTGTTATGGAAGAAAAAAAAACTTCCAGTTAGAGGAAGTATGTGCTGATCTGGTGTAAGCAGCTTTCATTGCCAAGGCCTTCATTAACTTAAGCATAATTGTATAAGGATCAGCATTCAGTCCTGATTAAAAAAGAGGGGGTGATTCCATTCAACTTTGGGAACATTTTCACCAGGAAGTTGTATGGAGAAGTAAATAAGTACACAAATTGGTAGAACGTTTTGCTATTTCTGCTCAGCTTAGCCCAACATTTCTTTTCACCTGCTTGATCTTGTTGCGTGAGTTGGTAATGCGCTCCGTGATGCTCTGGTAGGTGCGGATAGCAGTTGTGAGTTCAGTGTAGTGCTGAACAATCAGCTCGTCCAGATCGTGATCACACTTCTCATATGCCTCTTCCAGGCGGCCCTTCTCGTTCTCCCTGTCCTCGACATCATCGCTGGTGGACAGTGTCCTAATAAACAAGAAAAAAGAACAACTGAAGGAGTGGATTCACAGTTCAAAAGGGTTCCAACTTGGAAAGGTGCAACTACAGTCTCCTTCCACACTTGTAGTTTTGACTGTTGTGGAATTGATTATTCACAGATTTGATTAAAAATGGCCTCTATTGGCATCATTAGGTCCAACAATGTGACTCTATGGTCAACTTCCACCAGTCATGCTAGTGGACCATGGAGCTGTCGTGCAGTGAGGATCAGTCCAGTCGTTGTGCCCGCAGGTTAATTGGAACACGCAAGCCCCCTCACCACGACAAGGTGACAGTCAATCAAGGGGGTAAAGAAATGGTAATTCCTTTATATATTTATTTTGCTTTCACAAGGGATGTTTGCCCTTAAACCCCAATGAACATGGAGGACTGACTATAGTTTCTTGTTCCTTATCATTCATATGTTTATATAAATTCATATTGTTTTCAGAACATAGCTCTGCTGTGAAGACCCATCACTGCCCACACAATGCACAAATAAAAGGTCCTCAGAAATTGTTAGCTTTCACACCATAAGGATTAATAAGGATAAGTCCTCAACATATCTGAATAGAAACTATTTTTTGCAGAGGCCCAATGAGTGGGCATACTTCTCTTGATGTGTTAATGATCCTTCTAGTTGCCTTAAACTCTGTTTAAAATGCAATAGAATGCTGAAACCATGAATGACAATACATTTTCAGTCTCAAGGCCTTTGCACTGTCACAATTGTTGTTCTGTACAGTATTTTCAAACTAATTATACCTTTTAAGAGTAACCATCAAGAAGAATGGACCTGGACTATAACCTCTTTCAATTGCCAGTCACCCATGTTTGTGACCAAAAAGTGTTTGTCTATTTCCCTATCTATTTCCCTTTCAAGGTCGTCGCAGATAGGTCAAGTGGTTTGAAGGGAAAATCACAGGTCAGAATAGCTATCAACACCTGCACAATCTGGGCGTCCATTTCTGGAGTTGTTAAATCAACTGAAAACTTGACAAGGTTAAGACTGTAATGCAATGGAGACACAGAAAAGAAAGCAAGAAACAACTAAGGACAAATGACTTTTATTTTGGATGGAAAAGAGCCTACAAGAATTACCATACATGATGAGAAAATGGCAAGGAAATGACTTCTAAAATGTATCCAAAAGACTGATTTACTAACACAAGAAATAAGAACAATTAGACCAGAATTCAATGCCTCCTTTACAGGAACGCTCAGACATAAAACTCTCAAGTGGACACGTCGTTCTTTCAGTGATAATCATTTGTTTAAATCTGACATCTCTGGGTGTGTAATATGAACAAGACAATGTTTAATCAAAGGAAAAATTAAGAATACTACAGTACCAGTCAAAAAAATAACTGAATGTGTGTGTAACATTTGTAAGGCATTTAATCAAAGGAAAAATGAAGAACAATACAGGAACAGCAGAAATAACAAGTGGATTTGTGGTTTTTAGCTCAGTTAGAGATGTATTGTCTTGTATGGGAAAACGAGGAATGAACACACACATACCCACACCCACCCACACACCAAGGCTTGATTTTCACATTTTAGAATGAAGAATAAAATATTTAAAATAAGATGTTCATATATGTATTTCCTTGTACAAGTCATTTTAAAAATGCTATGTAGTAGATAGACTCTTTATGTAAATTACTAGTCTATATAGTAATGCTATTCAAACTGGTGGTACATTGAATACCAAAAAGTGAGAAGAACCATGCTGCCTTATCTTGGTGTCCTTTTCTCATTTCTTTTTATGAGAAAGAATGTTTTATATTCCTTAGTGTTTTATATACCTTAACCTTAAGAAGGACTAGTGAAGGACTTGAAGGAGGTGGGGTTGGCGCCAGCCAACAGGAGGCTCTGGCAGGGCTGGTCCATGAGGTCACGAAGAATTGGACTGAACGAATAAACAACAAAATGTGAAGCTGAAATACGTTTCTTTGCTTTGCTACGTGTTTGGGAGGGAGGCTTTTTTGTTTTGCTTGATTCTCAGCAAGATGCTAAACCATAGTGGTTCCTTACAGTTCCTCTACAATATTTCTGATTTATGTACGTAAGGGTGAAAGCTGAACAGTTTTCTAAAAAGCTGACAGAAACAAAATCAACACATTTGTAAAGTAGTGCTTGAAAAGAGTTTTTTTAAAAAAAAAATGAATAGCTAAGACCGTCACAAGTAAATGCAGCTTGCAAGACTGTAGCCAAGAAACCAGAAGTCAACTAGGATTTAGATAGGCAGCTATGAAGGAACTAGAGAAGATCCTGAAGTGTCAAGATATCTCACTGAATATGAAAGTCAGGCCATCATATTTCGAATTTCTATGAATTGTTGTGAAAGACGGAAAGTGAAGCTGATAGGAAGAAAATCAACTCATTTGAGATGTGGTGCTGGAGGACTGCTTAAAAAACATATGAATGGCTTTGAGAGAAAGTCAAACCAAAACTCTAACCAGAAGCAAAGATTATTCAATTGATACTGTTGTACTTTCGATGTATCATAAGGAAAATGCAAAGACCACGCCACAGGTGGATATATTCCCTCAAGAAAGCACAGCCCTGAGTATAAAAGACCTCTTGACGACTGTGGTCTTGAAGGTCTCTATTCATTTATTTCGTCACTATTGGTCAAAGTCAACTTGACAGCACATAACAAAAATAACAAACTGTCCTGGACCTTGCAACTCCTTCTGTAAGATTTTTTTTTTACAAAGAAATCAATTTGTAATTACTTTCAGAATAAATTATACTTTTAATATGCCAAACCAAGTTATACATAACACACTGTTGGTTCCTAACATAATAAAAAGACTTTAAATATTTCATGAGGACTAATATTGAATTTTATTTTAAAAAAATTTACAAAAAATACTCCTTGGGGAAAAATAGGGTTTTCCCCCTGTGGTTTCCAAATTTCCAGAATATTTTAATAATTCCTGATCACCTTTTCTACTTTGCAACTGCACATGTTGGGTAAAATCTAATCTCTAATTACATGCTCTTAGCGTTGGTGATCTTACAGCACTCTATAGCAAGTTTAAGTTAAAAGATTGACGGAAATGGACAGAGGGGAGGGAGAATGGAAGAAGGGGACCTATACATTACTGCCTCCACCTCTACACGTATACGATATTTATCTTTATTTCGTATCAAAAGCATTGCATCAATTAGTCTCTCTCTCTCTCTCTCTCTCTCTCTCTCTCTCTCTCTCTCTCTCTCTCTCTCTGGCATTACTTCGTGAACAAAGATTCTTAGGAAGGACTCATCCCACGCTTTTTACAATTAGTATAAATTGAGAAACATACAAAGGAGTGCAAGTGGCTAAATATCTTTTGACCAAAAACAGACAACAGCGAATGCATTGCCTGTAGCCTGAAACAATTTGTCCTCTGTACATGGGGCAGGACACTGCAAACAAGCATACAGATGCAGAGTTGTCTGTTCTGCTCCAGAGTCACACAAGATAGAGGACTCTTTTAGGTAGTGCCATTTTGCCAGGTTGACTTTTGATTTGCCCACTCAGAAGTGGAGTGGGCAGATCAAGTCAACCTGGCAAAAAAAAAAAAACAACTTTCAAGTTGCGCTTTCTTGGTTTGCACCTGGAGGTAGACACTCGTTGGGGGAGACGACATCCAATTGGAATTTTCTGGTTTAGCTGCCCAGAGAGATACACTTGCTGTTGCTAGGGGAACATTAAGAGGAGTGGTGGTTCTCATGAAGCTTTCCTTTGATTTGAATCTACTGTATAGGGAGAAGGCTGATAGCCATGCAGGGATGGCCTTCAACCATAGTTCTCTCACAACTGGCAGCAACTTCCCGTCGCACATCAGAGGGAGCAATGCCAGCTAGCTTGTAGAGTTTAGCAACAGGTGTAGATTTAAGACATCCTGTGATTATTCTGCATATTTCGTTCAATGCTTCACGTGGGCACTTATACCAAACAGGGCATACTCGGCAATTGAGTAAGACAAGGCCAGGGCTGATGTTCTTATTAATTTTGGGTTTGCACCCTATGAGCTGTCAGTGGGTTTCTGCAGGATATTATTGCGTGCAGCTACTTTGTGCATGGTATTCATACAGTGTTTCCTATATGTCAGTGTTGGATCTAAGGTGACACCAAGATATTTAGGATGGAAACAAGGTTCAAGCTTTTAACCATCTTAGGTAACTTTCAATTTCCTGTTGGCTTCACGGTTCCATAGATAGAAAGCACACACTTGTGTCTTGGCAGGGTTAGGCTTCAGGTGGTTATCTTTGTAGTAGCTTGGGAGATCTTTCAAGGCATTAGTAAGTTGGTTTTCGACTGTTTCAAAATATTTCGCTTGTATTAATAGGCCAAGGTCATCAGCATACAGTATATAAAGCTCTTTATGAGTGGTGTCTGTCGCTGATCATTAGTAAAGATGTTAAACAAGGTCGGTGCAAGAATACTGTCTTGGGATAAACCATTATTTTGACTCCTCCATCTACTTTTCCTGCCTTGAAACTCCACATAAAACCTGCGGTTTTCTAGGAGGGTCTTGACTGTTTTTGTAAAATCATAGTCCCGGGTAATATGGTAGACTTTCTGCAGCATTTTCCTATGTTGCACCGTGTCATAGGATGCTGTAATGTCCAAATAAAAAAGCACTGCTTTTAAACATATAAGATACTAGCTGTGCCCTGCCACGCATTGCTGTGGCCTATAGTACGAATTTTCGATGTAGAGGTAGATATCTGGACTATTATGAAAGAGAGGTACCTACCTATTCCTTTCCCCCTTTTTCTTCCCCTCCCACTTTCTCTCCTTTCTTCCTCCCCTACCTCTTTCTTTTATTCATTCTTTCACTCTTTGATTTTATCCTTCCTTCTCTTTCCTTCCTTCCCTCCTTCTCTACTTTTTCATCTCCTTTCTTCCGTTTCCTTCCTTCTTTCACTTTTTATTTCCTTTTCTACTCCCTTCCTTCGTTAACTCTTTCCTGCCTTTCCTTTTTCTTTCCTTTCTACTTTCTCTTCTTCCTTCCTTTGGTGCCTCTTTCCTTCCTTCCTTCCTTCCTCCCTCTTTCATTCTTTCCCCCTCCCTTCTTCTCTCTTTCCTTCATTCCCCCTTTCCCTCTTGCATTCCTTCCCTTTTTCCCTCCCTCATTTCTTCTCTCCTTCCTTCCTGTCTGTTCTCCCCTAATAACATGGTAGCGTCCCTTCTAACGCTATTCTATGAGTGTATTTAGTATTTATTTTATTTATTTATTTATTTACTTCATTTATATTTCATCCTTCTCACCCTGCAGGGGACTCAGGGCGGATCACAATGCACATATACAGGCAAACATTCAATGCCATAGACAGACAACATATATAGACAGACATAGAGGCAATTTAACATTCCAGAAATCAGTTAAATTTAGCCTCCCCACGAAGTGATACCTAAATTTCCTACTTGACAGACGCAACTGTCTTTCGGGTTACAAAGGTAGACAACAAGCTACACAAATTGGTCGAGAGCTCACCCTGACCCAGACAGGCATTGAATTCATTACCTTCTGGTCAGTAGAGATCTTATGCAGCTGACACCCAGCCAGCTGTGCCATATTCCCGGTGCTATATAGTAATATATAGTAGTAACATTATATTATGTTTGTATGCATGCATGTATGTGTGCGGAGGGCGGATATGTGGCAGCTTTCTGATTGGTTTCCATTGTGGTATTATTTGCATATGGCTTCTGATTGGCCAGCATCAACATTCTAAGACTCTAAAGTGGCTGAGAGGGGAAAGGCAAGGGCCTGAGGCTGTCAGAAATGGTGATTGGTTGCCACTGTGGTATTATTTGCATATGGTTGCTGATTGGTCCACCTCAACATTCTACCATTCTGAAGTGGCTGTTTGTGGAAAGGCAAAGGCCTTAGGGGCATCTTCTCCTTTTTAGGATTTGGGATTTGTCAGTTATAGTTCTGCGTTGTGAGAGGTGTTGCTGGCAAATTTGGTGGGATATCCTTCAGTGGTTTCGTTGTTTTTAAGGTACTCATTACGGACAGAGCGTGTGTGTGTGTGAGAAAAGGTTCTTCACTCCTGGTTTTATAGCTTTTAAATCAGATTATATTCAAAGCTTCCCAAAAACACCAGGTATGAGTGAATGGAGTCAGCCCAAACATTACATCCCCACACAGAATAGCAGAAGAGAAATTTAATATTCTCAGGGACTGTACATCCCTGCTGACACTGCATAAAAGTAAGTGAAGGGCATCTGAACTGTCACCGTGCTCCCATTAAAATGCTAGTTGGGGAAAAAAGTCAACAAGGCATTTGTAAAGGAGAGAAAAGGAAAAATCAACTATTAGCTCTGAGGGGCAAACTTGTCTGTCTTTAAATTTCTGAAATGTGTGCCGCAAACAGAAGACAGGATAATAAATACATTAATATTAAAAAGCTGGTGTACACTTGATGGCTTGCTGTAAACCAAATTCTGCAGAAATTAATATGTCCAAACGAATGAATTATCTAGATTAAATATATATGCACAGTGTATGAAGAAGGCACTCTGCAGTAAGACTGATTTGCTTTAGTAATTGTCACTTTTCTAAAATAGCAACTCATCTTACACAAGCTTTTCAGTAGCTCATTTAAATGGATATTTGTGTGTGTGCATATTAACCCTGAATCTCACAGGGGAACAGGTTCGCCCCACAGAGGAATGTGATTCGCAAGAAACTAAATACACATTTAGTCCTGACTAGAGTGGACTACTGCATGCATTTATCTATCTATTGCCTCATCTTTCAACAACTAGGGTCTTACTTACTTAGGCGATCCCTCGTTGATCGAGTAGAATAGTCTTCCAAGTCCAGTGTTCTGGTGGGTCTGTAGGTGGCTGTGGAGTCCTATTCTTGATCTGCATCTTCTCCCACAGTGAAGGCATTGGTTTCCAAGTGGAAGGCGGTCTCAGTCGGAGTTGGCTTGGCACGCCTTCCTCTTGGCACATTTCTCTCTTTCGCCCTCCATTTATGCCTCTTCACATTCTGCAGCACTGCTGGTCACAACTGACCTCCAGCTGGAGTACTCAAGGGCCAGGGCTTCCCAGTTCTCATTGTCTATGCCAGAATTTTAAAAGTTGGCTTTGAGCCCATCTTTACATCTCTTTTCCTGCCCACCAACATTCCGTTTTCCGTTCTTGAGTTCAGAGTAGATCAACTGCTTTGGGAGACGGTGATCGGGCATTCAGAAAACATGGCCCGTCCAGCGGAGTGGATGACGGAGCACCATCGCTTCAATGCTGGTGGTCTTTGCTTCTTCCAGCACGCTGACATTTGTCCGCTTGTCTTCCCAAGAGATTTGCAGGATTTTCCGGAGGCAGCACTGATGGAATCATTCCAGGATTTGCATGTGACGTCTGTAGACAGTTCACATCTTGCAAGTGTATAGCAGGTTGGGAGGACAATAGCTTTATAAACAAGCACCTTGGGATCCCTACGGATGTCCCATTCCTCAAACACTCTCTGCTTCATTCGGAAAAATGCTGCATTTGCAGAGCTCAGGCGGTGTTGAATTTCAGTGTCAATGTTGACTTTTGTGGAGAGGTGGCTGCCAAGATAGCTGAAATGGTCAACATTTTCTAATGCTACACCATTAAGCTCTATTTCTGGCATTGGAGAGGGATTGGCTGGTGACTGCTGGAAGAGCATGTTGGTTTTCTCGATGTTCAATGACAGACCGAGCTTCTTGTATGCTTCTGCGAAGTGGCTTGTAGGTCTTTTTCTGAATGCGCACAGACATTGTCATCAGCATATTGGAGTTCTATAACAGATGTTGTTGTAATCTTGGTTTTGGCTTTCAGTCTACTGAGGTTAAATAGCTTGCCATCTGTCCAATAGATTATTTCCACTCTGTGGAAAGCTTCCCATCAACAAGGTGAAGTATCATAGTGATGAAGATGCAAAATAAAGTTGGGGCAATAACACATACCTGTCTACTCTAGTTGGGACTAACCAACAGGATGCCAGGAGCTAAGCTACATATTTTTTCATTGGAAGCTTTTTAACAAAGATCGGACAGTCTTCTAAAAGGAGTAGTTATTGGTAGATTCCTGTATGGTTAGGCTGTTCCACTAGCACAGTCATTGTCAATCAGGTGCCTCGGCACACTGCTGTGCCGTGGCGAGGCTCCTGGTGTGCCGTCTGAAAAGCTTTCTGCCCCCCTTCCTTCCCCCCTCCTGTTGTCGCCTCTCTTTTTTCCTCCTCCGGGGGAGAAAATGGAGAAATCTTCTTTGCACGGGAACGGGGGGGACCCGTGGGCAGCTGGAAATGACGCAGCGTCAATTTGGAGCCGCCCACTGGCTTCCCTCCCACAGGCAACACCAAGGAAGCAGAGGGAACCAATGGGCAGCTGGAAAATGACGATCTTTCCCTCACCAGCCCGCGCGCGCAGATGCCCTTCCCCGCCAGCAAGCGCGTGCTCGTGATTGGAGGAGGAAGGCAGCTGCGTGTGCGTGCGCCCCTCCTCCTGCATGAGGCCTGGAGGGCCGCGGCAAGAAGGGAGCGGGGAGGGCCGTGAACAGAGGTGGCTCCCGCTGCTACAGCAGCTTGGAGCTGTTGGTAAGCTGATGAAGGGGCTATTCTCCCTCCCTATCGCTCTCCTTACTTCATCCCTTTCTTCCTTCCCTCTTTTCCTTCCTTCACTACTTCCCATCTTTCCTTCCCTTCTTTCCCTCCTCGTTCTCTTCTTCCTTCCTCTCTCCCACCCTCCTTTCCCTTCCTTGCTTGCTAATCTTTCTCCCATCCTTCCTGCTTCCTTCCGTCCCTCCCCCTCCCTCCTTCCTTCCTTCCTTCCTCCCTTCCTTCCTTTCCTTTCTTCCTAGCCTTCTTCGTCTCCTCCTTACTTCCTCTCTCGCCTCTTGCACACAAACACGGAGGCAGAGCTGGCTTCCTCCCTCCCTGCTGTTTGTTTTATTTGCTGTTGGTCGTGGGACTTCTGTGTGGGAAGTTTGGCCCAGTTCTATCGTTGGTGGGGTTCAGAATGCTCTTTGATTGTAGGTGAACTATAAATCCCAGCAACTACAACTCCCCAATGCCAAGGTCTATTTCTTCCAAACTCCATCTATGTTCACATTTGGGCATATTGAGTATTCCTGCCAAGTTTGGTTCAATTCCATTGTTGCAAGATGCTCTTTGCATGTCAACTATAAATCCCAGCAACTACAACTCCCAAATGCCAAGGTCTATTTCTTCCAAACTCCATCTATGTTCACATTTGGGCATATTGAGTATTCATGCCAAGTTTGGTTCAATTCCATTGTTGCAAGATGCTCTTTGCATGTCAACTATAAATCCCAGCAACTACAACTCCCAAATGCCAAGGTCTATTTCTTCCAAACTCCATCTATGTTCACATTTGGGCATATTGAGTATTCATGCCAAGTTTGGTTCAATTCCATTGTTGCAAGATGCTCTTTGCATGTTAACTATAAATCCCAGCAACTACAACTCCCAAATGCCAAGGTCTATTTCTTCCAAACTCCATCTATGTTCACATTTGGGCATATTGAGTATTCATGCCAAGTTTGGTTCAATTCCATTGTTGCAAGATGCTCTTTGCATGTCAACTATAAATCCCAGCAACTACAACTCCCCAATGTCAAGGTCTATTTCTTTCAAACTCCATCTATGTTCACATTTGGGCATATTGAGTATTCATGCCAAGTTTGGTTCAATTCCATTGTTGCAAGATGCTCTTGTGTGTTAACTATAAATCCCAGCAACTACAACTCCCCAATGTCAAGGTCTATTTCTTTCAAACTCCATCTGTGTTCACATTTGGGCATATTGAGTATTCATGCCAAGTTTGGTCCTGATCCAACATTGTTTGAGTCCACAGTGCTATCTGGATATAGGTGAACTACAACTTCCAAACTCAAGGTCAATGCCCACCAAACTCTTACAGTATTTTCTCTTGGTTATGCGAGTTCTGTGTGGGAAGTTTGATTCCATTCCATCATTGGTGGAGTTCAGAATGCTCTTTGATTGCAGGTGAACTATAACTCCCAGCATCGAAACAGGCCCAGGTTTCCAGAATATCAAGGCAGGTCATCCACATTATCTGCTTTGAACTGGGTTATCTGAATCCACACTGCCAGATAATCCCACATTTTCTGCTCTGAAGTGTCATTTTGTGTCATTTTGGTTGGTGGTTTGCCCCAGGATTTTGTAAATGTAAAAAGTGTGCCTTGGCTCAAAAAAGGTTGAGAAACACTGCACTAGCAAACCCTTGATATTTCTTCTAACTCTACGGTGCCAAACTGAATGCTCCAGGAAATCATATGCATTGGATTTGAGACTTCAAAAACATATTAAGCAATTATTATTATTCTTGAAATCCATCAGGACAATGCCTAAAATTTTCCAAAGTCTGGATCTGATCATGTCCAATACCTTAATATGTACCCTCAGATCAGTCTATTCAGACAAGGAGCTGATCTAGGCAAGATTGTGATAGTTCATTGTAATTAATCTCGAAGAAATCCTGAATTATCTCTCTTTATTTTGAAAATGAATCTATTTGATAAACCTTTTGTTCTTGGCATATCAGCCTTCCACATCATGAATAGAAAATGCTATTGTTTTCACTTGAGAACACTCGAGAACACTCCCAGTGAGAGTCTCACTCCCATAAAATGTGGGCATTGACAGAGTCTCAGTGGAGGATCTATATCAGGCATGGACAAACTTCAGCCCTCCAAGTGGTTTGGACTTCAACTCCCATAATTCCTAACAGTACGTAGGCTTTTAGGAATTGTGGGAGTTGAAGTCCAAAACACCTGAAGGGCCAGATTTTGCCCATGCCTAATCTAGAGAGACCATATCAATCAAATCTGCAAAAGTTAAACCCACAAATGTGGAGAACCAAAGCCAGGTTGTTTATTGAAGTTGGCACAACTCGCTCCACTTGCTGCAGGTCCATTTCTGAACTTTTGTATTGCTTTTAATGTATACTGTTTTAAATATGTTTTTATCCAACTTGAATCACATTATTGGAAAAAAGTGAGATTTAAATTATTAAATAAAATAAGTAAAATACACACAAAAATAAACTCCCTGCATACACGATGGATAAAGAGAAAGCAAGGGGTGGCTAATGTTTTGAAGTCTACATACTTTTATGGAGAAAATTCATTCAAGGTTGAGAAACTGACAAGAGGTTGAGAAAAGCTGGACAATTTGTCACTACTTTTTACCTTATTAGAAAGATCCAGGAAGGAGTGATTGAGGTCATGTGTGCTATATATCAAGATACTGAATGCAAAAAACAAGAAAATAGAAAATGATAATTCACTCCATTGATCATTTCTTCCTGCCAAGCGTGACAGCATAATGCTAAAATATAGCAGAGCTTAATCTTTGGTGTTTTCTTTACAAGTTTGTAAATACATATTTTTTAAAAATGAATCAGTGTGTTTCCATTGCTCTTTCATCATGGGCAGGCAATCTAAGGGGGCTTCAGCCCCCCTGAACTCATGTTTACTGGTACATTATTTAAACTGTTATGTTTATTCATATCATGATCTGATCACCATGCTCATTATATCCCACCTTCATGGGGTTATTGGGATAACAATACAAAAGATTTCCTAGGAAACCCTCTTCCAAAGCCCCGAGACCAAACTCAGCAACCAAAATCCTGGCAGTCATGGGAAATACTTACACTGAACTCATGTTTCCACAGCTCTACCACTCTCTTAACCAACTTGGGTGACTGAATTTGGAAACAAAATGAGACCATATTTAGTTTTTCTAAATGAGAATAAATTTATTTAGTTTTTATTAAATGTTGAAGTTTTAAAAAATGTACAGAAATCTGTGAGTTTATACAGTATGGATGATACATCAGTCCACAAGTCTATAGCTAAGGAAGATTTGAGACATGGAAGAGAAGACAAAAAGTGACTTAGAAACATCAAATTGTACAGTTGGAAGGAATTCAAAGGCTTACCTAGGCCAAACTACTGCCAATGTAGATAAACCATTGATAAAGCACCCTAAATGGCCAGCATTCAGCAACAGAGACACCACCACCAAATGAGATAGCCTATTTATCAATCTTCTATTCTTAGCTTCAAGAGGTTCAATCTCTACTTTCTTATAATCATCCAAAGCATCAGAAAACAAACTTGTTCAGATTTCTGAAGATAGTTATACCATCTTTGGGTCCAGGCTATTTGTCCAATCGCATCTCCCTATATAGACCATCCTGTGCACTACAGTCAGCGGAGGAGGTCCTGCTCTAGGCCCCATCCCAGTCTCACAAGCTTGGTTGGTGGGAAAGAGAGGGGGGGCCTTCTCTGTGGTCGTTCCCCATCTCTGGAACACCCCAAAGAAATAAAAACAGCCCCCACCCCCCTCTCCTTAAAAAAACTTTGAAGATGCACTTTTGCCCTTTGGCATTTGAAGAGGAAGAAGACTAAGGCCCACTAGATCAGTGGTTAACCTGTGGGTCCTCAAATGTTTTGGCCTTCAACTCCTAGAAATCCTAACAGCTGGTAAACTGGCTGGGATTTCTGGGAGTTGTAGGCCAAATCACCTGGGGACCAACAGGTTGAGAACCACTGCTCTAGATCAACTGGAATGTTGGCTGATCTACTTGTACCTTGTGGCCACTTGGGTACATTTCAAGACACCTATAATCAGCCAATTTCCTTTTATTTTAATTGTTTTTATCATTTGAAAGAAAGACAAGACTTGGCTGTTCGAGCACGCATTCGCAGATGAACTTTAATTAATCGAGACCAACGGAATATTATGACGATGCAATGGAAACCAATTTTAAGAATGAGATGCTGAGATTTGTATTTTATAGTTTTAACTGTTAATTTGTATAGTTTTATATGGCTGTTTTTATCATATTTATGATGTTTTCAGTCTGTGGGCACTTGCTGCTGTTTGTTCACCGCCTCGAGTTGCCTTCGGGCTGAGAGGGGCGGTATAGAAGCATAGTAAATAAATAAATAAATGTTTTAATGTTGGGTATATGATTAGTGTAACCTGTTTCTATGTAATTATTTGTATCTTGTTTTTCATTTTGATGTCAATTTTTATACCATAAGTTCGCTGTCATTATTATGCTCAATATTGTAATTGGGTTTGGGGGGGTTTGTTTGTTTGTTTGTTTGTTTTGCATTGGCCTGGGCATTAAATGTTTGCCTTTTTGTGTTGTAAACTGCCCTGAGTCCCCTAAGGGAGAGAGGGTGGTCTACAAGTAAAGTTTATTATTATTATATCTTCATACTATACTAAAACCATCATGGTGTAGTAGTTTGAATTTTGGACTAGGACTTCAGGAATCTGGAATTCTAATTGCATTGGATGATCGTGGGCAAGACATACACCGACAGACTCAAAGGAAGGCAAACCCCATTTGAACAAATTTTACCAAGAAAATCCTCGACTGGTTCGCCTTAGAACTGCCATTCAAAGAGAGACACCTGTTCCACCAAATGCAACCCTGTCCATGGTATAGTTCCACAGCAGTGTGGTGCAGTATGGTATGAGTGAGTAAGGGGTTTTTTTAAATAAAAAAAACAATTCTGTGCTGTTTTTCACTGGTAATTCATTGCTGGCCTTGACCATTTTCATTCATTTCTGAACTGGAAATGTGTGTGATTTTTTTTCCTCCCTGAGAATAAGCAATTTGTCAGTTTTATTTACTTGAAAGAAACTGCTGTCTTCATTGCATTTTCTTAGAAATATCACTTGCACTGAAGTAATGCAATATTTATTTTGATTAATGAGTTAAAGCAAGACACTTAATCGACTAAAACCTTTGATCAGTTGACAGCCCCAATTCACAGCAGAAGCATAAGACTGTATTAAGAAGTAGAACTCACCCGGAAAGCCAACAGAATGCATATGAACTCCACCACATTCTGCAGCAGAACAATAGACAATTATTACACTCCTCTGTAATATGAGGCAATCAATCAGAAAACAATTTGATGATTCTCCAGCCCTGACAAGCTGTTACTTTCGAAACATGAATTGGAAGTGAACTGCTGTCTTGAGGTTGCAATCGTGACAATTACATGTGGAGAAAGAAGATACCACAGAAATAAAGACAGGTAGTGCGCTCGGTTTTCTCACCCAAAGATTGATTACAGACTTTGCAAACTTCACCAGACTACCATCTGTTCTCCAGGCTTATATAAAAGGCTCGGGCTATGTGTGGAGGTCTTCTTATAATGATTGTGCCAATCTTTGTTTCTATTATTTTAAGTGGAAAATATCAAGCAAGTTTAAAGGAATAAAGTGCAAGATAAAAATAGGAATAACTCAAATGCTTTTACCTACATCCAACATTAATCAGAACTGAATCAATAGGAACTTTATAAGTCAACATATTCACCTAAAGATTTTAAAGATTCCATATTCCACCTGGGCTGTGGCACAGCTGATTAATCACCAGCAGCAAATGCATCTTACCAGTTGAAAGGTTGGCAGTTTGATGTCCGGGTCGGGATGAGCACCTGACCTTCAACCCAGTGTATTGTCTACCTACTGCTGTGAGTAGAGAAATTAGGCACTGCTTAAGTGGGGAGGTATTTTACGACACCATAAAAGAAATATCTGAAAAATGCCAGCTACCAAAGGAAGGAGGAAGTCTGTGATCAAGGCTTTTCGTCATACAGGATGGAGAGACAGCAACGCCCTGTGGCCAGAATCAAGCACAACCTCCAGGACGCCGAAGCTGACATAATATCTCTATCTGTTGTCTGTCCTGTCTGTTTAACAGCCTTGAATGTTTGCCATGTATTATTTATTTACAGTATTTATATACAGTATATTTATATGTATGAGTTCTGTGATCCACCCTAAGTAGAGTAAGCCCTAGTTATTACTTTAATGGTACCAATGAATACCATTATACTATTTTTTTTCAGATGAAAGAACCTCTGAGTACAATGGGTCTGCAGGATCCATGGGAGTTCAGTTCCAGAACCCTGCAGGTATCAAAAATGACAGTAACCATGCCTCAAATTATTAAAGCATGGCACTGGGAATATACTTGCTTCAGCATGTCCACATTCACATCGCCAGCATTTTATAACATGGGGCATGATTATCTGAAATCACAGAACCAAGGGGGATTTGTATTCCTTGCCTATGATGACCCTATGAAAGTCAAAGGGTTGGCATAAGTCAACAGGTACTTGAAGGCATATACACACACAAGTCAACACATATTTATGTTCTACTGATTCAAGGGTTCTACTCTAATTGGGACTAAAACAGATTTAGGTATTTGATGTTCTGTGCAGAGTGCACACCCTCGATGTCTTGACATGACTTCATTCTTTCGCTTTTCATCACGCTGAAACAGCTTTTCTTTTAAGGATTTTCTGGGGCCATTCTACCAGGGCAACATCACTTCCACAGCCATTTCTAGCCTCCCTTGCACAGATATTCAGCTATATATTCTTTCTCACAGCATTTCATAATTAATTCATCAGCAAGAAAAATGATGAATTAACTAATAAAAGCTAAGTTAAAATTTAAATGCATAATCACAAAACTAAAAAAGGCATTCAGTTGCATGAACAACCTACTGCTCAAAGAAAGCAACCATGCAGTTTTCTACCTCCTGAAAGCCAGATATGACTATATTTCTTCAAAGACCCAATTCTGACTGAATAAGTAAATCTCAAAGATGACATTTCAAGAGTATGTTTGGTACTGTTTTAGGAAAGGCAAGATGCAGGGGATCATTAAAATAGTGATGTGACATTCAAAGCCACCTTTTTAAAAGGTGAGATATTGAAAGTACGGCTGCAAACAGTTCCAGTAAGAAGGAAAAATGGACGACACAGAAAAACCAGGGTGGATAAACAATGAAGTAAGATTTAAAAGTGTCATGTGTTAAAAAAAATAAACAGAAAAGGGGGCAATGAAATATACATACAGTATGTAGACCTCATTTACAGAGATTATTATTATTATTATATTTCTTAACTGCTTCTCCTCGTGGTTTGAGGTTGGTTACAGAATATTTAAAACACACAACATTGTAAAAATACCACAAATACACATATTAAAATGTATTCCTATAAAAATTACATATTAAAATGTATGTCTATAAAATATGTATTAAAACACATAAAACAGATTAAACAAAGGAAACACGTTTAAAAGGTCAGGAAGGCTAAAGCTCAAGCTGAAGTTGGGGAGTTAGGTGTGTTTGGAAAAAGAGGAAGAACAAGCATGAAGCATGGAGAAGATGACAAAGAAAGTGACAAAAAAGAGAACTTCTCAAAATGTATTTTTCCCTGTGCCTTCTCCATGAAAAACAATGTTCAGATTGGTGAAAATAAAATAGATGAAAGAGCACAAGGACTGCATGCCAAAACCGCTAAAAGGCTAAAATAGTACCACATATCAACTTTAAATTGGATTAAGACACCATAGTGAAATGAACCCCATTCAAGGTTTCTAAAGGAACATTTAGGTATTTTGAAACTCTTGCCAATAGTATGTGGGAATTCTTGGAGAACATGAAAGGTCCCTACAGACTAGTTGAAGGCAAATTTATTTGTATTTATTTGCTGTATTTATATACCACTTTTCTCATCCCTGGGGGGGACTCAAAGCCAACATAGTCATGGCAAAAAATGTATGCCAAACATACATGTGAAAAACCAAAACATAAAATCAACAATAATATATAACTACGAATTGAAACTAGTAAACCCTAGTAAACCATAAAACATAAGCAACACTTAGACATTAAAACACAGCATTAAAACATATTAATATAAATATTAAAATCACATAATCCAAAAACTGTAATCCAATGCCATTCCTAATGTCAATTGCATACAATCATTTCTTGCATTGCTTACTAACTAAAGGCTTGGTCCCACAACCATGTTTTTACTTTCTTTCTGAAGGCCAAAAGGGAGTTCACTGATCTAATTTCAGTGGAGAGGGAGTTCCAAACCTGAGGTGCCACCACTGGGAAGGCCCTGTCTCTTGTTCATAGAGGGAGATATGTTCGGACAAGTAAGTTGAGCTGGAACCATTTAGATTTTTATAGGCCAAAGCCAGGACTTTGAATTGTGCTTGGTAGCAGACTGGCACCCAGTGGAGCTGATGTTGTATCCATTAGGAATATACGAGGGCGGATCAATAAGTGTGACAATTTCGCAGGAGTGTTTGGTGTTGTTCAACCGCAATATGGACGGGTTTTTGCGCCGTTTCGTAACCTTGGACGAAACATGGATCCACCACAACACACCAGAGACCAAACAGCAGTCAAAACAGTGGGTTTCTCGGGGTGAATCGGCGCCAAAGAAGGCCAAGGTGGGTTTGTCAGCCAATAAAGTCATGGCAACCATTTTTTGGGATGCACGCGGTGTAATCCACAATGACTACCTTCAAAAGGGTAAAACAATAAATGGCAAATATGCCAACGTAGTGGGTCGATTTAATGATGATTGGGGGGGGGGAGTGACCACATTTGGCCAAGAAAAGTTATTTCGCACCAGGACAATACAAGGGTGCACACATGTGCAGTTGCCATGAATCCATGAATTGGGCTACAAATTGCTCCCTCATCGCCCTATTCTCTGGATTTAGCCCCGAGTGACTATTTCTTGTTTCCAAACCTGAAAAAATGGCTCAGCGGAAAGAGATTTGACTCCAACAATGAAATCATCTCACAAACCAATACCTATTTTGATGACCTCGACAAATCTTATTTTTTGGAAGGGATAAAAAAATTGGAGAAACGTTGGACAAAGTGTATAGAGCTCAAAGGAGACTACGTTGAAAAATAAAATGATTTTTAATCCAAAAACCTGTGTTTAATTCAAAAAGTCATGGACTTATTGACCCGCCCTCGTAAGTCAACATTGGTTTTGTTCTCACAAGGACAAAGGAATTATTTTCTCACCACTGCCAAAATATTTTCAAAAACTGCAAATTTCAGACATTCTTGTACTCTGGAGCTTATCCACTATTGCTGAAATAGAAGATCAGAATGAAACAAAACGGAATGCAACATGCTAGAGTGAAGTTGCAGATGTTTCTCTCTTCAAAGTTTACCACAAGTTCATTGACAATGCCTCAAATGCCCAGCTACAAACCCATTATCTGTCTTTCGGTATGTTGTTTTCTGTTAAGTCTCTAGCAGCACAAAAAAGAAATTGCCAAGGTCATGTTTATGGATTGTAAGCTATTTCCAAGATAGTAACAAAGTCATTTTAAAAACAATACTGTGAACATTTACTTAGAATCAAGCTTCACTAACATCAGTGGGATTTTCTAAGGTCTGAAGCCCATCCAAAAGCGATATTTTGAATTCATATGAAAATAAGTCTAGATAAAGAATGATAAAGGAGATGGAAGGAGAATAGATAGGAGCAGATTCAGTTGGGGAAGCATTAATGGCAGAGTTGGAATTTATACAGATTACGTTTAATATTCATAGCAATATTTTTGGTTATCCTTTCCGAACAGTAAGAGGTATATTCCATCTTTAATTCATTATAGCTGTTATAGCACCCATCTGGATCCAGGGTTTCAGTGATGGACTAGAATTCTTGAAAACTGGGGTTTGAATCTTCACAGCCTAAGAAGAAAGCAATCTTAAAACTCCTCTCAATCAATTCTGCCAATAAAACCCTAAGATAGAGTTGCTATAAACTGCTGACAACTTAAGATACACAGCAGCAGCAACAACAAATCCTGATGCCTACAAGAATAGTATCTCCACAACCACACTGTGTGAATCCCAACCCTGGAAGTAGTGAGTATTGTACAAACAATGTGCCCACACAAGTGTCTCTCTACTATTTTCAGAGTGCGGAAATCTTATTTGAATTTCATAATTGAAAAGTTATTTTAAAGGATAAATCCCAAGTGAAATTATCTACAGCTTCTGGCTGTACTTAACCTCAAAATGCATATCTTATAATATATTCTGAAATCTCGCTGAAGCAATTACACAAATCTGACAGAATAAGAATAATTTGTAGATACCCAAGATAGACTGAATAAGGTTATTTAGTGATTTAACCAAAATACACAACACATTTTCTCATTATTTCTTCAATTTCATTAAGCACATCTATTTAAAAAGGAGAAATGGGAGAGAGCAAGGGCAAATCATGAAGAGTCTACAGATTAAAATGTCTGACTGATAAAATATGCACCTTTGGGAGCCAACTATGTGCTGGAAGGAATATCAGTTTGTACCTGTTAATAGAGACGGACTGTGAGAATTGGTTATATCAATAGCAGGAGCTGCCAAGTGACTGGAAACACATAAAACCCTGTCCTCGGTGGAGTTTGTGATACAGCTCAGATTCTCAGAGAGGAGAATGTGCTGTCAACTGTTATCACACTGCCAGAACTGAAAAGCTCTCTACTGCTTGTATCAGACACAGAAGGGAAGAGAGCTCTTTCTCTCGCAGAGCTATGATGATGGTTTGGTATTTGGAGTTCTTTGGTATAGCATTATCCTCCTCGAGAACCCAGCTCAGTAACAACTGAATAACAAGTAGGTGGCCTGAGAAAAGTCAAGCTTCTCTCAACTTCAGCCTCTTACCCTTTCAGAACTACCACCACAAAGGTCTTTGGACACCTGAAATTATGATGATAATGATACCAAAGACGGGGTATAAAGATTATTATTATTACTATTAGTGTTCAACTTGTGATTTTGTGATACGAAATCCAGCATAGAGATCTCGTTTGCTGTGACATACTGTGTTTTTGTGTCAGAATAATAACAATAATAATAGTAGTAGTAGTAATAGTAATAATGTTTAAGTGGCATCGAACTGCATTAATTCTGCAGCAGATGTGCCCCTAGATATGGGACCGGCAGCGGTTTCTTTTTTACACTGTATCAGGGACTGGTGCCACCTTTATACCCATTGACTACAACTTACTGCTAGAAATTCACCATGGGCTAGCACCAGTTAATAGACCTTAATTCTGAGCAGCACCAGACTAGATTAGACTATGGGTGGGTGGGAGCTGCTGGCATTGAAAAGCAGCTGCTTGCCTGAAGAGATAACTAAGCTAAAGATTTACTAACACAAACCATAAGCCACCACATTCCACCAAGCAAAAACACATCTTTATACTATAGAAATCATATCAACAACCAGGTAGCTGATTATATTTTGAGGAATGCATGAAAAGGTGACCTGTCCAGATATGCTCTTTATCCATTTAATGTAATATGGATAGTACAGAAAGTTGAACCCAAGGACAGGGTGGGAACAGGACATTCACTGCTTAATGGACAGAAATGTTAGGTAGAACTTCAGTGTCAGCATTTTGAGTTGGCCTTTTTTTTCAACTGCCTTCTGGCAGTTTTTACCAAACAGGCACGATACTTTAAACTCATTTTATGTTCCGTCCTAGCATCAGTATGTAGGTGTCCTCAGCATTTTCTCCCTAATTATCGCAGTATGCATTATATCATCACCAAATTAACTGATTTTGTTGTTGTGTGCCCTCAATAATTTCTGACATATGGTAACTCTTAAGATAAATATTTGATGATAATGATTATTATGATGATGAATCACTTTATTTATACCGTGCTTTTCTCCCCATGAGGACTCAGTGCAGCTAACAGCCACACAATCTAGCAGAATTTAATCAAGGGGGGGGGGTTACCTCTGCTCTTCTGAGGATGAGAAAGAGCATGCCTTACCCAATGTTATCCAGCAGATTTCCATAGTTGAGTGAGGATTTGAAGCCTAATGTCCCAGTGTCCTGATCCAACACTCAAGGCACCCAACTAGCACTTATTAACTTAATGCTCAGAAGAAAATATCGAGTTGTCCAAAGGAAGCCACTTCCAAATAACTGATCATAGAATTTCAGCATCCAGATGCATCCTTCTACACAATTTCCATAAATCCTTTTCTGAAATTAGAACTTCATAGAAGAAACAATAAAGGAGAGAATTCCTTTCTGACATTTAAGGAGTGTCCCAATGACAGTTCCTGCATGATAGTCTCAAAAACTGTCTCATTAAGTTATAACTAAATGTGGGGTTTTAACCTGTTGAATAAGGCCATGAAAAGCCAAGGAAGAGTGAGTGTATGTTAAAAACCTTTACAACCTACTCTTTATTCAGAGGTAAATCTCACTATTTCTGATGTGGCTTACTCCCAAGCAAGTGTTCATAGACCTGCTGGACCTTTAATTGGAAAAAGAAACTCCTAACAAAAAAAACCAAAAAAAAGACAGGTACATCCACCAATTAAACACAAATTTGACAAGTTCTCACCCAAGAAACAACATTTGCCAAATGCCAACTAGCTTGTTTAAGAATACAAAAGCACTTCCAACCAAGTGCAGAGAAAACAAAAGGTTAGAGAAAGGGGCAGGAATTGATCCAAATATAGAGACCAATCCCCCAGAAGACAATTGTCTCCATCAGTAGAGTGAAATTCTATTTCTGTGCAATACATTTTAAAGAAACATGCTGAAATCAATTTTTCTCCAGCATTCTAACCACTCAGAAGCTTTTGGACTGCAGATGCCACAATAGACTTTGGGCTTTTAACATCTACTAGGCAGCAGTAATTCCATGTCTCTGAAAGTATCTCTAGCACAATTTACCCTGCCGTACTGTCGCTTAGAGGATAGTAAAACACGGAAAGTACTGAGACAGTAACAAAAGCAGGATAGAAATGGCAGTAGAAAATTTACTATCACTTTATGGTTGTGAATAGAAGTTTTAAAATAGGAGTTTCAACACCTTGGAAAGATAAACAAAGAAAAGGCAATTTCCCCCCTGAAGTCATGATTTGCAACTGATGGCATGACTTTAAAGGCTGGCTGATGGCTCCCTCACAGAATAAGAAGGCAAGGTGGGGGGAAAGGTTCATTGAATCCAGCCACAATCAGCCAGTCTGATTTTCCACACATTAATCGTCATATAAACACACAAAGCAAGTCATGTAATCCAAACCTCATATGCTGAAATTAATGAAGACAAGGAGCAGACATGGTGTAGGGTGTCAATTGCAAATACATAACAGGTTGTGTGATATGATTCACAGCTAAGAATAAAGCCAAAACAAAATGCCCACAACGCCTACCAGTTAATTGTTAGCTTTTTTTCCTTTGGAGGAGGAGAAGAGGAAAGAGGAAGAATGTGATAATGCGAACAGAAGAAGAAAAGCCACATAGGCCTACTGCATTTCTTTCTATCCCAAAAGCTTGCTGCAGGTCAAGTCTCCAACCTTTCCTCAAGTTCTCCATGCCTGCCATAGAAAGACATGGCAGGAGGTTGGACTGGATAGCCCTCTGGTTGCTTCCAACTCTATTATTCTCTCCCATTACTACATTTGGAAAAGGATAAAAATGGTGTCCTTTCCACCTGCTGGTGACAAGGAGGTGCAGACATAACTTGGACGTCAAGTTTGTGTTTATATACTCCTACACGTATATTTGTACAATGATTTCATATCCCCAACATTATATTCCCCGAGACTCATTAAGTGATATAATTAGGAGTTCAAAGATATCAAATACATGATAGCCAACCTGCAGGCTGAACAGGCCAGGGTTAGGCAACAAAGAGTAGTGGCACATCTGGGGATAGGAGGACACGTGAGTTTAGTTAAAGGGCACCTGCCAAGGACTATACTACTTAGTAAGCCTTTCCAAGGTAGTTAAGCTGAAAAGAAGTGTAAGTTGCGTTTTTCCTGACAACCCACTGTTATACTGGACTCGTGGAATTTTCAACTTCTACAGTAATATACACAGAAGTAATAGATCAATATAAAACATAAACTTTAAGCAATCTCTCTCATTGACATAGATATGATTTCCTTATCTTTTTTTCTAATATTTCTTCGAACATGAAAACTTTGAACTCTCTAAAACAATTTAAAACTATTCCACTTGGGAAATGAATCTATTACACTTTCCATAAAGTAAAATTAATTAACTAAATAAATAACTGACATGCTAGGCAGGCGAAAAGTCAAAAGTACTTGCCCCATTTTCATGACCTAGTGGCATCTATTCTATGAACACTTTTACTTTTCAGCAAATTTTAGAAGACATATCAGCCCCAAGGATCCAGAACATGAAAGTATTTCACTGTGACCCTTAACAACAAACATTTATTTAATGCCACCAGAAATTCCAGCCAACATGAACAACAGCTTCTTTTCCTCTAAGGATTTCAGAAATCAGGAAAATGTGGTGTCTGTTCTGTATGTTCTTTTTTTGTTTTGTTTTTAACCTGCACTCCTGGTAAAATAACATCCACTTTAATTTCCTTTGTGCCATTTACTTTTTGCAGTCAGCCTGGACAATAAAATTAATAGGTCAGCTTCCATTTCTAGTCAATTTCACTTTCAAAACCTCATAGTATAGCTTGGCGCTGTAATGCCTCGACAGCAAACACGGCAGGAGCAAGCTTCCAGTGCCCACACAAGAATTATTTCAATCGATTTCTTTTGTACCCTAAATGTCAGAACTCATGAGATCAGTTTTCATTAACAATCCTATTGTATAATATTTTAACTTACATTGTCAACCTTAGGTACGGATATGAATGAACCATGTTCGATTAGGTCTCTAAAAAGTACATCCACTATATGGAAACTCTGAAAACAAGCAAATCTGGGGGATAAATTACCAATGTACCCAGTTAACTGCTCACTATATGGTCACCAAAGCATGGCCTGGTAATTTGGAGATGGAAACTCAACAACTTTGTTTCCATGAACCCTAGTATCCCACATGTACTATATTATATTTATTTATTTATTTGCAGTATTTATATACCGCCTTTCTCACCCTGGGGGGACTCAAAGCGGTTTACTATACACATCATGGTGCATCTTTGAGACTAACCGATATAAAGAAGTTGATAATACAAGCCTTTGCAGATGCATGAAGTAGACTTAAGTCTATGAAAACATATGCTTCCAAGTTCTTTCTCTCAGTCACAAATTGATTCAGACTAACATGGTTATCTTTTTGAATTTTATACTCATCATAGGAAAGCATGACTCACAAGAATAAATAATAATGTTTGTCAAGGTAGAAAGCTGTAGGCAAATTGAAAGACACATTACACTTGGGTAGATTTAATCCATAGCCCTAATCAGCTGTAGATAGTTTTATAGTTTTTAGTTCAAATTTCAACAGCTCATTTAGCTGACGGAGCTTTTCCAGCAGGTCATTCCACAGTCTTGGGGTGGCCGATGAAAAGGTTTTCTGGGTGGGGGTTCCATGTCGCTTTCTGACTGATTGAAGTTACCACCCTCCAGAGGACCTAAGTGTTTGGGGCGCATAGTACGGGAGAAGGTGATCCTATAGATAACCTGGACCCAAACCATGTATGGCTTTAAGGTTACAAACCAACACCTTGTACTTTGTCCAGAAACTAACTGACAGCCAGCCAGTTGAGTGGAGTGACTCTAGGATAGGTATAATATGCTCACTTCTGGATGTTCCTATAACCAGTCTGGCTGCTGTATTTTGAACCAACTGGAGTTTACAAACTTGGTACAAAGGTAACCCAATGTAAAACGCATTGCAGAAGTCCACCTTTGAGGTTACCAGCGCATGCACTACCATCTTCAGGTCCTCCGAATACAGGAACCGGTTCCGCTGGCGTATCAGCCAAAGCTGGTAATAAGCACTCCTGACTGTCGCATCAACCTGGACTGACATTTGGAGACACTGATCCAGGAGCACTCCCAAGCTACGAACACAGTATTTCAGGAGGAGTGTAGCCCCATCCAGGACTGCTTGACACACTTCCATCCCCAGATGAGGACCTTTTATGGCAAGGACCTCTGTTTTGTCTGAATTCAGCTTCAATGTGCTTTTCCTCATCCAGCAAATTACCTCCTTCAGGCATTAATTCAGAGGAGACACACTATCCTTAGTTGAGGCTAATTTTGAAGGCATGGAGAAATATATTTGGGTGTCATCAGCATACTGATAACACCCTGCCCCATGCCTAGGGATGATCTCTCCCCGTGGCTTTATGTAAATATTAAAGAGCACTGGGGATAAAATGGCACCCTGTGGAATACCACATAGAATCATAGAGTTGGCCATCCAGTCCAACCCCCTGCAAAGAAGCAGGACAATTACGTTCAAAGCACCCCTAACAGATAGCCATCTAGCCTCTGTTTAAAAGCCTCCATAGAAGGAGCCTCCACCACACTTTGGGGTAGAGAGTTTCACTGCGGAAGAGCTCTCAAAGTTAGGAAGTTTGTCCTAATATTCAGGTGGAATCTCCTTTCCTGTAGTTTGAAGCCATTGCTAGTTTCCAGGGCAGCAGAAAACAAGCTTTCTCCCTCCTCCCTATGACTTCCCCTCAAATAACAGCTAATTTTTTGAGGAACAGTTATACCCAAGCACCACCATCTGGAACCTGCCTGAGAGGTACGACCAGAATCACTGCAACACAGTGCCTCCGACTCAACCATGGCATCAAAGGCCACTGAGAGGTCTAGAAGCACCAACTTCTTGGGACACATTACCCCTGTCAGTGCTGAGATGAAGATCCTCCACTAAGGCGACCATAGCAGTCTCAACTCAGTCTCCTGCTCTAAAGCCAGTTTGAAAAGTATTAAAACACCTGGGGACCGAAGTTTGGATTAGATTCATTAAAACACATCAAATTAAGATTCTCGATTCATGGCATCCTCACACTAGGCAGAGCTCAATTCATAACTGTAAGTAAAATGTTGCTCTGAATCATCTGCAGTCGTAATTAGGTTCTGTATAAATACAAAGCGAACACTTTTATTCCAACAAAGTATTTGACCCCACCCCCGCCAGCGCCATTACCTTCTACCAACATTTCATGAAGCACTGTTAGGACAACAGGCAGATGGAGCAGATGGGATGTCATAATTCACCAAGAGTGGGCAGGTGCAACAAGTTGGAACACTACTAAACAACAAATGTGGGAGGGGAGCAGCTTCAGAAAGCCACACTGTGGAAAACATCCAGTCAGCCTACTCACAGGACAGAGGGCATCAGCTAACACCAACTTACGCCAAGCTACAGAAGGAAAATGGGCACAGAGAACTCAGGAAGGCCCTCCTATCCATCCTCAAATAATGTCTTTGTCCCTCCCTAAAATAGGTGGTTGAACCTGTTGCTTACTTGCAAATTTCCCCTTTACCTTGAAAGCTTCCCCCCAATGCAGGGGTAAAGATCACAAAAGCTCTCCATGTGCTGCTGGGCTGCTACACCTAGTATAATTCATCATTAGTTATGCTGGCTAGAGCTGTCTTATAATGTTTATAAAGCCGCAGGATCCCATACCTCTCTTAATGCCTAATATTTGGCGGCCAGCCATATTTACTGAGTGATGTATGGAAGCCACTCTGTGCATATCTCATTTACATATTTCTTATTCTTTAATTTTGTCACCAGTTAAAATTTTAATCTAGAATGGGGCTTGTGACCCTTTGAATAGTCCCCTTGAAATTCTCCTAGCTCTATAAATCTAAGGTAACTTTAGTATGGATTTATAAGGGCAGTCTATGCAAGAACAACACAGCTTTTCCTAAACAACACACATTAAGAGGAAATATAAGTCAGAGAGGCTTTTATCAATGCAAATTTTGTTTTTATTTCTAAATGAAAGAAAATAGACCTGACTATGGGGTCACTACAACTCACTCAGTCATACTCTGGTTTTCAGGAAATTGCTCATTGTTCTGCACCACAGCATTAGTCTGCAGGAAATTGCCATTATCGTGCCCTCTCATTCATATAAGAGTCTTTCCACTTGCTGGCCGCTATCCTTTTTTTAAAATTCTGGTACACTCAGTTACAGAGAAGCTCTAGGATGGAGTGGCATAGGAGATATAGAAAGAATGATGAGATACAGATCGACACTAGCCAATCAGTGATCTTCTTAGAGGGGCTGAAATGTATCTTCTGAGATCCATTGGCCACCATCACCATTGCCAACAATAAGCTTGTGCATTTTGGCTGAGCCTCGATCCATTTCTGCTGACAGAATTTCAGTAGGCCCTGGGATCCATTTTCGCATACCTCCCGAAAATGGGTAGGTAGCCAAATAGTCAATGTAACACAACAAGGCTGATACAGTATAAAAGTATTCAATTTATAGTACTCAGAACTAGAGCATAAATTATTTATTTATTTATTCAGCTTAATATACCGCTCCCTCTGGAGCTCAGAGCGGTTTACAGCAATAAAATATCAGATAAAACAGATAAAAACATTATAAAACCAGGTTAAAACCCCCAGTTAAAACCCCATTCATAAAGACATACCATAACCCATGCACACATATGGGTATTGTGGCGAATCAGGATATACACGTAGATAATTCGGATTATATCCACAATAGCAGCTTCACAAATATATTTCGCAGCTTCACAATAAAAATTTGCAGCAACACAACGAGGTAGTCCAAAAGTCCCAAAGATAAGTCTCTAGTCTGGCAATAAGTCCAACCAAGAAAAGACCAAAGGAGGCTGAGTTTTAGCTCCTCAATAAGTCATACAAGGTAAGGCCGTTGGCCTTACCCTGTATGACTTATTGAGGAGCTAAAACTCATGAATTGTATTATTTATGCTCTAGGTCTGAGTACTATAAATTGAATACTTTTATACTGTATCAGCCTTGTTGTGTTACATTGACTGTTTCTCTAACCCAGTGGTTCTCAACCTGGGGTCCCCAGATGTTTTTGGCCTACAACTCCCAGAAATCCCTGCCAGTTTACCAACTGCTAGGATTTCTGGGAGTTGAAGGCCAAAAACATCTGGGGACCCCAGGTTGAGAACCACTAACCCATACTCTGTAATACTAGGTAGCTGTCACCCTCTAGACACTTGGAAACCTCCCTTGATAAACCACACGTTCAGCTGAGGTACAACAGGTTTATTTAGAATAGCTGATTATAGGAAAGAGGCTAGAAGTTAATCTAAGATGCCTTAAAGCAGCACCAGTAAAATAGCAGCAAAACCCCGGAGGGTAGCAATGGATTATAGTCCGTAGTAATCAGGATTCAAGCAGGATTCAAAAGGCAAAGTCTTTCCTTTAGCAATCAGGAACAAAGCAGACAAGGCAAAGGCTGATGCCCAAGCGGGCTAGATCCAAGCAGGGCAGCCAGCGAGCTGGACAGGCAAAGTTCTTAGCAGGGAGGCCGCAAGGCCCGTTCAGGAATCCATGATCTTGAGATGCAAAAGTTGGCTCAAGATGGGAGCCTTTCCAAGATCCAACTGTTATAGTTCTGTAACCCTTGATCTTGCAATTGTCAATGTCATGGTTCCCATGATGTACTGCAGCTGCTGTTTAGCTGACCTCAGCAGCAAAGGTATGTGAGCCCAATTAGTGCCCACATCTGTGGAAAGGAGTTTACCCAACTTCTGGTCTCCAGCGTCTCTGCTTATCACCAGGCATAACAGTCGTGGCCTTGAATGTTTGAACCTGCCTGCCTTGTGCTGGATTCACTTGGGAAAGGCAGACAAGCTTAAAGGATTCCTGAATGCCAACATGGCTGCAGTGTGGTTCTGGGGAAACTAGGGAAACCGAGACCTGGGGCCTGACAGTAGCCGAATAGCCATCTTTGGTTCATAGCTGAAAAATGCAGCTAAATCCAGGCCATTACTAGCAATGGGGGGTCCCAACTTCCTTTCTGTCATTTTTAGGACTATCGGGATGAAAATGACCACACTTGCAGGACACATCAACCACTGTTAGCTCACCAAGGTTCATAGTGTTTGGGTCATCCCTTGAATTTTAGAAATTTCTTTTCATTTTATAAATAAAATCTCCTTTTTAAAAAATCTCCAAAAGGTATCTCCCCGCTGGCCTTGCCCTGTAACTTCTCTTGGAGCAGCAGTGGGACACCATTCCTTCCTGCCAAATGTCGAAGACGCACTTTCACATCACACAGCCCAGTGTCCCACTATTTCACTATACACTTTACCAATTAAAAAACAACAGCAAGCCACTTCTTCCAAAGCTTTTACATTTCTTGTTCTCACAAATATACTGGAAAAGGCCAGCAGCAGCAGCGAGCAAGCATTATCCCCTTATTAGAAAAACACTCCTGTATGATCCACTGGGGGGGGGGGGGGGGACATTTTCAAAATGTATTGTGGGAAATCTAGCCATGTGTGGGGAAAAACATGTTTTTGGAGCATATTATTTTAAGTCTTAGCAGTTCAGAGGAGGTCCCCACCCATCCCGCAATTTCCCAACTCCCAGCCCCACAAAATAAAAAGTATCAGGAAAATAAAGGAAAATCAAAAAGATTAAATGCTAGAGAGATATCAATTTTAAAAATAAAGCTGAAAGCGAGCAGCCTCTCTAGAGCCTGGACGCAACTGAGAGCAATGGAGATGCTCGCCAACACAGTTTGCGTAAGACACGTCATGGCGTTCTTCTATTCTGATTGGCCCAACAGGCAGGGCTCACAGGGAAACCCCGTGCAAGCAGCACACAGCATCCTCTCTGTGCTCCATATAGGAGAAGAGGAGCCATGATCAGCTGCCACGTGGCCTATTCTGGAAGGAAAAAAGTAGCGGCTGAGCTCTTCCTGTTACGACCAAATGAACAAGCCAGATTGGATAAAGGGAACCAATCAAACCGAATTCATGCGCAAGCCTAACCAACAACTCATTTATTTTACCTTTTCCTAACATGTTGTAGTCTAGCAAGCATCAGAGGATTTTTCTGAATGTTCACAGGATGAGGGGTATGATTGGTTCCAAAATGAAAAGTCTGTGAGTGTGGAACATTTCAACAGAAATGAGGAAAACCATGAAAATGAACAAAATCTGGCTACCAGTATTAAAAAAATTCTAGAATCAGGACAGTAAATAAAGAGCGGCACTCAAAAAAACGGGAATTCCAGACAGGAAACAATCAGGGCCAGCTAGCACCTCCCAACAAAGGACTCCCAGGCAGGAAGCAGCCAGGATCTGAAGCTGTAAGGCTATTCAATGATAATCAAGGTAGCCAATTGCAACATTCGCACTTGCCTCCAGCAAACAAGAGTTCTTTCTCCCTCCCTGGACTTTCCACAGTTATATAAGTCCTACTTGCCTAGTTTCCAACAGACCTCACAACTTCTGAGAATGCTTGCCATAGATGTGGGTGAAATATCAGGAGAGAATGCTTCTGGAACATGGCCAGACAGTCTGGAAAACTCACAGCAACCCAATGGTTCTGCCCATGAATGCCTTCGACAACACATTAAACATACTCCGCTTCCGCACAGGGCTTAACTTCTGAACTTTTGACTATTATAGTCAGTCCTTCTCTTTACACTTTCCAACTTGTCCATCTCCTTCCTGAACTGCTTTGCCCAGAACTGGACATGGGATTATTCCAGATGAGGTCTGAACAAAGCAGGAGTTAACATATTACACTCATATTCACTTTACTGCCTGCCAGTGAGTTTCCAGTCTAAGCACAAAGTGTTGGTTTGGGCCTTTAAAGCCCTACATGAAATGGCTCCAGGTTACCTAAGGATGGCCTTCTCCCATGCCATCTGCCCGTTAGGACACTGTGGTCCACTGTGGTCCACTGGGGGTCAGCTACCACCTCCCAGAGGACCTAAGTGCTCGGAGTTGATCATAAGGGAGAAGGCGATCCTTTAGGTAACCTGGACCCATACCATGCACTGCTTTTGAAGATAGTTTGGAAGCTCCAAATGGTCCAGAGATCAGCAGCCATATTACAGGGAGAGAACCCATGTTGTGGCAGCTCCACTGATTGCCGGTCTGCTTCTGGGCTAAATACAAAGTGCTGGTTATTATCTTTAAAGCTCTAAATGGTTCGGGCAGACACTATTTGGTATTGAATGTTTGCCAATATCTGTTGTAAACTGCCATGATTATTATTATTGGCCTAGCTCACCCTCGTCTAAATTTCTGTATTGTTTTTACACTCTGTTTTATTATGCTATTGTTACTATCTTATTGTTTTATTATGTCATTGCATTAGCATTTTTACTTGATGTTGTTGTGTGTCTTGTATGTTATTTTATTTTGTTTTATTGTAATTCTTTGGGCTTGGTTCCATGTTAGCCGTCCCAAGTCCCCTTAGGGAGATGGAGGCGGGCTATTATGTGAAAGGGTGTCACGAGGAAAAGGGAGCAGGCTTGTTTTCTGCTTGTCCTGGAAACCAGAACTCAAAGCAATTGATTCAAATGACAGGAAAGGAGGTTCCACTGAGCATTAGGAAGAACTTCCTGACTGTAAGAGCCATAACTAAGCATGTAAGCTTTAAGTATAATAGCTGGGACCCTACGCAGATTACGCTGGATGCGCAATGCAGGTCTGAATTAATGAGGAAGCACTTGTGCGAGACAGCCCATTGTTCGCCAAAAATGGGGAGAGGAAACATTTCTATCCCATTTACCATCTTTGTAAGCCATGGTCAGCATTTAAAAGTAAAAAGAGATATTGACAAGCTGGAATGTGTCCAGAGGACGGCGACTAAAATGATCAAGGGTCTGGAGAACAAGCCCTATGAGGAGCAGCTTAAAGAGCTAGTGATGTTTAGCCGGAAGACAAGAAGACTGAGAGGAGACATGATAGCCATGCATAAATATGTGAGAGGAAGTCATAGGGAGGAGGGAGCAAGCTTGTTTTCTGCTGCCCTGGAGACCTGGATGCGGAACAATGGCTTCAAACTACAAGAAAGGGGATTCCATCTGAACATGAGGAAGAACTTCCTGACTGTGAGAGCCGTTCAGCATTGGAACTCTCTGCCCCGGAGTGTGGTGGAGGCTCCTTCTTTGGGGGCTTTTAAACAGAGACTGGATGGCCATCTGTCAGGGGTGCTTTGAATGCACTTTTCCTGCTTCTTGGCAGAATGGGGTTGGACTGGATAGCTCACCAGGTCTCTTCCAACTCTACGATTCTATGATTCTATAAAAAAAAAACCTCTAACACTGCTTTACTTTCCTTAAGCACAATTCAGAAGCACTTTAATTACCTGTTGAGCTGTCTGCCCCACATTATCTTTTAACCTTCCTGCTACATACATTCTACCTTTGTTTGCATCCAGTGTTTATTTATTTTAAAAAATTTAATATTTATATCTGGCCTGGCCATAATGGTTTCAAATTGTCTTTTATTGCTTATACTATTGCTTATGGGTCACCTATCGCCAACACCTACGACTCCTCGAACGCTTTCATCAGCGCTGTCTTTGCACAATCCTAAATATACACTGGACCGACTATGTGTCGAATGTTGCTGTCCTTGAGCAAGCAGGGATCACCAGCATTGAGGCCATGCTATTGAGAACACAGCTGCGCTGGGCAGGGCACATCTCTAGGATGGAGGACCACCGCCTCCCAAAGATACTACTCTACGGTGAACTCGCCACGGGTCAGCGCAAGAGAGGTGCCCCCAAAAAGAGATATAAGGACTCCCTGAAACAACATCTCAGCCTCAGCCAGATTGATCACCAACAATGGTCCACCCTGGCCTCACATCGGAAGGCATGGAAACGCACTATCCACAATGCTGCGGCCTCTTTCGAGAAGACACACCAAACGAGTCTCGAAGAGAAACAACAACGCAGAAAGAACCGCAACTTGGAAACAACATCGCCCAAGGAGACTTTCTGCTGTGCTTTCTGCAACCAAACTTGCCTATCTCAGATTGGTCTTTTTAGTCATCAACGCGCTTGTAAAAAGCGTGGGATGAGTCCTTCCTAAGAATCTTTGTTCGCGAAGTAATGCCGAGAGAGATTATTGCTTATGTTTAAGTTATATTGATTGTATTGTTTTGTTATTTGCTGCTGTGTTGTTGTTTTATTATGTGTCATTGGGCTTGGCCTCATGTAAGCCGCCCCGAGTCCCTTCGGGGAGATGGTGGCGGGGTATAAAGTTGTTATTATTATTATTATTATTATTCCCTGTTTATTGTCCCTCCCTTTCTGACCCGTGTTGGGGCTCCTCTTCCGTTCCTCTATTTTGAACCGTGTTGTGCAAGAAGCGTCCGGTTGGGTCCCAGCTATAATACTTTTACCAGCTGTTCAACAGTGGTACTCTCTGCCTCTGAGTGATTATTACTATTATATTTCCTGTTTATTGTCCCTCCCTTTCTGACCCGTGTTGGGGCTCCTCTTCTGTGTTCCTTTATTCTGAACCATGTTGTGCAAGAAGCGTCCTGTTGGGTCCCAGCTATAATACTTTTACCAGCTGTTCAACAGTGGAACTCTCTGCCTCAGAGTGATTATTAATATTATATTTCCTGTGTATTGCCCCTCCCTTTCTGACCCGTGTTGGGGCTCCACTTCCGTTCCTCTATTCTGAACCGTGTTGTGCAAGTAGCGTCCTGTTGGGTTCCGGCTATCCTATTTTTGCCAGCCGTTCAACAGTGGAACTCTCAGCCTCAGAGTGATTATTATTATTATATTCCCTGTTTATTGCCCCCCCCCTTTCTGACCCATGTTGGGGCTCCACTTCCGTTCCTCTATTCTGAACCGTGTTGTGCAAGTAGCATCCTGTTGGGTCTCAGACATCATACTTTTACCAGCTGTTCAACAGTGGAACTCTCTGCCTCGGAGTGATTATTATTATTATATTCCCTGTTTATTGTCCCCCCCCCTTTCTGACCCGTGTTGGGGCTCCTCTTCCGTTCCTCTATTCTGAACCGTGTTGTGCAAGTAGCATCCTGTTGGGTCCCAGCTATAAATACTTTTACCAGCTGTTCAACAGTGGAACTCTCTGCCTCGGAGTGATTATTATTATATTCCCTGTTTATTGTCCCCCCCCTTTCTGACCCGTGTTGGGGCTCCTCTTCTGTTCCTCTGTTCTGAACCATGCTGTGCAAGAAGCGTCCTGTTGGGTCCCAGCTATAAATACTTTTACCAGCTGTTCAACAGTGGAACTCTCTGCCTCGGAGTGTGGTGGAAGATTTTTTACAGAAGCTGGGTCACTATTTGTCAGGGAGTGCTTTGATTGTGCTTTTCCTGCGTGGCTGGGGGTTGGACTGGATGGCCTTTTGGGGTCTCTTCCACCTCTATTGTTGGCATTGTCTTTGGAAGGGGCCTGAGGCTGTGAGGAATTGTGGGAGTTGAAGTCCAAAACACCTGACAGGCCCAAGTTTGCCCAGGCCTTTGGAAGGGGCCTTTGGAAGGGCCTGAGGCTGTGAGGAATTGTGGGAGTTGAAGTCCAAAACACCTGACAGGCCCAAGTTTGGAAGGGGCCTGGGGCTGTGAGGAATTGTGGGAGTTGAAGTCCAAAACACCTGACAGGCCCAAGTTTGCCCAGGCCTTTGGAAGGGGCCTTTGGAAGGCGCCTGAGGCTGTGAGGAATTGTGGGAGTTGAAGTCCAAAACACCTGAGGCCAAGGCCCAAGGCCTTGGAAGGGGCCTGAGGCTGTGAGGAATTGTGGGAGTTGAAGTCCAAAACACCTGACAGGCCCAAGTTTGCCCAGGCCTTTGGAAGGGCCTGGAGGGGCCTGCCTGAGGCTGAGGAATTGTGGGAGTTGAAGTCCAAAACACCTGACAGGCCCAAGTTTGGGCCTTTGGAAGGGGCCTGGAAGGCTGAGGCTGAGGAATTGTGGGAGTTGAAGTCCAAAACACCTGACAGGCCCAAGTTTGGAAGGGCCTTGGAAGGGCTGAGGCTGAAAGGCCCAAGTTTGAAGGGCCTGAGGCTGTGAGGAATTGTGGGAGCTGCAGTCCAACACACCTGACAGGCCCAAGCTGGCCCCGGCCTTTGGAAGGGGCCTTTGGAAGGGGTCCGAGGCTGTGAGGAATTGTGGGAGTTGAAGTCCAAAACACCTGACAGGCCCAAGTTTGCCCAGGCCACCTGGGGGCCTTTGGGGCCTGAGGCTGTGAGGAATTGTGGGAGTTGAAGTCCAAAACACCTGACAGGCCCAAGTTTGCCCAGGCCTTTGGAAGGGCCTTTGGAAGGCCCGGAGGATGTGAGGAAAGTGGAGTTGAAGTCCAAAACACCTGACAGGCCCAAGTTTGCCCAGGCCTTTGGAAGGGGCCTTTGGAAGGGGCCTGAGGCTGTGAGGAATTGTGGGAGTTGAAGTCCAAAACACCTGACAGGCCCAAGTTTGCCCAGGCCTTTGGAAGGGGCCTTTGGAAGGACCTGAGGCTGTGAGGAATTGTGGGAGTTGAAGTCCAAAACACCTGTCAGGCCCAAGTTTGCCCAGGCCTTTGGAAGGGGCCTTTGGAAGGGGCCTTTGGAAGGGGCCTGAGGCTGTGAGGAATTGTGGGAGTTGAAGTCCAAAACACCTGACAGGCCCAAGTTTGCCCAGGCCTGAGGCTGGAAGAATTGGCCTTTGGAAGGGGCCTGAGGCCTGAAAGGCCCAAGGAGTTGAAGGGGCCACCTGTGAGGCCCAAGTTGAAGCCCAGGCCACCTGAAAGGCCCAAGTTTGGAAGGGGGGCCTGAGGCTGTGAGGAATTGTGGGAGTTGAAGTCCAAAACACCTGACAGGCCCAAGTTTGCCCAGGCCTGAGGCTGTGAGGAATTGTGGGAGTTGAAGTCCAAAACTCCTGAAAGGCCCAAGGAGTTTGAAGGCCTGAGGCTGTGAGGAAGGGAGATGAAGTCCAAAACACCCGCTAGGCCCAAGTTTGGAAGGGGCCTGAGGCTGTGAGGAATTGTGGGAGTTGAAGTCCAAAACACCTGACAGGCCCAAGTTGGCCCAAGTTTGGAAGAGGCCTTTGGAAGGGGCCTGAGGCTGTTAGGAATTGTGGGAGTTGAAGTCCAAAAAACACCTGAAAGGCCCAAGTTTGCCCAGGCCTTTGGAAGGGGCACCTGAAAGGCCCAAGGGAAGGGCCTGAGGCTGTGAGGAATTGTGGGAGTTGAAGTCCAAAACACCTGACAGGCCCAAGCCCCAGGCCTTTTTGGAAGGGGCCTGAGGCTGTGAGGAATTGTGGGAGTTGAAGTCCAAAACACCTGACAGGCCCAAGTTTGCCCAGGCCTTTGGAAGGGGCCTTTGGAAGGGGCCTGAGGCTGTGAGGAATTGTGGGAGTTGAAGTCCAAAACACCTGACAGGCCCAAGTTTGCCCAGGCCTTTGGAAGGCGCCTGAGGCTGTGAGGAATTGTGGGAGTTGAAGTCCAAAACACCTGACAGGCCCAAGTTTGCCCAGGCCTTGAAGGGGCTGAGGGCCTGAGGCTGTGAGTTGAATTGTGGCCCAAGTTTGGAAGGGGCCTGAGGCTGTGAGGAATTGTGGGAGTTGAAGTCAAAACACCTGAAAGGCCCAAGTTTGCCCAGGGCCTTTGGAAGGGGCCTTGGAAGGGGCCTTTGGAAGGGGCCTGAGGCTGCCTGAGGCTGTGAGGAATTGTGGGAGTTGAAGTCCAAAACACCTGACAGGCCTGAGGCAAGTTTGAAGTCCAGGCACCTGGAAGGGGCCTTTGGAAGGGGCCTGAGGCTGTGAGGAATTGTGGGAGTTGAAGTCCAAAACACCTGACAGGCCCAAGTTTGCCCAGGCCTTTGGAAGGGGCCTTTGGAAGGGGCCTGAGGCTGTGAGGAATTGTGGGAGTTGAAGTCCAAAACACCTGACAGGCCCAAGTTTGCCCAGGCCTTTGGAAGGCCTTTGAGGGGTCCAAAGGCCTGAAAGGCCCAATTGTGGGAGTTGAAGTCCAAAACACCTGACAGGCCCAAGTTTGCCCAGGCCTGGAAGGGGCCTTTGGAAGGGGCCTGAGGCTGTGAGGAATTGTGGGAGTTGAAGTCCAAAACACCTGACAGGCCCAAGTTTGCCCAGGCCTTTGGAAGGGGCCTAAGGCTGTGAGGAATTGTGGGAGTTGAAGTCCAAAACACCTGACAGGCCCAAGTTTGCCCAGGAAATGGAAGGGGCCTTTGGAAGGGGCCTGAGGCTGTGAGGAATTGTGGGAGTTGAAGTCCAAAACACCTGACAGGCCCAAGTTTGCCCAGGCCTTTGGAAGGGGCCTTTGAAAGGCCCAAGGGGGGCCTGAGGCTGTGAGGAATTGTGGGAGTTGAAGTCCAAAACACCTGACAGGCCCAAGTTTGCCCAGGCCTTTGATGACTGCGACTTTGGAAGGGGCCTGAGGCTGTGAGGAATTGTGGGAGTTGAAGTCCAAAACACCTGTGAGGCCCAAGTTTGCCCAGGCCCTGACAGGCCCCTTTGGAAGGGGCCTGAGGCTGTGAGGAATTGTGGGAGTTGAAGTCCAAAACACCTGACAGGCCCAAGTTTGCCCAGGCCTGAGGCTGGAAGAATTGGCCTTTGGAAAACACCTGGGCCCAAGCCTGAGGCCTGTGAGGAATTGTGGGAGTTGAAGTCCAAAACACCTGACAGGCCCAAGTTTGCCCAGGCCTGAGGCTGGGGAATTGTGGAAGGGAAGTCCAAAACACCTGAAAGGCCCAAGTTTGGGAGGGGCCTGAAGCTGTGAGGAATGGTGGGAGGCCCAAGTCCAAAACACCTTTGGAAGGCCCTAGTTTGGAAGGGGCCTGAGGCTGTGAGGAATTGTGGGAGTTGAAGTCCAAAACACCTGTCAGGCCCAAGTTTGCCCAGGCCTTTGGAAGAGGCCTTTGGAAGGGGCCTGAGGCTGTGAGGAATTGTGGGAGTTGAAGTCCAAAACACCTGTCAGGCCCAAGTTTGCCCAGGCCTGAGGCTGGGGCCTTTGGGGAGGGAAGTCCAAAACACCTGAGGCCCAAGTTTGGAAGGGCCTGGGAGCTGTGAGGAATCCAAAACACCTGACAGGCCCAAGTTTGCCCAGGCCTGAAAGGCCCCTTTGGAAGGGACTGGAGGCTGTGAAAAATTGTGGGAGTTGAAGTCCAAAACACCTGACAGGCCCAAGTTTGCCCAGGCCTTTGGAAGGGGCCTGAAGGCTGTGAGGAATTGTGGGAGTTGAAGTCCAAAACACCTGACAGGCCCAAGGCCCAAGTTGAGTTTGGAAGGGGCCTGAGGCTGTGAGGAATTGTGGGAGTTGAAGTCCAAAACACCTGACAGGCCCAAGTTTGCCCAGGCCTTTGGAAGGGGCCTGAGGCTGTGAGGAATTGTGGGAGTTGAAGTCCAAAACACCTGACAGGCCCAAGTTTGCCCAGGCCTTTGGAAGGGGCCTTTGGAAGGGGCCTGAGGCTGTGAGGAATTGTGGGAGTTGAAGTCCAAAACACCTGACAGGCCCAAGTTTGCCAGGGGCCTGAGGCTGTGAGGAATTGTGGGAGTTGAAGTCCAAAACACCTGACAGGCCCAAGTTTGGGTCTTCTCGAAAGAGGCCGCAGCATTATGGATAGTGCGTCTCCATGCCTCCCGATGTGAGGCCAGGGTGGACCATTGTTGGTGATCAATCTGGCCGAGCCTGAGATGTTGTTTCTCTTTTTGGGGTGCCTCTCTTGCGCTGACCCGTGTCGAGTTCACCATAGAGCATAGATTTCCAGCAAAAACTGAAATCTTGTGGCCTGGCCGCCCATCAGAATTGGTTGGTCTACTACCATCTTTTGAAGGGGAGCCGTTAGCTCCACCCCCCACTGTGAAGAGTCTGGATGTTATCCTGGATTCCAAAATGACGATGGAAGCCCAGATTGCCTCCACTAGTCAAAGGGCCTTCTTTCATCTACGCCAAGAGAGGCAGTTGGCGCCTTATTTACTAACAGAGGCGCTGGCTACGGTAATCCATGCCACGGTTACGTCGAGGCTGGATTACTGCAGAGCTTTGTATGTGGGCTTACCTCGAGCAGCAATTCGCAAGATCCAAATTGTGCAAAATGCAGCCGCTAGACTCCTCACAAAAACATCAAAGAGGGGCCATATAACGCCATCTCTGCAGCGCTTACATTGGCTGCCGGTTGAACACAGAGTCCTCTACAA
Source organism: Anolis apletophallus (assembly GCA_030556195.1). Taxonomy (NCBI): domain Eukaryota; kingdom Metazoa; phylum Chordata; class Lepidosauria; order Squamata; family Anolidae; genus Anolis; species Anolis apletophallus. Next base: position 133,321,870 of record JARBWK010000009.1, on the reverse strand, counting down.
GACCCTGGTCCTGGCATTCAAGGCCCTCCGAGGTCAGGGTCCTCCATATCTAAGAGACAATTTAATGCCACTCCACCACCAGAGACTGCCACGGTCAGCTCATGAGAATCTTCACTATGTCCCTGGCCCTAGAAAGGTCCGTTTGGAGTCCACAAGACAGAGATCCTTCTCCATTGTAGCCCCAATCTTGTGGAACTCCCTATGGCCAGACCAAAGGGCCACTCCTGATCTACATACGTTTTTAGGGGCACTCAAGACATGGCTCTTCAGAAGAGCCTATGATTGAGTAACAAGCAGTGACTATGTAACCTGTTTATTTTAATTGTGTGAGTCGCCCAGAGAATCTTTCGTGGAGGGCGACTCATAAGAAATAAAGTTAGTTAGTTAGTTAGTATCTTTGGGAGGCGGTGGTCCTCCATCCTAGAGACGTGCCCTGTCCAGCGCAGCTGTGTTCTCAATAGCATGGCCTCAATGCTGGTGATCCCTGCTTGCTCAAGGACAGCAACATTAGTCACATAGTCGGTCCAGTGTATATTTAGGATTGTGCAAAGACAGCGCTGATGAAAGCGTTCGAGGAGTCGTAGGTGTTGGCGATAGGTGACCCATGTTTCAGACCCATAGAGGAGAATAGACAGTATGATAGCTCTGTACACACTGATTTTGGTGCTTTGCCTCAGGTGCTTGTTGCTCCAGACTCTTTTGTGAAGCCTTCCGAATGCACTCTATGCCTTTGCTAATCTGTGATCTAATCTCCCCATATAGGGTGCATCTAAGTATTATTATTTACTTTGTTTTTATCCCCCTTCTCCCCATGTATGGTGCAATTACATTTATTATTATTATCCCCTTTCTCCCCAGAGACCAGAAGGTCATGAGTTCAAGGCCTGCCTGGGTTGGGGTGAGCTCTCGACCAATTTGTGTGGCTCATTGTCGACCTTTGCAACCCAAAAGACAGTTGCATCTGTCAAGTAGGAAATTTAGATACCAGTTTGTGGGGAGGCTAAATTTAACTGATTTCTGGAATGTTAAATTGCCTCTATGTCTGTCTATATATACTGTATGTCAGTGGCATTGAATGTTTGCCTGTATGTGTGCAATGTGATCCGCCCTGAGTCCCCTGCGAGGTGAGAAGGGCGGAATATAAATGACGTAAATAAATAAATAAATTATTATTATTATTTACTTTGTTTTTATCCCCCTTCTTCCCATGTATGGCACAATTACATTTATTATTATTATCTCCTTTCTCTTCGTATATGACATATTATTATTTGCTTTGCTTTTATCCCCCTTCTCCCCATGTATGGTGCAATTACATTTATTATTATTATCCCCTTTCTCCCCATATATGGCGTATTATTATTATTATTTACTTTGTTTTTATCCCCATTCACCCCATGTAAGGTGCAATTACATTTATTATTATTATTATCCCTTCTCCCCATATATGGCGTATTATTATTTACTTTGTTTTTATCCCCATTCACCCCATGTATGGTACAATTACATTTCTTTTATTATCCCCTTTTCCCCCCATATATGGCATATTATTATTATTTACTTTGTTTTTATCCCCCTTCTCCCCATGTATGGTGCAATTACATTTATTATTATTACTAGCTTGGGGACCCGGCCCTTCCCGGGTTATTTGAGAAAGGCATTTTGTGTCAAGGTTGGTCTTTATCAGTTGTTTATATGGCTTGCAGTGGTCTCGGGAAGTGAGGGAAGGTGCTGGGAGTCCCATCGTCCATGGTCCCTCCTCCTCCAAACTGCAACAGGATGTAGAGTGGGTCATGGGGATTCTGTGTGCCAAATTTGGTCTTGCTCAGTTATTGGATGAGGGTTGCAGCAGTCTTGGGAAGTGAGTGGAGGTACTTCAAGTCCCATCGTCCATGGTCCCTCCTCCTCCAAACTGCAACAGGATGTAGAGTGGGTCATGGGGATTCTGTGTGCCAAGTTTGGTCTTGATCAGTCTTTGGATGAGGTTGGCAGCGGTCTTGTGAAGTGAGTGGAGGTACTTCAAGTCCCATCATCTGTGGTCCACCCTCCTCCGAACTGCACCAGGATATAAAGTGGGGGCTTTGTGTGCCAAGTGTGGTCATGATCATGCACTGGATGAGGGTTGCAGTGGGCTCGGGAAGTGAGTGGAGGTACTTGAAATCCCATCATCCATGGTCCGCCCTCCTCTAAACTGCAGTAGGATGAAATGTGGGTCATGAAGGCACTGTGTGCCAAGTTTTGTCTTTATCGGTCTTTCTTCAGGGCTGCAGTGGTCTGTGGGGAATGAAGGTTTGAAAGTACAACAAAGCCCATAATCCGTGGAGGTACTTCAAGTCCCATCACCCATGGTCCACCCTCCTCCAAACTGCAGTAGAATGTAGCGTGAGTCATAGGGGCTCTGTGTGCCAAGGTTGGTTACTGTCAATTCAAGCCATACACAGTGAGCTCCCATGAGCTGAGGCCTAGTTGGGAAAATCAAGTTAATGAAGCCTTACTGTCAATTTTGGGCCTAGTCTGTGATTTGTAGGGGTTACAGTGTTTTTTGTGAAGTGCATTGGGTGAAGGTACTGAACATCCATTTCAAACGGGAAATGTGGATCTGTCTTGACACAGTATCATCAGGCCCTTTCCTCTCTCTGCTGCCTAGGAATGTTGGAATGCTGGGAGGCTGGCCAATCAGAGGCATTATGCAAATAATCCCACAGTGGCAACCAATTGAAACACTGCCACATATTCCTCCGCTCCTCTGCACCTCCCGTCCTCCGCAAACACTGACTTTTATTATATACATAGATTATTATCCCCTTTCTCCCCATATATGGCATATTATTATTATTATTATTATTTACTTTGTTTTTATCCCCCTTCTCCCCATGTATGGTACAATTACATTTTATTATTATTATTATTATTTTACTGACACAAAACCATAGTATGTCACAGCAGACAAGATCTTTTGCTGAATTTCGTATCAAAAAATCAAAAGTCGAACACTTCCCAAGCATCTAGGACTGTGTGATGTATTTCCGAATGATGCGCACAGATCCTAGTCAGGTGGCCTTTTGCAGTTGACAGATGGTGCAATTTATTTAATACAATTATTTTTATTATTATTAATATTATTATCCCTTCTCCCCATATATGGCATATTATTATTATTTACTTGATGTTTTTGATTTTATTTTATTGTTATTTCTTGTTTGGGCTTGGCCTCATGTGAGCCTACCCGAGTCCCCATTGGGGAGATGGGTGCGGGTTATAAATAAAGTTGTTTATAATTATTATTATTATTATTATTTATGCCAGAGCCTTTGCAGTTCGATTTTAAGGTCTTGATCACGGCTGAGTTTTTCCTGTTGTTTTTCCTCAATGAGACTGTCACCTGGAATGGCGACATCAATAATCCAGACTTTTTTCTCTTCCACAACCATGATGTCTGGTGTATTGTGTTCAAAAACTTGTCAGTCTGGATTCGAAAGTCCCACAGTATTTTTGCGTGTTCATTTTCCACAACCTTTGCGGGTTTAGGATCCCACCAATTCTTTACTATTGGCAGGTGGTACTTATGACATAAGTTCCAGTGAATCATTTGGGCCACAGAGTTGTATCTTTGTTTGTAGTCCGTCTCTGCGATTTTCTTGCAGCAGCTGAGGATATGGTCCAGGCATGTAGCCAGGAGGGGCTCGAGGGGCTTATTATTTATTTATTTATTTGCAGTATTTCTATACCACCCTTCTCAAACCCCTTGGGGGGGGGGAACTCAGAGCGGCTAACAGAGGCAGCAATTCGATGCCACGATACAATATAAAACCATAAAAACATACATCATTAAAATAGTAACAGTTAAAATTAAAACACATAATCAACATTCAATTGAGTTAAAACAGTATTCTGTCCACAACCTAGATTAATAACAGTAGGCCATATCCTCATCTGTCAGCTTGTCTGTCCAATTCCAGTCCAAGGTCCTGCATTGTGCTATTGTGCAAAGGCCTGGTCCCATAACCAAGATTTTACTTTTTTCCTGAATGCTAGGAGGGATGGGGTCGATTGTATTTCTCTTAGCAGCGTATTCCACCGGCGGGGAGCCACTGCCAAGAAGGCCCTATCTCTCGCTTCATCCCCCCGAAATTCTCAGGGTGGTCCACGAGAAGGCCTTACTGATACATTATTTAAATGGTTATGTTTATTCATATCATGATCTGATCGCCATATATCCCATATGCATGGGGGTATTGGGACAATGATACAAAACGTTTGCTAGGGTATATCATCTCTCAAGTAAGAAGTGGAAGTAATGTTACTAACTTCTATTAAGTACAAAACCATAGAATCAAAGGGACTAAAGTACATACAAATGTTTTATACCTTGCAAATAAGTAATATAGAACAATATTCACATCAATACAATTTCATAAATTTATAAAGAGAACTGCACGGAGTCAAAACACACAGTAGGCGTAAATAACAAAAGTAACCATACTCACGTTACCCAATCCCGTGTATGGCCAATATGTGGTGGATACAACCAGAAATAATAATATCAAAACCACTCCAGTATATCTAAGGTATATAAATGAAAAGTCAGAATGGAAGACCCCAAAGTCTTCAGTTCAAACAAACTCGGAGTGTCGAAAAGCAACGCTGAAATAGCTGATTGTAGTCCGCTTTCGTGTGCATGCAATAAAACCAAAAAAGGTAATTGTAATCCAAGGCCCGTTGGCCACAAACACAGGCACCCTCGCAAGGGAAAATATAAACCACAATGGTAGGTTAAAGATGAGTCGTTGCTCCAAGCCCGATGGCTAATCCTTCTCCGTTTAGTGAAAATCAATGGGTTGACCACCCCACCCCGAATCAAACTCAGCCCTCCCCCAATCAAAATCCTGGCTACTGTACTGATATGGTCCATGGTTTCATCAACTTCCTTGCACAGTCTACATTTTCCGTCATCAGCTGATTTTTCAAACCTGGCCTTAATGGCCTTTGTCCTGATGGTTTGCTCCTGGGCTGCAAGAACCAGGCCTTCTTCTGTCTCCTTCTTCAGGGTTCCATTCGTGAGCCATAACCAGGTCTTCTCCTTGTCAACGTTTCCTTCAATTTTGTCAAGGAACTGCCCATGTAATGTTTTGTTGTGCCAGCTGTCAGCTCTGGTTTGGAGTGCAGTTTTCTTGTATTGACTAGTCTGCTGTGCTTTGAGAAGTTTCCAATTACTGACTTCAATTAAAGCGGGTTCTTGGCTTTCCTTGACATAGTCTGCCAGGGCATCATGTTTTTCTACTTCAACTGCTTGTTTGACTTGTAGGAGTCCTCTGCCACCAGACCCTAGGCAGATAGAGCTGGGCAACATCACTGAGAGGATGTAGTGAATTATGAATGATCATGAGTTTTCTTGTTTATCTGTCCAAATTGTCTTATTATTATTATTTTATCTCACTCCCCATATAGGGTGCATCTAAATTTATTTTTATTACTACCGGTATTATTATAATTACTACTTTTTATCCCCCTTCTCCCCAGATAAAGCACATCTTATTATTATTTTCTATTTTAATAACAATAATAATAACTTAATTTTTATACGCCGCCCATCTCCCCAAAGGGACTCGGGGCGGCCTACATGAGGCCAGGCTCAACAGAACAATTAAAACATAACACATTAAAATGCATTAACAAAATGATAACAAAAACAATGTAATAAAATAAAAAAAACAATAACTTTAAACAGTATATAAAAGCTACATCAAAATCAACACCCAATAGCAAAGTTCAGTGTCTTTTATCCCCTTCTACTCATTTATGGTACATCAACATTATTATTATTTCTTTATTTTATTCCCCTTCTCACTATATAGAGTGGAACTACATTATTTATTTGTTTGTTTCTTTATTTTTATCCCCCTCTACCCCATATAGAGTGCATCTACATTATTATTACGATTTACTTTATTTTATGCCCTTTATCCCCATATAGAGTACATTTCCATTTATTATTATTATTTACTTTATTTTTATTCCCCCTCTCCATACAGGGTGCATTTACATCTATTATTATTATTAACTTTATTTTCCCCCTTCTTCCCATTTATGGTGCATATACATTATCATTATTATTGTTGCTTACTTATTTTTTTTATCTCCCTTCTATCTCCCTTATCTCCCTTAACTTTTATCTCCCAGATAGGGTGCATCTGCATTTATTATTATTATTATTAATAATAATAATATCCATCCCCCTTCACCCCATATAGAGTGCATCTATATTATTATTATCTTTATTTTATGCCCTTTGTCCCCATATAGAGTACGTTTATTTTTTTTAAAATTTATTTATGGCATCTATATGCCGCCCTTCTCACCCCGAAGGGGACTCAGAGTGGCTTACAAGTCATATGAACATACAACATACTACATTACTAGCATAGTACTAATACATCATTCATAATATTAGTATTATATAATATTATATTGTTGCTGGGGAGGGGCCCTGATGTCACAGGACACAAAATGGAACTTGTTTCATTTCCATTTATTATTATTATTATTATTATTATTTACTTTATTTTTATCCCCCCCCTCATGCAAGGTGCATTTAAATCTATTATTAATATTATTATTTACTTTATTTTCCCCTTTTCCAATTTATGGTGCATCTACATTATAATTATTGTTATTATTTACTTTATTTTTATCTCCCTTCTCCCCAGATAGGGTGCATCTACATTTATTATTATTATTTATGCGGATAGGTCCATCTACATTTATTATTATTATTATTTATGCAGATAGGTCAATCTACATTTATTGTTATTATCTACTTTAGTTTATCCCCTTCTCATTTATGGTGCTTTATTTATTTATTTATTTTTATCCCCCTTCACCCCATATAGAGTGCATTTACATTATTATTATTATCTTTATTTTTATACCCTCGTACTCCTGAATCTCCCACTCACCTCAGATGCCGCCAACTTAGACTTAGCCCTAAGTTGACCACAGACGCCGTCCACGCCTACCAATTTATTATTATTATTTACTTTATTTTCATCCCCCTTCTCTCCATAGACTGCATTTACATTATTATTATTATTAACTTTATTTTTCCCCTCTTTCTCCCCATATAGCAGTGTTTCTCAGCCTTCCTAATTCTGCAACCCCTTAATACAGTTCCTCATGTTGTGGTGATCCCCAACCATAACATTATTTTTGTTGCTACTTCACAACTGTAATTTTGCTACTGGTGTGAATCATCATGTAAATATCTGATATGCAGGATATATTTTCATTCACTGGACCAAATTTGGCACAAATACCCGATATTCCCAAATTTGAATACTGGTGGAGTTTGGGGTAAATAGACCTTAACATTTAGCAGTTGTAGTTGCTGGGATTTATTGTTAACCTACAATCATAGAGCATTTAACTCCATCAACAATGGAATTGGGTCAAACTTCCCACACTAAATCCCCATGACCAACAGAAAATACTGGAAGGGCTTGGTGGGCATTGACCTTGAGTTTTGGATTTATAGTTACCTACATCCAGCAAGCACTGTGGACTCAAAAAATGTTGGATCTGGACCAAACTTGGCACAAATACCCAATATGCCCAAACTGGTGGAATTTGACATTTGGGAGTTGTAGTTGCTGGGATTTATAGTTCACTTACAATCAAAGACCGGGACTATGGAGTCAGCTGCATAAGATGTCTACTGACCAGACGGTCATGACTTCGAAGTCCGCCCGGGTCGGAGTGAGCTTTCGACCAAATTGTGTAGCTTGCTATCGACCTTTGCAACCCGAAAAACAGTTGCATCTGTCAATTAGGAAAATTTAGGTATCACTTTGTGAGGAGGCTAATTTAACTGATTTACGAGGCCATAAAAATATCCAGGAAATATGCAAAAGAGTGAAGGAATGCGACAGCTCCCCCTGGTGGCCAGAAGCTGGAATGTTAAATTGCCTCTGAGTGTCTGTCTATATATGTTGTTTGTCTGTGGCATTGAATGTTTGCCTGTATATGTACATTGTAATCCGCCCTGAGTCCCCTGCGGGGTGAGAAGACCGGAATATAAATGATGTGTGTGTGTGTGTGTGTGTATATATATACACACACACACACACACACACACAGAGTATATATATATAAAGAGCATTCTGACCCTCACCAACGATAGAATTGGGCCAAACTTCCCACAGAGAACCCCTATGACTGAGATGATGGTCTTGGCGACCCCTCTAACACCCCCTTGCAAACTCCGCCAGGGGTCCGAACCCCCAGGTTGAGAAATGTTGCCATATAGTGTCATCTACATTTATGATTATGATTATTATTTTATCTTGATTTTTTTCTCCTCCCCATTTATGGTGCATCTTCATTTATTATTATTATTATTATTATTATCCCCCTTCTTCCCAAATAAAGCACTTCTACATTATTATTATTATTATCATTATTTTATTCCCCTTTTCTCCATTTAGAGTGCATCTATATTTTTATTATTATTATTACTATTATTAATATTAGGCTATTTACTTTATTTTTATCCTACTTCTACTCATACAGTGTGCATCTTAGATTATTATTATTATTAACTTTATTTTTATTCCCCTTCTCCCCATTTATAGTGCATTTACATTATTGTTGTTGTTTTTATTGTTGTAGTAGTAGTTGTTTACTATAGGGTTCAACTACACTGTTGTTGTTGTTAGCTTTATTTGTATTCCGCTTTCTTCCTAATATAGGGATGCAAGGTGACTAACAGCAAACATGGCTTGATGCAATTAAAAACAGAGCAGATGTATTATGATATGAACATAACAGAAACTGAATATAAAAATAAATGTAATGGGAATATAAAATAATATGGATATAAAAATTGAAAAACTTTAATTACAGTTTGTAGTTTTTATTGCAATTTGGCACCACTTTAACTGCCATATCTCAATGGTACGGATTCCTGGGAGTTGTAGTTTTGCAAAGTCTTACTACAGTATGCCAGTGCATCACCATACTACAGCTCCCATGATTTCATACAATTGACGTACAGTGTTTAAAGTGGAGTCAAGCTGCATTCATTCTTACGTGTAAATGCGCCCCTAGATCAAACGAAGAAGTGACAAAATCTACCAATAGTTCTCCTTTCTCCCTTTTCAAATAGATATTTTTCAAAAACCTGACATTTTTCTAAAAGTTTTCTGAGCGAACTTGGCTCATCACGTCCGCAGCCAATCGACAAAGTTGCAATTGGACAATCAAGGAGATGTTCCTAACCCAAGGCTACACATTTATTGCTTTTTCTCTTAGCAGATAGACGTCAATATGGGTTTTATTACATCCTCTCCAGTCTCTCTTCTCTTTACTTCATGAGAAGCGGGTGAAACCACCCTGACAGTCATGTTATTCTCCTTTTTTTCAGCTATCGATTATTTTCTGTTTATTTTCTTGGATTCACAGTCTGTTATGAACCCTGCTTATTGAATCTGTTCCTTGTTTCAGTGGTACATAAATTATAGGACTTGCTGGGAAGGCACATTGCAGTAAATCCTTCCATCTCAATCTGAACATTATTCCAGCTACAGGGAAATCAAAGGACCAATCTATTCCATAAGCAGTGGGTGGGTGCATCTGTACTGAAGAGTGAATGCAGTTTGATAACACTTGGAACTTCCATGGCTCAGTGGTATGCTATTTATTGGTGTTGTAGTTTGCCAAAGCCTCTCCATTGGCGCCCCATTGTCATGGGGGAGAGGCTTGCGTACCCTAATGAAGTTGTGAGCCATGCTGGCGGTGGCATAATAGCCACCGGTAGGGCCTCCCATGCCAGACAGGTCACAACCAAAGGGTCTGACAAAGAGTGTCAACGGGCAGGATGGGCTCTCTAGCCTTTTGGCAACCATCCTAAGAGAAGGAATAATTTCAAACCCGGGCAGATGGTGCTTGTCTAACCCTATAAGGTCAACCATCTGAGAGAAGGAAACTAATCAAACCTACGACCTGAGGATCTCGCTGCCACCGTCCCAGCTTGCTAAGCCCTGGAAGATGAACCTTTGGTTTAAAGGGTGAGGCCAGTTCTGTGCATGCTGTGCTCCACAAGAAAAATCCATTGCACAGGCTCGAAGGACACATCCAACTTCCAAAAAAGCCCTGTAGCGATAGGTGAGGGACAAAACGGCAAGTGTTGAGAAACGACAACGCAGAAAGAACCGCAACTTGGAAACAACATCACCCAAGGAGACTTTCTGCTGTGCTTTCTGGAACCGGACTTGCCTATCTCAGATTGGCCTTTTTGGTCATCGACGTGCTTATAAAAAACCTGGGATGAGTCCTTCCTAAGAATCTTCGTTCGCAAAGTAATGCCAAAGAAAGAAAAAAAATGCCAAAGAATACTGGTGCCTAAAGAGCTTGGAAAACTACAACTCTTAGGATACCGTAGCATTGGGCAATGGCAGATGAATCTACACTGGCCATATAATGCAGTTCAAGTTGTGTTGGACTGCATTCTATAGCGTAGATTAACTCCATATCACAATTTTAATGTTTGATACCACTTTTAAACTTTTGTGGATGCATGCTCTGAAAAACTGGGATTTGTAGTTTCATCCTGCACTAGAATGGTAGATCTCAACCTTTGGTCTTCCATAAGGTTGACATTTCAACTCCCAGAATGCCTGACTTGGTTCATGAAATATTGGGACTTCTGAGAATGAAGAATCCAAATGATTTGGAAGACCAAACACTGAGAATCATTGCACTAGATCAGGGGTGCTCACACCTTTTCAGCATGCGAGCTACTTATAAAACAAAAAAGTCAAAATGATCTACCTACCCACTACAAAAATGTGAAACATATAACACAATATCTGCTTTGAACTGGGTTTTCTGAGTCCACACTGCCATATAATCTGATTCAAAGCAGATAACATGGGTTTTTATTCAACTGTGTGGAAAGGACCTCAGATCACCCAGGGTCGGCAGCACTTGGGCGGCATCAGGAGCCTGCAGGGTGGGACTGAGCCTTCCTCCCGCCTTGCCTGAGATCTACCAGGATGCCCTACGCGATCTACCAGTAGATCACGATCTACCTAATAAGCACCCCTGCACTAGAGCTTGCTGATAGAGGTTTCTAAATATCTCCTGAAACTACAAATCCCATGCTTTCGTTAATTAATTAGTACCTTTCTCCCAACACAGGATTCAAGGCAACTAGAATCCGGTTTGAACCATCATAGAGCCATGGCAGTTAATGTGGAATCAAGGGTCACTGTCATTATGTTTGTTTATTGCTTTCTTATGTTTTGTGTATATTGCTCATTGTATTCATATGTTTTCTATTTTACTGTGGTATTGTTTGCGTTTCGGTTGTTGTTTTATTGTATTGTATTTTATTGTAATTTGTTGTTTGGGCCTGGACTCATGTGAACCGCCCCAAGTTCCCGTTGGAGGAGATGGAGGCGGGGTATAAATAAAGTTTATTATTATTATTAAGGGTGTATCAATGCTGTGGAATTAATGGAGTTTGGCACCACTTTACTGCTGTGGCTCAACAACAACAACAATATAGTAAATTTACTTGTTACCTGCCAGACAGATACAACACTACTAAAATACATATATCAAAATATACACAAGACCAACAATGAAACAAATATAATGTAGGTTAAAATTCACAATTTAAAATCAACTGGGTGGGCTTGCTGTAAAAGAGAGGTTTTCAGTTGTGTCTTGAATTCTGACAACTCATATGGCTATCAGATTTCTTCCAACAAGACATGCCATAGTCTTGGAGCAACCAATGAAAATATTCTGGAATCATGGGATTTATAGTGAAACAAGGTCTTTAGCTTTCTCTGCCAAAGAATCCTGGTGCCTTACCAAACTACAATTCCCATGGTTCTATAGTTTTAAGCCATGGCAGTCAAAGTAGTGTCAAACTGAATTACCGTTACTGGAATTGAAGCTCTAGCAACTCATTTCTTGGGATGCCACTCGCAATGCAAAAAACAGAGGCTTTCTGGGAAACAGCTGCATTGAGTGGCTTATCCGTCATCTTCTCCCAGACCACACCTTTCTGTCAGGCAGTTTCTTAGACAGATGCTTGTTGCTGTCATTAAAAGTTATTGCAATTTAGTGTTTAGTGGGGGTTTAAAAGATTTCTTAATGGCTTGTTTGTTGGATGCTTTTGGCATATCCCGGACTTTATTTTGATCTGCCGCACAGCTGCCGGCTTCGCGTTTGAAGACCGTGGCATATGTTCGCTCCACAGGGTGCTGCGGCAGGGATTTAAAAAATTGCATTTGTGTACCAGGTAAGCTGGCACATTGGCACGGCAATATCTTCAGAAGGGAAGAGGGGAAGGTGGAATAATAATGAGATTTGTTTCCCTTCACAGTTCCGTGGAAGTGTAAATTTGCAGCTCAAGTGTTGGCAAAGTGATGGAGGCAAGGCAATTGGATAATATCAAACTGGTTAGGAACTTCGGGAATTTCAGGGGATTTTTTTTTAATTAGCGGGGAAATAGTTTGAACAGACATTTGTTTATTTTGCAAAGCTCTTCCACGTTCCAAAGGGGAGGAAAACATTTAAAAATGCTCCCAAAGAGTAGCACATGTCGGTGTTACGATTGAATTTAAATTGCCAATACTTTGTCACTGCACAGATCCTTATATATCTTGCTAGAAACTATCTATTAAGACTTTGGCAAAGACTGCAAGAATTCCACAAGTGCAGCTCTGCCTCCCAGGATTCATAGTTTTGCTTCAATGGCCCTTCACCATTCAATGCTTGGCATAAGGTATATCTACACTCTAGAATTTATGTAGCACTGCTTTAACTTCTATGGCCCACTCTTATGATGAAGTTTGATGAAGCATTGGCATCCTTTGCCATAGAAAGCTAAATATCTTCTGAAACTACAACTCCCATGATTCCATAGCATTGAGCCATGGCAATTAAAGTGTCAAACAGCATTCATTCTACAACAGGGGTGCTCATTAATTAAATCGCGATCTACTGGTAGATCGTATAGGGCATAATGGTAGATCGCAGGCAGGGCAGGAGGAAGGCTCAATCCCGCCCCGCAGGCTCCCGACGCTGCTCAGATGCAGAAGGAGGTTAGACTGGATGGCCCTTGGAGGTCTCCTCCTATTCTAGGAACCCATTGTTGTTATTATTATCAGAGGCTGAATGGCCATCTGTGAGGAATGCTTTGATTGTGTTTTTCCCTTATGGCAGAAGGAGGTTGGACTGGATGGCCCTTGGAGGTCTCCTTCTATTCTAGGAACCCATTGTTGTTGTTACTATTATTATTAGTAGTAGTAGTAGCAGAGGCTGAATGAATATCATTGTCATCATTATTATGAATAAATTCAGGGTCTTATACTCACATTTAGTTAAATTCAGTCTTAAAATCTATTATATAAAGGAGGTCCCGTCATCGAACAACTGACAGAGACAGAGAAACCTTCCAAGGCAGAGACACCAAACTTGCCAACACAAATAGGCCTCAGGCAAGGAAGGTTTTTAGCAAAGAAACTTTCCCCCCCAAAACCTAGAAGGCCCCCAAAACAATGATACAAAAAACCTACATTTCCCAGCATCCTCTGCGGCAGCCAGCGAAACCCATTGGCCAACATCGGCCCACACAAAATGCAGGGAGGCTGAGTAACCATAGTAACGCTGGGCACAGCCAGCCAATGCTAGGATAGAATGCTGAGTGATTTGAGTTCTGTCAGTTGGTGTTTGAGGGTTAAACTGACAAAACCAAACTCTATGAGGGAGCAATTCTCCAGCAATTCCTACCCACACAACACAACACAACTTCCTATCACAACCCATCCCCCCAACCTTACAGGACCCCGCACACACAACACCTACCACCACCACAAACAAAAAACAACTCCACCTATACTACAACCACAACACAACACTGCACTGATACTCTACAAACACACACAAACACCCAAAACACCCCACCCACACAAGCATTCCACAACATACTACCACCCACAATTCCACCACACACCCACTAACTCACCAAAAAAGTAATACCTACACACAACACAATACGCACATAACACAACCTTGCGTCTACTGCTCAACCCATTTGTATGCCATTCCTTCCTTCCACACAGGCAGAAACTGACCCAAAAGACAAGCCATGCCTTCTAAAAAGAACAGCATCGGACAACACACTCGCAACGCTACATACATCAAACAAAAAAGGGCAGAACAAGAACAGAAACACAGTTTCTTTTTTCAAATCCAGAGTTGGGAAACCACTTTCCATCAACACAGCAGACGGAAAGACAAAAAACATTCTATATCCACAAGCTCTGCAGAACGCCAGCAACACCACACACCGACAACTCCCCAGGACTTCAACATCCAACCCACCAGAACAACCCACAACAACACAGCCATGACCCCACCAAGACCATAAGTAACATCAATTCCAACCCTTACATACTCAGACTTTCTCGCATCTCCTAAATAGGGCACAGCAACGCATGCCGGGTACAGCTAGTATATTATATGGCTCTCACTGAAATAAATTTCCAAATATTTTGCTTTTATGGCTCTCTGAGTAGTGGGTCGGTAGATCATTTTGACTTGGTTGTTTTATAAGTATGCTGAAAAAAGTGTGAGCACCCGTTCTACAGTATAGGAGTATCAGAGATGCCTATGGCTATAGGAGTATGACCAGATGTAGCCTGAAGACATTAAACCCCAATATCCTTTGGGATTTCAGCAGATGATGCCATCAATCTGTCTCAAATCATATCACATGAAACAAGGGTACTGATGCAAGCCACATTGTGTGTTTCCCCACACATTTTCCATTTCATTATGATAGGATTATGGTAATTTTTAGGGATTCCCTTCTGGAGTCCAGGGTATGATAATGTTGGGCAATATTCCAAAGTAATTCATGAAGGATTACTATTGGACAAAGGCATGCAGGTTCACTGTATGCCTCAATGGAGCCATATCTCATGATTTGGGATCTGTTTTTTCAATAACACCATCTCTATGATATCTATGATATCTAATTATATATGTACATATGTATGTACATACATAGACAGGTATTCTAAGACAGATATTCCAAAACAAAAATACCTGTATTGCAAAGACTGGTATTTTAAAACAAAAATTAAAAAATCTAAAATACTTCTGCTCCCAAACATTTCAGATAAGAGATATTCCTCCTGTAACACTTTCTGTTCTCATGTATTTATTGGGATTCTTGACCTCTGGACTGGCTAAATTCAATGTTTTCTTGTCTTCCTCTTTCAGTTTTGATCATGCATTGAAGAGATCTGCTCTCCTGTGTGTTTGAGACTTCAGCTCCTAGAATAGTTGATTATTGGCCAAGGTGGCCAAGACTTTTGGGAGTTGACGTTCAAAATACCTGATGTCCTAGGCATTGGGAACCACTGCTAGGACAACCTATCTCTCTGAGCACTTGCTTCTTATCGTCATAAAAGACTGTGGCCTCAGTCCACTGACTCCTCTCAGCAAGAGTAATCCATTAACTTAACAGGATTTATATAAGAGTTGATTTATGTAACCACTGATTCAGTGATATTTTCCAGTTGCGACTGGCAATCACCATTGGGCTTAAAGCTTTGTCATGCATGTACATCCGTAATTCTTTAACTAAATCAGACACATTTTTGATGGCAATATAGAGATTTATTGAGTTAATGTTCATTCTTCCAGTCAAATAAGCCAAATAAATGAGAAATGATTCTGTAAACAAAGAAGAAATAAGACATAATTCTGTAAACAAAGAAAACATAGCCATCGCCATCCTGCCTAAATGAGAGCCGTCTTCTGTTTGAGACTTGATGGGATGTGAAGGAAGAGAGGAAATGGAAGTAACCACAACTGCTGAGACTGAGAGACTTAGCTGAGATAACCACAGAGATGTTTCTATAGAGATTGTTTCTATCTATCTATCTATCTATCTATCTAACTGGAAAGCAGGAATATAATAATGGAAACCTAAATGTGCCCAGGATTCTCTATATTGTGCAAATATTTGTGTAGAAAAGGCAAGCACACAAACTTTTCAAGTGAAATAAAACAAGAATATATTGTTTATTTTGTTCTTGAACAGTGACAATGCGTAGTGGTTTCAATAATCTATCAGATTTTACTTGTACAGAGAATGGTCTTATAACTTGAGTTTCTTAAAAGCAATATTCCACACACAGGAATACAAACAGGATACTTTGAACATTTTGAATCCTTTTTCCACACCAGCACTCTTAACACTATAGAGGCCTACTATATTTCTTACTCCTTCTCCCAAAAGGCTTTGACTATTCTCCTCAAAGAGGTATCTTACTACATAACAGTTCCCAAAACCCACCCTTCCTTCCTTTTCAAATCTCCTAACTCTTCTAACACCAAACTCCGAACTGAATTGAACTGAACTCTGACTGCATTAAGCTCCTTTCTTTCCCTCTGTCTCCACCCATCTCTGATTGCTAAGCAACTCCCTCAAATTTCATCAGCCAATCAGGCTGCTCTTCCACCTATGAAGCTTCCTGATATCTCCTCCCCTCTGCTTTCCTTAGCTTTTCCAAGCCAGGCCTATTACTGCCTTTACACCAACCTTGTAAGGTAGGCTAATCCATTACAGCAAGCATAACACATTTTTAAGGGTTTTTTAGATTAAGTCAGGAGGTACTTTGGTTTTAGCTTCAATATGCTTTGAATACGTTGAATGGTTTTTAGCTATAAATTTTAATATTGTTTATATTTAATTCTGTTTTAATGTTTGTATATTTTAAATTGTGTACTAATGCTGTTATGTTAAGCCGCTTTGAGTCCCCTTCAGGAGAGGTAAAGCAGGGTCTAAATAATTATCTAACAGGTGAAGAATCATCCTTGTTTAACAGTCAACAATATATAGAGAGAGGGGAGGGGCAGCCTAAGGTATCCACAAGTTCTGCATGCATGGATTAACCCCACAATGGCACAAAAATATAAAAAGGAGCATCCATGGATTTCGGTATCCATGGATTAATGCAACATGATCATCCAAGGACATGAGCATCCATGGACTTTGGTATCCACCTGGATCCTGGAACCAAGTCGTGTCAGATACTGAGAACCCACACTTCTATAAATATCGCTGCTTCTCGTTCAATCCAAAGTGGTTAACACAAAGGTCAGAAAGAACTAGCTAACAAGCAAAGAGTAACAAAACCAATTGGGGAATGAGGAAGATGATGCTCACATCTCCCTGCTATAGGGAACAAGGCTGCGATATTCAAAAGTAGCGCACTGTCATAATTTCTCATCATTAATTCACGTGTTGGCAAAAGTGGTCTGGAAATGTTATCCTTCATTGCTTAATTATGGCTTACTCACTGTGTGCCTACAAGTAGTTTTTCATGTATAATGACCTTAAGGTGAACTTAGCATGGGGTTTCTTAGCAAGACTTATTCAGAGGAAGTTCGCTTTTGCCTTTTTCAGAGGCTGGGAGAGTACAACTTGCTCAAGGTCACCCAGTGGATTTCCTTGGCAGAGCAGAAATTAAAACTATGGTCTCCAGAGTCATCATAGGTTGAGTATGATTGCCTTCCAAGTGTAGAGTTGTACTAGTTGAAGTTTCCGAACAGCCTTCAAAGGCAACCCCACATAGAGCACATTGCAGTAATCTATTTGGGATGTAACCAAAGCGTGGACCACCATGGCCAGGTCAGACTTCCCAAGGAACAGGCGCAGCTGGCGCACAAGCTTTAGCTGTGCAAAACCTCTCCCAGCCACCGCTGAGACCTGAGGTTCCAGACTCAGTGATGAATCCAGGATAACTCCCAGGCTGCGAACCTGCGTCTTCAGGAGGAGTGTAACTTCATCCAACACAGGCTGTAATCCTATTCCCTGTTCAGCCTTTCAACTGACCAGGAGGACCTCTGTCTTGTCTGGAATCAATTTCAATTTGTTAGCCTTCATCCAGTCCGACACAGCAGCCAAGCACCGGTTCAAGGTCTGAACAGCCTCCTTAGTAACAGGTGGGAAGGAGTGACAGATTTGGACGTCATCTGCGTACAGATAAAACCTTACACCGAAACTCCGGATAATCTCCCCCAGTGGCTTCATGTACAGTAAGTGTTAAATAACACCGGGGACAGTACTGAACCCTGAGGGACTCCACAAGATAACGGTTGTGGAGTCGAACAGGTGTCACCCAGTAACACCTTCTGAGACCGACCCTCCAGGAAGGATTGGAGCCACTGCAAAGCAGTACCCCCAATCCCCATTTTTGAGAGACGTCCCAGAAGGATACCGTGGTCAACAGTATCGAAGGCCGCTGAAAGGTCCAGCAGAACCAACAGGGACACAACTTCTGATTGTTAAATTATGAATTTTAGATCATGCACTGGTTATTTTAATAATATGTGTTGACTTGTATGTTATTTTAAATTGATGCCTTAACTGGGTTATATGTTATGTATTTTGATTTGATTGTATATTGTGTTTTAACAATGTTGTTCCCTGGCTTGATCCATGAGGAAAGGTGGAAATAGAAACATTATCACCACATTGCCTCTCTGCCATTGCTGCCAGACATTATGGTTTTGGGTTGGCATTTACAACCTTGGCACTATGATTCAGTATTGGCAAATACGGAGCTGTTACGGATCTGTAACTCTAGGTTATAAATCCATAACTGCAATACAGGAAACCAGTCTAAATAAATAAATAAATGGTTGCTTGTCCAATAGCTATTTTCCCCTCCAGATATCATTTTAAAAATATTTTACCTAGCACAACTACAAATTCTGGAAACGTTGTATCCATTTGTTTATACATATATGCAGATACACATTTCTGCAAAGCACTGGAACACAGCCAACGTAAAGGGCAGAATCCTTGGATGCAGTCCAACATCTGAAGTAATCTAATATCGCCCAGATTGCAGAATTACTCACCTTTGAAAGTTGTTTGCTCCACAATTAAAGTAGCCCTTCCTTGTCAAGTCAGCTTGTTGTACATGGAGTGATTTCTGACTGTTTTATATAATTAGCCAAGTGAACCAGCTAATGTAACATTAACAGTGAACTCAGGTATGGCATTGCCAGCAAACCAACACAATTAACATTTAATAGTGTCTTTCTTCTGCACTCTAAGCTATTTGCCATGAATACCTTTTACACATGGGATTTCATGACTGCACAGGATCTTTTCCGCCAGTCATGGGATAGCGAATCCTCTCTTGAGTTTCAGACTCACGTACAGAAACCACTGCGCCCCTCATCCAATGACTGGTCAAGACCAAACTTGGCACACAGAGCCCCCATGACCCACTCTACATCCTGGTGCAGTTTCAAGGGGGATGGGAACCATGGATGATGGGACTTGAAGTACCTTCACTCACTTCCCAAGACGGTTGCGCCCCTCATCCAATGACTGATCAAGACCAAGCTTGGCACACAGAGCCCCCATGACCCACTCTACAGGATGATGGGACTCGCAGTACCTTCACTAACATTCTGAGACCACTGTGAGCCACATAAATAACTGATAACCTTTGGCACACAATGCCTTTCTCAAATGACCCAGCCAGCGCCATGTCCCCAAGCAAGTAAATAAATAAATAAATAAATAAATGTGTTTCTACACTATAGAATTAATGCAGTTTGACTCTACTTTAACTGTCATGGCTCAATGCTATGGAATCCTGAGACTTCTAGATTGGAGAGGCACCTTTGTTATTTCATGAGAAAGCTAAAGAGCTTGCAAAACTACAGCTTCCAGGATTTCATAACATTGCTCCATCGCAGTTTAAGTGGGGTCAAACTGCATTCATTCTAGAGCAGTGTTTCTCAACCTGGGGGTCGGGACCCCTAGGGGGGTCACGAGGGGGTGTCAGAGGGGTCACCAAAAACCATGAGAAAACACAATATTTTCTGTTAGTCGTGGGGGGTTCTGTGTGGGAAGTTTGTCCATTCTATCATTGATGGGGTTCAAGAGGCTCTTTGATTGTAGGAGAACTATAAATCTCAGCAACTACAACTTCCAAATGTCAAGGTCTATTTCCCCCCAAACTCCACTAGTATTTACATTTGGGCATATTGAGTATGCCAAGTTTGGTGTTGATCCATCATTGAGTCCACAGTGCTCTCTGGATGTAGGTGAACTACAACTCCAAAACTCAAGGTCAGTGCTCACCAAACTCAGTATTTTCTGTTGGTCATAGGAGTTCTATGTGCCAAGTTTGGTTCAATTCCACCATTGATGGAGTTCAGAATGCTCTTTAATTGTAGGTGAACTATAAATCCCAGCAACTACGACTCCCAAATGACTAAAACAACCCCCCAACTCTACCAGCATTCAAATTTGGGCATATTGGGTTTTTGTGCCAAATTTGTGAGTGAAAATACATCCAGCATATCGTATATTTACATTACAGTTCATAACTGTAGTAAAATTTCAGTTATGAAGTAGCAACAAAAACAATTTAATTGTTGGGGGTCACCATAACATGAAGAACTGGATTAAGGGGTCACGGCATTGAGAAGGTTGAGAACCACTGTTCTAGAGGTTGCTGCAGCCTTAGATCTTCCTATTAGGCCAGCATTTCTCAATCTGGGGGTTGGGACCCCTGGGGGGGGATAGCGAGGGGGTTTCAGAGGGGTTGCCAAAGATCATCAGAAAAGATATACCGTATTTTTCGCTCTATAAGACGCACCTGCTGATAAGATGCACCTAGATTTTAGAGGAGGAAAATAGAAAAAAATATTTTGAGCCAAAAAGTGGGGGGCTGGTTGCTGTATGGGACAGTACATGTACATGTATGTGGGGTTGCCCTAAAGTTGCACAGCCCCACATACATGTACATGAATGTGTTAAACGGACCCGAGGAGGAGCAGGAGGAGGGGGGAGGCCACGAGGCTGTAAGGACGCCCGGAAGAGAGGCCGGAGGCCCTTCGGCGTCTCTCCTTCCGGGCGTCCTTATAGCGCGCGGCCGGCGAGGCCTTCCTCCCCTTCCTCCTCAGCAGAGGCGCGACGAAGTGACGTCACGAAGATGCGCCTCTGGCTTTGGGCCATTCCGCTGCTGCTGCTGCTGCTGCCGCCGCTGCGTCTCCGTGGGGGCCGCCCTCGTGGCCTCCCCCCTCCTCCTGCTCCTCCTCGGGTCCGTGAGCGGCGAGCCCGCCCCGTGAGTCCCCTCTTCCGCCCCGGTCCTCCGCGCCTGCTGTCCGGGACAGTATCGCCGCCCCCCCCTGCTCCAGCGCCTGCCCCCCCCCTGCCTGCATCTTCGCTCCATAAGATGCGGCTGATTTTTCATCCTACTTTGGGAGGAAAAAAACTGCGTCTTATGGAGCGAAAAATACGGTATTTCTGATCGTCTTGGGAAGCCTTTTGGCAGAGAAGGCTGAAGATCTCTCCGCCTGTCCTTCTCTTCCTTTTTGGAAACAGAGGAGGAATCCTCCCACCAAAAGCCCCCCTCTGATGTCATTGACCGGTCTCTCAGCCAGCCATTCAACCAAGAAGAGGGCTGTTTCTGAGGCTCCTAGCGGGAAGAGGAGAGAAGGTGTGCTTGGCGCATGGCAGCGAGTGAGGGAGAGCATGCAAGGCCGGAGGAAGGCTCCCGCAAGCAACTCCTTCAAGGCATTGGGGTTCTGTGTGGGAAGTTTGGCTCAATGCTATCATTGCTGGGGTTCAGAATTTATTTGTCACGTTTCTATACCGCTCCCTCTCAGCCCGAAGGCGACTCGGGACGGTTTACACAGTCAGTCTCTGCCCTCAATACAACACAGCGGCAAGGCAACCCCCCCCCCCCAAACCAATATAATAACAAATTAACAATTAAAAACATACCATTGCAGTCTCCGCGTCATGTTGAAATCAGTTTCCATCGCATCGTCGTCAGAATGCTCTTTGATTGTAGGTGAACTATAAATCCCAGCAACTACAACTCTCAAATGTCAAGGTTTAATTGGGTATATTGAATATTCATTCCAAGTTTGATCCAGATCCATCTTTGTTTGAGTCCACAGTGCTCTTTGAATGTAGGTGGACTACAACTCCAAAACTCAAGGTCAGTGCCACCAAACCCTTCCAATATTTTCTGTTGGTCATGGGAGTTCTGTGTGCCATTGTTGGTGGAGTTCAGAATGCTCTTTGATTGTAGGTGAACTATAAATTCCAGCAACTACAACCCCCAAATGTCAAGGTCTATTTTCCCCTAACCCCACCAGTATTCAAATTTGGTGTATCGGGTATTTGTGCCAAATTTGGCCCAATGAATGAAAATACATCCTGCATCTCAAATATTTACATTATGATTCATAAGAGTAGTAAAATTACAGTTATGAAGTAGCAATGAAAATAATGTTATGCTTGGGGGTCACCACAACAGGAGGAACTGTATTAAAGGGTCTTGGCGTTAGGAAGGTTGACAAACACTGTATTGGGCTTTCAGCTTGCAACTATTGAGGTAGTGCAATGAAAATGCAGGGTTTTTTTAAATATTCAGTGTGTCCTGATGTCACGATCACGGACTTAGCGGGCCCCTTAATCACACACACAGAGACGTACTGAAGGCTAACTACTTTATTGAGTATAAAAACAGTTCTAAAGAATATATAGTCCAAAGGTAAGCAAAGGTCCCAAAGGTAATAAGCAAGATTGTCCAAAGTAACGTAGCAACTAGGCTTGAAGCTAGGCAAGGCTCCGCAATCCAATGCGGTTCAGGAACAAAACAGGGCTCCGCAATCCAATGCGGATCAAGAACTAAGACAAGGCAAATGCAAGGCAAGGCTTGATGACCACGGCAAGCTTGTGGTCCCACTCCGCTCACGCCTATCCAGGAAAGACGTGGCCGGAGAACTGAGGATGTGTTCCCACGGATCCTCTACTTAAACCTTCGACCGAGGTCCGCGACGCTCTAGGCTTCGTCGTCGCAATCTCTGCTCACGGACCTCGGTCGGTCTAGGACCCTAGACCAAGCCCTCCGGGTAGACTCAATGTCCCGTCTCCTATCGAAGGAGCGACCTTGCCTCTCAGCAGCTGTGTCGCTATCTTCCTGAGAACTTTCCTCCCTAGCACTTTCCCACTCGGCTTCGTCCATGTTTTCACTTTCAAGTTCCTGGGAATTCCTCCCCCCAGGGTGTTCATAACTCCCTTCGCTGCTTCCCATCTCCACCTGGTGATCGGAATCTATGCTAGGCCCAAACATCATCTCATCCCATGCCAAGCTCTCTGTGGGCGAATGAGGCCCATCCGAAGGGCCCTGTGCTTCACCCCAATCATCTAGCTCATCCTCTGAATCCACATCTGCTGCTGCAGGCCCGAATGCTAATGGAACCCCAGGACCTATTCCCTGCCCACCAGGCACAAACGAGAACTGCTGTGCTACACTATCCCCCCCCCCCCCTCAGGGCCCCTCCTAGGCCGCCCTCGAGGTTTGGGTTTGTCAGGGTACTTGCGGTGAAAACGAGCCACCAGATCCGGAGCATGGACATCCCGAGCCCGGGTCCATGAACGTTCTTCCGGGCCCAACCCCTTCCAGTCAAGCAAATACTCCAACTTCCGGTAGCGGATGCGAGCATCCAAGATGTCCTGCACCTCCAACTCCTCCTCGCCATCGCGCATCACAGGGGGGAGGGGGGGCGGCTGCGTCACTTCAGGCCGCACCCCTTCGCGGGCGGAGCAACGAACGATGAAACACCGGGTGGAGCTTCATGTCCGCTGGGAGTTGTAGTTTAACTTTATCTACTTTGGGCCGAACTGTCCCCAACTGCATGGGCTCCGGGTCGATGGATTCAATTGCAGGGGTTTCTCAGCGGGGAAGTGAAGGTGGGTGCCCGTCACAAGCTCTGTGGAAGGCCATGCATCGGCAGGTGAAACAGTCAGCCAGTTGCCAAGGGGCACACAGGGCAGGAGCCCACATTGGAACTCCCACTCGGGCCCAGGGGAAACATAGACAGAGTGCATTTCCTGGAAGGGGCTTGGGGCCCTTGGTCAGCTGCTCTTGCAGCCCTGCCTTCCCTCCTGGCCACTGGTTTCTCCAGCTCTTCATTCACGGCACCTTTCCCCGGGGTGAGACTCAAAGTCCTTTCTGTAGTAGTTGGCCTTGTCTCTGGGCACCTCCACCGCCTCCAGCAGGTCCCGGAAAATGTCTGGTCTGGTCAGTCCAGCTTCCACACACCTCATCCGCTCAAGAGCAATGGCGGCCTTCCAAATCATCAGGCCGAGGATGTTTCAACATCTCCTGCTGCATTTCTCGAATTCAGCCCTGCAGTATAGTGGTAACGCAACGCCGATACCCTGTTCCACTGCACCTGGGCAGCCAGGACAAGAAAAGAAATGTCCTCTTTAGGAACGGGAAATATACTGGGACAGGGTTAGATCCTGCATGATGGTCAGCAATCATGGCATGGCCAAATCTCTTACAAGGAACAATCCAGTCAGCCAGCTCTTCATTCACGGGAGACTCCCGGTTTCTGGGGGCACTCCTTAGAAAATGCATAGGTTGAGACGCTGACGCCCAGCCTTCTCTGCCTGGTCTACTCGAACTGTCCAGCCGGGCCAGCGGGGATCGATGGTTTCTCCAGCGTTGTCCCATCCTGGTCTGCAGTCCAGCTTCCACACGGGCCAAGGAATGGCGGCCTCCAAATCATCCAGGCCGAGGATGTTTCAACAACATCTCCTGCTGCATTTCGCCTGTCTAAGAACGCCCGCAGGTCGTGTTGGTATGGGGGATCGACTGGGCCTGGGCGATCAACGCTGTGGCCCACGTTGCTGCGGTCCCTTCCATCAGGTTGAAGATAAACACCACCTTGGCGCGATCGTTGGCGAACTCGTTGGGGCGCTGCTCCAGGTACAGTTCCACTTGGCAAACAAAAACCTCCACCTGAGCCGGGTTGCCGCTGAAACGGGCCGGTGGGCTCACCCCCGGGTGCCGTCCAGCCCAGGTACGTAGTTCACCCAACTCCTGCTGCAGCGCTTGCACTTGTGCATCCGTCAAGTTAGCCATGGCGACCACTGGCGTGGAACGCTTCTTGCGGGCGTCTCGAGCGGTCCCGTGGTGTGATAAGGGGTTCTTGGAGTTCTCCGGCCAGCTGTCACGATCACGGACTTAGCGGGCCCCTTAATCACACACACAGAGACGTACTGAAGGCTAACTACTTTATTGAGTATAAAAACAGTTCTAAAGAATATATAGTCCAAAGGTAAGCAAAGGTCCCAAAGGTAATAAGCAAGATTGTCCAAAGTAACGTAGCAACTAGGCTTGAAGCTAGGCAAGGCTCCGCAATCCAATGCGGTTCAGGAACAAAACAGGGCTCCGCAATCCAATGCGGATCAAGAACTAAGACAAGGCAAATGCAAGGCAAGGCTTGATGACCACGGCAAGCTTGTGGTCCCACTCCGCTTCACGCCTATCCAGGAAAGACGTGGCCGGAGAACTGAGGATGTGTTCCCACGGATCCTCTACTTAATCCTTCGGCCGAGGTCCGCGACGCTCTAGGCTTCTTCGTCTCCAATCTCTGCTCACGGACCTCGGTCGGTCTAGGACCCTAGACCAAGCCCTCCGGGTAGACTCAATGTCCCGGCTCCTATCGAAGGAGCGACCTTGCCTCTCAGCAGCTGTGTCGCTATCTTCCTGAGAACTTTCCTCCCTAGCACTTTCCCACTCGGCTTCGTCCATGTTTTCACTTTCAAGTTCCTGGGAATTCCTCCCCCCAGGGTGTTCATAACTCCCTTCGCTGCTTCCCATCTCCACCTGGTGATCGGAATCTATGCTAGGCCCAAACATCATCTCATCCCATGCCAAGCTCTCTGTGGGCGAATGAGGCCCATCCGAAGGGCCCTGTGCTTCCCCCCAGTCATCTAGCTCATCCTCCGAATCCACCTCTGCTGCTGCAGGCCCTAATGCTAATGGAACCCCAGGACCTATTCCCTGCCCTCCAGGCACAAACGAGAACTGCTGTGCTACACCTGATGTGTTTTTAAGTGTTTTTAAATTAATGTTTGTAGGCCAACTGATGTTTATTGCGTTTTTAAAAAACCTTCTATTACAGATTATTTTGCTAATTTTTGTAATGCATGATGTAAGCCAAATTGAGTACCACATGGGAGAAAAGTAGAATATTACATCCATAAACAAATAAAGACATAGAGATCAGCAGCACATTCAAAAAATTCCTTAAAACACAAAGCTGGCTCGGTGCACTCTCGTTCTTCTATGGCAGGGATTCGGACTGTGGCTCAAGGCATCTTATCACAACTCAAAGAAACAGAGCTAAAATAACGCAATACAAACATTTAAAATATAATTACACTGCGTTGTTGTAGGTTTTTTCGGGCCATATGGCCATGTTCTAGAGCAGGCCTGGGCAAACTTCGACCCTCCAGGTGTTTTGGACTCCAACTCCCACAATTCCTAACAGCCTACCGGCTGTTAGGAATTGTGCGAGTTGGAGTCCAAAACACCTGGAGGGCCGAAGTTTACCCAGGTCTGTTCTAGAGGCATTATCTCCTGATGTTTCGCCTGCATCTGTGACCTCACAACCTCTGAGGATTCCTGCCATAGATGCAGGCGAAACGTCAGGAGAGAATGTCTCTAGAACAGGGGTGCTCAGACTTTTTCAGCATGCGAGCTACTCTTAAAGCAACCAAGTCCAAAAGATCTACCTGCCCCCGCCATGCGCTCCCGCGCGCTCCCGCCACCACGCGTGCTCCTGCTGCCGTTTACCACCCGTGCAACGCTTCTTCCGTCTGCGGGGCATTGCAGGAAAGAGAAAGCACGAGGCGGGGCATCCCGAGGGAGCGCTCCGCCCTGCCTGTCTTGCCGGCACGGAGGCTGCACAGCTGCTTCTGGATGAGAGAGAGGCAGGGCGCTCCCTCCAGAGGCCCCACCTTGTGCTTCCTTCTTCCTGCAATGCCGCGCAGGTAAAGGAGGAACCCCGAGAGCAGAAGCCAGCAGCAGGAGCACACGTGCGTGCAGGGTGTGCGTGCGCATGGCAGGAGTGCCCCATCCAGCTGGTGAGGCCCGAAGATCACCTGGAAGAGGGCCAAAGATCAACTAGTAGCTCCCGAGCTACCTAATGAGCACCCCTGGTCTAGAACATGGCCATATAGCCCGAAAAAACCTAAAACAACACAATAATTCTGGCCATGGAAACCTTCGACAATACATATAATTACACTGCCCATAGGTTAAAACTAGTTAAAAGCATAGCTATTAAAAAATAAACCATAAACAAAGCACACATAAGTAATCATTCATTTTTCCGATTCCTTTCAGTGAGAATTGCACAACTGTCAAGTGATTTCAGCTCTGCACAAATCGCAGGTTCGGGGCCCTGGCATATCGGGTTTTGTAGAAGGTCGAATCAGACACAAATGGGTGGAAGGTTAAAGTAGAGGTATTTATTCTCAATGGCCAAAAATAATGTCAGTAGAGAAAGCACTCCGAAGTACTGACATACTGCAATTCCAAATACAGAGCATTTTTATTTCATTCCACAGCTATTCAAGAAACACGTGCTTGCTCCTGATTGGCTCATTGTCTGTCCAGCTAGGTCTCCGTATGACACCATCACTGGTTGGCTCTCTCTTGGTAATGAGAAACTTAATGAACTGTTATTGGAGTATTTGAAATGTTAGTCCATTCATCAATCCGCCTCTGAGAGGAGCGGTGGTGTGGCAATGGGCTCATGGAGCTTAATGGTTCGGCTGTGAGGGAAACAATATAAATGGTCCAAAGTACACAATAGGTGCTTGAAGGTGATGGCTTGGTCGCCTTAGTGGATGATCTCTGCAGAGACCTCCCATGTTACGCCAGCTCCACTGGCTGCCAGTTTGCTACCGAGCACAATTCAAAGTGCTGGCTTTGGAAAATAAAGCCCTAAACGTCCCCAGCCCAATTTACCTGTCCAAACGCATCTCCGTCTACGAACCATCGCAGAGATGAAGATCTTCTGGGGAGGCCCTGCTCTCCATCCCGCCACTTTCTCAGGTAAGATTGGGAGAGACGAGAGAGAGTGTCTTCTCAGTGATTGTTCCTTGGCTATGGAACTCTCTTCCTAATGAGATTAGGTCAGCCCCCTCCCTCTTGTCCTTTAGAAGAATGATTAAAAACATGGCTGTGGGACCGAGCTTTTGGGACTCTGTAATGAGGCAATGATAGGAACTCTTAGTATCCCAACCAGATTTGATATGGTTGTCTGAGACAGTTCTAAACAGAGGATTTTAACGTCAAGATAAATGATTTTAATGGTTTTGTATGTGTATAGTCGAGTACGTTTCGGCATTGAATGTTTGCAGTTTATATGTTGTGCTCTGCCCTGAGTCCCCTTTGGGGTGAGAAGGGCAGAATATAAATGCTTTAAATAAATAAATAATAAATATTTTCATGTTCTCAAACTGCTGTAAGGGAACTTGGGTTTAGGGTTGCAGAGCCCACAAGGAGGAAAAACACCAGAGAGACCAACCAATCCAGTTCAAGACTCTTTATTCAAGCTGATCAGACATGAGGCGGACAGACAGCGTTTCTGCAAGCACTCAAAAGTCTGCCGCGCCTGTTTCACAGTTGGAAAAGTTTTTATATTACTTTCTTATCAACAACTAGCATTAGCTCCCTGCCAGGATTGGCTCTTTGACCTGATCATGCACATTTTGATTGGCCCTATATCTTTTAGCATACAGTGTTCACGTGTAACTAGATACTGCATTCTTTGTTCTACTATCTCTAGGCAGATTTACAAAAACAAACACAGGGCTGTTTCCTTGTCGCAAAGCAGTCATAAAGTTACATTGAAACATATGCCATTTTTATACACTTTACAGAACTGTCAAATTCAAATTTTCCCGCCTCTGCATGCTGTAGGCTTCATGATGATTGGTTGGAACCTTGGAAGCCAGCCGTAGCAGGAACCAATCATGAAACAGCGCCGCTTTTGCCTTGGCGATGGGAAGTGAGGGACAGGAATGTGTTCAAAACAAAGAGCAGCTGGAGTTTTCTTGATTAGATTATGTCCATATGTAAATGAAGATCCGAGCCCCTGACCTTTTGAGTCAAAGGAATTCTTTTGTTCTTGGTGAGAAACAGGAATTTGTCCTTAACGACCCTCCTTGTTGACAAAGGGTCACATGCAGATTCTATCCATGAGACGTTTCAGCCTTCTGGATGGTAAACAAATGAAATGATTGCAGCTATGTGTTGGTTTCCGAGGCCAACAGTAACAGCCGGTTATGAAATATGAAATATAGTTATGCCATAGGTTCTATCAATGCGGGACGAGGCTAATCTCAGAGGGTCCAGTGTTTATAAAACAAAAGGAGTCTTTCAAAAATGGGGAGAAGGGAGAGAACCTTCTCCAAAACCAGAAAGAGTCCTCTGTCATGCAAATTGCTCCAATGATTGGATTAAGGGTGCAGCCAGGAATGTGGTCAGCCTGATTTTGAAACACAACAGTGAAGTCACGTAGCCTTCCTCATATTATTTTACACATGCGGAGGGGGGAAAACATGCAGGGAATGGTTTACATGGGAGGGTTTCAGGGAAATACCACTACCAATATCTCATAATTATTTCATATGCAAGGAGTAGAAAGAAAGTCCGTATGATCTTGAAAAGTATCAAATCCATATGCTTTGGGGAAAGTCCATCTGTGTCCTTGGGAAAACTATAAGAGAAAAGTCATTTTGCTAATAACCAGAGGAGAGTCCAAATACATGAAAATCATTGGAAAACTATGTCCCTCCTGGTCCGTCCACATGCAACTCCGTGCACAAAGAGTCCATAACTTCAGGTCAAGTGAGGCAAGAAAACAGCGAGGTAGAGATGGCTGGAGGTCTTTTGATGCCAAACCACAGCCTTTGGTGTTGGAGATGCCAGACCACATGTGCAGGAACGTTGACCTGCCTTCAAGGCAAAGACCTGCCTTGAAGCCGTTACTGGATGGCTGCGAGCCAGTAGGTTGAAGGTGAACCCGGCTAAGACGGAGATCCTGTGGCTGGGTCGTCCGGGTACAGGAGAGATCTGGCTTCCGACCCTGGACGGCGTGACACTTCGCCCGTCTCCATCTGTAAAAAGCTTGGGAGTCACTCTTGACTCCGAGCTGTCAATGGAGAAACATATCTCCATTGTCAGCGGAGTGGCTTTCCACCTCCGACAGGTGAGGAGGCTGGCTCCCTACCTGTCCCGTCATGACCTAGCCACAGTGGTCCAAGCCACGGTCATCTCAAGACTGGACTACTGTAATGCCCTCTACATCGGCCTTCCCTTGTCGATGATCCGGAGACTTAAGCTGGTGCAGAATGCTGCAGCCAGGCTGGTGGCAGGCCTTCCATCTCGCTGCTACATCACGCCTGTGCTGCGCGGACTGCACTGGCTTCCAATAGAGCACCAGATCACCTTCAAGGTGCTGGTTTTGACCTTCAAGGCCTTGAATGGTCTGGGGCCAGTGTACTTAAGGGACCGCCTCTCCCATTACAGCCCTCCGCGACCACTGCGTTCCGAAATCCAGAATCTGTTGGTGGTGCCTAGCCACCATTCTATCCACCTGAGTTCCACACGAAGGAGGGCATTCAGTGCCGTCGCGCCGGTTTTGTGGAATTCCCTTCCTTCCTCAATCCGAGCCCAGACGGATTTGTTGTCTTTCCGCAGGGCCTGTAAGACCCTCCTCTTCACTCAGGCGTTTGGGCCATAGGCACAGGAATATTTAGGCTGTAACTGTAAATGTAATTTTAAGTGTTGTTATTTTATTATGCTCTAATTTTAATAGGTGGATCTGCCACTGTGTTTTTAACTGTCTTTAACTGTCTTATTGTGTTTTATGGTTCTTTGTGTGTGAGTCGCCTTGAGCCTGCGGGAAAGGGCGACTAAGAAGTCTAATGAATGAATGAATGAATGAACTTCCTGCTGCAGGTCAAACCAATTAGGATGCAAATGGGCTCTTTCTGGGGCTCGCCTTCATCTATATATTTTATGTATTTCATAATTTGGGGTCCTATTTCTTGATATCACAACCATAAAGCATGGATGGGAAACAGAGCGATGTACTGTAACTCCCTGCATCCTTCAAACCTGGTCATGCTGGTCATGACTGATGGGAGATACAATCCTTCATAAATGTCCATACACTTGAAATAAACCAGATTCCATTTTAAGGAGCATGTCTTTGTGTATCATTTTGATTCTTCAATTCAGGTGGTAAAGCATTTCGACAGCCCTGCATTGTCATTGCCTGGAGTGTTTTGGTTTTTTTCTATTTCAACTCAACAGGTACTTGATTAAACCAAAACCTTTTAAAAAAGAAAGAAAAGTAATCCATGCGCCTGAAAAAAGTTAAGTTATGCAAATGAAGGGAAAGGTTATGCGAAAAAAGGGCATTTGCATTAATTACGTCAATTTGCAGAGTTCATTTGGCACACGCATCCTGGCTATAAAATTTTAGGAACTTTTCAGGCAGCCTGTTGTGTCAGCGCCGAGTTCACGCTGCAGGCCATGCAAACTGCTGTGATCTTCAACCTGGGGGAGAACGTTAAAATTTCCATGGCCCATCAGGACGCAATAGGCTGATTACCGGTACCTGTTAAGATGTTCATTTCTATGCAGAGGCGATTTCCTCTGCTATTAAAAGCATCTCGGGGTTGTCTTCCCGCAATAAACCTCTTTCAAATCACCTTCAAGTAACTCTGACCTTCACATAACAGAAGCTGATGAGGAAAATCAAATAAAATCCTATGGGATGTTGAGGTTGTTGTGATGTGTCATTTCTGACCTATGGTGACCCTAAGGTAATCCCATCACAGGGTTTCCTTGGCAGGTTTTGTAAACCTGGAGCCATGGCTCCCTTGATTGGCTCCAATCATCAATAATGTGGCTTTCCTTTTTCTTCCTTTCTGCTTTCCACTTTTGTTGATGTTAACTGTCATCAAGTTGACTTTGATTCATGGTGACCCTATCAATGAGAAGCCTCCCGGTCACTCTATCCACAACAGCTCTGGTCAAATCTTGCTTCTTTGACTGAGTCTCTCCCTCTGAAATCCTCCCTCCTTCCTCTTTTCCAACAGCCTTCCACTTTATCGAGTGCTGTTGTCTTCTCTAGTGAATAATCTATTCTCATGATATGACCAAAGTACAACAGCCTCAAGCTCACTCTACATGGTTGAAAAAATATTGTTTGATACTACTTGAATGGCTATGCCTCCTGGGAGTTGTAGTTTGATGAAACACCAGCACTCTTTGCCAGAGAACACAGATAACATTATAAAACTACAACTCCCAGCATTCCATAACACTGAGCCCTGGCAGTTGTGTGTGCTGGAAATAGCATTTTTTTCAACTCTCCACTAGTTATTTGTTGTGTATATAATTCAGAGGCGCCCCCAAAACATCTCAGGCTCGACCAGATTGATCACCAACAATGGTCCACCCTGGCCTCACATTGGGAGGCATGGAGACGCACTATCCACAATGCTGCGGCCTCTTTTGAGAAGACACGCCGAATGGGTCTCAAAAAGAAACGACGACGCAGAAAGAACCGCAACCTGGAAACAACATCACCCAAGGAGACTTTCTGCTGTGCTTTCTGCAACCGAACTTGCCTATCTCAGATTGGCCTTTTTAGTCATCAACGCGCTTGTAAAAAGCGTGGGATGAGTCCTTCCTAACAATCTTCATTCGTGAAGTAATGCAGAGAGAGAGAGAGAGAGAGAGAGAGAGAGAGAGAGAGAGAGAGAGAGAGAGAATTCAGATTGCTTACTGGATTGTATATGCGAGTATTGGTATGTAGTTTTCCTTAACTCTATGCTGTGGGAGGAGCTTCAGACCATGTGATCAGATCTAGGACTATTCAGACTCAGACTCCATTTTCGAAGACAGATGCCATTAGACTATTAGAATGTAAAAGCTCCATTAGACTCTCAAAACAGAGCGATGCTTTGGATTTTGAACTGATTATAAGAAAGATGCCCTGTGTTATCTGCAAGTCCTATCTGTCACTGAATTGATATGCAATGTACCTATATGCTGAATACATAAAGTTTGTGAGTAAACCAGGTATGTTACTTTTAACGAAGACTACTTATTTTGGTCTCTTGAGAGCATGATTTAAAAGCAATATATTTTATGGCAGAGTGGATGCTTTTTGGGTCACTGAAAATAACACTTCTAAAACTGTTTTTTTGTGCATTGGCATATCTTTGTTCCTAACAGTTCAAAGAGATATCTAGGTATATCAGTCTGTCAGCTGAGAAACCCAATTGCCTTGCATGAATACTAGTGGATAGTTACCACTAAGGGGAAGGTTGACTCAAGTGAGTTTTTAACTCTTCTCAGGAAGGTCATATTTTACAAAAGGTTACGATTTCTAACAAGGTCATGCCTTTCAGAAGGTTATGATTCTTCCAAATAGTGTGAATGCCAAAAGGATCAAAAAGTCCAAAAAGCTTCCAAAAGTCTGTGGCGAATCTTGGTTTTCCCAAATGGTTATGACTATCCATTTTCCAAAAGTGTCATACTGCATTAATTTGATAATGTTGATAATGTAGTTTACTCGTCTTTGCTTCTGTTTTGCTCCAAAATCCATTTATTGGTCTTTTTAGCACTCCAAGGTTCCTATGGAACTTTTCTCTAGCATCACATTTCATTTCCTTCACTGTTCAGGTTTCACAACTGTGCTGTCATACCCGGGCTCAGGGCCGGTTCGTCCATTAGACGAACTACGCAGGCGCGTAGGGCGACGTCACCGGGGAGGGGCGACGTCACCCGGGAGGGGCGCCGCCGCGCCGGCTCCCCGGGCCTGCGGCACCTGTGCCGCCTGTGCCGCACTGCCCGCGCCGCGCCGGCCAGGCCTCCGCGGCCGGCCCCGCAGCTGCCGCTGCGCGCCACACCTTTTAGGCAGCCCGGAGCGCTCCGGCCGCACTTCCGCATGGGCAGAGCTTTTTGCACATGCGTACTGGCTCCCGCTTTGGAGCCAGTGTGCGTGCGCAGATTGGTACATGCGCACTGGCCGCCAAATTGGGAGGTGCACTCTGAAGCGAGTGCGCATGCAGATTGGCGCATGCGCACTGGGGGGACGCGAAATTTTTTTTCACGTACCCCCCAGGAACAGCTTGGTCCACCCCTGCCCGGGCTATCAATGTCTTGTGGAAAGACAAGGACGTGGGCTCTCAGTGTTTCCTAACCAGTGTGCCGTGGCTCACTAGTGTGCTGTGAGCGATCATCAGGTGTGCCGTGGGAAATTGGCACTCTTCCCCCTCCTAGCAGCTCTTTCTCCCTCTTTCAGCACTGGGCGGAGGGAGGAAGAAGGCAGCGAAAGAGGCCACTCGGATCTATGAAACATATAGATCTGTGTGGCCTAACTCCTCCTTCCGCAAAAGAAGAGTACTGGGTGGAAGTGATTTAGTCGGCGTTTTCGCGTTGGCTTGGATTTCTCGCGAGAACAGCTAAAGCCAGAAGCTCAACGTCACTGAATTGGCCAGTGAGCGAACCTGGGAGCATCGAGAGGTGGAAGCATTCACAGGTCTCTCCGCTTAGAAATATTTTTTTTACTATCTTACTGGATTTTTTGAGAGTTGCCTCCCCTACCCCCCCCCCCCCCAAGGAACTGTTTATAA
Organism: Anolis apletophallus; assembly: GCA_030556195.1. Classification (NCBI taxonomy): domain Eukaryota; kingdom Metazoa; phylum Chordata; class Lepidosauria; order Squamata; family Anolidae; genus Anolis; species Anolis apletophallus. The sequence goes on along the minus strand of JARBWK010000009.1, from coordinate 133,287,276 downwards.
CAGCTTCATGACATCCATAGTTAACTGGAAGCAAGTTTCACTCAGGGTGAAATTTCACAAGGGTCTGGAGAACAAGCCCTACAAGGAGCGGCTTGAAGAGCTGGGCATGTTTAGCCTGGAGAAGAGAAGGCTGAGAGGAGACATGATAGCCATGTATAAGTATGTGAGAGGAAGTCATATATATGTTGTGTTCATCAAAACAGGCCCAGGTTTCACACTGAGTGTATAAATATATTTTAAAACATATTAACTAACTATATGTATTACTGTGTTAGAGTGTCATTTTGTGTCATTTTGGTTGGTGGTGTGTCCCAGGATTTTGTAAAAGTAAAAAATGTGCCGCTGCTCAAAAAAGGTTGAAAAACACTGGTCTATCCCGGGGGATTGCTTTTTTGCCTCCCTTTAAAGGCTCAGGGCTCCAAGGACCAAAGTGAAGACTTTGGTTAACTCAAATGCTTTATTGTCCATTACATGAGTTAACTTCACTCAGGCACTTGGCTTAATTTCTCCAAAATAACAACTGGTGACGTAGTCCGCAAAATGAGGTAGAAAAGTTCTTACTTTAAAGTTCCTTTCACTGTTTTGGGTCCAAAAAGCCATAGCTGAAAAGCTCTCTGAGTCCTTTCTCTTCCAATGGCTTTGAGGTAGGGACACTCGCAGCCCCAATCAGATGGCCAAACTTGAAGTCACAAAGTCTTCCTTTGGAGGCCAGACAATAGGTTTGGAGGCACTTGGAACTCCCCAGAATTACTCAGCCTTCCAATATGCTGAGCCTTCTGCTTGAATTCCAAGGAAATCAGATTGGTATTGAAGGATGGCCTGACAAAGGGCCTGGCCTGGCGAACCCTTAGACACGTCCTTCCACGAATGGTTGTCTCTGAAATGTAAAAGTAGCTTACTCCCCAGATCCCTGGAAAAAGGGGCGGAACAAACTCAACTGGGCTCTGCTAATGATGATTGGCAGGTGCTAAGGACCACTCAATGCAACCAAACCTCTTGCAAACTGTGCAGGCTATAGAAAAACACTTTAACAATGCAAACCTTTAAGAACTCAAGATTTTCTGTGCAGGTGGCGCTCACCATGCTGTCACAACAACTATGCATAGAAATGGGGTCAGATTATTTATTTTTATTTATTTATTTATTATTCGTTCTTGTATGCCGCCACTCCCCGAGAGCTCGGAGCGGCTCAGAATCACATAAAAGCAAAACAAGTAAAACATCAATAGTAGTATTAGCAGAATTCATTAAACTAAATTAAAGTTAAAAAGTTCAGCGGTCAAAGGCCAGCTTGAAGAGGTGGGTCTTACAAGCCCTGCAAAAGGAGGGCAAATCCTGCAGGGTGCGGATTTCCGTTGGCAAGGAGTTCCAACTAATTGGGGCCGCCACAGAAAAGGCCCTACGCCGAGTCGATGCCAGATGGATGGTTTTGAAGCTAGGCGCTGCAAGGAGATTCAGGTCTTCAGAGCGGAGTGATCTCTGGGGTTTGGGAGAGGGTGAGGTCCCTCAAATACATCGGCTCCAGACCGTGTAAGGCAGACCTGGGCAATTGCCGGCCCTCCAGGTGTTTTGGACTTCAACTCCCAGAAATCCTAGCCAGTTTACCAGCTGTTAGGATTTCTGGGATTAAGGCCTTGAAGGTTTATTTATTTATTTATTTATTCGGCTTAGTATACCGCTCTCTCTGGAGCTCAGAGCGGTTTACAGCAATAAAAACACCAAATAAAACACATAAAAACATTATAAAACCAAGTTAAAACCCCCAGTTAAACCCTGTTTCCAACTCTAAAACTGTGGTAGGACAGCCTAGTGCTAATGGTGGCGGCACGGCAGAGTGGCAAATTATGGGGGGCATCGGTCAGGGCCGAATGCCTGCCTAAATAGCCAGGTCTTAACGGCATCAGGTCCCGAATGGCTCGAGTCTCCTCAGGCAGGGAATTCCACAGAGTCGGCGCAGCCACAGCGAACGCCCTCTGCCGCGTACTAGACAGCCTGTAGATCTTTATGCCAGGCACCTCCAGCAAGTTGAGCCCCTCTGAGAGCAGTGATCTTCTGGGCACATATGGGGTAAGCCGCTCCCTCAGGTACACTGGCCCCAAACCATATAAGGCCTTGAAAGTTATGACTAACACCTTGAAGGAGACCCGGAATTCAATTGGGAGCCAGTGCAGCTTGCGCAAGAGTGGAGTTGCATGAGCAGATCTTGGGGCTCCTAAGAGCAGGCGTGCTGCTGCGTTCTGCACCAGCTTGAGTTTCCGGATCGCTGACAAAGGTAGGCCCATGTACAGTGCATTACAGTAATCGAGTCTCGAGATGACCGTGGCTTGGATCACCGTGGACAGGTTGCAGCGGGAGAGATAGGGAGCCAGACGTTTTGCCTGTCGTAGGTGGTAAAAGGCTGCCTTGCAGGCGCAGGCAATCTGCGCCTCCATAGACAGCTGGGAATCCAGCTGGACCCCTAAGCTCTTAACTAAAGGCTGCGGGCATAATGCCACGCCATCAAACGTCGGCAACTGGGTCTCCCCCCCCCCCCCGGGCGGCCTGCTGCAGATGGAGAAGAGGCTGTGTCGGCGTGGACATTGAAGTCCCCCAGCACCACAAGTCTAGGGAACCTCAATGCCCACTCCGCCACAGTCTCCATCACCTTGAAGGTGCTTGACCGGAAGCCAGTGAAGCTGCCAAAGGATGGGAGTTATATGGCTTCTCGCCGGCATAGGTCCAAAGCAAATACGTCCAAAGCAAAATAGCCTCAGTTGAATAATTTTGGCTTCTGGGGAGAGTTCAGGTTGTCAGATGCCATCCCCTTTTTTGTCTTTTTGGCAGTCCACGAAATTTGAATCACTCTGTTTTGGGAAGGAGATACAGAAGCAGCCGTCCCTCCTTCTGATGCTAAACGAATAGAACAATTCAGTCCTCATTAAAAAAAATCTTTTTTCATGTTAACTCAGAGAACAATTTGCTTAGATCACACTTAACACAATCACAGCCTACCCACCCACAATCCTTTAATATGACGACTTCGCCTGGTATAAAAGGCACTCCGCCATTTTAATCAATGAAGCCTCCCCCCCCCCTTCTTTGGGTCTTTGACAAGAACAATACATCCAATGAGCACTCTCACAATAGTTTCTATCAATCAGGCGTCCTTTGGAACATCAAAAATGACAATCCAACCTGCAGCATTCAGGAAGCTCGGGTGCGGGAAATTAATCAGGGATCGGATGTTCTCAAAGATAAATGTGTTTTTAGTAAATTAGATTTGAGAGCTGCTTACAAGCCATTTCAAGCCAAAGGATGGCTGCTTTTGATTTGCATTGACAAGTCCCTGGAGCGCTCACCCAAATTACATCAGGGACGGGTGACATCCTCATTTAAGGGGAAAGTTGAACGTCAAATAGGCATCGTCCGATCAGTCTGATAGGAAAGATGGCTTTATATCAGGACAAGGTAAATGGCCGCTCTCCTGATATAGTTGGACGTCACTCCCCATCAGTCTTATACAGCATAGGAACTGGATGCTGGGAGATACCATCTGTTAACATCTTGAGGGCTATATGATGATTCTCAAACTTGACTTACATCTAGAAACTTCTATGGGTGTTAAGATTTCATACCAGGTTCTGTCTGATCTTGGAAGCTAAGCAAGGTCTGGCCTGATTAATTCTTGGTTGAGAGGCTATCACGGACTACCAGGTCATACAATCTATGTTTTAGTGGAAGGAATGAGCGAAACAAAGATGGGTTTATATCAGGACAGGGTAAATGGCGATCCTCCTGATATAATTGGACTTCACTACCCGTCAGTCTTATACAGCTAAGTATTCTTTGAGGAAACCTTATAAAACTCATGGGGCCACCATGGAAACCCACTGAGTGACCTTGGGTCGGGTAGCACATACTCTCAAACTCAGGATAGGGCAGACATGGGCCAACTTTGGCCCTCTAGGTGTTTTGGACTTCAACTTCCACAATTCCTACCGGCTGCGCTCTGATACCATGAAATGCAGAGCCAATCTTAGGAAATGGGACTACAAACTGGAGTCCACAACATGCGAGTGCAGAGAAGAGCAAACCATAGAGCACTTATTTACTTACTTAGGCGATCCCTCGTAGCCTGAGTATGATGGTCCTCCAAATGTAGTGGGTTTTGGTGGGTAAGTAGGTGACTGTGGAGCTCTATTCTTGATTGGCATGTTCACCTGCAGAGAGGACATGAGTTTCCAGGTGGAAGGCAGTCCCAGTCATGGTTGGCTTGACGCGCCTTCCTCTTGGCACATTTTGCCCTTTCGCTCTCCATTTGTGCCTGTTCTAATTCTGAAGCACTGCTGGTCACAGCTGACCTCCAGTTAGAGCACTTAAGTTAGAGCACTTACTACAATGCGGACTGAGTCCTGCCACATGCACAATGGAGGACCTTCTTACAGCAACACCAGAGGAACTCCAAGTAGCCAGCTTATGGTCAAAGGAAATGATGCCAAGTTTGTAACTTTGTATAGTGCCAAGTTTGTAGCTTTGTAAATACATAACTGTATCCTCAATTTGCTTCTGACATGATAAATAAATAAGGGAAGCGTCAGCCTTGCTTTGTTTTCCTATGGACTCAACGGCGTTGCTGTAGGTCATGGAGATTCTGTCCCACGCACGAACCCCCCTCCCCCACCGTTGTGGTCTGGCGGGGGGTGGATGGACGGTGGACAGGGGAAGATGGTGGATGGCCTTGAGGACACCGAGGCGGGCCGGACGTCGTCTCCCCCTGAAGACCGGAAGCCTGGGAGGAGCCCACAGCAGGAAGTGCTGAGTCACCCCAGGAAGCGGAGACGTCGTCAGAGACGACGTCGGAGCAGGGGCAACCGCCAAGAGCGGACTTCTGGCCTCTCCGGGGAGCACAGGAAGCCTTCCCAGCCTGGCCAGTCTAGGAGCAGGCTGGTGATCCGTGGAGTGCCCTGCAGGACTCATGGAGTCCGAAAGACCATTAGATCTCCAACTGGACCTCCTGGATAGATGAACATCAAGACCCTCATGCCCAGGTCACCTGGGAGGTTCCCTACCAGGACCTTCTGGAGCTGCATCTACAGGCGCTGAGAACAGTCCTCAACAAGATGCCAACCCCAGAGGGTCATCCTGGTGACCAAGAGATTTGCGCCAGAATCTATGGACCCAGAAGCCAAAGTTGACCATCTCCTCTCGGAGCTAAAGACTCTTTATGACTTGCTAGACCCCCCCAAAACTCCCTCCTTTTGATGGTTGAGTTAAGGCGGTGTTAATTGACAAAAACCCCTCTGGTCCACAGGCAAAGGAATGCCTAGATTTACCTGTGCATGATTATGCCTTTCCTGTGACGTGCTATTGCTTAAATTGCACATTACCGCTTGAAGAAGCCATAACGGCGAAACGGAACAGGCCGCACACTTCATCTGTCGCGGTGTGCCCTGCGTCCCTCCATTTGGAGCTCTATACCTCTTCCATCCTCAGCGCCTCCTACGTAACCAGCCCTCCTTCACCGACTTTTAGCGCATTGGCGCGGCCGGGCAGCGTTCAGTTCCTGGAAACGCCGAGTTCACCCAGGGAGGAGCCCCAGCGCATCTCGCCGCGGCTTTTTTTGCTCTGCTCTCTTTGCAAACTCCCCTCGGCTCTTAGCGCAACTGCGCGGCCGGTTCTACAACGCGGTGGACGCACACGGCTGGATTATTTACTTTGGTCTTTTCACCCTTTACCCGTGGATTACCCCTTCTCCTCGGACTGAGCATTTATTTCCGGGTTTTGGTTACGTCTATGAGGTACTGTACCTAGTTCCATCTGTGAGTCCCATCTCACCAAGAGTACTGTGGCGTGCCTATTGTAGAGTTGTGATGTGTTATTTGTAACTTTCCCTATGTACTGCATCTTGCATGTGTATTGATATGATATTAATGTTCATAAGATCATAACTTTTGATATCTTTCATTAGTTCCAGTGTGTTTTGACTTAGTTGTCCTTCCACATATTTGTTTATTCACAGGTGTTAATTGACAACCTGCACTCTCCCCCCCCCTTTTTTGTCTTATCTGTAGTCCTCTCCACCTTTCCTTTATTGTTTGTTCTGTTCTGCACATTCTGTGTTTTATTATTCACCAAACTTTGTAAACCGCTCCGAGCCTTCGGGGAGTGGCGGTATAGAAGTTTGAAATAATAAATAAATAAATAAATGATGGGAGCTTGCCTTCCAAAGTCACCCAGCTCAGCTCAGCTCATCCGCTGGTGTGGAAGGCTTGTTCTCCCGCAATTAGGCAGCTAATTAAGAAGTAGAAACGGATTCCAGACCCCCTCCCCCAATATAAATTGATAAATGAAGGCTGGCACTGTTAACATCAGGGATAAATTGAGCAGTAATCTGCAAAGGATGTTATTGCTATTATAAAAATAAAGATCTGTCTCCCCGACCAATCAATTCAGCAGATATATACCAACAATCAAATTGTTAAAAATGACTTCCATAAATTACCCAGTCTTCCACCTAATGGAGCCAGAAACAGCTGTGAGACAATTTAGAGCCGATATAACCATGGGCTGGCGATGCGTCTTCCACCAGACTGCACCCCTCCCGTCCCCTCCAAATCCGCCTCTGTTTAAGGCACCCCAGTGAAAACAGCCTATATTTCACACCACAGGTTAGCAAAGTAATTCGGGCAGAATTGCTCAGGAATATATGCATTTAATATAAGGGGAGGGGGTAATTCAATTTCCTTCCTATTATTTCAGCTGTGCAGTTACAACTACCCTTAATTCTTCATTAAACCCTCTGAACTCGGGGGATGTTGCCGTGGTTTATTATCTGCCATCCCTCTTTCAAATGAAAACGAAAGGACACACCAAGGAGCAGTTACCATCATGTATTTCTGAGTTGGATATACTAGCAACTCCAGTTAAATCAGGACAATTTAGCACGTTTGTTTGGGCCACAGCATGCTTGCTTATTGTCTCAATCCGTCGCTTTGACCATCATTCATAGCTTGCCATGATATAGATAAAGATTTTATCTTCTTCCCATCATAATATTGGTTTTATTTGGTTAATGCTCAGTTGACTGAGTGGCTGTTTATCACCCATCTGCAGTTATCATGCAGTGGATTACTTCAAGGACCAAGAAATGCTCGTTTATTGGGATGGGGCACTTGTGAATTCATTGACTAACATCTTACTAGTATAGTAAAGCATATCTACTTTCACATAGTTACACAGTGGTTGGAGGAGCCGCAGTGGGTTAAACCCTTGTGCTACTGAACTGCTGAAGGTTGGCTGAACTGCTGATCTGAAGGTTGGCAGTTCGAATCTGTACGATGGGGTGAGCTCCCATCTGTCAGCTCCTGGCATCCAAGCAGTTTGAAAACATGCAAATGTGAGTAGATAAATGGTTACCTCTTCAGCGGGAAAAGGCAAAGAGACGCTCCAAGCAATCTTGCTAGCAACACAACCAGGAGGTGACACTGCAGGCTCCTCGGCTTGAAAATGGAGAAAGCACCTCCCGAAGAGATGAGCCAGAAAAGAAAGGAGAAGCCTCTGCCTTTGTTTGTGCTTGTCTGCCCCATTGTATATGATTGTAAAGGCACTGAATGTTTGCCTATGTATGTAAATGCTGTAATCTGCTCTGAGTCCTCTAGGGCAGTGTTTCCCAACCAGTGTGCCGTGGCACACTAGTGTGCGGTGAGCGATCATCAGGTGTACTGTGGGAAATTGGCACTCTTCCCCCTCCTAGCAGCTCTTTCCCTTCCCAAAAACCCTCCCTGAGGCAAAGGAAGGGCTCCGCCAAATGCAAGGGCCAGGCCCGCCTTGAGGAAGCCTTTAGGAGCCTCAACTCAGCATGGCTCCAGCTCCCGCTCAGGGCTGCTTCAGCCTCCCGATGCTCCCAGGTTCGCTCACTGCCCAATTCACCAATGTGGAGCTTCCGGCTTTGGCTGTTCTCGCGAGAAATCCAAGCCAACGCGAAAACGCCAACTCAATCACTTCCGCACAGTGCTCTGCTTTTGCGGAGGGAGGAGGGAGGCAGCGAAAGATGCCACACAGATCTATGAAACTATATGAGTCTATAAGGATCTATAAGGGTCTGGAGAACAAGCCCTATGAGGAGCGACTTGAAGAGCTGGGCATGTTTAGCCTGAAGAAGAGAAGGCTGAGAGAAGACATGTATAAGTATGTGAGAAGAAGTCATATATATGTTGTGTTCATCGAAACAGGCCCAGGTTTCACACTGAGTGTATAAATACATTTTAAAACATATTAACTATATGTATTACTGTGTCAGAGTGTCATTTTGTGTCATTTTGGTTGGTGGTATGTCCCAGGATTTTAGAAATGTAAAAAATGTGCTGCGTCTCAAAAAAGGTTGAAAAACACTGCTCTAGGGGAGAAGTGTGGAATATAAAAAGGTATTATTATTATTATTATTAGATACATAACAAGATAAGTACACAACAAACAAGATCACTATGCTGGCTTTTGTCGGACACTTCCCAAGTGTCTAGGACTGTGTGATGTATCAGCGAATAATGCGTGCAGATCTGAGTAGGGTGGCCTTTTGCAGCTGACAGATGGTAATTTTGTCAGTATCAACTGTTTTTAAGTGCAGACTAAGGTCTTGAGGCACTGCACGTAGTGCAGCGATCAGCACTGGGACTGCTTAAGGGCTTGTGCCAGAGTCTTTGCAGTTTGATCTTTAAATCCTCATATTGTGTCAGCTTTTCCAGTTGTTTCTCTTCAATCCTGCTGTTGCTTGGGGTTGCAGCATCAACGATCCATACTTGATTTTTCCCCCATGATCGTGAGGTCAGGAGTATTGTGCTCCAAAACTCTGTCAGTCTGAATTTGGAAGTTTGACATGTTCATTTTGTGTAACTTTTTGCGATCTCACCAGTTTTTTGTCGCAGGCAGATGGTATTTGTGGTAAAAATTCCAGTGGATCATCTGAGCAAAGGTATTCTGCCTCTGTCTTTAGTTCATCTGCACAATCTTCTTGCAGCAGCTGAGGATGTGATCCATTGTTTCGACTGCTTCCTTGCAGAGCCTACACTTAGAATCTGTCGTCGACTTTTCAATTTTGGCTTTGATGGCATTAGTTCGAATGGCTTGTTCTTGGGCTGCCAGAATCAGGCCCTCCTTTGTCTCCTTTTTCAAAGTTCCATGTGTGAGAAACATCCATGTTTTTCCTTGTCAGTTTTGCTCTCCGTTTTCCGCAGGAACTGTCCATGGAGAGCCTTCTTTTGCCAGTTTTCTCTTCTGCTCAGTATTGTATTTTATGGTATTCCTTTTTGGTCTTTTGCACTTTATGATGATGATGATTATTATTATTACCCTTGCTGGGTTCTATGGGACCAATCACAACCGAATATTGCAAATGCAATCCTAAACATATGCTATACTTGTGTGTAAAAACAAGCCAGCATGATTTAATGGATTACAAATTTGGAGACAAGGTTTTAATTCTCAGCATTGGGCAAATAATAATAATAATACACTTTTATTTATATTCCGCTCTTCTCACCCCGAAGGGAACTCAGAGCAGATTACAGGTACACATACTTACCAGACAATTCCTGCAGTTTTCCACAAGCACAACATATAGAAGAACAGAGGCAAACTCTGGCCACCAGGGGGAGCTGACACACTCCTCATCTCTCAGCGTTCCCAGCATCCCTTGTTGTTCCTTCCGCATTCCTCAGCGTTCCTGGAGTTCTCTTTTAATGGCCTCATAATTCAGTCAAAATTTGCCTCCCCACTTAATGTGGTACCTTTATCACCTACTTGACAGATGCAACTGTCTTTCGGGCTGCAAAGGTTGACAGCAGGCTACACTTAAAGGTTGAGCACCCACCTTGACCCGGGCAGGCCTCGAACTCATGACCTACTGGTCAGAGAGATCTTATGCAGCTGACACTTAGCCAGCTGCACCACATTCCCGGTGCCCAGCTGCTCCACATTCACTTTAGCTGCCATGGCTCAATGCTATAGGATCCTAGGATTTGTAGTTTGCTGAGGCACCAGCACCCTTTGGCAGAGAAGGCTAAAGACCTTGCAAAAGTACAGCCCTCGTGATGCCATAGCATTGAGCCAGGGAAGTTAAAGAGGTGTCAAACTGCATTAATTTTACAGAATTGATGTATGTTGAGACCAACTTGTTAAATATTTTTCCTAATTTCACAGATCAAAATCAGGACACTTGTGGCCAAACAACATCAGAGTCTGAGGGTTTTAGTTCAATGGAAAGGAATGCTCCCTTCTTCCATGAGTTAGTATTTTATGTCTCTTTGTCTTAGAAGGAAGCATCCATGAGACTTGGGGTGCATCTATACTGTCAATTAATGCAATTTGACTCCACTTTAACTGGCATGGCTCAGTGCCATGGAATCATGGGAATGATAGTTTTACAAGACCTTTAACCTTCTCTGCCAAGGAGTGCTGGTGCCTCACCAAACTGCAACTCCCAGGATTCCATAGTATTGAGCCAGGGCATTTAAGTAGGGTCAAACTGTATTATTTCAACAGTGTAGATGCGCCTTTGGAGTTGCAGTCCCAAAAAATATTTGAAGCGCCACCTTTAGCTCAGTCCAAATATAGGGCACACTGTTTCCATCCTCCAAAACTTTCTCTATGTGATAATATTTTGAAATGTCAAGTCTCTATAGGAATCCGATGCCTTCCCTGTGGAACTTCTCATCCTTTAAGGAAGTAGGGAGCAGGTGGCAAGGCTTTCCTTTTGTCATCTCTACCGTCCTGCTTTATTTAAAAAGGCCAAACTGTGAAAAGAGCCGGCCATGCTTACGACAGCATATTGCCAACGATCCTTGGATGTTGCCACCAGGATTGCCCAACAAGCACATTTTACACGGGTTGCACTTGAGAAACATTCACCAGAACAGCAGGCACATTGTAGCTGCGCATAACAAAACATTTCCACTTCCAACTGGGCTGTTAAGGGACACAGAGCACAGTGAATGGCCAGCATGATAGAGACCATTGGATGAAGCCAAAACACAAAAACCTTTGGCTCCGCTCAATGGATGGATCTCATTATGCATCTTAGTCATCAGCTGTTTAATGCCATTCATTCTTCCCTGTATTGTGCTGCTTGTGAAAGGGATTTGGACTTCTTGCAACGTAGAAGTCCTTCTGCAATGATCACGTGATTCAGGTATTTCCAATGAAGGTAGAACTGATCAGGGAAACCCTATAGACTGGAACCTTTCACATGTGAAAACTGGATCATGTGTGGTCAAGCAACATCAGAGTGTGGTCAAGATGGTAAAAGGGATTAATGAGTAAACACGTCAGCAAAGAGCTTTGGGCTGCATCTACTTGTGATTCTTGAGCTTATGTACAAGTTTATGAACAATGGAGATACGGTACTTCAAGTACGAAAAAAATATTTTTTCCTTATTTTTAAAACATTTTTCACAGCTCCAAAATTGTGCAATGTTGAAACTGCTAGAGCAGTGTTTCTCAACCTGGGGTCGGGACCCCTGGGGGGGCACACAAGGGGTGGCAGTGGGGTCATGAAAAACCATCAGAAAACACAGTATTATCTGTTGGTTCTGTGGGTTCTGTGTGGGAAGTTTGGCCCAATTCTATTGCTGATGGGCTTCAGAATATTCTTTGATTGGAGGTGAACTATAAATCCCAGCAACTACAATTCCCAAGTGTCAAGTCTATTTTCCCCAAATTCCACCAGTATTCACATGTGGGCATATTGAGTATTCATGCCAATTTTGGTCTAGATCCATCATTGTTTGAGTGCACAGTGCTCTCTGGATGCAGGTGAACTAACATTCGAAAGCTCAAGGTCAATGCCCACCAAGCCCTTCCAGTATTTTCTGTTGGCCATGGGAGTTCTGTGTGCCAAATTGGTTCAATTCCATCATTGGTGGAGTTTAGAATGCTCTTTGATTATAGGTGAACTATGAATCCCAGCAACCACAACTCCCAAATGACAAAATCCACACACACCCCAACCCCACCAGTATTCAAATTTGGGTGTATTGGATATTTGTGTCAAACTTGGTCCAGTGAATGAAAATACATCCTGCATATTGGATATTTGCATTACAATTCATAGCAGTAGCAAAATTACAGTTATGAAGTATTCGCAAAAAAAATTGTATGGTTGGGGGTCACCACAACATAAGAAACTGTATTAAGGGGTCACAGCATTAGAAAGGTTGAGAACCACTGCACTAGAGATTCCAGAAGGACCTAGCAAAAGCTGTACCCCAACTCTATTAAATCTAAACCTTTAATAAATGTATCAACTTGGTATTTTATGTGGAACTTGTATTACTTGCATACTGTGTCAATTCTTAAATGCATAAAATGTATTGATGGTAACTTAAAGGCAGCTACCTCCCCATGCCCTCAGTTTGCATAAGTCATTGGGAACGGAGATTTATTTATTCATTCATTTACGGCATTTTACCCCACTCTTCGCAACCCCCCAGGGGGGACTCAGAGCGGCTTCCCAAAGGCACAATTTGATGCCTACATCACAATCGCAGTATAAAAACACAATATAAAACCCTCCAGCATTCGACACTAAAATACATTAAAATACAATTATATTCACACATCCTATGCATTCACCTATGTTAAAAACAGTGTTCCATCCATAAAAGCATTGAGCCCTAGTCACCAACTTTCCATTAAACTACTAAAGTGCTGTCCTGTGCTACTATGCGAACGCCTGGTCCCACATCCAGGCTTTCACTTTTTTCCTAAATGTCAGGAGGGATGGAATTGATCGTATGTTGCTAGGGAGCGCATTCCACAGACGGGGAGCCACCACCGAGAAGGCCCTCTCCCTCGTCCCCACCAACCGCATTTGAGAAGTTGGCGGGAGCGAGAGCAGGGCCTCCCCGGATGATCTTAAACTACGAGGTGGGATGTAGCGGCAGATGCGTTCGGACAAGTAAGCTGGACCTGAACCATATAGAGCTTTAAAGGGCAAAACCAGCACTTTGAATTGAGCCCGGAATTGGACCGGCAGCCAGTGGAGCCGACACAACAGGGTGGTGGTGTGCTCCCTGTATGTAGCTCCAGTTAGTAGTCTGGCTGCCGCCCGTTGGACTAGTTGTAATTTCCGAACTGTCTTCAAAGGCAGCCCCACGTAGAGTGCGTTGCAGTAATCTATTCGGGATGTGACCAGAGCGTGGACGACCGTAGCCAGATCAGACTTCCCAAGGTACGGGCGCAGCTGGCGCATGAGTCTTAACTGTGCAAAAGCTCCCCCGGCCACCGCTGAGACCTGGGCTTCCAGGCTCAGCGATGAATCCAGGATCACTCCCAAGCTGCGAACCTGCATCTTCAGGGGGAGTGTAACCCCATCCAACACAGGCTGTAACCCTATGCCCTGTTCGGCCTTTCGACTGACCAGGATGACCTCTGTCTTGTCTGGATTAAGTTTCAATTTGCTAGCTCTCATCCAGTCCGACACAGCGGCCAAGCACCGGTTCAAGGTCTGGACAGCCTCCTTGGTGACAGGTGGGAAGGAGTGACAGATCTGGACGTCATCTGCGTGCAGATAACACCTTACTCCGAAACTCCGAGATAACAGTCAGGGTCCATCCAGCTATTTCCCAAGTCAGGTAATATCAAAACTTTTTAATATAAAAAAATCCAGATTATCTCCTTTGTCACCAAGAGAAGCTCAGAATATTTGTCCATTTAACGGAGGCTGAAAGTCTGCCACTCCCATGGAAGAGGAGGCTCAGCAAAAATTAATCCCCGAATTTCTTGAATGGGCAGGCAAGCACCTGATTCTCTGGGGCTGTCATCACCATTTTCTCCAGGTTCATGCCCTCCAACCATCAGCTATCCCTCCTGCCATGAGAATCTCCTCCTGCAAGGCATGGCATCAGGAGAACCCTGGCCAATCCCTGTCTGGATCCTTGACAGCCTTGCTTTTCAGCCAATCAGGGGAGGGAGCAGGAAGTCTCAACAGCTGTCAGAATTGCATAAAATGTCATGTATTTTTCTGTGAATTTGTGCTTGTATCTTTGAAAGTGTTTTGCTTATACGTATACCTATTTGGCCAAATCATACTAAATCATAGCAGATTAGCAAAGGCATATAGTGCATTTGGAAGGCTTCACAAAAGAGTCTGGAGCAACAAGCACCTGAGGCAAAGCACCAAAATCAGTGTGTACAGAGCTATCATACTGTCTATTTTCCTTTATGGGTCTGAAACATGGGTCACCTATCGCCAACACCTAAGACTCCTCGAACTCTTTCATCAGTGCTGTCTTCGCTCAATCCTAAATATACACTGGACCAACTATGTGACGAATGTTGCTGTCCTTGAGCAAGCAGGGATCACCAGCATTGAGGCCATGCTATTGAGAACACAGCTGCACTGGGCAGGGCACGTCTCTAGGATGAATGACCACCGCCTCCCAAAGATACAGTAGAGTACTATGGTGAACTTGCCAGGGGTCAGCGCAAGAGAGGCACCCCCCCAAAAGAGATATAAGGACTCACTGAAACAACATCTCAGGCTCGGCCAGATTGATCACCAACAATGGTCCACCCTGGCCTAACATCGGGAGGCATGGAGACGCACTATCCACAATGCTGTGGCCTCTTTCAAGAAGACACACTGAATGGGTCTTGAAGAGAAAAGACAACGCAGAAAGAAACGCAACTTGGAAACAACATCACCCAAGGAGACTTTCTGCTGTGCTTTTTGCAACCAAACTTGCCTATCTCAGAGTGGCCTTTTTAGTCATCAACGTGCTTGTAAAAAGCATGGGATGGGCCCTTCCTAATAATCTTCATTCGCGAAGTAATGCTGAGAAGGATTTGGCCAAATCATACTAAATCTCTGTCGCTTTGCTTTCAACCCAGAGTGCTTGTTCTCAATCCTGGCTGATCTTGTTTAGCAGAAGCCTGCCAGGCATGGACCTTCTATATCTGCAGTCTTAGCTGAAATCACCACATTGGGAAGGGCAAGACTGTACCCTCTGCTCTCCTTTCCCTGATATAACTGAATTAATTGTGTGCTTTTTTGAGATTTTGTGGCACTTTCAGAACAGTTTGCAGCAATTAAAATAATTGATAAAGTAGGAGGAAGATAGACAAAATGGGATACTTTGCCAGCTCAAATAAACATTTATATAACAGCCCCTCTCTATTGCAGGCATCATGAGTCTGCCTAATTTTAATTCAGGTGTGCGTAAGTCTGCTTATGAAGATGTAACTTCTGCACAGGATTCCAGCCCTCATGGTTGGCACCTTTATCATTATTATATTCATTTGTATCCCACTTTTATCTCTGTGATTGAGACACAAAGCGGCTATTATCCCAAAGGCAGCCATTTAGCATGCCAGGTAAATCCATTCCGACATTTTAATTAAGATGATTCAGTAATTATCTATATTACAAAGGTGTTTTGCATTATGTAAATGTTTGATAATTTCTGCTCTTCATTTTAATAATCAA
Organism: Anolis apletophallus; assembly: GCA_030556195.1. NCBI lineage: Eukaryota > Metazoa > Chordata > Lepidosauria > Squamata > Anolidae > Anolis > Anolis apletophallus. The sequence goes on along the minus strand of JARBWK010000009.1, from coordinate 133,271,819 downwards.
AAATAATGCCTGCAAATACTAGGAGGATGCACAATTTCCCGAGGTTGAATGACAGTCTCTTTAGAATCAATTAAGCTAGCTTTGCCTGTCAAGTGAAGTAACATTTGTGGCTCATAATGAATTTGCCATCATTAATTACTACTTATGAAACCATAGGGTACGTTTACTATGCCGATTTCGCCCATTCTTCAAAATACCTCCTAGTTTATTCAGAGCAGTGTAGTAACCCCACGTTTGCTGGGGTTAGAGGTGCATGACCCCACAAAAGGGGCAAAAACACAAACAGAAATACCGTGATCTAGACATTCCACCTATCGAGGAATGTCTAGATCAGTGGTTCTCAACCTTCCTAATGCTGTGACCCCTTAATACAGTTCCTCATGTTGTGGTGACCCCCAACCATAAAATTATTTTCTTTGCTACTTCATTACTGTAATTTTGCTACTGTTATGAATCGTCATGTAAATATCTGATATGCAGGATGTATTTTCATTCACTGAACCAAATTTGGCACAAATCGTGGTACAGAGGTTGCCTAAGACCATTAGAAAACGCATTGGTCATGTGGGTTCTGTGTAGGAAGTTTGGCCCAATTCTCTCCTTGGTGGGGTTCAGAATTATTTATTTATTTGTTTGTTTATTTATTTATTTATGGTATTTGTACCCCGTAGCTTCTCACCCCCACTGGGGGACTCAGCACGGCTTACATTTGCAGCACTACAGGCCGCACCACCACAATACAATATAAAAATACACCATATAGTCAACACCATTAAAAAGCATTAAAAACATTTTTAAAACATTACATTAAAAACCACTACATACAACAATAATTAATTAATGCCATCAAGCAGAACACATTGTCAGTCCAGTCAAGTCCAAAGTGTCAATCCAGTCAAATCCAAAGGTACAATTTACATCTGCTGCCCTGGTCCCAGAACCATGACTTTAGCTTTTTTTCTAAAAGCGAGGAGAGATGGAGTCAATCTTATTTCGTTTGGGAGTGCGTTCCATAGGCGAGGGGCCACCGCCAAGAAGGCCCTGTCTCTCGTCCCCACCAGCCGCATTTGCGATGCTGGCGGGAGTGAGAGAAGGGCCTCCACAGATGATCTTAGACTGCGAGATGGGACATAGAGGCAGATGCGTTCAGACAAGTAAGCTGGGCCAGAACCGTATAGAGCTTTACAGGTCAATACCAGCACTTTGAATTGGACTCGGAGATGGACAGGCAGCCAGTGGAGCCTGTATGTTGCCCCAGTTAGCATTCTGGCTGCCGCCCGTTGGACTAACTGCAGTTTCCGAACCGTTTTCAAAGGCAGCCCCACGTAGAGTGCGTTGCAGTAGTCTATTCGGGATGTAACCAGAGCATGGATGGCCAAGTCACAATGCTCTTTGATTGTAGATGAACTATAAATCCCAGCAACTACAACTCTCAAATATCAAGGTCTATTTCTCCCAAACTTCCCCAGTGTTTGTATTTGGACATATTGAGTATTTGTGCCAAGTTTGGTCCAGATCCTTCATTGTTTGAGTCCAGTGCTCTCTGGATGTAGGTGAACTACAATTCCAAAACCCAAGGTCAATGCCCACCAAACCCTTCCAGTATTTTCTGTTGGTCATGGGAGTTCTGTGTGCCAAGTTTGGTACAATTCCATTGTTGATGGAGTTTAGAATGCTCTTTGATTGTAGATGAACTATAAATCCCAGCAACTACAACTCCCAAATGACAAAGTCAATCCCGCCCAACACCAGTATTCAAATGTCCAGTTAATGAAAATACATTTTGCATATCAGATATTTACATTACGATTCATAACAGTAACAACATTACAGTTATGAAGTAGCAACAAAATAATGTTATGGTTGGGGGTCACCACAAATTTCTCGGAGAGAAATTTCAAGCATAATTGGTACTTCACAAGAACGTGTGAGTCACATTATTGCTTTGCTTGGGTATCGGAATATCTGTGCACAATGGGTACCCAGGATGTTGACGCCTGAAATGAAAGCGCACAGACTTGAAATTTGCCAGGAACCGTGACGGATCCAGAAGACTTGTTCATCGTTGGCAGAAATGTATCCAATTGTCTGATGATTATGTGGAGAAGTGAATAGTGGTAGTTAAAGAGCACATTCTAAGGCAGTGTTTCCCAACCTTTTTTGAGCCGCGGCACACTTTTTACTTTTGCAAAATCCTGGGGCACACCACCAACCAAAATGACACAAAATGACACTCTAACACAGTAATACATATAGTTAATATGTTTTAGATGTATTTATACACTCAGTGTGAAACGTGGGCCTGTTTTGATGAACACAACATAGATATCCTGGCAGGAATGGCAGAAAGGCACAAACTTCCCACACAGAACTCCCATAACGAAGAGAAAATGCTATAAGAGTTTATTGGGCATTGACCTTGAGTTTTGGAGTTGTAGTTCATCTATTCCCAGAGAGCACTGTGGACTCAAACAATGTTGGGTCAGGACCAAACTTGGCATGAATACTCAATATGCCCAAATATGGACGCAGATGGAGTTCAGGGGAAATAGGCCTTGACATTTGGGAGTTGTAGTTGCTGGGATTTATAGTTCCCCTACAATCAAAGAGCATTCTGAACCCCACCAATGATAGAACTGGGCCAAACTTCCCACACAGAACCCCCAGGAGGCAGGAGGAGGTCTCTTCTTGGGGAAAGGGAGACGGGCCTTCCCAATGCATGGAGAGGGAGAGACCAAGTAGACAACAGGTGGGGAGGGTGTGTGTTTTTGTAATGTTATGCCTTTATCGAGGTAGGTTTCTTAGGGTTTTTATACTTCAACACACTAGACTCTCCCCCCCCCCCCAGGTTCCAATTTCCTGGAGGTTCCAATTTCCCACGGCACACCTGATGATTGCTCACGGCACACTAGTGTGCCCCGGCCCACTGGTTGGGAAACACTGTTCTAAGGATTATTTCTGCGTTTGAGTTAACAAGATATTCCCATCCAAACCCAAGTAATGAAGGTGGAGGCATTACTTTTCATTCAACCCACATATGTACAAATACAAATCCCACCCCAACTCCGGAACACTCTAGCTTCGAAGCACTTTGAATAAGGGACACCCAGCTTGTGGCAGGCTGCATTACAGATGGATTGATTCAATCAAGGATGCCACGGCCCTCGGTTTGCAAGAACCAAGCAGGTTCTTGGAGGTCTCTCTTTCACATGTCTGTCATAAATCAAAATCAACTTGATGGAAAATTGCAACGACAACAAATCTTTACCTGTCTTGATGCTATTGATGGCCAAGAGTCATGACTGTCATGTGCAGTTTTCAGGAACAGGAGGAACAAGGCACTGAGTGAGAACTTAGACATTTTACTTTTGGACTAAAGTGCTCTCTTGGCCAGCTAATCCTTTTGCCTTAAAGCCCTCTCTCAGTTCTGGCCATTTGCTCCAGCAACACCTCGAAGGCCTCTTTCCTGCCGTTTTTCTCTTAGCATCATTCAAGGATCTCTTTCTGGTTCTGTATCATTGCCTAAACTGCTTTATCCTTCACTTTGTGGGATTCTGCCTGCGGAGAGAGAAATGCTTAGGGGCATGCTTCCTTTTCTGCAGATCTGAGCAATGGCGATGTTAGGCTCACCCCTCTGTTTCATCTTTTGGCCTCACCTAAACGTCATCCCAACCGCAGTGATAATGAGATGGGAGACACTTCCTCTCTCCATCATCCTTCTATGTTGCCGCTATCCAGCCTAAATATCCCGAAGGCATCAGATCCCATCTGATCTTGGCAGCTAAGAAGTGTCAACCCATATTAGTACATATATTGGAGCCTGTCAATCGATGCCAGGTGCTGTAGGCTCTATTTCAGAGGAAGGAACTGGCAAAGCCACTTTTGAGTATTCCTTGCCTTAAAAAACCCTGTAAAATTTATGGGGTAAATGAAGGCACACACACAGGTGCGCACGGGCACACACACACACACACTTTGTTGCTGCTAAAAGAACAGGAGGGGAGATAATTAAAACAAGATATTGTTAGTGATGTATACATGGTTTATGCATTTTTATGTCCTGTACTGATAGTAGCTTGTTCAACTTAAGCTGTCTGAGGGCTCGCACTAAGACTCCAAACTATCTAGTCCGTGAGCTGCTTTTTGCTGACGATGCTGCCCTTGTCGCCCATTCAGAAGCAGCCCTGCAGCGTTTCACATCCTGCTTTGCAACAGCTGCAGAGCTGTTTGGGCTGGAAGTCAGCCTGAAGAAAACAGAAGTTCTCTACCAGCCTGCACCACAGGAAGAACACCATCATCCCCACGTCAGCATAGGCAAATCTGTGCTTAAGTCAGTTCAGCAGTTCACCTACCTGGGAAGCATCATCTCTTCAGACGGCAAGATTGATAGCTCACAGATTAGCAAAGGCATATAGTGCATTTGGAAGGCTTCACAAAAGAGTCTTGAGTAACAATCACCTGAGACAAAGCACCAAAATCAGTGTGTACAGTGCTATTGTACTGTCTATTCTCCTATATGGGTCTGAAACATGGGTCACCTATCGCCAACACCTACGACTCCTCGAACGCTTTCATCAGCGCTGTCTTCACACAATCTTAAATATATACTGGACTGACTATGTGACGAATGTTGCTGTCCTTGAGCAAGCAGGGATCACCAGTATTGAGGCCATGCTATTGAGAACACAACTGCGCTGGGCAGGGCACGTCTCTAGGATGGAGGACCACCACCTCCCAAAGATACTACTCTCTGGTGAACTCACCACAGGTCAGCGCAAGAGAGGCGCCCCCCAAAAGACTCCCTGAAACAACATCTCAGGCTTGGCCAGATTGATCACCAACAATGGTCCACCCTGGCCTCACATCGGGAGGCATGGAGACACACTATCTACAATGCTGTGGCCTCTTTCGAGAAGACACGCTGAACCGGTCTCGAAGAGAAACAACAACGCAGAAAGAACCGCAATTTGGAAACAACATCACCCAAGGAGACTATCTGCTGTGCGTTCTGCAACCGGACTTGCCTATCTCAGATTGGCCTTTTTAGTCATCAATGTGCTTGTTAAAAGAATGGGATGAGTCCTTCCTAAAGAATCTTCGTTCGCGAAGTAATGCCGAGATGTCCTGCTCTGAATGGATTGCATAAAATGATTCCCTAGCTCCTTTGCATCCTACCCAAAAACTTGCTTTTACTATGCGGATCTTCATTGCCAGTGTGATGTCTCTGCTCTTCACTATTTTATCGAGATTGGTCATTGCATTCTTCCCAAGAAGTAAAGGTGGGGATGGAAATGTTAATATGCTCTACCTCAATTGACAGGAGAACAGGTCTTTGTTGCATGCAGTAACTACAGCCCAGTAAGTCAAAACCAAGGCCAATTGGACTAGAAGCACTATTTAGTTAAGTAAACGTAACTAACTAATCATGATACCTGCGAATTCAGCAGCCCCTGCCTTCAAACTGAACTGAACCGCAATGGAGAGGTCAGTAGTTCCCAAACATCTGGTTGGGCCAGCATCAAAGGGACTGTGACTATCGCAGCAGCAGCAACCCAGGACCTGCTACCTTCATGTTTCTCTTTCCCCGCCCCAGCTTCCACATTGTAACAATCCCTTAATAAAAAGTATCTCTTGCATGGTACTACTCTCTCCATAGTGATAAATTGTGTCTTTCACTGCTTCTAACTAACTCTCCTATATGAACCCATCCTTTCCCGAGCCGCAGACCGCTGCCAGCTCACCCAGGATACTCACGCAGCATCTCGGTGAGGTTGAAACTACGGTCCCCTGAACTGCAGATACGGAAGCCCATTGGGCCCCCGTATCTGCAGGTCAATGGATCGACTCCAAACCGGTGCCATTCTTCTCCTGACTAAATTCTAGCGCTAACTGATGTCTTACTTTCTGCATTCTGGGTTTCTCCACTCTGGGAAATATCGATTTATCTCAGACCCTCCCTGTACAGTGACCTGGTGACACCAGCCCGCGACTTCCTGCAGAACTATGTGTGCACCTCTACTCCAGCAAATGGCCAGAGGTTTTCCAACTCTGGGGTACCTGCTGTAGTCACCTCTGGGATCCCCAGACCCCTGACAAGCTTTGACTGGACCCTCTCAACTGGGATCTGTAGTTCTCCACCTCTGATGAGGAGATCACAACAACCCCATGCTCCCCCGGCTCCAGTATGTCCCCTTTTCAATCCCAAGGGACTCCTTTATGGACTTTCCCCAACTTTTATGGACTCTTTTAGAAACTTTAATCAACTTTTGATGAACTCTGGGGTCTTTGGAAAACTCCTGTAGACACTTCATGATTTCCCCTCTTTGTGAACATTTCAATGGACTTTTTGGCGGGAGGGAGGGCAGTTATGATCCCCTCTGACTTCATATCATTTTCACCCTTATGATCCCCTTATATGTCTCCCCTTTCCCATATTCCTATATGAAATATGAAGAAATGCCACTTTTCATGAACCGAGCACCTCATGGCTTCAGAAATCCTTCTCTCACTTCCTGGGCCAGCTAATCCCTAGACAAAAGGACTCACCAGAAACTATTTGCATGACTGATAAAACAAATTACTATTTCCTCAGACTTCGGAGGTCCAAAGGCTAGTCCATCTGAGAGATAGATCTTGGACAATTTAATCATCTCTCACAAAAGGTGTCTGGTCACCTCAGTCTCCTTCCATTATGTTGACCCTGCTGGCCGATACTGACCCAAGATACCATCAACAAATCCCATATCCAGGATGGAAGAACAACAAAGAGTCTGAGCTCCAAGCCAGATTTACATGTATTTTCAACAGAACTTCACAGTACCATTGGCCAGCTTGAGGGCTAAGGAGGCTCTCGCCGGTCGTTTGGACAAACACTCACCACCTTAATCCTATCATCTTTTCTCCCACTTCATTGTTTCCCGCCTGACTCGCCTCCTCTCTTTCCATTGGCCAAGAGGCCAAAGCAGTGCTGGCTCGCTGATTGGGCAAGGCACAGCTAAGCCGGCCATGCCTCCCAGCCAGCTGATGACTCCAAGGATTTTTAACAGTCCCCCAACAGACACTGGACTCACCTGTGAAGATAGAGATCCCCTGACAGGACAAGCCCTCCCCAAGCTGATCCGTCCTGGCCATGATACAAGTCAAACCCGAAGGACTGCAGGCAAAGAGCTGAGTCACAAACATAAAACACCCAATTCACTAACAACAATTCCAACCCGTACATACTCAGATTTTCTCACATCTCCTAAATAGGGCACAGCAACGCGTGCCGGGTACAGCTAGTTTTCTATAAAAACTGTACTGTATTGCCTTGTGCTTTATGTTGGCTCCTTGGCAAATGATTGCGGTTGACATCCTTTCCAGCTGGAATGAAATAAGCTTGGTGGCATTTTCTTCAACTTTGGTGAGATTTATTGGGAAAAATTAGGGAAAATTCTACTGGGTGTTTCCTTCTTGCCAGGGTTAATGGTGTTGCACCTCAGATCGTGGCAGTACCCCCTAGATCACACACACACACAAGCAGTCTCTGTAAATATAGCTTTATTTAGAATAAAAGATAGTTCAAAGGTTAAAAGATGTAAGGCAAGTTCAAAGCAGTTCCAAACGAAAATCCAAAATAGTTCTCAAGCTGGCAATCAAGATGACTTGATTACTCCACAGAACAAGAGTACATAGACAAGGCAAACCGCTCCTGCGGTCGGATGTGAACTTAGAGTCCTGAACCCGAGTCCTTCCAAGCTAAACGTAGCTTCAGGTCTGGCGAAATCCCTCTCCGCCTGGTCTAATAAAGGAATCTAACTTCTATGTGTCCACCGCACCCCCCTCTTCAAATTCCAATCCTTTCGGGTGGATCTGATGCTTGCCCTCCTGTCGAAGCTCTGCTCATTAGAGCTCCCAGGTGTGGTGCTATCAGGCTGGGAAACATCATTCTCCCCACCTCTGGAATTCTCGCTTGAGATCGAGGGAGTGAAAACACTTTCTTGGGAAACAAGGCCGTCCTGGCTCTCACTGCCGAACTCTGAATCAACATCCATTTCTTCCTCATCATCCACCTGCTCATTAACAGCAGGCTCACCAGGCAACCTTTCATCCCTGGCTAACTCAACTGGTAACCCATCATCCCTGTGTTGTCCAAATGTACCAGGCTGGAACACCACAAATGGATCCTCTTTGGCGGGTCTGACCGGTCTCTGTCTTCAGGGCAGGGCCCTTCACATTTGTGTTCGACTTCAATCTGAGATCTTTCTAAAACGAGCAGGGAGTGAATGCACTTTTTAAAAAAATCTGCTGGATAATGAGAAAAAAAATAAAAAACATGATGGTGCCTTTATGAACTGTTTCCTTCCTCCCTTGCATCCCCCTTTGCTCTGCTTTTCTAAATGCTAGTAAAAATCAGGTAAGCCAGCAGCTTTACTGCTCTAAAGTTTGTTTATTTCTCACAAAGACTTCCCTTTCAAATAAAGGGCAAAGTAACCTTTTTCTTCTTTTCCCAGGCTCCAAACAGCTGTGATTTCTCCGAGAGGAATCGGTATATTGTTCAGTTAGCTGCACCAGCCTTTTAATCTTGCAGAAGGTTCAGCTATTAGCCCGCCTGCACTGGGAAAAATTCCACGTTCTGTTGGATGTTCCTTTGCAGCAGATCTTTAATTAATCTAGAAGAGATAGGCCTTTAATTTTCCCCCCTTTAATAAAAAACGCTGTATATATTCTCAGCCCATACAATCTTATCAACCTGACCTCTGCAGAAAATCAATTCAAGCAGGCTGCCTTATTACATTTAAATATATGTACTGAAGTTGATACGGTGCATAGCGGCAAAGTTCAAAAGTGGAAGGGAAATAGTAGCAAAAATAGTAGAAAAAAAGAAAGCAGCCTAGTATGGTTGGAACAGTCTCTCCTTTCTTAAAATATGAGCCCTGACTGTGTTCATGCAGCTGCAAAGGTTGGGCTACACCACCTTTGTGCTGAAATATCACATTGTGCAACCAATTTTGGGGAAAAGCCAGGTTGAAGAAGATCTTATGGAGGTGTTCCTGTGAGATCTGCATCCTGGACACAACCTTCCAGGTGAAGTCTGACCAAAGTAGCCATAGCCTATTCTGCTTTGGTCAGACCTCGCCTGGAATAGTCTATTCTACTTTGGTCAAACCCAGGGGCGGTCCTACCGGTAGGCAAAGGACGCTGCTGCGTGGGGCGCCATCTGGAGGGCAAGGCGAGGAAGGGCGCCTCAGGCGGTGCGCGGACCCTTCTTGTCTCTCACGCCTGAAGCAAGCGCGCGCCGCCTTGCTCTGCCAGGGGACTGGCTCGCTCTCACGCGCACGCTCTCTTCTTTTCTCCTCTTCTCTCCGCTCCGCTCGGCCTCACCTCCTCCACCTCCTCTCTCCAGCCATTTTAGGTGACTGAATGGATAGGTAGTGGCGGCTTAGGCTCCGCCCACTTCGGTCAGCCCAGCAGTAAGGAAAGCTTCAGCCTCCCTCTGCCCACTTGGCTGGTGGCGACCTCAAAGGGTGGGGGCGGAGCCACAGCCGGCTCACGCTTGTCACTCAAAACGGGTCAAGGGAGGAGAGAGGGGAGCGCGCACCTGCCTGCCGGGGGGGGGGGCACCAAAATAATGTTTATTTGGGGGCTGCCAAAATAATGTTTGCTTACCATTTAAAATTACCTTAGGCCACCCCTGGTCAAACCTCATCTCTGTGTTCAATTCTGGATAAAAAATACCAAGGTAGAGATGGACAAGATGGTAAGGATTTAGAAAAGGGCCACCACAATGGACAAATGCCTGGAAGCCAAGTCCTATGAGGAGCAGCTGAGGGAGCTAAATACGTTTAGCTTGGAGAAGGTCGATAAGGTACATGATTGTCATGTTTAAATAGCTGAAAAGAGGTCACATTGACGAGGTGTAACACTTGTTTTCTGCTGCTCTGGAGACTAGGAGATGGAGCAATGGATTCAAATTGCAGGGAAAGAGCTTCTACCTAAACTTTAGGTACTGTAGAACCTTTTGATGGCAAGAGATGTTCAGCAATGGAATATGCTGCCCCAGAGTCCAGTGGAGTGTCCTCCTCTGGATATTTTAAAGCAGAGGCTGGGTGATAATCTACCAATCATGTCTTCTTGCCTAGCAAAATGTGCTTGGGGTCTCCTTCAAGACTATGGTTCGGTGATGACGGTGATGATAACAGCTAAGATCCAAGATCAGCTTCTTAGTTAAGTATACTTCATTGAGTGTACTAATGAAGTAACATCACCTGGACTAACCTTCCCCACCTTGTTTTACCGGGCAGCATATGTTGCAAGCAACAGAGATCTCTTCTCCTGTCAGTCATGTGAGGATTTGTAAAAAGGCACCATGAGCATAGGTTGACTGGAGCCAGAATGATTGGCTGATCCTGCCAGCTACTGATTAGCTCTAGCTTGCTGCTGAGACAAACTGTTTTAACTGTCACTTTCACCCCGGAGAGTGAAGAGGGCGCTGACTGGAAACAGCTAGGAAGGAAATGGCTGCCAACTCTCTGAAGCCTGATCATTTCTGGGGCATGAAGCACATTTTAAAGACTGTTTAAAAGGACTGTTTATTCCCTCTGTCCTCTGTGAGAGTTCAGAGAGACTTTTATATATATTGTTGCTCTGTTTGACTTTTTGAACTGAAGTAAAGTTACTGCTACTTGTTACACAAATCTGAGTGACACATTGTTATATTGCATTGCTCTCGACACTAGGGGAAAAGCCAAACAGACAAAATCCAAGCCGTGTGCCATATTATGATACTCCAGACATTACATGGACCCAGCCAAAGCAGAGGACTCAGGGCAGATTACAATGTACACATACATGGCAAACATTCAATGCCATAGACACACAACACATAGAGACAGACAGTCAGAGGCTATTTAACTTTTTTCTGGCCACCAGCAGAGCTGTTGCTTCACCGTCCATCTGCAACACTGATGAAGTACTTTCAACATATCATACACATTCATTTAAGCATTCCCTGCATGCTTTTTACTGAGATTTTTATGGCCTCAGAGCTAAAACACTTTGTAAAGTTAGCCTCCCCACACATAGGTGGTACCTAAATTTCCTACTTGACAGATGCATCTGTCTTTCGGGTTGCAAAGGTCAACAACAAGCTACACAAAATTGGCCGGAAGCTCACTCTGACGCAGGTTGGCTTCGAACTCATGTCCTTTCGGTCAGTAGTGATCTTAATGCAGCTGACACCCAGCCAGCTGAGCCACAGTCCTGGACCAAGACCAATGAGCCAGAAGTCAGGAAGACCTGTGGAACTCCATTCATGCACCATGAAACAAACAGCTTTGTTGCAGAATGGCTCCAAAAGTACAACCATATGATTAAGGAGACATCAATACGATTTTGGATAATATTGGAGTTGAGCAATAGAAAGCCAAAGCTTTTATTCACCTGCACAGCTGGCACGTAAACAAAAGGAAGAATTTTTTGAGTTGTCCTGCAGTGGAAAAGACTGCCTCAGAGGTTTGCAAACCTTTCATCTTTAAATAGAGGTTGGCTGGACATCTTTTGAGGATGCTTTACTTGTGTATTCCTACATGGAAGGGGGTTGGACTCGATGGCCCTTGTAGTCCCTTTGATCTCCTTTGAACAAGTCCCGTGTACCTCAGTTACAAGGCCTTTGATTCTGCAGTGGAAGAGCTTTGCGAAAAAGCTAGTTAATGCCATAAAACCCACCAAGACGGATAGTCCTGTAAGAGTAGAGTTTGGGACATAAAAAATTAAATATTACGCCCCACAAAAGCCTGGAAACCTAGTGGCGCCATAAAAGTCAAGATGAAACAATTGCATTCGAAATGAAGCCTTGTATATGACCGTGGCTGTGAGTAATACTCCCAAAACGGGGCATCGCCTGCTAGAAAATATTAAAGCCTGGCACCATCCGGTTTAAGGTAATATTTTAATACTGGTGCATATAGTAAATGTTTAATTGTCCTTTTTTTAAAACAGCTTTCTGTCTTTTCTGTCTCATTCTTCCTTGAATGTGTAATGGTGTTAATATATCACTTTTATCACTTATATGAAATGGCCGTGAGTTGTGGGTGGAAGGGGAAAGAGAAGCAGAAACCGCTGGGCATCAGAATTAGCTGTTTCTAGGAGAATGAGGGTTTCTCCCATGGAAGACAGGAAAGATAGAAGTCCTCCTAAATCAATGCTACTCAAACAGAAGGCCATAGATTGGAGCTGATCTGCAAGTCTTTGGCCTCTTCCCCATAGGGCAGTGTTTCTCAACCTGTGGGTCGGGACCCCCAGGGGGCGCGCGAGAGGGTTTCAGAGGGGTCGCCAAAGGCCATCAAAAAACATATATTTCTGCTGGTCTTAGGAAGCCCTTTGGCAGAGAAGGTTGAAGATCTCTCCGCTTGTCCTTCTCTTCCTTTTTGGAAACAGACTGCGAATTCTCCCACCTAAAGCTCTCCTTTGCTGTGATTGGCAGGCCTCCCAACCAAGGGGAGGGCTGTTTCTGAGACTCCAAGCAGGGAGGGGAGAGCAGGCGTGTTTGGCGCATGGCAGCATGATGCACATGTGTGGGTGAGGGAGAGTGTGTGATGTGGGATGGAGGCTCACACCAGCTAGTTCCTTCAAGGCATGAGGGTTCTGTATAGGAAGTTTGACCCAATTCTATCATTGGTGGGGCGCAAGGGGCTCTTTGATTGCAACTACAACTCCCAAATGGCAAGGTCTATTTTCCCCAAACTCCACCAGTGTTCACATTTGGGTATATTGAGGATTCGTGTCAAGTGTGGTCCAGATCCATCCTTGTTGAGTCTAGAATGCTCTCTGGATGTAGGTGAACTCATCCCAAACTCAAGGTCAATGCCCACCAAACCCTTCCAGTATTTGCTGTAGGTCATGGGAATTTTGAGTGCCAAGTTTGTTTCAATTCCATTGTTGGTGAGTTCAGAATGCTCTTTGATTGTAGGTGAACTATAAATTCCAGCAACTACAACTCCCAAATGTCAAGATCTATTTTCCCCAAACTCCACCAGTGTTCACATTTGGGCATATTGAGGATTCAAGTGTGGTCCAGATCTATCATTGAGTCCACAGTGCTCTCTGGATGTAGGTGAACTACAACTCCCAAACTCAAGGTCAATGCCCGCCAAACCCTTCCAGTATTTGCTGTAGGTCATGGGAATTTTGAGTGCCAAGTTTGTTTCAATTCCATTGTTGGTGAGTTCAGAATGCTCTTTGATTGTAGGTGAACTATAAATCCCAGCAACTACAACTTCCAAATGACAAAATAACCCCCCCCCCCCCCCAAAATACAGTTATGAAGTAGCAATGAAAATAATGTTATGGTTAGGGGTCACCACAACATGAGGAACTGTATTAAGGGGTCACAGCATTAGGAAGGGTGAGAAACACTGCCATAGGGATTGGCTGTCAGTCCAGCAAGCAATGCAGTGATGGTGAGGATGAGGCACAAATATGGTATTGGTTCCACCATATCAGAAATAACAATAACAATAATTTGTTCCTGGTACTAGTCCACCATATCAGCAGCAGCAGCAACAACAACAACAACTTGTTAGTTGTGATGATGATGAGACACAAATATGATATTGGTTCCTGGGACCAGTCCACCATATCAGCAACAACAACAATTTGTAACTTGCGATTATGATGATGAGGAGGAGGAGGCACAGATATGATACAGGTTCCTGGGAGCAGTCCACCATATCAGCAGCAGCAACAACAATTTGTTATGAGTATTTACAATGTACTTGCAATGAGGAGGAGGAGGCGCAAATATGGTACTGGTTCCTGGGACCAGTCCACCATATCATCAGCAGCAGCAGCAGCAGCAGCAGCAGCAACAACAACAACAACAATTTATTACTTGCAATGATTGTAATGATGAGGAGGAGGAGGCTCAAATATGATACTGGTTCTTGGGGCCAGTCCACCATATAAAAATAACACTAATAATAAGAATTTGTTCCTGGTACTAGTCAGCCATATCAGCAGCAACAACAACAACAACAACAACAACAACAACAACAACTTGTTAAGAGTATTTACAATGTACTTACAATGAGGAGGAGGCTCAAATATGATACTGGTTCTTGGGACCAGTCCACCATATAAAAATAACAATAACAATAATAATGATTTGTTCCTGGTACCAGTCCACCATATCAGCACCAACAACAACAACAACAACAACAATTTGTTAAGAGTATTTACAATGTACTTACAATGAGGAGGAGGTGCAAATATGGTACTGGTTCCTGGGACCAGTCCACCATATAAAAATAACAACAATAATAATAATTTGTTCCTGGTACCAGTCAGCCATATCAGCAGCAACAACAACAACAACTTGTTAAGAGTATTTACAATGTACTTATAATGAGGAGGAGGCTCAAATATGATACTGGTCCTTGGGACCAGTCCACCATATAAAAATAACAATAACAATAATAATGATTTGTTCCTGGTACCAGTCCACCATATCAGCACCACCACCACCACCAACAACAATTTGTTAAGAGTATTTACAATGTACTTACAATGAGGAGGAGGTGCAAATATGGTACTGGTTCCTGGGACCAGTCCACCATATCATCATCATCAGCAGCAGCAGCAGCAACAACAACAACAACAATTCATTACTTGCAATGATTGTGATGATGGTGATGATGAGGCTCAAATATGATACTGGTTCCTGGGACCAGTCGACCATATAAAAATAACAACAATAATAATTTGTTCCTGGTACCAGTCAGCCATATCAGCAGCAACAACAACAACAACTTGTTAAGAGTATTTACAATGCACTTACAATGAGGAGGAGGCTCAAATATGATACTGGTTCCTGGGACCAGTCCACCATATAAAAATAACAATAACAATAATAATGATTTGTTCCTGGTACCAGTCCACCATATCAGCACCACCACCACCAACAATTTGTTAAGAGTATTTACAATGTACTTACAATGAGGAGGAGGCACAAATATGGTACTGGTTCCTGGGACCAGCCCACCATATTGTCATCAACAGCAGCAGCAGCAGCAGCAGCAGCAGCAGCAGCAGCAACAACAACAATTTATTACTTGCAATGATTGTGATGATGATGATGATGAGGCTCAAATATGATACTGGTTCCTGGGACCAGTCCACCATATAAAAAATAACAATAACAATAATAATAATTTGTTCCTGGTACCAGTCAACCATATCAGCAGCAACAACAACAACAACAACAACATTTTATTACTTGTGATGATGGTGAGGCACAAATATGGTACCGGTTCCTGGTACCAGCCTACCATATCAGAAATAATAATAATTTTATTTATTTACTTCATTTATATTCCGTCCTTCTCACCCCCGCAGAGCACTCAGGGTGGATCACAATGAACATATACAGGCAAGCATTCAATGCCCTTTAGACACACAAACACAAGACAGACAGAGGCAATTTAACACCTGACCACCAGGGGGAACTTTCGCACTCCTTCATTCTTCAGCGTGCTTCCTGGAGATCTTTATGGCCTCGTAAATCAGTTAAATTTAGCCTCCCCACTAAGTGGTACCTTAAATTTCCTACTTGACAGATGCAACTGTCTTTCATGTTGCAAAGGTCAACAACAGGCTACACAATAGGTCGAGAGCCCACCTTGACTTGGGCAGGCCTCGAACTCATGACTTTCTGGTCAGTAGAGATCTTATGCAGCTGACACCCAGCCAGCTGCGCCACATTCCCGGTGCAATAATAATAATACGAACAACAAGCTTCTCTTCATGGCTTGAGGCAGGGTTGTTGTTGTTCATTCATTCAGTCGCTTGCAACTCTTTGTGACCTCATGGACCAGGCATGTAGCCAGGGGGCTAAGGGGCTTCAACAAGCTTGGTACATTATTTAAACTGTTATGTTTATTCTTCATGGGGTTAGGGATAACAATACAAAAGGGCTAGGGTAGACCCTGTCCACCCATTCATTCCCCCGAACCAAACTCAGCCCCAACTCTTTGTGACCTCATGGACCATCCCATGCCAGAGCTCCCTGTTGGCCGTCATCTCCCCAGATCCTTCAGAGTCAAGCCAGTTACTTCAAGGAACAGAGAGATAATATATAATACTATTACAACTGAAAACCTGGTTCTTCCACCTGGCCTTTGGAGATTAGATTCCCCTAATGCCCCTGTTTCTGCGAGACCTTTCTCCCCTATGTGACCTGTTGTGTTCGACACTACTCCAGTTATCTCCCCCGAGTTTTTAAATATCCTATATGTTCATGTGGCCCGCCCTGTCGGTTCTGTTTTTTAGATTCACCTGTATTGTTGTGTTTTTCACAGATGTATTTTATTGTGTTTATTGCTTTTATTATGTTTATTGGTCTTCGATGTTGTTGATTTTTTGTGATGTGTTGTTCAGGCACGGCCCCATGCAAGCCGCTTCGAGTCCCCTCTGGGGAGATGGATGCGGGTTAGAAATAAAGTATTATTATTAGTAGTAGTATTAAAAGGCACACATATATGTAAACCTCTTAATTTCCAACAGACCTCTGAGAATGCCTGCCATACATAGATGTGGGTGAAACGTCAGGAGAGAATGCTTCTGGAACATGGCCAGACAGTCCGGAAAACTCACAGCAACCTATCATTCCATCATTTGTGGCTGTAAAAAAAGGACACTGCTGGACTCATTGGGAAAAAAAATATTACTTCATGAAGTGGCTACACTTTATGTACCGTAATGATGGTTTCAACACAGAGACAGTTGTTTTTCCCAATATCCCCCAAATCTTTCCCCAGAGACAATTTCATTTTCTACCTAAGGAAAGGAAGAAAAAAGTGGTGCATTCTTGCCTGCGTTCTGCATGCTGGCATCTCCTCTGCCTCCTTTTTTTATCTATTTAATATGTACGTTATCTCGCTTTCCCATAAAGTTGTGTTCAATAAATGCTAATGGCATTTATAAAACTCATCATAAAGCATCAGTGAAATCTCACTTTCAGCACATAATGGATCACAAAGTACCCGGAACGCCGAGCAGCATCATTAAAAATCCAGATGCAGAAGCCAGGCACCACCTTGTTCTCCTTATCAGGAGGGGGAAACCGCAACGGAAAATAAGGTATTGTGCAGTCACATCACGAACAGATATATACAGAAACTGTTGCAAATGTGTATTGTGCACCTGAGCCACAATATTCCTCTCTGGTTCTGACAGATCGCTTTTCATCAGATTGACTCTACAGTTCCAAATACTGAGATCCTGCAACTCACCCAACTGAATCTGATTCTGGATTGGGTTTATGGTCTTTAGGATAAACCAGGCCTGTGCAAACTTCAACCCTCCAGGTGTTTTGGACTTCAACTCCCACAATGCCTAACAGCCTACCAAATCCTCACAACCTCTGAGGATGCCTGCCACAGGTGCAGGCGAACCATCAGGAGAGAGTGCTTTGGGAACATGGCCATACAGCCTGGAAAACTCACAACAGCCCAGTCTACCCAAACATTGTGCCTTCATTATGTAGCCAAAGACTTTCATTGCTGGAATCACTGGGCGCCTGTGAGTTTTTCATGCTGTATAGCCATGTTTCGGTAGCATTCTCTCATAACATTTCGCCTGCATTTGTGGCTGGCATATCCAGAGGTTCTGTTGGCAGTGAGGTAAGTGGGATGCATAGATCCTTGTGGAATAATGTCCAGAGCAGGCCCGGATCAACACCTTTTGGCGACCTAGGCCACAGTTTGGAATTACCCCCCCCCCCCTGCCTCGCGCCACCGCATTAGAGAGGCCTATGCCCATTCCCCCCGCTCCCCCTCAGTCCCTCCTCCTCTTCTCCCCCTACATCCATCCACTCACCGCTGATCACATGATTGTACATATGTTGTCCTCTCCGTTGGCGCCCCCTTGTTGTGGGGGAGAGGCTTGCATACCCTAATGAAGTTGTGAGCTATGCTGGTGGTGGCATAATAGCCACCGGTAGGGCCTCCCATGCCAGACAGGTCACAACCAAAGGGTCTGACAAAGAGCGTCAAAGCGAATGGGCAAATCCTAGGGCAGGATGGGCAGATGGTGCTCTTTAAGCCCTTGGCAACCATCCTAGGAGAAGGAAAACTCTGATTTTTAAAGGGTGAGGCAAACCTGACCAGATGGTGCTCCTCTAACCTTGGGGAGGGGGTGTTTGTAAAGTCAACCATCTAGAGAAGATGAAGCTCACTAGTGTGCCCGGCACAACACTGATCAAACCTCAAACCTACGACCTGAGGACCTCATTTCCACCATCCCAGCTTCCTAGGCCCTGGCAGGCAAACCTTTGGTTTAAAGGGTGAGGCCAGTTCTGTGCACGCTGCACTCCACCAGAAAAATCCATTGCACAGGCTCGAAGGACACATCCAACCTCCGAAGCATCGGCGTGCTTGTGGAGAGCGTGGGAGGAGTCCTTCCTGGATCTTCGTTCACGAAGAAAAGCCAAGAGAAGAGACATATGTTGTTTTGAATTACAAAATTCAATTACTTGTTCTTTATTGATCATCTACATGGCATATTTTCTTTCTCTGGCAAGACAGTGTGTGGGCTGATCAAACTTGAACTACACGCGATTTATTTTACATTACGCCACAATAAGGACAGTGTAGAAAAGGCCTTGGACATCTAGAAATTGTAGTTTTCCTTTGTATTTCCTCCTTAAACCAACTCACGAATAATTCTGCACCTTGAACTGCTCTTCAGTTGTAAACCTTAAACCAATTTATTACCCGACTTTCCATTCTCTACTTTTTCTAAAGCATAGCTCCAAGTGTACAAAGTTATTAATATGGGAAGGGGGGGCAGAAGGTCTAATTATGGTACCTTTCTTTAATTGTGAAAGAAAGAATGATGTTCTATTCATGTATTTGATTTGGGTTCAGGAGATTGGACAGCTCCTGTCAATTTTGGGCTGAAACCCAGAACAGATCCACCTACTCACTTGCCCTCCACCACTTTAAGCTTCAGCAAAACATCTCCGAAAAAGACAAGACTATTGACACCTTACACATCAGGAAAAAATGGAAGTTCAACTAGGGGGGGGGGAGCTACAAACAAATCAAGGCAAATTCATGCATAGAGAGAGAAAAGAAATTGCATCCCCCCCCCCCCTTTTATGCACCCACCTAAGGTATTGAACACTTGTCTGTCACTTAGATTTTAGCAGTCGGTGGCACTGAATAGATGCAGGGGAAAACGCTGTTGGCCCCAGAGAACAACTATTATTATTATTTGGGCGATAAAGCCTTGCAAATTATAATTTAGCTGCCAAAGTCATAATCAGGTGTTGACTTAATTAAAATCCCTTGAAGTGAGGGAAAAACACTTTTAAAGAAAATATATAGAAGCATCTCTCATCTGAGATTATCATTGCCTCTGGCTCTCCCCTGAAAACGTTACAAGGAATACAAATCAGCTTCCCTTAGTGATTCAGGTTTGCTTTCTCCTCTTGGAAAATACTAGTAAAGCAAATGATGGCTTCAGAAACTCTGGATGGGTAAAACTATTTGGGCCTTCTCTCCCAAGCCAAGCCACTGCTCTCCCAGTAACGGTGTCAACATACCCTGTTTCCATGAAAATAAGAGAGTGCGTTATATTAATTTTTGCTCCCAAACAACAAAAAGAACATTTATTATCTACTGTACAGTAGTTGTCATCACAAGCCAGCATAACCAGACAAACTGTGAATCCTATCAAGAATTTCTTGTTACTGCCATTATTTCCATGTACAATAATCTATGGCAGTGTTTCCCAACCAGTGTGCCGCGGCACACTAGTGTGCCGTGAGCGATCATCAAGTGTGCCGTGGGAAATTGGAACCTCCAATACCCTTCCCCCTTCTGCCGAACACTTTTTCTTCTCCACTCGGGCTCCCTTCTTCCCAGCCTCGCACTGCTCGCTTTGCCTCGCTTTGCTCACACTGCCGTGAGCGTGTTCAGGAGAGGAGGGGGGAGGGAGGAAGACGTGGGGCGGGTCTGCACAGTAGCGCCCGCATGGGTCATGTCTTCCTTCCTCCCCCCTTCCCTCATGAACACACTCACGTTGCCCCCTTGGATCGAGCAGAGCAAGGCTGGGAAGAAGGGAGTTCGAGTGGAGAAGAAAAAGTAAGTGTTCGGCAGGAGGGGGGAAAAGGGCGCGAAGGGGAAGGGGGAGGAAGAGGTCTCTGTCGAAAGCTGACATGGGAAAACTTGGACCTTCCAGGTGTTTTGGACTCCAATTCCCACCATTCCTAGCAGCCTCAGGCCCTTTTCCTCCACCTCCCCCCAGCCATTTAAGCAGGAAAGGTCCTCAGGCTGTTAGGAATGGTGGGAGCTGAAGTCCAAAGCACCCAGAGGGCCGAAGTTTTCCCATGCCTGTTTTAGGGACCTTAAAGTGGTGAGCCTCCTTCCAACATTGTGATTCTGGATAGAAAACAAACAACAACATAACATGACATTGTTTGAGTCCACAGTGCTCTCTGGGTGTAGGTGAACTACAACTTCCAAACTCAAGGTCAATTCCCAAGCAAACCCTTTCAGTACTTTCTGTTGGTAAAGAGAGTTCAATATGCCAAGTTTGGTTCAATTGTTGCAAGAGTTCAGGATGCTCTTTGATTGTGTGTTAACTATAAATTGAGCAAGACCTTTGTGTGTGTTCTTTCTGCCATTCCTGCCAGGATATCTATGTTGTGTTCATGGAAAAAGGGCCAGGTTTCACACCGAGTGTATAAATACATTTAAAAACATATTAACTATATGTATTACTGTGTTAGAGTGTCCTTTTGTGCCATTTTGGTTGGTGGTGTGCCCCAGGATTTTGTACATGTAAAAAATGTGCCGTGGCTCAAAAAAGGTTGAAAAACACTGATCTATGGTACATTTACCGATCCTGATATTTATGAATGCAAAGCAAGGTTTATTCAATGACAGTCATGTCCTCACCTTCTGGAACATCATAATAACAATCCAAACCCTGAATTCCTTGGTTGATTCCTTGTGACTCAATTTCTTTCAGAATCATTGGCCCAAATCTCTCATGTCTAGCAATAGCACTATCCTTAAATGAGTACTTCTCATTGAAATAGCCTGCTCGTAGTGCATTTGCAATGCAACTGTCAGTAATGTTCTCCCATGAATTCTTGCCTTGTACTTTAGACGCGTCAGCAGAAAAGCAGACACTTCCTAAAGAATCAAAGTGACACACTGGTTACCTGACTTACAAACGGGCACAAAAAATAAGGGCTGGCTCGCACACACTGTTTGGAGACTGTAACGCTCTCTCACAGCAGTTCCTGGACCACTTGACCAGCAGGGATGGTATTGCAGCTTCTGTTCACCAGGGGGAGCTCATGACAACAGACTCACACAGCACTTTGCTGGGTCTTACTTTCGGGGGAGGCCTTATATTGAGCAATTCAGCAAAACCTCTACAAGGTCTCATTTTCAGGGGATGTCTTATTTTCAGAGGGAAATTCTGTTTCAGTCTCTTCTTTGTTGCATATAGACTAACACTCTCTTCAATCTCATACATTACTGAACATTGACAAAATAAAGATGGACTACACACTGCGGCATACTGACACTACTATCTTCCAAACTGTATTGCTTCTGATGCAAATTCACTTCTAAAATGGAGTCTCAGCCTGGATAGTCCCAAATCTGGTCACATGGTCTGTAGTCCCTCCCATAACCTCAAGCAACATAGAGTTAAAGGAAAACTGCATATCAAAATATACATACAATATAGTAAGCAATCTGAATTATTTACATAACAAATATCTAGTATAGGAGGCTTGTAGAAGGCTGCTGTTTCCAGCAAAAACATCCAGAGAAGTAAACTCCACCATGTTTGAAGGGCAGCTTATTCCGCTTCTGAACAGCTCAAACCATCATGAAGGTCCTCCTTAATTTTAGGTAGAAACTCTTTTCCTACAATTTGAATAGAGTGGTAGTACCGTGTTTCCCGATAGTAAGACACCCCGATTGTAAGACGTATCGGGGTTTCAGGGGTCGGCTAATATAAGCCGTACCCCCAAAGTAAGACGTGTGCGCCGTCAGGACGGCCCTGCCCCCGTCTCCCCCGCCTCCCTCCCGGCTGAGGCTGTAGAGGGAGGGCGAAGCCGAGGAGGGCTCCCTCCCTCCTCCCTCCTACAGTGACAGCCAGGGCGGCAGAAGCGGCGATTTCTCCCGGTTCTGCTGCCCCGGCTGAGGCTGTAAGAGGAAGGGCAAAGCCAAGGAGAGCTCTCCTCAGCTTCGCCCTTCCAGCTAAAGGGACACGCCAGCCTCAGAAGCAGCGATTTCCCCGCTTCCGAGGCTGGCGTGTCCCTTTAGCTGGAAGGGTCATTTAGTTATTAGGGATGGTTAATAGCAATGCATCTAATTGTAGTGTGTGAAAGATTGATTGCTGATTGCAGTTCTACTGGCTAAAGTGATGATCATTTCAACACACCATCTGCTGATGGCTACTTCAAAAGCATTGAAATAGAAATTGCATTTATATTGCATCTGGCTGTGGCGTCTCTGCAGACCTTCCGGATAGACGAGGTCTCTCTGGACGGCCATCAAGAGAGGAGAGGAATGCAGCATGTTTTGGCTGCTTCTGCAAAACTTGCTGATACAGACAGTACAATGCATTACACAGATATAGTTGCTCAATTCCACCCTAACTGTACCCTGGTCCTATGAAGTCCTTCAGAGAGAGAAGGAGCAGCATTGTAGGTGGATGTTTATTAAAACAGCAAACACGGAGTAACCAAACACCTGGTGTCTAGAAGTCTCCACCTATAAACCCCCCAATTGCTATGGGAAATCCTTGTTTTTCTCAATAGCTATTCAGCCTCTTGGACCATCCTTGGTGCATCCTTGAACCCTGGAGAGGTTATGTTTAAAGATTCTTTACTCGTTCACCTTTGGCTTTGGAAATATGGCTTCTGGATTGGCTGATATCTTTGCTGTTGCAATTAATTGCATTTTCTAGGATTATCTGTGCATAACCTCAACTGGTTTGATTTCCTTTTGGAGAATCTGTCTTTTTCCAATTTGAAGCAAAATGCCTATAAAATAATGTACAGATGGCACCAGGCCAAGTAAAACACAAACGTGTGCTTTTCACCTTAAGAACAGACAAGCATCTCGAGCTCTGAGGATGATCTAGGAAGGAATCCCGCAGGAGTATTGCAGCACACCCAAATGCCCAGCAGTTACCCTGGACCAGGCTCTGACTTACAATAAACAATGCTTTAATATCAAGCAAAAAGTGGGTGCTAGAAACAATACCATACGAAAGCTGACTGGCACAACCTGGGGATCACAACCAGACTCAGTGAAGACACCTGCACTTTGCTCCTCTGCTCCTGAGTATGCACGCCCAGTGTGGAACACATCTCACCACGCTAAACCAGTGGATGTGGCTCTTAATGAGACATGCCGCATTATCACAGGGTGTTTACGCTCAACACCACTAAAGAAATTACACTGTTTAGGCGGTATTGCACACCTGACATCCATCAGGAAGTAGCAGCCAATAATGAAAGGACCAAGGCAGTGACATATTCAGACCATCCTCTGTTTGGATATCAGTCAGGAAGCCAATGCTTTAATTCAAGAAATAGCTTTCTGAAAACTACAGAGATACTTGCAGGAACACCTCAGCAAGCGAGAGTCCAAAAGTGGCAGGCTAAAACTTGGAACCACAACCATTGGCTGAGACCAGATGAGAGATTCCCTCCTGGGCACACAGAAGACTGGGCGACTTGGAAGGCGCTGAACAGACTGTGCTCTGGCACCACGAGATGCAGAGCCAACTTTAAGAAATAGGGCCACAAAGTGGGGTTCCCGACATGAAAGTGTGGAGAAGAGCAAACCACAGAGCACTTACTGCAATGCAACCTGCATCTTGCCACATGTGCAATGGAGGAGCTTCTCACAGCAACACCAGAGGCACAACAAATGGCCAACTTCTGGTCAAAGGACTTAGTATAATGCCCAGTTTTTAAACTTTGTTTGTGTTTTTAATTACATTATAAATGTGCCCTCAATTTGCTTCTGACACAATAGATAAATAAATATCCAGACCAAGTTCTTAGGATTTACAAGGGTGTTGCAAACAAATTTGACCAAAATTTAGGGTGATTTTATCATATGCTTCCTCTCTCTCTGGCATTACTTCACAAACAAAGATTCTTAGGAAGGACTCATCCCATGCTTTCTACAAGTGTGTTGATGACTAAGGAGGTTCAATGTGTTCCTCGAGCCTGTGCAATGGATTTTTCTGGTGGAGCGCAGCGTGCACAGAACTGGCCTCACTCTTTAAACCAAAGGTTCGTCTGCAGGGGCCTAGCAAGCTGGGACGGTGGCAGTGAGGTCCTCAGGTCATAGGTTTGATTTGAGTTTCCTTCTCTAGATGATTGACCTTACAGGGTTAGACGAGCACCATCTGCCCGGTTTTCCTTCTCTTAGAATGGTTGCCAAAAGGCTAGAGAGCCCATCCTGCCCATTGACGCTCTTTGTCAGACCCTTCGGTTGTGACCTGTTTGGCATGGGAGGCCCTACCGGTGGCTATTATGCCACCGCCAGCATAGCTCACAACTTCATTAGGGTATGCAAGCCTCTCCCCCGTGACAAGGGGGCACCAATGGAGACTTGTGGTAATGTAAAGAAGTACTGGATTCTGATCCATAAGATATAACAATGGTAAAGGAGACCGGAAATCTCCTTATCGGGAATGATGGAAGAGCAGTGACAGAAGAATTAGTGTTAGTTTTGTTTGGTGTGTTGCTTTTCATAATGTACTTGGTTGATTTCCCTCTATGTTGTTTTATCTATATGTTCGTGCTAATTAAAATATATGAAAAATGGAGATGTCTGTCTCTTTGGATACTTGCTGCCCACAGGAATTGGACAAAATCCCAGGGAACCAAAGAAAACCCCTAATCTTTACAGTTGCCTATCCCTGTTGCAGGCTGCAATGAGCTTAGCAGACCCACAATATGTCTCAGATGCTTGGGCTAAGTTGTCACCTGTCCCGTCCTGCAGTTTTGTGTTTATCAAGAAATCCCTTTATGCAATATATTAAAAAGTTGCCATTTTCTCATTGCCTATATCCATTTACTTCAGTTGCAAGGACAGCTTAGAGAAATGTGCCATCTGCTACCTGTTTCGTCTGATCTGCTGTCACCGTCACCCGAGCTTAATTTCCCAAAATTGTATTAACCTGTTGTTTATCGAAGAGCCAAATGAAAGGAAGAGACTTAAGTGTAGTGTTGCAGAAAGGCAGTGAAATGATCACGCCAGTCCCTTACTGAGTAAATAATCTGCTACAGTCGCACACAATTAATCAATTTGCTGTTTCGTGGGGGAATTGGCAAGTCTTGAACTTCCCGTCAACAGCAGAGGACTGCCTCGGCTTGTTTCTGCAGAGGCAAGCAGTTAACTGAACTCTCGGCTTTCCCTGGGAGCAGAAGCCGATAAAAGCGCTGGAATTACACCTGGCGCTTCTCAGCTGCAGTCAGCACAAAAGTGAGAGCCCCAGTGGGTCCAAGGAGGGAGCCGGCTTTGGGTGACTCCTTGTGTATTGCTGCTGCAGAGAGGATACAATAGCAGCACTTGAATGGACAATCATAGAGTGGGAAGGGGCTTCAAGAGAGCTTCTTGGAGTTCAGCCTGTGATTGTGTTTAAGAATTAGGGTCCTTTGGACGTTGGGAATGATAGCAATGAGGTTCATGTAGGTAATGGTGTTTCCAATGATGAAGTGGCTATTGATGCAGAGAATGGCCAGGAGATCCCTGTTCAAAGTGCATTTTATTTATTTATTTATTATTTCGATTTGTATACTGTCCTTTCCGATTGGCTTGGGACGGTTTACAGTATATCGAACTGCACAAGAAGCATAAAACAATAAGAACAAGACAAGACAGTTTCCACAATATTCTGCCATAACCAAGGGTGGTTAAAGACTAAAAGCCTGCCGGAACAATGCCATTTTGCAAGCTTTCCGAAAGGCCGGCAGCTCGCCGAGTGCTCACACTTCAGGTGGTAAAGTATTCCACAAGCACGTTGCTGCCACAGAGAAGGCTCTCTGTCTAGTTGACGACAAATGGATGAGAATATTCTGATGAGAATATTCCTGAAGGGTTTGGGGATGATTTTGAGCTCCCTGAATTGCTACCAGAGAATTCCCATGGTTTGGAGCCTGATCATAACTCGACACCTGGGCCAGCTGCCGAAATTAATGAATCAGTATGGGATGTTATTAGTCAAAATAGAAAAGCAAACCAGTTGCTTAGGCCAGTCTTTCTCAACCAGTGTTCCGTGGCACACTAGTGTGCCGTGACGGACCTCCTGCTGTGCCGCGAGAAAAGCTCTCTGCCCCCCTTCCCCCCTCCTGCCGAACTCCTGCTGCTTGGGGGAGGAGGAGGAAGGGCCGGGCAGTGGCGAAGAAAAAGAAGAAGGGACTGGGGCGCCGCCTCCTTCGGCCGTTTTCCCAGCCAGCCTCCAATCCGCCATGACTCCCACCATGACTCTCGCCCCTCGCTCGCTGAAGCCGCGTGGAGGAGAAGCTCCGCCCACTGAAACCCATCCACCGCTCATGCTCCTCCTCTGTAGGAGAGCTGAAGCTGGGGGGAGGGGGCGGGGCATGGCACGGCCTGTAGGAGAGCTGAAGCTGGGGAGGGGCGGGCATGGCGCGGCCTGGCTCTGCTCCCCCCCGCTTTGGCACTCCCAGCAGCTGCTCCAGCCTTGAGGGACAGTGCCAAGCCAGCATTGTGCTGGCTCTGGCACCGCTGGCTTGGCACTACCCCCTCAAGGCTGGAGCAGCTGCTGGGAAAGGTGAAGCTGGGGGTAGGGGGCGGGGCATGGCGCAGCCTGGCTCCACCCCCTCCCCGGCTTCAGCACTCCCAGCAGCTGTTCCCAGCAGGTCACCAACCCCCAGCCATTCTTTACTGTGTTAGAGTGTCATTTTGGTTGGTGGTGTGCCCCCGGATTTTTTTAATGTTAAAAGTGTGCCGCGGCTCAAAAAAGGTTGGGAAACACTGGCTTAGGCGTTCTGCCAGGCTCAAAGAAAGAACAATAAGGGATTCAAGGCAAAAACAAAACCCACTTCTGGCTGCTTGGGACATAGTGAGTGACTGTTTATACTGAGAGACGCTGTGCAGGGTTGCGACACATAAACAAATAGTATACCTACATTTCCATAAGAGTTTATTTCTCTCTCACCAAACCCCGAATGGTCTCTCAAGGAATCCTCTCATTCCAGTGAATCCTGGCTTAGAACCCTCAAAGGGGCTCTCCAAGGTGCTGAACTCTGGCCTACAAGGAGATTCAGCACTTTGGACAGTTCTTCTAAAGTCTTGGATGACATTCAGAGTAAACTCAACTCACTGCAGACATGGAACCTTTGACCAGCACTGTTACAACATGAAAGGTGCTTTTGGGGAAGTATAGGGGGAAGATGCATTTCAACAATCATATAATCTACATGTGTGTGTGTGCCTGGATTCTTTGCACTGACAATGTTCTCAAACTGCTCATTAACTTTGTTTGCAGGTCAGTGCAGATAAAACTCCTGATTCTGATTGACAAGACAATGTTAAAACAAAAAGAAAAATACCCCACAAGCTGCTCCCGGATGCCGTCTGGGTTGTGTTTATGCAAAGTCACATGTTTCTAGCTCCAGATATAATTAGTCCCTTTATTGAAACTTGCAGGCCACTGATGCATCCATGGCTGAGCTCAGCTCCTTTTCCTCTGCATCTCTTCCATTATATAGTTGTGAGATTTGGGACTGGCCTGAATGACCTCTCAGAGGTCCCTCTAACCCGGTCAATCTGATTGCAAAAGTTTAGGAAACTGCTGACAGAAAAAAAATCCAGTGTAGCTAGCTACATCTATCCTTTTCATAGTCAACTTAATGGCTTTCAAGTGCAACTTTTGTAAATGGAATGAGAAAGTGGCAAGAGGCCTGGGATATATAGCACCAGTTGACCGTCGCCGTTTACCCCAACCAGCATTTCTTCATAGGAGTAGATTGTTCTCCTTTGCTTCCAGCAGCTCCGACTGTGAGCGACTCTGGGACACTCCCTCCTGCATCCACGGCTTCGTTTCTCCAGGATCATCGGATCCTTTGGATTACAAATACAGCTTTTTCGCTGTGGTTTTGCACCGCAACAGGATCATCGGATCCTTTGGATTACAAATACATTTTATATACTTACCTTTAATCCACCAACTTCGATACCATCTGCGGTAGGACATTGGGCATCTTCCATTCTGCGTCCTAATGCTGGCCACATGAACATGGAGGTGTTTACAGACAATGCCGGCTCTTTGGCTTAGTCGGACACGACTGGACTTAATGTCAGGGAAAAACCTTTACCTTTACTATGGACTATAGAAGATGTTGGAATAAGCTCAGCCTAAGGTCAATTGAGACCAGTGCTCTCACAATAATGGGGCCTGGCTGTCAGGGGTGGGCTGCACACGCCTTCATTAACCATCCTGGTCTCCAGTGGACATGAGATTTTACTTCTGGGGAATCCCGATGTCTTAAAAGGGGGACACTGTCAATCACCGTCATGATACATGTCGATTTGTGTGATTACAATATCATCACTGCTTTCTCTTTGCCTTCCTTGTTGCTTCAGCCCTGCCTGCATCACAGACAGGCAAAAATAGCTCTCCTAATGTTGGAAGTGGATTGGTGCCGCGAGAGCATTTTGCGAAGGGAAAAAACCCTCAAACCACTGAGGAAAGGCCTTTTTGCTTTCTCCCCCTCCTGCCCTATTGGGAATGCCCTGATCAAAGGGGTCTTTTGGGAGAATCGCCTCCTTGCCGCTGCAGCAGGGGTGGAGGGACTAATCACTGTTTGAGCTGCCAGCCCTTGATGCTCACGGCGGGAGGCTCTCAAATATGTCTGCGATGATGCTACGCCTTGGCCATGTTTCTTTCCCAGTGAATAACCCGGCAGGGAGCAGGAGGCCCCTTTGAAGGTCATGAAATATTTCTGCTGACATTGATGTTAAATGCTAAATCCCTGCTTGATTTGTACTCTGAAGTGGCCAGGCGCCCTGCACTGCCTCGGATGGCCTGGCCAAGAGCCTTATCTCTGGTTGTGGTGTAGTTTGTGGCATCCCCCAGCTGAACAGAGATTGGGAAAATGGCTTTGTTGGACTACGACTCCCAGAAGCCCTTGGCCAACATTATTTACTTTTTTACGCGATCCCTCCAAGTCCTCCAAGTGCGGTGTCCTGGCGGTGGTTATGTAAGTGGCTATACTTGACCCACATCTTCTCCCGCAGTGAGGGCATTGGTTTTCAGGTGGAAGGCGGTCCCGGTCTGGGTTGGTTTGACATGCCGTCCTCTTGGCACGTTTCTCTCTTTTGCCCTTCATCTGTGCCTTTTCAAATTCCGCCGCACTGCTGGTCACAGCTGACCTCCAGCTAGAGCAATCAATGGCCAGGGCTCCCCACTTCTATGCCACAGTTTTTAAGGTTGGTTTTGAGCCCACTTTAAATCTCTTTTCCTGTCCTCCAACATTACATTTTTTGTTTTTGGGTTCGGAGTAGAGTAACCGCTTTGGGAGATGGTGATCGGGCATTTGGACAACGTGGACGGTCCAGCGGAGTTGATGACAGAGGACCATCGTTTATTTAGTTTATTTCATTACACTATTTACAAGTATCAATGGATGTTGTTATTGTTGTTATGTATACCCCACTTTTTCTCTCCATAAGAAGACTCAAAGTGGCTAGCTGGATGTATTTAAGACTGCAAATTCAAATCTTGCGCACATCAGATTTTATCTTCAGTCTTGGAATGCATTGGTCCTATTGCCTTTCTGTCTTATGATTTTGGGGGAAAGCATGAAATATTTAAACTTTGATATGTCAGCTGTCAGTAACAAAATAGCACAGGATGCCAGTTTGCCAAATACCGTTGAATCTGGTTCCAAGCCAACAACCAAATACTATTGCATGGCAACAATCAAACACACACAATACCATTGCATGCCAAATATTAAAAGAGGCTTGTGTGCCAACTGTTAACT
Organism: Anolis apletophallus; assembly: GCA_030556195.1. Classification (NCBI taxonomy): domain Eukaryota; kingdom Metazoa; phylum Chordata; class Lepidosauria; order Squamata; family Anolidae; genus Anolis; species Anolis apletophallus. The sequence goes on along the minus strand of JARBWK010000009.1, from coordinate 133,241,779 downwards.
AATATCTGTTCAAAATATTTATTTAGTTATTAAATTTATACTTTATCAATTTGCCAAAAAGAGAGCGCTCAAGATGGCTAACCACAGTGAAATTCAAGCAAGACAAGTACATAATTGAACGGAATTATATATGTGTATGGAAGAGGTTGAGGGGGCTGTGGTGGTGCCACTAACCTTCAGAACTTGCTGACCAGAAGGTCAACACCTCAAATGAGCTCTCGTTGCTAAGCCCAGCTTCTGCCAACTTGTTGTTTATTCGTTCAGTCGCTTCCGACTCTTTGTGACCTCATGGACCAGCCAATGGCAGAGCTTCCTCTTGGCCATGGCCACCTCCACTTCCTTCAAAGTCAAGCCAGTCCCTTCAAGGATACCATCTATCCATCCATCTTCCCTTTGGTCTTCTCCTCTTCCTTTTTCCTCCCATTTTCCCAAGCATCATTCTCTTCTCCAAGCTTTCCTGTCTTCTCATGATGTGGTCAAAGTACTTCATCTTTGCCTCTCATATCCTTTCCTCCAATGAGCAGTTGGGCTTTATTTCCTGAAGTAGAGGCTGGTTGGATCTTCTCGGTGTCCAAGGCACTCTCAGAATTTTCCTCCAGCACCACAGTTCAAAAGCGTCTATCTTTCTTTGCTCAGCCTTCCTTATGGCCCGGCATTGCTTTGACTATGTGGATCTTTGTTGCCAGTATGATGTCTGTACTCTTCACTATTTTATTGAGATTTATCATTGCTCTCCTCCGAAGAAGGAAACATCTTCCGATTTCCTGGCTGCAGTTTGTGTCTGCAGTCATCTTTGTTCCTAGAAATACAAAGTGTGTTACTCCACGTTTTCTCCCTCTATTTGCCAATTATCAATTATTCTTGTTGCCATAATTTTGGTTTTTTTAAATGTTTAACTGCAACCCAGCTTTTGCACTTTCATCTTTCACTTTGGTCAGAAGGCTTCTCAGCTCCTCCTCGCTTTCAGCCATCGAAGTGGTATCATCTGCATATCTAAGGTTGTTAATGTTTCTTCCAGCAATTTTAACCCCAGCCTTGCATTCCTCAAGCCCTGAATGTCACATGATGTGTTCTGCATATAAGTTGAATAGGTTAGGTGAGAGTATACAACCCTGCTGTACTCCTTTCCCAATCCTGAACCAGTCTGTTGTTCCATGGTTAGTTCTTACTGTCGCTATTTGGTCCTGATACAGATTCCTCAGGAGAGAGTCAAGGTGATTTGGTCTCCCCAGACCACCAAGAACTTGCCACAATTTATTATGATCCACACAGTCAAAGGCTTCAGAATAGTCAATAAAACAGAAATAGATGTTTTTCTGAAACTCCCCGCCTTTCTCCATTATCCAGCATCTGGATATTGGCAATTGGGTCTCTCGTTCCTCTGCCTTTTCTGAACCCAGCTTGTCCATCTGGCAACTCACTCTCTCTCTCTCTCTCTCTCTCTCTCTCTCTCTCTCTCTCCATGTCTTGCTGGAGACCTTCTTGCAGTATCTTGAGCATTACCTTACTGGCATGTGAAATAAGTGCCACTGTACAAAAGTTTGCACAATCTTTAGCTCTTCCTTTTTTAGGTATGGGGATAGAAGTTGATCTTTTTCAGTCTGATGACCATTCTTGTGTTTTCCATATTTGCTGGTATATGGCATGCATCACCTTGGCAGCATCATCTGCCAAGAAGGAGATCATGAGGTACCACTTTGGCGGGAAGGTAATGGCGCTGCATGCAGTCATGCTGGCCACATGACCTTGGAGGCATCTATGGACAACGCCGACTCTTCGGTTTAGAAATGGAGGTGAGCACCACCCCCAGAGTTGGAGTCGACTAGACTTAATGTCAGGGGAAACCTTTACCTTTACGGAAGAGTTTAAATGTGGAAGTGTTGGGGAGGAGTTCTGTGATGAATGTCTCTTCCAGAAATAGGCTTTTTAATTACAGCCAATAGCTTTTTTTGACAAATGATGCATTGTTTCAACAACGGCAGGGGAGGTGCCATGGGTGCATCTACAGTTGTTGAATTAATCCAGTTTAATACCATTGTAGCTTACATGGTTCAATGCTATGGGAGTTGTAGTTCTGCAAGAACTTTGGCCTTCTCTGCCAAAGAGCTGGTGCCTCACAAAAGGACAATTCTCATGATTCCGCAGATAAAGTGGTCTCAAACTGCATTCATTCTACAGTGTAGATCAGGGGTGCTCACACTTTTTCAGCATGTGAGCTACTTATAAAACAACCAAGTCAAAATGATCTCCCTCCCCACTACTCAGAGAGCCATAAAAGCAAAATATTTGGAAATTTATTTCAGTGAGAACCATATAATATATTTTAAGACTGAATTAAACTAAATGTGAGTATAATAAGCCCCTGAATTTATTCATAATAATGATGATGATAATATTCATTCAGCCTCTGCTGCTACTACTACTACTACTACTACTACTAATAGTAACAACAACAACAATAGGTTCCTAGAGTAGAAGGAGACCTCCAAGGGCCATCCAGTCCAACCTCCTTCTGTCATAAGGGAAAAACACAATCAAAGCATTCCTCACAGATGGCCATTCAGCCTCTGATAATAATAACAATGGGTTCCTAGAATAGGAGGAGACCTCCAAGGGCCATCCAGTCCAACCTTCTTCTGCACCTGGGCGGCGTCGGGAGCCTGCGGGGCGGGACTGGGTCTTCCTCCCGCCCTGCCTGCGATCTACCAGGATGCCCTATGCAATATACCTAATGAGCACCCCTGGTGTAGATGTAGCATTTAGGTGTAAGACCGGGGGAAATGTAAAAGGTTAAGTAGAAAATTAAGAACAAGTTACGGTCAGTATGGTAGAATGGGTTAAGAACGTTGATATAACATATGTATGGATTATTAGAAAAATGCAGACTTTCAATAGAAGTTTGGAAACTGGACTTTTATTGCATGATGTATCATTTATAGATAGAATTTCGATGTACATTTAATGGGTTTTTTGTGAGGGAAAAGGAGTAATACGAAGGAGCCAAAGAATAATATTTAGTTGAAACTGGGATTGTTTCCTTGTGGAAGGCTGGAAAAGAGGCAAGGAAGATTACACATGGATAAAGGGGACCCAGTCGATATTGTTTACCTTGACTTTCAAAAGGCTTTTGACAAAGTCCCTCACCAAAGGCTCCTAAATAAGCTCTTCAGCCATGGAATCAGAGGACAGGTCTTGTCCTGGATTGGAACCTGGCTAAACTGTAGGAAACAAAGGGTGGTAATAAACGGACACTTCTCTGGGTGGAAAGAGGTGAGAAGTGGCGTACCCCAAGGTTCAGTTTTGGGTCCGTTACTTTTTAATTTATTCATTAATGACCTGGATGTAGGAGTAAATTGTGAGGTAGCAAAGTTTGCAGACGACACTAAATTGTTCAGGGTAGTTAAAAATGAAACTGATTGTAAAGAGCTCCAGAAAGATCTCTCGAAATTGAGTGAATGGGCAACAAAGTGGCAAATGCATTTTAACCTAAACAAGTGTAAAGTCATGCACATCGGGGCAAACCCCAACTACACCTACAAATTGATGGGGTCAAAGCTTTCCGAGACAAACCAGGAAAGGGATCTTGGGGTCTTGGTGGACAGCTCAATGAAGATGTCAACCCAGTGCGCAGCAGCAGTGAAAAAGCAAATTCTATGCTTGGCATGATCAGGAAGGGAACCGAAAATAGGTCGTCAAATGTTGTATTGCCTCTCTACAAATCTATGGTGAGGCCACATCTGGAGTACTGTGTACAATTCTGGTCACCGCACCTCAAGAAGGATATAACGGAACTGGAAAAGGTACAGAAAAGGGCAACAAGAATGATCCAAGGGATGGAGCAGCTCCCTTACGAAATCAGGTTGCAACGCCTTGGTCTTTTCAGCCTTGAAAGACGGCGTTTAAGAGGTGACTTGATCGAAGTGTATAAAATCATGCATGGGATAGAAAAGGTGAATAGAGAAAAATATTTTCTCTGTCACACAACACTAGGACTAGGGGGCACTCCCTGAAGCTCCAAGGTAGGAATGTTAGGACTAATAAAGGGAAATATTTCTTCACCCAGAGGGTCATTGGGTTATGGAACTCACTTCCAGAGGAGGTTGTGACAGCTGTCAGCCTGGACAGCTTCAAGGCAGGATTAGACAGATTCATGGATACCAAGGGAATCAGTAGCTACTGAAATGGACATCCAAGTGCCACCTCTGTGTTGATGGAGGCAGGCAGGATTTCCCTCGGGTACTGGTTGTGGGGGGTCGGGAGCAGGTGAGGGTTTTGCCCTCCTTTCTGCTAGAGATCCCTGTGTACAACTAGTGGGCCACTGTGTGACACAGAATGCTGGACTAGATGGGCTGAGGCCCGATTCAGCATGGCTCTTCTTATGTTCTTATGTTCTTATGTACAGTGATATTCTAAAATGATAGTAAAACAGAAGAATTGAACAGTACCAAGAAATGACCAATGAAAGCTGATAAATTTAGTTGTTTTGTTTGACTAGAGAAAAGAAGCTGGTGAGATTTCTTCTAGATCTGGAACATCTTATTGATGTTTTGCTTGTGGGGAAAAGAGAAAGAAAATTAACCGGTAATTTTGTGGTTTTGATTATTAGAGAGAATGGGTTATTTGAAGAAGATAATATGCTGTAATTTTTGGAGAAAGGATGAATAAACTCTTATATATATATATATATATATATATATATATATATATATATGTGGCTGAAAAGATGATCTGAAGTAATTGTTGTTCTCTTTCTTTTCTCGTATTCATGTAGTCCTTGATTTCTGTACTTTTGCATAAATTCTTACTAAAAAAATGGATTCAAAAGCTATTGTAATAACTGGCGACCGGGGATCTTGAAATGCTCTCATTCAGCAAGTCTCTTTATTCCAAGCTGAACATGACTTTAAAGATTTTGAACAGTCTGCCTACTCCTGATATAGAATCCTAGAATCCTAGAGCTGGAAGAGACCCCCAAGGGCCATCCAGTCCAACCCCCTGCCGTGCAGGAAGGCACAATCAAAGCACTCCTGGTAGACAGCCTCTGAGGAAAAGCCTCCAGAGAAGGAGACTCCACCACACTCCCAGGCAGCCTCTGCCACTCTCCAAGAGGTTCTTCCTAATCTTTTCAGTCTAATCTCTTTCCCTTCCATTTGAACCCATGGCTCCCTTGTGCCCCTGGTTTCTAGAGCAGCAGAAGGTCAGTCCCCCCCCCTCCTCAATAGGACACCCTTGAGAACATGGTTCTCATGTTCCCTCTCTACCTTCTCTTCTCCCAGCTAAACATCCCCTAGGAGGAAAGGAAGAAGGAGAAAGAGAAGGAAGGGAGGAAGAGAAGGATGGAAGGAAGGGAGAAAGAGAGGGAGGGAAGGAGGAAAAAAAGAGAGAAGGAAGGAGGGAAGAATAAGATAATGAGAGAGAGGAGTGCCTGAGAAAAGAACCCAAGGGGCCGCATCCGGACCCCAGGCCTGGGTTTGCCCATAACTTCTCTACACTGTAGAAATAATGCAGTTTGGTACCACTGTAACTGCTATGGCTCAAAGCTAGCAAGTCCTAGAGCCTTTAGTCTTCTCTGCTAAAGAGTGCTGGTGCTTCACCAAGATCCCATCACATTGAGCCATGGCAGATAGAGAGGTATCAAACTGATTTAATTCTACAGTGTAGATGCAACCTGAGAGCTGCTCCAATCAGTGGTAAAGAAGGATCAACCAATGAGGGAGCTGAAGGACATTGGCCAATCATACAAAGGCAGGTATGACCTCATTTGCCTCATTTGCCTTTGTGACCTCACCAGGCCCGTGTGATGTCATAATCATAGTTAAGGTTGAAAGTATCTGCTGGTGGATAATGGACTTCATTTCTGAAACTGGATGGCATACAGAGACAACCAGCTATTCAATATCTAAACAAATACAAGGGAGAGGGCCTTCTCTGACACGCTTTCGATTGAGATGGCACCGTCCTTTCCCTTCAGATGGAAGGTAAAAACATTCCTCTTTACCTGGATCTACGCTGACCATATAATGCAATTTGAATCTGCATCATATGGTCAGTGCAGAAGTATATACAGCAGGAAGGTAATAAGCAATAATAATAATCTTTATTAATATCAATAAAAATGTAAATGTTCGTTTGAGGGATTAACATAACTCAAAAACCACTGGACAAATTGCCACCAAATTTGGACACAAGACACCTACTAACCCAAGGAGTGACCATCTCTAAAAATGGATTTTGTCATTTGGGATTTGTAGTTGCTGGGATTTACAGTTCGCCTACAATCAAAGAGCATTCTGAGCCCCACCTATGATGGAATTAAACTGAACTTGGCACACAGGACTCCCATGACCAACAGAAAACACTAGAAGGATTTGGTGGGCATTGACCTTGAGTTTGGGAGTTGTAGCTCACCTACATCTAGAGAGCACTGTGGACTCAAAAAGTGATGGATCTGGACCAAGCTTTGCACGAATACTCCATATGCCCAAATGTGAACACAGATGGAGTTGGGGGGGGGGAGGAATAGACCTTGACATTTGGGATTTATAGTTGCTGGGGTTTATAGTTCACCTACAATCAAAGAGAATTCTGAACCTCACCAATGATATAATTGGGACAACCCCCCCCCCCCCCAGAACCCCCACGACCAACAAAAAATACTGTGTTTCCTGGTGGTCTTTGGCAACACTTCTGACACCCCCTTGCGACCCCCCAGGGCTCCTGACCCCCAGGTTGAGAAAAGCTGTCTTAAAGCCATCCCGTCCAACTCTCTTCACCAGGGCAAGAAAACATAATCAAAGCCCTCCTGGCAAAGAGTCATCCAGCCATAGATATAGATATATATGAATCACACACTCACACACACACGCATATGTATATGACAGATATAGTATCATAGATTTGAAAGGGACCCCTAAAGAAGGACAATAATACGTTGCATGTTCCAGAGTAGGCAACCCAGACAATCTCTACATCAACACTGACAAAGAAACAACAAGAAATACTGTTTACCCACAAGCATAAAGAAATTACACAGATTAGAAACCAACACTTTCTTATTACTTTATTTTCCAGATCACCAGAATGAGCCACAGCAACGTGTGACAGGAGATGGCTAGTTAATTAATCTATATAAATGAAAATGTAATGTTCGTTTGTAGGATTAACATAATTTGAATTTGGACACAATGTATCTATCAGTCCAATTGAGTGACCATCCCTCATAAAAATACTGAAAAACACAGTGCAAGGGACTTAAAAAGCCAAAAAACAACAACAAAAAACGCATTACAATGCATGCACAAAAGCACATACACACACACACAAATATATACACATCTATACACACAACACATATACACAGACTTGGTCACAGCAACGCGTGGTAGGGGACAGCTTGTATTACAATAATGATAATATAATGTAACATCATCATTATTATTAAAATAATATATTATTATTAATATAATGTCATCATTATTAGTAATTCTATATTATTATATTTTGAAAGTATATTATTGTTGATAGTAATAATACCCTGATAATAATTCATAATTATTAATATTTCATTTTACAATATATATTTAATATAGTATTAATATATTGTTATATTATAATTGATATTATTATCAATACATTATTTTTATAATTTATAAGGCGCCATCCTTTCCCTTTTATTGTTTATATGCGCCCACTGGCTCAGCTGGTTCGCAACTGTGGTCTGGAGGAGTGTCACCAGTATGCTGATGACACCCAGCTTGTGCTGAGAATGGATGGCAGGCCGGATACCATACCCGATTGTTTCCATCGATGTCTAGAAGACTTGACTGGTTGGCTGCGGGCCAGCCGGTTGAAGGTGAATCAGTCGAAAACGGAGATCCTATGGCTAGGTCGCCCTGGGCTTGATGGATGCCAGCTGCCTACCCTTCAGTAAAGAGCCTTGGGGTCCAGTTAGACCCGCTGCTATCAATGGAGATGAAATGGAGTTACTGAAATGGACATCCAAGTGCCACCTCTGTGTTGATGGAGGCAGGCAGGATTTTCCTCGGGTACTGGTTGTGGGGGGTCAGGAGCAGGTGAGGGTTTTGCCCTCCTTTCTGCTAGAGATCCCTGTGTACAACTAGTGGGCCACTGTGTGACACAGAATGCTGGACTAGATGGGCTGAGGCCCGATTCAGCATGGCTCTTCTTATGTTCTTATGTTCTTAAATCTCCACGGTATGCAGGACCACGTTTTTCCATCTACGTCAGGCTAGGCGGCTGGCTCCCTATCTGCCCAGAAGCGAACTGGCCACGGTGATCCAGGCAATGGTCATCTCGAGACTGGACTACTGAAATGCCCTCTACATTGGCCTTCCTTTGTCATCAATCCGGAAACTCAAGCTAGTGCAGAATGCTGCTGCTCGACTGCTGGTGGGAGCACCTGCACGAGAGCATATTACCCCCATTCTGCAGCAACTGCACTGGCTACCAATAGAGTACCGGATTGTGTTCAAGGTGTTGGTATTGACCTTTAAGGCCTTGTATGGTCTAGGGCCGGTGTATCTGAGGGACTGTCTCAGCCCATATGTTCCCCCGAGATCACTACGCTCGGAAGAGCAGAATCTCTTAGTGGTTCCATCCATCCACTCCTGCCGCTTGTCTACAACCAGATCAAGAGCCTTTTCCGTAGCGGCGCCGTCGCTATGGAATTCAATGCGGAAGAAGTTCGTGCCATTAAGGAACTGGGCCCATTCCGGAGAGCCTGTAAAACGACCCTTTTCAGGCAGGCCTTTAACCTAAATGATTCCTGAGGAAATTCCTCAAATCCTGAGTCCTATTTTAGATTGCTGTTTTTATGTACTGTTTTATATTGTTGTTATTACTAAATTGTAACGTTGCTGTTTTATCAATTGATTTTATGTAAACCGCCCTGAGCCTGCTGGAAAGAGCGGTATATAAAAACGAACAATAAATAAATAAATAATAAATAAATATATTATATGTATATAATAAATGTCAGATTATTGCATTTTGAATGGCAATTCATGAGTCAGCACAAGATGTATTTTCTGCAGTGTGATATGTTTGACACCAGATGGCGCTGTCTCGGGACTGATGAATGGAATGTTGAGGATTTGTCAGTTAAGATTTGTCAGTTGGGAATTGTCCGTTGAAGAGGACAGTTAGGATTAAATATTTGTGAGGAAAGGATGTTTAGGAAGGTAGCTGTAATTGCTGTTGTTTTTCCATGCTTAGCTTGTTATTGTTAAATTCAATTCAATACAAAGTTATATTTTTACCTTGTGAATTGAATGAGAGTTTCATTATTCACACGAACAGAGACTGGAGTTTATTGGGCCGATGGGGAATTAAACTTCTATATTTCTGTTGCCTATTCCGCTGTGGCATAAATACTCGACGCCGAAGAATAAATACATTTATATGAATGACCCTATTCATTTTTATTATAATAGTATATTATTAATAATATAATATTAGTAATAATATATTATAGTGTATATAATATATTATTTTTGATAATAATACCCTAATAATAATTCATAATTATTAATATTTCATGTTATAATACAGGGCTGGCCAACTGGCGGCCCGCGAGCCGTATACGGCCCCCCAGTCTCTTCCCTCGGCCCCCTACCCTTTAAAAAAAAAATCGGCTGGGTTTTTTTTTTTAATTTTTTTAATTTTTTTAATTTTTTTTTCGCGGAGGGGCGGGGCTAGGGGGCAGGGAGGAGGAGCAGGCTCCCTCCTCCTCCTACTCCCTCCCTCCCCCCCCCGCCAATCGGCGCGCTCGGTTTTTGTGGGCAGTCGTACTCACGCTGGCGCAGGCACACTCGCGCCGGTGGAGGAGGCCTGGCTGCTGCGGCGGTGGCCTGGCCGTGGCGGAGGCCTGGCCGCGGAGGAGGCCCAGTTCGCGGCGGAGGCCCAGTTTGTGGCGGCGGCCAGTTCGTGGCGGCGGCCCAGTTCGCGGCGGCGCTCCCGCCTCCTCCTCTGCCACCACCTCAGCAGCCCCAACTGCTGCCCAGCCTTCTTTCCTCCCCCTTCCCTCTCTTTCTCCTTCCTCCCTTCCTTTCCTTCCACTCTTTCCTCTTTTCTTCCTTCCTTCTTTCCTCCCCCCCCCTCTCTTTCACCTTCTTTCCTTCCACCCACCCACCCATCCATCCACCCTTTCCTCCTCCCTCCCTCCCTCCCTCCCTTCTTCCTCCTCTCTTTCTCCCCTCTCTTTCTCCTTCCTTCCTTCCTTCCTTCCACCCACCCACCCACCCTTCCTTTCGTCCTTCCTTCCAACTGTTTTCCCTCCCTCCTTGCCCCACTTTCACATTCCTTTCTTTCTTTCCTGCCACCCTTTTATCTTTTCTTCCTTCTCACTTTCCCTCCTCCCTTCCTTCTCCTGTTCATATTTGGGCATATTGAGTATTCATGCCAAGTTTGGTCCTGATCCAACATTGTGCTCTCTGGATGTAGGTGAACTACAACTCCAAAACTCAAGGTCAGTTCCCAAGCAAACCCTTTCAGTACTTTCTGTTGGTAATGAGAGTTCAATATGCCAAGTTTGGTTCAATTCCATTGTTGCAAGAGTTCAGGATGCTCTTTCATTGTGTGTTAACTATAAATCCCAGAAACTGTAACTCCCAAATGTCAAGGTCTATTTTCCCCAAACTCCATCTGTGTTCACATTTGGGCATATTGAGTATTCATGCCAAGTTTGGTCCAGATCCATCATTATTTGAGTCCACAATGCTTTTTGGATGGAGGTGAACTACAACTCCACAACTCAAGGTCAATGCCCACCAAAGCCTTCCAGTATTTCCTGTTAGTCATGGGAGTTCTGTGTGCCAAGATTGGTTAATTCCATCATTGGTGGGGTTTAGAATGCTCTTTGATTGTAGGCGAACTACTAATCCCAGCAACTACAACTCCCAAATGTCAAGGTCTATTTTCCCCCAAATCCACCAGTGTTCACATTTGGGCATATTGAGTATGGGGGGTGGAGCTGGGGGTGGGGCGGGGATGGGGCGGAGCTGGGGGAGGGGCGAAGCCAGGGAGGGGCGGAGCCGGGCGGGGGCAGACCCTTAGGCCCCCCAGATGATCAGTGACCGGAATTCAGGTCCCCGGTCCGGTAGAAGTTGGACAGCCCTGTTATAATATATTATTAACATAGTATTAATATATTGTTATATTATCATTGATATTATTATTAATAAATTATTTTTATTGTATATTATATGTATATAATATATGTATAATTATGACCCTGTTCATTATTATTAAAATAGTATATTATTAACAATATAATATCATCATTATTAGTAATAACTAGCTGTACCCGGCACGCGTTGCTGTGCCCTTTTTAGGAGATGCGAGAAAGTCCAATAATCCACGGTGTGCCCTCCTCTAAACTGCAGTTGGATGGAGTATGGGTCATGGGGGGCATGGTGTGCCAAGTTGGGTCTTTATTGGTCTTGGTTCTGGGCCACAGTGGTCTGTGGGGAATGATGGGTTTTGAAGTACTACAAATCCCATTTTCCATGGTGGTACTTCAAGTCCCATCATGCATGGTCGGGGCTCTGTGTGCCAAGGTAGGTTACTGTAAATTCAGGCCATACACAATGTCCCATGAGCTGAGGCCTAGTTAGGAACAGCAAGTTAATGAAGCCTTACTGTCAATTCAGGCCATACACAATGTCAATGAGCTGAAGCCTAGTCGGGAGAATCAAGTTAATGAAGTCTTACTGTCAATTTAGAGCGTAAACAGCTTCCCAGTAAGTGAGGGCTAGTTAGGGAAATCAAGTTAATGAAGCCTTACTGTCAATTTTGGGCGTGGTCTGTGATTTTTTGGGGTGTAAATTTTCGGTTGGAAGTGATTTGGGTTTTTGTGTTGAGGATTGGCTCAGGCCTTTTACTTATTCTGTTTTGGCAGTTTATTATGGATCGGAATTTTCATGTTGGCTGGCCATTGCAGCAGTTATGCAAATCCGCCCTTATTGGCAGCCAATCATGTTGTTCAGAATGTAGAGGCTGGGTGAGTCTTTGGCTGCCCCGGAGGATGCTGGTAAATGTAGTTTTATTTTTACTCGTTGTTTTGGGGGCCTTTTAGGCTTTGGGGGGGAAAGTTTCTTTGCTACAAACGTACCTTGCTTGAGGCCTATTTCTGTTGGCAAGTATTGTGTTTCTGCGTTGTAAGGTTTCTTTGTTTGAGGGATACATCACATGACATGAACCCATTTATATAATAGATAATAATATATTATTATTATAGTGTTGATAATATAGTATATTATTAATAATATAATATCATTATTAGTAATAATATATTATTATAGTGTTGATAATATATTATTGTTGATAATGTTAATAATACACTAATAATAATAAATTATTAATGTAATATTTCATTTAATTATTATTATACTATTAATTAATATATTGTTATATAATCACTGATGTTATTATTAATACATTATTTTAATTTATATATTAGATAATAAATATATTTATATTTATGACCTTGTTTTGCAACACTTGGGCCAAGGCTATACAATTCTGGGATTTGTAGTTCCTTGTGACAAAGAAGGACTAGATATTTCACAATTCCCAAAAATCCTAGAACTCTATAATGATGTGCAATGACACTTAAAGTTGGGCTAAACTGATAATGCTTCAGTATGGCCCCAGAATCCAAACACTGCTCTATCAACTACATTTCCCAGAGTACACTGCGACGACCGACGGGCATTTGTAACCCATTATTGCCGCGTTGCACGCTGGGAGAGGTAGTCCCAATGCTAGCTCAGAGAAGAGGGAGAGAGAAAAGTTTCCACGCCGCCTGTCACTTTGGCCAGGACGGGGCAGGGCCCGTTGCTCAGGGCAACCGTTCTCCTCACCAATTGGAGAGCCGCGGAGGCGGGACGTAAGGGGCGGGTGGCCAATGGGCGACGGGCGTGGGCGTGGTATCTTCTAGGGCACCTCCAGAGAGGCTTTTGCGGCCTAGTCTGCTGGTGACCGAGCCCGGAGCGGGATGGGCGGCGGAGGCAGCGCCCCGAGGAGGGTCACCTTCGAGGCGGACGAGAACGAGAACATAACGGTGGTCAAGGGCGTCCGGGTGAGAGGAAAGACGGCTTGTTTGGGGCAAAGCTGAGTGAGATAGGCCTCAGGAGAGGAGGGAGAGTAGGCCGCAGTTGACCTCAGCGGGGTCAAGCATGATCATACTGTGGAAAACAGGCATGGGCCAACTTGGGGTGTTTTGGACTTCAGCTCCCACAATTCCTAACAGATTGGCTGATACCTTAAAGTAAGCAGCCAGACCTTGAAGCTGCAAGGCCATTCAGTGCTAATCAAGGTGGCCAGTGGCAACACTCCCACTTGCCTCAAGCAGACAAGAGTTCTTCCACAGATATATAAACAGGCAGTAAGCAGTCAGACCTTGAAGCTGCAAGGCCATTCAGTGCTAATCAAGGTGGCCAGTGGCAACACTCCCACTTGCCTCAAGCAGACAAGAGTTCTTCCACAGATATACTGTATAAACAGGCAGTAAGCAGCCAGACCTTGAAGCTGCAAGGCCATTCAAGATTGGCTGATACCTTTTGCTGAAAGCGCACTTTGGTTTTCTCAATGTTCAGTGAGAGGCCGAGCTCCTCGTATGCTTCTGTGTTTAGAGTGGCTTGTAGATCTTCTGAATGGGCATAGACCACGTTATCATCAGCATATTGGAGTTCTATAACCGATGGTGTTGTGACGTTCGTTTTGGCTTTCAAGTCTGCTGAGGTTAAAGAGCTTGCCGCCTGCCCGATAAGCGCATTGCAGAAGCCCAACCTTGAGGTGACCACCATCTTCGGGTCCTCCAAATCTAGGAAGGGATGCTGGTGTATCAATACACAAAGGGGGGTAGGGTGTTGTAAGCAACAATATACACAAGAAACAGCAAACGTATATTTTATCCAATATATATAATCACATCTAATTCAATAGTACATCAACATCTGTGTGATAACATCATCACCCCGGAGGGTTCCTACCCTTCGGTGTCTTAAGTCAGGTAAGAGTATGCAAGTCAATGTTATTTAAGCACCAAGATGGGGTAATAGGGAGGAAGTCAGGGAAATAAGGTCGGGCCCAAGTAGACAGGGATGATAGGAGACGGAGTTAGGAGGCGAGCCGGTTGAGTAGATGGCTGTGGTGGCAGTAGATCCAAATTTACTCAAGCCGCTAGGTGTATGCAGGCCGACGAGGATAACTCTGTACGATGGTACCAACTCCCGTTTCGACCCGTAGGAGGGAGGGGTCTTTTTCAAGGCCAGAAGTAGCACATTAACTCCAGTTATGTGGTCAATGGGGGTACATTTTCTGAAAGAATAACAGGGTGGTAGTATAATATAATAGAGTGTTCCAAAGCACCCTTTTAAACCAGCACAATGGCTAACCAAAATAAGCATTCAAAAGTTACAATCAAACTGTGCATATTTATTGTAATTTGTATGTATATTACTATGAATGCTTACTTATATTGATTGTAACTTTTGAATGCTTATTTTGGTTAGCCATTGTGCTGGTTTAAAGGTGCTTTGGAACACTCTATTATATTATACTACCACCCTGTTATTCTTTCAGAAAACGTACCCCCATTGACCACATAACTGGAGTTAATGTGCTACTTCTGGCCTTGAAAAAGACCCCTCCCTCCTACGGGTCGAAATGGGAGTTGGTACCATCGTACAGAGTTATCCTCGTCGGCCTGCATACACCTAGCGGTTTGAGTAAATTTGGATCTACTGCCACCACAGCCATCTACTTAACCGGCTCGCCTCCTAACTCCGTCTCCTATCATCCCTGTCTACTTGGGCGACCTTATTTCCCCCTGGACTTCTCCCTATTACCCCATCTTGGTGCTTAAATAACATTGGACTTGCATACTCTTACCTGGACTTAGACACGAAGGGTAGGAACCCTCCGGGGTGATGATGTTATCACACAGATGTTGATGTACTATTGAATTAGATGTGATTATATATATTGGATAAAATATACGTTTGCTGTTTCTTATGCTGGTGTATCAGCCATCGCCTCTGCCTGGGCTGCCATTTGGAGGGATGGATCCAGGAGCACCCCCAATAATAATAATAATAATAATCTCGGCATTACTTCTCAAACGAAGATTCTTAGGAAGGACTCATCCCACGCTTTCTACCAACGCATTTATGACTAAAAAGGCCAATCTGAGATAGGCAAGTTCGGTTGCAGAAAGCACAGCAGAAAGTCTCCTTGGGTGATGTTTCCAAGTTGCTGAAATTAATTATAAATTAATATATATATATATATAATATATATAATATAATAAATATATTATATAATAAATAAATCTAAAAATAAATATTTATATTTAAATAAATAAATAAAAATTATTATAAATCAATAATAATTATTTATTTATACCCCGCTACCATCTCCCCGAGGGGACTCGGGGCGGCTTACATGAGGCCAAGCCCGATAACACATAATAAAATAACACAAAGCAAATAATGAAACTAAACAATCAATATAACTCAGACACATAAGCAATATCAGACAATTTAAAACCATGGCGGGGCCAGATGTAATATATTAAAATTTTAAAATAAATAAACACTGGATGCCAACAGAAGTAGAATATATGTAACAGGAGGGTTTTAGAGGATAATGTGGGGCAATCTACCCAATTTTATTTATTTATTTAAAATCTTTGTACCCCGACCTTCTCACCTCCATGGAGGGACTCAGACCGGCTTACAGCAAAATTCAATGCCATACAAATTTAAAACATCTTAAAACAGCATATTAAAATACATAAAAACAGAGACACATTAAAACCACATTGCCATTAAAACCACATTCAACTCACTCTATAAAAGTGGTCACCCATTTCCGATTGAAATCAATCTCAGCTTATTCTGGGAAAGCCTCATTCCACATCCAAGTCTTCACTCGCCTCCTGAAGGACAACAGGGAGGGGGCAGATCTAACATTGCTTGGGAGGGAGTTCCACAGCCGAGGGGCCACAACAGAGAAGGCCCTGTCTCTCGTCCCCACCAGACGTGCTTGCGAAAATGGCGGGATTGAGAGCAGGGCCTCTCCGGAGGATCTTAATGTCCTTGATGGTTCATAGGGGAGAATCCGTTCGGACAAGTAAACTGGGCCAGAACCGTATAGGGTTTGGTAGGTTAAAACCAGCACTTTGAATTGTGCTTGGAAACCAATTGGCAGCCAGTGGAGCTGGCACAACAAGGGAGTTGTATGCTCCCTGTACCCCGATCCTGTTAGTAACCTGGCTGCCGAGTGTTGGACTAATTGCAGTTTCCGAACAGTGTTCAGAGGCAACCCCACGTAGAGAGCGTTGCAGTAGTCTATTCGAGATGTATCCAGAGCATGGACTACCGTGGCCAAGTCAGACTTCCCAAGGTACGGGCGCAGCTGGCGCACAAGCTTTAACTGTGCAAAAGCTCTCCCGGCCACCGCCGAGACCTGGGGCTCCAGGCTCAGCAATGAGTTTAACTATCTAACAGGTAGTTAAAGTGCTTATGAAGGCATATTGCAAAGAATTGGTCAGAATAGGGCCTTGTTTACTTATTCAGGGAAGGTACATTGGAACAGCCACGTCTTCAAGCTCCTCCTAAAAACTGCCAATGTGGGGGCTTGTCTAATATCTTTGGGGAGCGAGTTCCAGAGTTGGGGGGCCACCACGGAGAAGGCCCTCTCCCTCGTCCCCACCAATCGCGCCTGCGAAGAGGGTGGGAGCGAGAGCAGGGCCTCTCATGATGATCGGAGAGATCGCTTGGGTTCATAGACAGAAATGCAGTCATGCTGCCATCACAGTCTTTCAGGGGAGTGTAACCCCATCCAGAACTGGTTGACACACCTCCATTTGCAGACTAGGACCTTCAATGGCAAGCACCTCTGCTTTATCTGGATTCAATCTCAATTTGTTTTTCTGCATCCAGCCCGTTACCTCCTCCAGGCATTCATTCAGAGGAGACATGCTAGCTTTGCTGAGGGAAATGGAGAAATATATTTGGTTGTCATTAGCGTACTAATAATACCCCACCCCACCATGCCTATGAAATATTTCTCCCAGTGGTTTCATATAAATAATAGAATTGTACAGTTGGAAGAGACCACGTGGACCAGTCTGTAGCACCCATGGGTCCGTTCGTGCCACTGGGAGGGAGTGAGGCGCCGGGGGTCCCGATGCCATTGGGACCCGCACATGCTGAAGTGGACTCGGAGGACGAGTTGGAAGGCCCAGAGCAAGATTGGTCAACAGTGCCTTTGCCCAGTTCACCTGTAGAGAGTTTAGCATGGGATCTCGAGGGGGTGCCTTGTCCCGGGTAAGGAGCGGACCAGGTGGAGATGGGTGGCAGCGAAGCAGATAGCGGAGTTAGTTATGAATTCCCAAACTGCCGAGGTTCCCAGGAGCTGGCCGAGCAGCAGTTTGAGGCCAGCGGCTGGGAAAGTTCGGGAGGCTGCTTCTCAAGGAGATAGCGATACTGGACTGGAAGAGCGGGGCCGTTCCCATAACAGACGCAGGGACATAGAGCAGGGCAGGAGGAGCTGGCATCTGTCCCTAGACCGTCGCCGTTCGGAAAGTAGAGACTGAGACGCCGGGCCCTAGATCGTCGAGGCCCGGCCGAAGGATTAAGAACGGCCCGTGGGAACTGATCCTCAGTTCTCTGGCCACGCCTGATCTGGAAGGACGTGAAAGCGGAGTGAATCTTGGAGCCTGGTTTGGCTCGCCCTGGACCAAGACCTTGCCTTGTTATTGATTCGCATTGCTGCGGATACACTGCTTTGATCCGGAGTCAATCCGGAAACTTTGCCAAGCTTTTTGCCACGTTTGCTTATGGAACTATCTTTTGGAACTTTGCTTTCTTAATTGGACTACAGCTTTGCTGATTGCTTTATTCTTTGATCTCTTTAAGAGAATTGCCTTTCGGACTTTTTATATTCAATAAAACTAGTTAGCCTTTGCTACGTCTCCGTGTGTGTGTTAAAGGGGCAGTACTAAGTCGGTGATTGTGACACAGTCCAACCCTCTGCCATGCAGGAGAAGCACAATCAGAGATAAAAAGTATTGAGGGTGGAATGTTAAGAGTGGACTATAAATCATACAGGGGTTTATATCTATAATCTCCATGTGTATGTATATAGGAATATATAATAACAATAATTGTATTTCTTACCTGCCTCTCTGTTTGTGGCTGGTATCATTCATTCATTCACACACACACATATTACCACATACCATATACTGTATATGATATCACACACACACACATATAGTATATACAGTGTTCCCTTACTACTTCGCGGTTCGCATATTGCGGACTCGCTGTTTAGCGGATTTCAAAAAATATTAATTTAAAATATATATCATGGTATTTTTGCCATTTTGTGGGGTTTTGCTGCCACTGCTCTCCAAGGCGCTTTCCCTCCTCAGTCCTTCCTCCAGCCTTGAAGGGCCTTTACTTCCTTCCTTTCCTTCAATTAAAATAGTGTATAACTACTAACATAATGTATAAATATTAAAAGAAATAGAGCATCCCTACATCATGGTTTTTCACTTATTGCGGAAGGTCCTGGAACCTAACCCCAGCAATAAGTGAGGGAACACTGTATATCATATATGATACATATATATGCATATATACACATACATACACATACATATACACACACACATTTATGCATGCTACTATTAGGTTGTTTAAGCAACCGAACCCAAAGGGTGCTCACGAATGGTTCCTCTTCATCCTGAAAAGAAGGGACTAGTGGACTGCCACAGAGTTTGGCCCTGGGCCCAGTTCTGTTCAACATCTTTATTAATTAATTGGATTAAGGTTTAGACCAGTGTTTCCCAACCTTTTTTGAGCTGCGGCACACCTTTAACATTAAAAAAATCCAGGGGCACACCACCAACCAAAATGACACAAAATGACACTCTAACACAGTAAAGAACAGCTGGGGGATGGTGGCCTGCTGGGAGCAGTTGCTGGGAGTGCTGAAGTCGGGGGAGGGGGAGGAGCCAGGCCGTGCCATGCCCCGCCCCCTCCCCCCGGCTTCAGTTCTCCCACAGCTTCGCCAGCCTTGAGGGGGCAGTGCCAAGCCAGCATTGTGCTGGCTCTGCCACTGCTGGCTTGGCACTGCCCCCTCAAGGCTGGCAAAGTTGTGTGAGCCCCCTCCCCCGGCTTCAGCTCTCCAACAGAGGAGGAGCATGAGCGGTGGATGGGCTTCAGTGGGCAGGGCTCCTTCTCTGTGCAGCTTCAGCGAGCGAGGGGCAAGAGTCATGGTGGGAGTCATTTATTTATTTATTTATTTATTTATGTTCGCTCTTATATTCCGCTCCTCCCAGCAGGCTCGGGGCGGATCACAACACAAATACATGGGCGGCGGTTGAAAAACATATCAACAAGTGGCCCTACAATCGGTAAAACATAAAAAACATAAAAGCCACATTTAAAACCAGTTACATAGTCATACATCGGTGAGGAGGTATGCAGCATGGTAATTGTCGGTGCGCCTAATTGAAGGCCAGTCCAAAGAGGGCCGTCTTAAACGCCCTCGGAACGGGCCCAGTTCCGTAATGGCACGGGCACTGTCCGAAGGGCGTTCCAGAGCACTGGTGCTGCCGCTGAAAAGGCCCTTTGTCTCGTCGTTGATAGGTGGCAGGAGCGGACTGATGGAATTAACAACAGATTTTGCTCATCTGAACGCAGTGATCTCGGGAAACGTACGGGGTAAGGCGGTCCTTCAGGTACGCAGGCCCTAGGCCGTGCAAGGCCTTAAAGGTCAAAACCAACACCTTGAAGGCAATCCGGTACTCAATAGGAAGCCAGTGCAGTTGCCGGAGTATAGGTGTAATGTGCTCCCTCGCTGGCACTCCTGCCAGCAAGCGGGCCGCGCATTCTGCACTAGCTTGAGTTTCCGGAGGTCGACAGGGGAAGGCCAACGTGGGGCATTACAGTAGTCCAATCTCGAGATGACCGTCGCTTGGATCACCGTGGCCAGGTCCTTCCTGGACAGGTAGGGTGCCAGTCGCCTAGCCTGACGGAGGTGAAAAATGACGTCCTGCTGACCACGGAGACCTGGGCCTCCATGGTCAGCGAGGAGTCCAGCACAACCCCCAAGCTCTTAACTGACGGCGATGGATTAAGTCGCTCGCCGTCCAGGGTAGGCAACCGGCACCCACCCAGCCCAGGCCGACCGGGCCACAGTATCTCCGTCTTTGATGGATTCACCTTCAGCCGGCTAGCACGCAGCCAGCCAGTCACGGCTTCAAGGCATAGATGGAAACAATCGGGTACGGAGTCCGGCTTGCCATCCATTCTCAGCAGAAGCTGGGTGTCATCAGCGTACTGATGACACTCCAGACCAAAGTCACGGGCCAGCTGGGCCAGGGGCGCATGTAAACATTGAATAACAAGGGGAGAGGATGGCCCCTGGGGAACCCCACAATCAAGTGGGGCTCTCCGGAGACCTCCCCGCCCCCTCCACTCGTTGTCCCCGATCCCGGAGGAAGGAGGCCACCCACCTAAGGGCAGTCCCCCCAACCCCGGCAGCGGCTAAACGGTGGGTCAATAATGCATGATCTACTGTATCAAACGCTGCTGTCAGATCTAACAGGACAAGCAGTGCTGATCCACCCTGGTCCAGCTGGCGGCGGTTGGTCTGTAATGGCGACGAGCACGGTCTCCGTCCCATGCCCAATACGGAAGCCGGACTGGAAGGGATCAAGTCCAGCTGTGTCATCTAGGAACCGCTGCAGCTGCTCCGCTGCTGCCCTCTCAATTACCTTGCCTAAGAAAGGCAAGTTGGAAACAGGCCTGTAATTGGAGGGAGCCGAAAGATCTAAATTCGGCTTTTTCAGCAGCGGTTTCACCATAGCCTCATGCCGGATTGGAGGCTGGCTGGGGAAATGGCCGAAGGACGCAGTGCCCCGGCCCCTTCTTCTTTTTTTTCACTGCCGCCCGGCCCTTCCTCCTCCTCCCCCAAGCAGCAGGAGTTCGGCAGGAGGGGGGGAGGAAGGGGGGGCAGAGAGCTTTTTTCGCGGCACACCTGATGATCGCTCACGGCACACTAGTGTGCCACGGCACACTGGTTGAGAAACACTGGTTTAGACGATGTGCTTATCAAGTTTATAGATGACACCAAGTTAGGTAAAGGTAAAGGTTTCCCCTTGACATTGTCTAGTCGTGTCTGACTCTAAGGAGTGGTGCTCCATTTCTAAGCCGAAGAGCCGGCGTTGTCTGTAGATTCCTCCAAGGTCATGTGACTGACATGACTGCATGGCGCAGCGTTACCAAGGAAAAACATAAGATTCTACACTTAGGCAGAAAAAATGAAATGCAAAGGATAGGTGTTGTCTAGCTCGACAGTAGTCCATGTGAGAACGATCTTAGAGTCTTCATGGACAACAAGTCGAACATGAGCCAACAGTGCGATGTAGCAGCTAAAAAAGCCAATGGGATTTTGGGCTGCATCAAAAGGAGTATAGTGTCTAGAGCAAGAGAAGTACCTTTGTATTCTGCTTTTGTTACATCTCACCTGAAATACTCTGTCCAGTTCTGGGCACCACAGTTCAATGTTGACAAGCCGGAAAGTGTCCAGGGGAGGGCAACACAAATGATCAAAGGTCTGGAGATCATTCCCTATGGCAGTGTTTCCCAACCTTTTTTGAGCCGCGGCACACTTTTTACATTTACAAAATCCTGGGGCACAACACCAACCAAAATGACACAAAATTACACTCTAACACAGTAATACATATAGTTAATATGTTTTAAATGTATTTATACACTCAGTGTGAAACCTGGGCCTGTTTCGATGAACACAACATATATATGACTTCCTCTCACATATTTATACATGGCTATCGTGTCTTCTCTCAGCCTTCTCTTCTTCAGGCTAAACATGCCCAGCTCTTCAAGCCACTCCTCATAGAGCTTGTTCTCCAGACCTTTGTGAAATTTCACCCTGAGTGAAACTTGTTTCCAGTTAACTATGGATGTCATGAAGCTGTTATAAACAGTTCCTGGGAACTCTCAAAAATCCAGTAAAATAGTAAAAAAAAACCCAACATTTCCAAGCAGAGATGCATTCGTTCGGGCTTATTCTTAGGGTGGCAGCGCTTGGTACCAGCCGGCCCGGCCCCACAGATTTGGGCTAAAGGCCCCTGCAAAGGAATTCCAGCCCTAGGAATGCCTGGCTCCACCGCTGTCGTTGAGCAGAGGCTGCGGGTGGCCATCTGTAGGGTCTGGTTCTTGGAAACCTGCAAGGGGGCTGCTAGGAGGGGGAGAGTGCCAATTTCCCACCTGACGACCTGATGATCGCTCACGGCACACTGGTTGGGAAACACTGCCCTATGGGGAGCATCTTAAAGCACTGGGTATGTTTAGCCTGCAGAAGAGAAGGCTGAGAGGAGACATGATAGCCATGTATAAATATGTGAGAGAAGGTCATAGGGAGGAGGGAGCAAGCTTGTTTTTCTACTGCCCTGGAGACTAGGACTAGGAGCAGTTGGTTCAAATTACAGGAAATTAAAGCCTTTCCCCTGAACATTAAGAAGAACTTCCTGACCGTATGATCTGTTAAACAGTGAAACTCTCTGCCTCAGAGTGTGGTGGAAGCTCCTTCCTTGGAAACTTTTAAACAGAGGCTGGATGGCCATCTTTCAGGGATACTTTAATTGAGTTTTTCCTGCATGGCAGGGGATTGGACTAGATGGCCCATGTGGTCTTTTCCAACATAAGTACACACACACTCCTATCTATCCCATTGTAGTTGCACTTATAGCCCACTTTCTTCTCAAATTCTTATTTTATATGTACATCAGGACTGTTAAATAATAATAATAATAATAGTGGTAGTATCATTTATTATCGCTGTATATCCATGTTTATTAGTTGCTTTTATAGCCCACATTTTCCTCTCCTGGGGTCAAGGAAGTGTACTTCCTTTCCCTTTTAGTCCTATTTTATTTTTACACAAGAATCAATAAATAATATAATTTCTTATACTGTCTTGGGTTGCTGTGAGTTTTTCTGGCTGGATGCCCATGTTCCAGTAGCATTCTCTCCTATATCCACCTTTATTACTGTAGTTCCATTTATGTCCTGCTTTTCTCTTCCAGAAGTCAAGACGGTGTGCATGGCTTCAGTTTTCATCCTTTTTAGTCTTCTCACCAGGACCAGATAATAATAATAGCTATATATCTTACATTTATTAGTTGCACATATGTTCTGCTTTTTCTTCTCTCAAGGTCAAAGCAGTGAACATGGCTTCTCTTTTTGTCCTCTTTTATTTTCACGCCTGTTTTATTTTCCTCAGATATATTTTGTAGGCATATTTGGTGGAGCTTTATACTGTTATCCTTTGGGTATCAATTAAAAACTTGTTGATTGCCCATGCTGTTGAAGGCCTTGGGTCCCCTGCAGTTCATTCCTTTCCTACTATTTGCTCGACGAGCTTTTATTTACTAGGTTTTCCTGTAATGAATAATTTGTTCTCCTTGGAGGAAGTTTTGGTGGAAGGACATAATGCAATTTTTTTCAGTCCGGTCATAAGTGGTTTTGTGGTCCAGTGTGTGAATTTTGAATGTCTGTTGTTAGAAACACCATTCTAGTAAATTAATGCTACTTTGCCATGTTCCCACCTGCTGCATCATTCTCCCTTGCCTTGACCTCATGGGCACTTTTCTTTTTCTTTTGTCTTGACCCCTCCCGCCCATTTCTTCAAGATACTCATAAAGGCCCTTTTGGTGTCAAGCCTGTAGTTTCTGAAGCTTATGGGAAAGCTCTTACCAGGAACACTTCAAAAGGAAAATGAAAGACAAATGATGAAACGGAGAAATATTGGGGTGGCACTTGCAGAAGGGTTTGTTCCTTCTGTCTTTTTGATGTTCTCCCAGTTCACCTGGCACCTGCTTTCTGTCTCTCTTTGTCATATATTCTTTGATTTCATCTCCCCTCTTTGTTCCTTTACCTGTAAACCTGTATTCTTCTGTTTCTGTGACACTGACCAGCTTGAAATCCCTCTCTTTTCCAATGAGAGGGTAGACAAGAAGTAGTAGGGTTGACACTCGATTGTCTCTGATCTATTGTCACAAGACTCTGGTTTATCCAACAGCCAGGGAGCATTTCTTGTGTGGCAGTTCTGTGAATTAGCATTTCTACTTTCTGGTTACAATTTACAAATATCTACCATTAATTCAGTACAGCAAAACATTAGTATTTTTGCTTTTCTTTTCATAGTCCTTGCACCTGAATCTTAGCCTTGCTTGTTGGAAAAAATGTCTTATAGCTGGCAGCTGTATTTATTTACTAGGACATTAGGAGACCAGAGTTTGGATCTTCACTCTCTTTCATAGAATCATAGAGTTGGAAGAAACCTAGAGAGTCATCCAGACCAACCCCATTCCGCCAAGAAGCAAGAAAATCGCATTCAAAGCACCTCCGACAGATGTCCATCAAGTCTGTTAAAAAGCCCCCAAAAGAAAGAGCCTCCACCACACTTTGGGGCAGAGAGTTCCACTGCTCTCACAAGTTAGGAAGTTCTTCCTAATGTTCAGATGGAATCTACTTTCCTGTAATTTGAAGTCATTGCTCCATTGTGTCCCAGTCTCCAGATCAGCAGAAAACCAGCTTGCTCCATCCTCACTATGACTTCCCCTCACATCTTGATCCATAGCCCTCATCATGTCTCCTCTCAGCCTTCTCTTCTGCAGGCTAAACATGGCCATCTCTTTAAGCTGCTCCTCATAGGACTTGTTCTCCTGACACTTGATCATTTTAGTTACCCTCCTCTGGACACATTCCAGCTTGTCAACATCTCCCTTCAATTGTGGTGCCCAGAATTGGACACAGTATTCCAGGTGTGGTCTGACCAAGGCAGAAGAGAGGGGGAGCATGACTTTCCTGGATCTAGACACTACATTCCTGTTTATGCAGGCCAAAATCCCATTGGCTTTTTTAGCTGCCACATCACACTGTTGGCTCTTATTTAACTTGTTGTCCATTCTGTATCTTTGCATTTCATTTTTTTCTGCCTAAGTGGGGTTAGTTTTTGGCCCATCTCTCTAATCTGTCAAGATCGTTTTGAATTCTGCTCCTGGGGCATAACATACTCTCTGAGCCTAAGAGTGAGGCAAAAACAAACATCCCTTAACAAATCTTGCCTAGAAAATTCCATGCTAGGTTTATTTTAGGTTTACCATCATTCAGAAATGACATAAAGGCACAACAACATTTACTGAAATACAAATATGCTTATGGAAAGGGATTTAGAGACCGAGAGAAAGAAATTGGCAGTGTAAGCTTTCATAGACTTAAGTTTACTTCCTTAGATGCAGAGAGATTCTCTTTCTCAGTCTCTAAGGGGCTTCAAGTTTACTTTGAATACTAAAGTTCCATACCAACATGGGTATGTGTTTTAATTCTGAATATGTTTAATATTGCAGTTCATAAGCAGCATCTATAAAACAGGTTACATTTGCTACAAATCTTTTTTAAAATAGAGCAAAATAGGGAAAATTACTCACTTAGATTTAGCTTAATATAGCACCAGACTGCCAATCAAATGATGATTGATACTTATCAGTAATAAGTGTCGGGACATACATATTTCCTTTGAAAGTAGGCTACTATGAGAAATAAGTACTTTGACAAATCGGGTTAAGCATTTTTGATGTTTTGTTTTGTTTTCTTCTCAGCTGTCTGAAAATGTTATAGAGCGCATGAAGGAGCCTTCCTCTCCCGGTGGAAGATCCCAGCAGAAAGCAGGGTCTAGCAGTCGTGGTTCGGTTGGAGGTACATCAGGTAAATCCATACTTCCAGTAGTGATATATAAGGATCTCCATGTATTGCGGTATTATTATTTCTTTTAGGGTGACACATAATATTTTGTGCTTTAAGGAGTCAAAAGATTTGATGCATTCAAGAAAGCACTGGCTGATTTTTTGTTGTGTTCCATTTGTCAATTTATGTTTACAACATGAGCTCTAGTGCTTCTTCCTTTCCTGAACATATTTTCTGGTAAATGTCTTCATTGTAAAATCTTGAGAATCATTTCAATTGCATTTGGAGATTAATGCAATGGTTCAATGGTTAGTGCAATCCATGGTGTCCCCTTTTTGAGGGGAATTTGAATATATGTTAGGTTCACCTAGAATAGATGCCGTTTGACAGCGCTTTAATTGTTGGGGCTCAGTGCTATAGAATCCTGGGATTTGTAGTTTGGTGAGGCACCAACACTCTTTGTCAGAAAAGGCTTAGTAAAATTCCAACTCCCATGATTCCATAATATGGAGACAGGGCAGTTAAAGTTTTAATACGTTTTATTGATTTTATTATGTAATTGATTTTTTTACCTTTGTTATAGCTATTTTATGTTGTTATGGGCGTCTAATTGTGCCGTTTTGTAAACCGCCATGAGTCGCCCCTGGGCTGAGAATGGCAGTATAGAAATACAGCAAATAAATTATTCACCTGCACTCATTCTTCAGTATAAATGCATTCATTGAGTATTTCCAATCTGTGAACTATGATTTTCTTTTCCACACTTGTTGGCAGTTGTTTGTTGGAATTTGGATGGATTCTTACATTGTTGCTTGGAACACCTTTTTTGGTATGCTTGTTTTATTGCAAAGTACCATATACTCTTGCTGGCCCTAAACAAACAATCTGACACTGATAATTTTTTTCTTCAAAGCCCACTTTAGTTTACTCACACCATTTATTGCAATGTTGAAACTAGACTTAGGAAGAAAAATTGAAATGCAAAGATACAGGATGAGCGGCGTCTGGCTTGACAACAGTCCATGTGAAAAAGATATTGGAGCCTTCATGGAAAACACGTTGAACATGAGCCAGCAGTGTGATGCAGCAGCTAAAAAAGCCAATAGGATTTTGGGTTGCATCCAAAGGAGTCCACTCTAGATCAAGGGAAGTCCTGGTGCTTGTATATTTGGTTTTGGTCAAACCTCACCTGGAATACTGTGTCCAATTCTGGGCACCACAGTTCAAAAGAGATATTGACAAGCTGGAAGGTATCCAGAGGAAGAGGGTGACTAAAGTGATCAAAGGTCTGGAGATCATGAGTCTCTGTGAGGAACATCTTAAAGAGCTGGTTATGTTTAACCTGCAGAAGAGAAGGTTGAGAGGAGACGTTATCACTATGTATAAACATGTGAAAGGACGTCATAAGGAAGACAGAGTAGGCTTGTTTTCTGCTACCCTGGAAACTAGAACCCAGAGCTCTGGGTTCAAATTACAGGAAAGGAGATTCCATCCTGAACATTAGAAAGAACTTCCTGACTGTAAGAAGAGCTGTTCAACAGTGCATCTCTCCACCTCGGAGTTTGGTGGAAGCTCCTTCCTTGGAAACTTTTAAACAGGCTGAATGGCCACCTGTCAGGGGTACTTTGATTGTGCTTTTTTTCTTTTTTCCATTGCAGAGGGTTGGACTACATGGTCCATGTGGTCTCTTCCAACTCTATGCTTCTATGATTCTTTGATGTGTTTTACAGTTTCTGGCATCCTTGATTATCTGGTTGTGCAGCTTTGGACTTTTCACAGCAGAGTATATCAGCAGTTGCAAAAGAACTTTATGTCATTAAACATAGTACTGTTTACTTGTCCTTTGCTCTTCTGCAGTAGTTGCTTGATTGCTTCCAATCTGGGGATGCCATCTTCGTGCTTTAAGATTTTTAGTGTAACTGCTGAGAACTAAAGTGTCACTTCTGTTGTCTATGAAAGACCCTTTGCCCATGTCACGTCCCGCTACTCTTGCTGCCCCATAGCTTCTCTTCTGGATATTCTCTGTCATCCTCTCCACATTCTCTTCTGCTGATGTGGTTGTTACGCCCATGAAGAGGAGAGATGAATCTTTGTCTAGTGTCTCTATTTACAGACTTCTTTAGGTTACAATATCAAGGGGCTAGAAGTTTAGCCATTCATATCATTGTGTTAGGGTCTGTATCTTAGAGACACACTTTAATATTGGGGGGGGGTTGGAAGTGTCAGAAAAGTGGATAGTATATATTAAAGATATATTTGTGGTTGTTGTGTACATTCAAGTTGGTTCTGATTTATCACTGGGTTTTCTGTTGGGGGTGCTTTGAATGCGATTTTCCTGCTTCTTGGCAGAATGGGGTTGGACTGGATGGCCCACGAGGTCACTTCCAACTCTATGATTCTGTGATTCTGGGGCTGAGAATGTGTAACTTGCCCAAGGTCATCCAATGGGTGTCTATGGCTGAGAAGAGAATCAAACCCTAGTCTGCAGAGTCAAATGCTCAAACTTCTTTCTGGAAAAATTAGTCTTCCTTAAATAGACAATTGCAATGTACCAATTCTCTTGAAGTTTTCCTGTTTTAAATAAACTCCTCAAGAGTCTTTTTTTAATCACTTGCAATAGTGTTTGGCAATGTAAAATGATGCCATTGACCTCAAGCAGGGAAAATATTAAGTTACAACAGCAATAAAAAAATAAAGTCTGAAGACCGTTTCTTCTAAACACCATATCCCAGTAATTTTAGTAACTTTCAACATACTGAAATATTTAACAAGTGCAAAATCTGTAAAGTATATCGGTCATTCCTTCCCAAGGCCATGTGATGACAAGTAATTTGATCGGACTAGTTTGAGTGCATTTTCTGAATGCGTGTGTTAAAAGCACAGCTTAGTCATAATAGACAAATGCAATGGCTTAATTTATTTTTGAGCGTTACTGGATTCTTGAAAAGTTAATGTACTATATAAAGACAAAGGCACAAAAAGGAGTTACTAAAAAAGAATGCCTCTTGCTGAAGGCTGCCAACCTTCTGTTGGGACTTATTGCCTTAGTTTTCCAATTTAGCATTCTCTGTGTTGATTCCTTGGAGAATGTGTTGCTGGCATTTCCATTCTTTTCCTGGTTGTATTAAGAACCTTCAGAGGGATTGAGAGTTATCACCTTGCCACTTAAAACAGGCTGTTATGTGGCATGTAGTTCATTGCATTTAGATTTTGCCGGTGTTGATGGAAATAATTTGGGGTAGTGGTGCGTGCTTTAGACCAGGGCTTCTTAAACTTTTTCCATTCATAACTCCTTTCTGTCTGATAAATTTTTTATACAACCCTGGGTATATGAAATAGATGTAAAAATCAAATATTTACTGATAATAAATCAACATTTATTTGCATGGCTTGCTAAACTGGTTGATTTTCCTTTTTGTTTAGTATAGCTGAATCATTTTCTGAAGTCCCACTGTAAACACTAGTCTTGTGCATTTGTATAGAATTGCTCTCCGTTTCTGTTTGTTTCATTTGTAAGGGCCTGTTCTCGTTTTTGAGTGCCTCTCCTAAAAACGGGTGCCTTTCCAAATGAGCTTTTTCATTCCGGGTCCGAGAGAATAAAATTTTTCAGACCATTGGCCAACATGGGCAGCCTTCCCAGTGTCCCCCTTTCCTCTGTTTTAGGGCTAGAGGGGTGAAAATCACCACACATGGAGGGCAAATCTACCACTCTTAGCCCACCAAGGTTTATAACGTTTGAGTCATCCCCCAATTTTTAGGCATTTTTTTTCTTTCTATACATAAAATTTCATTAAAAACATTATCTCTATCTCCCCTCTAACTTCTCCAACAGCAGGAGGGAGGCAGGCAGGGCACCACTCCTTACTGCCAAATGATGCTCCACACACACAACCCAGTGCCCAGTCCCACACATTTCTTCTCTGTTCCCATCATTTTTGGCAATGGCATGGTTTTGTCTTGGAGCTGCCATTTTGGGTCCTTGCTTGCTGCCTCTTGCTGCTGTGCTAGGTGCCCTCCTCCTTCTCACCTGTCTCTCATGCAAGGAAGGCACCTCCAGCCCCTCTCCTCTTCCTCATTTATGCCTCTTAACCCTCTCCTCCTCAATCCTCCTTGGCGCTTGGATCTGCCAAAAAGGCTTCCCACTTCCAGTTAAGAAGGATGACCTTCTGGAAGAGGAGAGTAAATGAGGGTTTACTTTTTGTTTGCTGGGGGATTAATAAAAAAACATTAGACTGTACTCATGAAAAGCAATCTTTCGTTTTGAGCTAATTTTCATTCGGGGTCTGTGTGTGTTCCTGTTTTGTGTCCCGGCCTGAAACAAAAGGAACAAAAGAATAAATGAAACGGGTGAAAGAAGTACTGCAAACATCTCTAGTAAACACTGCTAACAGATTTGCTAATGGGTGGTGTTTAGAAAACATTTACTAATGCCAAATTTTTCGTGGCTCCAACATTGAGCTAAGAGGACTCCTTTTGAGGTCAGGAGGCATAGGATAAGAAACAGTGCTTTAGAGCAGTGTTTCCCAACCAGTGTGCCACAGTGGAGAGAGAGAGAGAGAGAGAGAGAGAGAGAGAGAGAGAGAGAGAGAGAGAGCCTAGCAGGAAACTTCAGGCAGCGGAAACAAGGCTTTCCTGGCCGAAGCAGCAATGCCAGCCAGCCTGGCTGCAGTCAGGGAGAGCCCTCGGTGTCCAGAACTTTCCTCCGTCCCTCCCTCCTCTCTCTCTCATTCCCTTCCTTCCCTCCCTCTGCGCGCCAAGGGCTACCTGGCCGGGCTGCAGCTACTCCTGCTTCCTGGGCGCTCTTCCGCCCTCCTCCCTTCTGGCAGCAAGGAGGAGGAGAGGGAGGAGGAATCCGTGGGAGCTGCCCCCGTCCGACCCCACTCCCGGAGGCTCGAGGCCCCTCCGCACCGGAGAAAGGGAGCAACCCCTCATCTCCTGGCCTCTCCAGGCTGGGCTCCAGGTTTGCTGCTGAGCAGAGGCCGGGATGTGCAGCTCCACAGCCCAGCTTGGTTCGTTCCCGATCTGGCCCCAAGGTGACAGCAGGGAAGCCGAAGGGACGCAGGGGAAACACTCCTGGGGGGGGGGCTGAACCCCTTTGGGAAGGAGAGCTGGGGGTGGCGACGGCTGCGAGTCTCCGCCACAGTTTGTTCCGAGGCTCGGAGCCACCCCGTGTGCTCAATTCCTATTCGTCCTGCTCAGCCAAGCCCGCGTGCGCTTTGGCCACTCAGCGCAGCCCTCCCCCACGGGACGGGGATGGGCCTCCTCTGCGTGGGCCTCCCGGGGGGGGGGGAGGTTTGGTGGAAGCAGCGGCGTCATGAGGGGGGAGGGTGACAGTTAGTAAAATGACAGTTAGAGTGTCATTTTGGTTGGTGGTGTTCCCCAGGATTCTGTAAATGTGCCGCGGCTCAAAAAAGGTTGAAAATCACTGCTTTAAAGTATGAAAATGGAGACCAGGATTCAGATTCCCACTCAGCCATGGGAACACTCTGGGTGGCCTTGAGCAAGTCATACTCTCAGAGGAAGGCAGAATCAAACCCTCTGTGAAAAAATCGTCAAGAGAACGCAATGATAAGGTGCCTTAAATTGGAGGGAACTTGAAGACAAACAACAATATGGGAGTCAAGTGAAACGTAAAACCTCAAGGACCAGATCTGAATTTATTCCTAAGTCCATGTCTGATGTTCTTGCTACTCCCTCACACTGACTGTTCACTTCTCAAAATCTAATTGGTTGGCAAGAGATTGATGACAACAGTGCAGTTGCCATTTGCAGCATCAAAAATGCCCTTCGGCATTTGGAGCTATTTCTTTTTTGCATGAATCTCTGTGCAGTATTCCTGCTTGTGTGTTGCAGTATCCTGCCCCCTGGAATGCATAGGTTGATCTTGGGGGGAGGGGGGGGGGCTAGAACTGCCTTGTGAACTAGTTGATCTATCTTTTATGTTGGTTCTTGAACTTTCTTCCCGCCACTGGTTATTTTCAAGTTCTTATTGTCAACATTGTTCTTTTTGTCACCTACTATGATTTGTGGCTAAGTCTACTGTTCCAAATTCAAGTAGAAGTGCTGAAATCTGCGAGGAAAAAGTAAACTCCATGTTAAGCTTTTTTTTCACAGTGTTCCTGGACCATGGCAATATTTTTTTAAATGTTAGAAATTGCAATGGCAGCTATTTCAGCCAGCGAATACTGCATGCCACATTTTAATTAAATCAAGATTATTTTTGAGATGAAGATGGTGCATAATAATTTCAAGTAATAATTCACAGACCCCAACTTTGTGGTCAAGAAGAGCACAATAGACCAATGTAGGAACAAGCTGAGCAGCAATCGGCTGCTGTCATGCTGTAATCTGGAGTCAAGTCATTTTGATATGAAAGCCCTATTAGTTTTTGTGTTTTTTGAATGAGCAGATGAGGCAAAGGGACACGGATACCGTCAAGAAAGATAAGCTTAATTTAGCTTTCAGCCACATACATTTGCATATAATGGGCCTGGCTTTTCTAAATTGTGCAAAGCAGTTCTTGTGATTGTGCATACAAATTGAGCAGTATTGAACCATATGGCCCTTCACTGGTTTGAAGGGAGATCTTACATAAACTTAGACAGATAGGTAACTTACTGAGAGAGACCCTGACTTCTGGAAGTTCAGCATTATTAGAACAGAATGCATAACCTGGCAATAATGAAGCTAGAATACCTACAGTAATTAGGTGTTTCACTTGCTGATGTAAGAATAGGCAGGTGGTCTATTGATGATTCAATTATGTGGTTAGCAGATTGATTTGTTCTGTCATTTTTTCCCCAAAGGGGCAAATGTGAGAGGTTGCATTTTGGTTGCAAAGAGGATTTCGTCTGGTTTTGGTAATTTTTTTTGTTTGGAAACATGGATATGTATTAACAATGAGTTACAAGCCATTTGAGAATCATAAAGTAAAGGTCAGAGAGCTTTTCTGCTTTCCTGAACTTCAGGCAAAATGAGGAATGGCAACAACAAAAGACAACTGACATTGGCTTTGCTTATATCATTTTGGTTTCCAGTATGGCTAATGATTTCCCCCCCAGTAGTTCATAGACGGTTTTGATGGTTTTTGAGTTTAAAAATTAGGTATTGTGATGTTATGGACTTTTCTAAAAGTAACTTGTTGTGTTTACTAGAATAATTAAGGTAAGATATGGTCATGTATATAATATGCAGTAGGTGACCTGTTGAGGTAGGAGTACACAATGTTTGATGTGATTGGTTGAGTGGGATAATTAAAAGGACACTATGTGTGCTAGTTGGATGAGATGATCAGGAAGGGAATCGAAAATAGGTCGGCAAATGTTGTATTGCCTCTCTACAAATCTATGGTAAGGCCACATTTTGGAGTACTGTGTACAATTCTGGTCTCCGCACCTTAAGAAGGATATAACGGAACTGGAAAAGGTACAAAGAAGGGCAACAAAAATGATCCAAGGGATGGAGCAGCTCCCTTATGAAATCAGGTTGCAACGCCTTGGTCTTTTCAGCCTTGAAAGACGGCGTTTAAGAGGTGACTTGATCGAAGTGTATAAAATCATGCATGGGATAGAAAAGGTGAATAAAGAAAAATATTTTCTCTGTCACCCAACACTAGGACTAGGGGCACTCCTGAAGCTCCAAGGTAGGAAAGTTAGGACTAATAAAGGAAATATTTCTTCACCCAGAGGGTCATTGGGTTATGGAACTCACTTCCAGAGGAGGTTGTGACAGCTGTCAGCCTGGACAGCTTCAAGGCAGGATTAGACAGATTCATGGATACCAAGGGAATCAGTAGTTACTGAAATGGACATCCAAGTGCCACCTCTGTGTTGATGGAGGCAGGCAGGATTTTCCCCGGGTACTGGTTGTGGGGGTCAGGAGCAGGTGAGGGTTTTGCCCTCCTTTCTGCTAGAGATCTCTGTGTACAACTAGTGGGCCACTGTGTGACACAGAATGCTGGACTAGATGGGCTGAGGCTCGATTCAGCATGGCTCTTCTTATGTAGATGGGTTAGTCGGACTTGACAGAGCTATGAACTGCTGCAACCATGTATGGTGTATTCTTGCTTGGCAGAGGGTTGAACTGGAAGTCCCATGTGATCTCTTCCAATTTTATGACTACGTAATAATGGGGACAACTGAATAAGCAGAAATCTTCACATTTGTCACAAGTGTGCTCATTACCATCGTTGATTCCTGCTCCTGAAAACAAACAGACAAACTAAAATCTTTGGCAATGCATAAGTAATAGAAGTGTTACTTTAAAAAGGGTGACTTTACAAACTGATTGGATAGACTTATGAAAAGCAGCTACTACACTCGATGGCTTTGTATTGCTTCCAGAATCTAAGGTGCTATGTGTCTCGATCCCAGTTACTGAGAAATGTGTGTGGTGTGTGTTGGTCGATGTTATTGCCTTCGAGTCTTGCTTGGAGACTTCATATAGATGTGTGGTTTGCTACTGTGGGAAATGAATGCGGGGCTAGATAGACTTTCTATCTGATTGAGTATTTCTCTTCTTACATTCTACATAACAATGACTATTATATCCTTGAATGAACTGCAGCACAATAACCAGACAAGATTATGCCTCTTGCTGCAGGCATACAGTCTTAACAGAGCAGAATAAATCTTTAAAGTTGAAGACAGCTTTCCTTTCATGGAGTCTTTCCCCAACCTCACTTCAATGTATGTGCAGGATGGTCTTACTAGCACATTTAGGGTGAAAACGGTGTCTTTTACTGGAAAATAAGATAAATGCAGACATTGTAGTGAAGATTTGAATAATTTTCAGCTTTTCACAATTTTTGCTTTGTGTTCCTGTCCTCAGTGTCATATTGGTGAAACGGAGAATTAAATATATAATACCTTATGAGATGCTGTGTAGAGATCCTAGTCTTGTGCATCTGTTAATGCTCAGAATGAATGTCTTGGCAGTGGGGGTGTCCCAGAATAGGAGGAGGTAGGTGATCCATTTGAAGGAGCCAGTTTCTCAAGTGATAAACTTATGGGGAAAGGGAGTCTTTCAGATAACTATCCTGTTTTGGGACTTTGAATCAAATCCTAAATATCTTAAAGGCACCTGCATGATCTTGGAAGCTAAGCAAGGTCTGCCCTGGTATGGAAGATTGCCAATGAATAGCAGAAGCCGTAAGCTCTATATCAGAGGAAGAAACTAGTAGAAAAGCCCCTGGGCATTTCTTTTCTAAGAAAACCTGTGGTTTGAAGGTACATAAAGACACACATTAAAACCAGCAACTTGAATTGATCTTGGAAGCACACTGGAAACCAGTAGAGTTGGTGCAAGACAAGTGATATTTGGTCCCCTTAGCACACAACACAAAATAGTCTACCTCAGGGCTGCCCAACTGGCGGCCCGGGGGCCGTATACGGCCCCCAGCCCCTTCCCTACGGCCCCTGCCTACCCTGCAAAAAATTTTTAAAAATAAATTCGATCTCCGGGGGCAGGGCTGGGTGACGTCAGGCGTGGCACTGGCGCCGAGCCTGACATCACCCAGCCCCGCCCTCTCCCTTCCTCCTCCTCCATCCCGCCTCTCCCCCGGCGCACCAATCGGGAACGCCGGGGGCCTAAAGGCGGGCCTAAAGAGGAGGAAGGGAGGCTCCCTTTCCTCCTCCTCCGTCCCGCCTCTCCCCACGGCGCACCAATCCCCGCTTCCGAGGCTGACGTGTCCCTTTAGCTGGAAGGGCGAAGCCATGGAGAGCTCTCCTTGGCTTTGCCCTTCCTCTTAAAGGGACACGCCAGCCTCAGAAGCAGCGATTTCCCCGCTTCCGAGGCTGGCGTGTCCCTTTAGCTGGAAGGGTGAAGCCATGGAGGGCTCTCCTCGGCTTTGCCCTCCCTCTTACAGCCTCAGCCGGGGCAGCAGAACCGGGAGAAATCGCCGGTTCTGCCGCCCTGGCTGTCACTGTAGGAGGGAGGGAGGGGCCAGGCGGGGGCGGGGCCACTCAGAACCGGGATCCCTTTCTGCCCCCCTGGGGCTTGGTGACAGGCGGGGGCGGGGGCCTCAGCAAGCCTCGCAGAAAAGGGCAGGCTGCGCAGGCTTGCCAGCGTGGTGAAAAAGGGGCGTCAGGCGTGGTGACGTCAGGCGTGGTGACGTCAGGGCGCCGTCAGGAGCGGCCCGCCCCCTGCTCCGGCCCCCCAGGTCATCAGTGACCAGAACTCCGGCCCTTGGACAAAAGAAGTTGGACAGCCCTGGTCTACCTGTTGCACTCTGTGAAAACTGTAGGTTCCAAGCAGCTTTTAAGGTTAGCACCAAATAAAGTACTTTACAGAATTCTTAAAAAGTATAAAAAACAAGGGCTAGTCTAACCTGCCTTCCCTGGGAAGGAATGTGTCTGCGAAGGAATGTGTCTGCGAAGGAATGTTTCCTGGCCACAGCAACCACGTTATCATCCAGATACAATTTTAAGTACAAGAGCACACCAACATAAACAGCTGGTCCTTCAGAAGGATTGCAGACCCAAACAAAACAAGTGGCTGTCCTTGTTCCAAGTTTGCTTTCACCCATATGTGGTCAGCTTTTGGTGGGATTAGGTAGTCAGATTCCAGTACTGACTGGAGGCAAAGCCCTCCTTCTTAGAATGTGATGGCGAGGCCTATTAGAAAATATTTGCTAAGCTAGTGGAGCAGACTTTTCCAATTCCAAGGCAGTATCCTTCTGAATTCCATTTGCTAAGGACTGAACTGTGGGAATGAGCTGCTCAAATCTAGTGGGCTTCCTGGTAGCATCCATTTGGCATCAGGATGCAGGATTAGTTGAACCCTTCCTTTGATTCAGCAGGGATTCAGCTCTTATGTGTTAGTTAAATAAAGGGGTGTCATGAAATGTCTGGTTGGTGCCAAAAGTAAGTAGGACTGGGATTTAGGTGCTTTGTACAACAGGAACCTTGATCCCAGTTAAGACCATGGTGGCAGCTTTGATAAAGTAAGATCATTTCTAATTTCATGTCACTTGGCTTTTGTGTGATCAAATAAAGTAGAGTTGATTCCAGTTGGATAAGGCCTGTTCAGTTGTGAGTTTGCTTTCTCTGTGCCTGCAAAAGACAAGCCAGAAAGAGGAAGGGTGAACTACACTGAAATGGAAAATAGTGAATAGATAATTTATCCCTTTCCTCTAAACTCAAGAGAAGGCTGTAATAGGCAAAGGGCCATAGGTTCTTCCAATAGTCGGGTTCTGCAATCGGATCCTCAATAGAGCCTGTTTGTTTATTCCAAAACTTTATAGTTGATGGAATCTTAGAGATAGAAGGGATTCCAAGGACCATCCTGTCTAATCCTATTCTGCCATGCAGGAATTCACATTCAGAGTACTCCCGTCATCATCATCATCATCATCATCATCAGCGATCACTCATGTCCAAGTATGTGTCACACTTCAAGGACCTTAGGCATCAGTATTGCTTGAGGGGCACTTCAGCCAGGACGGCTGTAAGGTACTTTCTAAGCCAGCTTGCTTAACTCCAGAGTTCCCCCCTGGGCCTCTTTGCAATTCCCGTGTGAAACCAGTCTTGAATGCATAGCATGAATAGACCAAGGTTACTCAAACGAGCCTCCCTGATAAGTGAAGCGCCTTGTAGGTGCCTCAAGTTTGACTCCCTTTTTACCATCTGCAGTTTGCTAACCAGCTATGCCTTGGCTGAAGTAACCAAAACATATAGACGATCATCAATCATAGAGCATTGACACTCGACGCATGTAGATCAAAGCCAGGGAACACTATAATTGCCCCAGGATACCCATTGAGGGTATCTCATACCAACGTCGCTTTGAGAGGATGCTTCTGTGAGAGAGGCCCCGTCGGGCCTTCCAGAAGCCGCGCCAGCCAGCCAACACCGGGCTGCCTTGTTCCTGCTTACTGCCACGTCTCTGTGATGATCTTAGCTGTTCTTGCAAAGACTTCATTGTTAATGAACTCTATTGCTACTAAGAAGTGCTTTCCCTGCCTTTATAACTTGGTGGGGATCTTTAAAGAGACTTTCCATTGCATCCGGCTTGTTCCTGTTTTCCTCCGCTTGGATTCCTGTTGATGCGGATTATATACTTGCCGCACGTTCCTGCTGATTGCTGCTACCTGGAGGCCTTGTATTGCCCCAGGCTCTTTCCTATACCTACCTATTATAAATAAAACCCATTGTACCTCAGCTGCTGTGTGGTTTATCCAGGGAGGTCAGGTTCCAAGGGCCCAAGGGGGCGACAGTATGATTGTCTTCCAAGTGTAGGGTTTTGGCAGTGGGTCCGTAGGTGACTGTAGAGACCTATTCTTGATACCCATGTTCTTTCAGTGAGGACATCAATTTCCAGATTGAAGACAGTTCCAGCATTGGTTTTTTTCTCGCTTAAAATATTTTATTGGTTTTCAACAGTTAAAATAAACAAACAAAGATACAAATAAATAAATATCACAGATAAGCAAACAATACACTCACATACTAAAACAGTCAAATTGAGTACTTCTTTCCCCTTCTTCCACAGCACTGTTGATAATAGCAGACTTCCAGTTAGAATGCTCAAGGATCATGACCTCCCAGTTCTTGGTGTCTATGCCAGAGCTTTTAAGGTTAAGTTTATGCCCATCTTTAAATCTCTTTTCCTCTTCACCAACTTTCTGTTTTCCATTCTTGAGTTGAGAATCGAGTAACTGGTTTGGGAGACAATTACCGGGCATTCAGACAGTGTGGCCAGTCTAGCAAAGTTGATGACCATCCCGTCACTGTTTACAGACTTCCAAAGAAAGAGGCTCCATCCCCACTAAGACAGCAACATATTCCACTGTCAAATAGAATCAGGAGGTTCTTTCTAATATAGAATTTGATAGAATTTGATTTCTTGCAATTGAATCCATTTCTCCATTGTGTCCTATTCTCTGGTGCAGCAGAAATATGCTTGCCTCATCCAATATGACATCCTTTCCTGATATTTAAATATGACTGTTATGCATTCTTTTGAGCTTCTCCAAGATTAACAATCCCATCTGCCTAAGTTGTTCCTCAGGCCTCTGCCTGTTTTGGTCACCCTTCTCTTGACACATTCTAGCTTGTCAATAGCTTTCTTGAATTGGAGACAGTGTTATTCTAGTTGAGATCTGACTGAAGCGGAACAGAGTGGAACTGTATTATGACTGCCATCCATTTAGAGACTATGCCTCTATTGATGCAGACTAGAATTGCACTGGCTTTTTTAGCTGTCCCATCTCACTGCTTGTGGTCCACTCCTAGATCCTTTCAGTACTTGTATAGCTGTCAAGCCAGTTATTGCCCATTCTTGTTGTATTTCCTCTTTAGTTGCATTCTAAACTAATAACTATGTCCCTTCATCTTTTGAAGTAATTAACAGCACGAGCATTACATTATTGTGGGATGTTGGCATTCTGAAAACAGTATCCAATAGTTGTGCCTAGCACCTATTATGTCCTACTACAAACCTGTCATTCCCAGTGAGAACGGCCAACACTTCTGTAGGGTTCCAATTTGGGCATAACACATTATAGCCATATTCTAGGTCAGTGGTTCCCAACCTTTTTTTTACCAGGGACCCCTCTTCAACATTAGTACCAAAAGGGTTATGAATCAGTTTTTGGTCAACTTTAAATTCTGTTTAGTTATTTGGGATGCTGATTCAGAAAATTGCATTGGATAGACCACATCAGCTCTAGTTGTTGATACAGAACATATGCCATCCAGTAGTTGCCATCCGCTCACACACAGAAAATGATATTCAATAATCTAGAGCTGATGTGGTCTATCCAATGCAATTTTCTGAATCAGCATCCAAAATAATCCCAGGAACAGGCCTAAAACCAAAGACACCAAGGCGACTCACTTCTAGGTGCCACATGGAATGGCTCCGCTCAGAGGAAGGGAGGAGGAGGAGAAGCAGCAGTCAGGAGGCTTGTTGTTGCGCCTTTAATGAATGGTCAGCCTCTCCCCTCCCGACATCTCTGTTGGCTCGGCACTATAAGAGGGTTTTGTGAGACCAGTTGTTCTTGTTGCAACGGTGGAGTAACGGTGAAGCTACGGATCATATTTCAGTTCTTGGGGACCACTGGTGGTCCCTAGATCACAGGTTGGGAACCACTGTTCTAGGTAGTTATTTCTACATTTGAAGGAGGCTTTTAGTGCTTTGCGATGCTTGGGAGCTTTTCATGCTACCTGACAAACTGCTTTTATCACGGAGGATGGTTTCAAAAGCAGTTTGTGACATGGCATCATGATGTTATTGAAAAATGTAAGTTAAAAACACACAATTGACTGCATGTACTCAAGCTCTTGAGGTTGCCTTAAAAAGCTTTAAAGCTTGCAATGAATACAGGACTCACATTTCTGATAACTGTTCTTCTAGATGTTCAAGTAGTGGTCTGATAAATTTGGTACGGTTTATTGTGCATACTTTCTGTGTCATTTTTGTTTATCTTTGGTGCACACGGTTATGTTTACTTATGTTTACAGCAAGGAAATAGGGACAGTAATATAGTTCAGTGTAACTTGCTTGCCTTGCTTGTTCTTTCTTTATTGCTTCTGGGTAGTCTAAGTAGTGAGCTTAACATTTTTGACCTCTGGAACTGGAAATCCTTTCAATGCATATCCATTCTTTCTTAACCCAAAAGAAGAACAAAGAGGGCAGATAAACACACCGTGTATGTCACTGCTTCTTAGCACATTGCTTAGGCTTCACAATTTAGAAGCTTTTGTCGATTGCCATTTTATTCACATTATTTACATTCCTCACCAACAGATTCTTCCAGGGATTTGAAGGGTGGATAATCATAGTAAAAAACCCCACAGACTAGAACAATTAAAACTAGTAAATATTTGTTTGAATCAAAATTATCTTATGCTGACCATTAAATAGTCAGTCTTGTGTACCTACTGAAAACAAGCTAGTCTTGTCTCCAATCTCTGGCAGATGGTGTCGCTTGTCTTTAAATTGACAAAAATATTCTTCATGCTGTATTGTGACAAAGCCATTTCACTGTTTAGGAACTTTTCAGACTCAAACCATCTCCTTAAACTGTGTCCAAAAGGCGACAGAAGGCTTATGCAGACTTTGGGGGTTACTGTGTCTGTGTGACCCCTTTCTTTCAGAGACCGAGCTCAGCAAAGAGGCAAAATTTGTAAAAGAAATAAGTTTTTTTTAGACTGCAGTTCCCAGAATTCCACAACCAGCATGGCTAGTATGGAAAAGGGAATTACACTATATTTGTGTACAGAACGTAGCTTTAGACATCACAATAAACCAGTAGTCCATTTAATCAAGGTTTGAATATTCATGTGAGAGATGTCTGTTGCCATAGTTTCAAAGTGCTGGTTTTTCGTTTTGTAAGCAGGGAAAAGTTGCACATTCTTAAAGGGAATCTTCTCTGCATATAGTAATAATAATGTGCCATATCTCTTCAAATCTGTATGCAAAACCTATGCTTTTCTTGATGCTTTTGACAGAACCCAAATCCCACACCCAACTGCAACTAAACCGAGGTTTCTCTCTTTCCTTGTGTTTTATGATTATAAGCTTCTTGGGAGTATAAATCTGTCCCCCTGTATCTCTGGGAATGTCATGCACAAATAGCACTATACCCAAACACTGACTCATTGTTGGGCAATAATATCAATAAATACTTTTTTCTCAACAGTAAGTAACCCAAGTTTTTTTTATTTGTAGGCAGACCAGAAATGATCATTTCTCTGTCCTGCTCCTTTTCTCTCCCCCACTCAAATCTACTAGGAATGTATTTATTAATTTATTAATTATTCGGATTTACTAGACCGCCCCTCCCCAAGGCTCGGGGCGATTTCCAACAAAATAAAATTACACAAACAGCCTAAAAACATCATAAAAACATTCCTAAAAACAATCACATATGTCATAAAACATCACATAGATCGGAATACGACCGATCTACAGACAGAGGCGGCATGATTAGGTGGCGAGGTTTGATGTTCAGGTGCTAGTATAGGGGATTGTGAAAGCGGAATGGAATGGAAGACAGATGTGTAAAAAGGAGTGGTTTAAAGCATTTTGTTGTTAGATGGGGGCCCAGGTGAGGTCCTGAAGAAATAAAGAAGTTAGCAAACTAAGGTGTTATAGAGTGACCCATCTAAGAATGGGTAAAATAGATATTTAATTTAGGATACCTTGATGGTGATGAAACACCATTTACTTTCTTTGAAAGGTCTGTTGAATGCATGTCTCTGCTCAGATGTGCTTAGTTTATCTTTTTCTTGATATTTTCGAAAGAATTCACAACAGTGATTTTGGGATGTGGTTTGCCCCTATGTCATTGAGGGAAGTACTCCCCCCCCCCCCCACAGTTATCTTTTTTGGCCTGTTGCCAGCTCTTTTAGAAGGCTAAAGCCCTTTTAGAAAAAGTGTTCCTGTGTCAGTTTAACTCTATTAAGAAACCTTCTAGACCCCTTCTTTTTGAGAAAATTGAAAACCATGTCCTTTTGTTGACATCACTTTTAGTCTCCAGACCATAGATGGGTCTTGCTCTTATCATTGGACTGTGAAGGACAAAGATCTATAGAGGTGAGAGATTGACAGAAAATGATGAAAAACTAATCTGGCTTAATTGTTCACAGGCACACTAGTACACATTTGCTGTGGCCAGCTGACAAACACTCCAAGTTTACTCTTTCTCAATATTTGGGAGACCAGACCTTGAACAGAGATGTTATGGATGCTCCTTTCACCCCCAAGGCAGGCCCGATAGCTGTATGTGTATAGTAAGACCCCCATAACTGCAGAACTCATATCTGCTGTTTTATTTACACGTACCTAGGGGAGAATGGTATCTCTAAGCATTTTTTTCCAGTTGCTTCTATGGTATGCTTTACCAGAAATTACTATAGAGACTCTGGAAGACCTAATTGATAGAGTCACACACTTGGTAAATGCAGTGAATGCTGTGAATATAACATATCCTGATTTCAGCAAGCCCCTTGACAAGGTCCCTCATGAACTTCTTGAAAACAAACTAGTAAAATGTGGGCTAGGCAATATTACTGTTTGGTGGATTTGTTTATGGTTGAGCAAACAA
This sequence comes from Anolis apletophallus, assembly GCA_030556195.1. NCBI lineage: Eukaryota > Metazoa > Chordata > Lepidosauria > Squamata > Anolidae > Anolis > Anolis apletophallus. Next base: position 133,198,915 of record JARBWK010000009.1, on the reverse strand, counting down.
ACCCAAAGGGTGCTCACCAAATGGTTCCTCTTCATCCTGGAAAGAAGTGACTTGTGGAGAGTTCAGTCCTGTGCCCAGTTCTATCCAACATCTTTATTAATGACTTGGATGAAGGTTTAGAGTGCATGCTTATCAAGTTTGCAGATGTCACCAAATTAGGAGGGATAGCTAATACTCAAGAGGACAGGATCATGATGCAAAGTGACACCATAGTTTAAAAGAGATATCGACAAGTTAGAAGGTGTCCAGAGGAGGGCAACTAAAATGATTAAAGATCTGGAGATCATTACTCCTTCTGAGGAGGGTCTTAAAGAGTTGGGTATGTTTAGCCTGCGAAAGGGAAGGCTGAGAGGAGATGTGATCACTATGTATAAATATGTGAAATGATGGCATAAGGAAGAGGGGACAGGCTTGTTTTCTGCTGCCCTGGAAAATTGGACTTGGAGCAATGGATTCAAATGGCAGAAAAAGAGAGTCCACCTAAACATTACGAAGAACTTCCTGACTGTAAGAGGTGTTCAGCAGTGGAACTGTCTACCTTGGAGTGTGACAGCCCTTTGCTGGGACCGGAATCGAGGTAATTTAATGGTGCTTGGTAGTACCAGCATTTTTATATAACTGTAGTTGGGCCAGGAATGATCGCTGATAAGGGAATCCTCCCATCTATGGATGACTGACGGATTTGGTTGCAGACAGAAGCAAAGTTCTCTCCCTAACACCTTGCTTGGCTGCATTTACCTATATTACTCAAGTATAGAAGTGGGAGAAATCATTCAGAGATCCATGTGTTCTTGGAGTGTAGATCCCAACATTCTTTACCTTTGACTTTGAATGTTATGTGAGGTGGTGATTCTCACACCTGAAGAAAGGGACCTGCCCTGACTTACAATTTTCTGTAGTGATTGTGGCCTGGATGGCTGACTTGTGATAGGAGGGGAGGTCTCCTATATTTGAGCCCCCAGGGGTGAGAAAAGTAGTATATAAATGTAATAAATAAATAAATAAATTTGCTCCCATACCAGCTATTCTGTGGTTGGATACTTCAAATGAGAAAAGGAACCTTATTATAAAGCAATTTGCTTCCCTAGGACCAGAAATTGAAAACTCACTTGGCTACTAGGAACAATAGCATGAGACAGCATTACATGTGTTATAGTGATATGAGAAACATACTACTGGGTTCTATTATGTGTGTGCGCGCGTTTAAAACAATATTTTAATTCAACCTAGTTGATGTGCTCTTCAGGATTATGACAGTGTATATACTGTTGTCCAGATTTGTTTATATCTTAGTAGCATTAATTTGGAAGTTGCATTTTTGTTTCAGTACATATTTGTCACAGTGCATAATAAGCTTCTTTGGTCTCAGGTGCATTATTCAAAATCAAATTTCACACTCTGACCCTAGCTTAGAAGTGCTCTGTTTTGGGTCTTACTGAATGGAGATATAAACAATAAAATGTTTCCTCCGATAATTGCACAATTTACAGATGAAGCATTTTTTATATGTGACTGTGATCATAGTAGCTATTTATCTTGTCATTTTGATATCATCTGTTTGGGCTGAAAAAAAAGCAGACCTTAGTACATGTACTTGTCCCTTCTTGTTTTTTTTAATTGAAATCAAACCTGACTGCTATAGCATCAACAATTAATAACAATTAATAACTGAGTATTATTATTATTATTATTTATGCCCTGCTTTATCTCTCCGGAAAGGGACTCAAAGCAGCTTAATGTAAAAGCATTAGCACACAATTTAAAATATAAAAATATGCAAACATTAAAACAGAATTAAATATAAACAGTTAAAACAATTAAAACATATTCAAAGCATATTCAAAGCTAAAAACCATAATTGGCTAATGTTTCTGCTGTTGAATGCAATATTCAGAGTCTATTTGTATTGATTATTGCATCTTAAAAGTGCAAGAGAACATTTTAAAACACTTTTTTTCTAAATCAAACCCATTCTTTTAAGCAAAAGAAGATCCCTTCAAGTATAGCCAACAAAGGTGAACTACAAATAAAAACTGATATGTGTTTTTCATCCTTGCAAATTAATCTAGAAAGTTGTTAGATTTTAAAAATTAAATATAAAAATACTCTATGTTTTTGGATGAAATAGATTATCTACATCACTGGTTCCCAACCTTTTTTTGACCAGGGACCACTTTGACCAGTGAACATTCTCCAACATTAGTACCAAAAGGGTTACAAATCACTTTTTGGTCAACTTTAGATTCGGTTTGGTTATTTGGGATGCGGATTCAGAAAATTACATTGGATAGACCACATCGGCTCTAGTTTCTGATTTAGAACGTACGCTCGCGCACAGAAAACCATATTTAATCATTCAGAGCTGATGTGGTCTATCCAATGCAATTTTCCGACTCAGCACTCCAAATAACCCCAGGAATAGGCCTAACATTGAAAATACCTAGGTACCCCCATTTCCAGGCCCCTCGTGGAACGGCTCCACTCAGGGGGAGGGAGGAGGAGAAGCAGCAGCCAGGAGGCTTGTTGTTACGTCTTTTGTGGATAGTCAGCCTCTCATCTCCTGACATCCCCGTTGCCTCGGCACTATAAGAGGTTTTCATAACAAGTGAGGTTGCAGATCATATTTTAGTTTTTGGGAACCACTGGTGATCCACGGACCGCAGGTTGGGAATTACTTATCTGTATCCATTTCACTCATGTTTCAGACATGCTTATGGAAAAGACAGCTTGGATTGTCTTGATGGATGACCTTCGTAGATAGGTGGACAGAGGAATGTGTCTCTTCTGGACTTTTCAATGGCTTTTAATACCATGGGTCATGGTATTCTTCTGAGATGGGACTTGATGGCACCATTTTACAGTGACTCTGTTCCATCCTGGATAGATGAACCTAGAATGTGATGCTGAGGGACTCTTGCCAAGGAAGTTGTTCTGGTCCTAAAGTGTTTCATCAGTAATTGACTGGATGAGGGAAAACAAATTGAAACTTAATCCAAACAAAACAGAGGTGGGTTGTTGTAGGTTTTTCTGGCTGTATGGCCATGTTCTAGAAGCATTCTCTCCTGACGTTTTGCCTGCACCTATGACAGGCATCCTCAGAGGTTGAAATTGGGTCTCACTGCCTCGGAGAATACCTTCCATAGATGCAGGCAAAACGTCAGGAGAGATTGCTTCTAGAGCATGGCCATACAGCTGGAAAAACCTACAACAACCCAGCGATTCCAGCCATGAAAGCCTTCAAAAATACATAAAACAGAGGTGCCTCTTGGTTAGTCAGAAGGCAGATCTAGGAAGGAATAAGGATCCAGCCTGTGCCGGATGGGGATTCCCCCCCCCCCCCAAAGTATGCCTCTCCCAGAGTACAAACTGCCCCTAGCCTCACCCATTTACAAGATGACTCAAAATGGCTAGTACAACCTGACTGCTTGATGACTTACTGTACTATTTTAGCGTAATTGTACCATGAAATATATTGCTTTTAAATTGGGTCCATCATTTTAAAACACCATATACTTTATTGTTACTATTGCAAATCTCCCACCTGTCAGCTTCAGTTTATGATACCTTGGTCCAGTTCTTTAGCATGGTAGTAGCAGATTCTCTCATCACAAACTGCAATGTGGTATCTCTACGACTAAGCCGCCATCCTTTCCTTTCGTCACCTGTTAGCCCTCCTGGTGTTCTCCTTAAAACAATGTTTTAGCTATAAGATTGAAACATTTATTTAAGAGACCTAAATGTGGCTTGGAATGAGAGGCGTTTTAGCTCCAGAGAAAGAAAAGAAGGAACATGCTCCCATGTTTTTGGTCTTAATAGACAATGTTTTAAGTTGCTATAGGTATCTCTCCTGTCCCCAAAAAGATGAGGAGCAGAGAAGCAACTGCCATTCATTTTCATGTGGAAGCCTCTTAGCAGCTGTGAGAAGCCCTTGGTTTTTGCCCATCATGAAGCTGCCTTCCTTTCAGAAGATCCTTAATGCAGTATTAAGAACAATTTAAAGACATGAATCTGCTGTCTGTCTTATAATCTTCCTCTCGCACCTGCACGCTGCTGCCAAGTTTTACTGAAGCTTTATGTTGGCTGTCAAATCAGACAGGCTAATGTATGGCGTGGTATTTTCTCTCATCCGTATAACCCTCACAGCTAAATAGAAGTGAATAGCTGGAGACAAAGATCTCCTCTTCTCTCTGGAGACAAACAATAGACAAACACTTCTAATAACTTTGTCTTTATTTCCCTCCTTCATCTGTTTGTGTTATTAAGCGCTATGTTTTTTAAAGTGGCCATTTTTTACGAAAAGCCTTCTGAAATTTGAAAGCGGGTTGCTGAGCTACTGCATTATCTGAAAGTACTTGGAAGCATTAATCGATTAAATGCTGTGATTAACGGATTAATTAAAAACAGATTTAAAATGTGATTTGAGGCGGTTTAGTTGTAAATTGAATAGCTTCCTGTGCTTTGCTTGGAGTTTCCTATTTCTCATTTGTAGCTAAAACCCCAAGAAGGAAAAGGGCTTTTTATATGAAATTAGGGTCCTGAGACTAGAGCCAGTTTAACTCTTCATATGTTTGGGGCTCTTTGTTGGATAGGTGGAGTCTGCAAAGCAAAATAGTCAATAAAAAGATGACAGAGGATGCTTCTGCTTTGGTTGATTAATGCACTGCTCAGTGCTCACACCTTCCTGGTCTGTGTAGGAGGAAATCACCAGAAGACAGATTTCCTTTTTCCTATCTATGGAACTAACAGTCACCAGTATTAATATCGAAGTGGTAGAAAAATGCTTTTTCTGTCTTTCAACCATTTCAACAATTTCTTTAATAAACATTGCGTGATTCTCATTCCTTGCATTAATCCTTGATTATATATTTGCTGTACCCACATCATGTTTTTGAGGATTCTGTGGTAGATCTCTTTAATGTCTCTCTCGGTATTACTTCGCTTTTTACAAGTGTGTTGAAGACTAAAAAGGCCAATCTGAGATAGGCAAGTTCGGTTGCAGAAAGCACAGCAGAAAGTCTCCTTGGGTGATGTTGTTTCCAAGTTGCGGTTCTTTCTGTGTTGTCGTTTCTCTTCGAGACCCATACGGCGTGTCATCTCGAAAGATAGTGCCGATGTGAGGCCAGGGTGGACCATTGTGGATAGTCTGGCCGAGCCTGAGATGTTGTTTCAGGGAGTCATGGTAAAAGCCCTCTCCCCACCCTCTAGAATTGAGGTTCTCAAACTGTTCTCCATGGAGCCCTTGGGGCTCCGTGAGTGATACTGAGTTGCCCTGCAGTAGCAGCATTTTCATGTTGATACCAGGCAAGATTGTGGAAAAGATTGTTAAGGAAGTGGTCTGCAAATACTTTGAAACAAATGCGGTCATTGCTAATAGTCAACATGGATTTATCAAAAACAAGTCATGCCAAACTAATCTGATCTCTTTTTTCGATAGAGTTATAGGCTAGGTAGATGCGGGGAATGCTGTGTGGATGTAGCGTACCTGGATTTCAGTAAGGCCTTCGACAAGGTCCCCCCATGACCTTCTGGCAAGGAAACTAGTCAAATGTGTGCTAGGCAAACTACAGTTAGGTGGATCTGTAATTGGTTAAGTAGACGAACACAGAGGTTGCTCACCAATGCTTCCTCTTCATCCAGGAGATAAGTGACTAGCGGAGTGCCGCAGGGTTCCGTCCTGGGCCCAGCCCTATTCAACATCATTATTAATGACTTAGATGAAGGGTTAGATGGCATGATCATCAAGTTTGCACATGACACCAAATTGGGAGGAATAGCCAATACTCCAGAGGACAGGATCAGAATTCAAAACTATCTTGACAGATTAGAGAGGTGGGCCAAAACTAACAAAATGAAGTTCAATAGTGACAAATGCAAGATACTCCACTCAGGCAGAAAAAATGAAATGCAAAGCTACAGAATGAGGGATGCGTAGCTCGAGAGGAGTGCGTGTGAAAAAGATCTTGGGGTCCTTGTGGACAACAAGTTAAACTCCAATAACGAAATACATTAAAATAAAATAAAATGAAAATAGTGTACCTTGCCACCTAGTGGCTGTTTTAGACATTTACATGACTCTGTTAGTAATGATGTACAGGAGAAGTTTCAGCTGTACTTCATAAATAAAAACCAGCCTCACTCGTTTAGCAAGCCATGCAAAGTTTGATTTTGCTTGATGGCTATCCTTTCAATTTCAGAAATACTTCCCTTCAAATATTGTTTCTAAAAAACTAAGTTGGGTTCCTAAACCATATTCAGTTGAACTCATAAGTCAGAGGGTTGTGAAACTGATACCTCACATAGCCATTTAGGTGTGCTTTTAAAAGGCTGAAATTCTGATAGAACTTCTATCACAGATCAGGCTGCAAGAAGTTTGTTTATGTAGAAATGAGTGTTAGGTGTGACACAATCCATTATCTCCCAAGCAGAGTAATTTCCTACTGAGAGTAGTGATAATCTTTTGGCTTGATCCCGATTATTTCTGCATCCACCCATTGCAGATAGAAATCTATGCCATTGATACTGATTGCCGTTGTGCCCCAGAAACACAATAAAGGGCACACTGAAGTTTAGGTTTTTAGTCAAAGAGTAGCTATGGCCAAGTAGATATCTATCAGAAGGTTACAACTCCAACTACACATGACTATAACCATTTCACCTCTAGCATAATATTATAGTGTTTATTTTATTTAATTCTTTTACATCTCATCTTTCTCCCAATATTTTCATTTAAGAATATTTCCGGTAGAATTCTTTGCTAGTAGACTTTTTCGTTCCTCAGCTTCCCTATCATTTTCAATAGTGGTCAGCTTGAAAATGTCACAAGACAAAGACTACACTGGATGTCAAACTGAGATGATAGCTGAAATCCATAAAACACTATGATTCATTTTCCCCCTGGTGACTAAGATAACTAAATTGGAGGGGATGCATCTTGTGAAAGAGATGATTATAAAAAGGGAAGCAGAAACCTTTGGGGGAAAAGCCCTGCATTTTTGGCAGATAGGAAGTTGGATTATATTTTTGTTGACTATCTTGATAGTTTGAAAGGAAATTAAGATGCCAAAATTAAGTTCTGGTTATATTAAATCTGTCAAATGGTTGTAATTAACTTCTCTCCTTCCATTTGGGTGTTATAGCTGGTATAGTCTATATAGATTGTGTTTGTGCATTCCATAGATATAATAGGCTGATTTCATTATTGGAGTTCACAGATTGTTTCAGCATTTTAAATGATCACGTCTGAAAAGTATCTTGAATTGAGATGAAAAACAGAAACCTTTCAGCTGCTCTTTCACATGCTCTATCATTTTATTCAAATGTTGAAGTCAATCTTTGAGAATATGTTTTATTCTTCTCTTTCTGCTGTGCTTTGTTTGGCAAAAGTTTTGCAGAACTCAATTAATGACATCTTCAATGAATAGCCCATCTCAGTATTGAGTTCAGTATTGATCTTCATTGGTCAACAGTCTGAGCATAGAAACGGTAATAAAATTACATCTTAGCTTAAGGCAGTCCAAAATACCAAGTTCCAAACAGAGTTTTCCCATTGAATTAATGGAACGCACACAAATGTTGAATTATTCAGATACCATTGATTTAATTGGTTAACTATAGTTAGAATTCATCATTAAATTTAGGCTCAAATCCAGACTTCGACCAGCTCTCTTGTAGGGTGGTTGTTGAAACACAAAGGTAGGGGAAAACTTGGATTGGAAAGGTTGTGGAAGCCTGTTTAGCAAAGGGGGATCCAGTTTCTACTGCTTAGTAGGTAAAGGTTTTTGCCTGACACTGTCCAGCTGTGTCCGACTCTAGGGATTGGTGCTCATCTCCATTTCTAAGCTGAATCTTCGGCGGCGTGTGTAGACACCTCCAAGGTCATGTGGCCATCATGACTGTATGGAGCACTGTTACCTTCCTGCCGGAACAGTACCTATTGATCTACTCACATTTGCATGTTTTCGAACTGCTAGGTTGGCAGATGCTGGGGCTAACAGCGGGACCTCACCTTGCTCCCCAGATTTGAACCAGCAACCTTTCAGTCAGCAGGTTCAGCAGTTCAGTGGCTTAACCCACAGGTTTCCCCATTTAAATTGCTCCTTTAGTTCTGTCACAGAGGAACACATATCCCAAGCCTTGTTCTTTTGGGGCATGTGGGCCTATCTTCTTCAGCAGTAAATATATAGTATTAAATGTTTGTTGCTTTTTTTAGCATCATGGAAACTGTATTATTTATTTTACTTACTATATGAATGTGTTTTTAAAAAAACATCCCATCAGCCCGAGGCAAGTTGTTAAAGGGAAATTATGTCTGTCCTGGATGGCAGATCTTGGAACTCACAGCACAGTGTCTGTGGATTTAGAAAAGGTGTTGTTGTTTATTTGTTCCACCCCAGCTCCTTCAAGGTGAAGCCAGTTCCATCCATCTTGCCTTTGGTCAGCCCCTCTTCCTTTTTCCTTCCATTTTCTCCTATCATTATCTTCTCCAAACTTTCCTGTCTTCTCATTACAAGTGGCCAAAGTACTTCATCTTTGGCTCTAATATTCTTCATAGCAGTCAGAATTCCGTATTTTCCTGGCTTCCACATTCACAAGTTACGTACCTTTGGTGTACTGAAATCCGACATCAGTCTGTGTATTGCGCATAAAGACCCCTGCTTGCCATACTACACTCCTTCAATAGATCTGAGCTTTGTTGAATTCATTGGTTCAGAATAATTATGTTTAGACTAGACTCAGAGTCTCTTTTAATTGTCACCTGTTCAACAGCAATGCAGCGCTCTTCTTTAGGAATCGGCTTCTCATGATATCCTTTTAACAACAGAATTGCATCTGGTAACAGTTGAAAATAAAATGCTAAGGACTCCCAGCCCCATTTCCTCTTTCACTGCATTCTTAGGAATGATTTTAGGAAGCTTGATATGAAATAAAATGGCTCCCAATAAATTCTTCCTATTGCCAGACTGAATAGCTTCATAAGGATTTCTCCCCAATTGCTGTGGTCAGAATTGGAAAAAAAGTAATCATTGCTGTTTATCTTTCTGAAAGCAAGTGCTATAAATTCTTTATGTAGTTGTTTAGTGTGTTCTTATTTAATATGTATTTTTTTCAAAATCCGACACTTTCGGCTGTTTCTCTGAGTTAAAAGCTTTACAAAGAGCTATACCAGAGCACTTCCCGCTTCATGTCTACACACTTGCCCTATAATGGATTCAAGGGAAAGAAAGTAACAGCAGTTGGTAGTAAGGAAATGATTCCTATCTTAGTTTCCAAAAAGAAAGTTACATGTGTGCGAGTTTGTGCGTATGTAGATAGATAGAGTTTGTATATATGTATAGGGGAAGCCATAAACAGAACTATCGTGGTGTAATGATATGAGTGCCAGATGATGACTTTGGAGACCATGGTTTGAATCCTTGCTCAGTCATGGAAACCCACTTGATAGCCTTTGGCAGGTCATACCTTCTGAATCTTAGAGCAGCGTCTCTCAACCTGGAGGTTGGGACCCCTTGGGGGGGTTGCGAGGGGGTTTCAGAGGGGTCCCCAAAAACTATCAGAAACAGACAGCGAATCCTCCCACCAAAAGCCCTCCTCTTGCTGTGATTGGCTGACCTCTCAGCCAAGGGGAGGGCTGTTTCTGAGACTCCCAAGTGGGGAGAGGAGAGCAGGCATGCTCGGGGCATGGCAGAGTGGTGTGCATGTGTGAGCGAGGGAGAGCGTGCGAGGCTGGAGGGAGTCCCTTCAAGACATGGGGGTTTTGTTTGAGAAGTTTGGCCCAATTTTGTTGTTGGTGGGGTTCAGAATGCTCTTTGACTGTAGGTGAACTACAAATCCCAGCAACTACAATTCACAAATGTCAAGGTCTATTTTTCCCAAACTCCACCAGTGTTCACATTTAGACATATTGAGCATTTGTGTCAAGTTTGGTCCATATCTATCATTGTTTGAGTCCACAGTGCTCTCTGGATGTAGTTGAACTACAACTCCAAAACTCAAGGTCAGTGATCACCAAACCCTTCCAGTATTTTCTTATGGTCGTGGGAGTTCTGTGTGCCAAGTTTGTTTCAATTTCATTGTTGGTGGAGTTCAGAATGCTCTTTGATTGTAGGTTAGCCATAAATCCCAGGAACTATAACTCCGAAATGACAAAATCAATCCCCTCACATCTCCACCAGCATTCAAATTTGGGCGTAACGGGTATTTGTGCCAAATTTGGTCCATTGAATGAAAATATATTCATAACATTAGGAAAATAACAGTTATGAAGTAGCAACGAAAATAATGTTATGGTTGGGGGTCACTACAACATGATGAACTGTATTAAGGGGTTGCAGCATTCGGAAGATTGAGAAACACTGTCTTAGAGGAAGGCAAAAGGCAAAGCCTCTGAATGAATCTTGCCAAGAAAATCCGATTCAAGGGTCACCATGAATCAGGAATGGTTTGAAAACAACAAGATAAACACTACTATCAGAGCATTGCACAAAGAGGTGAAGGATGAACAACCCATATGTATGTGTATGGAAACTACAGCTGTGGAACCAGGAACTAGATCCGCTAGAGATGGATGCTCACAGTTGCTTTACATGGCAGCCAGAGTCTGTATTGCATTGTCAAATTCTGTTATGCAAAGATGTGATGCCTTTGCCCATAGAGTGGAGATGGGGGTGTAAGTTGAAGTTCTGACTTTTAAATATAATACATGTGGAGTCAAGGCTCTGGAGCAGATGATTCCTAATAGGAGATTGTGAACAAGGGGGCAGGTGATGTCGTGGCAGTATGGCAAAGTTATAAATGTCTATTTCCCCCAGTTATGGCCAGGTAGGTAAGTTAATGAGCCTCGACGTCTAGGCAGAAAAACTTCCCTCTTCCCAATCGGTGCAAAGGTTTCATGCTAGAATAGCAATGGCTTGTTGGTTTTTCTGCTGAAAATTACCTTCCAGGCTAGGCTGGAATCAGAGTGGAAGGGTTTACTGGGATAAATCTGCTAAGCCTGATGTAATGACAGAGACTGCAATGCCTGGCAACTTTTGTAATTTTTGTTTCTTAGGAGCATTTGTATCCTGCTCTTTCTGAGCTCCAGGGCAGCTCAGAAAGACCACTAATAAGACATTATGTGCCCTGGTTGTTTAAAATTAAATGATACCACTCAAAAGAAAAGGGATTGGGGGAGAAGTTGTGAGAGGAGGCAAAGGCAGATTCAAGCACTTCTGCTTACTTACAATGGTCACTTGAAATATAAACATTTCCAGAAGATGAAGAGACAAACATTTCTGATTACTGATCTTTCGGTAAAGCCACTGGGGTGGATGCATCTCTTATTTTTTGCTACTGCAGCCTGACGCCATGTCTCTTGTTACGTGGTGAGGGAGAAGTTGAAGATGGCCCTGTGCCTTTTCCTACCTTGTGTCTTGTCAAAGGCAAGAAGTTCCTTCTGATTAAAAGCAACCACTTCACATGTGGGAAATGTCTTTAGTGGTGTTTTATCACAGCAGGTTAATAAAGATGATAGAATTATGAAAACTGCAAGTCATAACAAGCATACGTCACCCTTTTGCTGTTGTAGAAGGCAATAGCGGAGAGACCTCAGGCCATGGATGTGAAGCACTGACTGATGCCAGCTGCCTAGATCTACACTGAACTTTGAGGCTGCATCAATAGGAGTATATTGCCTAGATCAGGGGTCCTCAAAATTTGAAAGCAGAGAGACGGTTAACGGCCCCTCAGACTGTAGTTTGAAAAAAAAAGCGAACAAATTCTTATGCACATATCTTCTTTGTAGTGCAAAAAAGAACAATACAATATTTCAAATGAAGAACAGTTTTAACTGACATAAATTTACCAGTATTTTAGTGAGAAGTGTGGGCCTGCTTTTGGCTGATGAGATAGTCAAGTTAATTAGGATGTTGTTGTGTGCCTTTAAGTTGTATCAGATTTAGGGCAACTCTGTTGTAGTGTGGTCAGTTTCTGAGTGTTCAGATGAGGAGGAAGAGGACATTGGGAGAGATGCTGAGGGCCCAGAAGGGAATGGAAGCGGATCGAAAGAAAATGGGGGAGACAAAAGTTTATCCAGGTCAAAGAGATTGGAGTTATGGAAACAGGGCATGCAATTAAGGCAAAATCACTTTTCCCAGCAACTTTGTGATAAAGAGCACAGCAACAGGGGTGTGAGGCATGAGGATATGGGAGATTTTGGGGCTTTTAAAAGTGGTTCTTGTTCCTACAATATTTGTGAGAGCAACATTCCATTCAGGTGGGAACCTCTCGGTTTAATGGGCCGAATTCATGCATTCAAGTTCCCAAGCTGTTCTTGCATCCTGGTCTTGTGAGACATAGTTAAGAACATAAGAACATAAGAAGAGCCATGCTGAATCGGACCTCAGCCCATCTAGTCCAGCATTCTGTATCACACAGTGGCCCACCAGTTGTACACGGGATCTCGAGCAGAAGGGAGGGCAAAACCCTGACCTGCTCCCGACCCCCACAACCAGTACCTCCTGACCTCAACCAACCCGAGGTGGCACTTGAATGTCCTTTTCAGTAACTCTCGATACACTTGGTATCCATGAATCTGTCTAATCCTGCCTTGGACTCCTGTTACCTTGTTTTGGTTATCTCAGTGGAATTACTTTAGAGACTTTCTTTGTATGGATTTTTGGACTCTTGACTTTTATGGAAATAACTCTTTGAACTTTGATTTTCTTTTTTATATTTGCTTGCTTTTCATATAGCAAGCTTTTATTATACTCTGCTTTTAATAACCTTTTATATTGGATCACCTGGACAGTGTGTAGTTTGTGGTGAAAAGAGGTTTCAGGGCCATAGTGCAACAAATTCTAAGTCTAAAGTTTAGGATGGGGGCTGGGTAAGACTTTCTTGTTCAAACAAGCTTTTAACTTCACCAGTCCATGTAGTCTGACATAAGTTCAGAGCTAATTTGTGATTACTGTAGATGGTTGTTTCGGGATAGTTGAATTTTATGCTTTTCTTCTTTTATGTTTTATGCCTTTGTAGGATGTATTAAACTGTTATTGTAATTTTGTATGTGTACCATGTAAACCGCCCCGAGCCTGCCGGAAGGAGCGGTATATAAGAGTGAATAATAAATAAATAAATAAATGGCTTTGGAGGGCCACATGTGGCCCACGGGTCTTAGTTTGGGGACCCCTGGGCCAGATTGAGGGAATTAATAGACCTACTTAGTTCTGGTTTTCAAGAACTCACTTGGAAATCTGTGTTTAATGTTGAGCACCACAATTCAGGAAAAATATTGGCAAGCTGGAACTAGCCAAATGGGAATGATCAAAATGGTAAAAAGTTTAGAAGCCAAGCCCTATTAAGAGCAGCTTAGTGAACTGGGTATGTTTAACTTGCAGAAGGGAAAGGTAAAAGGGGGCAAGATAGCCAGGTTTAAATATTTAAAAGAGTATCATGTTGTGGATGGGGCAAGATTGTTTTCTGCTGCTGTAGAGTCTAAGACACAGTGGAGCAATGGATTCAAATGGCAGGAAAAGAGATTCTGCCCAAACATTAGGAAGAGCTTCCTGAAGCTAAGAGCTATTCATCAGTGGAATACACCACCCATGAGTATGCTAGTGTCTCTTTCTCTAGTGGTTTTTGAACTGAGCCTTGGTAGTCATCTAGGTAGTCATCGGGAATGCTTGGATTATGTCTTTCTGCATAGCAGGGCAGGATTAATCTGGGTGGCCCTTGGGATTTCTTCCAAATATATAATTCTATTATTCAAGTTTTTTAAAGAAGCAAACCATCCTAGTCTACTTGCCTCTCCCACTCCCCTAAAACATTTCATTCCTCTACTGGACAGGTGGTTTTAATTATCCAAACAACCTCTACTATCTAGATAAGAGAATTACCATATATACTCATTATCATTTGGGATGCACTCTGGTAGATGTCTAGTAGAAATTGCTCCCTTCACATCAAGGACATATTAAGAACAAACTGGCTCAGCTACCAAGGTCATGCATGGCAAAGCCAGTAGAGGTGCAAAAGCACAAAGATTTCTGAGACCAATTTGCTAAGGGATGGATAATATAGAAAAATGTATACTTGGTAGCAAAAACTCATACATTTTCTTCAAATGATTTCCACGACATCTTGCTGCAGCTTTCTATTTTGATAGTCACTGAGGGGTGTTCTTGAAAGAAATTGGTATTGACTAAACTTGCAAGGCTGTGTGGTTTCCTCAGGGGTCTCCCCCCTCCGCCCCTTCCTATGCAAGTTTCACAAACTGCAGATCATGTAGTCAGCTTATCTCTCAGCTCTATTCTGAGGCTGAAAATTGCAGGGACTGAATGTCTCCCATACAATTTTCTTTAAAATTGCATGCACCTAAAAAACATTAATCTCAAGGAGGGAAATTTTAGCCTAGTTCCCTCCTTTCTTGGAAATGCTAGCTTCCTGTGTATAGGGACTTAGAGAACTGTTTTAGTCAGCTATGCAGCTGGTGGAAGTCGAATCCAGGTGGCATGTACATTCTCCAAAGAATGCTGAGTCCAATGGTTAAGGCAGCTGATTGCTTAGATACTGTTGGGTTGCTACCTCAGTCAGTCCTAACCTAGTTTGCCAGTGGAGAGGAATGCTGGGAATTGTAGTCCAGTGGCTCTTGTGGGACTGCATTTTTATCCAACATTGTTATGGGAAGAGATTGCACCTTGCTAATAATCCCTTAAAAGCAAGAAGTGTCACTGATACTAGCAATGACAGCTGTTTGAAGTAGGAGCAAGGAGGGCTTTGGCTTTCCATACCTTCCATAATTCCGTACACCTTGATCATACTGGTTGGTGGCTTTTGGGGGTTGATAGATTGGAATGGTGATAGATTTCTCAACTCCTGTTTCTTTGTGGAAGGTGGGAAGTATGGGTTAGAGTTGCCCTACTACTCTGGTCCATTCACCATTTGATATGTTCCTGAATGTAGTTGGGAAGCAAGAAGTTGTGTAATGGGAGATGGATTCTGTTCCTTTGTTTGTTTATTTATTAATTAATTCAGCTTAGTATACCGCTCTCTCCGGAGCTCAGAGCGGTTTACAGCAATAAAATATCAGATAAAACACATAAAACATTATAAAACCAGGTTAAAACCCCCAGTTCCCTTTCGTGGTCACTGTGAATCGTACTTATGGTATTTCCCGCGCCTGCGCGGACAGTTCGGAATCTTTTAAAAGCTAATATCTCTTTAAATGGTAGCCCCGCCCACATTCCCCTCCAGCATATATAGCCAGTGGGAGGGGCTGCCACCTCAGATCCTTTTATCCGCCGCCGTTGCGACAGCTAGGAATCTTATCTAATATTTCTTTGACTAGCGTAATAAGTAAAAAACTTTAATTAGAAGAAATTTAATGTTAATTATTATTAATTAATATTATTCATCTTGGTGACTACTCATTATCCCCATTTCATAGTTAAATTAATAATTAATTGAGAAAGTTTCTCATGAATTTTGGCTAGCATAAAATTAGATTCAATCAAATTATTATTTATTGTTCATATTAACTAATGTTAGAATTATTACTTATTGAGAGTTGGTTGTCTAAAGCCAGACTGAACTCTTGTCTTTGGACATTCTCTTGTCATTCTCTATTTCCATATGATCTTGAAAGCTAACATGATTAGTAATTAGAGGGAAACCGCCAGATACTACAAGGCAATGGGAAGTTTCAAAGCAATGAAACACACATCTGAGTGTCCGTTGGCTACCAAGATGGCAGCTCTAACAGAAAAAGAAGGCTGAGGATAAATGCCGCCAAAATGACCGCCAACCTCTTTGAGCTCATGAGCCTGTCACCATGGAGGTGAGCGCCTCTGTCACCCTCGGGTGTGATGGAGGTGGGGCTGCCCCAATCGCCTCCACCCACTGGGATCATCGGGGACTGAAGGGTAAACAGAAGCCCTCCGTTGAGCTCTAACCCGCCAAAGAGACCAGTCTGTTGAGCCTATTAATATGTATCAAAAAAGCAACAAAGAGGTAATGCAATGCAATGGCTGGATATATCATGCAAAAGCATTCCCCATCTAAACAAAGCGCCTCTGACCCACTGGGATCCCATGCCCAGTGACTGGAGTCCCTTTGCAGCCACTAGTCACTCGGGGGTTTGTTTACAAAGCGGGGTAAACAGAAGCCCTCCGTTGAGCTTTACTAACCCGCCAAAGAGACCAGTCTGTTGAGCCTATTACTGTATACCTGCAGCCTCTAGAGGTGCCTCCGCATCTAATTCATGGCTTCGGCGCCAGAAACCACTCCTCCGGTACGGGCATACCGTCCAGCACTCCTCCGGTACGGGCGTACCGTCCTTCCTCTTGGGCTCTCAATGATATGCCTGCAGTTCGCGACACGGGCGCACCATCTAATTACAAACCCCAGTCTTGGGGCAGGAGCGCCTTTCGCCGCTTTCGACGTCGGCACTATCGGTGTCAGCATGGCCTGGCGGGCCTGGTTGAGCTCCGACCTGGGCTCCCGAGATGGAGAGCGCGTGGGCGCTTGTCTTCTTGGCCTACCTTGCTGGCTGGGAGACCTTCCTCCAGAGCTCAACCTTCGCTCTTGGCATCGGGATGACCCTCGCTCTTGGCGTCCCTTGCCCCCCAAGGAAAGACTCCTGGCCTCCCTCGTGCTCCCAACCACCCTCGCAGCATCGGGGGAGAGAGGAAAGCATCAGGGGAGAAAGGAAAGGCCTTCGCTCCCTCTCGGTGCTGCGGGGAGAGAGGAAAGGCCTTCGAGCCTAGAGGATGCGTGGGCGCGCTCCCCTTCGATACTGCAGGGGGAAAAGGAAAGGCCTTTCGAGCCCTGGAAGGCGCTTGGTTAGCGAGCGCACTCCTAACCTCCCTCGCAGTATCAAGGGAGAGAAGAAGGGCCCTCAAGCCTGGAGGACACGACAGAGGGTGTCCTGCCTAGGGATCAAGTGCGGGATCGAGGGTGCTCGGTCCCGAGAGCTTGCTCGGGCTCGAGGGCAAACACACGCACGTGCCCCGATGTCCCTTTAGACAGGAGAGGCGGCCGGGTATCAGCCGGCCCTCGCGCATGCACGATTGGCGCAACGCCATCCTCCTCTGCAGCTCCAATAGCTCAGATATGGAGGGCACCCTGGATCGGAGCCAAAGAAAAAAGACCTTCAAGCAGAGTTTCCAAGTCGGCAAAGGGCTTACTCGGTTCCAGCTGTTCCCTGTTGCGCTCTGGTGCTGGCAGGGAAGAGCAGACCCAGTGCCGGTAGGAAAGAGACCCAGTGCTGGTAGGAAACTTTCTCTCGCCCTTGCTCAGCTCGAGAGGGTACTTCTGCCGATCCTCCTCCAGGGCATTCTCTTGAGTGACGCGCTGGAGGAAAAGCTAAGGGGGAGGCCTTTACAATACGGCAGAAAGAAAATAAAAGAATGTACCTGAAGCCTACTTAAACTCAAACTGCCTTTGGGTCCAAAAAGAAAAGAAATCTGAGCCTGATTCCCAGAAGAAGGGAATATCTCCATGGCAACAAACTCCTCCCATGAAGCTAGAGTGGAGCTGAAGCGGCAAACTCCGCCCATAAGGGCCAGGAAGGGGCAGGGGGGAGTGCTGCTCCCATGCCGAAAGGCTCTCAGCAGGCCTTGCACACGATCTTGCCGCTCCAGGAGGCTTTCCCCCTCGCATTCAAAAGGGCAGTTTCAAGGCTCAAGGCCTATGATATTATAGAGGAAGTTCCTACTTGTTATTGATGGTACTGTAAGTATAGTGTGACATATATAGTGGTATCTGCCATGGATTGGGATGCTAGGAATTTAGCCTGCCATTCTGAAGCATGTAAATATGAGTAGGTCAATAGGTACTGCTCTGGTGGGAGGTAACAGCAATCCATGCAGTCATGCCAGCCATATGACTTTAAGGTGTCTCAGGACAACAACGGCTCTCAAAATAAATGGAGATGTGCAACAAAGTGAAATAATAATAATTATTATTTGAGCCTAACATAATTATAATGATATGTTTACTTGTTCTTGAGGACACTGGAGTGCTGGTGGCCTTACATAATTGAAAGCAGGCATGGATTGAGATACTGTAAAATTGGCATGACTCCAATTTAAAACCTAAGAGCACATTTTAGTTTATCAAGAGAACATTCCTCATACCCTCCTCGAGACCACAACAGGTGTCATCATCACCTTTACTTATGGGACTCTCGACATTGCTTCGCGAATGAAGATTCTTAGGAGGATTCATCACACGCATTTTACAATTATAAAACCAGGTTAAAACCCCCAGTTAAACCCCATCCCCAACAGTAAAACTACAACAGGACAGTTTGAGGAAAGATCAGCGAGGGGAAACTCTCCCTGCTGAAAATTTAAACAGCTTTGTTGTCCAAAAACCAATCATGTTGACTAGCAATGTGGGGACCAAGTGGAATTGATACTTCTCATTCAGTGAGTCCTCCTCTGTTTGGGGACTTTAATTCTTGGCCCCTTGTTGCAGTCACCTTCATTCTTCTGGATCAGAGAGGGATCGCATCAATTGTGTGAGAGGAAAATGGTATTTGGAGTAAATATGACAATTCCACTGTTCAGAGAACATTTATGGATTGTGACCACATTGGGTAACTGAGGATTAAAACTTCATTTTCTTTCACAATCTGGGTTCTTTCCTGGGTTACAGTTTTAAACGTGCAACTTCTTTGTTGTTGTTTTAAATCTGCCATTAAATGGGTTTCAATGTACTGTAGGGTCACCCTATGAATGAATGATATCCAAGAGCACTTGTGATTAATATTCCTATCACGTCTTGCTTCCTTGATTGAACTCTATCCATCTGTATTGTGGTCTTTATCTTTTCCTACTGCTTTTTACTTTATTAAGAATTGCCAAGTGTTTCCCAGGGACTCTTGATGTTATGTGGTATGGCCAAAGTGTGGTACCTTCAGTTTAATCTTTCAGCCTTGAGTTCAGCCTTGATTTGCTATCAGAAACATCAATAATTTACCTCAAATGTATAGTTTTCCACTGAACTATTTTTCACACAATTGCTTGAATAGCATCTTGTCTGAGAACCAGTGTGGTGGTGTTGTTTGACCATTGGACTATGACTCTGAAGACCACCTTTTGAATCCCTGCTTAGCCATATAATCATTACTATGGACGAGTCACCCTCTCTTGGCCTCAGAGGAAGGCAATAGTAAGCCTCTTGAGGAAATCTTCCCAAGAAAACCCTACAGTAAGGTTGACATAAGTTGGAGTTGACTTGGAGGCACGTAACAACAAACTATACAACTCCTAGCACTAACTCCATTGGAACCAATCTTGCAAAGAAAACCCCTTGATAAGTTTTCTTTAGGGTAGTCATGAAGACAGACAAATGCAACAAATCAGTTAGCCCCTTACAATGGAGCCGTGGTAGAGCAATGGGTTAAACCCTTGTGCTGGCTGAACTGCTAACCTGAAGGTTGGTGGTTCAATTCCATGAGATGGGGTGAGCTCCTGTCTGTCAGCTCTATCTTCCCATGTGGGGACATGAGAGAAGCTTCCCACAAGATGTAAAACATCTGAGTGTCCCCTGGGCAACGTCTGTGCAGACAGCCAATTCTCTCACACCAGAAACGACTTGCAGCTTCTCAAGTCGCTTCTGACACGATAAAAAAATCCCCTTACAATGATCTTTCTTAGTAATATTCCCATGACATTGGAGCCAAATGGGTGAGCACAAGTGAGGGTTGAGGGGATATACAGTCAAGTTTGTGTCCATCCCAGAAAACTGAATTTAGATTTTGGAAGGATACCAGAGAGATAATGCACAGCTCCCCTCCCCATCCTCTGCAGTATGTTATCTTCAGCCCTGTTTCTTTCTGCCTTTGAAGGAAGATGTTTCCGGCATGATTTTGTGCATAGGCTTTTTTGCTTTGAAAAGAATTTGTGTTAGGTGCACAGCAGCATTGACAGGCCTCCTCCAGTGAGCTGACCTGTTGCTCAGAAATACATAAATCTAGGAAGCGTGTAACAAGGTCACTCTCTAAAGTGACTCAGGCGTGCCTTCCCCATGGACTCTCAGATTTTTATTCTTGATTTTTTTTTTACCTTGGTATACAAACGGTTAGGTTTTCTGTTCGCCTCTAAGGGATTCCTTTTCTTAGAAGAAGAGAAGGCTGTTCGGCTCTTAAAATAAGGGTTTTATTTCCAGTTGTTACGGTAACAAAGGCAGGTTTTTAAATGTCGCAACGTCTGGGGATTATTTTAATGATTGTTTCTTCGGTATTTTGTAGGCTACTGTATGGCTCTCCTGAAAAACCCTGCCCCATAATGATGAGATCGTTTTGTTCCTGTTCTTTTCTGAAATTGCAGAACATTTTGTACATTGCCGTCTAGTTATATAAGCATGTGCATAATGGACAGAAAAATACCCAACAAAAATCAAACATTTTCGATTTAAATAAATCAATTTTTGTGATTTTGAAATAACTACAGGACTCTAGCTTAACTGTTACCCCCCCCCTCACATTCTGCATGAAAATATGGATTAAAATATTTAATTATTTTGTTCGTTTTAGAGTGTGGGTGGATTGCATATTTTCTGGGATTTTTGATTAAGGGTGTAGCATACATTGCTAAAGTTATGAAGAAGAGAAATATTTTATGTCTGTTTCAGTCTGTTTCATATGGGAGGCATAAATATCCTAAATGCACCAGATAATGCCTGATCTTGAAAGCTAATCCTGGTTGGTACTTGGATGGAAGACCACCAAGGAATACCAGGCACTACAGAACATATTTCAGAGGAAGGAACTGGCAGAACCACCTCTGAGGATTTCTTGCCTAAGAATATGAAGTTCATGGGGTCATCACAAGTCAATAGATGATTTGAAGGCACATACACAAATGCCTACTTCCCAGATACAATTGCCTGGGAGATATAGTCAAAAGATACAACATTGTGATTAATGTGCTTCCAAATACTTGTATTATGGAGGTATATTCACCAGAGATGTACTGCTGAGCTATCATTTTCTGTGAATTGTAGATGTGATAAACCAGAGGTGGAAAAGTAACACAGCCATCAAAAGAAAATGTGTGCATTGTCCAGTATGCCACTTCTCTCCATTCTAAAATGTAGAATCCACATGGCATCAATTCACTTATTTTAAATGTTTTTATTTTGGCCAAAACCACCTGAGTTTACTTGAATTGTAATGACAAATTGTCCCCTCTCTAAGACCTCTGAGGGGATGATTTGCCGTTTGTTGTTACTATGTATCTCCAAGTTATTTCCAACTTACTTTTCTCCTCCTTGTGATATATTTTTTCTTATTCGTCCTCTTTTTCAGTCTAGTTTTTATGTACTTCTTCTGTAAATATGTTACAATAGCCATGCTTCCACACTACACTAAGCCAACTATATACTGCTCAATTGCTCCACCTGAGTTGCTTCTGCAAGTTGGAATGGTTGAGCAAAGTCTGGACATTCTGTCCATGATTTCTGTATCATTTGCAAGCTAGGAAACCAAAGTTGGTTCTCTTGTTTGACTTGTAAACCTTGGTGTCATCATGGCTTTACAGGGTGGTATGCATAGGAAGTACTGACTACCCTGTATCCTCTAAGTTGAACTCAGTTTATGTGAGGTAATTTAGCTGAAACGAACATGCAGGAAAAGAAAGTCCTAAAACTCTAGCTTACATTATGGAATTGCATTATTCCATTTTTGACGCTTTAGAGCTCTTCTAGGTGTTTTGGACTTATCTCCTAGAATTCATGTGTGTTGGCCATTCCAGGGGAGGTTTCTGAAAGCTAAAGTCAAAACCCACTTGAGTTTGCTTTAAAGGTTGTTGTCTTCAATAGGTGATTTGCATCTTAGCTTGAGATTTTTTTCTTGCAGAAGCTACACATTATTTATTTATTTATTTTGGGCTTGTATATCCTGTCCTATCTCAACCTCCGCAGAGGGACTCAGGATGGCTCATCGAATCATAGAACTTTTTGTCAAAATGGAAGCTCCACATGGAGTCATCTGCCCTTACTAGCCTGCAATGAGTGCAGTATAATATAAGCTTGTGTTCTTGGAGGCATTATTGGATGTGTTTCCTACCTTGTCACTAATGCCAAGGGCCAACATGATGCAGGACCAAATAAATCATATGGGTAACAATTGACATAGTGATGCTGAATTTAGTTGCAATGTTGTTCCAGATAAAAATCTTACCAGGAACAACATTGCTACTAAATTACCATGAGATACTTCATATGACTAGTCATTTTGGAGTTTATAGACTAGAAAACTACATAAGTAAACATCTTTAACTAGGATGTGCGTCTTAGTTTTCCTGGTCCCTCTTTTGATGCCACTAGTATCATGGGTTATGTATAAAATGAAAGCAGCATTGTTATTTCTTGTCATAGTTTCTCATAATCATGTTTCAAAAGCAACTCATGAATGTCTGGTATAACCTTAGAATGTGCCCTGAGAAAAAATCAAGTTCTTTGCCAATAAGGTATGTTCTCTAGGTGACCGTAACTTGGCCAGACTTGAGGTAATTGCACTCTGCTATATTCTCCAGTGGTTTATTTTCGCACTTTATTCACATCAGCTAAATAGAAATGGTCTGCCCAGAAGTTTTAACTCATCAATTTGAGTCAAATTATTTGTTTTCTTGAAAGCACTTGGGCAGATAAATAAAATTGCAGGAGTTATTTCTCATACCTGTCCTTCTTCCAAGATTAGTCTTTACTCAGCTTGCTTCAATTTCTCATTTGGGAGCCATCCTGCTTACACGGACTAATAGAATTTCTATTTAATGATCTACAGCTCTGCTTTTATACTCTTATTAGGATCCAGCTGATCAATGTATAACCTAATTGATTGTTAAGGTCAAATGTGTCATGTCTGTATTGGCTGATACCCAAATTGTATTTATTGTTCTTCAGATGTTGGTTCTACGGTCCATTAACCTCTTTTTATCCATTCTCACACACAGGAGCAATAAAAAATCCTGATACCTAGGTTGGTGGACACCTTAATTGTTATGCATTGTGTGCTTCTTGTCAGGTGCCAAACCGGTGACTTGAAATACTTAAAATATCTCTCCAGTGTTGAGATTAATCTAATGATCAATTGCAGCAAAAAATGTTTTGCTGTGTTTGTAATGCAGTTGTGAATGAGAACTACCGGGGGTCCAAAGTGAGAGGAAGGAGAAAGGAGATCAAATAAAGGATGCACACAGTTGGGAATATTTGCTGAGCAAATTTCAGTAAAATGGTTGTAATGTGGAGTTTCTATTCATTTCAATTTGGTTTGTGCTGAAGATATTCCTGGTGGATTTTCCTCTTAAGTTTCAAGTGGGATTTGGATATTTACACAGTCCTCGAGAACACTGAAATTTTGATAAAGTTTCCATCAAACAGGCGTTTTCATCAGTAAAATGCCCAAAAAGAAATATTTCTCCATCGTTATTGATAAGTTGCAATTGACCTCATATATTGGACATTGAACAGGACAATCTGATGCTGGTAAATAAACTAGGAGGTGTTTTTAAATCACTGCATCCTGATTCAAGTGAGACGGGATTGTGCCCATTTATTTGTTTTCTGGGACTTTGGTTTTCATAACAGGCACTATTTCCAGATCTGAAATGCCAGACTCTACATTGCTAGTTTACAGGTGGTCTTTGGCCTTACTTGTTGGGGTCAGACCAGCCAAGCTGTGGAATTTCTCTAGTTTCTTTTCCTGCCAAGGTCAATAAAAAGAAGCATTGAAAGAAGCTCTCAACTGTTGACCACAAATTCTCAACTTCGGTGTCCACAAGATAGTTTAGTGTTTTGTGAGAAGTTGTGATTGGAAAAAAACAAAAACAGAAACAAAACCTAAACACTTTCTGAGCTTGAGATGCAATAATTGCAAGATGTTCATTGAGACCTCTAAAATTCCTTTAGGTTAGTGGTTCCCAACCTTTGGGCCTTCAGGTATTTTGGACTCCAAGAAATCCCAGCCAGCTTACCAGCTGTTAGGAACTGTGGGAGCTGAAGTCCAAAACAACTGGAGGCCCAAAGGTTGGCGACCACTGCTTTAGGTAAAAGTTTCATTTTTCCTTTGGGAAGAAAGCATCAAATAATGAAAGAAAGGAAAAGAATCCTCAGCCTTTCTTGTCTTGTGACATTGCCTGATCATAACTTTTCTGGACAGAGACAGAGCTTTGGGGTACATTTTCGTACTCGGTTTCATATTTGAACATAGACATTTGCTCATCTGTTAACTTCTTTGAGCTTCTCTGAAAGCCCTTGTGACTCGTTTAACAACTCATAATCTATCCTTGCCTAGATAATTAAAAAAAATTTTTTTATTAAGAGTTTCCCATTTTATAAACAATACATAACATGAAATTGACATACACAAAAATGGGGAAAAGGGGAGTGAAAACACGGTGACTTCCGTTCTAGTTCCATACTATTTTACTCATTCCGTAAATAAATTCTTTTGTATAGGAGCATCCCTCATGCTCTTTTTATCATTAATATTACATTATTTCATTATTAATCTTAATATTCTTCTTTTACATAGTCATTAATCATTGTCCAGTCTGTCATAACATTCCCTTTGCCATTGTTCTGGCGTAGCCAGAACGTAAGTTCGTCCATATCTTTAATCTCTAGGGTCTTCTCCAGCCATTGCTCTTTTGTCGGTAAAAGATTTGTTTTCCATAATTTCGCAAATAGTATCCTAGCCGCTGTTGCCAGGAATACAAAAAGTTTCTCTGTATTGTCACTCTTAAATAATTCATTATTTGTTAGTCCAAGCAAATATAGTTCAGGTTTCATAGGATAATTTATCTTTAGAATCTTTTTGCATACATTATGTATTATTTGCCAGTATTCCTTTGTTTTTGGACAGGTCCACCACATGTGGAAAAATGAACCTTCATGCTCCCCACACTTCCAGCATTTATTTTCTACATTTTTATACATTATGTTTAATTTTTTAGGGGTAATGTACCACCGGTGGATCATCGTCAACCAGTTTTCTGTTAAGTCAGTTGCATATGTAATTTTAAGTTGTTTACACCAAATTCTTTCCCATTTAGCCAGTCAAGATTATTAGAAGGGTCATCATGACAGTAAAAGTGTTTAGCAATGGAAACAATTGCTTGGAGAAGTGGTGGGGTCCCCTGTGGATTTTTATTTATTTATTTACAGTACTTCTACCCCGCCGTTCTCACCCACGGAGGGGGATTCAGGGTAGCTAACAAGGCAACAATTCGATGCCTGAATTACAATATAAAACCATATATACAACATTCCAACATTTAAACAACATTTCAATACTAAATTACATTAAAAACATTTTTTAAAACCCAATGGTTTGTCCACACATTGAGTTAATAAGAAGCCATATTCCATCTATCAGCTTACCAATATTTTTCCGATCCACATACTACATTCTGCTACTGTGCAAAGGCCAGGTCCCATAACCAGGATTTTACTTTTTCCCCTAAATGCTAGGAGGGTCTTTTCAGAAAGAGATGGGCAGCTATGTGCTAGATATCCTGTATTGAGCAGGGGTTTGGACTTGATGGCCCATGAAACGTTCCAGTGGTCTTTGGAAAGTGTTTAGGTTTCTGCTTTCATCAGTAGCTTACTAAGTAACCCAAACAGCAGTTTTATTATATTCAGCTTATATTAGTCCAAAGTGAAAATGCTGTGGTGAAAAATTCTGCCTTTCCTTGTAGTTGATTATTAAGAACATGTTATTTCAGCAGCATCATAGGTAGCTGGATGTCATTTGCGGTTGCTTTATCTAATCCAGGGCTGTCCAACTTCTACGGGCCCAAGGGCCGGAATGCCGGTCACTGATCACCTGGGGGGCCAAAGGTCTACCTCCGCCCCCCGGCTCCGCCCCTCCCCCGGGCTCTGCCCCCGCCCTCCCCAGCTCCGCCCCTCCCTGGCTCCAATTTACTTACAATTGACCTTGAGTTGTGGAGTTGTAGTTCACCTCCATCCAGAGAGCACTGTGGACTCAAATAATGATGGATCTGGACCAAACTTGGCATGAATACTCAATATACCCAAATGGGAACACTGGTGGATTTGGGGAATGTTTCCTAATACCTTTGAGTTATTTGAGTCCACACTCAAATTGGGACACACCAAAAAAAAACCCAAACACCTCAATGCCGTCGCAGGGCTTGATTGGGTCTCCTTTCCCAGAGGCGGGTGGAGGAGGCCCAAAGAGCTCCCTCCCTCCCTGAAGGGAAAACAAGCCATGGGGGCAGGCGCAAAGGAAGCCACGTTGCGCCCTGCACGCAAGGGAAGGCAGCACAACAAGGGGGAGGGGCGCGGAGGAGGGGAAGAAAGCGTCGCCAGGGAAACCGCTGCTGAGGGACCCCTCCTCCCCTCACCCAACGTCCCACTGTTTTTAGATTGATTGATTCAAGCCAGGCCCTTCCTTACCCATACTGCAGGAGCCCCGCCACAGGGCCAAAGCGCCAACGCCGCCGCCGTCCCCGAAGAGCCCCGCTGGAGCTGAGGCCAAGCTCAGGCCGGGCGCGGCAGATCTCCCATCCGCGGGGCGGGAAGCGAGGGCCCTCCACTGGAAGAGGACGGAGCCAGGGGGGGCTTTCCCTGCCTCACTCCCCTTCTCCCTCTCTCTGAGGGAATGGGGGCTGGCCTGGAAGCAGCTGCGAGGGAGGAGGAGGCGCGCGCCCAGGCCGGCCGCAAATCCCGCGGGACCCGAGATTTTGGCAGCTATCGCTAGAGTATGCAGCCACAGAAGGGATTTCGACCTCCCTCGAAATCCCGTCTGTGGCTGGCGTAGTCTCGCGATGCTTGCCTAAACCCGGAAGTAGGTATTTTTTTTAATTTTTTTAATTTAATTTTTTATTTTTAATTAGTATTTTATTAAAACAAGTTAGGGGGCCGTAGGGAAGGGGTTTGGGGGCCGTGTATGGCCCCAGGGCCGCCTGTTGGACAGCCCTGATCTAATCTACTTGAAAGGGTCATAAATAGAGGAGAAGTTCTTACATGCCACGGTATGGTCCTTGAGGAAAGAAGGTATATAAATATAACTATTGTTACTAGTAACTAGTAGTACTAATGTTGTTTACAGTGATGATGGTCTGTGTTGTATCCATGACGCTAACTCATTCCTACTTCTGAATTCCAGTGAATGAAGAAGATTTAAAGAAAAGAATAGCCGAAGAGTTGGCATTAGAACAAGCCAGGAGAGATGGTGAAGCTCATAAAAGGTTTGTTTTGGCAACAAATGCATCTTCACTACCCCCCCCCCCCAAATGCACACTTCTTACTGTGTTGGAATCAATGAAGGGATTAGAGGTTTGATGGGATTTATTTTTGTTTTGTGTGAATTCTGTTAAACAGGAAAAAGTTTTTAGCAGAGAGGCATTTTCCCCCTCACCCTTCTGTTCTCATCTATTTGACCTTCTAAACTTGTAGTGCATTGCTGTGCCAGTATGCTCATTTTTAAAAAAATCAGTTAAGTCTTTTTTATGTGCTTGCCTGTGTTTTTTCCCCATCTGGAGCCTTAGTGAACTGTTAGCCTCATGGTAGAACAGCTCAAGAAAAAAAATGAGGCTTCTGTCTCTAAACAGACTGATGACGAGAAAAATTCTAAATACAGTTGAAACATGTTAGTCCGTCTATTATATCTTCATCTACTTCTCATGCATGGGTTACAGCAGCATTAATATTTTTTTAGGCCCTATGTATTTTTGTCTTGAGCAGTGTACCACCTTCTTGATGATACTGTTGTTGCTAAGGGACGTTCTCATGGCCAGTCAGTGGCTGGATGGCAGAATTATGGTCTGCCGCTGTCCAGCTTCTAATCGGTCAGCTGGGAAAGAAGGAACATCTATCATCCTCTTGGATCTCCAGCAAATTCATCGGAATTAAAAACGCCTTCTTCTACATCTGTCATTTTCTTGACTCTTCAGCAGATCCATCAGGTTGAAGACTTTTCCTTCAGCCTTGTCTGTAGAATGGATGATAATGGAGCAGGTCTGCCTCCCTACTATCTGTTTGGCTGTGGCATGTATCTTGGGAGCATCTGGATGACCCTGCACATCTGGCTCTCCAACATCAAATGAGTAATCTGGTAGAACACTACAGTCTGCTAGTATTGTTTAGGATACTGACCAGAGAGCCCAGAATGGTGGACACCTACACTTGGCAATGGAAACATAAAGGGATGGGGTCATGTTTTTGCATGGGGAAGAACCACTGGGGTTTTTTGTTGAAAGGATTGTGTGTTGGTGAAAACATTTTATTCACACATTTGCAAGTGTTTCTGCATTTGAAGGCCAAATTTATTCTTAGTTTCAGAAATTCTAGTAGATCT
Organism: Anolis apletophallus; assembly: GCA_030556195.1. Lineage (NCBI taxonomy): Eukaryota > Metazoa > Chordata > Lepidosauria > Squamata > Anolidae > Anolis > Anolis apletophallus. The sequence goes on along the minus strand of JARBWK010000009.1, from coordinate 133,170,612 downwards.
GGAAGGCAGATCAGAGAATTGCCTAGTTCCCTACTTACAAATGATTTCATTTATACACCAATCAAATGAACAGCTACTTTAAAAAATTCAGATACATGATCCTTGTTGATTGCCTGACTGATTATATTTTACTTATGCCTAGTTACTTTTAGAAAATGTTCACTGCTTGTATTGTTACTTTCATTGTACTTTTATCTATTCTCCATCTCCAGTCAGGTCTGATTTGCTCAGAATCAACAATTCTACATCATCAGGTGCTGCTTTATAATGTGGGGTTTTTTGCTTTCCTGAATCAATAGAGTTCCATTTTAACACATTATCTGACTGACTTCAACGTGTTCAAAGAATACAAGATTCTTGCAGGGTCAGGTTGATGGCATTCTGGAAGTTGTTAAAATCCTGGTGGAATGTCATGATGCACGGACTTGACCGGCCCCTTAATCACACACACAGAGACGGACTGAAGGCTAACTACTTTATCTATATATAAAGGAGACACGGTCGTGCAAAGATTGATATAGACAACGAAACTATACGTCGCAGAAACACCACACTAAACAACTGACTGGGCCTGACCACGAGGTACAGACAACAGTCAAAAAACCGGCCCTAAATACCTCGCAACACCCAAAAACACCCCCCCTAAAAATTAACAAAGGGAATCCCACCGGACTCTGCGCTGCCAGCGCAAACGTTTAGAACGTTCGCACATGCCAGCCAGAGCGCCCCCGCCTCCTCCTTTGAACAGGAAGGCGGGGGGGGGGAGAGGAGGGGAAACCCCTCCCCTCCTCCCCAGCCCCTCCCACCTCCTTCCGCGCCACCGCTGCAACCGCGAGGGGCCGCGGCGGAGGGCGGTTCACCCAGCTCCGGCCCTGCCTCCCCATGCGCGCCAGGCCAGGCCGGAGAACGGCGAACCGCCCTCCGCCGTGTCCCCGCGGATCAGCGGCCGGGCCTCAAATAAGGTAAGCTCCGGGCTTACCTTCTTTGAGGCGCCGCCCTTCTAACCGCAGGGGGGGCGGCAGAGGCGGTCGCCCATCTCCGGCCCTGCCTCCCCATGCACGCCAGGGCGGGAGGCAGGGCCGCCGGAGACCGCCCTCCGCCGCGCCCCCTCGGATCAGCGGCGCCTCCAAAGAAGGTAAGCTCCCGGGCTTACCTTCTTTGAGCCGCCGCTGGATCCGAGCCGGTTCCTCCATAGCCCCTCCTCCTCCCCCTCCATCCATCCACGGAGCACACCGCCGCTGATCCGGAACAGTGGCGGGTGCTCCGTGGATGGAGGGAGGGAGGGGCCTCCTCCCAAGCCCCTCCCACCTCCCAAGCCCCTCCCCTCCTCCCGGGCTCCCCCCGCCCGGTTACAAAGCCTGGCGGGGCGGGGCCAGGAGGCGGGACACGCCTCCCTCCCAAGCCCCTCCCACCTCCGCCCGGGCTCCCCTCCCCGCCCGGTTACAAAGCCTGGCGGGGCGGGCCAGGAGGCGGGACACGCCTCCCTCCCAAGCCCCTCCCCTCCTCCCGGGCTCCCCCTCCCCGCCCGGTTACAAAGCCTGGCGGGGCGGGGCCAGGAGGCGGGACACGCCTCCCCCCTCCCAAGCCCCTCCCACCTCCGCCCGGGCTCCCCCCTCCCCGCCCGGTTTCAAAGCCTGGCGGGGGGGGGGGGGCCAGGAGGCGGGACACGCCTCCCCCTCCCAAGCCCCTCCCCTCCTCCCGGGCTCCCCCTCCCCCGCCCGGTTACAAAGCCTGGCGGGGGCCAGGCGGGACACGCCTCCCCTCCCAAGCCCCTCCCACCTCCTTCCGGGCTCCCCCCCCTCCTCGGGCACATTGAGTATCCGTGCCAAGTTTGGTCCAGGTCCATCATTGCTTGAGTCCACTGGAGGTAGGTGAACTACAACTCCCAAACTCCAAGGTCAATGCCCACCAGACCCCTTCCAGTATTTTCTGTTGGGCATGGGAGTTCTGTGTGCCAAGTTGGGTTAAATTCCATCCTTGGTGGGGTTCAGAATGCTCTTTGATTGTAGGTGAACTATAAATCCCAGCAACTACAACTCCCAAATGACAAAACGAACCCCTCCCTAACCCCACCAATATTCAAACTTGGGAGAATTGGGTATTTGTGCCAAATTTGGTCCAGTGAATGAAAATACATCTTAAACATCAGCATCGAGCATTAAAGTGGGGCAAAGTGCAGTGGAGATGCATCCCCCCCCCCTTTCCAGTCTGTTTGTCAACAAAACTCCGGTGTCTCTGCTCCAACCAAGGATCCGAGAGTAGGAAGCAAGCTCCCGGCCTAGCTTACCTTGAGTTTGGCCCCAGCAGGGATGCCCCCGAGACGGATCTGCAAGCAAGCGGGCAGGCGAGAGAAGCAGGGTCGCCCTCCGCTGTGCACGACTGGCGCCAGGTAGGGTGCCAGCTGCGCGGGAAAAGGGGGCGGAGCCAAGATCCAGGGCGGGGAAGCCACGCCCACCTCGGGATGGCCACGCCCGTGCTCAGTGGATGCACCATCGCTGCCTGTATTCAGGGGAGGTGCCTGTCCAAGCCCTGACCTCTCTCGTCCTTGCAAACTCTGGCAGCTGAATAATACTATCCCACATTATCTGCTTTGAACTGCTATATCTATCTATCTATCTATCTATCTATCTATCTATATTGCAGTTCAAAGCAGATAATGTGGGATTGTATCTATTATATTAATGGGTTCACGCCATGTGATGTATCCTCAAACAAAGAAACCTTACAACGCAGAAACACAATACTTGCCAACAGAAATAGGCCTCAAGCAAGGTACGTTTGTAGCAAAGAAACTTTCCCCCAAAACCTAAAAGGCCCCAAAACAACGAGTAAAAATAAAACTACCTTTACCAGCATCCTCCGGGGCAGCCAAAGACTCACACAGCCTCTACATTCTGAACAACCTGATTGGCTGCCAATAAGGGCGGATTTGCATAACTGCTGCACTGGCCAGCCAACATGAAAATTCCGATCCATAATAAACTGCCGAAACAGAATAAGGAAAAGGCCTGAGCCAATCCCTCAACACAAACACCCAAACCACGTCCAACCGAAAAATCACAGACCACACCCAAAATTAACTTGATTAACTTCATTAGCTTCATTAACTTGATTTCCCTAACTCGCCCTCAATTACTGGGAAGCTGATTACGCTCTAAATTGACAGTAAGGCTTCATTAACTTGATTCTCCGACTAGGCCTCAGCTCATTGGACATTGTGTATGGCCTGAATTGACAGTAAGGCTTCATTAACTTGCTGTTCCTAACTAGGCCTCAGCTCATGGGACATTGTGTATGGCCTGAATTTACAGTAACCTACCTTGGCACACAGAGCCCGACCATGCATGATGGGACTTGAAGTACCACCATGGAAAATGGGATTTGTAGTACTTCAAACCAAGAACCAAGACCGATAAAGACCCAACTTGGCACACCATGCCCCCATGACCCACACTCCATCCAACTGCAGTTGAGAGGAGGGCACACTGTGGATGATTGGACTTTCTCGCATCTCCTAAAAAGGGCACAGCAACGCGTGCCGGGTACAGCTAGTTGAATATAAAAACAGTTCAAAAGGAACATTGTCCATAAAAATAGCAAAAGCAAATCCAAAGGCAGTAAGCAATCAATTGTCCAAAAGCAGCTTGGTAAATAATCCAAAAGACTTGGCAAAGCTCCGCACAGCAATGCGGATTCAGGAACAAGGCAAGGCACAAGATGCAAGGCAAGACTTGGTGGCCACTAGCCAACTTAGCTCCGTGGACCAGCTTCGCTTCACGTCTACTCAGAAGAGACGTGGCCGAAGTACTGGGGATTAGTTCCCACGGATCCTATACTTAATCTTTCGGCCGAGGTCCCCGACACTCTAGGCTCCGCTGCCTCTCAATCTCTGCTGACAGACCTCGGCCTGTCTAGGCTGTGGTACCATCCCCTTCTGCTAGACTCGATGCTTCGTCTCTTATCAAAGGTTCGGCCTTGCCTCCCAGCACCTGGGTCTCTATCTCCATGAGAGCTCTCCTCCCTAGAATCTTCCCAGCCGCTCTCTTCCATGTTTTCACTCACAGGATCCTGTGAACCTCTCCCCCCTGGCCGTTCATAAGTTTCGCTATCACTGCTTTCCATTTGCACCTGGTTATCTGTCTCTTTGTAAGGGTCAAGCCAACCTTCTTCCCATGCCAAACTTTCTGTGGGCGAAGGAGGCCCAGTGATGGGAAACTCTCCTTCTGCTAACCCTTCTAAATCCTCTTCAGAATCTAGCTCTGCTGCTGCAGGCCCTAATGCCAATGGGACCCCCGGTCCTGCCCCCTGCCCCCCAGGTACAAACGAGAACTGCTGTGCTACATGGAATTTCTCAAGCGATTGCTTTCCATGGCTGCATTACAAAGATGCCATCACAAAATCATGGGAAGGAGAAAGGTTTTATTGATGACATTTTTGTAGTGAAGAAGACAACCAGAGAACCAAAAAGTTGTCCAAAATTTATATGAATTACTATCAGCCATGCCCGGATTACGCATAAGGCCAACGAGGCCATGGCCTAGGGGCGTAAGCTGAGGGGGGCGGGCGCAGATCACGGACCAAAAAACCCCCCTGGTCTGCGCCACTCTTTCCCCCTTTCTCATGCCCCTCCTCGCTCCTTCTCCCGACAAAGTCTCTGCTTCGTCCCCTCCGTCTATCACACTCTCTCTCTCTCTTTCTCTCTCTCGCGCTCTCATGCTCTCTCGCGCTCTCTCTCTCGCCCTCATTTCGCTCTCTCTCGCTCTCTCTTTCTCTCTTTCTCGCGCGCTCTCTCTTTCTCATGCGCTCTCCCCCTCTCCCCCTCGCGCACGCACTCTCTCGCGCACGCTCTCTTCCTCTCGTGCGCGCCTTTGGAGCGAGTTTGCACCTGCTGCGCTCTCTCCAAGCCTCCTGATTCCCAAGGAGACCTTCAGAGCACAGCGGAGCTTTCCAGCCAGTGGAAATGGGGACCTTGGAGGTGGCAGGAGGTTGGCTTAAAGGGGGCGTAATTCCAAAGTGTGGCCTAGGGTGCAAAAAAGTGTTCATCCGGGCCTGCTATCAGCCCTTTGAGAGAACATAGGATTCTGTGTGTTAATCCCCAATCCTAGTCTTCATTCATTCTCTTTATCTGTGTGTATATATGAGAGAGGAAAGGAAGGAGATGAGAGAATGTGTAAACTTCTGGAGGCTTAATTCCGCACCCTTTTCCAATGTTAGTGTATTGAACATAATGACATACCAAGATGAATAAGGGGGTGCCTTTTCCTTGCACATTCCTGCCTGTATCTATATATATAAAGGAACAGTCGTCATGTGAAGACTACCTCAAACAGAGAAACCTTACAACGCAGAAACACAAAACTTGCCAACAGAAATAGGCCTCAAGCAAGGTACGTTTGTAGCAAAGAAACTTTTCCCCCCAAAACCTAAAAGGCCCCCAAAACAACGAGTAAAAATAAAACTACATTTCCCAGCATCCTCCGGGGCTGCCAAAGACTCCCCCAGCCTCTACATTCTGACAACATGATTGGCGGCCAATAAGGGCGGATTTGCATAACTGCTGTACTGGCCAGCCAACATGACCCATAACAAACTGTCAGATGAGTGCCACAGCCTCCTCCAACACTTTCAAATCAGAAGACCATGATGGAGATCAACACCATTCAAGGGGAGCTCTTCTTCCTTTCCCAAAAGATCTCCAGTGGCTTGGAATTCCACATTAATAAGAGGACCATCCAGCAACAATGGGGTTTGCCAAGGAGGGTGCTCCAGCCCCTCTATAGGCTGGCTCCAAGGGATGGAGGTCATCACCAAGTACCTTCTGATGCCCAGCGCTGGAAGAGCTCCCTCAGATGGCCTGTCCATGAGGAAAGCCTCATCGGATATCGACCAATGGGTGCAAAAGACACAGAGCAGGACATCTTGAAAAAGAGAGGAGCAGAAAGTAAGCTAGACATGAAGATCTTGAGAAAGGTGGCTAAAAAGGATACGGAAAGGATTTTTAACAGTCCCCCAACAGACACTGGACGCACCTGTGAAGATAGAGATCCCCTGACAGGACAAGCCCTCCCCAAGCTGATCCGTCCTGGCCATGGTTCAAGTCAAACCCGAAGGACTGCAGGTAAAAGAGCTGAGGCACAAACATAAAACACCCAATTCACTAACAACAATTCCAACCCTTACATACTCAGACTTTCTCGCATCTCCTAAATAGGGCACAGCAACGCGTGCCGGGTACAGCTAGTGTATACTAAAGAAGCTTTGTGTCTAACCATCATTAAAAGTATGAGTGAAAATTACTCTGGCTGCTTAAAATCAGTAAGCTGAAATCAGTTCACCATGGAAGCCGAGGTTTGCTAAAGAGCCCCATTAGCCTTGCTCTCTTTGAGTACGTGATTTTGGCTGCCTGGGTACCTTTCTTTGCCAAAACAGAACTCAGTATGCAGCCTTTCTCCAAGGCTTATTTTCTGGCTGTCCTGCGGAGAGCTTCCTCTATTTCAAGCGCACCTTCAGGATCTAATGAGATTCAGGGAAGAGCATCTTTCAGAATGAGAGCTAGTGAGGTTCCAACTGTTAGACGACTATTCTGGAGACCTGGGAAACTTAGCCATGAAAATTCACTAGGTGACCTAAGAGAAATTGCATTCTTTCAGGATCAAGCAAAACCAAACCCCCTCTGGATAAATCTTGCTAAGAAGATCCCATGATAGATTCACTTTAGGGTTGCCATAAGCTGGAAACTATTTGAAGGAACACAACAACAAACCTTTCAGGACTGCAGTACTTTGTTTTTTAAAATCTGCTTTTAATTTTTTTAGTGGGTAAAAAACGTAACAGTACAACACAAATAATACAAAACCTAGTGTATTGTACAAGGCTCCTCTTGCTCAAATAACCAAAGACCTGTTGAAACAGATTTTTAAAAAAACGTTTCATATGGAAAGAGAGCAGGGAAAGTGTCAGAGCTTGGGGGCAACAACTGAAAATGCCACCTCCTGTGTTTCCACTGGAAGTACCTGGGCAAGATAAAACGGAATGGAGAAATGAAAACAGGAAGAACCTGGATAGCCCACAGGGGACTGGAAAATGGGAATGCACAATTTTTGTTCTAGTCATCTCCATAGCATATTGTGACTGTACGTAAAAATCAGCTGCTCGCTTCTGCTTAAGTTTGTATTGACAGCTGCAAATGTCTTTGTTCTCTATCTGCATCTCTTCTCCCTCCTTTACTGCTGTTCAGAAGTTGTGTGAGATCCCACTCACATAGCTCTGACCCAAAGAACCTTCCCGAAATTGAGAACTGCTCAAGTTGGCCACATAGGACCATGATCTAACTTTTCAGGTCCCAGAGCCCTCGCTTTACATGGCAGGCACACTTCCAAATCTAATCCCACCATACATACTGAACTGTGGTTTATGGATTTTTATTGTGTTTATTTAATTATGTGCCTTTTATGTCTGGTGTGCAGAGGATTGCCTGTTGCCTGTAAGCTAATTAATTTTGTACTAGAGTTCATATTGTTCTAACTTTAATTCCCAAACAGCGGTTGTTACGGAATTCTAAGATTCTTGTTACAGTGTTAATTTCCAAACAATGATTATTGCAGTTTTTTAAAAAAAATTATAGCATGTTCAGTAATATTCTCTCCTCTCTAGCCAAGGAATAGGCTCGTGAGTGTATGTCAGGGGTGCTCATTAGGTAGCTCGCGAGCTACTAGTAGATCTTCGGCCCTCTTCCAGGTGATCTTCGGGCCTCACCAGCTGTATGGGGCGCTCCTGCCATGCGCGCACACACCCTACGTGCACGCACGCTCCTGCTGCTGGCTTCCGCTCTCGCGGTGCTTCTTTTGCCTGCAGGGCATTGCAGGAAGAAGGAAGCACGAGGCGGGGCCTTTGGAGGGAGCGCCCTGCCTCTCTCTTGTCCAGAAGCAGCTGTGCAGCCTCCGTTGCCGGCGAGACAGGCAGGGCGGAGCGCTCCCTCTGGATGCCCAGCCTCATGCTTTATCCTTCCTGCAATGCCCCGCAGGCGGAAGAAGTGCTGCGCGGGCGGAAAACAGCAGCAGGAGCACGTGCGGGTGCACACGGCGGCGGGGGCAGGTAGATCTTTTGGACTTGGTTGCTTTAAGAGTAGCTCACAAGCTGAAAAAGTGTGAGCACCACTGGTGTATGTTATTGGAACAAATCCACTAAGCTGCACCATCAAAGTTCAAAGTCCATTGTTAGCATATGGTGACCTCGAGGATTTCAAAGGTTTTCTTAGGCAAGAAATATTCAGAGGTGGGTTTCCCAGTTTCTTCCTCTGGAATATAGCCTACAGCACCAGGGATTTGTGGGCTTTCCCCTTTCAAGTACTAGCCAGGGCTTGGTCTACTTAGCTTTCATGATCAGACAGGATCTGGTGCCTTTATGATATATACCAGTGTATAAATGTACCTCCTAAACAAAAATAAAAAGCATGTCTGCCTTGCTAGAATATGCCTCTTTGATTGAATAGTAAAGCGAATCAATGTGTTATGGTGAAATCACTGCACTTTGAAATATTATGGCTTGTCTTAATTGATTTTTGGTTTTCACGAGGAAATGTGTTTAGTATTTGTGTGTTAGTGTTAATGTAATTAATGCTGGCATTTTAAAGTGGAACAATTTATTATGTGCTTTGATTATCCCACCCTCTCCACCCCTCAGTAGTGTAACCGTTCCAGTAACATTAAGCAGTGTCTGCTTGTGGTTGTTCTTATGCTTTGGATTTGTACTGTGCATTCTCTCCATTTCCTCAGTTCCCATGGCACTTTGAGGGAATCGGATATTTTATTCCAGCCTCTGTGCCAGAAAGGTTTCAGAGAAGCATCCAGGTATCTTTTCCCCTTTGTTCTACTACTCACTGTGATCTTTAACTGCAGTAGGCAGATGTCTGTGTCGTTTGCTGTCACTGTGTGTCTTCAGCTTGACTTATAGTAACCCTACGGTGAACTTGTCATAGAGTTTTCTTGGCAAAATTTCCTCAGAGCAGTTTTGCCGTTGCCTTTTTCTCAGGTGGAGAAAGCTTGACCTGCCCAAAGTTATCCATACACATACTGGAATCCAGGTCTCCTAGAGTTCTAAGTCCTCTACTCAGGCCATTACTCCACACTGGTTTGGACGGATAGACAGGTAAAATGAGACCATTCAGACGTAGTCAAATTCTATATGCCAGGTAAATAGAAACTAGTATTTGCATCCTTTTAATCTCTTGGGTCAGACTTTGCATGTACTCACAATCAGGTGAAGTGACACACGTTTTCAGACAATAGTTCTAAGGCACAGATTTGAAAAAGGCAGGGGCAGGCTCTGCCTTCAAAAGACATTTTGGAATTTTGAAGAAAAGTAGATGTTGATCCAAGAGAACCCAGAGCTTACTGGTGTTTACTTGAGTCTAATGCTCCATCGATACTAATGGGCGCCCCAGTTTTCAAAACCTTGAATGCAAAAGAAAAATTGATGATGAATGTAATACACAGCAGCAAATGGTGCACTCTTTGTAAAATGCCCATTACAGTTGCTGCCTGCTTTAAAAACCCCTCTTTAAAAACAATTGTGTTGGAACACCAAAGCTTTCAATAATGGAAAAGAAACCTTGGGATTCATCTATGCTTCAGAATGGATCCACTTTAACAGTTTTGGTTCAATGTTATGGAATCATGGGGGCTGTAGTTTCACAAGGCCTTGAGCCTTCTCTGCCAAAGACTATGGCTGCCTCATCAGACTACAAATTCTAGTATTACATTGAGCTGTAATGATTGAGCATTGAGCTGTAACAATGAAATTGCAGATGACAGAGGGCAGCCCGGACTCTGTACCCAATTATTTCCATCAGTGCCTAGAGGCCATAACTGGAGGGCTGCGAGCTAGCTGGTTGAAGGTGAACGCATTGAAGACGGAGATCCTCTGGCTGGGCCGCCCTATGGGAGGGGGGTGCCGGCTGCCTACCCTGGATGGCGTGGCACTTTGCCCGTCACCCTTAGTAAAGAGTCTAGGGGTCCAGTTGAACCCCCTGCTGACTATGGAGACCCAGGTCGCCATGGTCAGCAGATCCACATTTTTCCACCTGTGGCATGCTAGACGGCTGGCACCTTACCTGTCTAACGGCAACCTTGCCACGGTTATCCAGGCGACAGTCATCTCGAGACTGGACTACTGTAATGTCCTCTACATTGGCCTTCCTCTGTCCACGATCCGGAAACTCAAGCTTGTGCAGAATGCTGCAGCACGTCTACTTGCTGGGGCTCCGGCGATATGCCACATAACACCTAACCTGCAGCAGCTACATTGGCTTCCAGTGGAGTACCGGATTGTGTTCAAAGTGTTGGTATTAACCTTTAAGGCCATACATGGTCTGGGGCCTGTGTACTTGAGGGACCGTCTCTCCCCATACATTCCCCAGAGATCACTGCGGTCTGGAGATTAAAACCTATTAATGGTTCCCTCGGTCAAAACCGACCACCTATCCTCTACGAGGCAAAGAGCTTTCTCTATTGTAGCTCCGACACTGTGGAACACTCTGCCGGATAGCACTCGGGCTCTTACAGAAATATCGGTATTTAGAAGAGCCTGTAAAACAATGCTGTTCCGACAAGCATTTAACATCAATGGTCCCAACTGATTGTCCTATATCTTTAGTGTTCTGGTATTGTGACAAGCTGGACAGTTGTTCAGTAGTTTTATAGCATTTTAATTATATAGTGTTAAATTGTTTTATTGAAATTGTTATGCTTTTATCCGCCCTGAGCCTAAGGGAATGGAGCGGTATATAAATCTGAATAATAAATAAAATAAATAGAAGCTCCAAGTGCTCCTGAAGCAGTTTCCCCTTTGGCTTTGGCCTAGCACTAAGGTTACCCTATTCTGTGTCTCTAATGTGCACCCTAATTTTGACAAGGTAATTTAGCCAAAACAGGCAAACGTTAGTTTTGAGTAAATACGGTAATTGAGTCTTTCTATCCATGGCTTGACTTGATCATAAATAAACACTATTCTTTAACCATTATTGGAGAGAATCATATAGGAAGTTTCGTTTTATCTTCCTGATACAGTTTTGACTGTACCTTTTGCATCTCTGTTTAAGATGGTTGAAGACTGAACAGTCCTAGATTGCAAGTAGCATGTATCAGAGGCAAAAGACCTGAACTGCCCTACTTGATTTTGAACACCGATAACTCATTACTTTTAGTGGGTTCCTTCTTGGGTAGTGATCCTTGGAAGTTTAGAGCTATAGTCTTGATTAGAGGTTGCAATCTGAGGAATTACCATTAAAAGGAAAGAGTCTTGGTGGTGTGATGCTCAGAGTTAGGATTTGGTAGTTGGATGTAAGGTAGAATGAGGAAATAAGTGAGTGAAGAGTATAGTAAAGAGGCCTTGGTTGCCGTCACAAATGTGTTGGACTCCTAGTTGGTTCAAGGTCTGCTTAGCCCAGTTTTTACAGTCACAGTGGCTAAAAAATAATCATTGTAGTACATCCTAAGAGCGTCAGTTTGGGTAAAGCCTGTCTGGTCTGTCAGAGCTTGAGAGATCCTTGACTTCTTGTCAAAAGTGGCCAACTTGTGGCCATCCATGTCTTTTTGAATTTCAGTTACCATAGTCCTTCAGAATTGGCTGTGCTGATAGGTATGACTCTGTACCCGAAAAAGTCTGTGTTGAAAGGACATTTTAAAAACAACTAAATAGTGTCCTGAGCTTTATAACAACTGAATATGATATAAAATAGCTTTTTATCTTATGCTTTTAGAGAAGTTTGTGCAAGCGTGGAGCCACAGCATGTGGCCAGGCTTAAAAAGCTTGATACAAAGAGAAGATTTCACGAAATTCCCTTTTGTGCTGCATGGAGACAGAAAAATAAGAATTCTGTCATGGGAAATTGGAATATAGAGACTGCCAGCTTTTGCACCTTGCAGAGTTTCACTGGAAGTTCTCTTTTGGAGCATTTTAAACTCCTGCGTGCATGCAGGTCTCCTAATGATAACAGATTATTTAGTCCTTCCCCTCCACCCCTCCAGAGTTATTTGTAATATATTCCAGCGCTGGCTTCTGTGGGTGGTGCTCATGCGATTTGGAGTATAGTGCTGCAGTCTCACAGTCTCTCTCCTGCTGCTTTTCTCTATTCAGACAAGTCTAAGCAATTCCATCTGCTTGTGAAACTTGCAGTTCTTTCGTTGAAAAACAAAACAAAACAAATCTCCTGAATAGGATAATTTTAATTGTTCTCTCTTTGGTATCTCACAGTACAACAACCCAAATGCATTTGTTGTTACTGTCTGTCAAATTGACTTCTGCTTAGGGTTAGCCTTTTCTAATGAGAGGCCTCTAAGAGCCCCAGTTGTAAACTGCTCTGCTCAGGTCTTGCAACCTCAGGGCTGTGGCTTCCATTATTAAGTTAATCTGCCAATAATGAGGTGTTCATCTTGTCATGTTGCCTCCAACTTTACCGAGTGTTACTGTCCCTTCCGATCATCTCATCATATATGAAATACAATAGCCTCAGTTTAGTCATTTTGGCCTCCAGTGAGATTCAGGCTAGATTTGATTGTGGAACCATTGATTTGCTCTAGGTCACATACCTACAGCGCAGAACAAGACTGTATATTTATTTCTATTCATATCCTTCCTTTTACCCAGGCCTGGTATTCAAGGTGACTTAAAATTAAAACCTATGCAGTTACATGACATCCAAAAGTTAAAGTGTAATTAAACTATAGAGAGAATTAAAAGCAGTCAAAAGCATTCAAATTAAAACAAAACAAAAAACAATAGAGCTAATATGACATATTGTTAAACTCCCATTCCCTATTGGCAGTTAGTCCTCAGAGGCCTCAAAAACAAAATAAATTATTTTACTGTTTATGGAAGGCCTACAAGGAGGACACCAGCCAAGCTTCTCCAGGGAGGGAGTTCCCAAGCCTGGGAGAAGCATTTAAAAAGGATATATCTCCTTCTTCTATTTTATTAATGTGTTGTTTCTGCTTCCTACTTTTAGTTCTCCAGGCAAGCCATTTACCTATTTTATTGGCATTTTCAAAGTGTTGTTGTCTCATTTGAATTAACTTTTTACCTATTTCTTCTGTTTGCTGTGTATCCATTTGTTTTTGGAGAGTTTCTAGTTGTAGTTTTATTCTTTGATCTTTGGGGTTTTTCTTTAGTTTTTCTTCCATTCCACTGATTTCTGTCTCAATTTTCTTGATCTTTGCCCTTTTTATTCTGTTTCTCTTCGCACATATTAAAAAAATTTCTGAGGAACAAAGGGAAAACTTAAACAAGATTACAGAAGAGGAAGTAAAGAATGCAATTAAGAATCTTCCATTGAACAAAACACCAGGCCCGGACGGTTTCTCAAATAGGTATTATAAAACATTTGTGGAGATATTAGCAAATCCATTAAAGGAAGTTATGAATAAAGTGCTAGAAGAAAGGAAGATTTCAAAATCACGGACCTCTGCAAACATAGCCTTAATCCCGAAAGAAAATCAAGATACTCAGAAAACAAAGAACTACAGACCGATTGCTTTATTGAACATCGACTATAAAAAAATGTCTGGTATATTAGCCAACAGGCTAAAAGAAGTGTTGAGAAACAGAATCCATAAAGACCAGTCAGGGTTTTTACTGGGACGCCAAATTAAGGAAAATACAAGAAAGATCATAAATATAATAGAGTATTATGACAAACATATCCAGAAAGAGGTGGGCCTTCTCTTCTTAGATGCGGAGAAGGCCTTCAATAAGGTTAACTGGAATTTCATTATTGAACTCGCCAAATAGATGGATCTGGGCTACTACTTTATCAACGCAATAAAAACAATATACAGTCATCAATTGGCAAAATTAATCGTGATCAGACCTCAGAGGAGTTTAAGTTATATAAAGGAACGAGACAGGGATGCCCCCTGTCTCCTCTTATCTTTATAATGACACTTGAAGTCTTGTTGGAGAGTATAAGGAATAATAAAGAAATAAAAGGCTTAAAAATTAGGCAATATAGTTACAAAGTATCTGCTTTTGCGGACGACATGGTGTGTATCATGGAAGACCCTCTGGACCAATGGACAAAGTGGTGGGAGGAAATAGAGGCCTTTGGTGATGTGGCCGGACTGAAAATCAATAAAGAAAAGACCAACTTTCTCACTAAAAATATAAACAGCAAAAGAAAGAGTGAACTGCAAGAAATATCGGGGATAAAGACAGTTAAAATGATAAAATATCTGGGTTTATATATTACAGGCAGCAATGCACAACTTTTGAAAAACAACTACGAGAGAAAGTGGAGAGAAGTGAGGGAAAAATGAAAAATGGGAAAACTAAATCTCTCACTTCTAGGCAAGATAGCACTGGTTAAAATGAACATCTTACCAGAAGTACTCTATATCTTCCAAACCCTGCCTATCCTGAGAACTAAATTTACACTCAACAGATGGCGAAAGGAAAAACAAAAAAGCACGTATCAGCTTCAAATATCTGAGAGATGAAACAAGAAGAGGAGGACTAGCTCTCCCAGACCTGCAACTATATTATGATGCAGCGGCGATGACATGGCTGAAAGACTGGGCCACTTTGGAGAAAAAGGAAACATTGGCATTGGAAGGAGAAGATCTGAGAAGAGGATGGCACAGTTATCTTTGGAGGGAGAAACAGAAAGTGGAGAAAAACTTTAATAATCACTTTGTTCGATCATCATTGATTAAAACATGGAACAAATATAAAGAAAGACTCTATGTAAAAACACCGCTCTGGTTCTCCCCCACTGAAGCCAACCATAAGAGAGAAATTCCTAGTGAAAACTGGCTGACATACAAGAAAATACTACACATTAAAAACCAAGAAGTAAATTTAAAATCATTACAGGAAAGTCAACAAATAGAATCAGGTACATCATGGTTCCACTATTGGCAAATATCAGAAGACTACAAGATAGATAAAAAAATGGATTTGAATTAAAAGAGACATTCTGGGACAAAATTATGAAGAGCGACACCAAGCTGATTAAAATTTTTTACCAACAACTTTTATCCTGGGCAACAGAAGAGGATATGATCAAAGAGGTGATGTTGAAATGGGCTAAAGCAGTAGGCCATACAATCGATCTCGCCAAATGGGAGGAAATTTGGAATAAAAAACTTAAATATGCCTACGCCACAGAGATAAAAGAAAACTGGGTGAAGGTATTCTACAGGTGGTACCTGACGCCAGAAAAACTTGCAAAGTGCAGTAAAGGCAAGATAAGTTGTAAGTGCTGGAAATGTGGGGAGAATACAGGGACATTTCTCCATATGTGGTGGGAGTGCAAGGTGGTGAAGAAATTTTGGTGGGAAGTGCATAAAGTGATGAAAAAAATTCTTAATATAAACTTTGAGTTTAAATTAGAATACTTCCTACTAGGGATCCTTGACTTCCAAATCGAAAAAAATTAAGATAAAATTTTCTTCTACCTCACAACAGCTGCAAGAATCTGTATAGCAAGAATGTGGAAGGCTACAGAAACAGCAACAATACATAATTGGTTAGTAAAAATATTAGACATTATGAATATGGACCAACTGACTCAAGTTATTGCCGAAAATCGACTCTCAAAAACAAACTGGGATAAAGTTATCGACTACATTAGGAGTATTAAATACAAATACTTGTAAACTCAAAGAAAATCCAAAAGACCATAAAAAAAGAAAAAATTTTAAGCTAAAGCATAAGAAAATTAGAACCATCCAAAGCAATAAGGAAGTTAGAAAACTTTGTGTTGTTAAGGGGGGGGGGGTGACGGTGTTTTACCTATAGTATATATATGTTGTATGTAGTATAGGTTCCGTCACTGGTATGTTTGCGGCGAGGCAACTCGCCAGGAATGCAAGTAGGGGGGGGGGGAAGAGCTGAGTATATGTATATGTATATGTCTTGTATTTGATGTTTGTTTGTCTTGTGAATAAAAACTATTTTTTTTTAAAAAAAAGATATATCTCTTGTTCTTACTGAGATGGAGATAGGGGCCTCTCAAAAGTAATAATAATAATAATAATAATAAAACTTTATTTATACCCCACCACCATCTCCCCAAGGGGACTCGGGGAGGCTTACATGAGGTCAAGCCCAATGACACACAATAAAACAACACAGTAGCAAAGAATAAAACAATACAATCAATATAACTTACACATATGCAATAACAGACAATTTAAAACTATTATGGCCGGGCCAGATGTGAAGTATTAACATTTTCAAATAAGTAAACACTGGATGCGAACAGAGGTAGAATGTATGTAGCAGGAAGGTTTTAAAGGATAATGTGGGGCAGACAACCCAACAGGTAGTTAAAGTGCTTCTGAGGACATATTGCAAAGAATTAATCAGAGCAGGGCGTTATTTACTTTATTCAGGGAAGGCACATTGTGAACAGAAGCAGGAAGGTGCCCCATCATTGATGTCTCATTGAATTTCTATAATTCCCACTGTGAAGATGTTCTGCTCCCTTGGTTGTCCTCATCCTTTCTCCCTTGTTTCCCTTTTCAGAATTGCATCCACTAGAACACTTCCTTCCTTTCTGTTACTTCCTTTCAGTCTCTCCCAATAACCATGTGAAACTTTAGCACAACAAACCATTGTTTCATACACAACTGGGATAGTTACATATTCTTACTCTAACCATTTTCTGCTTTCCCCACTATATGCTTATACAGCTTGTAAGTCCCTGTCATTTCTAAACCATTGCATACATCACTGGCATTGATCATGGGAAAATACTGTTTTAAGTGTCTTGCATGTAACATACTCTGGCTACAGGTAGAGCACCTGATCTCCATTTTTTTGCTCACATTTTAGTACTGGACCTACAACCAATATGTTGGATGTTTATATTGGTGCATGTGTTGAACTCTTAACCTTGGCTAGTTGTAGTAGAATAATGGCTACTCTGAAAAGGAGCGCATGTTTTTCCTGAAAGCTAAGTTAAGGGTAGAGCTGGTTGGTTTTGAAGTGGTTAGTATATCCTCCGATCCCTGAAGCATTCTTGATATAGTGAGGTGTTCTTATGGCAGGTTCATTTTCAGCCCCACCTCTTTTCAGAGCTGAGAAAATTTATCTGCCAACCCCCATGGCAAGTTGATCGAATTGCATGGAGACGGCTGCACCTGGGTCAAACCATTCATGTGTCCCCATAGCCTTGTGCTCAAAAGGTCTATTTCTTTCCCTGATTGAAAGAATACTCTGTGGGGTTATATACCATGACTGCTGTCCTAACACAATCTGGCAGACTTCTAATGGGACACATGTGTATAGTAGGTGCGGTACAGCGGTGATTAACTCCTCATCGGCTCCCACAGTCCATATGTCAAGCTCTTTGACAGGGAGAAAAATGTCACTGGTTCTGACCCCTCAGCCTTTGACACCAGAGTTGCACTTTTTACCTGACAGGAGCCTTGCTCATCTCATTCCTTTTTCTTGGAGATCTGAATGCTTAAGTGTGCGCTTATGTCAAAAATCGCATGCATCAAAGCCAGCTTTCAATTGAAATTCACTAGGACACTTTACATTAGGAGATATAAAAAGGCTGCATGCTTGAAGATGGGAAAATGGAGATGCTCTGGTTTTTTTAAAAGTCTAATGTTAGCAATTTAATTTGGAACTGTTCTACTTTGTCACTGTTAGCTCTTCTTCTTTGCCAAAGTACTTAAGGTGACATTCAGAGCCTACTGTAAGTTTACGACTTCATCATGTCTTTTAAAATGAGTTTTATAGCCTTTTTACACACAGTGACATGTATTACACAGTGGTATTTTTATTCCTTTTTATGTTAAAAATTGAATTGCCTTCTCCTGGTAAAGATGCTTTCATGATTCTTTAGAGATATAATTCCTGGAGCTGTGATTTCTGGTTTAAAAGAATAGTGTGTGCTCACCGTGTCTCTGTTTCCTCCTGATCTCATTGCTGTGTTTTTTACATCTCTGAGAGGCAAAAAGAGCCACCTAATTAAATTAAATCACCAGCAATACCTGTCTAAAATATTTTACGAGTTGCTGGTGATGTGTTAGATTTTCTTCTGGATGTAATATCTCTCAGTACCCAGTCTAGATTTATAGGGTTCAGGTACTGGTGAAATATTTCCATGTTGTCAAGGGTCGAATATTTCATGTTATCAATGTGTAGACTTTGGACACCCCCCCCCCCGCCACAGAAAGAGAAATTTTTCAGTATTTTTCAGTAGGAGAACTGGAAACTTTGGAGATGGAAGAGAAGAAACCTTTGCTAAAATATCACACTTAGAATGGTGAAAAAAATTAACTCACTCAAACAACTAGGAATAATATAGTTAATTTTTTATTGCCTTCAAATCAACAATCCTATTGTAGGGTTTTCTTGGTAAGGGTTATTCCAAGGAGCTTGGCATTGCCTTCTTCTGAGGCAGAAACAGTGTTGCTTATTCAAGGCCACCTTGTGGGTTTCCATTCAGACCCTGGTGATCCAAAGTCTTGATTCAACACTCTGAGTATGACACTGTATGCATCGGATTATATATAGGCCATAGTCTACAATTAGGAAACAATTCATGTGCATTATTATACATATTTGGCTTTATATACCAATCACATTGGGGTGCTCTACCCTTCATGAGATAATTATATTGTGGGTCTTCAGAGTTTGTGATATTACACTGCTGAAGAGTTCTATATTTTCAGAATTGTGATATTTTATATCCAAATATGCCAAAAATTGTGAAATGAGACTGTTTTATCCAAATAATGCACTTAAGGTTGTTCAATACAAAATTTGTGGTTTTCATATTTTGTTAACAGGAGAAAGTGCAGTGGTTCCCAACCTTTTTTTTTGACCAGGGCCACTTGAATGGGGACCACTTTGACCAGGAACCATTCCAAAAGGGTTACAAATCAGTTTTTGGTCAACTTGAGATTCGGTTTGGTTATTTGGGGTGCTTATTCAGAAAATTGCATTGGATAGATCACATCAGCTCTAGTTGCCAGTAGTCACCATCCTCTCACCCACATAAAACCATATTTAATAATCTAGAGCTGATGTGGTAGTAGTAATCTTTCGTGGGTAGTCAGCCTCTCCCCTCCTGACATCCCCGTTGCCTCGGCACTATAAAGTGGTTTCACCAGACCAGTTACTCTAGTTGCGATGTGGTTTTGGGGTGACGGTGTAGTAATGGTGAGGCTGCTGACCATATTTTCATTCTTGCAGACCACTGGTGGTCCATGGACCACAGGTTGGGAACTACTGGTTTGAGCATTGTACTATGGCTTTGGACACCAGGATGACCTTGGGCAGGTTACGTTCTGTCAGTCTAAGAAGAAGGAAATGGCAAGCCTCTTCTAAACAAATATTGCCAGGAAAACCCTGTGACAGAGTTAGGGTTGCCATAGGTGAGAAATGACTTATAGGCACACATCAGTGGCAACAACAACAACTGTTTAGTTAACACTTCGATGGCAAAGCCAAAGCATGTGTGCTTAGGTAAGAGAAGAGAAATTTCTAGCTCTCTTTTCCATATGAAACATACTCAGAATTTTGCTTGTCTGGAATAGAAGCTTTTGAATTTCAAATTTCAAAAGTACATCAAATAATGGGATTTTAAAAATACGTTAGTTAAGTCATGAAATGAAGCATTTTATGATGGCAAAGCAGTAAAGCTAGGTCAGCGAGATATGGAAAACAGGTATTGACTGTATTTTTATTTATTTTGAAGAGGTGAAATCTTGAATTTGCCATTGACATGTCAAGTGAAAAATATTTCTACTGCAGGAACATTTGTCTCGATGGCATGGCGGTGCCTGCTCCCTGCCAGATGGGTGCCATGGCTCATGAACTTTGGAGATGAGAAATCTGCTCCTGGTCAGCAGGATGCACCTGCTCTGTTGGTTCCTGCAGAGAAACCTGCTGAGAAATCTGCACAACGCAGTGGAGCATTGTGCCTTGCCTTGGGGACACAGTGACAAATTGAGGCTAGTTTCCAGAGAGTGCGAAACAACAGAATTTATGTCCAGAGTAAAAATATGTGTGCAGTGAAAGGGAGGGCTTCTTGCCAAGAGAGAAATTGATCTACAATAGCATTTCTTTTCCTTTTCTGTTTTCCCAACTTTGATATCCTAGCAAGTCCCCAAAGTGTCCTTGGCCCAATTTTTCCTTTTGGTTCTGAACTCCTTCTGGATTTCTGTGTATGGAGGTAAAAGCTGGACTGTTTTGGAAACTGAAAGGAAACAAAGATCAACTCTTTTGAGATGTGGTGCTAGAGAAGGGTTTTTTGGATACCGTGGACTGCCAAAAAGACAAATGAATAAGATCAAAAGCCATACTCAAGCCCAGTCATATGATAAAAATCACATTCAGTAAAAATCATGGGATTATAAGAGTCAAAACAAATAAACAGAAGCTAAAAACAAAGTGGCATGAGAAGTTTTGGTCAAGATAGTACTAGAAAGTGAAACATAGGTACAGATAATAGCCAAGAATAATCTAATAAACCATACAGACTAGGTTAATGGTTGAATACTACATTAATTTTAGAAAAGCACTGATAACCAAGTGGAATTGACTTTGGGTTGAGGTCATATTGATCAACCATTTTGTCCCTACCCCAGCACTTGGGGGCTATTTTGTATACTAACTAAAGTTTCAAAGGCAGCTCCATGCAGCTTGTAATATATTGGTCTAACCTGGAGATCTCTGTTTTGGAGTTAAGCGAGAGAAGGTTAGTCCTCTATAGATAGGGTCACAGCAGGCATACCAACCTAAAATGATAAAAAAACTAATTAATCCTAGCTCTACTACCACCTGAGATTCTCCATCTAGCATAGAGTTGGGATACTAGATTCCACATTTGACCAGATTTTAACCTTCATCTGAAGTACTTTGTTTTCAAGTTTTTGATACCTCTGTCCTGTCTGGTTTAATTTTATTCACTCACATCAGCCCCA
Source organism: Anolis apletophallus (assembly GCA_030556195.1). Classification (NCBI taxonomy): domain Eukaryota; kingdom Metazoa; phylum Chordata; class Lepidosauria; order Squamata; family Anolidae; genus Anolis; species Anolis apletophallus. The sequence goes on along the minus strand of JARBWK010000009.1, from coordinate 133,149,673 downwards.
AAGCTGCCTTCAGGCATTGTTCTAGAGTTTCACTTCCTCCCTGGCATTTGCAGATGGAAATGAAAAGAAGAACTGAACATCCTCTGCATAGTGATGACATTTAAGCATTAAGCTTAATGAATTCAAGAGGAAAAGGTGGAACCCTGTGGCTTTGCACAGGTGAAAGGCTGTAGAGTGCTTAGATGTTCTCCAACCCCACCATCTAAGACTGAGAAAAATATAGAACCATCATACCACTAATTCTCTTAGCTCAGGTAAATGATACAAAAGAAACCCATAGTTGGTGGTAACCTAGAAGTAATCCAAAACATCAACAGCAGTGCAAACTGCATCTCTGTTACTAACCATTGTCAACCTGAAATTTCTTTGGAATGGATGAAAAAATCAGTATGTTGAACCATTGTCCTCTTGCGTTTAGAGATGGGGATGTGAAACGGGTTACCTTTTAATCCCTACATGCACTTTTAGCTATCTTTACTTTCTATTGCTAGTACTACTAAACTCTGCATATTGCTCTTTTGGTGTTGGGAATTTCCTCTTCCCCTATGTGTTAGTGTTGGGTGCAGATATCCAATTACTTCTATGAATTTATAGTCTAAATGGCAGGTGGAGAAGATAGGGATGCCTTGGGAAATCAAAAGTGGGAGGATAACCTAGTGGTTTTATTATAGTGATTATGATATTGATGAACTCACTACTGAGGTTTGTGATGTTAGTCTCACTGGAATATTGGATTGCCACAGCTGAAATATGTTCTGAACAAAGAGTGGTAGTGGTGACAATGTTTGAAGAAAATCTATGAAAACAACAATTTTTCAGTATTGAAATGTTTTCCCCGTTTTGTGCAGTCTTTGATTAGTTTTGTATTATAGTTAGATGGACACAACATGACCATCTCACTCTCTCTTTGGTCATATTCCCACAATGGCTGAGATTCTATATTGTGCTTGTGTAGAATACATAGATTTATGGACTTAAATGATGTCTGTGTAGCATTGCCTGTCTACTGAATATCAACATTGTTGATGTGCCCTTGGCCACGGATATAATTTTTGTCTCTTTGCAGTGTGGAATGGATAGGAGCTGTTTCTGTAATTCCATTGAAAACACTGACAAAGAGTTATGTACCTTCTAAAGAGTTGTGAACTATGTGCAACCATGTGGTTGAAATCTTGTTGGTGAGGCCCAGCTAGAGTAGACCCACTGAAGCAGTTAAATAAATCAAAGTGATTCATTGGTTCTCCTCTAATAAAGACTTAGAGTAGAATTTAGAGCAGGGGTGTCAAATTCATTTTCATGGAGGGCTACATCAGCCTTATGGTTGCCTTCATAGGGCTGTTAGTCATGGTAAGACTATAAATGTACCAATGTATCCCTGGCATTGAAAGTCTCACCACATGGTCCAAATTGACAAGCTGGAATGTGTCCAGAGGAGAGCAACTAAAATGATCAAGGGTCTGGAGAACAAGCCCTATGAGGAGCAGCTTAAAGAGCTGGGCATGTTTAGCTTGAAGAGGAAAAGGCTGAGAGGAGACATGATAACCATATATAAATATGTGAGAGGAGGTCATAGGGAGGAGGGAGCAAGCTTGTTTTCTGCTGCCCTGGAGACTAGGACACAATGGAACAATGGCTTCAAATTACAAGAAAGGAGAATCCATCTGAACATTAGGAAGAACTTCCTGACTGTGAGAGCCATTCAGCAGTGGAACTCTGCCCGGAGTATGGTGGAGGCTCCTTCTTTGGAAGCTTTTAAACAGAGGCTGTATGGCCATCTGTCAGGGGTGCTTTGAATGCAATTTTCCTGCTACTTGGCAAGGTGTTGGACTGGATGGCTCATGGGGTCTCTTCTAACTCTATGATTCTATGGTGGGCCAGATTTGGCCTGCACACTCTGTGTTTAACTGTGATTTAGAGCAATGAAATATTTACAATTGTGGAACTGCACTTATATAATTATGAAGTGACTATATCCATTGTGGAACAGCCACAAATACAACAACTTGTGTCAGAGAACATATAAAAGTATAGGACTTCGTAGGGGGGGGGCGATGGTGGGTTCTTTTGGGGCTGACTGTCACGATGCAGGGTCTTGGCCCAGCCCCTTAATCACACACACAGAGACGGTAATCAGCTAACTATTTATTGAATAATAAGAAACAGGTGAAAAGGTAAATTGTCCATAAAAAGTATCAAAAAGTTCAATCCAATAGGTAAAGAGTCCGTAGATAAAATCCAAAGGCAAAGGCTCCAAAGGCTCCGCCACTATGCGGATCAAGGACTTGGTCCGTGGCAAAGAACAAGGCAAAGTTCATGAACAACTCCAAGAAACTTCTTGGCAAGGCTCGAGCCGGCAACTTGGCTCCGTGGAACTCCGCTCGCTTCACTCCTCTTAGAATAGAAGTGGCCGAGCTACTGAGGATCCTTTCCCACGGATCCTATACTTAATCCCCTTGGCGAGGCTCCCGACGCTCTAGGCTTCTGCGCCAATCTGTGCTACGGGATCTAGCGCTTCTCTGGCGCTCTAGGCTACGGTGCCAATCCCTCCTGCTGGACTCAATGCTCCGTCTCCTATCAAAGCTCCGTCCTTGCCTCCCAGCACCTGGGTCGCTATCTTCATGAGAGCCGAACTCCCTTTCAGCTTCCATGGGCTCATCCTCCACTGTTTCCCTGATCCTTTCCTGCGACCCGTAACCACCTGGTTTCTCATAATGATCAGAATCATCACTCTCAGGGTCAGCCTGAACTTCCCAGCTAGCATAGCCGTCAGGCCATTCATCCCAGGCCAAGCTCTCTGTGGGAGAGGAAGGCCCAGCTAACTCATCAGCCCCTTCCTCCATGTCCTCATCAACTGCAGCTGGCCCTAATGCAAGTGGGACCCCCGGTGCTGCCCCCTGCCCCCCAGGCACGAAAGGGAACTGGGTTGCTACACTGACAGACTTAACAAGGCAGTGAGGAAGAAGAAGAGGTTGTGACACATAGTGGGAGCTGGTGGTCACCCTGCTGTGATGGGAAAAAGGCGTACCACACAACATTGACACAGCTCAGTGTCAGGCCACCTTAACCCCAGAAGAAGTACCACACGGCAGACGATCCGGTAAATTCAACTTCTTTATTAAAGAATCCAAAAACACTTAAAGCCAAGAGTGCTCCCCATCACCAACACCGCACATTTATACCCCAACCATCACGCCACCCTCTGGGGCAGTGCCCGCATCACCCTGTGAAGTTGCTGGCCGCCACTTCTCACGCTGCCAGCTGTGTTTGGTTTTGTTTCGACTAAGTCGGAATCCGGATCCCGCCGGCCATAGCCAAGGCCGCGGGTATCGGCTTCTGACAGCTCAAACTGTGGGAACAGGCACAGTAATGGATTGGAATGAAACACAGGAAATTTGAGGATGGGATAGTCAGGAGTGTGGGGAAAGGGAGAGAAGAAGAGGAACAGAGAACAGATGGGGCAGAGTTGATAAAGGGAGACAACAAGGGAGAGAAGCCTCAAGGAGAAAGATGGCGCCCAGCAATGAATTCCAAAGACCCACTGTAATCCTAGTTGTTTTTTCAGATGCTCGGTCCTTTTTCATGTGTCACTCCTAAAAATAGCAAAATTGTTATGGATTTTAGATTATTCCCATCCTTTTGCATTAGTATGTCCTTGGGCTCAAATGGATAAATACTTCAGTAGGAGGTGTCACACCTCAGTGGTCCTTGCAAGAATTAAAAAACCCAAATCTAGTCTGTCTGAGTTTGTGATATATTGGGTTATTCTTCTCCCTTCCTAATACTATTTGCTTTTGTGACTTTTAAAACATTACTAGCAGGGATAAGGGGCAAGACTGTCTTCCCTTTTAATTTACTTGGGAAATCTCTGATTGGAGGAGATGGACGAGAAGGACAAAAATGTTTCGGATAAATAAAATGGACTAAATTAAAACACAATTTGTTCCACAGCCTGATTTCTCTGCGTTCTCTGGCAGGATAACCAGTTGTGCCATTTACACCCACCCCAACTCCTACCCACCGTTGTTTGCTGCCAAACAGATGGTAACAACTTAGCAACAGCTAACCTCCTCATTTTGCCTTCCATTTGGAAGCGGACACTTCTAGAAATGTGGCTTTGAAGCTTCCAGCAAATGTAATATTTTCCCCTTTTCCTTCTGAGCAATGCCGCCAATAGCTCTTCAAACAGTCCCAAATAATGACTTTGTTCTTCAGGGGCAGCTGGACTCCATATGGTGTGGTATTTTATCTGTCATTTGCTGGCTAACATACTGCAACCTTTGCCCGCCATATTTCTAAATCTTCTTCTCCATTTGTTGAGGAAAATTCCTGTAAACACTAAATCAACTTTAAAGCTGTGTACATGGCAGGGCCTGGGCCTCTTACCCGGTGGAAGGAGTCGAAATAGAAATTATTAATTCTCTTGCTCTTGCAGAGTGGAGTGTCATTATAAAATGCCTTCCTATTAATTGAGGTTAATCAATTAATCTCTTGAGTGATCAATTAATCCCTAATTAATCAATTAATTTTAATGTGCAATCCATTACACAATAAATATGTGTAAAGCAATTCCTGTCCCCTGGTATTTGGTTTTGTTAGTATCATTTCTTAACAGCACATTGTAGATATGATAGATTTCCATAGTATTTCGCTCTTGTCCTTCTGAAAAAAGGTCAAAACTTGGCTGTTTGAACAGGCATGTGAAAAGGCAGTATAACTGACACAGGATTGGAACAAAATGGACTACGAGACTGGATTATGTTTTACTTAAGGTCGTGTTTTTATTATTGTCTTGGTTTTCATTTATTTGCTAATGTTTTTAAGTGTTTTAAATGCTGTTTTTATTATGCTGTTGGCATTCAATTTGTTGCCTTGTGAACCGCCCTGAGTCGCCTTCGGGCTGAGAGGGAGCGGTATATAAATGAGCTAAATAAAATAAATAAATAAATACATAAATATTTGCAAACCCTTACAAAGCCCTTGCCATTTTCTAAGTGTTGCAGTGATGTTGAAAGAGCATTTCCATTTTTAATGGGTTCTCACAACAGAAAAGGAAAAGGAATATGGGTGGGGGAGGTAGAGGGGGGCGAGAGAAGAAAGCAGGCATTGGTGTAACTGCTTCTCCAGAACTTCTTCCTGGGTGACAAATGAAGTTTTTTCCTGGTCAACCTTGATCTCCTGGCTTATGATGGATCATGTAGGATGCTTCACTATCATTCTGTAGTAGTAAGCGTACCATAAGATGATGTCTTATTTTCTGCAGAAGAACACAGAGACAAATAAATGAAGAAGAACATTAGAAATGGAACCACCAGACATCTGGCCCTGTACATTTATTTATTTATTTCCACTATTTCTACCTTGTCCTTCTCAACCCCCAAAGGGGGACTCAGGACGGCTTACATTTGGCACAACTTGATGCCATTAAATATTAAAACAATAAATAGAACATCAATTAAAACAATAAAACAGTATTAACTGCCGTATGTGATGTCATCAATTGAGCTTTCTTGACAGAATGCTTTCTATCACTTGATGATTTTAGGATATAGGCATACCTCAGTTAACAAAACCTCTGATGGAAGTTTTTTTTGCCTATAAACTCTTTATGCATTCCTGCCCCCTTCCTCTCATTTTCTATCTAGCTGGAATATTTTTATTAGCATTGGCATTGGGACCCTGGTGAAGAAGGATGAGGAAACCCACATTTTCAGTGTTAGGTAAACAATGCAATGAAGCATAAGATGAGAAAAAGCTGAACTTCAGCCAAACCTGTTGTTGAAATTGTGCATGGCTATGACAAGCAAGGAGGAGATCTGACAGCCAAATGAGCTGTCAAAATCTAATACACAACTGAAGACCCAACTCTTCCAGCTGCCCTATCCAGTCAACTTAGAACCATGAATTTTGGATTTGCATTCTATTGCCACTGTTTGAACCTCTGGACGTGGACCTGTGGGGTTCCTCAGGGTTCAGTATTGTTCCTCCATGCTGTTTAACATATACATGAAACCGCTGGGAGAGATTATCCGGAGTTTTGGGGTACGGTGCCACCTATATGCAGATGACACCCAACTCTACTACTACTTTCTGAAGCTGTCCTGACCCTAAATCAGTGCCTGTCATCAGTAAAGAACTGGATGAAGGCAAACAAATTGATACTTGATCCAGACAAGACAGAGAGGTACTCCTGGTCAGTCGGAAGGCAGACCAGGGAATAGGGATCCATTTTGTGCTGAATGGGGTCCCCTTGAAGACACAGACCCACAGTTTGGGGATCTTCCTGGACTCGGCACTGAATCTGGAGGCCCAGGTGCTGGCAGTGGCTGGGAAGGCTTTTGCAGAATTAAAGGCTATTTGGTTGACTGGCGGCAGGCTGAAACCTTTTTAATCAGACAGGCTTTTAAAGATGAAGGTTTTAAACATTTAGTCAGGGGTTGCTGTGGTTTTTAACTTTGAATACGTCTTAATGGGTTTAACTGGGATTTTAAAAAATACTAAGAACATAAGAACATAAGAAGAGCCATGCTGAATCGGGCCTCAGCCCATCTAGTCCAGCATTCTGTGTCACACAGTGGCCCACTAGTTGTACACAGGGATCTCTAGCAGAAAGGAGGGCAAAACCCTCACCTGCTCCCGACCCCCCACAACCAGTACCCGGGGAAATCCTGCCTGCCTCCATCAACACAGAGGTGGCACTTGGATGTCCATTTCAGTAGCTACTGATTCCCTTGGTATCCATGAATCTGTCTAATCCTGCCTTGAAGCTGTCCAGGCTGACCGCTGTCACAACCTCCTCTGGAAGTGAGTTCCATAACCCAATGACCCTCTGGGTGAAGAAATATTTCCCTTTATTAGTCCTAACTTTCCTACGTTGGAGCTTTAGGAGTGCCCCTAGTCCTAGTGTTGGGTGACAGAGAAAATATTTTTCTTTATTCACCTTTTCTATCCCATGCATGATTTTATACACTTCGATCAAGTCACCTCTTAAACGCCGTCTTTCAAGGCTGAAAAGACCAAGGCGTTGCAACCTGATTTCATAAGGGAGCTGCTCCATCCCTTGGATCATTTTTGTTGCCCTTCTTTTGTACCTTTTCCAGTTCCGTTATATCCTTCTTAAGGTGCGGAGACCAGAATTGTACACAGTACTCCAAATGTGGCCTTACCATAGATTTGTAGAGAGGCAATACAACATTTGCCGACCTATTTTCGATTCCTTCCTGATCATGCCAAGCATAGAATTTGCTTTTTCGCTGCTGCTGCGCACTGGGTTGACATCTTCATTGAGCTGTCCACCAAAACCCCAAGATCCCTTTCCTGGTTTGTCTCGGACAGCTTTGACCCCAGCAATTGGTAGGTGTAGTTGGGGTTCTTTGCCCCGATGTGCATGACTTTACACTTGTTTAGGTTAAAATGCATTTGCCACTTTGTTGCCCATTGACTCAATTTCAAGAGATCTTTCTGGAGCTCTTTACAATCAGTTTCATTTTTAACTACCCTGAACAATTTAGTGTCGTCTGCAAACTTTGCTACCTCAGAATTCACTCCTACATCCAGGTCATTAATGAATAAATTAAAAAGTAACGGACCCAAAACTGAACCTTGGGGTACGCCACTTCTCACCTCTTTCCACCCAGAGAAATGTCTGTTTATTACCACCCTTTGTTTCCTACAGTTTAGCCAGGTTCCAATCCAGGACAAGACCTGTCCCCTGATTCCATGGCTGAAGAGCTTATTTAGGAGCCTTTGGTGAGGGACTTTGTCAAAAGCCTTTTGAAAGTCAAGGTAAACAATATCGACTGGGTCCCCTTTATCTATGTGTTTATTTACACCCTCAAAGAATTCTATCAAGTTAGTAAGACATGATTTGCCTTTGCAGAAACCATGTTGATTTTCCTTCAGCAATGCCTGTTCTTCTATGAGCTTAGTAATTTTTTTCTTTAATAATGGTTTCCATCACTTTGCCTGGAACTGAGGTTAGACTAACTGGCCTATAATTTCCTGGATCACCCTGGATCCTTTCTTGAAGATCGGAGTTACATTTGCCTCCCTCAGTTCTTGGGTACAGTGCCTGATCTTAGAGAAAGGTTATATATTTTGGCTAGAATTTCAGCAATTTCACACTTGAGTTCCTTAAGAACTCTGGAGTGGATGCCATCTGGCCCTGGTGATTTGTTGACATTTAGTTTAGTAAGGCATGTGAGAACATCTTCCTTGTTTATCTCTATCTGGTTTAATTCATTTAATTCCCTCCCTGAAAAAACTGACTCAGCTGCAGGCATATGTTGTCTGTCCTCCTGTGTGAAAACGGAGGCAAAGAAGTCCTTTAGCTGCTCAGCAATCTCCTTGTCTTCACTTATTGTCCCTTTCTTACCATTTTTCGTCAAGTGGCCCAACTGCTTTTCTAGTTGGGTTTCTACTTCTGATGTACTTAAAGAAGTTTTTGCTATTTTTTTAAATATTCTTAGCTATATGTGCCTCAAAATCTCTCTTGGCTTTCCTGACGGTTGCTTTGCATTTAGTTTGCCAGAGCTTGTGTTCCTTTCTGTTCTCCTCAGTAGGAAGAGCCTTCCATTTCTTAAATGAGTTTTTCTTCTTTCCAATCACATCTTTTACTTCATTTGTAAGCCATACTGATGTCCTCTTGGACTTTCCCGCCTCTTTCTTATTTTAGGAATGCATTTTAGTTCGGCTTGTTTTAAAGTATTTTTAAACAGTTTCCAAGCATTCTGGAGGGATTTGATTTTATTTACTGTTCCTTTTAGTTTGTTCTTTACTATTTTTCTCATTTTGGTGAAATTTCCTTTGTGAAAATTTAAGGTCTCTGTGTTAGTTTTCACTGACAGTTTGCTATCCAAACTTAAGTTGAAGGTTATTGTGTTGTGGTCACTGGTACCTATGGGCTCAGTTAGAAGGACATCTTGAACGAGATCTTGTTCATTAGTTAGCACCAAGTCCAGGATCCCCTTTCCCCTGGTTGGTTCCATGACCATCTGCTCAAGGGAATAATCGGCTAGCATGTGGAGGAACCTTGTCTCTCTTCTGTTTTAATGTTTGCATTTTGTATATTTTAAATTGTATATTGTTGCTTTTATATTTTATATTAAATTGTATATTTATGCTTTTATATTAAGCCTTGTTGAGTCTCCTGCAGGATAGGTAAAGCGGGATATAAATAAAAGTAATAATAATAATAATACTTATCAGTGCTGAAAAAATTACCATCTATCCCCTGCAAAAGGCCACCCTACTTGGATCTGCACACATTATATGCTGATATATCACACAGTCGTAGACACTTGGAAAGGGTCCGACGTGTGAGCCAATACATCAGCCAGTAGAGTGATCTTGCTGGCTGTGTACTAATCTTATTGTGTTTCAAATAATAATAATTTTTACCCTGTGTTTGATATATGGATTTAAAGTTACTGTGTTTTAACTGTTGTACCCTGCCTCGAGTGTTAGGAAAAGTGGGTAAATAATAATAATAATAATAAGGCAGATCTCTCCAATGCATGGATTTAGAATTATGTGCAATGACTACAGGAATGGCCTGGAGTATGATTGTGGATAGCGTGGTTTATAATAGTAATTGTAAATTTTTAAATGTTTTAATGTTTAACCTTTTAAAAATAATTGTTTATTTAATTTATATTGTTTTAAGGCGTTAAATTATTGTCTATGTTGTAGCTAACTTGAGTCCCCTTCAGGGTCGAGAAAAGCGGGGTATAAATAGGGTAAACAAGCAAACAAACAAATAAATGCATGAAGAGCAAAATGGGTAAAATAGATAAGCCTATCATTCCAGCTCCTTCCATTGCATTTTTTCCCTAAATGCATAGATATACAGTATACATTTGGCCACCAAGACAGAAGTCACAAGCAAAGATGGGAGATGAAAAAAAAAATGTCCCTTGTTTCATTTTGGATTTTTTTTTTCAATTAGTCTCTAGGTTGACAATGTACAAGGCTTGCTTGAGATAATTGTTTCATCCACACCTGTATTTTGTTAGTTTTAGATGAAAAGTTTGCTGAAACTTGTTGAACAAATCTTTTTTTGTGGTAGAGGAAGCTGCCCTTGATATTTCTAGGTTATTTCTGCCTTTGGTACCAAAGTTTCTGTTTAAGAAATAATGCCCAGGAACATATCTACTTTTTTAAAGCTGTAGTGGCAAAGGTTGGGAGAAACAAAAATCCAGTTATTCCTCTATGCCTGGCTTGGAACAAAAACACTTAATAAATTATGCATCTACATGTCTTGCTTTGCCTTGCCTGTTGTACTACTTCATAATAGATATCAGAGGTGTTTTGATATTTGCTATGATAGTAACAAGACACGTTACGTTGCTTTTCAAACAAGGACAGCTATGTCATCTCTTCACATCAGTTCAATATTGATATTTGTAACATTGTTTTTTGAGGGAGAGCATTTTTGAGGTGTTTATTCATGTTATGCAAACAAGGCAATAGGTTTGAATTTTGTGTCTGTTTTTTTTTACCTAGCTCATTCCATCCCAACACAGAAACGGCATTGATGTTCAACAGCAAAGGAAGGTTAATTCAATCCGGCTATTTTCATTTTATATTTTGGCACTAATATTGGTTTAGAATCGTATAGTCAGAAGAGACCAAAAGGGCCATGTGGTTTAACCCTATTTTGCTGATTCCTGATTTAAAAAAAGATAAATTTCCACTGGCTGTGTCTAAGCCAGTGTTTCCCAACTTGGGGGTCAGGACCCCCTGGGGGAGGGTCACGAGGGAGTGTCACCAAAGACCATTATAAACACAGTATTGGTCATTGGGGTTCTGTGTAAGAAGTTTGGCCCAATTCTATCGTTGGTGGGGCTCAAGGGGCTCTTTGATTGTAGGTGAACTATTAATCCCAGCAACTGCAACTCCCAAATGTCAAGGTCTGTATTCCCCAAACTCAACCAGTGATCACTTTTGGGCATGTTATGTATTCATGCCAAGTTTGGTCCAGATTCATCATTGTTTGAGTCCACAGTGTTCTCTGGATGTAGATGAACTACAACTCCAAAATTCAAGGTCAATACCCACCAAACCTTTCCAATATTTTCTTTTAGTCATGGGAGTTCTGTATGCCATGATTGGTTCAATGTCATCGTTGGTGGAGTTCAGAATGCTCTTTGATTGTAGGTGAACTATAAATCCCAGCAAGGACAATTTCCAAATGATAAAATCACTCCTCCCCCTCCAAACCCTACCGGTATTCAAATTTGGGTGTATTGGGTATTTGTGCCAAATTTGGTCCTGTGAATGAAAATACATCCTGCATATCAGATATTTACATTACGATTCACAACTGTAGCAAAATTGAAGTTATGAAGTAGCAACGAAAATAATGTTATGATTGGGAGTCACCACAACATGAGGAACTGTGTTAAGGGATCGTGGCATTAGGAAGATAGAGAAACGGTGATCTGAGCCCTCCAGAGTGCCTTGGCTATGACTGAAAAAATGTCTTTACGGTAGATCCCAGGTTTTGTTTCAGTGAGCTTCATAGTGTAATGTGTTGCTACTCCAGTACATGAAACCAGTGACATTTCCAATCTATGATTTGTTGCTCTGATTATGAGCCCTTGCTGTTCTCATGGATCATTCTTGCTCCTGAAAACCACTTTTTGGAGAACTGTATAAACAAAGACAGTAATGGGGAAAACTGCATGCAAATGTAATCCAGTAGATCAAAGTTCTTCCTAGAAAAAGTTCATCCTTACTCTCAAAAGCATATTCACACTGGGGATGACAATTTCCAAAGTTAACTGAGAAAATATATTTCAGAATATGAGAGAGCAAGGTTCTCTAAATTCCTTCCATAAGCCATCATTTTCTGTTCATACATATTTTCCCTACTTCAATTTTAAAATGTGTTATTCTGAGAGACAACTGTAGGGATTTCAATACTGATATTGTGTGTTATTTGAGGAATTGGAAGCCATTTTGTGTGTAGTGATTGAAGATTAGGGAAGGATACTATTGGAGATGACTAGCTAGAAGTGTAATCTTCTTTTCTTCACCTTTGTCAGTGAGAACTCAGAAAAAAATGCTTTCTTCCAGCTGTAAAACAGCAAATAAACAGGTTTAGGGGAGCAATGTAAGGCAATTACTGCTCCATGTTAATCTGGTACTAGGAGCCACCGGTGGTACAATGGGTTAATAATTAAAAAAATACTGTTTATTTCTATTCCGCTCTTCTCACAGTCCCTACGACAGGCAGTCCCTGTCGGAAAGACATACAATTACACATAGACAAATACAGTGCAGTTTTTAGAAGGACTTCTTCTTTCCTGGCTGCGTCATACAGGTGGGCGTCATCGGGTGTGAATGCTCCATTACATCATTGTTGTTATGTCCCTGCGTCATTGCGCCATCACGTCACAAGGGGGTGCTGTTGTTCCATCCTCATGACAGGAGCCTCTTGTTTCCACCACTTCCGCCTCTCCCTTCTCCGTCAGCCTATTTCAGACAAGTCTGTGCAAAAGTCCTTCCCCACTTTTATGGTCCCCAATTTGTTAATTCACAGCTGGGCTGTTGAACTGCTTGGGTAAACAGTAGACAGGGCTTACAGCTGGCGTCTAACTCAGCCCGGGATTCGATCCTGCAATCTTCAGATCTTCAGATTGCCAGCACAACTGTTGTTACCGCTGTGCTATCTCTCCGGCCCTAGTACTGGCAGGACTGCTAGTACTGGCAGGACTGCTGACCAAGGTCAGCAGTTCAAATCCAGGGAGCAGGGTGAGCTCCCACCTGTCAGCTCCAGCTTCTCATGTGGGGACATGGGAGAAGCCTCCCACAGGATGGTAAAACATCTGAGCGTTCCCTGGGCAACGTTCTTGCAGACGGGCAAGTCTCTCAATCTAGAAGCGACTTCCAGTTTCTCAAGTTGCTCCTGACACACACACCAAAAAAATGTTATTTATTTGATTGAAGACATAAATGGTACTTAAAGCATTGGAAAGTTGCTTGCCCTGGCCTAGGAAAATTTCAGGAATGTGTTCCCACCAATTCCCATTTATTTTGTTGGAGCTGGAGTAAAGGGAAAAAGGATTGATGATGTATTTTATTAGCCAGTGGGTAGCAGGCAGAAGATTGTCAATTATTTGCTGTAATTATTTTTTTATGCTTGTGGAGGGGAGGGATTTGGATTTTCTGCCTCAGGCAAAAGAAATGAGGCTTAGACAGTTTCTCTTTTTAAAAATATAGTCCTATTATAACGCTAGAGAATAAACTAAACTTAGTCCCGATACATCAGTGCAGATATAAATTGGAGAAGATGATCTATACAATTAACAGGTACGTGGTGTAGCTGTAATGTGTGTGAAAGAGAAACCGATGTTGTGAAAGCCATGTAAAATGTGTCAAGAAATATGTTTTGGGCAGGAAAAATGGTAAAATCAGCATAGAAACAAATCCTGAATTTTTTATTCATTTGTTATATTACCTTTTGGTCACGACACCCAAAATTACATCTCAAGCTGTCTTGCTTTTAGCGATCTGGGTGCTGCCAGGTCAGCATTGGCTGGATATCAAAATGAGTAGTGTTTTAGATAGTCACTAAAATGCATTGTGGTTCCCCCTCCCATTCTTCTACACATTCCTCAGATCTCGTTTTAGGTTAAAGGTTTCCTTTGTAGAAGTAGCCCTTTTCCTTAGGTTCCTGACAGCTGCAGTGATATCCAACCTCTTGTCTTTTTTTTTTGCAGCACTCAGACTCATTAAATATTAAGCTGAGCGTTCAGGAACATTATTCACTCATTAATATTGCATTGTGACCTAAACTGTATTGTTCAAAACATTTTAGGATCTTACACAAGTCTGTCAAATGACATTAACAAACTTGCTCTTGGTGGAAGTAAGCAAAAAATGACAAATGGGTTTTGCACCATAAATACTTGCTGCTTGGGATGTTTGACGCGGCGAGAGTGTTCTTCTGTCGGAGTTATTGCACGCAACAATGCGTTGCATCAAGACCTTTTAGAAACGAAGGCATCCAGATGGGATGGACATTGGTACACGCTGAAACATCTGCTGTACATCATCACACAACATAAAGGGGAACTTGATATCCCATTTCATTGTATAGGACTTTAGACCCCTTTACATGATGGCACAGCAGATTGCTAATCTCTTTCCTGACCCCAGAGACTCGTGGATCATCAAGAATTGCAGTTCCATGGGCACACTTTGATCAATGGAACATTGAAAGTCATGTGAGAAGTGTTGTTTCACCATCAGGTAGATCTGTGTTAAATTCACAGATATTTAATATGTGGTGAACATATTAAAATACTAATTTAAAATATAGGCTTCAGGTGCTTCTGACCTGGAATCACCTATAATAAGAACAATTGTGCAGCCCAACAGCAGCAAAAAATATTGATATCTTGGTTTTTAGGTCTGTTCCTGGAGTTATTTGTTAGTGTTTATTCAGAAAATCAGCTCCAGTTTCCTAGATATTTATTTATTTATTTACGACATTTATATTCTGCCCTTCTCATACCAAAGGGGACTCAGAGCAACTTACAAGTTATATGTACATACAATATATTGAATTATTAGTATAGCACAATATTAGTATTATATATTATTATATTGTACTACAGTATATTATTAGTAATATTACATGTAATATAAATACTGTATATAATTATTATATTATTATATTGTATTATTTGTATTATATTGTATTACAATATTATGATCAATATTATATGTACATACAATATATTTTAATTAGCATAGAACAATATTAGTTTTATATATAACTATATTGTACTATACTGCAATATTATTAATATTACATGTAATATAAAATATACAATTATTGTATTATTTATATTGTATTACATTATAATATGATAATCAATATTATATGTATATACCATATATTATTAGCACAGCACAATATTAGTATTATATATTACTATATTGTTGCTGGGGGGAGGGGCTCCCAGCTGATGACCCAGGAGACATGGTAGAACTGTCTTCTTGGCTCCCCTTCTTCACTCTGGCCCCATAGTGACAATTATGGCTATCCTGGTTTTCTATGGGTGAACAGATGAAGTGGTTAATGGCATATGTTCTGTATCTTAAAAACCAGAGCCAAGCGGGGAAAATTGGTACAATATTTTGAATCAGTGGGTCAACTATACCCAGAAGCAGGTCTAACATTCGCAGCATGAAAATGTGTGTTGGCCAGTGTTCTGCTTTATCTGATCATCATCACATTTATGTATGACAGTGGCTCTCAACCTGTGAGTCCCCAGATGTTTTGGCCTTCAACTTCAAGAAAGCCTAACAGCTGGTAAACTGGCTGGGATTTCTGGGAGTTGTAGGCCAAAACATCTGGGGACCCACAGGTTGAGAACCACTGATGTAAGACAATTCTGTTGAAACTCTTAAGGTAATTTTACATTTTATAGTAACAGCTTACAATCTTTGAGATGTGTTATGAAAGGAAATCAGCATTCAGGTACCAACTCATTCTTAGAGTTAAATAATGCCATGAGGAATGGTCAGAACAAGATATAGATATAGCAACTAAAGAGGAGCTAACTGGCCTTTGTTTCAAGCTGTCAGAGGGATTTGCCTGTGAGCACAGGGTCCGCTTTCCAGTAATAATTCAGATGAATGTCTACAGTAAGGCCATTATATCATGGCTGATAGTTTGCCACTCTGTGTTCCCTGATGATTAAAAGACCTCAGGTTGGTTTTTAATTCTGGTGAGAGACTTCCATGAAAACCTAATAGCCCTGCTCATATCTTGCAAACTCAGGACTGTGGCTTCCTTGTTTCAATCAGTCCACTGCCATGTGATCTCCCTGTTTTTCTACTACTTTTGATCATCTTTTCCTGACAAGTCCTCTTGTCATTGTATGAGAGTCTCACTTTAGTCATTTTGGCGTATAGCGAGAACCCTGCTGAATTGCTCAATGCTTTGGAGGGTTGGCTTTTGGAAAGTTTGCATGCTAAGTAAATAGTGGACTTTCCAAAGATCTGGTTTTCAAAAGTACCCAAACTCTAAATCACATGGATGAAAATAGGTGCATTCATCTGGCCTGGCATATAAATAAATTTGTAGGCAATGTGCCTGTAAAGTTACATGTACGTGAACACATTGCAAATAACCTTTATGTTACTTACTTGATCTCTCATGCCAATTGAAGTCAGAAGTGTGACTGATGCTTTTTCTGAGCCTTCTTGTACCTCCAGCTGCATTATTGAGTATTGGAAAACCAATATGTTCAGCAGGTAAGTGGTTGCAGTTGGTGGAGTGAATCCTTGCTGACTGAGAGTTAAATTATTCATTTTGTTAGTTTAGCTAATATGGTTCATGCTCTGTGGGATGGCTTTTAGTATGGTGTCATAGACTAATTATAGCATCGTTATCAGTTCAATATAGAAGTGGGACTTAGGGAAGATTGTTCATTGAAGAACATAGTGAGTTCTTCCTGGAAGAATGTCGGCATGTTCCCCTCATTTAAATTTTTTTTAAAAAGTGAAATGGCAAAATGATATCATACATAATTTCTATTAATTACCAATGTAAATCTCCAGCAAGGAGATCTCCAGCCTTGTCGTGGCGCTGGAGCTTGATCACCTCAATGATGCCACGAGCGGGGGTGGGAAGAGCGGGGTAAAAATGATGTAAATAAATAAATAAAGCAGTGCCTGGATACAATCCAAAAATGACAGAATTATCTCAATTTGAGTTCAAGGCAAGCCTTTTAACATTACAGTGATCCAAATATATGCCCCAACCACAGCTGCTGAAGCAGAAGTAGATCAGTTCTATAAGGATCTGCAGCACCAAAAAGAGACATTATTTTCATTACAGGAGACTGGAATGCTAAGGTGGGAAGTCAAATGACAACTTGGGATCACAGGCAAGCATTGTCTCGGGCAATAAAATGAAGCGGGACATAGGCTGATAGAATTTTGCCAGGAAAACTCATTGTATATAACGAACACTCTCTTCCAACAACCTAAAAGACGGATCTATACATGGACTTCACCAGATGGGCAACACCGAAATCAGATTGACTACATCCTTTGCAGCCCAAAATGGCGGACATCCATCCAGTTGGTGAAAATGTCCAGTCAGAGAACAATTTACCCAGTGTAGTTGAGTTCTTGTATTGTTTGAACTCTTGCTAATGCTAACTTGATGGTGATAGCTATCCAATGGTCTTCTTTGTTTGGGTTTGTTAAAAAAATACTTTATTGATCCTGCCCCAGAAAAGCCTTGGTGCAGCCACCATGAAGTGGGGGAGGCAGGCGAAGCTGCCCTAAGGGGCCCTGTTTGCCCTGGGGAAGAATATTAAGGAAGATAAGAGCGAGGACTCCATGGTGCCCCAAGAAGGAGGTTTAAGCCATGACTAAGTCCAAGAACCACAATCAGTCTCGCAAGTGGCACATAAATGGTATTAATAAACCCAGGTCACATAGATACGAATCTGTAAAAGGGTTGATCCTTTGCAAAGAAACACAACCAAAAAGGGCTGAAAAAAAATGTGAGCCAACCATGCTAAAAATGTCAAGTAACCAGCTCATCTTTGAACACCAAAAGGGACTGAGTTCCTAGGAACTTGGATCATCAGTTTTTTCTCCTTCTTTTCATTTTTATTCTGAGCATTTTGTTTAAATAAATCTGAAATGCACAGGTAAAAAAAACTTTATTAAACACAAACACAGATAAGAGTTAAAAGTGATAAATCACTTTCTATCTTGTTTTTGTATTGGCGCAGCGGGTTAAACTGCTGAGCTTCTGAGCTTGTTGACTGAAAGGTTGGTGGTTCGAATCCAGGGAGTGGGGTGAGCTTTTTCTGTTAGCCCCAGCTTCTGCCAACCTAGCAGTTTAAAAACATGCAAATGTGAGTAGATCAATAGGTACTACTTCTGTGGGTAGGTAATGGTGCTCTATGCAGTCATGCTGGCCACATGATCTTGGAGGCATCTACAGACAACACCAGCTCTTTGGCTTAGAAATGGAGGTGAGCATCACCTCCTAGATTCAGACATTTCACCTTTACCTAAACAATACAATTATCCCCAAACAAAACAAGGGAGAGAGTTCAACAGGGCTTGGTTTCCAGCCCCACAGCTGAAGATATTTGCTATTGACTCTTCTTCTGGCTGAAATCAAGGAAATAAATGGCTTATTTTAAAATACATTATGTAAATATGTCTTTTTGTGTGAGTATATATTAGTATCCCCCCACCAAAAAAGGAATAGAAAGCAGCTTCTAAATATTTTCTTCTTTCCACCTTGTCATATTGGCTCAAGCCGCATACCGTTAAGTTTGAGTGTATTAGGAAGGTAGACAAATACATAGGTCAAAATATAAATAAATACTCTTTTCGATTCTGTTTCTCAGTGGTTTACGGAGTGCCCTTCTTAGAGATTGTCATCTTATCACCTTCCTTAATAGGAACTGTCCTTTTCCCCTCGGGAGACATATTTCCCTAGGAACAAATATGGCATTCGTTTGCATATGTTTAAAGGCAGTGATATTCCTTGGATGTCTTAAGGTCATCCTTGAAGAAGTCACTCAGTCACTGCTCCAAGAACACAGTGCTCCAGGTTTTCATTGCCTTCTGCCAGAGTGCACTCATATTGATTATATAGCCTTTGGTTGTATAAATCCAGTGTAGATGCTAAGGGTCAAGGTAGCCTTTGGTCCGTGATGTGCTTCTATAATTAGTTGGTTACACTATGTAACAACATTTGAAAAATGTTCTGTTCCTGGTTTGAAAGCATTATTTCCTGTTTAATTGGGTAGTACTTACTTTGAAAGTAGTTATACTCCAGAAACTTCATTTTTGTGGCTGCCACAAATTATATTGAATTGGTTGAAACTTGAGGAGATATTCATTGAAAAGGTATAGCAAAATGTGCTGCAGGATGTCCCACAAAAACAAAGGTTTTGCCATTTGATAAACTTTTCCCATGTTTTTATGATAGAACCAATTAGGAAATGGCATTTATAGCCCTGGAACAAAAATCGTATTACATAGTGTTATTGTTCATCTTCTCTTACTTCATTGTGAAGATATGATTGTATTTGTATAAATATCATGACCCGTTGTGGATGTTCTAGAGCACTATTTTGTGCTTTAGGGCCAGGATCTTGAGATACTTATGTGTATCTGGGTTTTGCCTTCATGCCACTTGAAATGTTCAGAGTCTGTTTGTGAGGTGCTTCACAGAAAGGATAAGCTGAGAGAATATCTGGAAAATGCAAAACACTGCCTACAATAGCTTACATTCATGACTAGAAGTACAGGGATCTCAAATCTTAGATAGTCTAGTCTGTAGAGCAGGGGTGCTCACACTTTCCCAGCAGGCGAGCTACATTTACAATAACCAAGTAAAAAAAAATCACCGCTACCTTATGCGCGAGCGCATGCTTCGCGCGCACAGGCGGCTTCGCGTGCATTACACCTTCCACGCCGCGCACCGCGCCAGGCCTCACCCCCCCATAGGCCTCTCTGTCGCTGTTGGAGCCCCGCTGCACTGATCCGGGCAGGGCTCTGCCTGCAGGGGAGGCAAGGCGCTCCGCAGGCCCCGCCTGGCGCTCCTCCCACCTCAATCTCGCCCGGTTCCGCCATGGAGCCGGGCGAGAGAGGGGCGGGCGGAGAGGAAGGCTGGGCCTCCGCAGGCTGGCGCCTTCCGCCATGGAGCAAAGGGGCGGGCGGAGGGGCTGGCCTCCGCATGGAAAGGAGGGGTGGCCATGGATGACGTGATGTGTTGCTGGCCCGCGTGCTTGCGCAGAAGCACCCATTCTGCCTCTTGGACGTCTCATGCGTACTTGGAGCGCGCAGGCGGCGCGTGAAGAGGTCCAACGAGCAAGGAAATGCGATTGACCTGGTCAGGGCTGGAAGATCACCCGGATGAGGCCCAAAGATCGACCGGTCGATCGCGAGCTACTTAATGAGCACCCCTGCTGTAGAGTGACCAGTTCTGCTGTGTAAAAACTTCTGTATAATTCTACTTGTGTGCCTTGGCAAAGAAAAGATAAATGCCATAAAAAACAATACATGCAGCAGCCGCCAATTCATTGCATTCATCTGTTCCTGATATTAGACAGGAAGGCAGCAGCTGCTAATTTTGTTAATTGCTACCAGGTCGACTTATGGTGATCATATGACTGAAGGACCTGCCAGTTACCCTGTCATCAACAGCCTTGCCCAGGTGTTACAGAACCAGGGTCATTGTTTCCTTGATTGAGCCTACTGATTTGTAATGTGGTCTTCCTCTTTTTGTACTGCCTTCAGCCTTACCAAGACTTAATATCTTTTGTAGCAAGCCATGTCTTCTCAATAAAGGGGCCATAGTATGACAATCTCAGTTCAGTCATCTTGGCGTCTATGGAGAGTTCAGGGTTTAATTGCTCAAGGGCCCATTCATTTATCTTTTGGGCAGTCAACAGTATCTGTAGAATTCTCCTCCAGCACCACATTTCAAATGATTTTCCTCCTATTAGCTTTCTTCATTTTCACCACTTAGAGAAATATAACGGTTTTTATACCAAGGGAATCAGTAGCTCAGGTGAGGGTTTTGCCCTCCTTTCTGCTAGAGATCCCTGTGTACAACTAGTGGGCCACTGTGTGACACAGAATGCTGGACTAGATGGGCTGAGGCCCGATTCAGCATGGCTCTTCTTATGTTCTTATGTTCTTATAACGGTTTTAATCATCCTAACTTTAGTATTCAATGATATACTGTATCTTGACGCTTCGGGATCTTGTGTAGTTCCTTCATTGTTGCCCTTCCAAGTCCTTGTCTTTTTCTCATTTCTTGATTGTAATCTCTATTCTGATTAATCATTGAGCCAAAGTCTAGAACATCCCGAACCATATATATCCAATTTTATGAATGATATGTTTAGCATAAAAGTTAAACAGATAGAGTGATAAAATTCAGCCATGCCTGATCCTCTTGCCAATCAGAAACTTCTTGGTTCACATGATCAAAGGCTTTGCTATAGGCCATAAATCACAGGCTGATCTTTTTCTGATTCTTTGGTGCACATTATCTAACATGTGTTTGGAGTATAATCCCTAGTGTCTCTTTCTAGCTTTTCTCAGGCATTTCTCACAAGTACATGTTTATGTTCACCGCTTTGAGTCCCATCCGTGGGAGAAAAGTGGAATAAAAGTAAATAAAATAATAATAACAACAATAGTAATGTTATAAAACTTTAAGCATTGGTTTGTTTGCATGTGAAATTAATTATTTGGTCCTGCAGTTACTACAAACTATGATGTTCCTTTTCTTGGGGATTAGGATGGGTTTTGAATCTTTCCAATTGCAGGCCATTGTTTGGTTTTCCGTATTATTTGTTGACAGATGTTAAGTTACAACTAGAGTAGCTTGAAGCATCTGTTCCTCAAGTGTTTTGAGTACGGCAACACTTCACTTTCTCAAACTGTTCATCTTCAGATGAGTCTTCCTTGAATGTAATTTTCATTCATTTAATCTTTTTTTTATTCTGCCAATCTTTCAAAGACAAATAATGTGGAGATTCGAACCCTGGTCTCCAGGCCAAGAAGCCAAACCATCTTTGGAGGCTTTTAAACAGACGGGACATCCACCTGTCAGGAGTGTTAGGGCTGGGCTAGCACAGCGGCTTAAACTGCTTGCTATAAAAGATAGTGCCGA
This sequence comes from Anolis apletophallus, assembly GCA_030556195.1. Classification (NCBI taxonomy): domain Eukaryota; kingdom Metazoa; phylum Chordata; class Lepidosauria; order Squamata; family Anolidae; genus Anolis; species Anolis apletophallus. Next base: position 133,127,991 of record JARBWK010000009.1, on the reverse strand, counting down.
CCAGAAGATTGGCAGTTCAAGCCCGTTTTAAGGGTGAGCTCCGGGTTATCAGCCCAGCTTCTGCTCTTCTAGCAGCTCGAAAACAATACAGTAAGTATATAAATAGGTACCACTTTGGCGGAGAGGTAAAAGGTGCCCTGAAAAACATACCGGCAAAAATCTGACTAGGAAAGACGTCCATGGACAGCAGACCGCTTGGCATGGGGAATGAAGCAACAGCACCTCCCCATGGCCGGGTCGAGCACAGCTGGTTGTAGGAGACGAAAAAAAGGAAGCCTTGCCTGTTTATGTAATGTCTGTCTCTGTTAATTGTCAATTGTATAATGGCATTGAATGTTTGCCATATATGTTACTTGGAATCTACTCTTGAGTCCCCTTGGGGAGCTAGAGCGGAATATAAATCAAGTATAATATTATATTATATCTATTATATAAAGGGGTTCCCGTCATGGAACGACCGTCCCAAACAGAGAAACCTTACAACGCAGAAACACCAAATCAGCCCATATACACACAAAACCCCACTTGGTATGTTTACCCCCCCCCCCCAACAAAAAAATTAAACAACACGACCAAAAATACAAAAAAACCACTGGACCACAACTCCCATGATCCATCACACCACATCCTTCTGCCAGTTTAGAATGCCGGAATGCTGGTGGAAGGGAGGGAGGGAGAAGAGGCAAGGGGAGCAAGGACTGATACAGAAAGGGGAGGAATGGCAGGAAGGAGGGAAAGGAAAGAAGGAAGAGAGGGAAGGAAGGAAGGAGGGGAGAAGAAAGGAAAGAAGGATAGAAGGAAGACCAGATGGAAGGAAGGAGGGGAGAAGAAAGGAAGGAAAATGGAAGGATAGCAGGAAGGAGGGGAGGGGAAAGGAAGGAAAGGATAGAAGGATGGAGTGAAGGAAGGAAGAAAAGAGAGGAGAAGAAAGGAAGGAAAAGGAAGGATAGCAGGAAGGAAGGGAGGGGAAGGAGAGGATAGAAGGATGGAATGAAGGAAAGAAGGCAAGAGGGGAAAACAAAACAATCTGTTCTAATAAAGTAAAGGTATGCCGCTGCTAAAAGGAGAGGGTTTTGTTTTAAATGATCAAGCCACTGGAATCTCATGTGGATTATTAGCAATCTAAAAAGTAAATGTTATCATCTCAACAGAAGCTGCCACCATCTTCTATGAGACTGCCCAAAATGATGGCAGCTTCTGTTTAGATGATAACATTTACTTTTTAGATTGCTAATAATCCACATGAGATTCCAGTGGTTTGATCATTTAAAACAAAACCCTCTCCTTTAGCAGCGGCATACCTTTACTTTATTAGAACAGATTGTTTTTGTTGGACCAGCTGGACTGGTATGCGTTGTCTGTTTTCTCCTAGTGCTGAGCTTTTCTAGTGTTCTTATGGGGACATGAGGAATAATAAAAGGTGTCGGTAACAATCTTATATATTTTCTCTTTGTTCCAGTCTTTTATGGTGAACTGTGGAAACTTCTGGCATTGTGAACTAAGGATCAGAGTAAGGATCAGAGTAAAAAACTATTGAGTTCAGTATTCTCTTTCTATAGTGGCCAGTCAGAGGCCTGTGGAGATGACAATTGATCACTACCAGCATTGAGAGCCATACTGCTCCTGGTACTGGAAGTAATCTATAGCTACCATGAGTAGTAGCTATTGATAGCCGTATCCTGGAATCTTCCCAATCCATTGTTGCCTCCTGTGATAGAAAACTCTGCAGAATATATTGCAGTTCCGAGAAAATCACTTTCGTACTTTCCCCCCTCTGTGTTTGAATACTTGTTGAAGTATTAACCTGAAATGATAGGGTTTGATGGGTATCTGTGTGCCTGCATATAAATTTAAAGTCTCTGGGAGTTTTTTTTAAAAAAAGAAAAATAACATTTTTCGGGGTAGTTGGTAATGTTCATTGTCGGAGATTTAGCTGGTGTGTGCTCTTTTTCGGTTGCAGCGCATACTGAATGCCAATAAAATGTGTTAAGGGAGAAAACGACTGCAAGTCGATGCACGCAAGTGTTTGAGATCTTAGGGCTGCGCTGACTTGTGTTTGTTTCATTAAGCTTCTTCAAGCCATGCAATTACATAATGCAAATAAGGCAGGTTTGCATTCAGAACTGTCCTGCTTTGTACTGAAACTCTGGTGAATCTGAAATGAGTTTGGGATATTTGTGCAAAATACCTCAGTCAATAAACTCCGCTGGTGTTGTCTCAGTAGTGATGTCCAACTTTACTGGATACACAAATGGTCCAAGTTTGCCTAGAATACATTTCTTGTCAAAAGACTCCAAGAGGAAAAGGAACTGCTATAGTGAATATGAGAGTAATCATTTTCTCTAGCGTAACTTTTATGATTTCTTTTCTTCAGCTTTTATATTATAAGCTTCGTAGTGAAACTTCCTATCATCTGTGAATGTGAAGGGCGTGTCCCTTTTTGCATCCCTCATTCTCTTACCATCTTTGTTACTAGATTTAGTTTCTGTGTAGTTTTGGATGGCCCTTGTGGTCTCTTCCAACTCTATGATTCATCCAGTCCAACCCCCTTCCAAGAAGCAGGAATTGCATTCAAAGCACCCCTGATAGATGGCCATCCAGCCTTTAAAAGCCTCCAAAGAAGGCGCCTCCACCATGCTCTGAGGCAGAGAGTTCCACTGCTGAATAGGTAGGCCAACCCCTTGCCATTCAGGAAAAGCACCATCAAAGTACTCCTGACATATGGCCATCCAGCTTTTAAACTATGGCTCCTATGAACCCTTGTCAGCATAGTCAAATATAAGAGACTGTGGGAACTGTAGTCCAACAGGGCCTATATACAGGTCTTCACATCTCCATGCCTATAATAAGAGGCTGGGTATATGCTCTTGCCCGGTGGTTCCCAACTTTTTTTTTTTACAGGAACCATTCTCCAACATTAGTATCAAAAGGGTTACAAATCAGTATTTATTTGATTTTAGATTTAGTTTGGTTATTTGGGGTGCTGATTCAAAAAATTGCATTGGATAGACTACATCAACTCTAGTTTCTGATACGGAACAAATGCCACCCAGTAGTTGCCATCTGCTTGCCCACAGAAAACCATATTTAATAATCTAAAGCTGATGTGGTAATAGTTATCTTTCGTGGGTAGTCAACCTCTCCCCATTGTTGTTTATTCATTCGGTCACTTCTGACTCTTTGTGACCTTATGGATAGCCCACGCCAGAGATCCCTGTTGGTCGTCACCACCCCCAGTGCCTTCAGAGTCAAGCCAGTCACTTCAAGGATACTATCCACCCATCTTGCCCTTGGTCGGCCCCACTTCCTTTTTCCTTCCATTTCCCCCAGCATATTGACTTCTGTAAGCTTTCCGGTCTTCTCATGATGTGGCCAAAGTACTTAATCTTTGCCTCTAATATCCTTCCCTCCAATGAGCAGTCAGGCTTTATTTCCTGAAGTGTGGACTGGTTGCTTCTTCTCGTGGTCCAAGGCACTCTCAGAATTTTCCTCCAGCACCACAGTTCAAAAGCATCTATCTTCCTTCGATCACCCTTCCTTATGGTCCAGCTCTCACTTTCATAGGTTACCACGGGGAATACCATTGCTTTGACTATGCGGATCTTCGTTACCAGTGTGAGGTCTCTACTCTTCACTATTTTCTCGAGATTGGCCATTGCTCTCCTTCTCAAAAGTAAACGTCTTGTGATTTCCGTCTGCGTCTGCAGTAACCTTTGCACCTAGAAATACAAAGTCTGTCACTGCCTCCATGTTTTCTCCCTCGATTTGCCAGTTCTCAATCAGTCTGGTTGCCATAATCTTGGTTTTTTAAAACTGTTTAACTACAACCCAGCTCTTGAACTTTCATCTTTCACTTTGGTTATAAGTCTCCTCAGCTCCTCCTCACTTTCAGCCAGTGGTATCATTTGCATATCTAAGGTTGTTAATGTTTCTTCCAGCAATTTTAACTCCAGCCTTGGATTCGTCAAGCCCCGCACATCGCATGATGTATTCTGCATACAAGTTAAATAGGTTGGGTGAGAGTATGCAACCCTGCTGTGCATCTCCAGTGCTTCGGCATTATAAGAGTGTTTTGTGAAATCAGTCACTCTTGTTGCTGTATGGTTTCAAGGCAATGGTGTAGTAATGGTGAGGCTGTGGATCATATTTTCATTTTTGTGGACCACTGGTGGTCCATGGACCACAGGTTGGGAACCTCTGAACATGCCACACAATTCCACTTTAGTGTTATTACTTCTAATGTCCTGTGTATGTACTGACTGGGACCATTCCAAGCTATCCTATTATGTTCACACCCAATGTTCACACCAGATTTGTACGTTGTTGCTGAGATTATGCCAAGGTAGCCTTCTTAAAATGACTTCTTTCAGATCATTCTTCACAACAACATTAATGTGCATTTCATTGCGTACAATTCCTGTTTCGTTTTAAAAGAAAACCGTTCGACTTTCCTATTTGGTAGCATTTCTGCCTCCGCTGCCTTCAAATACCCTTGTGTTGTTTTCTCCTGCTCCTTTTCTGCATCACTGATTACACAGTAGATTTCATTTGGCTAGAATAATTTGGAGAATCTTGGGAAATCGCTTAATGGAATTTGGTCCATGTCTTGCATAATCTAGCTTTCTGCTCGAGTAATTGAAGATACTGCTTAATAAACCTGATAAAAAACCTCCCATTTGGTTCATGTTTCTGGGGTTTGTATTTGTAACACCAAAGCAATTCAGTTCATTATTTTCTGCTTTCCTTCATCTGCAACCTCTCACCATTTCCATGGGGAAGGCAATGAACTTCTGTGATTTAGGGCATGTGTGTGAATGGGTATATTTCACAAAGTGACCCTAGACATGATGATTTGTTCCCTCAGACTCCCCTGGAAACCCAGAGAAGCAGAAACTTTAAAACTTCATCTTGACTGCGATTTCCACAGCCTGTTTGAAGAGCTCTATTTGATATTCTGTCACTGACGGCAAACTTTCAGATGTTGACTTTGTGCTCAGCATGTGAACACACATAAAGCAGGTGTATTTTATTAGCTACATTATTTAATACATATTTTAGTTCCTGTATAAAAATGTGCAGTGTTAGAATGGCAGGGTTTGTGTTAGCTTGGCAGCTTTTGAGGTTGTCGGCTTGCAGGGTTGAATTCCCCGATATAGACCAATTATACTTGAATAAGTTTGTTTCTTACACCAAAGGATCAGAAGAACAGCTGTATGATCTGGTACCAGAGCATAATGCAAATGGAACAATTGGATTGAAATCCTCATAGGTCATAGAGATAGTGGCTAGTTATTGGGGTCACTAGGACTTCAGTGCAGCAGAATTAGAAGAGGAAAGACAGAAAAAATTATAACTGATTAAGATATTTCCAGCATTTACAACCTTTTTGGGTGATGCCCACTGTATCCTTGTCAGAGAAAAGTTTGACATTGAATAATTGAATTATTGATTGTCTGGGTCCATACACAAACATGTACTGTTAATAAGCTAGGATCCTATATACGCATCTATAAGTTGACCCCATGTATAAACCAAGGGTAGATTTTGGGGGCAAAATTATGGATTTTGATATTACCCAAGGATTTTTTTTTCATGTCAGGAGCGACTTGAGAAACCCAAGGATAAGTCAAGTTGTTCCTCCAAAATGCTTTCTAAGAAGGGCAGCTGCCCCTGACTGCTGCTACCATTTCTCCACCCAGGCATTGGAAAAGGCTAGAAATTGTGCCATGGTGGACTAGAAGGCTCAATCCTTCTTTTAGGCTCTCCCTGCATGGGCTGCACTCTCATCTTTTGCCATTTTGCTTAGAGGCGGTGATAGTTCCTTTTTTGATAAGAGTTAAGCTACAGAGCATTGATCTATGGATAAGTTGAGACAGGTTGTTGAGCTGACCTTTTGACTAAAATGGCTAAACTAACACCTGAGTATATGGGACATTTGTAATTCAGTGTTCCATTGCCCTGTCCTTCTCTCTTGCTTGCCTCATTGTCTTCAGTTATCCTTGTAACTCACCTGTTCTACCTTCCATGTCTGTATGCTGCTGTTTTGCATATGCAATATGCCCCCTGCATCTGTGGGAGCGGTATATGTGGTTTCATTTATCCACACCTAACAAAACAGACATTTTCTAGATTTATAGACTATATTTGTATTTTGCTTTGGTTTGTATTCTGCTTTGTTTGGACCTCACCTGGAATACTGTATCTACTTCTGGGCACCACAGTTCAAAAGATTGACAAGCTGGAAGGTGTCCAGAGGAAGGCAACTAAAATGATCAGAGGTCCGGAGACCATGAATCATCCCTGTGAGGAGTGTCTTAAAGAGCTGGGTATGTGTAACCTGCAGAAGAGAAGGTTGAGAGGAGACATGATAGCCATGTATAAATATGTGAAAGGGTGTCATGAAGCAGAGGGAGCAGGCTTGTTTTCTGTTGTCCTGGAAACTAGGACTTGGAGCAATGGATTCAAATGGCAGAAAAAGAGAGTCCACCTGAACATTAGGAAGAACTTCCTGACTGTAAGAAGAGCTGTTAAACAGTGGAACTATCTGTCTCTGAGTGTGGTGGAAGCTCCTTCTTTGGAAACTTTGGAAACTCCTGCATGGCAGGAGGTTGGACTAGAGGGCCCATGTGGTGTCATCCAACTCTATTATTCTATGATTCTGTGGCATTCTTAGGATCATAGTCCTTCATTTCATTATTCTCTGCTGTTTTGCATAACCAGGAAAAGTCTGGGATTGCATCTCCTGTGGATATAGGGGTTGTACTGTATGCCTGCACTTGGGTGAGCTTCTGTCTTTCTGTTTCTCTGGGAAATCGCCTGCTGGTGGCTGCCTAAGAAGTAACCGTCCAAATTATGTATGAGTTAAGTCCTTTAGCTACAGCAAATAGCTGATGAAAGATAAATGGCTTCATAGTGAACAAGAATGGCCTTGCATAAGGATAACTCTTGCTAGGTTATATACTGTAGGCAACTGAAGAGATTTAAATGATGTATTTAATCTTTCTTGGCAATGGGATTTTCATAGTCACAATGCTTTTATACCTGGCTGCAATGTGGATAAGTTGAAGTCACAATTTGTTGTGAGAGCCCATGTTTGTGCATATACAACCTGTCATTCATACTTTCACATTCCTTAATGATTTTATTTAAAAACCCAGTAATTATATGGTTCTGCCAAAGCTCTTGGCTGCAATTTGGGATTATCAATGGACTCAAGCCATGAAGTGGTAATATATTATTTTCAATTTCCCACTTATTTCTATGGATCTGGCCTTGGAGTTCTGTGTTTCAGTGCTTTGGCTCAAGCAGACATTGCAATCTGAATATACCTACAGTTCTGCTTTTTTGGGTTCTTTTTGTGCAGATTAAAACAAGATCAGATGCATGTGCGAGATGAAATTGGCAAAGTACTCGAGCGGGAGAGGACTGCCTCGAATGAGCATTTGGCCAGAGCCATTCTGAGAGAGAGAGCTGCAACTGAAGAAGAACGTGTGAAGGCACAGCTCCTGGTAAGTATGGGGCTAATTGGATGTACAATATGTGTCAAGCAATGAGTGGATATTGCAAAATCCTTCATAAATTCAAGTGGCCTACCCAAATGCTTGAAGAGGAAGGTGTTATGCCGCGAATCTGGCATTCAGTCCTTCCACTCTGGATGCCATCTCTTCCCCGCAAAACGAATGACCTTCCAGTAGGTGTCCTTGTGTAATTGCCCTCTCCTTCATTTATCTGTTTGTAAAATTGGTAAAACCTTCTAGAGGACTGACATAAATTGAAACCAAATAAGGTAATGACTGTACAACTCTTAACAAGGATTTTAAAGGCTTAAGCACATGTTTATTGTCACTTTAGCACCTTATTAATTAGAGTCCAGTCTGTTTACCTGTAAAACATATATTCAATGAAGGAGAATTGTTTAAAGACAGAGTTGTCATATAAAATCCAGATTATCTGCTCTTTGGACTAGATTATATATTTATTATAGCCCCAAGTGACGCAGTGAGTTAAATTGCTGAGCTGCTGAATTTGGAACAGGGAGCGGGGTGAGTTCCTGCTGTTAGCCCTAGCTTCTGCCAACCTAGCAGTTCAAAAAAACATGCAAATGTGAGTAGATCAATAGGTACTGCTCCAGCGAGAAGGTAACAGTGGTCCATGCAGTCATGCTGGCTACATGACCTTGGAGGCATATATGGACAATTCCAACTCTTCAGCTTAGAAATTGAGATGAGCACCCCCCCAAGATTCAGACACAACTAGACTTAATGTGAAGGGGAAACATTTACTTTTTACATATAATCCAGTTCAAAGCAGATAATTTGGATTATATGGCAGTGTAGAAGGGGCCATAGTGTAAGTCTCCTTGTGTCTGTAGCTATTTTTCCAATCTTAAACTAAACTTTTTGAAAAATGCCTTTCCTATGCATGTACCTCTTCATACTACAGTTTTTTAAATGTCAGAATATACTTCATCAAGAAGAAATGATGTTCTCCATATCCCAAGTTCTTTATCTACGGCATAGTAGAAGCCCCAAAGTTCCTTTAGTCACTTGAAGCAGAAAGTTAAAATATGAATTTGAAGTGACCTTGTGACAGGGAAGGCAAATGTCCAGTCTATGCAAGGCTCCAAACAAGGCAAAGGAAACGGGAAGGAATGACATAAAAATTTTGCAATCTCTATGCAGGTTCCCGCAAACAGTTTGTTTATTTGAATGCTTTTTGCTACACTCTTCAGCTTTGGAGTGCTGAAGAGTGCTGAAGGGGCTTGCAACGATCAGCAGTAAAGCAATCCCCAGTTTTTTTTAATATTGAGAAGCTTCAACGTGAAAAGAGCATGAAACTGGGGAAGAGGGAAACTGGGCAAAGTGAATTACTAGATTTTATTTAACTGAAGTTCTTATAGGGTTCAAGTAGAGTTCAAACAGTACACCCAGAGCGGTGGCAAGCACTGCTGATCTTTTGACATAGTTGGTAGATAGAATTAAAAAGTTGATCTCTAAAACTATACTGAGGAGCCAGATGTAATTGACTTCTCCCTTCACTGAATATTATCGGACATCAGACTTTCCATAAAATTGCAAAGAAGGGACGCCACTTCCCTTATTTGCAACTTGAAGGTCTGCTGTCAGATGCCATTGTTACTGGAGGGAAGAGTCCATTAGATCTCACCTCTCAATATAATTTTAGGGACCAACCTTTTTATTCTGTCAAAGCTCTGTATCCACAGCGTCTCCTGAAGTACCTTGTGTTGCAAAGCGTGTGTGCAGAGCTAGTGGATTTACTCTTGTTGGAGTGCTTTCAGAGGCAGCGACATTGCCATAAATAGTTTATTGACATTCCATCAGTGGAGAAATTATGAGTGTCAGGGTGAGCTATAGAGAGCACAGAGTTTAAAAATAAATAAATCTATAGATAACTGAAGCTCTCAAGGGCAGTTATATTGCCATCTCCTTATAATGACCTGGCGGTTACTGTTAACTTATTTGCTTCAGTGCTTGGGTTGAAATGAGCCATTGTTAAGACTTTACATTTTGGAAAACAAGTTTATTGAGTCGTTAGTAACATTAAAGTCTCGTTTCTTATTGTCATGGTGAAGAAATATAGTTCTTTGCGCTTGGTGCCAAATATAACATCTCCGGTTTGATTTTTCTCCAGAAGAATGATCCATAGTAATCAAATACATATGTATGCTTCTTTTTGCAGTTGGTCTTGAATAAAATCCAATTGTCACTTCTATCTCTTAATTTAAAAAAGTTGGTTTTGCTTCCTTTCTCTCTTTCCCGGCTGTCTGGAAATGGCGACGTTGGAGGAGTTGGAGAAGAGCTTTGAAAGCAGACCAGGGAGAGCGGTGGGGGCAGCCCAGTGGGCCTGGCACTCCTCCTCCCTGAGCCCTCCCTCTGCCCTCCTCCTTCACCCTCCCCCTTCACCCTCCCCTCCTGCTCAGGCCATGCTGCTAAGGGACTTGTCCCCACTGCCGCCACCCTCTCCACTTTACTTTCAAGACCCTCCAAATCTTCCCACGTGGCTATTTGCAGGCAGCCAGGAGAGTGAGGAAGGAAGCAAGGCCACCTGAGTGGCCGGCAGAAGCCTCCGACGGTCACCGAGCTTATCCAGGCCCAAGGAAGCGCCTCCAGACGCAGCAGCCCTGGACGGCGGTGTGCCTTGGACATGCCTGCTGAGCCATCCTGGGAGTCGTAGTTACCGAATCAATAGAATTGTGTTGGGAGAGGGGTTTTATACAGTGAGTATATCCCTAACTCTATATTTTAACTTGATTTAATTTGGGGGTGGTCTTATACACCCAGTCATCTTGTACCCCGGAAAATATGGTAGTTACACTCATCCAGACTAACCGAGGCTACTATTTGAACATTTCTGGCTGCCATCTCTGAGAGTATAAGGTATTCCTGAACACAGCCAGCACCTGGTCATCTAAAAACAGAACCAGATCAAGGATCATTTCCAAGGTATTCTCCAATCTTCCAAAGAACATGGCATTTAGAACCATTGTGATGGTGATGATACAGGTTGAGCATCCTTCATCCAAAATACTTAGAACCAGAACAGTTTTGGATTTCAGATTTTTGAGGCTTTGGGGATGCCTGTATCTGCCCCAGTGGCGTAGTGGGTTAAACCGCTGAGCTGCTGAACTTGCTGACTGAAAGGTTGGTGGTTTGAATCCGGGGAGCAGATGAGCACCCACTGTTAGTCCCCGCTTCCGCCAACCTAGCAGATTGAAAACATGCAAATGTAAGTAGTTACACTCATCTAGACTAGCTGAGACTATTTAAACCACTCTGGTGGGAAGGTAACGGCGCTCCACACAGTCATGCCGGCCAAATGACCGTGGAGGCATCTACGGACAACATCAGCTCTTCAGCTTAGAAATGGAGATGAGACCATCTCCCAGAGTCAGACATGACTAGACTTAATGTCAAGGGGAAACATTTACCTTTTATATTTCCACGTATGTACATAATGAGATTTTTGGAGATGGGACCCAAGTGTAAACAATAAATTAATGTAAGTTTCCTATTACACCTTATGCACATACACCGAAGGTAATTTATACAACATGTTAAATAACTTTATATGTGGGAAAAATGTGTACACTGGACTTTTTCATCAGAAAGCAAAGGTATCCCTGTCTGAGTCACCTGTGTGGACAGTTTTGGAGTACTTTAGATTTCAGAATTTTGGATAAGGAATGCTCAGCCAAAAATAACAACACTGGCGATGATGACGACGACAATAACTCATTCCTTACCTGCTGCTCCCTATTGATCAAGGCAGAGAACAACAGCATATTAATATATAATACTAGCTCTACCTGCCGTGTGTTGCTTTGGCCAATCATCCCTCTCTCTTTCTCTCTTCTTTTCTTTCTCTCCTTCCCTTTTTTCCTTTCATTCTCTCCTTCCTTCCATTTTTAAATCTTTTCTTTCTCTTGGTCTTCAACTCCCAGCAGTCCTCCTGATTGATCTATCTACCCACTTATCTATCCTATCTATCTAGAGGATTGCTAGGAGTTGCAGCCCAGGAATAGGAAATTGGAAATATCGAGGGACGGGGATGCTCTCAAAGACATCCAAGGAGAAGAAAGCTTGCATCTTGGAAGCAGTACATTTGGAGCATCCTCCTCTCTTAAAGGGCCTAGTCTAGGATATTCTGGGAGCTGTAGTCCAGAAGAGAGTGTGGATATGCTATTGTGTGTTTTGTTTGCCGGGGGGAGTCGTTTTTGCACATGTGCTGTAGCGTCTTTTTGCTGTTTTGGCTTTTTAAGTCCCTTCTGCTGTGTTTTTCAGTGTTTTTATGAGTGATGATTACTCATTGGCCTGATAGATGTATTGTTTCCAAATATGGTGTCAATTCGTCCAGTGGTTTTTGAGTTATGTTAATCCCACAAACTAGCATTACTTTTATTTATATTGATATACAAGCCGTTAAAACACATAGCATAACCTCATGTAAATGAACATACACAAACAGTGTGTTTTAAAACTGCCAGTACGTAGTTTAAAATTCATAAAAAAATATAAATAATGCCTATGTAGTTTTAGAAATTGTGGGAAGAGGGTTTTTCTGTTTCCTTTTAGCTTCAGCATTGACTTCTGTATAAGTTTGTGTGTGTATTGTTTGAAAGGGCTGCTGCATCCATTCTGCAGAAATGAAGTATAACCCAAGTGCTTTGGGACATAAAGTGTTCATGTTGAACTTAGCAGTAATGATGAAACAATAGTCTACATCTCTCTCGGTAGCTAGGGAGCATTGTTGCATGCTGTTGCTTGAGGGGGGTCAGGATTACAGTTCAAGACTGCTAAAAAAATTGGTCAGGAAATATATGTGCCTACCTTAGTCTCTGAGATATTCTAGAGAACTAAAGGAAATTGGTGATGTGTACTCATAGAATCTGTATCTGTCATCTTTGGAAATCCTGGGAGAGGGGTTACTACAAGCCTGGAGACAGGTAAATATCCTCTTCTTAGAAAAGGGAGATCTGGAAAACCACAGGTTGCTTAATCTTTTAAATGCCAAGGATAAATTGGAAGAGGTTATAACACAATATATAAACATCTTGAGTAGAATGGCAAGTAGAATACTGTAGAAGATTGTCAAAAGTAGAACATGCCACTGATCACCTCTTTTTCTTTCACTGGGATAGACCAGGCATGGGCAAACTTTAACCCCCCCCCCATGTGTTTAGAACTGCCACAATTCCTAACATCCTACCATATATTAGGTATTGTGAGAGTTGAATTCCAGAACACCCGGAGGGCCAAAGTTTGCCCATGTCTGCAATAAAATTTATCACTTACTAGCTGTCCCCTGCCACGTGTTGCTGTGGCCCAGGCTGTGTATATATGTTTTGTGTATGTATATATCTGTATATGTGTGTGTATACTGTATATGTGCTTTTTTGTTTTTTAAAGTCCTTTCTGCTGTGTTTTTCAATGGGGGTGAGACAACAGGAAGTGAGATAAACATTCCTCTAAGAAGAGAAAGTCACCCCTGGAAGAGTTATTATAATAGGGAAAGGTGTCTCCACTGAAGCTTTCTCACCAATCCTTGTCTCCTCAACCAGCCAAATTTTTCCAAATCCACAGAAAGTGAGGTAAAATCTTCTGAACAGGGTGAGAGACAACAAAACAAACATTATAGTGGTGTTAACCCTTCCCTATGCTATCCAAAGAGTGTGTGTGTGCGCACACGCACGCACACATAGAGAGAGAGGGGGAGGCTGGAGTTACAATTAAATAATGTACCTGTTTCAACTTACATACACATTCAATTTAAGAACTGTGGAATTTGCCAGAAGAGCTTTGACAGGTAGTTCAGCTGTCATTATTTAAGGCCCATCTCTTCCGACAGGCCTATCCAGCCAGTTTCAATCATGAATTTTAAACTTGTGTCTTGTGTCCACTATATTTTAATCATTGTTCTGTGTATTTTAATGTATGCATTTTGTAGAAATATGTGTCCTTTATATAATGGTTATGTGTTTTAGCTATGTTGTAGCCTGGCACGAGCCATGAGAAGAGAAATAAAATTATTAAAATTATTATTATTATTATTAAGAACAAACCTACAGGACCTATCTTGTTTGTAACTTGGGGACTGCCTATATTGAAATGCTGTTCATATAATTTATTATAAGAATTTACCATATTTAATTCAGAAAACTAATAAAATTGGTTAGTAGTGTACCATACTACGTTTGAGTATGGTAAACTAACGGAATTGGTTAGTAGTTCACCGTTGTTCTCCAGGATGTTTTGTTTAGTTAAGTGCAGATACAAATATCAACAAATAGCTTCAAAGCTGGATCAAAGAGAGTTCATCAAAGGCTCCTTACCAAACGGGAGAGAAACTGAGTGTGTTTTTGTGAGCCTTGTCATTTTCAAGATTTTTTTTTAACAATGACTTAATAGAAAGAGGAAATCTGTATGACTTCTGCAGGTGAGAACAAAATGGGAGGGATTTTAGAATGTTCCATGTTAGTAGGCTGACTTGAAATGAACACAGTTAAATTCAGAGAGACAAATTTGTGAATAAATAGCTGAGTAGTAATAATAGGAACAGCAAACAGAGCAGTACATGCAGTCTCTGAGTTAGAGACAAGATTGGTTTTGTAGGTGTGTTTTTAAGTTGAATGTGTATGTAAGTCAAAAGAGGTGCATTTAAAAATATAACTCACTCTCTATAAGTTTTGGATAGCACAGGGAAGCATTAACAACACGCCTGTGGTGTTTGTTTTGCTGTCTGTGCCCCTATCTGTTCAGAAGATTTTAACTCACTTTCAGTCCCTGTGATAGTTGGATTGTGAAAAATTTGGCTTGCTGTACAAGGATTGGTGATAAAGCATCAGTGGAGACCCCTTTCTCCCATGGTAACTTTTTTAGGGGTGAATATCTCTTCCAAGGGGTAGATTTCTCTTACTTCTTGTTGTCTCAGCTTTGTTCTTAACTATGAGTCATATGTAAATTGGATGTCTGTAACTTGGGGACTGCCCATAATGATAAATATACTGTAGTGGAGGAGACTAATGAGATAAAATTACTCTAATAATAATAATAATAATAATAACAACAACACTTTATTTATATTCCACCCTTCTCACCCCGAAGGGGACTCAGGACAGATCATAAGTACACATACACGGTAAACATTCAATGCCGTTTGTATAGACGTACACAGTACACAGACAGAACAGAAGGAAGTTTTTGTGTCATGCCACAGGGGGTGCTGTCACTCCATTCTCTATGATGAAGAGCTGTCAGGACTTCCTCATTCCAGCATTTTCTGATCTTCTTTTGCTTTATGGCATTGTAAAACACCTCCCCCGATTTTTTAGCAGTACCTAATTTCTCTAATTACAGCTAAAGCTGTTTTCGAACTGCTTAAGTAAACAGTGGGCAGGGCTGACGGTTGTTTGCCCACGCCAACCTGGGGTTCGAACTTGAAACATTTCGGTTGATTATGAGCTTTTAGCTGCTGATGATTTAACAGCTGTGCTACACCTCCTGCCCAATTTGTTTCTAGTTTTCAAATCACAAAAGTCAACCGTTTGACTGTATTTGCACTAATCCAGCCACTTGACCAGTTCTTGGCAGGTCACTCCAAGAATCATTAAGCCTGGCTAGGAGAGAAATCAAAGGAAGAGACAAGATTAAAGTAGGAAAAATAAGATCTGTGTTTAATTTGGAGAAGAGACTGAGCAGGGGGTAGGAGTGTTGTTTTCACAGTCCTACAGTTACTGAGTACAAGAAGACAAAGGACAGAACAGGGTTAGATACAATGGGTCCTAAGGTACAGGAAAGCAAATTTAAGAATCTTAAGATTCATGCTCAAAGAACTATCTGTCCAGAATGCTGCTTTCATGACACCCAGGTAATTGCTATGAGAATCTGGTGAGCAAGACATGAGAGTAACTACACATTCATCACAGGTTCCTCAGTAACTGATATATTTATTTATTTATTTGCTATGCTTCTATACCGCCTCTCTCAGCCCGAAGGCGACTCGAGGCGGTGAACAAGCGGCAACAAGTGTCCATATACAATATATCACAAGATAAAAACAGTCATATAAAAACATATAAAATTAACAGTTAAAAACTACAAAATACAAATCTCAGCTCCACAATCTTAAAATCGGTTTCCGTTTCGTCGTAATAGTAATCATTGATCTCGATTAAAGTTCGTCTGCGAATGCTTGCTCGAATAGCCAAGTCTTGACTTTCTTACGAAATGTCAGGAGGGAGGGGGCTGATCTGATGTCACTAGGAAGGGAGTTCCAAAGCTAAGGAGCCACCACTGAGAAAGCCCTGTCTCTCATCCCCGCCAGGCGCGCCTGCAAAGCAGGCGGGACCAAGAGCAGGGCCTCTCCGGATGATCTTAAGCATCTTGATGGTTCATAGGGAGAGATGCGTTCAGACAGGTAAGGTGGACCAGAACCGTTTAGAGCTTTAAAGGCCAAAACCAGCACTTTGAATTGTGCCCGGTAGCAAACTGGTAGCCAGTGGAGCTGGCACAACAGGGGAGTTGTACGCTCCCTGAGTGCCACTCCTGTTATCAACCTGGCTGCTGTCCATTGGACCAATTGAAGCTTCCGAGCAGTCTTCAAAGGCAGCCCCACGTAGAGAGCATTGCAGTAATCTATACGGGTTGTAACCAGAGCATGGACTTCCGTGGCCAAGTCAGACTTCCCAAGGTACGGGTGCAGCTGGCACACAAGTTTTAATTGTGCGAATGCTCCCCTGGTCACCGCCGAAACCTGGGGTTCCAGGCTCAGCGATGAATCCAGGATCACACCCAGACTGCGAACCTGCATCTTCAGGGGGAGTGTAACCCCGTCCAACACAGACTGTAACCCTATGCCCTCTTTGGCCTTTGGACTGACCAGGAGTGCCTCTGTTTTGTCTGGATTCATTTTCAATTTGATGCATGGTGCTCCTGATAGTACATGTGGCTGACTGAACATTACCAGTTCGGCAGTAAAGAGTCATTATTGCCTCTCCCTTGGTGAGAGTTATCTGTTGAGGATGTTCAAGCTTTGCAATTCCTCCATTGGAGGTTGAACTGAATGTCCATCAGGCCACCTGATGCTACAATTGTTGTGGCGAGACCTCACAACCTCTGGGGATGCTTGCCATAGATGCAGGCGAAATGTCAGGAGAGAATGCCTCTAGAACACGGCCATGTAGCCCGAAAAAACCTACAGCAACGTGTTGTGGCGAGATGTTTTTCAGCAGGATGCAAGCATTTTTGTACCCATGCAAAGCTAGTTCTTGTTCATTTTCTTCCTTAGGTAGATAAAGGTACACAAGAAAAAAAATCTTCATTGTCCTGAGTAGTCGCTTCACACCACACACTGCAAATAGGCTTTCTGAAACCCCATTTGTTTCTATTGTTTCTGACTTGTTCACATTTTAACATAAGAAGACTTCAGATTTTCTTCAGAAGCTGACCTTTCCTGCTCTTGACCAAACAATTCTTCCTGTCCTAACTATGTTTTAAGGATGACATGGCTTTCAAATACCGCAGGGCAGAATTGCCAAATGAGGTAAAACATTCTCCCTTAAGAGAACACTCATTTGTTTACAAGCCTGCAGTATTTTATTACATACCTCATTTAGCTCATTCATCATTTTAATAGAAAAGCGAGTTGTTATGTATGATTCTGAAATTATTTGAGGGAAACTACATAGCCTAAAACTGAATATGATTAGTTATTCTAGGTCTACTCAAGCAGGGAAGAAAGAAAAAAAACCAAATGGTAAGACTAGGAAGTTTAATAATAATTATTTGCAGTGTAGTGAAAATGTTCAAGAAATTAGTGTTCATATTTGAAAATTAAGGTGGACCAGGGACACAATTAAATCCAATTACCTTGTGTTTGCTGTCATGAAGTTTCCCTTTTTATTAGACAGAATACTAACAATTGCAAAAGAAAATGCCATATAGATTAGCATCAGATTACTGCTTTGGTGTTATTTGTGATTTTTTTTTAAAGAATATTAATCTCAGGAGGTGACTGTTATGTTCAAAGGTTTGGACAGAATGTATGAGTTTAAGAAAGAGCATTCTGAAGGAGTGGAGTCGAGCACCTATTTCTATTTCAGTATTCTTAAGGCATGTCCAACATGAATTGTGGTTAGTGCTGTCACTATAGGACTTGGAAAATGAAGTTTGATGAAAAGGTACATTTCTTCCCAGACTGCATGGCTGTAGCCAGTGGGTGAGATCTCAGTTGACTGAACAGCTCCTTCATACAAAGAAAAAGAATTCGTACACGTAGAAAATCCACTCCTTTGGTAGAACTGGTCTAGCCCATTAATCTCCTGAATGTAGTAGTTTCCTATGAATGCTTGAATACAGTATCTGCATGTGTCAGACATGCAATGCAACTCACTTCCCTGTGCCCTTCATAGTCTGAATTGACACTGGTTGTACTAGCTGAAATAATACTGGAGATCATTTTGCTTCAAAGCCTTAAGGAAGTTGGATATTGTTTTGATTGCTGGAGATAACTGATTTCTGTGGCACCCACAGCACCACCATGGTCCCCCTTTCCATTCCTTTTTTAAAGCACGCTATTAGAAAAGGTAAAGGTTTCCCCCTGACATTAAGTCCAGTCATGTCCGACTCTTGGGAGTGGTGCTCACCTCCACTTTTAAGCGGAAGAGTCGGTGTTGTCTGTAGACACCTCCAAGGTCGTGCAGCCAGCATAACCTCATGGAGCGCCGTTACCTTCCCACAGAAGCAGTACCTATTGATCTCACATTTGCATGTTTTCGAACTGCTAGGTTGGCAGAAGCTGGGGCTAACAGCGGGACCTCACCTTGCTCTCCAGATTTGAACCAGCAACCTTTTAGTCAGCACGTTCTGACTAAATCCAAATTCTGGAGACCAGGATCCAAATCAATTCTTAGTCATGAAAAGCCACTGGGTGATTTTGGGCAAGTCACACTTTTTCATTCTCAGAGGAAGACAAAGGCAACTATTTATTTCTTGTAAAGAAATTGCTGTGCTCCCTTTAGGTCCCCTTACATTGGAAACAACCTCAAGGTACACAACAATAGCAGCCTCCCTTCCAATAATGCCACAGAACCATACACTATTGATGTGAAAAGCGAGTTTAGAAACGCCTGCTGCAT
The DNA here is from genome assembly GCA_030556195.1 of Anolis apletophallus. Lineage (NCBI taxonomy): Eukaryota > Metazoa > Chordata > Lepidosauria > Squamata > Anolidae > Anolis > Anolis apletophallus. The sequence continues at coordinate 133,109,339 of JARBWK010000009.1, read as the reverse complement.
ACCTCCTGCAGTGTGCCCAGGCCCTCATGTAATTGTACAGGTTGACTATAGGGTTGTGGTGGAAGACCTACAGATTCATGGAAGTAACACTTTTCTAGGCATTTGTAGGTGCTCTGTCATCAATCTGTGGTCAACGTCAAGTAAATGAGATTGACATAGCCACTTCTTGGAAGTTCCACTGTGAATCATCTGAAATTTTTTTCATTTTTTGGGGGTTTTTTTTTGTTGTGTCAGGAGCAACTTGAGAAACTGCAAGTCAAGACTGTGATTGTACAAAAGGTTTGTAAGAATTTAGGTTACAGTAGAGTCTTGCTTAGCCAACATTTGCTCATCCAATGTTTTGTATTCTCCAACATGGTCTGTCTCCCACCTGGAATAGTGTCCAGGGTGAGAGAAAGAAAGAACCCTTTCTGTTTTGGTGCTAAATTCATAAATACAGTAATAACTATATAATGTTACTGTGTATTGAACTGCTTTTTCTGCCAATTTGTTGTAAAACATGTCTACCAGCTATGTTGTGGTTCTTGCTAGAGCTCCCTGCCCTCTTAATTGAATGGGCTGCTGCCTGGGCCCTGTGCTGTCTCCTTGAAACGAGCTCCATCATTCTTTGTCAAAGCCAGGCAATGGGGAAACATATTGGCCTTCTGTACACATTTGCACTGTCTCTTGAGGGATCCAGTACATTATAAAGAGGTGAGACCTAGTTGTGCCCCCAAGGCACAAAGTCAAGGAACTAGCTTTAAATAACATTCTCTTTACAGCGTTAGGCATGGCCCATCTGCCCCTCCGTTCTGCTCCCTCTCTCTTGATTACCTCTGGGCCTTTGGTCTATGTTCTCCTCTCCAGTGGACTGACACAACAAAAACTGAATTAGAGAGTTGTCAGGATTTGTCCTTCTAAATCATACGAGTCAGGCGTGTGGGTGACTACAGCCTGCTCCTCTGACAATAATCTCGAAACGCATTCAGAAGCCTCCCAGTTCTAACAAAGCACTGTGACAGGTCTGGTGGCTTGTTTGTTGGATTAGAGATTCCTTTAAAAAGAAAAGAAATCTGTTTTACTTATTTACACACATTCTGATCTGAACAGCAAACATTTTTGCAATGATTTGTCTTTGTTTCTTTCCAAAAAGAAAGAGAAATTAGTTTAAAAAGGAATTGACTGTCAACTTACCTCAGTAAACAAACTCTCTGCAAAGCAGCTTCTTTTTTGCCAAGTCTTTCTACTCTCATCTAGCCTCCTTTTCTTTCTTGTCTTCTCTATCTGAAATATTTTTTAAAGCATTGTTGAGAGGATGGTTAAGGAGGACTGGAGAAACGTAGACGTTTGATTAGAAGTACACAGCCTTATTACATTGTTTGTAAGAGTAGATAGCTCGCCAATTAAAACCATTCTATTGGAGAGGGATTCTAGAAGATAACAAAGTATTGCTCTAGTAGCTTAACCATCCATTGGGCTGTTGGGAGAGCACAGCTTTCAGCAGACTGAAAGCCAAAACCAAGGTCACAACAACATCTGTTTTAGAACTCCAATATGCTGATGATAACTTAGTCCGTGCACATAAGAAGACCTACAAGCCACTCTAAAAACTTTGCAGAAGTATGCAAGAAGCTTGGCCTCTCATTGAACACCGAGAAAACTAAGTGTTCTTCCAGCAGTCACCAGCCAATCCCTCTGCAATGCCAGAAATACAGCTTCATTGTGTAACACTAGAAAATGTTGACCATTTCTTCTACCTTGTCAGCCACCTCTCCACAAATACAACACTGCCTGAGCTCTGCAAGTGCAGCATTTTTATGAATGAAGCAGAGAGTGTTTGAGGAATGGGACATCCATAGGGATACCAAGGTGCTTGTTTATAAAGCTATTGTCCCCTCCATCCTGCTATACGCCTGCGAAACATAGACTGTCTACAGACGTCACACTCAACTCCTGGAAGGATTCCGTCAGTGCTGCCTGCAAATCTCTTGGGAAGATAGGCGGACAAACATCAGCATGCTGGAAGAAGCAAAGACCACCTGTATTAAATGATGCTCCTACGCCATCAACTCTACTGGACTGGCCACATTGTCTGAATGCCCAATCACTGTTTCCCAAAGCAGTTACTATACTCCCATCTCAAGAACGGGAAACGGAATGTTGGTGGACCTTAAAGCTAACCTTAAAAATCATGGCATAGACACCAAGAACTGGGAAGCCCTGGTCCTTGAGCGCTGTAGCTGGAGGTCGGCTGTGACCAGCAGTGCTGCAGAATTCGAAGAGGCACGAATGGAGGGAGAAAGGGAGAAACATGCCAAGAAGAAGGCGCATCAAGCCAACCCTAACCGGGACTGTCTTCCGCCTGGAGAACAATGTCCTCACTGTGGGAGAACATGCGGGTCAAGAATAGCGCTCCACCGCCACCTACGCACTTTATCTTGTGGTCTGGATTTTGTCAGTGTGTACATACTTTTAAGCCACCTGTCTGACCAATTTGAATCCCATTAATTCTGCAGGATCTTCTTAGGCAAGTGATACTCAGAGCTATTTTGTTTTTTTCCCATCATGATAAATCTCACCAGCGGAAGAAGTAATTCATTCTCTGGTGTGAAATTGCAAACTATTTGCAGCCTTTAGAGTTCACGTCATATATACACATATCATACACACACACACACACATGGAGCTAGCTTATTAATATATATATTTAGCTTATTGATATAAATTTAACTTAAACTGCCTAAGGGGTTTTGGGTGCAGATATTCCTATTTACTCTTAATGTGAATGTTTGCATCCATATCCTTCCCCACTGCTTCGTTCTCTATAATAATGAAAAATATATATGAAGTGGTGTCCCCTTAGGATTTGTTGTGTCAGATATGCTAACCTTAGTATTTTCTGTGTCTAATATAAACTGCCATTGACAGCAATGCTGTTTGAAAACTCTCAGCTTTATTGGAAGGTGATTTAACTCTTCCCAGTGGTTTTGCATACCCTCAACCCTACATGATCTCTAAGCCAAACATCATTGTTTTTCATACTGCAGTGGGTTCTAATGTTGCAGCTACTTTTCTGGAAACGTGCTTCTTGTTGACTAGAAAATAATGGTGATTATTACACTTGTTGGAAAATATGATAATGGTTGGTAAGGTAGAAAGTAGTAGGACGAAGAAGAAGGCTACACTATAGGTGGGTTGATTCTAGCAACCAAGCCATGGCCTTGAGTTTGCAAAACCTGAGCAGCTTAGTTGATGACTCTGGCTCTTGGTGGTATCTCAGTATGTTTCCTGGAGGTATCTCATTATGTCCTATGGTGGTTGATGGGGCATAGCAAAATGAAGTAGAGTTGAGTAATGCAGAGAATAGGTATAGAAATGACACATGAGGTGAGAAGCAAGCGGATATAGAAGTGGGAGAGTGCAGATGGTGAAGAAGACTACCTCAGAAGGTAGTGGTTACTGCTTCATATGTATAGTTTATCTTTCAAGAGTGTTTTAGCAGTGGATATCTTCATGGCAGGTGTTCACTTGTTTGTTGGACTACATAACATTCGGAATTCATTCAAGCTCTATGATTCAAGCCTACTCAGTTAGTTTGCCATACTGAGCAGTATCTCTGCGAGTGTTGACACTGAAAGCAAACAGAGTAGGTAATTGGTAGTGGTTTCCTTTTTTTTTTCAACCCAGCTCCACATAGGTTGGGGTAGTGTAAAAGTGAAGTTAATAAAAGAAAGTGAACACAAGTTACTACAATAAAAATAAAGTAATGAAACATAAATATAGGTTGAAACAGATCAACACATCTTAAAAGCATGTGCATTAGTACCTGGAATAGATCTATGAACCTCAAAGGTTTCACTTGGTGCCAGTTGAGTTTCTGAGGAGTGGGTATTCCACCCTTGGGCCCCTTCCACACTGCCACTATATCGCAGAATCTGATTCTCTGGCAGTGAAGATTTATATAATCCAATTTATGCCAGATAATCTGGAATCAGATCTTGGGATATAGGACAATGTAGAAGGGGCCACGGAAAGTGTCAAGAGTAAAAAGACCCTCTCGCATGTCTTTTGTCCAAGGAAACTCTTGAGGGATCGTGTCGTTGAAGACTTTCATGGCTGGAAGCACTGGGTTGCTGTGAGGTTTTCGGGCTGTATGGCCATATTCCAGTAGCATTTTCTCCTGTCGCTTTGCCTGCATCTGTGGCTGGCATCTTCAGAGGTTCTGTTGGCAGTGAGGCAAGTGGAGAGTATTTATAACTCTGGAATGTCCAGGGTGGGAGAAAGAGCCCTTGTCTGTTTAAAGCCACTAGATATATTGCAATTAGCAAGCTTGAATAGCATTGAGTAGCCATGAAGCTGCAAAGTCAATCAGTGAGGGTATCTGCATAGAGGTAGCCTGGAACATCTTCCGTTTGGGAGGTATTAACTGCCAGTGGTTCAGGTTTGGCACTGGTTCATGAGCCATCTGTAGTGCCAGTATACACAATTAAATATACCATGTATGATTTTTGAAGGCCAAATTCAAATTTGTAATATTTTAAATTGGTAACACCCCATTATTATTATTATTATTGTTATTATTGTTTGTTTATTATGACTTATGGTGACCCTATAATGGGTTTTCTTGACAGGATTTGTTCAAAGTAGGGTTCCTTTTGCTTTCCTCTGAGGCTCAGCGAGTGTGACTTGTGTCTACAGTCATCCATTGGGTTTGGCTGTCTGAGTGGCCATTTGAACCCTGTTCTCCAAAGTCGTAATTCAGCACTGAAGCAACTACACCATGAATGGCTCTGCATCCGATAACTTTCCTGCTTTGGCAATCAGCAGGTCTACTGACTTGGGGCATTATCACCTTCTCCTGGCATAGAAGGATGCTTAATTCTGCTCACGTTCTGAGAAACAATATTTCACTCTTTCTCATTTTCCTAATTATCATGCAGATAAACAGTAGGGATCATGACATTAGGATAAGTAAGTGGCTTATGATTTTGCCTTGGAGAAACTGTCTTGCTGCTTCCCTCCCCCCTTGGGCGGCTCAGTAGTAATAAATGAGCAAGTTCAGAGTACTTTATGATAGATAGTTAATGGTGCTGTGACTGAGCCAACAGGCCTGTTTCTATAGCATCTGTCACAATTCATAGTCATTAGCATACCTTTAATGGTTTCTTTTCATAATAATTTCTACCAGGGCATTTAGAATACATCAAGAAAAAGAGAATTCCAAATGCGAGAAAATGTTCTTGCCCATGTATAATTTTTGAAGTGTGAGAATGTTTCTTTCGTACACATGCAGGGTGTTTGAATGCACTTTGGGCTATTAATTTATTTTCAACGCTTCTCTTAAAGTTGGTCTCCTTATTCCCCAAACGCCCCCAGGTCAGCTTTTCACCTCCAACCAGACATTGACAGCAGCAGATACAAGCCTTTTCCCCAGCATTTGTTCACTCATGTTAATATTTAGATTATAGAGTCACTTGAGTCATCTCAACAAAAGGAATAAAATATATATACAACACAACAGTGGCAAAGAATTTTTGTAATGTGCAAGTCTGAACCAGAAGGCTGCCAGCCATGTTTGCATAATGAAGTCAAGACTGTAAATATTAAAATGACAGCCAAAAACTATTGGTATTTTGGCACAGGAGAGGGAAGACTTCACTAGACTACTAATGGGGTGTTCTTTTAACAATAAGGAAGTATTTGAATAATGATGTTTCTCTAGTGAATCTTCTTTCAGCTCCACTGCCTTCCAGCCGTGTTTAGTGAGGAGGCTCCGTAGGGTCTTCTCAATGGCTGCTCCATGTTCTGGAACTGGCCTCCTTTTTTTCAGCAAAGACATTTTTTTATTCCAACTGGCTTTTGAGAACTGAAAGTTGCCAAGGAAAGGTCTTTTCATTGTCTTGTTTGTAAAACTGCTTTCAAATATTTTAATTGTATATTTTTAGTTGAGTTATTAATTTAAAACTATTTTGGAGTCAATAAATTTTATATTGTACTTCATTATATTACATTATATACCATATATACTCGAATATAAGCTGAGTTTTTTAACCCTTTCGTTAGGCTGAAAAAGCCCCCTTTGGCTTATACTCGACTCAAAGTTATTTATCATTTTGCTCTGCTATTATTTTTATTACATGTATTATTTTACTGTATTATTATCACATTTATTATTTTATTCTATTTATTATACAATTTATTATTTTACTTTATTTATTATTGTTATTATCACATTTATTATTTTATTTTATTATTATAGTTACATTATTTTACTCTATTATTATTTTTTATTACTTTTATTATTTTACTCTATTATTATTTTTATTACTTTTATTATTACCTTTATTATTTTACTCTCATGCATATCAAATATATTCTTCGTACTAGTATATGCAAGTAGAGCACAGGCCTTGTATGCTTGGATTATTTTAACCACACTTCTGAACTCATAACACTGAACAATTGTCAGGTTCGTGATACTTCTGTCTTCAGTAACCATAGAACCTTCAAGTTTAAAGTAGCCAGAAGTACCACCTAGTGAAGTCCAACCCCCTACCATGCAGGAATATAACACTAGAGCAGTTCTGAGAGATGTATTTATAAAGAAGGATTGTCCACCACCTCCAAAGCAGTTGGTTCCACCGTTGAACAGCTCTTGCACTCCAGAAGCTCTTCTTAATGTTTAGGTGGACTCCCTTTTCTTGTAGTGTGAAAGCATATGTTTGTGTTCTAATTTCTGAAGCAGCAGAAAACAAGCTTACTGCATCTTTTGCATGGCATTTCTTCATACATTTTAAAATCATACCTCCCTTCAATCTTTTCTTCTCCAAGCTAAACAGCCGATTCCCTGAGGCGACTTGATCTCTAGATCTTTGGCCATCTAGGTTGGCCTTTCTCTGGACAGATTCTAGGTTGTCTGTATCTTCTTGAACTTGAAGTAGGATTTCTAGCCTTCCTTGTCTTCATGTTGGAAGGGAGCATCTCCATATCGTTGAGTTGATGGGTGTTCTTTAACTTCTTCTATATTTATTTATTATTCGTTCTTGTATGTCGCCACTCCCCGAGGGCTCGGAGCGGTTCACAATCACATAAGCATAAAACAGATAAAACATCAGATAAAGTTATTCTAAAATTAAACTAAATTAACTAAGCAGAGTTACAGAAATCAACAGCCGAATGCCAGCTTGAAGAGATGGGTTTTACAGGCCCTGCGAAAAGAGAACAGATCTTGCAGGGCATGCACTTCAGCTGGCAAAGTGTTCCAAATAGTTGGAGCTGCCACAGAGAAGGCCCTACATCGAGTCGATGCCAGACGGATGGTTTTGAGACTGGGCACTTCGAGGAGGTTTAGGTCTTCAGAACAGAGTGATTGATAGGGGATAGGACGGTCCCTCAGATACATCGGCCCCAGACCATGCAAGACCTTGAAGGTTAACACCATCACCTTGAAAGTGATCCGGTACTCGACCGGAAGCCAATGAAGCTGCTGTAGAATGGGAGTTATGTGACTCCTCGCTGGCACTCCAGCGAGAAGTCGAGCAGCAGCATTTTGGACAAGTTTAAACTTCTGGATCACGGACAAGGGCAGGCCAATGTAAAGGGCGTTACAGTAGTCTAACCTTGAGAAACCTTCATAAGTAGCTTATTAAATGTACAATTTTCACTGAGTTGCACTCTCTAGTTTTCTTCATTATTTGGTGTACAAGATCTGTGTTACTATGTTACTATATTTTGGTTTTTCTCCCCTACTCCTCCTCTGTGTGTGTGTGTATCTATGTGCCAGTGTGTGTCTGGTGTTGGCTGCTGTGATTTCTGCAAGCTGTTCTGTTGATCTGCCTTGCTTTCTGTATGACCAGAAAAGGTCAAAGAAACTATAGGACTTCCAGCTTGCCAGAAGGAGGGCATAATGTATGGTTCACATAAACATTGGTTTCTCCCTTAGCGTTGAATTTGTTTCATCAATTGAAGCAATGGATTGCCCTTGTTGTAGTGGATTATGGCTGATATTTTGTTCACAAGTGCATACTTATCATCTCAAAGTGATGACTTGCTGTTGCAACTGTTCTCTGCTGGTGATGGAAGTTTTTAGGTTGGTTTGTCAAAGTTATGCATTTGCAGAAAGAGTCCATAAAGCAACTGTGAGAGATCTCTGCAGGGTACCAGTGTGGTACCTTCGAAAACAGCAGTTACAGCCTACTGCAAGCAATTTTCTCTTAACTTGCAGTTGATATAGAACAATTTAGAAAATTGATGCATTGTCATAATTCTAAATGGGCAGGGTACATTGCCAAGTTTGGAAGTAACACAGAGAAAACCCACAACTTTTGCTAATAGTGAGGAAAAGAAAATCCATTTTATGCTCCATTAAACTGTTACACATCATAAATAATTTATGCTCACCCTGCTCTATTCTACAACATGGATGATAAACTAGTCATTTTCAGAGCTTTTTAATGAATGTAATCGTTTCCTTTATTCTCACTTTCTTAAAACAGGACTGTGTGGTTCTTGAATTCCCATGGTCATTGCATAATTGTGACAGGATTAAATGATGAGAGAGTGGATTTTACATATATACAAAGTAGTTGGCTGACTCCATGTTGGGTGTTGTTAGGTGCTTTTGTCAATAACTACAGTGAGAGCAACTTGGGAAGCCCTTTCACATGATAAACTCAGTTGTTGCTTAATACATGCCTGCTGGCCTGGCGCTTATCTTCTGAAGTGTTCGTGTGGTTGTGGATGGTGACTTTATAAATAGGACTAAGCATTAACAAATGTCACCCATGACAGAGCACATTGTCCACTGCAATCCCCATGGTATTCCTTTTGCATCTCCTATTCCATAAAAAGGGCAAAGTTGTGGAGGAGAAAATGGGAAGGACACAAGTGGTGGGGAGCCTTAGTTGCCAGTCCACATTATCTTGTGGTTGTATATTTGACTGGTCCAAGAAAGATTTGCCCAACTGATTAGGTTAAAGTCAGTCAAGTATTTTTTTAAAACATACATGAGGAGAGTGCAGGAGACAATCCTTAACTTTCCGAACTCAAATAATAGAATCCTAGAATTGGAAGAGACCTTGTGGTCCATCCAGTCCAACTGCCTGCCAAGAAGCAGGAAAATCACATTCAAAGCACCCCTGACAGATGGTCATCCAGCCTCTGTTTAAAAGCCTCCAAGAAGGAGCCTCCACCATACTCTGGCAGAGAGAGAGGTCTACTGCTGAACAGCTCTCACATTTAGGAACTTCTTCCTTATGTTCAGGTGGAATCTCCTTTCCTGTAGTTGAAACCATTGTTCCGTGTCCTAGTCGCCAGGGCAGCAGAATACAAGTTTGCTCCCTCCTCCCTATGATTTCCCCTCGTGTATTGATCCATGGCACTCATCATGTCTCCTCTCAGCCTTCTCTTTTGCAAGCTAAACATGCCCAGCTCTTTAAGTAGCTTCTCATAGGGCTTGTTCTCCAGACACTTGATCATTCAGAGAGTTTATTTATTTATTTCTTTGTTTCTTTACTATATTTATATACTGCCCCTCTCAGCCCGAAGGCGACTTGAGGTGGTTTACATATGGCAATCAATGCATCACAAGATAAAATATGGTCAAAAACAATTACATATAATATAACCATGTAAAAACAATAAACAATTCACAATTAAAACCATAAAATGCTATTCTCAGCATCTTAGCTTTAAAATCATTTTTCGTCACATCGTCTTGTCATTCCATGAGTCTCAATTAATCAGTTATACTGCGTCTGCAAATGCCTGCTCAAATAGCCAGGCTTTAACTCTCTTACGAAATGTCAGGAGGGAGGGGGTCGATCTTATGTCCCAGGGGGAGGGGGTGTTCCATAACCGAGGGGCCACTGCTGAGAAAGCCCTGTCTCTTGTTCCTGCTAATCAAATCTGTGAAGAAGGCGGGACCGAGAGCAGGGCCTCTCCGGATGATCTTAAACACCTAGATGGTTCATAGGAAGAGATGCGTTCGGGCCAATAAACTGGGCCAGAACTGTTTAGGGCTTTAAAGGCTAAAGTCAGCACTTTGAATTGTGCCCAGTAACAAACTGGCAGCCAGTGGAGCTGGCAGAGCAGAGGAGTTGTGCACTTCCTGAGTGCCGTGCCTGTTTACAACCTGGTTGCTGTCCGTTGGACCAATTGAAGCTTCCGAACAGTCTTCAAAGGCAACCCCACATAGAGAGCATTGCAGTAGATTTGTTGTGATAGTGGCATTAACTTTTTAAAAATAGCATATGTCAATTTTTTTACATTAATGAAATACATTTTTATTTTTCTTAAATTTAATAAATTAGTATTATATATTTTAGCATGGTGCTTGTTATATACCACACACTGCTTTACACTCTTGTGTTGTGTTGCTTAGTAGCAACTCCCCCTCTTTGTTATAAGTCTAGTTTTAAACTAAGTGGATTTGATGACCAGTATGCCAAGCCTTTCAACACCTGAGGGGCATTTTACAGAAAGTGTTTCAAGATTATAACCTCTTGTTTGGCATGTAATTTATTTATTTGTTTATTTACCGTATTTATATACCGCCTTTCTCAGCCTGAAGACGACTAAGGGCTTTTTACATTCAGCATTATTCGATGCCCCCAACAACATAAAAACAATAAAAATAATTAAAGCATTAGCATATAAAATATAAATTCATATAAAGGTAATAAAAACAATTAAAACATATATCATCAGCGTCTCCTTGCTAAAATCCTCAGCGTATCCTTACTAAAATCTCATGTTTCTTCAGAATTAGTGACATTGTGTTGCTTCTAATTCCATTGGTTTATTCATACAACATTTGGATTAGGATGGAATATGCTTCACTCTGTGATGTGTTTTTCCTCCAGAAGAAATAGAACTGCTAAAAATATTACCCGATTTAGCATGTTTGGTATAGATATTCCATTGAAACACATTCACAGTTTTATATGGAAATTATTTTTAGAATATTTATAAGCAAATTGCATGCATTTCCATTATATTTAATTAAAAATGACTATACCTGGAAGAAGAGGGTTCTTTTAAAGTTCAGATACCCAATGAGAGCTATAGCTGATATATCAACAATTTAACTTTCTTTTGCTGAGGCAAAACTAGTACCTACAGCCTCACACTCATTCATTTTTTGCATTACTTATGACTTCCATTTCAAGGAGAGGGAAAAATGATTCAGTACACTAGTTGAACATTTTATTTTGCTAAAAGATATGTGTGAGTCTCTAGGCACAGGCATCATTCTGCCTGGATTACTTCTACTTGGGAAAAGATATGCATTTTCTGAAACAACTCCATAAAGCAGCAGTTGTAGTCTACTGCCAGCAAGCTTAGCAGTGTGGTCATTTATTAGTCTGTTCTTCTGAGTGCCAGAGTTGTCAGGACTTCTACCCTTAGGAATAAGTAGAACTTCATAATAGTCATTAATTCAAGCTAATGTAGTTGATTATAGTTCAACAGTCGTAGCACCTGTAGATACAAGGGGCGTTCATTAAACATTTTCCCTGGCCCACTTCTGTTTATCAGAGGATGCTGCACATGTGTAATGATCTAAGTCTCTGTAGCTTACGTGCCAATGTACAACTCAGAACTGGTAACGGTCTTGATTTTACAAGTGCTGAAGTGTTGTGAGGTTTGATAATGGACCCAGTGGAATACAGAGCAGTCCTCACGTTCCTTTACTTGAAAGGCTGCACAGAAAAGGAGACATTCAATGAGATGAAAGAGGTTTATAGTGATGATTCCCCACATATGATGTAGGCAAGAACTGGCACTGTCAATTCAAATGTGGTCAAATTTCTGTGGAAACAGCTCCAATTCTAGGGTGACCCCACTCTGCTATTGATGAACACACCATTCAGCAAATGGAGGTCATCATTTTGGAAAATTGCTGCATAACCTTTCACCACCTAACCCAAAGTCTAAGATTAGTGTGGGGTCTGGGGGAAAAAATCATCCAAAACCATCTTCTCAGGCATAAGGTATTCGCTCGCTGGGTCCCCTAGCTGCTCACATCTTTTCAGAAGCAGGAATGAGCCCAGTGCTCTCTGGCTCTATTGACAACGTGCCCTGGAAACCAGGAGGACCTTTTTAACAGACTGATCACACAGGATGAAAGCTGGGTCCATCACTTTGATCCTGAGACTCACCGCCTCCAAATAAGGCACGTGCCTATTACTCGGCAGGCAAGGTCATGCTTACATTATTTTGGCACCATCACAGAGTAGGATTGATGGCTTTCCTAGCAAATGATACCATGATCACTGGGGTATATAATGCTTCACTGCTGCAGAAATTGCAGTAGGCCATCAAAACCAAGAGATGTGGCATGTTCACCAAAGAGACGTGACATGCTCACTGCCTTCTGCAAGACAGTGCACCAGTTCACAACTCACATGTTGCCCAAATGGAAGCATGCTCCAGTGGTTTTGAAATTCTACTGCTACCTCCTTATTCACCCGACTTTGCACCATCGGACTTCCACCTCTTTCAACAATGAAGTTTTTTTTTAAGGGAAAGCATTGTTCAGATGATGGGACTCTGATTTCTGAAGTCACAATGTGGCTTTTGGAGCAACCTGTCGACTTCTACAAGCAAGGTGCTTAAAAAGTTGCTTAAAAAGATGGGAGAAGTATGTGTCGCTAAGTGGCACTTATGCAGAGAAGGACTAATAACTATTTAACTGGAATGTATATATATATTATGTGTTAATGTTAATGGTTTTATGCTTAATGCTTATGTTTTTATTGTATTTATTGTACTGGCATCAAATTGTTGCCTTTTTGTTATGCTGCTCTGAGTCCCCCTTTGGGGTTAGAGAAGAACGGGGTAAAAATGATGTAAATAAATAAATAATAAATAATAATAAATAATAACTGTGCCCAGTTTCATTGCTCTCAGTCCACAGGAAGTGGGTTAGAGGAAATCTTTAATGAAATACCTGGTGTGGAAAATTTCCCCACATCTCTAGTTTTCTTTTTACAAAACAATAGCATCAGAATTAGAAAAGTAGATCATCCATTGGGCTTTCTTAGAGTTTCCCTTTCCTCTGTAGTTTATCCATGTGTTGGTTCCCCTGTTCACTATTTTGCAAATTTCCCATGAGATGGAGTGTCACTTTGATTTACCTTGCTAAAACGTATTCACAATAGTTTCTGTACAGCATATTTCACTATAATAGAATATTTTGGATTTCAACACACATTTTTGTGTTCCTGCAGTATTTGGGTGTAAGTCTCCACCAGAGGCAAGTCACTGATTATGGGTGGTATTTGTCTCATTTACACTCCGCATTGAAAGGCACACAATGCTTGAATTATCTTTTAGCGGTATATATACTGCGAGCAAGTGCCTTTTGGTCATAAAGATAAATGGAGAATTCCTTGAGCTCTCCCCCTTTTCTAAATTATGCTGTAGGAAGGTGTTGGGGTGATTTGGAAGTCTAATTAAATACCTGATACCGCTCTCGCTACAACTGTTAGCATTTTTATGAAAAGCAAATAATGTGTTTGTAAGCGTTAAAATAATGGAATATGGCTAACGGGTAGCTGACTACACCAGATCTGTGACTCGGAGATAAGGGATATATTTGCCAGCGAATGCTTATGTGTCAGTTCTGTTAATGCTGTTATGTTTATGCATATATCAAGGAGTGAATATACTTTGAGTTAATGTCTTTGAGGGTGGGAAGTGGCGTCTCTGCCTTTCTCTGTCATACCTTCAAGGTGTTGAAGGATGTAAGCTTTCTGCCACCATTACCAAAGAAGATTATTAATTTGTGTTTTGGTCCAGCAATCTTTTCTGATTTGTGTAGGAATAGGACTTGTTTGAAACAGATATTCCCAGTGCAGGAATGCTGAATGACTCTCTAGCTGGGCAGATTTTCAGCTGCTGCAAGGTTATGGTGATACTTGGTCAAACAAATATAATGGGTCTGCTGTATAGATGTCTAGTCTTGCTTGTGAATGTGTTTGTGCTTTCAAGTCATTTGATAACCTGTGACAACCTCATGCATTTTGTAGGGTTTTCTGAGATAAGAAATACCCAGGTAGTTTTACCAGTTCCTTCCTTTGATGTAGTCTATTTACAAATGTATATCATAGTAATGTGTGACTTGACCTTTGTTCTTCAGAAGGACTGGACTGTTCTTATAAAAGTTCATTAGCATTGCCAAACATTGTTTGTTGTGTTTCTGATGTTATGACTGATAGTGCAGCAGTAATTTGAACAATTCAGTCTTGAGTATGTTTTATCAGATGTTTTTCCTAGTGAACTCATTGTGGTTAACACTTAATAACTGTATTCCTTAGATGTTGAACACTGTACGTTTCAAAGGTATTTTGCATTTTCTGTTGCATGGTGCATCATTGCTGGAGTATCACCACATTGTTCTTAGTTCAGAACCAGTAGTGTAGATTGGCACAGCTGATATATGGAGTTTAATTACTCTTTTTGTGCAAACTACTCTTGTGTGCTTTTATGAATTCCTGACTTCTGACAAAGGTAAACGTATTATGCAACTTCCTTGGCAAGATTTGATGGTTTTGCCTTTATTTATTTATTTATTTATTATTTTGATTTATATGCCACCCTTCCCAAAAAGGCTCAGGGTGGTTCACAACAATGAATACACAACACAACATAGTTAAAAACAGAAAAAAACAGATTAGTACCAGAATTGAAAGCACAACCTTAGAGATTAAAAACCTGGCAGAACAGGGTGGTCTTACAGGCCCTCCTGAAGGCCTGTAACTCCATTATTGCTCGTGCCTCTGCCGGGAGGGCGTTCCACAGGGTAGGCGCTACTACAGAAAAGGTGTGCTGCCGAGGCGGTCCTTCAGATACACTGGCCCCAGACCATGCAAGGTCTTAAAGGTTAACACCAGCACTTTGAAGGCAATCCGGTACTCGATGGGAAGCCAGTGCAAACATTGGAGGACTGGTGTGATGTGGCATGTTGGTGTCACTTTACCTTCCTTTGAGAATGAGAGTGTCTCACTTGCCCAAGTGGAGACTGCAATCCTTATCCCCACAGACCTAGCCCAATACTCAAAAGCAGAGTATGATACAGGGTCTCTATGACAGGTCAAATGTGGCTTTGTTGTTCCAGGAAATTCTTACTTCCTGGGTTGTTGTAGGTTTTTCTTACTTCAGTTTTCTAGCAATGTTGAGTAGAAGTTATTTTTCATGACCACTTGTCTGATTCTCAAACACTATTTTAACTATGTTGTGCTCTGCCCCGAGCCATAAGGAGAGGTGGATAATAAATAAAATGTGTTGTTGCTGTTGTTATTACGATAATGATTATATTATAAAAATAATAGTAAAAACAGATGTTTGAGGTTAATAAAGGCCTCCTGGTGGCACAGTGGATTAAATTGCTGAGCTGTTGAACTTTCTGACCGAAAGGTTGGTGGTTCAAATCTGGGGAGCGAGGTGAGTTCCCACTGTTAGGCCTTTGCAGTTTGAAAACATGCAAATGTGATTAGATCAATAGGTACCACTTCTGGGGTAAGGTAACAGCACTCCATGCAATCATGCCAGCCACATGACCTTGAAGGTGTATTGGGCTTAGAAATTGAGATGAGCACCACCCCCCAGAGTCGCACTCAACTTGACTTAATGTCAAGGGGAAACCTTTACCTTTACCTTGAGGCTAATATTCCCAGCCCAATGGCAAAGGAAGATCCCTGGACTGGAAGGGGCAGATGATAGTGATATTAGGAACCAAGGCACTCACAATGTCTTATATTTGTGGTGATATGAAAACAATGGCCTAAAGCCCTTGAAAATGTACAGCTTTAACATAAATATGTTTGGCCATTTTTAAAAGAGAGGCTCAACAGAGTTGAACACCTCACTTGTTTTTCTTCCTTCATGGGCATTCCAAGTTCAAATTTAAGAATATATGGCTGACGGGGAGTGCAGTCGAAACTGTCGAAACTGTACTTTGACAGGAAACTGTCCTTTGACAAATAACAGATCATTTTGTTATGTGGGACTCTGTAGGACTAGCAACTGTTGTATTAAATCTTAATCAATAACAAAGCTTTGTTAATTGCTGGAGCGGGTTTATAGATTGGGTAAATTGCTGTTTGTAAATGTTGGATTATATTAACCAAAGCAGCTAATTACCAGCAACTGAATAAACATAAGGTTTGCTAAAAGCTCCCATCCATAGCTAGAAGCAGTCACTGCTGCATGATATTACAGTTATTGCTGTAAATAAGGTAATGACATTACGCGTACATCTGTAATACAGGCCAATTCCTTCTAAAATGCATGTTAGTGTTATTACTTTATTGAGAGCCTGTGGAATATGATTTATTTAATGTGCTCCAGTCCCCATGATGCTAAGATATAATTGAGATGAGGGGCATGGGGGGAAACGGCACATGGTCTGTGGTACTTGAATCATGAATTAAAGTGCTTGTAATTTTAAAGGCACTTAAGGGGACTGTGAAATATATATGGTGCAAGTTTAGCAGTAGAAAAGGTTAAAGGAACAATTGTGTGATAACTAACTTTGTTATGGAGAGCACTGTCAGAATGAATAGAAATTCTCAAAAGAAAACCCTCATGATTAAAAAACCCACACTGTCTGAGATGACATACAATGCTCACATCTTTATATAACAGGTGCATTCATCTGACACAATAAGCTTGCGTAGCATGAGAATCCTTGGTTATTGTGAATCCATATGACACCAACTCTTTCTCTGGGTTGCTCTGAGTTTTCTGTGCTGTATGGCCTTGTTCCAGAAGCATTCTCTCCTGATGTTTTGCCCACATCTATGGCAGGCATCCTCAGAGATTGTGAGGTCTGTTGGAAACTAGGCAAATGGAGTTTATATACCTGTTCCGGGTGGGAGAAAGAACTCTTGTCTGCTTGAGTTAAGTGTTAATGTTGCAATTGGCCACCTTGATTAGCATTTAATGGCCTTGTAGCTTCAAAGCCTGGGACATGGCCATGCAGCCTGGAAAACTCACAGCAGCCCAGTGATTCCGTCCATGAAAGCCTTCAACACAACTCTTTCTCTGTTTATCACAGGAGGATCTTAATAAACCCTAGTTACTTCTACTTCTTGTTGAGAGAGTAACAAGCCTGAAATCTGACCATTGCCTGGTCCAGATGTCCTGCTAACTACATACCACAAACCATGGACCAGTTTTTCCATTCTCATTGTAAGCACTAGAATTCCAGCTATAGTAACCCAGCCAATAGCTCAAATAACTGATATCTATCTAGGCAGAAACCTCCTTTAAAATTAATTGCACACATGTTTCATTGATAATTTGTTCTTTTGTCTTTCTATTCCATAGTCAGACTTGCCTAGGTAGGTGATGTTCCTGCCTAGGTCAGCCCAGCAAACAGGTGACAATGGGCCATACATAACCCCAACAGTGCACATTCCATGTGTGTTTACTATAGTTGAGTCTCACTTATCCGACATAAATGGGCCAGCAGAACGTTGGATACATGATAATGTCGGATAATACTGAGTCTCTTCTTGTTACCCATCTGATGCCTTGCTAGACTAACAACAGGGACTCAAAGGGTTAAGGCAAGGCAATGCCTCAGGGCTAGAGCTGCCCAGCAGGAAGTGCCTGGATGCAGAAGAGGAGTATGGAAATCACAGAGAGAAGAAGGGAGGACATTTAAGCTTCAGGTCCTGCCTCTTTTCCCCCTTTCCTCCCTCCTCTTCCTTGCCTTGCCTTTTTTACTTATTGGGAATGGAGAGAGAGTTGGGGAGCGCTCCTTTAATTGAAGGGGAAATGCTTGAGGAAAAGGGGGGCATCGGATAAGAGTGTCGGATAAGATGGAATGTCGGATAAGCAAGACTCCACTGTATTTGAATATAAAGTTTTGCTTTGAATAGCTTGCTGGGGACTGTATTGGTAGCAAGCAAGACAGGGCCCTTACCTAAAGGCACATACATGTAAAAAGCTGTAGCAGAAGAAGAGGGAGGGATAACTGGGAGTGAAAGATTCAACAAAGTTCTGGAGAGTTAATCATCATGTCAGGCAGTAAGAGCTCTTCAAAATCGAAGGCTGAAGTCTTGGCTCTGGTACCCCTCTGGAGATTCTGAAAATTGAATTCTGGTTACAAAGCTGTTGTCCTTTCTCTTTTGTAGAAATGTGGGAGGACAGTCATTTATCTGCTAAGCAAGGCTGAGTAACCTGGTTGTAATATTTTCCAGCAAAACTAGCCTTACTTTTCATCTAGAATAAAATTTAAGACTTTGAAGGTCCCAGATGCAGTAGCATTTGGTGCCATCCCACTATGATTTTACACAGTTATTCCCACCTTTCTTTTCCTTTACAGATCCCTGCTTCTGGCATTTGTGCTGTAATATTTTGATGTTTTGATAAATTAAATAAAATGTTCAAAGCCCCAAATCTATCCAAATGTTCATTCCTTGGAATCAGCAAGACTTCTCCGTTCTCAGCTTTGCTTGGATCTTTCCCCTTATAATTAAAGGTTGCAGCAGCTTTGTGATGTGGCCTATTGGATTCTGAGTGCTGAATTTAGGTTTCCCTGGAGCTTGTTGCATTCATTACCCCAGGCGTTGGCTTCAACGCTGTGAAAATGGATGTGAGGCACAGCTAGCAGTCACTGAGGGGAATGCCTTTCAAAGTAGCATTTAGGAAATTCACCATTGTTGACTTTGCGAGAGTGGAAATGATGGGACTCCACTTAGTTTAATTACTTAGTAAACAGTAGCTTGCAAATGAGTGAAACCATAGGGCTTTCGCAGAAGTGGCTGCTGTGACAATGGCTGAAATACTCACAATGTCTTGACAATGCCTGCCAAAGCATTTCGCCTAACCAGGAGGATTCATTTGCAGTAAACAGCAGCTCTGTGTCCTTTGTTCTAGGACTCGAATTTTCCCTTTGCTATTAGTGCATGTTTATGTAGTACCCACATATTATATGCTAAGGCACCGGCAGGAGGTTAGCAGTCCTGCTGAACAATGTGAATTTGTCCATGTGCATTTTGTGTTCTGGACCATTTTAGTAATGATTGAAGACTCTTGTGCTTCTCCTTTTGAATAGTTGGTTCAAAGGTGTATAGTACGGGCTGCGTTCTCCTGATCACTTAGCAAATGTGCATTATTTTACCCCAGTTACAATGCCTTGCAGCCGTTGTCAGCAGTCCCTCCGCGGCATTTTAAAATTTTGTTGTGTTACAACCTGGAATTGAAATGGATGTAATTAGCACTGCTGCCACTTGAGATGCACACAATTACAGAACATGGCAAAAGAGTAAAATATTTATATTGTGACATCAACATTTACATACATAACAATAAATTGCCACATGTTGGTTGTGTATCCGATCACTTTTTTTGTTGGGATACACGTAATTAAGCCATGGTGCAACCCAGTGCCTCCAGAAGCCACATACGTCATTTAATCTGTCTGCAGAGATTTCATCTGTCTATCTGTCTGCAGAGATTTCAGATGAAAACACATCTATTTCTGACTAGAGCAATTTCTGTGACATTCCCAGTATGGTTGAAGGAGTTGGATGAGGAGAAAGGATACTGTCCAAAACAGGTGTTCAGTTGCAATTAAACTGGAGTCTTCTGGGGAGGAAATGCTGACCAGAAGCTGCAAAGGTAGCATCAAGACATAAAGCTTGGGAGGCAGATGGTGTAATTTCGCAGGCTATTATCCTTTCAAAGTAAACTGATGAGCAACCTGTATATTTCAGTTTGTTCTTTTGAGTATGGGATGGCTATCCGTTTTCCAAAATGCTTGGGACCAGAAATATTTTGGATTTCATATTTTTGTCAATTTTGGAATATTTGCATATACATGATGAGATATGTTGGAGATGGGACATACACATTTTGGATGGGGTGGACTGTTTCCTCTTACCAACCCTTGTTTGTTTCCCTAGTGTTTCCCTAGTGTTGGTTTTATATTGTTTTCATGCCCTTGTTACAGCACATGCCCTTGAAGAGCTGTAGAAGAACAGTTGGAGATGATGATTTTAGCATTAGTTATTATCTAATTCTGGCTTCTGTTTTGTTATCATTGACCTTTCGCAGCTGTTACTTTTTGTGATTGCAGCTTTGCAGCTATTCTTTGAAAGTGGAGAATGGAATCCCAGTGATTCTTCCTGAGTTGTTCCCAGACATTATGGGTTGATTTGAACACTGAGATAACCTCACAGCACAATGGAATCAGTTGGATTTGATTGGAAGCTTCCTGAACTCATTGAATAATTGATTATTTTTATTCTGTTTTGTAGTTCTTGCTGATAAAATTGTCACTTGGGTTTGCTCAGCTCTCATCGTTTCAAGAGAATGCATGTTGATGTGCTGTGTGATGGTTCAGCTGGTACCTTTTTGTGTTGGAAAAGAATTAACCTTTGCAAGGAACAGATTTGCCATGCAAATGGCTGCAATTGTTCATAGTAATTCTTGGACACGCTCCACAAAGATGAAACTCAGGAGACATACCTGTTTGAAGAGAGGCCCAACAATAATCCTTTCTAATTTTCGGCTTGAAAAAGGGACTCCTTCATGAATGAGTTTTCTTCAGATCAGTTTAAATAGTTGAGATCATGGTGCGGTTGAGTCAGAGGGCACCTGCATCAAAGACGGATGAGTGCGAGTAAAGCCCAGACTTCACAGAGATGCACCATCTTTCTTTTTCTGACTTGAAACTGTGCTTACTGAAAGAAAAAGAAGCAACAGCTCAAACTTCACAAACTGCATGACTGGATGCAGTGGTCTGCTGTGTCATAAAATCTCTTGGCGGAGGATTTCAGAAGGGTTAGCTACATCTATATTCTGTGATCCTTTATATAAGGCTCAGAGCTCTCCCCAAGGCTGAGAAAATCTACTCAGGTATATTCAAAATGTTGGCTGTGGCAACAAAAATTGCTTTGCCAATTTCTTGATCTCAGGTTACATCAAGAGGTACGCCAACGACTGAAGCTGTAGGTACTTCTGAGACCTTGGTTTATGTCATTGAAGCAGTCTATTTTATCAGAGCCATAATTTTCGATTCACATGAGCAGAGCTTTGGGCTGAAAGTCCTCTTCGGTCTCATGTTTCAAGAAGCTTGATCATGGCTTGGTAGATAAGAAGTTGAAGTCCTTCTCTTTGTTAACTGAGCCACTATGTATTGTAAATGATGTGCCATAAGTTCAGCCAGTCCAATCAGTTTTGTTCTTTCAAGACTGGAATTTCATTTTTGCTCCTCTAATTTTGCTATCTGTGTTTGAAAAACCATCTCATATTCAGCTAAAGAGCAGCAGGTCTTCTTTTGAAACCTGTGGAGGCTTTCTCCTGTTTCTGTTGTTCTCCATCTTCCACCTCCTCCCATCTCCTATTGTCAAGGCGTTTTCCCCCTTTTAACTGACCCATAAAGTCAGAACTCCTTGGTACTGAGCACCCAAGAAATGCTGTAATTGGCAGCAATATAACCTGGCAGCAGCAGGTTGTCTCTTCAAGTTTATAATTGGAATCAAAGGGTCTTATGAAATTGTTGCCTGCATTTGATTGATGGAAGCACTTTGTTTATCTGCAGAGGCTGGAGTGTTTTTTTACACAATGCAGACACCTACCACAAGCCAGAGTGTCTTGTGAAATGACCTCCTTAAGCAATTAAGTGAATAGTGCATTAAGGTCCTTTCTGTGTCTTGTGTTTTTCTTTTAAAGTACACTTTGCTATCTTCTGGAATCATTATCATTCCTAGAAAGCTGCTTTTAATACCTGCTGCACAATAGAAATCCTGTTATATAAAAAAGTAAATACTTTAAAATAATAAGGTAGCTCTTTTTAACTATGTCATTTTGACCATGGAAAATATAACTATAAAACTGGGTTGTAGACAGTTTTTTGGGCTGTATGGCCATGTTCCAGAAACATTCTCTCCTGACATTTTGCCTGCATCTATGGCAGGCATCCTCAGAGGTTGTGAGGTCTTCGGTAATACATAGATATAAAATCTGGGTGTTCTGTATGGGAAGAAAAATAATATTCCAGCAAGTGAACTAGCTTGATAAAGCCTAGGTTACAGAGATAGGGTTTCTTCTATTGCATCTAAAGGCTGTTCCTGATGTTGAATTAGAGTATACCTCTGCATGCTACATTGTGTTTCTCAGATGTTCACTTAAAAATGCAATTGTCCTTCCAAATATCATAAAGTTAGAGTTTTTAAATAATTCTCGATTTACTTCCTAAGGTACTCACTTGATCACAAGTGTGATGCCCCATTGAGATACACTAGCATGTCTCTTAGACTTGTGTTTCTCAGGTATCGGGATCTGGGGGACCAACAATTTCCTACTCAGTGTGCCAGGACTGGTATTATTTTGAGTACAATTATTTCTTGCTTCCCCGGAAACTCACTGTGAACTGGCAGCATCGGTGCTAGGGTCTGCCACTTTGAATTGTATTGTCCTTGACTATGCTATGGGTGTCAGAGGTGTCCATGATATCACTCAGATGTCGAGCTCTCATGGTCCAAAAATATTCCCCATGGGAAAAGCAGTCAGATTCAAAGTGCACTATGAAGAAAGGGAGCAAAGTTTGCCGTATGAATTACCCTTTGGTTCTATTGTTTAAATTACCCTTTTTTCAGGTGTGTGCAAGATACGTTTAAGGAAGATGGTGCCTCGCATTGAGAATCGTGGCTTTAAATTATCCCCTGATTGAGCCCCAAGCATCATATTTTATTTAAAAGCATCTGTAAGTGCAAACGTAAGAGCTAAGTGTAGCAAAAAGCCTAGCACTTCTCTGGTCGTTCATTTAACTATCCATTTGATGAAATCACTTCATATTTCAGTATAAAGTGGGTTCTTCAAGGTTGTTCTAAGGCAGGGGTGCTCACACTTTTTCAGCATGCGAGCTACTCTTAAAGCAACCAACTCCAAAATATCTACCTGCCCCCGCCGCCGCGCGCTCCCGTGCGCTCCTGCCGCTGCGCGCTCTTGCTACCACGTGTGCTCCTGCTGCCGTTTTCCGCCCGCGCAGCGCTTCTTCCGCCTGCGGGGCATTGCAGGAAGGAGGAAGCATGAGGCGGGGCCTCCGGAGGGAGCGCTCCGCCCTGCCTGTCTCGCTGGCAACGGAGGCTGCACAGCTGCGTCTGGATGAGAGAGAGGCAGGGCGCTCCCTCCAGAGGCCCTGCCTCGTGCTTCCTTCTTCCTGCAAAGCCCCGCAGGCAAAAGAAGCACCGTGAGAGTGGAAGCCAGCAGCAGGAGCGTGCGTGCGTGCAGAGTGTGCACGCGCATGGCAGAAGCGCCCCATCCAGCTGGTGAGGCCCGAAGATCACCTGTAAGAGGGCCGAAGATCTACTAGTAGCTCCCGAGCTACCTAATGAGCACCCCTGTTCTAAGGGAAGGCATTAGGGCCCAGACAGCAGTGATACTTGATGCTTTCCCTACTGTTTTCTGGAAGAAAGAAAGGCCTTGAGGGTATTGGCCAGATGGCCAGTCAGTACTGCTTATGGTAGCCCTGTTGGGCATTCCTTTGGCAATGCTGAAGTTGAACCTGATTATTGTGTGTTACTCTTTCACTTCCTGTTGCACTAGAGAAGGCCTGTTTTTCCATGGCCAGTTGAACAGGTTGCCTTACAGCAGTGGTTCTCAACCTTTGTAATGCTGCAACCTCTTAATATAGTTCTTCATGTTGTGGAACTCATGTTGTGGAACCCTCAACCATACAATTGTTTTCGTTGCTACTTCATAACTGTAACTTTGCTATTGTTATGAATTGTCATGTAAATATCTGATATCCAGGATACATTTTCATTCATTGGACCAAATTTGGCACAAATACTCAATACATCCAAATTTGAATACTGGTGGGGTTGGTGGGGGGATTGATTTTGTTATTGGGAGTTGTAGATGCTGGGATTTATAGTTAACCGACACTCAAAAAGCATTCCGAATTCCACTAATGATGGAAATTGAACCAAACTTGGCACATAGAACCCCCATGACCAACAGAAAATATTAGAAGGGTTTGGTGGGCATTGATTTTTGGAGTTGTAGTCCAACTACATCCAGAGAGCATTGTGGACTCAACCAATGATGGATCTGGACCAAACTTGGCCCGGATACTCAATATCCCCAAATGGAACACTGGTGGAGTTCGGGGAAAACAGACCTTGACATTTGGGAGTTTTAGTTGCTGGAATATATAGTTCACCTACAATCAAAGAACCCCTAGAACCCCACCAACGATAGAATTGGACCAAACTTCCCCCACAAAACCCCCATGACCAACAGAAAATACTGTTTTCTGATGGTCTTTGGTGACCCTTCTGACTGTTTTCTGATGGTCTTTGGTGACCGCTCAACCCCTCCAGGGGTCCCGATCCCCAGGTTGAGAAATGCTATTTTACAGGGATAATAGGGGTAGCTTACAGAAGCAGGCACACATGACAAAAGTTTGGATGTCCCTAGTAACACTGGAAAAGCAGGAAGTTGGTTGAATACAAAATAATTTGCAGGACCCTGGACAGCTCCTTGCCAGACAGGTTTCAGAACAGAACTGATCTTCCCATAGCATTTCAAGCCTTGGAGACTGATCCCAATCTTTCTTCAGTAGAGTCCTTTGTGGTGGTCTGTGTTTTAAAAGTAGATTTATTCGCTGGAAACTGTGAGTCTATGCGGAGTCTTGTGTGGTTGGTGAAATAGGTATTTGGATTGCTTTTCTGGTACTTTGCTTATTTGAGCTGTAATTTTCGTGTTTTCAAAGGGGGTGCATCTAAGGGAGATGAGAGGATAAGAAGCCACCTGTCAAATTCTTTGATTCCATCCCATCAGTTTTGTGACCTAGGGCCAAGGATGTCATTTGAGGACTGGGTTGCTGGCTGGGGCAGTGAAAGGTCATCTCTTAACCCCTGCTCCCATTTCCTTTCACTTTCTGTCTCTCTTTCTGGGACAGTATGTGTCCAACACTGTTCGAACTTGGAGCTTTCTGCTTTATTCTCAAGGAGGGTTAGATTGTGATGAACCTGTGATGAGACCCCAGATTCTAACCTTATAACCCTAAAACTAAATGAGATGCAGAATCCCAAAATGCATGTCCTAATACTTCAAAAAAAAGCAATATAGGATTCTCACATCTGTGGAAATGTACACCTGCTCATGCATGCATACTGCTATATATCTCCCACACACCCTTCTTTCTTTTTGGCCTCCCTCTAGACATATCTGTTTCAGGGAAAGTGAAGCCTTGCTTTCATCCATTATAAATGATTTTCATTTGAACATGTCATTTTGCTTTTCTGTTACAATGGTGATCAAAGTGACACCGGTTCACCGCCGGTGTTCAGCAGCTCTTTGTGGTCCTGGACCTTCAAGTAATAGGATCCAGTTTAATTTGTAGCCGTCTTAGATCTCTCCGAAGGCATGTGGAGTGCTTGCTTTTGTGATGGATTTCTGTTATTTATAAATAAAAAATAGATAGGAGTTTTATGTCTTCAGGCTCTGTGACAATGGCCTATTGATACAGGCCTAGCTATAGAATGGCGACATTGAAAGAGTTTGAATCTATTTTAAATGGAAACATGCATTTGAAAAGCCATTCGTGAAAGTAAAATGAGAATTCCAAGACATCCATTTACTGGATAAGCTATGGCATTTTTCTCAAGTAGGTGTCAGTATAATTTCTTTAGCAGGAAAAATGTTAAATCTTGTTTTATCCAGTTATAATCCATGCTCTCTGAAAGCATGGCAAATACAATTTAGTGAGAAGCAGTTCGTTTTTTTTGGGTTTCTTTTTGAGGAAAAAACATGCCTCCTTTCTCCTTTATACTTCACTGATCTACTCAATACAAAACCATAGCCATATATACAACAATGCCTGGAGTTCCACATTTACCCACAACCGTATATCATAGAACCGAAGTTGGCCTTTTTGTGGGATTGTTCTGAATTGTGTTTTTTCTCTGTAGCCCAGGGTTGTAAATTGGATCCTGGATTAGCACCACAACGCTAAAAAGGATTCAAAGACAAGCAAGTTGAAAAAAAAAATGTGTGCCAAAAGATTTGTCTAGTACTTAATGAAAGCAGCCAGTGTCTAGAACCTGGATAGAAATCCATGTTCCACACATAAGAATATATGCTGTGTTGATTATTTATTTATTTATTTATTGCATTTCTAACCCGCCCTTCTCAACCCCCCCCCCCTCCCGGGGTGAGGGACTCAGGGCGGCTTGCAAGGCACAATTAGATGCCGGCAACAATACACAATATAAAACACTAATACAACAAGATTAAAACATCAACATTAAAACATTAGCTATCCAGTTAATTTAAAAATTCTATCTATAAAATCCACATTCAGTCAGTCAATCAATAGGGAAGCCGTATTTCATGCCCATCATTAAAACAGTCCATTCCAGATAAAATGCTGCAGTTACTGTGCAAAGGCCTCGTCCCACAACCACGATTTTACTTTCTTCCTGAAAGCTAGGAGGGATGGGGTTGATCGTATTTTGCATGGAAGCGCATTCCACAGGCAGGGAAGCCACAGCCGAGAAGGCCCTGTCCCTCGTCCCCGCCAGCCGCAGTTGAGCTGCTGGCGGAAGTGAGAGCAGGGCCTTCCCGGATAATCTTAAGTTACGAGGTGGGACGTAGCGGCCGATGCTGACTGTAATGGGCCATTTTTGGTTTTCTAGGTTAGTTCCAGTCTCCTCCTCCCCTCACGTTAAGACCAAAGACCCTTCTTCTGTACTGACTATATATTTTCATGCTTTTTTCAAGTGGTTGA
The DNA here is from genome assembly GCA_030556195.1 of Anolis apletophallus. Lineage (NCBI taxonomy): Eukaryota > Metazoa > Chordata > Lepidosauria > Squamata > Anolidae > Anolis > Anolis apletophallus. The sequence continues at coordinate 133,082,608 of JARBWK010000009.1, read as the reverse complement.
GAGATGCAGATAGAGGTACACAATGTGTGAAAGTCATGCCATTCCCTTATGTGTGATGCAGATTTTCAACAATCTAGGAAGAGAAGGATAAAGATCACTTCTACTAATCTCCTAAATGTTATTTATATTTATTTATTTATTATTCGGATTTACTAGATCGTCCCTCCCCAAGGCTTGGGGCGGTTTCCAACACAATAAAATTTCACAAACAGCCTAAAAACATCATAAAAACATTCCTAAAAACAATCACATATGTCATAAAACATCACATAGATCGGAATACGACCAATCTACAGACAGAGGCGGCATGGTTAGGTGGCGAGGTATGATGTCAGTCGCCAAATGCTTGCCGAAATAGCCAAGTCTTGCAAGCCCTGCGAAAGGCCATCAGGTCCTGCAGGGCCCGCATCTCGGCCGGCAAAGAGTTCCACAAGGTTGGTGCAGCCACCGAGAATGCTCTCTGTCGGGTACTGGCCAGCCTGTAGGACTTCACACCTGGGACTTCAAGAAGATTACAACCCTTTGAGCGCAGTGATCTTCTGGGCATATATGGAGTAAGCCGCACCCTCAAGTACACTGGCCCCAAACCATGTAAGGCCTTGAAAGTCAAGACTAACACTTTGAAGGAGATCCGGAATTCAATAGGTAGCCAGTGCAGTTCGCGCAGTAGAGGTGTTATGTGAGCTGTTCTAGGGGCTCCCAGCAGAAGGCGGGCTGCCGCGTTCTGCACCAGTTTAAGCTTTTGGATCGCCGACAAAGGAAGGCCAATGTAGAGCGTGTTACAGTAATCGAGCCTCGAGATGACCGTGGCTTGGATCACCTTGGCTAGGTCGCGTCGGGATAGGTAGGGAGCCAGGCGTCTTGTTTGCCGTAGATGGAAAAAGGCTGTCTTGCAGGCACAAGCAATGTGTGCCTCCATAGACAGCTGGGGGTCCAGCTGGACCCCAAGGTGCTTAACTGAAGACTGCGGGCAGAATGAAGTCGGCAACTGGATTCCCCCCCCCCCCTCCCCGGTGCGGCCCAGCCACAAGATCTCTGTCTTCGCCGGATTCACCTTCAACTTACTGGCTCACAGCCATCCAGTAACGGCCTCAAGGCCAAGTTGGAAATTATCGGGTACAGATTCCGCCCCAGCATCCCAACATATGCCAACAATACTAAGGAAATTTAGACATGGAACTGAAAGTATGTTGTTTCTGTTTACATAAGAGCTTGTGGTTAGTAATTAAGCCCAGGCTTATGTGATCTTACTAAGGAGATCTGACTTTCTGCTGTGTTTTGTGGTGGAAGGGCACACATGACCCTCTTAAAGCCTATGTAAGCTATATTGTACCATTTGTGTACCTTAGTATTGTGGCACCATTTTTACCCTACTGGTAATCTAGTGGTCAGGGTCTCTTTTCTCCATAGAGATGTATAGAAACTTTCACAATGATAAATGGACATATAAATGTGAGATGATGATGATAATACTTTATTTGTATACCACCCTATCTCCCTGAAGGGACTCAGGGCGGTTTCCAATATATATGGGAAACATTCAATTGCCTGGAAGAAAACCCTACAGACAATTACATCAAAATAACACTCATTCGACAATATAGCACAACTTAATTTAACTTAACAAACAAAATAACAGTAACTAAACGCATTATAAAATACAAAAATAATGTTAAAACATACTAAAAATAAAAATGAAAATATTAAAAACCCATTTCATTGTAGCTCCATCAGTAGAGGTTCAATAAACCAGTGGCCAGGATCACAAAACGAACGTGGCCAACTATAAGTGGGCTGGGCAAGGGATAATGCAAACAGAGTATCAAGGCCAGGGAAGTGGATGAAGTTCTGTTGAGATCAGCCATTGGTTCATCCAGTCTGTCATATCTGCTCTAAATGGCAGAAGACTCAGACAAAGTATGGCTTTTTGTAGAATGGCTTATTTTTGTTTTCATTCGAAATGCTGAAGATTGAAACCATGACCCTAACTATGGCGAAGCTAATCCTATGGACCTTCCATAGCAACCTTATATCGAAAAGGCAATGAATCTCATTCTGTTTGGGCAATAAATATTATATCCATTAATCACGTAATGGAAGTTTTGCCCCTGGGTTACGTCCTCTTTTTTTGACATGAATGTTTATACCAATGGATGAGGGCAAGGTTGGTTTTTGATTTATGACTACATCCACAGAAATAATAACCATGTTGTCCATGAGTATCAGAATTTCTTGCCATGCAGAGAAAATGTTGAGGCACATGCTCATGTGGGATGAACATTAATCTTCCCATTTCACAAACCAGGCACCACCATCTCTTTCTGAAGGTGTGTGTGTGTGTGCGTGTGTGTAATTGCCCTTAGCTCTGGAATCCACACAGGTACTGCACCCAGGCAGAATCAAGATAGTGCATGGTTATAACAGTGCCTTCTTGTGTGCTCTTAGGACCATGGAAATAATAGGATCAAATAATTTTAAGACAGAAAGGAAACAGTAAAGCCATCTAGGCCAAATCCTTGCCATACAGAAATATGCAACTAAAGATAAAGCACTCCCAAAAGATAACCATCCAACCATCCAAAGTTGAAAGTCCCCCACCTTCCAAGTCAATCTGTTTTATTGTAAAACAGCTCTGGCTGTAAAATAGATCTGTCCAAATATTGAGTTGGAATCTATTGAGGTGTTGTGATTTGAATCCATTTATTTGTGTTCTAGTCTCTGGAGCAGCAGAAAACATGTAGATGTCTTCTACATGACATCAGATGTTTAAAGATGGCTATTAAATCACCTCTCAGTCTTGTCTTCTCCAAACTAAAGTTCTCTAAGTCATTCCTCATAACGTTCCCAGACCTTGGATTAACATGCGTATCCTTTTGTGAACATGGGCCAGCTTGCCAGTATTGATAAATGTAAGCAGGTTAGTGAGGCGCCTTATTTATCATTGAAATCTTAAATTGTTTCATAGTCCATTTCGAACCTAAATTCAAAAAGATTTGCCAACAAGATTGGCCTTTTTCACAGCTTGGAAAAAGTACTTTTTGAAACTGCAGCTCCCTGAAACCCCCTGCTCTTGTCACAGGCTCCACGGGTTTCCATTCAAAAAATAACTGATGTTGTAAGTAGTGGCTTTTGCCTTGCAGACAGAGGAGCAATAGTACTATGTGAGTGATGGCAGGAAAAGTTTCAGAGTATGGAATTTGAATAGATAGATAGATGCTAGATATGTATGTATGTATGTATGTATGTATGTATGTATGTATGTATTATTCTCTTGTTCCTAGGCACACCACTCCATGCAACTGATGAAGTAGACTTGCAAAGTTACTTCTCTCACTTAGTCTCAAAGGTGCTAAAAGATCCTTTTGCAATGTGTTCATTCCCTTGCTTACATTCAATTACATTCAAGTTTTAATTGTGCTCAAGAGCAGTTTATTTCATTTTGTCATCAAATTATACTGTATTTCTGGAAAGGCCATCTAAAACACAGATAACTTTGTTATTAGACAGTGGAGCTGTATAATTTGTGAACTAATTGCTAGATTGACGAAGTGAAAAAATGGATCATCTTTGTCTTTTCAGAAGCTGTCAAGAGAGTTTTGTGCAGATGACAAACAGCATTCATGACAGATTGAATGGCTTGTGCTAATTAATCTGGAATAAAAGGCAGAGTTTACCATACTTGGGGGGCCTGGAAACGTCTGACTGCCTTCCACCTTGCTGTATTTGGCGGGGAGGGCTAGCAAAATGTTGGCTGAGTGGGGTGACATGTTTAGGTAGTTCATGTGAGTGTACTTGAAGACATATTGTGATTTTTAAAATCCCCAGAGTTTTATAGTGGTTCGAATGTTTCGACTGGACTTAGGAAACCCAAGTTTTAGTCTCTATTAAGTCTGAAACTTGCTGTCTAGCCTCGGGTAGTCATTCTCAGGTTGTGACGAAAAAATAGTCTTTTTAATATCCTGGAAGTATTTAGTATTGTGACAGGCACTTCCAGATTATTAAAAAAGTTACATTGTCTACATGACCTTTAGATAGCTGCATGACTTGGTCATTTTAACACATTTATTCAGGTTTAAGTTTGATAGTTGGCTGTGGCCGGAAAGCTTTCCACCAGACACCAAAAATAAACCCCTGCAGTTGAGAATAGCAAGGCTGTAATCGTTAACTTGACCCCTTTTAATTTCTTGCTATCAGTCTCAAGTATGGCTTGTGTAATTAAGGGGTAATGCTCACACATTGCTTATTCTTTTAATTGCAGTGTGCAGGAAATGCTGATCCTGCATCTATGAAACCTCCTGCATCATTTAAATGAGGAAGTGTTCTTGACAGTTATCGTTGGCATTAAACAAATAAAGAGTAATTAGATGCCTATTCAGTGATTGCTTGTGTTGGTGATACTGAAGTCACGTTTGTGGTTGATTGTTAGCTAAGGGGATGCCTTCATGTTGGCAAGGATATTTATGTTTTTGTTTTAACCCAACTGGAATTTCTCGGAGGTGGCACTCCACAGCTGCAAGATGATCACTCGCCTACGCATGAAAATGCACAGTAAGAATGTGTTATCTGTTTATGTGGCTCTATCATATGTAGAAATGTGAACTTTGAAAATCTGTAGCTGGCTGCAAGAGGTAGGCAAAGCAGTTGCAACGGCAATCAATGGAGAGTTTTGAGATGGTTTGCTGTTAAGTCACAGACTGTTAGAGCCTAAATACCCTAACAGCACCTGATTCTGTCTGATCTTGGAACCTAATAATTGAGAGACTACCAATTAATACCAGGTTCTGTAGGAAGGGACTACCAAACTATCTCTGAGGACCTCATGCCTAAGAAATCCTTATGAAATTCATGAGGTTGCCGTAAATCAACAGGTGACTTGCAAGCACATATACACATGCACAAGAGGAAGGCAACATAGGCTAGCATCTGACCCAAGGGGTGATGTTTGTACAAGAGTGAGGCATGGGAGCTGCTTGATAGTCACCATGTTGTCATGTAGCTTCTATTCAGGCCGGCATCTAGCATTGCCTCCTAATATCATAGCCTGCTTTAATTTAGGGTACTGTTGGCTACCTGAGAAGCAGTGTGTTGGCACAGTAGTGACCTAGCAGCAGTTGTGTCTGTTGACAATGCCAAATACCTCTTTATCAGTCAAGGACAGCATTCCTTTTTTAAAAGCAGGAACTGCTGATTAGCTGCTAGTGTCCACTTAGGGTACATTTGCGTAATGCTGCCTTACATATTCAGCCTTCTGTGTACCCCCCAAAAAAAACAACAAACAAGCATAAGAAGCCATTTTGAGTTCCATTTCTAATCTGTCAGGATTGGCTTTTTAATAACAGTGTATCTGACCCATCCTAAATTTGAATCTAAGGTGTGATGCTCCCTGCCGAAGAAATGTAGTGGGTATTTTAAATGATCATTTAGAAAAGAGAATGGGTTTGTCATTCTTTTACCCTGATATGTATAACATCATGAGCTCTCCCTGCCCCAATACATAATTTAAGTTTCCAGATCCTCCTGAGATATAGGAAGCCCAAGATATCTCATTTTCACCAATAATCATGTTACTAAACCCACTGATGTTTTCTTATTCCCATTTTCCTGTAATGAATTTGCGGGATCGGTGTGTACATGGTATATATTTAAAATATACGGTTCTGGCCCAGCTTACATGTCGGAACGTATCTCCCCTTATGTCCCACCCAAAATTTAAGATCTTCCGGGGAGGCCCTGCTCTCGGTTCCACCTTTGTCGCAAATACGTTTGGTGGGGACGAGGGACAAGGCCTTCTCAGTGGTGGCCCTCGCCTGTGGAACTTACTCTCCAGCGAAATCAGATCAACATCTTCCCTCCTTTCCTTTAGGAAAAAGGTAAAGTTATGGCTCTGGGACCAAGCAACTAAGCATTTAGTTAGATTGGCTTGGACAACTTATGAATGCGGAACTCGGACTATGTGTTTAGTTATGGATATTCAATTGGTTTTAATCTATTTTAATGTATTTAAGATGTATTGTTGTTTGTATTGATTGTTTATTTGGCATCAAAGTGTTGCCTTTTGTTAGCCGCCCTGAGTCCCCCTTCGGGGGTAGAGAAGGGTGGATTATAAATGATTGAAATAAATAAATAAATAAAATGCTGAAGAAGTTCTCATTCTCTATTTTATGATGCTTACCATATGGTAAGTCCATATGTGTGAGTACGAATGTGTTCATCTGGACAGAGGCAAACAGTTAACTATCCTGTGTCACTGCAAATATCCATAAGGACCAAATATTCTGCTTATGTCAGACCGCATAAGCTTGGAGATGCTTTGTCAGCACAACAAAAGTACATCGACATTTCCTTGAACTTTTGAAGCAAAGCCAATATTTGCGAAGATAGCAGTGTTTGAGGCTTTACTTAGCAAACCACGTTTGTTAGGACATCACAGGTGTTCACCTCACCATGATCTAGAGCCAGGCATTGGTTTATCTACCTACTATGTGATGGAAGTCAATCACTCAACCAGCCTGGAAAATACCTCATATCTCAAGTTGAATTCCACATTTGATGGAATCTACTGCATAATTCCTTTGTCACCTTGGGGTGGGGCAGAGCCACCCGTACCCAAGATGGATGTGATTCTGGTTGCCTGTATCCCCAAGATCCCATACATGGACTCAGTAGATTCTGACATTTTCATAGGCCCCATCTTCTCCTAACCGATTCTAGAGTACTAAAAGTCATTGAAAGTCACAAGAAAAATTAAAAATGATGACAGGACGTAGGGGCAGACCTTTGTGAGTGTAGAGGGTGCCTCTTCCTATGGCTTGAAGACGGCCCGGAAACTTCAACTTGTCCAATGCTCTGCTCCCACTTTGTAGTCAACCAGGTTGAACTTGCTGGGCCAGTTTTCCAGCTGTTGCTCAGAGCCCATGGAAGTTATACCTGTTTTTGTGAAGGTGAAAGTTTGCATTGCAGAAGATGGTGCATTCCACACTTTGCCTCTTTGCAAATCTCACTCCCTTGTAAGTTATGTGATCCTTTTGTTCAGAGATTAGTCAAAGCTTAGACATGAAAGAACTCTTAAGTTAACAATGTACCAGTGTTGCCTGAAGAGTCATTTTGATTTTAAAGTGTTATGTTGGGAATCTATGTAACTTTTCTCTGTCAGTCTCTGTCTCTGTCTCTGTCTCTGTCTCTCTCTCTGTCTCTCTCTCTCTCTCTCTCTCTCTTGTGTGTGCACACACACACACACTCCCCCTGAAGTCATAGGTCCGCTGAGTTTGGGGGTTCTCTTAGTTTGGGGGTTCTCTTAGATTCAGCGCTGACGCTTGATGCTCAGGTGTCGGTGGTGGCTGGGAGAGCCTTCGCACAGTTAAAACTCGTGCGCCAACTGCGACCATACCTTGTGAAGTCTGACTTGACCATGGTGGTCCACGCCTTGGTTACCTCTAGATTGGATTACTGCAATGCGCTCTACGTGGGGCTTCCCTTGAAGACGGCCCGGAAACTTCAACTTGTCCAATGCTCGGCTGCCAGATTAATAACCGGAGCAGGTCACAGGGAGTGGTTGACCCCCCCTGTTTAAAGAGCTCCACTGGCTGCCGTTTATTTTCTGGGCCCAATTCAAGGTGCAGGTGATTACCTATAAAGCCCTAAACGGTTTGGGACCCACCTACCTCCGTGACCGGCTCTCCTCCCATGAACCAGCCCGAGCCCTTCGCTCCTCAGGGGAGGCCCTCCTTTCGCCCCTGCCAGTCTCACAGACCCGGCTTGTGAGCATCAGGGAAAAAGCTTTCTCCTCTGTGGCCCCCCAACTTTGGAATTCCCTCCCGGGAGAGATTAGGAATGCCCCTTCACTGGAATCCTTTAAAAAACAATTGAAAACCTGGTTTTTCCACCGGGCCTTTGGAGATTAGACCTCCCAAATGCCCCTGTCTTTTGTCGAGACCTCTTCTCCCTATGTGATCCTTTATGTTCTGACACTACTCCAGTTACCTCCACCGAGTTTTTAACCATTTTATATGTACATGTGGCCCACCCTGCGTTTCTGTTTTAGATTCACCTATGTTGTTCTCAAAGATGTAATTATTTTATTGTGTTTATTGCTTTTATTGTGTTTATTGTTTTTTGATGTTTTTGATATTTTCTGTGATTTGTTGTTCGGGCACGGCCCCATGTAAGCCGCTCCGAGTCCCCTCTGGGGAGATGGTAGTGGGTTATAAATAAAGTTTTATTATTATTATAAATACAATTATTGCTGTTGCTGCTGTTATTATTATTATTACTACATACAGTACATATACATAAGTTTATATTCAAATGAAAATGGGATATGGTTGCATCTAGCTTTGTGTGAACTGAAGTTCTCCATCTCACTTTTAGACCTTTGTGATATAGCAAATGGCTAAAATACTGACGTACTATCTGGGGGAAAGAGTGATCTCGCAGTAGCTAATGGTTCAGATCTTTTGGAGATTAGACGAGATAGCTCTCTGCCTAAGTGCTGTGGCTGCTATCAGCCTCAGGTGTACAGCTCCTTTTTTTTTGTTGCTAAGCTTGCCAACGCCTATAAACAGACATAAAACATTTGTCAGTATGATTCTTTCCATAAATTGAAGCAAGCAATGTGTGTAAGCTACTTCCCAGGCAGTACTAAAATTTTTGACACCTGAACACTGCATGATTGTTCAGTTTTGCTTTGTATCTTTATGGAGCCAAATATACTTTACAGCCCGTATCTATTTGGTAGCTGACTGTTCGGCGGTTAAAAACAAAATGTGTTTTAGTGGGTTAAATGTGATTTTTATTTTCCCTCTCCTATATATAATTGTTGAAAATAAGGCCTGGTTTTATGTAATTTGCCTGACAGATTCCATGCTGTTCAGTGAAGGGCAGCCATTATCTTTACTCCTTAGTTTAAGTATACACACACCCATTTATTTAATCTTTACAAAGACATCTGCATCTCTATATCTATTTCATGCTGTTCACCTTTGCTTTGTACCTTCTGTCACTCTGCTCATAGAAGAACTCATGAGTCTGATGAGGGAAAGCCTCTCTCAACTATAAAGGCTCACTAAAGTGGGTATTTGCTGGGATTAAGGGCATAGGACCTCTATGAAAGGAAAAAACCACAAATCAAGACTTTTTTTACCTGACTGAACCCCTCGCTAGGTCTTCCAGCATGACTTTATACTCAACTTTCACTGGAATCTGACCATAGAAATGAATTAGAGGACCTACATATTCTTGAGAGGTGTTCCTTTTAGAAATGTCTTGGTACTTCAACTGGAGGAAATTGACTCTAGAGCCACATTGGATGACATAGAGATTCATAGAGACAGCATTTTAAGTGAAATTTGTGAATAGTCAAGTCTGTAAATGTCAAAGCCACAAAGGTGGAGGGATAACAGCATATAAAAGGAGAAACCTGGAAGACTCGACTTTGGAATTGTTTGGAGATCCATTGTATGTAACATAAAATTTGCCTTCTAGTGAGCAAAATGTCCACAAAAGGTTAGGACTATTGTGTGCACCTACTCTCATCATTGTTGTTGTTAGGCTTGGGCCCGAATCAGTTTGAACTGTTTTTAATCTGCTTTGTTGTATTTTTTTGATGTGTTGTTGTTCTGTTCTTGTATGCAGCATTGAATTGTTGCCTTTTGTGAGCAGCCGAGAGTTCCCCTTTGGGGGTAGAGAAGGGCGGGCTAGAAATGAAATGAATAAATACATAAATAAATGATGGTAATTGAAGTTTTTCTCGCTTTCTTTTTCTCAGCCAATGAAAAGCCTGGTTTTGTCCATGTTCTGATTGGCTGAGAATAGTCACAACTGGGGACTACAATTCCCAGAACCCTCTCTTGCGGTTTGTCTTATTTTAAAAAAATGTTGTGGTTAAAACTTAAAAATAATTCTAAGAAATCAGTAGATTGGTAAATTGTTTTGAAACATGGTAGGCCTGCAGTCGTAAATGGGATCTAAAACTGAGTTAGGTTCCATGTAGATAGCCTTTAAAATTTTCCATTGTATCTAATGGGCCGAATCTTTGCCAAATGAAAATGGTAAAAATCGCCCCCCCCCATCGAGTAACTTTTTCGTAAACGGAATGAGGGGTCAGCCGACAATGCACCCCAAAACACATGCCTTTTCACTGAATTGCACACCTCTAGTTGTTGTGTCCCTGCAAGACATTTCCAATATATGGCAACCTTTGGGTTCCTGTGTTGTTCTCGATGTGACAATTTAAATTCAAATCAGGAAGTTTCTGGTACTTACAAACAGATATGCTATCAGGGGTCTCCAAGAAACCTAGGGTTCCACAAAAGCTTTAAAAAAACCCTTGAAAATCTTCTTAAATATTTTAAGAAGTCCATGCCAGAGTATGAAGATCTTACTGAAATCCAGTGTACCTCTACTTTAAAAATGAAATTTTGAATCTGTACCACCAAATGACTACTGGGTCTCATTTTCAGCAGCTGTAAAGACTATCTGAGCAATGCTCCCTTTCATGGCCACCTATTTGTGTGGATCAGGTTTTTAAACTTATTCTTAATCTTACACCAAAAACAATTTAGGAGTAAGTTGGATGGTGGCACAGATGTATGTATTTAGCAATTGGAGACAATGCCCAATTTCAAAACTGTTTTAAGTACAACAATGAAACAATTTCATGTGTCACTTTGGGTGTGACTCTAACATTTTCTTATATCAAAATTAAGGTTTGTGGTTACATTTAAAATGTTTTTAATTTCAAACCTGCTACATTATACAAAACACTCAGGCAATAGAATTAGACGAAGGAAGGAAGAACTTGTTGGGTTCACAGTGCTTAGGGACAGAGTTAGGGTTCTGTGGGGGATGGGGTGGGGTGGGGGAAAGTTTTCTGAAGGATTCCATGATCTTAAACATGCCACATCACACCAGTCCTCCAGCGTTTGCACTGGCTTCCCATCGAGTACCGGATTGCCTTCAAAGTGCTGGTGTAGCACAGCAGTTCTCGTTTGTGCCTGGGGGCCAGGGAACGGGACCGGGGGTGCCATTAGCATTAGGGCCTGCAGCAGCAGAGGTAGATTCTGAAGAGGATTTAGAAGGGTTACCAGAAGGAGCGTTTCCCATCTCTGGGCCTCCTTCGCCCACAGAAAGTTTGGCATGGGAAGGAGGTTGGCTTGACCCTTATTTAGAGACAGATAACCAGGTGCAAATGGAAAGCAGTGATAGCGAAACGTATGAACGGCCGGGTGGGAGAGGCTCACAAGATCCTGTGAGTGAAAGTATGGAAGAAAGCGGCTGGGAAGATTCTAGGGAGGAGAGCTCTCATGGAGATAGAGACCCAGGTGCCGGGAGACAAGGTCGAACCTTTGATAGGAGACGAAGCATCGAGTCTAGCAGAAGGGGATGGTACCATAGCCTAGACAGGCCGAGGTCCGTCAGCAGAGATTGGAGACGATGAAGCCTAGAGCGTCGGGGACCTCGGCCGAAAGATTAAGTATAGGATCCCTGGGAACTAATCCCCAGTACTTCGGCCACGTCTCTTCTGAGTAGACGTGTAGCGAAGTTGGTCCACGGAGCTAAGTTGGCTAAGTTGGCTAGCCTTTGGATTGCTTTTGCTATTTTTATGGACAATATTCCTTTTGAACTGTTTCTTTATATTTAATAAAGTAGTTAGCCTTCAGTCCGTCTCTGTGTGTGTGATTAAGGGGCCGGTCAAGTCCGTGCATCGTGACAGCTGGTGTTAACCTTTAAGGCCTTGCATGGTCTGTGGCCAGTGTATCTGAAGGACCGCCTCTCCCTGCCCATTCCCCAGAGACCACTACGGTCCATGGACCAAAACCTATTGGAGGTTCCATCATTCAAGGTTTGCCGATTGTCATCGACTCGGCAGTGCACCTTTTCTGTAGTAGCGCCTACCCTGTGAAATGCCCTCCCGGCAGAGGCACGAGCAATAACGGAGTTACAGGCCTTCAGGAGAGCCTGTATTTATTTATTTTATTTACTTCATTTATATTCCGCTCTTCTCACCCCGAAGGGGTCTCAGAGCGGATTACAGTACATATACATTGCAGACAATCCCTGCAGTTTTTAACATATATACGTATATTGATGAACATATACGAACAAAGACATACAAAGTGGCAATTTTTCTGGTAAACGTGTGACAATCTTCTGGCCACCAGGGGGAGCTCACACACTCCTCTCTCAGCTTTTTCCAGCTTCTCTTGTTGTTCTTCCGCATTCCTTTTTCAGCAATTCCTGGAGTTATTAATGGGCTCATAAATCAGTCAAAATTTGCCTCCCCACTTAATGTGGTACCTTTATCTCCTACTTGACAAATGAACTGTCTTTCGGGCTGCAAAGGTCGACAGCAGGCTATACTTAAGGTCAGGCACCCACCCTGACCCGGGTAGGCCTCGAACTCATGACCTACAGGTCAGAGAGATCTTATGCAGCTGACACTTAGCCAGTTGCACCACTTCCCGGTGTACCACTTCCCTGTAAGACCAACCTGTTCCGCCAGGCGTTTAATCTCTAAGGTTGTGCTTTCCATTCTGGTCCTAATCTGTTTTTATTCTGTTTTTAACTACGTTGTGTTGTGTATTCATTGTTGTGAACCACCCTGAGCCTTTTTGGGAAGGGTGGTATATAAATCGAAATAATAAATAAATAGATAAATAAATAAATAAAAGGTTTTAGAACCACTTGCATAGAGGATGTGCACAAAAATATGTTTCTTTTCATCCAGACTTGAAATGAGTATTAAAATTATAAGCAGAAAAGTTTCAGTGGAACATTAAGGACAATTTCTTGACAGTGTAATATGAGAGTGTAACAGACTGCCTTGGACGCTAATGGACTTTCCTTTGTTAGAGGTCTTTAGGGGAAACTAGATGTCTACCTGTCTAATATACTGTAGGAATGGATTAGCTGCTCCCACAGGGGGTTGGATTTTGAATGTCACTTCCAAGTGTAGGAGTCGAGGACACCAAAGAAGATTTAAAATCTGAAGAGGAGCAACATTCATTTCAAATTCATGGAGTCACAACATCCCTGTTCCGGATCAAAACACACCACCCTGCAGGCTTAGCACCTTGGTGGATTTTTCTAAAGTTTTTTGCATGACTGGAAATGGTCTTATGGACACGCAGTGCCACCTGAGCCAGATTGAAAGAGACGAGACTGATCTGTACCCTGTTTATCAAAACCACTTCTGGTTAGATTTATTTTTGATAGCAGGTGAGCTTACACAGCAACTGCAGATGCCACTGACATTTTTAGATTATGTGTCTGCACTGCTTTGTACATGGCTGATTTACAAAGACAAGCTGGTTTCTTAGGATTTACTTCCTCCTTCCTTTATGGTGTCCTTTCTAAAACACAATACAAGCAGAGGTGTAAGAATATTTTGATATTAATGCAGTCATAGATATCAGGTTATAGTTTGACAGTCTTGCAAAACCTTGAAATATGCAGACATCGTTAAATCGACTTACTGTAGCATTTTCCAAAGGAGAAAGGTTGTGCTATAATAAATGTGTTGTTGTGTGCTTCCAAGCCATAGCTGACTTATGGCAAAGCTAAGGCAAACTTATCACAGGGTTTCCTTGGCAAGATTTGTTCAATTGGGATTTGTCATTGCCTTCCTTTGAAGCTGAGAGAGAGGAGGAGTATCTTGCAAACCAAAAATGTAGTCAATCCATTGGCTTTACACTAAAAATGATTTCAGGTAAAAACATAGTTTCCTTTCCTTTCTTTCCACATGGACACAGCAAGACAAGGCAGGGCATTGAACTGAATGATGTGTTTCCTCAGTGAATCTATATTCGCAGCAATACTTCTATTTTCTTTCACATCCATTTCATATCAGACTGAGCCACAGCAAAGCATGGCCGGGTTTAGCTAGTTATGTATAAAGCTTTTGTCTATTTTGGACTTGTCATACCAAATGTATGCTTGTCATCCAAATGGTAAATCATAACCTTCTATAGTTAAAATTCTCTTGTCTTCTAACATAATCTATTTCCACATTCATGAAATCACAGGTGTTTCAAAATACAATTTCCAACCTGGTAGACCAAGGTCACCCCTTTGTTTGTCATTGATAAGAACTTTCCACTTGATTCTTGACTTATTACCACCTCATACACAATGTTTTATGTCCTTTCTCCATTGGGTGAATGGGATTTCATCTAAGATCTTTGACACCACATTTCAAAAGAGTTGATTTTTCTACATGTTTCGCATCCTTCACTGTCCAACTTTCTCAACCATGCATTAAAATCGGAAGTACTATAACCTGGATGATTGTGAGTTTGGTTTTTACTAATGCATCTTTACACTGGAGGACCTTATCTAATTCCTTCAGGCGTGTTTAGCACCTGTTTTAACCAAAACAAACAAAAGCCCATAGGAGAGGGGAGATAAAGAAAAGGCAGAAGAATTGCTATTCAGAAGAGGATTAATGTTCTAAAAGGGAATGCGTATTACTATAAAACACATCCCACCACACTTTGAATTTTCCACTAAGCTGTTTGTGGATCATTGTGGCCGTGAGTTCTTCAGGTTAACTGTGCATTTAATCAGTTTCAGTATTGTTGCTTTTCAATTTCACTGTTCACTGCTTTTCTTTTTATTCTCATCTTAACATAAAGGAAGAGATAGAAATGCTTGATCTGCCTTCTCCTCATCCTCCTTCTAAGCCAGAGTAAGCTCTTTGAGGCCATTTATATCTCAGACTTGTCTGATGGGACTGATGGTAGATAACTTACTCGTAATGAAAATGGTTGGCGTTGTTTCATTTGAATGTCCATATTTGAACTCCTGACTACCTTTTGTGGCCAGTTTTCTTTCCAGGTATGAGGAGTGAATTCTTCACTAAATGAATTACCACGTGAATTTAGTGCAGTGGTTCCCAACCATTTTTTAAAACTACGAATCACTTTGACCATTGACCACTCTCCAACATTAGTACTACGAATGTTTTTGGTCAACTTTAGATTCGGTTTGGTTATTTGGGGCGTTGATTCAGAAAATTGCATTGGATCGACCACATCAGCTCTGGTTTCTGATACAGAACATATGCCATCCGGTAGTCAGCATCTGCTCACCCACATCAAACCATATTTAATAAGCCTTGGCGCTATAACAGGGTTTCTTGAGACCAGTCGCTCCTGTTGCAGCAATATAGTCTTGGTGTGGATGCGTACCCTATTTTAGTTCTCGAGGACAACTGGTGGTCCACGGACCACAGGTTGGGAACCTCTGATTTGGTGAATCAACTTTAGTCTGTTTTGTGCCTTGCTGAAAATAAATGGATTAGAACAGGCTTGTCTAACCCTCAGCATGCTGCCCAGGATTGCTATAAGAATCGTAAGCTCACTTAAAACATAATGAGAATATTTTTGGGTAACTTAGATGTGTGTTCTCAAACACAAATTAGTAAACCACAATGGAATGGAATGGAATAATCAGAGTATCATCTGTCATTTGCCTTATAATTGCAGTTTGGCCAGAAGAACTGTTAAAATTAACTCATAAAATAAAGAACAAGAGAACTCAGTTGCAATGTCATGTAGACTGAATTGTAAAAAAAAATTGGAAATGTGTATTCTGTACTTGGCATAGCACCACTGTGCCTTGCACACTTTTGATATTTGTACACATGCATTGCTTCAGTTTTACGGCAGTGTACAGCCCAAAACAGTTCTAGTGTGGCCCTGGAAAGCCAAAAGATCACACACCCCTGGATTAGAGCAATGAACTAATGCATTTTCAGTGGAACAAAGCTAGTATTTCTTTATTTTACATATTTATGTCCCGCTTTTCTCCTAGTAATGGGACTTAAACCATTATTTTATTAATGACATTTAAACCATAAATAAAATAAAATAAAATTTAAATTTAAACAAATTAAAAGATATACAAAACATTAATAAAATCCAAACAAATGACTTAAAAAGCAATTAAACCATTTTTAAAGTTAACACATTAGATATTAAAAATAAAAATTCACTAGAATACTATATACAAGCCTTAAAAACAGTAAAAATTGTTTGATTTCTGATGGAAAGAGAACAAAGATGGGGCCATCCAGACTGCATTTATGGTTCTTTCATAGATCTGCTCTGTGATCTTCACATTTTCTAATAGTTCAAGGTTTATGTGCTTTCAATGCTTTATTTTGTGCAGAATACAGGCATTCGAATACTCTTTCTCTTTCAGATTAAAATGAAGCAAAGAAAAGCACATTAATATTCAGTTATGATATTACAATGTTGAAAGTGAGGAAATGCCCACACATACCTATCTCCACTGGTGTTGTTGTGGATAACTTCCCTCTGATTTTCTGAACATGTGGAAAATGCAATGAAATCAACATAGCAGGTATTCCCATTGTGATGCTAAGGTCAAGGAGAATGCCTCCAAGAGATTGCTCTCTGCAGTATTAGATTACATTAAGCAATTTCAGTGGTTGATTCTCAGCACCCTCTAATATCCATTTTAAAATTTAAAATCTATTTAATATTTATGAATCATCAGATATATTCCCCCCAAAGTTAGAGTATTAGCCGGTGGAATTGCCAAAGTGAACCTTCAATTTTTTCTAGAAGCATGGCTATCTCTTAGGGCCTCCTGGTGGCACAGCAGGTTAAACTGCTGAGCTGCTGAACTTGCTGACCAAAAGGTTGATGGTTTGAATCCAGGGAGGAGGGTGAGCTCCTGCTGTTAGGCCTAGCTTCTGCAACCTTGCAGTTCGAAAACATGCAAATGTGAGTAGATCAATGGGTAGCGCTTCTGCGGGAAAGTAACGGCGCTCCATGACCTTGGAGGTGTCTACGGACAGGGGGCTGAGTTTGGTTCGCCTGACTCTTCAGCTTAGAAATGGAGATATAATGAGCACCCCCCCCCCCCCAGAGTTGGACACGACTAGAGTTAATGTTAAGGGAAACCTTTAAGTTTACTTTTTAGCTGTCTTAAGAAGAAGAAAAAACATGTCTAAGATGAAAAGCGCATAATAATTCATCAGTTGTGAAATAATGAAATCTGCTTCATATTGGATCAGACTTTTGGTCCACATAAGAATGAGCAGACTTCATATTTACAGATTGAATTTTTGAATTTCCTTTTTTATTATGGTCCTAGGAACCATTTTGTGCAAATGAATTAAAGAACATTTGAAAGTATGACTATGGACTATGACTCTAGAGAGGGGGTTCAAATCCCTAAGGAAGCAACCTCATTTGTCAGTTTCCAGAAGCATTGCTGTTTCATATCCATATAGTCATATGTTTCTACTTTATTCTACATGAGCTGCTCATTTTTAAACATTTTAAAGAGCACATTAGAATCCATTGGGTGGTCTATTAGGAATAATAAAACAACAAATTTCAGACATGAGGAGAACAAGGACTAAACAGTTGCAGTTTTAGATTTGATTCCCGAGTTACTAAAAGGAGAGGGTTCAACATCTATATTAATGTCTAGGTTCAGGGAAGTCATGCTACACCTCTATTCTGCCTTGGTTAGACCACATCTGGAATACTGCGTCTAATTCTGGGCACCACAATTGAAGAGAGATATTGACAAGCTGGAATGTGTCCATAGGAGGGCGACTCAAATGATCAAGGGCCTGGAGAACAAGCCCTATGCGGAGCGGCTTAAAGAGCTGAGCATGTTTAGCCTGAAGAAGAGAAGGCTGATGAGACATGATAGCCATGTATAAATATGTGCGGGGAGGTCATAGGGAGGAGGGAGCAAGCTTGTTTTTCTGCTGCCCTGGAGACAAGGACGCGAAACAATGGCTTCAAATTACAAGAAAGGAGAATCCATCAGAACATAAGGAAAAACTTCCTGACTGTGTGAGCCGTTCAGTAGTGGAACTCTCTGCCCCGGAGTGTGGTGAAGGCTCCTTCTTTGGAGGCTTTTAAACAGGCTGGATGGCCATCTGTCGGGGGTGCTTTGAATGTGATTGTCCTGCTTCTTGGCAGGGGGTTGAACATGGATGGCCCATGAGGTCTCTTCGAACTCTATGATTCTGTGATTCTAGGGTGAGAGTAGTAGTGCTTTGGTAAACATAAAGCTGTATAACAATCCCTGTAGATTAAAAATTACTTGTTTATGTTTTAGTAATTCCTTCCTCACCCATAAAACATGGTATGCCTTCTCCTTCTGTGTTGATTTCTGGGCAAATATAATAATAATTATTATTATATTCTTATCCACCTCTCCTCATGGCTTGAAGCAGATTACAGAACAATTAAAACACATAAGCACAGCAAACACACCACAAATACACGTATTAAAACGTAGCTCTATAAAAGTTAAACACCAAAATGTATCTCTATAAAATACATATTAAAATACACAAAACAGAGATTAAGCAAAAGACAAGCATTTAAAATTCATGTTTAAAGTCTGGGTAGGCCTGACAGAAGAGAAAGGCTTTAAATGGTTTTTAAATTCTTACAGTTTATTTAAGTATCTGAGTTCTTCCAGCAGGTTGTTCCACAGTTGTGGGGTGGCTGATGAAAAGGTCCTCTGGGTGGTGGTTGCCAGTCAGGTTCTGGCTGGTTGAAGCAGACCCTCTTCAGAAGACGGAAGTGTATGGGGCGAATTGTACGGGAGAATGTGATCCTTTTAGGTAATCTGGACCGAAACCATGTAGGACTTTAATGGTCAACACCTTGTACTTCACCTGGAAACTAATTAGCAGCCCGTGGTGTGACTTTAGGATAGATATAATATGCTCACTCCTAGATGTTCCTCTATACCAATCTGGTTGCTGTATTTTGAACCAGCTGGAGTTTCCGAACTTGGTACAAGGATACCCCAATGTAAAGCACATTGCAAAAGTCCAACCTTGAGGCTCCCAGTGTGTGCACTACCATCTTCAGGTCCTCCAAATCTAGGCAGCTGGCGTATCAGCCAAAGCTGATAGTAAGCACTTTTGACCATTGTTCCTTCTCCCTGGGCTGGGAGAAGATATACTGTAGATCAGTGCTGTCCAACTTCTGGCGGGTCCAGGGCCGGATAAGAGGTCACTGATGACCTGCGGGGCCGCTCGGCCCCGCCCCCAGGCCCCCCCCCCCCGGCCCCACACCCAACCCAGGCCCCGCCCCTCCTAAAGCCGCCAAAAGGAGTAGGCGGCGCCAAGAGCAGCGCGTCACAGGCCTGGCATGACGCGCTGCTCTTGGCACGCCTACTCTCCTCCTTTTGGCGCCCCCCCCTTCCTAGGCCGGGGGCCGCCGAAAAGGCAGAAGGCGGCGCCAGCGACAGCGCGTCACAGGCCTGGCGTGACCAGCGCTGCCCTTGGCACCGCCTACTCCTCCTTTTTCGGCTCCCCCCCCCTAGGTAGGGAGGGGGGGTGCCGAAAGGAGGAGCTAGCTCTCTTCCTCCTCCCTGCCCCGCCTCCCCCCCCCCCGCCATTTTTTTTTTTTTTAAAAATCGATTTTTAAAAAAATTTAAAAATGGCGGCTGAGGGCATAGGTGGGGCCGTGTCCAACAGGCTACGGGGCCGGATCCGGCCCAGGGGCCGCCAGTTGGACAGCCCTGCTGTAGATCCAGAAGATATAGATCCAGAAGAATCTCAAGCTGTGAACACAAACTTTCAGGGGGAGTGTAAATCCACCCAGAACTGGTTGACACACCTTCATCCCCAGATGAGGACCTTGGTGGCAAGTACCTCTGTTTTGTTTGGATTCAGTTTCAATTTGTTTTTCCTCATCCAGCCCATCATCTCCTCAGGCATTCATTCAGAAGAGACACTCTATCCTTAGCTGAAGCTGTTTTGGAAGGCATGGAGAAATATTTGGGTGTCATCAGCATAGCGGTAACATCCCACCCCACGGGGTGTTAATATGCAAGAGCATTTGTGATAGAATAGCACCTTGTGAGATACCACATAACAGCTCCTTTTTTTGAGGAGCAGCTATTCCAAGCACCCACCCTCTGGAACCTGCCTGAGAGGTATGACTAGAACCACTGCAGCACAGTTCCTCTGATTCCTAGTCCCTCCAGGCGTTCCAAAAGGATGCCATGGATAGTGGTATCGAAGACCCAACTACATTTGGATGCCAAAACTGGATTGCCTTCCAGTTGAATTGCACAAGCCTATTGTGTATATCAAAAATCTATGAGAAAATCTTTGCAGATAGACTAGGTGAGTTACAAATTGTTTCTGTCACAGTAAACCATGGTTGAGTCCATTTCCCCAACTCCACTCCCATTGGTATTTCTCCCAACTTTCGGCTCTAAAATGGGAGTGTCATGTAAGATCCTTCATGGCACTTATTGATCTTGTTTGAAACAGTCCTACCAGCAAACCTTCTGCTGGGACTTTGTATTCCTCGTGCTAGGCGAGTCCTGTGCTTTAACAGCTGCTCTCTTTACCCTTCTCTTTAGCATTAACCTTCCCTTTGAAGCGCAATACAGCGCCTGAAGGCCTGTAGATTCTTCTTATGACCTTTTGCTTTATTCAGTGCAAAAAGCCCTTGTTTCTTTATTTAGCATTTCATCAGGTAGTCTTGTTGAGTAAGTCTTGATGGACAGATCTTTGCTCTCTTTACAAACATGAGGCACATCAACTGTCGGCCGTTTGAACAAAAATTTCCCCCCTTAGGGGAATGGAATTGGCCTAGGAAGCATTGCATGCATTATCACTTCTTCCAGGTTGTAAAATATGGCAAAGATCAATTTTTGTCAAACCGTTCCTTATTAATTAGGTGTTAAAAACTATTTTGAGGGAGTTTGTTAAATACTTAATAAATTATGACGTATCCCTCTTTTTCCATTTTAAATGCTTCACCACACTTGGAGCCAAAATCTGCCTGATGTTGAAAGGCGACATGAAAAACATACACTTTCCCCTCTTTATAATTTCATGCTTCATCTGGGCTAGATCTCAGTTTATTCCAGTGACTCAATGGGTGTGCTTATAACGTGGGGGAGAGAAGGCTCTCAACATTGATACTTGCATGTATATTTTGAGTCGCTCTAAATCTCTCAAAGTGACTCAGAATATACCTGCAAGTATAAATGTTGAGGCTACTTGTAGGTATATATTGAGGCGCTCTGAATTCCTCAATGAGGAAGAGAGGGCGGGATATAAAACAAAGTAAATAAGTATATTTTTATGAAACAATAGAAGCACAGTGTGGTGTTTGTGTATCCAAGTCAATTGTCCACTTATAGTGAAAGACGGACCGCATTCGTTGGAAAGACAGTTTTACTATTCATTCTCAATGTTGGTTTTTTTGTGTTAAACTGTCAGAGGGAACATCAGAAAACACAGTATTTTCTGTTGGTCATGGGGGTATGGGAAGTTTGGCCCAATTCTGTTGGTGGGGTCAGAATGCTCTTTGATCGTAGGTAAACTATACATCTCAGCAACTACAACTCCCAAATGTCAAGGTCTATTTTTCCCAAACTCCACCAGTGTTTGCATTTGGGAATATTGAGAATCAGTGCCACGTTTGGTCCAGATCCATCATTGTTTCAGTCCATAGTGCTTCCCGGATGTAGGCGAACTCCAACTCTAAAACTCAAAGTCAATGCCCACCAGACCCTTCCAGTATTTTCTGTTGGTCTTTGGTTCTGTGTGCCAAGTTTGGTTCAGTTCCACTCTTAGTTGAGTTCAGAATGTTCTTTGATTGTAAGTGAACTATAAATTCCAGTAACTCTCAAATTACAAAATCACCCCACCAATATTCAAATTTGGCCGTATTGGGTATTTGTGCCAAATTTCATCCAGTGAATGAAAATACATCCTGCATATCAGAGATTTACATTACGATTCATAACAGTAGCAAAATTACAGTTATGAAGTAGCAACAAAATAATGTTATGGTTGGGGGTCACCACAACATGAGGAACTGTATTAAGGGGTTACGGCATTGGGAAGGTTGAGAACCACTGATCTAAGTTGATCCTTCAAGAATTAAGTCCATCCAACACTGGACTAGGTAATATCAAATTGTGTTGCGTAAATGAGACCACCTCTTTCTGTCCAAAGCTTGCTTAATTCTTTCCCAGCACCTCTGTCTGTGATCCTTTCAACCAAAGATGTAGATTGAACCCCATGCCACATCAATGTACAGTAAGTGCTCTGTCATTGAGACAAGCTTGTAACCGGGGACCTCCTGGTTCATAGCACAGTCTCTTGGTCACAGTGCTGTGCTAGGTTTGTCAGTGGCGTGAAGAAATTAATCTCTACACGGCAAAAGGGATTTGGTGACAACCGAGAAGTAATGCTTTTCTGTAGTGCGAGAGCAATTGCAGGAATTGCCAAACACATCAATTATTCACACTGCAGTTTCCACAAGTAGCCAGTGACATTTGTATTTTGCAAATAATGCAAAGCAAACCATGTGTGTGTGTGTGTGTGTGTGTGTGTGTCACAAAAGCATTGTAGTATTTGTGTAGGAGAGTCACAGACAGGGAGCCCGCTGCTGATATAAACCCTTGGCAAGGTAATATATTTAGGGGCTGCAGAACATGATCTCGGTGAATATCAATTAGCCATAACAAAATAATTAACAGTAGCAATGTATTCAATTAGCTGAATGTTGCACTTTATTTGTAAATGAGAAATTGTACAAGGTTCATTGCTTCTTTTTCAAAGTAGTTCCAATAAAAACACAGAGCTTAGACATGCCTTGCGGGGCTGGTCATCTCTGAAACTGATATCTCTAATGAAGCTGAGGTTAAATCAGGCATTGTCATCAGAACCTTGAGGGTCAGTTCTGGGGCCGCATATAGTTTAATGTTGGCCTTACTAGTAGATAGATACTCGTAGTTATACTGAGAATACTGTGTGGCATCCCCCCTCCCCAGCCACAGCATCAGGTTTAGAGCCCTCTTCTGAATGACAGCCATCAAGCTGCATTGATGGGAGCTTTGTCCTTGATTCTCTCTGGGCAGTAATAGGTGAGTGGCAATCAAATCATCTCAAAGAATGAATTTATTGAGCTGTTAGCGAAAAGAAATCTTGGCTCATCATGATAAAAAAAAACTTTTGAAAAGGCCTGGCAGAGATGGGAACTTCAGAATAAATGTGCCAAATGCCAACCCAGGTACATCTTAGCAACTTAGCATCATAGAATAACCATAGAATCATAGAATAATAGAGTTGGAAGAGACAACATGGGCCATCTAGACCAACCACCTGCCACACAGGAAAAGCACAACTAATGTACTCATGACAGATGGCCACCCAGACTCTGTTTAAAAGCTTCAAAGAAAGAGCTCACATCATAGGTTGCTCAGCATTCTGATCTGAGGTTCAGTGTCCTGATATGGAAAAGAAAATAAATGAAAATAATGTTTGAAACAGAGAATGTTCACCAAGAGATTTCAGTACAGTTCTGACTCTAACAGAGGTCCCACGACATTTGTGTTAGTTGGGCTTGAGCTCGCTTCCCCAGATATGATTAAATAACCTGTGGCCCCATTCGTTAAAATGGCTCTATGTAGTTAGGAGTATTACAAGCAAAGCTTATGTGGGTTGCCTACAGAGTAGTCTATTGAAATTCCCTCAACTGCCGTCCATCACAACTGCCATTGTCCTGGCCTCAGAGAGAGAGAAGGGGGAGAGGGAGGAAGAGGAGGAGGAGAAGCAGCAACAGCCGCAGGAGAAGAAGAAGCAGAGAAGCAGCAGTTCCACCATGCCTAGGTTCAATAACAGATGGGATGCCCTCCCTCCATCCCAACTGCCACTGCCCTGGTATCAGAGATAGAGAATTAAAGGCAGGCACAGACCCATCATTCTTAGGCCCAGGAGCAGATGAAAAGCCATCCCTACCTATCCCGACCATCACTACCCTGGCTTCACAAAAGAAGAGGCAGGCATATCTCCATCATGCTTGGACCCAGAAGCAGAAGAAAGGCCCTCTGTCCATCTGAACTGCTACTGCCCTGGCTTTGGAGGGAGAGAAGAAAAGACTCTATCTTCTGGATGTGATCCCCTTTCCCTTTGTGTTATATCTTAATTAAGACTGGGAGCCTAGAGCAGGAACTGTTTAGGTGTTCTTTCCCCGATAAAGTGCCATGTACAGCAATCTCTGCATTTATTTCCCAGCTTAAACTCTCATTTGAGTCAGAGAATAATTCCCCACTGACTCCTCTGTCTTCTAGTCCATCTTCCTCTCAATACCCTCCAACTCAGTTGTCTCTCCTACTCTTTTCTCTGGTATTAGTTATGGTAGCAATAAAAGACACCACACTGCTGAGAGGCTTCTTCTGCCCTGCTGAGCTGCAAGGCAGATGCTGGAAGTTATTTTGTGTATAAAAATAGTGCAGGAATGTTCTAACGGTAATTGGAGTAACTATCTGGTGGGCCCCCATTCTCCTCATTGCCACTTCTTGTTGGTTTGTGATCTTCTAGCTATTCCAACCCATGTGCTACATCTGAACCATATCACAGGTTCAAAGAGCTTTTCCATATCTTCTTTTGCTTAAATGATATGTACATAATTGCGGGTTTACAATTGGTGCTTGTTCTCACTCCTTTTTTCTATTAGAAGTCCTAATTAAATGGCCACACGAAATATTATAAATTTTACCCATGAAAATGTTATTTGTCACCAACGGAGATGTACGTTTTCTGCATCATGGTGTGTGTAATGCTTACACTCCTTTTGTTTCTCTAGTTCTGAAGCATTAGACAAACTCTATTCAGTGAGCCTGAAGTCTCTAGTAGAGACTCTCTCCTAGAGCATCTCATTATTTCCCTTTAGCCATTGTACCAGAATATGTATCACAAATGCATTCTCATTTTGTCTCACAAATTCATTTCTTCCTATTGTTTGGCAGCATCTCCTGGCTGCCATTGTATCGTTACGTCTCATTTGATAATGGTGTGTGTTTGTCTGTGCACAAACAAACATACATACACACACGCACACTCATAGGATTGCAAGAGTCAATGCTAGTACGGTCCAATACGTCCTTTTAAATGAGGATTCCACATTCTATGAAACCCATTACTGTCACACTCCATCTGTGTTATGCTGTATAATATGGTCCAAAAACTTCAAATGCCTTGATCTTCTTTAGTGCTCAGTGACATGATCCAGCATCTCTATTGGAATGTGTGATGGTCCAGATATTCCAGTGTCCTCATTTGGTGCAGCCTGTGTGTCTGATGGGAAGAAAGAGTGTGATTTAAGGGTTGGTTCATACTGATTTGTTCATTAGTTGAACCCCAAAGGGATAGCTTGCATTCGTAAATGGGCCATCTTGAATGATGGTGATAATGACAATAATAATGATAATGATGAACTGAGAGAGCTAGTGCTTTTTAGTGGGCTCAATTCACAGAAGTATTGAGTGATCAAGTGAAGATAGAACCTGCAGAATGGGGAAACCACCTTTATGCCTTACATTTAAAGACATAACTCTGTGGTCTCTGTGTATATGAGTCTGCTTCTTGGAATTGTGCAGTCCTTTAATTTTCTCTTTGCTTGTTCCACAGCAGTGAGTCTGTTAATTTCCTGCTTTTGTTTTCCTTTGGTACGGTCCAGGCAATTGCTTTTAATTGATCTGTTAAAGTCAGCCAAGAGAATTTGTTTGTGATTAAGTCCCTCGCAGCCTCTCCTAGTCACTTGCTATGCATTGCTGAACTTTTTTTCATTGCCTGTGCATTTTTTAAATACTCCTAAATTTTCTCAATGGTAAATGTTTGATTTCGAAGTGCTTTGAGACATTTTGGTCCTGATAGTTTCCACTCTATTGACTAACTGAGCTCTTGCTTGGGGAGAGACCAGAGCTCTATATTGATAGAAACATGTGAGTTCTGAATTTTTATATGTTTTAGGGATCCCCATTTAATAGGGATTGTTCTGATCTTCTCATGGCTGTTCTACTGCTTTTGGGCCTTTACAAAATAATATTGGGGGAGTGGAGAATACAGTACCTTTTAAAGTGATTGTTAGTGTTAGAGTTGTTAAAAGTTGCAGTTCTTCCATATTCTTTTGTCTACTCCAGATCTCTTTAAGTTAAAACCAAGTGGAGTAGGAGATGTGTCTTGATTCTACTACATAGGCATGTGCAAGAATACTAATGTAGTGGTCCCCACACTTGCTTCTCCAGATAGTCTTTACATCAGCTCCCAGGAGAACAGCTTCCATCATGACCGTCTGATTAAGGGTTTGAAGTACCAAACATCTGGAGGTCCAGAGTTTGAGAACAACTGCACTAAGACACCATATTGTACACAGCTTAGTGCAGCAGATGCCATACAAGTTAGGACATATACAGTGTGGTTTATTAAACCCAGATGTACACAATATGTACCTAATACACGTATGTCTTACTGTAGTATTCAGGACTATGTGAAGGTTACAGATTCCGGTCTTTGGTTGAGGAAACAGAGAATATAAATATATAAAACCTTTAAGAGCTTTGTTGAGTTAAGAGAAGAGAAATGCCTACCTAGTTCACTCTTCTGGTTCTATTTGTCATTTGGAGACCTATAGGTAGGATTATAGAATTGGAAGAGACCAAAGGGCCACCCAGTCCAACCTCCTGGAGCAGCAGAAAACAAGGTGGCGCCATATTACATATGACATCCTTTCAAATATTTAAACATGGCTGTCTTGGTATCTTTTAATCTTTCTTCCCCAGGCTAAATATACTCGACTCGGCTCCTCATTGGGCATGGTTTCCAGACCTTTGGCCTCCTCTGGACACATTTCAGATTGTATTGTACAGCTGGAATCATTTGGGTGGTGTGTGGTTTCTGGGCTGTATGGCTGTCTTCTAGCAGCATTTTCCCGTGAGTTTTCACCTGCATCTGTGGCAGAGGATCCGATGGTAGCAAAGCAAGTGAAGTATATATATCTGTGGAATGAGCAGAGTGGGAGAAATAAACTAATGTCTATTAACCAAGTGTGAAGGCTGCAGTTAGCAAGCCTGATTTGTGGAAGTTGTACAAGGGGATTATTTTTTAGCACCACCTTAGGCACACTTCAGTTCTAAAGATGATACTTTTTGCCTCCTGGTTTATGTTTCATTGCCATCTTGGAGATGTGTTTCTCCCCTTTTGTTATCGCCTTCTGGTTCATATTATTTGGCTGAATTACCGTATGTTTTTGCTAAGACCAGTTTGTGACCTGTTTAGGTGCTCTGAATAGGAAATTGTAGGTTAGGAATATTGTTATAAATAATAAATAAGATTTTGATGGATTGATCTAAAAGAACATGTCTGTAATATTATGGAGGTTCTTGAGGTGATCTTAAACATCATTGAAGATTGAGACAAATGTACAGAATTAATGGCAAAACATGCCCTGAGTTGGACTGAATTTGAAATACTTCCCTGTTATCTAATTTTCATTTTGCTACACCTTTGTTGGTTTACTAATTGCACCATCAGCCTCAGATAGCAAGATTAATTACTCTGACCTTTTGTACATTCAAACATCCTAGAACATTGTCTATTGATTTTTGTATATAAGCTACAGCCTTTGCCTTGTTACTCACTTTGCTAAAAAAAACAAACTAGGATTTTGTGTGTCCTGCACATTATTTGGTTCTGTTTACATGCTTTTCTTTCACACATTTATGGCTATGTTTTTGGATTTTCATGCTTTCAGGAGTTGGAAATTAAGGTAAGCCAAATAGTTAAAAGTTGCAGTGAAGTGAATAAATTATGCATAATGTGACACGAAAGTTGTGAGTGATTATAATAATTGGACAAACAAGCTGGGGGCTGGTTTGTTGTTGTGTTGTGGATGGTAGAAGCAAAGCAAGAAAAAATGTGTGAGGATTTTCAGATTTTGCAACTCCACAAACAAATAAGCAAGGTTTGATAGCCTTCCCACAAGTATCAAAGCACCCTTGAGTACAGTACTGCTAAAACAAAATATGGAGAGCTTATAGCTAAGCACAGAAGCGTACAATTTATAGGTTTGATTCCTTGCCTCTCCAGAACAAGGTGAGTCAAACTATTGATGTTCTGCTGCAGGTGGGTAGTTCCTTGATAGATATGACACAAAGCAGCTGAGAGATTTTATAGTGGTGTGTATCAGCAGCTTGCTTTATGGAAGCCACTAATGATATTGTTGATTGCAATTTGATTACTGCCAGTTTGCAACTTGTTGGAATGTCATAAATCAAAGCAACTCAAACCAGAAAGGGAATCAGTGCAATGTAAACCATTGGTTTAAAATATGATCTCAGATAATTCTTTGATTTATATTAAAATTATTTGAAGTTACTCATGTTACCTGTTCAGTTAATCTCTGGATAAGATCAAAGCGATCAAAGCAAGTTAAAGGAAGCTTTTCTGTGGAAATAGGAAGGGGAATTTGATAATTTCTCAGATTTACATACTACCATACCTACATGGGAAATAGAGAAGATAAAACCATCCAGGTTTTGCCATTCAAACTTTTCAGACTTTTGTGGCTGCAGGCCCTTAAAAAACCTTGTATTGTATTATTGTATTATTTAAATAGCACGACGAACAGACACAAGGATGAGTATAAAATGAATCAGTGTAAAGAATGTCAATAAATATTTTTCATTAATCAAAGTTCCACCATTGTTCCACCATTGTTTAGAAGTAAGTGTATGAAATAAGAGCAGCAGTAAAGTTTGGCAAGTGAAAGGCATTGATCCCTCCACACACAAACATGCACACTGGTTTTGAATGAAATTTTAATGACAATTTACAGGTGAAATGCTGCATCTCTTCCTTCGGATCCCTTGATATCTATTTTACTCTCGGATTATTCTTTGCAGGCTTCATTTCTCTCTTGTAGCCTGTTCTGGACAGAGAAGGAATAAAACTGCCTCTTTGATCAGCAGTGGGAGAATCTTTTGCAGGCAAAAATGCTATTCAAAGATGAAAGTCTAATGCTTTAGCTGAGGATGTGTGGGACTGTCTCTCTGACACACCACAAAGCTGAAGCTTCCCAGAACTAATTGATAATGGTTGGCAGTTTTCTGTGAGGTAATGTGTATATTTAGAAGGAGAAAAATTTAGAGACACACACATTCTTTGTATACTTGCAAAGATTTCTTGCTGTCATTCTAAGCAGACCTATGGTTCAGTCTTAAGCAGTTCTGTAGCGTCTTACTTCAGTGACTGCTGAGAAATAATTGCAGCTCTGAGGTGGGTTTAAGCAAATCTAACTTTGGATTTTCAGCATCCTTGTTGATACTGTGTTGGGTTCTGAATGAGGATGCTGCTCACTTTTGTATCACTATGGCAGCTTGGAAACAGGTTGAACTGGCTTGATCTCAACTGCACAACAGCCCAAGGCATGGAGATGACAGCATGCAATAGTTTGGCTGTATTTTCAGTAGGTCCAAAAAACCGCTTACTTTGTTAGCCTGAGCAATGCAGCTCAGCAGAGACACTTCTGCATTGCACATCCAAAGTCATAGAATCATCGAGTTAGAAGAGACCACAAGGACCACTCAGTTCAACACCCTTGTACCAATCAGTTTTCAGTCAACTTTCTTGAATGTGCACGGGATTAAGACATGTAGAGATAATAATATTTTAGAAATCTGGTATGAAGTGTTTATTGGACTACATATTCATTCAAACTTCCTTGCTGTTTTCCTAAATGCTTATTACAGACATTTTCTTACATTCTGTTGACCTCATTGGTGGCCTGGGCATGCATCATGTTCAATCTCTTGCTGAGGAATTCCTTCCTGTGCTATTTGTTTGGCTCTGCCTTGTGGCACTTCCAAGATCCCTTTTGGATGAACTGGGTCGCAGCTGTTGAGCAAACAGGAAAACACAATGGGCCAGCGCTTAACTTTCTGAATGTACCAATCATGATCTTTTTAATATACTGTCTTGGCAAAACCATACTGGCTGCAGGCTCCTCCAATTTCTACATAAGAGTTAACATAAGAGTTAATAGGCACAGTTTGTACCAGACTTTTGCATTGCTTGAGTTTTGCTTCTTCTTGATTCGGTCTTCTCTCTTTGTGTGCTTTCTGTGATGCTTTTTTTAGGCCAAGCAGCTGGAAGAGAAAGACAGAGAGTTGAAGAAGCACGATGCTTACTACAAAGAGCAGCTGGCTCGACTGGAAGAGAGGGTGAGAACGTTTATTCTCTTTTAATGAGGGGGTTTGCTGTTAATTCCTGTTAGGCACTTAGTTTTTGGCTCAGGTTCCTCTTCAACATGCAGAGCTGATAGGAAATGTTTTCTGGCCTCTGCCCCTAGATGGGAAGCCAAGGGCCACTGTGTGGTTGCGGTCTCCTTTTCCAAGAAGGAATATTGCAGCAAGGGAGAAACCAGCCTGGCCCTGTTGATGGACCAGAAAAGGAGCAGCTGCAGACAATTTGCTTCCATCCATCTTTGCCAGAAAGAACTCTGCTCTGTCAGCCCGTTGTCCTGGGATTGTAAAACTGTTGGAGAACACACTCTGGTTCTTATCTATCTGGTGGGGGCTTAAAAGTCTGCTTATTTCGATGAACATGGGGTGGAGGGGGCCCCTCTGTATGTGCTTGCGAGTCCACGTCTGTGTGTGGCATTGCAATATTTTGTAAGGCAACTTGTGGAGCTTTCATTTGCAAGAGGAAACTATCAGTCAGGCTTACAGCTGAATATTAAGAAAACTAAAATAATGACTCCAGAATGATTACATAATTTAAGTTATCGTTATGATGATATCAAAATAGTTAAAGGTTTTCTATACATAGGTTTAGTAATAAATCATAATGGAGACTGGTCAAGACATTGATTGTTATGAGTTTTAATTGTTTATATGCTTAGATAGTTTATATTTTTATGAGATGTGTTTTGTTGTTTACCTGTGCAGTATCACATATTTGCCTAATTTTTAAGCCGCCTTGAGTCCCTTCTCGGGTTGAGAAAGGTGGGGTAGAAATGAAGTAAATCAATAAATAAGAAATCAGAAGATGACTACAATTTGGTGGGCAACTGTAAAGGAACTAGAAGATCCTCAAGTAAAAAAATACATTATTAAATACCAAAGTTGGAGTATGGTACAATATTTTGATTTACCATGTAGGAATGTGAATAGTGGACAGTCAGGAAACCCAACCGGAAAATAATCAACTCATTTGAAATGTGTTCTGGAGGAAAGTTCTGTGAATACCGCGAACCACCAAAAAGGCAAATAAAGGAATCCAAATCCAAGTCAAGCCTTGAACTCTCCTCAGAAGCCGTAATGACTAAACTGAAGCTTTCATCCTTAGGATGTATCATGAAGTGATAAAGATAAAGTTCAAGGTAGTAGAAAAAGAGGAAGACCACAGGAGAGATGGACTGACTCAATCAAGGAAGCTTGTCTCTGAACTTGGAAGATCTAAATTAGGCGTTTAGTGACAGGGTCTCTTGGGGGCCTTTCAGTTATAGGGTTCCCATAAAATGATGCTGACTTGATAGCACATACCAGCATCGTCCAAGTCATTAGTGAAAACCAAATGTGTAGAGTAGGTGGAGTTGAGAGAAGAACTTTGTAAATTGGAAAACTAGTGCACTGTCACAGTTTTCATATTTTTCATGTTTGTTGTTAAAATACAACATTTGACAATCCTAGGTCACTGGGATTGTTGGCTGCCTTGAGTCGCTATGCAGAGAAAGGCAGGCTAAAAATAAAATAATAATAATACACTTTATTTGTATTCTGCTTTACCTTCCTGGGGGGACTCAGAGCAGATTACAGTACAGATATAAGGCAAGCATTCAAATCAATTCTCAACCACTGAGGATGCCTGCCATCCAGGCGAAACATCAGGAGAGAATGCTTCTAGAACATGGCCATATAGCCTGAAAAACCTACAACAATTCAATGCCTTTTTACACAATGAACAGGGACATACAATACATAGATAACGTAAAGCCTGGCGTTTGGAGGCAATGCTCAACTCCAGCCATTGGGATATGCTCTTGTTTTATTTTCCATGCTGAGGACCTCGTGTTCATAGATGTCTCCTGGTCTTTTTGCTGGCATGTCTGCATGGGGCGCACTTTTACCTTCCTGCCGAGGCAGTACCTATTGATCTACTTGCATTGCATACTTTCAAACTGCTAGGTAGGCAGAAGCTATGGCTGACAGTCAGGAGTTCACCCCAACCCGTGGCTTTGAACTGCCAAGCCTCTGGTCAGTAGCTTCTCCTGCAGCTGGCAGTTTTAACCGCTGTGCTACCGCAGCCCCTTTAATAGGTAACAAATAGGGTCAAGCGTCAACATTTCAGTTATCTCCCACTAAGACCCTCTAGGACCCTCTTGGAATGTCTTGTATTTCCCTCCAGAAAAACAAAAATAGAAGTGTCCTAAATTTTTTGTTCAAAGGAAATGATTTTTTAATGTTAGAAAGTCCACTAGGGCCATGTTTATGTGTACGAGCCTTCAAGTTGCATGCCAACTTACGGCAGGCCCATGAGGACCATGCAACCTATTTAAAAGACTGATTCCT
Organism: Anolis apletophallus; assembly: GCA_030556195.1. Taxonomy (NCBI): domain Eukaryota; kingdom Metazoa; phylum Chordata; class Lepidosauria; order Squamata; family Anolidae; genus Anolis; species Anolis apletophallus. The sequence goes on along the minus strand of JARBWK010000009.1, from coordinate 133,050,223 downwards.
TCTCTTGGAAATTCTTTAGTAGTCTTTTGTCTTCTTAATATTCAGCCGGAGTCCCGCAGCTGTGATCCGGCCACGGCCTGGCTGTTCAGATTTGACGCATGGGTAGTTCAGCCCAGAGAATACTCAAAATATCTTAAAGAGTGTGTCTGATGAGACTTGTAGATTTTGATTTCTTAGCATTTTGTTAAACTTTGGCCTTTTTGCTTCAAAGAACTCAAGGTGGCTGTCATTGGGGAGCTACTGCCTTTCCGTCTTTTTGGCTTGCTATCAGCGGTAATCACGAACATCAGTGTACAGCATTTCATTAAAACTAGCTAAAATTAATCAGACAGGCTAACAGTTCTTGAGTTCCGTAGAATTCCTCTGTAGACTTGATAGCAGGAATTCTGAGAAAAAGAAAAAGGGGAAACAACAATCACCCCAGAGAGCTGAGAGAGAGAAAAGAAATGTGTTGCTGAGAGAAGGCAGAGTAGAATCTTAATATCCCTGCGATACTTCATAGGAATTTTAACAAAGGTTTACAGTGATCATAGTAGATCATTTGCAGTGCAGAAGGCGATACATTGTATTAAGGGAGACTGGAGCAAAAGGAGCAATGGGGCTTGTTACCTGAAAAATAAAATCCAGCAGCCTATTCAGGTGGAAGCTATGAACCTTTCCTTATAAAGGGAAACATAACGTTGGTGGACAGAAAAAGAGATTTAAAGATGGGCTTAAAGCTAACCTGGCATAGACACCAAGAACTGGGAAGCCCTGGCCCTTGAGCACTCTAATTGGAGGTCAGCTGTTACCAGCAGTGCTGCAGAATTCAAAGAGGCAGGAATGGAGGGCAAAAGGGAGAAACATGCCAAGAGGAAAGCGCGTCAAGCCAACCCTGACTGGCACCACCTTCCACCTGGAAACTGATGTCCTCACTGCAGGAGAACACGCGGATCAAGAATAGGGCTCCACAGCCACCTACAAACCTACCATCAAGACACCAGACTTGGAGGACCAGCTTCCTCGGGTTACGAGGGATCGCCTAAGAAAGATAAAAAGTGAATCTATTGGTCTCTCTAATTGTAGATTGCTTACTGTGACTGACATTGGCTCTCCATGGTCTTGTCCTAAATCTTTTAGACTTGCTGATGAAGATCGTCTTACTTTAAGAATACTTGAGACTCCCTTTTGAGACTTTTCTCACGGCAAGCATACATTGTGCTACTTAGCTATGGCCTCTCCCTCTTGCACTAATTGAAATTGCACCAGGGTTTTCACAATATGGTCTTGACTGCTCCTCGACATGGAGGTTCCACACTTAATAAAATCAACCACATTATCAGCCAATCCTCCATATATTAGAACCATGGTTGAACCTGTGGGTCTCCAGGTGTTTTATTTATTTATTTATTTATCCAAATTTATCAATCGCCACTCCCATCCGGCTCGGGCGACTTACAGCAATAAAAACGGCAATTACAAAACATATACAGGATATTAAAAATCATAGGATTAAAACAGTGGCCATAAAATACAGCAGTATCAGGGCCAATATAATGTCAAGAAAGCCAACAGTTTTAAGGACCAAAAGCCTGTTGAAACAATAATGTCTTGCAGGCCTTCCGAAAAGCCAGCAAACTCAAAAGAGCATGGATTTCCGAGGGCAGCGCATTCCAAAGGGTTGGTGCTCTAATGGAGAAAGCCCTCCTCCGTGTTGTGGTCAGATGGTAGGTCTTAGAGCTTGGGACCACCAGAAGGTTCTGCATCTCTGAGCGCAGGGGTCTAGTGGGACAATATGGGATGAGGTGGTCCCTTAGGTACACTGGCCCCAGACCATTCAAGGCCTTAAAGGTCAATACCAACACTTTGAATGTAATCCGGCACTCCACTGGGAGCCAGTGCAGTTCTCGTAGGATAGGTGTAATGTGCCAGCTCGTTGGTACACCTGCCAACAGCCGAGCTGCAGCGTTCTGCACCAGCTTAAGTTTCTGGATCACCGACAGAGGAAGGCCAATGTAAAGAACATTACAGTAGTCCAGCCTTGAGATGACCGTGGCTTGGACCACTGTGGCCAGGTCGTGTCGGGACAGATAGGGGGCTAGCTTCCTCGCCTGGCGCAGATGAAAAAACGCCACTCTACTGACGGTGGAGATATGTGTCTCCATCGACAGTTGAGAGTCGAGTGTGACACCAAGACTCTTTACAGATGACGATGGACATATTGTCACGCCGTCCAGGGTTGGAAGCTCAACCTCGCTAGCGGCCGGACGACCAAGCCACAGGATCTCCGTCTTTGCCGGATTCACCTTCAACCTACTGGCTCGCAGCCATCTAGTAACGGCTTCAAGGCACTTGAAGTGGCGTTTTGGCCTCTAACTCCCAGAAATCCCAGCCAGTTTTCCAGCTGTTAGGATTTCTGGGAGTTGAAGGCCAAAGCATCTGGGGACCCACAGGTTGAGAACATGTGAAGTGGCCATAAATCAGTGCCTTGTGGGCAAAGTACCTTTTCAGAATCTCTGAGAAATAGCTGCGTGTTTGAGCAAGGCTTAAGCTCAGGTGTTTCTCAAAGTGTTAAACAAGCCCTGAACATGTAGGCAGAAGTTAAATAAAATACTAATTTAACCCTAAACCAGTTAGTGTTAGGTGGTGTTTATATATATTATACCACTAAGTGTCAGAGCACCTCTGTATAATTAATTGGATCTTTTCATTAGCCCTTTTTTCAATTAACAGTTTCAAATTCACGTTTCTCCCTGCAGCAGAAACACTTCCGCAGTCATTGATAATAAAGGGAGATGACAACAGCACAGATTAGTGTCAGCGCCGTGCGCTCCTTTGAGAGCAGAGTTATTATACATATTCACTGCCAGATGACGGCTGTCACTTTGAAAAATATTTCAGGGTCCTGAGTGAAGATGCACTAACCTTTTGTTGAGGATTAATACCAGGCAGGGCGAGTCTGCCTCCATGACAGGTGTGCTACTAAAACATAAACAAGCCTGTTCTCCGGGGCAAGAGCCATCCATAAATATTGTTTATGTGCAAAAATAGAAAAGAAAGAGGCGGGTGAGGAGAAAGCAAACCCCTTGATATTTTGAAAGCCAAAAGGGAGAAAGTCATTCCCCAAACAGCTCCTGGTATTTGTAGGTCAGCTGTGGCATATAGGTTGTGAGTTACTGCGCACTGCAGAACAGCTAAACAAGATGGAATAGTTTAACAAAAGGGTTAAAGAATAACCTCCCCACACAGTATATCTGCTCAGGCTAGAAGCTTGTTATTTAATAGTTTCCCACATTAGATTTCAAGCGAGAGAGAGATTCATTCATCATGGCTTAAGGGGACATTTTCTTCTTCAGACCTGGAGAAAATATGAGCCAATTCTCCTGATTCACATTGATACCAGAACAGCCCTCTGAGCTTTCAGCCCCAGCCACAATAGCAGAAGATGGAATAGTTCAGTTTGCTTTTCTTCCTTTAATGTTGAATGAGAACCTACTAGCTGGCAGCATGAAAGGCTGGATCTAATGCAGTCGGAGCCCATAGTGGGCTAATTGCCGTTCTTGTATGGGAAATGGCAAATCAATGGGAAAATAGATTGAAATAATGAAGACGCTTAGAATGGAAGCACTCGCTTTTCCTTCCAGCGGGAGACCTCAGCAAAACTCGCCCAGACACTCCATCATTATGCTGCGTCATTACTTCATTTCCAAAGTGCAGATGCTAAGAATTGAAGAGAACCAGCAATCTGTCATTATCAAGTATTCCCACCCACCAACCCAGTAGCCTGGCATGTTTCAAAATTATGCAGAGACAGTTGAGACAAACACATCATCTGCATTTCAAATGCACATGCCAGAACATGTGTAATTAGAGTCAGTGTCGTTCGGCAGATCATCTCCTAGATGTAGATGAGGGAGATCTGGATTTAAATCAGACTTCGAGGTTGCCAGTCACTGAATCAACTGCATGAGTACAGTTTGGATCACTGGAAACCAGACTATGCAATCTTGAATGGTTGTAGTAGAAAAGAAGGCAAGGGTGGGCTACCGATGCCCTGTAATAGCCCTCTGAATGCTAGGCTGTGGGCGAATATGTGATAAGACCTGAATGCCACATAGCAAGTGCTCATTGTTAGTGTAAACACTCTCAAATCATCTCTCATTATGCATGGAAAATACATAACATAGTGAGCAATTTATGTGCGTGTAATTATGATTTCACAGAGTGAAATGCATGTATCCTATGTCCCAAACAAGATGAAGACAGTAAGCATAAGACTGCAATTATATCGGAGCACGAGATTCAGCGTTTTGAACATCTGGTTTAGAATGAGAATGATAGCAACTGTGAGCACCGTAGGATTTTTTTTTCCATGATGGGAAGCAGGTTAAAGCGTAATTTATTATCATCTTACCAAATGGTAACAATTTGATGCGACCACTTAGTAGTGGAATGCTGTTTGTTTTTGCATGTATGAGCAGATCAGCTTCAACATTCAGGTGCAACTGTTCCCCCCCCTCCCACCGCTTCTTACTTCACCTATGCCCACCATATGATCTTTGTTCAGCTTAGCCCTTTCTTGTTTTTCCCTTCCGCTGTAGCCCATTCTTGTGGCTGAGTGACTACACTATTGGTTCACTTCCAATGACTAATCCGTAGTTTCCAGTTTCAAAGATTCCTTGTAGAGCATCAAATCACTAGGGATTAAGATATTTAAAGAAGCCGGTCCCTTTACGTAAAAGGTACCATATGGTCTGTGAAGGTCCTCTTCTATTTCCCACCTGTATCTGTATGTGAGACAGCGTCTCTCACGCATAAGGTTTCCCCTGTGACTGCCAAAGGTAATCAGTCTGACATCTTTCTTGTTGACTTTCTATCATTTCATATCTATTTTAGCTTGTGTTAAAAGCCTACACTTTTGTTGGGTTTTTAGAAGAGCCTAATATGGTCTAAGCGTTTCTCAACCTGGGGGTCGGGACCCCTGGGTGGGGGTCGCAAGAGGGGTGTCAGAGAGTTGCCAGAGGCCATCAGAAAACACAATATTTTCTGTTGGTCTTGGGGGTTCTGTGTGGAAAGTTTGGCCCAATTCTATTGTTGGTGGGGTTCAGAATGCTCTCTGATTGTAGGTGAAGTACATATAAATCCCAGCAACTACAAATGTCAAAATCTTTTTCACCCAAATTCCACCAGTGTTCACATTTGGGCATATTGAGTACTCATGCCAAGTTTGGTACAGATCCATCATTATTTGAGTCCGTAGTGCTCTCTGGATATAGGTGAAGTACAACTCCAAAACTCAGGGTCAATGCCCACCAAACCCTTCCAATATTTTCTGTTGGTCATGGGAGTTCTGTTTGCCAGGTTTAGTTCAATTCCATCATTGGTGTAGTTCAGAATGCTCTTTGATTGTAGGTGAACTATAAATCCCAGTAACTACAACTCCCAGATGATAGTATCAATCCACCCCACCCTCCATCCTCACCACTAGTATTCAAATTTGGTCATATGGGGTATTTGTGCCAAATTTGGTCCCGTGAATGAAAATACATCTTGCATATCAGATACTTATACTATGATTCATAATAGAAGCAAAATTATAATTGTGAAGTAGCACCAAAAATAATTTTATGGTTGGGGGACACCACAACATGAGGAACTGTATTAAAGGGTCACGGCACTAGGAAGGTTGAGAACCACTGGTCAAAGATGAGAGAGGATATTGGTATAATGACTGACAGTGGCTAGTCTTCAAGAGGCCAACACACAGTTTGATGCCATTGTTGTTGTCCTATGGAATTGTAGGACAACACAGCTGGGGCTGTCCAAGCCAGTAGGTTGCCAAATCAAAAGTTCTGAGGTCTGTCAAAGTTCCTATTGTGTTTGATGTGGATGGTTTGAATTAAGTTAAATGTGTCTCATCGGTTTCAGGCCAGTGAAATTGAGACCTGACCTGTTTGTTAGGCTAGCCCAGGATTTCCTGAACAGATGTAAGTTCATCTGTTCCCAATCCTAACTTTTCTTTTGCTCTTTTGAGAAGGTTACATCCCATTATGTAAGAGCAGTGATGTCATTCTTAAGTAGTGCAAGATTTTTTCCAGTCACAGTCTTGTTTAGCTGCTTCCATGATTTATTTTTTTTTAAAAAAACACCAGACACGCAGTGAAGGTTGTCTCCTCTTGATAGGAAAAAATTGTGCATGCTGATTGAACTTACCTTCACAGAACATGTTTGTTTTCAAATTCGAAGAGGATGCAGATGCACAGCAAGGAAATGACATCCATATGTGCTTTCTTGCCCCCTCCCATCATGTGGGATTTTCAGTGGAGGTAGGATTGGGGCTTCATTTGAGGTGTAGGTTTATTGCATAGGCTGTCAAGGAATATTAACCTTCAAGTAAGATGAGCACACGTACAGTAAAGCTGTGAGCTGGTGGCACGCACTGTACCTGGTATTAACCAGTATTATCCATCCTGCTTGCTGCAGTAAATAGGATTTTGCTATTATGATGTGTCAGGGTTTTCACAGCAATCAAATTTACTAGACACTAAACTGCTCTCCTCTCCTCTGAGCGGCTTTAGTCTGGATTTTTGTGCTCGCATTAATCCTGTTGGTAGGAAATCCGCATCCCAATTGTGCAGAGAAATTATAATTTAATGATCTCTTCACTAACTCCCCTTCCAGCCTTTTGCAAGCCTCAGAAAAAGAACGTGTCTTTTTCTGTTGCTGTGATAGCTCCAAGGCGTTGAAAAAAGGAGATAATGCACAATTCAGCTTCCAAGCCAAGTATCATCTGTCCGTGTGTACATTTGCTGTGAACAAATGATTACAATGCAAGGCACGCAGGTTTCAGATTTCCTCCCACCCACTGCTCAATTCATCATTGCTGAGGTTCAACAGGTGAATGAGCCAGCAATTGGACAATTTTCTTCCATGAAGAAATCTGGCCTGCAGATGTTGGCTCTCGCTGCACCCATATTTCCAACCCATAAAACTCTAAAGATCTGCTCCTAACAACAGTAAAGGGACCATGTTATCACTTGAGTAACAGGATAATTTTATGTATTTATTCATTCAGTTTGAGCATTTGCTTATCGCCCCTCAATCTGCCAGGGTCTCCGTGATGATGAACAATGAATAAAAATATTTGAAGCATTCAACACACGAAAGAAGTTTCCATGAGAGAAAGTAAAACCACCCCTTAAAATTAATTTAAATCCACATAATTAGAACAGCAGGAGCAGTCACTCTTGATCCTAAAGTTGAAAGGCCAAGTCTAACACAGTCTTAGCTGCCGTCTGGAAACTCAGAAGAAATGGAGCCAGCCAGCATGCTCTTTTGAATGTTGGCACCATGGTCGCTTCATGAGAATGTTCAGACAGATGTGGGGTTTTTTTTTTGGTTAGTCTAGTCCATCTCAGTCTTATTTTCTCAGTTCTTGAATGCACATTGTTTATTTCTGGTGAATCAAATTTTCACAGTATCCAGTACTCCTATAAACTGTTTTAATAATCTCTTCTTCTTTCTTGGCTTTTCTTCACGAACGAAGATTTAGGGTATGAAATATCATTCAGAAGATCACAAGTTGTGTGGAGGACAGACCATCCCATCGGAGGAAATGGGAATCCCATTTCCTCCGATGGGATGGTCCATCCTCCACACAACTTGTGATCTTCTGAATGATATTTCATACTTGAGGACGCTACAATTTGTCATTGCTTGCCTCTGAGGAAGTCTCAATTTAGAGACGAAATGGCCTGCTGCTGGGCTACCCCCGTTAGGCTACCCCCTCTGATGTCACGCCTCCCGGCATCCCTGTTGGAGGGCCCAGTTCCACCGCCGCTTGGTTCCTGCCTCATTTTGCCCATCACCATTGAGTCTATGTGCCGACACTTTCTACCAGTCCTTGGATGCAGCTGGGTTGCTCTTCGGTGGTGCCTGCTGCGGGGGCTTCCTCGCATCTTGCTGGCAGGTGTTCCGGCTCGCGGCTCCTCCGCTTGAGCCCCGCCGTGATCACACGCGACGTTGGCACCCCATCTGTGATTGTTTGCATTTTGGGACCAGCGCTGTAGGATTCTCACCTATTGATCACTGTGTTTTCCTCATGGATTTTATCCTTTCCACACTATCAGCTCCACTTTAGTTCACGCTGTGAGAGTATACAACCCTGCTGTTCTCCTTTCCCAATCCTGAACCAGTCTGTTGTTCCATATCAGTTCTTACTGTTGCTACTTGGTCCTTATACAGATTCCTCAGGAGAGAGACAAGGTGATTTGGTATGCCCATACCACCAAGAACTTGTCACAATTTATTATGATCCGTGCAGTCAAAGGCTTTAGAATAGTCAATAAAACAGAAATAGATGTTTTTCTGAAACTCCCTGCCTTTCTCCATTATGCAGCAGATATTGGCAATTTGGTCTCTCATTCCTCTGCCTTTTCTAAACCCGGCTTGTACATCTGGCAACTCTCTCTTTCCATGTCTTGCTGGAGTCTTCCTTTCAGGATCTTGAGCATCACCTTATTGGCATGTGTGCCACTGTATGAAAGTTTGAGCATTCGTTAGCATTTCCCTTTTTTGGTATGGGTACATAAGTTGATTTTTTACAGTCTGATGGCCATTCTTGTGTTTTCCATATTTGCTGGCATATGGCATGCATCACGTTGACAGCATCATCTTTCAAGATTTTAAACAGTTCAGCTGGGATTCTGTCATCTCCTGCTGCCTTGTTGTTAGCAATGCTTCTTAAGGCCCATTCAACCTCACTCCTCAGGATGTCTGGTTCTAATTCACTCACCACACCGTCAAAGCTATCCTCGATATTATCCTTCCTATACAGATCTTCTGTATAGTCTCACCACCTTCTCTTGATCTCTTCAAGATGTCTTCTCTTCTCCAAGCTTCAGGTGGGCTATCCTGGCTACAATATCATCAAATCAAAACGATGTACAATATAGATAAAAGAAATGGCTTTGATGACAAAGAAGATTTTTGGGAGAAGGCGATAACATCAGGGAAGAAGATAATAACAAAACTGTATAACAAATTGATAGAGTGGGAAACGGAAACTGAAATAGTAAAAGGATGTATGATAAAATGGGCTAAAAATATAGGAAGATCCATAAAACTAAATGAGTGGCAAACGATATGGTCAAAGAAGTTGAAGTACACATATGCGACAGACTTAAAAGAGAACTGGATGAAAATGTTTCATCGGTGGTATATCACCCCTAAAAAGATTAGCATAATGTACAAAAAAAGTAACGCTAAATGCTGGAAATGCCATGACCACCCGGGTAGTTACTACCATATGTGGTGGACATGCCCAAAAACAAAGGCATTTTGGAAAACCATTCATAGAGAAACACAAAATATATTAAATATAAAATTCCCACTAAAACCAGAATACTTCTTATTAGGCTTAACTGACAAGGACTTAATTTTGGAAAAGAATGAAGATAAGCTCTTCTTTTATATATCCACAGCAGCAAGAATCGTTTTTGCCAGAACATGGAAATCAGATAGAATCCCAGAGAAAGGAGAATGGATTGACAAGATATATGAAATTAAAAACATGGACAAACTAACATTCAATCTAAGGAAAAATACCTTAAAATCATACCAATGGACAAACTGGACTCAAATAGACGATTATCTTAAGAGATACCATAAACAAACATCATAATGAGTTAAAATAAGAATTTATAGACAAATATCCTACCCGGAAGAAGAAATTGAAGTCAATGTGTAAATGATTTTACCTTCACCGAACCATATCCCCTTACCTATCCCCTGTTTATCCCCTTTTTTCTGGATCCTCATTCTTTCTTTTCTTACTTTTTGAGATAAAACTACCTTCCCCCATCCTCACTCCCCTTCCCCTATCCCATCACCAAGTATGATAATGAGAATATGTAATTTCTTTTCAAATTCTTTAAGTGACACTTTTGGAAAATTCAATAAATATATATATATATTTTAAAAAAAGATGTCTTCTCTTGACCATATAGAATAGTTCAAACAGGTTTGCACACCCCATGCCTTAGAGGCGGGATATACTTACATCCACTTAAGAAAACAATGATCCATAAGGATCAATTATGCTTTGAGCCCATTTGGATCCCATAATGTGAAAAGGGCAGGGTATAATTTCAATGAAAATAGCAATAAGGGTTTAAAGTGGTTTCTTGCCTCTAGAAGAGTGGTTCTTAACCTGTGGGCCACAGACCACCAGTGGGCCATGGGGACAAAAATTTGGTCTGCGAGCCTCCTCCTCCTCGATTTGATTTCCTCTCCTTTTGCGCTGCCTGCTACTTCTTCCCTTTTGCTGACCATGGCATATGTTCTGTATCAGAAACTAGAGCTGATGTGGTCTATCCAATGCAATTTTCTGAATCAGCACCCCAAACACAATCTAAAGTTGACCAAAAACTGATTCTTATCCCTTTTGATACTAATGTTGGAGAGTGGTCCCTGGTCAAAGTGGCCCTTGGTCAAGTGGTCCCTGGACAAGTGGTCCCGGTCAAAAAAAGGTTGGGAATCACTGCTCTAGGATGAGGGTTTAATATAGAATTTTAGCTGTTGACCAAAGATTTCAGCAGGATTTTGTTATGCATATCAAAATTCTTTGTAGTGTTCATCCCAGAAAGACTATCCTAAGTTGTTACGTCTTTCACAAAAATCACTGTGGGATGGTGGAAAGATTGCAACCTCCCTACAGAAGCTGCACTGCACAACTGGAATAACAGTCTACTACATAAAGTTCTGTGGAAGATTAGTTTTGAAAAAGACAGCACTCCTTCCTTTCACTTGATGATTGTACGTAATGGTTGCTGGGGTGGATGGGAATTGGTTGGCTAGCAAACGCCTTTCCTCTATCAGAGGCTGTTTTCAAGGAGCCTGCAACCCAAGTGACATGTCCATAGTTTTTGTGTATCTCTTTTCTCCACTACATTGGATTTCACTGGCAGCATCATGAAGCAGGGAGAGCTGCACTCATTGCTGTGGGAAAGGCTATTATATGATAACCGGATCCTCATATATATTCCTGTTATGGGACTGAAGTGACTGTTTATCTCCAGGGAACCATGCTGGACTTACGGAAACAATTTGAGGACTGACCTTAACAGCCTGATTCTTCCCTTTCTTGTTGTGCCCAGATCTCATTATTGCAGAACTTGGGGCAAGTGACCTGGGGCTACTTTGCAAGTGCATTGTGAGCTGCAGGGCAACAATTGAGTAGTGATGCCTCTTGTCATATTCATGCCCAAAATTCATGAATTTAATTTGGCTTAGTTTGCTGGGTACTTGTCCTTGGTCTTGTCCCACTAGCTACATTTATTTGACAGCTCTGGTGGACATGTTTTTTAAAAAATTGTAGGTATGTGTATTTGATCTGAATGCCTGCCTTTTTAACACATGAAACTCACAAAGCTTTGAGATATTCTAAATTAGGAAGGGGGCTCAAGGTTGCCAGCACTGCCCTTATGCATGTCATTTTGCTTTCATATCTTATTTATAATGTATGTTTTAAGCAAAACTAGACTCTAGGAACACATTGCATATGTAGCCCCTCTTTTTAATTTTGATTTATTTTGCATCAAAATCATTGTATAAATTAATTTAAAAAACTGATAAAAAATAGAAGTAGCACAAGCAGCTAAATATATTTTGACCAAAAATGGGCAACAGCGACCACATTGTCTGTTGCCTCCAACAATTCTTCCTCTGTACATGAGGCAGGACATAGTGGACAAGCATATGGATGTGGAGTTGTCTGTTCTGCTCCACAGTCGCACAAGATGGAGGATTCTTTTAGGTAGTGCCACTTTGCCAGGTTGTCTTTTGATCTGCTCACTCCATTTCTGACTCTGTTCAGGGACTTCCAAATTGCCCATTCTTGACTTGTCCTTTTTAATGATAAGCTGCTTAAACAATGGAAAAGCTTGATACCAGCCATGTTCCCTAGCAAAGCTACTATTTGGGGGAGTCTTCCTTTCTCACTGCTCTTTATTATACTTGATAGATCGTGCATATGAGACACAATGAGAATGGGAACATAACAGTTCTTGAAAAATCTTCTCCAGAGCTGACAATTTCCTTTCCTGAAATCAGTGGTCATCAGGCAACTTCTGGTACTTTCCCCCAAACTTACATTTGTTATTCATTTCCGTAATAGTACTACTACTAGTTGTTGTTGGTGGTGTTTCATTGCTGTCTTTGTTGCCCTGTGATATCGGCTTTGCTGAAAGAGAGATGTGAGGATGCAGTTCTGCTGATTTATTGGAACTCTCAGTGGCCTTTGATGCTGTAGACCTTGGTGTCCACCTAGATGACTGCATGAACCCGGTATGGGCAGCACTGCCCTCTAGTGGGCCCACCTAAATGGCTATTTCTGGAAACAGGTGTTGGCCTCTGATCAGGCCTGTGACAATTCTTCTCCCTTCTTCTGGTTATCAGGTATTTTTGTAATCAGGTAGTTTTGTAAACCTGCTAAGCCAGATCATCCAGGGAATGTCACTAGTATATTGATGGCATAGTACTCCAGTCACTGGAAATACAATATGACTCTAGTCACTGGAAATACAATAGTAACTCTAGTCACTGGAAATACAATATGATCCCTTTATCCATGGATTTGATCCCTGTGGTTTTGCAGTAGTCCTGCATTCTGTCCCTAATAGGCCAAGTAGATGCTTCTGTGAAGCCCACCAGCAAGATATGAGCACAATAGCATAATTCCACAAATGTTCCCCAGCAACGGATACAAGGAGGTGCTGTGCTTATTTGTGTTATTTTGTGCCTTCAAGTCATTTCTGACTAATGGTGACCCCAAGGTATACTGCCTTTGATACTGAGAGTGATATGTTATCATCATAGCTAGTAACTACTGATAGTCTTATAAACCATGTATTGATTGGGAGCCTTTTGTGAGTATATCTGAGTGAAAATAACTTTTCCTCAAAGACCCTTCCTGTGGAATGCCCCACGCTGTCCCCTTTAGGCCTTTTAAGCACCAGACAGATCTTTCTGTATTGCCAGGATTCCAAAACTGGCTGTTGTTTTTAGGCTTTTGAATTTTTACAGTATGTCATGGTATGGTGGTTTAGCTCTCTGATATATTTTATCCTTTGGACTCACCATTCAAATGTTTTCTCATGGCAATGTTTTGCCCTCCAGCCCTTGTTTTAAAGTGGTTTGTTTTGGTTGTATTGTGGCCTCTTTGTCTGCCTCTTAATTTGTGTTTGGTTGGAACTCGTGATTTGTGATTTTGTTTTATTTTTAATATTGTCCAGAAATCTTCAGTTAGTGCGTGATTGGTTAAATGAATGAACGATTAAAGTTATTACTCAAGGCTTCTAAAGCAAAAATATTATTACCATATTATCATTGTTCATGGAACGTTTTAAACTAGGAAGAGAGGTTCCTGCCCTCAGAGGCTCGCAATCTACAAATATCTACACTGGGTATTAGGAAATGAGGTTGAAAAAAGAAGATAGGGGTGAGTAGGGGAAGAGTAGGGGGTTTATTTCTGTTGCCCTCTTGCGATTCCTCTTGTTGTATGCTTTCTTGTTTCCAACTTACAACATGGTGCAGTAGTTTGTGCTTTGGACTCAATCTTTGGGAAATGAGGGTTCAAATCCCCACTATGTCATGGAAATGCACTGGATGACCTTAAGCAAATTGTATTATCAGCTTGAGCGGAAAACAGTTGTATCTCCCCTCAAACAAGCAAATCTTGCTGATAAAACCCCATGATAAGTCTGCCTTAGGGTCACGATAATTTGGAAGTGGATTAAGGGCATAAAACAGCAACTCCAGAGTATTTGGTTTTCCAACACATGCTCAGACTATGGCTTCTGATTCCTTATTGCATTGACTGCAAGCACTTTCCAATTTTCCAGCCACGATGATGCTTTCAGTTTTTACCTTCCCATTGAGTTTTTGTTTCGTTTTGTTTTGAACATACACATTTATCATGTATAATCAGATCCACTTGGTTACTTCACAAAAGGGATTGGGGGTACATATGTAGACACAGGATTGCAATATCAGTCGATGGCCATTGTCTTCCATTTTCCATGATCTGAAGAGTAAGATATTTTGAGATGCAAGCACCATTTCAAGACCAGATACTATTCAGATGAGTCTTGACTCTGATGCTGTCCTCAGTGGCCATTTTCAATTCTCTTTGCACAACCAGGCTTTGCAGTGGCAAGATTAAAAACAGGGAGTTCATCACATCTTCAGAATACCAGACTGATAGGACTGTACCCTCGATATTGTGGGTCAGAGTTTAATATCGTTGCCAGCTTCACAGAATTGATCTGTCAAGCTAACCTAAAACATAGCATTCTGTCATCAGACCTCCAGCCTTCCTTTTTATAGATTGCACTATGTTCAGATGTGGTATGTTGATGAGAGAACTCAGTGCCAGACATGTAGAGACTAAGAGGTTTGTCACTAACAATTACGGTATTGCAGACTACAACTTAACTGACTTAAGGTGGAATATTCGCTGTAATCTTGAACTAGGAGTTAGAGAACCATGGGAGGAAGCAAAGTAGCCACTGGTGTGCTCACCAGCTTTAGTGGAAGAGTTTGCACCATGGCATTATAAATGCATTCCATAGTAGTTCTTACATTTATAAGAAAAAAGGAATATTCTATGTATTGTTGAAGGCTTTCATGGCTGGAAATACTAAGTTGTTGGATGAAGGTTTAGAGGACGTGCTTATCAAGTTTGCAGGTGACACCAAATGCTTCTAGAACATGGCCATTCAGCCCGAAAAACCTACAACAACCCAGAGGAATATTCTTTTCATTGCCCAAGGGACACCTGGATGTCTTGCAATCCTGCGGGGAGGCTCCTCTCATGTCCCCTCAGCTTGTTTCTGGTCACTTCTGGCACAACCTGGGGATCATAACCAGATACAGTGAAGGCATCTGCCCTTACACTTTGCTACTCTGCTTCTGAGTATGCATGCCCAGTGTGGGACACATCTCACCACGCTAAAACAGTGGATGTGGTTCTTAATGAGACATGCCGCATTATCATGGGGTGTCTGTGCCCTACACCACTGGAGAAATTACACTATTTAACCAGTATTGTACCACAAGTAGCAACCAATAGTGAAAGGACCAAGGCAGTGACATCTCCGGCCCATCCCCTGTTCGGATATCAGCCAGCACGGCAATGCCTTAAATCAAGAAATCGTTTTCTAAGATCTACAGAGACACTCACTGGAACACCTCAGCAAGTGAGAATCCAAAAGTGGCAGGCTAAAGCCCAGAACCTCAAGCCATGGCTGATACCAAATGAGAGACTCCTTTTGGGCACACAGAAAACTGGGAGACTTAGAAGGTGCTGAACAGACTGCGCTCTGGCATCACGAGATACAGAGCCAACCTTAAGAAATCGAGCTACAAAGTGGAGTCTACAACATGCAAGTGTGGAGAAGAGCAAACCACAGACGACCAACTACAATGCAGCCTGAGCCCTGTCACATACACAATGGAGGACCTACTTATATCAACACCAGAGGCACTCCAAGTGGCCAGCTACTGGTCAAAGGACATTTAATACAATGGCAAGTTTTCAAACTTTGTGTTGGTTTTTTTTGTTAAAAAAACAATACAACTATTTGGTTCACTCCTGATACGATAGATAAATACCCAGCCCATTGCTTCAATTACATTATTAGAGTAGAAGTTCCAGACTCTCTCACCTTTCGCCATACAGGCTGGTCTTCTGGGAACCTAAGCTGGGATCCACTGATGTTGGCCTTATCTTAATTTCTCCTACTTTCTTTCATCTTGCAGATTGTTTGTACCAAAATTCATCTTCTTAGCTGGCATTGAAGTTTTCTTTTGATACGCCTGTCAGTGAGACCCACACGCTTTGATATGTGATGCCACAGAGAAATCCTTACATGCATTTAATAATTGCTAAGATATGTTTCCCAACTGTGATTACAAGTTAACAGAGCCTCTGCAGTTGATGACACTTTCCTTTGCTGAGAACACATTTTTCTCATCACTCATTACTGTCCTTATGATCAATAGCGACGCTGAAGTGTCACTTAATAAAAATAAAATAAAAACTCAGATCTGTTTCCCACATTGAATAACAAGCATTAATCTTACATTTCTCGCAAGAAATGATTGTTTTGGGACAGGCACATCATACATTATAGTTAAATGTGGCCATTAAACTTTTAGGCTGACTCTCTATGATGTTCAACAATAAGAAATCATCACAAAAAGCTGCGCTTTGTCTTTGAAAAACTATATTCTGTATATACAATTTGAAGTGTATATAAAGTTACCTGTTGCCTTGTGGTGACCCCATGAATCTCTTACAGTTTTCTTAAGGAATAGTGCCTAGATCCAGGGAAGTCATGCTAACCCTATATTCTGCCTTGGTCAGAGCACTATACCTGGAATCGCACTGTGTCCAATTCTGGGCACTGCAATTGAAGGGAGATGTTGACAAGATGAAATGTGTCCAGAGGAAGGTGACTAAAATGATCAAGGGTCTGGAGAACAACAATTCCTATGAGGAGCGGCTGAAAGAGCTTGGCATGTTTAGCCTGCAGAAGAGAAGGCTGAGAGGAGACATGACAAGGGCCATGTATCAAGATGTGAGAAGTCATAGGTAGGAGGAAGCAGGCTTATTTTCTGTTGCCCTGGAGACTAGGACACGGAACAGGAGAGGAGATTCCACCTGAACATGAGGAAGAACTTCCTAACTGTGAGAGAGCGCTGTTCAGCAGTGGAACTCTCTGCCCTGGAGTGTGATGGAGACTCTTTCTTTGGAGGCTTTTTAACAGAGGCTGGGTGGCCATCTGTTGGGAGTGCTTTGAATGTGAATTTTCTGCTTCTTGGCAGAATGGGGTTGGACTGGATGGCCCACAAAGTCTCCCAAAAATTGATGGTATAGGATGCCTTCAGGGTGTTTAAGCCGCCTGGTATCTTTAGTATTGGAGTTAAAATTGCCCATTTATATTCTACTCTGTGAAATATTTGCATATATTAATTAAAGGGAAAAGTCCCAAGCAAAGTCTGATTATATAGAAGCCTGTACAGAAAGCAAATAACTTAGGTTGTGAAGTACACTATATGGTAATAAAGTTGGAGGAGAGATCAGCTAAATTTTTATTTTGTTGATCTATTTGTTTGTCTTTCTGTCATCTCATGGTGTTATCATTATAATTTATTATAATATTTTTTAAAAATTTCTGTTGATCAGGGTTTGTTGTTTAAATTGTGTTTATGTATATTGTTTCTGGTAGTTTTGTAAACCGCTCCGAGCTTTTGGGGAGTGGCAGTATACAAGTTGAAATAATAAATAAATAAATAATAAATAAATAAGTGCCATCACTGTATGATATGTCTTAGATTCTCCTTTCAATTGAGTTGATTCTTTTCTGTATCACTTGGTACAACATGTTGGCAAAGAGTGAGTCGTGAAATAAGAAGTGTTATATAAAATGTTAACCGTGTCCATTACGTAGCCATGGGCATGGGAATTCTGACTTGTTTTATAGTGGTTTTGAGGATTATTGGATTGAAAATGGTCATAATAGAATGTACTGAACACTCAGAAGCATCTTTTCAGTGCTAAATATTGTCAGTGGATGAAATAAGTAAACTGTCTCATTTGCTTTTTTATTTCTGTGTGTGCTTTAGTATTTTTCCAGGTTTTTTATCATGTAAGATGAAATTCCCAAAGTATATATGGTTTAGATGCGAAAAAAGTACATAGGATTAGACAAACATTTAATACGCTGCAAAGTAACTTTATGTACTTGTAGCAAGACTCTTAACAGTTTTTCTTTTAATTTATAAAATATTTAAAATTTATAATGTAAATATCGTTAAAACCTGAATTTCAAATGCAGTAGAGTCGTGTTTATCCAACCTTCATTAATACAACATTCTGTATTATCTAACATAGTCTGCCTCCCGCTGGATCCATAGCTGTTTCAATATATTGAGATGATTTGGTTCTATATTTGTTAACCGTGTATTGAACTGCTTTTTCTGTCGATTTGTTGTAAAACATGATGTTTTGGTGCTTAATTTGTAAAATCATAACGTAATTTGACATTCAATAGGCTTTTCCTTAATCCCTCCTTATTATCCAACATTTTCCCTTATCCAACGTTCTGCCAGCCTGTTTATGTTGGATAACTGAGACTCTACTGTATATAGATGTCTGTTGAAATATGGATCGTATTCTACACATAAATCAGTTAGTCCCACCGTTGCTGCTACGAAAGGAGGTTTGTAGCTTGGAAGCAGAATATGAAGCTAGAAGTTGAGAATGTCACTGTTGATCACTTTTACCACATTTGTTCAAATTTCAGGCAGGATACAGGCAGCCTAAGGTTGAGATGGGTTACAAGCTAAGACTATGAAAACCTTATTTTTCTCTTCTCTGGTACTTCTCAGCTTGTCAGGTTCTGTCCTGGTCTCAGAGTTGGGTTGAGGCGAGAACTGGTCTGGAAGGAGAGGGGTGAGCTCCTTTACTTAAGCCTTTCATTTGATGTTAAGATCAGACACTCCATTCTAACAGCATGCACTCAGTGGCCAAAATAAACAGAGCAGCTGCCATCAGATCTGGTTTGACATGAAGAAGAAGAGACTACCAGTTGGCAAATACACTTCTCAAGTCACCTCCTATAAAGTCACTTACATTTAGGTTAGATATGTGTAAAATGTGCATGTGAAAGAAAACCCAGTCCTAATTGTTGCGGAAAAAAAGGCCTCACAACCCTCCAAATTGGACTGGGAAGCCTCCCCACCCCCATTGGAGACCACATTTCTTTGGGTATAATCTGTCAAAGGTCATATTCCAGTAATGGATGAAGCTTAAGTTCACGGTGGATGGTCTCAGAGCCCAAAGTAAGGAGAGCCGCCATCTCTTTCCTCTCACATACTTTCCCCTTGTCTAAGAGAATAGGGCATTCAGAGTGGTTGTCTCTTATGAATAGGAATTAAAGCATGAAGTTCGATCTAAGTTTTTGTGATTGTGTCATCATTTGTTGTCACTAGGGCACTTTTCCTTCCCTCTGCCCCATGCTTGTTTTCCTTTTGCCCCAGGCTGACTGAATGGAGTAGGTTTGTCACTAATTTCCAGCAATGGACACAGTTCATTGGCTTGGATGAATCTCATTGAAATGAAGGGAACAGTGTCATCATGTATGGAGAATCGTTTCATGCCAACCAATATATATTTACTGTTTTTCTGCTTTTGTGTGAGACTGTTAATTGGCTTGATATCATGACTTTAACAGATATGACCAGGGTTTGCCTGTGGCTAGAAGTATAGTTGCATAATTAATGCTAATAAACCAATTGCAGCCATTGCTGGAATGTTCTGCCTAGGGAAGATAACTTGTGCCTTAGTTACATCACACTTGGATTATGGTAATACATGGTACATGATAGTTTCTATGGTACATGATGGTTTCTGTGGAAATGTTTGGGAAATCCAGAGAGTCTGAAGTACTACAGTCAGACTGTGGATCAGAATAGTTACAGGAAGAATCATAGATTCATAGAGTTGCAAAGGTGACTATGGTCTACCAGGTCCAACTTCTATCTCCTGCTCAATGCAAGATCTCCACCTGGAACAGAAGTTCCCCCTGACAACTTCACTAGCCTCTAATATTGTCAAGGCCCAATTTAAAGGTCTCCTTATTTCTTCCACGTAAGCCTATATAGGCTTTAAGAGCACTTTGTTCTACCACCCTACAGGAATATTTGTTGTTTACTATACATAGGAAGGTCTTGGTGGCTGCTTTTATACAAGACTGTGGCTAGATTTTGTTGTCCTCCTTTCTGTTCTCTTTTTGCCAATAAGGAAAGCGGATTGCTGCGTGCAATTCATAGTCTGGTTATGACCAGTGAAGCTCTGTGCAGCCTGGTTTCAAAGGACTGTATTTCCTCGTATGAGCTTGTGTGGATGTTATATTGTCCAGAGGAGTTCCTTTTCTTAGCTGCTTTGTCCAATCCATTTGGAAAGGGATCAAGAAGGGGCCTCTTTAGCAGATCCCAGGTTATGGAAATTTCTTCCCAGAGAGGTTAGGATGCCCCTTTTCTATTGGTCTTCGGATGAGAGGTGAAGAACCTTTTCTATGGACAGACTTTGGTCTGAGGCTTGACGGTGGAAAATCAGTGGGTTACACACTCTCAGTCCCAGAAAAGGATGTGACAAGTGTAATGCCCCTTTTTATTCAGACAAAAAAAATCTGTTTAAGTTTCTGGATTTTGCAGATGTTCTGCCTTTGGGAAGTGGCCCCCAGCTTTTGCATTTATCACTTGTGAGGATATTATGCACAGGGTGTTTTCTCTGTGCAATTTCCCAACTCTCTTTAGTCAATAGCCTTGTAAACTGAAAGCTCAAATATCTTTCTCATCCGCATATAGACCCTCATTTTCTCTGCTGTCAGCCTGAGTGATATTTTAATTTTTCTGCCCCTTAGAAAACTTCAGTCTCTTATCCAGTAGATAAATGAGTCAGCCCTCAGGAAATGCTGCCGCCAGAGTGTTTCCGTTTGCCGGCGCAATAAATGCAAGAGCTAATAAATGTCCTCTCCCATCAGGAGGAGGCGTATAATGAGTAAATGATGGGAAAAGGAATTTGGGAAACAAATGATCAATCCGATGTAAGACGACAAACCATTTCTTAATAACTTGGTCTTGAACTAAGCAGAGGTCTCTTCACCAACCAAGGGAAAGTGCGGAGGCAAAGCCCGAAGAAAAAAAACATGTCTATCTGGCAAATGATAGATTTTGTTGGTGTCCTTTCCAAGTTCAGTGAGCAGTAAGCTGTGATTTGGAGGCAGCGCCATTCATTTGATGTTTTTACTGGTTCACCACTCTTCTCTCTCTTCCTCCCCCTCGCTTTCAATGGTTGGTAAATGAAATCCCAGAAATAACTTCAGGTGAATTAGTCATAATGAGAATGTATTAAACCCTCTCATCTGGTAGGAACTAAAAAACCCACATGGATCTTAACACCTGTGTTTCATCTTCACAGTACATACTGTAACTTCTTCCAGACAGATGCAATTCTTATAAAGAAATGGCAACAAAACTAGTTCATCCTCAACAAAGCACTGATTTTGACAGTGACAGAGAGTGAGAAGACAGGAAAGCTTAGAGAAGACAATGGGGAAAATGGAAGGAAAAATGAAGAGGGTCCGACAAGGTGGATGGATGGTATATTTGAAGGAACTGGCTTGACACTGAAGGAGTTTGGGGAGGTGACAGCCAACAGGGAGCTCTGGCGTAGAATGGTCCATGAGGTCATGAAGCGTCGGAAAAGACCGAATGAATAAACAACAATCAGTAGAGTGAAAACTGAGCAATGGCCCTCCACCTCCCACTTGTCATCCATGCCCTTTCATATAGATCTGCTATATTTCTAAAAATCCTGAGTACATTTAATTCTACATATGTACCATATCCAAAACCATAGAGTCCAATTGCCTGTGATGCTTTTGCACCCATAGGATTTACATGATTGGGTGTGTCTTTCTTTGCAAGGAGGAGAAATACGACAAATGGGTGAACATTTACTTTTTGGAATGGAACTTCTAGAATTGCCAAGTCAATATGGTTACCGATTATGGGATTCAGGAGAGGGAACATAAAGATTTGATTCTAAGCGCTAAGTAAGTGGTGTTCAATATTTGGGTCTTGAAGTGCCCGAGACTCCAACTCCAAGAAGCCCTGGCCAGCTTGTCCAAATCCTCAAGAATTGTGGGAGCTGAAGTCCAAAACACCTGGAGGACCCAAGGCTGGACACCACATCTCTAAGGAATGCTGTGAATGTATTTCTTCTCAACAAGGCTGCTGTGTGAACCAATTGTCAGGGCATAAAATCATACGATTGTACAATCCTAGCACTGAAGGAGACCACAACAGCAATCAGTCCCCTATATTGCAAGGTACACAAAACACTTCCCATAGATGGCCATTTAGTCTTTGCTTTAAAACCATAAGAGTCAGAATCAAACTCTTAGACAATAGTGCATTCCACTATTGAATTATTTTTCCTAATAATGTTTAGGTGGAATCACTTTTTTGTGCAGATGGTAGAAGGCTTTGCATTGGTATAGCGTGTTCTTTGACGTGGCTTTGTCTGGGACTCTTTGTGTTGTGTTCACTCTAAAGTTGTTTAAATTTTCCTAAAACTAGATTGCGAATTATGTGTTATACTGCATCTCCCAGCAGCCCTTGCCTGCACAGGCAATAGTAAGGGATGCGGAAAACTCCGGTTTAAAATAATCTGAAGACTGCATAGATACCACTAATATAACCAGACATATGGCGGTGAACTTCCTCTTACCAAAGCAGATGTTGAATGAAGCATTCAAATTTGTATTGATTTATCCAATGTAGAATCATAGAACGTGCCCCATAGGCCATTGACGTTAGTCCCCTGTTCTATGCAGAAACTAATGCAATCTAGCTTTGTTTTGAAGGTACCCAGAGAAAGAAACCCAGCAGCTCTCCAGTTTTCACATCCAACACAGTAGAATATAACACTAATAATTTAATAACCCATACGATCCATATTAACGTTCTATCTTGCTTTATTCCACTTCCGTGGAATTACAGATCTTGAGCTTTTATCATTATTATTTTCTTAGTTTTTAATGCTGGCTTCAGATAAGTTTGTTTGTGCAGACGAATTAAACTCTCCTCAGTTTTTTATGGGGAGCTTGCCATAGTTGCAGGAGGACTGCAAATGAGGTGGAGGGGAAAGAGAAAAAAAAATTAATGAGCCACCCGTTTCTGTAGGCTGGACAGGCGTGATAATGCAGGTCTGATGTTTAAAATGTGCCACAGGGAATCAAGTCAGGCAGCATATCGAGCGTTCTAACTGAGAACCATTATACCTGAAAGCTCGGGCTTTTCAATATGCCTCTATTCAGATGCATATTTCCATGCCAGATCTTTCAAAAAGCCTTTCCTTTGAAATATAGGAAGATAATCATCCCTTTTGAAATGAATAGTGACTCCCCTGCCAGTTTTGAAATCTTGATTCACAACCCTTCCACCACAATCTGGATTTAACCCTTTGTTATTGTGTGCCGTATATTCCCATGGTATTACTCCTTCATAGGTATCTAGACATCCTCAGATTATCGCAACGTGATACTGCAGATGACACTAGCCATCAAATGTGAAGGAATTTGGAGCCAACAAGGCATTCTGTCCTCACTTTTTCTATCGTTGTTCTGGGATACCTCTTGTTACCACCATCTGCCAGCAGAGTTTTCGGATGGTTTTGTCGGTGTGCCAAAGTTGAAGAAAACTATCGTAGCCTTGATGTCTTGCAGCCCTTCTCCCAAAGCAATGCTTTTCGGGGAGCATACTATGAAAATAGGATGCAATTTCTTTAGTTATTGCTCTGAGTGGTGTCATCTGTTTTTAGCATCTTCATTCTCTTTTGGGATAGAGTTCATTGGAAAAGTATCCTATCTGTCAACCCAGTCTCTCTAATACTCTTGTTGAGAGGTGGCTGCCTAGGATAGCAGAAATTGTCAACATTTTCTAGAGTTACAGCATTAAGCTTTATTTCTGGCATTGCAGAGGAATTGGTTGGTGCATTTTGCTGGTAAAGCACTTTGTTTGTCTTGATGTTCAGTGCTTCTTTATGCAAAGGTGTTTAAAGTAGCTTATAGGTCTTCCTCTGAATGAGCACTGTCCACATTTTCATCAACATACTGGAGTTCTATAACAGAGGTTGTTCTGGCCTTACTTTTGGCTTTCAGCCTGCTGAGATTAAAGAGCTTGCCATCTGTCCAATATGTGATTTCTACACCGGTGGGAAGTTTCCCATCAACAAGGTGTAGAATCGTAGCGGTGGAGATGGAAAATAGGGTTGGGGCAGTAATGCATCTCTGTTTGACACCTGATCTCACCTTAACTTGCTCATTTTGGAAACCATTGTTGTCCAAGACGGTTGCCATCATGGAAGAGCTGCAGCAACATCAATGCTGAAATACAACAACATCTGAGCTCTGCAAGTGCAGCATTTTTTCAAATGAAGCAGAGTGTTCAAGGATTGGGACAGTTGCAGAGATACCAAGATGCTTCTTTATAAAGATGCTTCTTTTCAACTCTCTTGTACACCTGTGAAACATGAACTGTTTCCAAATGTCCCTTCTGACTTCTGAAATGATTCCATCAGTATTGCCTTCAAAAATCCTGCAAATCTCTTGGGAAGACAGGAAGGGAAGCATCAGCATTCTGGAAGAAGCAAACACCAGCATTGAAGAGCATGATTTTCCGCCATCAACTTCACTGGACCGGCAACATTGTCCAAATGCCTGATTATTGTCTCCCAAAGCAGTTACTTTACTTTCAGCTCAGGAACAGAAAATGGAATGTCTGTGGATAGCGAAGAGATTTAAAGATAAGTTTGAAGCTAACCTTAAAAAATGTGGAATGAACACTAAGAATTGGAAAGTATGAGCACTTGAGAGCTCTCAGTTTAGGTCAACTGTTACCAATAGTGCTATGGATTTTGAAGAGCCATGAATAGAGGGCAAAAGGAAGGAATGTGCCAAGAGGAAGGTGTGCCAAGCAGACCCTTGTTGGGACAATCTGCCACCTGGAAATGTATCTCTTCACTGCAAAAGGTCGTGTGGATCCATAATAAGTCTCTACAGTCACTTATAGACCCACCGCCAAGACTCTACCGTTGGATAACAATTATCTATTTATTTATTTAGCCTATTTACTATTTTTATATGCCACCCTTCTCAACCCCGAAGGGGACTCAGAGCGGCTTACAGCAAACAACAATACTGCCAGAGTGGCTTACAATGTACATATAACAATATTGCCGGAGTGGCTTACACAAGTGACAGCCTGTGTGTTCTATTGGGTAACAAAATATCAGCCCTACTGTACTCCCCAAGGGAAACATGTATCTTATTTATTTATTTATTTATTTATTTATTGTTTCGATTTCTATACCGCTCCATTCCCGATGGGCTCGGAGTGATTTACATAATATAAAACAACACATAGCATAGAATAAAACCAGTACAGACTATTAAACTGCACACAACGCGAATTTAAAACTTAACCTAACTATTCGGTAATACAATGAATTGAGTTGACCAGAGATGAATGAGCTCTGAAACTGAGTAGGAACTTTGAGTAAAGGATCTATCAAGCCCCCAGCACTACTGTCAGTCCAAGCCACTCACAGCACTGGCCAAGATAGAAAATGATAAAATGATGAGTGTTTTTCCTTAGTCTTCTTTTTACTTGCTAAAGAAGAACCATCTTCTCGCATTCCCCTTCAACTTTTCTCATGCAACATTAAGACAATGATGTCTTAACTTTCCACTCATCCATCCATTCCAGAAGCTCATACAGAATGAGGGATGCTGGGCTTGATAGCAGTATGTGTGAAAAAGATCTTGGAGTCCTTGTGGACAAGTTAAACATGAGCCAACAATGTTATACGGTGGCCAAAAAAAAAGCCAATGGGATTTTGGCCTGCATCAATAGGAGTCTAGTGTCAGGAAAGTCAGGCTACTCCTCTATGCCTTGGTCAGACCACACCTGGAATCACACTGTGTCCAATTCTGGACACCGTAATTGAAGGGAAATGTTGTCAAACTGGAATGTGTTCAGAGAAGGGTGACTAAAAGAATCAAGGGTTTGGAGAACAAGTTCTATGAGGAACGGCTTAAAGAGCTGGGCATGATTAGCCTGCAGAAGAGAAGGCTGGGAGCAGACATGATGAGGACGAGGTATAAAAACGTGAGGGGAAATCTTAGGGAGGAGAGAGCAAGCTTGTTTTCGCTGCCCTGGAGACTAGGATGCAGAACAGTGGCTTCAAACTATAGGAAAGGCGATTCCACCTGAACATGAGGAAGGACTTACTGACTGTGAGAGCTGTTCAGCAGTGGAACTCTCCATCCTGTAGTGTGGTGGAAGCTCCTCCTTTGGAAGCAGAGGCTGGATGGCCATCTGCCAGGGGTGCTTTGAATACAATTTACCTTTCTTGGCAGGGGGTTGGACTGGACGGCCCATGAGGTCTCTTCCAACTCTATGATTCTTCTGCACTTTCAAGACTTTCCTTTAAATGTAGTGGTGTCCTGCAAGAGCATCTAGAGATTTAGGGAAGACCCCATACACAGTAGGCCTTGGTCAGATGTATGAGACTGTTGGGCCATGGAGACCTTTGGGATTCTACTTAATTCTGGTAGGTCCTGGTAGAATGAGGATGCATCTCTGTAAGAAGCTTACTTTTGATTATTTTCTCCCTTACCATATATTGAAGTCCTACCTTACATATGTTTTATGTGACTATCCAGTGTATTAATAAACAGTTTAAACACGTTGGTAACCCCCTTCCCCTCCCCAGTAATTGAATATCGAAACCAGGCCAAGCATCCATTTATCCAAATAAAGTCTCTTAATCTCAGTAATTTTCTGTTCATCCCCGATTTTTTTTGTCTGCAAGCCTATTTGGGAATGCTTAACAGTTGTGGTGTTGATTTTTTTAAAGGTAATTTTTATTCTGTTTTTGTATAGCATAAATTATTATGGGGTTCTGAATGTGTTCGTTTCTCACACCACCCTAAATGACAGAAATAGATCTGCAGACTTGTCTCTATTGGGAACAGCCCCATATGTTGAGGTGCTTTTTGTGAATTCAAATACAACTTGGATGGGTTCTTACTGTGATTTTCAGGAAGGAAAGACACCATTTAAAAATAACTGAAGTGGATACATAGGTGGTGTATTATTTGGGCTCTTTCAATATGGTCATTTGCTGCTTTCTTCTTCATAATACCTTCCTTATAGAGTTTTTTGGTAATAGTTTTTCTCTAGTGCCCATTCTTTACATGTGTGGATGTTTTCTGGGCTGTTGTCCACCCTACAATAAAGAAAATTGTTCAGATTAGAAAACAAGTGTGGAATTGTGAAACCACTAGAGCTACATAGAGTTGTGTGTCTGTGGTTTTGTTTAATTAGTTTGATTCACACAAAGTGTGAGCCTGTCGTTTGTTTGGGATTATTTTCAACCCTTACCTGCTTCAGACACTATGGGACAATATTTTTTCTGACAAAAAAGGGCAAATTGCCTCTCCCAGAATCCAACTTTAAAGTTACTCCTACTATGCTTAACATCTAAAAACACTAGGGTTTTGGAGTGTATTTCCAACTAGTTCTTGGCTATTTTGGCAGGGGCATATTTGGCGAGCACTTGGAAGGCCCCAGCAGCAGACCATTGACCCATGGGCTCATCTAAGATTTCTGCTTCCGATCTAGCATGTTCCTGCCAGTGTGCATTCAGTAGGCATCTTCTCAATAATAAAGTTGTTTATACCTACACTTAGAACTTATGGGGAATAAGGAAAGACATAGGCAAACAAAGTCATCTCAGAAATTATTTTATACAGGAGGAATGCAGATAAGTATCTGGTTGGGAGTAATTCTCAAAATATGCCATTAAAAAGGGTCTGGTGTCTTTTTGGTTCTAGGTAGATGGGTAGGTGGAACCGTCTTGTACGGATGATCCACCAATATGAGTATTTATTATTAATGGCAGCAGCTTTCCACCTTGACACGTGATCCAACATCCTTTTCAACGGGATCATCTTGAATTCCATGGATGTATAACAGGCCTCCACAGCCTGTGGCCTTCCAGGTGTTTTGACCATTGGGCAAGCTGTCTAGGGCTTCTGGGAGTTGGAGGCTCAAATACTTTGAGGGCCACAGGTTGTGCAGACCTAATGTGGAATAATAGAACATGAAGAAGCCCACTCACTAACAAGTCCAACCCTCTGCTCAATATTTATTTATTTATTTACAGTATTTATATTCCGCCTTTCTCAACCAGCAGGGGACTCAAAGCGGTCTACAATGTACATATACAAGGCAAACATTCAATGCCATAGACACACAACATACATAGACAGACACTCAGAGGCTATTTAACATTCCAGCTTCTGGCCACCAGGGGAGCTGTCGCTTCCTCATTCTTTGCATACCTCCTGGAGATTTTTATGGCCTCATAAATCAGTTAAATTAGCCTTCCCACAAAGTGGTACCTAAATTTCCTACTTGACAGATGCAACTGTCTTTCGGGCTGCAAAGGTCGACAACATGCTACACAATTTTGGTCGGGAGCTCACTCCGACCCAGGTTGACTTTGAACTCATGACCTTTCAGTCAGTAGTGATCTTAATGCAGCTGACTCCCAGCCAGCTGCGCCACAGTCCCGGTGCTGTGCAATACAGAAATTCCAGCTAGAACATCCTGAACAGGTGGATTTCCAGCCTGCTTTTGAAGATGAATAAATTCTGCCACTTCCTATAGATGCAGATATTTAGATCTGGGAAAGATATAGCTAGGGTTTGTTTCATTAATATCCATAAAAGAAGTGGGTCATGCATTGCAGTTGGTGGGGCAGTGGTAAGCCCAGGGAACTGTGCCATTTCTTTGGTTTACGTTTTTCAGGGTTCTGTGGATGCTGTTTTTTTTGGCCACTGTGCAATTTATGAAATAGCCCCCAGCTGAGATGCGTAAATATGGCACATACCTGAGCATCCATCCCTATGCTTATATGGGTTTTTTTTTAGTGCTCAGACCTAAAATTTGAATGGAAATACTATCTCCAAGGGGAAATGATGCGAGGATGGAGATATACATAGGAGAAAGAGCGCAGATTGGATTTTGGATGAGTTACAGTAAACAGGTAAGCGAGAAAGTTATTGGGTGGATAAAGTGACAAGGGAAACTAAAGGAAAGCTTGAGCAAGGAGGGAGATAATTGGGTAGCTGAATGAAGGAACCATACTGAAAACTGATGCTATAAAGATTAAGGTTTTTATTACTTTAGAAGAAATCAGAGAAATGAAAACAAAGAATGAAAGAAGCTTGGATATAGGTGACAGCCGAGTAGTGAAGAAAGAGAACAGGCTCTCTGAAAGGGAGAGCGGGGATTTTTGAGCAGGAACGTGTTCATTGCATGTTCATTGCAGAATGTAGAACAGGGAGTTAGATACAGATTTAATCAATGTCTATCTGGGACTAATTCTTCAAATTGGAGAAATAGAGATGTGAAACATTTGCTTTTCAGCAGACTGACCTTGAAGCAGTTCACAGCTGTTCATGGCAGAGTGGCCGAAGAAGTCCACGAATGGCTTTGGTTGCAGAGACTCTGGGGTCATCGGTTTCAATGCTTTGCCGGTCCTGTTGACCCACACTATGCTTCCTTGCCATTTTTCCCTCATCACTAGGCAAAAGAAAACATGAGATGGACTGAAGTGCTTTTGTTCTGTAAAAGTACAGGCATCCTTAGGTATAAAATTGGACAGAATAGCAATGCCCAACAGAGTCATTGTGAATGTAGGAAATACTCTTGTTAGCCATGACCACTAACCAAGCTGGGAAAGTGCTCCAGCTCCAGGGGCCAACTTTCCAATTGCCACAAACACCAAAAAACAAAAATAAAAAATTATGAAGTGACTAGTAGTCTAGTTTTGCTTGGAAAAATAGATATTTTTAATGTTAAACAACTGAATTAAGTCACCATTTTTTTTTTATATTAGAACTCTAATAAGTCTTGGCTGTCCTGATGTGCAACTTGAGTAGCAAATTGAAGAATGTAATACCTGTTGATTTTAAATATCACTGAAAGGTCCAATGAACGTAGCATGCTTAGGGATGTGGAAGCAATTTCTCTGTAGAGTGATCTTTCTAGTGGATATATCACCTCCAACTGTGATTTCATTTCAATTTTAAGAAAATCAATTGATCCATTTTTGGGTGTTTTTAAATATACTGAATTAGCTGGTGTCCTGTGGGAGAGAATTGAGTAGATGCCTGGCATTGTTATGGATGTGTCATTTTTGCTAATGCGAGCTCACAGTCTGGAGCACCAGTATTATTGGAAAGGGAACAACACAAAAGCTCTCACTTGTCAGCGAAGCCTCCAGAGCTTTCTCAAAGCAACATAAGATGACAGAAAGCTCTCGCAGTACTGAACAATCACAATTTCCTTGGTAAGGAGGGAAATTGTTGTATTGGTATCATACAGATGATTCCTAGTTTAGATTAGAAGTGCACACGGAAGAAAAAGATGTAAATATTGTTGTGCAGGTGAACAAGAACTGGACACGGAAAAGAGTTGTATGATCTACGTGTGCTTCATTTACATGCAGATTAAATGGTTGAGTGAAAATGCTAAAGGTCATGCAAACTGGATATGTGCTTAACGTTCCTAATGGAAACGTAAAGTATCATTACCTTTTGAGAGGGACTTCAACGGTACTGCTTGAATTGTTAGGAACATTCCTTTGTTGCTTCTCCTTGAATGATGTGCTTGGCCACAGTCCATAGGGTCTACCTCCACAAATCATGGTAAAGATTTTTTAAATAAAAAAATAACAATACAGATTAGGATGGGATGATTATGGTTTACATGGGATGGTGCCTGAGCTCCTCCTCCTTACAGAGGAATGGACTGGCTGAGAGCAACCAGTGTAAATTTTTACCCAGAAAAGAGAGAAGTACTGTTGGACTTGGGGGGATTCAACCTGCTTTAGAAGAACTTACTCTCCCCTTGAAGTGGCATATTTGCAATATGTGTAGGCTCATGGAGACTACTCTGAACCTGGATTCCCAGATCTCACTGGCTGCTGGGAGTGCTTCAACACAATTAAAGAGAACACACCAGCTGTGCCAATTCCTCAAGATGTTTGATTTGGCCACTGTGACAAATGCCTTCATTAAATTCTGTTTGGATATTTCTCTTCCCTGCCTTCAGCAATGGATGGCCTGAAGCAGTCTAATATATTTAGAGGGGTATGTTAAATATGTTACAGGCGGGTGTTTTAATTGTTCTAATTGGTGTATATGATTTAATTTATATTTAAATTTGTTGTCTTTTCTGGGAGAAATACAGAGGTAAATCAGTAGAAACTTGCATGTTGAATGACTTTGGGAAGTTTTCATGGCAATGAACTTATTGATTGTGTAGATCAGTGTTTCCCAACCTTTTTTGAGCCGCGGCACACTTTTAACATTAAAAAATTCCGGGGGCACACCACCAACCAAAATGACACAAAATGACACTCTAACACAGTAAAGAACGGCTGGGGGATGGTGGCCTGCTGGGAGAAACTGCTGGAAGTGCTGCTGGGAGGGGGAGGAGCAGCTGCTGGCTTCAGCTCTCCTACAGCCTCTCCAGCCTTGAGGGGGCAGTGCCAAGCCAGTGGTGGCATAGGCACAATACTGGCTTGGCAGTGCCCCGTCAAGGCTGGAGAAGCACAGCTGAAGCCAGGAGGGGCGGGGCATGGTGTGCCCCCTCCTCCTGGCTTCAGCTCTCCTACAGCTTCTCCAGCCTTGAGGGGGCAGTGCCAAGCCAGCGGTGGCAGAGCAAGCAAAATGCTGGCTTGGCAGTGCCCCCTCAAGGCTGGAGAAGCTGTGGGACAGCTAAAGCCGAGAGAAGGGGGTGGGGCATGGCGCGGCATGGCTCCGCCCCCTCCCCCCGGCTTCAGCTGTCCCACAGCTTCTCCAGCCTTGAGGGAGCAGTGCGAACGAGGGGCGGGAGTCATGGGGGAGTCATGGCGGATTGGAGGCTGGCTGGGGAAACGGCCGAAGGAGGCGGCGCCCCGGCCCCGGCTTCTGTTTCTTTGCCGCCCCCCGGCCCTTCCTCCTCCTCCCCCAAGCAGCAGGAGTTCGGCTGGAGGAGGGGGAAGGAAGGAAGGGGCAGAGAGCTTTTCTCGCAGCACAGCAGGAGGTTGTCACAGCACACTAGTGTGCCGTGGCACACCAGTTGGGAAACACTGGTGTAGATACACCTCTCTTTCCCATATGGAGTCTTAACTTTGTCATTGGCATCATCAAACAATGCTTTATTTGTTAACCAACTGCAAGATCACCCAATGATAACATTCTTTGTCATAACTAAGGATCTCTACAGAAGAATCCTTGTAAAGCAGTGGTTCCCAACCTGTGGTTCGTGGACCACACGTGGTCCACAAGAACTTAAATATGTTCTGTGGCCTCACCATTTCTACACTGTTGCAATGAGAGCGACTGGTCTCACAAAACCCTCTTATAGTGCCGAGACTTATTAAATACAGTTTTCTGTGGGGGAGCAGATGGCCACTACTGGATGGCATATGTTCTGTATCAGGAAGTAGAGCTGATGTTGTCTATCCAATGCAGTTTTCTCAATTAGCACCCCAAATAACCAAACCGAATCTAATGTTGACCAAAAACTGATTCATAATCCTTTTGGTACTAATGTTAGAGAGTGGTCGGTAGTTAAAAAAAAAAACAGGTTAGGAACCATTTTTGTAATGGCTTGTAACATACAGTTGTTGTATATATGCAAGGTCTTCTGTATTCCTTGCAGATATACAACAACTGTATGTCCCATGTTGAGCTTTACGGCATGAATTCAAAAGAGTCATGTCATTGGATATATACTTTTAGCCACTCCGGTTCTGAGCCTTCACAGCCTATAAACATTAATTTTGAGATATGATGCAACAGAACTTCAAAATAAACTTCTAGAACAAGATTAAGACACTATCCCTTTCTGAAGCTGGGTTTGGTCCCCCCATTCTGAAAATGGATAGTGTATGGATAAGCAGCCTGCAAATATAGTAAAACCTCTATTCTCATTTATCAGCTCATACACTTTTATCAGCTTGGACAACATGGGATCTTTTAGTAATTTTCACTTTTTGAACATTTTCAGATGATTCCCAGTTTAGATTAGAAATGCACAAACACACTCACACATTGCAGACAACCCATTATTTCACACCAGAAATGACTTGCAGTTTCTCAAGTTGCTCCTGACATGAAAAAAAATACCATAGTAGAGATTGGTGAATTCTCTGTTACTGGGATTGAGAATCTGCTGTGAACATTTGAGGTGCTAGAAATTGTGCTGCACCTGAATCCTATGTAGTGAGCCCTTGGTATCTGCTGGGGATGGTTCCAGGACCCCCCATGGATACTAAAATCCATGGATGATCAAGTCACATTATAAACAATGACATCGTTTGGAGCCCCTGGTGGCACAGTGGGTTAAACCGCTGAGCTGCTGAACTTGCTTACCGAAAGGTGTCAGGTTCAAATCCGGGAAGCAGCATGAGCTCCCATTGTTAGCCCCAGCTTCTGTCAATCTAGCATCCTGATTTTCTGATACTTGACCTTGTAATATTGAATATGAGCTTATATTCTTTCAGTAAGGTTTTCCAGTGTTTGTGTTGTGTGCCTGATACCCAAATGTCCATGTTTCCTAAGTTTATAGAATATTTCCATGTGTGGGAGCTATAGAAAAATTGGATTTAGTGGGCACGTACCACACAAAGCTTGGAAATATTTTTCGCTGCAACTGATCATATTGATTTGCGGTGGTGGAGGATGATTTCTTAGCCTTTTAGTTCAAAAATGATTTTTCCGAGCTCTGATTCCATTCCAGAAGCTGATTGGATGTAGTAACTTTGAATCCTATGTATTTTCATCCAGGCTTTAGTGCTTCTTGAAATACAGCTGCTCACTTGAATGTAAATCATTATTTGAATGTAAAGCATTATTTGAATTCAAGCAAGTGCTTGAGTATGCCCCAATATTGACATATTGGGATGGTGTAATATGGCTGGGATTGAGGATCTTGAAATGGATAGGAGAGAACAAAAGTGCATTGGGTTTACTAAGATGATAGACAGAAGAAAATGAATACGAGAAGATAAATGATGCCAGGCCAGAGAAGTCCAGAATGAGGACTGGAGAAAGTTTGTTTTTATAGTTAGTCTGTTTTCTCAAATTAACTGTATCTAAAAAAAATAGTTGGATGTTAATACCATATGCTTTCTCTTTGGCTGCCAGCTGGTGAAACATACTCTTTCCTGGTTTTGTGGGTTTTCTTTGGAGTTCCTGTCTAGAGCTTTGGGCAAAGATTAGTATAGTCAGCCAGCTGTATCCACGGATTTTGTAACCACAGATTCTGCTGTGCATCCCTTTAAAAAATTCAAAAATCAAATCTTGATTTTGACATTTTATTTAAGAAACACGATTTTACTACACAATTGTGTATAATGTGACTTGGGCATCCATGGAATTTGGTATCCATAGGAGGTCCAATAGCCAAACCTCACGGATACTAAGGGCCCATTGTAGTGAATGAAGAGTGATACGTGCCTGATGCTCCTAATGTTCCAGGTTCAAGAATTACTCTGTTTTCAAGTCCCATCATGATTAAAGAGAGTAGTTTATTTATTGTATTGCTCTCTCACAACATCCTTTCAGGTCATGTAGAAGAAACATGGATTTAATATTCCCCTGCAAAGTCATTGGCAGTAATGGCATGCATCGCATTTTCCTCATTAGTTTTGCCTTTATTGTGTCAACATACAATTTTGAAACGTACTTTAAGATGAAAATTGCTATAAAATTGGCTTATCTTTGTATTTATAAGGCTGAAATGAACCTGCAGCTACTGTGGGAAATATTTATTATTATTATTTCACATATTTAATTGTTAGCTGCAAATAAGAAGACCCATGCAGTTCTGTTTTGCTGTGGCTGCTACACCTCAAAGGTAGAATTGTAATTGGGCCATGGATAGTTTCCTCTTCTGTTTCACCAAAATAGAGTCTAATTCAAATGTTTCCCAGGCTATTCAATGTGTGGAACTGGTAATTTTCCATCCCCAGTGTGCTAGAGACTGGTATAATATGTCTGCCTTTTAAAAACATTTTTCTCTTTTATGTAAACATGGTCTGAATTGGACCATGGGACTACCAATTTGAGTATCACTAGTTTAATTCAAATTCTGCAATAGTTTGGACACGAGTAACACATTTTGCAAGCTATATCTAAAATTTGGAATACTGCAAAACTGTCATCCAATACAACACACCAAAGGTGATCCCTAAATTCTGGTTTCAGAGTCTATTGCTTGTCAATTCCCATTGTTTTTGTGTTGTCAAGTGATTTTTGACTCCACAACAAGTGTCATGGGATTTTCTTGGCAAGATTTGTTCACAAAGGGTTTGCCATTGCCTTCCTGAAAGAGTGTGGCTTGACCAAGTTTCCAAGCAAGGATTTGTACCATGGTTTCCCAAAATTCTAGTTCAACATTACACACTTACACTTAAGTCCTACTCATGGGATTCCTTGCACACCGAGTTCTATTTTTATAATTAATAAATGGAAATAACACGAAAGAATCCTTCCCTCTATTTTACTGGTTTTGCAATAAGTCTCACCCTGATTTCAGAGCAGAGTGTTTAGTGCCAACTCAACTTCACTGAACACTGTTTTATGATGGTAATGTATTGTCATACCAAGGGACAGTTTCAGTTAACAAGCTGAGAAGGAAAAAAACATTTTATCTGCCAGTACATTAGAAGACTGTACTGTCATATAATTTCTAATTGGCAGCCCATTAAAGCGGTCATAATTATTTCTGGCCATTTCTTTCCTATTTGCTGACTTTTTCTTCAAAAAAGGGAAAGCTGGTCAGGTGAGAAAAATGGTCCATTTCATATGTGTCTTCATATCCGTGCGTACAGGCACATTCCGGTGAACACTCTGACAATTGAAAGTCATACTAAACTGAACCTGAGTTGATAAATGCCAGTTTAATAGTCTGCAGTCAGATTAAAGCCTCTCAACATGTGTAGAAACTCAGCTGATGGCTCAAACGGCAGCTTATAAAAAGCAAACAAGAGAAGCTGAACAAGTGCGCAAGAATATTGCCTTTGTGTCAGAAATGCACCTTCATGCCTTAAAATGATAAAAAATTGCAATCGATCCTTACAACTGTTGTGTTCATCTTTATTGATCAGGCAGCAGAAAGATAAATTGCTGCCCAAATGAGATTATAGTAAATGTTAGCATCAGAGGGGAGTGTTGGTTGATAGAGGACTATTCATCATCTCAAATGGTGACCTGTCCATGTGCGCCTTGTCGTCCGTCTGCTTGTCTAATCACATCCCTATTGATTTTATCTGTATCTGAGGATCCTGGATGTGACTGTCATTGGATGAGCGAGATTGCTAAATGCAAAAGGGGTCAGTGGTGTGAAGAGGATTTCATTTTCATTTTCTTACCGGCCAACAATGATTTATTAAAAAATAAACTACCCCTAAATTCACCATGCTTGGAACTTCAGTCTGCAGAGAAATGAATTATGAGGCCTCGGTTGTGAAAGAAAGCAGAGAGTTGAGAAACCACATGTTTACCCTAATCTTCATGTGCCCTTTGACTGTAATATCTGTTACCCAATTTATTATAATTTGTGTAAAAGGTATGAGGCCCCAAAACACAATTTTACCCTTCTTCTAAGCTTAATGTCTTTTCCAATGATTTTATAGATCCCTTGTGAACTCTGAACGTCCAGGGAAAGCTTAAGATAGAGACTCAGTTGATTAAATATATGTCCGTTTGCCTTTCCAAATGGAGCTTTCACCTTTCAGTCATTGGTGAAATAAGGTTCATCACCCCTTAGACAAGAACAGTGGAAATTCATGTCACACGGCCTGTCTTCTGGTCCCATTCGGAACGCGAAAACAGAGATAGTTTAGCTGTGACCTTTTTGCCATCATGTAAGAAAGATTTTGATCTGCCGCAGTGGCTCTATAGTATTATGAGTCAAAAGCTTCTAATGGCTAACCCAACAGACTATTCTCAGCTCGGGAAATATTGCTTCCCTAGAGAGCGATTGCAATCTCATGAACATGGGGTGCTTCCAAAATGTCATCCTGTACAGGAAGTCCTCTTCCCTATCTTTGGAGAAATAACTGGCATTATCGCTGATGATGATGAGTATTATTTTATTTATAGAGTTGGGAGGGAGTCTATAGGCCATCGAGTCCCAACTACCATTCATTGCAGGAACTCCTGTTAGACTGAGCATCCGCAGAGACAGCTGTTGAGCCTCTTTTTGAAGATTTCCAGAGAAAGAGATCTTACCGCTTCTAAAGAGGATTGGTTCCATTGCTAAAGTGCTACATCCTTCAGGAAGTTCCTTCTAAGGTTCAATCAGAACTCGCCCTTCTGTAATTTAAAAACCATTGCATGTGGCTCGATCCTCTGGGGCAGCAGAGAATACACCTTCGTTTTCATTTCTGTGACAGTCCGATGTATATATTTCAGGAATTAGATCACCCCTCAGTCTTCTCTACACTAGGCTGAACATGCTCAGTTCTCTCACCCTTTCCTCCTATAATTTGTTCTCCGTGTCTCATATTATCCTTATTTCTGAACAATACACAACATAATATACACATTACCTACATTAAAAACAATTATAAGCTTCCAGACTCAGATCTTTCCCCCCACCTGAATGGCAATGTAGAGTCTGGTAGGAAAGGATGGCAAGGAAGCAAGGAGTCTTTCTTTTTGCTGTCTATCATAGGTGGACTGGCCTCATTTGCCTGCCTGGGCCACATGTTTCTCTGGAACTATGTTTGCTTGAAAGAAGGAAATCAGCATCTCAAAGGAAAACTCAGCTACTCTCTCCCACCATGTAGTAGTTTTGTGGACAGGAGAGTCAGAGGATTGAACATTGTGGCCAGTGCTATCTAATGCAGGTACTTTCTGATCATCTGGGATCCTCCAGGGGTCTGCAGGATGATGTGGTTGTGATACTCTTGCTCACTCACCAACCCCTTTCTCCCTATCAGCCACTACAGGACATAGGGGTCAGGCGACAGAAAACTGAGTCTCTTTAAGGTATGAGGTGAAAATGAGAAAGGAGTATGAGGATTTTTGGACATTTGAGAAGCCCCTCGCATTTTTTATTTCTCTTGGTATTTTGAGACTCCCCTTCTTTTTTTGATCTTGGATTTTAAAATATTTTCTTAATCTGCAATATAGGAAACACGTTCTTTAGAGTGTTACTATAAGAGGTATTGAATGTGCTTGAAAACATTTAAGCACTAGAAAACATGCTATAGAAGCACAAACATTATGTGTGGTTTGGTCAAAAGGATTGTTGAATACAGGCATACAAATTGCAATGGGAAGTAGATGAATTATTTATACAGGGCCAAATAAGCTTCAATAATGCTGGAGGCTAAAAATTACGCAACCTAATGAAATGAAAGCAAGGATTTCAGCACTGAGTGTATCAATTTGTAAGTTTGTTTTTGTTTTTATTGTGTACTTTCAAGTTGTTTCCAACACACAGTGAACTTGTCACAGGATTCTCTTGGCTAGCTTCCCCATTTCAAGAGCAAAGTCACTGCAGTAGAGAACAAGATAGCACCTGATTTGTAGACCTCGCTATGACTTGCATCATATTCTTCAGGTCTTACCCACACCAACCCGAGAACAGGAACTATATTCACAATCTTTCCTTCTCCAATTGATATTCTGTATTTAGGGCAGAAAGGACAGGGTCTTTTGCAAATGAGATTCCATTCTATTAGATCATTGGCACTCTCAGATTCTACATTGTAAAGAAGAAGCAATAGTCAGTTTTTCAAGACTCAAGAGGCATAATGAATAGTCCTGTCCTGATCCTTTTTAATGTAGCTGTTCTGATGTACAAAAGCATGTCCTCTTTCTGAAGCACAGACAGTTGGGTGGGTCTACAAAAGCTCCTTCCCAATTTATCCCACAAAGTAACTACATTGATCCACCCTCTGAATCTGTTCACTTGTGTATTTTGGAACCACTCCATAGCGATATGCCTTAGTTCCAATACTAGTAGTGTAACAATGTCATAAAAGCTGTTTCATATATTTAAACAAATTACCAGAGACATTATTTAATCATAAAAATGTCACCACTTTTATAGACTGTTGTTTCAGAATGCTATCTTTCCTCATGGGGAAGCTGTGACATTTCAAGATGTAGGAAAAACTGTTTCTGTCTGTGGCTTCAATATTATTTGCCCTTGAGACTTAGAAAGGGTTGAATTGGTAGAAGGGCAGGTGCACACATCTCTCTCTTCAGGGATGTGAACTTGGCATATGCCATTCCCCTGATCATGGAGGGCTGAAATAACTAGAGGAAGACTTAGAAGAGAACAAGATACAGACTATTCCACCATAGGACAAGACTGCTGTACCTCTTCTTATGCCTTCTTAACCTTCTTAATTCCACAACCCCTTAATACACTTCCTCATGTTGTGGTGACCCCCGACCATAACATTAATTATTGCTACTTCATAACTGTCATTTGCTACTGTTATGAATCGTAATATAGTATGGAGGATGTATTTTAATTCACTGGACCAAATTGGGTACAAATACCTGAAAGGCCCAAATTTGAATACTGGTGGGGTGGGGTGGGGGTGGGGATTGATTTTGTCATTTGGGTGTTTTAGTTGCTGGGATTTATAGTTCACCTACAATCAAAGAGCATTCTGAACTCCACCAACAATAGAATTGGGCCAAACTTGGCACACAGAACAACAGAACATTGACCTTGAGTTTTGGAGTTATAGTTTACCTCCATCCAGAGAGAGCACTGTGGACTCAAACAATGCTGGATCTGGACTAAACTTCACATGAATACTCAATATGCCCAAATGTGAACACTGGTGTCGTTTGGGGGAAATAGACCTTGACATTTGGGAGTTGTAGTTGCTGGGATCTACAATCACAGAGCATTCTGAACCCACCAATGCTATAATTTGGCCAAATTTCTTGCTAGAGAACCCTCAGAAACCAGATTAAAATAATGTGTTTTTAGTGAATGGTCTTTGTGGAAGTCTTCATATGGCTTCAGCTCTTTGGTTGAGAGGAATTTCTAAAAGCACAAGATCTCATCTGATCTTGGAAGCTAAGGCCTAGTTAATACTTGTTTTGGAAACTATCAACAAATATCAGGTGCTGTAGGCTACATTTCAGAGGAAACCGCTGGTGCAACTTCTGAGGATTCCTGGACTAAGAAAACCCTAGGAAATGCATGGCATTGCCATAAGGCAACTTGCAAGACACATGCACTCACATAGGAAGGAAAACCCCAGCCAGTAGTACCTACAGGGAACTGTCCATGGTCCTAATATTTAAAATATGACCAGGCCTTCTCAGCTTTCTCAAGTGTACCTCCGTTTTATCTTCCATCCATAATTCATTGCATGTTCTGTTGAACTCCTTGAACAGAGCATTGCTTTCATGGGGCAGAAACCTATGCTGACTCATTCCCTATATGATGACTAAGTGTGGTCTATATTAATATAGTTGTGATACAGTGCAGTGATTTGTTTCTTACACAGTTCCTGAACCACCCAGGAGTAACATTTTATCTCTCACGTAGTTAGATTAGATCATTTTATTTGTGATGCTTTGCCTGGATTTGTGATCTGATCAAGATCTCTGAATGGCTCATAGTTCTTGAGCATGAACTAAAGAGAAAACCAATATGAATCTGCATAGGGGTTTGATTTAACTTGGGTGCCATTCTTGTTGAATGCAACTCTCCATTGAGTTCAGTGGAATTTATTTCTGAATTGGCAGGGGGTTGGACTAGATTGCTCTTGTGTTATCTTCCAGTTCTGATTCTATGAGTAGATCTGTATATTGATTGTCTGAGACTTTATTTTGAGCCTGACAGAAGAAACAAATTGCAAGATACATTGTGATGGATTAAAAAAGATATATTAGATAAAATATAAAATCCTTCTTGAAAAATATAAAATAACATCAGCATAAATTACAAACGAAATATGGAATACATTGTACTAGAACATTATAGGAACCTCTATAAAATATTAAAATATCATCAATGACTTATGACAAACAATGGCAGCTGCACAAAAGTTAGCTATGTTACCTGTAATTATGGAATTCTGAAGATCTATTCTGCTGTTACTTCTTTATTGTAATAAGTACAATGCCTTTCTCATTTTTATGACATCTATATGGCAGTGTCACTGAAGCATCAAAAAGAGACACAACTTTTAAAGGAGTTTTATTTAGGAATGGGGTTCATATGTGGATACTACTTTAGGATCCTGACTATTGCAGGCAATGAGGTAAAAACATCAAATTTAACCAAGGGATTTGATGGCATGATCTTTCGCACCCACAAAATTCCATATGAATTATCACTATGGGCACCAATCATGTCAACACAAGTTATATTGGACATTTGGTCTTACTATTGGCTGAGACATTGTGATCTCACAAAGCTCTGAGCAAGACTGTGGAGATGAAGTTGAGAACAAGGAGTTGTATGGGCTTGATATGTCATGGATGTTAAGGGGGAAGGGGAGCCTAGTAGCAGAGGATGGATGAGCGATAAAACAGGCAGAAGCAGTGAGCCCCAGAAAGAAGGAAAGGACAGAGGTGACCCAGAGGAACAGGTAGGGAAAGGACAGAAGTTGGGCAGACGTCTATTAATAAGGAAAAACAGGCTTGAATAGACAGAATGTAGATGTATATGGAAAGAAAATGATCATCATTTGCCATATATACTCATGTATAGTTTTAAGGAAGGTTTCTGGACCAAAATTATGGATGTTGATATGACTCATGGATAAGTCCAGGGTTGTTCCATAAGGAGGGAAAGCACTGCCTTATTGGTTCAGCCACTTCTACCTCCATTTTCCTGGCCAGGCATTCAAAAAGGCCAGATGCTATACTACAGTGGAGAGAATTGAGAGGGTTGGTGCTTTTTTAGGTTCTCCCAGGATTGACTAAAGTCTTGTCTTTTGCCACTTTACTCTTAGAAGGGGATGGTTCCTTTTTTGATAAGAAGTAAGGTATTGTAATTAAATTGACATGTGGATAAGCTGACCCAAGTTTTTGAGCATCTTTTTGGTCTAAAATTTCTAGACTTATACATGAGTACAAATAGTACATTGTAGTTGTAATTTTTTTCACTATATAAAGCAAACATAATTTGAAATTTCATGTATTTGCACTTTTAATTGGGTTTGAAATTTACTTGTGAATGTCTCTGCAGCAAGGGCGTCAAGATTGACTAAACTTTGCCTTAAAATACTTTATCATTTGATAAGCACTTGTGGTGTTTTTGAACTCTATGATTCTATGATTCAAATATGCTAATTATTTTCCTCATTTTTCCAGAGTGCACAGTCCTACAAAGTCACTACTGAGGAGTACCAAAAAGCGGTTGATGAGGTGGAATCCAAATTCAAGTAAGGCCTTTTCATCTTTTTTTCTCTTGTCTTTTTTAGAAACTGTAAATGTGATTTTACTTTCGTTTGTATAAAAAGCAGGTTTTCTATTTAGTTTTATCAGTCTGAAGTGGAAAAGTTAAAACAAATCAAATGAGTTGCAAGTACTGTGTTTCCCTGAAAATAATACATACACATAAAACAAGCCATAGCAGGATTTTTAATCATTTGTGCAATATAAGCTATACCTTGTAAAAAAGACATAGTGATAGGCGCTAGATGAAGGACGGCTGCTGTGTGTCTGCTGACCAGGCCTATCCCAGGAGAAGAGGCCTGTGTCATATATCATGTTCTGCAGTTGATGGTGGTTGGTGGTGGAAGGCCTAGCAGTTGGTGATGGGGTTAATGCAAATCTTAGTTCTAAAGAACATAAGTTCTAAATCGGTCTAGTCCAGCATAATGTGTCACACAGTAGAGTTTACAGGTGAAAGCAGTTAAGGATGGAGGCATGCAAGAGATCTGAGTAATCTGGTTGCAGCTGGATGGAGGCATGCAAGAGATAGGTTGCAGCTGGGCTTTACCAGTTATAAGGGGCTAGCCCTGAGATTGATGTTGGGAGAAAAGTATTTGTCAAATTTTGGCTATAGATGCTGGTGGTTTTCCCCCAGGTTTGTGGATTTTCGGTATCCTGACATGTTGCCTGAACTTATGGAACTCTGTAACGTGGGCTGTTACCTACAGTATAGACTCTTGATCCCTGGACTTTACTCATTCAACTCTTGACATTTAACCACTGGACTGGACCCTTTGATTATGGTGTTTTCTTGAACCTGCATCAGCATTTGCTAGCAGTCTTTGTTTTATTATTCTGTGGCTGAGTGCTGTCTTTATGTTTAATATTTTGAATTGTGAAAACAGCCAAAAAATAAGTCCTGATCTATTTAAACAGTTTAACACAAGCTAGGTGCTTGTTTTGGTTCACCTCTGCCTGCGTACTGGAAGAGCCCTGACATTGTGACATCCTGCTCCTAAGAAAGGGTTTGGAGCTGAAGGTGGGAGTGGGGGACAATCCTTGGCTCCTTGCATTGCTCCCCTGTATACTCCTTGGGGGTTCTTTGTTCCATCTTTTGTCCCTCAACACCCTCCTTCTTGGGATACAGCATGCGATTCTGCTGCTGCCTCCTCGGCCCTCCCAGCATTCTCCATTGTTGAAGGCAACAGGCAGGGGGCTCCTTGGGGTGTGTGCCACTGCCTCCTCTGCTCTTGCCACCACCTCCTTGGCCCTCCCAGCACTATCCCTCACTAGAGGCAACAGGTGGGCGGGGGTTCCTTGGGGTGTGGCGTGCTTCCGCCATCTCTTCCACTCTTGCTGCCTCCTCCTTGGGCCTCCCAGCCCTCTCCCTCATTGAAGGCAACTGGCAAGCGGCTCCTTTGGGCATGCGGTGCTGCTGCCACCTCCACAGCCCTACTAGGGCTGGGTAGCCTCTTTTCTTTTTTGTAGGCAGCTTCTCCCTCCCCTTCCACGAGGTGTGCGCCACGCCACCACCTCTTCCGCTCTTGCTGCCATTTCTTTGCACTCCTGGTCTCTTTCAGGCCGTAGGCAGCTACAAGTTCCTGCTCCCCAACACTGACCAGCAAAAGTATAAATACTTTAAAAAAAGATATCCCCTAAAAATAAGCCATAGTGTGTCTTCTTGAGGATAAATAAATATAAAACAGTGTCTTATTTTCAGGGAAACACAATATGCATCTTGTAAGGAAGACATTTTTACCAAATTTCCAAGCCAGGAGCTGTGTATTGGGCATAGAATTGGAAGTGAAAGCATTGGTATAGTCCTAACCTGTATAAAATAACATAAGGCAGGAGAAAAGTCTCCTGGATTGACCTCATTAAAATGTGGGGAGCTTGGATTCTGGTTTTGGGGGGGGGGGGGGGGTGTTACAAAATTTTATTTCCTTGCATTTATATCATGTCTCTTTTTTGACAAAATACTCTTTTTTCCAACTGTAAGCCCACAGTCAGACCTTGTCTTTCATTTTATTTATTGTTCGGTGTTTCTAATTTTGGAAGCGCTGTTTTAGAAGAATTTCTCTGTCCTGTGTACAGCTTGAAAAGCACCAAAAGCAACAATTTAATTTTGCCTGTAGTGGTGAAGGCTGAGTTAAATTCACTTTATTTTTCCCTCTGGGGGATTAAATGAAGAACCAGTAATTAGAGGAACAAAATGACTCTGACCTTTGCCCTGACCTTCCCTGCTTCTGCTGCTAATTCTTGCTGGAAAGCCTCATCCATCATATTTCATGGCTTTCATTTTAGAAACTTTTAACTCACCCACCCACTTTCCTGCCATTTTCTGACAAATACTGTCAATAGAAGACAGAGACCAGCATTGGGTTGTTCTACGGGAAGCCTGTTGTTGCTGAAGGGCTATTCGCCCTCACAACAGCCTATCATTAGAGGGGCTTAATAATCTGATAAAAGGTCATAGAAGAGGCCTTAAGGCAACATTGTGCTCAGTCTTCCCATAGAAATGCACCTCAAGGATGGGGTCCAGTCTCCCTTTGCAAGCTGTCCTCATATACATGTTTCAACGATTTTTCAGTGCAAAGGGATAGGGTGTTTGGATATTGTGAAACGTAGGATGCTACTTTATTCTGAGTCAGACCACTGACCTCCTTGACCCAGTTAATTGTTCTGACTGGCAATAAGCAACCTTTCCTACCTTTTAAAATAGAAATGCTAGGGGTTGAACCTGGGAGCTTTTTACATTTAGCGCTTTTACTCCTTTTC
The DNA here is from genome assembly GCA_030556195.1 of Anolis apletophallus. Classification (NCBI taxonomy): domain Eukaryota; kingdom Metazoa; phylum Chordata; class Lepidosauria; order Squamata; family Anolidae; genus Anolis; species Anolis apletophallus. The sequence continues at coordinate 133,005,338 of JARBWK010000009.1, read as the reverse complement.
CCTTTATGTTCAAAAGGCACATGTACGTGTCTCACAGTAAGGTAGGTGGGTAGATGTTGACAGGACTTTGAAGTAATTCTTTATTCCGTAGTCCTTTGGGTCAAGCCTATGGTACATCAATACAAAATACAGTATTTATTCATTGGGGAAATGTTCTAATGTGCATCTTGCAAGTCCAGTGAAAAAGCAGAAGGTCCTAGATTTCATCTCTCACATCTCCAGGTCTGGGATATTTTAAAAATTAGTTGATGACTCTGAATCAGATGGTGAAAGGTTTATGCTAGGGTAGATAGTGGACTATGATTCTGAACTGGCGGAACTCTTCTAAATTGAATGCTTCTAACTCTTTAATTGCTGTATATTGATCTGCTTTTTCTGTCAATTTGTTGTAAAGCATCATGTGTTGGTGCTTAATTTGTAAAATCATAACGTAATTTGACGTTTAATAGGCTTTTCCTTAATCTCTCCTTATTATCCAACATTTACTCTTATCTAACATTCTGCTGGTCCATTTATGTTGGATAAGCAAGAATCTACTGTACTTATAATGCCTGGTTTCGTCAGACTTACCACAGTTCCAAGGCTCTGTGCAAGTTCTGATAGAGCAGGTCAGTGTTTACAGCTATGACAACGCAGCAGGGTCTCCCTGTCCAGACTGATATAGATCTGACTATGAAATAGTCAGCAGTGTATGTGTGTATGTTAAGGATGAGAGACCGCACTAGGAAGGGCCAATCCCTTATACATATAAATTTTGCAGAAACATGCTGCTAGTTGCTAATGGAGACAGTGCTGGATAGCCGGCCTTTGTTCTGACCTGCACGGCAGTTCTTATTTGCTCTTCGAGTCTAGTTTCAGGTTCCCCCTTATTTAGAGTTTCAAATTTGTTAGAAATTAAGAGAGAACAGTTGGTCATGTTTTTCCTAAGCTACACTTTCTCAATAAGACATGTTTTATGCATAACCCGGCACAAAGCACTGCTGGTAAACATATGGAAATATGTGTACATTTTCATATAAATAATATTGACAAATACAGCTGCAGAGACATAATTAAGATACAGCGCACAGGATTTCTCTGCCGGCATTTAAGGAGGAAGAGATTGAAAACAAAAGGTGTTTTTAACATGGATCAGACTTCAAGTCTTTTCTGGAGTCACTCAGACAGAGAACTTTCTTTTGCTTCCTGTTTGCTTGATTTCAGCTTTCCAGAAAGAGGCTGCAGTAAGAATACAAGAGGAAGTTTGGTTCCCTTTAGTTTCTTTATCAGAGATGGTAGTATCTTTTTGTTCTTTGGAAGTTGAAATGTATACCTAGCAAAGGTGGACGAAACTATTGGGAACTGAAGTTCAGAGTCTCTGAAAGTCAGCAGCTTGGAGAAGTCTACATTCATGCTTGTGCTGGAGAAAAACATTGAGAACGAGCCAAGAGAAGCCATGTTGATTCATTTCGTTTGGGGACACTGGCTCTTTTCATTGGTTGAAATGAGCAACTGTATTTTGCTGTTTTGGGCATAGCACCCATGTTGTGGAATAGCTTCCCCATAGAGGTCCAATTGGCACCAGTGTTAATCTCATTCTGGCTCAAGGATATCAAATCCTTGCTGATCGCATTTTCCCATGCAAAAACAAGCCACTCGTCGTTGTTTTCCTCTCCCTGCCTCCAAAATTACAAGGTATTTTCCATTACTTTTAAGATTATTTTTGGATTTGCAGGAAGGATTTTCACATAAATTGTGCCAATTGTGGATATAAAGCTACCATTTGTACACACCTAAAAACTGAAGAATTGCATGGAGTACTCCCATTGTTTTTGATTAGTTGGGCAGCCCTGCTCCATTTGCCCCCCTGTAATTTGGCTTCACAAAGAATAGGTATTTTTCAGTTTCTTGGATGGAAAAAAATATCTGTCGTATGTTTTCACTGAAGGGAAGAAATCTTGCCAACTTTAACAAAGCATATATAATATTAAGCATTTAGTGAAACTTATAAAAGTAGCCTTGGAAATCTCTAAGGTCGGGACCCCTGGTGGGGGGTTGTGAGGGGGTTTCAGAGAGATTGCCAAAAGATCCCCAGAAAACATATGTCTCTGATGGTTTTAGGAACACTTTTTGCAGAGAAGACAGAAAATCTCTCCGCCTGTCCTTCACTTCCTTTTTGGAAACAGGCGGCGAATCCTCCCACCAAAAGCCCTCCTCCACTGTGATTAGCCTCTCAGCCAAGGGGAGGGCTATTTCTTTGACTTTAAATGGAGAGGGGAGAGCAGGTGTTATTAGCACATGACAGTGTGGTGTGCATATGTGGGTGAGGGAGAGCGTGTGAGGCTGAAGAAAGGCTCACACCAGCGAATCCCTTCAAGGCAGAGGGGTTCTGTTTGGGAAGTTTGGCCCAATGCTGTCATTGGTGGGGTTTAGAATGCTCTTTGATTGTAGGTGAACTATAAATCCCAGCAGCTACAACTCCCAAATGACAAAATCAACCTCCAAAACCGCACCAGTATTCAAATTTGGGCGTATCAGGTATTTGTGCCAAATTTGGTCCAGTGAATGAAATTACACCCTGCATATCAGATATTTACATTACAATTCTATTTACATTACAATTCATAACAGGAGCAAAATTACAGTGATGAAGTAGCAATGAAAATAATATGGTTAGGGGTCAACACAGCATCAGGAACTGTATTAAGGAGTCACGGCATTAGGAAGGTTAAGAAACACAGCTCTATGGTCTTCTTAGTTCCTATCTAAGAAGGTAAGGGTACCCTTTTCTTTAGAGTAGAAATGGCAAGAGATTTGGCTCTGTCTGTTGAGGTGAAGAGAAGAAACAAACTATTAAAATTATATGAAATCAGAGAGATCCCTGGTACTCACAGTAAGAATAGCATTTTTCAGCCGCCTCAGTTTGCCCTATGTATGATTATAAATGGTAATTGCTACCATAAAATGCCATATTTAAAATGTTCCTGGAAATATTATTTTATTGACGGCTGATAGCATAGATAATTCTATAGCATCTCCTAAGCATCATCTTATTTCCTATGAAGAATGTGCTTGAACATACTAGAATGGGTGCGGGATGTCTTTTGTCTGTCTTAGTGCATAATTTTTTTTTAAAAAAAGAATGTATTTCCATGCTCTTAAGACTTTAAATTAAACAGATGTTCTTTTAACTGTCTTTTTGGAGTGTCGCTTGATAAGTAAATTATGGCAAAGTTAGTGCAAAACTGATGCTTTTCCAATGTCTCGTGTTCGGTGTAATTGAACGTGAGGACTGAAGACAGGGTTTCAAGCCAAAGCACTTTAAAGAGCTTGTTTAATTGTCTGTAAAAGGAGAATTAAGTAAGGTTGAGCTGCTAAATTTACAATTCTGTTAAATGCATAAACCAATCTTCTGCGTGTCAGTGTGACTTCAAGTTGGGACTGTGAGATTAATAGAGCTAATTGTAGTATTGTTGCAAAGCAACTCCACTTAATACTGGCAAACATGCTTAGAATGTGTAGTGCATATCCCACTCGGAGTTACACTTCCTGCATCAGCTTCTAAAGAGGATTGTCCCCAAGGCTTATGTTTTAAAGCAGTTGCAACGCTAAAGGTTTTCCTGCCAACATTAATTTCTCTACAATATGTGGATCAATCCAGCCAAATGTGGAGTGGTGTTTTCCCATCATGCCATCAGCAAGAGAGCATCAGTGTGCAATAGCAGTTCAAGGAGGCATTACAAGACAACAAAAAACGAGATCGTATGTGCTACTTTCGTTATAAAGTCTTCTATATTTATGCCATGCGGGTTTCCTGCGCTCTTGGATCAACAGTAAATGAGACCTTTGTGGTCTGCAGAGGTCTGTGGGTGATGTTTTCAGGACTGGTGAAAATTTCATTCATATGTAGATGTAGATTTACAGGTAAATGGAGACAGTCAACAAGCAAATTCAGTCTGGAAATGTAACTCAAGTTTACCAATCATTTGGTGTTATTGTGTGCCTACAAGTCGTTCTGACTTATGGCAACCAAAAGTAATATTATCACAGGTCTTCTTACCTAGTAATGTTTTCGTTGCCTTCCTTTAAGGCTGAAAGGGTGTGACTTCCCCAAGATCATCCAGCCAGATTCCATGGCTAAATGGGGATTTGAACCCTAATCTCCAGAGTCATCGTCCAGTGGTTACACCACCAGGCACCATTCATATCTAACAGACAGTACAAAATATAACATGTGGCCACATGCTGCAAAACAATGGATGGAAATGGCCATAAGTAGAAGAGACATCACCAGGAAGGGGTTTGTGGATCTCTAAAGAAATTAAATAGATTTAGTACATTGAACTGCACCATTCCCTTAGAGCTGAAATTTACTAGTTTTGAGATAGGAAGTTATGTCCCTGCAGGTATAATTTTTGCATATAAGGTGTACCTGACTATCAACATGGTTTATCTCTCTTCCAGACACTAATTTGTATTGACTGCATTTTAAATGATTAAGTTAAGCTAGTTCTTGCAGCATCCAAATGATTATCCAATGTGATTATTACTGTAGTTGATTAGAAAACAGGTATCTTTCCTGTCATAGTGTCAATGGTGATCAATTGTGTTAGCACTGGTGGTAAAGGTATCAGAGCCAAGTTGCTAGAAGGAAAGCTCTGGGCATGGAAAGTAGATTCCTCTTTATAATATGTGATAGTACCAATAGGTAAACACAGAAAACAGTCAGCATCCTAAGTAGGTTCCAGAAGAAATCCCAGGTCAAGGGAATAGTATCTATGTACCTGGGTCCTGTGATCATGCTGACTCAAGGATAGGCCAATATAGAACAGATGAAGATGGAGAGCCAGCATGGGTGTTAGAGTTCAGCTATGGAAACCCACAGGGTGACCTTGGGCTCTCAGCCTCAGAAAACCCCATGATCATGGTCACCATAAATCGGAATCAAATGAAGGTTCAAGAAGCTCCAACACAGATGAACAGAAGGTATTGGTTATGATTTTCCCAGAGATGAGTTTAGTTCAGGTTTGAAGAGAATTTACCACCAAAATTTTTGATTAGCCATTTGAAGTTAGCCTTTGAATGGGATTACAATGTTAGTGACGTGATAGTTTGAGTTGCGTTTTTATCTGGATCTTTTCCTAACTACCAGATGATTACCATGTTAATCTCATTCATAGCGCAGACCCCATTGGGGCCATGCTTTGGACCTTGAATTAGTTTCAGGACAGAAAAAAAGAAGAACTTCTTGACACATCCATAGTTAAGCTGTTGAATGAAGTGCCACAAGATGTAATGATACAAACATTGCCTTAAGAAGGGATGGTACAAATTATTTTATTCTAGGGGTGGTGCTGTATGCTGCCCACAGAATACAATTCAATGTGTCTCTCAATACAACTTGCTTGGGAAAATGAGAAATGGGGGTGCAATTATGAGTTTCTTGTAAGCATTTAGTCGGCTACTGTGTCAATTGACTGTTTAGCTAGATTGGCTTTTGGTCTGACCCATCACAGCAGTCTGATGTGCTTGGAACGGCACCTGCATACATCTGGACTTTGCATACTCCTATTGATTGTATTGCGGCGGAAAACACATTTAAGTTCATTAAGTGCCTGTAATTCATATTCTGCCATCTGGAGCATTTTACTCTAGGCATTATTGAGACTCTCACACTGCCTCCTGCAACAACATAAACAAGGGGTTAGGATGACACCCCAAACTCTGTTATGGCTGAGCTTTTCTGCGTCAGACACTTTGCCTCCTTAAGCTTTTTTCTCCTCTCGACTAACTCTCTTCCATTTAGACTTTCTGAATTATGTGAGCTGCAGAAAAACAGGTCATAATGGCTGTTTTGCTCCTTTCAAGAGGGAAGTGGGGGCACATTGTGCAAGCCGTCTCAAATGTATCTGAAACCTGGCAGGCACATTGTACATCATCTGCCTATAATATCGTACTTACCCTGATGTCCGTTTATGGCCCGTTTCAGTGTTGCATAAATTTGTTTTATTATTCCAAAATGCACCTGATGTGTATAATTTTTTAATCTTTGTGAAGGTCTTGGATCACATTGATCAAATCCTAAATTGTCAAATGGTTTACCTCTCTTTAAGACACTAATTCGCATTGATCGAATTCTAAATGATCAGGTTGAGCTAGTTCCTGCAGTACACAAATTACATTAAAACAACATTACCAGACTCTGCTGCTTTTTTCTAATGTGGGTGTTATATTATCTTCTCTTGCATGAGACCCAGGATAATTATATTAGAAAGATGTCTTGTTCATAATAAAAAGTTTGCATGGGCAAGACGAATTAAAATGCAAGGGCCCAGTCTTACAGGAAGAGCCTGGCTTTGGGCAAAAGGATTTTGGTTTTTATTGAGTAATTATTTTGCATTTCTCTTGAATTCTACTTTTTTTTCTTCTCTCAGTATTGAAATCTGGAAGCAGAAACCTGGGTAGTTTTGGAGATTACATTTTCTTCTCTTACGATACATATACTGATGTATCTGTTTTAGTCAGGGATTATTAGTATTATTGTCATTGTTTATATAGAATCATCAAATTTATATGCTGTGTTTTGGTCTGGTTTATTTATTTATCTATTTACATCATTTTTACCCCACCTCAACCCCCCCCCCCCCCTGGGGGGGGGGCGGCACTCAGAGCGGCTAACAGGCAGCAATTTGTTGCCACAACAATACACATTATAAAATCATCAGTACAAAAATTAAAACCATAGCAATTAGTTAAAAACACATAATCAACAGTCAATTAAATCAAAGAATACGTTCTTTACTTTATATACTAAACTGAAGAGCATGGAAACCAGAACTCTTGAAAAACATGGCCGCCAGAATTTTAACTGGCACACTTGGGTTTGTTCATGTAATATAATCTTGGAAGAAGTGCACTGCTGCCTTGTTCATCTTGAGGTTCAATTCAAAGTACTTGTATTGATTTTCAAAATGATGAAAGGCTTGAGAGTCAAACACTTGAAAGTATATGCCTTCCAGTCCTTCTGTTTTGACATCTTCTGCTGAAGTCCTTTCCCAAGTACATTCCCTATCAGAAGTGTGTTGTTTATCAGCAGAGGAGAGGACCCTTTCCAGAGTAGTGACCTATTTATGGAATGCTTCTCCCGACATATTTGTTATTGTTGGCTGTCAATTCACTGTCGACTTATGGCAACCCTATGAAAGAAAGACCAAGTTTGGTCTTAAGATGAATGTATATGTAAATTGGAACAAATACATTTTTAACGTGTAACTCCAGCCTCTCCCTCCATCCCTCTGTAAAAGCTTTGGATTGCATAGAGAAGATATTTTGATGTTCAGGAAATTTCACATAACTTTCTGTCCCTGTAATAACTGGATTTTGAAAAAAATGGCTTGTTGTGAAAACAAGGTTTGGCAAATAAAGCTGCAGAGGAGACACCTTTTCTCTTTCAGGGTTGGATTTCCCTGTCTAGGGCAGTGTCTCTCAACCTTCCTAATGCCGCAACCCCTTAATACTGTTCCTCATGTTGTGGTGACCCCCAACCAGAAAATTATTTTCATTGTTACTTCATAACTGTAATTTTATGAATCATCAGATACACCCAAATTTGAATATTGGTGGGGTGGTGGGTGATTTTGTTCCTTGGGAGTTGTAGTGACTGGGATTTATAGTTTGCCAACAATCAAAAAGCATTCTGAACCCTACCAACAATGGCATTTAACCAAACGTGGCTCACAGAACTCTCATGACCAACGGAAAATACTGGAAGGGTTTGGTGGGCATTGACCTTGAGTTTTGGAGTTGTAGTTCACCTACATCTAGAGAGCACCGTCGACTCAAACAATGATAGATCTGGACCAAATTTGGCACAAATACCCAATATGCCCAACTGGTGGACTTTGGGGAAGATAGACCTTGACATTTGGTAGTTATAGTTGCTGGGACTTAGTTACAATCAATAACCCCACCAATGATAGAATTGGGCCAGACTTCCCACACAGAACCCCCATGCCGTTAAGGAACTCGCTGGCACAAACCTTACTCCTGCCTCATACACTCTCCCTCACCAGCACATGTGCACCACACTGCCATGTGCTGAGCATGCCTGCTCTCCCCTCCCCGCTTGGAGTCTCAGAAACAGCCCTCCTCTTGGCTGAGAGGCTGGCTGAGAGGTCAGCCAATCACAACAGAGGAAGACTTTTAGTGGGAAGAGAATGACAGGCTCTACCAAAATAGTTCCTAAGATCATCAGAAATGTATGTTATCTGATGGTCTTAGGGACCCCTCTGAAACCCCCTCATGACCTCCCAGGCTTTATTTGCCCTTTGGGTGATTTGTTTGTCTTTTTTTGGCAATCTGTGGTATCTTTAGAACTCTCTTTCAGCATCAGATTTCAGATGAGTTGGGTTTCTTATTTTTCAGCTCTAAAACCATATGTGAAAATCAAAAAAATATTATGGCTTTCCTTGGATTTACATTACAAAACTTGAGCGCCAGTTTGAGGCATGTGCACATACACAGACTCTGCATAGAAATATATACAAGACCTTTTAATTTGACAAATCCCTCAGCCTTCTCAGTGTTTTTGCTGCTTTGTTTTATTGTTAATGCTGTATTTTATTACATAATATAGAGTTTTACTATAAGGTAAAGCGATATATAGTTAACATATTCCTCATATTTGCTGTTTATAGCTCCTAAATCCATTAAATACAATAACTAGCTCTCTTAAATTCTGTGGTTTCTTTTGCAGGGGAGGGGGGGGGGGTTGCCTAGATTTTGCAGAAGCTCTGTTCCATGTCTTAAACCTTTTGAACAGTGATTGCTTTATTACTGACAGCTTTAGTTTTCCCTCCAGCAACATAGACATTTTCTTTTCTTCCTTTGATCAATACAATCCATTAGGAATGTAGAGTATCCAACACAGCTATATGAAATATTAATTAAGCACATTTTAGTTCAATAAGTGTGTACTTTGAATACATTGAAATGGGATTTGGAAGGAGAAAGAACAACAACAGTAATTTAAATACACATTTACATGTTCACATGAGAATTGTGCATATTCATGCTGTAGCTGGAAAATGCTCAGACAAAATAATCCAGAAGCCTCGCCAGATCCTGTAAGCATCCCTATAACCTTATATCCTGTTTCCAACTGGGACCAGATCATAGCATGAAGCCAATAGAAGTCCCCTATTGCTGAATACCCTCCGCAACTGGAATTCAGAGATATTCTGCAAGTGATCACAAGTTGTTTTGTAGACTTCTTATCCATGCATTAGTCTTATCTGTTTTTAATCAAAACTAGTGGCCATGGCCACATTTTTTGAAAGAGAATTTGATAAAACTAATTTGTCTGTCGTATATCTGCTGCATCAATTTCAATACGTAACCTTAGTAACCCTAGTATTACAGAGGAACGGAGAAACAGCTTCTTTGTCCATTTCTTACATGCCTTGTAAGCTTCAACTCATGCATTGGTTAAAGGAAGGTGCTACTAGTCCTTGATGATGGAATGGATGTCCAAGCTTCATCTTGTCCTCAGTTGGAATTGTTCCCCACCACTGTCTTCAAGAGTTGGTGACTCTTTTATATTGTTTGAGAAACACCCTAGGATGTGTGTAGAAGAGAAGATTGAGAGGCAATGTGATAGCACCTTCAAATATCTGAAAGGAAGCCATGTGGAAGGGGAAGTATGCTTGTTTTCGGCTGCTCCAGAGACTAGAATATAGATCCAAATTACAAAAAAGGAAATTCATCCTAAAAAAATTGGAACTGTAAGAGCTGTTTGACAGTGGAATAAGCTATCTTAGAAGGTAGTAAATTCTTTTTCTTTGGAGATTTTAAACAGACGTTTGATAGTAATCACTTAAGAGTATTTTAGCTATGGATTCAGCATAGCAGAGGTTTGGATTCGATGGCCTTTGCAGACTTTTTCAACTTTGTTATTTTGTGATTCTTTCACAGTCACCAGCACAAGAAAGTTGGATTTAAAACAGAGGCTTATTTCACAGTCTTCTCATGCCATGATAGTATACACTCCTGATCAGTTGATCGGAACTAAATGAGAAATTGCTCCTCTCTTCTACCTTCCCACTCCTGTTTCCCCATTATTGGTTTCATATTGTCCACCTGGGATGTAGGTAATCCCCCACCAGTAACATTCCTGCCTTCTCCAGTTCACTGAATCAGAAACAAGCCCCAACCCATGTTTTGGAATTGCATGTCTCATTAGTGGTGGGCATAAGTGGAGGTGTTTATTTATCGCATCAGAAGTGAACCGAGGGTACAGTTGTAATGTATTTTAAAAGCACAGAGATTAAAAACTTGGCATTATAGTAAATGTCTTTTGACCAGTAGCTGGCTTCTTGGAGTGCCTCTGGTGTTGCTGTAAGAAGGTCCTCCATTGTGCATGTGGCAGGCCTTAGACCAGGGGTGGGCAATTACCAGCCCTCCACGTGTTTTGGACTTCAACTCCCAGAAATCCTAACAGTTGGTAAACTGGCTAGGATTTCTGGAAGTTGAAGTCCAAAACACCTGGAGGGCCGGTAATTGCCCACCCTTGCCTTAGACTGCATTGCAATAAGTGCTCTCTCTGTGGTTTGCTCTTCTCCATACTTGTATGTTGTGGACTCCACTTTGTGGCCCCATTTCTTAAGGTTGGCTCTGCATCTCGTGGTGCCAGAACACTGCCTGTTCAGCACTTTCCAAGTCTCCCAAACTTCTGTGGGCCCAGGGGGGAGTCTTTCATTCGGTATCAGCCATGGCTTCAGGTTCTCACTTGCTGAGGTGTTCCTGTGAGTATCTCTGTAGGTCTTAGAAAACTATTTCTTGATTTAAGGCGTTGGTGATTGCACCATCACCGCTCAAGCAGGAATAAGAGGAGGTCACACATTCTCACCACCCCCTTCCCTTGGCAAATATTTTCCAGGTTAATTCTCCAACACAAATTGTAAGACAAAATGGAGACTCTGAACATAATGTGGTTGGGGAGGGGGGTGGAGAGTAAGATAAATCATGGTTTTATGAAGATCATTGGCAGAAGAGACAACTGTAAAACAGAACATTAGGAAGGTTTATTTGCTATATTTATATACCTCCTCTCTCACCCCTGGGGGGATTCAAGGCGGTTTACAACTCAAGGTGATTCAGCTTAACCGACCCAAGAATGCTAAGAATCCTCTGAAGAGGAGGAATAGGTTTGAGAGGGATAACTTTGCAAAAGAGAAAATTGAATAGGTTGAATCTAACAAGCTCACAAATGTCAAGAAACATTTGGGAAGTGTGTTTAATTTTTTATATAAAAGTAGGACAAAAATACTGTCAATGTATTTGGCTCAAGGGGATGGTTGAGCAAAATTATAAAAGAGAAAATCAAGAAGATATCTGGAGAGGTAAAGTACTGTAAAGACAGAGGGAGAACACTTGAGTGGGAAGAACTCTTCATTAACGTCTAAGTGTAGCAGTACGTGTGCCCTAGAATATGCAGAGGGTCTTTCTGAAATCCTTTTCCTATCAATCTAAGAACTAAAATTACTTAGCTACACCATTTTTAACATAGATCTCTGAGAACGAAGGTTTCATTGCGCCAATTGTGAGATCATCTCTGTGTATCTGAGTAGAATTAGGGACATGGTTAGAACTCCCTCTCTTATGCTGATATCATGGTAAGTATCCCAGAAGAACTCCCTTGTGTCAGTACAATTACACTCACACAAGCCATTTTGTGCCTGAGGGTATTTTCATTCCAGATGGGAGCCTGTGCCAACACAGTTATGCTGAAAGAACATGGGAAGAAAGCCTGTTCCGTAAGACAAGTACAGACAGGCTGACAAGCCCTAAGATATGTATTCATTAAGACGGTAAAGGCTTCGTCTGCAGGGAATACTTTTTGCATACACCTCACTGAAATATATGGGACAGAAATGAAGACGTATTCCCTGTTTGTTTCCTCGGAGGTAGCATATCAGAGCACTCTCCTCAGCTGAAACTCCTGCCTCCAATCCTCACTTGCCGTTATTAAGTAAAATAATGGAATGAGCAAAAACTCTGATGCATAATTGATGTGCTTGATCAATGTCTCCCAAGCTTGAATCTCCAGATGTTGGGTGACTGTAGTGCCCATTGCTGATATGATTGGCTGTGTTCTTTGGGGGACCACTGGGGACGCAGCCCAGTGGCTTTTTGCAACCATGGATCTAGATCAGAGATTGAGAAAATAAAGCCTATGAACACCATGTGGCCCCATGACAATTGTTGTGATCTCCTCCCCACAACATGCCTCCAGGATGAAAAACCCTAACTTTAAAAATTGCTCCTGCTCTGAGGGCATTTGGAAGCAACCATTTGGTTTTGCGGAGTTCAGCCTACCAACATCTGGAAGGGAGCTCTCCAGCTCTGATAGTTGCCTGTCCTAGAGTTGTAAGTGGGCAGCATCATAGAGTTGGATGGCATTTTCTACCCTCCTGGACAGACTTCAGGTACTGGTGGCTCTTTGCACTCACTTCTGCTTTTTGAAACATAGTTTGGGACTTCTTGGGTTGGTTGGCTGGTCCAAAATAACTCTGAGTATGTGAGTCTTGTCCTTTTCTTGTTTTTATTCCAAACCATAGAATCTGAAGATTCCCGAGCATGTGCAAATGTTTTTGGGGTATATGCTGTAAATTCTAGACCAGCTGTTTTCAGACTCATGAACTCAGAGAACTTTTTTGTACTGGCTTTTCACCGAATCCTTATGAAGGTCTGGGTCATCTTCTACAATACACTGTTTGCTCCATTACAAGATTGGGCAAAATATGATTTACTGATTAATTGTGGCCCTCAGATCTATTTCACTGATCCTTAAGTCCTCCAGTGCTTGAAAGAAATGGCCTCAAATTTTCTAGAGGGCATATAATACACTGGACTATTTAGGCTCAGGAGATGCCTTTTTGTAAAGCGGAAATGAATGAAAGTAAATTCAAGGTCACTTTCTGTTATAAAAAGCAGATTCTAAAATAATACCTTCCGTGTTGTCTGTAGGATGCCAGTGTGGCCTTTTGCCTGCCACTAGTTTCCCACCAGTGTGCTGTTGGCACTCCTTGCTTTGCTGTGTGATCTCGGGGTCTGCAGTATGACATAACTTACTCTTTCCCAAGATTGTGTAATATGAGTCATGGTTGTCAACCCATCTTTCAGAGAAAGCTGTCCATTATTTCCAATTGTCTCATTGAGGAACCTCCTCTCAAGAGCCATCATTTGTTGTGTGCCTTCATGTCATTTCTGACCCAAAGGTGAACCTATCACTAGGTTTTCTTGGCAGGGTCTATTCAGTGGGGGTTTGCCTTTATCTTCCTCTGAGGCTGAGAGAATATGATTTTGCCAAAGGTCACCCAGTTTGTTTCAATGGCTAAAGCAGGGGTAGAAACCCTGCTCTCCAGAGTCATAGTCCAATGCTCAGAGCACTAAACCAAACTGGTTCTCATCGCTATAGTAAACCAAAGAAAATTTAAGCCCACTGTAACTCATGCTAATCATCAGTGACTGAAATATTGACCTGAGACTCCACTGCCTTCACTTAGTGATCATTAGAAGAAATTGTACAGTATTGATCATCTTAGATCATAGTGTAGCCTGGCATAAATGGATGTAGTATTGACAATGCTAGTGTCAGGGGAACCTGTTAACGAATGTTTCCATTTGTTTCTCATGCAGGGAAATGGGTAACCTGCTCTTTCTTTTCCAAATACATGGAGGCTATTACATGACATCCTGTGAAGACGTGGGGCAAGAGTCATTGTTTAAGTTTATGTCCTTGAACCTTTTTGTCTGGCCCATGCAGTCTACATTTAGACTCACACTTGGTAGCAGCATAAAAGCAAACTCAATCTAGACAAGAGCCAAGGAGACCAAGAGTCATAGCAATCCATGGGATCAAAGCCTCCCATTTTATTTTCAACCTTTGGTGGTGTTGAAGATTTACTACCTTTCCCTGATGAAAAGTCTGCAGCTTAAACCTTGATAGTCATCCTGCATACTTCTGTAGTGTTTCTCCTTGAAAATGTCTAGAAAATCAGAACTAGCACATAATGTTACTATATTTCCTCACTAATAGCTAGCATGCAATTGTTCATGTGGAGCTGCAAACCTGTGTAGAATTCCATCTATCATTTCACTCTCTAAAGTAAACACAGGAAGATACGTGGATTATTCTCAAACATGACAAAAGTTGAGGATAACTCCTCTTTCTTTTTTGCTTACACTTCAATATTTGGACACAAAGAATCCTTCGGTTTGTACCATGCATATAAAAAGGAAGCATGCATGAATTCTTTTTGATAGCTGTTCTGGGATTATACAATTGTTTTTTCCCCCTAGATACTGGCTGAAGCCTATGTGTGATCATTTTGCTATGACTCTTCTGTGTGCTGGTGTCTGGATCCTGAAGACAGGCTAGCTAGTTCAAAGGTTGCAGATTCCTCCAGTTTTGAAGGTTTAAGTTGTTGATCTTGGACTTCTTCTGGAGATTGCAAATGTTGATAGTGTCCAAGTCCTAATAAGAGTATTGGGTTATTGTTCTGTTTTCTGGAAATCATATCTTGATTTCTTCAAAGACCCGAATTAGTTAGCAAGTATGAACATATTACAGATGTTCCTCAATTAACACAGTCAATGGGTTCTTGAACATGGTTTTTTAAATATTGGTGGGTATAGCTAGAAAGGGACAGTGGTTTAGCTAGCGCTCTTCTCTTTTCTATTGTCCTTATGTGATTGCTAAGGGGCTCTGTTGTCAGCAGCGGTTAACCTTGCTTTTTGTAGTTAGGCACACAGGTATAGTACATTCAGCTAGTACTGTACATTCCCATCTCAAACTTCATCACATTGTTTACTGCAGGCACATTTCAGAAACCTGACACGGAAAAACTGTATTTCTCTTGTATTTTGTCACCATCCTCCCAATGTTTCTACACAACTTCTAGCTAGAAAGAACTCGTTTGAGAAATGAATTAAAAATAATCAAAGACTTCATTAACTGACATATGTCTGTATGTTGATCTTAACTTTTATGATATCATTAAAGCATCTCTCTGTTTACTAGAAATAGAAGGAACAATTCACACGTTATGCTGAGCCAAATCTAGGTTTGATTCAGACCATGTGAACTGTGACTCCTTATAGCCCTACAACACATCTTTATGGTATACACAGTTTGTATATTAAAACATATGCTCAAATCATCTCAAGCGTGTTCCTTAAGACACCGGAAATGAACATGACCTTTCATAGCTTATGGGAAAGAGAAGTAGAGTGTTCAGCTAGAGATGCATTATTTGTGGTTGAGGCTTGTAGCCAACATTAAGGTGGATAGACTTGGTGTCAGGCAGAAAAAATCCAGCAGTTTTCATGCGTGTTCACATGGATAGATGAACTCATTTGCAGTAGAGCCGATGCAACATCTAGTGAGTGAATGAAATGCTCTCTCTCTCTCTCTCTCTCCCCACATCAGTGGCCAACAGTTAAATTGGCATGTTTCTTATTTTTGTGTATCCGTAATCAACCAAGTTCCCTGAAAATTGATAGATGTGCTCATTAAGGGCAGCTCTTGCTGCCGGCTGCACTTTCGGGAGCCTCTGCCTCCAATGGAAAGGCGCAGTTTCCGCTTGTGCTGGCAAGTGATACTCTGCCGTGATACATCTGGCTTCCAGCTCCCTTTCAGAGACTCTAAAGCCTCTTGTTTTCATGTTTTGAACACGCTTTGTTGGGAATTTACATGAGTACAAGTTGCCCATTTCCCAATTACAGGATGGAAACAAGGTGGGAGGCTAAAAGCTGCCATCAATCTCATGTGCCTTGTTTCCTTGCATAGATGATTCCGGCAAGCACACACCTCCTCTCACCCCCACCTTAGAAACTAGAGCCGTTGCGCAGGTTTTTTGAACATCTGTGTTCATTTGAACACATCCCAGTGGCTTCACCTGTTTGTATGAAAAGGAATGTACCTGTGCAGAGATGATGAGATGGGTGCTTTGTTTCGTTTAAAGTAGCTTGCCACCTGTTCCTGGTTAGAAAGAAGAAGAATAGGTTGCCAGTCACCATTACATATGAAATAAAAGATGGGGAGTGATGTATGCTGCCCGTCCCATCCTTTTTGGCCCACCAGGATTGCCAAGAGGGGTAACAGAGGGAAGTCGATAAGTTAGGAATTCAGATCTCCTTCCGCTGCTTCTCTTACTCTTGAGTGAAGAAAAGGGAGGGAGGGGGGAGGTCAGCGCTACTAACCTCCGTTCTCCCAGCAGAGGTTTTGAACAAGATGAAGTGATCAAAGCAGGATGCCAGCCCATCGTCACAGCCTCATTACTTTGCAAGCTGCATGCACAGATGCTGCCGTCCCTGAATTGTGGGCATGGGCTGATTTACATTCTATCACAGCTCATTTGCTGTTGGTGCGACTCATAATTAAGTGGTTCCTTTTTCTTTTCTTAAAGTAAAAAAATGGGCAAAGTGAATACTTGATAGAAGGTCTCTGGTGCCAGCATCTTTTGGAGATCTAGGTCAACATACAGCTTGAAAAATAAATTGGTCATGATACCCAGAATCACCCAACTAGCATGGCTGCTACAGATGCTACCTGGTTGATTCTGGGCGTTGTAGCCCCAAAGTCTAACTTTTTGAAACTTTGGTACAAGGTGATGGTGTCAGCTTGTACCATCCATGAAGCCATGGATGAAGCAACCAGACGGAATGGCTAGAGCTAACAAACGTGTATTGAACAAGGATACACAGAGGAAGACACCCGATCACTTCTCCCATTGTTAGAATGGAAAGGGGTTTTTTTCCTGCTGAAAGTATGAAATCATACATCAAGGTATCTTCTGGAAGAAAAATTGGGCTGTCATGAGCTGTCATGAGCAAAGTGTGTTGTGTGTGGCGATGTGTGTAATATTTGCTAGATGTTGGCTTAACAGGTGCCTGTGCATCCTAAATGAACACTTTAATTCATGGCATTTTAAAATTTTCTAGTTTATAAACTGACATGGTAGCCAAAATAAAATTCAGAAGGACAAGATGGAAATGACAGGGTGTTGATTAGCATAAATAGTCTGACATCCAATTAGTTGCATAGGCATATGTATTTACATGTGTCTTTTTTCCCAGCATGGCAGAGGTTGGTATTCCCTTCTTTCCTCTGCTGGACCTAGTTCTCCCCACCCAAACATCCTCTGAAGTCCCTCCCTGCGTAACCTTTTGTCTGCATTTCTGTAGCCCAGTGGTTCTCAACCTGTGGGTCCCCAGGTCTTTTGGCCTAAAACTCCTAGATATCCCAACACCGTGGTTCTTAGCCTGTGGGTCCCCAGGTGTTTTGGCCTACAACTCCCAGAAATCCCAGCCAGTTTACCAGCTGTTAAGGATTTCTGGGAGTTGAAGGACAAACCTCTGGGGACCCACAGGTTGAGAACCACTGTCCGAACAGCTGATAAACTGGCTGGGATTTCTGGGAGTTGCAGGCCAAAACACCTGGGGACTCACAGGTTGAGAACCCCTACGGTAGCCAAACGCAAAATGATTACAACTGTGCCTAAACCTCCAGAGAACACATGTGGATCATAGTGCTGATGTAAGCATTTTGCTTCTGGCGGTGGGGACATATCCAGATGCTTCTCTGATCCTGCCACTCTCTAGAAGTACTCTCCAGAAATGACCATGGGTAGATCTATAGTGGGATAAGTTGGGAGGGGTACATGTTGCAACTATGCAGTACCATATAGGATTTCTGTTATAATGTATGACTTCTTCTTGGATTTTTTTTGCTAACGAAGATTCAGGAAGGACTCATCCCATGCGTGTTGATGATTAAGAAGGCCAATCCGAGATAGGCAAGTCCACTTGCAGAAAGTCTCCTTGAGTGACGTTGTTTCCAAGTTGCAGTTCTTTCTGTGTTGTCGTTTCTCTTCGAGACACGTTCGGCGTGTCTTCTCGAAAGAGGCCGCAGCATTATGGATAGTGCGTCTCCATGCCTCTCGATGTGAGGCCAAGGTGGACCATTGTTGGTGATCAATCTGGCCGAGCCTGAGATGTTGTTTCAGGGAGTCCTTATATCTCTTTTGGGGGGCGCCTTTCTCACGCTGACCCATGATGAGTTCACCATAGAGTAGTATCTTAGGGAGGTGGTGGTCCTCCATCCTAGAGACGTGCCCTACCCATCGCAGCTGTGTTCTCAGTAGCATGGCCTCAATGATGGTGATCCCTGCTTGCTCAAGGACAGCAACATTCGTCACATAGTCAGTCCAGTGTACATTTAGGATTGAGCGAAGACAGAATGTCTGACTTAATGTCTTGCTAAAGAATATCCCTTGTCACATTGTCTGATGGATCATATAGGCAATGATGGTTGGGGACATATTATAGAGATAGTTGACAGGGGAGGTTTTAGACAAGTTCACATTTTCAGTTCTTCTCCCTGTCCTGATGGGGTTCTTAGAATTTACCAGCTGTGGCATGTAGTGTGTAGCTACTGTGCCATATTCTTGAGACTTTTGATCCTGATCAGACTCAAAAGAATTCTATAAGTAAAGTTGTTATTACCCTCTATTACACTCTGGGCTCTAAGGTTGAAACAAGATGGGTCCAGGGCCCCAACTGAATCCATCATCACAGAGATAAAACTTGATCTTTAATTTCATGTTCCGTGTCTCCTAGTGCCATGCTCAGCACTCTCTCCACTGGGTCACTCTAACTGTGAGGAATAATTACTCACCAGCCTTTGCTGTAATCATGGCAAATACTTCTGTACACTCACAGTATCTCTCCCAAAGCCTTCTAGATAAAATTAGATTTTGTCTCTGTTTTTCTAATTGCCAATATTACAAATTCCATCTGGGATCCCTCTTCCTCCTCAGTACTTTATATTACCCTCATCAATCTCCCAAAGACTCGTGCAGATAGAATTTATCCAACAGTCATCTTTGTTCCAGAGACAGAACAGATTCCAGACATCATCTTCTGTCTGCATCTTGCAAGGCTTTGTGGAGCAGATAAATTTCCATGCACAAATTATATGGGACACATGTCACAACACTACCCTTCCCCACACACAAAGACAAAAAAATGCAGGTGCTTTGGACTCTTTCATGATGGAAAAATTAGAAATCGATAGGTGGAATCCTTCTGTATTTTATTGTTGATTCCTACTTATGGGCACACCAAAGCAAACCCTTCACAGAATTTCCGAGCCTAAGGGTGTGTGCCTTTGACAATGACTTCTCCAGGGGCATAGTCCATCTCTCAAACTACTACACCACTCTAGCCCCTTGTGTCTTACACATGCATGTGCTCTCCTGTGGAAGTGATGGGGTGTTTTTGTCCTAAACACAGTATCCATGCTCTGTTCGTAGTTGTCCAAGTACAGTTTTGTATACAGATGCACATTTTGCATGATGCGTATGCACATTTTGCTGTGTTTTCCTTTTGGTTGCATATTTTAGCATTTTGGTTAAATTGTACAACCATGCCATTCCACACAAGGTATGCCTACCACAGAATATTCATAGCTGTATATGAAGAAATTCACTATCATTAAGGCTCTTGTGGGTGGGATGTTAACCCACGGGATTTGCGCAATGATCGAGAATGAATGTTCTCAACCATTGGGATTTTTCCTATCTATAAAAGGGCCTAAATATCCTAAAAGTACCAGATCCTGTGTGATCTTGGAAACTAAGTAAGTTCATCCCTGGTTAGTACTTCGTTGGGAGATTACCATTGTATACTGGGTGCTGCAGGCTATATTTTGGAGGAAGGAATTGACAAAACCACCTCTGAGTATTCCTTGCCTAAGAAAAATACATGGAATTCATGGGATTGTAATCAGTCAACAGGTGACTTGAAGCACACACACATACTTAGAATTGTGCTTTCTACCAAGGTTTGAGAGCAATCAAATGTTGGCAACTGACACACACGCCCTTCTACATTACTGGCTATCTTTGTGTAAACAAGTGACAGGGTGGGAGACAGGATCTTACATAGGGCTACGTACTGAATTGGTAGCAGGAGAAAAATTCTAATTTGGTCAACAGTCTGTTCCTGTTTCCCATTAGAGTCTGAATTAAAAATGCCCCCACCCTCCAGGCACTCTTTGATTCCTGCTAAGGTGAGAATATTTTATAATTTGTTCTGGCATGCCTCAGGAAAATGTCCTAAAACATTTTACAGGAAGGGAAAAACAGACCCAGTTAGATTTTTTTCCTTCTTTCCTTCCATCCATCCCTACAGTGGTAGCAGTGGTAGAGCTGCAATAAATAAATTAATTTAATATTTATGATTGTTTATGTATTTATTTATATTAAAGATAGCTGCTCTCATTGTCCAGTCATTATATAGCATCATTCTCACTTTGTTGTGATTAGTCTTAAGCATTTTTGTCTATGGCTACTTCTGGGGATAAAAACAGCATCATCCCTTATGGCCCTTCCACACAGCTCTATATCCCGGAATATCAAGGCAGAAAATCCCACATTATCTGAGTGTAGACTCAGATAACCCGGTTCAAAGCAGATACTGTGGGATTTTTGCCTTGATATTCTGGGATATAGGGCTGTGTGAAAGGGGCCCCCTAGACGCCTGAGAAGAGAAAGACTGATGTAACAGTCTTTTTGCTTTCTCCATTACATTATTATTTCTCTCTTTTTAAAATAAAAATAAAAATCTCCCAACTTTCCCTGAATTACATTTTTTAATCTGGGGCTATTGTCCCCATTCCTCCTTTGAAACCAAAGGCCCATCACCGGTTCTACAATTCAATCTTTCAACCACCTTGATACAAATACCTCCCCATTAATTGAGATAGCTTTTAAAAATGATTGGATGAGTCCATGTGGGTCTATCAAAAGCTATTAAACATGACAGCTAAATAAAGTCTCCATGTCCAGAGGCAGAAACAGGAAGGGAGTTATGTTAATATCTTTGCAGCGGCTGGACACTAAATACTAGACTGGATGTGCTTTTTGGGTCAGATCCTGGAAAAGGATTATTACTTCTCTTACAACCAAATTGTTTGAAGGGAAAGTATAACGGATGATAAAAATGGAATGGAAAGCAACCTTGGAATGGGGCATACATTACACTCTAAACATCAGTGGTTTTTTGTGATGGCCTGACACTTCCTCGTATTTTTCAATCATCAGAGCAGAATCCCTATTTCCTTTTTGGTTGTTCATAATGTCTAAGCTGGTTGTGCTTTGAATAGTGTTAAGCATTGTCACCGAATCACATGCTTTGCATTTCCATCTTTATTTTTTTAAAACTCTTTCTCTCAATCACAAGTTTTTCCAGTCTATATTGAGATAGGAAGGGACCAACTATTTCCTAATTGCTTCCTCTCAAATGTATTTGAGATTTGTTTTTGGATGAAGAATTGTGCACTATGTGCAGCAAAATTCAGAATATTTTCCACTGACAAAATGATATAGGGCAGGGGTTCTTATCTAGGGGTTCATGGAACCCTTGAGAATCCGTGGAAAGATTTCAGGGCTTTCATGAGCTTGTACTGAATGAAAAATCAATGTATTATCTTTATTTTCTCTGGCCTCTACCTGAAATCTACCATTTTATGCACTTATGAATATATGCATAGCATTCTTTTCATATCACATTAGAATCACTGCATATCTTGAAAAGTCACTTGCTCTTATCCATATCATTACGGTAGCTGTTAGACCCGATGCTAGATCACACGTGAACACAGTCCTGCTGTGTACATACCAGTGTGGAGTGCCCTGAAACTATCTGTTGCTACATTCCGTGAACTAAAAAAACCATAAAGAACCCCTGGTATAGGGTGAGAGTAAACAACAATAACAATGATGCTCATTTCCCTATTGCACCTTGGTTTCAGTTAAAAAATAAATGTAGACAGAACTGTCCAATTTCCATCTTGTTGTAGTCGTTACATGGCTTCGTTTTAACCAGGATTAATAGCAACACTATCACAAGGATTTCTTGGCAAGCTTTATTTGGAGGAGGTTTGCCATTAATTCTTCTAGGGCTGAGAGAATAACTTGCCCAAGGTCACTCAGAGGGTTTCCATAGCTGAACAGGGATTTGGACTTATTGCTGGCCCGAACCTCCCATCAGCCTTGAGGCCACCATAGCCAATTGTGAAGAACACTGGGAAATGCAATTGAACATACTGGTTGTTGTTGTGTGACTTCAGGCCATTTCGGATTTATGGAAACCTATCACTGGGTTTTTAGGGACTGTGAGTGTTTGAGTTGTCCAAGGTCACCAAATGGTTTTCATGGCAGGATAAGGACTCAGACCAGGGGTGCTCACACTTTTTCAGCATCCGAGCTACTCTTAAAGCAACCAAGTCCAAAAAATCTACCTGCCGCCGTGCGCTCCCGCCGCCGCACGCTCTTGCCACTGGGCATGCTCCTGCTGCTGTTTTCTGCCACGCAGCACTTCTTCCGCCTACGGGGCATTGCAGGAAGGAGAAAGCACGAGGTGGGGTATCCAAAGGGAGCGCTCCGCCCTGCCTGTCTCGCCGGCAACGGGGCTGCACAGCTGCTTCTGGATGAGAGAGAGGCAGGGCACTCCCTCCAGAGGCTCCGCCTCATGCTTTCTTCTTCCTGCAATGCCCCGCAGGCGAAAGAAGCACCGTGAGGGCAGAAGCCAGCAGCAGGAGCATGCATGCGCGCAGGGTGTGTGCGCGCATGGCAGGAGCGCCCCATCCGGCTGGTGAGGCCCGAAGATCACCTGGAAGAGCGCCGAAGATCTACTAGTAGCTCCCGGGCTACCTAATGAGCACCCCTGATTCAGACCCTGGTCTCCGGAGTCATAACCTAATGCTCAAACCACTATGCCGTCTGAGGCACCACAATTCTCCCTGGTAAATATGGGCAGAAAAAACCCCTGAATGGAGTAGGAAATCTGCATGTGAAGGGATCAGGAAGTGAACATACAATCCAGAGAGGGCATTCCTAATTGTGAAGTCACCATTTGTTGGACAGGTTCCTGGGATGTCTGGATTTAAACCTGCACATTGCAGACACACCAGCTGAGCTTTATTTATTGAAAAGCCTGAAGAACCATCTCTCTGAGAAGAGCTGCATCTGGACATGGATCAAGACTCCTGGGACTTATGGAGACCCCAATGTGAACCTATCACTGGGTTTTCAGGGACTGTGAGTGTGTGAGTTGTTCAAGGTCACCAAATGGTTTTCGTGGCAGAATAAGGATTCAGACCCTGGTCTCTGGAGTCATAACCTAATGCTCAAACCACTATGCCCTCTGAGGCACCACAATTCTCCCTGGTAAATATGGGCAGAAAAACCTGAGAATGGAGTAGGAAATCTGCATGTGAAGGGATCAGGGAGAGAACAGACAATCCAGAGAGGGCATTCCTAATTGTGAAGTCACCATTTGTTGGACAGGTTCCTGGGATGTCTGGATTTAAACCTGCACATTGCAGACACACCAGCTGAGCTTTATTTATTGAAAATCCTGAAGAACCATCTCTCTGAGAATAGCTGCATCTGGACATGGATCAAGACTCCTGGGACAGCGGCGCTACACAGGGTTGCCGGACCGCTGCCAGCACTTGAGGCCCTGTGTCCTTGTTGACAAGAGGAGAGTCAGTTTTGCAGCAAGGTCATTGTATTTTGTGCTGCTGTGGCGAAGCAGATTGGGAATTCTGTGCAAATTGAGGTTTTTAATTATTTATGGAAATGACTAATGCAATCAGTGCAGGAGCTCTGGTTATTAATTTTGAAAATGAAATTCAGTTTATTTTGTGCTGTACCAACAACTTTTTCTCTTCAATATGCTGCAGCTATTTTGACTGGCAATGATCTAGCAGCCTTATTGATGTCGCCAGGTGCCAAACGGGTGGTGGTGGTGGTGGTGGTGGTGGGGGGGAACCTAGCAGAAGACTTTCATTTGTGGCCCCGCAGGACAGACGGGCAATATGTCATTTCGTTTTTTCTTAAGAGAAGGTAACAGTGGATGGTTCATTCCTATTAATCTGCTACAAATAAAATGCCTATGCCATAACCAGAAGACATTGCTTAAACCACTATAATGTTCAGATAGAAACGTCTTTCTTGTAATTTGAACCCATGGCGCCATTGAGTCCTAGTCTCCAGGTCCACAGAAAACAAGCCTGGTCCCTCTTCCTTATGACCTCCTTTCAAATATATTGTCCAGTTGCACATTGAACTGGGCTTTATTCTCATGGATATCCATTGTTGTTGTGGCAACGTGTTGCTTTTAACATTTGATTTCAGGTGTCTAGTTCATAGTGCAAAGGTTCTGCCTTTGCACTATGTGCTTGACTTAAGCCTCTATTTTCACTCAGCTCAAAAGCTGTTAACCAACCATAAGGAACACCTATCTTCCTTAAAATTTTACACACAGATTTTGCTGCACTGCGGTAGGTTACATGTTCCATGCAACCTGCTGTCCTTCTCAACTCACTGACCTTATCTCCTGGTCTTTGTTTTCCCTTCATATCCTATCCATTCCCTTGGCCATCTTTACCTGTCTGAAAAGTTGCCATAAAGAAAACTCAGTGAAGCTTGTTTTCCATTAACTTAAAGGAGAGGTCCTGAACCAATGGATTCAGACTAAAGTTTAGAAAGAATAATCTGGTGAGAAGAACTATTCAACAATAGAATAGCTAACCTCAAAAGGTGATGGATCTTCTTTAAAAAGATTGAATGGGATGTTTTCACAGTGGATTTTTGTACTAGGTATGTGGGGGGGGGGGTGTCTACATGGTCATTTACACTTTAAAGCATAGAATCCAGTAATCAAGTCTCACTCATCTCGAGACTTGATTACTGTAATGCCCTCTACATTGGCCTTCCTTTGACGGTGATCTGGAAGCTCAAGCTACTGCAGAATGCTGCAGCCCGGCTGCTCGCTGGGGAGCCAGCGTGGTGCCGTATAACCCCGGTCCTCCAGCAGCTGCACTGGCTACCGATTGAGCACCGGATCTCTTTCTTACTTTCAAGGCCTTGTATGGTCTGGGGCCAGTGCACTTGAGGGATCGCCTTATCCCATACAAACCCCAGAGATCATTGCGTTCTGAAGATCAAGACCTCTTGGAAATCCCTGGACTGAAGAGTTATCGCCTGTCGGCAACTAGACAAAGGTCCTTTACAATCATTGCCCCTACACTTTGGAATGCCCTCCCCTCTGAGACTCGGGCACTGCGAGATCTGCGAGCCTTTCGTAAGGCTTGAAAAACATACCTTTTTCTGCAAGCTTTTGAGTTGTATTAATGAATCTTAATCTGGAATTGTTTTAAATTGTTATTTGTTATTACTTCTGTAAACCGTCCCGAGCCTTGTGGGAGTGGCGGTATATAAGTTGAATTAATAAATAAATTAAATAAATTAAATACAAGAATGCAGGAACAATTATTCAAAGTTGGAAGCAAGATACATGAACAAGAGCATGGAACTGTAATTCGTATGGCCAGAGCTGTTGCCTCAAATATCAATCAATGTTGACCAGACTGCTGGGCAAAACTCCCGGACTCGCTAATATACCCAAAAAATCATGTTTTTTCACATGTGATTCAGATAGGGACCTCTTTTTTAATAAGCGCCGTGACCTCCAAATTCTTTGTTGATCAGCCCGAAGTCTACTAAAACTAGGTCTTCTATCAACAAACTCATTACCATTATCTTGAAGCTCGTTATTCTCGGCACCTGGAGTTTCAGCCTCTGAGCTCCTTTCCCTAGAGATCGGCTCCACTGCATCCTCTGGAATGTGGCCTCGACTAGTTTGAACCATCAAGGACGCTTAGATCTTCCGGAGAGGCCCTGCTCTCGGTCCCGCCACCTTTGCAAGTGCGTTTGATGGGGACGAGAGACAGGACCTTCTCTGTGGTGGCCCCTCGGCTATGGAACTCTCTCCTGAGTGAGATTAGATCTACCCCCTCCCTCTTGTCCTTCAGGAGGCTTGTGAAATCCTGGCTTTTGAATGAAGCATTCCCAGAATAGGGACCAAGACTGATTTTAGACAAAAGCTAATGACCACATATATGGAGTGAGTTGAATATGATTTTATTGGGCGATTTGGTTTTAATGTATTATATCTATATGTATTTTAACTGTGATTTGTTGTATGATGTTTTAATCTGTATCAATTGCATTGAATTCTTGCTGTAAGGCCGGTCTGAGTCCCTCTATGGAGATGAGAAGATCGGAATATACAAGTTTTAAATAAATAATAATAAATTTCAGGACTTAAAATCTCAGGGCCAGTATCCTCACCATTTTCATTCCTCTATATGCAAATTTCACAGCAGTCCAACATTTTCATGTGGCAAATATATTTGCTAGGGCAAATGTGTCTTGATATTCCATCAACTTGAAGTTTTTTTGCTGCTGTTCTTTGGATCCTCTCCTGATAATTTCCTGCCCATGTTTATAACTGCATCTAAAAAGTAACTTGGATTAGAAATGATACTAAAACTTCAGCAGACCCTCATTCACTGGAAATTAATGCAGATATATTTATTTCCTGCCAAGGATTCTGTATTTTATTTCTCTATTTAAAATATTTATACCTTGCCCTTCAGCCAAAAAGTCTCCCGGAGCAAATTACACATCATTATAATTCAAATAATAGCCGTGTTAATGTGGATCAGGATGCAAAGGGATTTAGTCTGAATTGGGATGCAAAGGGATTTTGTAGAAACATTTGAGTCTAACAAAGATGGTACAATAAATATCCTTTTGGCCATGATGCTTTGAGCAAGGAAACACCTGCAATACCATAGACTCACCCATTACCTCTTGTAAATCAGATATTTAGTGCTCATCTTTGTACGCTACTCAGTTGGTTTATTATAAAGAAACTTCTTCTAACTCTGTGTGATGCCTTGGATTCAGGCAACAATAATGTCACAACTTGGAAATCATTCCTTGCGAATGTAACTTAGATTATAATATTATTTTCTGCAGCCTGAGTTTGATGGCCTTTTCCTCTTTTATATGACCTCTCATCGTCTCTCTCTCTCTCTCTCTCTCTCTCTCTCTCTCCCTCCCTCTCTCTTTTTAACTAGTCATTGGATCAATAATGCATTTCAGGCTGCCAAACACAGGCAACAAAATCCAGTTACGTTTGTGTCTGAGTTAATATGCACACACATGCACAATAACAATACGTTTGCCTTATTGCAGCAGATTGGATCAATGATCCATCAAGTCCAAAGCCCCACTTCCATCAAAGGCTAATGTCTAATGCTTCAGTGGAAATGAATGCCATGTAACGATTCTGTAATTCACCCAGCTAGTTGTCAAAACCTCTAAGTTTAGTAGGAATTGTCAGTGTGTGCAGGCTCTATTGTTGCTAGCATAGCACTAGATATTCCCAATACTTGCTTTGAAAGTGACACATTCTCTGTAGTAAAAAGCAAAGGTTTTCCCCTGACATTAAGTCCAGTTGTGTCCGACTCTGGGGGTTGGTGCTCATCTCCTTTTCTAAGCCGAAGAGCTGGTGTTCTCCATAGTTGGCAGAAGCTGGGGCTAACAGCAGGAGCTCATGCCGCTCCCCGGATCCAAACCTATGACCTTTTAGTCATCAAGTTCAGCAGCTCAGCGGTTTAACCCACTGCGCCACTGGGGACTCCTAGTTTTCTTATTTTGATTCAACTTTGTCATTTCATTCAATTTTTATTTATTTTATTTTCATGGTAAGTGTATACAGGGCCCTTATGGCTCTGCGGAACACAGGTTGCGAACCACTGCTCTAAGGGCAAAGAATAAGGGAACATTTTGTCAAGAAGCATAGCATGCAAAGAACTCAAATACGTTTTCATCAAGTGCAGCCAATGTAAAAAAAACCCCCCAGTTTGCTCTCAAAGCAAGATTTTGCAGATTTCCTTCAATAATTAATTGATGAAAGGCAGGAATGGGGACTTTAGGTAGTATAATACCATTATTTTGTGTGGTTGAGGAGATTTCTGTATTTATCTCTTGCCATTTTTCCTCCTTGGAAAAAATTGTTTTCATTTATTCTCTTTATGTTATACACTGCAATATACCATTCAAATGATTTTTGTTCTCTTTTCCCCCTGACCCTTAGCTATTTTGGCTGGTGCTTTATGGGATTAGGACTCAACCTCCATAGGGCATAGGTTTTCCAGTCCCAGAACCTATGAGTACTATTAGAATCATAGAGTTGGAAGAGATCTCTTGGGCCGTCTAGTTTGAAGCCATTGTTCCGTGTCTTAGTCTCCAGGGCATCAGAAAACAAGCTTGCTCCCTCCTCCCAATAACTTCCCCTCACATATTTATACATGGTTATCTTGTTTCTTCTCAGCCTTCTCTTCTGCAGGCCCAGCTCTTTCAGCCACTCCTCATAGGGCTTGTTCTCCATACCCTTGATCATTTTAGTCATCCTCCTCTGGACACATTCCAGTTTGTCAACATCTTCCTTAAATTACTCACAGGCCAGGTAGGTCAGGGGGCTGAGAGAGGTCAGAAGATCACATACCTGTTATGATCATCTTGTGCCCAATTTGGTCTTGACCATTGCTAAGTAGTCTGGGTATCTGTTCTGTGCTAATGAGTATGGAAGACTAATAGAATTGAATTCCTGCCATGCTGAAAGTAATGTGAATGAATGCTAGGAACCAGATAGTGTTAAAAAAAAGATAGTGTTAAAAAAATTGACCCATTATTGCACAGGAGACGTTCAAAGTCTCCCAAGCTGAAATCTGAAAGCATGGGCACTTCTTCATCTCTGGTCCTTTCACTTCTTCTGCATCCCTGCTCATCCAGTGACCATCTTGAACAACAGCATTCACTAAATCACCAAAAGGTCATACTTGTATGAGATGAAATACAGTGTTCTTTCAGAAGATCATATCACAGAGCCCCCCATCATGCTGAGTTCCTGAATCGCAGTGTTACAAAGTCACCTCTTCCCCGTGTTCCCCTTTGCCCATGTTCATCTGGTATCCTCAAATCTATGTAGCTTCGTTCATAAAAAATGTGGTGGTGAAGCTTAAACCCATTATATCTGTTTTAATTTGACCTGATAAAAGAATACATTTCATATTGCCATGAACCCATCTCGTTGAGTGTTGTCTCCTGCGATGGGCACTGCCTTCCTGGAGTCTGTCTCCATTTGAGGTTTTCTCTTGTATCTGGCATACTTCAACAGGAGGCCAAATTGTATCTCCTGCCTCACAAAGCTCTACTATGTAGAGGAAGAAAGTCAAAACTTATATTTGAGTTTGTAAACCAATCTTCTTTTTCATTTATTGTTGTTTATTCGTTCAGTCACTGCCAACTCTTTGTGACCTCCTGGACCAGCCCACGCCAGAGCTCCCTGTCAGTCGTGACCATCCCAAACTCCTTCAAAGTCAAGCCAGTCATTTCAAGTATACCATCCATTCATCTTGCCCTTGGTCTTCCCCTCTTCCCTTTTCCTTCCATTTCCCCCAGCATCATTGTCTTCTCTAAGCTTTCCTGTCTTCTCATTATGTGACCAAAGTACTTCATCTTTGCCTCTAATATCCTTCCCTCCAGTGAGCAGCCGGGATTTATTTCCTGGAGGATGGACTGGTTGGATCTTCCGGTCCAAGGCACTCTCAGAATTTTCCTCTATGTTCAACCCAGCATTTGTACTTCTTTCTTTCACCTTGGTTGGAAGGCTCCTCAGCTCCTCCTCGATTTCGGCCATCAAAGTGGTATCCTCTGCACATCTAAGGTTGTTAATGTTTCTTCCAGCAATTTCAACTCCAGCCTTGGATTCATCAAGCCTCACACATTGCATGATGTGTTCTGCATACAAGTTGAATAGGTCGGGGGAGAGTATACAGCCCTGCTGTACTCCTTTCCCAATCTTGAACCAATCTGTTTTTCCGTAGTCTGATCTGACTGTTGCTACTTGGCTGTTATAGAGATTCTTCAGGTGACAGACAAAGTGTCTGTCTTTTTCATAAGCAGAAGGAATTGTGGTTGCACAGGTCCTACACACAAGTTGAAACAAAAAAGTGATGTTTCTAAAAGAAAAAAAAACATTGTCCCATCTTCTCCAGGTTTGTGACTGGCACATGTGAACATGGTGTTGAGTTGGGTCTATAATGCCCAAGCTTTCACTTCCATTCCTTGCATTATGTTTTATGATGTCTGGATCTCAGGACTTGCTTGGAATCTGGGTTCTCTTCTCCAATCCTCAGAGTGAAGGGGAAGAATCTCAGAACAAGGATACTACCGTACCTTGAAAAAAAATCTATATATTCTCCTTTGTTGGACTTAAAAAAAACATTTACATACTCAGGGTGTGTCATGCATCACCCTGGAGTAGGTGCAGGTTGCTCCACTGTATGTGTCATGCATAATTAAATTCACACTGGTTTCAGATTTTGGGTACTGTTGTTTCAGACCCTAGGATTGAACAAACCTGGTAACTCTTGTGTTCGTTCCTTCTGCATGTGCACACCCCTGCTCCCACCGCCCTTGCATGTTATGAATAGTGCTTCTGTTCAATGGGCCTGCAGTCCATGGAGGCTTATGCCAAAATCAAACATGTTAGTCTTCAGCATGTCACAAAATTCCTTTGTTGTTTTTGCTGTGACAGACAAGCCCCCCCTTCCTTCCCCTGGAAATGATAGTGGCTCCTTCCAGATAACATGCAACAAATCAAAGGACTGTGAAAGGTTTCAGTCAGACAATACAGCCAGATGCTTTCATGCCCTGAGACCTCATAGAGTTTAAATACAAAAGCTGTCAATATCCTGTCCAACCCTGGAGTAGTTGCAGGTTGCTCCGCTTTGCGAAATCCTCCATATAAATCAGTCTCCTCCTCTGTAGTGATTTATGGGCCTTCTTAAGGTGATAGATGCCATCGTAAGTCAGATGTGGTTTATTCTTTTGTCAAAAACCAAGCCTTGTTCCTATGGATACATGCTCCAAACAAGTTAAACAAATAGATATGACAAGTTCCTTATCAGTGGCTTAATTGGCCATTGATTCTATGCCTCAGCAGTTATATATTTTATTATTTTGAGGACAGGGGGCATTTTCTTGTACTTTATTAAGTCTTCTATATTCAGATGGGTAACTTTCACAGACAGGTAATCAAAGGTAGTGTTGAATGGTTTTATGGCTAGTGGAAAAAGGGATCCCATAATTAATAAATACACAAGCAGAGTTTTGACAGTTGTGTTGTTGTAGGTTTTTTGGGCTATATGGCCATGTTCTAGAAGCATTCTCTCCTGACGTTTCATCTGTATCTATGACAGGCATCCTCAGAAGTTGTGAGAGTTTTGGCTATTGTTCTGGAAAGTTTGGTGAAATGGGATGAAAACATGGCCAACCCAGTATAAGAATGTTTCACCATATCCAAATCTTGATTGTTTGAATGGTTCCCAAGAACCAATTCAGAATGAGGGGATTTTTTTTGCTCTCTGGTTGAGCTTTATGGTGACATCTTTAAGTCTACTGAGATCCCTGATTTAGTTGGGTATCCTATAATTTTTGAAAGCCTCTTTATAAGGAAATACATACTTGAAACAGCCAATGAGAGAGTAAAGGAGGCATCAAATTGGAAAATATAATGAACGCAAACTACCGTATTTCATCACAAAGTAGTTGCCATCACATAATAGTGCCCCCCCCCCCCCCGGTTTTGGGGGTCCCAGTTTACCGGCAACCACAAGCGGCTATGCATGCACCGGTGAGAGATAGAAGGCTGCCCTGTATTTCACTGCATTATTTATTTACATCATTTTTATCCCGCTCTTCGCACATCCCATAGGGCAGGAGTTCTCAACCTGTGGGTCCCCAGATGTTTTGGCCTTCAACTCCCAGTAATCCTAACATCTGGTAAACCGACTGGGATTTCTAGGAGTTGTAGGCCAAAACACCTGGGGACCCACAGGTTGAGAACCACTGCTCATAGGGGAAAAGGGGGTGCAACTATTATGTGGTGAAATACCATAGTTCAGTCTAGTATCTGCCATGCAATATGCCACTTGAAATGTGACTTGTGTTGTTGTTTGTCTTCAAGTTTTTTCTGACTTATGGTAATCCTAAAGTGAAGTTATTATGGGGTTTTCTAGGACTGAGAATGTGTGACTCATGACTGTAACCCAGTGGGTTTTAATCGTTGAAAGGGGATTTGAACCCTAGTCTCCAGAGTCATCACACTGGCCCTCTGCTACCCTCTGTTGTAACTCAACAGACCACCATCTCTTGAGGCACTCTTACAATAAAGAGATAACTCCCAACACTTCGCCAAAACCTTTCCCCCCATAGCTTTCACCTATTAGTCTTTTCTCTGGAGCAATGTAGAATGCATTTGCATTCTCTTCTGATGGATAGCCCTTCATACATTTATTTATTTACAGTTTTTATATGCCGCCTTTCTCATATGTCTTCATTACTTGCTGACTTACAGCAGCCACGCGAATTTTAAGGGTTCTTTCAGGTGAGGAATACTCAGAGGTGGTTTTGCTCTTTGTTCCGGTCTGAGCACATTGAGCTGTTTGCAACATTCTCTAAACACTCCTCTGGAAATGTTCTATTTTTTCCTGTCTTCCTTAAAATATGGCACCCAGAAATGGACATAGCACTCTAGACTTTGTTTGATCAGGGCAGAATACAGTGGAGCAAAATAGTGAGCAGAAATATGAAACACAACGTCTGTTTAACCTCTCTCTCAAACTCCCTTCACTTTGCACAACCCTCCTTATAGCTTACTAGTCTTTCAGAACAATCTTACAGTCTTAATTCACAAATAATTGATTTTTGTCATCATTAAGCATGCATCTACATTGCAGAATGAATGCAGTTTAGCATCACTTTCAGTGCTATTAAATCTTGGGTGTTTTACAAGGCCTTTAGCCTTCTTTGCCAAAGGGTGCTGGTTCCTCACCAACCTACAAATTCCACAGCATCGAGCAATTCGGTTTTTGTCAAACTCCTTTCATTCCATGGTGCATTTGCACCCCAAGTGAATGAAATTCCAAATCCAGGAATAGCTTCTTTGAACATCTCTCTAAGTATCTTTGCTCTTTGGACCGAGAGGATGTCATGATGTGTGTGAATATCCATTGAAGCAAAGCAGTGACCGAAGAGGAATGGGAAGCTTGAGTACCTTTCATTGCAATTTGGGGGGGGGGGGAGGGTTTCACTCTCTGTTTGTGTGCATGTTTTTAAAATTCAATACCCAAATAAAATGAGGCACACACACACCTCAAGTAATCTTGAAGACCCATTAAAGCCCCAGGCTCATTCCCATGCTCACATTATTAGGGAAAGGCTCACGAACTGTGACACAAGCCTTTTCCATAGCAGGGCACATTTATGAAGATTGATAACAGGCAGGGCTCCGTGTTAACTTTTATTGTCAAACAGGCTGCAGGAGAAAATGCCTGCTATTGGCTTTTGGCTTGATTTATGAAAAGATTGCCAAGTGAAAAAAGCATTGCATAAAATAACTCTGCTGGCAGCAGAGTTATAAAATGGCCCTATATGGAGACCAAACAATAATTAACCATAATTATGTTCATTATCTTCTCCTTGAGCTCTTTGCTTTTTAATGGGGTACTCTCAATACCTACCAAACATAGGCTGCAATGTTGCTGCCTTTATCCACTGGTGTAGGTAAGGGTCTGATGCCTGAGTGCTTAACCTTTTCCTTTGTTTAGAGAAAATAAATTCTTCCTAGTAATAGCCAAAGAATTAATTTTGTTGGTGGGTCATTGGATGATGGCACGAGAAGGGGTAAATTAAGAACAGGAGAAGACTATGGTTCTATAGGGTTGGCTCAAAATCTACTTCCTATCCAATTTATGGCATATTTGTAGGAGGCCAATTTGAGAGGTGATTTCAGCCAATTTTGGGAAAGCAAAAGGGGCTTCTTTGGACTTAGGGCTAGTGTGGCGTAGTGGTTTAAATGCTGAACTAGGTTTCTGAAGATCAGGATATGGAGACCCACTAGGTGACCTTGGGCCAATCATACTCTTGCCTTTAGAGGAAGGCAATGGGAGACCTCTTCTGAACCAAGAAGACCTCCTGATAAAGTTACCATAAATCAGAAATGACTTGAAGGCACACAACAGTAAAAGAGAGGTAAAAACCTGACTGAACTGACTAGCAGTTTAAATTGCTCCCTAGTTTTTAATTATTCTTTTTGGCCAATCCTGTTTACTAAAGAATGCTCCAGAATAAAATCGGGAGACATCATTTGACCTAATTCTGAAGCCAGGACGAGCCATTATAAATTCTTCCTAGCTATCACCAGGAGATTTCTGGGATAAACAAAACAAAATAAAATAAAATAAGCACCTGCCAAGGTAGGGAGCATCACTACTGGAAAGATGACTGCAAAACATGCAGAGACAAAATAAGCCAGAGCAAGTAGTTTTGGGTCTTCTTTTCCTTCATCCCCTACCACTACACCAACATTTTAGAGGGTAAATTCTCCGCTAAGAACTTTAACTTCTGCCTAGAGAGCCAAACTGATTGAAAAGTAGAGAATCTTTTCATGGGAAAGAGAGAGGAATCCCATACATGAAATACCAAGGTCCTGCTTCTGCATAAGGAGTGTGTCTGGAATAGAATTACATCATCCTTGTAGTTGTTCATCATGAGGGCCACAGAGTTTAATCTGGAACTTGGTTGGCTGAGAAATGGTCCAAACCTAGTAATAGTATCCAAGGACTTTTGTTTCCTAGCTTTGTCTGGTCAGTAGAACTTTCTTCCACCAGCTTCATCTCAGACTCCAGTTGAGGCCAGATGTCTAGCAAATAGTGTATAATCAGTTACCTGGATTTCCTGTTTCATGGACTTTTAGAATATATAGAATTTCCAGGTAATTATTCACCTAAGCATTGATCAGACCCTAATCCTCTTAGCATCACTAGATGGCTGAATATCTTATAGAATCATATAATCTATATTCTATGGAAGAGACCACAGGAGCCATCCAGTCCAACCCTTTGCCATGCATAGTGGGCCTTCATATCCTGATCTTTAAGGCAGTATATTCCACAGTTAGACAGCTCTTACCATCAGGAAACTCATTGTAATGTTCAGGTGGTATCTTTTTTTCTGCCAGTTTAATCTATTGCTCCATTGTGTCCTAGGCTCAGTAGACCTGGTAGCAGAAAACAAGCTTGCCCCCTTCTCAGTGAGACATCTTTTCACATATTTAGACATGGCTCTCATGTCCCCCCTCAGCTTTCTCTCCTCTGAGCTAAACATACCCAGCTCTCTCAGCCATTTCTCATAGGGCTTGGTTTCCGAACCTTTGATCATTTTGGTTGCTCTTCTCTGGACATTCTCTAGTTGATCAATATCCTTCTTGAATTGTGATGCCCAGACTTGGACACAATATTCCAGATGATGTCTTACCAAAGCAATATAGAATGGGACTAGGATTATGGAGAGACAGTTTGTTGTTGAGCTATAGCTAATATTATTCTAGACAACTGATTCTCAAAGTGGGCGGTACCACCCCTGGTATGCGGTGAGGCGATCCAAGGGGGCAGTGGGAGGCTCGGGAATTTGGGGGGCGGTGAACCGCTTTAAGCGGGCGGTGAACAATTGGCCATTTAGGAGGGGTCACGCAACCCTCTTCTTCTACCCCGCCCCCTTCACTCTAACCCCCATACACAGTGCAGTGTGAAGGCTGCAGTGCAAAGGCCTCCACGTCCTCTGACGGAGCCTCCCCGCCACCGTGGAAGAAAGTGCAGCCTTCCCCGGTGGAGGCAATTCATTCCAAACCCCTCCAGTATTTTCTGTTGGTCAAGGGGGTTCTGTCTGCCAAGTTTGGCTCAATTCCATTGTTGGTGGAATTCAAAATGCTCTTTGATTGTAGGTAAATCATAAATCCCAGTAACTACAACTCCCAAATGAGAAGGGCTATTTTCTCAAAACTCCACCAGTGTTCACATTTGGGCATATTGAGTATTCGTGCCAAGTTTGGTCCAGATCCATAGTTGTTTGGGTTCTCAGTTCTCTCCGGATGTATGTGAACTACATGTTCCCTAAATCACTGCCAATTTCTCCAAAACTCCTCCAGTGTTTTCTGTTGGTCATGTGGGTTCTCTGTGCCAAGGTTGGTCCAGTTCTGTAATTTGTAGAGATCTCAGTGGTCTGTGGAAGTCAGCGCTGAATCGATTGAGGGTATTGCAAATCCCATAATCCGTGGCCCATACTCCCCCAAACATATTGGTTTTTGTAATTAATCACTATGCTTTAATTATGTTCAATTTGTAACAATGAAAATACATCCTGCATATTAGATATTTGCACTAGAATTCGTAAGAGTAGCAAAATTATTTATGAAGTAGCAACGAAAATATGGTTGGGGGTCACCACAACATGAGGAACCTTATTTAGGGCTCACGGCATTAGAAAGGTTGAGAACCACTGCATTAATACATATATATATATATATATTTCAGTTTAATTGCTATTAAATTTAAAAAAATAATTTCTAGGGGGACGGTGAGTAAATGTTTTTCTGGAAAGAGGGCTGTAGGCCAAAAAGGTTTGGAAACCACTGTTCTAGACCATGGAAGGAGTGAACAAATATGTCCCGATTCTGCAGTGCTGAATATCCAAAGTGAAATAGAGAAGCTAAACTCACAACCCGCACAAGCCAGCTACATGACAGTCCAGCAACCCTGTAAATGTTTTAAGACCACTCTGTTCAGAAGAGCTACATAACTCACTCCTGGCTCAGTAGACCTGGGAGTCATACAGTCATCTCAGACCCCCAGTAATATAATCTTTATAGCACCTCACTCTACCACAGGAACTGTGCTTTCCTTTTATAACAGTAATATATACTGTACCACTCCATCCTTAAATGGAGACAGCTTCTCTCTCTCTCTCTAAGGTCAGCTATGACACTCTGAATCAAACATCTTTAAGGTGAACAGTGCTGAATTTCAGGATCACTACCCCTGAGTATCTGATAAATATAAAAGTATCCCCCTCTCCCCAAACACACACCTTTCCACTGAGATTGAAAAGAATTGGTATACTGGCTCCAGAGCTTTTGAGCATCTTTCGGAGAACAAAATATTCTGTGCACAAGTATCACATTGAACAAAGAACTTTGTGCCTCAACATTTAGAAACTCCTGCAAAGTAGTAAAGCTAAAAAGAGTCCAGTTGGGGAAAAGAGAGAGGAAGAATGAACAGAGTAAAGTGTTTGTGCACTAGCCCCTTCACCGCGAGAAGGCCTTACTGGTTCATGCTGAGTGATGGTTTCTATACCCATCAATGCTTGAGATATATCTCCACATGCTTGCTTTCGTTCTAGCGTGATGACTTATTTCAAGTTGTAAACGTTTCTCAGCAGAACATCTCCCATTTGTGCTAAGCTGTTGTGTTGAATTTTCAAAATAGCAAAGGGTTTCTGTCATATTGGTCTCTAAAATTCTGAATTATGAGTTTTTCGTTTGCATTCTATTACAGCTATTACTGATTTTGTACATTGTGTTTGG
This sequence comes from Anolis apletophallus, assembly GCA_030556195.1. NCBI lineage: Eukaryota > Metazoa > Chordata > Lepidosauria > Squamata > Anolidae > Anolis > Anolis apletophallus. The sequence continues at coordinate 132,967,889 of JARBWK010000009.1, read as the reverse complement.
TGTATGTTTTTTAAAATTATGTGTTTTTATCTATGTATCTTATTGTGGTTATTTTATGTTCATATGTTTTGACTCTGTTGTACTCCTCCTCCAGCTGTTAGGAGAGGGAGGTAAAATAAAATTTATTATTATTATTATTACTAAAATTTTATTCTAAGAGTTGAACTACGTATTTAGGAAAAAAAATTATGCCCACCTGAACATGCCACATAAAAATTATGGCAGGAAACTATGTGTATAAAATTCCCTACGTGATGAAAGTTTATTTCCATATAGAAAATCAGTACGTTGAATTGCAAAACAAGCACGTAGTTTTATCTGGGCATGTGAAATGGCTCCGTATTGTATGTGATTGTACAGTGGCTACCTGAAGTTACATAACACAGGAAATAAATAACAATAACAACGGCCAGAGCATTTCAGGGTAATTTTTTGTTTTAGAAAGAACAGAGGTGCAAGAACATATTAAAGTGTGGTGAGATATGAGACTGTGCATATGAGGGACTGGAAACATCAGTGAGAAAGCCGTAGCCGGTTGACCTGTTTGTAATAGTTTTGTAGTTATATCTTTGGGAGCGACTAACACAAGCATGTGGACAATTTCAACAGAAAGGAGGAAACCATGAAAATGAACAAAATCTGGCTACCAGTATTGTTTAAAAACTCTAAAATCAGGACAGTAAAGAAAGAACAACACTCCAGCAACAGGGGAATTCCTGACATGAAACAATCAGGGCCAGCTAATACCTCCCAACAAAGGATTCCCTCAGGCAGGAAGCAGCCAGGTTTGATACTGCAAGGCAATTAAATGCTAATCAAGGTGGCCAATTGCACCATTCACACTTGCCTCAAGCAGACAAGAGTTCTTTCTCCTTCTCTGGACAGTCCACAGTTATATAAACCTCACTTGCCTAGTTTCCAACAGAGCGGGCGAAAGGTCAGAAGAGAATGCTTCTGGAACATGGTCATACAGCCCAGAAAATTCACACCAACCCTTTGGCCATATTCACCCAATAGTACGTCAGAATGCACAGTGTTCAGGCTTCTTTGGCTAGTGGTATCAACAAACCAGGAACTGCTAGTTTAGCTTGTTACCAAACCAGGGTTCTGGACTTGTTGCGCCCCTTAAAAACCAGAATCAGAAACCAGGTTTCGTCCTTGGTTTCAGTTCCTGGCTGGTTTACTTCTAGGAGTAATCTGGCTTCAGCCAATAATTCATAAAGGATAAGCTAGGGATCTCCAAAAAGTCTGGATTACTGTAGTGTAGAAAATCAGTTGTATATAACTGGCTTTTATACTTTTGGAAGACATTCGCAAAACATAAGTTGCTAGCTTTGCTGGTTTGATTTTTCTTCTTTTTTAGTTTGATAGTAAATCATCGTATTTGTGAGGTTGATGTGAAATGTCTAGCAGAGCTACAAGAAGATATTAATGAACAGATTTTAAATTAGATTTTGGGAAATGTGCAAAGAGAAGTCTACGTCTTCCATTTGGTGTGGCCTGACAGCCCCATGGGAGCAGCTTTGTTCCAAATGGGAGTATTGTGTGTAGTAATATAATTGGCCTATACGTTTTTTAAAACCACCTTCAGAGTTTAATTGGAGGAAAAAAATGCCTTGGTCAATCAAAATTTAATTTCCAGCCCAGCAAATCACATTGCTCATGCATTAGAAAACTGTTTTCGATTGACAAGCGGGTTATTAAAGCAATACAGCAATGGTTACCCTTCAAAAACTGGATACAGGAAGCTAAACCAGAAGATGAACATTGGGGGGAAAACTGGACAGAATGCAACGATGGCTCAAATAAATGAAGGACTAAAACGGGGGAGGGGAGGGTCAGGGGGAAGAAAAATGTATGTAACTAAAGCAATGTAAAGTAAGAGTAAATGTATATAACAATACAATAAAAAAACTTAAAAAAAAAAAAAGCAATACAGCAAGTGCTCTATGATACTGAGCCTTTCCGTAATCCCTTATGAAAACCTTTTACAAAGTATGATTGAAAGATTTTCTGCACTTATAGAGATGCTGGAAGAATATTTTTCAAGGGCCCAAAGTTTTAATATTTCCTGTTGTAAAAGCATTGTATAAGAAGTTATAGGTGCAGAAGTTGGGAGACAGTTCCCTGGTATTCACACTTTGATGTGGGAATTAGAAAAGGACCAGAGTGTCTTGCCTGACTTGAAACGTTGGAGAAGACAGAATAGTCAATTCTTTGTTTTTTTCACTGCATTTTGGAAAACATTGTATACACCGTGGAACCTGTTTTACAAGATGGGTAAAATCCATGTAAAATGGCTTCCTCGCTGCAGTCAGTCGGCAGCCTCCTGACCGTGGTTCTGTGCCTTCCTGTGCAACCACAGAAGAGTTTTGTTATAGGATATATTCTCAATTCAGATGAAAATGTGGGAAAACTCAATAGCCTTGATCAGTTTTACACAAGGACTGAATATAAGACTATAAGACTCAGGATTGTCTGCAGTTGGAACCAGACAGTGGCAGATTGCTTCGAGATTCATCAAAGCACAAGCCAGTGGGGGAAATATCTCCTAGAGGCAAGAGATAATGGAAATCACTGTCTAAGTGGAGCTGGTCTCAAAAGTGTGGAGGTGAACTTGATGATACATTCAGCCTGCATTCTCTTCTTATATCTAGACCAGACTATATGACCATACACAGCGAGACCTCATAGATGTGAATTCATTTGCACATACCATATACACTTCATATAGCTGAACCCCAAGTTATGTAAGGTTTGGATCCTTTGGCAAGAGGGAGGTGGGATATAAATGGAATGAATGAATAAATGAATGAATGGGGTCCTCTTGGTCATAACCATTCTGCGACATTAATGTTTACATACTACCAAATTGAGTAAGAAAAAATACATGTACATCCCATGGTTTTGTGTGTGTGTGAGAGAGTAGTAAGTACATATAAATGCATAAATTCATACATATAATGAAGTTTAGATGCAGTCACTGGCATTCTCCTCTCTCTAAACTTCAGGAAGTCTAAGATTATTCTGCTCAACCTAAAGAACCAGGAAAAAAATGAAGGTCCTCTTTGGACATAGCTTCTTCCTCCCATCCCAATTCTTCCCAAGGTTAAGTAGGGAACCCAATCAAGAATCTGAAGTGTCGGCATTGTAATAAAGAAAAAAGGTATTTATTCACATATGTCATCGCTCCAGTACTGTGGAACGCTCTTCCTCCCACAATCCACGCGTTGTCTAACTTACTAGCCTTCCGGAAGGCTTGTAAGACCTTTCTGTTTGTACAAGCATTTGGTCAGTAAATAACTCTAGGCCTTCTACCACGTAGCCGTAGGCCACAGGAGTAATCTTGGTGTGTGTGCGTTATTGTATAGTTTTAAGTATGGATGTTAATCCTGATGTTTTTATCGTGTTTTTATGGTGTTTTTAGCATATGTAAGTTGCCCCGAGCCTGACGGGAGTGGCGACTAATAATCCTAAATCAATCAATCAATAAATAAATAAATATGTGGTGGGAGTGTTCTGAAATAAAAAAAAACCTGGCAAATGATACAAGGGGAAAAAATCAGAAGATATTACAGATAAAAATTCAAACTAACAATGATTTGCTACTACTACTACTGTTATTATTATTATTTACAGTATTTCTACCCCGCCCTTCTCAACCCCCCCCCGGGGGGGGGACTCAGAGCGGCTAACAAAGGCAGCAATTCAATGCCTAAATAATACACAAAATAGCCATAAAACATACAAAATTGAAATAATAGCAATTAATTAAAAACAAAATTATCCAACAATTAAAATAACATTAAAACAATGTTCAATCCACACATCCAGTTGCTAGAGCAGTAAAACTATGTCCTCATCTCTGTTGTAAAGCCAGTCCGTTCCAGTTAAAGTGCTGCTATGTCATTGTGCAAAGGCCTGGTCCCACAACCAAGATTTTACCTTTTTTTCTGAATGCTAGGAGGGATGGGGTCGATCGTATCTCACTTGGCATTCCACAGGCGAGGGGCCACAACCGAGAAGGCCCTGTTTCTCGTCCCCACCAGCCGAGTTTGAGATGCTAGCAGAAGCGAGAGCAGGGCCTCCCTGGATGATCTTAAGGTACGAGGTGAGATGTAGAGGCAGATGCATTCCAATGGGGAGTCTTGGAACACCCGAGTATAAAAATAAATTGCCAAGAGTTATTTCAAGTAATAATAAGACCAGAACATGCCATGTTCGCTAGAGGATGGAAAGACAAATCAAAATGGACGTTAAGTAATTGGAACGACTATATGTATGATCAAGTGTTGTTAGACATTACGGGAATTATGACAAAGCAAGCAATAAGAACGGACAAACGAAAGGTTATTACAAATAGATGGAAGGTCTACTTCAACTGGGCGAAAAATGGAGTCAACGATCACATCAAATATACTGTGGTTGAGGAGGGAGGGAAGGAAAAAAATATAATTTACACCAAAGGGTGGTTTACAACAAATACAACAGTACAACAGTGTGTTGGTACATTAGATAAAATAGCAATAGCACAACACTAGCAATAAAACCCTAAACAGTAGAACAATAAGAACAGTAAAACATATAACAACAGCTGGGGTTAGTGACTAATGGTTGAAAGCTTGCCGGAAGAGAGTTGTTTTACAAGTCTTCCGAAAGGCAGGTAACTCTCTAATTAAACGGACGTCAGCCGGCAATTAGTTCCACATGTTCGGCGCCACAACCAAAAAGGCTCTTTGCCTGGTGGATGATAGATGGAAATGCCGAAGAGAGGGAAGTCCTAGCAGGTTTTGGTCCTCTGACCGAAGTGATCTCTGGGGAACATATGGGAGAAGACGGGCCCTCAAGTACACCGGCCCCAGACCATATGTCACGATGCAGGGTCTTGGCCCAGCCCCTTAATCACACACACAGACGGTAATCAGCTAACTATTTATTGAATAATAAGAAACAGGTGAAAAGGTAAATTGTCTATAAAAAGTATCAAAAAGTTCAATCCAAAAGGTAAAGAGTCCGTAGGTAAAATCCAAAAGCAAACGTGGCAAAGGCTCTGCAAAACTATGCGGATCAAGGACTTGGTCCGTGGCAAAGAACAAGGCAAAGTTCAGGAACAACTCCAAGAAACTACTTGGCAAGGCTCGAGCCGGCAACTTGGCTCCGTGGAACTCCGCTCGCTTCACTCCTCTTAGAATAGAAGTGGCCGAGCTACTGAGGATCCGTTCCCACGGATCCTATACTTAATCCACTTGGCGAGGCCCCCGACGCTCTAGGCTTCTGCGCCAATCTGTGCTATGGGATCTCGCGCCTCTCTGGCGCTCTAGGCTACGGTGCCAATCCCTCCTGCTGGACTCAATGCTCCGTCTCCTATCAAAGCTCCGTCCTTGCCTCCCAGCACCTGGGTCGCTATCTTCATGAGAGCTGAACTCCCTTTCAGCTTCCATGGGCTCATCCTCCACTGTTTCCCTGATCCTTTCCTGCGACCCGTAACCACCTGGTTTCTCATAATGATCAGAGTCATCACTCTCAGGGTCAGCCTGAACTTCCCAGCTAGCATAGCCGTCAGGCCATTCATCATCCCAGGCCAGGCTCTCTGTGGGAGAGGAAGGCCCAGCTAACTCATCAGCCCCTTCCTCCATGTCCTCATTAACTGCAGCTGGCCCTAATGCAAGTGGGACCCCCGGTGCTGCCCCCTGCCCCCCAGGCACGAAAGGGAACTGGGTTGCTACACCATATAAGGCCTTAAAGGTCAAAGCCAGCACTTTGAAAGCAATCCAGTACTCAATTGGAATTGCTGCAGAATTGGGGTGATGTGGCTTCAATTCAACACTCCGGCCAGGAGTCGGGCTGCCGTGTTTTGCACTAGCTTAAGTTTCCGGATTATCGCCAAAGGAAGGCCAATGTAAAGGGCGTTACAGTAGTCCAGTCTCGGGATGACCGTCACCTGGATAACCGTAGCTAGGTCATTCTTGGTGAGGTAGGGCGCCAGCCGCCTAGCCTGTTGCAGATGGTAGAATGCGGATCTGCTCATGGTGGAGACCTGGGCCTCAATCAACAGCAGTGGGTCCAATTGGACCCCCAGGCTTTTTACTAAAGACGACAGGCGTAATGCCTCACCGTTCAGGGTAGGCAGCTGGAGCTCGCCCCCACCTGGGCAACCCGGCCATAGGATCTCCGTCTTCAATGGATTCACTTTCAACCGGCTGGCATGAAGTCACGGCTTCAAGGCACAGTTGGAAATTATCAGGTACAGAGTCCGGTCGGCCATCCATCCTCAGCACTAGCTGGGTGTCATCAGCATAAATTAGCATAATGCCATTAATATTTGTTAAATTACTTAGGATTTATGCTTGTAACACTTGGAATATGGTTTACTGATGTGTGTTTATAGCATAATAAAATATGTTTTAAAAAGTAGGGAACCCAATTCATGCTGGTGCCATCTCTTACCCTTTTAGTTATACTGTTTTCGGGTTGGTTTCTCCTTTTGCATGCCACAATCATATCTTGTGACTGAGCCCTTTACTGTGATTTTATTATGAAACACTTCCAATATGGAGATTCTGTCTCAGGTGTGTTTCTGGAAATGACATTCTCTGGTTATCCAGGATGGGGTTTGAAATATTTTTTGCCCAGGGAAAGGTTTGGTGCTGAGACATAGTCTTAGCTACTAGAAGGGAACTGCTGGGGGGAAAGTAATGAAATGAAATTCTTTAACAATGAAAAAGTCCCATCGAAAGGCCAGACTTTTGTGGCTCAATAAAACTGGATTTCAAAGAGCGGAGCATTTTCACCCAGGTTTCTTCTCTGAACACCTGTGGGTAATACTAAAGGAGTCACAGCCTTACGGGATTAGATTTCACAGCAGGTTCCTGTTCTCTTCATCATATTGAAAGGTTGCTTGGCATATTGGAATAGCTTTTCAGCATCCTTTTGGGTTGAGCCTTTCTTTCTCTGAATGGTTCTAAATAAGGATCGTTTCCCTAGAGAACCTGGAAATGCAAGGAACAACATCAAAAAAAGATGTCTGTGTAGCAAGGTTACTTGTTGACATTCTTTTCTTTCAGTGCTCTTTTCCAAAATGAAGTTTTCTTTCACATTGTTCATTATACTGTCTTTACCACCATCCCATCCAGCATAATAATTCAAATGGCATGACAGTTGATGATGTGATTAATGATCTGTTGACTAAAGCAATATGTCTGCATGGTTTCTTGAGTAAAAAATGATTAAAATGTATCCTTCCCTTCTTCAGTTCTTTTCTGTCAGTGCCATGACATGGGAACTATATCATTATCTCCTCTGTATGGTACTACTTAGTTACTTAGGTGATCCCTCATAGCCTGAGGATGATGGTCCTCTAAGTCAAGTGTCTTGCTGGTGGGTTCGTAGGTGGCTGTGGAACCGCATGTTCTCCCACAGTGAGGACATTGGTTCCCAGTTGGAAGGCTGTTCCGGTCAGGGTTGGCTTCACGCCCCTTCCTCTTGGCACATAGCTCCCTTTCGCCCTCCATTCATGCCTCTTTGAATTCTGCAGCACTGCTGGTCACAGCTGACCTCCAGTTAGAGCGCTCAATGGCCAGTGTTTCCCAGTTCTCAGTGTCTATGCTACAGTGTTTAAGGCTGGCATTACCCCCATCTTTCAATCTCTTTTCCTGTCAACCAACATTATGTTTCCCATTCTTGAGTCAGGAGTAGAGTTAGCTGCATTGGTAGGAAGTGATTAGGCATTTGGATAACGTGGCACAAAGGGTACTTCATCTCACTTTCCATAGCTACAGCACAGTGAAAGAACAAGTCTTTCGAAGTGGTTCGTGGAGCTGTCTATTGACAAGATACAAGCTGGCTTTCATCCCTTTCTGCTCAAAGGGGTGTTGTGGTCTGCCCCAGTCTTTCCTGATGCCTTTCCAACCATACCATCAGTAGTGACTTGTTTTGACTTCTCTTATAAGGAGGGAGGAAGAGAAAGAGAGAGAACAAAAAGAAGTGTCTCCCGGGCATGTCTTCTCCTTGGTTCTTTGCGTGCATAACCATATTTCACCATAGGACTGTTTCTTGCAACAAGTCTTGTAGATAGTTTTATAATGTCCTTGGCATCCTCTTTGGAGCATCTCCTGAACTGGAAGGTACTTTCCCTGTTTATATTGTGTGGCTAGCTAATGTTAGCCCATTAATGTTATTTGGCCTTTTCCCAAAAGTATAAACAGCACATAAGGAGAGCAGAACTAATGGGATCGTTCAATATGTGGTCAGGGTTTCTTTCTAGTAGGCTAATCCACTGCATTGTCTGCAAAAGGAAGTGATCCTGTTTACACAGCAAGACTGATCAGTACTTAGCTGACTCAGACTTCCTTTAGGCAGAGCCCAATTGTATATCTGCTCTGGGGTTTTGCTCTGAGGCTGGGTAAAATCCTGCCCCCGCTGAAAATAAACTAAACTAAACACAATTAAACAATATAGATCTGCGAAAATCAGTAATTCATAGACATGATCAAAGCTCCTAGTCCTTTGTGTGGGACAGTTCTTCCATACTCTTTCATTTCTATTTTTTAGACGAGCGTCTGTGATAAAACTGATCAATAACAGTTAGGCAAATTTGTATTTTCCCATCTGTGGGACACATTTTCCATGCTGTTTTGGGGGTGGGTGGGAGTTAAATCAGCTCCTGTGATCAGAATGATTGATAATGGTCAAAAAGCTTTTGTATAGTTCTGCCTTGAAGATTCATATAATTAAGAAATGTAGGCCTAGTTGCAATTGGGAGAATGAATAAAAATAGGCAATGTAGATGGGAACTGAACTTGATTGTTTATTCCTGAATGGCAGGAAATGTAGCTCTTGTTCGATTGCGACCTGCCTGTTCTTCGCATATTTTGTGTCCCTGGGATTTTGGTAGATCTGATATTAGTCTGATCATTTCTGTGGTTGGTGATCTTCACACAATAAAAGTGGAAATCATTTCCAAATACCTCACACGACCATAAGAAATAAACATGGCTCAAACAAGCGATGTAAGCAATGTGTTATATTTTAAACAATGCTAATTTCAATAAAATGGAATCCACAGAAATTCAGGCCTGAATAGAATTCCAACAAACCATGACATGGATTGAAAATGGGTACAGAAAACATCTGCACTCAATCTTAACATGTTGAAATTAGACACAGAAAGAAACAAGCTCTGCATGTTTTTATGCATGATAGAGTCTGTACATGGCAGTATGAGTAATCATATCCAGGAACATATGTTGGTCTTCTTCCGTTGTTTTGTTGGTCTTTTTCAGTGGGGTTATTTTAATATTCTTTTTAATATTCTTGGCCACATAATGAGAAGACAGCAAAGTTTGGAGAAGACAATGATCCTGGGGCAATGGAAGGAAAAAGGAAGAGGGGCCACCAAGGGCAAGGTGGATGGATGGTATCCTTGGAGTGACTGGCTTGACTTTGAAGGACACGGCCAACAAGGAGCTCTGGCATGGGTTGGTTCATGAGGTCACAAAGAGTCTGAAGCGACTGAATGAATAAACAACAACAGATTTTAATATTCAACATGCCAGTTTCCAATAGGATGGAATAGCTGTATTATTTATTTATTTTATTCATTTATTTTATTCGGACCTATTAGTCGCCACTTCCGTACGGCTCGGGGCGACTTACAAAATTTACTGGACAAGACCAGTGGGGTAATTACAGTATCACAATACACACTACAATATACATAAAACAATATACTAAGAGCAAATATATGGGTACAATACAACAAACTAGAGTCCTATCTACAGGTTCAGAAGTCATGGGAGATGTTTGCCTAAGTAATTCTATCTAATAGTCTTTCAGAGGGTTTCCAGTGGAAATCGACCTTGGCTGGAGGAGGACTGACCTTTCTGGAACCAAAGGCAGTTTTAAAACCGATGGTCTCCTCTGAGAGGCTGGGTTTTGGCTTGTAAGGATCCAATCTGTTGTTTTAATGTGCCGTTGTTGTTTTAACCACATGTTTTTAATTTTCCTATGTACCGGCTCTTGTGAGCCGCCGCGAGCCCTCGGGAGTCGGCGGCATAAAAGCCCCAATAATAAATAAATAAATAAATAAATAAATAAATGAAATCTAGACCAGCTACCAGGGGTCAAACCCCAGAAAGTCCTTGATCTAAAGATTCTAGGTTTCCTACTTCTTGATGGCTTTGCTGTGGCCTCTAGGGCTTTGGGTATTCCCCGAGCTCGACAGCTCACCATCCTATCCTGTTGTTGGATGGTCTGGGGGGCATCCAGGTGCTTCTCTATGCAATTGGAAGTCAATCCTTGTCTGCTCTTCTTCATCCGGCGTCTCTTCCGCTTCCGGTTGCATTTACGGGGTTTCACCTGTGAGTTCTCCATGAGCATCCGGTCCTCCAGTGAAGAAGACATCCGGTCGACTCCAGTGACTTCAGGGCCGTCCGCCATCTTAGGCAGCTTTTCAACCGCCTGTCTCGTCGCCATCGGGAGGTCGCTGTGATGGGGAAGGTGTTCCCGGGCACGGGCCAGAACCTTCGATATCCTAAGCGTCAGCGCCGGGTCGAGACAATCGACCTCGCCCTCCTCCATGCTGTGTCCCCGCTCTGGGCCGGTCTTCCCAACTTTGTATGTTAATGTTTTCCAAGGCAAAAAAGGCTGTTACAGTTAACATCGTTTGAAATATTATAGATCGCTTCTGTTGTTTCCTTTGGTTCATGTTATTTATTTATAATACTATTGTCTTATAAATATGTTGCCATAATATTATGCCTCTTACGATTTTCACTCTTCAAACATAAAATAGCTAGTATAGTTGAAATCCCTGTTTTCTACAAAGATTAATTTGCTATGCCACCTTCATGTTGTTTCCTACAGTTCTAATAATATCACCAGAATGTGTGTGTGTGTGTGTGAAAGAGAGAGAGAGGGAGGGAGAGAAAAGTGCCTCTGGCCCTGCTCATTGAGGACTACATAAACTTGTACAAAAAGGCAAAGTCACCCAGCTGAATTACCTCATCGGAACAGTTTAGGAGCAATTCTAAGTTTAAGGTAATTGCGTGGCTTATGGTGAATCTCTGAAGAAACCTTATTAGTAGTCTGCTGCGGAGCTTCCATTAGGTTTCATTAGTGGTAGTGAATCATGAGAGCAGTGAGTCATAAGTCATACAAAGCCTATGCATGTTGCTTCCCTTCAAGCTTTATTTGGAGCTGATGCAGCTGCTCATGTTATTACTCAGAAAAGCTAAAGCATCATGTCTTGCATTGTGTCACAATAAACTTCCCGAGATGCTGCTTGAAAAGGAGAGACTTGACTTCCTCAGTCCTCCCTTATCACTTGCCAGTTGAAAATGACTTGGAGATGAGTGGGCTCCATCAGAAACTGAGATGCCTGCAAATTCTACAACAAAAACTCTCTGAGGAAGCAATCAGACCATGAAAGTTTCTGTATGTTGGTTCCCAATAACCCACAAAAGCAGATAGATGAAATGTCTCTTGACCAAGAGCTGATCGATAAACTTGCCTTCACTCTTGGGGATCAGCCGTGCCAAGAAAGTTTGTACTTGAGCACTCCTGCAAACATAATAGGTGAGCAGCACATTGATGCAGGTGTAATTGCTTCTTTTAGGTCAAGTTCTGAAGATCAGAAGTTAGTGGGAAGCGATCGACATCGCTGTAAAAGACCACACCACCACAGTTGTGAAAGTCAAAGGCACAGTTCCCTGACTAAATATTGTGTCATGAAGATCAATACCGGGGATCATATAGAAGCACATTTTGGACTAGGTCTCCTTGCTGAATCATATCCTGTATACAAATTGGTGCAAAGATATTCAGCCCAGAGTTTATGTCCTCACTTGGCAAAATCATTCATGGGATAGAAAAGGTGAATAAAGAAAAATTATTTTCTTTGTCACAAAACACTAGGACTAGAGGGCTCTCCCTGAAGCTCCAAGGTAGGAAAATTAGGACTAATAAAGGGAAATATTTCTTCACCCAGAGGGTCATTGGGTTATGGAATTTACTTCCAGAAGAGGTTGTGACAGCTGTCAGCCTGAACAACTTCAAGGCAGGATTAGACAGATTCATGGATACCAAGTGTATCGGTAGTTACTAAAAAGGACATTCAAGTGCCACCTCGGAGTGGTTGAGGTAGGCAGGATTTCCCTGGGTACTGGTTGTGGGGGGTCGGGAGCAGGTTAGGGTTTTGCCCTCCCTTCTGCTCGAGATCCCCGTGTACAACTGGTGGGCCACTGTGTGATACAGAATGCTGGACTAGATGGGCTGAGGTCCGATTCAGCATGGCTCTTCTTAATGGTTTTACCCAAATCTAGCTTAGATGCCTTTGGCTTTTACACTTTTAGTAGTGATGCATTTTTAAAGTGAAAGCTGTCTTATAAGCAATTGTGACTACAGTAGAGTCTCACTTATCCAACCTTTGCTCATCCAACATTCTGTATTATCCAACGCAGTCTGCCTCCTGCTGCTTCAATACTCAGCTATTTCAATACATTGCAATATTTTGGTGCTAAATTCGTAAATACAAGAATTACCACATAACGTTACCATGTATTGAACTGCTTTTTCTATCGATTTGTTGTAAAATATGATGTTTTGGTGCTTAATTTATAAAATCATAACGCAATTTGACGTTTAATAGGCTTTTCCTTAATCTTTCCTTATTATTCAACATTTTCACTTATCCAACGTTCTGCCAGCCCGTTTATGTTGGATAAGCGAAACTCTACTGTATATGTCCATATAACTCTGTAATTTAAAACAAAAAAACACGCTAGCAGTTTCTCTCTAAATCCCATTTCTTGTTTTTGAATGAAAGAATGTCTGGAATTGAACTGAAGACCTTTCACAAGTACGGTAATTGTGCATAGCATTCGGCTGCGGACTGCCTTTCATGTAAAAAGCACTTGTTGACAGCAACGGCAGCAGTGGGAATCTATAGAAGTCTATAATTTCAATGACTGTAGAATATGGCTATTAGATAAGATTTTAAACTTGGCTTCAGTTTCGTCACTGTGACATAGTAATAGGAATCTAGTCTATGGATTGTCTTGTGTCATTGTGGTGAGCACTGCAAAATAAAGGATATTTTTCCAGCCAACATCTTTCCTTTTGCTTCTGCATCTTGCAAGATTGTCAAAAAGCAAGCCCCCCTGAGGAGCACTCGAGTGCTTTGCATCTCACTTTCATCCTTTTAGTTAAAATATTACTCTTCTTAGGCCAATCCAAAATAAAGAGCAGAGATATTTGTTGGAGGACTCATGCTTTGATGAATATTTTTCTCTGTCCCCTTTGAATGGAAAAATAATGCTGTCTGGAAATTACATTTGAGCTGCATATTAGATTTTCCAAGGAAATCTTTATCAGGAAATCTTTTGGTTCATAACTTGAAGTTCTAATCAGATAGATGAAAAATATTTAGAAAGTGATGAGGTTTTCAACCATTGGATTATAGGGACCAAACTTGTCTGTTCTCAATTCCTTCTGGGTGATGGAGATACAGATACTGGAGACAAGTCCAGTATCAAGCAATAATATGCTTTCTCTGCCTTGGCATTAATGACATCATAACACTCAGAGGGGGTCAACCACACCAAAATGCCTGAAAAGTGAGATATAGAATATGTATCTATACTGTAGTTATAGCAACTGGATCCACCTTTAACTTGTGTGGCTCCATCCCGTGGACCAGTCTCTAAAATAGTGAAGAGTAGAGACATCACACTGGCAACGAAGATGAGAAGACAGGAACATTTGGAGAAGACAATGATGCTGAGGAAAACGGAAGGAAAAAGGAAGAGGGGCAAACCAAGGGCAAGATGGATGGATGGTGTCCTTGAAGTCACTGGCTTGATTTTGAAGGAGCTGGGGGTGGCCACGCCCACAGGGAGCTGTGGCATAGACTAGTCCATGAAGTCAGAAGCAACTGAACGAATAAACAACAACAACATCCTGTGGAATCCTGAGATTTGTCATTTAGTGAAAGATTTAAAATTGTCTGCTTTGCCTCTAGTCCGGTCCCCCAACAATAAAATTCAAAATTCATAAAAAATAATGATACCTTTGTTTACCAACTGAAATGCACAAAATACATTTTAGCCTATAAAGCCCTAAACGGCGCTGGCCCAGTTTACCTGTCCGAACATATCTCCCTCTATGAACCTCCAAGGACGCTCTGGGGAGGCCCTGCTCTTGGTCCTATCACCATCACAGGTGCGACTGGTGGGGACGAGAGACTGTGCTTTTTCCGTGATGGCTCCTTGGCTGTGGAACTCCCTCCCCAATGACATCAGATCGCCCCCCCTCTCTCCAGACCTTTAGTAAAAAACTTAAAACCTGGATATGGGGTCAAGCCTTTGAGCAATACGTTGGAATAATCTGGGAAGAGAATATTTTAATGGTCTGACCCAGACAATGTTTTAAACCAGCACATTGTTTTAAATTGACTGTTTTAAATTGTTTGTTTTATAATCACTGTTATTGTGTTTAGTTGTATTGTGATTTTTAATGTATTGTATCGGCACCGTGGGTTGTCTTCTGTAAGCCATCCTGAGTCACTCCCCAGATGTGAGAAGGAGGGGGTATAAATGCCATAAATAAATAAAATAATATTGTGTAGTGTAGATACTTTCAGGATTGTTGTAATGATTATAAAAAGAAAATACTTATAAAAATATGTATTAAAAGTGGTGTTAACAAGCTTTGGGGCACAGTGTGTAGAAAAGACACAAAGTCTCATGATATTGAAAAGGAAAATGATCTAATTCTTGAAAATAGCCTAATATGTTTTGGTCTGAAAGTATTTTGTTGCTGTCTTCAGAAGCTGTGAAAACAAAACGGGGACACTCCGTAAGCAAGAATAATTCTATCACGAAAAAAGTCACAATTTGCAAATTGGCTTTTCATTCTTTGCTCAATAGGGAACTGAATGCTGGGCAGGTTGTACTTTCCCGCCTGTGTTCTTTTCTGTGCTCTTATGTATATAACATCAAAGACAAAGTTAGTAATGAATATTTCATTTCTTTATAGCATGTATGTACCTCTTCACCCTACATATGGATGGTAGTCCACAACTATATTTAACATTGTAACAACTCACTGAAATTTTAAGCAATACAGAACATTAAAATAACAGAGTCTGTGAAATCTGTAAGAAAAATGTGAAAATGGAGTGTAATTTCTGTAAAAGCATCAGCAAAACCCGTCCTAGTGAAAATTAATGAGATGACTACTTGGCTTCACAGGAGCCACCTCCCAAAAATGGAGCCTCATTGGCGCAGCGGGTTAAACCACTGAGCTGCTGAAGTTGCTGACTGAAAGGTTGGCAATTCGAATCTGGAGAGCCGGGTATGCTCCCACTGTTAGGCCCAGCTTCAGCCAACCTAGCAGTTCGAAAACATGTAAGTTTGAGTAGATCAATAGGTACCGCTTTGGTGAGAAGATAACGGTGTTCCATTCAGTCATGCTGGCCACATGACCTTGGAGGCGTCTATGGACAATGTTGTCTTAGAAATGGAGATGTGCACCACCCCCCAGAGTCAAACACGACTAGACTTGATGTCAAGGGGAAACCTTTAC
Source organism: Anolis apletophallus (assembly GCA_030556195.1). Lineage (NCBI taxonomy): Eukaryota > Metazoa > Chordata > Lepidosauria > Squamata > Anolidae > Anolis > Anolis apletophallus. The sequence goes on along the minus strand of JARBWK010000009.1, from coordinate 132,952,307 downwards.
CTCCTCAAAAGTGTGTGCCGCCCTAAAGTGGCAGTTATGAACACATCTTGGAAAAATTAGTATTTTTTGGACTCTGTCACCCTAGGAGTTGACGATGCCAAAGTAACTTTTCCAAACTCTGATTATGAGAAATTTGTAATCCTGCGTTTCAAGATTATATGGGGTTTTGAGTATCCACAAGAAATCCAGAAACATTCCCCCAATGGATACAAGGGTTGTCCTCTATATCCAAAGTATAACAGTCTCAGTTTACTTTTCTTGCTTTCTAGTGCAGGCCTGCTCTTATATTATACTGTATTTTTCTTAGCTTTTGATCCTTTTGCTCACATCTCTATCTCAGAAAATATGTTGTTTCTTCCAGTGACATATAACACAGAGGCTTTGTTTCTTGTAATTTACGGTGAAAGCATCCATATAACGTTATTTCTTCTCCTTCTTTCGCTCTCTCCCAACTCCCCCCCCCCCCCCATATTTCCCAACCCCAGGCGATATAAGTCAACCCCAGTGTGTGCGGACCTGCAGAGCAAAATCTTCCAGTGCTATCAGGAGAATTCCCAGCAGACGCTCAGCTGCTCAGCCCTGGCCAGCGAGTACTTCAAGTGTGTCAACCATGCCAAGCAGGTGGGTTCAGAAAAGAAGCCCAAGGGAGCAGAAAGAGGCCTCAGTGTGTCTTTTGAGATCTCTGCGGGCCATCGTGGTCGTCCCCTGTTTTCAATCATTCTGCCACATGCAGTTATTATCTCCACCTTTTTATTGTTGCTTTACTGCCTGCCTGCAGTTTACCCCGTTTCTGTATTATTTATTACTTCCTATCACAAACTCTTTATTATTTATTTTCCTTATGATGCAATTTTTATTTATAGATTACCCTCATTTAATTTCCTGTCGCATCTTAATACATAAATCTAGGATATGAACCTAACTTGTTGTAGGTATAGAATTTGGATTCAGTCTCCATTTCACAAATGCTTAAATCTCATCTGTTTGGTTGATTCTGCCCAGTCTTGAGTTGCAAATATTGATTCTTCTCATTTTGTTAGTTCTGTACTTCATTGCTTGTCAACCTTCCTAGTAGATGTTCACTTCCTCAGCTCCCTTATACCAGTCCTGGATTTTCTCACTTGTTCCAGTTGTTTGGTCTTCTTAGTCCAGCCACGCAAAGGTCATCCACATACAGCAGCTTCCCGTTAATCCTTCCCCAACGCAAAACCAGAAGTATTGAAAGCATAACTAAGAAATATATCACACCAATCCTGTGAATGTGTTTTTCGTGCTAGCCTCTTTGCTCCAAAATACCTGCTCACCTTCCTTGTTTTTAAAGTATGTGTTGTTATACACCAGGTTTTTGGATCCTTTGAACCCACCAAAGCGAAATTAGACCACTTTGCCAAACTTCAAAATAAAATGCCTGAGAAAAATGGGGTAGACATTAGGCCTGGGCAATCATGGTTCTAAATGGTTCTAAAGTACTTACAAAACTAAAGTTCTGGTGATGAAAACTAGGTGGCGCTGGTGCTTTGCTTCTACAGTGTTTATTTATTTATTAATTATTTATTTATTAAGTTCAACTTAATATACCGCTCTCTCTGGCGCCCAGAGCGGTTCACAAGATCAGTACAAGTAAAAACACATAAAAACATAAAATACAATAAAACAGTTTTAAACACCCGAATTAAAACCTATTGCCAGCCAATTGCAATATTTAGCAATGGCATGCTAGCAGCGAACCAGCAGGTGCAGATGAGTGGCAGTTGGCTATGGGCCGAATGCCTGCCTGAATAGCCATGTTTTTACTGCTCTGCGGAACGGCAGAAGGACCCGGATAGCCCGAATCTCTTCAGGGAGGCCATTCCACAGAGTTGGCGCGGCCACGGTGAACGCCCTCTGGCGTGTAGTAGCCAATCTGCAAACCCTAATACTAGGTAGGCACATCCAATAGGTTGAGCCCCTCTGAGCGCAGTGATCTCCTGGGCACATAAGGGGTAAGCTGCTCCCTCAGGTACACTGGCCCCAAACCATATAAGGCCTTAGAAGTTAGAACTAACACCTTGAAGATGACCCGGAATTCAACTGGAAGCCAGTGCAGCTCGCGCAGGAGTGGGGTCACATGGTCGGATCTTAAGGCTCCTGAGAGCAGACGCGCTGCAGCGCTCTGCACCAGCTTAAGTTTCCGGATCGCCGACAAGGGTAGGCCAATGTACAGCGCATTACAGTAATCGAGCCTCGAGATGACCGTGGCTTTGATCACCGTGGCCAGGTCGCAGCAGGAGAGGTAAGGAGCCAGACGTTTTGCCTGACGCAGATGGAAGAAGGCTGTCTTGCAGGCGCAGCCAATCTGCTCCTCCAAAGACAGCTGGGCGTCCAGCCGGACCCCCAAACCTTTTACAGATGGTTGCGGGCAGAGAGCCGCACCGTCGAACGTCGGCAACTGGGTCTCTACCCCCTCCGGGCGGCCCAGCCACAAGATCTCCGTCTTCGCCGGGTTCACCTTCAACTTACTGGCTCGCAGCCATCCAGTAACGGCTTCTAGGCAGAGATGGAAATTGTCAGGTACAGAGACCACTCCGGGGTCCATCCTCAGAATGAGCTGGGTGTCATCAGCGTACTGATGGCATTCCAGCCCAAAACTCCGCACCAATTGGGCGAGTGGTCGCATATAGATGTTAAATAACAGCGGGGAGAGAATGGCCCCTGAGGGACCCCACAACATAAGGGGAGCCCTCGGAGACCACCCCTCCCCACTTCACTCGCTGCAGGCGGTTTTGGAGGAAGGAGGACAGCCAGTTGAGGGCTGTCCCCCTCACCCTCGCCACCGCCAGGCGGTGTGTCAAAAGTTTGTAATCTACAGTATCAAATGCTGCCGTGAGGTCCAATAACACGAGCAGCGCCGATCCGCCTCGATCCAAATGGCAGCGGAGTAGGTCTGTGATGGAGACCAGGACAGTCTCCGTCCCATGGCCTGAACGGAAGCCGGACTGGAAGGGGTCTAGCCAGGTTGTCTCATCCAAGAATGCCTGCAGCTGGTCCATTGCTGCCCTCTCAATTACCTTGCCCAGGTACGGAAGATTGGACACTGGGCAGTAATTGGAGGGAGCCGCGGGATCTAACCCAGGCTTCTTCAGCAATGGACTGACCACCGCCTCTTTTAGCTCCTCTGAAAAGCTCCTTGCTCAAGGGAGCAGTTGACTATATTCAACAGAGGGCCTCGTAACCCCTCCACGCAAGCTCGAATCAGCGTGGAGGGGCACGGGTCGAGGGAGCAGGTGGTCGGTCGAAGGGCTGCGACAATCTTGTCAACATCCTCTGCGTTGCTCAAGTTCTGGTGGTGAACATGTCAGAACTCTAACAAAACTTTCAAAACTTCATTATTATTTCATTATTGGCGATTTTTTAAGACAGAACCAATTAGGAATTGCTATTTATAATGAAATTTTGAAAGTTTTGTTAGAGTTCTGAAATGTTCACCACCAGAACTCTAGCAACACTGTAGAAGCAAAGCACCAGCGCCACCTAGTTTTCACCACCAGAACTTTAGTTTTGTAAGTACTTTAGAACCATTTAGAACCGTGATTGCCCAGGCCTAGTAGACATAGTTGCACACCCAGCAGGTCATGATATGCAACATGTAGTTGGTGGGAATGTATTAGAACTTAATGGACCATTTGTTATGGGCCTTCTGTGCAGTCACACCCCATTTGTAGACTGTGCCCTTACCCGAAGTCTTTTTAACACTGGTGTTGATTTCAGTCCATCACAAGTTAAAATACAGCTTTTTATAGAGGGTTTGGAGCCTAATTGATTTTTTTCTCATGTTTTAAAATTGTGTTTAAATAGTCTTTTGAATTGCTTTAACATTTTATGTTATTGAATGTTCTTAGTCTGTTCAAATTGGGGGGTTTTTTCTGCTGAAATTCCAAACAGCTTTATTTGTCTAAATTGATTTTACTTGTAGCATGTCCTAAAAACCCATGATGTATGGTGGAATTAAAATATTTTAAGAGATAGTAAATAATTGCTCTTGGAGAGAAGGTAGTTTCTATACTCTTAACTATTGGTTCAGAGAGTCTTCCAGAGGAATAAGGGTCATAACATCACAGAATCAGAATTGGAAGAGACCATAAGGGCTATCTAATTCAACACGCACCATGCAGGAATATTCAGGCAAAGCATTCTTATAAGAAGGTCACCCAACTTCTGCTTAAAGACCACCAAACTCAAGCCACTCTCTTAGGCAGTCTGTTCCATTGTCAGAACCAGTCCCAAAGTCCTTCCACACATTTTTATGGAATTTCTTTTCTCATAATTTTTAATCCTCTGGTTCCACTCCTATCCTGTAAAGCAGTAGAAAACAAGCTTGTTTCATCTTCTGTATGATATTTTAAAATGGGCATCATCTCATCACTCAATCTTTTCTTCTTCAAGCTACGCAACTCCCTCATAGGATTTGGTTTGCAGATCTTTGACCATCTTACTCTCCACTTGTGAGCACCTTAGCTGAGTTCTAGGCGAGGATGGGAGAAAATGTAGCTCCTAACTGTATTTTAGTACCCCAGGACAACCCTCAAGACCCCAGACAAAACCTTTTATAAAAATATCAGATGAACTATTACCTGGAAATTGTCTAAAACAAAGCCAAAAGACCCAAATTCCAGTATTTTAAAAAATAATTATCCCTGAAATCCCCACCAACAAGGTGTTTTTAGCAAACTTAGCAAAACTGAAGTGGTGTGATATGACTTCAGATTGCGAGAAACACTCCTGGGTGGCATGCCAGGTAATCACAAAGACGTAAATTTGCCTCTATCTCTGGCACAGTTGCCCCAGTTGTGGCCTATATGTTTCCCTGTATGGGCAACTGGAGACAGACAGTTAGAAAGAAGCCATTCTCAAAATGTGTGCAGCTTTTGTCTTGCTGATTTCCGATTAATTTTCAGCTGGCCTCTGTTGGGAGAACTTCTCTCTGGAACATGTCCAGTGGCTCTGCATTAATACTGCCAGCAAAGGCAGTTGTGCGTCCGCATGGCTCGCTTAGGGTAGTGCTTTATAAATTATCCTCCTCTTTTTTTGTTGCAATTCCATTTCTATTGTCGGCTTCCAGAACTGCCTCTCTCAGAAACATTCCCAGTGGACTGGATGGGCCAGAAGCCGCACTCTCGCTTGTATGGCTATCGTTTGCTTGCTTTGCATGTCTTCAAATCTACTGACATGCCAGTTTATAATGGCTGTCAAGGCAGCTAGCCAAGTTTACTCTGTGGAGTCCCTCAAGAGAACACCCTAAGCTGGTGCAGAACGGAGAAAGGGAAAGGGCCAATTATGGCATCTTTCTAGATACATGCTTGTTGCTTGTTCTCCTTTGCCTTCTGTGTTTTCTTCTCTTGCTCTCGTTTCTGAGTCGCTCACTTTATATTCTGCAGTACACCTTCATCACAGCTCTCTGCCTCTTGTGCGTTTGCCGATGGTCAAAAAGGGAGCAGAAGTGAATAGTGCTTTATTCGGCTGACTTTTTAGTTCTGCAGGTTGTGAAGTGAAACAAGATTTGTAACTCCATTCTCCAACTTTTTATTTTATTTATTTATTTATTTAAAACTTTTGTACCCCGACCTTCTCACCTCTATTGAGGGACTCAGACCGGCATAACAGCAAAAATTCAATGCTATACAATTTTAAAAAGACTACAATAACATATTAAAATACATAAAAACCCAGCATAAAACCACATCACCATTAAAACAATTCCACTCAATCTGTAAACGTGGTCATACATTCAGACAATAGCCAATCTCAGCCTATTCTGGGAAGGCCTGGTTCCACATCCAGGTCTTCACCAGCCTCCTAAAGGACAATAGAGAGGGGGCAGGTCTAGCATCACTTGGTAGAGAGTTCCACAGCCGAGGGGCAACCACAGAGAAGACCCTGTCTCTCGTCCCCACCAGCCGCGCTTGTGAAGCTGGCGGGACCGAGAGCAGGACCTCTCAATTGCAATCACACTCCTCATACATCCTCAATAAAAAGTCTTCCTCTTCCAAAGTTTGGTGGTTCACCTTGATAAAGGTTTTCAAGACTCACTGGACAATTCTTTGTGGTTGCTTGGTTCATGATTATCCAAAATACAAGGTCTTCTTCGTTGACAAGTGCTCATGTAGCTATAATTCATATGCGATAGTGAATTCAGATATTTTCTTTTCAAATCCTGTTTTTATTTGGGAGAAGATTTTTTTCCCCTCAACATTGAAACATTGAAATTGGTGTGAAAATGCACGTTTTACCTCAAGGTAACACCTTCCATTGCTACGGAGACTCCTGTGTGACCTGGACTGTCATTTATGATCCAGTGACAAACTGCAATGTCCTGCCTCTGCAAAGAATTCAGTCTCATCCTAGGTTTCATTTTTTTCTCCTACCTTTCTATCCCAAATGCACACTTTGTGCTATAAGTGCTGATGTTGATTTCATTGGCAAATAGGACTGACTATCTGCTGCTTTGCAGCAATGCTGTAACCTTTCCAGAGCCCTTTATAGTTCTTTTAAAAGCTTTCTATGAAAACTATGCAATCAGTGTGACCTATGGTTGGATTCTTGCAGATTGGGTTCAAATCCATACTTTACCTTGGAAATCCGCTGAATGATCTTGGATAACTTGCACTGTCTCTTTCTAAGAGGAAGGAAATAGTAGTAACATTCCTTTATATAGGTTTACCAAAAGAGCCCTACAGTGAGGCCCTCATAATTCAGAGAGGAAGGCATATAAGAATGTTGAAAGGAGGAGCTTTGGGAGATATTTCTCTTTTATAGTAGTATGGGAAGAATCCCCACAAGGAAAGGCTTCTACCATGCTTATTGGTGTGGATCCTTATTGCTAAGCAAGATCATAACACAAGGTGATTCCACAAATGGAAGAATGACCATCTCTGCAAGCCATTAAAATCTATTTATTTATTTAAAACATTTATATCCCACCCTTCTCACCCCAAAAGGGAATCAGGGCGGAGCACAGCACATATATGGCAAACAGTCAATGCCGGGACAAGAATTCATTATATGCATACATAAACATTAAAAACATTTGTCTCAATATTAAAATACACTGTTTAAAACCACCTTGATCATCTGCGTCTAATCTAATTGGCCTGGTAAGGTTACTTATCACTGCTTTATTGCACTGTCCCGAAAGCTTGGTCCCACAGCCAAGTTTTTACCATCCTTCTGAAGGACAGGAGGGAGGGGGCTGATCTGATCTCACCAGGAAGGGAGTTCCATAGCCAGGGGGCAATCACTGAGAAGTTCCTCTCTCTCGTCCCCACCAATCGCACCTGTGACAATGGTGGGACAGAGAGCAGGGTCTCCTCGGAGGATCTTAATCTCCATGGTGGTTCATAGGGGGAGATGCGTTCAGACAGGTAAATTGGGCTGGGACCATTTAGGGCTTTATGGGCCAAAGCCAGCACTTTGAATTGTGCCTGGTGGCAAACTGGCAGCCAGTGGAGCTGGCAGAACATGGGAGTTGTATGCGCCCTGTATGCCGCCCCAGTTATTAACTGCCTCTTGTTGGACTATTTGAAGTTTCCAAGCAGTCATCAAAGGCAACCCCAAGTAGAGTGTGTTGCAGTAGTCTATCCGGAGAGCGTGGACCACCGTGGCCAAGTCGGGCTTCCCAAGGTATGGGTGCATCTGGCGCACAAGTTTTAATTTTAGGAACGTTGACTAACTGCCTTGACTCAGATTGATTCCTATTGAGAGAGTTGGAAGCAACCATTACTTTTTTGCAGCGATCTTCCATTTGGTTACAGACTTTGGTGTGTACATGAAAGTGCCTTGGTCCTTCTGTGACATCCAAGATATTTACCTCTCAGTTTGTAGCTTAGTAGCCTACTAAGCTACGTAGTAACCCGTCTTCTGGGTTCTCACTGGCCCACTTGAATAGATAATTCTTCTCTGGGTTGATGCAAGGCACAGTCCACACAAAGAGGATGAAGCCCACAAAACATGGATTCTTACTCTATAATCCTCCCCCCATTCATGTAGTAATACTCTCAACACACACAAAACTCCAGCACTGCCAAAACAGTTGGAATACAAGACTGTGATTCATATATTTTGTATCCACAATAATAGCACCAGACATTTATTTGTCTGTTAAATTTACTACCTGCTTTTCATTATAAATATAACTCCAAGTAAGGGCACAACAAAGCACAACAAAATCATATAATCTATTGAGGAAAAACAGGAAAGACATAAACACTTCAAACAGCAGTTAATAAGGCACAGTGACCCAGATTCAACTAAAAGCTCATGGCCAGGAACCTGTAATGGCATGTCGCCCAGGTAAACAGTCTATTGCACAGGCCGTGTTACTTTCTCAGCAGTTGGGGGAGGAAGGAGGCAATGGGCAGAGAAATATTTGGGGCCAGAGCTGCCGATCTATCACATATTTGGCTTCTGACAAAGTAGAGGTATTCCTGGAGCCAGAGCACAATGAATGGAGTGACTTTGACAATCCGCTGTAAGACAGAGCCAAGGCATTCTCTCACAGTACAAGATAGTCCTCATATCCACAAAACTGATAAACAAAGCTTAACTTATCACTGTTTTCACTTATTCACCTTCAGCCTCCTCTTCAAGATACAGCCTTTTCTTGATACTTCCATCATCCATCTCACTGAAAATAATAGGGTTCAATATAATGTACTATTTCCCATTTCCACACAGAAGTCTGGGAATATTTCCCCCATGGGTATGGGGGTCTGGCTGTTCTTTGATTCTGCGGCCTCCTATCTGCCCTCTTTGATATCAGGCATTTAAGAAATAAGCAGCTTGGAAATGTCTACCTTTTCTTCCTGACCACTCCATTCATTTCGTTTCTTTCATGTCTTCAGTTGACACCAAAAATGTTAGGATGAAGCACCAATCAAATGTGAATTTAATTGTTAAACAGCAGTGCCCCTATAGACAGTTTCTCCTTTAGTTCACTTCATCTTGAATCGCAGATGATTACATGGATCTCTGTATATTGAACTTGGGTCATTCAGAAAAGGATCTCAATTAGATCTTTATATCTAAGCAGATTGTATAGTTAAAGGTATGCCATTAAATATCCGGATCCTAAGCTGTGTAGGTGTCTATCAACACAAGACTATGCTAAAGGCTCCTTCTTTGGAGGCTTTTAAATAGAGGCTGGGTGTCCATCTGTCGGGGGTGCTTTGAATGCAGTGTTCCTGCTTCTTGGCAGGGGGTTGGTCTGGATGGCCCATGGGGTCTCTTCCACCTCTGTGATTCTATGATTCTATTGGTTGTGGCTTGGAAGCACACTGGCAGCCTATTCAGCTTCTTTATAGTTGGTGTAATGGTGTATTCCTTGAGTGCTGATTTTTTAGCTTTCAGGCCAACAAAGTCAGTCCCACAAATAATACATTGCAACAGTCCAGTGACAAGGTTCCCAGTGCTTAGTTCATGGTGGCCACAGTGTCCCAGTCCTGGAGCAAGATAGATGTCACTCTGTTCTTGCGCTCTAGAATAACCCATAGACAGTTTGGAGTAAGGATGGCCACTTTTTGTTGGGATTTCATGGTGGTTATGATTTCTTGTATGGTAGGGCTGTATACTCTCCCCTCAACCTATTCAACTTATATGCAGAACACATCGTGCAATGTGCAGGGCTTGACGAGTCCAAGGCTGGAGTTAAAATTGCTGGACAAAACATTTAAGAACCTTAGATATGCAGATGATACCACTCTGATGGCTGAAAGCGGGGAGGAGCCGAGGAGCCTACTAACCAAGATGAAAGAAGAAAGGGCAAAAGCTGGGTTGTAGATATATATATATAGACACACACACACACAGTATATATATAAACCAAGATTATGGCAACAAGACTGATTGATAACTGGCAAATAGAGGGAGAAAACGTGGAGGCAGTGACAGACTTTGTATTTCTAGGTGCAAAGATGACTGCAGACACAGATTGCAGCCAGGAAATCAGGAGGCATTTCCTTCTTGGGAGGAGCGCAATGACCAATCTCGATAAAATAGTGAAGAGGAAAGACATCATTCTGGCAACGAAGATCCGCACAGTGAAAGCAATGGTATTCCCTGTAGATGTGAGAGCTGGACCATAAGGAAGGCTGAGCAAAGGAAGATAGACGCTTTTGAACTGTGGCGTTGGAGGAAAATTCTGAGAGTGCCTTGGACCGCAAGGAGATCAAATCAATCCATCTTCCAGGAAATAATGCCCGGACGCTCACTGGAGGGAAAGATATTAGAAGCAAAGATGAAGTACTGTACATTGGCCAGAGAATGAGAAGACAGGAAAGCTTAGAGAAGAGAATGATGATGGGGAAATGGAAGGAAAAAGGAAGAGGGGCTGACCAAGGGCAAGATGGATGGATGGTATCCTTGAAGTGAGTGGCTTCATCTTGCAGGAGCTGGCAGTGGTGACGGCTGACAGGGAGCTCTGGGCTGGGGTGGTCCAGGAGGTCACAAAGAGTCGGATGCAACTGAACGAATAAATAACAACTAATTATTTCATTTACTATATACTAGGAATTTGAGCATCGCAACGTTTCTCATATGAATCTTTTCTAGGAAATGGATTTGTAGAACATGGTCAGATAGTTAGGCTATCTCTCCAAAAAAAATCTTTGTAATTATAGTTCAAGGAGTAGGCAAGGGAACCATAATTCCACTAGTGAGAAATTGGGATGGGTGGATGGATATAGGTAGGTAGGTAGATGATACAGTGCACATACATTTACATGCAAACATACATAGAAGAACATTGGTAGATATTGGCCAGAATTCACTTAGGAACATATACACTTGTAAGTTACACTGCAACATGCAGGTCCAAGCATTCATTGTTGCGCAACATATTCTTCTGATAGCAATGGAAAACGAGTTTCACAAATTGCTCATCAGTGTCCTGTCTTTACAAAGTGCTCATTACTCATTGCCCATCCTTGCTTGTGCAGCCAATACTTTGCATTCTGATTATTCATTGAGGCTGTGCATCTTCTGCTTTTCACTGAGGCTGTGCATCTTCTGCTTTTCATTGTGGTTGTGTATTCCATACTTCACAGTAAGGGTGTGTATCCTATACTTTGCATCATGGATATAATTGCAGTTGTCTTGGTACACTTTGGCACGTGCTGCACAAAGTTCCTATTCTGCATGGGGATTGTATTGTGCTGCTGTGGCGTAAGGTTCCATGCTGATATTTATTCTACATTGGGGGACTGTTGGATTGAGGACAATGGGTATTTGCGCATGTACATTTAAACATATGCTAACTGCTACATATAATCATAGTTGTGCCTATATAGGAACCAAGGGACCTTTGAACTGTTGGAATGAATATGCCAGAGGGAGCCATTATTGTACCCCCTCCTTAATGAAGGACATTCTTGTAGTCTTCATGAGCTGTGGGTGGAAATGTATTTCCTTTTTGCTCATGACTGAAGAGCCTGAACAAATAGTTCTTTTTAAGCCTCTCTTAAAATGGCACTGTAAGATGCGACGGCGATTAACACAGACAAATGCAAGGCGGAGGATGAATAAGAAGGGGAGAGAAAAATCAGGAATGAAGAAGTCAATCCAAAATTGGCTGCTGAAGAACAGAAACGTGCACCGGGAAACAGGCTCAATAATATAGAGGCGCAAACACAGGAGGGAATCTGAATTCCAGGTGGTGACGCTGCCCATCAGAGCGGCGGCAAAGGACTCTTTGTGCGGTTCATAAATTGAATTTATTGACTCCTCTTCCTGCCTCAATTGCAATCGGCTCGGCTTGTCATCTGTGCACTCCTCATTTCGCACTCAGTAATCTCACAGCTTTATCTCTCCCTTAGAAAAACCTTGCGGAGCTGCTAATATTGAGGGCTTTGACACTTGGCCGTATCGTGAGCTAAATCTTTACCTGAAGTTCTTGAGGCAGTTTGATAAGCTGAGGCATATTATTGATATCTGTGTGTGTGTGCCTGTGCCTGTGTGTCTATCCTATCAAAGGAGAAGTGGAAAGACAAATAGTTGCTTATTGTGACCATTAGTGGGGAGAAGAAGGCATTGACTGCCTTCTTTGAAATCAGCATGTAGCTGTACTTAAAACAACGGTTTTGAAGTGAGCGGGTGAAAAAGATGATTGATTCTGCAGCTTGTCTGAACATGCAGGAGAGATTGGACACTTGTTATACTCTGAGAGTATAACAAGTTCCATTTCTGAATGCTCTCCTTTGATAGCATGGAGGAAGCCAAGCCACAACACAACTTCTAGATATATTAAGTTTACACATTGGGCAGCATCCAAACATTCTGATCTTTAGCTTACTAATATTCCCCCTACAAATATTGTCTACTTGTTTATATTTTGACACCCAATTGTTATAATTACCTTTTGAAATCTCAGCTCAGCCACAGACTCCTTTTTCACCCACTCCATTTCTTTGTATAGTATATACTCCATCTTTTTTTTTTGTGTAGAAAAGAAAAGAAACATTGAGTAGAGCTGGATGCACATTCTGAAATAGAAGAAAGCCAACTTCCATGTGCTTTAGGAAATATTGGGAGAGATCCTATGGTGGGGGATACTCATAGGAGGAAGTTCGGTTTGGATGTTAAGATTTTGCGACGTACAGGGAGCATATCACTCCCCTGCTACATCAGCTCCATCTGTCTGCCAGTCCATTTCCGAGCACAATTCAAAGTGCTGGTCTTGACCTATAAAGCCCTATTTGGTTCCGGCCCAGCTTACTTGTCTGGACATTAGGTCCCGCCTCAGACTTTAAGATCATCCAGGGAGGCACTGCTCTTGGTCCCACCTTCTTCACAAACGCATTTCGCGGGGACAAGAGACAGGGTCTTCTTGATGGATTGCAATGTTTATGTGAACTGCTAATGGACAGACTCTGACAAAGTCTTGGGACGCTGAATTGGATTGGATTTGGCTAAATGGTTGTTAATGTTTTTAAAATTGATTTTAACTTAATGGTTTTATTTAATGTGTAATGTTTTGATATATTGTGTATGGATTCTGTATGTGTTGGCATTGAACTGTTGTAAGCTGCCCTGAGTACCCCTTTGGGGGTTAAGAAATACGGGTGTGGTGAAGTCATATTTCTTTATTGCAGGTTTTAGGTATGGTTGATATTTATATATGTGTATAGATGTTGAAGGGGTAAAAACTTAGCAAACCCTAAAGTGTTAACAGAGATATTAGCATGCAGAACCTCCAAGGGGTTTCCGTTACCGTGGAAACAGGAGGCGGAGCCTGCAACTGGCCTTAGAATCTTCGAATTCAAACTTTAGCAGTTGGGAGTTGACAGTGAAAGTCGAAAAAGAGAGGGTGTGTGGAGAGGTAGAGAGTCTGTTTTAGCCAGCTGTCAGCCGGTTTTAAAAAAGACTGACTACTCTGTGAGAGAGTAGAAAAACAGCTGTGTTTGAACGGCTAGGAAAGCAGTTGGGTTTAAGAACAAGCAGTTAGTGTAAAGACTGATGAGCTATTGGTTCTAGGAGTGCATATAGTATCAAGTTGTATCTCCATAGTTAGTGTATTGTAACCTTAAGATACATGCCTCTAAGAAGATACTGTAACTACCTAAGCTTTGAACTCTGAAACCTCCACGCTTAGAACACTGTTTGAATAAACGTTACAGTTCTTTAACAAAGATATCTCCCCGCGTAGTTCCTTCACCTACAAGCCTCAAAAACCACTTCTTCGTAGTGGGTAGCCAAGTATAGTGAATGGTGGCAGCGAAAGTTAACAAATAGTGTCAGTGGGAGTTTGGGTTAGAGAAATACCCTGCCCTGACACAGTAATCAAAAGGTCAGTGGGAAAGCTGACCTGTGTGAATATTTATTGCATTATATGGTGGCAGCAAGAGGAATTAAAATAAGTCTTTATATAAATTGGTGGGAAGGGTGGAATAAGAAAACTTCCCGGCCCCAGTTGAAAGTGTAATATAGAGAGCCCTTACAACAGGGTACAAATGTTGGAAATAATAATAAATAATAAATAAATAATAAAAACTTGGCATGACTGGATTTGGGAAGTAGATGATGGGTACCCATTAGGTCTGTGCGGTCGATGAAAAAAATGTTTCAAAACTCATTAGAAAATTAGGGAGTGTTGGCATTTTAAAAGAGCTATCTGTTTGAATTTTCTGTATGATGACACAAGATAACGGAATCATTCCCCCCAACTTTCAGAAATATTCATATTTCTACTAATTTTAGGGATTTTATAAAGGTTTTGACAAAAACCTTTTTAAATAAAAAGCCACAACATCTTGGGTTTTTAGTGCTCTTAGAATCATAGAGTTGGAAGAGACCTTGTGGGCTATCCAGTCCAACCCCCTGACAAGAAGCAGGAAAATTGCATTTAAAGCAAATGGCCATCCAGCCTCTGTTTAAAAATCTCCAACGAAGGAGCTTCCGCCATGTTCAGGTGAAATCTCCTTTCCTATAGTTTGAAGCCATTGCTCCATTGCGACCTAGTCTCCAGGGCAGCTCCCCCCCTCCCTATGACTTCCCCTCACATACTTACATGGCCCTCATCCTGTCTCCTCTCAATCTTCTCTTCTTCAGGCTAAACATGCCCAGCTCTTTAAGCCGCTCCTCATAGGGCTTGTTCTCCAGACCCTTGATCATTTGAGTCACCTTCTGGACACATTCTTGTTAGCAATGCCTCTCCCTGCTTTCTTGGGAATTCATTTTCTGTTGAAATTCTCTTTGTTTGTGTGTTTCATTCATTCAGATTGGGAATTCTTGGGGCTTGGTGAGGTTTCAGATGATGCACTATTATTATATTGAGTAATGCCACTTGGACCAGCTCATGTTGGCTACGGCTGTTATATCATTCATGTATCTTCTAAAGATTTGCCCTTGGGTCCTGCCATTTTCTTCTCCATGTGAAACTGCTGCATGGAATACTTTGGCATGGATTTGAGGGATTGTTTTTAACCAAGGGACGTGGCCAACAATTAGCGAGTTTTTCTGAGCAATTAATCCAAAGCGTTGCAGGTGTAGCTGCCGTGGCTTCGTAAACACAAAAAGGAACCCCCTGCGTGTCCGGTTCATTCTTCCCAGTGTCGTATGGCACATCCTTCGCGGTGGAAATGAATTTTTGTTTTACAGTCAGCAGTCTGTGAGTGATCGGCAACCACCTGCAATTTCACCTGGCAAATTTCTAAAGGAGAAAGAAGCAGGGTTCTGTTTTTCAACTTGTGACATTTCCCCCATTGCCCCTGAAAGACATTATGCTAATTTATGCAGTGTTTAAATTTATACAGTGTTGAATATTAAGAGCCTGGCTACGCATTACATTCATCATGTCAGAAGTATTCCAAGCAAGCTTTGACTGCTCAGATTCCTGAAGTTTCCCTGGAGCCAGGCAAAAGAAGACTGTTGTCATGCGCGAGGAGATCTTTGAAAGTTTTCAATTGCGGTTCAGGATTAATTCAGTGCAAAATTCACATATGGTGGTTTTGTGCAGAAAAATAGTATTTTACAGGAAATACCTCTAAACCCTATATTTCCTATGCAGAACATGCTGCTTTTTCTGCTAAACAAACATGCACATTTCACACAAAGTAAGTCCCAAACAACCACACTTTTTGTGCAAAATGACTACGTATGAACTTTGTATAATATGAGCCCTGAACTGAATTTTGTATAATACGAAACTCTTTTCATCAGTTTCTTCGTACTCAAGAAATTCATTTTCCAGTGATTTTTGAGCATTTTCTAATATTCTTGTCATCTCTAGCATATCTTGTATATTATACGTATTTATATATCTTTCCTTCAAATGCTAATTGTTATTTAGAAGTTCTGAAGAAGAGGAATAGTCAGTAAAAAAATGAAGAATAGCATATACAGAAATACCTCCCTGACCTCCTGATTCTCTGATCACCCAAGGGATCTTTTCCCAAGCTGGGACTTTCCAAATTTGTTGGGCTATGGCACCCATTATTCCCTAGTCAGCTTGCTACTCAGCTGGGGAGGCTATAAGGATGAGACTTGTAGTGCAAATACAGACCATTCTGCCCACTTCTAGGAGTGCTTCCGGGTCGTTTCAATCAAGGCCCTGGCGTCAATATGGATGCTGTTCACACAACAATGGTAGCATATGGTTATGAATAAGGGTCTACTAGGGAGGTTGTCTAGTATGTCTGCTTTTAAAGGCATATGAAAAAGTGAAATATGTTAATATGGATTTAATATGCAGTGTAAAGAGGGGAATGCCATGGTACTGTGCTGTCACCAGCTGAAGAAAGATGCTTGTCCTCAGCATCATGCTTTTGCATAGTGTAAATCTCTCTACAAATGGAGATTTGTAAGGAGATCATGCAAGCATGATGTTGCACCATGCTTGTATAAGTGTGCCTCTATACCAGGGAGGGCAAATTCATACCATGGGCTACATGTGGCCCCTACAACCCATGATGTCCACCTTCAGTTAGATCTTAATTAGAATGTGTCCAGAGAAGATCTGGATGCTAAGCCCTTTGTGGAATGGCTGAGGGAGCTGGGTATGTTTCGCTTCGAGAAAAGAAGACTGAGAGGGGACAGGATAGCCATGTTTCAGTATTAGAAAGGGGGTCATGTTGAGGAAGGGACAAACATGTTTTCTGCTGTCCCAGAGACCAGGACATTGCACAAATTCCGGGAAAAGAGGTTCCAACTAAAGATTAGGAAGACCTTCCCGACAGTAAGAGCTGTTTGGCCAGTGCAATATCCTGCTCCAGAGTCTGGTGGACTCTTTCTTTGGAGGTTGTTAGCAAAGGCTGGATGTCAACCTTCAGGAGGGCTTTGAATGTGTGTTCCTGCATGAAGTTGGACTTGATGGCCCTTGTGATCTCTACAATTCTCACTGTCAAGTACATAGGATATACAGGCACAGTGGTGGTGAGAGCGGGCACATGAATGGTAGCATTTTGTTTCAGGTATTGTCTGTATTTGGTATCTCATGGGATGAAGTGTGTTTCTTGTAGACTGGTACCATCAAGATCTCTTTTTAACCATCATTTGAGACACCAGCCTCTTGCTTTTGGTGTGGAACTGAGATTGGCTTAAGGTTAAGTCAGAAGCAGAGGAAGGTTTTGAGTGATGCCAGTCCTCTCTATAGAGCAGTGTTGGGCTGGATAGCTTTGTAGATCTCTCTCTCCCCCATCCCATTTCTGCCATGCAATTGTACTTACTATCCCCCCCCCCCGCTTTTCTTTCTTTTGCAGAGCATGGCTGGCCGTGGAGGATAAAGACCCCTTTACATTGTGTGTCAATCCATCAACTCCAATTCCAGCAGCAGAACGGGGTGTTTGATTCGAGAGTAAACTGGCAGCCCATTTACAGGGCAGACGGAAAGAGCAAGTAAATCCAGAAGGGCCAAATCGAGATCGTGGATGTTTTGACTCAAATCAGTGTGGCCAAGACCCGTATCACGTTAAACTAGAAATTGCACCTCCAAAGGCAGCTAGTAAAACTCACTTCCCGATGATTGAAAGAAGGCAAAGCCCAGAACTTCCACTGACCTTAAGTGGGGAGAAAATACCTGCCTCTGATTCTGATGTTTTTCTGCACTGCCAGTCTCTTCTGTGGGTTGGCCTTGGCCGCCTGCTATGTCCTTCCAAAGACTGTGTTTCCCTTTGCATAATCATGAGTGTAGTTGGTTTAATTTATTGCCAGAATTATGTTGTGGAAGGGTCATCTGTCTTCCCCCCGCCCCCAACTTCTGCTGGAATCATGTTTTGAAAACCTCGGCTGCATGGGAGTTCCTTGATTGCAAATCATAATTGAAATAAGGCATTTGATTACATTGTAATGGGAAGCTGGGATAGTGCTGAGCTATCCCCAAGTACTGACAATGATGTGCTCTCAGTAAGAGTAATAAAACACATTTTATGAAAGCGTTGGCATGTCGTGTCATTCAGAAAGAAGAGCAGGTTCTGTTGAGCGCCCAGTCAGGAGGTGTTCCTGCATGAACTCCACCGAAATAATTGGGAATGCTTCTTGGTTAGTTACACTCAGTTTCAGGCTAGTATTATCACCTCTGTATCAGACAGTTTGGAAAATGAATTACCCTTTCAAGACATCTGTATTCAAAGGGATCTTATAGTATTTAAAAACTAAGTGAGAAAACAAAGTTGTAAGCATAATGTTTTGTAGACTAACCCATCAACATGCACACAAGTTTTACAGTACATTTTATGGCTATTCATATATATCCATAAAGATCTGTTTGCAAGCACGTCACTCCATGCATCTGAGAAAGTAGACTGTGCATCTACACCAGTGTTTCTCAACATAGAAGTCAGGACCCCTTGGGGGGGGGGGGTCCAGAGATCGTGGACGTTTTCTGTTGGTCATGGTGGTTCTGTGTGGGAAGTTTGGCCCAATTCTATCATTGGTGGGGTTCAGAATGCTCTTTGGTTGTAAGTGAACTATAAATCCCATCAACTACAACTCCCAAATGTCAAGGTCTATTTTCTTCAAACTCCAGCAGTGTTCGCAGCTGTGCATATTGAGTATTTGTGCCAAGCTTGGTCCTTATCCATCATTGTTTGAGTCCACAGTGCTCTCTGGATGTAGGTGAACTACAACTGCAAAACTCAAGGTCAATGCTCACCAAACCCTTCCAGTATTTTCTGCTGGTCATGGGAGTTCTGTGTGTCAAGTTTGGCTTGATTCCATCATTGGAGGAGTTCAGAATGCTCCTTGATAGTAAGTGAACTATACATCCCAGCAACTATATCTCTTATATGACAAAATCAATCCTTCCCCAACCCCACCAGTATTCAAATTTGGGCACATCAGGTATTTGTGCCAAATTTGGTCCAGTGAGTGAAGATACATCCTGCATATCAGATATTTACATTATGATTCATAACAGCAGCAAAATTATAGTTATGAAGTAGCAACAAAAATAATGTAATGGTTGGAGGTCAACACAACATGAGGAACTATATTTAGGGGTTGCGGCATTAGGAACGTGGATAAACACTGATCTACACTGTACCAGGGCCCCCTGGTGGTGCAGCAGGTTAAACTGCTGAGCTGCTGAATTTGCTGACTGAAAGGTTGGCGGTTCTAATTTGAGGAGTGGGGTGAGCCCCCACTGTTAGCCACAGCTTCTGCCAACCTAACAGTTTGAAAATATGCAACTGTGAGTAGATCAGTAGGTATCACATCTATAGGAAGGTAACGGTGCTCCTTGCAGTCATGCTGGTCATATGACCTTGGAGATATCTATGGACAACGTAGATCTGGAGATGAGCACCAACTCGCAGAGTCGGACATGACTAGACTCAATGTCAGGGGAAACTTTTACCTTTACTAACACAGTAGAATGCTTGCAGTCTGACACCACCAAAACTGCCATAGCTCATTGGGAGTTGTAGTTTGGTGGGGCACTGGCACTGTTTGGCCAAGAAGACTAACGATCCTGTAAAACTACAACTCATAAATCCATGTTGAGCCATAGCAGTCAAAATACCCAATATCACATGTTACCCACATATTATTTACCTTATATCCCTTGGATCATGCTACATCTGAATTGGCCCAATTTCAGATTTGTATATGGCTGCTTCTTATACATAACCCCCTCCCCTTTAAGAAATAATCCAAGGTTTAAGAGTGTATATCACTTTACAACAACGGAAAGGGCAATACTGGCCAGGGATCTGCAGGCTCCTCTTATTTATTTACTTGCTCTGATTTCCTAATTGGCAACTTTTGAACTGCATCACAGCATACAGTTCTGTGCCCACCTGCAGATCTCATTTGTATTCAGGAGAGCTTTCCGTAACCTTCCTCCATTAATTACTGAGATGCTCTGTGATTATAGTTTAATTGATGGTATTGTGTGTGTGCTTTAAGTGGTGCAAAAATTGGAGGTGGGTTCTGAAGTGTGAAAGATGCCACTCGGATTCCAGGGGGAAGAAGCAAGCCCCAGGTATGTTAAACTTGGCACACGCCACAATACCCCCAGAAGAGACAACAGGCTCAGGAAAAGAGATGTTTACACGGGGACTTGATGAAGTGTTTACAAACCAGCTCACTTGCACATTCTCCTCCGTCGTTCTTTATCATAATGGAGAGGCAAGACGTTGGCAGAGCTGTTCTCCTGGATATAAATGGATGGCATTTGCTGGGAAATAAAATAAAATTAAAGAGGCAGGAGGTAGCCCGGTGGGTTTGCAGAAAGAGACGGGTTTCTCCAGAAGGTGAACTATTCCTTTCCAATTGTTTCGCATGTGGATTATTTATGGCTTTTGGACCCAAAAATAGCAGGGAGGCTACTGTTGGTATTGACATCATTGATTTGCCAAACCAAAACCCAATCCTACCTTTGTTTGCAGCCATACAGAATAATTACTGTTGCCATCGTCCTTTCTGTAGTTATTTTGGCAGCCTTTAAAAAAATCTGTTTCATTCTTCTCTGAATAACTGCAGCCAGTCGGAAATCCCAGCTAGTTACTGAATGTGATCATCTTACATTGCATTTAGGCATGGACATTGAGTGACAGGTTTCTCTTTCTAAGGACAGTTTTGATTAGCAGAAGAATAACTAGTGGAAGTGATTTCAAAACCACTTCCATCATCTTTGAGAGTTCTTGGAGAACGGGACAAGACCCAGCAGATTGGAGAATGGCAAATGTGGTCCCTATGGGCTGTAGGTTTTTCAGGCTGTATGACCAAGAGTCTAAAGCAAGGGGTGCTAATTAGGTAGCTCGGGAGCTACTAGTAGATCTTCGGCCCTCTTCCAGGTGATCTTTGGGCCTCACCAGCCGGATGGGGCGCTCCTGCCATGCGCGCACACACCCTGCGCGCATGCACACACCTGCTGCTGGCTTCCGCTCTTGCAGTGCTTCTTTCACCTGTGGAACATTGCAGGAAGAAGGAAGCATGAGGCGGGGCCTCTGGAGGGAGCGCCATGCCTCTCTCTCTCGTCCAGAAGCAGCTGTGCAGCCTCCGTTGCCGGCGAGACAGCGGCGGGAGCGCACGGGAGCGCACGGCGGCAGGGGCAGGTAGATCTTTTGGACTTGGTTGCTTTAAGAGTAGCTCGCATGCTGAAAAAGTGTGAGCACCCCTGTTCTAGAAGCATTCTTCCCAGAGGTTTCACCTGCATGTATGGCAGGCAACCTCAGAGGTTGTGAGATCTTACAACTTCTGAGATACCTGCCATAGATGCAGGCAAAACAAAAGGAGAGAATGCTTCTAGAACATGGCAATACAGGCCGAAAAACCTACAACAACCCAGTGATTATGACCATGAAAGCCTTTGACAGTACATTGTGGTCCCTATCTTCAAGAAGGGAAGAAAGGACGACCCAAACAATTACCATCTGGTCAGCCTCACATCGATACCAGGTAAGATTCTGGAAAAGATAGTTAAGGAAGTGGTCTACAAACACTTAGAAACCAATTCGGTCATCACTAACAGTCAACATGGATTCATCCAAAACAGTCTGATCTCTTTTTTGAGTGAGTTACAAGCTGAGTATATGCAGGGAATGTGTATCTGGATTTCAGTAAGGCCTTCAACAAGGTCCCCCATGATAAGAAAACAAGTCCAAAGTAGGTTAGTCAAAACTACGGTGAGGTGGATTGGTAATTGGTTAAGCAAACAAACCCAGAGGGTGATTCTCCCCAATGCTTCCTCTTCATCCTGGAAAGAAGTGTTGAGTGGACGGCCATCAACAGGGTTCTGTCCTGTGCCCAGTGGTGTTCAACATCTTTACTAATGACTTAGATGAAGAATGAGAAGACATGATCATCAAGTTTGCAGATGACACCAAATGGGGAGGGACAGCCAATGTGCCAGACGACAGGAACAGAATTGAAAACTATCTTGACAGATTAGAGATATGATTGGCCAAAGCTAACAAAATGAAGTTGACCAGTGATAAATGCAAAAGACTCCACTTAGGCATCTAAAAAGAAATGTTACAGAATGGGGGACGATGCCTGGCTCGACAGCAGTACGTGTGAAATAGACCTTGGAGTCCTTATGGAGAGGAAGGTGAACATGAGCCAACAATGTCATGCAGCGGCTAAAAAAGCCAATGGGATGTTGGCCTCCATCAATAGGAGTCTAGTGCCTAGATTCAGGGAAGTTATGCTCCCTCTCTATTCTGCCTTGGTCAGACCACGCCTGGAATCACACTGTGTCCAAATCTGGGCATTGCAATTGAAGGGAGATGTCGATAAGCTAGAATGTGTCCAGAGGAGAGCAACTCAAATGATCAAGGATCTGGAGAACAAGCCCTATGAGGAGCGGATAAATGAACTGGGCATGTTTAGCCTGAAGAAGAGAAGGCTGAGAGGAGACATGATGAGGGCCATGTATAAATATGTGAGGGGGTGTCATAGGGAGAAGGGAGCAGGCTTGTTTTCTGCTGCCCTGGAGACCAGGACGTGAAACAATGGCTTCCAACTACAGGAAAGGCGATTCCACCTGAACAAGAGGAAGAACTTCCTCACTGTGAGAGCTGTTCAGCAGTGGAACTCCCTGCCCCGGAGTGTGGTGGAGGCTCCTTCTATGGAGGCTTTTAAACAGAAGCTGATGGCCATCTGTCAGGGGTGCTTTGAATGCGATTTCCCTGCTTCTTGGCAGAATGGGGCTAGACTGGACGGCTCATGAGGTCTCTTCCAAGTCAATGATTCTAAGAAATCAGGGAAAGCTACTCTTTGAAAGATGGCCAAAATGCAATTGTTGTTATTGTTGCTACTGTTATTATTATTCCACCATTCAGGATCTTGTTTCATTCCTCCAAAGCTGCCCTTCCACGTCCTTGTCTTCTTCTGATTTTTTGAAGCCCTCCATTCCTTTGGCAGTTTTACAAAGCCAGTGACAGGATTGTCTTGAAGTGCAGAGGGGGGATTTGGGAGGGGAGCCTTCCACATCTGGTCCTTCATGTGTCAAGATGTCCTTTCCAGAGGTGACGTTGTATTCCAGCAGATGGGAATCCCAGTTGGAGGTGGGGGGGCAATGCATGACTTTGCCTCTTCCACGGGCTCCCTCCATAATATCAAAGACTCTTTAACAGGGATGGAGCGGCAGACCTCCCAGCCACCAGACCCACCTCGTAAGCAATTCCGCCGGAATATTAAAGATAATATGCAAATATCTTTTTATTTTTTAATTTGAATCAGAGGTTACCTTCAAAAGGTTTCCCCCATCCTTTTAAAAAAGTGCTATCTTTGCAAGGTTATTAAAAATCGCATAGAATTCTCTGGAGAGACGAGGCCAAGAGGAAAATGCAGCAATGTAAAAGCTAATATTGAATATATATATATATATATATATATATATATATAGAGAGAGAGAGAGAGAGAGAGAGAGAGAGAGAGAGAGAGGGAGGGAGGGAGAGGGAGGGAGGGTGTCGGCCATGAACAGGTTGCCGCCCGTGTTCCTCCCTTGAATCTCATTAGTCCGGGTTCAGCGTGCCCAATTGAGTGCCTCTCACCATGATTGCTATGAAGTGCCATCAGGCAGATAAGGTGTGACTCTTCGCTTATTTTTGGCTTTTGAGACACGTCTTTTTATTTGCGAACCCTACAAGATCATTAGCCTTGGTCAAGTATGCTAATCTCTCAAATGCCCTTGTCTCAGGTCAAGTAGCCAGCAAGAACTTTGGAATAATTAACTTTCCAACGGCATTTATTATGTACTGACTGGTGTCGGAGAGCAACCAACAATACTTAGTAGGGTCTGGTGACATGGAATGGGATGTAGCTAAGGCAAGAGGTGCTTCCTGAGATTTTTGTAGTAGACTAAAACCGGGTCACTTGGAACATAGGCTCATACAGTTGGAAAAGACCCCAAGGTTACAGCCTGTGTTGGATGGGGTCACACTCCCCCTGAAGACGCAGGTTCGCAGCCTGGGAGTGATCCTGGACTCATCGCTGAGCCTGGAACCCCAGGTCTTGGCGGTGGCCAGGGGAGCTTTTGCACAGTTAAGACTTGTGTGCCAGCTGCGCCCGTACCTTGGGAAGTCTGATCTGGCTACGGTCGTCCATGCTCTGGTCACATCCCGAATAGATTACTGCAACACACTCTATGTGGGGCTGCCTTTGAAGACTGTTCGGAAATTGCAATTAGTCCAGCAGGCGGCAGCCAGATTACTAACGGGAGCTACATACAGGGAGCATACCACCCCCCTGTTGTGTCAGCTCCACTGGCTGCCTGTCCACCGGGGCTCAATTCAAAGTGCTGGTTTTGACCTTTAAAGCTCTATACGGTTCTGGCCCAGCTTACTTATCCGAACGCATCAGCCGCTACGTCCCACCGGGGAGATCATCTGGGGAGGCCCTGCTCTCGCTCCCGCCTACTTCTCAAATGCGGCTGGTGGGGGCGAGGGAGAGGGCGTCTCGGTGGTGGCTCCCCGCCTGTGGAATGCGCTCCCTATCGATGTACGATCGACCTCATCCCTCCTGGCATACAGGACAAAAGTAAAATCCTGACTGTGGGACCGGGCGTTTGCACACCAGCACAAGGCAGCATTTTAGATGGGATTTTAATGGAAAGTGGGTGAATAGGGCCAATGCTTTTATAGACAGAACATTTTTTTAATCTGGAATGAATGCGTATGATGCTAATGTAATTGTATTTTAATGTATTTTAATTGTTGAAGTGTTTTGGGGTTTATATTGTTATTATGTGGGCATCGAATTGTGCCGTACTGTAAGCCGCTCTGAGCCCCCCCCCCCTTGGGGGTTGAGAAGAGCGGGGTAAAATCCTGAAATAAATAAATAAAGGTCCAGCCATATAGGTACACACAATCCAAGCGCCCCCAACAGATGGCCATACAGCCCCACTTGCTTAATTGAGAAGGAGACTCCACCACACTGAGGCATCAGCATATTCCACTGCTGAACAGCTCTAATTTGGAGCATGCAAGGATTCTGTAAATGTGTGTGTCAACTGTAAAATAAGATGCATGATGCTGATTGGTCGGGCCATGCCTGGAGAGATGGCTGAGCCTGGGACCTTTGGATACCGTTACATTTCTGCTCAAGCTTGAACTATGCAGGTGCAGAGAGAGAGAGAGAGAGAGAGAGAGAGAGAGAGAGAGAGAGAGAGAGAGAGAGAGAGAGAGAGAGAGAAAGTTTGAAGAGAGAAGCATAAAGAGACAGAGTTTGGAGTGTACTCTTGCTTCATGAGCTGCTAAAGGAGTTTATCCACATGAACACAGAAAGACCATTTTAAACCTCTTATAAAAGAACATTATGCAAGTTGATCCAATTGATCACGTTGGACATATGTTGTTCTGGATTCATGAAGAGTAAACTACTTGTTCTTTATTGCGTGGCATATTTTCTTTCTCTGGTAAGGCAGTGTGTGTGCTGACCAAACATGAACTACACATAATTTATTTTACCTTATTTTACCTTACGCCACATAACTGTCAGGCAGTTCTTAATGTTTACTTGGAATCTCTTTTCCTGCCATTTGAGTTCATTGTTCTATGCCCTAATCTGTAGAGCAGCAGGAAACAAGACTGCTCCATCTTCCATATGACATCCTCTTCATATGTTTAAACATAGCTATCATGTCCACTTTACACTATCTCCTCTCCAGGCTAAGGATACCCATCTTCCTAAGTTGGTTCTCATAGAACTTGGCCTCCAGACCTTTGACCATTTTGGTTGGACTTGTCTATATCCTTCTTGAATTGTGGGTGCCCAGAACTGGACAGTTTTCCTGGTGTGATCTGACAAAAGCAGAGGAGAGTGGGACTATTACTTCCCTCTATAGACAGTATTCTCCCGTTGATTCAGCCTAGAATTAGATTGATCTTTTAGTTGCCACATCATTCTGTTGATTCATGTCCAGCTTGTGGTCTACTAAGATGCCTAAATCAGTGTTTTCCCACCTTTTTTGAGCCACGGCACATTTTTTACATTTAGAAAATCCTGGGGCACACCACCAACCAAAATGACACAAAATGACACTCTAACACAGTAATACATATAGTTAATATGTTTTTAGATGTATTTATACACTCAGTGTGAAACCTGGGCCTGTTTAGATGAACACAACATATATATGACTTCCTCTCACATACTTATACATGGCTATCATGTCTTCTCTCAGCCTTCCCGTCTTCAGGCTAAACATGCCCAGCTCTTCAAGCCGCTCCTCATAGGGCTTGTTCTCCAGACCCTGGTGAAATTTCACCCTGAGTGAAACTTGCTTCCAGATAACTATGGATGTCATGAAGCTGTTATAAACAGTTCCTTGGGGGGGGGGGAGCAACTCTCAAAAAATCCAGTAAAATAGTAAAAAAAGAAAAAACATTTCCAAGCAGAGAGGCTCAATTTGTTTCTTGGAAACCTGTGAATGCTTCATCCTTCCAATGCTCCCAGGTTCACTCACTGCCCAATTCACCTACGTGGAGCTTCCGGCATTCGGCAGAGCCCTTCCTTTGCCTCGGGGAGGCTCTTTGAGGAGGGTAAGAGGGAGAAAGAGCTGCTAGGAGGGGGAAGAGTGCCAATTTCCCACGGCACACCTGCTGATCGCTCAAGGCACACTAGTGTGCCATGGCACACTGGTTGGGAAACACTGCGCTAGATCCCATTCACATGGTCTCTCTACAAGGTAGATGTCACTCATCTAGGGTTGCTACTTTTTGATATAAGAAATAAGGGACATTTACCTTTAAAAAACGGGATTTTTCCAAAAATAAGGGACACTTCTTAAAAACTTCAAAATCAAATGTTAGGTATAAGTAGTTTATTAACAGAATAAGATCATGATTGAGATTCATAAAAGAAACTGACTTACACCCTCTTAACAGTACATAGTATGTTTCTGCATGTTTTGTCATACCTAATGCATTGTACTGTATGTACTACATACAGTACTACTACTACTAATAATAATAATAGCTTTATAATAATGTCAAGGAATTAAATGGTAGGATGCCCATTTTTCCTGAAATGGTTGGGGTTGCAGGAAAAAAATGGGCAAATTCCTAAATCACCCCCCAAAAGGCAGTAAGCCTCACTGACCTGCTCCCTGCTAAGTTCCAACACTTCGAATGGAATCTTCTCTTGGCTCTGGGCCTGGCTCTCTCTTGCTCTCTTGGTGTCGTCCTGCTCTCAGCTCAGCCTTGTGGTATCTCTGCTGCTCTCACCTCGCTCCCATGCGCATGCTCCGTGTTGGCCTGCCCTCATTAGCTGACCTGAGCTGAGACCGCCATAGGGCAGGGAGCAGGCCAGGAAGAAGGTGGATGCTGTCCTGGTGGCACACCAAGGCGCTGCCTGTGGCTGGGCAGGTGCTCTGCTACCGGCCGTGCCTGCAAGTGAGTGCGAGGCGAGCGAGTGCAAGCGCTGTGGAGAAGCTGCTGGCAGTGTGGTGACGCTCACTGTTGGCCCGGCCTGACCTCCTGCTGCCACCTGTCCTGTCCTTTCAATACGGGATAGGAGCTGAAAATACAGGACATGAAATTCAGAGCAAAAATACGGGACGTCCCATATAATATGGGACAGGTGGCAACCCCACACTCATCCTATCTGGCCATTTTTCCTGCCTAGGTATAGTATTTTACATTTCTCATAATATAAATTCTTTTTGTTCATTTTGGTCAAATAAATTTTAACAAAAAGGTAAGTGAAAATGTCAGCCAATGTGTTATACAAATGCGGGTGATAAGCAAAGATCATCTACAAGATGCAAGAGAAGAGATCTGAGGAGTAGGCTCGAGGTGCCCACATCGATCAGCATCAATTTAACATATCTTCATATTAGGAAAAAATCTCTAATCAAGAGATGTCCGTTTCCAACTTTTGGGACAACTAATGCCTAGGTGTTGAGTTATTTTCTTATCTTACCTTATCTTGGGACATTTTCCCCTTCAGTTGTGGAAGGAACCATCTCGGGTCAAGGAGGTTCAACAGTGAAAGACAGAATCTGGCGGTGTCTCTTTCTCTTTAGGTTTTTAGACAGAGGTTGGATGGATACCTGTCAGAAAGGCATTGAATATCTGCTTCTGCATGGAGGAATGGGGGTTGTGCTAGTTGGCTCTTGGGCTCTCTTCCAACTTTATGAGTCTGTGATTCTATAAGGATGTGCAGGTGGCCAAAGGACAATTGCAGCTGGGTAGGAGTGAAGAACACCTTTCAGCTCGGAGGGGGCTCAGTAACCTTCAGGGTGGATTGCTAGCAGAAAAGAAAGCCTGCTCCAAAGATCGCTGGTAATTAGCAATGCAATTAGTTTTGGTAATTAGTTTGATTCCCTTTCAAGCCAATGACTGCTGTGTAAAGACTTTGAACACGCCATTACCATTCGCCAAAAGCGCACTTTGCAAAGCCAAGCAGATGCTGAGATTAACTCCTTTTGCTCAGAGCCTATTATTAAGTGCCATGTTAAAGAAAACAGCTGCAGCACAGCATTCACGAGGTTTCTGGTCCTCATTGCTTTCATGATATTACACAAGTTCCTGAAATTATATGTCCATAATAGTTGTAGGTGTCCGCCCAAACGTGAGTAGCGCCCCTCCACCTTCGTTACTTGGGATTGGATGGGAATATTTTAATAAATCAAATGAAGAAATAATCCTTAGGATGCGATTTTTCACTTTTCCACATAATCACCAGACAATTGGATATATTTCTGCCAATGATGAAAAAGTTTTTTGAAGCCGTCACAGAAGAAGTCGACGCTCAGCATCCTGGGTACCCATTGTGCACAGATCTTCCGATAGCCAAGCAAAGCAATAATGTGACCCACATGTTCTTGTGAAATGCTGATTATGCTTGACATTTCTCTCTGAGTGATACAACGATCGTCCTGAATCAATATGTCAACCTTTTGCTTATGAAACTCAGTGGTTGCTATCACAGGACATCCCACTCTTTGTTTGTCACACAAGTCAGATGTTCCCACCTCAACATCTTTAAACTTACTCGCCCAATGACGCACAGCACTCACATCAACACAATCACCATAAACAGCTTGCATTCTCTGATTAATCTCCTTTGGGGCGACACCTTCTGCTGTCAAGGATTCAATGACTGCACGTTGCTTAAGTCGCATTGACCGTCCATGTGCGCAGAGTTCCATACTTTGCACTTTAACAACACAATCCTTCAATGCTAAGGCTTCACTCCAAAATGGAACTGTAGAGGAGAGTCTACTGAACAAGCCAGTACCTGCCGCATACCAATATTGCCAACTGTTGAGGAGTTACGAAGGTGGAGGCATTACTTTTCATTCAACCCTTGTACTTTACCAGACAAGACGAGCATCGATATCCTTGAATACTAAAATTAGGATGTTCCGTGTCACTGCATTTCCCATTTCTTTATATGGTGGGCAGTGAATAAAAAGAAGAAAATCCACTCATTGAAATGTGATTTTGGAGAAGAGTTCAGTTCAGGTACCATGGTCTGCTAAAAAGGTCAACAAATGGAGGCAGGAACTCTCCCTCGAATCCAAGATGGCCCCGCAGCAAATTCTGAGGGCAGCCATTGAGTAGTCCCTCATGTTCTCAACAAATGAGCCTGAGGGGATAATGGGACAGAAAGAAGGACTGAGTTGCTGTTTTCGGGCTGTCTGGCCATGTTCTAGAAGCATTCTTTCCTGATGTTTCGCCTGCATCTGTGGCAGGCATCCTCGGAAGTTGTGAGATCTGTTGGAAACTAGGAAAATGGGGTTTATATATCTGTGGAATGTCCCGGGTGGGAGAAAGAACTCTTGTCTGTTGGAGGTAGGTGTGAATGTTTCAATTGGCCACCTTGATTAGCATTCAATGGCCTAGCAGTTTTCAAGGTCTGGCTTCTTACTGTCTGGGGGAATCCTTTGTTGAGAGGTGATTAGGTGTCCCTGGTTGTTTCTTGTCTGGAGTTCCTGTTTTGAAAGTTGTTCTTTATTTACTGTTATGATTTTAGAGGTATATATACACACACACACACACACCGGTAGTCAGGCTTTGTGATTTTACCTAATCACCTCTCAACAAAGGATTCCCCCCAGCAGTAAGAAGCCAGACCTTGAAAACTGCTAGGCCATTGAATGCTAATCAAGGTGGCCAGTTGAAACATTCATAGCTACCTCCAAGAGACAACCTTTGAGGACAACATTTTCCTAGTTTCCAACAGATCTCACAACCTTTGAGGATGCCTGCGATAGATGCAGGCGAAACGTCAGGAGAGAACGCTTCTGGAACATGGCCATACAGCCCAAAAAACTTACAGCAATCCAGTAATTCCAGCCATGAAAGCCTTCAACAATACAGAAAGAAAGACCTTTCCAAATGAGCTCCTAAATGGAGTTATAGTCCTTCATATAACCTAGTGTCCTAGACCCAAGACAAATAGGGCCTTATAGGTCAAGACCAACACTTTGTATTGGCACAAGGGAACTGCTGCAATGAGGGAGTTGTGAGGTCACAAACCCAATTGGCTGCAACTCTTTGGTCAGCCTGAAGTTTCTGAGCACATTTCAAAGGTGGCCAAGATAGATGCATTCTGATTTGAATGGGATGTAACCAAGAGATGAAGCAGAACAATATGATGGAGAACAGGGATGGATAAAAATCCCCTAATCCCCAATGCGATTGATTAGCAGGAGCCAGCATTCCTCACTATTGCACTCTGCTTCCAGGGCATGATGGGACATGTAGTCCAACAAGATCTGAAGATCAACATAGTGACTATCCTTGGTGGAGGAGGCCTGTTTTTGTTCCTTTCCATGTATTTCCTAGGCTTTCAGGAAATGCAAGAGAGAGGAACTAGTTTAACAATTTGTTTCCATGGAAACGCATTTGTCAAGTTTTCTCAAGTCGGAGAATTGAGCCAGTGTTTTATTTTTTTAAAAAAAATTCATTATTTATTTGTGTATCTCTCTGTGTGCATTACCACTCTGTATCGTAAGCTCTCAAGGTGATATACAGCTAAATAACAATTTAGAATAATTTTGAAAGAATAGGAGCAATTTCAATGGCCTAACTAAAGGTAATTTCAGCACACCAAACCCATGAACCTAAGATATCAGACCTTAAAGTATTTGCATTATTTTTAAAAAGCTACCTTATGCTTTAATTTGGTGCCAAAATGAGGACAGTGCCTACTCTATGTAGTTCTTCAAGGCCCAGTTCCACAATTTGGTGCCTTCACTTGGTGGAGAAGGACAGTCAAAAGAATGGTATACTCCCAGACATGACCATTTCATACTATTAAGTGATGTTCATTAATAATTCCATATATATATATATATATATATATATATATATATATATATATATATATATATATATACTGCACTATTTCTATGCACAGTTTCAGGCAGCCACACTTGATATCAAGCAGAATTTGGGGGTCTTGCCGTGAAGGCAGAGACCAGTCAGACCCAGGCCCAGATTATCATTTAGGGCAGTAAGGCCATGGCCTATGGGCGTAAGCCAAGGGGGGGCGCCAGATCAAGCCCCCCCCCAAAATGGCGATGACTCACGCCGAGTTGTCCCAGCGACAGCTGCGCAGCGCCCTTCCACGCGGCGCCCCATTCACGCAACGCAGCTGCCGCTGCCTGTGGGACAACTCGGCGTGTCCTCAGAAGGAGGGAAGGAGGAGGAGTGCAGCCCGACATCACTCCCTCCGCGACATCACTCCCTCTGGGGGTGGGGAGGCCACTCGGGGCCCGCCCTTAGTGATGTCACTCCCTCTGAGACCACGGTGGTTGGGCAGCTGTGCTGCATGAATGGGGCGCTGGCTGAGTTGCCGCTGGGACAAAGGCAGGGAGGAGGAGTGCAGCCTGAGCGACATCACTCCAAAGTGTGGCCTAGGGGCCTAGGGCGCAAAAAGGTCTTAATCCGGGCCTGGTCAGACCCACCAAAGAGGATCTGAGATAGCCCTGGTGAGATAGGAAGCTGCCAATCCAATTTTCCCTGAATTTCCCAAATAAAGATCTCAGCAAGTTGAAGAAATGTCACCGGGTTGTTTATTTTGTTCCAGCTGGAGCGGATGTCAAGTCGCAATCATTTGCCCAAAGCTGACATAAAGTGCAATGCAATACATTACATTTTTATAGGAAAACAGAGCTGTCAAAGCAAAAACTTCCTGCCCCCCACCCCTTTGCCGGCTTCAAGTTGATTGGTTGGAGTCATCAGCTGGCAGGGAGGCACGGCCGGCTTTGCCGTGCCTCAGCCAATCAGAAAGCCAACACCGCTTCGGGTTCTCGTCCAATGAGAGCGAAGGAGGCGGTCCAAGCGGGAAACAATGAACTGGGAGGAACTGATGAGTGGATTAAATGACTAATGTTTGTTCCAATGCTGGCGATTACTTCAAAAAGTTCTCAAACTTGTCCCAAGTGGAGGAAATAAACATTTTTAGTCTGGTGCGGATGCCAGACCCCAGTAGTCCTTAATCCTTGATATGGATCTATTGATGGTATCTTGCCATTGGTTTTGGCCAAGGGGAATGAAAACAAAGGGCGAGGCAGATGGACCTCCAAAGCTTTCCAAAGGCAGAATGTCTCTCTTTGTGAGGAATGACAAAATCACCAGGGGACATGTCTCCCAGATGGACATGCTCTGACGTCTGAAAGCGCGTGTCCAAGGGACATTTTTTCCAAATGGGACAACTCCGAGGTTTGAGGAAACATCCTTTGTTATTGTCCATGCAAGTGCTTTTTGTTAAGTCCTTTGTTTGTTTAGGGATTTCTGGCCCAGGAAATTCCTGAGCCTTGGCATACTGGGGTCACAAAAAGGTGGCATTTCATATAGGAACACAAGTAAGGGGAAAGCATATAGGAAATACATTCATATAGGAGGGAAATAGGAACCATATCATCTCATATCAGCCCATCCCACCCACCAGAGTCCATTAGGAGTCATAAATAATGAGAAAAGTCCATGGGGTTTGGAAAGGAAAAGTTTCCAAAAAGTTCCTGAAAGTCCTCAAAAGTAGGCAAAAGTTCATGGAAGTTCACGAAAGTTCATAAGTGTGGGTTACAGGGCATTGCCATGTGGGACTATGGTAAGAGCCTTAGGTTCCCACATGGAGAGATAGGGGATTATGGGATCATTGCAGCCTGGTGACCTTGGTAAAACTATGAATTCCTTGGTTTTGAACTATCTTTTACAGAGTTGGGGGAGGTCATCTCCGATATCACACGCAGTGAAATCTGTCATCTCTAGCTGTGTTTCCTCTTAGAGAAGTGATTTCTAGATTCCTAGAGAAGTGAAAGTCTTCAGAGCAAAGTCATGCTCTTAAGCAAAGTCATGCTCAAAGTAAAGTGGGCCGGGCTTTAGCACAGCAGGTTAACCACTAGCTGCAAAAAAAAAAATCTTTCCAATTGAAAGTTTGGCACTTCAAAGCAAAGGTCAGGGGTGTGCGCCCAACCTTCAGTCCAGTTCACTGCCCACCTAGCTGATCAAAAGCAGATGTGAGTAGAGAAATAGGTACCCCTTAAGCGAAGAGGTATTTCAATGGCAACATAAGGAAATGCCGGTGATTTGATTGAAAAAAAAATTATTTATTTATTTACAATATTTATATTCCACCCTTCTCACCCCGCAGGGGACTCAAGGCGGATTACAATGCACATATACATGGCAAGCATTCAATTCCATAGACCCACAACATATATAGACAGACACACAGAGGCCATTTAACATTCGAACTTCCATGAGGGTATTCTGGCCACCAGGGGATCTGTTGCTTCACCGTCCATTTGCGACACTGATGGAAACCTTTCCTTATTCTTTCATGCTTACTGGAGTTTTTTATGGCATCGTAAATTAGTTATATTAGCCTCTTCACATAAGTGGTACCTACATTTCCTACTTGACAGATGCAACTGTCTTTCGGGCTGCAAAGGTCGACTGAGGTACACAATGGTTGGAAGCTCACTCCGACCTGGGCTGGCTTCGAACTCATGACCTTTTGGTCAGTAGTGATCTAATTCAGCTGACTCCCAGCCAGCTGCACCACAGTCCCGGAGGAAGGCTGTGAATAGGGCTCTTTAACAAGCCTCACAAGCCGCATATTTGGCCAGTGAGCCTTGCATTTGACATGAGTGGCATTGTGAGCCACATAAAATAGAGGGCCAGATTTGGCCCGTGATCCTTGTGTTTGGCATGAGTGGCATAGATATACCCCCATTTTTCAACTGGAAAATGGTAAGAGAGACCTTTTAAAGCAAAACTACAGATTTTTCCACCTAGAGAAAGGAAGCTATGCCTAAAAACCCATTTAATAACAGCCTGCGAAGGTGTTGATCGCTGACGAAGCTTCCGGAGAAATCGGCCTCCGGAGCACAGTGGTCAAAGCTTGAACTGAAGTTGTCTGCCGTGTCCCCAATTTGCCATCACAATTGGCTAAATCAGTCATGGCTCTCGTGCGCCGAGTGAGTTTATTGCAGATTGGGGGATGCAAAATGTCTTTACAGCCGACAGATTTTCTGTAAGGAAAAAGGCTGTCTCTTCCTTGGTTTCATCGCCCAGTTTAAGAATGTATCTCCTTCCATCTTACAGCGAATGCCTTTGTACGTTGAAAGGGAACCTTTGTGAGCATCATCCGCCATAATGTCCTCAAATACATGTATTTTGGGAGTCTATTTCTTCTGTTCATCATAATATTAAAATCTTGACTTTGGGGTGTTTTTCGTCTTTTGCTTATAGGTGAACTTTAAATCTGCCAAGTCCCATTTCCCCCCACGAAGCAACTATTTACATCCAGGAACATTAACTTGAACGTCTTCCAATGTTTTTACGAATTAAAAATGCCACACTTGTTTTCAATGCTCGTTGCCCATGTGACTCACCAAAGTGAATCAGTTCTATATGTCTGGTCGACATACGATGCTTATCTTTGTGAACGGGAGCCGGATCCAGGGAATGTTAGTCATATTAATCCAATTGCAGCATGTTTTAACATCTGTTGGAGCCAACTCCATCAGAATAGGATAAAAACTCCACAGAACATAGGGTGCATTCATGCTTCAATCCAACATCCTCTTGACATAGATCTCCATTTGCTGATGTTGTTGAACATAACACCCCACCCCTGTGATTTCTAGTTTCTCCAAGGGCAAGAGGACATTCATATGAATTACTGTATATAGTTTTTTCATCTTTGCCCCTTT
The DNA here is from genome assembly GCA_030556195.1 of Anolis apletophallus. Classification (NCBI taxonomy): domain Eukaryota; kingdom Metazoa; phylum Chordata; class Lepidosauria; order Squamata; family Anolidae; genus Anolis; species Anolis apletophallus. The sequence goes on along the minus strand of JARBWK010000009.1, from coordinate 132,917,227 downwards.
TCGCAGCCAATCCGGGGAGGGAATAGAAACTGAACTGCTTAAAAATCTATGCTGTCTATCAGGCATGGTTTAGAATCCTAAAATGGCGATTCTTAAATCAAATGGGGGATTTTTTTGATTAGTAAAAGAAAGACTTACAAAAAAATTCCCAAAAATTTCGGAAATGTAACTTAAGTACTAACGAAATTCGTTAGTAATTCGTATGCCAGAGCATGTGCATTCCAGATGGTTTTGGCCTACAACTCCCAGAAATCCTAACAGCTGGTAAATTGGCTGGGATTTCTGGGAGTTGTAGGCCAAAAACTTGAATAAACCACACTGAATTCTAGATGGGACTCTCCAAATAGGAAGGAGGGAAGGAGAGAGGGGAGGGAGGGAGGAGGGAGGGGTTTTCTATTCTTGGAAGCAGCAAAAGAAAAGGAGGAGGAGCCCCCTCGCTCCTCGCTGCCGCTCCCACCCCGATCCTGAGGGAGCGAGGGGCCCAAGTTTGCCCAGGCTGAGAGGAAAAGGAAGAGGCCTGAGGCTGTGAGGAATGGTGGGAGTTGAAGTCCAAAACACGTACCTGGAGGGCTGAAGCTGGCCCCCTGCGATGGGACAAGGCAGAGCAATGGGGAAGAGAAGCATCTGAGAGAGCGCAGGGAGAGAGAGGAGGAGAAGCGCGCGCGCGCGCGTGTGTGTGTAAAGCAGGCCCCTGTGATGGGGCATGCATGGCAGCAGAGCAACGGGGAAGAGAAGGGGGGGGGAAGCCTGGAGAGAGAGGAGGAGAAGCGCGCGAGTGTGTGTGTGTGTGTGAAGCAGGCCCCTGCGATGAGGCATGCATGGCAGCAGAGCAACGGGGAAGAGAAGGAGGGGGGGAAGCCTGGAGGACTACACTTTCCAGAATGCATTGCCTAGCCTACCTAGCAGCAGCGTCACTTCCAGTTCCTCATAGAAATGCGGGAAAAAGAAGAAGCTGAATGAAGGCGGGAAGGAAATGAGGGGGAGAAGACAGGGAGAAGTGAGTAGTACAATAATTAATTACATAATACTTAAGAATTTCTTACGATCATAACGCAAATTGTTGGCCTCAAGGACCGTAAAAGGAAGTCTACTTCCGGGATCGCGGCAGCGATACGTAAAACCTCAAAAGTCCCATTACATACGAATCTCTTACGAATCCTTTTAATTTCCGTTTCATTTTTCTCATGCCTACTGTCTATATTCACATTCATGCTTGTACACAGGGGTGGTCTAAAGTAATTTTAAATGGTAAGCGAACATTATTTTGGCACCCTCCTCATTGGGGGCTTCTTCACAAACCAGATTAGCAGCCAAGATTTGGGGGGGGGAGAGAGAGAGAGAACCCTTGTCTGCTTGAGGCAAGTGTGAATATTGCAATCGGCACGTCTACACTGCTGAATGAATGAATGCAGCCTGGCCTTGCTTAACTGCTACTTGTTCCTGGGAGTTGTAGTTTGGAGAGGCACCTGCCATAGCCTAAGGACCTTATTTGGGGGAGAGAGAACAAACTCCCTGGGACCCCTGAGTCTCGAGAAGGGGAGAAAGGCCCGCCCGCCCCATCCATCCCTTTGCTGCTGCTCTTCCAAGAGAGAAGGGGGTCCTGGAGGGAGCCAAGGAAGGGAAAGAAAGCAAGCCAAGGGAAGGGAGGCAAGCCCCGCCTGGCCTCACCTCCTCCCGGGCGCCCTCAGCCGCCTCCTCCTCCTGAGGCATCGAGGTGTTGCTGCCTCTCTCGCTGCTGCTGCTGGCCAGGGCGGCCGCTGAGGCTGGGGGGGACATGGCGGAGGCGGCGGCAGCAGCAGAAGCAGCGACTCGGGGCCTCTCGGGTCCATGACTCGCATTATTATGACTAGGAGCGAGGAGCCGCCTTCACCGCCCTCATGCTGTGGGCCCCGCAGTCTGAGTGGGTGGCTTCGCACCTTCACCCGGCTGGTGGCTTCTCGCCTGAGGGGCCGCTCTGGTGGAGACGGCCGGCTGCGCGCGCAGCCCAGGGACTGTGTGGGGGACGGTGGTTGTGCGCATGCTCCGGGAGAGGGAGAAAGGGAGAGGGAGGGAGGCCAGACGCTGTCTGGCGGGTGGGGGAATGTGCCCTTACTCAGATGGTGCCCCACACATCGGCGTCCTTTGCCTACTGGTAGGACCGCCCCTGCTTGTACATTTTGGCATCAGCCATACTTGCATCCTTCCTGGCCAGATTGCAAATAAACCTCTGTGGCTCTCTTCACCTGGTGAATATGTTCTTCATAAGCAAACGAATACGGAGAACCATATATATGTGCAATTATAATGCAATAAATTATCTCAATCAATTTGCATAGACTACTATATTTCTTTAATGTGCATATTCAAGTATATATCTCGCAAATGCAGTACATAATCATATTATCAACATCAAAAATACACAATAATCACAACAATGTTCACAGGTTGCCCCCCTCCCCTTGTCCTATAATGAAGTGCCTGTATAGACGGAGTTTTGCTACTTACGGATCTTCCTTTCTCAAATGTTCCAAAATGGAGTTCGTAGTTCCGTATTGTTCACTAAGCAAGCTCCTATTGTTCAAATAGTGCTCCTTTGCTTATAATCCATCGAGAAGTAAATCCAACCTCCAAATGGAGTGGGATGGAGCAGCCGATCTAATACAAACTCCGAGGCGCTATGAGGGAAAACACCTCCCTGAGTTCAACAGCCTGTCGGCGCATAGGACAAAGTATGTGGCTCTGTCTCGGGAAGTATGCCACAGGAATTGCCGACAGAACACAGTATGGTCTACTACTCCTGGCCTGGAAAAAAACCCGTTTCGCATTCGCTTCATCAGGGCAGTGGCGATGTTGAAAGTGGCGGTGTCCAAGCAAATTATAATATCACACTTATTGACTTCATGCGATTGCTCTGGGGGACTGCAAATGCGGTTTTCCTCCTCCGCTTGGAAGTCAATCAGGAACTTCAGGCTTTAGCACAAACGCTCACCGGGCATGGACCCTCCATATCCGCAGTCCTAAATTCAACCTCGCCGAGATGCGCCACTGCAGGATTATACAAAATAGCAACATGATGCAACATGTGTCAATGATCAGGACCTGCCTATCTGTGTGACTGCATCTTCCCCTAGGAACCCACGCAATCTCTAAGATCTTCTGCAGAGGCTCTTCTCTCACTCCCACCCCCGTCTCAGGTGCGGTTGGTGGGGACGAGAGAGAAGGCCTTCTCAGTGGTGGCCCCTCGAGTCTGGAACTGCCTCCCCAGGGAGATCAGGTTAGCACCTCCCTATCCACAGAAGTAAAGATCTGGATATTCCATCTTGCATTTGATTGAACAATTCCCTTGACAGTTGGCCCTAATCCATGGCCTTAAAATATTATGTCCCTGCACTTTACTACTGTGTTATTTAAAGTCATAATGTCCCTATTACGAGAGCTCTTATCCTTCTGTTGCTACATGATCTATGCCTATTTTCTAACCTGCTGCACACCAGCCTGCCCTCCCACAATGAGACTTGAAGTTATGTCCCAGGTTGTTATAAAAGATGTTTGTTATTATTGTTATAATGTTGTTTTAAGTTATTGTTATATTTTATATGCTATGTTTTTAACTCTGTATGACTGGGCTTGGCCCCATGTAAGCCGTCTCGAGTCCCTTCGGAGAGATGGAGGCGGGGTATAAAAATAAATAAAGTTATTAATGACTGGGTGCCATTCAATATTGCATAAAATATGAGGCACAACTACAAAGCGAGGGATAGGATTCCAGACCAAAATGCACAGTCTAGGAGGCGCAATGTAGAAGTGACTAAGAAAAAGACGCAAATGAACATGTCGCCGGTGCCACTCCGTTGCTTTCAGCAAAATTGTCAAATGGTCACTTTTGGAAACTGTACATTATTCCTTTGTATGCCGAAATTCTCAGGGTGGTCCGCGAAAAGGCCTTACTGGTACATTATTTAAACTGTTATGTTTATTCATATCATGATCTGATCACCATGCTCATTATATCCCACATTAATGGGGTTATTGGGATAACTATACAAAAGGTTTGCTAGGGTAGACCCTCTTCCACCCAGTCTCAGCCCCCACCGAACCAAACTCAGCCCCCCTGAATCAAAATCCTGGCTACGGCCCTGCCTGAAGGAGAAATATTCTGTATGCTTGGAAACCAAAAGCAAAGTCCATGACCTTAATCCTGGGACTGAGGATCTGGAATTGAGGCAAGAGCAGTTTTAACACCTAGCTTCATAACTGAGGTGTTCCGCTTTCCAAAGTGACATTTTTAGAGATAGAATCAATGGGTCTCTGTGGGGCCCCAGAGAACAGTTTGCGCACACACAAATCCCCAAGACGCTGACTTCTTTCAGGCTTCCTTTGCTTTTTGCATATTAATTAAGTGAGGCAACTTATTCAATTAAATAATTCATGGTGACATTTCCAAAGCATTTGCTGACTCCTGAACCATCTCTCTTTCTCGCTCTGCGTGCAATAATAGGGTGGCAAATACTGAAGTTGGGTTTCTTGGTCTTGAAGAAGAAGCTGTGATGGGACACAGCCATTCATTGCCCAATGAAGACCAAGCAGTGTGTAATATCTGACAGTACAATAGGAATATTATTGTTTTATCTCTCAAGCAATGGTTTTCCCAGTAGACACCTACGGATGTGAGAGCTGGACCTTAGGGAAGGCTGAGCGAAGGAAGAGAGATGCTTTTGAACTGTGGTGTTGGAGGAAAGTTCTGAGAGTGCCTTGGACCACGAGAAGATCCAACCTGTCCATACTTCAGGAAATAAAGCCCAACTGCTCATTGGAGGGAAGGAGATGAGAGGCAAAGATGAAGCACTTTGGCCACATCATGAGAAGACAGGAAAGCTTAGAGAAGACAATGATGCTGAGGAAAATGGAAGGAAAAAGGAAGAGGGGCCGACCGAGGGCAAGGTGGGTGGATTGCATCCTTGAAGTGACTGGCTTGACCCTGAAGAAGCTGGAGGTGGTGACGGCCAACAGGAAGCTTTGGCGTGGGCTGGTCCATGAGGTCACGAAGAGTCAGAAGCGACTGAACGAATGGACAGCAACACCTCTCAACAAAGGATTCCCCCAGGCAGTAAGAAAGCTAATCATTAAACTAGTAAGAAATTGCTAAAAATTAAATGCTAATCAAGGTGGCCAATTGAAACATTCACACCTACTTCCAACAGACAAGAGTTCGTTCTCTCATCCTGGACATCATTCCACAGATATATAAACCCCATTTGCCTAGTTTCCAACAGACCTCACAACCTCTGAGGATGCCTGCCATAGATACAGACAAAACGTCAGGAGAGAATGCTTCTGGAACATGGCCAGACAGCCCGAAAAACTTACAGCAACCCAGTGATTCCGGCCATGAAAACCTTCAACAATAGAACAGGGATATTTCACAAAACAGTGAGTGAATCCAGTGGATGTTTTTGGTGAATGGGTATGGGGGAAGCAAGCTGAAACATTATTATTATTGTTGTTATTATTATTTTACTGACACGAAACAGTATGACAGTATGACATAGTATGACACAGCAAATAAGATATATATGCTGGATTTCATATAACAAAATCACAAATCGAACACTTCCCAAGCGTTTAGGACTGTGTGATGTATTTTCGAAAGATGCAAGTAAGGTGGCCTTTTGCAGTTGACAGATCATGATTTTGTCAATGTTTATTGTTTCCAAATTATTATTATTATTATTTCTCACCCAACTTTCTACTCAAATTTGGGTACACCATAATTAAAATACATAGATTAAAAAAATAAGACTACTAAAGCACATAAGTATATTTTTTGGATGCATGCTACAAGTGAATGCCAGAAACAATATCACGAAAGCTGACTGGCACAACCTGGGGATCACAACCAGACACAGTGAAGACATCTTCCCTTGCGCTTTGCTACTCTGCTGCTGAGTATGCATGCCTAGTGTGGAACACATCTCACCACGCTAAAAAAGTGGATGTGGCTCTTAGTGAGACATGTCACATTATCATGGGGTGTGTGCACCCTACACCATTGGAGAAATTACACTGTTTAGCCGGTATTGCACCACCTGACATCCAACCAATAGTGAAAGGACCAAGGACATCTCCAGCCCATCCCCTGTTTGGGTATCAGCCAGCACACCAATGACTTAAATCAAGAAACAGCTTTCTAAAATCTGCAGAGACACTCGCAGGGACACCTCAGCAAGCAAGAGTCCAAAAGTGGCAGGCTAAAACCCTGAACCTCAATCAGTGGCTGAGACTGGATGAGAAACTCCCTTCTGGGCACACAGAAGACTGGGCACACTTAGAAGGGATTGAACAGGCTGTGCTCTGGCACCACGAGATACAGAGCCAACCTTAAGAAATGGGGCCACAAAGTGGAGTCCACGACATGCGAGTGCGGAGAAGAGCAAAGCTCAAACCACCGACTGCAATGCAGCCTGAGCCCTCCCACATTCACAACGGAGGACCTTCTCACAGTGATACTGAAGGCACTCCAAGTAGCCAGCTTCTGATCAAAGAAGATTTAGCATTAGGCCAAGTTTTTAAACTTTGTGACTTTTTTATACATTATAATAGTATTCTCAATTCGCTTCTGACACAATAAATAAATATAATTAAGTAAGCACATATATTAACAGACAGAAGCATAAGATTAAAATACTTTAAAATAATGCATACCAATAAAATGCCCATATCAAATTCCTAGTTTACCATTGTGTGGATGAAATAGATTTCACTAACAAATTTCTCCAATGGCTCATGACATAACGCAAGAATACGGAAATAATTCTACCATCTACAAACACAAAACACAGGCAAGTATTTAAAATACGATTTACTGCTTTCTGTATCACTGGCTTTCATGTAATATTGATACTGTTCTTCCATCTAACAAACCTGAAATAAGAGAGGAGGGGAAACTACTACGTACTTTGACTCATAATTTAAAACATAGATGATTCATTCAGAGAACCTGCCAATGTTGTCTTTTCATCTCTCTCCCGCAGGAATTGCAGGTTCCCGCGTCAAGAACCTAATCCGGTGGTTGATAGATTAGACATAGTTTCAATACAGAATATTTGATGTTGAGTTGGATTTCTCATAGGAGTTGGGTGTTTGTATGTGTCGGTGCTCAAATCTTTCTATCGCAACTAATTGTCAACTGTTGTCGTTTATTTATTAATTTAATTAATTGATTAAAATCAAAGGAACAGACTAAATGAAAAAATGGCCATCTGCCGGGGGTGCTTTGATCGTGCTTTTCCTGCATGGGAGGGATTTGGACTAATTGGCCCATGTGGTCCCTTCCAACTCTATTGTTCTATGATTCTGTGTTGAAGCAATGCTTACTCACCATCTATGAACATGCAAAAGTAGCCCTGACTGTATAAGGCAAGGGTTGGTACCTACGTACTCGCTGCCAAGACACTACACTTGGAAGGCCATCATACTCAAACCACAAAGGTTCGCCTAAGTAAGGTACACGAAATACTAATCACAGCTATAACATGTGCAGGGGCTTAAGCTAGATATTGGAAACTCTGGTTGACTCTTGAGCGATGCCAAACATTCCAGGAATTCTTCCTCATGCCTTGAGCTAGGGTTGCCACTTGTCCCATATTATATGGGATGTCCTGTATTTTTGCTCTGAATTCCATGTCCCGTATTTTCAGCTCCTGTCCCGTATTGACAGGACAAGACAGGTGGCAGCAGGAAGGGGATTTGCCATTCATTCTGAGAGTTGCAGTTCACCCACACCCAGAGAAACCGTGAGTCCCCTCCCCCCTCTATGACAACGGACTGCCAGGGGCGGTCCTACAGGTAGGCCAAGTAAGCGGCCGCATAGCGCGCCATCTGGGAAGGGGGCGCCATCCTGGCCGCATGGGGCGCCATCCTGGCCCCGCCAATGTTCCTCAGGCAGTGCCGCAGCTGCCTGCTTTTGGGCCCCGGCCTTGTGCGCTCCAACGCCGCTTCTGGGCCTGCGCGGAGGTTTTCGTGCAGGCGCAGTTGCTCCGCAACTGAAGTTGAGCTCAGGAGCAACTGCACATGCGCAAAAACCTCCGCGCATGCCCAGTAGCTCCCTTGCGCCGAGCCTGTAAGCAAAGCACTCCCTATCGGGCAGGCAGGGAGTGCTTCCCTTCTCCCTTTGTCTCTGCCGCGCGCGCGTTTGCGGGGAAGGAGAAAATAATCAGTGAAGGAAGTGTAAGTGAAGGAATGAATGAAGGGCTTTCCTCCTCCTCCTCTGTGACCTCTTCTCTCCCTCCTTCTTTCTTCAGCTCTATTTCTGTCTAGACCTGAGGGGCCTGAGGCTATGAGGAGTTGTGGGAGTTGGAGTCCAAAACACCTAGAGGGAGGGAGGGCCCAAGGAATTATGAGACGGGTGGGAGGTAATAGATTCTGATTTTGATGCATTTACATGGCATTTCTTGTTGATTATTATACAGTTCTGCTTAATATTGTCATACAATATAATAAAAATACAATATAACAATAGAACTATGATATATTTTATATTACATGTAATATTACAAACAATATTGCAGTATAGTGGTATTGTACAAAATAGTAATATATAATATTTTATTTTACTTTATTTTGGGTTATTTGAGTTTTATGAAAATATTTAGTAGAGGATAATTTTATTTAAATAAATAATTTTATTTATTATTTTATTATAATAATATACTAGAATGTTATATTATATTATAATGTCAATATATGATAATATAATTAGGACTGGACTTAGACTTGGCACAGAGAAACCCTCACCTGACCAACTGAGCATACTAGAGGGGTTTGGGAGGGAACTAACCTTGATTTTTGGGAGTTGTAGTTCCCCCGCATCCAGAGAAACGGTGGCAAAAGAGAGAGAGAGAGACAGAAGGGCCTAGCTTGGTTGTCCTGCCACTCCCAGAATTCAAGGCCAGGCCTGTCATCTCCCTCCTCCCCATTATGGTGCATAACATGGCTTCTCCTTCTCCCCCTGGCATTCACACCACCAAACACAAATACAGGTGAAGAAACACTAAGCATATATACCAGGCTGAAGTATTCATATATTCTGTCTGTGGATAGTAATAAGAAAAACATACATACGTTCTCGATATGAAGTACAGAAGAATGGTATAATAATTCAAACTGGGATAAATCCAAAAGTCTCTATATGGAAAGTCTGTGTGAAAGAGACAATTCCAGAAGTCCATATAATGCAATGTATTGGATAGATTACCCGGTGACAATATCACAAGAGTCCACAGCACAATGCACCTGTCGGTGCAAACAGTCCTGGTCACAGAGACAAGAACTCCGAAAGGAAGGATTCCGAGGACGTGGAGATCACGAATTGGGCGTCTCCTCAGGTAGATCCCATCAAACACAAAGCCGACGGCATGCAAATGCTCACAATAGCGGCCAGAAAAAAACGTTTCACGGAAATTGCTTTATCAAGGCTTGTAATATATCATTTTAGCGTCCAAAATATCATACGGAGTAAATCAGCCAAACATAACCCCACTCACACCACCAAGCCATGCCCCACCCCTCCCCCCCCTCCAGCCCCTCCAGCAGGCCACTCCATGCTGCTCCCGGCAATCAGGCCACCCACCCCCTGAAATTCTCAGCGTGGTCCGCGAAAAGGCCTTACTGGTACATTATTTAAACTGTTATGTTTATTCATATCATGATCTCACCATGCTCACCCACATTCATGGGGTTATTGGGATAACAATACCCCACTCAGTCTCAGCCCCCCTGAACCAAACTCAGCCCCCTCCCGACAAAATCCAGGCTATTCACCCCCACCTGCTTGGTTTTGAAGTGGGCGACAGGTAAGGCAGGGTAGGCTCCCATCGCCCTCTCCCAAGACACCCCGCCCCCTCCTTTCTTCCGGCCTTTGCTTTTCTCACCCAAGCATCCACGTGGAAGGAAGTGTACCTTATTTTCATGAAAAATCCCGTATTTTTAGGTAAATGTCCCTTATTTCTTATATCAAAAAGTGGCAACCCTATTTTGAGCAGAAGGCAAAGCTTTGGACAATTATCAAGCAATGACCTTCCTGGCACCCTCCTAAGAGCCACCCAATTGCCACCTGAAACTTCTCCTCTGAGGACATGGGTGAACAAAGATCGAATATGGCTCTAATGCAGCCGTGGGCAAACTTTGGCCCTCCAGGTGTTTTGGACTTCAACTCCCACAATTCCTAACGCCTACCGGCTGTTAGGAATAGTGGGAGTTGAAGTCCAAAACACCTGGAGGGCCGAAGTTTGCCCACACCTGCTCTAATGTCTCCACCATTTCCAATAAACATTCTCTGGACTTAATCACTATCTTTCCAGCATGGGAACGGACCTGAGGACTCGCCACCCATTCTCCTCCTACATCCTGGACTAGATATATGCATAATCACATCATTCACCCATCTGGACTCTCATTGTTTCACAAATTACATTGCCTAACACCCAAAGATGAGAATAATAATAATAATAGATTTATATTCTGCCCTATCTCCACAGGGGGACTCAGGACGGATTCCAACACATAAGGGCAAATATTCAATGCCTCCATAGAACAAACAAGTATTGACATAATAATCCCAGTTTTGTGGTTGTATGGCCAGTGATGGTAACTGGGCTAACATGAACTAGCAGAGCCCGGATACGAAATGGTTCTCAACCAGCAGTTTGGTAGTAATTTCTCATTGTCTAACCCTCCTCCTCTCTGTATGTTAGTCAGCAAAAGTTGTTTTTTGAAGGAGAGGAGGTAGGGAGTCAGCATTATTTCTCTAGGGAAGGAGTTTCAGAGGTGGGAGGGGGTGACCATGGAAAAGGCCTTCTCGTTCCCACCAGCTGTACTTGAGATGGGAATGGGACCGAGAGCAGGGCCTCTTCTGCTGACTATAGTGCCGGAGCTAGTTGGTAAGAGGAGTTGCAATTGGTCAAGTAGTCAGGACCTGAGTTGTGTGCAACATTGTGAGCTGCCCCACCTCAGGAAACGCCATCACCTGGTGATTGGAGGCCCCAGAGTTTCCCTGCTCAATAGGGAGGGGATCTCCAGCCATATCTTCACCACCCGGGTCAATCAGAGGGCACAGCGCCTAAGCCCACACCTCAAACCAATAGAAGTGAGGAAAATGCATGCTGGCGTCTCAGCATGATCCATTCAGGGAGAAGGGAGGGGATTTTGAACCCTAGCAATGTTAGTTTCTTCTGTATAAAAGTAACTGCATCTCTCATATTCTTTATGCTTATACATTTTGGCATCCATTGAGGTTGCCAAAAATTCCTCAAAATGATTATCCTGCTACATGAGGGCCAGCGCGGTCAAGTCAGATACGGCGATGCTCTCTCAGAGCCCTTTCTAATAACTAAGGGAGTGAAACAAGGTTGTGTTCTTGCACCAACCCTATTTACAATGTTCTTCAGCATGATGCTCCAAAGGGCTATGGCAGATCTCGAAGAAGAAGACGGCATATATATACGCTATCGTACTGATGGTAGCTTGTTCAACTTAATCCGTCTGAGGGCTCGCACTAAGACTCTAAACTATCTAGTCCGTGAGCTGCTTTTTGCTGACGATGCTGCCCTTGTCACCCAATCAAAAGCAGCCCTGCAGCGCCTCACATCCTGCTTTGCAACAGCTGCAGAGCTGTTTGGGCTGGAAGTCAGCCTGAAGAAAATGGAAGTCCTCTACCAGCCCGCACTACAGGAAGAACACCATCATCCCCACGTCAGCATAGGCAAATCTGTGCTTAAGTCCGTTCAGCAGTTCACCTACCTGGGAAGCATAATCTCTTCAGATGCCAAGATTGATAAAGAGATAGATCATAGATTAGCAAAGGCATAGAGTGCATTCGGAAGGCTTCACAAAAGAGTCTGGAGTAACAAACACCTGAGACAAAGCACCAAAATCAGTGTGTACAGAGCTATCATACTGTCTATTCTCCTATATGGGTCTTAAACATGGGTCACCTATCGCCAACACCTACGACTCCTCGAATGCTTTCATCAGCGCTGTGTTTGCACAATCCTAAATATACACTGGACCGACTACATGACGAATGTTGCTGTCCTTGAGCAAGCAGGGATCACCAGCATTGAAGGCATGCTATTGAAAACACAACTGCGCTAGGCAGGGCACGTCTCTAGGATGGAGGACAACCGCCTCCCAAAGATACTACTCTACGGTGAACTCGCCATGGGCCATCGCAAGAGAGGCGCTTCCAAAAAGAGATATAAGGACTCCCTGAAACAACATCTCAGGCTCGGCCAGATTGATCACCAAAAATGGTCCACCCTGGCCTCCCATCGGGAGGCATGGAGACGCACTATCCGCAATGCTGCGGCCTCTTTAGAGAAGACACGCTGAACGGGTCTCAAAGAGAAACGACAACGCAGAAAGAACCGCAACTTGGAAACAAGATCACCCAAGGAGACTTTCTGCTGTACTTTCTGCAACCGGACTTGCCTATCTCAGATTGGCCTTTTTAGTCATCAACACACTTGTAAAGAGCGTGGGACGCGTCCTTCCTAAAGAATCTTCGTTCGCGAAGTAATGCCGAGAGAGACATTTTGGCATCCATTGAGGTACACAACATCCCTCCTGCAGATTGAATAAAGCTTCACCAGTTTGCCTCCAAACTGGTGAAGTCCTGATTTCTGATTAGGAACCTTTGCAGTTAGCAGAACTCACCAGGCGGTCCTCGGTATCCGTGGGCTTTAGAAAAGTGAAATTTTCGACTTGAATTGCACTGGATAACCCAGAGACATCTGGAAAGGTATTCTCTCAGCAAGAGTCCAGCCAGGGCGGGCAGAAATCTATCTAAGGGTCACATATCTCATGTCTTCTCATCTTCAGGTCTCTCCCTGGCCTTTCTCCTCACTCCCTTGTGTCTCCCAAAGTCACTAGCATCATTGCACGCATCTGACCACTGCAAGGTTTTCAAGCAAACCTAATTACTCTTGTCTTGGTGCCTTCTCTCGTTCTTTGACCTCTGCAGCATCCTCTCGGTCTCAGCCTCCCGGGATAAAAGCGCCGCTGCCGCTTCGCCCATTTGATCTGACCCACTTGGGTCATTAGCAAAGGCCGCTGTTTCCCAGCGAACCCATTAGAATGATTAAGATCAAAAAACACAGAAGCGACGCAGTTAGAGATAGCTTGGCATGGAGAGTCTCTGTTCGAAAAACCTCCCAAACAAATCAAAACCAGACAGCAAAAGTTAACCCAGATCTTTGACATGCATTAGGACTTTGAGAAATGTAAACATGTAAGACTTGAAGGCTGATCTTTATTTATTTATTTATTTACTACACTTTTATGCCGCCCCCCTCAGCCCGAAGGTGACTTGAGGCGGTTTACATAGGCAATTACTGCCCTCCTGATAATACATAATTAAAACAGTAAACATATAAATAACTAACAATTTGCAATTAAAAACATAAAAAATACAATTCTCAGCGTCTCGTTAAAATCACTTTCCGTCACGTCGTCATTGCTCCATGGGTCTAATTAAACAATTATATTTCATCTGGAAATGCCTGCTCAAACAGCCAGGTCTTGACTTTATTTACTTATTTTTATTTACAGTATTTATATTCCGCCCTTCTCACTTCGCAAAGGAATCTGGGAGGATTACAATGCACATATACATGGCAAACATTCAATGCTATTTAGACATACAACATGTATAGACAGACACAGAGGTAATTTAACATTCCAGCGTTTCCGGCTTCATGAGGGTATGCTCGGTTCTGGCCACAGGGGGCGCTGCTGCTTCACTCTTCACTTGTGACACTGGGTCCTTTGTTGGAATACTTCCTTATTCTTCTGCACGCTGATGGAAGGTTTTATGGTGTAGTAACCTTTCCCCCAAACGCTCCAGGCTTGAACATGGGGAAAGGTGCCTTTTTGGATGGTCACTCCCAGAATCCCCTAACCCGCTATGTTGGGAAATCCAGACCAAAGAGGACAACCTTTCCTAAGCCCAGAAGGCTTGCCAAGGAATCCCAGTGGCAGGTTCTGCTTTGGAAATAAATAATGTTAAGAGATCATAAACTGTGTTGTCGAAGGCTTTCTTGGCTGCAATCACTGGGTTGCTGTACATTTTTCGGGCTGTATGACCATCTTCCAGAAGCATTCTCTCCTGACATTTCACCCACATCTATGGCAGGCATCCTCAGAGATTGTGAGGTCTGTTGGAAACTAGGGAAGTGAGGTTTATATGTCTGTGGAATAATGTCCAGGGTGGGAGAAAGAGCTCTTGTCTGCTTGAGGTGAATGTTGCAATATGCCACATTGATTAGCATTGAATGGCCTTGCAGTTTCAAGGCCTTGCTCATTGCTGCCTGGGGGAATCCTTTGCTGGGAGGTGTTAGCTGGCCCTGATTGATTCTTGACTGGAATCCCCCTGCTTTTTGAGTGTTTCTTTTTTTATGTATCATAAGCTATTTATTTATTATTTATTTATTATTTATTAATTTCAGCTTCTATGCCGCCGAACTCCCAGGGGCTCGCGGCGGCTCACAGCAGCCGTAAGGCACAGCAATACACAGCAATACTATGGGGCCATGATCATTTGCATGCATGATCATGGCCCCATAGCCAGGACTGCAAGTGGCCCCGAACCAACCTTAAAATCGAGCAGCCATACCAAAGAATGAAATTTTACAACTGGAAAGTAGAATATGGAAGGATAGTGTCTCCAGGCCTTTATTGCTTCTGTTTATTGACAGAAAAGGGGCTCAATGTGTCATTCTTCTGCAGGACTGTAAAAATACAATCCTTGCTACGGCTTCCTGGATTTGAAAGGGGGTTTTGAGGGTGCGATCAGTAGATCAAGCATAGCTATGACTGTAGCTGTGTACTCAATGCAGAATCTCAGCCAACATTTTCCTAACTAAAATGGAAGAAAATCTCTCATTTTCATCAGAATATTTGGTTTCCAACCAGGTTTTTATATCATCCGATATCTGTACATATAGGATGGGTGATACCTGGCTTGAAAACAGTACAAGTGAAAGAGATCTAGCCTTGGTAGACAATATGTTGAATATCAGTCAACAGCGTGATGTGGCAGCTAAAAGGGCCAATGCAATTCTAGGCTGCATCAATACATTGAGGAAAATCATAGTCCCATTCCCTTCTGCTTTGGTCAAACCTCACCTCGACTAATCCTGTGTCCGGTTCTGGGAGCTACAATTCAAGAAGGCTGCATCCAGCCCTTTGGATTTCAATCACTGATGTACCCAGTAGTTCTCGCCTTGATTTAACTAATTCAGCGACGCGCCCCGAAGAAGTGCCCGTTCAGACACGAAAACGGCAAATAATTGCTGGCGTCTCTAAGAATTTCCAAGCCGTTCGGCAAGGTCCCGGCTCTCCTTCTATCATTGAACTCGTTTCCTGCCTATGTTCCCTGCAGACCCAGTCGCTGGCTGTTCACATCTACCTCCAAGCTTTACGACAATTTATTATTTACTTTGGGCTTGTTTACGTTTCTTGATGACGCATCTCACTGCGCCGCCAGTCGCTTCCCAGTGACGTGGTCAGAGCGCCACGGAGCCGGCACCTCCAGTCGCGCCCTTGTGACGCGTCTCCAGTGTTCCGGCCTGGATTCGTCCATTTGTTTACCCTTCGACCACGCTCAGCCTTCTTCCCATCCCTGGACTTCCCATTCTTGTTGTGAGTAACACGGAACTGTACATTATCCTGGACTTTTGCCCTCATTGCCCCTGTCTCCATGGACTCTATGTTATTCTATTTTTGTGTTCTCACGTAACCAGGTTGTGATATCCTATATACTGGCTACTATTGCGTGCGTCCTTCACTCTAAACTGATGTCGATACATTGTTATTTATAGATTGATATGGTTTGATTATCAGATAAACCCAATTTTGATTCATTGTGACCACCCGTGAGCTTGCATTGTGTCATCCTCTTGTGGTTTCACCCTTGTGTTTTTGCTGCTTGTTAGCCTACCCCCCCTTTGCGTTTCTGGATCTATATTGCCACATAATCCAGTTTCTGAATCCAGATTATCTTCTTAGAACTGAATTATATGAGTCTACACTGCCATATAACCCAGTGCAAAGCAGACAATCCGGATTCAGAAACTGGATTATATGGCAATGTAGATGGGGTCTGAGGGGGAACATGAGAGCCATGTTTAAATATCTGGAAGGATGTCACATTGTGGAAGGAACAAGCTTGCTTTCTCCTGCTCCAAAGACTAAGACACATAGCAATGGATCCCAATTGCAGGAAAAGGGTTTCCATCTAAACTTTAGGAAGAATTTACTGATGATAAGAGCTGTTTGGCATTGGGATATGTTACCTCAAAGTGTGGTAGAGGGCTCTAAAAAGAGGCTGGATGGCCATCTTTCAGGAGTGCTTTGATTGTGTTCCTGCATGGTAGAAAAGGGTTAGACTGGATGCTCCTTCTGCTCTTTTCCAGCTCTTTGATTCCAGATTGATTTAAACTTATGGACAAATTGTTGGTTTGCTTCTTTTTTATTTTGCTCCGCAGTCGAAATGCTCCAGCTGTGTTCAGAGCAGGTGGCGTTGATGCCGAGGGAAAGCCATGCTGCTCTTCGTCAATGCATCCCGGTGGCCGGTACGTGCCCAGGAAGCCAAGGCCTTCCTGCAGATGTCACACCCTTTCCAGGCGCTGGTGGTCGAGCTTACGCCATCGGCTACACAAAGTGAGGTAGGCGCACTGTTGGCTGGGCTGGGATGCTGAGAGAGAGAAAGAGGAAAAGAAAGAGGAAGGAGTTTCCATGACAACCAGAAGCCCACTGGAAAAGCACATGGAACTTCCTTGGCCGCTGGTCCATACGCCTGGCAGGAGGGGGCTCAGTCCAAATCCGCTCCCTGATGTGCCGATGGAGCATTCGGCCTTCACCTTTGCTTGGCAACGTGACCACCTCTGTCTCTCTCTGTACATCAGTCTGCAGACACGCCTCCCGTGACCCCAGGAAAAAGAAACAGAGGAAGGAATGGAAAGGAGAAGGAGTCTTGCACGGCAAATAGGAAGACAAAGGAAAGACCGTGACCTCTTGCTGTCCTGGCTTGGTAGGATCACCTCGGGCCAGAATTCTGTAGGCATCAATATCAACAGTATGGGCAGCCTCCAAGTTAGGAACAAGATAGGCTTTGTAGGTTTGTTCCTAAGTTGCATTTATATGTAAGTCGGAACAGGTACATTTTTGAAGTGTAAGTCCAGCCATCATCCATCTATGCTTTGGATGGCATAAGTCAAGGTAAAGGTTTCCCCTGACATTAAGTCTAGTTGTGTCCAACTCTGAGGGTTGGCTTTAAGCTAAAGAGCCAGCGTTGTCCGTAGGCGCCTCCAACGTCATGTGGCTGGCATGACTGCATGGAGCGCCGTTAACTTCCAGGCAAGGCGGTACCTATTGATCTACTCAAACTTACATGTTTTCTAAATGTTAGGTTGGCAGAAGCTGGGGCTAACAGTGGGAGCTCACCCTACTCCCTGGATTCGAACTGCCAACCTTTTAGTCAGCAAGTTCAGCAGCTCAGCAGTTTAACCTGCTGCGCCATCAGAGGGCCCAGAGAAGGGTATAGGGATGGCATAGTTTATTTTATTTATTTATTTATTATTCGGGCTTCTATGCCGCCGACTCCCTGAGGCTCGCGGCGGCTTACAGGAGCCGAAGGGCACAGTAAAATACAGGCAATAAGCAGTTAAAAACAATTAAAAACAACAGCAGTATAGTAATTAATAACACAGTTAACACAATGAACAGCACATCATCCTCAGAAGAACGAATAGATGGCGGGGCATGGGCAGGACTTACTCACCAAAGGCCTGCTTAAACAGGTATGTTTTACAGGCCCGTCTAAACAGGAGCAAGTCCTTCATAGCTCGAGTTCCCGCCGGAGGGCGTTCCACAGCGTGGTGCTATGACAGAGAACGCCCTCCGGCGGGTAGCAGTCAGCCTTGCGAGTTTAGCTGAAGGTATCTCCAGGAGATTGGAGTCCTCAGACCGAAGTGATCTCGGAGGGCAATATGGGGTGAGACGGTCGCTCAAATACGCTGGCCCCAGGCCGTGTAAGGCCTTAAAGGTGAGGACCAACACTTTGAAGGTGATCCGGTGCTCAATTGGCAGCCAGTGCAGATCCTGCAAAACAGGTGTTATGTGGGCGCCAGCTGGCGTGCCAGACAGGAGCCGGGCGGCAGTGTTCTGCACTAGCCTGAGCTTCCGGGTCACCGACAGAGGAAGGCCAACGTAGAGCGCGTTGCAGGAATCCAGTCTTGAGATGACTGTGGCTTGGATCACCGTGGCCAGATCGTTCCGGGAGAGATAGGGGGGCCAGCCTCCTTGCCTGTCGCAGATGAAAAAGCGATCTTGCTGACCGCAGAGACCTGGGCCTCCATGGTCAGCTGGGAGTCCAAATGGACCCCCAGGCTCTTTACGGAAGGCGATGGGCATAACACCGCACCGTCCAGGCTCAGAAGCTGGACATTAACATCACCCGGGCGACCCAGCCACAAGATCTCCGTCTTTGCCGGATTCACCCTCAACCTACTGGCTCGCAGCCATCCAGTAACGGCTTCGAGGCAGTGTTGGAAATTATCGAGGACAGAACCCGGCCTGCCCTCCATCCTCAGAATGAGCTGGGTGTCATCAGCGTACTGGTGACACTCCAGCCCATAACTCCGCACCAGCTGTGCAAGCGGCTGCATGTAGATGTTAAATAACAGAGGGGTGAGGTCCAATAACACGAGCAGCGCAGACCCGCCTTGGCCGAGCTGGCAGCGGAGTTGGTCTGTGATGGAGACCAGAACCGTCTCCGTCCCGTGCCCGAACGGAAGCCGGACTGGAAGGGGGTCTAGCCATGTTGCATCATCTAAGAAGGACTGCAACTGCTCCGTTACTGCCCTCTCAACTACCTTCCCAGGTACGAAAGATTCGACACTGGTCAGTAGTTGGAGGGAACCTCCGGTCTAGTGACGGTTTCTTCAGTAATGGAGCTACCACCGCCTCTTTTAAGCACTCTGGAAAGACTCCTTGCTCAAGGGAGCTGTTTACGATGTTCAACAGAGGCCCACGTAACCCTCCAGGCACGATCTAACAAGCCAGGAGGGGCACGGGTCGAGGGAGCAGGTGGTAGGCCTAGTTGCAGCCACTATCTTATCAACAGCATCTGCGTCCAGTGGCCGAAACCGGTCGAGGGTGGGCCCGGCGGAGGGCCACGGGGTCCCAAGTTCTCTTACTGTGTCAACCGTGGCTGGAAGGTCCGAGCGGAGGCTTAGTATCTTGTCTGTGAAGAAGCTCTGGAAAGCACCGGCAGTGCGGGCCTGATCACTATTTTTGGGACAGTAGGGACCGTCGTCAAAGACCGAATTACCTTGAACAATTGGGCCGGGCGTGAGCTAGCAGACGCTATCGAGGCGGAGAAGTACACATTTTTGGCCGCCTTGACAGCACGCTCATAAGCATCTTTGAATAGCTTATAAGCTGATACTGAGGCTCCGTCGCGGAGTTTCCTCCACACGCGCTCTAGTTGTCTCCTCTCCGCTTCATCGACCTAAGATCTGCTGTGTACCAAGGAGATCGATGTTTGCGGGGTCGGAGAGGACGCCTGGGGCAATCTCGTCGAGAGCTCTAGCAAGAGAGGTGTTCCAGGAGTGAACCTGCTCATCGACTGAGACGCTGATAGATTCCAGATCCTCAGAGCATTCAGGAACCTTTCGGGTTCCATAAGTCTCTTCGGGCGAACCCAAATCCGTTCGCGCCCTTGCATGGGGGCGGTTGCTCAACCCGGATCCTTATAGCACAGTGGTCAGACCATGGAACCTGAATTACGTAGTCTAGGTCCCCTTGAACCCCCGCGCTGAAAACCAAGTCGAGGGTGTGCCCGGCCGAATGTGTGGGTCCCAAGCTACAGAGGGAGAGGCCTAATGTCGCCATGGTCGAGATTAGGTCCGTGGCTGCAGATGGAGCAGAGGCTGCGTCGGGCGTGGACATTGAAGTCCCCAGGACAATAAGCCTGGGAAACCTCAATGCCCACTCCGACACAGTCTCCAGCAGCCGTGCCAGTGAAGGGTTAACACCCCGTGGTGTTTCCTTTGCTGTCTGTGGCCCTGTTCAGAAGATTTCGTCTCACATTCTGTCCCTGTGATCATTGGATTTTGAAAGAATTTGCTTGTTGTGGAGACAAGCAGGGGTGGCCCCAGCGATTCCGCCACCTACGCGGTCGCATAGGGGCGTCACCGGCTGGGAGGGCACCACCGGCTGGGAGGGGCGCTGCGCGCCCGACTCCGTGCCCCACCACCGCCGCACTGCCCTGCGCCGCTGGCCGCGCACACGCAGAAGCACCTACAGGCGCTATAGCGCCTGTAGACGTTTCTGCGCACGCGCGAACGTCCGCACACACGCACTCGCTCCCAAGCGCATCTGCCACTTTGGAGCCACTTTGGAGCCCGCGCACATGCGCAAACGCCTGTAGGGGCTTCGGCGCGTGCGCGGCCGGCGGCGCAGGGAGGCACGCGCAGAAAGGTGCGCCACGGAGGTGTGCCACGGGCGATGGGGCAGGTTGCGGCGGCGGCGTGGCGGCAGCGGCAGTGTGGGCGTGGCAGCGGCGGCGTGGCCGTGGCGGCGGCGGTGTGAGCATGGCGGCGGCGGTGTGGCCGTGGCGGCGGTGGTGAGTGACGCGGTGGTGGTGGGGGGCGACAAAATTTTCTTTAGGTCGGGCTGCCCCTGGAGACAAGGATTAGATATGAAGCTTACGTGGAGACACCTTTCCCCGTCAAAAATAACTCTTTCAAGAGTGAATTATCCTTCTGAGGGGAAGATTCCTCTCACTTTCTCTTGTCTCCCTCCCATTCTTAACTATGAATTGTTTGTGAGTCGGATGTTTGTAACTCAGGGATTTCCTGTACACCTTTTAGCTATACTTAACTAAACCAAACTCTGTATATATTCATGTAGTGCTCTTCCAGCAGTTACCAGCTAATCCATCTGCAATGCCAGAAATACAGCTTAATGGTATAACATTAGAAAATGTTGACCATTTCCGCTCCCTTGGCAGCCACCTTTCCAAAAAAGTCAACATTGATACTGAAATACAACACCGCCTGAGCTCTGTGAGTGCAGCATTTTTCTGAATGAAGCAGAGACTGTTTGAGGACCGAGACATCCGTAGGGAGTCCAAGGGGCTTGTTTATAAAGTTATTGTGTCCAACTCTGAAGATTGGTTCTAAGCCGAGGAGTCCCCCAACCCTGCTATATGCCTGCAAAATGTGGACTATCTGCAGACATCACATGCAACTCCTGGAACGATTCCATCAGCATTGCCTCCGAAAAATCCTGCAAATCTCTTGGGAAGATAAGCTCATAAATGTCAGCGTGCTGGAAGAAGCAAAGACCACCAGCACTGAAGGGATGGCCCTCCACCATCAACGCCGCTGGACCAACCACGTTGTCTGAATGCTCGATCACCATCTCCTACAGCAAGTACTCTATTCCCAAATCAAAAATGGAAAATTGAATGTTGGGGGACAGGAAAAGAGATTTAAAGATGGGCTCAAATCCAACCTTAAAAACTGTGACATAGACACTGAGAACTGGGAAGCCCTGGTCCTTGAGCGCCCTAGCTGGAGGGCAGCTGTGACCAGCAGTGCTGCAGAATTTGAAGAGGCACGAATGGAGGGTGAAAGAGAGAAACGTGCCAAGAGGAAGGTGCATCAAGCCAACCCTGACTGGGACAACCTTCCACCTGGAAACCGATCCCCTCACTGCGGGAGAACATGCAGGTCAAGGATAGGGCTCCACAGCCACCTACGTGCCCACCGCCAGGACACCGAACTTGGATGACAATCTTACTGGGACAACGAAGGATGGCCTAAGTAAGTGCACTGGAAGAAATCAGTCTTTCTCAGCCAAAGCAATGGATGCCCAGTGAAGTATGTGGCAGGGGCAGATGCAATTGTGTCAAAGCCATGACTGTGAACATGAAATAGTTAATGATGAGGGGGTCACGTCTCCTCTTGACGTTCTAAAGGCTAAACTTTCCCAGCTCCTTAAGTTGGTTTTCATAGGTTGCCCATATCCTTACTGAATTGCGGTGCCCAGGTGGGACCTGAACGAAGCAGAATAAAGCACCCCAGACAGCTATAAACCAAGACGTCTGTGTTTTTCTCGACAGCTGTTTACTTTTAGTCTTATACTTGGCGCCCCATAAAACTAACGTCTTCACCTAAGCAATTTTCGGTGTGCTTCCAATGAATGATACAGGTGGTCTATGTATGTCAAGGCAGGCACCACCTGAAACCAGTTCAAGTCCTTGCTGCTCATAAAACTGCAAATATTGCTTGTGCTTCTCCCCTCTTCACCAGTAAAATATATATATATATATATATATATATATATAATAAGCAATATTAAGAAATTCAATAACTTACAATTTCCTGCCCTTTTGTGACACCCAAAATGGGACGCCTGAGGCAGGTGCCTCGCTGTTGCTAATGGTATCTCGGCCCCAGAGGAAAGGGCAAAAGGGGATTGCTAAGGAGCCGTAACTTTGCATTTGTATTGAGTTTGAAAGGTGTCTCGGCGCCAGATGGAGAGAAGCGGGAAGGAAGACAAATGACAAAGCTCAAGCTGGGTCAGAGCTCAACAGATTCGGTTGCGGTTATGAAACACAGCTCAGGTGTTATGAAATCAGACTTGCAGCAACCAAAGCCTGTGCTTCCCTTTCTACTGATGTCAAAGACGGGAAAAGCACCATCAGAAGTCATATAAGTTCTCTAGGTCCCACCTTGGCGGCCCTTAAAGCCATTTCATACATTTTCCAGAAAGTTAGTGTAACTTTTAACACTATTTCTTTTCAGAAATAAAAAACACAGAAAAAGAGCACACACACACACAGTCAGCGTATGTATGTATGCATGTATGTAATGGGCGGCAGTGTATGTGGCTGCTTTCTGATTGGCTGCCACTTCCACAGGCCACTGCGACCCACACGAATCACGGACCTGGACTAAACTTGGTACACATAAACCCCAAGACTGACTTTAAGTCCTGGTGTGGTTGGGGGAGGATGGACCATGGATGATGGGATTTGCAGTACTTTCATTCATTTAGGCTCCCACAGACCACTGCGACTCCCACCAATGATGGAGCCCCATGACTCACTCTGCATCCTGGTGCAGTTTGAAGGAGGATGGACCATGGATGATGGGACTTGAAGTACCTTTATTTACTTCCAGAGACCACTGTGACCCATACCAATGACAGATCAAGAGCAAACTTGGCACACAGAGCCCACATGATGACCCACTTTACATTCTGTTGCGGTTTTGGAGAGGATGGACCATGGGCGATGGGATTTGCAGTACCTTCACCCAATTCACTTCCCACAAACACTGTGGCCCCCACAAATAAGAGGCCTGGATCTAACTTGGCACACAGATCCCCCATGACTCACTTTACGTCCTGGTGCGGTTAGGGGGAGGACTGACAATTGATGATGAGGAATGCAGTACCTTCACTCACTTACTGAGACCACTGCAACCCTCATCAATGACTGATCAAGACCAAACTTGGCATAGAGAGCCCCCATGACCCACTCTGCATCCTGGTGCCGTTTGGAGGAGGATGGACCATGGGACTTACATATGGGAGTTGTAGTTCATCGGCGCCCACTGAATCCATCTGACATTGGATCAAGACTAAACTTGGAGCAGAGACAAACAATGCTCTTCCCAAATAACCCAGGCACCGCTGGGTCCCCAAGCTAGTATATATATAAAACTAAGCTGCTGTCTAACTAGCAATTAGAACAGGCATGGGCCAACTTGAGCCCTCCAGGTGTTTTGGACTTCAACTCCCACAATTCCTAACTGCCTCAGGCCCTTTCCTTTCCCCCCTCAGCCGCTGAAGAAGAGAAGGCTGAAAGAAGACATGATAGCCATGTATAAATAGATGCAGGTTCGCAGGTTCTTACCAAGGCAGAATAGAGGGTTAGCTTGACTTCCCTGTATCTAGATACTATACTCCTATTGATGCAGAACAAAATTTGCCGCCGCATCACATTCTTGGCTCATGTTTAAGTTGTTGTCCACAAGGACTTCAAGATCTTTTTCACATGTACTGCTCTCGAGCCACGCATCCTCCATTCTGTATCTTTGCATTTCATTTTTTCTGCCTAAGTGGAGTATCTTGCACACAACTCCTCTGTTGCGCCAGCTCCACTGGTTGCCAGTTTGCTACTGGGCACAATTCAAAGTGCTGGCTTTAGCCTTTAAAGCCCTAAAGAGTTCCAGCACAGTTTACCTGTCCAAATGCATCTCTCCCTATGAACCATCTAGCTGCTTAAGATCGTGTGGTGAGGCCCTGCTCTCGGTCCGGCCCCCTTCGTAGATGCGATTGGCGGGAACGAGAGAAAGAGCCTTCTGGGACTGTGAGGGGAAGTCATAGGGAGGAAGGAGGAAGCTTGTTTTCTGCTGCTCTGGAGACTAGGACGCAATGGAGCAATGGTTTCAAACTACAGGAAAGAAAGGATATTCCAGCTGAACAGAGGAAGAACTTCCTGACTGTGAGAGCCGTTCAGCAGTGGAACTCTCTGCTCCAGAGTGAGGCGAAGGCTGCTTCTCCGGAGGCTTTTAAACAAAGGCTGGATGGCCATCTGTCAGGGGTGCTTTGAATGTGATTGTCCTACAGAAAGGGGTTGGACTGGATGGCCCACAAGGTCTCTTCCAACTTTGGGATGCTATGATCCTATGATCATGGTGTTAAGCTTAACAATTTCTTCCAATTTCATATGTATTTGAGTCCAGTATTTCTGGGTCTTTTTGCAGGGATACCACATTGTCCTCACATTGTGAAGCCTCTCTGGTGTCAAGTGTTATCTTATGGTGATTTTTCTTCCCACAAACTATGTCATGCCAATCAAAACACTAGCAAAACATTCCTCTTTCCCCCAGTTCCCCAATTTTAACTGGTATGATGTAACCAGAGTCTATTGTACGAGTGGCCAATGCTTAGAATTATAAATGGTAGGATTGTGCCGCTGCGTTTCTTCATAGACAGTTACCTTGACTTTTTTTTGTTTTGTTTCAGCCAAAGAACACCATGCTGTTTCCATGACTCTTTTCCCGCAACCTCCAAAGAGGATTGTTGACTTATTATTTGCATTACATGCTAGCAAATTGAATTACATGTTGCTGCATTGGTGTTGACGTTTGAGCTGCAGACTGTCAACACTTTCCGGCGATGTGCGGAAAGTAGACCATGACCTTAGAGCGGAAAGGAGCACAAGGATGTAAACGTCAAACATCTTCAGCGAGTTGCTTCTCACTCGGAAGGTCACCGCACAAATTGAAATGCCTGGTTTCCCAGTCTGGTCCCGCCTCCCACAATCTCTGCTAATGGGAAGTTCAAAGTCTAGAAATCCAAGCTGCAAAGTATGGCTTAATTTTGAGCAGTGTCGCCTTATTGTCATGGTCAAATTCATGGTCAAATTCACCTTAAATTACCAAAATGAATGAAAACTAGCGGTCACCTGCCAGGCATTGCTGTGGCCCAGTCTGGTGACCTGGAAAATAAAGTAATGAGAAAGTGTTCGTTACTAATATTTGTAATTTCCTTATGCTTATAAATCCATCGAAGAAGAACCGGGAGGCTCGGATGAACAATCTACAGTTCCCTCAGAAACATGGGTCACCTATCGCCAACACCTACAACTCCTCGAACGCTTTCATCAGCGCTGTCTTCGCTCAATCCTAAATATACACTGGACCGACTATGTGACTAATGTTGCTGTCCTTGAGCAAGCAGGGATCACCAGCATTGAGGCCACGCTATTGAGAACACAGCTGCGCTGGGCAGGGCACGTCTCTAGGATGGAGGACCACCGCCTCCCAAATATACTACTCTATGGTGAACTCGGCATGGGTCAGCACACCCCCAAAAAAGAGATATAAGGACTCCCTGAAACAACATCTCAGGCTCGGCCAGATTGATCACCAAAAATGGTCCACCCTGGCCTCACATCAGGAGGCATGGAGACGCACTATCCACAATGCTGCGGCCTCTTTCAGGCCTCTTTCAGAAGACAAGCCGAATGGGTCTCGAAGAGAAACGACAATGCAGAAAGAACCACAACTTGGAAACAACATCACCCAAGGAGACTTTCTGCTGTGCTTTCTGCAACTGAACTTGCCTATCTCAGATTGGGTTTTTTAGTCATCAACGCGCTTGTAAAAAGTGTGGGATGAGTCGTTCCTAAGAATCTTCGTTCGCGAAATAATGCCGAGATAATTTCCTTATGCTTATAAATCCATCGAAGAGGAGCCAGGAGGCTCGGATGAGCAATTTACAGTTCCCTCGAATGATGTCGTCATGAGGACAGCCGAGAAGGAGGACACTGAGCGAGAACGGGGCCTGGAGGCCAGGGAGGACAGTGAGCCTGTGGTCGAACCCTGATCCTCAGCCCCGGTGGCGGATCCCTGGGAATCGTGTTATCCTCGCTTCGCGTCCAACCCTAATGGGGGTGCTGAGGCGGTGGCTGGTGGTCCATGGCTGGTTGGGAGTGATGTTGATCGGCCCAGCTGCCCGGTGCCGGCAGGATGCCTCTGGAGAGACCAGACACCTTTGGACGTTACCGAGGTCCTAGCCTGTGCTCAGAGACCCCGTCCCCAACCTCATGGCTGCCTAGTGGCAGCGAGTTGGGAGCTCGGGGGGGCGAGCAACATGGCGGATGGCCTTGAGGACGGTGAGGGGAGGTGGTCTTCTTCCTCCTCCTTGGACCCGGACCGGAAGAGACGAAGGCGCAGGTGCTGGAAGAGACACCGGAGGAAGAACCGGTGTCTCTTCCGGTGTCCCCGGATAGTCTGTCAGTGGACTATCCGGGGACAGCAAACTTACAAGAGGCCGATCTTCCTAGGAAGTCGAGCCTCTCCTTACTGAACAGAGTCAACCCAGAGGGCCGCCAAGGACATCAGGCTGCCCCCATATGCTCTGGTATGAGCAATGGAGATAGAGAGCCCTGGAGCCGATCCTGGCTGTACTTTGGGGAGGAGCGAACATAAGAAATATAAAACCAGGACCTTCTGGGGGTTGGGCTTCGGGAGCTGGGCCAGATCAGGATCACATAGCCCCTCAATTAAAACCAATAAGACTCAAAACACCCTGAGATCACTGAAACTAAGGAAAGAAATTCCCCTAGCTTTGACCG
The DNA here is from genome assembly GCA_030556195.1 of Anolis apletophallus. NCBI lineage: Eukaryota > Metazoa > Chordata > Lepidosauria > Squamata > Anolidae > Anolis > Anolis apletophallus. Next base: position 132,890,031 of record JARBWK010000009.1, on the reverse strand, counting down.
ATCCTTAGACCTTGCGGTTGGAAGACCTGTTAGAATTAATTGGGAAGGGCATAGTCCGGCTACCGTGTATTATTTCTATGTTTAATGGTAATTTATTATTAGTTGAATTTGTATTGTAATTTTGTTGTTGTTTTATCTGTTCTCATACTGTGCTTATTCTTCAATTCTGTAAACCGCTCCGAGCCCTCGGGGAGTGGCGGTCTAGAAGTTTGAAGTATAAATAAATAAATAAATAAATGTTTGTGTGTAAACAGTATTTCTTGCTGTTTCTTGGTCCGTGTTGATGCAGAGATTGTCTGGTTTGCCTACTCTGGAACATGCAACATATTATTGTCCTTCTTTAGGGGTCTCTTTAAAATCTATGATACTATATCTGTCATATACATACCATATATACTCGAGTATAAGACGACCCGAATATAAGCTGAGGTATATAATTTTACCACAAAAAACTGGGAAAGCGGATTGACTTGAGTATAAGCCAAGGGATGGGAAATGCAGCAGCTACTAGTACATTTCAAAATATGAATAGATACCAATAACATTACATTAACTGAGACATCAGCAGGTTAAATGTTTTTGAATATTTACATAATATTGTAATTTAAGATGAGACTGCCCAACTCTGATTAAACCATTATTTTAACCTTCTTCAGTGTAAAGGTGCTTACGTATGCTTCCAATAATAGTAAAGAGAGTTTTTATGAACATGTTGTAAGCCGCCCCGAGCCATTGGGAGGGGCGGCAAACAAATACGAATAAATAAATAAATAAATAAATAAAATAATAATATGCAATAATGTAATAATGTAATAATAATAGAGTAAAATAATGGAAATGTAATAATAACAGTAATAACGGTAAAATAATAAATAACAATAAAGTCAAAAAAGTAACAACCACAACAAAATTCAATAAAAATAATCTTGACTCGAGTATAAGCCAAAATGGACTTTTTCAACCTAAAAAAGAGCTGAAAAACTAGGCTTATACTCGAGTATATACAGTATATGTGTGTGTGTGTAAATCATATCTATCTATATCTATGTCTGTATTCAGGAGGGCTTTAATTATTTTTTCTTGCCCTGCTGTAGAGAGTAGGACTAGATGGCCTTAAGGCAGAATTTCTCAACCTGGGGGTCAGGACCCCTGGGGGGGGGGGTCATGAGGGGGCGTCAGAGAGGTTACCAAAGACCACCAGAAAACACAGTATTTTCTGTTGGTCATGGGAGGTTTGGCCCAATTCTATCATTGGTGGGGTTCAGAATGCTCTTTGATTGTAGGTGAATTATATATCCCAGTAACTTCAACTCCCAAATGTCAAAGTCTATTTCACTCAAACTCCATCTGTGTTCATACTTGGGCATATGAAATATTTGTGCCAAGTGTGGTATAGATCCATCGTTGTTTGAATCCACAGGGGATGTAGGTGAACTACAACTCCAAAACTCAAGATCAATGTCCACCAAAACCTTCTATTGTTTTCCATTGGTCACAGGAGTCCTGTGTGCCAAATTTGGTTCAACGCTCATGTTTGACTTTATGTTCTGCTTGTGGGTCTACTAAGGCTCCTAAATCCCTTTTATGTGTACTGTACTGTTCTGAGTACTGTACAGTACAGCCTGGTATCGCAGTGGGTTAACCGCTGAGCTGCTGAACTTGCTGATCAAAAGGTTGCAGGTCCAGATCCGGGGAGCGGGGTGAGCGCCTGCAGTTAGCCGAAGCTTCTGCCACCCTAGCAGTTCGAAAACATGCAAATGTGAGTAGATCAATAGATACTGCTCCGGCGGGAAGGTAACGGCACTCCATGCAGTCATGCCAACCACATGACCTTAGAGGTGTCCATAGACAATGCTGGCTCTTCGGTTTCGAAATAGAAATGAGCACTAACCCCCAGAGTTGGACATGACTGGACTTAACGTCAGGGAAAACCTTTACCTTTACCTACTGTTCTGAAGCCAGGTGTCAATCTTCCTATTTGGACACTAGAACCCTATGGATGACACTAGGAAAAGATGGTTCAAGTGTCCTACCTAGGACCCTACTGATGCAGCCTAGGATCACATTGGCTTTTTTAGCTGGTAGGAGATGAAGCCATGTCTCTTTCCTCCTTTCCAATTCCACGTGAGGGCATCTAAGGAGCCGTATGCGCAGTTCAATTGCGGCCTTGATGGCATCCGACCCGCGGCGCTGATCCTTGGCGAATTTGCCTTGGGTTATACAGGAAGTCTGCGACAGAGCCAGGAATAAATGCATGCATCTTCACTCGCGGCTCGGCTTGCCAATCCTCGTTTTTCCCCCTGCAGGCAAATGTCAAGGCTAACTATCAAACAAATTGATGTCTGTTGGGAGACAGAGCCAAGCCAAAGGTCGCCACATGGGCACAAAGAGGCCTTATTTACAGATTGCTAAAGCAGGGGGAAGAGGCAGGCCCAGCTCCTGATCAAGGGGTCAAGGGGTCCCCGAAGCACCGGGCTCCATGGCCGTGGGGTGAATTGCCGCTGACAGAAGAGCCGAATATTTTACTGTCATCAGAGAACTGGGAGAGATTAGCTGACTCAGAGCTGATATTTCACATTTTTTAGGATCACAGCCAACAACGGCACATTGGGCTTTGGACTTTCAGAAATAATAATAATAATACATCACACAGTCCTAGGCGCTTGGGAAGTGTTTGACTTGTGATTTTTTGATATGAAATCCAGCATATACATTTCTGTGGTTTTGTGTAAGTCTCTCTCTCGGCAATTCTTCGCGAACGAAGATTCTTAGGAAGGACTCAACCCATGCTTTTTACAAGCGCGTTGATGACTAAAAAGGCCAATCTGAGATAGGCAAGTTCGGTTGCAGAAAGCACAGCAGAAAGTCTCCTTGGGTGATGTTTCCAAGTTGCGTTTCTTTCTGCGTTGTCATTTTGCTTCGAGACCCTTTTGGTGTGTCTTCTCGAAAGAGGCCGCAGCATTGTGGATAGTGCATCTCCATGCCTCCCGATGTGAGGCCAGGATGGACCATTGCTGGTGAACAATCTGGCCGAGCCTGAGATGTTGTTTCAGGGAGTCCTTATATCTCTTTTTGGGGGTGCCTCTCTTGCGCTGACCTGTGGCGAGTTCACCGTAGAGTATTATTTTATGGAGGCAGTGGTCCTCCATCCTAGAGACGTGCCCTGCCCAGCGCAGCTGTGTTCTCAATAGCATGGCCTTTACTGTGTAAGTAAAATAATAATAATAATAATAATAATAATCTGTCCCAATTTTATTCTAGGGTGCATCTACACGAGTCTAGGCGGACCGCACCATGGCTCAATACCATGGAATCCTGGCGTTGTAGTTTTACTGCATTCATTCTTAGAGTATCGATCAGGCATTGGCAAACTTTGGCCCTCCAGGTGTTTTGGACTTCAACTCCCACTATTTCCGTACTACTTTAACTGCCATGGCTCAATCGGCAGTTGTAGTTTGAGTTGTAGTTTGGTGAAGCACCAGCACCTTCAATGAAAATGAGTTTGACATCCTTTCTTTAGGACAGTAGTTCTCAACCTTCCTAATGCCACAGCCCCTTAATAAAGTTCCTCATGTTGTGGTGACCCCCAACCATAACATTATTTTCATTGCTACGTCATAACTGTCATTTTGCTACTGTTATGAATCGTCATGTAAATATTTGATATGCAGGATGTATTTTTATTCACTGCACTAAATTTGGCACAAATACCTGGTATGCCCAAATTTGAATACTGGTGGGGTTGGGGGTATTGATTTTGTTATTTGGGAGTTGTAGTTTCTGGGGTTTATAGTTAACCTACAATTAAAAAGCATTCTTAATTCCACCAACAATGGAACTTGAAACGAACTTGGCTCTCATGACCAACAGAAAATATTGCAAAGGTTTGGTGGTCATTTTTCAGATGACAAGACTCTGATTTTCAAAGACACACCATGGCTTTTGGAGCAACCTGTCAACTTCTACAAGTGAGGTGTTTAACAGTTGAGTAAAAAGATGGGAGGAGTGTGTGTCCTTAGGTGGCACTGATGGAGAGAAGGACCCATCACTGGGCCAAGCTTCATTGCTTTCCGTCCACAGGGAGTGGGTCAGGCGAAATCTTTAATGAACGCCTCTCCTATGAGACCTCTTCTTTGCTTTCTCTGGATGGACTGCATATTTCTTCCTTTCTGATTCTCTCCCACTTGTGCAAAAGGTTGGATCTGATGCTGCCTGCAAATGCCCATGTTGGGTTTGTGTTCAGCTGCAACCACTTCTCCCAATCAAATTACAAGAATCATTTTGCAAAAACGCTATCCAGCTGGGAGCATCTTGTTTGCCATCCGGCTGGAGTGGAGCGGAGAGATGTGTCCCTGCGTTTTATCCATGTCTTCAGCCCAGATTGGCTCTTATCGCGATTACCTGGGCTCCTTATCTCACCTGGATGAACAGTTATCTCCAGGCAACCTACTTGCCGTGGTAAGTTATCTCCAGGTGACTGCATTGCCTTCCCCCCTATTATAGATAAGTAACGGCAGAAATGAAGAGAACAACCGGGCCATAGGATAAAATGGCAATCTGGGAGGATGAGCATCATTTGGGGGGAGAATAGGCAGTGAACGGTGTTTTCCTCCCCTGGGAAATGTCTGACATCATTCAAAACCAGACTGGAAGCTATGAAGGCACAGCTGAAAGTCTGGTCCACAAAACCAATGGTAATAATAGGGAAATAGAAACATTATCCTAAAGCAGAACCACAGTACATATGGCCTGTGAGCCACTAGTGGCCTGCTAACGCAGTGTTTTTCAACCTTTTTAGAGCCACGGCACATTTTTTACATTTACGAAATCCTGGGGCACACCACCAACCAAAATGACACAAAATGACACTCTAACACAGTAATACATATAGTTAATATGTTTTTAAATGTATTTATACACTCAGTGTGAAACCTGCGCCTGTTTCGATGAACACAACATAGATATCCTGGCAGGAATGGCAGAAAGACACACACGAAGGTCTTGCTCAACAGCTGTCAGTCTCTCTGTGTGTTCTTATGCATCAATAAGGAAGGAAGGGAAGAGAGAAGGAAGAATGGAACCAAAGAGCAAAGAAAGGGAGGAAAGAAACAGGTAGAGAAGGAAGAAAGAAAAAGGGAAAGAAGAAGAAAAGAAAAAGGAAATAAAGAAAGAGGGAGGGGAAGGTTGGCCACAGCAACGTGTGGCGGGTACAGCTAATACATTTATACAGCCTATTATATATATATATATATATATATATATATATATATATATATATATATATATGAGAGAGAATGGTGGGAGTTGTAGGCCAAAACACCTGGAGGGAGGGCCCAAGTTGGCCCATGCCTGCCTTAAGTGAGCAAACTCTGTTAGTTTTCGGCCCCTGCTTAAAGGTGCCTCAACCCTGTGTCCCGAACGCCCCTTGACCCGCCTTGGCTGAGTGCGAGGAAATCACGGGAATGGTAGTTTGACACCATCCTGAGCCTCCCCAAACTACAAATCCCGGGATTCCGCAGCCTTGAGCCCTGGAAGACCAAGGGGTGCCTCACTGCATGAATGCTACGGTGTAAATCTGCCCCAGGCAGCCGGGGGACCCAGGGAAGTCCCATCCCAGGATCTTCTCTCTCTCCGCGTGGCTCTTTCTGCCTGACGCAGTCCCCGCCTTTCAGCTCAAACCCTTCTGAGGCCGAGGAAGGAGCGGAGGGGAGGAGGAAGCCCAAGAAGGCAAGTGGTGAGTAGAGGCTGTGTTTGCGGGACTCAGGCATGGGATTGAGCCCTGGCTAAGGCTTACCGGTAGGACAGGAGGGCTCTCCTTCTCTCTCTCTCTCTCTCTCTCTTCTACCTCCAATTTCCCATGGCACACCTGATGATCGCTCACGGCACACTAGTTGGAAAACACTGCGCTAACGGATTTTGAGTGGTCTACAAAGAAATTAAAGGTGTAATGAGTGCTAGATGGAGAATTTGGGGAGATAGAGTCCAAAAGTCAGTTTGCTAGGATCTGTTCGTGTAGGATCCTCAAGTTTGCAGACAACACCAAATTGGTTGGGATAGCTAATACCCCAGAAGAGAGGAGCAGAATTCAAAACCATCTTAACATATGAGAAATACATGACTGGCCAAAGCTAACACAATGAAGTTCAACAGGGACAAATGTAAGGTACTCCATTTAGGCGGAGGGAAAAGGAAACACAAAGAGACAGAATGGGCGATGATGCCTGGCTCAACGGCAGGATGAGTGAAAAAGATATTGGGGTCCTTGCGGACAACAAGTTATACATGAGCCAACAATGGCATGCAGTGGCTAAAAAGTCCAATGGGATTTTGGCCTGCATAAATAGAAATATAGTGTCTTGATCCAGGGAAGTCATGCTCCCCATGCTCTATTCCGCCTTGGTCAGACCACACCTGGAATCACACTGTGTCCAATTCTGGGCACTACAATTGAAGGGAGATGTTGACAAGCCGGAATGTGTTCAGAAGAGGGCGACTAAGATGACGAAGGGTCTGGAGAACAACCCCTATGAGGAGTCGCTTAAAGAGCTGAGCATGTTTAGCCTGCAGAAGAGAAGGCTGAGAGGAGAGGGCCATGTATCAAAATGTGAGGGGAAGTGATAGGGAGGAGAGAGCAAGCTTTTTTTTCTGCTGCCCTGGAGACTAGGATGCTGAACATTGGCGTCAAGCTACAGGAAAGGAGATTCCACCTGAACATGAGGGAGAACTTCCTGACTGTGAGAGCTGTTCAGCAGTGGAACTCTCTCTGCCTGGAGTGTGGTGGAGACTCCTTCTTTGGAGGCTTTTAAGCAGAGGCTGGATGGCCGTCTGTCAGGGGTGCTTTAAATGGACTGGATCTCCCATGAGTTCTCTTCTAACTCTATAATTCTATGAAGGATCATTGAATCATTAAGTGATGTCTCTCCCTTGGAGTGTGGTGGAGGCTACTTCTTTGGAGGCTTTTAAGCAGAGGCTGGATGGCCATCTGTCAGGGGTGCTTTGAATGAGGTTTTCCTGCTTCTTGGCAAAATGAGGTTGGACTGGATGGCCCATGAGGATTCTATAATTCTATGAATCCCTAACATGTCAAGTTTCTTCTTTTTCAGTGTCATAGCGATGCATTTACGCCAGTGCATTAATTCAACAGTGCATTAATTCAACAGTGTAGATCAGGCATGAGCAAACTTTGGACCTCCAGCGTAAGCAGCTGAGGGGGGAAAGGAAAGGGCCTGAGGCTATTAGGAATTGTGGGAGTTAAAGTCCAAAACACCTGGAGATACGAAGTTTGCCCATGCCTGATCTACACTGTTGAATTAATGCACTTTTGTACCACTTTAACTGCTATGGTTCAATGCTGTGGAATCCTGAGAGTTATAGTTCAGCGAGGTTCTAAAAATCTATTTGTGGCCCGAAAACGTTTAGCCTATTTCAATGTTGGCTCCTACCTACTGCTAAGTTGTGCAGGTCAGTTCTAAGGCATCAGAGGAGAGAAACTCTCAGACGACAAAGACATTCAGTGGGAGACTTGAAATTAGGTTCCACATACATAGGTTACCCCAATATTACTGCTCATCATCATCCTCTTCACCTGTTGTTTTCTCAGTCTGGGGCTCAAGGCACCTATATTTGTCCATATTCCGTCGCCCGGTTTTGCATTGGCAGCTAAGGGACAATGTGCCCGTTTCATTGGAGCAAATGCACGGTAGCATGACTCCTTTTTTAAATATATATTTTTATTTGTTGGTTTTACACAGATCTGTAAAACTAGTTTGAAAGTTATATCTAACATGTTGGTAATATATAATTTAATCTGTTTCATTCCACATCTTGCAAAAGGCTACATACGTACAATAAAAGTTTATGATGATGAGGATTCAAGGCAACCTTACAAAAGTTATACAAACTTTTCATGAGCAGGTGGGGATTTTTTCCCCTAATGTAAAATGAATGCATCCAGTGCATTATACCTATATTATGTACACGGATGCATAATTTTATTTATTTATTCAACTTTATACCGCCACTCCCAAAGGCTTGGGGTGGTTCACAGAGGTACAGCATACACCAGGGGTGCCCACACTTTTTCAGCATGCGAGCTACTTATAATAAAACCAAGTCAGAAAGTTCTACCGAGAGAGACACAGGGTGGAGCAGGGAGAGGGGCGGGGCTTGGTGCGACCTGGCTCCGCCCCCCTCTGGCTTTAGCTCTACCACAGCTCCTCCATGCTTGAGGAGGGTAGTGCCAAGCCAGCTCCAATTCCAGGGTCTTCCTGGAATTGGAGCTGTCTGCACTGAAGTTTGAATTGACGATGCCCGTTTGCACCACATTTGACTTGATGATGCCAGTTCTTGACTATATCACATGATGGGGAATCATCACCATAAACTTCTTTCATCTCATCCAATGCTTCCTTTGGTGTGCGGCCTTTCAAGGAAAGGAACTTGCTGACTGCTCTGTATTCCACTGGGTCCATTATCAAACCTCACATCATTTCAGAACCTGTAAAATCAAGACCGTTCTCAGTTCTGAGTTGTAAACTGGCAGGTAGCCTATAGAGACTTATATCATTACATATGTGCAGTTTCAGCATCCTGGAATAAATGAAAGTGGGTCAGGGGAAATCTTAAATGAATGCCCCTCATAATATGGAGATCCCTCCAGGCTCTGTAGAGGATACTTTAAAAAATCTTTCTTTTGGGTTTTCAGGGAGGGGGGGGGTGGCATTAATTATATCAATGCTGATTGTGCTCAAATATTCTTTTTCACTTCAAATTATTCTGCTTCTTGTATTAACCTCCCGTTTCTTGTGGGTTTCCTCATAGCTGCCTGACATCAACACTCCTGAGTCAGAATTTGCTATCTTTCTTTGGGAGTGTCTTTCATCTGTTTTTGTCAATTCTTTTATCTATTGTTGATATGATTATATTCCCTCTCCACTTCAATGAGAGATCACACCATTATTCTGTTTCCAATTTCCAATTTTCGATTCCATTGATTCTTTCTTCTTGTCATTGCCTGCCAATGGTTGGTCTATGAAGGATGCCATTTGTTTACAGCAACTATACACACACACACACACACACACACACAAATATGCCATATATATATGCTATCGTACTGATGGTAGCTTGTTCAACTTAATCCGTCTGAGGGCTCGCACTAAGACTCTAAACTATCTAGTCCGTGAGCTGCTTTTTGCTGACGATGCTGCCCTTGTCGCCCATTCAGAAGCAGCCCTGCAGCGCCTCACATCCTGCTTTGCAACAGCTGCAGAGCTGTTTGGGCTAGAAATCAGCCTGAAGAAAACGAAAGTCCTCTACCAGCCCGCACCACAGGAAGGACACTATCATCCCCACGTCAGCATAGGCAAATCTGTGCTTAAGTCCGTTCAGCAGTTCACCAACTGGGAAGCATAATCTCTTCAGACGCCAAGATTGACAAAGAGACAGATCACAGATTATCAAAGGCATATAGTGCATTTGGAAGGCTTCACAAAAGGGTCTGGAGCAACAAGCACCTGAGGCAAAGCACCAAAATCAGTGTGTACAGAGCTATAGTACTGACTATTCTCCTCTATAGGTCTGAAACATGGGTCACCTATCGGCAACACCTACGACTCCACGAACATTTTCATCAGTGCTGTCTTCGCACAATCCTAAATATACACTGGACCGACTATGTGACGAATGTTGCTGTCTTTGAGCAAGCAAGGATCACCAGCATTGAGGCCATGCTATTGAGAACACAGCTGCGCTGGGCAGGGCACGTCTCTGGGATGGAGAACCACCGCCTCCCAAAGATACTACTCTATGGTGAACTTGCCACGGGTCAGCGCAAGAGAGGCCCCCAAAAGAGATATAAGGACTCCCTGAAACAACATCTCAGGCTCGGCCAGATTGATCACCAACAATGGTTCATCCTGGCCTCACATCGGGAGGCATGGAGGTGCACTATCCACAATACTGCGGCCTCTTTCGAGAAGACACGCCGAATGGGTTTTGATGAGAAACGACAACGCAGAAAGAACCGCAACTTGGAAACAACATCACCCAAGGAGACTTTCTGCTGTGCTTTCTGCAACTGAACTTGCCTATCTCAAGATTGGCCTTTTTAGTCATCAACGTGCTTGTAAAAAGCATGGGATGAGTCCTTCCTAAGAATCTTTGTTCGTGAAGTAATGCCGAGAGAGATATATAAAAAGGAAGAAATCTGTTACCAAAAAGAGTAGACCAAAGAAGATAACAGTTGTTGTTGTTGTTGTGTTTTTTTTACATCAACTCAGTCTAATAGTTAAACCACTTGTTGCAAGAAATCTTCTGACTGGAAGGCTGGCAGTTCAAAGCTGCGAGTTGGGGTGAGCTCCTGACTGTCAGCCCAAGCTTCTGCCAACCTAGCAGTTCGAAAGCATGCAATGTGAGTAGATCAATAGGTACTGCTTTGGTGGAAAGATAAAAGGGACTTTATGGAGATAGGCAGTCATGCCGGCAACACAATCGGAGAAGTCTACGAACAACAAGCTCCTCTGCATGGAAAAATGGAACAAGAGCACCTCCTCATGGCTAGAGTTGAGAATCGCCTCCAGACGCTGGAGATGGAAAAAAAGGGTGAAGGCCTTTACCTTCGTCTGTGTTGTACATAGTTGTTCACTGTGAGTAAAAGGCATTGAATGTTTGCCTCACACGTGTATTGATTCCCTCCGGGGAGATAAAGCGACATATAAATAAAGTGTATTAATGTATAATTATAGTGACCCTCTCCTAAGGTTTTCTAGGACAGATTTCATCACAGGAATCCATATGCACCCACATTGCAGAATTATATCAGTTTGACACCACTTTAACTGCCATGGGTCAATGCTAAAGAATGCTGGGATTTCCAGTTTTGTGAGATATTTTAGCCTTCTATTTTGGAACATTCTGGTAATACAACAAACTACAAACAACTAAGGATCCCTTAGGAAGAATCCATGGCAGTTAAAGTGGTGTTAAACTGCTATAATTCTTCAGTGTAGATGCAGTGAACATGGTAAGTCATGTTTTCTGTTTCTTCCCCACCTCTTTCTTCTGCCCTCAAATCCTTGCTCGGAGCATCAATTCTTCTCCCAAGTTCTTCCATCCCTCTGCTGTTGCCTGTCTTTCCGAACTCAAACGCTGATTGGTATCAATCTAAGCCATTGCTGAAAGTTTTCCACTGATTGATGGATCTCTCTCTAAACAGGTATAAAATGGGAGAATATTTACTGCCTGGCGAAACAGGCTTTAAGGAGCATGTTTTATGTGGGCTCCTTACAATGCAGAAAAAGCAGCCAAGAGACAAAAGATGGAGTTAATGGGATGTCAAGATACACAACTCAATGGTGCCGGAGCTGCAAATATCCTTGGCACCTTGAGTTCAGACTTCGCCAGAAAAAAGGAAAGCCAGTTTCTTAAACTGATATAAAAATATAAAGTACTAGCTGTCCTCTGCATTGCTGTGGCCCAGTCTGTGTATATGTGTTTTGTGTGTGTATATATGTGTGTATGTATTTGTGCATATGTGTATATATGTGTGTTTGCATACATATATGTGGTTTTGCGCATGTGCAGTAGCGCTTTTTTGCTTTTTTTGCTTTTTAAGTCCCTTCTGTTGTGTTTTTCAGTGTTTTTATGAGTGATGGTCACTCATTGGCCTGATAGGTGTACTGTGTCCAAGTTTGGTGTCAATTTGTCCAATGATTTTTGAGTTATGTTAATCCCACAACGAACAACACATTTTTTTATTTATATAGATTATTTAATCACCTATCAAAGCTCATAGTGGGTAACCATTACAAAAAGCATGAGTTATCCAATTCAAAAAGACATAGAAAGAGATTAAAAAAACATAGAAAAGGCATATTATATGAACTGAAAGAGCACCTTCTTTTTAATTTTGTTGTTGTCATTGTTATTAATATACTCACCAGATTCATTAAGAAGATAAAGCAAAACTAGATTTAAAAATGCTCTGTGCACATCATAATCAATGAATACTCAATAACAAGACTTGCCAATACTTAATTAAACTCAAGTACGGCAATGAGGTTAATTCATCTATAAATCCATGCATACATTTTAAAAACTGTCACATCTCTGATACTTTCTATAATTCACAAATATTAACATCAGGGAGGGGGGAAATGTGTTCCATGGGTTGCATGCTATTTCCCTGGGACAGTAGAGCATAGGCAAATCTATGCGTTAGCATAGGCAAATCTGTGCTTAAGTTCATTCAGCAGTTCACCTACCTGGGAAGCATCATCTCTTCAGATGCCAAGATTGACAAAGAGATAGATCGCAGATAGTGCATTTCGATGGCTTCACAAAAGAGTCTGGAGCAACAAGCACCTGAGGCAAAGCACCAAAATCAGTCTGTACAGAGCTATCGTACTGTCTATTCTCCTCTATGGGTCTGAAACATGGGTCACTTATCGCCAACACTTACGACTCCTCGAACGCTTTCATCAGCGCTGTCTTTGCACAATCCTAAATATACACTGGACCGACTATGTGACGAATGTTGCTGTCCTTGAGCAAGCAGGGATCACCAGCATTGAGGCCATGCTATTGAGAACACAGCTGCGCTGGGCAGGATGGAGGGCGACCGCCTCCCAAAGATACTACTCTATGGTGAACTCGCCACGGGTCAGCGCAAGAGAGGCGGCCCCAAAAAGAGATATAAGGACTCCCTGAAATAACTTCTCAGGCTCGGTCAGATTGATCACCAACAATGGTCCACCCTGGCTTCACATCGGCAGGCATGGAGATGCACTATCCACAATGCTGCGGCCTCTTTCGAGAAGACACGCCGAACGGGTCTAGAAGAGAAACGACAACGCAGAAAGAACTGCAACTTGGAAACAACATCACCCAAGGAGACTTTCTGCTGTGCTTTTTTTAACCAAACTTGCTTATCTCAGATTGCCCTTTTTAGTAATCAACGCGCTTGTGAAAAGTGTGGGATGAGTCCTTCCTAAGAATCTTCGTTCACGAAGTAATGCTGAGAGAGAGAGTTACAAGCTGAGTAGATACAAGGAACACCGTGGATGGAGCATATCTGGATTTAGGAAGGTTCCTCATAACCCCCTGGTAAGGAAACTAGTTCAATGTGGGGTAGGCAGAACTACGGTTAGGTGGATCTGTACTTAATTAAGCAAACAAACCCAAAGGGTGATTCTCCCCAATGCTTCCTCTTCATCCTGGACAGAAGTGACAAGTGGAATGTCATCAGCAGGGTTATGGGCCCGGTTCTGTTCAACATCTTCATTAATGACTTAGGTGAAGGATTAGAAGGCATGATCATCAAGTTTGCAGACAGGACCAAATTGGGAGGCAGGGCCAATACTCCAGAAGACAGGAGCAGAATTCAAAATGATCTTCACACGTCAGAGAGATGAATGGCCAAGACTAACAGAAGGAAGTTCCACGGGGACAAGAGACTCCACTTGGGCAGAAAAAAAGGAAAGGCAAAGAGACAGAATGGGGGAAGATGCCTGGTTCGACAGCAGGATGAGTGGGAAAGATCTTGGAGTCCTCGTGGGGAGAAAAGTAAATGAGCCAACAATGTCATGCAGCAGCTAAAAAAGCTGCATAAAATAGGAGTCTAGTGCTTAGATCCAGGGAAGTCATGCTCCCCCTCTCTTATGCCTTCGTCAGACCACACCTGGAATCACACTGTGTCCAGTTCTGGGTACTACAATTGAAGGGAGATGTTGACTCTAAGCTGGAGTGTGTCCAGAGGAGGGTGACTCAAATTATCAAGGGTCTGGAGAACAAGCCCTATGAGGAGTGGCTTCAAGAGCTGAACATATTTAGCTTGCAAAAGAGAAGGCTGAGAGGAGACATGGTGAGGGCCTTGGATAAATAGGCGAGGGGTCTATGAAGACAGCCCCTGTGGTCTGCTGCCTTTCAAAGCCATCTTCTATGTGCTGGGTCAGGTTCAGCACTTGTGAAGTGCAGCCTTTTCCTTTCCCGAAGCCAGCTTGCTGTGGAATCAGACATGGTTCCCATAATTCTATGTAAAATAAGTCTACAGTGCCAAAGTAGTTTGCCCTGAGTTAACTAAGGAAGGGAGGAGAGCAAAGAGAGGGATGTTGCCCTTCCCAATGGAGCCAGGTAAAAGCACACTGTTGAGGCATCTCCAAGTTCAGTGGTTCTCTCAACCTGTGAGTCCCCAAGTGTTTTGGCCTACAACTCCCAGATATCCCAGCCAGTTTACCAGCTGTTAGGATTTCTGGTAGTTGAAGGCCAAAACATTTATTTATTCATTCATTTATTCATTTATTGTTTCAATTTATTAGTCACACCTTCCGAGAGGCTCGGGGCGACTTACATACACATAAAACCACAAAAGCACTGTAAAAACAATGGACCGATGTCCACATATTAAAATTTAAAACAAGCAGCAGCAGATATACATTAAAATAACTCTTAGGCCTGCATTGTAATCCATGGCCTAGAGATATCTATGAACCGAAGGCTTGAATAAACAGGAGGGTTTTACAAGCCCTGCGAAAGGCTAGCAGGTCGGTCTGTGCTCGAATTGAGGAGGGAAGGGCGTTCCACAAGACCGGCGCAGCGGCACTGAAAGCCCTCCTCCACGTTGTAGAGAGATGGATGGAATGACAGCTAGGTACCACCAAGAGGTTCTGAAACTCAGATCGCAGTGGTCGAGGAGGATTGTATTGGGAGAGGCGGTCCCTTAGGTACACTGGCCCCAGACCATTCAAGGCCTTGAAGGTAAGAATCAGCACCTTGAAGGTGATCCGGTGCTCTATTGGAAGCCAGTGCAGTCCGCGCAGGACAGGTGTGATGTGGCAGCGAGATGGAAGGCCTGCCACCAGCCTGGCTGCAGTGTTCTGCACCAGCTTAAGCTTCCAGATCACCGACAAGGGAAGGCCGATGTAGAGGGCATCTTAAGATGACCGTGGCTTGGACCACTGTGGCTAGGTCATGACGGGACAGGTAGGGAGCCAGCTTCCTCGCCTGCCAGAGGTGATGGAAAGCCACTCCGCTGACGATGGAGATCGACAGCTGGGAGTCAAGGGTGACTCCCAGACTTTTTACAGATGGAGACGGGTGAAGTGTCGTCCCGTCCAGGGTTGGGAGCCGGATTCCTCCCGTACCTGGACGACCCAGCCACAGGATCTCCGTCTTAGCTGGATTCACCTTCAACCTATTGGCTCACAGCCATCCAGTGACGGCTTCAAGGCAACGATGGAAATTATCGGGTATGGAGTCGGGCCGGCCTTCCATCCCCAGAATGAGCTGGGTGTCATCCGCGTATTGGTGACACTCCAGCCCAAAGCTGCGTGCCAACCGAGCAAGTGGTCAGACGTAGATGTTAAAAACATCTGGGGATCCACAGGTTGAGAACCACCGTCTTAGTTTATGTCTTTGTCCTCAATAATTGTGGCCATCTTAACTATACTCTGATGTTGCATAAGGAGCGTGTAGCCTGAAAAAATCACATCCAGATGCACAGCGATAATGTTTGATAGGGGTTGCATCATTTAACTTATGTGGCTATTGATTTGCACTATACCAGTATGATGGATCTCACCAAGATTCAATATCTTTTGCAAAAAATTAAAAATACATTATATAGTGGCTGATACACAGTGTTGGCTTTCATCAGAAGGGTAGTGTAGTAAACCATTATGTGTACATTTACTTTGACATTTACAGTCTCAGTTCTTGCCCTCAATTGAAACCCTAATTTTGGCTTTTATAAATGCTTTAAAAGGCACCAGATACCAGCTGATCTCGGGAGCTAAGCAGGGTGTGCCCTGGTTATCACTTGGAAGGGAGACTTCCAACAAACACAAGACTGTAGCTTTGTTTCAAAGGACAGAAAAAGCAAATCCACTTCTGAGTATTCCCAATAATTCAAAATCCTCTATGAAATGCCTGGGGTCTCAGGCGAGTTGAAGGCACATCAATATGTCGAGAAACTAGGTCCTTTGTGATGGAAAGGACACATGTTTTAAAACTCTTTGACTGACTGATGGAGTAATTGGCAGATTTTTAAGCATGATAAGTCGCACGATAAATGAGAAATAAACTCATTTGTTAGGGCTGTGGCTGTCAAATGGAGGAGATGACCTTTCCCCAAGTCTTTTGTGGAAAACTGGAGCAATGGACAGATGCTTCATCCATGACGTTTATTATTTATTTATTTATTTATTAAATTGGACTTTTATGCCGCCAACTCCACAAGGCTCGCAGCGGCTTACAAAAGCCAAGCAGCTATACAAGAAATACATCAACATATAACAAACATAACAGCAGGGAGCAGTACAACAGTAGGAAGGGAGAAGGTAAAGGAGGGGGCAGGGTGGGAGGAGAAGACGTCAGGAGAGGGCCCGGCGGGTCAAGCGGGCCCTACTCTCCCGTCGAAGGGGGGGAGCAGAGGTGGTCTCAGGGTGATTCGACCAAGATGGTCCGAACCAGCCAGCCCCTATTGACCAGGGGTCTGGTTGGGGGGTGTCCAATCTGGATTGCTGACCTTCTTCCACTGTGGGCTTAAGAGAGAGGGCTTCCGTTGCCTGAAGCCCGGACCCCAAAAGGTTCTGGCCCGCAACGGGTTCCAGGACCTGGGCTCGGGCGGGGCAGGTCTCCCCCCTCTCAGGCAGGCAGTGGCAAGCGCCCTGCGGCCAGGGGCCCCGCTGTTCTTCGGCCTCCAACGTCGCCTTTTCCGGCAGCCACCTGGCCTCGATACTGGGCGCCCCCCCGAGACTCACCAGTTCCGGGGCTATGCTGTCCTGGCTCGATGGACCTGTCAGCCCCCGGCCGTCAGAGGGAGGCGGGGAGGGGGGGTTGTGGTCCGGTCGCTAGTGAAGGGACGGCCGATAGCTGGCAAGCTCGGCGTCGGGGCCACGCCTCCGGAGCCCTTGCTAGAATTCCGGAGATATCTAGCGCCTCCGGAGGGGGCACCGACAGCAGCTGCTGCTTCAGCCCATCCGTCGGAGAGGATGAGGGCTGGGTTCCCGGGCCGTGCAAGGCCACAACCACAGCCTCTGAGGAATAGGCGGGGGGCGGGGCCAGGGACGCCGAGCAGCTCGGAGTTGCCGCCATCTTGCTACCCTGGCCACCGCCTCGCCCGGCGGGCCCCGGGGAGTCCCGCGGCCAAGAGCCACCCAGGGACTCCACCAGGGCGTCTTCGCTGCATCGACCGTCTCCCTAGATCTCTCTTCGAGGTTGGGGGGTCCTCCGTCACACGCCTGGGATCCACTCCCCTCCCTTCCGTCACTTGTCTCCTCCTCAGTCCCGACATCCATGTGGCTTGGGGCAGGGTCAGGGTGGCAATAGGGCCCCCCACCGCAGCAGCAGCAACGGCAGCAACGGGGCTCGCACTGAGGAGCAGCTGCGGTCGCCCCCCTCACCCTCTCTGGTCCATCCACTCCTTGTCCACCTCCTTTGGGTCCTACTGCTCCCTCTTCTGCCCTCCCCGGGCCGTTGGAGCTGCACAGGGACGCCAGCGCCGGCCCCAGCCTGTCTAGCTCTCCCAGCCAGGCGGCCAGCCGCTCAGCCAGCCGGCCGAGGTGGAGGAGGAGGCCTGTGAGGTCCGGCAGCGCGTCCCGGCCGGCCCCAGGCCGCTCGCCGGCGTCTCCTCGGGTGGGGCCGAGGAAGGTGGGAGTCTCGGCCTCCTCCAGGCCCGGCCATGGATTGGGAGACCAGGTCAGGCACCTCCGGGGGGAGACCACAGTCGCCGCGGCCCCCACCAAGCCAGGGGGCCTCCCAGAGGCCACAGAGTCCTTCAGGCTCGCCAGGGCCCTGAGGACCGAGGCCGGCGCCCGGGCGACTCCCAAGGCGGCCTCCGCGTCTGCCTGCAAGGCCTCCAAGAGGGGGAGGGAGCACCCCGGGGCCTCTAAAAGTGGCCGAAGGTCCCCCTCTGAGTCCAGCAGATCTAGTCGGTCGTCCCTCATACGTCCCTCGGTCGTCCCCCTCAATCGTGGGGGTGCAGTGCAGGAAAAGTTGTCAAGGGCTCGGCGGAGCTCGGCATTCGAACGCCTGCTCGACGCGGCCATCTTTATTTATCTTTATACGTTGACTGCTGATATGTCCCAAACACAGCATCCAGAACAGGGGTGCTCATTAGGTAGCTCGGGAGCTACTAGTAGATCTTCGGCCCTCTTCCAGGTGATCTTCGGGCCTCACCAGCCGGACGGGGCACTCCTGCCATGCGCGCGCACACCCTGTGCGCACGCGCGCTCCTGCTGCTGGCTTCCGCTCTCGCGGTGCTTCTTTCGCCTGCGGGGCATTGCAGGAAGAAAGAAGCACGAGGCGGGGCCTCTGGAAGGAGCACGCTGCCTCTCTCTCATCCAGAAGCAGCTGTGCAGCCCCCGTTGCCGGCGAGACAGGCAGGGTGGAGCACTCCCTCTGGATGGCCCACCTCGTTTTGATGTTTTACCATCCTTGTGGGAGGCTTCTCCCATGCCCCTGGAGGGGGAGCTGGAGCTGACAGAGGGAGCTCATCCACGCTCTCCCAGGATTCAAAACTCCGACTTGTCGGTATTCAGTCCTGCCAGAACAAGGGTTTAACCCATTGTGCCACCGGGGCCTCCTAAGCCAGAAATTATTCAAAGACAGACAAAACAAAAAAAATCATGCCATGCGGGATGTAACTACTGTATTAATGAATTTGTGTTCTTCCTAAATGCCAAATAAAATATTGTTTTCTACCTCTGTAAAATCAACATTTTTGTCCTCATTCAGGATGCACACATTTTCATCTTCATGAAGTTCCCTGCCATCCAAAATACAGGATTTTGGGAGTGTTTCATTCACATGATGTACTGTTGGGTGCCCCCTCCTCCCTCTGCCCTCCTACTTCTCCCCTCGCCTGCTTCCATTGCTTTCAATGGAAGTACGGAGGGGACGGAAGGTGAGCGGAGAGAGCCCCTGGATGGCCTGGCCGCTGCCGTGGGGCCGCTTGGCAGGCCCAGTCCCTTTGCCCTTTTTGCAGGTGGAGGCAGAGCCTCAGGCTGCAGAACACTCCTCTGGCCCGCTCATCACGGCGACGATGGGAGGGGGGCAGGGGGATAGAGCCTGCTGCGTGGCAAGGAAGGGAGGCTGCACACTGCGAGGCCCGTTCTCCCGCGAAGCCCCTGCCTGGGCGAGGAGGCCCTGCAGCGCTTCCTGCCCACCCTCCTCGCTGCCAGCCTTCCTGCTTCTCCTCCCTGCTTCCTCCCTCCTCCATGCTACGTGATCGACCAGCTTCGCCTTCACGATCGACTGGTCGATCACAATCAACTTAATGGGCACCCCTGTCCTAGACATTATGAATATGGACCTACTTACACAAAAATATCACAAAACAAGGGAAAAATAAATACAACGAACTGGGAAAATTTTCTAGACTTTCTAGAAAAAAGATAATAAAGAAATCTATATCTATAAGTCTGAAAAGAAAAGACTTAATAATTCTCCAACAATCGATGATGAACAATCAAGAAACGAAAACAACTAACAACCTTCATAATGGAGAAGAGCTTACATCTCTGGGGGGCTTGGAAGTGCAGCAACTCTACCTCCCCCACTCCCCCCTTTTTTGCTTAGGTCCCGCTCTTACCCCCCCCTCAAGATTGACCCTCTCTTTCTTAAACACATTGTTCCCACTCTTTCGATGTAAACCAATTTTTGTTTTTCTCCTCTTTTTCCTTTTTTGTTTTCCCCTCTTTTTCTTTATGCTATTTTACTATATTATATTGCTATTTTATTCTCAATAAAAATATTTTGTTTAAAAAAACAACTGCCTCACGTGTGCCTCAATTAAAAATAACTTAAACCAGTTCCTACAGCAATCAAGAGTCCAAAGGTGGCATCATACCCTAATTGAAGAAGAAATCATTTTAGCTTTCCTCCAGTGAGCCAAAGGACGTAACCTTATTAATAACTGTGCAGGTGGCCAGTGGGGTTTCAAAGGTTTTTCGGCCAGGAGAGCGTTCCAGCTCATGCAGTTTTAAATCCTCAAGTAAATAAGAAACTTATCTTAATATTGGTGGCAGCAGTTTTGATTCATCGGGGTTTTATCAAAGACATTCTCCTCTGATTAAACTCTATATTTTTTATTCCTGCTGAAAGAATCTCGTTTTGTAAGTATAAGCCTGCTTATGGATTGTTGTATCATGAATTGTACAGCTGTAAATAGTGGAGCTGGAGATTAAAGCCTCCTGTTGTTATGGATGACAACTGAATCCTGTGAGTTTATTAAACAGTGTTCAGGAAGAAAGTCAAAAGTAACAACTGTACTCTACTGAAATGCTGATTAGCGATACCCTGCCGTGAATGGACTCTGCTATCTTTGCTTGCTATTGTGGTGTTTGTTTGTCCAGTGTGCAACATTTCAGGGAGCTTGTCATTGGGATAATGTAAGCCACGTACCAGCATCCCACAACAGAGTCTGTGGCTCATATGCGGATTTCTGTCAGGTCCAATGCAAAAGACACACAGGCAAGAGGAAAAAGAATGGAAAAACTTTACTCTTGTCAGCAGAGTCAAACATAAACTTGCAGTGTTGAATACAAAATGAAACAGTACAACAAACTTACCGTATTTTCCGGCGAATAAGACGACTGGGTGTATAATATGGCCTCCAACTTTTCCCATTAAAATATAGAGTTTGGGATATACTCGCCGTATAAGACTACCCCGTTTTCTAACGCACACCAAATAAAAATTTAAAAAGCATCAGATTTGATTTCAATATGATTATTTTCCTATTACTGTACCTCCTTCTCCACCTCTCAGATCTCGCACATGCGCACCTCCACCGCTTCACCGCAGTTTTCAGGAGCGAGATCTGAGAGGAGGAGGTATGGCAATAGGATACAAGGGCAATCCAGACAGGTAAAAGAGGTGTGTTTTTCTGGGCCCAGAGCCACTCTGTCTCTTTTTTCCATACCCCGGGCGCCCTGGACGCCTGCAGCTTGCTCCGCCCTTCACTTACACCTTCCCGGTGAGGCGTCCCCTCACCTCACCATTGGGACCGCATTAAGTGCACGAATCCTGATGAATAGATTTCCTTCTACCATACTTGTACAGCTTCACCTTTAATGCTTTCATACAGTCGCTGCATAGGGCAGAGACGCGGCCACTGCCATTTTTGAGCTTCCCC
The DNA here is from genome assembly GCA_030556195.1 of Anolis apletophallus. Classification (NCBI taxonomy): domain Eukaryota; kingdom Metazoa; phylum Chordata; class Lepidosauria; order Squamata; family Anolidae; genus Anolis; species Anolis apletophallus. The sequence goes on along the minus strand of JARBWK010000009.1, from coordinate 132,868,898 downwards.
AAAATATGTGGCAACCACAGATTCTCCAATCCGGATTGGAAGTTTCAGCACCCGCTCTATAAGACGGCTCCCAGCATATAAGCCGACTCCCGCATTTAAGACGACCCCTGTCTTTTGAGAAGATTTTCTTGGGTTAAAAAGTAGTCTTATACACCAAAAATATGGTAGTTTAGCCACTGCACATGATAATGAACAAAATAAGTTTTTCTTTAACACACATATACTCGATCCTGTTACGACTTACTGTAACGCTGAAGGACCTAGAGATTCCTTGAGAAAATACTTTTCTCGGCATTTATGGGTCCTCTAGAAAGATTCTTTTGGAAGGTGACCATAGAGTCATGCTGGAAAACCTAGAAATGTCTACAGAGTTGTTCTTCAGTTACAAAAAATAGTGTGTCATAATTCATAGTATTCCCACGTTCATGGGGGTCCTGCAATCTAATGCCAGAAGGCAGAATTATGGTAAAAGGGAAATCCTTCCAGCCTTCCAATAGGGAACATCCCTTATAATAAGGCATCCCAGTTCAATATAGAACATGCTTCCTGGTCCTCAAATAAGGAACATACTTTATCATCAAGGACACCTATGACTTTAGTAGGCATTGCTAGATAACATTACTTTAGCCTGGCATTTCACAGCTGAGATTACACTAGAAATTGGGAAATGATGGGGGATTTAATGGTGTTGTTACCAACTCAAATTGGTATAAGAAAATAAGATAAGATATGGCAGAATACTTACATTTCCATGATCTATATCAGACATGGGCAAACTAAGGCATGGGCAGATGTGGCCCCCTGGGTGCTTACCTCAGGCCCTCCTCTGAGCATAATTCAAAGTGCTGGTGTTGACGTACAAAACCCTATATTGTTCCGGCCCAGTTTACCTGTCCGAACGTATTCTCCCCTATGAACCGTCAAGAGTGTTAAGATCGTTTGGAGAGGCCCTGCTCTCAATCCCACCACTTTCGCAGGCGCGTCCGGTGGGGACGAGGGACAGGGCCTTTTCTGTGGTGGCCCCCCAGCTGTGGAATTCCCTCCCAAATGAAATCAGTTCCGCCCCCTCCCTCCTGACTTTTAGGAGGGAGGTGAGAAGGCCAGGGTATAAAAGTATTAAATAAATAATAAATAAATAAATCCTCATTTTCCCTATCCTCTTGGGAGAAGGACACGGTAGCCAACTGCGTCCTTATTTCAAAATTATGGGGGAGGATAGCATGTAGCAGCTGAGAGCCCTCTGGAGCACTCTCAGCCACTGTGTGCTTTGCCCTCCTCCTGGCATAGGGGTAGTGCGAGCGTCCCCTTCCTTATGCCAGGAGAACAGCTTGAGGAAGGCACACATCAGCTGATAGCCCTCCAGAGCACTCTCAACCACCGCATGTTCCACCCTCCTCCCAGCATAATGCCAAGAGGACAGCCAGAGGATTGGGGGAGGAGGATCAGGGCTGTGTGTCCCTCCTTCCTCTCGGCATAAGGGTGAGGTAAGCAGCCCTGTCCTTATGCCAGGAGGACAACCTGAGGATGACCTGGGCCCTGCACTGCCCACTCCTGACCCCACCCTCACCCAGGCCCTCCCCACCCAGCATGTGCCTCTCTCCCTCCAGGCCCGGCCTACCTGGTCAGGCCCGCAATGCGGCCCCAAAATAAAAAAGTTTGCCCATGCCTGGTCTATATAACCCAGGAATCAATTTTCTCTGGTGGCGCAGTGAGTTAAAGCGCCGAGCTGCTGAGCTTGTTGACCAAAAGGTTGCAGGTTCGAATCTGGGGAGCGGCGTGAGCTTCTGCTGTCAGCCCCAGCTTCTGCCAACCTAGCAGTTTGAAAACATGCAAATGTGAGTAGATCAATAGGTACAGCTCTGGCAGGAACATAATGGTGCCCCATGCAGTCATGCCGGCCACATGACCTTGGAGGTGTCTACAGACAACGCCGGCTCTTTGGCTTAGAAATGTATTGTCTAGAAGGTTTTCCTAATGTTGGGGTGGAATCTCTGTTCCTAAGTTTGAATCCATTGCTCTGAGTCAGGGCAGAAAACAAGCTTGCTCCATCTTCAAGATCCCTTCAAATATTGAAACATGGCTGCTATCATGCCTCCTCTCAACTCTCTCTTCTCCAAGTTAAACACATCCAACCCTCGAAGCTGTTCCCGTTCAGAACCCATGGGATTAGGAATCCAGAATAAGAACTTTTTCAAGTTCTGTGTGATACGCTGTTCAAAAGAAACAGTTGTGAGCTGATTGGCATCAGCAAAGGAAACAAAAGGCAATGTGTCATCACAGGCTGTGGGTTGCCAAGGACATGTGGTTGCTTTTGTGGGCTGGAAAGTGACGTTGCTTTAAGACAAAGACAGCATTCTTTTATGTGGTGAGTCCACAACTGGTTTAGGATATTTGCATCAGGATGTGGCTGCGGCATTGTTTCCCATCTTGAATAATAACTTTGAAAGGGCATTAGATACTTTCATGATAGATGGATCATTGGGTAGGACTGGACCCAATAGTATCTCAAGCTATATATCTCAAGATATAAGCTGCTGGAGACAGGGAATACAGGGGCATTCAGTTTGCTTGTGAATGCATGCTCATCGGATTGGCAATCGCTGAACTAGAACTCAGCTGCATTCAGACCTCACACTTTTTGCATAGTTGTGAGGTCTGTGGCACAGCTGGCTGGGAGTCAGCTGCATTAAGATCACTACTGACCGAAAGGTCATGAGTTCAAAGCCAGCCTGGGTCAGAGTGACCTTCCAACCATTGTGTAGCTCGCTGTCGACCTTTGCAGCCCGAAAGACAGTTGCATCTGTCAAGTAGGAAATGTAGGTACCACTTTGTGGGGAGGCTAATTCAACTAATTTATGAGGTCATAAAAATCTCCAGGAAGTATGCAAAGAATGAGGAAGTGACGGCTCCCCTGGTGGCCAGAAGCTGGAATGTTAAATAGCCTCTGAGTGTCTGTCTGTGTCTATATATGTTGTGTGTCTATGGCATTGAATGTTTGCCATTCACATTGTAATCCGCCCTGAGTCCCCTGCAGGATGAGAAGGGCGGAATATAAACACTGCAAATAAATAAATAAATAAATAAACAAATTGAGGGCCAAGATTGACTTTGAAACAAAACATAACAAAAACGCTTGTCTTAGAGAAGTGTGCAGTCAAAAGCAGTATATTCGGGGTGGGGGTGGGTGGGGTGGGGGTGAAGAAATATTACAATCCATAGAACCCCAGGAGTACACCGCCTCTTGATATGGAGGCTCCGCCTACTTCTGATAACACTTGTGAAACATAGTTTGGAACCCCCTTGAATGGTTCCCCACTAGAGCAACTCCACTGAACCATTGTTGAAAGGTAAGACAACTCACTGGTAAATCCAACTGGTTCTACTCTATTCAAACATTCAGTGACTCAATTGGTTATTGGGTTTTGCACATAACTAGCACATATTTGCTCATATATGTATGTATAGTTTGTATATGTATGTGTGTCTATAGATAGATAGCTAAAATGCAAAAGAGCCCTGTAACTGTGCCCTCTGTTCCCAATTGCTTTATATACAAATGTCAGCACTCTGGAAGAAGCAAAGACCACCAGCATTGAAGTGATGCGTCTCCTCCATCAACACCACTGGTCTGGCCACATTGTCCGAATGCCCGATCAACATCTCCCAAAGCAGTCACTCTACTCCAAACTCAAGAACGGGAAATGGAATGTTGGTGGACAGGAAAAGAGATTTAAAGATGGGCTTAAAGCCAATTTCAAAAACTGTGGTATAGACACCAAGAGCTGAGAAGCCCTGGCCCTTGAGCACTCTAACTGGAGGTCAGCTGTGAACAGCAGTGCTGTAGAATTTGAAGAGGCATGAATGGAGGGTGAAAGGGAGAAACAAGCAAATATTAACAAGGACGGCAAAAACGATATGGGACATTAAAAAAATAGAGGACTTAAGACAAATAAGCACAAGCATGACATGGCTTAACTATCATCAAATACATCAAATATTTATAAAGGATAGAGGCCTAGGTTTTATGGAAGAGAATGACCACTGGGACAGGATAATAGAAAGGCAGGAAAAGAACATTAGCTCAATATATAAGCACCTATTAAACTGGGCAACAGAAGAGGAGTTAGTGAAGGAATGCCATATAAAATGGGCCAAAGACTTGAAACACTCCATACAGCTATCCCAATGGGAGGAAGTGTGGGAAAAAAATTAAAATATACAGGGGCGACAGATGTCAAGGAAAACTGGTTGAAACTACAATACAGATGGCACCTAAGCCCAGATAAAGATATCCAGGTTCAACAAAAGCATCTCTAACAAATGTTGGAAATGCAACAAAGAATCTGGGACATTCATACACCAATGGTGGGAATGTAAAAAATTTTAAAAGTTTTGGAAAGAAATACATAAAGAGACACAAAAAATCATAAAAATAAAATACAAACTGGACCCCCAAATATACTTGCTGGGTTTCACTGCACCAAACACAAATAGAAACCAGGATAGAATGCTTTTTCTATTAAATACAGGAGCCCGACTGCTGCTGGGGAGAAAATGGAAACAGAAGGAAGTCCCAGGTCTGGAAGATTGGCTATGGAAATCTATGGACATGATACAAATGGACTTATTATCCCAGAAGCTGAATGAGAGGAAGGAGAAAACTGACTGGTCGGGCTTCAGGGAATACATGCAGAATAAAGGGATACCCTTTTTAATTAATATAAGGGAGGTATAACCGTTACTACAAATACTGTAACCCACTGCCTGAGATAGTTTAAATCTTTTTGGAAAATTGTATAAAATATAGGGGAGCCTATAGCAAACAGTATGTAAACAACCCTTTTGAGGAAATTGGGACGTCGACTTTTATGTGTATTGTCTCCCCTTCCCCTCCCCCTACGTGTAAGCCCCACAGCCCCCATCCCCACCTCCCCCAATCACCCTTCACTTGCATTGTGGACGGATATACGTTCTTCCGTCATTGCACAAAAAACGCAATAAAGATGTTTACAAAAAAAAAGGGAGAAACGTGCCAAGAAGAATGCACATCAAGCCAACCCTGACCAGGGCCGCCTTCCATCTGGAAACCAATGTCCTCACTGCGGGAAAATATGTGGATCAAGAACAGGGCTCCACAGCCACCTATGGACCCACCACCAAGACACCACATCTGGAAGACTATCATCCTTGAGCTACAAGGGATTGCCTAAGTAAGTAAGTGGTGGTGGTTCTTCACTTCCAACAACACAGTGGTGAAAAAAGTACTGGGCCTCTCACTTCCTTTGTATCTCTTTTCCTTTTCTCGAACTTTCCTGCACATTCCTACATTTCCTCTGGAACTTTTTCAGTGAACGTGGTAACCAGAACTGATTCATCAGCAATCAGCAGTCATGATGTGATTCACACATTGCTTGGAACCAAGCTGAGCTTGGCTAACTTACCCACTTGAGACCTGAGTTTCCCAAAAGGCATATCAGGCAGGTTGCCCAGAGGCAGAGGGGATGGAGGTGGGACAAGCTGTCAAGTGTGATCCATACGCTTACTTTCACTAAGGCAGGCCTTGTGATGAGCATCGGGTTTGGGGAATGCCAAAAGTCTGCTGCCTGCAGATACTCTGTACTTTAGATTTTTTTTTCATGGGGTGGTTAGGGATGGGGGAGCATTTAGTTTCAGTTTACTTTTCACAAGGATTTAGCATAATTGCAAATTATTTCATACCTGTGAGGGAAGAATCACATTACAGGTGGCTTAATGTACCCTACATAGAAGGCATGGGCAAACTTGGGCCCTCCAGATATTTTGGACTTTGACTCCCACAATTCCTAACAGCATCAAGCCAACCCCAACCGGGACTGCCTTCCACCTGGAAACCAATGCCCTCACTGCGGGAGAACATGCCGGTCAAGAATAGGACTCGCACAATGCAATCAGTCCCCCATGCTACTGGGCCTGGCCGCAGTTAGGGAGGTGATACCAAGGTCTGCCCAAAAGGGATGATATCCCAAGGGACGGAACCAACACAACGTGAGGATGAAAGCCTATACCCCCAGTCAATCAAGATCCAATAGCATCAAAAATAAACAACAGTGATCGTTATACAAGAGCTCTATTGTATACAACAATACCCCAGGATGGGAATTCCCATTCAAGCCCCACTGCCGTCAAGGTGGCGTTCCCCAGCGGGTCCAAGGGTGTAGCGCGCCGAGGTGGGGTTGCGGCGGTCGCTTGGCGCGGCCACGGGAGACCGCGCCGGCTCCGCGGAACCCTGCCCGGGCTGCTGGCTGGCGGCGGGGTCCGATGACGCGGGACTATCCGGCTCCGTGGTGATGCACGCAGGCGAATAGAAGCCGCAGCGACGCTCACAATGATGACGTGCACCCAGATGGGCGGGACCAGCGGAGGCAGCTGCTGGCTCCCAGAGTCGGGGCCTGATGACGTCAAGCAGGGAATCCTGGCGTGGCGGCGTGCCTCTGGGGAGTGTAGGCGTGGTCAGGGGAATCCCCGATAGCAAGAGGTAGCGGGGGCGGGGTGGATCGAGGCCGGGCAATCCCTGAGTCTCGACAAAACATCAAAGCCACCCCAGCGAAGAAGAGCCCGGTAATGGAGGAGGGGGGAAGGCAGGATAAATGTTCCAACAGGTCTGGTTCGTCTCAGGTCGGGTGTGTGAGCCCAACGTGGGCAGTCTTGAGGATGCACCGCACTTCCCACGTCCTGCCCAGGAAGCAATGGGTGGCAACCAAAAACGGAAATGTCCAAAGCCACACGGAGGTGAAAAAGTATAACAAAATCAGTTTATTGAGCACACAGTCAATACCATGTGGTCCAGGCAGTTAAAGGTATACCGCTAGAGCACCAATACATTAGTGCCAGAGTGATCAAAATACAAGCTCAGCCATGGGGCTGGCAATGCCCACGGCTGTGGTAGCCACGCCTACGGGGGATGTACAGTCTTTAGGAAGGATCCCAAATCCCATTTCGCTGCTATCAAATTACAGCTTCATCAGGGCGTTTCCATGATGCATATAACCATTGTATTGGTGATACAACATGTTGAATATTCCAAAATCAAACAATACAGGTATATCAAAGCATGTGGATGGATTCCACCAGGTCAGATGCGACCTATAGGTGGTAATCAGTGTAGCCATGGGTCATATCAAAACCATAATATTCGGCCCCAAAACTTGCCCTCAGCGTATACATGATGTTGACGTATGAATAAATATGGTAGTCAATGAAGCTGTGGCCCTGAATTTGCAAGGCCTGATGACTACTACTCTTAAAGGTCTCTCATTTATAGATTCCTGAATGTTGCAACTGATCTGCCAGCACATAGAAAAGCACAATCCCCAAAATGCCTCCCTCCAAACCAAACCAGTGCATGATTTGCATGAGAAGTCAACTCTACTGTCACAGTGCTGAGATGTCCTCTTCTGGCCTCTGTTTGCCTGGCTCTCCAGCCTCCTCTACCAGCTGGAAAGCTGACTCGCTTCCTCCTTCTGTCGCTTGCCCTGGAGCGTTAGGATGTTGTCCAATAGACTGTCTGGACTGGTCCCAGCTTTGGCTTGCTGTGCCTAATGGGTTTTTTTTGTTTTATTGGAATATTGCTCTTACTGCTGGACTCACTTGAGAACTTCAGCTGTTTCCTGGGCCTTGACTTGCCTTACGGTTCTTGGTCCATAGACTCAATGGTAAGGCCTCGATGGAGCAACTTCCAGTTTGGTGGATGAGAGAAATCCCACTTCATCCTTCTATAAGTGACAACCCTTGTTTCCACCTTGCAGGAGTAAAGTCTATAATCTCCTTTTGGCATTTCCAGTTTGGTTTTGGCAACTTCTTGTCTTTCCAAGAGTTGGAATTTTTTTTCCTGCCTGAGCCACCCAAAGCTTCTTCCAGCCTGGTTATGCACCTGTTTGCTGCCTTGGCATGAATTCAATGAAGAAATCCATTGGGGACAGAACGGAGCAGCCCTGATGGATGGCCCTGACTATGTGCAAAAGGAATTTCACAGATTTTCTTCATTTGTATTTGCAATGGTACGCACCAGGACTGTGACACAGCTGGCTGGGAGTCAACTGCATTCGATCACTACTGACCGAAAGGTCATGAGTTCAAAGACAGGCCGGGTCGGAGTGAACTTCTGACCATTGTGTTACTTGCTGTCGACCTTTGCAGCCCAAAACACAGTTGCATCTGTCAAGTTTTTTAGTTACCGCTTATGCGGGGAGGCTAATTTAACTAATTTGCGACACCATAAAACTCTCCAGTAGCATGCAAAAGAAAGAGGAAGTACTCCATCAGTGTCACAAATGGACGGCGAAGCAACAGCTCCCCTGATGGCCAGAATACTCTCATGAAGCTGGAATGTTAAATAGCCTCTGTAGTGTCTGTCTATATATGTTGTGTGTCTATGGCATTGAATGTTTGCCATGTATATGTACATTGTAATCCGTGCTAAGTCCCCTGTGGGGTGAGATGTATAAATACTGGAAATAAATAAATAAATACGCCCAAGCCTTTGGGAAAAACTATAGTGTTTCTATACAGGCAAATGGAATACACCAACTAAGACTGGCCTCTAGGGCAGTGATTTTCCACCAGTGTGCTGCAGAATACTAGTATGCTGTGAGAGATCATCAGGTGTGCCGTGGGAAATTACAGTGGGGAGAGAGAGAGAGAGAGAGAGAGAGAGAGAGAGAGAGAGAGAGAGAGAGAGAGAGAGCCTAGCAGGAAACTTCAGGCAGCGGAAATGAAGCTTTCCTGGCCAAAGCAGCAATGGCTGCAGTCAGGGAGAGCCCTCGGCATCCACAACTTTCCTCCCTCCCTCCCTCCTCTCTCTCTCCTTCCCTTCCTTCTTTCCCTCCCTCTGCGCGCCAAGAGCTACCTGGCCAGGCTGCGGCTCCTCCTGCTTCCTGGCTCTTGGGTGCTTTTCTGCCTTCCTTCCCTCCAGCAGCAAGGAGGAGGAGGGAGCTGCCCCCAGGGACCCTGCTCCTGGAAGCTCAAGGCGAGGCTGCCCCCTATCCGACCCTGCTCCTGGAAGCTCAAGGGATGCACAGCTAGGCTTTCTGCCCCCGATCTGGCCCCAGGCCCTCTGTGCACCCCTGGGGAAGGGGAGCAACCCCTCATCTCCTGGCCTCTCCTGGCTGGGCTCTGGGTGCCGCGGCTCAAAAAAGGTTGAAAATAGACTGCTCTAGGGGGTTTTATGCTCCACCCAAAAAACGAATACAAAGGAAGGTATCTCTACAGTATTGGGAAAACCCAAAACAGGGGGAACTAAAGCAGAGGAGAGGAAAAGGCAGAGCCAAGACGTCACAGTATTCTTCTTCCAGTGGAGTGTTGGCTTCACTCTCATTTTTCCTGAGACCCACAGCAACAGAAGAAGGCCTTTGGCTGAAGGGTCCCAGCATTCCTTCACAGATGATAATAGAAGAAGCCCAGAAACAAATTAACGCAATCTCCAGAATTTTAGGTCAGTGCTCTAAATACAGCAGTGTCCTGAGATTGGGGTACACCTTCTTCCTCACAATCTTCCTGCCATGGAAGTCACTGGCCACCAAAGGCAACATATTGTTTCCAAGGTCTGAGAACAGCACTAAACTCCTTCATCCTTAGAGTTATCATTTTTTGAGAAGAAAGTGGGGGGTGCCTTAGCCCCTTGCTTTCCACCCCTCCCCCCCTTTTTTCCATGCCCTTGGTTTGAAATCTGTATTTGAAGAGTTGACAAAAAGCACAGTCGGAACCAGGCCATCTGCCACCGTGCAATGTCAAGGTTGGCAGGAGGTAGAACTGTATTGGGGAAGAAGAGATTTGCCTTTTCAGCATTCGGTCCTTGGATTCCCGGGGATCCTGTCCATCACCGATTTTGTTCCAGGGAATAGCAAACTCGTCTGTCAAAATATCCACAGGAAAATGTGTCAAACTATCTTCAGTTGGCTTATTCTTTAAAATATATGTTAGTTGGGGCTAACTCAGCAACTTTAAGAGTTCATTGTTTTGTGTCTGTGGATAATAGCAAAAGTCATTGAGCCAGAGTCAAGGCTGAAGGGGAAGAAAGGCAGCTCCATCTTGCCTCCTTGACTTTCCATCAGCTCAGGGCCCCTCTTGCAGTGTTTAAAATAATTCTATAAAATTATTTATTTGGATAAGTAATTTTATTTGTTTAAATAAATAATGTTATGTATTATTTTATAGAAAGTATGGTGTAATGTAATAATATATGATATAATGTCGTGTTACATTGCATTATAATTTAAAATAATTGTTTAAAATGATTCTATAAAATTATTTATTTAAATAAGTAATTTTATTTTGTTTAAATAAATAATAAGAACATAAGAACATAAGAAGAGCCATGCTGAATCGGACCTCAGCCCATCTAGTCCAGCATTCTGTATCACACAGTGGCCCACCAGTTGTACACGGGGATCTCGAGCAGAAGGGAGGGCAAAACCTGACCTGCTCCCCGACCCCCCACAACCAGTACCCAGGGAAATCCTGCCTACCTCAACCAACTCCGAGGTGGCACTTGAATGTTATTTATTATTTTAAAGATAATATAATATAATAATATATAATATAATATAGTGTTACATTGCATTGCAATTTGATATAATATAATATAATAATGTCAATATATTGTATTATGTTATAGTATAGTAATTGTAATATAATAATAATAATAATAATAGTATGATTACGGTATGGTATGTGGTATATGCATTTGGTATTGGTGGTGTTGTATTGTAACACAGTATAATACTGCCAATGATAATGTGATACAATAATTATATCGTGATATTATAATTTATATATTTGTATTACATGCAATATTGCTAACAATATTGCGATATGTTGTAATGTTAATTGTTGTTTTTTCAGTTTGTTGTAAGCCGCTCCGGCAATATTGTTATATGTACACTGTAAGCCACTCTGGCAGTATTGTTGTTTGCTGTAAGCCACTCTGAGTCCCCTTCGGGGTTGAGAAGGGTGGCATATAAAAATAGTAAATAAATAAATAAATAAATAATACTTGCTGAGCTTCTTTCTAACAAAAGATATCTAGAGCAATTATTCTCAACCACTCTAGTGCTGTGACCCCTTAATACAGTTCATCATGTTGTGGTGACCCCCAACCATAACATTTTCATTGCTACTTCATAACTGTAATTTTGCTACAGTTGTGAATCTTAATATAACTATCTGATATGCAGGATGTATTTTCATTCATTGGACCAAATTTGGCACAAATGCCCAATATGCCCAAATTTGAATATTGGTGGAGTTGGGGGGGGAAATATTGATTTCGTCATTTGGGACCAGTAGTTGCTCTGAACCCCACCATAGTTAACCTACAATCAAAGAGCATTCTGAACTCCACCAGTGATGCAATTGAACCAAATTTGGCACGCAGAATTCCCATGGCCAACAGAAAATACTGGGAGAGTTTGGTGGGCATTGAACTTGAGTTTTGGAGTTGTAGTTCACCTCCATCCAGAGAGCACTGGGGACTCAAACAATGATGAACCTGGAAAAACTTGGCACAGATATTCAATATGCCCAAATATGAACATTGGTGGAGTTTGGGGAAAATAGACCTTGACATTTGGGAGTTGTAGTTGCTGGGATTTATAGTTCACCTAAAATCAAAGAGCATTCTGAACCCCACCAACAAGAGAATTAGGTCAAACTTCCCACACAGAACCCCCATGCCTTGAAGAGATAAGCTGGTGTGAACTTCCTTCAAGCCTCACATGCTCTCCCTCGCCCACACATGCGCCCACACATGCGCTGAGCACGCCTGCTCTCCCCACTTCATTGGACCAAATTTGGCACAAATGCCCAATATGCCCAAATTTGAATATTGGTGGGGTTGGGGGGATTGATTTTGTCATTTGGGAGTAGTAGTTGCTGGGATTTATAGTTAACCTACAATCAAAGAGAATTCTGAACTCCACCAACGATGGAATTGAACCAAACTTGGCATACAGAACTCCCATGGTCAACAGAAAATACTGGAAGGGTTTGGTGGGCATTGAGCTTGAGTTTTGGAGTTGTAGTTCACCTACATTCAGAGAGCACTGTAGACTGTGGACATTGAAGACGACTTTGGAGACCAGGATTCAATTCCCACTTGGCCATGGAAAGAAACCCATTGGGTGATATTGGGCAAGTCACACTCTCTCAGCTCTAGAAAGCCCTGTGACAAATTTGTCTTGCAGTCATCATAAGTCAGCAGTGACAAGAACCACCAAATGGTCCTTAGCAATTCTAGCTGGATTTAGTTGGATCTGTAATGGTGGAATAATATATTTTCCTCTTGTTTTCACTGCATTTTGGATCAGAATCCTTTTGTTTTTCATAGTTAGTGTTTACTAGTGCTTTAGTAAACACAGTAGGTGCCCATTTGTAAGGGATGCTTTAGCATAGATTTCCTGCATTGGTAGAGGGTTAGTTCAAATGGCCTTTGGGTTCTTTCCAACTCAATAGCTCTATGATTCCTTGAATCCAAGGGAGAGACATCACTTAATGATTCAATTATCCTTGATTCAATGTCTCCATTGGAACTCCATTGTAGTAGGGACTACAATTGGATTAATTTTCGGGCCTGAATCCATTTTGGATCCCCCATTAGAGTAGACCCATGGAAACAGTGGCATTTGCATGGATATTGACTCACTACTCAACAATCCATTTTAGTTGAGTTGGGCCTATTTTGGTTGGGATAGAATAATAGAATCCTAGAGTTGGAAGAGACCTGGTGGGCCATCCAGTCCAACTCCATTCTGCCAAGAAGCAGGACAATCACATTCAAAGCACTCCCGACAGATGGCCACCCAGCCTCTGTTTAAAAGCCTCCAAAGAAGGAGCCTCCACCACACTGCAGGGCAGAGAGTTCCACAGTGAGCGAGTTCTTCCTAATGTTCAAGTGGAATCTCCTTCCCTGTAGTTTGAAGCTATTGTTCCGCGTCCTGGATTGTTGGAAATAGCAACCTTCCAAGCTTCCACTAACTGTTTGTAAATGTGTATAATTATTAACCTATATCATATGTACATTTTGGTGTGGAAGGGGATTTATACACAGGTCTCCATTTTTGTTATATAGTACGCTTTTAGACCTCAATGGAGGTGGATGCAGTTTATCTCTTCTTTCAGACTTCAGTGAGTACAGTTATACAGTTTGGACTAGATCTATATGCTTAAAGACAGTGGACTATGGACTAGTATGATGAATATATACAAGAAGTTTGTTAGTAAACCTGAGATGTTATTTTTAAATTGGACTACTTTGTTTTTGTCTCTTGAGTGCATATTTTAACAAAGAGTTATTAAGGGTGTGTATATTTTTTGGGCAACTGAAAATTTCATCTTCAAAGAAACAACCGTCTTCTGCTAACCCAATATATTTTTGAAGTGGCATGTCTTTATCCATGGCAGTTTAAAGACATGGTTCTTCCGTTTAACAGCCGAGTCACCTATGTGCCATTACAGGAATGCTTGTGAATATCACTTGTTCAAAGGCTTGACTTCTAACAAGGTCATGCTTTTCTTGACTTTTCAAAGGGTGGTCTCTACATATTCATGGAGATTAACTTTTGCCAAATGGATATGACATCATTTTACCCTTTCAATAAGGTTATGGTGCACTTATTTCCAATAGTTTATGGAATTTCCAATATGGATGGCCTACAGCAGTGTTTCCCAACTGGTGTTCCACAGTACACTAATGTGCCGTGAACGATCATCAGGTGTGCCGTGGGAAATTGGCCTCTGTCCCTTTAAACATGGGAATGAGCCTGGCGCAACCTGATTTCAAGGCGGGCGGATCCGAGTTCCGTGGCAGCCAGAATTGTACAAACCTCGATTTGCGGCCACATCAGGCCGAGTGCATGGCCCCTGGGTTGACATCTTCATTGAGCTTTCCATTGGCCTCCTCTTCTCCGTTTAGGGGGGCCCATTCACTCAATTTCGAGGGGGAGGGAGTGACGTCGCTCTGACCCCATCCCCTTCGCAGCAAATGCCGCCGCTGCCACCATTTTGACGAAGCAGAGAAGGGCGAAGAGGAAGGAAGGAAGGAGGAGGTGGTAGGAGAGGGGCAGGGGGAAGTGGCCTCAGGGGCAGAGAGGGATGGAGTGACCCCTCCGGGGCTGAGAAAGGGGCAGTGCGGCCTCCCCGAACATGCCTGCCTTCCTTCCCTTCCGTGGCCTTGAGGAGAGAGCGAGCAGCCTGGCCCAGCTCTCCCTTCCTTCCTTCTTTCCCGAAGCACGCTTTCCTGGCGTTTCTCCTGCATCTATGACTAGCCTCCTCAGAGGTGGTGAGGTCTCCCTCCCCCTCCCTTCCAGAGATACCCCTGCCCTGCCTCTTGCCTTCTTCCTCTGTGTTCGGCCTCCCCTCCTGCCTCTTCAGCTGCCATATCCGACCATAAGAGACTCTGATCTTTTTGGAAGAGCCAGACAGCCCAGTCCTGCCTCTTGACTTCCGGGCTTCATTTCCCCTCCTGCCTCTTGAGCTCTGCTCTCTGGCCTTCACAGGCTGGAATTCCTTTGAAATAGCCAGAGATTCATAGAATCCTAGAGTTGGAGGAGACCTCGTGGGCCTCTTTCACCCAATATGCAGGAAAATGGCATTCAAAGCACCCCTGACAGATAGCCTCTGCTTAAAAGCCTCCAAAGAAGGAGCCTCCTCCACACTCCAGGGCAGAGAGTTCCACTGCTGAACAGCTCTCACAGTCAGGAATATATAAATACATTAAAAACATATTAACTATACGTATTACTGTGTTAGAGTGTCGTTTTGTGTCATTTTGGTTGGTGGTGTGCCCCAGGATTTTGTAAATGTAAAAAATGTGCCGTGGCTCAAAAAAGGTTGAAAAACACTGGCCTCCAGCATTCAGGCTGTTGCATTTAAATAATTGTGAGTGTGCAAACGTTTTGGTTCCAAATCGGTTCTTTTACATGCAAGGTATTATTAGATGCACGCAATACTATGAAGAACAGCCCTGGGCTTAGAGGGGGACAATTAAAATGAACTTTTTTGACTACAGGAGCTGTTCAAAGTAACCTCCCAAAGGATGAATATATTATATCTGGCCAGGCTTTGGTTGGCATACTTTTGGGGGAAATAAATCCAAACCAGCTTGCGACCGAATGCTGTGAACAGAACAAGGACATAGATGGAAACAGGGTGCCAGGCAAAAGCAGGACGGGTGAGAGAACCAGGCAAGCATTTCCTGTGTTTCCCAATGTGTGCACCTCACTAAGTGTTTGATCTGCAACATATTTCATTTTCCTATCAATTCCTACACATGCTCAAATCACACTGTATATCAGACAGATGGTCCATATGGGAACTCTATAACGTGTCATGCTGTTAGTAGATTTTGCCCAAGTTAGAGAACATTGCCCTTAAATGGCACAGGACTGGTTAAAAGTAAGCAGTTCATCCAAAGAGCTCAAGGCAGTGTTCATGGCTCCTTTCCTCCTTGTATTTATCCTCACAATGACCCTCTGAGGGAGGTCAGGCTGAGATAAAGAGAGCAATTGGCGCACAGTGAGTTCAATGGCTCATTGGGAACTAGAACTTGGATCTTCTCAAACTAGGCAATAAAATCCCTGCTTGGTGTCATGTACAAGCAAACTCCAGTCCAGGAAACAAAGCTCTCAAAGCATGGAAACTTGACTTAGCAGAGCTGATCATCTTACAACAGGTGTTGTTAGATCTGGGGAATGTATAATGCACAATACATTCATAGGTAAAACAATTCAAATATTCCATAGGCTTTGCCAATATGTAAGGCCAGTCCCCTTTCTATGAAGTTTGCCTCCTTTGGCTCATAAAACAAAATACTTCAGATATTCTCATGCCAGATCTCACACTTTAACAGCCTTGAAGCCATTTGTCACCTGCTGCTTCCCTTTCGCAGTTGCAGCCATAAATCTATCAAAGTTTAACACCTCCTTGCTAAAGAGAATAAATAGGTTGCTGTGAGTTTTCTGGGCTGTATGGCCATGTTCCAGAAGCATTGTCTCCTGACGTTTCACCCACATCCATGACAGGCATCCTCAGAGGTTGTGGGGTCTGTTGGAAACTAGGAAAATTGGATTTATATATCTGTGGTAAGTCCAGGGTGGGAGAAAGAACTCTTGTCTGTTTGAGGCAAGTGTTAATGTTGCCATTTGTCACCTTGATTAGCACTTAATACCCTTGCAGCTTCAAAGCCTGGCTGGTTGCTGCCTGGAGATCCTTTGTTGGGAGGGATCCTTTGTTGGGAGGCCCTGATTTATTCCTGTCTTAAATTCTCCTGGTTTTTTTTTAGTGTTGTTCTTTATTTACTGATTTTAGAGTTCTTAAAAAAAATACTGGTAGCCAAATTTTGTTTATTTTCATGGGTTCCTCCTTTCTGTTTAAATTGTCCCCATGCTTGTGGATTTCAATGGCTTCTCTGTGTAGTTTGACATGGTGGTTGTGAGAGTGGTCCAGGATTTCTGTGTTCTCAAAAGCTGTATCCAGGTTGGTTCATCAAGTGCTCTGCTATGGCTGACTTCTCTGTCTGAGTCTTTCGTGCTTTCAGGCTTTAAAGCTGCAAGGCCATTCAATGCTAATCAAGGTGGCCAATTGAAACATTCACACTTGCCTAAAGCAGACAAGACTTCTTTCTCCCACATTCCACAGATATATGAACCTCACTTAGTTTCCAACAGACCTCACAACCTCTGAGGATGCCTGCCATAGATGTAGGCGAAATGTCAGGAGAGAATGCTTCTGGAACATGGCCATACAGACTGGAAAACTCACAGCAACCCAGTGATTCTGGCTTTGAAAGCCTTCAACAACATGTAGAATAAATACCATTCTCAAGGAGACTCCCCATGTAAACTAATACCAGTTAATTATGACAACATCCATCATCCGGTGCACATGATACATAGTCAATACAAGCAAGCACATAGAACAAATGAGGAACAAACTTCTCAGGATTGATGTTACTGACAATGTATTTCCTTCCCACTGCTCATGATGATGATGATGATGCTTATTTTTCTCCACACAAGATGGCTAGCTCATCAGTCAGAAGGGCCTTCTTCTAGCCTTGATGAACCCAGAGCTGACACTCAAATGATCCCTCAGTTCCTGAACTGACTGAACTGAACTGAACTGACTTTATTATTTCTGAGTCGCCCTCCACGTTAGTGCTCCGGGCGACTTACACACAGCAATTCAACAATTAAAATATTAAAATTAGATTAAAATATTCAGGAGTTAAATGCAGGAGCCAGGCTCAGGTAGTTGAGTTCCTGGTTCTGCATTAGCCATGGGCTTTCCTAAATAGCCAGGTCTTCAGAGCGGTCAGGAACTGGGGCAAGTCGAGGGAGGCTCTCTGGTCCGGTGGCATCGAGTTCCAAAGAACGGGGGTCACAACGGAGAACGATCTCCGTCTCGTGGCCTCCAAGTGGGCCTCTTTCAAGCTCGGGACGCAAAGAAGGTTCTTGTTTGCTGGCCGCGGTGTCCTTGAGTAGACAGGCATCAGCAAGCGGTCTTTCAGATATGTTGGGCCCCGGCCCAGGGGGCTTTGAAAGCCAAGGTCAAGGTCTTATGTAGGGCTCTGTACTCAACGGGCAGCCAGTGCAGACACTGCAGGGATGGTGTAATGTGGCATCTCATCGATGTTCCTGTGAGAAGCCTGGCGGCCGCGTTCTACGCAATCTGGAACCTGCGGGTTAGTGACCGGGGTAGACCCACATATAAGGCGTTGCAGTAATCCAGCCGTGATGTAACCGTGGCATGGATTACCATAGCCAGTGCTTCCGTCGGGAGGTAGGGCGCCAGTTGTCTCGCTTGGCGCAAGTGGAAGAAGGCCCTTTTGCTTGTGGAGGCAACCTGGGCCTCCATCGACAATTTGGAGTCCAAGATAACACCAAGGCACTTTACTGAGGGGGACGGAATCAACGGTTCCCCTTCGAAGGGGGGCAGTGGGAAAGGTGGTTCTGGGCGGCCCGGCCATAAAATCTCCGTCTTTGATGGGTTTATTTTGAGTTTGTGGGCACGGAGCCATTTTGTCACTGCTTCCAGGCCTCGAGTGAAGTTTTCAGGCACCGAAGTTGCGCCAGGCTCCAACTTCAGCAGGAGCTGAGTGTCATCGGCATATTGGTAGCACCCTAGGCCAAAGCTCCGGGCTATACCAGCCAAAGGCCGGACATAGATGTTAAACAACATTGGTGATAGTATGGCACCTTGGGGTACTCCGCACTCGAGGAAAGATTTCCTGGATGTTTGGCCTAGCCATTCAACTCGCTGACTACGTCTGCGCAGGGAGGAGCTAATCCAAGCTAAAGCTGCTCCTTGTATCCCTATGGTGGCAAGTTGTCGTGCCAGCAGGTCGTGGTCCACCGTGTCGAATGCAGCGGTAAGGTCCAATAATACCAGAACTACTGAGCCTCCCTTGTCCAGTTGGCAGCGGATATCGTCCGAGATGGCCACCAGGACGGTCTCGGTCCCGTGCCCGGGGCGGAACCCTGATTGAAAGGTGTCCAAGCCATCCGAGGTCTCAAGGAAGTTTTGTAGCTGGGTTGCTGCCACGCATTCGATCAGCTTACTGAGAAACGGGAGGTTTGAGACGAAACGGTAGCTCGCTGGCATCGCAGGGTCCAGGTTGGCTTTTTTCAGGAGTGGGCGGACCACGGCTTCTTTTAGGGCATCCAGGAAAATTCCCTGCTCCAGGGAGTGGTTTATTATCTGCATCAGGGGGACCGAGAGCTCCTCTGCGCAGTCCTTAACTAGATGGGAAGGGCAAGGGTCCGTGGAGCAGGTGGTTGCCCGCGCTGTGGAGATGATTTTATTAACTGCTTCCAGGTCCAGGGCTTTGAAGTCGTCAAATTTCTGGTTAGTTGGTGTATGTGGTCCTTTTACCCTCTCACTCGTGTCGTCGGGCACAGATGGTAGGTCTAGCCGAAGAGCGGTGATTTTCTCTATGAAGAATTCCTGGAATTCCTCTGCTGAGATGGCTGGGGTGTCCCTGGTTTTTGGCTGTGGATTAGTGGTGACCAAATCTCGGACAATCCTGAAGATCTGCGCTGGACACGATCTCGCAGCTGTTATTAAAGAGGTGTTGTGAATTTTTTTTGCCTCTTTTGTAGCCCGCTCGTATGCCTTACATATGTTTCTGAAGGCTGTTCTTGATGTCTGGCTGGGTTTCCATCGCCAGGCGCTCTCCAGTTGTTTCCGTTTGCGCTTTAGTGACCGCAGTTCTTCAGTGAACCACGGGGAGCGGAATCTGCGTGGTCGGAAGAGGCGTTTAGGGGCTATTTGGTCGATAGCCTTAGACAGGGCTACATTCCACCTTTCTACTTGATCGTTAAGGGTACCTCCGGGGACTTCCACGGACTCTATGGCTGACGCAAATCTGGTAGGGTCCATGAGTCTCTTCTACCGTGCCAGGATAGGTTCTGGATCTGTCCTTGGTGGCAGAGGGATTTCGATGTTAACCTTCAGAGTGAAGTGGTCTGACCAGGGGAGCTCCATTGTTGCTTGTGATGTAGTCTTTAACCCATATCCGAAGACTAGGTCTAAGGTATGTCCGGCCTGGTGTGTGGGGCCGGATTCCATTAGTGAGAGACCTAGAGTATCCATGGAGTGGATGAAGTCCTTTGCTAGGGGAGACGACGTAATCATGTCTGCATGAACGTTAAAGTCCCCTAGCACGATGAGTCTTGACGATCTAAGGGTCCAGTCTGCAACAAGGTCAAGTAGTTTGGAGGTACTCTCCCTCGGGGCCCCTGGAGTCCGATAGATTAAAAGGATCGATAGGCTCTCCTTGGCGTTTAGGGTAACTCCCAAACACTCAATGCCAATGATCTCCGGGGTCTGTACAGCTGTAATGGGGATATGGTCCCGAACCAGTATTCCTGATCCTCCTCCCCTGCCTCCAATTCTGGGTTGATGGAGCATCTGGAAGTCTGGAGGGGACAGCTCACAAGAGCTCCTCTCTTGTGTCCGTTCCCTTAGTGACTTCCTCTTAGGCTGAGAGAGTGGGAGTAGACCAAGATCTATGGTTGAATGTGAAATTTGAAGCCTAGTCATAGGGGTCCACATTCAGACCATGCTGGCTCACTGCTCAAAGACCTATGACATTTTTATAATGTACATCATGTGAAATGCAGGGCTTCACGAATCCAAGGCTGGAGTTGAAATTGCTGGACAAAACCTTAACAATCTTAGATATGCAGATGATACCACTTTGATGGCTGAAAGTGAGAAGGAGCTGAGGAGCGTCCTAACCAAGGTGAAAGGAGAAAGTGCAAAAGCTGGGTTGCAGTTAAACATAAAACAAACCAAGATGATGGCAACCGGACTGGTTGATGAATGGGAAATAGTGGGAGAAAACATGGAGGCAGTGACAGACTTTGTATCTCTAGGTGCAAAGATGACTGCAGACGCAGACTGCCGTCAGGAAATCAGAAGATGTTTCCTTCTTGGGAGGAGAGCGGTGACCAATCTCAATATAATAGTGAAGAGTAGAGACAGCACACAGGCAATGAAGATCCTCATAGTTAAAGCAATGGTATTCCCCATAGTCACTTATTATGTGAGAGCTCGACCATAGGGAAGACTGAGCAAAGGAAGAGAGACACTTTTGAACTGTGGTGCTGGAAGAAAATTCTGAGAGTGCTTTGAACCACGAGGAGATCCAATCAGTCCATCCTCCATGAAGTACTTTGACCACACAACGAGAAGGCCGGAAAGCTTGGAGAAGAGAATGATGCTGGGGGAAATGGAAGGAAAAAGGAAGAGGAGCCAACCAAGGGCAAGGTGGATGGATAGTATCCTTGAAGTGATGGGCTTGACTTTGAAGGAACTGGGGGGGGACGGGGACAGGCAACAAGGAGCTCTGGCCTGGGCTGGTCCAGGAGGTCACGAAGAGTCAGAAGCGACTGAACAAGTAAACAACAACACAGTTATGCCATTCTGGAAAAGACTTGCCTGATGCCACCTTTTGATAGTTGGGTGGTTTCCATGTTAACAGAAATCCAGTTTGGACTAAAACCCAAAGTGGATTTGCTTCCCAGCGTCGAAACATATAAGGAATAATCTAAGATACACAACATCTTAGATTACTCCTTTAAAATTTGGACTAAAAGCCAGAGTAGCTCAACTACTCTGCTAATTGCCAGCCATTATTGCTCCTATAGTTGGCACATGCTGGCAGTGAGCACCAAGTGTGGGTTTAATAATCCGATCCCCGTGCACTCCGCCACTTTTCTTCTCTGGCAATAACTTATGCTCTCCCAGGCTTCCCTGGAGACATAGAAGCCGAGTTTAATTTAAAAGGTATATTGGCGGACTAATAGAACCGCTAAGAATGGAATGAAGTGAATTCAATAGCTCCAAGGCTGTAATCAAGAGCCGGGAAGGATATTTTGGCAATCACTTGCGCGGTTGTGCACGAGATTCGTGAGCAGCATTGTGGCTGGACCCTGCCCAGTTTGGCTTGATCTGGCCATGGCACTTGTGTAAATGCTGCCCCTAATTTGTCACCTTGTACCAGCCACGGTTATCAGGACTGGATTATTGGGAGTGGAGTTGGACAGCAAATACCCCATGGACCTCACTGGCTGGAGACACTATGCTGAATCAAGAGGATAGACAATGCTTAGATGTATAAATCTATGGTTTACCTCCATCACAAGATGTTTGTCCAGTAGGGTTTACTATTACCTGTAGTTTTATGGATCCACATGAAGTCCTGGACTACATTCCTCGTGGGTACAGGGGTTATACTATACATATGTCTTGATTCATAATTGAACTGATCCATTGGTTGTGATCCAACACTCCTTCAATATAGTGCAAATATTGATATGTGGACCGATGCTACATTAGCACTACTCAATCTCTGTGATTTAGAATAGCAATATTGCACTACACGTGTCAATGACTAGGCACTGGTTCACAATACATAATACATCATATGCAATGGCATTGCATGATAGATGATGCAAAAGCGCTGTACACAATGCTCAAATGCAACGCACGGCATGCATTTCACAGTGATAATATGCAAAAACATGGCATAGGGCAACATGCTGTTTCCACAACTCTGCTTCTTCTGTTATGAGCAGAGCACATCCTATTTATTTATTTATTTATTTCAGATATTTATACCCCACCCTTCTCAACCCCGGACGGACGGACGGACAATTCAGGATGAACAATTCAGGACGGACAATTCAGGACGGCTTCCAGCCAGCAGCGATTTGATGCCTTCATAATAAAATACTTAATAAAAACCAGTAATTACATATAGTTAAAACATTAAGTCAATTCAATTAAAATATGCTTAAATATAACAGACCCATGGCCTTATCTAGCCAAATTCTGTGGTTGGAGATTCCATCAAGCTTGTCCATAGTTCATTACCATAGCAATTGTCATCATTGTCATTTTCATTGTCAGCATAATTACCCAAAGGCCTGGCCCCACATCCATGTTTTCAATTTCTTTCTGAAGGAGAGGAGGGAAGATGCTAACATAATTTCCCCAGGGAGTGGGGGGCCACCACTGAGAAGACCCTGTCCCTCATCCCCACCAAGCGCGTTTGTGACAAAGGCAGAGCCAAGAGCAGGGACTCCCCAGAGGATCTTAAATTCCGAGGTGGGACGTAGAAGGAGATACGTTCGGACAGGTACGCTGGGCTGCTTTTTAGCTCTACATTCATAGCATGACTAAAGTATCCCTATGACCTTTAACAGATGAGGCCAATGGACATCTTTACGTTGGACTAACCAGCAAGATGAGGAGCTCCTGGTGGCACAATGGGTTAAACCCTTGTGCTGGCAGGACTGCTGACCGAAAGCTTGGAGTTTAGAATCTGGGGAGCGAGGTGAGCTTCCACCTGTCAGCTCCAGCTTCTCATGCAGGGACATTAGATAAGCCTCCCACAGGATGGTAAAACATCTGGGCATCCTGCCCTGAAGTGTGGTGGAGACTCCTTCTTTGGATGCTTTTAAACAGAGGCTGGATGGCCATCTGTTGGGGGTGCTTTGAATGCGATTTTCCTGCTTCTTGGCAGAATGGGGTTGGACTGGATGGCCTACAAGGTCTCTTCCAACTCTGTGATTCTATGATTCTCTTCCCTGGGCAGCATCTTTGCAGATGGTCAATTCTCTCACACCAGAAGTGACTTGCAGTTTGTCAATTGGGATTGGGTGTGTTCATAATGGTACGATGTTACATTCCTGTGCTTTGCCCTTCATTATGGGGAAAGGCAGGTCGCCCAGCTCTTCATACCAGTAGGAGTGGATAACTGTGGGATGCTGGGAGTCAGTCACATTAGCTTCTAGAAGGCTTGGATGGCGAATTTTGGTCCCCATTCCCCCTGCCAGAATTAGAGGGTTTTTAAAATCATCACATGCCCCTATTACTTTTTTAGCACCGGGAATGTGGCTCAGCTGGCTAAGTTTCAGCTGCATAAGATCTCTCTGACCAGTACATCATGAGTTCAAGGCCTGCCCAGGTCGAGGTGGGTGCTCGACCTTTAAGTGTAGCCTGCTGTCGACCTTTGCAGCCTGAAAGACAGTTGCATCTGTCAAGTAGCTGATAAAGGTACCACAATAAGTGGGGAGGCAAATTTTGACTGAATTATGAGGCCATTAAAGAACTCCAGGAACGCTGAGGAATGCGGAAGGAACAACAAGGGACACTGGGAATGCTGAGAGATGAGGAGTGCGTCAGCTCCCCCTGGTGGCCAGAGTTTGCCTCTGTTCGTCTATATGTTGTGTGTGGAAACGGCAGGGATTGACTGCTAAGTATAATGTACCTGTAATCCGCTCTGAGTCCCCTTCGGGGTGAGAAGAGTGGAATATAAATTAAGTAAATAAATAATAAAATTAATACTTTCTAGAGAGTGTGAATGGTATTTTGCCATGTTTTTAGGGGTCCTCCAATCAACCCCCTGAGGACACACGATGGGGCAATTTTTGGAGGAAATATTGGACAAAAATATTTTCTTTTCAGGGGATCCTGGGGGGGGGGGCACACCAAAATGTCCCTTGAGAGTCACTTTGGCCTATACCGGCTGTAGGGCTAAATAAATAGAGAAGGGCATTCAGCGGCTGTATTGCAATAGCAGATGATCCACATTCCCTATTTCTCTGAGATTTTCTGTCAGTATTTATTTCATCAGTTCAAAAAGGTTCTGAGTCAATCTCAGTGGCCCCGTGTTCTGTTCAGCATCTAGCGATGTTCAGGCAAGTCATGAAAACAGAATCCATTTCGACAACTGAAAACACCATGACCGCAGTCAAAACACAGCAGGGATGCGTGACTGGAGAGAACAAGAGGGAACGTTGAAATGAGAACGCTGGTTTCCAATTCAGCCATGCCGGTAGAGCCAGAGAAACAAATCCTCATTGCAGCTGGAAGTCAATGCAGTAATTGCTGGCGGTTTGGATGGCAATGAAGGAAAGCAATAAGGAATTGATTCGATAGATATGCTTTGATTTGGCCAGACAACTGGGGGAGCTTCGAGCGTCATCATCTCCAAGCTCAATATTGGTTTCATTTTGTAGTTGGGTAGCCTCAGAGTATCACTACTCCATTGTATTACTAGGAATAGACTTCCATTTCAAGTGGTGAAGTTTTGGTCTGCACTTTCAAGAAACCATCCAAGGTTCTGAACATATTTAGGGATCAGGACTTTGGACCATTCCGTGTGGCTTCACTTCCCCATTCGCATGGAAAGCATCATGCCCACATTTCTGCCGCAATTCAAAGTAGTTATCCAAGGTATTGAACCTACCTAGGGATTGTGATTCAGCACATTGGATAGCGCATAGGGAAAAGTTATTAATGGAATGGGAGATGACAGCAGAGCAGTAATGATCACCCAGGATGAGTTAGTGGATTGAGTGCTGGACTACAACTCTTGAGACTAGGGTTTGAATGGCCACTCTGCCATGAAACTACTGGGTGAATATAATCATGTCACACTCTCTCGGCCTCAGAGGCAAATTCAACTCTCCTTTGAAAAAATTCTGCAAAGAAAACCTTATGATAGGTTCATCTTTTTAACATGCTGAGAGGAGCTAGTGACTTTGTCTGCCCCCCAACCCCCACTCTTGTGTCTCTGCATTGCTTTTCATGTAAATGATTCCAAAGGCAACTGCTATTTACCTTCTGTTGTAAGGAGGCACACAAGGCTACAGATAGAATAGGATCATGTTCTTTCTCTACTCAAGCTTTATCTCATTGTTTACTACAAAGCTGGAATGTGTCCAGAGGAGGGCGACTCAAATGATCAAGGGTCTGAAGAACAAGCCCTATGAGGAGCGGCTTAAAGAGCTGGACATGTTTAGCCTGAAGAAGAGAAGGCTGAGAGGAGACAGGATAAGGTCCATGTGTAAATATGTGAGAGGAAGTCATAGGGAGGAGGATGCAAGCTTGTTTTCTGCTGCCCTGGAGACTAGGATGCGGAACAATGGCTTCAAACTACAAGAAAGGAGATTCCATCTGAACATTAGGAAGAACTTCCTGAGTGTGAGAGCTGTTCAGCAGTGGAACTCTCTGCCCTGGAGTGTGGTGGAGGCTTCTTCTTTGAAGGCTTTTAATGCCCCTGAATGCCTATCCCTATGGAATATTTCACCCCCGCAGTCAGAAGGCCTAACTGTATGACCCTGTTCTATGAGTCTCTCTCTCTTACAGATGTTCTGCTCCACTCCTATCTCACCCTGAGTTTTTAACATTTTATCTTCTACACCTGGCCTGCTCATTGGTCATTGTGACTGTGAATGTTTTCATTTTGTTGTATTATTTTATATTGTCTAGTGTATTCTTATGATTTATTTACTTTATCATGTTGTTGTTTTGTGTTTTATTTTTATTTTATTGTAATGCACTGTTGGCTTGGCCTCATGTAAGTCGGCCCGAGTCTCCATTGGGGAGATGGTGGCGGGGTATAAATAAAGTTTATTATTATTATTATTATTTATTATTAAACAGAGGCTGGATGGCCATCTTTCGGGGGTGCTTTGAATGTGATTTTTCTGCTTCTTGGCAGAATGGGGTTGGGCTGGATGGCCCATAAGGACTGTTCCAACTCTAGGATTCTATGATTCTATGAAATGTGCTTCTGAGACTAAACATCCTTCCACTATCCTCCCAATGCTGATGATGCTAAACAATGTCTATCTAGACCAGGGGTGCTCACACTTTTTCAGCATGTGAGCTACTCTTAAAGCAACCAAGTCCAAAAGATCTACCTGCCCCCGCCGCCGTGCGCTCCTGCCACCGCACGCTCCCGCCACCGCACGCTCTTGCCACCGCGCATGCTCCTGCTGCTGTTTTCTAGCTGCGCAGCACTTCTTCTGCCTGTGGGGCATTGCAGGAAGGAGAAAGCACGAGGCAGGGCATCCAGAGGGAGTGCTCTGCCCTGCCTGTCTTGCCGGCAATGGAGGCTGCACAGCTGCTTCTGGACGAGAGAGAGGCAGGGCGCTCCCTCCAGAGGCCCCGCCTCCTGCTTCCTTCTTCCTGCAATGCCCTGCAGGCGAAAGAAGTATCGCAAGAGTGGAAGCCAGCAGCAGGAGTGCGCGTGTGCGCAGGGTGTGCGCACGCATGGCAGGAGTGTCCAATCCGGCTGGTGAGGCCCGAAGATCACCTGGAAGAGGGCCGAAGATCTACTAGTAGCTCTCGAGCTACCTAATGAGCACCCCTGATCTAGACAGAGGAAAAGGAGGAAAAGGGGCTACATTGGCACCAAGGCTGAATATTGCTGTTTAGCATCCTGCCTTCCCTTCCTCCAGCATCCAAGATTGATTCAATGGTTTTGCCTGATTTGAAATTAGCAATAGGATCTCATCATTTTTTTAAAAAAAGCAAAAACATTGGGGGATTTGCAAAAAAAAAAAATTCCCCCAACGCGATGAGGAAATTGTCCAAAAATGTGCAAAACCTCTTGTAACTCAGCTGAGCAAGGAGAAACATTTGCCAATATTCCTTCTGAGAAAGAAATAAGGAGAGCTCAGCACTCTTCCCTGTCTCTCAGTCCCCAGTCAGGGCGGTTCAGGCAATGGCATGTTCTGAGATGATCTGATGACTGATGACTGATGAGCCAGCAGTATTTTGGCACATTAAGGAAACACTTGATAATGATCTTGTGGTTAATATGATAATTTAGTGCAAAGCCCAACACCTATTAAGGATTCCTCATTAAGCAAAGCGTTTCTCATTTGTAACATGCAAACGCCTCTGTGTTAATGAGAGATGCCTTCAGTGCTCGGATATTAAAATGCTCTCTTCCATCTGCATCTTTGTTGAGACAACCTGGGAATCTGAGCTGCAGCTGATGCCTCGGTTTGGCTACCTTTCCATGCTGGTGGGATTGCAGGCTCCTCTGTGTGGAAAGAGGCTCTGCTGATGGCAGCAGTGCTGTTGATAAGATCTCCCATGTTAGGTAGGCTTTTGCTGAGGAGGCAGATTAGACAGGCCAAGCAGCTACTGGACTACATGAGTAATGATAGGAGACACTGGCCGAGGTTCTCCCAGAGTCAATGGAAGGGGTACCATAGCTAACACTTGTTAGTCTATTATATAAATGGGTTCACGTCATGTGATGTATACCTCAAACAAAGAAACCATACAACGCAGAAACACAATACTTGCCAACAGAAATAGGCCTCAAGCAAGGTACGTTTGTAGCAAAGAAACTCCCCCCAAAACCTAAAAGGCCCCCAAAACAACAAGTAAAAATAAAACTACATTTACCAGCATCCTCCGGGGCAGCCAAAGACTCACCCAGCCTCTACATTCTGAACAACATGATTGGCTGCCAATAAGGGCGGATTTGCATAACTGCTGCACTGGCCAGCCAACATGAAAATTCCGATCCATAATAAACTGCCAAAACAGAATAAGGAAAAGGCCTGAGCCACTCCCCAACACAAACACCCAAATCACTTCCAACCGAAAAATTTACACCCCAAAAAATCACAGACCACGCCCAAAATTGACAGTAAGGCTTCATTAACTTGATTACCCTAACTAGCCCTCACTTACTGGGAAGCTGTTTACGCTCTGAATTGACAGTAAGACTTCATTAACTTGATTCTCCCGACTAGGCCTCAGCTCATTGGACATTGTGTATGGCCTGAATTGACAGTAAGACTTCATTAACTTGCTGTTCCTAACTAGGCCTCAGCTCATGGGACATTGTGTATGGCCTGAATTTACAGTAACCTACCTTGGCACACAGAGCCCCAACCATGCATGATGGGACTTGAAGTACCACCATGGAAAATGGGATTTGTAGTACTTCAAAACCCATCATTCCCCACAGACCACTGTGGCCCAGAACCAAGACCAATAAAGACCCAACTTGGCACACCATGCCCCCCCAGAACCTCCTTTTGAATGGCTTTCACCTTGAAAGCTCTGTGATGAGAATCCAAAACGAAACAAGAGAAAGTGCCATAAGATGGGACTCCAAGGTTGAGCACAGTACAACTACGATGTAACTGGACTCAAAAAAGATGTTCAGCTGTTGATATGCGCACAGTGGCAAGGCGCCCAAGAAGTAATGAGAACAATGGTATGCAAATATATCAAAAATATATTGTTCATAAGTGATCAAACAACAACATGGCATTAACAACAAAGCATTAATGAATCATTCATACATATATGTGAAGAGTGCGCATACAACAAGTCTGTAGGAGTCCTTAGTCTTGAGCTATAGATAAGTACAATGGAGGTCCGCATGGTATTCCACTATTGGATATCAAGTTCAAGGTATTAATTGTTGTAAATAGGACTCCGTTAAATGTGAGGCTTGGAAGAACGCAAGAGAAGTAAATATAGAGCGACAGTCAGATGGTTGAGGGAGACAGCACAACACTTGGCACCCAGATAGGGAAGGTTACACCAGCTCATGTATTTCCTTTTGAACTTTGGCACTTAACAGGATATCCCTCATGCAGCATAAAGAAAACTGCAAACTGGCACCTGCTTTAGATAGGTGGTCTTCCTTTCCATTGAACGGACTTCTCCATCACATTATCTCCCAGGAAGCCCAGGAAATTGCGGAAGAAGGACAGCCTCATCCATCCAAATGTTTTAGACCTAATTCGATCACCCCCATTAGCTAATGCAACATTAGCTTCCATTAAGAGGGAGCATGATGAGATCCCACAGGGCTGCCTGGCAAGACCGGAAGGAGAGAGAGCGAGAGAGAGTCCGACCCTTCGGAAAAATCGCCTTTCAAAGTAGAGGGTCTTTTCTCTCTATTACATAATTGCATCATCAGCAATGTCTGGAATCCTCTTGAATAATCTCAACTAGAGTAGACCTTGGGGGTGAAAAGACGATTAAGAAATGGATTTTGCTTGGGCAAAAGACTTTGCAATTCAGGACTTACAAGTTTACTTATGCCTTCAAGTTACCTGTTGCCCAAGTCACCTGTTGACTTGGGCCACGGAGAATAGTGGGGGAAGCTGCAGAATTGCTGCCAATGTACTATTCTTCCTACCCAAGTTTTTCTAAGTATCAGGAAACCTTCTTCCCTGTTATTCACAGGAAATAAATGATGGTTAGCGTTCTTCCCAGCCCAAGTGGTTGGAGCCAGCCAGCTGGCGCTGAACGCAAATGGCTTTTCATTCAAAAGCCACTGGATGGAAGCCTCTAATTAGTGTTTTAATGGGAATACAATTCCATGACAAAGGTAGTTGCATATTTTGTCCGCTGCAGAACAGCTTCAGGGGAAAAACTCAAGGTAGAATATACAATTGTAGTTTGGTGAGACACTAGCACTCTTTAGCAGAGAAGACTAAAGAGCTTTTGAAACTACAACTCCCAAGAGTCCATAGCACTGAGCCATGTCAGTAGTGTCAAACTGCATTAATTCTATTAATACTGGCAAGGTCCGCATAGTTAAAGCAATGGTATTCCCCGTAGTAAGCGAAGGAAGAGAGGCGTTTTTGAACTGTGGTGCTGGAGGAAAATTCTGAGAGTGCCTTGGACCACGAGAAGAGCCAATCATACTCCAGGAAATAAAGCCCGACTGCTCATTGGAGGGAAGGATAGTAGAGGCAAAGATGGAGTCCTTTGGCCACATCTTGAGAAGACAGGAAAGCTTAGAGAAGACAATGATGTTGGGTAAAATGGAAGGAAAAAGGAAGAGGGGCCGACCAAAGGCAAGATGGATGGATGGCATCCTTGAAGTGACTAGCTTGACTCTGAAGGAGCTGGGGGGGTAGTGACAGCCAATAGGGAGCTCTGCCGTGGGCTGGTCCAGGAGGTTACAAAGAGTCAGAAGTGACAATGAATAAACAACAACATCCATACACCCTAAAAGGCTGTTTTGCCCATTCCTTCCTCTGTAAGAAAATCCAGAGCAACTTCTATTAGTTGGTGGTCTCCCATCCATGTCATAGCAAAGGCAGACCCTGCTTAGCTTTCAAGATCAGATAAAATCTAGTGCTTTTAGAGTATTTAGGCCTTTTTAATGCTCACTAGTTGATCCTCTAATACTTTTAGCAACTTGCCATAGTGGTAGTCTTCAGTTCTGTGGAATAATGGTGGAAATAAAGTTATAGTCGCCCAAATGATTTCACGGTCCCTTCTGGTCCCCACAGATAAGAGATCAGGGAAACACAGGCAACTCAAAGCTGGAAAGAGCAAAGCTACTTAGAACAGAAAAAGCTATGCGGCAAGCAGAAGGAGCCACGCGCCACAGGGAATAATTCAGTGCAATTGGGAATCGTCAGGAAGGTGGAGGGAACAGAAATGAAGGGTGCGGATGATCTAGGGGGACTATCTTAACTCTAACTGTCTTTATTTAAATAATTTATTGCGTTACAGTCGCTGAGAACTACGGGTGCATTGCAGGGAAATAACAATCAATCAGTTTGCGCAATGGAAGGGTATGATCTGTCTCCAATTGGAGAACATGAAAAATGCATGGAAGATCAAATGGGGGGATATGCAATAGAAAAGCAAAGCAAACGCTTACATAAATCTTGCCAACGCGTCCTGCAGAAAAGATGGCAGCTGAGTGGTTTTGGCTTCTTGCAGATTTCTTCGCTCATCTCAAGATAGATGGGAAAGTTCAGAAAGAACCAAATCTTGGTCAAAGGCCGCAGCAAGAGAATAAAAAGGTTTACAATGGTAACATGAGGAAAGGACCTGGGGTCTCCAGAGAATACATGCTAAACATGATTAAATGGTGTAGTGTAACGGACAAAATGTCAATTGTATTGTAACCTGCATCAATTGGAGCAGAGTATAGATTAGGCATGGGCAAACCTTGGCCCTCCAGTTGTTTTGGACTCCAACTCCCACAATTTCTAACAACCTACTGTTAGAAAAGCCACTAAGATCAGTGGTTCCCAACCTGTGGTCCGTGGACCACCAGATATCCCCAAGAATTAAAAGATGGCCTGTGGTCTCACTGTTACTACAATGTTACAACAAGAGCAACTGGTCTCATGAAACCAGGGCTTATGAAATATGGTTTTCTGTGGGCGAGCAGATGGTGACTACTGGATGGCATATGTTCTGTATTAGAAGCTAGAGCTGATGTGGTCCATCCAATGCAATTTTTTGAATTCTCACCCCAAATAACCAAACCCAATCTAAAGTTGACCATAAACTGATTTGTAACCCTTTTGGTACTAATGTTGGAGAGTGGTCCTTGGTCAAAAAAAAGGTTGGGAACCACTGCTGTAGATCTTCTGAAGTATGTCTCATCTATGCATTTTTAGAAAGAGGGAAATATTTGTTTGTTACATTTATTTATTTACTACATTTCTATAGCACCATTCTTAGCCTGAGGGCGACTCATGGCGGTTTACAAAGCGGCAGAATTCAATGCCCAAACAATATAAAAACAGATAAAACAATTAAACATAGATAAAAATTTCAGTTACATATAATAACATAATAAAACCATAAATCCTCCGCATTTCATTTCCAAATCATTATACAGTTGCATTGTCCAGCCATTCCGAGATCAGAGTAGTCAGCTACACTTCAGGAAAAGCCTGTTCAAATAACCAGGTCTTAACTTTTTAACAAAATATTAAGAGGGTGGGGGCTGATCTAATATCCCTGGGGAGGTCATTCCATAGCCGAGGGGCTACCCCTGAGAAGGCCCTGTCTCTTGTCCCCGCCAGATGCATCTGTGAGGATGGCAGGACTGAGAGCAGGGCCTCCCCATAAGATCTTAAATTCCTAGATGGTTGGTAAGGAGAGATATGTTCAGACAGATAGGTAGGGCTGGAACCATTTAGGGCTTTATAGGCTAAAGCCAGCACTTTGAATTGTGCCCGGTAGCAGACTGGCAGCCAGTGAAGCTGACGCAACAGAGGAGTTGTATGCTCCCTGAGCGGCGCTTGACTTATCCACTGACCATAGCAAAATCCACAATTTTGATCCCCAAATCTGCCCTCAAATCTGACTTCTACAGGAGGTTGACTTATACACAAGTAGATACTGTATATTGGTTCATATTTATTTATTTATTTATTATTTGGATTTGTATGCCGCCACTCCCCGAGAGCTCGGAGCAGCTCACAATCACACAAAAACAGGAGTTAAACAACATGTTAAATTAGACTAAAAAGTAAGGTTTTCCAGCTTAGCAATCAAAGGCTAGCCGGAAAAGTTGGGTCTTGCAGGCCTTGCGGAAAGATAATAAATCCTGCAAGGCCCGCACATCACTTGGAAGGGTATTCCAGATTGACGACGCGACTACAGAAAAGGCTCTGCGCCCGGTCGATGTAAGACGGATAGCTTTAAAGGACGGTACTTCAAGGAGGTTCAGTTTTTCTAGTATCTGGAGTGACAAAAACAACCTTGTACCATCTTCTTTAGATATTTAAAGATGGCTATGGTATTTGGACGGGAGAGCACTAATGAACACCAGATTTTATTTATTTATTTACTATATTTCTATACCGCCCCTCTCAGCCCAAAGGCAACCAGTGCCCACAAAAAAAACCCAATTAAAAACAGTTATATAATAAACAGATAAAAACTATAAACAATTAGCAATTAAAATAAAAAATACAGTTCCCAGCGTCTCATCATTAAAATCATTTTCCATCGCATCGTCATATCATTCTGTGTTCACAATTAAATAGTTATATTTCATTTGCAAAAGCCTGCTCGAACAACCAGGTCTTAACTTTCTTTCGAAATGTTAGGAGGGAGGAGGCTGATCTAATGTCCCTAGGGAGGGTGTTCCATAGCTGAGGGGCCACCGCTGAGAAGGCCCTGTCTCTCATCCTCACAGATGACGTAGACTCTATTTCAGAGGAAGGAACTGGTGACACCACCACCAAGGATCCTTTGACTAATAAAATCATATGGAATTCATAGGGTCTCCATAAGTTGATAAGTGACTTGAATGCACACAAATACACATAAACCTTGGAGTCCATCTGGACACTCGGCTCTCTATGGAGACTCACATCTCCATGGTTAGCTGAGTTGCGTTTTTCCATCTTCACCAGGCTCGGAAGCTGACCCCCTACCTGTCCCGTCGCGACCTGGCCTCGGTGATCCAAGCGACAGTCATTTCAAGGTTAGACTACTGTAACGCTCGTTACATTGGCATACCTCTGTCGGTGACCCGGAAACTCAAGCTGGTGCAGAACAGGCGTGCCTGTGAGCCACCGCATTACACCTATCCTGCAGGAACTGCACTGGCTGCCTCTTGAATTCTGGATCACCTTCAAAGTGTTAGTTTTGACTTTCAAGGCCTTTTTTGGTCTGGGGCCAGTGTACCTGAGGGACCGCCTCACCCCATATTGTCCCATGAGATCGCTGAGATCAGAAGACCAGGATCTCCTCCTGGTCCCGAGTGCTAAAGTCTATTGTCTTACTTCGATGAGGAGAAGGGCATTTTTCATTATTGCCCCTACACTTTGGAACTCCTTACCACCGGAGATCAGGTTGCTTCGTGATTTACTGGCTTTCCGGAAGGCCTGTAAGACCTGGTTATTCTGACAGGCCTTTGAAATTTGAGTTGCTCTAACCGTATATGACAATTTTAAAGTTAAATATTGCTGTTTAATGTTTTAATGTATTATTCGCTGTATCTTGCTTTGATTTGTGAGTCGCCCCGAGCCACCTGGGAATGGCGGCCAAAAAATCGAATAAATAAATCAATAAACCTGTGTAATTTCTCAATCTTCTCCTCTCCCATGCATCCAACTCCTGAAATCATTCCTCATAAGGCTAAGGTTCCAGATCGTTGGTCATCTTGGGAGACTTTCTTTGGATATGTTCCAGCTTGCCAATATCCTTCTTGAACTGTGGGGCCCAAACTGGACACGGGGTTATTCCGGGTGAAGTCTAACTAACAATAGAATTAAAAGCAGTTAAATGCATAGTTGGTTATCTAAATGAAAACAACAAATGAACAATGCGGAATATTTTGAAAGACCCAATCTCAAAGACCTGTCAAAAGAAACAAAGGTCTTCACCTGCCTATGGAAGGATAGCAGGGAGATTGCCTGTCTAAGCTTTTTAGGGCAATTCTTTTAACATTCGCATCAAAAGCAGTTCAGAACCCTGGTGGTGCAATGGGTTAAAGCCTTGTGCCAGCAGGACTGAAGACCAACAGGTTGGACATTCGAATCTGTGGAGAGCATGGATGAGCTCCCTCTGTCAGCTCCAGCTTCCTACACGGGGACATAAGAGAAGCCTCCCACAAGGATGGTAAAACATCAAAACATCCGGGCGTCCCTTGGGCAACTTCCTTGCAGATGGGCAATTCTCTCATACCAGAAATGATTTGCAGTTTCTCAATTTGCTCCTGACACACAATAAATGTTCAGAACTGTCTTGCAAGTTGATAATTACCACTGGATTTAAAGTAGATATATTAGAGAGTGCGCAAAGAGATCTTTCAAGCTGTTTCTTAACTGTGTGAGCATCTGCTGGTTTAATGCCACTAAAACGCCCTCACAAATTTCTGTTTCATTCAGCTTAATGTACTGTATTTTTCAGCCAAGTAACCTTCTCTTACAGAGCTTCAGAAAATTTGCCCTTGGTGACAAAGCAGGGCCAAGTCAAGTATTCTAAACCATTGGTAATGTTTTGATGAGTGTTGGACCAATTATAGAGATTAGGAATTGAATCCACACTTGGCCATGGAAACCCCATTGGGTGATGTTGGTCAAGTCACAATCTCTCAGAAGAAGACAACGGCAAACCTCTTTTGAAGAAATCTTACCGAGAAACCTGTTAAGTTTGCCTTAGGGTCTCCATTGGATGGAAATAACTTGAAGGCAGACAAATTCAGTCTGATCATAGAGAACAATTGCTTTATTGTTTTACTTTAATTGACATGGTTCCATCTCATGAAATCTTGGGATTGGCAATTTGGGGAAGGAGATTTAAGATTCTCATCCAGAAAAATCCAGTGCCCATCAACCTACAAACCCCAAGTTTCTATAGGATGTTACCATGGCTATTAAAGTGGAATCATAGGTATACGGCAGTGGTTCCAAAACTTTTTTGGCCTACCGCCCCCTTTCCAGAAAAAAAATTACTCACCGACCAGCTAGAAATTATTATTTTAAAAACATAATAGCAATTAAACAGAAAGATATATGTATTAATGCAGTGGTTCTCAGCCTTTCTAATGCCGTGACCCCTAAATAAGGTTCCTCATGTTGTGGTGACCTCATCCATATTTTCGTTGCTTCTTCATAAATAATTTTGCTACTCTTATGAATTCTAATACAAATATCTAATATGCAGGATGTATTTTCATTGTTACAAATTGAACATAATTAAAGCATAGTGATTAATCACAAAAACAATATGTTTGGGGGAGTATGGACAACGGATGATGGGATTTGCAGTACCTTCGACCAATTCAGCTCTGACTTCCACAGCCGAGACCCCATGAATGACAGACCTGGAACAAACTTGGCACACAGAACCCCCATGACCAACAGAAAATACTGGAGGCGTTTGGGAGTAATTGACGGTGATTTAGGGGAGATGTAGTTCACCTACATTTGGAGAGCACTCTGAGCCCAAACAACCCTGGATCTGGACCAAATTTGGCACAAATACTCGATATCCCCAAATTTGAATACACGGCCCAGTCCCATATTGCCCCTTCCTTCCAAGGGACCTGTTGGATTGGAAGGGGCGATACAGGACTGCGCCATGGGTGGAGTTGAGGAAAGGAAGGGGGCGCATGTTGCGGTTTCCAGGCAGCGCCTGAACGGGTTTCCAACTGGCAGACGCACACTCCCATGCTTGCGAGTTGGAATCCCGCCACCGCCCCCTTACAAGGCTTCAGTGCCCCCCAAATTCTCCTGAGCCTCCCACCGCCCCCTTGGATCACCTCACCGGCCACTAGGGGGTGGTACCGCCCACTTTGGGAACCACGAGCATACACAATCAAAGCACTCTCAACAGATGGTCATCCAGCTTTTATTTAAAAGCCTCCAGAGAAGGAGACTCCTACTATAAGGCAGCAGAACATTCAGTTCTCAAATAATTCCTACCATCAGGAAGTTCTTTCTAATGTTTACATGGAATCTATTTTCCTGTTGCTTGAATCATTTGCTCTGTCTTCTCTGAAGCAGCAGAAAACAAGGTGGCCCCATCTTCCATATGACATCCTTTTACATGTTTAAACATGCTTGCTATGTCTCATCTTCACTTCTCCAGGCTAAACACCCCCAGTTCCTTCAGCCACTCCTCAGAGGGATTCATAGTTTCCAGCCCTTTGCCCATTTTGGTTGCTGTCCTATAGACACCATCTATCTCTCAATCTTCTTGAATTGTGGTGCCTAGAATTGGACACATTACTCCAGCTGAGGTATGACCAATGCAGAATATGGTGAAACTATTAATTCCACTGATCTAGACACAATACTGAAGCTATATTCTGTAGTGTGGATGATAGGGTTGGATAGGTTCATCTGAAAGAGCCTGAAAGTCAGAAAAAACTTGCAAATTTTGAACCATGCAGGAAAGGTGTGTGTGTGTGTGAATCTGAATTTGATTTTAACTTTCCAACCATTAAGCAGGTAAAGCCTAAACTTTTAAAATCTCATGCTTTCTGGCGCTGATTCAGAGGGATGAGTTGGAAGAT
The DNA here is from genome assembly GCA_030556195.1 of Anolis apletophallus. Taxonomy (NCBI): domain Eukaryota; kingdom Metazoa; phylum Chordata; class Lepidosauria; order Squamata; family Anolidae; genus Anolis; species Anolis apletophallus. The sequence continues at coordinate 132,831,793 of JARBWK010000009.1, read as the reverse complement.
TGGGAATCAAGGACAGTTTCCCAGTCAGTGGGCCTCCCCCCGCGGAGAGTTTGGCAAAAAGGGAAGAATTGATGTTTGGCCTGACGTAGATTCAGATAAATGGTGCAAATGGAGGGCAGTGATTGTGGGAGTTATGAGCACCCGGGTGGGAAGGTTCCCAGGAGCTTGAGTCAAAAAATGGAAGCAAGCGGCTGGGAAGATCCCAGGGAGAAGCTCTCATGCAGATAGTGACCCAACTGGTGAAACAAGGCTTTTTGATTTGGAGAAGTTGCCATTGAGTCCCGCAGGCACTGGGGTATCTAGCCTAGACAGCCAGCCAGCAGCGGAGATTACACTAAGCCTAGGTAATGATAAAATGAAATGATTGATTAGGAGTCTGGGAAAGAATAATACGGATTGGATGTGATCCGCAGAGTTCCCTCAACTCAGCCCGCGTTGTTTTTGGACATTATTGCAAAGCCTGGATTACTTGCTATTCTTTTTGGACAATATCTTTTGAACTGTTTTTATAAAACTTTTAAAATCTCATGCTTTCTGGCGCTGATGCAAGGAGGGATGACGTGGGCATGGCTAATCATAGCCATCTTTAACTTTAGTTTGTGAAGGCCAGGCCCCCAATGGTAGAGATTGCAAAAGGCCCCGATGTTAAACTACATTTTCCACACTGCCTTGCTGCTCATTAGCCAAAATGGCTGAAGGACCCAAAATAGCTGTCTGTAGCAGTCTTCATCTAAATATAAAATAAACTGATTGAATCTACAAAGGAGTCTAAAGAAGGTAGCAAAACAAAAAGCAACTTTTGCAAAGGCAAGAGAACATAAACTGCTTAATGAACAAGTCCTTTTATTTTGGCCTGATTGCCATTAACAAGGCACTGGGGTATCTAGCCACAGCCAGCCAGCCCTTTACAACCAGTAAGTAATGATAAAATGAAATGATTGATTGCATCTGCAAAAAGGAATAAACGGATGGATGTGGCTTGAGGGTCCCCTCCAACTCAGCAGAGGAAACAAATGGATGTCAGGAGAGTTTGGATGGTGTCTTTATGCTCAGAAGAAGGGGGTCAGCCTAGATGTCCCTTGATGGGTTCTGTACTATGATTTCTGTTCTCCACCAATTTAACACAGTTTGTGCCACGCAAACAAAGTTTCTGGAGTAGAACAACTACTTTCAAAATAAAGACCACCCAATGAAACAGGAAATAACACTTTCAAACCAGGAACAGATTTTCTTTATTATTTTCTTGAGCTATCAGTGGCCCATAGTTCTACCACTGTAACAGGCTTCATCAGGATTGGTCTAAAAATGAGGGAGGAAAAATCCCCTGAATTTTCCCAGTGCCAGTGCTGTTTTATTTTTTCTACTGCATATACATGTCTACATTAACGAAGTGATTCAGAAGTTTTGAGTTTTTTGGGAAAAATTTGGAAGTGACTTCAGAATTGAACCACCAGCACCCCCTACATCCGAAACAAGTTTTGAACCATTGTTTTTGGATCAACCAAGCCTAGTTGATGAACCTCTACACTTCTGCCAATTCTGATTCTCCTGTGACTATTTGGCCTGATCAGGCTGATTTCCCTGTCATTTGTTGCTTCTAAGCACAGGGTAGTTTCAATGGATCTATTTTAATTGGGTTCATTGAGCAGAGTTTTGGCCATTTTTCCAAAACCAGAAGAACTAACAACTTGTTTTTTTAAAAAAATCAAACCAAAAACTGAGATAATAAAGAATCTAAATAATCTACTGATCACCTTTCCCTGCAATCAGCATGACTATCAATCAGCCTCCCAGCAAATTAGATCAGGAAAGAGGAAAGGAATCTTTGTGTTCCTGCTCCCCTCCTCCCACGGCCACGTACCCTTTGGGCCATTACTTTACAATGACAAACTCTTCTCCAAAAGCCATTCATTACCACTCTCAGGCTGTGCGGTCTAACGCTGATTTGATAGGATCCAATTTAGCTTTTCTTTCTGGGCTCCGTTCCAGAGCAGTTTCAGTTTAGCTGTAAAAAAACAACAACAACAATGGTTCGGTGCCGCCGTGATGGTGTTTTAAACAGCCATTAGAATGAAAAGAACAAGAAGTGCTGGCACAGCCATTCGGTTGCTCCAGGACCCTGATTGCTATCTACCTTTTAATAGAGCCAATTTTTGAGGGAAAGTGGACTAAGGCAAGCTAAAGAGCATGCTCAACCTTTGGCTGTTCCAAGGATATTAGAAGACTCCTTATACCGGCAGAGGTGCCTTTAGATGTTTTTTGTGCTGCTGAGAGAAAATGCTTCCTGAAGATTGACCCGAAATCATAGAATCCTGGAGTTGGAAGAGAGCACAAGGCCATCCAGTCCAACCCCATTCTGCCTTGAAGACTATACAATCAGAGCACTCTTGACAGATGGCCATCCAGCCTCTGTTTCAAAACCTACAAAGAAGGAGACTCCAACACACTCCCAGGAAGCATATTTCAGTGTTGAACAGCTCCTAGCAGGGGCGGTCTAAGGTAATTTTAAATGGTAGGCGAACATTATTTTGGTGCCCCCCCCCAAAAACATTATTTTGCCACCCACCATGTAAAACAAATATACAAGTATAATATTACAATACCATTAGTAGTATTATATTGTATCAATGTATATACAATATATTATACCATACTCATACTATATTATATCATAATTATATTATACTACATTACAATATAATTATAATATATTGACATTATAATATAATGTAACATTCTATTATATTATTATTATAAAATAATAAAATTATTTATTTAAATAAAATCATCCTCTACTAAATATTTTCATTAGTCCTGTAAAACTCAAATAACCCAAAATAAAGTAAAATAAAATATTATATATTACTATTTTGTACAATACCACTATACTGCAATATTGTTTGTAATATTACATGTAATATAAAATATATCATTATTCTATTGTTATATTGTATTTGTATTATATTGTATGACAATATTAAGCAGAACTCTATAATAATCAACAAGAAATGCAATGTAAATGCATCAAAATCAGAATATATTACCTATCACCCGACTCATAATTCATAGGAGTCTCCCATAAGTCCAAAATTAGGATCCCAATGTAAATGTAAGTAGAAAAACAGCCAAAATGTTCAAATGAGGTCGAATACAGGCAGCGGCCTGGGCAAACTTGGGCCCTCCCCCTCTAGGTGTTTTGGACTCCAACTCCCACAACTCTTCATAGCCTCAGGCCCCTCAGGTCTAGACAGAAATAGAGCAGAAGAAAGGAAGGAGGGAGAGAAGAGGTCACAGAGGAGGAGGAGGAGGAAAGCCCTTCATTCATTCCTTCACTTACACTTCCTTCACTGATTCTTTTCTCCTTCCCCGCAAACGCAGCCGGGCGGAGACAAAGGGACAGGGAAGCACTCCCTGCCTGCCCGATAGGGAGTGCTTTGCTTACAGGCTTCTGCGCAAGGGAGCTACTGGGCATGCGCGGAGGTTTTCACGCATGTGCAGTTGCTCCTGCGCTCAACTTCAGCTCCAGAGCAACTGCACCTGCGTGAAAACCTCCGCGCATGCCCTAGAAGCGGCGTCGGAGCCCACAAGGCCGGGGTCAAAAAGCAGGCAGCTGCAGCCCTGTTTGAGGAACATCGGCAGGGCCAGGATGGCGCCCCATGCGGCCAGGATGGCGCCCCCTTCCCAGATGGCGCCCTAGGCAGCCGCCTACTTGGCCTATCTTGTAGGACCGCCCCTGGCTCCTATCCATTTTGCTGTAGTTTAAACTCGTTGCTCTGTAGTTTAGTCTCTGGAGCAGCAGAAGTCAAGTGAGTTCTCTTTTTAATAAGACGTCCTTTCAAAATATTTCAACATGGACATCATGTCCCCTTTCAACCTTCCCTTCTCCAAGCTAAACATACCAAGCTCCTCAAGCCATTTTCAATGGCCTTGGTTTCCAGACATTTAACCATTTTGGTCACTTTCCTCTGGACACCTTCCAGCTTGTCAGCATCCTTCTATGAGGTGCAATTTTCTATATTTCTATGCAAGGTGAATACCAGGTGACTTTGCAGTTTCCAGTGATTTGACACAATGTCTGAGATCAGACATACATTCTGTTATAATGTTGTTTTATTCTGTTTCATGCTGTTGTTTTTATAAATTTTATATTTTAGTGTGTTGTATTTTAACCATGTTTGTTTTGGGCTCATCCTCACGTAAGCCTCCCCGAGTCCCTCCGCGGAGATGGAAGCGGGGTATATAAATAAAGTTATATTATTATTATCATTCTATCTTAAGACTGCACTCATGAAATTACTGATTGTCCCACACCTACTAAGGTTGCACAACTAAAACAGTACTTGCCAATGTGTCTGATTATTGACCCATAGAGGAATAGGGGAATGCTCAGTGACTGTTTCTGTGACCTCAGCGAATCAAGATATATGGCAAAGATGAAGTCCTTTGGCCACATCATGAGAAGACAGGAAAGCTTAGAGAAGACAATGATGCTGGGGAAAATGGAAGGAAAAAGGAAGAGGGGCTGACCAAGGGCAAGGTGGGTGGATGGTCTCCTTGAAGTGACTGGCTTGACCCTGAAGGAGCTGGGGAAGGTAACGGCCGACAGGGAGCTCTGGCTTGGGCTGGTCCATGAGGTCACGAAGAGTCGGAAGTGACTGAACGAATAAACAAGATACACCCAATATCAAGATAGATAATAGTTTTGGCTGCTAGACTCTGAAATGGGAGAAAGGATCCAGACAAGGAGAAATGCAAATGTAGAATTGAGAAGAAATTGAGAGTGTGGATGGATAGCCAAAAGGCTAAAACACTGCAAAAGCAATGGAATGTATGCCTTGCTTGGTTAGCTGCACCTTAGATCGCAGGGGGGAAATTGTTAGCTATGTGTAGCTTCCTACTTTCAAGCACTGATCTGAGGTTGCTTGTGGGTAAGTCCTGTTGAGTTTGCTGGGTTTATCCAGGGTTTACTCCTGAGTCAATACAGAGAGGAATCCAGGCTGCAGTAGCTGCTGTGACGAAAGATAAAGACACCAGGGGCTCAGTAACATTTGCCTGTTGAAAAACATCCAAGCAAGACTATTTAAAGAAGATTATTGATGAACTTACTCAACAAAAGGCACACAAAATGATATTCAGGGAGATGAGATTTTTTGCTATTATATTTTGCCTACCACTTCACAGATGGTAACATTTTGATAATGAAATGCTAGGCGGTATTGAACGATGGAATCCAAATGTTTAATCAATGTACATTACAGTGTTTTGTTCCATAAACATTCCAAAGGAAGGAAGAAAAGAGGTTCTTCTTTTAGAAACAAGGAGTGGGCCTACGTTTTTGATTTTGTGAGCCATTTCTTGTTGCTCTTTTATATCATTCCATTCACTAAAGTTGTGGTGTATGTGTGAAGTTTGTATAGAAACCAAACAGTAGCAATATTTCTATTGCAGACTTTAACCAAAATAATGGAGATAAACCTGAGTGTTTGTTATAGGACAGAATTTGAGGGTCTTGCCATGAAGGCAGACCAGTTAGATCCACCAAAGAGGGTCTAAATGGCCTGGTGAGAAATGAAGCAAACCAATCCCCTTTTCCCTAAATTTCCCAATACAGATCTCACCAGGTTGAAGAAAATGCCACTGAGTTTTATTCATCCAGTTGGAATGAGGTACTAACCGAGATCCTTCGTCCATGTTAGCACACACAACAAAGGAGACATGTCTTCTTATATGGTTACAGATTCAAATCCCCCCCACCCCGGGCTGGCCCGCTGCTGATTGGCAGATGTCATCACTTGCAGGAAAGCCACAGGAGGTTCTTGAGAGTGGCCCCAGCCAATGAGGGCGAAGAAGGAGGAATAATGAGAGAAAAGGGTGGTTCTGAGTGTGCCATGAGGCTGGGCTTTAGCCCATACCCCCCAAACCAGTTTTTCTGAGTTGCAGACAAAGCCCTTAATCCCTGATTTCCTGTTTGGCCAAGCACAGACCAAAAATCCTTTTGTGTGGGTTTCAGTAAAATGGAGGGTAAACAAAGAGAATTCCGGTTTGCCATGATCCTGGGGTGTAAGATAAGGTCTTTGTCCTTATTCTCTTCCTTCCTGTGGCAGGAGGGAAGATATCAAAAGGTGCAATATTGACTGGATTGCTGGAACAAATGAGAATTATTTTGACCATATTCTAGTTTCCGAGGCTAGAAAGGAGGGTCATTGTGAAAATATAGTTCAGGTATGCAAAACAATCATATGACACTGCAGGGGACGAAAACCATCTCCGAGCCAGCAGGACACTGATTCAGGCCAAGTGTGAGAAGGGGAAAGACCCTTTTCAAAATAAGCACCTGGCCCAACTATTTTCATGCAAGAGGGCAGTGAATGGGTGGGGGAACGAGTCACAGGTCAGGCATGCAGCTATCAGCCTCATCCAGAGAGTTGGCTAAGATGTGGCCTCAATTTTCAAATATTATAGACATGGAAAACACATAATGAAAAATCAGGGGTCATGCAGGGAGGTACATTTTGACATGTAAGGAAAGTATATCACCTTTTTACCATCCCTCCCTTCACCCCAAAGAGATATAAAGTTTATTACATTCATGAGATCAGTCCATAAGTGTTGGGATTAGGAATCAGGAGCTGGAGTCATTGAATTATGGGAAAAGTTCATGAAAATAAGTCTTTAGAGAGTCCTTAGAAGTTGGGGAAAAGATCAATTGAAAAGCATGTGTTGAGGAAAAGTCTTGTCCTTGGAGGTAGAAGTGAATTACAGACCCCAAGCCATCTTGCATTTCTGGGGTTCCTTGGGAGTAGCACAAGGCAACCCCCCCCCCCAGGGCGCAGGACTTTGAGGTCACCTCAATATCATGTTCTGTTGATGTTGGATTAAGTTCCCTTCTGCCTATGCTAGAAGAACCAATAGGGAAGCAATATGGGAGCTGCAATCTAACACCAGTTGGAGGGCCAATTGTGGCGCAGCTAGCTGGGAGCCAGCTGCATTAAATCACTACTGACTGAGAGGTCATGAGTTCGAAGCCAGCCCGGGTCAGGGTGAGCTTCCGGCCATTAGTCTAGCTCGCTGTCCACCTATGCAGCCCGAAAGACAGTTGCATCTGTCAAGTAAGAAATGTAGGTACCGCTTTATGCGGGGAGTCTAATTTAACTAATTTACGATGCCGTAAAACCTTCCAGCAGCGTGTAGAAGAATGAGGAAGTACTCCATCAAAGGACTCGGTGTCACAAATGAACGGTGAAGTGGCAGCTCCCCCTGTGGCTGGAATTGAGCCAAAATCAAGCATACCCTCATGAAGCTAGAAAAATCTGGAATGTTAAATGGCCTCTGTGTCTGTCTATATACGTTGTATGTCTAATTGGCATTGAATGTTTGCCATGTATATGTGCATTGTAACCCCCTTGAGTTCCCTGTGAGGTGAGAAGAGTGGAATATAAATATTGCAAATAAATAAATAAATAAATAAACTGTACAAGTTCCAAAAGACTAATAAGATACAGTGGCTGGAATCCTTTTGGCATCTTATACATGCATGTTCTCCCCTTCCAACATGGTTGGAAATGTTGGGTCAATGAGCAACATCAACTTGAGATTAAAATTTATGAAGTGAGAGCTGTGGAAATTGTTCTGTTGTGAATGTGGATGTGCATTCTCAGCTGATCCATCTGATACTGCTGAAAAGGCTACTAGTACTTCTTCATTTGTGTATTCTACTACAAGTTCAGTTGTGCATCCTCACTGTATCAGTGAAGACATCTGCCTTTGTGCTTTGCTAGTCTGCTGCTGAGTACGCATGCCCAGTGTGGAACACATCTCACCACGCTAAAACAGTGGATGCGGCTCTTAATGAGACATGCCGCATTATCACGGGGTGTCTGTGCCCTACACCACTGGAGAAATTACACTGTTTAACCAGTATTGCACCACCTGACACCTGCCGGGAAGTAGCAACCAATAGCGAAAGGACCAAGGCAGTGACATCTCTGACCCATCCCCTGTTTGGATATCAGCCAGCATGCCAAAGCTTTAAATCAAGAAATAGTTTTCTAAGATCTATAGAGATACTTGCAGAAACACCTCAGCAAGTGAGAGTCCAAAAATGGCAGGCTAAAACCCAAAACCTCAATCAATGGCTGATACCAAATGAGTGACTCCCTCCTGGGCACACAGAAGACTGGGCAACTTGGAAGGCACTGAACAGACTGCGCTCTGGCACCACCAGATAATAATAATATATAATAAAACTTTATTTATCCCCCCCCCCCCCATCTCCCCAAGGGGACTCGGCTTACATGAGGCCAAGTTCAGCAATACAATAAAACAATATAACACAAGAACATAACAGCAAATAAAGAAATAAAATAAAATAAAATACAGAAACAAATATCAATAAACAAATCAAACAATATAAAATCAGAACATTAGAACACAGAAATTGATCACAGTGGGCAGGGCCAATTACAAAAGATTAAAATGTAAAACACTGGGTGAGAGAGCAATATAATATAGTAAGGACAGAGGATTCGGGGAATAAAATAGGGTTTGATTGCACTAACAGGTAAATTAAAGTGCTTCCAAGGGCATTTTGTAGGGTTTTGTCAGGGATGATTATTCACTCAATCATTGAAAGTACACTGGAACAGCCAAGTTTTCAGACTCCTCCTAAAGACTGCCAAGGTGGGGGCTTGCCTATTACCTCTGGGGAGCAAATTCCAGAGCTATGGGGCCACCACGGAGAAGGCTCTCTCCCTCGTCCCCACAAGTTGCACTTGCAATGAGGGTGGGAGCGAGAGAAGGGCCTCTCTGGAAGATCGATGAGATCACGTAGATAGGTGGGTCCCAAACCGTTCAGGGCTTTGTAGGTAAGAACCTGCACATTGTATTGGGACCGGAAAATAAATGGCAGCCAATGGAGCTCCTTAAACAGGGGGGTAGACCGCTCCCTATAAAAGTCTGGCTGGTGATCATTGGACCAATTGGAATTTCCGGGCCGTCTTCAAGGGCAGCCCCACGTAGAGTGCATTGCAATAGTCCAATCTAGAGGTAACTAAGGCGTGGACCACCATGGCCAAATCAGACTTCAGAGTCAACCTTAAGAAATGGGGCTACAAAGTGGAGTCCACGACATGTGAGTGTGGAGAACAGCAAACCACAGGCCACCCATTACAGTGCAACCTGAGCCCTGCCACATGCACAATGGAGGACCTCCTTATAGCAACACCAGAGGCACTCCAAGTGGCGAGCTACTGGTTAAAGGACATTAATTAAAATGCAAAGTTTGCAAATTTTCTGTTTTTTAAAAATGCAATACAACTGTTTGGTTCCCTCCTGATACGATAAATAAATAAATAAGTTGTACATCCTGCTGTACATTGCACATTCCACAGTTTTGGAGTTGAAGTCCAAAATACACCTGGGGGGCTGGAGTTTGCCCATGTCTGAGTTAGAGGCACTTTTACACCAAGGGAGACTCTAAAAACTAGTGTTATTTTGGCGCAATCAGGTCTTTTCCACAGGTTTATTCTGTGGATGGGATATGGCATATGTAGACCACCCATCGCTCTTTCAGGAGGGCAAGACGCTGCCTGTGATGATCACAACAGCCTTTCCCAGAATAGCTTTAAAATGGCCTTTCTTTTGGCCGCTCCTTTATTTATATGAGAGAATGGAACAGCTGAAGTACTCTGCTTTAAAGTTCACATGCCTTTTCAAAAATCAGAAAGAATAGAAAGAAAAGGGAAAAAAGGAATTGTCCTGGGGTCCCCCCACTTTTTCTTCCCATAGAATTTAATAAGAGAAGCAGCGCCAGCAACAACCCAGCCCCCAGAGCATTCGCCTGCTTTCTGGAGCCAACGTGCGACACATTTAAGTCACTTCCTTGCTGTGGGCATAAAAGGGAACTCTGGGGCCGGCTAATCATTGCCCCCAGCCTCAATTCAGCCATCCAGAAACCCCACTGCAACCAACTATTTATTCCTTTTTCATCCAATTGACTCCAAATTGATTCCTACTAGTGCCTTGACTATAGGGTGGCCAGGTGGGGCTTATTAGGAGGGACCTCTCTTATCCGAAGGGCAGGAAGCTTGTTCCTTATAGGACCGGCAGGTGACCCATTATATAGTTGATGCCTTCCACTTGAGGGCAAGAAAGCTTTTCCCTTACAGGGCTGGGAGGCTTTCCTTATTCTAAAGGAAATCCCCTTTTTTCCTTTATACAGCTTTCTGACGGTCCTCCTTATTATAAGGGATGACCCTTATTTGCGGGGCAGAAACCTTGTCCTTATTATAAGTCCCTTATTTGAAGGTTGGAAAGTTTATCCTTTACAGGGATGGCAGAGACACTTTATTATAAATGAACCCCTCCATAGGAGGATCAGAAAGCTTGTTCCTTATAGGGCCAGAAGATAATAATAATAATAATCTTTATTTATAACCCGCCACCATCTCCCCAAAGGGGAATCCCCTTAGCGGCTAACATGAGGCCAAGCCCAAAAGAACAATACAAACACAATTGAACATAAAACAGCAAAGGAAAAAAAATTCATAACAAAATATATAAAATGACAAATAAGATAAACAATATAGCAACACATAGTATAATGATAAAGGATCCCCTTTATTTGAGAACTGGAAAGTATTTGATGGAAAGAGATATCAAACATTCTGGTTTATGGGAGTGTGCCTTTTACTATATGTTACTTATTAGACGATTCATCATTGTCTGAGGATGATGGCCCCCAAGTGTAGTGTCTTGGTGGTGGGTCTGTAGGTGGCTTTGGAGACCTATTCTCGATCTGCATGTTCTTACGCAGTGCGGATATCATTTTCTACGTGGAAGAAGGTCCCGGTCAGGGTTGGCTTTATGTGCCTTCCTCTTGGAACATTTTTCCCTTTCACCCTCCATTCATGCCTCTTCAAATTCTGCACCACTGCTGGTCACAGCTGACCTCCAGTTAGACCACTCAAGGGCCAGGGCTTCCCAGTTCTCGGTGTCTATGCCACCGTATTTAGGGTTGGCTTTAAGCCCATTTTTAAATCTCTTTTCCTGTCCACCAACATTGCATTTCTTGAGATGGGAGTATAGCGATGTTTTAGGAGACAGTGATTGGGCATTAGGACAATGTGGCTAGTCCAGCAGAGGTGATAGTGTAGGAGCATCACTTCAGCACTAGTGGTCTTTGCTTCTTCCAGCACATTGACATTTGTCTGCCTGTCTTCCCAAGAGATTTGCAGGATATTCCAGAGGCAACACTGATGGAATCATTCCAGGAGTTGAGCGTGATGTGTGTAGACAGTCCACATTGCGCAGGCGTACAGCAGAGTTGGGAGGACAATAGCTTTATAAACAAGCCCCTTGGTCTCCCTACGGATGTCCCGGTCCCCAAACACTCTATGCTTCATTCAGAAAAATGCTGCACCCGCAGAGCTCAGGTGCTGTTGTATTTCAGTGTCATGTTGGCTGTTGTGGAGAGGTGGCTGCCAAGGTAGAGGAAATGGTCAACGTTTTCTAATGTTACACTATTAAGCTGTATTTCTGGCATTGTAGAGGGACTGGCTGGTGACTGCTGGAACAGCACTTTCTCGATATTCAGTGAGAGGCTGAGCTTCTCGTATTTATTTTTATTTCTGGTATTTGTACCCTGTCTCTTCTCCACCCCCGAAGGGACTCAGGTTGGCTTCTGCAAAGGTTTAGAGTGACTTGTAGGTCTTCTTCTGAATGCGCACAGACTAAGTTATCATCAGCATACTGGAGTTCTATAGCAGATGTTGTTGTGACCTTGCTTTTGGCTTTCATCTGTTCCATAGATTATTTCCACTCCAGTAGGAAGCTTCCCATCAACAAAATGAAGTATCATAGTGATGAAGATGGAATTTTCATCATACACCATGTAATGTATCAATGTGGACAATATGCTTAATTTTTCAGAGAAAGGCATGGCTAAGCTCACCAAAATCAATACTTTTGTTTGACATGCAGGTAGAGGTCACATTTCCAAACTGACTATCGGCTCTGCATGTCACAACTTTCCCGTATTGTTTTTTCTGAAAACAAGGGAACACTACAGTCAGCCACATATATGTATAGTGTGTGCATAATCCCATATTCCTAGGTGGATTCTGGTCCTATATGTGCCCCACAGTGCAATGTCTTCCAAACGTGCACTGGCCTATCATTTGCATTGAATTAAGGCTCAATTGCTGATCCAGATGGCTTCTCTACATGAAACAAGGTGCGGGTGCCATATTCTACTTATCTTTTCTAACTCATGGTAACGTTTAGCCCAGGGATGGGCAAATGCTGTCAAAGGTTGCAATAAATCCACTCATATAGACTTTTGTTACTAAACTTTTGCATGTGAGACTGCCAATGCTCCGGCTGCTGCTTTATAGTGAATTCAGTCGAAGAAGCAGGCGTGTAAGGAGCTCTGTCTCTCCCTCATTCAAACACAGCACAATCAATGCATTCCAGATAGCAATGGAAACCAATCCAATCCAAGTATTGGATGAGATTGGTTTCAGCACTGCAGAGAGCTTCTTTTATTTATTTTTATTTATTAGCTCAGTTTCTATGCCGCCACTCCCGGTGGGCTCGGGGCGGCTCACAACATGAGAAGAAACATAGCAGAACACAACAGAGTAAAAACAGAATAAAACATCATAAAATGTCGATAAAATATCAATAAAATCACAGTAGGACACAGATTAAAAGCAACCAGCCCATGATATGGACTCCAACAGGGGGGTGCAAGAAACATGGCCTACACTTGGAAGGCGAGCTGGAACAGGTGGGTCTTGCACGCCCGCCTGAAGGGGAGGAGGTCATGGATGGCGCGCGTGGCAGCCGGAAGGGCATTCCAAAGCGTCGGAGCAATTACCGAGAATGCCCTTCGGCGAGTAGAAGTAAGCTTGGCAGTCTTCGCAGAGGGGATAGCGAGAAGATTGGCATCCTCGGAACGGAGTGATCTCGGGGGACAATATGGGGAGAGAAGGAAAACACCATCACTCAAACATGAATACCATTCAATGCTTCTGCAGGTAGAAATTGTGTAGCCCAGGTATGGGCAAACTTCAGCCTGCCAGGTGTTTTGGACTTCAACTCCCACAATTCCTAACAGCCTCAGGCCCCTTCCTCTGCCCCCTCAGCCACTTAAGTTCCCTTGTAGACATGCAGAAGGGGCCCTGGGTAATTTCAAATAGTAGGCAAGCATTATTTTGGCGCCCCCTGCGCACCCAAATGCTTTTGTAAACTCCATCTCCGCGCAGGCTGGTAACTCCACCTTCTGGAGTTTCCAGCATGCGTGGAGGCTCTGCATGCTGTAAACTCCGCCTCCGCGCCGGCTGGTAACTTCGCCTCCCGCCTCTGGCATTGTGTAGGGCGCGATTCTCCTCTCCGGCTAGCTGGAGTCACACAGGAGCAAAGGCGCCCCTGACCACGTGGCATCCTAAGCGGCTGCTTACTTTGATTACCATTAAATCTGCCCCTCTAGACATGCTTAGATATGATGATGATGAAGAATATTATTTGTTACTCACGTATTTGCAAGGTGGGGTACAATACAGTTTAAATACAGAGGTAAGACACAAGGCCATTACCTTTAAACTGTGCTTAATTCATCACAGGCTCAGAACCTTATCACAGAAATCATACAGAATAATACACCCGGAGAACATTATCACGTGAAACTCCCATTTCAGAGCAGTCTTGCAATTAGAGATGCAAACTTGAATGTCACAAAATAGCAGCTTTGTGCAGTAAAGGTCTATGAGACAGTCATCCCTCTTCATTGTTGTGGTCAGGGTTGTAGACTTATTGTTCCCGGAACATGTACACAGGTCTGTAATTGTTTCCACAAACTGCAGATGTAGGTAACATATAGATAAGTATATGTAGTACGACACCCATATCCACAGAACCCACATCCAAATATGTGTTCTCGCTAAGCATTTTCTACGTCTTTCTACATGATTCTATGGCATGTTTCCAAATCCTGAACCTACTTGCATTTCCACGGTAGATTCAGGAACATATTTTCCGTGCATAAGAAGGTCAAGTGGTATATCCATGCATATGTGTTTCATGTTAAGTCTTGCTAGTTCAACAATTCCCCCTCTCCCCTCCGTGCATGGCATGCAAGCTCCTGAGAGTTCAAAATGAAATTGACGTGAGTGGGAGTCAGTCGGAAGGTGCTTCCACTGTAACTCAATGGCACATTTCTGTTTATCTTTCCAAACAACATTTGTGTTCTTTTTAATGCTCTGCTGAGGCAATTAATTCCTGCAGGGAGCAGGACAAATTAATAGAGAACAGAACACCAACAACTGAAAAACAATGGAGGAGAATGAAAATGGGAAGAGAAAGGCAAGTGGGAAGGGGTCAGCACCAAACCCTGGAAAGAAACCTGGTCCTTGGCGAAGTAGTGCAATGTTTTACCATCCACACAGTGCATAATCTTCACTTTCTAAGGGTGCATCTACACTGTAGAATTAATGCAGTATGACACCACTTTAATTGCCATGGCTCAATGCTGTAGAGTCTAGGGATATGTAGTTTTACAAGATCTTTAGCCTTTTGTGCCAAGGAGTGTTGGTGCCTCACAAAACTGCAACTCCAGAGCATTGAGCCATGGCAATCAACATGGGATGAAACTGAGTTAGTTCTACAGTGTAAATTGATTAACTGGGTTTCATTATATTTACACCTCCATTCCAGTACAGGAACATGGGTAAGATTTGTGTATTCCAGTCATTGTAAAACTACAACTCCCAGAAATCCTAGACAGCATATCCAATGGTGAAGAATGCTGGGATTTTCTCACCAATAACATCTGAAGGGTCACATGATTTCCAAACATTTCCTCATGCAAGAATAAGAATTGGGTCAACCATGAAGCAGATGTGGTCCACTGACTTTGCACAGATGTCCTCCCTTGTCCTATCATGCAGCATATGGATTGCAGCTTCCAGCATTGTCCAGCTCATATTCCCAGTGCTAAGGAAAACTGGGAGTTGCAGTCCAACAACACCTGGAAGGGCTACACCGGGCATGGGCAAACTTCAAACACAGAAGTAAGATGCCAACAAGATTGTGGTTGTTAACCTTCTGGCATTGCCAATCAACTGCTTAGCTTAGAAAGATCCCCTGCTATCTCTCATGTGTTTATTGCACCTTTCTTCATTCTCTCAAAAAGATTTGAGAGATTTTAGTAGGTATAACTGCAGTAGAGTCTTGCTTTTCCAACATAAATGGACCGGCAGGACTTTGGATACGAAAAATGTTGGATAATAAGGAGAAATTAGGGGAAAGCCTATTAAATGTCAAATTATGTTATGAATTAACAAATTAAGCACCAAAACATCATGTTTTACAAAAAACCGACAGAAAAAGCAGTCCAATGTATGCTGACGTTATGTAGTAATTACTGTATTTACGAATTTAGCACCAAAATGTCACAATGTACTGAAACAGCTGTGGATCCAGGTGAGAGGCAGACTGCGTTGGATAATACAGAACGTTGGATGAGCGAAGGTTGGATAAGCAAGACTCTACTGTACCTGATAATCTACACCCAGGAGAATTCTCTATTTGGTATACTATTTATCCATCTCTTTTTATAGCAAACTAGATATTTATGTTTGTACCGCAAAAGCTTCTCTATGGCTTGGTGGATTTGATCCAAATGTGGCACACATAAGTGAAAGGATTGAATTTGGGATGAGGGCCTCCAAAAGTAAAATATATGTATGCATCACTCAGGTGCAACCACATGAGGGTAGTATATAAATAGAAAGGATTATCTACTGACAGACAAAATAGCCTCCTCTAGAAAAGCTTCAGCATGGGGTCTACCAGGAGCCAAAAAAGATGAATTACTGATACATAAAGTGGCTGCGTCATGATGCTTACAATGCAGCCCTGAAGCTCACAATTGGGAGGTCCACCTCATAGGAAACTTAGCAATTTAATGAAGGTCTATATTTTGGAAAAAGGAAGAGGGGCCAACCAAGGCAAGATGGATCCTTGAAGTGACTAGCTTGTCTCTGAAGGAGCTGGGTGTGGTGACGGCTGACAGGGAGCTTTGGTGTGGGCTGGTCTATGAGGTCACAAAGAGTCGGAAGTAACTGAATGAATAAACAACAACATATTTTGGAAAATATACTGTATGTGTGTGCATGTGTTTGCATTTGTGTATCATTTATTTATTTATTATTTGGTCTTGTATGTTGCCACTCCCCGAGGGCTTGGAGCAGCTCACAGTCCACATAAAAGCACATAAAACAGAGATAAAAACATCAATTGAAACTAAATCAAAATATCTGATTTCAACAATCAAATGCCAACTGAAATAGGTAGGTTTTGCGTGCCCTGGGGAAAGATGGCAAACCTTGCAAGGCACGGACTTCAACTGGCAAAGTATTCCAAATGGATGGTGCCACAACTGAGAAGGCTCTGCACCGAGTAGATGTCAAACGGATGGCTTTAAAACTAGGCACTTTGAGTAGGTTCAGGTCTTCAGAACGAAGTGATCTCTGGGGTTGGTAGGGGGTGAGATGGTCCATCAGATACATCGGCCCCAGACCATACAAGGCCTTAAATAATAATAATAATAATACTGTTTATTTCTATTCCACTCTTCTCACTCCGAAGGGGACTCAGTGCAGATTACAATACACATACGGCAGACAGTCCCTGTCAGAAGACATACAATTTACACATAGACAGTACAGTGCAGTTTTTAGAAGGATTTCTTCTTTCCTGGCTGCATCATACAGAGTGTGCGTCACAGGATGTGGATGCTCTATTACGACATCATTGTTGTTATGTCCTTGCGTCATTGCACCTTTACGTTACAAGGGGCTGCTATTGTTCCATCCTCATGATGGGAGCTTCTGTTTCCACCACTTCCGCATCTCCCTTCTCCCGGCAGCCGAAATGTAAAGTCTGTGAAAAAATCCTTCCCCACTTTCCATGGTCCCCAAATTGTTGTTTATTCACAGCTGGGCTGTTGAACTGCTTGGGTGGGCAGTGGACAGGACTCAAATAGCTGGTTGTCCAAGCCAGCTCGGGGATTCGAACTAGGAACCTTCCGATTGCAAGCACAGCGGTGTTACCTCCCCGGCTATCTCCCCGGCCCATTATCATCACCTTGAAAGTGATGTAACATCATCACCTTGAAAGTGATCCGGTGCTCGACAGGAAGCCAATGGAGCTGCTGGAGGATGGGAGTTATGTGACATCTCACTGGCATCCCAGCGAGAAGTCGCGCAGCAGCATTCTGGACGAGCTTAAGTTTCCAGATCACGGACAAGGGCAGGCCAATATAAAGGGCGTTACAGTAGTCTAATCTCGAGATGACCATTTAGGTGGTTAGTCCATCATCCTTATTATTAAACTTTATTTATACCCCGCCCCAACTCCCGGAGGGACTCGGGGCAGCTTACATGAGGCCAAGCCCAACAACACATAGTAAAATAACACAACAGCAAATAAAACAATACAATCACTATAACTTAATAAGCAATAAACAATAACAACAGGTACAGAATGAGGCAAACAAACACAACCTTGAAGAAGGCCATAGCAAGCACTTCTTCACCTGTCAAGGAAGCAATCAATATATTAATATGTATTTTTGAAAAGATAATAGAAATTTTACTGAAGCTGAGAGAGTGTGACTCAATGTCAGAAGAGTGTGACTTGCTCAAGGCAACAATTTAATAATCTATTTTAAATGGGGATTGTTTGTCTCTTTCTCTGAGGCTGAGAAAATTTGATTCATCCAATACAACCATTTAGTAAACACTAGCTTAGGTGTCTGGCATTGCGCAGGGATGCACTTTCTAATGCTATTTATGAGAAATACCTCTTGTTAGTTTTACAATTTTATGAATGGATCCCTTTAGAAAATGTATACCCAGGTAATGCTGGGTACCTAAGCTACTTATTATTAAAGGTATTGGAGTCTGGTCCTTTTTCTTCTTTTCTTTTTTTTAACCTTTGGTCCCTTTATCTCCTTTGCTGTCTTTTTACTTCCCATTAAGCATCCTTAAGGTTTCATTGAGTTAACAGCTTGAGCAACGAAGACTGCATTGCACCAAAAAGGAAATGAAAGGAAGAGAGGGAGAAAAAAGGTGGTGTTTTTGGAGACTGATATTAGAGTAGGTTTCCCCCATAAGAGGTGAAAAGTGGAGAGGATACTCCTTGTTGTTCTTTTCAAGCTGGAGAGGAAGCAACTCAGGGAAAAAGGAAACTCTGGGGAAATTTTCTGCTGTTTCCCGTTTGTGCTAAGGGTGGGCTGAAGGTTTGCTGCATTGGTTGAAATGTTTTTTTTAACTTTGAATCTTTGCTTGCAGCAAATGCAGAATGAGAGGTAGGCGCAAGGTCCCCGGGAATATCTCTTGTCAAAAGACAGGGGTTGTTCTTTAAAGTTTAATGCTAGATCAGTGTTTCTCAACCTGGTAGTTGGGACCCTTGGGGGGGGGGTGTCATGAAGGGGTTTCAGAGGGGTCGCCAAAGACATCAGAAAACATATATTTCTGATGGTCTTAGGAACCCCTTTGGCAGAGAAGCTGAAGGTCTCTCCACCTGTCCTTCTCTTCCATTTAGGAAACAGGTGGCGAATCTTCCCACCAAAAGCCCTCCTCTGCTGTGATTGGCCACCAAACCTCCCACCAATCGCAGTATTTTCTGTTGGTCATGAGAGTTCTGTGTGAGAAGTTTGGCCCAATTTGATCATTGGTGGGGTTCAGAATGCTCTTTGCTTGTAGGTGAACTATTTATCCCAGCAACTACAACTCCCAAATGTCAAGGTCATTTCCCCAAAAATTCCACCAGTGTTCACATTTGGGCATATTGAGTATTCATGCCAAGTTTGATCCAGATCCATCGTTTGAGTCCACAAATGGATGTAGGGAAACTACAACTCCAAAACTCAAGCTCAATGCCCACCAAACCCTCCCAGTATTTTCTGTTGGTCATGGGAGTTTTGTGTGCCAGGATAGGTTCAATTTCATCGTTGGTGGAGTTCAGAATACTCTTTGATTGTAGGTAAACTATAAATCCCAGCAACTACAGCTTCCAACCCCACCAGTATTCAAATTTAGGCATATCAGGTATTCGTGCCAAATTTGGTGAACATACAACCTGCATATCAGGATTCATAAAAGGAACAAAATTACAGTTATGCAGTAGCAACAAAAATAATGTTATGTGTGGGGGTCACCACATGAGGAACTGTGTTATGGGGTCATGGCATTAGGAAGGTTGAGAAACACTGTTCTAGATTAATGCTAATTTTTTTTACTATGTTAATAATGATAAATAATAAAACTTTATTTATATAATGCTCTTATCTCCCCGAGGTGACTCGGGGAGGTTTCCAAGCAACAACATCAAAACATACAGAGTCATAACATGAACAGAAAATAACAGAAACAGCAACATAAGCATAGAATCATTTTAATTTCTAAGTCATCTTGAGTCCCAATCCGGGGAAAAGGGAGAGGTGTAAATAAATGTAATAAGAATAACAACAATAACTTAATGCTGAAGGTCCTACCTTGACGATGACAATGGTGATGATCAAATATCCTCATGCTTGTGTAGTATAAGTCTAAACTCACACAATTACACAGTGGTTGCACTATGACTATACCATCCTTCTATTGAATACCAACATTGTGCAATCAATTATGCATTTGCCCATGTCTTCTCCATGGTACAATCGGGAATAATTCACATACAGATACAGTAACTGTATCTGAAATATCACGGTCTGTCTATATGGTAGACTTCATGCAGTTTGGTATCATTTTAACCGCTTCAATAATGTAGTTTCGGACTAAGACTCTGAAGACCACAGTTTGAATCCTTGCCAAGCCATGGAAACTTACTGAGTGACCTTGGGCAGGTCATACTCTTTCAGCCTCAGAGGAAGGCTATTGTAAATTGTCTCTGAACATATCTTGCCAAGAGAGTCTTGTGACAGGGTCAGCATAAGTTGGGAATGACTTAAAGGCACTCAACAATGACTGTGTACTATGTTAGCTCTTGAATTTTCTGCTTGCTTGCATAAGAATGTTCCTAATATCCAGATATAGTACAACTTATCTATGTATATAATAAAAGTCAGTGTTTGCGGCGGTGCGGAGGACGGGAGGTGCGGAGGAATATGTGCCAGCATTTCGATTGGTTGCCACTGTGGGATTATTTGCATAAAGGACTCTGATTGGCCAGACTCAGAACTCCAACATTCTACGGCCCCAGACAGAGGGGATTGGTTGCCACTGAAATGGTATTTGCATAAAGGACTGAGAAAAGGAAAGGCCTCAGGCAGTCAGGCACTGCGGCCTACAGCAGTGACGGATAAGGACCAAACTTGCCACACAGGGGCCCAATGGCCCACTTCACAACGCGACCCTCACCTAATGACCACTACAGAACAAAATTAGCACACCGAGCCCCCTTGACCCACTCTACACCCTGGTGCTGTTTCAAGGAGGATGGACCACAGATGATGGGACTTGAAATACCTTCACTCACCTTCCGAGACCATTGCAACCCTCATCCAAAGAATGATCAAGACCAAATGTGACGCACAGAGCCTCCATGACCCACTCAACATCCTGGTGCTGTTTGGAGGGGGATGGACCATGGCCAATTGGACTTGTAGTACCTTCACTAAATTCCTGAGACCACTGCAAGCCACATACACATCTAATAGGAACCAACCTTGGCACACAATGCCTTCCTCAAATAACCTGGGCACCGCCGGGTCCCCAAGCTAGTAAATAATAAAATAAAGTTTTATTATTATTGTATTATTATAAATTTAGAGTAAGGATCGCAGTTAGGGAGGGCCCTGCCTGGCGAGCGTTACACTAAGCCAGATTCTACCCAACTGAAAGCACACTCACTAAGCTTGAAAGGCACACAGAGGTTTATTCTCAATCCGGCCAGAAGGAATAAATGTAAGGCTAGCAGCAGCCTGGAACATATAGGAACACCATAGAAACCATCATTTTCAAGCCTCTGGAGGCTCAGCCCTTTCCTGAAGTATTTCCAGTTGGTTATTATAGGATTTACAATTCAATGTAAAGGGGAAGAATGTATGTTATGGAATCAGTATCTGTTCTTTCATGTATCCTCAGCTGACAAAATATATCCTCTTTGGACCTCTTATAGGTCCTCCAATGCAATTCCATGCTGTCCTTGGGCCTGAAGTCCTTTATTTCAATAGGATTCATTATCATCCATGGTTTTAATGTATTTACATGATGTTCCAGAACGTATTCCCTGTAGATACAGAAATTGTACTCTATATTTTTTTAAGATCCTAATCCTGCATTCAGCGACTGTTCTGTTTTGTGTGTTTTTTTTAAAAAAATGATTTGATGCATCCTTTTTTTTTGTTACAAAGCAGGGGAAGTTCAGGTGTAAATAAATAAGCTTTGAGTTCAAGCTGAGGCCATCCCAGTCAATGTTCCCACTGATACTCAGAATACACATATCCGTCTCATCCTTTCCCAAAACTCTGACTCAGGAGAGATGAACTGGGATCGTGTTTGTCTGTTGACTCATTGCCAGGTCATTATTTTTGCTGCCTCTTTTGTTTTCTGTTTCTTGGGGTTTTTGTGTGTGTTTTGTTTTTCTTGCTTTGTTTTGTTTCCTCGTCTCCATTTCAAATTCCAATATTGAAGTTTCCGTTGCCTTTTTGCTGAAATAATACCGCAGCCGATAACATTCCCCCTTTAACAAGTACGCAGCCAATGGGAACGGATCCCGGAGGCTCTGGACTGTCAATCTCTTTGTTGCCTGCCTTGTTGTATTATTCTCAAACAGGATTATCTTTTTTAAAAAGAAGCCCTCTAACTCTTTTTTTTCTGATGAATTATTCCCCTCAAGATCTTGTTCTCTACTTCTAGCTTTCCTTTATGTGGGTTTCAACTTTCTAGGCACTAGAATAATAGACTCATAGAGTCACAGAATAACAGAGTCGGAAAACTCCATATGGGCCATCTAGTCCAACCCCATGCGATGCAGGAAAAGCATAATCAAAAGCACACTAACGTTACCTATGGGCCCCCAGAATGGTGCTTAAGAAAGTTACTTTACAGGAATACATGTATACATCCATAACAGAACTTTGAAGTTAAAGGCATGGAAATTGGGTATATTGCAAAGTTGCTGCTGTTTGACTTCACCTTAACTTCACTTTAACTGCTCTGCATCAGTGCTATGGAATCCCTAGAAGAGTGATGTTACTCACCAAAGAATAGCACAAGGATTCCATAACATGGCAGTTAAAGTGGGATCAAACTGCATCAATTCTGCATTGTAGATGAACCCAATATTTCAGAGATGAACACTTGGGGTGTATCTTCACAGTATAATTAATGCAGTTTGACATGACTTCAACTTCCATGGCTCAATGCCAAGGAATCCTGGGAGTTGTAGGTTGGTGAGACTCTAGCTAAAGACTTGGTTAAATCACCAAAAAATCAAATAGTATGCAATGGTCTAAAAAATTAAAACCACCTGGAATACAAATTTACATCCTATCCCTCAACCCTATCCAAATGCTGGAACAATTGAGGTGAATCTACATCAGGGCTGCTCAAGTAGTCGATTGTGACCGACTAATCAATCTTTGGGCCTTATCCAGTCAATCTTCAAGCCTCAGCAGCCGGATGGGGCGCTCCTGCCATGTGTGTGCTCCACCGGCGCGCGCGCGCTCCTGGAACCACCTTCCGCGCACGGGGGCTTCTTCCGCCAATGCGACTTTAGTGGGCAGGCCCTGCCGCTCGTCTCTTCACATGGAGGGATGCGAGGCTGCAGGAGGGAGGGAGTGTGTGTGTGACGTGACCGCCCATTGGTTGCTCCTGGGGGAGTGTGACGATCTCGGTCACCAAAATTGACTAATTTGACACTCCCGGTAGTCTGCCACCAACCTAATGGGTCATTAGGATTTACTCTTAATTAACACTCTAAATAAATGAAGTGTCTGTAGCGTTTGGCCTTACAACAACCCACCACCAAGAATGTAAACTGAGGAGACCAAAAGATGACTGAGGCTTCTATTAAAGTTAATAAGAAAAGTATTTATTAACTACAACAAGGCTATTAAATAGGCACAGATCGTATTGGTTCTACTAAGAGGCAACTAGCGTACGGTTACAGCAATGATATACTTAGGACAGCGTGATGGTTACTAAAACAATATATATGTGCTAGAGCGTAGAGGTTACTTATTAAAAGGCTAGTAATTCTTCTTCAGATGGTACGTTCAGTTCCACAGACAGTACTAGGACTTGTCTCCCAACTCCCAACTAATAGTTCCACTAGATGGTTGTTGTACTAAACTTCTGGAACATCTAATCACCTAGATCGTTCCCTGAGTCTGGCTACTACTGGGTTACTCGTAACCCACACAGTCTAAGAGTCCAACTACCTGTCACTCTATCTCCAGAGATGACCAGGTATCCCAACTGCCTATCACAAGAACAGTTCTAATTGGCACTCTTCCACAAGCGTTCCCACTAGAATGACTACTGGCCCTAAGGGCGGTCAGAACTGAGTCGTGACTCCCACTAGTCCAGTCTATTCATACGTGGTGAATTGCTTAGGACAGACTGTCAGTCTCTGTTGCCAAGGCTCTGGTGATACTCCCCCAGAAACCTTGCTCAAGACTGCCTCAGGCTTAGATGCTGAATCTACAGCCTGACTCTAAACAGCAGAGGCTGGAGATGTGCGTCTGCACAGCCTCGCTCCAAACTCCAGACTCCAGACTGAAACTTTCTCTGACAGGACTTCTACTCTGCCAGCTCCAACTCCTCCCCTTCTACTCTAGCCAATCACAGCCTCTACACTGTAGCTAGGCACAAGCCTGCAAGGCCATGCCCCCTTGCTCTGGCTTCCCTTCCCTTAATGGTTGCTGGCTGCAGCCACCTCTCCAAGATGGATGCCAGCCCGACCAAAACAGGATTTCTAAACCCCTTCTAAGCAGGCCTCGGCCCTGCTTAAGGCAGGTGAGTCCTTACAGGGACCAAGGCGAAGGCATGCGCAGGGATAATATGCGAGGCTGTGGGAGGGAGTGTGTGTGTGTGAGAGAGAGAAGGCCTCGCTGGAGGAGGATGGTCCCCGCGGTGGGGCTGTAACTGACAAGTGTGCCCTCGGCGCCGGTGAGTGAAGCCTGGACGGGGCCCCAGTGCTGCCGAGGGCCGAGGCAAGAGAGAGACAGGGCGGAGCATGAGACAGGGCCCCATGCAGGCTTCACTCACCGGCGCCGAGGGCACGCTCGTCAGCTGCAGCCCCACTGCGGGGACCGTCCTCCTCTGGCGAGGCCTACTCTCTCTTTCACACACACACACTCCCTCCTGCAGCCTCGCATCCTATCCCTGCGTGTGCCTTCACCTTGCTCCTGCCCCCCCCCCCGGAGCAACCAATGGGCGGTCACGTCACACACACACACACTCCCTCCCTTCTGCAGCCTCGCATCCCTCCGTGTGAAGAGACGAGCGGCAGGGCCCGCCCACTAAAGCCACATTGGCGGAAGAAGCCCGGCGCATGGGGAAAAAGCCCTGTGCAGGTGGAAGGTGGCGTCGGGAGCACACACGTCAGGAGTGTGCGCGGGGCGGCAGCTGCACACACGCGTCAGGTAGATCTTTTCAACTTTGTTGTTATAAAAGTAGCTCGCATGCTAAAAAAAGTGTGGGCACCCCTGGTCTACATGAACAAGAAAAATTGACCTACCTTGAATACAGGACTATCTGTTTTCATAACATACAAGGCCCCACCTACACTATTGTATAATCCAGTTTCTGAATCCAGATTGCGGTATGCAACTTAAGTTTTGTTCCTGGGTTATAAATGTCATTTCCTAATTGGTGGTATCATAGAAACATGGAAAAAGTTTATTAAACTGCAAAAACTTTGTTTTTGCGCACATCCTGCTATAGACCATTTGCTCTAGTTTTTCAATGAATATCTGATTGAGTCTCAACCAATTAAACCTAATTAGTGGCAGCCACAAAAGTGAGGTTTCTGGAGCTGAACAACTACTTTCAAAGTCAGGACTACAATTAAACAGGAAATAACAATTTCAGCCTAGGGACAGAAAATGTTTCAAATTTTGTTACATAGTGTTACCTACTTTGAATTGAATTGTATGGCAGTATAGAGTCATATAACCCAGTTCAAAGCAGATCATCTGGATTCAGAAACTAGATTATATGGCAGTGTAGATCCAGCCTAATCTCTGGTGAGTTTCCCAGGTTTTCTGGCTTTAACCCAACTTCAGGCAAAGATGGAGGATAACTCCAGAATTTGCAGGAAACTCCAATGTATCCCAAGGTTTTGTTGTTGCAGTCTGGATAGTGTGATTGGGGTTGTTTTGGCCTGCTCTCCTGTCCAGATACTGAGCTATCAGTGTTTCCAGATGAAAACCCAGCAATATCGGAACTGTCAGCCTCCACTACCATTCTGTGAATTGGCTTCCGAGTCATGGATTAGGCTGCATAGTATAGTGTCTAGATCAGGGGTTCTCAACCTTTTCTTTGACCAGGGACCACTTTGACCAGGGACCACCCTCAACATTAGTACCAAAAGGGTTATGCATCAATTTTTGGTCAACTTTAGATTTGGTTTGGTTATTTGGGGTGCTGATATCAGAATATTGCATTGGATAGAGCACATCAACTCCACTTTCATATACAGAACATATGCCATCCAGTTGTTGCCATCTGCTCACCCACAGAAAACCATATTTAATCATCTAGAGTTGTGGAACTTATTGTAGGTCTCACGGCCCACCAGTGGGCTGTGGCCCACAGGATGGAAACCACTGGTCTAGATCAAGGGAAGTAACAGTACCACACTATTCTGCCTTAGCCAGACCTCACCTGGAATACCGTCTTCAGTTCTGGGCACCACATTTCAAGAAAGATATTGATAAGCTGAAAGATGTCGAAAATGGCCAAACAAAATGGTCAAAGGTCTGGAAGCCAAGCCGAAGAGGAGTGACTGAGGACCTGGGTGTGTTCAGCTTGGAGATAAAAGGATTGCAAGGGGACACAATAGACATCTGAAAGGATGTCACATTGAGGGAGAAGCAAGCTCTTTGTCTACTGATCTAGAGACTAGGGCAGAATGGAGCAATAGATTCAAAATTTCAAGAAACGAGACTCCATGTAAACATTAAAAAGGACTTCCTTATGGCAAGAGCTGTCCAGCAATGGAATATGCTGCCTGGGAGTCCAGTGGAATTTAACCAGAGGCTGGATGGCCATTTGTTGGGATGGCTTTGGTTGTACTCTCCTACATTGAAGAATGGAGTTGGACTAGATGACCTTCCAACTCTAGGATTTTATGCTTTGATCATTATGTGAGTTGGACTCCGAGTAATTGACTATAGCCTACACACCCTTATTAAAATAGATCCCTTTCTTCTCCTACCCTTCTTCTAAAAATGGCCTTGAATGCACCTTGTAGATGACGCACCAAGTTTGAACTGTCTTTACAAGCAAATGGGGCCACCACTTTGTGCTAATGATGGAACACTACATTGCTCAACAAGGCTTGGGGTTGGTTTCCCCCTTTGAAATGTTGGCATTTGATGTTTCAGCGTAGTATATTATAGGCTAATTAACGCTGTTAATGAAAGTGGGCCGTGTAAGTTAAAAAGCCTTGAAGATTATCTCTCTCTGTCTTTTTGTCACCTGCCTTTTATCAAACCATTAAGGAGACAAAGCTGATATAGTAATGGCTCTGGCGGAGATTTCCATCCAAACTCAGCTCTGTGAAACACTAATCGAAAGCACTCTGCCAAATGGACGGAGCGGCTGTTGGGAAGCCCCATCACTTGTCGGCTCAATGAAGTCTCCCATGTTCTGCTCATCTCCCCTCTCCTCCCTTGCCTTGCCCATCAGTCCCTCCCCCCAGGTAGGTGATAGAGTCTAATATCTCATCTGCTGTGAACATTTTCAACTTGCTAGGTTTCAATTTGTCATATTAGTATTGCTGGGAGACACCCATGGGATATTCACTTCAACCACAAATTGTCAATGTGGCCTCCTAGTTCTTCTCTCCTCCTCTTTCTCTTTTTAATACCTCCATTATGAAGGATTTAAAGTGGTGAGCTAGTATTTACTTTATCGGAGCCTGGAATGATTTTAATAAGATGTCATTAGCGAAAGCTAAGGCACTCTGGTGGGTCATGCCATAGTCATGCCATAGTCTTTCCAGGTGAGACATAGGAGGTGGAGAGACCTATAGTTCTCTATCTATCATATGTTCATCCATCCATCATCTATCTCTCTATCTATAATCTCCTGTTTATGAATCTATGCATTCACATGCACTCCACTGGAATTATTTTTAGCTTCCTTGTTCTGTTTTCTTCAGTTGTATAAACAGGGCTTTAATCTTCACCGGGGTCTTCTTGTTCCTCTGTCATTTGACTGTGGAAAACTGGATATCTGTTCCTGTTACAAAATTTGTATCACCCAATAATTATGGGAAGGAGGTCTACATACAGTTCCCATCTGGCTCGTTGTTGTTTATTCGTTCAGTCGCTTCTGACTATTCATGACATCCTGGACCAGTAGCCACCCCCAGCTCCTTTAGGTCAAGCCAGTCACTTCAAGGATACCATCCATCCATCCATTTTGACCTTGGTCTGCCCCTCTTCCTTTTTCCTTTCCATTTTCCCCAGCATAATTGTCTTCTCTAAGCTTTCCTGTCTTCTCATGATCTGGCCAAAGTACTTCATCTTTGCCTCTAATATCTTTCCCTCCAGTGAGCAGCTGGGCATTATTTCCTAGAGTAGGGACCGGTTGGATCTTCTTCCAGTCTCAGCATTTTCCTCCAATGCCACAGTTCAAAAGCGCATCTCTTCCTTCGCTCAGCCTTCTTTGTGGTCCAGCTTTTGCATCCATAGGTTACTACAGGAAATAGTATAACTATGTGGATCTTCGTTGCCGGTGTGAAGTCTCTACTCTTCACTGTTTTGTCAAGATTGGTCATTGCTCTCCTCCCAAGAAGGAAACATCTTCTGATTTCCTGGCTGCAGTCTGCGTCTGCAGTTATCTTTGCGCCTAGAAATCCAAAGCCTGCCGCTCCCTCCACGTTTTCTCCCTCTATTTGCCAGTTCTCAATCAGTCTGGTTGCCATCATCTTAGTTTTTGTGACGTTTAACTGCAACCCAGATTTTTCCCTTTCTTCTTTCCCCTTGGTGAGAAGGCTCCTAAGCCCCTCCTCACTTTCTGCCATCAAAGTGGTATCATCTGCAAATCTAAAGTTCTTAATGTTTCTTCCAGCAATTTTAACTCTAGCCTTGGATTCATCAAGCCCTGAATGTCACATGATGTGTTCTGCATATAAGTTGAATAGGTCGGGTGAGAGGTCAGCTTGCTGTACCCTGGCTTATACCATTAAAGATATAAAATCTCAAATATTTAACATGACTATTGTGCCTACTCTTTACCTTCTCATTTCCAGCAAAACATTCCCAGCTCCCTAAGCTGCTCCTCATGGAGAATAATAACTTCCAGACATTGGCTGAGTCTGGTGAAAGTGAGACTAAGACTACCATATTTTCTGGCATATAAGACTACTTTTTAACCCAATAAAATCTTCTCAAAAGTCAGGGGTCGTCATATACGTGATAGTAGCCTTATACGCAGGTGTAGTCTTATACGTCGGGAGTCATCTTATAGAGCAGGTGCTGAAACTTTCAAATCGGATTGGAGAATCTGTGGTTGCCACATATGGGGAGGGGCCTCAAAAATGGTAGTGGCCATGTCCCTGCCGTATGCGGTAACTGTATGAAAGCCTTAAGGGCAACGCTGTACAAGTACGGTAGAAGAAAATTCATTCACCAGGATTTGTGGACTTAATGCAGTCCCAATGGTGAGGTGAAGGGATGCCTCACCGGGAAGGTAGAAGTGAAGGGCAGAGCAAGCTGCAGGCTTCCAGGGTGTCCAGGGTATGGAAAAAGAGATAGAGTGACTCTGGGCCCAAAAAAACACACCTGCTCTACCTGTCTGGCCCATCCTTGTATCCTATTATTGTACCTCCTCCTCTCAGATCTCGCTCCTGGAGACTGCAGTTGAAGTGGTGCAGGTACGCATGTGCGAGATCTGAGAGGCAGAGAAGGAGGTACAGTAATAGGAAAATTACTATATTGAAATCAAATTTGATGCTTTAAAATTTTTATTTGGTGTGCGTTGGAAGAGGGATAGTCTTATATGGTGAATATATCCCAAATTCTATATTTTAACTGGAAAAGTTGGGGGTCGTCTTATACGCCCAGTTGTCTTATATGCTGAAAAATACGGTACTCCTATTGATGCCAAGTTACATAGTTGACTGATGTTAGCTCATGGTCATTTTTCTGCTGAAGTTGACTTGATGGCAGTTAGGAGCAGCAATGTTCTTCTCTACATGGGGGACTGTACATGCAGTTTCTGTATTCAATTCATAGGTAATTCAACTAGCCCCAAAGGTCTGAGGGCCAATGAGTGATTACAAACCAACCTATGAATACAGCAAAAGCTTTGCTGTTGTTTTGGGCTGGAGGCATTAGCTCCATTACAGAGAGAGCTGCTTTGAAGCCTTGAGGGTGTGTGCGTGTGTGTGCAAAGATATGATTTCTGCACCTGAGGCTCCTCTGGGGATACTCCAAAGAGGGCATGAGGAATTGCCTTCATTTAACAAGCACCGATAAGAACAAAACGGAGCGAGCGCATCTCCTGGTTTTATAACATTGTGGCTCCCTCCCGCCCTCAAGACCTGAGAGAACAAGCTGACAAATGGCTTGGTTTCCTTCCCATCCTGGCAGACTGAATCGTCTTTTATTTAATGTTTAATCTCCATCTCAGTCAAAACACTCCTGATCTGGCGATAAGTTTCCGGACGCCCTTACTGAAGTGTGCCCATGAAACAGCATTGAGCATAAAGTGCCGCAAGAGGCAGAGATGTCCTGAATATGACGAGTTATTTATTTACATCAGAAAGTGTCCTCAGGGATATTTAGATTCATTTGGATTTGCAAATGAGTGATCATCACAGAGGGCAGTGAGAGAAGGCGGCATTGTGTGAGCCGGTACTACACTCGCAAATACATTATTTATATCTTTTTTTATTTTGCAAATGCATCCCTGATTATATTACTCTTTTTGTGCTGCCTGTATCATAGAATTCTAGAGCTGGGAGATACTCCAAGGGCCATCTAGTCCAACTCCATTCTGCCATGCAGGAACACACAATCCAAGCCCTCCCAACAGATGTCCATCCAGCCTCTAAGTACAAACCACTAGAGAAGGGCAGGAACTCCACCAGACCCCCAGGCAGCATATTCCACAGTTAAACACCTCTTGCTGTCAGGAAACTCTTCTTAATGTTGAAATGGAATATCTTTCCCTGCTGTTTGAATCCACTGCTCTGGGTTCCAATCTCTAGAGCAGCAAAAAATAAGTTTTCCCCTTCCCCAAATCACATCCTTTCAAATATTTAAACCTGGTTCTCATATCCTCTCTTAACCTTGTCTTCTTCGGGTTAAACATATACAGTTCCCTAAGCCACTCCTCAAAGGGATTCATGATTTCCAGGCCTTTGACCATTTTGGTCATCCTCCTCTGGACACTTTCCAGTTTGCCAATATCCTTCCTGAATTTCTTTGCCCAGAACTGGGCACAGGGTTAATTCAGGTGAGGTGTCTGAATTAACCCTGACTGAAGCAGAATATATTGGTACTATAACTGTAATTGATCTAGACCAGTGGTTTGCAACCTTTTGTTTGCCAGGGACTACTTGCCCAGGGACCACTTTGACCAGGAACCACTTTGACCGGGGACCACTTTCCAACATTAGTACCAAATGGGTTACAAATCCATTTGTTGTCAACTTTAGGTTCGTTTTGGTTATTTGAGGTACTTCTCCAGAAAATTGCATTGGATAGACCACATCAGCTGTAGTTTCTGATACAGAATATATGCCATCCAGTAGTCGCCATCTGCTCACCCACAGAAAAACATATTTAATAATCTGAAGCTGATGTGGTAGTAATAATCTTTCATAAGTAGTTAGCCTTCTCCTCCCAACCCCCGTTGCCTCAGCACTATAAGAGGATTTCACGAGACTAGTCACTCTAGTTGCTGCATGGTTTCGAGGCAACGGTGTAGTAATGGTGAGGCTGCAGATCATATTTTCATCCTTGTGGACCACAGACCACAGATTGGGAACCACTGATCTGGACAATAAACGCTATGGATGCAGCCAGGCCCAGATTAACACCTTTTTGCACCCTAGGCCACATTATGGAATTATGCCCCCTTTAAGCCAACCTCTACCGCACCCCCCCCCCCCCATCCTTTCATCCGCTCGTCCCCCTTAGGGCCCCACATCCAGCTCTCCCGGTGTGGCCCCACTAGGTCTGCCACAGGAGTTTCCCTCTTGGTAGGCACTATGGATGCAGGCATGGGGGGAGGAGCCTCCTCCCCGATGCCAAAGCTTGAGGCACTTGGCTCCTCCCCCCATGCCTGCATCCATTGGGGATTGCACATGTGTTGCAGTCAGCAGCTGTACCGATGCCACACTTCTCCCCGATACTGGGGTTTGTCGTGTTGGGCTTCTCTCCTGGGGTTTGTACTCTCCTGTACTGGGGTTTGCGCATGTGCTGTAGCTGGCAGTTGCACTTTTCTCTCTAGTAAGGAGGAGTCTCCTCCTTGTGTTGGAGGAGGAATACCAGCTTTCATGGTGTTAGGGCATGCGCAGACTGCGCAATGGAGTTTCCTGTACTTGCACTGAAGGAACCAGCAAGTGGATGCTGTCGGCATCGAGGGAGTTAATTGTTCCTCCTGTTGACGTCGACGCCAGCGTCGAGAGCCCCTGCACATATTTATTTATTTTATTTGTCACGTTTCTATACCGCCCCTCTCAGCCCGAAGGCGACTCGGGACGGTTTACACAGGTAGTCTCTGCCCTCAATACAACACAGCAACAAGGCAACCCCCCCTCACGGAGAACGCCCTCCGGCGGGTGGATGTTAAGTGGGCCAACCTTACAGATGGAACTGCTAGGAGATTGGCCTCTTCAGACCGCAGTGATCTTGTTGGGGAATATGGGGTAAGATGGTCCCTCAGGTACGCTGGCCCCAGACCGTGAATGGCCTTGAAGGTAAGAACCAGCACTTTGAAGGCGACCCGGTGCTCAATAGGCAGCCAGTGCAGATCCTGCAAGATTGGTGTTATACGGCAACCTGCTGGGGCCCCAGACAGGAGCCGGGCGGCAGTGTTCTGCACCAGCTTGAGCTTCCGGATCGACGGCATAGGCAGGCCACCGTAAAGCGTGTTACTGTAATCTAGCCTCCACATGACCGTGGCTAGGATCACCGTGGCTAGATCCCTCCGGAGAGAGGTAGGGGCGAGCCTCCTTGCCTGGCGGAGGTGGAAAAAAGCGCCCTTGCTAGCCATGGAGACCTGGGCCTCCATGGTCAGCTGGGGGTCCAGATGGACACCCAGGCTCTTCGCCGGATTCACCCTCAACCTACTGGCTCGCAGCCATCCAGTAACGGCTTCGAGGCAATAGCAAACAATAGCAGAGGAAGGAGCTGATATTCAGGAAGGGGCAGGGGCACCGCTGAAAAGGAGGACCTCCGGTATCCTTCCTTCCTCATCTCCATGCGTATTGCGTTTTTATTTGTTTCAACATTATTATTATTATCATTATTTTGGTCCATGATCTCCGCACCTCCTCGGCTTGCACCCCTAGGCCATGGCCTAGGTTGGCCTTATGGGTAATCCTGACCTGGATGCAGCCTCAAACCACATTGGCTTTTTTAGCTGCCACATCACACTATCCACTCAAGTTCAGCCTGTGGACTACTAAGACCCCTGAATCCCTTTCACATGGACTGTTTTCAAGCTAGGTGTCATCTAACCTATATCAATGCATTTCATTTCCTCTGCCTATGTGTAGTAACTTACATCTCTTCATGTTGAAATCCATTCAGTTAGTTTTGGCTCAGCTTTTGAATCTGTTAAAGCCATTTTTGATCCTGATCCTATCCTATGGGACATTAGGCCCTGGTTTGGAGTATCTGCAAAGTTGATCAGCATGTCCTCTCTTCAACCATCCAAGCCAGTTATAAATGTTATAAGCATTGTGTTGTCGAACACAATAACCCCCCACCCTGTGATTTCTAGTTTCTTCAAGGGCAAGAGGACATTAATATGAATTTTTGTATATTTTTTCCATCTCTGCTATTTTGATCCAGAAGAATGCCAGTAGTTGAATCACAGCAGCCACCAACCCCTTGAATATTGCTTCAACCCATAATAAAATGTATCTATGTTTGATTTCTTTATGTCTACTTTGTATCTTTGCCTCTCTGTCTGTTCTATATAAAGTACAGTAGAGTCTCGCTTATCCAACATAAACAGGCTGGCAGAATGTCAGATAAATGAAAATGGCGGATAATACGGAGTCTCCTATTGTTACCCGTCCTATGTGGCGCTAGACACCTAGTATAATAACAACAAGAACTTAAAGGGTTAAGGGTTAAGGCAAGACAATGCTTTGGGGCTAGAGCGGTTGCGGAAGAGGATTCTAGAAATGACAGAGGGAAGGAGGGAGGATGCTTCCGCTTCTATCATGAAAATATCATTGCAGATTTGATAAATGTGGATTTAATGATATGTGGGAACGAGTGGAGTTGAATGGATGGATGGAGTTAATAATTTTGGAGACACCAATTCTAACACTGCCGCCCGGCTCCTGTCTGGCACCCCAGCAGGATGCCACATAACACCTGTCTTGCAGGATCTGCACTGGCTGCCAATCGAGCACCGGATCGCCTTCAAAGTGTTGGTTCTTACCTTTAAGGCCTTGCACGGTCTGGGGCCAGCGTATCTGAGGGACCGTCTCACTCCATACTGCCCTTTGAGATCACTATGGTCCGAGGATGCCAATTTCTTGGAGATACCCTCGGCGAAGCTGGCACGACTGACTTCTACCCGCCGGAGGGCGTTCTCTGTCATAGCTCCCATGCTGTGGAACGCCCTCCTGGCCGAAACCCGGGCACTGAAGGACCTGCTCCCGTTCAGACGGGCTTGTAAAACCTACTTGTTTCAGCAGGCCTTCGGCGGGTAGGCCCGCGTATTTTAATTGTGCCATTGCTTCAATTGTGCTATTGTTTTATTGTGCTTCTGCTGTTTTTAACTGTTTTTACTGTTCTGTATTTTATTGTGCCTTCGGCCCTTGTAAGCCGCCGCGAGCCTCCGGGAGTCGGCGGCATAGAAGCCCGAATAATAAATAAATAAAATAAAATAAAAGACCAAGGCCTGCAATGACTAAACCTGCTTGCTAGACTGTAATTAAAAGTTGCTAATGACGGCTGAAAAAGTAAACTCCGATAAGAACCGGGAAAGTGATAAGGGAAATGTTTTACAATGTTAAGAAGGAAGTCAACACAAGGCTAACACCAATCAAAAAGAATCAATGTGTGGCCAGGAATATGAGATGGATCCAGGATGGAAGACATCTATCATTAATTTACAACTTTGGGACTACATAGCAGAATATTCCTATAAAAGACTCAATCTAATAATTCTCGAATTGTGACAGAGATGCTGTTCACCTGCGATGCTCTGCTCCATGGGAAGGAGAGAGATAGTGTACCTATGGAGAGCAGCAGATTTGCACGGGAGCAGTCTGGTCACTTTGGCCTTCTTTCTCAAGGGAAGAGGAAGAAGTGCACTTTTGAAGTCTTAGATTTTGTGCAGGTTCTGCTGTATAGAAAACAGAGGTCTGGTCCTTTGCATTGTGCTTAGAGAAAGGATGCATTTTGGAGTTTTGAAGTTATGGCAATATGGAAGTTTTGGAACTATGCCTTGGCATGCTGCAGGAAGCAGGATCTAGCCTAACAGGTGCTTCTCCAAGGATGGAGAAAAGGATATTATTTATTTATGTTTGGATGCATGGGGATGAATGCATGTAAATGCATTTGAATGGTGATTGAAAATGTAATTCTCCTTCGTTTGTTTGTTAGCCATGTAATTGTAAATCCAATGTAGTTGCATGGAATCTGTATGTCTGTATGTCTGATTTTCTGTAATCTGATATATCATCTCACACTGGAAATTGCAATAAAAACCCTATGCTTGAAAGTTATTGAAAAGTTATTCATTACACTTCTGGTCCTGGCCCTTTGCCCTTTCCTTCTTTCTCTTCCTCCTTGTTTTGCCTTTTCCATTGATTGGGAATGGAGAGAGAGTTGGGAAGCGCTCCTTTAATTGAAGGGGAATTGCTGGAGGAAAGGGGGACATTGGCCTGCCCTTGTCAGTGATCCAGAAACTAAAGCTCATCCAGAATGCAACTGCCCGACTTCTCACTGGGATCCCAATGAGATGTCACATAACACCTATTCTCCAGCAGCTCCATTTGCTTCCGGTCGAGCACCGGATCACCTTCAAGGTGATGGTGTTAACCTTCAAGGCCTTGCATGGTGTGGGGCCACTGTATCTGAGGGACCGTCTCTTCCCCTACCAACCCCAGAGGTCACTTCGATCCAAACAATTGAATCTCCTGGAAGTGCCAACTTTTAAAGCAATTCGCCTCACATCGAGCCTTTTCTGTAGTAGCGCCATCAATCTGGAACACCCTTCCAAGTGATGTACGGGCCTTGCATGATCTACTCTCTTTCTGCAAGGCCTGCAAGACCCACCTTTTCCGGCTAGCCTTTGATCGCTAAGCTGGAAAATCTTTATTGGTCTACTTTAATATGTTGTTTTTACTCCTGTGATGCTTTTATATGTTTGTAAGCCGCTCTGAGCCCCCAGGGAGTGGCGGCGTACAAGTACAAATAATAAATAAATGAATAAATTGGATAAGAGCGCCAGATAAGAAGGAATGTCGGATAAGCGAAGGTTGGATAAGTGAGACTCTACTGTATATGAAATGTATCCTTACAAGTCACCTCTGCCTAACCTGGCAGGGGCTACATGAGCACAAGTATGTCCAGCTGTGGGAATTCCCAGCCCTGGCCGATTGCCCCACCATTGTGCATGGACAATAAGGATGGACATTTTCCTGGTCCAGAGATAGGCCTCAGGTGTGCATACAGATCATCAGCCTCTTGGGGCTAAGAGATCACCAACCATAAAGACAATGATTCACAATATATATCCAAGTCTGGACCCTGATGGTGGAGATCACCACCCTTTGTTGCATGGACCCTGGACAATTGACTATCATATTCCCATCTTTATCATCCAAAGCTTGATTATTATGCTAGTCAGAAGCCCCCTAGGCCCTCCAAATTTGGTCACAGGAACTTCCCGTGATCATTCCCTCCCAGAAGGACATCCTCCATGGCTTATTAGGCTATCAGAAACCAATTGTGTCCATCCTCTTCCAGCTGAGAGGGAATCCCCCTCTGGAACCAGTGACGTCAGTGGAGTCCGGCCAATCAGAGAGTGGTCCCAGGCCAGCCCCTTCTCTCAAACAATTCAGGGAGGGAGCAGGAAGTTTGAATGGAACCTGAACTAGCTTAAAAACCCATGCTGTCTGTATTCATGCGTTTTTGGCATCAGCCATACTTGCATCCTAATTAAAACCTCTGTGTGCCTGTCTTCACCTGGTGAGTGTGATCTTTCATTTGGAATATTGGGCTCTTAGCATAATGCATGCCAGGCACAGGCCCTCCATATCTACGGCCCTAGTCTAAATTTATTTATTTATTTATTTATTTATTTATTTAAACTTGTGAGTCGCCACTCCCGGGTGGCTCGGGGCGACTTACACAGAATTCAAGACTAAAACATATTAAAACACCATAAAAACATTAGCACACAATCATACAATTTGATAGTTGTATGTTTGGTTTTATTTTAATATTTTCCCTTTGGATATTTTGAATCATATAGTTTTTAAAGTTGGAAGCGTGGGTCTCAATCCTAAGGGAAAAAACACGGTAGAAATAATACATAAATAACAATCGCAACTAGAGTAAATCCTCTGAATTGGTTTGATATACCTGTGCGTTGACTCATTATTCAATAATACCATCAAAAGGCCAACTCTAATTGGGACTAGGATACCAGTTTAGGCGTGCCATGTGCTCTACCCTATGCCCCTTTAGCTAGTTGGTTGTTTTTAATTACGAGAGAAAAAACAGACCTATGGCTAGCATTAAAGACAACATTAACTTCAAACCTCATTAGCTTCTCTACAGAGAAGAGAAGGTTGAATGGGGACATGATAGCTACATTTAAATATTTGAAAGGATGTCATGTTGAAGATGGAATCAGCTTGTTATCTGCTGCTCCAGAGACAAGGAAACAATGGAGCTAAGTATTCAAATTGTAAGAAAAGAGAATCCACCAAATATTAGTAAGGACTATTCATATGCTGCCTTGGACAGTGGTGAAGTTTCCTTCTTTGGAGGCATATAAGTAGAAGCTGGATGGCCATCTGTCAGGAGTGCTTTGATTATGTGTTTTATGGTGTTTTTATTCTGTTTTTAATCCTGAATTTTGGTGTAAGTTGCCCCGAGCCACCCGGGAGTGGCGACTCACAAATCTGAATAATAAATAAATAAATAAATAAATAAATGTGGCAGAATAGGGTTGGACTGGATGGCACTTGGGGTCTCTTCCAATGCTATAGCCCCTTCTACACAGGCCCGGATTACCCATAAGGCTACCCTAGGCCATGGCCTAGGGTGGCAGCCATGGGAGGGCAACAGGTCCGAACCCCCCAAAATTAAAAAAAAAAATTTAAAAAAAGTTCAATCTTCAGGTGCTCCTGCGCCTGCGCGCGGAGCGCCATAGGCCCTAGGGCCTCTGACGCGGCTTCCCGCTGCCCCCTCCTCACTCGCGTTGGCGTCGGCCCTCCTTCCTTCCTTCACTGAAGGAAGGAGGGGCGGGGCCAACGCTGACGCGAGCAAGGAGGAGGCGGAGGGAAGTCCCGCCACCCCCTCCTCGCTCACGTTGGCCCCGCCCCTCCTTCCTGCAGCGTTGGCGTCGGCCCTCTGACGCGGCTTCCCGCTGCCCCCTCCTCACTCGCGTTGGCGTCGGCCCTCCTTCCTTCCTTCACTGAAGGAAGGAGGGGCGGGGCCAACGCGGACCCGAGCAAGGAGGAGGCGGAGAGGAGTCCCGCCACCCCCTCCTCGCTCACGATGGCCCCGCCCCTCCTTCCTGCAGCGTTGGCGTCGGCCCTCTGACGCGGCTTCCCGCTGCCCCCCTCCTCACTCACGTTGGCGTCGGCCCTCCTTCCTTCCTTCACTGAAGGAAGGAGGGGCGGGGCCAACGCTGACGCGAGCAAGGAGGAGGCGGAGGGAAGTCCCGCCATCCCCTCCTCGCTCACGTTGGCACCGCCCCTCCTTCCTGCAGCGTTGGCGTCGGCCCTCTGACGCGGCTTCCCACTGCTCCCTCCTCACTCGCGTTGGCGTCGGCCCTCCTTCCTTCCTTCACTGAAGGAAGGAGGGGCGGGGCCAATGCTGACGCGAGCAAGGAGGAGGCGGAGAGGAGTCCCGCCACCCCCTCCTCGCTCACGTTGGCCCCGCCCCTCCTTCCTGCAGTGAGGAGGAAGGAGGGCCTTCCCCGCAAGCGGCCCCGCCCCCCGCAAGCGGCCAGAGAGTGGCCTAGGGCACCACAAACAGTTAATCTGGGCCTGCTTCTACACTGCTATAAAATCCAGATTATGTGCTTTGAACTGGATTATCCAGCAGTGTAGACTCATATAATCCAGTTCAAAGCAGATAATGTGGATTAGTGAAGGATGGGAGTTAGCACAGGATGATACAGTGTGTTGGATATTGTAGACACTACTGGAATTTAAAGAGTCAGTTTTAATGATTTTTAATATTTGTACTGAAGTTTATATTGTGACGTGTACTTTGGATGCTGCTAATATGTGCGCTTAATTTGTCATGGCCTATGGCTAGAACAATAAAATTTATCATTCTAATTTGGTTTGATAATCTGGATTATATGTCAGTGTAGAAGGGGCCTATGTTTCTTTAAATCTAAAGAAGGGCTATGCTATTCCAAACTGAAGGCATTTTGAAAGCTTCCCGTATTTAATATTTTTTTGAAATCCATGCAATAAACCTAGCATGTCAGGGTTCTAACTAACATGCTAGTTTTCTACTTGCAGGGATTGCAAAAATGTAAATTATGTGACTTATCTAAATGTGCATGGATCTTAATCTAACTATGCACTCTCCATCACTATCTGTCTTTGGCGGGATCTGCCAGCATGAACCGATAATGCGAATGCTGTAAAAAAGAAGATGAAGAGACAACCAAGGCGGGAATTGGGTCCAGCTGCAGCAATGAGTGAGCCCAGATGGCCACCTGCAATTGATCCCAGGCAATTGATTAACTCTGCAATCAAGCCATTCATTGGTTAATGAATTGCACCAGCTCATCAATTAATGGTGGAGTTCTTTTTATACGTTTTTGATCCCAAATGGGGAAAAAAAGAATTAAAACCCCTCTGTTCTCAGAGACTGAGAAAATGTATTTGTCTTCCGGTCATATAATGCAATCCAAGAAACAAGGACTTTTCCTGCTGGTTTTTAAGTTCAAAAGAGGAAAGGAATCAAAGGGGGAAAAACAGAACAGAAGCAGAAGGCAAAACAAAAACAAAATCCTGTCTGACTCTATTTGTTCATTAGAATACAGCCACAAAGGCCAACAGCTTGGTTTGCTTTTCTCTTGCGGATCACCCTTTTCTCTGGAAGAGGCTGACATTGCCCGAGATAATGACAGTCTCTGGAGCTGCCATTCCTGGCTGCATCTACACCAGGGTTTCTCAACCTGGGGGTCGCGAGGGGGTGTCAGAGGGGTCATCAGAGACCATCAGAAAACATAGTATTTTCTGTTAGTCATGGGGGTTCTGTGTGGGAAGTTTGGCCCAATTCTCTCATTGGTGGGGTTCAGAATGTGCTTTGATTGTAGCTGAACTGTACATTCCAGCAACTACAACTCCCAAATGTCAAGGTCTTTTTTCTCCAAACTCCACCAATGTTCACATATCGGCATATTGAGTAGCCGTGCCAAGTTTGGTCCAGATCCATCATTGTTTGAGTCCACGGTGCTCTCTGGATGTAGGTGAACTACAACTTCAAAACTCAAGGTCAATTCCCACCAGTAAATACCCTTCCAGTATTTTCTGTTGGTCATGGGAGTTCTGCATGCCAAGTTTGGTTCAATTATATCGTTGGTGGAATTCGGAATGCTCCTTGATTGCAGGTTAACTATCAATGCCAGCAACTACAACTCCCAAATGACAAAATCAGTCCCACTCAACCCTACCAGTATTCAAATTTGAGCATATCAAGTATGCGTGCCAGATTTGGTCCAGTGAATGAAAATACTTCCTACATAGCGGAGATTTGCATTACAATTCGTAACAGTAGCAAAATTACAGATATGAAGTAGCAAGGGAAATGATGTTATGTTTGGGGGTCACCACAACATGAGGAACTGTATTAAGCGGTTGCAGCGGTACGAAGGTTGAGAACCACTGAACTATACTAAAGAACAGCATAGTTGTAGTCGCAAGAAATAAATAATAATAATAATAAATAGTCGCCCTGGGCTGGATGAGTGCCGGTTGCCTACCCTGGATGGTGAGCAACTTAGCCCGTCATCCCTTGTTAAGAGCTTAGGTGTCAAATTGGACCCTTTGCTATCCATGGAGGCCCAGGGTTCCATGGCTAGCAAGACGTCGTTTTTCCATCTACGACAGGCTAGGCGACTGTCAACACGAGGCTGGACTACTGTAACGCCCTCTACGTTGGCCTTCCCTTGTCGACAATCCGGAAACTCAAGCTGGTGCAGAATGCCGCTGCTCGCTTGCTGGTGGGAGCACCGGTAAGGGAGCACATCACTCCCATCCTTCGGCAACTGCACTGGCTGCCTATTGAGTACCGGATTGCCTTCAAGGTGCTGGTTTTAACCTTTAAGGCCTTGTACGGTCTAGAGCCTGAGTACCTAAGGGACCGCCTTACCCCGTATATCCCCCCAAGATCACTGCGCTCGGAGGAGCAGAATTTGTTGGTTGTTCCATCACCTCGCTCCTGCCACTTATCCAGTACAAGACAGCGGGCCTTTTCAGTTGTGGCCCCCACGACCTGGAATCTACTTCCTAGCCACGTCCGGGCGATTCAGGAACTCGGTCCTTTTCGAAGGGCCTGTAAGACTGCCCTCTTCAGGCTAGCATTTGGCTAGCCAGAATTGTAGTTGGCATGACATCATCTGAGCTAGGAACCAAAAGCTACGGGCACTTTGGCTGTGGATTGGGTTTTATTGAATTTTATTCTATGTTTTATTGTATGTTCTATTGTATCTTTTATTGTTGTTGTGATCCACCCCGAGCCTGCAGGGAGGAGCGGAATATAAAATCGAATAATAAATAAATAAATAAATAAATAAATAAATAGTCTTTAGCTTTCTCTGGTAATGGTTGTAGTTGCCTCATCAATCTACAATTCCCAGGTTTCCATTGCATTGAGCCATGACAGACAAATTGATGTCCAACTGGATTAATTCTAGAGTGTAGATGCATCCTCTGTTTCTCTCTGGCAAGGTAAGGCTGGGGTATGGATTGCCTGCTCAGGATCACATCCAAATCCTGAAATTTCTAGACCAAACCCTGAGAACTATGAATCATTCTGAGTGGCGGCAATACGTACCAGTCACAGCTGGTTATTCCAAGACAAATATAGAGAATATATTTTCCTATTTGGAAATTAAGATAGAAATCAGAGGGTGCATCAACATTGTTGAATGAATGCATCTTGACACCACTTTAACTGCCAGGTCTGAACCCTATGTGATTACATTTGCAGTTTTAGCAGATCCTGGGCCTTTTCTTCCAAAGACTGTAGGTGCCATTCTAAACCACAACTCCCAGGAACCCATAGCACCCCATAGCGCACACACACCTCTTCCAAATTATAATTCATTAAATTGCTTACTTCCTTATGGGGTGGATGTCCTGACTATAGCCTTCAGGGCTGTATTGTAGACATCAAGGTGCAGTTACTTTGGGTTGCTGTGAGTTTTCTGGGCTGTATAGCCATGTTCCAGAAGCATTCTCTCCTGTCGTTTTGCCCACATCTATGGCAGGCATCCTCAGAGGTTGTGAGGTGTGTTGGAAACTAGGAAGTGGGCTTTATATGTCTGTGGAATGTCCAGGGTTCAGTTACTTTGTCTGCCAGTAGCTTGTCCTGTCTATCTATATACTGCCATCTTGTGGTTGCATCTGAGCACTGCACCCACAATTGCCTAAAAGCCAGCTAATCCTCTCTATATGCATTTAGGGACCTACAGAGTGGATTTTGTAGTTCAAATTCTGCAATTATTTTAAATTGGGTAATGAAGGAGAGATGTGCCATATTTGGTCTAGATCCATTAATCCATGAAAGAGCCTTTGCGGTACAAACACACCAATAAACATACATACTTTGACTTTTATATCTAAAGAGAGTAGGCTAATAAGGGAAGTATCAGCAAAGCAGGGGTGGGCAATTATTTTTTCCAAGCAGCCACACGAGAGCCAAAAAATATTATGGAGGGCCGCACCTAAAGGCTGAACTACATTCTAATCTACATAATTTATTTATTTATTTATTTACTATATTTACTATATATTACACATCATTAATATTAACATATTAATATATCAAGAAATATTCATATATTATTAGTATTAATATCATAACTATTATATTATATTACATATATATATAATTATAATATGGAATGGCCCAATGGCCCCAGCCCAGAGAATGGCGAAGCGGACCCAGCCACCGCCACAGCAGAGGAGAGCAGAGCAGCAGGTGATTGGAGGCTGCAGGCCTCCGCCCGCTCTTGCCCCCAGCCGTTCCCCAGCTGATCAATCAGCCCCCGCAGGTCACCGAGTGCTCCTGCTGCAGGCCTGGATCGCCTCCAGGGATGTCAGGCACTCCAAAGCCTCCGCTCCTCCGGTCTGTCTGCCGACACAGGCCTCACAGAGCCCGCGATGGGATGGCGGCAGCGACACCCCTTCTTCTTGGCCCCGCCCCCGACCACCTTCTCCTCGGGCTGGACAGAATTGGCTGCTGGGCCACATCCGGCCCGTGGGCCATAGGTTGCCCACCCCTGCAACAAAGAGTGTGAGGACCCTTCCACACAGCCATATAACCCAGAATATCAGGGCACAAACACCCACAATATCTACTTTGAACTGGGTTATCTGAGTCCACACTGCCATATATTCCAGCTCAAAGCAGAAAATGTGGGATTTTATTCAGCTGTGTGGAATAGCTTCTGCCATTGTGTGTAAATTAGTGTAGGATTAAGAAAAGGAGATGTATACATTGCCCTTATTGCTTGCATGGATGTGAGCCTAGAATTTGCACTTGCATTCCCTGCCCTAATATGAATCACAAAAGCTGGAGACCCAGAGATCTGGCAACCCTACCTATGCCAGCAACCATGCCAGCCTGTAGATCGAAGCAATTGGATTTAGTGTTCTCTTTGCAATAGGTGCATTGTAGTATCCCTGAGCCTGCCAGGGCGCCTTTCCCTTCTGTGGTTTCCTGCAAGTCTCTAATGCCTGGCTCCGAATGGTGCGTGCTGCAAATTCCCTCAGAGCTCTCAGGGGGAAATCCAATTTTATGGTCATAGTTCCCCTCTTGGGCTACATTTTGTATGGTGTTTTGAAGGGATTAAGTCCTGGACATGCCTTTTGCTCCCTTGAAGCTATTAAGGAAATGTGTGAGCAATGAAGGGGAGGCGGAGAAGGGAGATATAGCGCAGGATGATCCTTAAA
Source organism: Anolis apletophallus (assembly GCA_030556195.1). NCBI lineage: Eukaryota > Metazoa > Chordata > Lepidosauria > Squamata > Anolidae > Anolis > Anolis apletophallus. Next base: position 132,787,972 of record JARBWK010000009.1, on the reverse strand, counting down.
AAGAAGAGGGAAAGAGATGCGGCAACTTTGCATAAAACCCATGGCTAAAATCCTGCGTTGCAGCTGAAGAGCGCAAGCCTTTTGATGCAGGGAAACTTGTTGATGGGGCTGAAAGGCAAGGGCACAAGGGATGGCTCAACTGAAGGAGTCTTATTCATCTATTTAATGTTTTTTAATTAAATATTTTTCTCTTTTTTATCCTACCCCATTCACTTTCCCTCCTCCTCTCACCAAGTCACAGGCATTTCCGCACTACTTTCCTATCAGCCCTTTTATCCACAAATTAGCCTCTACTCCGATGTCTAATTTTCTTAATAATAGGCCTATCTTATACTAGTTATCTAATCAAATCTCACTTGATCTGATGAGTGACTTAAATTTGCTATTATTCAGGCAAATAAATGGCTTCCATCTAGCCTCAAACAAATTCTCTTTTATTTCTCCTCATCCTAATCTTACTTTGTATGTTAAATTTTCAGAGAGAGCGATGGCCCATGTTCTGTTTATCCAATTCTGTATCAATAAATTCTCTAATTTTTCCCATATCTCTATTCCAGAAATGCTATAAGGTCATCTGTTTATTTTTCTTTATGTCTTCAAATAAGGGGAGAAGCAGTAATGCCCCTTGAAAGTGGACTTTCCCCCCTATTATGCAGCATTAATATACAGCTCACCCCTGAAGAAAGAGTAATACCAATTTCTGCATGGAAAGATGGGCAAAAATACTCCAAAATTGTCCCCACTAATCTATCTGTCTGTCGGTCTGTCAGCCAGTCTGTCTATCTATCTTCTATACACATAATATAATAAAACACACAATGAAGGTGAAAATGTGTATGTGTGTAGTGTATGAGGGTTGAATGAAAAGTAATGCCTCCACCTCTGTAACTTCTCAACAGATGGCAGTACTGGTATGCAGCAGGTACTGGCTTGTTCAGTAGACTCTCCTCTACAGTTCCATTTTGGCGGGAAGCCTTAGCATTGAAGGGTTGTGTTGTTAAAGTGCGAAGTATGGAACCCTGTGCAGACGGGCAGTCAATACAACTTAAGCAACGTGCAGTCATTGAATTATTCTACGTTAAAATGAAGTTAGTTGTGCTACTAATATTCTACCTCCAAAGGCAGAATATGTAATTTAGAGCCTGTATCTTTAAGAGTAGGGTAGGGGTAAGGAGCCCTAGTTTTAGAACTCTGGGTATGACAATGAGAATGACAGTTGGTTGGGGATTTCTGTTCAGTTTAAGATTAGTCTTGAAAGGAAGCAGAGGGTTATTGGTAGAGCATAAAAATCCACATAAAGTCAGAGTATCAGAAATATATAGAAGCATGTTACATCAGAGTCATAGACATTTGTATGAAATTCCTTTCAGCCTTGCCATAGCACATGAAGACAGAACAACGAACATAAAACGAAGCCAAAAGAGCATAACATCATTCCTTAAAAAGCCCAGAGAGGAAGACATTTCAACTAAAGTTAAAGGTAAGTTAGGTTTTATTTGGAATAAAACTATCATACATTGCTTGCTCAATCCTTTTTCTTTTAAAACTTGCACGTATCCTGATTTTGATCCATCTTTTAAAATATTATAATAGCATTTAGATCTATTGGGCTAGTACAAAACAATGAACTTCAATAGGCAAGAGAAAATATGAGGCCCACTAGCCTAGTGGGCCTCAAATTTTCTCTTGCCTTTGAAGTTCATTGTTTTGCCACAAGAGCAGCACTGGACTGTTGGTGCTGCCATCTGTGGAATAACTTGCATGTTATGAATAGAGTCACTAGACACAGTACTTTTCACTAGCTTTTGTACCGTTAAGTTGTAAATATTGTAGAACAATCTTGGATATATAAAACATACCATTTGTTGTCAAAGGCTTTCATGGCAGGAATCACAGGGTTGCTGTGAGTTTTTCAGGCTGTATTGTAGCAGCAAATCTGGAGTCCCAAAACTCCCAGGTGGTACCTTTTTACTTACAGGCGGCGCAAACGTGCAAGCACAGGAACGAGAAAACGCAACAACCGTACTGCAGGTACAATGAAGCCAAAGTTTATTTGCACAACGTCAGCTGACGGGACCTGCCCACAGAACTCGCTGCTTCAGGGCAAGAGCCCCGTACAATCTTCGACTATCCCTTATATACACTCTATGGCGGCAGGTCCCTTGTCCCTCCTTTCTTCATCATCATCATTGGTTCAAAGCATCAACACATTTCTATTATCCAATTAAACATCACATTATTTGGCTTCACCCTCTAGTTGCATTCTTATTTGCTAAACAGCACTACGCAGTATTAATTCTTCATTCCCACAGTATGTTATCTGCCATATGAGCATCCTGTTCTTTAATTTGCAACATTACTAAGCTGTCCTTCTGTGCCAGCAAGGAAGAACGCTTTCATTTGCCCATGCGCGGTTTCTACCAATCAGTAACAATGTAAACAAATACACGCTGGGTGCTAGCTAGGCCAATCACGGCCAGTGTTATCAGGAAAGGCACATGATGTATTCTAACAAATCACAGCTTGCGCCTGATGTACCAATCAAAGTGCATTATTCTCGGGAAGGCTGCTAGCATGATTTCTGGCAAGCTATCTCGCTATACTAAGGCCTGTGCTTGTGCATCACTCTCCTCTGACTGTACTTCTGCTAAAAGCACCAATTCTGCTATAGTATGGCCATGTTCCAAAAGCATTCTTCCTGACATTTCACCCACATATGTGGCAGGCATCTCAGAGGTTTGAGGTCTGTTGGAAACTAGAACAAGTGAGGTTTATATATCTGTGGAATGTCCAGGGATGGAGAAAGAACTATTGTATTATTATTATCATTGTCTGTGTGAACTAGGTGTGAATGTTGTAATTAATTAGCCATCTTGATTAGCGTTGCAATGCCTTGCAGATCAAAGGCTGACAGCTTTATGCCTGGGGGAATCCTTTTGTTAAGAGGTGTTAGCAGGCCTTGATTGCTTCATGTCTGAAATTCCTGAGTGTTGTTCTTTATTTATTGTCCTGACTTTAGAGTTTTATTACTCGTAGCCAGATTTTGTTCATTTTCATTGTTTCCTCCTTTCTGTTGAAATTGTCCACATGCTAACTCTTTAACTTAGCAAGAACAACATCTGAAAAAATATTTCAAAGTAACTTTACTATTCCAAGGCAAAGTTCAAGACAGGTGCATTGGGCAAATCCAGGGACTAATTCTGTAGAAGATTATTTCAGAGTTGCGGTGTTCATACCATGTGTCGGTTCACTCATACAGAACATTACTGAAAGGTTTATGTCAAATGAAGACATTTAACTAGTTTCCAGGTTCTCCTCCCTGGGTTTTCAGGTCTAGACAAAGTTCACCATATGGAACAACTGTCAGAATACTTTGAAAATGGCGCAGCACTTTCTTCCGTCAAGGCTGAGTACATAATGTGGTGTAATATTATACCATCAATTAAGAAAAATACTGAAGTACTTAAAGTGTTGGAACTGTGTGACGAAACCTACTATAGGTCAATAAATTTCCTTTTGACTGTGTTAGCTACTCTACCAGTAACGACATGCAGTGTGGAAAGATCATTTTCAACCATGAAGAGAGTGAAAAGTGTATCTAGAAGTTTAATGACAGACCAGAGACTCAGTGGACTAGCAATGATTTCCATCCATTGGGACATCACTATCACACCAGAAACATTTTGTTAATGAAAGTAAATAAATAAATAAATAACATTTATTATTTAAACTGTTATGTTTATTCATATCATGATCTGATCACCATGCTCAATATATCCCATATGCATGGGGGGTCAGGGCCGTAGCCAGAATTTTGATTTGGGGGGAGGGGGGACTTATTTTGATTCGGGAGGGGCTGAGCCTGAGTGAGAGAGGGTCTACGCTACCAAACCTTTTGTATCGTTATCCCAATACCCCCATGAATATGGGATATATTGAGCATGGTGATCAGATCATGATATGAATAAACATAACAGTTTAAATAATGTACCAGTAAGGCATTCTCGTGGACCACCCTGAGAATTTCAAGGGAGGGGGCTGAAGCCCCCAAGACCTCCCCCCCCCCGGCTACATGCCTGATGGGGGTATTGGGATAATGATACAAAGGGTTTGCTAGGGTAGATCCTCTCTCACTCAGACTCAGCCCCCCCCCCCCAAATCAAAATCCTGGCTATGGGTCTGCCTACAATGAAATCCTGCACTCATTGGATGCTTGAAAAGTTTTAAATATAATTTACTGTTGTTAAGGTATGGGCTTTGATTGTGATTGTTTGCCATACTCAATTATGTTGAATATGGCAAATATAGAGCCAAACGAAGGTACATAGACATGCATTAGTCTTTCTGGATCAAGGCCCCTTTAACGGGCATTGATCCCTGGCCTTTACTCACATCTGCAAAGTTGTTTAATTTCTCCCCCATGGCTCAAAAAGCCTTGTAGAACGCAGAGAGGAGTACATTAGCACGATGATAAGGTCATGATTCAGGACCACAAAAGTGGAGAGGCCGGAGAGTTAAGGCTCCCTGGGCCCTTGTAACTCTGACCTCCTTCCTTGGAGTCATTACGATGCCACATATGATCTGGTAATGAAAGACCCTCTAACGGTGGGCTTTGGGGACCCTTCACTCTGTGCTTGCTGCTTCGCACAGGGCTTAAATCACAACCTCCGCAATCACACGAGGATGCGACTCTCCCTTACAACAAATTAATTCAAAGGCCTGATGCAGTGGCACCAAAGGAGGGAGAGAAGATTGGAGGGAAAGGTAAGGACTGAGAAAGAGAAGAGGGAAATTAGCAGCTACGAAGTATGCAAAATAGAGTGAGAGATGAAGAAAGAAAAGGAACTCGTCCATTGGGGAAAACTCCTGGATGACTATCTGAGTTCACTAGCTGAGCACACAGAGAAAAGATGATGTGACAACGGTTGAATGAAAAGTAATGCCTCCATCTTCGTAACTCCTCAACAGATGGCAGTTCTGGTATGCAGCAGGTACAGTTCTATATTGGCGGGAGGCCTTAGCATTGAACGGTTGTGTTGTTAAAGTGCGAGGTATGGTACCCTGCGCAGATGGTCGGTCAATACGACTTAAGCAAGGTGGAGTCATTGAATTCTTGACAGCAGAAGGTGTCACCCCAAAGGAGATTCATCAGAAAATGCAAGCTGTTTGTGGTGATTGTGTTGATGTGAGTACTGTGTGTCGTTGGACGAGCAAGTTTAAAGATATTGAGGTGGGAATGTCTGACTTGCATGACAAAAAGAGTTGGATGTCATGTGACAGCCACCACTGAGTTTCACAAGCAAAAGGTTGACAGATGGATTCAGGACAATTGTCGTATCACTCAGAGAGAAATTTCAAGCATAGTCGGCATGTCACAAGAATGTGTGGGTCACATTATTGCTTTGTTTGGCTATCGGAAGATCTGTGCACGATGGGTACCCAGGATGCTGACGCTGGTTGCAGAAACAGAGTGTTGACTTCTTCCGTGATGGCTTCAGAAAACTTGTTCATCGTTGGCAGAAATATATCCAATTGTCTGGTGATTATGTGGAAAAGTGAATAGTGGTAGTGAAAGAGCACATTCTAAGGATTATTTCTGTGTTAAAATATTCCCATCCAAACCCAAGTAACGAAGACTGAGGCATTACTTTTCATTCAACCCGTGTATCATCAGTATCATATTCTACTTAGAGAGGGGGCTCTCTCTAGATCAGCAGTTCTCAACGTGTGTTCCACAGAGTCCCTGGGGCTCCACAAAGAATACAAAGAATCCCTCCCCCTCCAAGCTTTTCCTCCTCTTTCCTGCTTCTCTCTCTCTCTCTCTCTCACTTCTCAAAACCTTTTTCCTCAACTTCCTCATCATTCAGATCCTTTCACTTTGCTTGCTTCCAAAACCCACTGCTCAGGGGTTGCTTTGATTGTACTTTTCCTGTATGACAGAATGGAGTTTAACTGCATGGCCTCTGGGTTTTCTGCTATTATTATTATTATTGTTGTTGTTGTTGTTATTTCCAAGGCAGGGTAGCCATCTGTTGGGGGTGCTTTGATTGTATTTTTTCTGCATGGCAGAAGGGGGTTGGACTGGATGGCCCCTGGGGTTGCCATTATTATTATTATTATTATTATTATTATTATTATTGAGACCTCAGTGATGCAATGGGTTAAACCCTTGTGCCAGCAGTTTGATTCCGAGTAGCAGGGTGAGCTTCTTCCTGTCAGCTCCAGTCTCCCATGCAGGGACATGAAAGAAGCCTCCCAAAGGATGGTAAAACATCTGGCGCCCCCTGGCCAATGTCCTTGCAGACGGCCAATTCTCTCACACCAGAAAAGATTAGTTTCTCAAGTCACTCCTGGCATGAAAAAAAAAAGATTACAAAGGCTAAATGGCTATCTGTTGCAGATGCTTTGATTATGTTTTTCCAGCATAACAGAAGGGGGTTGGACTGGATGGCCCCATTGATATATTTTAAAGTTTATACATTATATATAATGCTAGCTATTCCCTGCCATGAGGTGCTGTGGCCCAGTCTGTGTATATGTGTTTTGTGTGTGCATATGTATATGTGGTTTTGCGCATGCATTGTAATGTAATTTTTTTGGCTTTTAAGTTTCTTCTGCTGTGTTTTTTCAGTGTTTTTATGAGGGACGGTCACTTGTTGGCCTGATAGGTGTATTGTGTCCAAATTTGGTGTCAATTCGCTCAGTGGTTTTTGAATTATGTTAATCCCACAAACGAAAATTACATTTTTATTTATATAGATATAAACATTTCTTGGGGCTCCATGAGAAACTTGTGCTTCAATAAGGGCTCAGTGGCTAATAAAGTTTGAGAACGCCTGCTCTATGAATGGGAAAACTCCACACAAAGGTGGCTGGTAGCTGCTCTGCCCTGGAAACAAAGCCTTGGCCATCCCATGGTGATCCTGAAGACAAGGGGTCAGAGGTACTCCATCATTGTGAACAATGGAGGTTAAAGCAAAGGTAACAAAAGAGCAGGAAAGGCCTTGGCGTGCTTCAAAAAGGAAATGCTGAGTAATTAGACTAGCAGTGCTGGTTTGAAATGACTAAAAGGAGGCTTTCAACATATCATTAAAATGATGTGATTCCTTGGAAAAGTCAATAGAGGGGAGAGTTGAGCAATAAGCATTAGACTATGACTTTAGAGATCAAGCTTCGATTCCCTGCTTGGCCCTGGAAACCCATTGAGCGTTATTGGGTAAGTCACATGCTCTCACCCAAAGAAAACCCTGTGATACGAGGGCAGGTCAATAAGTCCGAGACTTTTTGAATTTCCCGCCTCTCAACTCAAAGGGCAACATTGCTCCTGTCAACAGGCACCTGTCAGTTGACTCCCGTAAAAACTTGAACAAGCTTTGTCATTTAGTTTGTGTTTTGACAGCCATTGATAGCAGACTACCATGTGATTTGAGGAGAAAATGGAAAAAAAGTGAATTTTGTATACTCATTAAGCATTATTTTTTGCGGAAAAAAACCATCACTCTAACCAAGGCTAAGCTTGATAAATACTATGGGGACTCTGCACCATCAATTTCAATGGTAAAAAGGTGGATTTCAATGAATTTCGTTGTGGTCGTACAAGCACGGAAGATGCCGAACGTTCTGGACACCCAGTTGAGGTCTCTACACCCGAAACAATTGAAAAAAATCACGATATGGTGTTGGCTGATTGGAGATTGAAAGTGCGAGAGATTGTGGAAGCCACAGGCATCTTACATGGCTCAGTGGTTTCAATTTTAAATGATCACTTGGGTATAAGAAATCTTTCCGCAAGATGGGTGCCACGTTTGATCACAATTGACTACAAAGCAAGGGTGCCCACATGTGCAGTTGCCATGGCAAAAATCCATGAATTGGGATATGAATTGCTCCCTCATCTGCCCTATTCTCTGGATTTAGCCCCAAATGACTATTTCTTGTTTCTAAACCTGAAGAAATGGCTGGGCGGAAAGAGATTTGACTCCAACAATGAAATCATCTCACAAACAAATACCTATTTTGATGACCTCGACAAATCTGATTTTTTGGAAGGGATAAAAAAAATTGGAGAAACGTTGGACAAAGTGTATAGAGCTCAAAGGAGACGACGTTGAAAAATAAAATGATTTTTTAAAATCCAAAAACCTGTGTTTCATGCAAAAAGTCACGGACTTATTGACCCGCCCTCGTAGCTTTGCGTAAGGCTTGCCATAAGTTTGAAATTATTTGAAAACATACAATGGTAATAGGAAAAGAGAAAGACCACATTACAGGTAGAGGAAGTACTGAGGAGGAGCGCTTTTGGGTGTTGCCTATTCATAGGGCCAACATGAATCAACCCAACTTAGTGGCAAAGAACAATAATAAATGAACATATCCAAGGCAGCATTTTTGCTGCAAGACAACAGCACCACTATCTCTACTCAGTAATCATGATATTTCCCTTTAGCTGACCTTTTGTTGAAAATGGTACTACAGGCTTAAGAAATTAATTGAATTGATTAATTAATTCACATTAGTCTATTAAAATGCCACTAAGATACACACATTAGGGTCTCTTTAGTATGTGTGACAAGTTGCAGGGTCCTGAGTTTCATGTCCTTGAATTTGTGGCTGGGATGTAACATATACATAACATATACATAAACAAACACACATCTTCTTATTGGTACAGATTATTTATTGCGCTTTTATTATCGTATTATCATCCTTGGAAGGATTTATGTTCTGAAGCATGGCATGTAAATAACGGTGATCAATAACAATACATAAATGCCTTTTATCACTTTTGTTCATCCCAAGACACCAGCAAATGTATTTTATTCCTATGTGGATAAAGGTTCAGGATTTTTTCTCAGAGTGTGTCCCTTGTGCATTTTAATGGATACAAGAACACAGACAGAGGTTCCTTTGCTATCTGCAGGGACAACACATAGGAGTGCCTACATTGAGAAGCACATGAATTGCACAAGACGACATTTTTGTCCCAGACAATTACTGTTTAGGCTGGGTGTGAATGTTGCCTGGTCTGGTAATATTGAAGCATGCAAGTATATTCAAATTTGGAGATGGTGAAATAATGGATGTGAGGTAGAAAGGACTTGATTGAACCACACTTGAAAGTGAGATAAGAGCCTAGTGTCTAGATCAGGCATGGGCAAACTTTGGCCCTTCAGGTGTTTTAGACTTCAACTCCCAAAATTCCTAACATCCTACCAACTCTCCATCCTGAGAGTTGAAGTCGAGAACACCTGGAGGGCCGAAGCTGGCCCATGCCTGGGTTAATCAGTTATTTCTGCACCTGAACAGGGAATCAAATCCTGTTGTACAGATTGGTAGGATTATCAAGTAAACCAACATGGCTACTGTCCCTATCACATAATACCATATGCATTCCACTGCGGTTTTACAAGGCATACGGAAGTATGATTGCATGGCCATGAATTGGCAAATTAATGCAATTACACAAATGAAGAGAGGTGTGATATTGTTAGAGACCCTAATTTTGGGTCTTATCAAAGGCCAGGCCAGGGCGGTCAAAGAATGAAGCAATCCCATTGAGGAAGATCAAAAGCAAGGTTTTATTCATTCATGCGCATGAAGGAGTCGGACAGCCGTGTTGGGCACACGCAGGTGCCCACACTTTACAAGGACTGACCGCCCCTTCCTTGACCAAAGCAAAATCTTATATACAGATGGGTAAACAGAAGATGGAAATTCCCCTTGTCTCTGTTCTGTCATTTGACCTTTTAGATGGAAAGCACTCCCTTTGCACACCTGCAACAAGCGTTATGCTGTGAAAACCACAATTTGTTCTATTTATGAGTTTTCGGTTTAATCACATATGCCAGTTTACCTATGTCACTGATAACAAGATAACTGCGAATCTAATGTAAGCATTTTTAAGGTTTCTAAAAGGAAAGAGGATCCACATGTGAACTTTTAGCCTCTAAAGCATATTCTCTACTTAGATGCTTATCTCACTTCTGACAATTGCTTTTTTCTGCAGAGGGTCAGATTCTTAATAAATGCTCTAATCTAATCTAAATAAATGATTCTAATAAGCCCCTTTCCCCCCAATATATGCTTCCTTCAATATCAAAGTGCTCATCTGGGTATGTATCTGCTACCGATGACAATGAAACTGTAGTGGAATAACAGGTTCGTGCAATAAACTCCTTAATTCAGTGTTCAAACCTCTGGAGTGCACCAGCTATCTTCATACCTTTTTACAGTTTAGTAAACTTTTCTGTATTTTAATGATGGAACCAATTAGCACTGAGACTGTGCCGCAGCTGGCTGGGTGTCATCTGCATTAAAGATCACTACTGACCGAAAGATCGTGAGTTCGAAGCCAGCCCGGGTCAGAGTGAGCTTCCAGCCAATTGTGTAGTTTGTTGTTGACCTTTGCAACCTGAAAAACAGTTGCATCTGTCAAGTAGGAAATTTAGGTACCACATATGTGTGGGGAGGCTAATTTAACAAAAAATTACGAGGTCATAAAAAACATCTCCAGCAAAAAGCATGCGGGGAATGCAGAAAGTACTTCATCAGTGTTGCAGATGGACGGTGAAGCGACAGCTCTCTGGTGGCCGGAAGTTGGAATGTTAAATAGCCTCTGACTGTCTGTCTATATGTGTTGTGTGTCTGGCATTGAATGTTTGCCATGTATGTGTACATTCTAATCTGCCCTGAGTCCCCTGTGAGGTGAGAAAGGCGGAATATAAATACTGTAAATAAAGAAATAAAGAAATAATGCCTGAAAAATTTAGATTTGAAAAACCAAGAGCCAATTTGTCATTCCATTCACATGGAAGTCAACATGGACCTTGAATTCCAAAGCTCAAGTGGTATTTCATTGGTGATGTTACATTACTCTTTCTATTAAAACCAACAGGACTTTGCTTCCCATAACACTATGTAACAAAATTTGAATGAAATTCTGTTTCTGGTTTGAAAGTGTTATTTCTTGTTTAATTGTGTGGTATTTTCTTTGAAAGTAATTATTATACTCCAAATACGTTGTTGTTGTGGCTTCCACAAACTAGGTTGAATTGGTTGAGACCCAATGAGATATTCATTGAAAAACTATAGCAAAATGTGCTAGAGCAACAATGTTTTTGCAGTTTAATAAACTTTTCTGTGTTTTAATGATGGAACCAATTAGAAAATGACATTTACAACCTAGGAACAACAATTGTGCTACATAGTGTAATGCAATGTAGCAATGTGAGTTCAATGCATCTCTCCGTTGTTATCTCACTGAGCATGTCCTGGGGAATAATAATGAAAACAGGGGGCTTTTGGCTCTATCCAAAAGAGCTCTGCACTTGGTGTCCATTCTCATGGTGAGTGTGATACACTGACAGTTATAGTTTCGAAAAAACTCTTCCCTTTCACCATCTATTCCTCTTTAAGGTAGATAAGAAGAGAGAGAGAGAGAGAGAGAGAGAAGGATACACAATGAATGCATTCCTGAGAATATCCTACATTGTCTCCAGCATATCTGAGATTTATAAAAGTGTCATTTTTCAATGGGTTCCATGTCTGCACAAAGCCTTGTCTATTCCATTGTGAGCACCACAACACGTGTCCCTCCAAAGTAATCTGGCAAACAAAACCAATAGTAGTTTTGAAAAAACTACAGGTGCAAGGTGGAACAGAATAAATACATACTTTGCTATTCAAGGCTCAGCAGAAGTGCAGTTGGGCCAAAAAAAGGAAGGAAACAGAAACAGAGGGAAGAAAGGGAATAAGAGAGAAAGATTATCGCAGGCTTTCCTGAGGAGTTACCTCTCTGCCTTCAAAAGGCTGGCGCCCAGGTAATCCAATTTCATGGCCTTCCTTTCACGTCTTATTGGATCTTCCTGGGATTGATGGATGTTCATGCTCCAGAAGAGGTGAAATGGCCAGTGACTGAAGCATTGCATTCTCCTTTTTGTGGACTTTAGTTACAGGTTGGCGGAGATAGATGCGAGATCTTGGCCGCATGTAAGTCTTGCAGGGATTTCCTGGCTTGCAATTTACAACTGCAGTCATCACTCCACTTTCATGGGTTTCAACCCCCAAGTTTAGATTTTTTTTGCAGGCTTTAACCACTAACCTCTGTCTCCCAAACTTGCGGCTGCCATATGAGCATCTTAGCACAAAAAAGTTTTGTATCAGGAGCGACTTGAGAAACTGCACGTTGCTTCTGGTGTGAGAGAATTGGCTGTCTGAAAGGATGTTGCCCAGGGGACACCGGGATGGTTTTGATGCTTTACCATCCTTGTGGGAGGCTTTTCTTATGTCCCCGCATGGGGAGCTGGAGCTGACAGAGGGAACTCATCTGCACTCTCCCTGGTTTCTAACCTGTGACTTGTCGGTCTTCAGTCCTGCCGGCACAAGGGTTTGATCCATTGCGTCATCAGAGGAGCAATGCAAGGCTAGAAACGAGATACACATTTATGCATTTCTTTTGGATATGAGTTGCAAAAGTCGTGTGTATGTGCAGGAAAAGTGAATGTGTATGTGCAGGAAGGAGCTTGCATCGTTGAAGGCTTTCATGGCCAGAATCACTGGGTTACTATGAGTTTTCTGGGATGGTTGGCCATGTTCCAGAAGTATTCTCTCCTGACGTTTTGCCCACATCTATGGTAGGCATCCTCACAACCTCTGAGGATGCATGACATAGAAGTGGGCAAAACATCAGGAGAGACTGCTTTAGGAACATGGACATACAATCTGGATAACTCACAGCAACCCAGGAAGGAGCTTGGTAATCGGAATACAAAATAGTAGTGAATTCCAAATGAGTATAGGAAATAGCCTCTCACTCTGAATTGGTTTTGTAATGTCATCATACTGAAAAATCAGGTTGGCTATACAACTTTGTTAATTTTTGTATGGACAATATCCCTTCTCCAAAATGCTTGGGACCAGAACTGTTTGGGATTTGAAATATTTCCAGGTTTTTGAATACTTGCATTTACATACACATACTAGCCGTCCCCTGCCATGCGTTGCTGTGGCCCAGTCTGTGTATATGTGTTTTGTGTGTGTATATATGTGTATATGTGTGTGTATATATTTGTGTATATATGTGGTTTTGTGCATGCGTTGTAATGCATTTTTTGTAAAGTCTTTTTTACTTTTTAAATCTGTGTTTCCCAGTGGTTTTATGAGTGATGGTCATGCGTTGGCCTGATATATTGTGTCCAAATCTGGTGTCAATTTGTACAATGGTTTGAGTTATGTTAATCCCACAAACTAACATTGCATTTTTATTTATATAGATACAATGAGATGTTGTGGAGATATACATCTCATACATATACAAAGTCATACAATATTTTTAATTATTTTGTGTATGAGATGAACATTTGTGTACACTGACCTATCCAAAAGCACATATGTAAAAATTTAGATTTTGGAGTACTTTGGTTTTCAGGATAAGAGATGCTCAAGTCCCAGGAAACAACATAAGAAAATATTTTGCCCTGCTATTTTACTTCATTTACTCTACAAAATTCTATATGGGAATATTTTTGCCACCTTCATCTTTATGTCTCTAAGAAAGCGAGGCTGGTGTGTGTGTGTGTGTGTGTCTGTTTGCTGCTGGTGACCTGAGACAATTCCCTTTTGCAGAGATAAGCTGTTCTAATAGTTTTTGTTCATGAGGTCTCCTGCGCGAGGAAGGAAACCTTATCAAAGGGGATCTGTTCATTTGGCTGATCTGTAAGTAGCATCTTTTCGGGAGAGAAGCAATCTAACAGCGTTGTAAATACAGAACTCCTTGGTGGGAGATAAGGGGCTGATTTCATCACTTGCAAGAGGCACAGCTTGAATTATGGACCTTATGCAGAAGACCGATAACTTCTAAATCTCTTTTCTGCACAACGATTACACAGACGATTCCCCTTCCCACCCCTTAACTTTGGGCTAGTTTCGGATAGGATGCAGGAAGCTGTCTGGCATTCTTTGAACTCTGGTTCCTTATACGCTCTTCCATCGAACACAGATAAATTCCCATTGCATTTGAAAGTAAAAACATTGTGTTATAACAGTGTTTCTCAATCTGGAGGTTGAGTCCCCTGGGAGGTCATGAGGGGGTGTCAGAGGGGTCACCAAAGACCATCGGAAAACACAGTATTTTCTGTTGTCATGCGGGTTCTGTGTAGAATTATGGCCCAATTCTATCATTGTTGGGTTCAGAATGCTCTTTGATTGTAGGTGAACTACAAGTCCCAGCTACTACAACTTCCAAATGGCAAGACCTATTTTCCCTCAAACTCCACCAGTGTTCACATTTGGGCATATTGAGTATCCGTGCCAAGTTTGGTCCAGATCCATCATTGCTTGAGTCCACGGTGCTGTCTGGATGTAGGTAAACTACAACTCCAAAACCAAAGGTCAATTCCCACCAAACTCTTCCAGTATTTTTTGTTGGTCATGGGAATTCTGTATGCCAAGATTCGTTCAATTCTATCATTGGTGGAATTCAGAATGCTCTTTAATTGCAGGTTAATTATCAATCCCAGCAACTACAACTCCCAAATGACAAAAATCAATCCCCCTCAACCCCACTAGTTTCAAATTTGAGTATATCAGGTATCTGTGCCAAATTTTGTCCAATGAATGAAAATACATCCTGCATATCAGATATTTACATTACAATTTGTAACGGTACCAAAATTACAGCTATGAAGTAGCAACGAAAATAATGTTATGGTTGGGGGTCACCACAACATGAGGAATTGTATTAAGGGGTTTGTGGTATTAGGAAGGTTGAGAAACACTGTGATATAAGTACCAAAAAGTAAATCTGAAAAAGAGGATTAGAATAATAGAATCATAGAGTTGGAAGAGAACCCAAGGGCCAGCTAGTCAAACCCATCCTGCCACACAGAAAGATACAATCAAAGCACTTCTGACAGATGGCCACCCAGCCTCTGTTGACAAACTGCATGTGGAGGCAGCCATGTGTTCCACTTTCAGCTCTTATCATTAGGAAGTATTTCCTAATTTTTAGATGGAATATCTTTTCCTGTAGTTTTTCTGTAGTCTGTTGTTCTCTGGAGAGCTGAAAACAAGCTTGCTCCCTCCTTTATATGACACCTTTTAAAATATTTAAACATGGCTATCATGTCCCCTCTGATCCCTCTTTACTTCAAGTAAAACATACCCAGCTCCCTAAACTGCTCCCCACAGGGCTTGGCTTCCAAATGGTTGACCAGTTTAGTTACCCTTTCCATACACCTTTAACTTGTCCATATCCTTCTTAAATTGTGGTGTCCAAAACCAGGCACAATAATCCAGATGAGGTCTGACCAAAGCAGAATAGAGTGGCACTATGTCATCACTTAATCTAGACACTAATGCTGTTGATGCAACCTAGCATCACAATGGCTTTTTTATCCACTGCATTATACTGTTGATGCCTGTTCAGCTTGTGGTCTCCTAAGACTTCTAGATCCCTTTCACATGTTCTGTTGTCAAGCCAAGTGCCTCCCATCCTCTCTTTGTTTCATTTTTTTTGCCAAAGTGTAGTACCTTCCATTTCTTTCTGGTGAAATTCATTTTGTTAATTTTTGTCAGAGTAGTGTTAAGCAGCCTGCAGAATGTCTCAGCCCTTTTACTCTCGGTATAATAAAAACTCAAAAAAACACACATGAGTCTGTTGCTTTAAGTAGAAAAAATATATAGTTCTAGTCACAGTAGATCAAAAACACAAAGCAAAACAGAAGAATTGTTCTCACCAATATATTTATTTATTTATTTATTTATTATTCAGAATTCCGTTCCCTGCAGGCTCACACAACAAGAATAAAATGTACAATAAAAACCTACAACCAAACAACATCTCCAGTGAGCCTTCTTCTTTACACAATGATATGCAAACATATAGCAAAATAATACAGACTCTCTACTTAGTGATCAGTCGAATGTCCTTATCTTGCCATAAACAAGCAGTTTCCTTGTCACTCCAAACTGCATCACTCTTCAACTACAGGACTCTGCGTAACCGCTCCCAGCAACAGCCAAAGGTTTCTTCCACTCAAACTGAGCCATCAAGCTAAGCCAAAATGCAAGCTCAAAGCTTGCAAACTTAGCTCCTTGTTATATGCTGAAACAGATAACACACACAATTAACTGTGGCAGCTGTAACAGAAAAGCCTCTGATCCTCCCTGTTACTTAGAAAAAGCCTGTTGTAAACCCCTAATAGCAACATTTTTGGCCCTGCTCTCTAATCTTTAAGGCCATTTTGGATTTGGTCCTCCCAGTTTGGTGTTGTCTGAAAATTTGATAAGCATGCTCTCTATTCCAACATCCAAACCACTGATAAAGATGTTGTATAGCTCAGGACAGAATCCTATGGCAATTCACAATTATTGTGTTGTCGAATGCTTTCGTGGCCAGAATCACTGGATTTCTGTGAGTTGGCTGTATGTTCCAGAAGCATTATCTCCTGACGTTTCACCCACATCTATGGTAGAAATCCTCAGAGGTTGTGAGGATGCCTGAGGATGCCTGCCATAGATGTGGGTGAAAAGTCAGGAGATAATGCTTCTGGGACATGGCCATACAACCTGGAAAACTCACAACTACCCAGTTCACAAGTCACTTCTATCCAGGATGAAGAGGAGCCATTGGTAAATGTCCTTTCAGGTCAGTGAGTCAACCAACTACAAATCCACCTAACAGTTGCATTGTTTAGCCCACTTTTTCAGTAGTTTACTTACAAAAAAATTCAGAAGAAGCAAGAAAGCCGACTGTTGGAGAGATGCGACTCCTGTTAATAGAAGGCAGAGCAATGTTTTCTCTTTGACAGTCTATCTTTCTACTTGCAGAGATTTTGTGGAAGAATTGGAAAGCACTACACACAGGAAGAACATGGCAGCCTCACCTTGCAGCTTGAAGTGGCCCAGTTCACTCTCTGGCTGCGTGTCTCTACCACGATAGAGCCCGTGCCTTGCATTTCCTTATTGCCCCTGTCGAGCCGAGAGGGATGGCAGGCACTAATGGTTTGCTAAAAGGCACTTAGGATTATATTACTCTGAGTCAGGCAGGGCGATGGTTCTTCACTAAATTCCGTGATTGAAACAAATAGGAGAGATTACGTAAATGAGTATAAATGGCTCAGTCCTGGTGTCTGGAAAAGGGACTGTCATAACTTTCCCCCAGGGCATCTGGGATGGGTTGCAGTAACAACACAGAGCAAGAGAGCAGCGGCAGCTGGCAACTTCTTTCAGAGCAACAGCTGCTTTAAAGTTCAGACTAAAACCCAGAGAGGAGTTACGTGGCTAGCATTTTGATCTGACCTTTAGCTATCAAAGATGCTGACTTTATTTCGAGGGTAAGGTTTAGTCCCCTAGAGAGTGCGTTTGCAATTAAGACTAAAACCTTCAAATGGCATTTCCAAATTCAGACTGTAATCTGGAGCAGTCTCGGTGCTCAACGCATATGTAAGACACCAGCTGTCTCTGCAAGAAAGCGGAGGGACAAAGATGCATGATGTAGCCATAGTGCCACATAAGTCCTCAAGGAATATTTCATAGGAATAGGAGGGAAAGTGGCCGTTGTGTCCAAATGCTTACACTGCCTTGCTTCCTATAGCTTTGAGCTGAGCCAACAGCCTTCAACACTTGACAGGTGAAAATCAGGAAAAGTGTGGCCAAGCAGGGGGTGATCGAAAGGGCAAATGTTATGAATGAGGAGAAATATACAAACTGGAGAGGCTGCAACAGTTTGCTTTTATATGAGGAAGGAGAGCAGGAAGAAGACCACTGGCCTCACTCATTCATTGGGGGTTTCTGTCACCATCTACATGGAGTCCTCCAGATGTTTTTGACTTCCACTTCCAGGAAGCCTGGGCTGGAAGTACATGACTTACGTTTTTGTAAATTGACTTATCTGTAGCAAATAGAATGAAGCACTTTTACAACCTCAAGCTAAATACCAACGACAAACTGATCAGCTTCAATTTGGTGTCTCTATTTACTATTGTCCCTGTAGCAGACATCATTGCACTAATCAACCAGAAGTTCCCAGAAGGGCCTAGTGTTTATACCCAATGAGCATCAGAAGAACCTTATACGCACCAGAAGTGCCCAATCTACATTACAAGAGCCCACTGCATATCAGAAGTGCTCAGTGTGCATTAGAAAAATTCAATGTGTGCTTTGGAGCTTCTTGCTAGTGCCCTGATATGCATCTTCCCAATTCTGTAACAGAGTTATGCCTCTGAAAAGTAGCCAAGGATTTCCAACGTTTTAAAAGAGAAGCACAGTAAGTTAAACAGCCACCTGCGGGTTGGGGTGAGCTCCCGCCATCAGCCCTAGCTTCTGCCCATCTAGCAGTTCGAAAACAGTAATGTGAGTAGATCAATAGATGCAGCTTTGGTGGGGAGGTAAAAGGCACCCATGGAAACATGCTAGCAATTAGATCAGGAAGGCGTCCATGGACAACAAACTCCTTGGCATTGAAAATGGAACAACAGCACTTCCCCATGGCCGGAGTTGAGCACAGCCTCCAGATGGTGGAGATGAAAAGAGGGAAGCCTTTGCCTCTGTCTAGGTACTGCCTTTGTTGTTAATTATATAATGGCATTGAATGTCTGCCATATATGTATTATGTAATCCACTGAGTCCCTGTAGGTAGATAGAGCAGAATATAAATAAAGTATATTTTACTGACACAAAAACACAGTATGTCACAGCAAACGAGATTTCGTTTCACAAAATCACAAGTCTGGATTTCGTATCACAAAATCACAAGTCAAACACTTCCCAAGCGTCTAGGATTGTGTGATGTATTTTTGAATGATGCGCGCAGATCCAAGTCAGGTGCCTTTTGCAGTTGACAGATTGTGATTTTTGTCAATGTTTATTGTTTCCAAATGCTGGCTGAGGTCTTTTGGCATGGCACACAGTGTGCTGATCACCACTGGGATCACCTGTACTTGTTTATGCCAGAGACTTTGCAGTTCGATTTTGAGGTCTTGATAATGGCTGAGTTTTTCCCGTTGGTTTTTGTCAATTCAACTGTCACCTGGAATGGCAACATAAATAATCCATTTTTTTTCTTTGCCACAATCTTGATGTCTGGTGCATTGTGTTCCAAAACTTTCTGAGTCTGGATTCGAAAGTCCAACAGTATTTTTGTGTGTTCATTTTCCACTACCTTTGCAGGTTGATGATCCTTTTACCAGTTCTTTACTACTGGCAGGTGGTACTTGTGACATAAGTTCCAATGAATCATTTGGGCCACACAGTTGTGCCTCTCTGTGTAGTCTGTCTGTGTGATTTTCTTGCAGCAGCTGAGGATATATGGTCCATGGTTTCATCCGCTTCCTTGCAGAGTCTGCATTTCGGGTCATCAGCTGATTTTTCAATCCTGGCCTTAATTGCCGGTGTTCTGATGGCTTGCTCCTGGGCTGCAAGAATCAGGCCTTATGTCTCCTTCTTCAGGGTGCCATTTGTGAGCCATCACCAGGTCTTCTCCTTGTCCACTTTTCCTTCAATTTTGTCAAGAAACTGCCCGTGTAATGCTTTGTTGTGCCAGCTGTCAGCTCTGGTTTGGAGTGCAGTTTTCTTGTAGTGGTTCTTTGTCTGCTGTGATTTGAGAAGTTTCTGATTATTGACTTCAATTAAAGCAGGTTCTTGGTTTTCCTTGACATATTCTGCCAGGCCGTGTTTTTCTTCTTCAACTGCTTGTTTTACTTGTAAAAGTATATTATTATTATTCCTCATTTCTGGAGACATTCTCTAGGCTTTAGGATCTCAAAATTTCCAGGGGCAGCAACAATTGTGGAAGAAGTGGCTTCCAAAATGGCATTGCTGGGGTTGCACACTTTGGATGCAACCTCAAAGGTGATATTAAAGATCTGTCTTGTATTACATCTGAGCTGGTATGACAACCCAACCCTGGCCTTAAAACATGTAGAGAGGAATGTCACAGAAATGAACCATCAGCCCCACCAATATGAATACAAACCTAAACTTAAAAATCCTTCTGGGTCATCCTGATTCCTGGTTCTGCCTACTGCTAGTTTTATGAGTTTTCTCTTTAGCAGTTTCTTGGCCCACATAAACTGGAAAGCCCTACACAACCATCCATTTGGAAGACGTAAATTAAAAGCAAATGTTTGTATTTGTTGTAACATAAATGTGGTAATCGCCCAGTGTTCATTATGGAGCCATAAAGCATTAGCAAAGGAGAGGGAAATTGTAATTATTTCTATTTAGAGTGGAAATGGGCAACCTGAGGCCAGATCAGAGGATGTAAGCAAGCACTTTTGTAAATGACCAAAGCAGTGCTGAAAGCTTTCACAAATCAGATGGGGATAGAGAGAATTAGAAGCCGTAGGAGAGGGGGTCAGAAAAGGGGCACTGTGGCTCACTATGGCATTTTTAGAGCCTGACCAATATCTAACAGGCAAAAGTAACTTTGGGAGATATCTCTTTGATGACATATATTATTCTGCATTTCCAAGCAATGCATAAGCAGCTTACAATACCTCTTCATACAATGACCCTCCCAGGACACTGAATATATAATATTTATTTATTTACAGTATTTATATTCTGCCCTTCTCACCCCGCAGGGGACTCAGGGCGGATTACAATGTACACATACATGGCAAACAGTCAATGCCATAGACACACAATACATATAGTTAGTAGGCATGTTTTAGAACCCAAAATCGCGATTCTTAAATCAAATGGGGGGGGGGATTTTTTTTGATTAGTAAAAGAAAGACTTACAAAAAATTTCCCAAAAAGTTCTAAAATGTAACGTAAGTATTAACGAAATTCTAAATTGGTTCTAAAGTCTGAAAAGCAGGGAAACAGGTAAAAATCAAGGGGGAACATTCCCCTTCACCTCTGCAGTGCAATTAAGTGGAGCTGTACATGTATAACATAAATATAAGAGATAGTAGCTACTTGCTCTCAGGACAATTGTGAAAGTGAAGTACAATCCCCCCCCTTATTATTTCCCCTTTCCCTCCTTTCTTCCTTCTCTACCCTCTTCTTTCATTCCTTCCTTTGCTCTTTGGTTCCCCATCCCTTCTTTTCTCTTTCCTTCCTTCCCTCCCCCTTCTCTACTTCTTCCTTTGTCTCCTTCCTTCCTTTGTTCATGTTTTATTTCCCTAATAGCATTTAAACAGAAAGATATATGTATAATATATAGACTTTCTGCTGTGCTTTCTGCAACCGAACTTGCCTATCTCAGATTGGCCTCTTTAGTCATTAGCGCACTTGTAAAAAGCGTGGGATGAGTCCTTCCTGAATCTTCATTCGTGAAGTAATGCCGAGAGAGAGATATGTATTAATGCAGTGGTTCCTCATGTTGTGGTGACCCACATCCATATTTTCGTTGCTACTTCATAATTTTGTTACTCTTATGAATTCTAATGCAAATATCTAATATGCAGGATGTATTTTCATTGTTACAAATTGACCAAAGTTAAAGCATAGGGATTAATCACAAAAACAATATGTTTGGGGGAGGATGGACAACGGATGATGGGATTTGCAGTACCTTCGACCAATTCAGCTCTGACTTCCACAGCTGAGACCCCATGAATGACAGACCTGGACCAAACTTGGCACACAGAACCCCATGACCAACAGAAAATACTGGAGGGGTTTGGGAGGAATTGACAGTGATTTACGGGAGATAACTCTGAACCCAAACAATCCTGGATCAGGACCAAACTTGGCATGAATACTCAATATGCCCAAATGTGAACGCAGATGGAGTTTGGGGAAAATAGACCTTGACATTTGGGAGTTGTAGTTGCTGGGATTTATAGTTCACCTTCAATCAAAGAGCATTCTGAACTCCACCAATGACAGAATTGGGCCAAACTGGGATCCGGGCGAGGGCGGGGGGAAAGAGGAGGGGCGAAGGAGGAGGCAATCAGCTGATTGCCTCCTCCTTCACCCCTCTTTCCCCCCCGCGCTCGCCGGCGCCCTCGCTCACCCCCTGTTTATCTCTAGCCCCGATCCATGGATGCATGGATCGGGGCTAGAGAGAGGCAGAGAGGGGCGCGGGCCTTTCTCCTCCTCTCTCGCCGCCCTGCCATTGGCGAGAGAGGAGGAGGAGGCCCTCGCTCACCTCGCCTCTCTCTGCCCCGATCCATGGATGCATGGATCGGGCCTAGAGAGAGCAGAGAGGGCGGGGGCCTTTCTCCTCCTCTCTCGCCGCCTGCCATTGGCGAGAGAGGAGGAGGAGGCTCCTCGCTCACCCTCGCCTCTCTCTAGCCCCAATCCATGGATGCATGGATCGGGGCTAGAGAGAGGCAGAGAGGGGCGTGGGGAGCCTTTCTCCTCCTCTCTCGCCGCCCTGCCATTGGCGAGAGAGGAGGCGGAGGCCCGCGTTCACCCCATCCATGTTTCTTTGCCTCTGATTGGCTAAAGGAAAGGTGGGGTGATGGTACCTCCTGGTATCCATCAGCCTATGACAAAGCACGCTTACTAAGGACAAAGAAACCATACGAATGCTTTACGACCCAGATACAAAAATGGCGCCCGCAAAGTGTCGTAAAGAATACTCCGGGTTCGCGACAGCGATCCGTAAAAGCTCAAAAGTCCCATTACATACGAATCACTAACGAATCCTTTTAATTTCCGTTTCATTTTTCTCATGCCTAATAGTTAGACAGTCGGAGGCTATTTAACATTCCAACTTCTGGCCACCAGGGGAGCTGTCGCTTCACCGTCCATCTGCAACACTGATGAAGTACTTTCCTCATTCAATGCATGCTTTTGCTGGAGATTTTTTATGGTCTCATAATTTTTATTAAAATTAGCTTCCCCACACATAGATGGTACCTAAATTTCCTACTTTATTTATTTATTTATCAGATTTCTAGGCCGCCACTCCCTTGACAGATGCAACTGTCTTTCAGGTTGTAAAGGTTGAGAACAAGCTACACAATTGGCCAGAAGCTCACTCTGACCTGGGCTGGCTTTGAACTCATGACCTTTCGGTCAGTAGTGATCTTTAATGCAGCTGATACCCAGCCAGCTGTGCCACAATCCTGGTGCGCAGGGACTTCCGATTACATTCCTACTGTAAAGTGCATTTTTTACCAGGTTGGATGGTTTGAGGACCATGACAAAGCCCAAGCCAGGCGGCATATCTGATGAACAACAATGTGGGGGAAAGATAAGGCTTTGATATCCTCCATAGTAGAAACCAGGGTAGTTGGTGTTTGGCACAAGGTGCCTGAACGCTGCATGTGATGAGGGCAGAATCAGAGACTATTTATGGCCCGATCACCTCTGCATATGCCTCTTTGGATCTTGAATCCATCCTCCCACTTCAGTGTATCATAAGATTTTTCTGGCTGCTTTGAGGCAAGGTAGGCATTTTTGTCTTGTTTTTCTACCTCATGTTGTATCTGCATGACTTGGCTTCAATTGGTATTATTATAGAGGCATTCACCTGGCAGGTGTCAGAGGTGGGAATATAACTCTTTGGAGATCACCATTTTGGCACCATTTTGTTTTAGAGTAAGTCTCTGAAACCTCTTCTTGTAGTGTTTTGAAGACTTGGGGATGGTCACAGATGGACTAATACGAAGAAATGAAAAAATAAAGAATTATAAATAGAACCTTTATTAAATGAAATATAAGAAGAGTGGATTCAAATTAGGTTAAGTCAAAATAATACAGACGTAGTTTAGAACAAATGATTTTGGAACCCCAAAGGTTTGAATGAAAGTCACCAGAACTTTATTTTTTAAATTATTATTATTATTATTATTATTCAGTTTTTCAGTACTTGTTGTTACTCTCATATTTTTCTTTTTGCTCTTTCTTCTTTTTTCCTACTTGCCTTGTATATTATTGTTCTCCACTTTACATTCACAAATTATCTTTCCCGTTCTTACCCTCTCCCCTACCCTTTTTTATTCTTAATAAAAAATATTGCAATGAAATTAAAAGTGAAAAGAAAAGACTTGGGGCTGGTGAAAGAAGCTACTCTGAAATTAACCTGGGATCCAGGATCTCATTTGTAAAGTTCTGATGATTAGGTGGGAGTCCTCTGAGTCATCTTCAAAATACGTCTTGCCCAAATACGTCTTGCCCAAAGAGAAAGCAGAGGAAGTTGTCAAGGGCTTCACTCCTGACTTCACATCTGGTGGCTGACTAATCTTCATTCCCAGGCCAACACATTTTAAGTGGATTAATTCATGGATCAAAACCTATGAGAGGTTCCATCACTTAAGATCTGCCGCTTGTCATCGACGCGGCAGTGCACTTTTTCTGTAGCAGCGCCTACCCTTTGGAATGCCCTCCCGGAGGAGGCACAAGCAATAAGTGATCTACAGGCTTTTCGGAGGGCCTGTAAGACCAACCTGTTCCGTCAGGCATCCAATCTCTAAGCTGTAACCCATACTCTGGTCTTAATCTATTTTTATTATGTTTTCAAGTATGTTGTGTTTTGTTGTTCATTGCTGTGAACCACCCTGAGCCTTTTCGGGAAGGGTGGTATATAAATCGAAATAATAAATAAAATAATAAATAAATAAATTCAATCAAAGTGGATCTTATGTAACCAAATTTTCAGTGACTAGTCGTCATCTTAAGAACAGACAAGCATCCCGAGCTCTGAGGATTCCCTGGGAAGGAATCCCACTGGAACATTGCAGCACACCAAAATACCTGGGAGTTACCCAGGACCGTGCTCTGACCTGCAAGAAGCACTGCCTGAATATCAAGCAAAAAGTAGGCACTAGAAACAATATCATATGAAAGCTGACTGGCACAACTTGGGGATCATAACCAGACACAGTGAAGACATCTGCCCTTGAGCTTTGCTACTCTGCTGCTGAGTATGCATGCCCAGTGTGGAACGCATCTCCCCATGGCAAAACAGTGGATGTGGCTCTTAGTGAGACATGTTGCATTACCACAGGATGTCTACGCCCTACATCACTGGAGAAGGTACACTGTTTAGCCGGTATTGCACCACCTGACATCCGACGGGAACTGGCAACCCCCCATTCTCCGGCCCATCCCCCATTCAGATATTAGCTAGCACGCCAATGACTTAAATCAAGAAATAGTTTTCTAAGATCTACAGAGACACTCGTTGGAACAACTCAGCAAATGAGAGTCCAAAAGTGGCAGGCTAAAACCCAGAACCTCAATCAATGGCTGATACCAAATGAGAGACTCCCTTCAGGGCACACAGAAAACTGGGTGGCTTGGAAGGCGCTGAACAGATTGCGCTCTGGCACCATGAGATGGAGAGCTAACCTTAAGAAATGGGGCCACAAAGTAGAATCCACGACATGCGAGTGCGGAGAAGAGCAAACCACAGACCACCTACTGCAATGCAACCTGAGCCCTGTCACATGCACAATGGAGGACCTTCTTATAGCAACACCAGAGGCACTCCAAGTGGCCAGCTACTGGTCTAAGGATATTTAATAGAATGCCAAATTTGCAAACTTTGTGTGTGTGTTTTTTTTTTAAAAAAATACAACTGTTTAGTTTGCTCCTGATACAATAAATAAATAAAATTCCATGATTGGTTCGAAACAGTCTGGTTACTTTGCAATAGGGGTAGACTGGCTCCAAAGACTTTTCAAGGGGCACCCCATTTAGAGAACATCACTGTAGTTTAACAGACAGGCAATAAGACATGTATCCCATTGATGAAACCGGTTCTCAAGGAAGAGGCAAAGCTGGAGCACACGGTGAAACTGAGAAAAGGCATCCTGCCACCTCCATTGGTTGGCACTGATATAGAACCTTGATCTGTGGGAAGTATTTTCCTTCAATTTTCTCTAGGAAGAGCAAACAGATAATGCTGATTTGTTTATACATTGCCTATAATTACAAGGAACTACCCCCTGAGGTAAAGGGAAATATAATTTTCATAAACCCCCATCAAGGTATGTTTTCCCTTCCACAGTTACCTTTCATCCCTGGAGACATCGAAATCGTGGCCCTGTCAGTGTATATTATCACTCTGATGTTATCCTTGTTTCCGAATAATTTGGTTCCGTATGGGGGGAAATGGATGGGTGTGTATCAAATTAATTAGAATGACCCAACACACTCCTGTTTGCAATGGAAGACTTAATGCGGCGGCAAAAAAAATCTAGCAGGAGACAAATTGCATCCGAATTAATCTCGGGGAGATAATTTGGGGCACATCAAGTTTGTTTAGGATCAATTTTAATAAGCTGAAATAAAGTCAACAGCGAGGGATTGTGGCAGCCAATGGGAAACGGCATCCTGACAGCTGCTCAGGGAAGAGACTGACTGTCGCTTAGGAAGCCATTATGTTAGAAGCTGTGTTTTTGATTGGTTCAGACAATTAAAAGGTCGCTGTCCAACGGAGCCGGTTGAGTTAGTGGTTATGAATAAATTGTCAGAGGAGCATGGGACTCACATACTCCCTTATATTCAATGTGCTGGAGGGCATCCACATTGTGGAATGAATGCAGTTTGCAACCACTTCAACTGCCACGGCTCAAGGCCATGGAGTCCTGGGAGTTTTAGTTTGTGGCGGAACCAGTACTATTTGGCAGAGGGGGCTAAAGACCTGTAAAACTACAACTTCCATGATTCCATACCATTGAGCCATGGGCATTAAAGTGACGTCAAACCTTATTCATTCAACAGTGTAGGTGCCCCTTGGGCAACAAAAGGCTCTGAAAGTCATAGCATCTCACCAATATGACGCAAGCACTAGGCATGGGAAAAATGAAACGGAAATTAAATGGATTCGTTAGAGATTCGTATGTAATGGGACTTTTGATGTTTTACGTATCGCTGTCGCAAACCAGGAAGTAGACTTTCTTTACGGCACTTCGCGCCATTTTTGTATCTGGGTCGTAAAGCATTCGTATGGTTTCTTTGCCCTTAGTAAGCGTGTTTTGTCATTGGCTGATGGATACCAGGTGGACATACCCTCCCCTTCACTCCACCTTTCCTTTAGCCAATCAGAGGCAAAGAAACATGGATGGGGTGAGCGAGGGCCTCCTCCTCCTCTCTCGCCAATGACAGGCCTGCGAGAGAGGAGGAGAAAGGCCCCCGCGCGCCTCTCTGCCAGTCTCTAGCCTCAATCCATGGATCGAGGCTAGAGAGAGGCGAGGGGGGTGAGCGAGGGCCCCTTTCCAGCTAAAATATAAGCCGGCCCAAGCCTGGGACGGCTTATATTTTAGCTGGAAAGGCCCTCACCCCTCAAGCCAGAGGGAGGGAGAGCCTGGGAAACAGGAGGAAATTCCTCCGATTGAGAACTACCGCAGGGGTTAAGGAGGCAGATGCCTCCCTTAACCCCTGTGAATTCCCAATCGGAGGAATTTCCTCCGGTTCTCCAGGCTCTCCCTCCGCTTCTGAGGCGAGGGGGGTGAGCGAGGGCCCCTTTCCCGCAAAAATATAAGCCGACCCAAGCCTGGGTCGGCTTATATTTTGGCTGGAAAGGGGCCAAGACGCCTCTCTGCCTCTCTCTAGCCTCGATCCATGGATTGAGGCTAGAGAGAGGCAGAGAGGCGCGTGGGGCCCTTTCCAGCTAAAATATAAACCGACCCAGGCTTGGGTCGGCTTATATTTTGCGGGAAAGGGCCTCGCTCACCCCCTCCTCTCTCTCTAGCCTCGATCCATGGATCGAGGCCAGAGAGAGCCAGAGGGGCATGTGGGGCCCCTTTCCAGCTAAAATATAAGCCGACCCAGGCTTGGGCCGGCTTATATTTTAGTGGGAAAGGGGCCCCGCCTCTCTGCCTCTCTCTAGCCTCGATCCTGGATTGAGGCTAGAGAGAGGCGAGGGGTGAGCGAGGCACCTTTCCGCTAAAATATAAGCCGACCCAGGCCTGGGTCGGCTTATATTTAGCTGGAAAGGGCCCGCTGCGCCCTCTGCCTCTCTCTAGCCTCGATCCATGGATCGAGGCTAGAGAGGGGGGGGTGGGAGGCCCCCTTTCCCGCTAAAATATATAAGCCGACCAAGCCTGGGTCGGCTTATATTTTAGCTGAAAGGGGCCTCGTCACCCCCCTCGCCTCAGAGCGGAGGGAGAGCCTGGGAAACAGGAGGAAATTCTTCCGATTGAGAACTCGCAGGGGCGTTAGGCAGATGCCTCCCTTAACCCCTGCGAGTTCCCAATCGGAGGAATTCCCTCCGGTTCTCCAGGCTCTCCCTCCGCTCTGAGGCGAGGGGTGAGCGAGGGGCCCTTTCCCCTCGCAAAAATATAAACGACCCAAGCCTGGGTCGGCATATTTGGCTGGAAAGGAGCCTCGCTCTGCCTCTCTCTAGCCTCGATCCATGGATTGAGGCTAGAGAGAGGCAGAGAGGCGCGCAGGCCCCTTTCAGCTAAAATATAAGCCGACCCAGGCTTGGGTCGGCTTATATTTTTGGAAAGGGGCCTCTCGTCACCCCCTTCTCTCTCTAGCCTCGATCCATGGATCGAGGCTAGAGAGAGGCAGAGGGGCGCGCTGCCCCTTTCCAGCTAAAATATAAGCCGACCCAGGCTTGGGTCGGCTTATATTTTTGAGGAAAGGGGCTCGCTCACCTCGCCTCTCTCTAGCCTTGATCCATGGATCGAGGCTAGAGAGAGGCAGAGGGCGCGTGGGGCCCCTTTTTCCAGCTAAAATATGTCCGACCTAGGCTTGGGTCGGCTTATATTTTTGAGGAAAGGGGCCCTCGCTCCCTCTCCTCTCTCTAGCCTCGATCCATGGGTCGAGGCTAGAGAGAGGCAGAGGGGCCGCTGCGGCCCTTTTCCAGCTAAAATATGCCCACCAGGCTTGGGTCGGCTTATATTTTAGTGGGAAAAGGGGCCCTCGCTCTCTTCGCTCTCTCTAGCCTCGATCCATGGATCGAGGCTAGAGAGAGGCAGAGAGGCGCGGCCCCTTTCAGTTAAAATATAAGCCGACCCAGGCTTGGGTCGGCTTATATTTTAGCGGGAAAAGAGACCCTTCCCCCTCGCCTCTCTCTAGCCTCGATCCATGGATCGAGGCTAGAGAGAGGCGAGGGGTGAGCGAGGCGCCGCAGCGAGCGTGGGAAAGAGGGGCGAAGAAGAGAAAAGAAGGGATGGGGAACCAAAGAGCAAAGGAAGGAATGAAAGAAGAGGGTAGAGAAGGAAGAAAGGAGGGAAAGGGGAAATAATAAGGGGGAGAATCGTACTTCACTTTCACAATTGTCCTGAGAGCTAGTAGCTACTACCTCTTATATTTATGTTATACATGTACAGCATTCCCAAATTATGTTTTTACTGTTTCCCTGCTTTTCATCAGTTGATATGAATGCATGGTTTTGTAAGAGATCTATACTAATTTGGTTTTATTGCATGTCCAGGGAGGAAGAAATTGGAATCCACTTGGCATTGCGTCATTAAGAATGGTCTAAAGTGTGAATCATACACGTATTGGAAGCAAAATTACAGAATTAAAGGCTTGGAAGGGACCTCAAGAACTATACCATACTATGTAGTCCAACCTATCTGCCATGTAGGAATATACAACCATAGCACTTTTGAAAGAGGTCCACCAACCTCTGCTTAAAGATTGCCAAAGATGGAGAATCCACCAACCTCTGAGGCAGTTTTGAACAGTAATACATTATTTGTGATGTTTAGGAGGAATGTGTTTTCTTGTAATTCTAATCCATTTGTTCATGTTCTAGACTCCGGAGCAGAAGAAATCCTAAATCACCAAGGGAATATGAACACAGCAAATAAAAGAGGTGTGATGGACTCGGGGACTCTCTCTCTCTCTCTCTCTCTCTCTCTCTCTCTCTCTCTCTCTCTCTCTCTCTCTCTCTCTCTCTCTCTCTCTGTGTGTGTGTGTGTGAAGGCATGATCATCAAGTTTGCAGATGACACCAAATTGGGAGGGATAGCCAATATTCCAGAAAAAAGAAGCAGAAGTCAAAATGATCTGAACAAATTAGAAAGATGATTGACAAAAACTATCAAAATGAAGTTTGACAGTGACAAATGCAAAATACTCCACTTGGCAGAAGAAAATGAAATGCAAAGATACAGAATTGGGGACGCCTGGCAGGAGAGCAGTATGTGTAAAAAAGATCTTGGAGTCCTCGTGGACAAGTTAAACATGAGCCAATAATGTCATGCGGTAGCAAAAAAAAGCCAATGGGATTTTAGCCTGCATCAATAGGAGTCTAGTGCCTAGATACAGGGAAGTCATGCTACTCATGCTCTATTCTGCCTTTGTCAGACCACATCTCAAATATGAACTGTGTCCAATTTTGGGCACCACAGCTGAAAGGAGATGTTGACAAGCTGGAATGTTTCCAGTGGAGGGTGATTAAAATGGAGAACAAGCCCTATGAAGAGCGGCTTCAAGAGCTGAGCATGTTTAGCCTGCAGAAGAGGAGGCTGAGAGGAGACATGATGAGGGCCATGTATCAAGATGTGAGAGAAAGTCATAGGGAGGAGGGAGCAAGCTTGTTTTCTGCTGCCCTGAAGACTGGGACGCGAAACAATGGCTTCAAATTACAAGAAAGGAGATTCCATCTGAACATTAGGAAGCACTTCCTGACTGTGAGAACTGTTCGGCAGTGGAACTCTCTGCCTCGGAGTGTGGCGGAGGGTCCTTCTTTAGAGGTTTTAAAGCAGAGGCTGGCTGGTCATCTATCGGGGATGCTTTGAATGCAATTTTCCTGCTTTTTGGCAGGGGGTTGGACTGGATGGCCCACAAGGTCTCTTCCAACTCTATGATTCTAATGTGTCTACAAAGGCAATGGGAACATCCTGGAGAGAAGTGACTAGAGAGTTGTCTGATCCTGGGCCCACGGCTATTCAAGAACTTTATCAATGACTTAGGTATTGAAATAGAGAGCATGCTTGTTAAATTTGCAGATGACACTAAATTGGCAGTAATATCTAATACTCCATAGTATAGGATCTGTAATCCAAAATGACCCTAGCAGATGACAAAGCTGTGCCAAAACTAACAAGATGAATTTATACAGGGGCAAACGTACGGTATTGCACTTTGATAGAAAAAGTGAAAGGCACAAGTATAGGATGGCTGATACCTGGCTTGAAAACGGAATATGTGAAAGGGATCTAGAAGTTTAAAAGAAATATATTGTCTACATTGAGGGGTGAAATAGTCCTGCCCTCTTCTGAATTGGCCAGACCTCACCTGGAATAATCTGCTCTACTGCATTTTTGCAAATCGGGTAAGGAGTGGTACCGTCTTGTCTTTCAGTCAGGCAGCAAAATGACTAATGCAAAACAAAGATGTAGAATTGCAAAAACCCTGGAAAACGAAGCTTCAATAGAACAACCAGCTGGGAAATGAAAAATTTGTTTGCTCTTTAGAACTGTCTCTCATGTAATTAATTAATGACTTTATAATCTAATTCTGGAATTAAGTTGATGCTGAAATTCCAACTTCGGTCAATCATGGCAAGGAAAAAAATAAAGTTAATTAAAATGCCTCTTCTCATTAAAAAGTTACTAATTTATTTGACAAGTTAATTGATTTTAACTGGTTAATTCCTGTCTCTGTTAGTAACTTACACTTACAAGAGCTATGTTCTTTTATTTACTTAGGATCCATCTACACCAGGCATGGGCAAACTTGGGCCCTCTAATTGCTTTGGACTTCAACTCCCACAATTCCTAACAGCCTCAGGCCCTTTCCTTTCCCCCCTCAGTCGCTTAATTAATCTTTAGTCTGTAAACTAGAGGGAAGAAAATCCTTGTATAGGATATTGCCTTCAGTTGTGGTACTGAAAGTAGCCAAGGACTAATTTGTGGCTAAGTCCTCAGTCAAGTGGAACTGAGAAGCAGAGAGTTATTTGAGAATAAGTTTCAGTCAGAATATTGATGGGAAGAAGTATCCATAAGATATAAGATATCCAGTCAGAAGGCTGAGAAGGAATTTCATTTGAAATAGAAGAAAGTTGCCTAACCAAGTTGACATAAATTAAACTGTTCTGAAAGTTATATAGTGTCAGTTTGATGTATTCACAAGAATGAAAGACAAATGTAAGAATATTCAAGTAGAACTGAAGAAAAGTACTATGTAACAAATATGCTTTATGTGTACAAGAATTCTTAAATAAACATTTCTTTGTTTCATCTAATATATTGGAGTCTCGTGTCTAGTTACAAGGCTGAAGATACATTCCTGAAAGCCAGCTGAAGAATATTTTGAAGCTACATACTGACCACAGCATTCGTTATACAACAAGGAGACATATTATACAGACACCAAGTAGCTGAGTTTCTGAGAGGTTTATTGTCCTTTAACCCCTTTACCAGTAGCATTGCCTTGGTGCCTATGCACACACAAAATATTTATTGGTGGCAGCGGTGGGAAAACAAAATAAAGGTCCCTCGTGTCTGAAAGTTTATATCTTTATCTTGTCAGTGCTAAGAATGTATGACAGAGATGAGTTTAACATGTTTTCTGTAAAATGTGTCTATTTTCTAAGCTGTGTTTGATTAGGCCATTACAGGGTTAACTGGAGAAGAAAAGTTCATGTGTATGATGGAAGCAAAGTTCCCGTATGTTCAACCTTTGGAATGTAAACATTTGTAGATAAGGAAATGCTCCAGTCGCCATGATGGATGTGCTTTGAGACACAGGCTGTAGAAAGCTTTGTTTTCTTTATAAATAAAAGGACTTTTATAGTTCCAACCTGGCTCTGCATGATTTATCATTGACATAGCTCCCTGACTGATGTAACTCCACATATATTGAGCCAATAAGAGCAAAGTACATTGTTTTTGTGACATGATAAAATATGGTTGGGGCCCACCATAAGGACATGTCAGATTTGGGAATCTTTCCATTTGGCATTTTTCTCAGATCACTGAAGAATAAACACCTCTGACACCCATATCTGAGTGTCTTCACTTTAGAACATGGGAGCTTCAGCTTGTCGGGATTGGGGTTTCCATTCTTGAGACAACAAAGTAGTATCATTTCTAGTTGCATTCGACTTTCTGCCTCAGAGTGTAGTGGAAGCTCCTTTCTTGGAGACTTTTAAACAGAGGCTGGATAGCCATCTGTCCAGGGTACTTTGATTGAGCCTTTCTTGCATGGTAGCAAGTTGGACTAGATAGCTCATGTGGTCTCTTCCAACTCTCTTCCAACTCTATTATTCTTTTATTGAAACCTAGAAAAAGCAGGGGGGGGGGGTCATTTGAGGTTTTAAAAAATAGCCTTAGCCCCTTCTGAATTTGCTCATCCCTGGCAGAGAGCATGACATTTGAGGAAGGTCACACCAGTCTTCCTTGTTCCTCTGTTCTCAGTGGACATCCCTGCTTTCATGTCATCAGACTTACCACCTCTCACCTTTGGATACATTTGTCAAACTTTATTGATCCACCTGTCTTCCATACTTTGTCCTCTTCCCATGAAGAAAAGGACCCACAGCCTTTGCCTCTTGTTTCTGTCCCTCCTATCTTATCCCACCACCTGCCCCTTTTCCATATGCTACCCCTCAGCACAGTTTTGCAACCTTCACTTCCTTATACAGCTCCCTGCGTGCCTTTCCATTTTCGCTCAACTCTCCTTTATGGCTCCTTATCATGACGCACCCTGGCTGGTCCCTGAGCTCCCATTCAACCCTTCCATCCATCCAGCAGCTTGTCAGATAGGCTGACAGCTTCTCCTGGCATTATTGGACATCTGACATCTCTCTGTATATCTATGATAATGTCCCATGGATGTGAGGAAACTGAAGCAATGTGATGCTGATGGGAAGCTTGAAGTGTCGACACAGGAATACCCTCCAACTAGGCGGGTGCAATTTTCTACCTTGGCTATGTTTTTGTTTTAAAATTGGCACAATTTCCAAGCTTCCAGAGCTGCAAAAGAAAGAATGAAAATTAGTGGGGAGGACTATGTTATATATTCACTAGATGTACCCACCACCCGTTGCTGTGGTCAACCTTCCCTCCCTCCCTCTTTCTCTCTCTCCTTCTTTCCTTCCCTTTTCCTTCCCTTCTCTCCTTCCTTCCTTTATCCTCTACTTCTTTCCTTCCCCTCCCTTTTTCTTTCTCTCCTTCATTCCTTCTCTACCTATTCTTGGACCACCTATTCTTGGACTCATGTTTAACTTGCAGTCCTTGTGGACAACAAGTTAAACATGAGCCAACAAGGTAATGCAGTGGGGAAAAAAGCCAATAGGATTTTGGCCTGCATCAATAGGAGTCTAGTGTCTTGATCCAGGGAAGCCATGCTCTATTCTGTCTTGGTCAGACCACACCTGGAATACCATGTCCAATTCTGGGCACGACAATTGAAGAGAGATATTGATAACCTGGAATGTGTCCAGAGGAGGGCGACTCAAATGATCAAGGGTCTGGAGAACAAGCCCTATGAGGAGCAGCTTAAAGAGCTGAGCAAGTTTAGCCTGAAGAAGAGAAGGCTGAGAGGAGACATGATAGCCATATATAAATATGTGAGAGGCAATCATAGGGAGGAGGGAACAAGCTTGTTTTCTGCTGCCCTGGAGACTAGGACACTGAGCAATGGCTTCAAACTACAGGAAAGGAGATTCCATCTGAACATTAGGAAGAACTTCCTGACTGTGAGAGCCGTTCAGCAGTGGAACTCTCTACCTCGGAGTGTGGTGGAGGCTCCTTCTTTGGAGGCTTTTAAACAGAGGCTGGCTGGCCATATGTTGGGGGTGCTTTGAATGCAATTTTCCTGCTTCTTGGCAGGGGGATGGACTGGATGGCCCTTGAGGTCTCTTCCAACTCTATGATTCTATGTAACTTCTACCAGTCCTCCTGACTGATGTATCTACATACTATCTATCTCTATCTAATCTATATATCTTATCTGTCTGGACAGGCATGTAGCCAGGGGGGGGCTAAGGGGGCTTCAGCCCCCCCTGAAATTCTCAGGGTGGTCCGCAAAAAGGCCTTACTGGTACATTATTTAAACTGTTATGTTTATTCATATCATGATCTGATCACCATGCTCATTATATTCCACATTAATGGGGTTATTGGGATAACAATACAAAAGATTTTCTAGGGTAGACCCTCTTCCACCCAGTCTCAGCCCCCCCCCCGAACCAAACTCAGCCCCCTCCGAAACAAAATCCTGGCTACGGCCCTGTGTCTGGAGGATTTCTGGTAGTTCCAGTCTAGGAATAGGAGGTATGTACAGATTGGGATGCTCTCAAAGAAATCCAAGGAGAAACAAGCTTGCAGCTTGGAAGCAGTGCATTTGGAGCATCCTCCTCCCCTCTGAAACCCCCAGGTTGAGAAACGCTGCCATAGTGTGAAGTTCAAAGGTGCCAAATCTATTTTGGTTACAGGTCTCTCCACCACGGATAGTCCATTTAACACAGAGACCAAAACTCAGAATGGACTCATTGCTCTCTTGACTTGAGAGCCCTGGTTGCTGCTGCACAGCTGATATTTCCTCTCATTTCATTTGGAGTATTTATTATACCCCACTCTTCAGCAAAAAGGCCCCCGGAGAGGTTTATAAATCATTCATTTGAAAGTTGCATGCCCTCAGCATTACAATCTAGAAAGAGAGAACATACAAGGAAAAGGGGATGGCACTTGTGGAAATAGATGTACGTCCTGCAGGTGCTGGCTGCTCTTCTCTCCATCAGAGGCCAGAGCAATGGGATGCGGAGAGAGGGGCTCTCACCGGATGTCAGGCCAAAGCAGGATGGAGATGCCTCCAGATGCTCTTTCTTCTCTCCCTTAGAGAGCAGAGCAATGGCAGCTGAAATGTGGGATGAGGGGCTTTCACCAGACCCCTGGCCAAGGCAGGATAGGCTTGTGTCAGGCTGATCTTCTCTCCCTCTCAAGCTACAGAAATGGCAAATGGAATCTAGGTCAGAGTGACCAGGTTCTGTGCACTCATAAAACTTCTGTGACTCTATTAGTTCTGGTCAAGGAACCAGGTATCCAAAAGCACAGTTGTAATGGTTTTCTACTAGGACAACAAAACACACAGATATGTTTGTTCTGTCCAAAATAAGCAGGAAGGCACTTCTTTCTCCTTTGTTGCAGCAGTGTACAAAGCATATATAAAAATACAACAAATTCACAATTTCTTCTTCCTCACTACTCTGACCAGAGTGAAGAAAGGGGCCAGGAAAATAGTTCCACTTTGTTTCCTGCACTGTGCTAATAATATAATATAAATATAATATAAAATAATATAAATATAAAATAATATAAATAGAGAGCAGAACAATGGCAGCTGAAATGTGGGATGAGGGGCTTTCACCAGAAAACAAGCTTGTTCCCTCCTCAATATAGTAGCCTTTCAAATACTTTAATTTGTTATTTATTTATTTACATCATTTCTACCCGAGGGGGGACTCAGAGCGGCCTAACAAAAGGCAACAATTCCATGTCGATACACAATATAAATACAATATAAAACCATAGACATTCAGCATTAAAATACAGTTAGCATTAACACATAATACACATACACTTAAGTTAAAAACAGTGCTGCGTCCACAACATAAAAATTGAACTATATCCATCAACTTGGCATTACAATTCCAATCCAATGCTGCATTGTGCTAATGTCAAAAGCCTGCCCAAGCCACATTCCAATGCAGATGGGGTTGATTGTATGTCACACCATTCCACAGATGAAGAGCCACCACCGAGAAGGCCCTCTCTCTCGTCCCTACCAACCGCATTTGAGAAGTTGGTGGGAGCGAGAGCAGGGCTTCCCCGGATGATCTTAAATTACGAGGTGGGACGTAGCGGCAGATGCATTCGGACAAGTAAGCTGGGCCAGAACCGTATAGAGCTTTAAAGGTCAAAACCAGCACTTTGAATTGAGCTCGGAAGTGGATCGGCAGTCAGTGGAGCTGACAGAACAGGGGGGTGGTATGCTCCCTGTATGTAGCTCCGGTTGCCGCCCGTTGGACTAGCTGCAATTTCCGAACTGTCTTCAAAGGCAACCCCACATAGAGTGCATTGCAGTAATGTATTTGTGATGTGACCAGAGCGTGGACGACCGTAGCCAGATCAGACTTCCCAAGGTACGGGCGCAGCTGGCGCACGAGTCTTAACTGTGCAAAAGCTCCCCCGGCCACCGCTGAGACCTGGGGTTCCAGGCTCAGCGATGAAGCCAGGATCACTCCCAAGCTACGAACCTGCGTCTTCAGGGGGAGTGCAACCCCATCCAACACAGGCTGTAATCCTATGCCCTGTTCGGCCTTTCGACTGACCAGAAGGTCCTCTGTTTTGTCTTAATGTGGCTGGCTACCATGCCCTCTCTTAACCGGGCTGAATGCACCCAGCTCCTGATAGGGATTCATGGTTTCATCATTTCCGCCCCCATTTTCCTCTTCCATCTCTCCCCCCCCCCAAATACCTTTTCTCAGTCCCCTTGCAATTCCTTATATCCTCCCACGCCTCTTTGCTGTTGCTCAAACTCCTTGACCCAAAGAGACACATCTTCCGAGTCTAAGATGTTCAGGGGAAAAGTGGCAGGTGATCTTGAGTGGCAAGCTTTACAGTCATTTTTTTAAAACCGGCAGATGACAGGATGCCCGCCATGGCACCTTGCCTCCTTTGCTTTCTCTGAGGCCTGTCCAAACTCGCTTAAAAATTCTTTTGCAAGCACCAGCTCACAGGGCTCTTTGCCCACTTTGTTCCCCTGGTGCTAACTCAAAGTGCATTCTGTGTGTGTGTCTTTCCCTTTGAAATTCCTCTTCAGCCTTGATCAACTTCGGGAGGGGGAATGCCAGGTTTGGGGACTAGGATAGCCATTGCAAAAACTGGAGAGGTCTCCTGGGCTTGTAAGAGGAGATTTCAGCAGGTGTGGTTTGTCATTCAAACAAGGAACAAGAAACAACAGCTGAAAGATCTTCTATTCTATGCAATCATTGAAGATACAGAAGATTTCTCCAGTTTTGAAGTTAGCAGCTTTAGTTGGGAAAAGTGTGGCCTCGTTTGACCAATTTTGAAGCCTCTGATCCTTCCCCCTTTAAAAAAATTGGGTATCATTTTGGGATGAAATCTCACTGCAACTAGGTAAGAAGAAACACCAGCTGAAATTTCCCCTTCCCTTAAAGGTACAGGCACCTCTCCAGTTATCAGTCCAGTGACTCCAGTTGCGAAAGTGTGGCCTCTTTTGACCTTGGGACCCCAAATTTGAAGCCTCTAATCCACATGCATCAAAGTCAAGGCCCACCATGTCATTTTATGTGGCCCTCCAGATGCTGGACTACAATCCCTGGATTTCTCATCATATTATCTATCTAAGTATCTATCTATCATCTATCTATCGTATCAGAAACAAACTGAGGGTACAGTTGTAATGTTTTTTTAAACAAACACAAACACAAACAAAGCTAAAAATTTGGCATTATACTAAATGTTCTTTGACCAGTAGCTGGCTTCTCGGAGTGCCTCTGGTGTTGCTGTAAGAAGGTCCTCCTTTGTGCATGTGGCAGGGCTCAGGCAGCATTGTAATAGGTGGTCTGTGGTTTGCTCTTCTCCACACTCACATGTCATGGACTTCACTTTGTGGCTACATTTTTAAAGGTTGGCTCTGCATCTCGTGGTGCCAGAGCGCTGGCTGTTCAGCACCTTCCAAGTTGCCCAGTCTTCTGTGTGCCCAGGAGGGAGTCTCCCATTTGGTATCAGCCATGGATTCAGGTTCTGGGTTTTAGCCTGCCACTTTTGGACTCTTGCTTGCTGAGGTGTTCCACCGAGTATCTCTGTAGATCTCAGAAACCTATTTCTTGGTTTAAGATGTTGGTGTGCTGGCTTATATCTGAACAGGGGATGGACTGGAGATGTTACTGCCTTGGTCCTTCCATTATTGGCTGTTACTTTCTGGCGGATGTCAGGTGGTGTTATACTGGCTAAAAAGTATAATTTCCAGTGGTAAAGGGCATAGACATCCTGTGATAATGCAGCATATCTCATTAAGAGCCGCATCCACTGTTTTAGCGTGGTGAGATGTGTTCCACACTGGGGATATATACTCAGCAGCGGAGTAGCAAAGCACAAGGGCAGATGTCTTCACTGTCTCTGGTTGTGATCCCCATGTGGTGCCAGCCAGTTTTCATATGATATTGTTTCTAGCACCCACCTTTTGCTTTAGATTCAAGCAGTGCTTCTTGTAAGTCAGAGCCTGGTCCAGGGTAACTCTCAGATATTTGGGTGTGCTGCAATACTCCAGTGGAATTCTTTCCAAGGTAATCCTCAGAGCTCGAGTTGCTTATCTGTTCTTAAGATGAAAAGAACACACCTGTGTTTTAGATG
The DNA here is from genome assembly GCA_030556195.1 of Anolis apletophallus. Taxonomy (NCBI): domain Eukaryota; kingdom Metazoa; phylum Chordata; class Lepidosauria; order Squamata; family Anolidae; genus Anolis; species Anolis apletophallus. Next base: position 132,748,782 of record JARBWK010000009.1, on the reverse strand, counting down.
GAGCCATCCAGACACTGGACTACAATTCCTGGATTCCTCATCATGACTAGTGCTGATGGGAGTTGTGATATAGTAACACCTGAAAGGTTTCAGTTTGCTCTGCTCAGTCAGGATACTGGGGTTTGGATTTAGATACAAGCCTTGTAGATAACATGTCTGACTTTAGAATGTCTTTAAACCCGTGGTTCCCAACCTGTGGTCTGTTGACTACCAGTGGTCTACAAGAACTAAAATATGGTCTGCAGCTTCACCATTATGACACAATTGCAATGAGAGTGACTGGTCTTGTGAAGTCCTCTTATAGTGCCGAGGCTTATTAAATATGGTTTTCTGTGGGTGGCATATTTCTGTATCAGAACTAGAGCTAATGTAGTCTGTCCAGTGCAATTTTCTGAATCAACACCCCAAATAACCAGACCCAATCTAAAGTTGACCAAAAACTGATTCATAACTCTTTTGGTACTAATGTTGGAGAGTGGTCCCTGGTCCAAGTGGTTCCTGGTCAAAATTTTTTGGGAACCACTGCTTTAATCCCTTCCACACCCGCATAGTCATGTGCTCTGCAATTCCCAGTATCCAGCCAGATTTCTAACTGGGGCAAATTACAGGGAGCAATCAACCCCCCTGTTCAAGGGGTTCCATTGGCTGCCATTCATCTTCTGGTCCCAATTCAAGATACAGGTTATTACCTTATAAAGCCCTAAACAGTTTGGGACCCTCCTACCTTCATGACTGCCTATCCTACCACAAACCTGCATGATCTCTTCGATCTTCCGGAGAGGCCTTTCTTTAGCCCTTCCTCTATTACAGGCTCGACTTTTGGGTACGAGGGAGAGGGCCTTCTCTGCTGTGGCCCGCCGCCTTTGGAACTTGCTACCTAGGGAGATTAGACAAGCCCCTACCCTAGCAGCCTTCACGAAAGAGCTAAAAACCTGGCTCTTCCAATGTGCCTTATATTATTATTATTATTATTAATATTATTATTTATAGTCTGCATGGCGGACAACCAAAAGTGATGGGAGTTGTCATTCAGTAACATCTAGAGACCCAAACTGGTTAAAAACTAAAGAGCATTGGCCACTATGTAAACACATTATTTTTAGCTCTCTGCATCCATAGATTCTCCATCTATTGATTTTATTTATTTATTTATTTATTTATTTATTTGTCACGTTTCTATACCGCCCCTCTCAGCCCGAAGGCGACTCGGGATGGTTTACACAGGCAGTCTCTGCCCTCAATACAACACAGCAACAAGTCAACCCCCCAGAAAAAAACATATAATAACAATTTAACAATTAAACCCATACAATTGCAGCCTCAGCGTCATGCTGAAATCAGTTTCCATCGCATCGTCGTCATTCCATATATCTCATTAAGCCTTATATTTCATCAGCAAATGCCTGCTCAAATAGCCAGGTCTTGACTTTCTTGCGAAATGTCAGGAGGGAGGGGGCCGATCTGATGTCTTTAGGGAGGGCGTTCCAAAGCTGAGGAGCCACCACTGAAAGGCCCTGTCTCTCGTCCCCGCCAGTCGCGCCTGCGAAGAAGGCGGGACCGAGAGCAGGGCCTCTCCAGATGATTCAATGGCCCTTTCAAAGCAACCATAAGGTTGATGTGGCCCCCAATGGAAATGAGTTTGACACCCCTAGTGTGTAATGCTAGAGGAGTTGGGGCTGTATAAATGAGTAAATAAATAAATTGATGTGTATCAGGCAATGGTTGTCCCAGTTTTGTTTCAGGGTCTCAGCTTTTTCTTCCTCCTTTTGCCAGCAGCAGGAGCAGCTCCAGCTCATCAGGAGAATGGTAGCCCTGCTGGCAGGTGTCACCCGAAAAGGAGAATGTTGATTTCTGTGCCTTCACACCTGGCCTGGGTTTGGGAGGAAGGCCTAATCAGAGCGGCCTTTGCGGAGCTCACCGAAGACTCATCAGCAAACCCCGGTTATTATCCTCATCAGGATCCTCACCATCCAAGTCATTTCTTGGTGCCATTTTGTACTCCGGGGAAATTCAATTAGCCCGTGCCTTGATTGAGGGTGTGCTCATATTTCAGATGCAGGAGATGAATCTAAAGAGTATCTTGTGCTAAGATCGCCCAGAAGCTCAGGATGTCTTTGGAGAGATGCTTATGAAAACGAGAGCCTTGATAGAATTAGGAATGAAACCCAGCTAGGGCATTGAGGTGGTGAATCCAGTCTGGGTTCAAGTCTGAAATTTCAATTGCCAAAGTGTTGAACTATTTTGAGAGACTGTTTGGTACTCTTGAGAAATCCAGGCTTCCAAGATCAGACTTAAAGGCCTTTGGGTTTCAACCTGAGCTTTAAAGTTGCTATCCAAGGTGCTAGGACCTATTGAGAAGATTGGATTCAGCACCTTGGTCAGCTCCTCTAAGAGAGACTAACCATTTGGATCCCCCTTTAGTAACTAAACTAAAACAGGGAGCAGATTCTCCACCCAGTGACATAGAAGCCATTACTCAGTCCTCTGGAATGCTGGGACTCGTAGTTTTGTGAAAACTTTAGTTTTTAAAGTGCATCTATGTTGCTGTTCTCCAACATTAATTACAAAGCCTTTCTTAGTAAAGCAGATCCTCATAGAGTATATAAGTGGTAGGACTTAATAATGTGTTTTTATACATTGATTATTTTACTTTAATATATCTGCATTTGTTGTTGGATTGAAGCATTGAATGATTGTCTTTTGTTGTTGGAATCTGCTCTGAGTCCCCCTGGGGAAATAGGGCAGAATATAAAGTTGTTGTTGTTGTTGTTGTTGATGATGATGATGGTGATTATTATTAGTAGTAGTATTAGTATTAGATACGCAACAAGATTAGAACACAGCAAACAAGATCATTCTGCTGGCTTTTGTACTGCATCACATGTTGGATACTTCCCAAGTGTCTAGGACTGTGTAATGTATCGGTGAATAATGTGTGCAGATCCAAGTAGGATGACGTTTTGCAACTGACAGATGGTAATTTTGTCAGTCCCGATTGTTTTCAAGTGCAGGCCAAGGTCTTTAGGCACTGCACCCAGTGTGTCGATCACCACTGGGAGCCCCTTGATCGGCTTGTGCCAGAGTCTTTGCAGTTCTCTCTTTAAATCTTCGTATTGTGTAAGCTTTTCCAGTTGCTTTTTGATGATCCTGCTGTTGCCTGGGATTGCAACATCGACGATGCATACATCGACATCATCATCATCACCATAATAGAACATTGTTGAACATTGTTTCCATCGTAAATATCTCGGTGTCACCTTAGATTGAACACTGACATATAGAAAACACTGCATGAACACCAAGCACAGAGTAGCTGCATGCAATAACATCCTGTGGAAACTTACTGGCAGCACATGGTGCAAACCCAAAATTAATCAGAACATCAGCCGTGGCCTTGTCTTACTCAACAGCCAAGTATACCTGCCCTGTTTGGCACAAGTCTGCTCACACGAAGCAGGTGAACACAGCAATGAACGAAACATGCAGAATAATCACAGGATGTTTTGAACCTACACCTGTTGACAGACTCTACAAACTAGCTGGCATTGCCCCCCCCCCCCAACCCAATGTGCGATGGGAAGTAGCTGCCAACTGTGAGAGAAATAAGGTTGAACACTGTGAAAGCCATCCCCTGCATGACTATCAGCCTCCTCCTAGTAGACTCAAATCAAGGAAAAGTGTAATGAGAACCACCACTCCTCTTAATGTCACTTCAGCAACAGCAAGAGTATCCCTCTGGGAAGCTAAACCAGGAAATCCCATTTGGATGCCCCCCAAGGGTCTTCCTTCAGGGACAAACTTGGAAGAATGGGCAACGTGGAAGTCCTTGAACAGACTCAGAAGTGAAGTAGGCAGATCAAAAGACAATCTGGTAACATGGCACAACCTAGAAGAATTTCCTGCCTTGTGTGACTGTGGAGCATAACAAACAACTCTGCATCTGTATGCTTGTCCACTATGTCCTGCATCATATACAGAGGAAGAATAGTTGGAGACTACATTCTTGCCCATTTTTGGATAAAAAGATATTTAGCCACTTGTGCTCCTTCTATTTTTATTAGTTTTATACTATTTTATGCAATGCTTTTGATATGAAATAAATTATTGTTGACGTTAGGCAAGAGTCATTTATTTATTTATTTATTCATTTGACTTGTACACCGCCACTCCCAAAGGCTCGGGGCAGTTTACAAAGCTCAATAAAATGTCAGGACAATAAAACAAACATATTAAAGCATAACATTAGAATTCAAAGGCTTGCTTGAACAAAAAAGTTTTGCAAGCTTTGCGAAAGGTCATCGGGTTATGCATAGCCCGGGTCTCGGATGGTAGATTGTTCCAGAGAACTGGGGCAATGATAGAAAAGGCCCTCTGTCGGGTTGCTGTTAGATATTAAGATTTCATGCTAGGAATGACCAAAAGGTTCTGATCTTCAGACCGTAGCGATCTCAAGGGACTATATGGGAACAGGCAATCCTTCAAGTACACTGGCCCCAGACCATGTAAGGCCTTGAAAGTTAAGACTAATACTTTGAATGTAATCCGGTACTCGATTGGCAGCCAGTGCAGTCCCTGCAGGACCGGGGTGATGCGGCAACTCACCAGCTGCCCCGTGAGCAGCCGGGCTGCAGCATTCTGCACTAGCTTGAGTTTCCGGATCACAGTCAAAGGCAGGCCAATGTAGAGAGCGTTACAGTAGTCAAGTCTTGAGATGACCGTAGCCTGGATTACCGTGGCCAGGTCGTTCCGAGACAAATAGAGGGCTAGCCGCCTAGCCTGTCACAGATGGAAAAATGCTGTTCTGCTGACCATAGAGATTTGAGCCTCCATAGTCAGCAGACTATCCAAGAGGACTCCCAGGCTTTTTACTGATGATGACGGGCATAATGCCACGCCATCCAGGGTTGGTAGCTGGACATCCCTATCACCTGGACGGCCCAACCAAAGGATTTCCATCTTCTCTGGATTCACCTTCAAGCTACTGGCTCGCAGCCATCCAGTAATGGCTTCAAGGCACAGATGGAAATTATTGGGTACGGAGTCCGGCCGGCCCTCCATCCTCAGAATGAGCGGAGTGTCATCAGTGTACTGATGGCACTCCAGCCCAAAGCTACACACCAGCTGAGCAAGTGGTCGCATGTAGGTGTTAAATAACAGCGGGGAGAGTATGGCCCCCTGAGGGACCCCACAAACCAAGGGGGAACCCCCAGAGGTCAACTCTCCCCACCTCACTCGCTGGATCTGATTGTGGAGGAAGGAGGACAGCCAATTTAGGGCTGTCCCTCTCACTCCAACCACAGCAAGGCAGTGAGTCAAAAGATCGTAATCGACAGTATCAAATGCTGCTGTGAGATCCAATAACACACGCAGTGCCGATCCACCTTGATCAAGCTTCCAGGGCTTTGGGGCTACAGTTCCCAGAATTTCCCAGGAAGTTGACTAGGAAGACCTCTGGAAGTTCTTCTCCAAAAAGTATTTTAGACTATAACTCCCGGGGAGTATAGAAATATATTTTTGTTCTAGGAGTCCTGGAAACCTTCAGACCCTTCATTAGAAGTTTCTGGGAATTTCGCTCCAAAGAGTTTGAACCTTTGCAATACAATTGCCGGAATCCACTGACATTCCCAAACCTGCTTTCTACTTTTCCTTCTGTATGAACAGTGTTGGCCAAATGAGATTTTCTGTCAAGCATGAAAGGCGGAGGGGGGGGGCACAGTTGAACTCTCTCTAGGTGCATCTACACTGTAGAATTAATGCAGTTTGTTGTTTAAGACACTGAGGGGAAAAGGAAAGGGTCTGAGGCTGTTAGAAATTGTGGGAGTTGAAGTCCAAAACACCTGGAGGACGCAAGTTTGCCCATGCCTTTGGTTCTTTTAGAAGGATCTCCCAAGCTGAATTTTCGGGCCTCCTGCAGGTGGCGCCCTCGCGCAGCTTTTGAAACCCACTCTGATTCCATATTTTCCCTGCAATGAACTCTATTAAACTAACTCTGAATTTTTCCTATTTTCCAAAAGAACTGTGCGTGTGCGCGCGCGTGTGTGTTGTCCCTACCTGATTGATTTAACAAGCAAAGCTGTCTTATATCAAGTTTAAATGCCAGGTGGCTTTATGGGTCTGTAAAAGGTTGAGATTGAATTTAAGTGCGGGGAGGAAAAGAAGCGGGATGGAAATGATTAAGATGTCTCTCCATCTCACCCTTCTCCACCACTCTTTTTAAAAAATACTATTTGATTTCAATTGGCTTTTTAGGGGAGTGCATATTAATTGGGGCATCTGAAAAGAGAGGTTACGAAAACACAAATCCCAAAGGGATGGAGAAAAAGGGGTCAGGCCTTCGGCATCTTCAGGGAATAATCCCCTCACTGCCCTTCCCCACCTCTGGCATTGCATTACCATTCAAACTTGAAATAATAATAATATTAATTCAATCATATCTTTGATTTGTTACCTTCCCCTCTTTAAGGCTCAAGACAAGGTATGAGAGCGTAAAAATATATATATAGCTAGAAAAGATAAGCCCATTAAGAGGGATATATTAAAAGACCTAGACCTTGGATTAAGACACACTAAAATAATCCATACCGGCAAACTTAAATTCATAGTTTAAAATTGATTGGGATTTATCTATTCCATCTGGCTCCTAGACAGATGGCAAAGCAAGTGGACTAGAGGAAAAGAACAGAAGTCATTCCAACACACCGAGCGGCAAACTACGACTTCCATAATCCCCCTGCTGGCATGGCCACTTTGTGTAAAAATGCAGAAATCGATTATTAGCAGAACGTCGTGCTGGAGGACTAGTGAATACTAGAGAGAACACTTAACTAGACATTTGTAGGTCCTCCAAAAGGATTCTTTGGTCAACATTGGGAAGCTGATGATACAATCATGCTAGAGCAGTGTTTCCCAACCTTTTTTGAGCTGCGGAACCCTTTTAACATTTAAAAAATCCGGGGGCACACCACCAACCAAAATGACACAAAATGACACTCTAACACAGTAAAGAATGGCTGGGGATGGTGGCCTGCTGGGAGCAACTGCTGGGAGTGCCAAAGCCGGGGAGGGGGAGGAGCCAGGCCGCGCCATGCCCCTCCCCTCTGCTTCCGCTCTCCCACAGCTTCTCCAGCCTTGAGGGAGCAATGCCAAGCCAATGGTGGCAGAGCCAGCACAATGCTGGCTTGGCACTGTCCCCTCAAGGCTGGAGAAGCTGTGGGAAAGTGGAAGCCAGGGGGAGGGGCGGAGCCAGGCTGTGCCATGCCCCGCCCCTCCTCCCAGCTTCAGCTCTCCCACAGCTTCTCCAGCCTTGAGGGGGCAATGCCAAGCCAGCGGTGGCAGAGCCAGCACAATGCTAGCTTGGCACTGTCCCCTCAAGGCTGGAGAAGCTGTGGGAGAGCAGAAGCCGGGGGAGGGGGCAGAGCCAGGGTGCACCATGCCCCGACCCCTACCCCCAGCTACCTCCTCTGCGGTGGCTTCAGCGAGCAAGGGGCGGAGGTCATGGAGGATTGGAGGCTGGCTGGGGAAATGGCCCTGGGCCCTTCTTCTTTTTCTTCACTGCTGCCCAGCCCTTCCTTCTCCTCCCACAAGCAGTAGAAGTTCAGCAGGAGGAGGGGGAAGGAAGGGGGGAAGGAAAGGGGGCAGAGAGCTTTTCTTGTGGCACAGAAGAAGGTCCGTCACGGCACACTGCTGTGCCGCGTCACAGTGGTTGGGAAACACTGTGCTAGAGGACCTAAGGGTTCCCAGAGTGGTGTTCTCTCAGCTTAAAATTTTATATATACTGTATATATATAGCATTTTGAAACATTTGCTGGTGTCCTACACCCCTAACCTCTGTGACAATGGAGGACCTAGTATCGCTAAACTAACCTATAAAATACAAATTAAAAAATAAGGATGCAACATAGGTGCATCAACAGTTCTACACTGATGATTTTTTTGTGTGTGTCAGGAGCAACTTGAGAAACTGCAAGTAACTTCTGGTGTGAGAAAATTGGCCGTTTGATGTTTGAACATCCTCGTGGGAGGCTTCTCTCATGTCCCCGTATGGGGAGCTGGAGCTGACAAAGGGAGCTCATCCATGCTCTCCCCAGATTCGAAGCTCTGATCTGTCGGTCTTTAGTCCTGCCTGCACAAGGGTTTAATTCACTGCGCCACCGGGGATTCCTGATACTGATGAATTAATTCAGTTGAACTGCCATGGCTCAATGCTAAGGAAACAAGGGAATTAAAATTTGACAAAATCTTTAGCATCTTTTCAATCTCACCAAACAGGAATCCATAGCATTCAGCCATGGCAGGTGAAATGGAGTCCAACAGCATCAATTCTACAGTGTAGATGCACCCAATCAGATGAGAACATGAATTTAGGACTGTTAAAAGCATCCTATGAATTAAGAACTAGCATACCAGGGGCTCTGGTTGTGCAGCAGGTTAAACCACTAAGCTGCAGAACTTGCTGATTGAAAGGTTGGCAGTTCGAATCCACAAGCAGCGTGAGCCTGTTGTCAGCTCCAGCTTCTGCCAACCTAGAAATCCGAAAACATGCAAATGTGATTAGATCAACAGGTACTGCTTCAGCGGGAAGCTTTAGTGGCTGAGGGGGAAAGGAAGGGGCTTGAGGGCTTTTAGGAATTGTGGGAGTTGAAGTGCAAAACACCTGGAGGGAGATAGTTTGCCCATGTCTGAGCTAGACTATAGAATTAATGTAGTTTGACACCATTCGAACTGCCATGGCTCAATGCTGTGGAATCCTGGGAATTGTAGGTTAGTGAGGCACTAACTATTTTTTGGCAAAAAAAACCCCAAAACTGGAGGCCTTATGAGACTATAGCTGCCTGCTAGGCCTCTGTAGGTTCATTCGGAATCTTCTTAATTTGTAATAAATTTGGATCAAATTCCTTTTTGAAGCGATTTCGAAGGATTTGGGAACTTGGAAGTATCGTTGCCATTTCGAAGCCTTTTCCACCATTTCTGTTATGAATCAGTAAGTGAGTCGGAAATGATTAAGCTTTTCAAACCAGTGTGGATGGATTCACTTTGTTTCCTTCTCTCCCGCATCAGACCTGGGGCGAGAGCTGTGTTTAACCCAGTTTGGATGCAGATGTCCTTCCCTCCCGCGTCAGACCTGGGGCGAGAGCCGCATCCAAACTGGGTTAAACACAGCTCTTGTCCCAGGTCTGACATGGGAGGGAAGGATATCCGCATCCAAATTGGGTTAAACATAGCTCTCCCGCATCAGACCTGGGGCGGGAGCTGTGTTTAACCCAGTTTGGATGCAGATGTCCTTCCCTCCCATGTCAGACCTGGGGCGAGAGCTGCATCCAAACTGGGTTAAACACAGCTCTTGCCCCAGGTCTAACGTGGGAGAGAAGGACATCCGCATCCAAACTGGGTTAAACATGGCTCGCCCGCATCAGATCTGGGGCGAGAGCCATGTTTAACCCAGTTTGGATGCAGATGTCCTTTCCTTTTGCATCAGACCTGGGGTGAGAGCTGCATCCAAACTGGGTTAAACATGGCTCTTGCCCCAGGTCTGACGCGGGAGGGAAGGACATCTGCATCCAAACTGGGTTAAACACGGCTCTCGCCTCAGGTCTCAGGTCTGACGTGGGAGGGAAGGACATCCACATTGTTTAACACAGTTTGGATGCGGATTTCCTTCTCTCCCGCATCAGTCCTGGGTGAGAACCGTGTTTAACCCAGTTTGGATGCGGATTTCTTCCCTTTGCTTCCTCGCTCTTTCTGGAATAAAACAACTACTTTCAAAGTAAAGACCACCCAATGAAACAGGAAATAACACTTTGAAACCATTAACGAAGGATTTGGAAGTCTCGGAAGTTTTGAACTTTATTTCTGTGAAAATCGGAATTGACTTTAGATCCGAACCACCAGCCGTTTCAACCATTTTTAAAAATCAAACAGGCCTACTGCCTGCCACTATTTCATAGCATCGAGACATGGCAGATAAAGGGGTGTCAGACTACATTAATTCTACAATGTAGATGTGTTCTGAGTTGTGTGATGTATCAAAACAACTCATTGAAGCTTCTCCTTTTTTTGGCAATATGGACACAAATCAAAGGAACCCATATCCAAATGATTAAGCTCTTCGCACGGGAAATCTGTATGTCTCCCAAATATCTTTTCTGATCTCAACTGCATTTGTAAAAAGTGATCTCATCCATCCCCATTTAAGCCTCTCTGTCCTCGGATTTTCTTGCCTGGGGGGTAACATTTCATGGGGTCAAAGGGGGCTGTGGGTTACTCAGAATGACCCTTTTCTCCTGGCACATCATTCCCCCCCCTTTTTTGGCATGTCAGATCTATAAATAAAGTCTCGTTTGTCACACTTACCAATCGCCATGGGATATGTTGACTTGCGCCATTGTTTTAAGAAAAAGCTTTCCTCGGGATAGAAAACTGGTCTGTTCCACTCGCCTCCAGCTCAGATATCCGGACTCATCTGGGACACTCTCATCTCAAAAGCAGTAAAATGAGGCCATACTCATTTGGAAACTGAACCTAAAGGGCGATAAAGAGAACCAAATTTAAAAGCTGGAGAACAAGGTAATGGGCAATTCTTCATAGGGAGCCCATTGAAATTGCTATGAGGTGGGAACATAGATGTGGCGGCCTTGTTCAGAAACTTCACCTGCAATGGTTGAATTGTTGTCCTACAGGAATAGCTTCACTGGCCATTGACTACTTAACAATAGTTTCACTGGCCATTGGTCTGTTTCCCAGAATAATTCAAAGTGTCACTTATAAAGCTTCTGTTTAGCTTGATGAAAGCTGGACAGTGAAGAAAGCTGATGGGAAGAGAATCAACTCATTTGAGATGTGGAGAAGATAATATTGATGGATCCTGTGGAGTGGGGAAGGGAGAATTCCATGGATTTTGTAATTTGGGAGTTGCAGTTGCTGGGATGTATAGTTCAGCTACAGAGCATTCTGAACTCCACCAATGATGGCATTGAACCAAACTTGGCACACAGAATTCACATGACCAGCAGAAAATACTGGGAGGGTTTGGTGGGCATTGAACTTGAGTTTTGGAGTTGTAGTTCACCTACACCCAGAGAGCACTGGGGACTCAAACAATGATGAACCTGGAACAAACTTGGCACAGATATTCGATATGCCCAAATGTGAACATTGGTGGAGTTTGGGGAAAATAGACCTTGACATTTGAGAGTTGTAGTTGCTGGGATTTATAGTTCAGCTACAATCAAAGAGCATTCTGAACTCTACCAATGATGGCATTGAACCAAACTTGGCACACAGAATTCCCATGACCAACAGCAAATACTGGGAGGGTTTGGTGGGCATTGAACTTGAGTTTTGGAGTTGTAGTTCAGCTACATCCAGAGAGCACTGTGGACTCAAACAATGATGAACCTGGAACAAACTTGGCACAGATACTCAATATGGCCAAATGTGGACATTGGTGGAGTTTGGGAAAAATAGACCTTGACATTTGGGAGTTGTAATTGCTGGGATTTATAGTTCACCTAAAATCAAAGAGCATTCTGAACCCCACCAACAAGAGAATTGGGTCAAACTTCCTACACAGAACCCCCCATGCCTTGAAGAGATACGCTGGTGTGAACCTCCCTCCAGCCTCACATGCTATCCCTCGCCCACATATGCACACCATGCTGCCATGCGCTGAGCACACCTGCTCTCCCCTCCTCACTTGGAGTCTCAGAAACAACCTTGCCTTGACTGAGAGGATGGCCAATCACAGCAGAGGAAGGCTTTTGGTGGGAAGATTCACCATCTGTTTTAAAAAAGGAAGAGAAGAACACGCAGAGAGATCTTCATCCTTCTCTGCCAAAGGGATTCCTAAGACAATCAGAAATACATGTTTTCTGATGGTCTTTGGCGAGCCCTCTCAAACTCCCTCATGACCCCCCCCCATCTACCCACCTAGGGGTCTACACCCCGAGGTTGAGAACCCTGCAGTAGGATAAGAGGAAGACCACATTGCAGGTGGATAGATTCAACCAAGGAAGCCCCTTCCATGAGGCTGCAATACTTGAGCCAGATTGTATATGATGGGTGACTTGGAGGTCTCTCATTTATGGAGTCATTATAAGCAAAGTCAATTTGAGAGCAGTTGGCAACAAGAAATGCATGGTTGTGAAAGCTATTGAGAATTCTCTGGCTGCAATCTTATTCTCTGTATTTAATGGAAGGAGGGAGGTAAGAGTTACGAATGCCAAAAAATATATAATTGAATGCCAAAGTCAGCATCACCCATGCAGTAGTATTTATGATTTCAATGAATGGTAGGGAAAGCCCTGAGTTTGTAAGATTTGAGAATAGGGTTATTTTGAGGGGTTTTTTTATTTAAAAAAAATAATTATGAGGTCGCTATACGTTAAAGTCAACTTGAGGGCCGTTAGCAGCAATAAATGCATGGCTATAGAACTGGACTTGAGAATTGAGAATTCTCTGGTTTCAATTCTCTTCTCCAAATTTAATGGGGGTGGCATGAAGGTAAGACCCACTCAACGCCAAAGATATAAAGTGGAATGCCAAAGTCAGGATCAGCCATGCAATAGTGTTCCTGATTTCAATGTATGGAGGGCAAAGCCCTGAGTTTTCAAGACCTGAGGATAAGATCACTTGAACCCCATCTTCACCCATCTTCTTCCTTCAATTAGGAAGACTCTTGCCTCAGTCCTGCCACCAGATGTGGTATCCTTCATGGTTGCCCCCAGGTCCTAGAACCCTTTCAATGCTCTATTTATTTATTTATTTACTTTGCTTCTAGACCGCCTCTCTCAGCCCAAAGGTGACTCGAGGCGGTGTACAAATGGCAAGAACTGCCCAAGACAAACACATCAACAACTATCAACACAATTCCATCATATTCAAATTAGCACTTAACATTAAAAACACAATATCAGCGTCTCATTATTAAATCGGTTTCCAATTGCATCGTCGTCGTTCCGTAGGTCTCACTTTGATAATCATACTACATCTGCAAATGCTCGGTCTAATAGCCAGGTCTTGACCTTCTTGCGAAATGTCAGGAGGGAGGGGGCTGATCTGATGTCATAAGGAAGGGCGTTCCAAAGCCGAGGAGCCACCACTGAAAAGGCCCTGTCTCTCGTCCCCACCAATCGCGCCTGCGAAGCCAGCGGGACCGAGAGCAGGGCCTCCCCGGATGATCTTAAGCATCTTGAAGGTTCGTAGAGAGAGATGCGTTCGGACATGTAAGTTGGACCAGAACCGTTAAGGGCTTTAAAGGCTAAAGCCATCACTTTGAATTGTGCCCAGTAGCAAACTGGTAGCCAGTGGAGCTGGCGCAACAGAGGTGTTGTGCGCTCCCTGAGTGCTGCTCCTGTTATCAACCTGACTGTTGTCCGTTGGACCAGTTGAAGCTTCTGAACAGTCTTCAAAGGCAGTCCCACATAGAGTGTGTTGCAGTAATCTATACAGGATGTAACCAGAGCGTGGACTACCATGGCCAAGTGAGACTTCCCAAGGTATGGGCGCAGTTGGCGCACAAGTTTTAATTGTGCGAATGCTCCCCTGGTCACCGCCGAAACCTGGGGTTCCAGGCTCAGCGAGGAGTCCAGGATCACACCCAAACTGTTCTACTTCTATGTCTGTTGTCGTCATAGGTCTCCAAGTTGGCACTAACTTATGGAAACTATCTCCTAGTAATTTTTTTTGACATGATTTATTAATGGGACCTTCTTAGACCTGCCATTTAATGGTTTACTGTGTGGGCTTGCCATTCAATGGGTCTACTCCTATGAAAACTAATTTAGCCCTATTTGAGGTTTTTTTTATCCCAAATGTAGTATTGGTTCTTTGAATGCCATTTTGAAAATTGTTTCAACAGAATATGGGAAAAAGGAAGAGGAAGAAGGAAGGAAGGGGCCAGAGGTCTACTTCTGTTTGGAATAAAACCAAAAACATTTGACATAGGTCAATTTTTGGCCCTTGAAAACTTCCAGAAGAGATGGTTCATTTAGTGGTGACAGTAGAAAGACGGCCACCTGGGAAGTTTGCAGGGGTGGAGATGGGGCACAAGACCAGAATTGATGGACAAAACCCACCCCCTTGCCTTCTGCAGTTCAGAATGAATTACCTTTGCAATATACTAGCGTTGACCAGGTATGAATTTTCGGTACTGTCCACTATCCAGGTGGAAGCCACAAGGGGGCGCTAGAGAGGAAAGCACTATATGAGGGGAGGGAGTTGAAATAGGAAAACCATTTCCCCCATTTCTATGTCCCCACTTCCATGTCATAAACAAGGGTTGTTTCCACGATGGGGATATGAGCGGGGGAAATAACAGGAGAACAGGGGGAAATGATTTTACTCCGTCAACCCACCCTCCACCCTCATAAAATGGACGGACCTTTTCTCTCTCACACCCCCTTGTGGCCTCTGCCCAGATAATGGAACAGTACTGAATTTTCTAATGGGACATTCATAAAATTGTAAGCTTTGCAGCACAGATGAACTGAGATTAATTTTTTCTCCTTGCATAAAAATGCATTGTTTTGAATGAAGGGTTTCATTAAGAACTGAATTCTTATGCGAGTTTTGTCATCTTAAAGCCTCCTTTCTCTCTTTTCCAGCTCACTGATATCTTTGCCTGTCCCTTTCAGAAGGCCTCCTTTAAAAGGTCACCACGTTAACCCTCTGGCCCTCTGAAAGAAATTCCTAGCATCACTCTAACCTTCTTCCATTTGCCATCTCTTCCCTTGAGATAACTTTTATATCTATATACTGCCCTCTTGTGGTTGCATCTGAGTGCAGGATAACTACATACATATTTATTCTTTCGGAGGGACCCTAGCCCTAAAAAAGATGGATATTTTTTACTTAGTATTTTAAGTTGGATAATGAAAGATTTGTGGGCCAAGTTTGGTCCAGATCCATCAAGCCATGTAGAATCTTTTGCAGAACAAACATACATACACGTATTCACTTATATAGAGAGATAGCGACACCAGTCTGTTTTTTATTTAAACATATTCTTCAACATCTGAGTGTAGTCAAAGAAGTAAAAAAATGACAAAACATTCCAGATTGAGTTTTTTAATAATGGAATTATGGACTTTTGGAGATGGGTTTGGAAATATATCCAAGGTTCAAAGGTGGGCTCCTTTCGCCTTTGCTAGGAATTAAGACCAGACCCTTAATAACACAGCGCTGTCCCGAGATACATCTGTTTGAAGAGGTGAGTCGCCCGCCTGTTATTTCTCTGAATTCTTTCCCCTCTACATTCTCTTTTTCCCTGTCAATTTTTGGAGTGTTTATGACTCCCTCCGCTGCTCCCCTCCCTTCCACATGGCATTCATTTCTGTGAATGAAAACAAATGGCCGCCTGCAAGAGGCTGGAGATAAAAGAATAATAAGTGCATTTTATATGCCACCATTGAAAATCAAATAACAATATTACAAAAAGGAGAGCGAGAGAGGCTTTGAGGCTCTCATCCATCCATCAGGAAATGTAAACTGCCTCAGTCATCACAGCCGCAGACGGAGACGGAAACAACATCCACCAGAGAGATAATACTTGCTTCAAGGAAAGCGTAATATTTGTTTTCCCCCTTTTAAAAAAAGACACAAAGGCTAGGATTGATTTCTATCCCCCCGCTACATCCACCCCCAGTTAATTCTGTTTCACGTTTTGTTGAAAAAGGTGGGATTACAAGAATGGAAAGGCTTCAACCTGGTTTGCGATACAACCCGATTGTTGTGGGTTTTTCATGAATTACATAGCAAGTCAAACGCTGGGGTCTTTTTCCAAACACAATGGCTTCATATCTCCAACTGTCCCGAATGGGCAGAAACAGTCCTGATTGTATCCTTGGTCTTCCTACGTTTTCAGATGCTTTTGAAATGTCTTATTCACCTCTCTTCAGATTCAAGTTTATGTGAATGCTCTCTATCGAGTTCAAAGTGCAAAGACATGTAGTTTTCACTCTGTTAACTCAGCAAAAAGGACTTGAGAATTGATTGTGTCTCAACTGAAATAAAAGTGGCATACAATAATAATACACTTTATTTATATACCGCTTTATTTCTCCGGAGGGACTCAGAGTGGATTACAGTATATATAAGGCAAACATTCAATGCCTTTTTACATGAATGACATACAATAATACAGATAAGGTAAAAGGCTTCCCCTTTTTCCATTTCCGGCATCTGGAAGTCTCAACTTCTGGCCATGGGGAGATGTTGTTGTTCTATTTTCCATGCCAAAGGAGCCTGCTGTCTGTAGACATATTCGATCTTTGTCTATAGACAACTCTGATCTTTTCACTGGCATGTCTGCATGCCTGCATGGGATGCCCTTTAACCTTCCCACCAAGGTAGTACCTATTGATCTACTCGTATTACATGCTTTTGAACTGCTAGGTTGGCAGAAGCTAGGACTGACAGTCGAGAGCGCACACCAACTTGCGGCTTTGAACTGTTGGCCTTCCAATCATCAGCCTTTCCTGCAGCTAGCCGTTTTAACCACTGTGCTACCATGGCCCCTTAGATATAAATAACTTTTGGGAGCAGCATGAGCTTCTGCTGACAGCCCCAGCTTCTGCCAACCTAGCAGTTTGAAAACATGCAAATGTGAGTAGTTCAAAAGGGTCTGCTCTGGTGAGAAGGTAACGGCGCTCCATGCA
Organism: Anolis apletophallus; assembly: GCA_030556195.1. Classification (NCBI taxonomy): domain Eukaryota; kingdom Metazoa; phylum Chordata; class Lepidosauria; order Squamata; family Anolidae; genus Anolis; species Anolis apletophallus. Next base: position 132,732,130 of record JARBWK010000009.1, on the reverse strand, counting down.
GTCATGCTGGCCACGTGACCTTGGAGGTGTCTATGGACAACGCCGGCTGTTCGGCTTAGAAATGGAGATGAGCACCAACCCCCAGAGTTGGACACGACTGGACTTAACATCAGGGGAAAACCTTTACCTTTATCACCAACATCACCATTATCATCATCATATTTTCCAGTAGATTCCAGGAAAAGCAAACTGCTTTAACTCCACTTTGAATGTGTTTTCTTCCTCATTCATAAGTTTGGCATCCCAACCACACTATGTTGTGGCTTTGCAATTTTGTATAAAATTACCTTCTTTTGTTGCATATATAGAATATATATATATGCAACATTAATGAATTTTGCATATCCTATCTCCAAGCTATCTTATTGTTTATATGCAGATATTCCAAAATATGGGGGGAGGGTTCCAAAAATGCAGAATACTTCTAGTCCAAGCATTGCAGATAAGGGAGGGTCAATCTGTATAACTTCAATCTTTGGCATCTAATGACCATCAACAGGGCAATGAATCCATTTATGGTGGAAGCCCAAAGGAGGCCTCCAAGATCCCAAATCACCTTGGAGATGTTTCTTAAAGTTTGGATTAAATCTTGGACCCATGAATTATTCCACTGACAGGAATGATCAGCCACCAGTAAACTGGATTGTAGGCCTGGGTGATAAAAAAAAGAGTTCAAAACTTGTTCCAGAGGTAGGGGGCACTGGCGCTTTGAATCTGAATGACTTCTGAAATTTTCTAGAAATTTTTCAGAATTTCCCGAATTAATTCTGAAATTTCGGAATGGCTTCATTAATGGCAGACATGCATGTTTAACCCAGTTTGGATGGGGATGTCTTCCCTCTTTGTCAGAACTGGAGCGGCAGCCATGTTTTGGATGCAGCTGTTGCCCCAGTTCTGACACAGAGGGAAGGACATCTGCCTCCAAACTGGGTTAAACAGTCAATGAGCGGAAAGCACTTTGGGAGGGGTGAAAATCTAATGCCGATTCCTTTCCAAAAACGGCAGCAGTGGTATTGAAATGGCAAATTCACTTCCGGGTTGCTTACATCGCTTCAAAACTGCTTCAAAAGTGAATTTAATCCAAATTCACTCTGATTTTAGAGCATTCCAATGAACCTACGCAGGCCTACTGGATAGTCCAGGAGTTGTCCAAGGTGCTGGATTTATTTTGGAAGCAAAGGTGTAACAAGTTTGAACTAAACCTTAGAAGGAAACCAATACTTAGAATTGGGATAGATAGATAGAATACCTGAAAAAAAAACCTCAAAACATGCCCAAAAGGCATATTTTTTATAGAAAAATAAAGAACTGCCCTCAAAAGAAAACCGGCTTGAAAATGTTCCCAACCTGGCAGAAATGGACAAGTCATTTTGTATGATAAAGGATAAATCAATTGACATTTTTTCAGCCAGAATGGGAGCCATTTGTATCATTCATCAAGAAAAAAAAGAAAATGTGGAAATGCTTGAAGATTAAGTAAAATACTGAGATAGTAATGCCGTGACCCCTTAATACAGTTCCTCATGTTGTGGTGACCTCTGACCCTAACATTATTTTTGTTGCTACTTCATAATTGTAATTTTGCTATTGTTATGAATCATGGTATAAATATCTGATATGCAGGATGTATTTTCATTCACCGGACCACATTTGGCACAAACACCCCATGTCATTTGGGAGTTGTATCTGCTGGTATTTATAGTTCACCTACAATCAAAGAGCATTCTGAACCCCACCAATGATGGAATTGAACCAAACATGGCACACAGGACTCCCATGACCAACAGGAAATACTGGAAGGGTTTGGTGGGCATTGACCTTGATTTTTGAAGTTGTAGTTCACCTACATCCAGAGAGCACTCTGGACTCAAATTATGATCTGGATCAAGCTTGGCACAGATACTCAATATGCCCAAATGTGAACACTGGGGGAGTTTGAGGAAAATAGACCTTGTTATTTGGAAGTGGTAGTTTGCTGGAAGTTGTAGTTCACCTACAATCAAAGAGCATTCTGCACCCCACCAGTGACAGAATTGGGCCAAACTTCCCACACATACGGTGTTTCATGCTGGTCTTTGGTGATCCCTCTGACACCTCCTCACAACCCCCTCAAGTATCCTGACACCCAGGTTGAGAAATGCTGAGATAGAATAAAGAAGTTGTGTCGATCTGTGCAGTCCCAGATCAGTCTGTTTGTCTGTCTGTCTATTTATATCTTATTCATTCATCATGATATCTCAGGACAGTCAACAGTTGTTACAACAATTTATGCAACTGAGACATTTCAAAATTTAAATCAACAAACTATTTAAATAAGATAGGGTAAAGGTTTTCCCTTCACATTAAGTCCAGTCGTTTCTGACTCTGGGGGTTGGTTCTCATCTCCATTTCTAAGCCGAAGAGCTGGCATTGTCCATAGACACCTCCAAGGTCATGTGGCCAGCATGACTGCATGGAGCGCCACCAGGGGCTCAGTGGGTTAAAGATAAAGAATGTTAAACATGTCAAGGAAAGTGAAAGCAAAAGGCTAAATGAGTCTTTAAAATATCAAGTAGATTGTTGTTTTGTGCCTCCAATTAATGGTAACTCAAAGGCCAACTCTGGAAGCAACCAGGCTGTAGAAGCAGAAAAATTGCATTCAAAGCGCTCCTGACAGATGGCCATTCAGCCTCTGTTCAAAGCCTCCAAAGAAGGAGCTTCCACCACACTCTGGGGCAGAGAGTTCCACTGCTGAATGGCTCTCACACTTAGGAAGTTCTTCCTAATGTTCAGATGGAATCTCCTTTCTTGTAGTTGGAAGCCATTGTTCCATTGCGTCCTAGTCACCAGGGCAGCAGAAAACAAGTGTGCTCCCTCCTCCCTATGACTTCCCCTCATGTCTTGATCCATGGCCCTCATCATGTCTGCTCTCAGCTTCCTCTTCTTCAGGCTAAACATGCCAAGCTCTTTAAGCTGCTCCTCATAGAGCTTGTTCTCCAGAGCCAGACAATATCCCTGTGCTGCCTCTTCATCTATTCTGTGCTGCATTTCCCTTCCTGCATCCTCTGATCCTGATCCTGTACTCTTACGTGGCAAAATGGGATTGGACTGGATGGTTCTTGGAGATCTGGGTCTGTTTAGCCTGCAGGTCAGAAGGTTGCGAGAAGACACGCGAGGAGCCATGTATAAATATGTGAAAGGGTGTCATAAGGAGAAGGGAGAAGGCTGCCTTGGAAACTGACTCAATTTGAGCAATGGGTTCAAATGAGAGTAAAGAAGATTCCACCTGAACAACATTATTAGAAGTTCCTGTAAGAAGAGCTGTTCAACAGTAGAACTCTCTGCCTTGGAGTGTGGTGGAAGCTCCTTCCTTGGAAGCTTTTAAACAGAGGTTGGATGGCCTTCTGTTGGGAGGGGGTTGGACTAGATGGCCCATGTGGTGTCTTTCAATTCTATGATTCTCCCCCTGTGGGAGAAGGGCGGGGTAGAAATGAAGATATTAAATAAAATAACTAAATATGAGTCTATGATCTATCTCAGCCATGGGCCAACTTTGGCCCTTCTTCCAGGTTTTTTTGGACTCCAACTCCCAACATTCCTAACAGCCTTGGGCCCTCAGGAAAAAGGTAGGGGCCTGAGGGCACCACAATTCAAGAGAGATATTGACAAGCTGGAATGTGTCCAGAGGACTCAAATGATCAAGGGTCTGAGAACAAGCCCTATGAGGAGCGGATTAAAGAGCTGGGCATGTTTAGCCTAAAGAATAGAAGGCAGAGAGGAGACATGATGAGGGCCATGTATAAATATGTGTGGGGAAGTCATAGGGAGGAGGGAGCCAGGCCCGGATTAACACCTTTTTGCGCCCTAGGCCACACTTCGGAATTACGCCCCCTTTAAGCCAACCTCTAACGCACCCCCCCCCCCCACACACACACACTTCCTTTCATCCGCTCATCCCCCTTAGGGTCCCACATTCAGCCTAGTGTGGCCCCACTAGGTCCGCCACAGGAGTTTCCCTCTCAGCAGGCACTATGGATGCAGGCATGGGGGAAAGGAGCCTCCTCCCCGATGCCTAGGCTTGAGGCACTTGGCTCCTACCCGATATCGGGGATTGCGCATGCGTTGTAGTCAGCAGCTGTACTGATGCTGCGCTTCTCCCCGATACCGGGGCTTGTCGTGTTGGGCTTCTCTCCTGTACTGGGGTTTGTGCATGTGCCGTAGCTGGCAGTTGTGCTCCTCTCTCCAGTAAGGAGGAGTCTCCTCCTTGTGTTGGAGGAGGAATACCAGCTTTCATGGTGTTAAGGTATGTGCAGACTGTGCAATGGATCTGCGCCCTTCCTCGCCTTGCACCCCTAGGCCATGGCCTAGGTTGGCCTTATGGGTAATCCTGGCCTGGAGGGAGCAAGCTTGTTTTTTGCTACCCTGGAGAATAGGATGCAATGGAATTAAAAGAAGGGAGATTCCACCTGAACATTAGGAAGAACTTCCTGACGGTGAGAGCCGTTCAGCAGTGAAACTCTCTGACTCGGACTGTGGCGGAGGCTCCTTCTTTTAACAGAGGCTAGATGGCCATCTGTCGGGGGTGCTTTGAATGCAAATTTCCTGCTTCTTGGCAGAATGGGGTTGGACTGGATGGTCCATTATTTATTTATTTATTTGGTACATTTGTATACCACACCCTCTTGGCCCGGAGGCGACACGGGACAGTTCACAAGGCAACAATTCAATTCCAACAACATCATAAAAAAGAAAACATTTAAGACAATTAAAAACATTAACATATCAATTAAAACCGCAACAGTAGTAAAAACAAATCATTTCATCTCCTATAAAAACATAATCCGATCTCATAGTCCAATTCTTCCATAATCCTATGTCTGTTACACTGCCTCTTCAAACGCCTACTCGAATAGCCAAGTTTTGACTATTTTTGGAAGGCCAAGAGAAAGGGGGCTGATCTAATGTCCCTGGGAAGGGCGTTCCATAGCTGAGGGACCACCGCTGAGAAGGCCCTGTCTCTCGTCCCCGCCAAACCTATTTGTGACAAAGATGGAGTCGAGAGCAGGGCCTCCCCAGACGATCTTAACGTCCTAGATGGTTCATAAGGGGAGATGTGTTTGGACAGGTAAGTTGAGTCAGAACCGTTTAGGGCAGGGCTGCCCAGGAAGTCGATCGCAATCGACCAGTCGATCCCAGGACCGAAGGAGGTCGATCCCAGCTGGATGGGGTGCTTCTCAGAGGGGGTGGAGCCAGGCCGTGCCAAGCCACGCCCCCTCCTCAGCTTCAGCTCTACCAGCAGCTGTCAGTGCCAGGCTTGAGGGTGCCACCACTGGCAGTGCCAAGCCAGCCTTGTGCCAGCTCTGCCACCACTGGCTTGGCACTGCCATCCTCAAGCCTGGAGAACCACTGGCTTGAGAGCTCCAAAGCCAGCGGGGGGCGGGGCTTAGCACAGCCCAGCTCCGCCCCCTCTGGCTTCAGCTCTACCAGCAGCTTCTCCAGGCTTGAGGATGTGGTGGCATAGCTAGCACAAAGCTGGCTTAGCACTGCCATCCTCAAGCCTGGAGAGGGTGTCTGCCAGCCTGGTAGACCACTGCGGCACTGCCATCCTCAAGCCAGAGGGGGGAGGGGCGGAACCTCCGCCCCTCTGGCTTCAGGCCGCTTGAGGGTGTCAGTGCCAAGCCCCTGTGCCACCACTCCCCCATCCCCCTCTCCAGCCTTGAGGAGGTAGGTAGATCTTTCTGACTTGGTTTTATTATAAGTAGCTCACGTGCTGAAAAAGTGTGGGCACCCCTGGTTTAGGGATTTATAGGTCAAAGCCAGCACTTTGAATTGTGCCCGGTAGCAGATGGGCAGCCAGTGGTGCTGGCGCAACAGAGGAGTAGTATGCTCCCTGAGTTCCGCTCCTGTTAGTAACCTGGCTGCTGTCCGTTGGAGCAATTGAAGCTTCCGAACAGTCTTCAAAGGCAACCCCACGTAGAGCGCGTTGCAGTAGTCTATACGTTATGTAACCAGAGCATTAACTTCCCAAGGTATGGGTGCAGCAGGTGCAGAAGTTTTAATCCATGAGGTCTCTTACAACTCTAGGATTCTATGAATGGTGGGAGTTGGAGTCCAAAACACCTGGAAGGAGGGCCAAAGTTGGCCCGTGGCTGATCTATCTCTTCCTGCGACCGAGAGCAAAGGAAGGCCAGCTTAGCAGCAGCGATAGTAGCACCAACGTGTTTTCCTCCAAGTCTCTGCCTTCGGGAGGGAAGCCGGCCTGGTCTTCCTCCTCTCCTCTCCCCTTCCCTCCTCCTTTTCCCGATCCCTCCTTCTTTCTTTCCCTCCTTCCCTCCCTCCTTCCCTCCGCCCGGTGGCTGGCAATGCGATGCCACAATTAGCCCAATCAGGTTGCAGATCCTAGATGTCAGTAGTGAGTAGAGAAGGGAAGAAGAAGCCAGGGCGAGAGGCAGACGGAGGACGGCGCCGGAGGAGGAGGAAGGCGGGCAGGCGGGCGGGCAGGCAGGGAAGCGGGCCGGAGAGGCGGAAGGGTTGCCAAGCCGTGAGAGCCTCTCGCTTCCAGAGAAGGAGGAAGGGGGCAGCACCAGCCCCTTCCTTCCTCTCCTTCCTGCCTTCCTTCCCAGCCAGAGAGGCTTTCGGACTCTTTCAAGGAGCGGCTCCTTCTCCTTCATTCATCTCCTTCCTTCCTTATTCGGGACACGCGTGCTTTTTCCTCGCAGGCGCCCCCCTCCTCCCCCCCAGGAGGAAACGATTGAGAGAGAGAGAGAGAGAGAGAGAGAGAGAGAGAGAGAGAGAGAGAGAGAAAGCCAAACGTTCTCCAGAAGGCTGGGGAAGGAAGAGGGAAGCAGAGTCTCCTTCCTCCTCGTCTCCATCCCCTCACCACCCCAGACGCCCCACGGAGAGCAACCCCGAGGGTCCTGCCCTCAGGACGAGTGTCCACACGCATCTACACCCTATCATACACATTATTTGCAAGGCGGAGCAGAGGGGGAGAGCCCTGGAAGGTGGAGCTTGGCTGGAGAGAGATCTTCCTATTGCTCTCTCTCTCTCTCTCTCTGCGCCTAGTCTTGGCTGGCGAGCCTTGAAGCAAGCCCGGCTCTCTCTTCTCTCTCTCTCTCTGCCGCCGCCGCCTCTCTCGCTTCGGGCCCCGCCACCCGCGATTCTTCTCTCTCTCATTCTCTCCGGGCGGCGGCGGCAGAAGGAGGAGAAGGAGGAGAGAGAAGAGAGAGAAGCCACTGAAAAGGAGGAGGGTGAGAGGAGAAGCTGCGGAAAAGGAGGAGAAGGAGAAGCCGGGGAGAGAGGAGAGAGAAGCCACTGAAGAGGAGAAGCCGGAGAGAAGAGAGAGAAGCCACTAAAAAGGAAGAGGAGGAGAAGCCGGACAGAGGAGAAGAGAAGCTGCGGAAAAGGAGAGAAGCTGCGGAAAAGGAGGTGAAGGAGGAGAAGCCGGAGAGAGAGGAGAGAGAGAGAGAGAGAAGCCACTGAAAAGGAGGAGAAGGAGGAGCCCTTGAGCCCGGCGGCTGCTGCTGCCGCTACTACGCCGCCTGCGATGCCGGAATGACATCGAGCCGCTAACAAGGCGGAAGGAAATACAGATCTATCTCCTGTTTATTTATTGTTTTCCCCTTTGCCAATCTGGCTTTGAGTCCTGGAGGAGGAAGAGGAAGAGGAAGAGGAGGGGTTGCCTACCCTTTCCCGCCGATGCTAAGGAGAAGCAGCCAAAGAAGAGGAGGAAGGAAGGAAGACACCTCAGCCTGGAGGTAAAACGGGATGACATTTCTCCCCGTAGTAGTATTATTACTCATCACACTAGAGGGGGAAAATCCACTTAAAATCCGATTTCTGCCTCCTGCAGAATTCTGGGGTTTGTAGTTGAGTGAGGCTGTTTCAAGGCTCCTCCCTAAACTACAAACCCCAGAACTCTGCAGGAGGGATAAACCGGATTTTAAGCGGATTTCTTTCTCTCTCTAGTGTGATGATGAGGCATACTTGTGTTGTGGAAGGCTTTCATGGCCGGAATCACCGGGTTGCTGTGAGTTTTCCGGGCTGCCTGGCCATGTTCCAGAAGCATTCTCTCCTGACGTTTCTCCCACAATATCTATGGCAAGCATCCCCATAACACCTGTGATACATGCAGGCGAAAAGTCAGGAGAGAATGCTTCTCTTCTTTCCAGACAGCCCGGAAAACTCACAGCAAGCTATTATACTATTACCACATCTCTCCCGAAAATAAGGCACTGGCTTATATTTAATTTTTCCACCAGAAGACATACTAGGGCTTATTTTCAGGGGTTGTCTTATTTTTTTCTTAATTTACGTGTATTAATTAATTAATTAATCAACTAGGGCTTATTTTCAGGGGTTGTCTTATTTTTTTCTTAACTTACGTGTATTAATTAATTAATTAATTAATTAACTAGAGCTTATTTTCAGGGGTTGTCTTATTTTTTCCCTTAATTTATGTGTATTAATTAATTAATTAATTAACTAGGGCTTATTTTCAGGGGTTGCCTTATTTTTTCTTAATTTACGTGTATTAATTAATTAATTAATCAACTAGGGCTTATTTTCAGGGGTTGTCTTATTTTTTCTTAATCTGCTTGTATTAATTAATTAATTACTTGATTAATTGCGGTATTGGTATACCGCCCCGAAAGGGGCTCAGGGCGGTTCACAGTGTTGTCAACATTGTGTGGACACTGCATGGGATGATCTCCCTGTGCTCTCTGGGCTGAAGCATTCCCCCTACCTATCCATCCCCTGGTGTTTGTGTGGGGTGAGCGAGACCCACAGGCTGTTGCTGGTCAGTGCTGGGGACCAGTAGCTTTACTGGTGTGTTGTGGGGGCGTGAGAGGAACCCACTGACTGTTCCGGGTTGGTTCTGGGTGAGAGAGACCCACAGCGCTGAGGAAAAAGGCAGCCAGGGCTTGACTTCTCTCCCCTGAGGAAACACAACACCTCAAGCACTTCCTATGCCTCCCCCTGTGTGTCGGTTTGCAGCAGGCACAGCATGACCTGGACCTGGCATGGGGAGCCGACCTTGTACACTGCATACATAGCCATACCTATATCGCGATACAGTCTTCTTTTGAGGGTATGATATGGCTCATGTTGCGCAAATGCTTAGAAATCCTACTATATGGGGAAACAGAGTCTATTATTCCTTAGTGGGGTTTGGAGAAGGGATGGGATGCATTGCATGCCTGGCCAAAGCGTGCCAGCTCCGGTGTGTAGTATGTGAGTGTGGGCACCGGGGAGAAGAGAGATCTCTGCGCGTGCTGCGTGCGGAGCTGGGTGTCTACACACACGCACACACGCACACACACTCGCGCGCGCCAATCGAGGAGGCACCATCTGCAGTGTCAATGCGGCGCCTGTGCTGAGCAAAGGTGGGGGGAGAGAGAGAGAGAGGCGAGGAAAAGAAGGAGGGGGAAGAGGAAGGGGATGAAGGGAAAGAGGGGTCCTGCTGCCTAGAAGCCTCCCCCCCCCAGGTCCAAAAACACCTTCTCTCCTTCTTACAAAAGAGGCGTGAGACCGGTTTGAAACGCACACCTGGTCAGTGGTGGAGGGGAGCGGGGAGAGGAAGGAGCTTCCCTTGGAGGGGGGGGGGGGCGAAGAAGTCGTAAGCGGGATCATAATAGTAATGGAGATGCTATCACCTCCTTTACCTGACTGCAGGTAGGCTTAGTCCCTCCTGATCATGAAGTCATTTCCTTAAGAAGGAATGGGATGGGAGGGCATGGGATCATTTCAGAGCAGGCATGGGCAAACTTCGGCCCTCCAGGAGTTTTGGACTCCAACTCTAGGCTGTTAGGAAATGTGGGAGTTGGTGTCCAAAACACCCAGAGAGCCGAAGTTGGCCCATGCCAATGGAAGAGCCTTTTCCCATCTAGCTTTGTCCCCTCCCATACAAAAAAAGCTAAGTTACATTTTCAAACATTGAATATACATACATGTGTAAGTATACACTGAATATACATACAGGCAGAAGTATACATTCAATATACATGCATGCATAAGTATACATTCAATATACATGCATGCATAAGTATACATTCAATATACATACATGCATACGTATATATTCGGTATACATCCATCCATAAGTATACATTCCAAATACATACATGCATAAGTACACATTCAACATACATAATGCATAAGTATACATTAAGTGTACATAGTACATGGATATATATATATATGCATAAGTATATACTCCATAATATACATACATGGAGAAGTATACATTCAATATACATACATACATACATGCATAAGCATACATTCAGTGTACATAGTACATGCATAAGTACACTATATATATCCATGCATAAGTATACACTCCATATACATACGTGCATAAGTATACATTCCACATGCAAACATGCATAAGTATATATTCAATATACTTCCATGCATAAGTGTACATGCAATATACATCCATGCATAGCTGCTCAGTGCTTTGAGTCCCCTTTGGGAAGATAAAGCACAGTGTAATAATAATAACAATGCATAAAGCCAAGCTCATATGCCCAAAGTGCAAGGAAGAATGCCCTGCCGGAGTCCAAAAATTACATAGGTAGGTAGCTATTATTTCCCCCTCCCTCTCCCAAAGCCAAGCCTCATGTGTCCAAAGTGCAAGGAAAAATGCTCTGGCAGAGTCCAAAAATTACATAGGTAACTTACTTTATTCCCTCTTTTCAAAAAAGCAAAACAAAAAACAAGCCCCATTTGTTGGATTTGAGTTGGACATTTAATATAAAATCATTTTTCAAAGTCCACAGTGCAAGATAACCCCTGTCAAAGGATGGATGGAGGTGAGCCTGGTTGAGAAATGAGCTGAGGGTGTTTGCCTTCTTCCTTTGGGTGCCTGCCTAAGTCAGTGTGCCACTTGGGTTGCAGTGAGGCTCTATTCAGCCTTCCCAGAATATCACTCCTTCCTCTTTTCTACCCCCTTCTTCCCTTCCAAATCCAAGCTGAGTATCTTTCTAGCAGGCAAGTTCCACTGGGTGGTGGGCGTGGGGAGGGGGAGAGGCTGGGTCCGGGCTTGGCATAGGCTGGAAGGAGAGATTGGTCAGGAGGAAAATAATAATGCTGCTTCCTGCCTCTCCTTGGGACCCCTTTTCCTAAGAGCTCATTGTTTTTATGGGGGCACAGCCCCCATTAAAACAAGACAAAGGATGATACCCTAACTGGCCAGCCCTTGCTCTGGAGAGGCAGGTGCTCATATAGCTAGAGGCAAAGTGAATGAGGGAGTGCTGGGCATTGCATTCTCCCTTTTTTTGCAGCTGGCATCCCTCAGGAAGGAAATAGTGTATAAAGAAAAACCTTCCGATCAGAGATTTTGCTTCCACGCCCCATTACTTTTCATATAGGAAGAAAAAGAATCAGTCAATGAACTTCCAAAGGATAGGTTTCCCTCCTCTGTCTTCTCCCTTTAGCTCTTCTGCATCCACCCCTTTCTCCACCTCTTTCCCCATCTCTTTCTCTAGCTTTCTGATCCTTTCAGCCTCTCCAGTTGAGGTTGGCTGTGCCATTGGGAATGTGCCCCCTTTCTCCCTTTCCTGGGGTTCCCATTCAAACCCCAAACCCTTCCACACTGAGACTGGGCTTGTTTATTCCAGCCCTGCCTTCTCTTTTCTGAGCTGGAACTCCAACCCAGAATCAGCTTGAAAGAGCTCTCCCTCCCTCTCGCCCCCTCCTCTCTCTATAATTTTCAGTGATTGGTTGGGGGGGGGGGGCACCAAAATACTGTTTGCTTACACTTGAAAATTACCTAGAGCTGGCCCAGAGTACAGAGTTCATCCCCCTCCCCAAGGATCAGGGCTTGGGTGGAAAGCTCCCAGGAGCAGGGACTCTCTCCTTGTGACTCAGTCAAGCCCTGCTGTCCTTTGAGCAAGAGTTTTTCTATGGCTGGACCATTTGTCTTTCTCCCTGCAGGCCTGCTTGGCTTGGGAAAGAGGGAGAGGGGCATGGTTGTGGTTCTGTCTGAGTATTTCCTCTTCCAAGTACATATCACCCATAAAGCTTGTGATGTCCCTGCAAGTAGGCCAAGCTTGGTAGCCTCACAGGAGTCAGGTTTAGAAGGAGTCCCCATGGGGTGGAGAAAAGGCATCTAAATGCTTGCATATGCCTCCAGATTGTTGGCAATACCAGAGGTAGTGATGATCCCAGTCCTTGTCCTCACAACCCTGCAAGGGAGACTTCATTGTGCCCATTTTACAGATGGAGAAATACTCCAGGAGTGGAGCAGGATGTCAGTTGGGTAGCAGAAGCCTTGGGTGTACATTTCTTCTTTAGCAGCTGAAGAAAACGTTCCAATGCAGCACAGAACAACATCCTCACATTAAGATTCTTGTCTGGTTTCCCCTTCCATCCCAATCCCATTTGATCCTGCGTCTGACTGTCTTAGGATCTGATTGTGTTAAATGCACAGCCATGGTGCTGGTGGCAAAACAGCCAGATCCCTGCCCCTAGGAGTTTGTATGCAGTGTGCATTTGGATCAAAGGAAGGAAGGGCGCAACCAGGGGAAAGAAGGGGGAAAAAAAAGAGATTTCTATGGATCGATCTGCTTCAGCTTTGTTTCACCTGGAGATGAAAGAGTTAAATCAGTGAGAAGCTCCCCCCACCGTCTTATGAAGCCAGCCTCCTTTGGGGATATTCCAGAAATCAAACCTTTGTGTTGGAATCATAGATTCACTTTTCTGTATTGACACAAAAAGGATTGATCTTTGGTGCCCATCCCGTTATTTTACTCATTCCAAAAATCAAGACAGCGTTTCTGTGTTGTTGTGCATTTTCTGGGCTGTCTGGCCATGTTCCAGAAGCATTCTCTCCTTACGTTTTGCCTGCATCTATGGTAGACACTAGATAGCTCAGAGGTTGTGAGTTCTGTTGGAAACTCAGATAGTTGTCCCCTATTATGTTCTCTTGAGAAGCAAGAATTTCCCATTGACAAAGAGCTCCCTCCATGTCCTTGCATCCTTTAAAGCCAGGAAATGGAAAAAACGAAGTGCCGTTGAGCATGTCAAGAGTGCTTTCTTCCGCAATGCTTGCGAATGAACTGTGCTGACTTCAGTACACACCAGCCAGGCTCGTATAAAGCACCCAAGCAACTATGTTGTAATACAATTCTGTGCCTTTAAATCCTCTTTGTTTTAAAGGGAAGCTTTTAGAAAACACCCTTCATTTCCCCATTGACATTAGCATATTCTCAGTTTGACTGAACCATGTTGCCATAAGAACATATTTTCTTTTCATCTATGTTTTTAAGGGCCTTTGGACTGTAAATTCTGTGGGTCTGATACTGGCTTTGCTGGGGAATATTAGGAAAATTGTACGTAAAATCTGCTTGCACTGAACTCTTTGAGTAAAGAAAAAATACGAACACAATGCAGGTTGCTATACCTTGAATACTATTTGGTGGACTCAAATCATTCATAATTTTTTTTCTCTTTTGCTTTGGATGGCTTGTACTGCAATTTTATTTTTTTCTGCTTCTGAACCGAGCCTTCTGCCAGACGGATAGTAGCTCCTTTGGTTTCCATTTCTGTGCCTGGATGCCTAAAGGGGAGCCTATATTTGCTTTGGGCTGCAAAGAAAGGGGGATCTAATCTAACTTTCCCCTTGGAAAAAGCGGAACCAGGTAGAATGGCTATTGCTGTGCTGCTCTTAAAGGAACAGGAACCCTCTGGCTTGGAAGCAAAGGCATCCTTGTAACCCTTAATTCCTATTAAAAAACCATGAACTTTTCAGAAGATATGGAAGATTGCAACCTTCCTTCCCTGAAGAGATATATCCGGCTTGTCGCAATTGCCCAGGCATGGCTAGTGATGAAGGGTGTATCTACACTGTAGAATTGATGGTGTCTGTCACCACTTTAACTGGTATGGCTCACTGCCAAAATGTTATGGAAACCGTAGTGATAGAGGAGTGGTTCTCAACTTTCCTAATGCCGCGACCCCTTTAATACAGGTTCTCGTGTTTTGGTGACCCCCCAACCATAAAAGTATTTCCGTTGCTACTTCAAAACTGTGATTTTGCTATTGTTATGATTCATAATGTAAATATTTGGTATGCAGGATGTATTCACTGGACCAAATTTGGAACAAATACCCAATATGCCCAAATTTGAATACTGGTGGGGTTTCCGGGGTGGTGGTGGTGGTGGTGGTGGTGGTGTTGATTTTGTCATTTGGGTGTTGTAATTGGTAGGATTTATAGTTCACCTACAATCAAAGACCATTCCGAACTCTACCAACAATGGAATTGAATCGAACTTGGCACACAGAACTCCCATGACCAACAGAAAATACTGGAAAGGTTTGGTGGGCATTGAGCTTGTCCTTTAAAGTTGTAGTACACATGCATCCAGAGAGCACTGTGGGCTCAAACAATGATAGATCTGGACCAAACTTTGGCATGAATACTCAATATGCCCAAATGTGAACACTGGTGGAGTTTGGGAAAAATAGACCTTGACATTTGGGAGTTGTAGTTGCTGGGATTTATAGTTCACCTACAATCAAAGAGCATTCTGAACCCCACCAACAATAGAATTGGGCCAAACTTCCCACACAGAATCCCCATGACCAATAGAAAATACTGTGTTTTCTTACAGCTTTTGCCTATCCCTTTAACACCCCCGTGCAACCCCCCCGGGGGGTCCTGACCCCCAGGTTGAGAAATGCTGTGATAGAGGATCTTTGGCCTTCTCTGCCAAAGAGTGTTAGTGAATCACCAAACTACAACTTCCAGGACTCCATTATGTTGAGCTATGGCAGATGAAAAAGGTATGAAACTGCATTAATTCTTCAAAAAGGCAATCTTCAATCATAGGCAGCTGTGGCAATAGTGGGGTAATAGATTATTGGCCTGGTACCTTCCTAGAACTGTATTCATCAAACCCAAAAATCACCAGGAGTCCCTTTTTGGTTTGGAAAAAAATGTTATGTGTAAAGAGTTAAACAGTACAGGGATATAGGGTATCAAGCTAATTTTAAAGGTAAATTACTGCTCCCTCTTTTTTGGCAGCAGTTCTACACTATACAATTAATGCAGTTTAATACCACCTTTCATTGTCATGGCTCTGTGCTATGAGATCATAGGAGTTCTAGTTTTACAAGGTCCTTTGCCTTCCCTGCCGAAGAGTGGTGGTGCTTTACCAAACTATAATCCCCACGATTCCATGGCATAGAGCCATGGTAGAAGGTTCAAACTGCATGAATTCAACAGTGTAGGTATCTCCTTAGAGTTTGTTGTCAATGAACCAAAACTCTTGGTCTCATTTTGAATCCAGTGCTGACAATCTACACCAGGCATGGGCAAACTTTGGTCCTTAAGCGGCTGAGGGGAAAAAGGAAAGAGCCCGAGGCCAGGAATTGTGGGAGTTGGAGTCTAAAATACCTGGAGGGCCTAAGTTTGTCCACACCTGGTCTACGCTATGCACAGGGATTTCCAGTATACTAGATACTTTTGCTTTTAGCCTGACTTTATTCCCCTTTAGGCAAAGTTGGGGGAGACCAGAGTTTGCGTGAAACTCCAAAGATTTGTAAGTTTTCACAGGCACCATCTACACTTACCATTTAATGCAGCTTCAAACTGGTATTCAAGAAAGTAGTTTTGCATTCCAGATGCTTACAAAGGAAATCCCAGAAGTAGTTTGAAGCCCAGATGATGATTATACAAACTACAGAGCACTGATGTGCATTAGGGGCTTCCTTTCATGCACTTTCATGGGCATCCGCTGTCTCTCTACCATAGCTTGAGGCTAGCTCTGAACGGCATTCAATGGTCAGTTGTTGATGGGGCTAGATAGACCAGGTCTTGGCCTGATCCAAAGTCCAGATGGACCCTGCCAGAAAGGAAAAGGAGAAGCAGAGAAGGCAAAATACCTCGTAAAGCTACAACCCTGGGGATCCCATAGCATTGGGCCATGGCAGTTAAAGTGGTATTGAACTGCATTAATTCTACAGTGTAGACCAAAACCTTTGATATGGGGCCAGTTCTCATTAAATTGATCTCTGTTAGTATTCTCTAACAGCCACGAAACAGGAGTTTGGCTGCCCATATATAGAGGCAAGGAGACACAAGGCTATTCTCATCAGAATAACTGGGCATTTATAATGAGCCTGATTAGCAATAGCCGATATCTCATCCATAGCCTGTATTGTTTTGCTGAGTGCTGCCATTTGTGCTGGGCTAGAAATGCTGTCACTGCAAAATCATGTGCCCAGGGCCACTCCATCTGATGCTATGGCCACAGTGCCAGACACTGAGAACATCCAGTAAAACATCAAACAAGCTCTAGATACATTCTGTGCTGGTCACAAAGGCCTCAAGTAAGGATTACCATGTATAATATTGCCCACTTTGTCCCTTTCTGCGAGACACTAGGGGCTTTCCCACACAGCCCTATGTTCCAGAATATCAAGGCAGAAAATCCCAACATTATCTGAGTGTGGACTCAGATAACCCAGTTCAAAGCAGATATTGTGGGATGTTCTGCCTTGATATTCTGGGATGTAGGGCTGTGTGGAAGGGCCCTTGGAATAAACCTCATGCATCTTGACTATTGATGTGAGTAGGCTGGGCTTGATAGTTCCTTTGGCCAAAGCTATTGTTTGTTGTCTGTTTGTCTTCCTATTCAGTTTCAGGGCATATCCAAGCTTGGGAGGCTACTTTGCAGCTATTTCAGTCTGTTATATGGACTGAACAACAACCACAACAATATAATAATACTTTTTTATGTTGTTATATCCCACTTTTATCTCTCTCAAACGAGATCGAGAACAGCTCTACAAAAGGACAGCAATAGATTAGTGATGTATTGAGTAAAGGTAAAGGTTTCCCCTTGACATTCAGTCTAGTCGTGTCCAACTCTGGGGGTTGGTGCTCATCTCCATTTCTAAGCCGAAGAGCTGGCATTGTCCGTAGACACCTCCAAAGTCATGTGGCCAGCATGACTGTATGGAGTGCTGTTACCTTCCTGCCAAAGCGGTACCTATTGCCAACTGCTAGGTTGGCAGAAGCTGGGACTAACAGCTGGAGCTCACCTCACTCCCCGGATTCAACCTGCCAACCTTTCGGTCAGCAAGTTCAGGAGCTCATTGATTTAACCTGCTGCGCCAAGTTCACGTTGAGTCTCCATCAGGGGAGAAAAGCTAGGTGACAACAACAAGAACAACAACAAACAACAACAGTATAGGGTGGGAAAGAGGTTCATGTGGGATTTGTTGGTAAAGGCTTTCATGGCTGGAATCACAGGGTTGCTGTGAGTTTTCTGGGCTGTATGACCATGTTCCCGAAGCATTCTCTCCTGACGTTTCTCCCATATCTATGGCAGGCATCCTCAGAGGTTGTGAGATCTGTTGGAAACTAGGAAAACATATCTTTGGAATGTCCAGGGTGGGAAAATAACCTTTGTCTGCTTGAGGCAAGTGCAAATGTGGGATTGCTGGAACAACCTCTCCAGCTTTAGGGAAGATGCACTTTGACTTGTGGGTGGCTAGGGGGCGATGTTTGCTTCTTTGCCTCAGGCAGCAAAATGTCTTGAGCTGGTCCTTGACAGAGGCATAGGTTTGCTTTTGGCTCATTCAAACTGACTGTGAACCTTCTTTATAGAGAGAAAAAGACTCTTCCCCCACATCCGTATTCCTTTGCTAGAGATGATTCAGAAACTGAGTCTGTGCATGTGTGTGTGTGTGTGTGTGTGTGTGTGTACTTCTCAGCTCCAGGAAAGGAGGAAGTGTGTGTGCCTGTGTAAGTGTGCTAAGCTGCAACGGAAACCTTTCTGTTGATGTTCCACTTTTCTTTTTCCAGGCGTATGGCTCTAAATTATGTAGGCAAGGGAAAGTGATCTAAACATGGAGCAGCACATGCTTTTGATAGAAATGTAATGCTCCAGTAACAGCGGATGACTTCCCTTCTAGATAAACAAATGGAGCTTCGCGAAACCTCATCAGCGTTAGCAGCTCTTCGGTTCCAGTTGAAGAGGCATTGAGTTCCTTGTCTGGATGTAAAGCAAGTCTCGGTATCCACTGGGATTTAGTTCCAGGACCCTCCGTAGATACCAAAATCATTTGAAGCTCAAGTCCCATTATATTATACAAGGACAGAGTAAATTGATGTCCCTTATGTAAAATGCCACTTTGAGTCTCCATGTAGAGATTAAAAAATGGGATATAAATAAACAAATAATAATAATAATGAAAATATTTTGGCATCTGTGGATACAGAACCTGTGGATACAGAGGGCCGGCTTTATGTTGGAGAGGGGTCTTGACTTTGGAGAATTTGTTGCAGGGCTACAGTAGAAGTTTGGTCTGGAGTGACTTCTTGTGAAGTTTCTCCTCACATGGTTTCTGTGAGAATTGGAAACAGGTTAGTATCCATCAAGGCAATGCTATTCTGATTATTTGTGTCTCGAGGAGTTATATGATGGACCAGGGCTGTCCAACAGGCAGCCCTGGGGCCGTACACGGCTCCTGAGCCCCTTCCCTCCGGCCCCCTAACTTGTTTTAATAAAATACAAATTAAAAATAAAATAAAAAATACCTACTTCCGGGTTTAGGCAAGCATCGCGAGACTACGCCAGCCACAGATGGGATTTCGAGGGAGGTCAAAATCCCGTCTGTGGCTGCGTAGTCTCCCAATAGCTGCCGAAATCTCGGGTCCCACGGGATTTGCGTCCGGCCTGGGCACGCGCCTCCTCCTCCCTCGCGGCTGCTTCCAGGCCAGCCTCCATTCCCTCAGTGAGAGGGAGGAGGGGAGTGAGGCAGGCAAAGCCCCTCCTGGCTCCGTCCTCTTCCTGTGAAGGGCCCTCGCTTCCCCATGGATGGGAGAGCCGCCGCGCCCGGCCTGAGCTTGGCCTCGGCTCCAGCAGGGCTCTTCGGGGGGGGGGCGTTGGCGCTTCGGCCCTGTGGCGGGGCTCCCACAGTATGGGTAAGGAAGGGCCTGGCTTGAATCAATCAATCTAAAAACAGTGGGACGTTGGGTGAGGGGGGAGGGGTCCTCAGCGGTGGTTTCCTTGGCGACGCTTCCTTCCCCCTCCGTCCCCTCCCTTTGTTGTGCTGCCTTCCCCCGCGTGCAGGGCGCAATGTGGCTTCCTTTGTGCCTGCCCCCGTGGCTTGTTTTCCCTTCAGGGAGGGAGGGAGCTTTTTCGGCCTCCCCCACCCACCTCTGGGAAAGGAGGCCCCATCAAACCCTGTGACGGCATTGAGGTGTTTGGGTTTTTTTGGGTGTGTCCCAATTTGAGTGTGGACTCAAATAACTCAAAGGTATTAGGAAACATTCCCCCAAATCCACCAGTGTTCCCATTTGGGTATATTGAGTATTCATGCCAAGTTTGGTCCAGATCCATCATTATTTGAGTCCACAGTGCTTTCTGGATGGAGGTGAACTACAACTCCACAACTCAAGGTCAATTGTAAGTAAATTGGAGCCGGGAGGGGCGGAGCCAGGGGGGCAGGGGCAGGGGCGGAGGGGAGGGGCAGTGCCGGGGGCGGAGGCAGACCCTTCGGCCCCCCAGGTGATTAGTGACCAGAATTCTGGCCCTTGGGCCCGTAGAAGTTGGACAGCCCTGTGATGGACTATGGGCTTGGTGATTACAGGAGGCCTACCTGGTGACTTCCGGGCTAGTAAAGCAGTGTGTCTGCTCTGGGTTTTAGTCTGAACTTTAAAGGAGTAATCCAAAATGTGGAACCTATTTGTGGGAACAGGAGTTTGGATAGCTCCTATACAGTTCAGACTTGATGTGCATCTCCCATGGCCACAGGAAATACTGGAAGTGTTTGGTGGGCATTGACCTTGAGTTTGGGCACCTAATGCAGAGAGCACTATAGACTCAACAATTATGGATCCCTCCAGGTGTTTTGGACTTCAACTCCCACAATTTACCGGCTGTTAGGAATTGTGGAAGTTGAAGTCCAAAACACCTGAAGGGCTGAAATTTGCCCCATGCTTGATGTACACTGTAGAAATAATGCAGTTCGATACAATTTTCATTGGCATGGCTCAATGCTGTGGCACCCTGGGAATTGTAGTTTTATAAGATCTTTCACCTTCACAGCCAAAGAGTTTGGGTGCATCACCAAATTACAAATCCCAGGATTCAATAGCATTGAGCCATGGCAGTAAAAGTGGTGTCAAACTGCATTAATTCTACAGCATAGATATACCCATAGACACTGGGCTAGGGTTAGGGGGCAAGATTGGCATGCTGAGGAATATGGTTTCAATCCCCAGTATCTTTCTAAATGTTATTGGATGCCATTACCCATCAGCCCTAGCCAATGATCAGGGATGATGGGAATATTATCTGGGAACATTCCAGTTTGGACTACAACTCCTAGAAGCTGTGCTGGCTATGGATTGATTAAGGAGCTCTCCAATGTCCTGAATCCCATTTCTAAATTGGTTCAAACTACGGACTAGCTGAGCTAGCCCAAACCTAGACTTGAATCCCCATCCCACTGAGATGGGAGCCACAACTTCCAAGAAAATATTGCTTCGCATGGGGGAATCTAGCTTGACAGGGAAATAATTGGGTTTCACATTTTTCAGATGTTTAGTTTTATATGTACAGTTGGTTGTTTCGCCTTCAGTTGTTTCAATGGGTCTACTTGAGTTGGAACTAACAATAGATTTTAGCTCACGGAAAAGTTACCGTTGTGGAATGCTGCTGGTTTCGAAATACTTTCTAAAGTTGTCATATTTTTCCTGCGATTTTAGTTAGAATATTGTGTTTTGGTATGGTAGGAGGTCTATGGGAACGAGAGCATGGCTTACCGCATTGGGTGACTCCAATGCTAGTGATGCCACAACAATAGCAATACATCTCTTAATTTAAATTTGTCATGCAACCCTGTCATATTAAATGAGTAAATACCAAGGGGTGTTTAGCAATGGCTCTTCCTCATTCAGGAGAGAAGTGACCGGTGCTGTCCCAAAAGAGTCAATCTTGGGCCCAGTGCTATTCAACATCTTTATCCATGACTTGGGCAATAATAATAATAAACACTTTATTTACCTATATTCCACTTTATCTCCTCAAGGAGATTCAGAGCACCATATACAGATAGGCAAACATTCAATCCCTTTAATACAGTGACATAACAATGACACACAAATACACAGAATGAAGGTAAAGACTTCCCCTTCATCTCCAGCACTTGGGGTGGTGCCCATCTCCATTTCTAAGCCAAAGAGCCTGCATTGTCCATAGACACCTCCTAGGTCATGTGAATGGCATGACGGCATGGAGCACTGTTTACCTTCCCGCCAAGGTGGTACTCACATTTGCATATTTTCATTTGCTAGGTTGGCAGGAGCTGGGCCTAACAGTGGGAGCTCACCCCATCCTGTGGATTTGAACCGCCAAACTTCCAGTCACCAAGTTCAGCAGCTCAGCGGTTTAACCTGTTGTGCCACCGCGGCCCCATATACTCCAGCCCCACATTTGAAAGGAGATTACATTGAGGACCTGCTGCTCTGTAGAGTAAGATACGATGGAGGAATGGATTCAAATGGCAGGAAAAGAGATTCCACCTAAACATTAGGAACTATTTCCTGATAGTAAGAGCCATTCAGGAGTGGAATATGCTGTCTTGGTGTATGATGGAGTCTCCTTCTCTGGAGGTTTTTTTTAAAACAGAGGCTGGATGGCCATCTGTTGTAAGTGCTTTGGTTGCGTCTTCTTGCATGGCAGAAAGGGATGGGAATGGATGACCTTTGGGATCCCATCCACATCTAGGTGGATGAACGTTGGGATCTCATCCACCCCTAGGCTTTTATGATTCTAGTCTTCTAGAATGGCCATGGTGGTGCAATGGGTTAAACCCTTGTGATGATGGACTGCAGATCTGAAGGCTGGCAGTTAGAATCCGTGGGACAGGATGAGCTCCTATTGTTAGCCCAGCTCCTGCCAACCTAGCAGTTCAAAAACATGCAAATGTGAGTAGATAAATAGGTACTGCTTTGGCATGAAAGCATAACATGCTCAGAGCTGTCATGCTGGTCACAACTAGGAAGTGACAACACAGGTTTCTCAGCTTGGAAATGGAGAACAGCACATCCCTCCGAGCCAGAGATGAGCACCACTTCCAAAGCCAGAAATGAAAGAAGCCTCTGCCTTTGTTTGTGTTTGTGTGTCTTATTGTATTGTAACAAGGCATTGAATGTTCACCGGTATCTGTTTACACTGTAATCCATTCTGAGTCCCCATGGGGAGAAGGGCGGAATATAAATAAAGTGTTGTTGTTGTTATTATTATTGTTATTGGGTTACATTTTAGTATGTTACCCACGTTATGGAGTCAAATCCCTTGACTTTTTCCATTCACGTATTTCCGGAGTGTGGAGCACATGGCTTCTGCACACTTCAGATGTAGAAGAAACATGTTTAGTTTTGACCCTCCACTTCTCCCAATATCTGTGCCGAGGAGGGGCACAGATATTGCCCGACATCTTCCCAGGTAGCTGAACAAGGGAGGAAAGCCCAGCTCTGGAGATCCTTTGAAAATCTGCAGAGCCGGGGAACAGCTGTCAGTCCTCCCTCCGCCTGTCATTGCGTGGAAAAGAGAAGGGAAGATGGTTTGGAGGCGAATCAAACTGTCTCTGAAGGATGGCTTTATTTCAGGGACAGCCTCGCTTTTGCCAAATATTCTCCGACGGCATCAAAAGGAGCTGCCAGGCTTCTTTTACCTGCTGTCCGCGTTTCATACAAAAGACAATTGGAACAGAAATGGGAAAAGGAGCCGGAACTGGACTAGTTTGCTGGCTCTGCTCTTATATGAGATTAGCAGTTTCTTTATCCTCCCCTCCATGAACCGCAATAGTCAGATTTTCAGGGATCAGAGCATTACTTCGGTAATTTTA
The DNA here is from genome assembly GCA_030556195.1 of Anolis apletophallus. Lineage (NCBI taxonomy): Eukaryota > Metazoa > Chordata > Lepidosauria > Squamata > Anolidae > Anolis > Anolis apletophallus. Next base: position 132,709,276 of record JARBWK010000009.1, on the reverse strand, counting down.
ATTGTCTAGAGGGTTTTTCATCTTCTCTTTCCAACCCCCCCCCCTTTCTAAATCTAAGAAGTCCTTGTATAAAGCATGGTTAATAGGGAGTTGAGCTTCAAACAGGAGAACAGATGTGCTGTGCGTGAATTGATTTCTTTCTCCTTTTTTTTCATGTGTGCAGATTAAATATATATCCATGAATTTCCTCTTCATTGGGTGGCAGGTGCCTTTTCAAATAAGGGAGAATAAATCTTGTTAAAGGAAGAACAGCTTTCCTCCTTTGGCTTGCATTCTGGAAGGAAGTGCGGACACTTCTGTTCTCCGCACCACCCATTGAAGGAAAAGTTGAGGGTTTAAACCACAGGGTGACAACTGAGTTAAGATTGATCTGGTGTGGACTCGGGGAATTGCAATTGTATGCCTATGGCCTTAATCCCAGCTACAGCAGTTCCATTAAACGAAGGGTCGCCAAATCATAGATTTGTTCCTATCCTATCTCTTTGACCCAGAATATATCTACACTGTAGAATTAATGCAATTTGTAGGCCTGGGTGATTAAAAAATGGTTCAAAACTCATTCCGGATATAGGGGGTGCTGGTGCTTCAAATCTGATTGACTTCTGAAATTTTCCCAATTTTTTTTTGAAATTTTCAAAATTTATTTTGAAATTTTCAAAATTTATTCTGAAATTTTCAAAATTATTTCTGAAATTTAGGAATGGCTTTGTTAATGACGGACATGCATGCGTAACCCAATTTGGATGCGGATAACTTCCCTCTGCTCAGAACTGGGGCAACAGCCGTTTTAACGTGGCTGTCGCCCCAGTTCTGAGTGGAGGGAAGACATCCGTGTCCAAACCCAGCGGGTTTCCCTTCCCTGGCCTTCCCTTCCGTGTGCGCCTCTCACCCCAGTTCTGAGCAGAGGGAAGGCATCTGCGTCCAAACTGGGTGTTTAACCCAGTTTGGACATGGATGCGTTCTTTCCGCTCAGAACTGGGGCGAGAGGTGCACACGGAAGGGAAGGTCAGGGAAGGGAAACCCGCCAATTCATTTTCAAAAATGGTGGCGGTGACTTTGAAATGGCAAATTCACTTCCGGGTTGGTTACATCGCTTCAAAACCACTTCAGAAGTGAATTTAATCCGAATTCATTCCAATTTTATGAGCATTCCGATGGACCTACCCAGGTCTAGCAATTTGGCACCACTTGGCCTACCATGGCTCAAGGATATGGCACCCTGGGAATTATAGTTTGGTGAGGCATCAGAGAATCATTTTAGTCTCCCTTCTCTGGACACTTTCCAGCTTAGAGTCAACATCTCCCTTAAATTGCGGTGCTGAGAATTGGAAACGGTATGATTCCAGGTGTGATCTCCCCAATGCTTCCTCTTCGTCCTGGAAAGAAGTGATGAGCGAAGTGCCATCAGCAGTGTTCCGTCCTGGGCCCGGTCCTGTTCAACATCTTTATTAATGACTTAAATGAAGGGTTAGAAGGCATGATCATCAAGTTTGCGGACGGCACCAAATTGGGAGGGAGAGTCAAGACTCCAGGAGACAGGATCAGAATTCAAAACAATCTTAACAGATTAGAGATATGGGCCAAAACTAGAAAAAGTGAAGTTAAATGGGGAAAAATGCAAGATCCTCCAGTTAGGCAGAAAAAAATGAAAAGCAAAGAGACCAAATGGGGGACTTCTGCCTTGACAGCAGTACGTATGAAAAAGATCTTGGGAGTCCTTGTGGACAACAAGTTAAACATGAGCCAACAATATCATGTGATGGCAAAAAAAGACAATGGGATTTTGGCCTACATAAATAGGAATATTGTGTCTAGATCCAGGGAAGTCATGCTACCCCTCTATTTTGCCTTGGTCAGACCAAACCTAGAATACTGTGTCCAATTCTGGGCACCACAATTGAAGGGAGATGTTGACAAGTTGGAATGTGTCCAGAGGAGGGTGACTCAAATAATCAAGGGTCTGGAGAACAAGCCCTATGAGGAGCGGCTGAAAGAGTGGGCATGTTCAGCCTGCAGACGAGAAGGCTGAGAGGAGATGTGATGAAGGACATTGATCAAGATGTAAGGGGAAGTCATAGGGAGGAGGGAACAGGTTTGTTTCCTACTGCCCTGGAGACTAGGACGTGGAAAAATGGCTTCAAGCTACAGGAGAGGATATTCCATCTGAACATTAGGAAGAACTTCCTAACCATGAGAGCAGTTCAGCAGTGGAACTCCTTGCCTCAGAATGTGGAGGAGGCTTCTACTATGGAGGTTTTTAAACAGAGGCTGGATAGCCATCTGTTGGGGGTGCTTTGAATGTGATTTTCCTGCTTCTTGGCAGAACGGGGTTGGACTGGATGGCCCATGAGGTCTCTTCCAACTCTAGGAATCTAGGATTCTGTATTTATTTCCATTTGTATATTGTATCTGATTCCAGGGAATATAACATGTTGGAAAGAAGCAAATTCCAACAAGAATGAGCCAGATTTCAAGGGGCACATGGAATTCTCTTTCTGTGGCACAAACAAATCCCCAAAGCCTATTGATTTTTAAAAATATTTTTTCTCCCAGCCAATAGAAGCTATTAAAGTATATATGTATGCGTGTTCATGCGTATACAATCCCATATGGCATTTCAATGAAAAACTGAACTGGGAAAGCACAATCTAAGTGCCCCAAACACATGGATTTATTTTGAGGATTTTTTTTTACTACCCAGGGTAACATTGGGCTGGTAAAATAGTGCATTCTGGAGCAAAAGCTGATTTCTTTTTCCATGGCCCTTATGCTATGGTTATTACACTGCCATTGTTGTACCCTGTGGATTTTGGGGATTTGTAGTTTGGCATGGCAGAAGGTTCTACATATCTCTCCCTATTTGTGGATTCCATTATTGACATTTATGATTTATATATATATATGGTCTCTTTAGGAAACCCTAAGTTTACCAGATGTGCAGGAGGACCTAGAGATCGATAGATAACACTTTCCCTAGGCATTTGTATGTTTTCTAGTGCTATTCTATGGGCAACTTCACTTGGCAATTGATCATATAGAGCAGGCATGGGCCAACTTGGGCCCTCCAGGTGTTTTGGACTTCAACTCCCACAATTCCTAACAGCCTCAGTCCTCTTCCTTTTCCCCTTCAGCCGCTTAATGCACCGGGAATGTGGCGCAGTTGGCTAAGTATCAGCTGCATAAGATCTCTCTGACCAGTAGGTCATGAGTTCAAGGCCTGCCCGGGTCGAGGTGGGTGCTCAACCTTTAAGTGTAGCCTGATCTTGACCTTTGCAGCCTGAAAGACAGTTGCATCTGTCAAGTAGGAGATAAAGGTACCACATTAAGTGGGGAGGCAAATTTTGACTGAATTATGAGGCCCTTAAAGAACTCCAGGAACGCTGAGGAATACGGAAGGAACAACAAGGGACGCTGGGAATGCTGAGAGATGAGGAATGTGTCTGCTCCCCCTGGTGGCCAGAGTTTGCCTCTGTTTGTCTATATGTGTGTATGTGGAAAACATCAGGGATTGCCTGCTAAGTATGTGTACCTGTAATCTGCTCTGAGTCCCCTTCGGGGTGAGAAGAGCGGAATATAAATAAAGTAAATAAAATAATAGCCCAAAACACCTGGAGGGACCAAGTTGGTCCATGCCTATTCTATGAGTATGTTGTCTATGTATTATTGGAAATTTATCATATAGAGCAGTGGTTCTCAATCTTCCTAATGTTTGATACAGTTCCTCATGTTGTGGTGACCCCCAGCCATAACATTATTTGCATTGCTACTTCATAACTGTAATTTGCTACTGTTATGAACATAATGTATATGTCTGATATGCAAGATGTATTTTAATTCACTGGACCAAATTTGGCACAAGTACCCAAATTTGAATACTGGTGGGGTTTGAGGGGAATTGATTTTATCATTTGGGAGTTGTAGTTGCTGGGATTTATAGTTCACCTACAATCAAAAAGCATTCTGAACTCTACCAACAATGGAATTGAGCCAATTTTGGCACACAGAACTCCCATGGCGAACGGAAAATGCTGGAAGGGTTTGGTGGGCACTGACCTTGATCTTTGGAGTTGTAGTTCACCTACATCCAGAGATCACTGTGAAACAATAATGGATCTGGACCAAATTTGGCATGAATACTCAATATGCCCAAATGTCATTACTGGTGGAGTTTGGGGAAAATAGACTTTGACATTTGGGAGTTATAGTTGCTGGGATTTATAGTTCATCTACAATCAAAGAGCCTTCTGAACCCCAGCAATGATAGAATTATGTTAAACTTCTCACACAGAACCCCCATAAGCAACAGAATAGATAAAAATACTGTGTTTTCTGATGGTCTTTGGCAACCTGTCTGACACTCCCTTTACGGCTCCCAGGTTGAGAAACACTGATATAGAGTCATATTGGAGATCCTAGAGATCACACTGTGTAACATGATTTTTGTTCCTGTTGTTTTCTAATTGGTTGTATCATAAAAACACGGGAAAAGGTTATTAAACTGCACAAATGTTGTTTTGTGGGAGGGGCATCCTGCAGCATGTTTTGCTGTAGTTTTGCAATGAATATCTCATTGAGTCTCAGCCAATTCAACCTACGTTTAGCCACGACAGGAGTTAGAGGGACTGCCCTTAAATGGGTGGCCTCCTTTCTTCAAGACCAGGGACATGTGGGGGGGGGGAATGGCTTCTGGGAGACTCCCATTAAGTTGTGAGGTTCGCCAGGGAGTTATCCTCCCCCCTTTATTGTTTAATATCTATATGCGTCCACTTGCCTGACTGGTTTGTGATTTTGGTCTGGAGTGTCATCAGTATGCTGATGACACCCAGCTGGTGCTGAGAATGGATGGCAGGCCAGACACCGTACCCAATTGTTTCCATCAATGCCTTGAAGCCGTGACTGGATGGCTGCGTTCTAACCAGTTGAAGGTGAATCCATCGAAGACGGAGATCCTATGGCTGGGTTGTCCTGGTGTTGGTGAGTGCCGGTTGCCTATCCTGGATGGCGAGTGGTTAAGTGCGTCGTCTTTGGTAAAAAGCCTGGGGGTCCAACAAGACCCACTGCTATAGATGGAGACTCAGGTCTCCACGGTTAGCAGGTCTGCATTCTTCCATCTCCGACAGGCTACGCAACTGGCTGCTTACCTATCCAGGAATGACCTAGCCACGGTAATCCAGGCAACGGTCATCTTGAGGCCAGACTACTGTAATGCCCTCTACATTGGCCTTCCCTTGTCGACAACCCGGAAACTCAAGCTGGCGCAAAATGCTGCTGCCCGATTGCTGGTGGGAGCAGCTGCAAGATAGCACATCACACCAATCTTACAGCAATTGCACTGGCTGCCAATAGAGTACCGGATTGTTTTCAAGGTGCTGGTTTTGACCTTTAAGGGCTTGTATGGTCTAGGGCCAGTGTACCTGAGGGACCGCCTCACCCCATATGTTCTCCCGAAATCACTACGATCAGAAGAACAAAATCTTCTGGTGATTCCATCAGTTTGTTCCTGCCACCTCTCAGTAACAAGACAAAGAGCTTTCTCTGTGGTAGCGGAGTTCGCGCTATCACGGAGTTAGTCTCCTTCCAGAAGGGCCTGCAAGACGACCCTCTTTAAGCAGACCTTCAATTTAAGTGCTTTCTGACAAGTCTGTTTTGCCCTGTGTTTTTATATAACAAATTGTTTTATCTGTATTTTATCTTGTTGTATACTATTGTTTTATGTAAACCGCCCCGAGCCTGCCGGGGGGGGCGGTATATAAAAGTGAACAATAAATATAATAAATAAATAAATACTTTGTGGCAGCCACAAAAGTGAAGTTTCTGGAGTATAACAACTAGTTTCAAAGTAAGTACAGCACAATTAAACAGGAAACAACACTTTTAAAACAGGAATTTTTCAAAATTTGCGATTTATCACATCATGGCATCTCTACGAAAGTAGGGGACGTATTACACATCCATTGCATAATGGGCAGCACATGAGTAATATAGAATTCTGGCCCATATTTGGCAATTAAGTAAACCCAAAAGACATTGTATTTCTTTGTTTGTTGGGCAGTAGTTTGGTATTTTAGTATGGCAGCATTAAGTGAACATATTCCGAATCTTCATTGTGCAAACACATGCTAATTAATAAGCCGTCTCATTAAATGTGTGTGGATATAACAGGAGAGTAGGCCAGATGCTATGTTACAGGGAGGGTGAAAGGGTCACAGCAATGGGGTTTTTGCTCTTATGAGATGCTTCCTTAATTGGTGGTGATAATGTAATTGCAATTTTAAAGCTTTCACACGTAATTTATTATTTATTTTTTTGGTGCTGGGCAGCAATATGTGTTCTGTCTCATCATTGCTTCCAATGTTTCCATTATTTTTGCATCTTAGAGGTCCTATTATAGCAGCTTGATACCAATTGTAACGGCTATAGCTCCATCTTGTGGAATCCTGGGATTTGTAGTTTGGTGAAGTTTGATGTGTCCAGAAGGGCCATTCAAGCAGGCCCAGATTAAGCATTTTTGGTGCCCTAGGCCACACTTTTGAAGCCCCGCGGCAGGAGGGAGGGTACGATTGCCGTGGCCTCCTCTGCCATGTTCCTGGGTACTGCGCATGCGCGACAGTGGCCCCGGGGGCTTCCCTTTCTTCCTCCTCCTCCTCGGAGGACGAGAAAGGAAGGGAAGCCCCCAGGGCTGCTGCTGCACCCAGGAACATGGCGGAGGAGGCAGAGGCCGTGGCGCTCGCACCCTTCCTCCTGCCGCGCATGCCCGGAAGCGGCCACGGGGGCAGGGCTTCCCTTCCTTCCTCCTTGACTCAAGGAAGGAGGGCGCAGCACAGAGGGAGGAGGCAGAGGAGGAAGAGTCAGAGGGAAGCCCCGCCCCCGGGGCCACTGGCGGGTATGCACGGCAGGAGGGAGGGTGTGATTGCCGTGGCCTCGTCTCCTCCGCCATGTTCCTGGGTGCCACGCATGCCTGCCAGCAGTCCTGGGGGCTTCCCTCCGCCTCCTCCTCGCGCCCTCCTTCCTTGACAAGGGGGCAGGGGTGATGGCGAGGGGGGGTGCCATTCCCTCCTCCCCCACCCCCTCGCAGCACTCTCCCCCGCCCTCCCCAAGAGAGAGAGTCATCATGCCACACGTTGTGGTTTTGTTGAACTTTTTTTTTGGTCCTTGATCTGGCGCCCCCCTAGGCCTGCGCCCATAGGCCATGGCCTAGTGTGCCCTTATGGATAATCCGGACCTGCATTCAATATAATAAAAGGTCCAGAAACCAAGTCTTGTGGGGGGGTGTCTAAACTGGAGAAATAATCCACTTTGATTCCACTTCAACCGCTGTGGCTCAATGCAATGGAATCCTGGGAATGGGATGTGTAGTTTAGAGAGGCAGCAGCACACTTTGGCAGACTCCCATGATTCCATTAAATTGGACCAAGGCTATTGAAGAGACACCAAAATGCATTAATTCCGCTGTGCAGAATCGCCCTTAAGGAGGTGGGGACATTTAGCAGCAAGAAGACTGCTATTTCTAAAAATGAGAAGGGGTGTCATGCAGAAGATGAAGTTCTTCCAGAGAATATGCCGTGCAGTAATGGACTGGGTCTCCATTGAGACTCCTTTGCTTTGAGTCTCCTTTGGTAGAGATAAAGTGGGGCATAAATAAAAATGATGATGATGATGATAATAATAATAATTATTATTCATACTGCAAGAAAATAGATTGGAAAACATTAGGAAGAAGTTCTTGACTGTAAGAATGCAGAATGGAGGACGATTCAGTACGCGTGAAAAAGATCTTGGAGTCCTCGTGGACAACAAGTTAAACATGAGCCAACAATTTCATGTGGCAGCTAAAAGAGTCAGTGGCATTGTAGCCTGCATCAATAGGAGTCTAGTGCCTAGATCCAGAGAAGTCATGCTCTCTCTCTCTCTTCTGCCTTGGTCAGACCACACCTGGAAACACACTGTGTCGAATTCTGGGCACCAGAATTGAAGAGAGATGTTGACAAGTTGGAATGTGTCCAGAGGAGGGCGACTCAAATGGTCAAGGGTCTGGAGAACAGGCCCTATGAGGAGTGGCTTAAAGAGCTGGGTATGTTCAGCCTGCAGAAGAGAAGGCTGAGAGGAGACATGTATAAATATGTGAGTCTTGAGAGGAAGTCATAGGGAGGAGGGAGCAAGCTTGTTTTCTGCTGCCCTGGAGACTAGGATGCTATGGAACAATGGCTTCAAACTGCAGGAAAGGAGATTCCATTGGAACATGAGGAAGAACTTCCTAACTGTGAGAGCTGATCTGTAGAGGAATTCACTGCCCCGTAGTGTGGTGGAGGCTCCTTTTTGGAGACTTTTAAACAGAGGCTGGATGACCATGTGTCAGGGGTGCTTTGAATGTGATGTTCCTGCTTCTTGGCAGAATGGGGTTGGACTAGATGGCCCAAGAGGTCTCTTCCAACTCTGGGATTGTATGATTCTAAGAAGTGTTTCACAATGGGATATACAGCTTCAGAGCATGATGGAGTCTCCTTCTCTTGAGGTTTTAAAGCAGAGGCTGGATGGCCATCTGCCAGGAGTGCTTTGAGTGTGTTTTTCTACATGGCAGAATGCAGTTGGATGGGAAGGCCCTAATAGTCCCTTTGAACTCTATATGATTAATTGCTAGATAGTGCAAGACGTCTAGAGAAGTGGAGTGTGGCTTTTGGTATAACCATGCTTTGCAGTGAAGATCCTCAAATAGGTAGGAAAAGGGATTCCACTTGAACATTAGGAAGAACTTCCATGATGCTAAGAGCTGTTTGATAGAGGAGTGTGCTGCTGCCTGGGAGTGTAGTGGAGTCCCCTTCTCTGAAGATTTTAAAGTAGCGGATGAATGGTCATCTGTCGGGAGCAGAGCTGGATGAAGGTAATTTCAAATGGTACGCAAACCTTTTGGCATCCCCTCACTCTCCGTGCGGATGCGTGCTGGTGGTGTGCTGGTGTGTGCATGCACAGGCCAGCTAGTTCTGCGCATGTTCAGGTCCAGCTTCATGCATGTTCACTGATGTGCGCATGCACAGGGCCAACTAGTTTGGCTCATGCGCCGTTCGCGTGGGCGCCACACCAAGTGGATGGTGATGCAAAACGCACTCCAGAAGGCCGAAAAAAGAGCGTTTTGCAGCCAGAGGCGGGAGGCTCCGCCCCAGCTGCAAAACATCCTCCTTTTTGGCCTCGTGGAGTGCGTTTTGCATCACCATCCACCTGGATTCGCACCAGCACGCCGGCCCGTAGCAATGGCAGCTGCGGCCGGATGCGCCCCTAGCGCACGTGGCACCCTGAAGCGGCCGCTTAATGCCTCCATTAAGATCCGCCCCTGGTTGGGAGTGATTTGATTGTGTCTTCCTGCATGGCAGAAGTGGGTTGGACTGGATGCCTCCTTGTGGTCTCTTCCAACTCTGTCATTCTGTGGCTTTGATGCATCTCTAAGAGTAGTAATTCTAAGTCCCAACTTAGAAATCACATCTCTGGGCATAGAAGTGCATCTTTTACTCTAAGCCTAACAATGCACACAATGTAGTTTGTGGGATTTTGAGCGTTTCCATCCAAAAGTTGTATCTTTAGTCCCTCCTCGAATTGCCCTGGGCAGAAGAAAGGGAGGAGCAGAGTTGCCTTATCAGGAAGGCCGGAGATTAAGGTATCTGCTTTTGCAAGGTTTGAGATTGCCCTGAGGTTCCTTAGCTGGTCCTTTTCCTAAGTGATTAGTTGGGGACAGCTGCTCTCCAGGAAGCTGAATTTGAACCCGTGACCCAATAGAGATAATTCTCTGCACCTTGCCAAGGCCAGGCTTGGCTGGATGGGGAGATTTCTCTCCTGCGATGGCTTGTCCTTGGGCTACTTTGCCACAAATTAATGAGAGCCAGCTTGCTTTCTGCTTCTAGATAGGGCTCCTAATGGAGATCATCTGGAATCTGTTTGCTTGGGGCATATTTATATGATCTATCATTGCGCCTATATATATACACATGCACACACATCATGTACCAGAACCGGAAGACATAAATCCTGGTGCCAGGAAGAGAAGAAGTGCTCTGGCGTTGAATGGCACGCTTTGCATGCAAATATTTGCAAAGGGAATTGGCTCGTGACGCCCGCTCCAGAGCAGAGAGAGTCTTTGGGGAGGAAAGGGGCGGAAGGGAGAAAAGGTGGTTTTGATTCAGGATTCAATACCCCTTCTTTCAAAATAAGAATGAGATTGCAACTCACCCTCCCACCCAGGACCTCTCGCTCTCATCTGCTAAACTCCCACCTCTCTCATTTTTTTCTGCAATGGACAGGATGGTAGATGAAGGCATCCCTTTGTGCCCTTGGGCAATGTAGAATTAATGCAGTTTGGCACTACTTGAATTGTCATGGCTCAATGCTTGAAACTGTAGTTGTCAACGAGTACAGGTGCCTCGTCAAACTATAAATCCCAGATTTCCTTAACACTGAGTCATGGCAGCCCAAGTGATGTGACATGTCGTGAATTCTACAGTATAGATGGACTTGGTGGCTGGATCTACAATGCCAAATCATGCAGTTTGAGCTGCATTATATGGTCAGTGTAGACCCATCATTGCATTATATATGGTATGTCTGCACTGACCATAGATAAAGCAGTATAGATCCATCTGAAGTCAGTAGTTGGCAAATGCATTCTCGGTTTTAGTGCCAACTTTAAAGGCGCTCACCAAGGTACTGAATTTTCAATATTAAAATAAGTCCAGCATTTGGGGAGTTGCAATCCGAAAGTGGTTTATATACTATGCCAATGAAAACATAGTATGCACAGTTGGTCAAGCTGCGTCTGTGTGGCAAGTTTGGTTCAGATCCAACATCAGCTGGGTTCAGTGCTCTCTGGATAAGGGTGACTTACAACTCCCAGATCCAAGGTCAGGCCTGTAAGCACAGTTGGCCATGTTGTGTCAGTGTGCCAAGTTTGGTCCAGATCTAACATTAGCTGAGTTCAGTGCTTTCTGGATAAGGGTGAACTACAACTCCTAAAATCAAGGTCAGTTCCCACAAACCCCTACAGTATGTTCAGTTGGTCAAAGGACTTCTCTGGGCCAAGTTTGGTCCTGGTCCATTGTTGGTGGAGGTTGCAGTTTCTCTGGATGCAGGTGAATGATAACTCCCAGAAATCAAGGCCAATTTCCCACAGACATCTCCAGTATGTTCTGTTGGTCATGGGGAATCTGTGTGCCAATTTGGTCCAGGTCCATAATTTGTGTGGGTCGCAGTCGTCTGTGGAATTTGGAGCTGGATTGTGTGAAGGTACTTAAACTCCCATCATCTGTGGTCCAGATGAAAGGTTCGATTACAACCCAGAATAAGTCTTGGCTTACAAACAATCCAGAAGCCTCCATAATTTTCAGCATTGAACTTCATACCACTTAATACTATGGTTCAGATTCTATTATTACTGTATTTTCTGGCATATAAGACTACTTTTTAACCCAATAATATCTTCTCAAAAGTCAGGGGTCGTCTTATATGTAGGAGTAGCCTTATATGGCGGGAGTAGTCTTATACGACATGAGTCATCTTATACAGCGGGTGCTAAAACTTCCAATCCGGATTGGAGAATCTGTGGTTGCCGCATATGGTAAGGGAAGCTCAAAAATGGCAGTGGCCGCGTCCCTGCTGTATGCAGCGACTGTATGAAAGCATTATCTTAGAAGAAAATACACTCATCAAGATTCGTGGACTTAATACAGTCCCGATGGTGAGGTAAAGGGGCGCCTCACCTGGAAGGTGTGAGTGAAGGGAGGAGCAAGCTGCAGCCGCCCAGGGTGCCCGGGGTATGGAAAAAAGAGATAGAGTGGCTCTGGGCCCAGAAAAACACACCTCTTTTACCTGTCTGGCCCGCCTTTGTATCCTATTACCGTACCTCCTCCTCTGCCTCTCAGATCTCGCTCCTGAAGACTGCAGTGAAGTGGTGCAGGTGCGCATGTGCAAGAGAGGAGGTACAGTAATAGGAAAATTACCATATTGGAATCAAATCTGATGCTTTTTGAATTTTTATTTGGTGTGTGTTAGAAGAGGGGTAGTCTTATACGGCGAGTATATCCCAAACTCTACATTTTAACTGGAAAGTTGGGGGTCGTCTTATACGCCCAGTTGTCTTATATGCCAGAAAATATGGTAGTTTTGACTGGGGTAGAATTGTTGACTCAGCTGGGTTTAATCAAGGTTGATTCACCATTCAGTGACAGGACCACACTGCTGGACCTAGGAAATTCCTCACTATGGTAACTTCCGATCAAAGAAGAAAATTCAACATCTTTATCAGTGATCTGGATGATGGTCATGCTTATCAACTTTGCAGATGACATCAAATTGGGAAAATAGCGAATACTCCTGAGGACAGAATCAGAATTTAAAAGGAATTTAACAACTTAGAGAGTTGGGCCAAAACTATTTTGCCACTGTTATGAATCGTAATGTAAATATCTGATATGCAGGATGTATTCTCATTCGCTGGACCAAGTTTGGCACATACACCCAATACACACAAAATTGAATACTGGTCGGGTTGGGGGGAGGATTGGTTTTGTCATTTGGGAGTGGTAGTTGCTAGGATGTCTAGTTCACCTACAATCAAAGAGCATTCTGAACTCCACCAAAAATGGATATGCAGGATGTATTTTCATTCACTGGACCAGATTTGGCACAAATACTCAATATGCCCAAATTTGAATACTGGTGGTGTGGGGGTGGTGGGGTGTGTGTGTGGGGAGTGGTGGGGATTGATTTTGTCATTTGGAAGTTGTAGTGGCTGGGAATTATAGTTCACCTACAATCAAAGAGCATTCTGAACTCCACCAATGATGGAACTGAACCAAACATGACACACAGAACTCCCATGATCAACAAAAAATACTCGGAGTGTTTGGTGGGCATTGGCCTTGATTTTTGGAGTTGTAGTTCACCTACATCCAGAGAACACTGTGGACTCGAACAATGATGGATTTGGACCAAATTTTGGCATGAATACTCAATATGCCCAAATAGGAACGCTGGTGGACTTTGGGGAAAATAAGCCTTGACATTTGGGAGTTGTAGTTGCTGGGATTTATAGTTCACCTACAATCAAAGAGCATTCTGAAACCCACCAACGATAGAATCGGGCCAGACTTCCCACACAGAAACCCTATGAACCACAGAAAATATTGTGTTATCTGATGGTCTTTGCCGACCCCTCTGACACCCCTTCGTGACCCCACAGGGGTTCTGATGCCCCAGGTTGAGAAATCCTGGTCTATATGGGGACAACATAACCACTAGTATTATTTCCTTTGTCATATTCATTTTCAAAAGTGAGTTATAGCCTAGAAGGGCCTGTTCTGATCATCGGCCATCAGCGACCTGTTATTTCTGGCTCATTCTTAATAATTAAAGCAATGTGCCTCTCCGTGTCAAGGGCTTCCCTGTGCTCTTCCCAATAAACCCCACTTTATTATTTTATTATTACCCACAGGAGTTATTAGCCTGCTTTCATGATAAATTATTCTCCCAACAGCCAGTAAAACAATCTGATCAGGTGACACAACCAACGGTAACATTAAACCCATTAAAGTAACAACAGCACATAAATAAATCAGCTAAAACAATCAAATAAAAAAAACTGTTATCAAGGAAATGATCAAAAAGCAACAGTGGCAATAAAGCAGATGCAGGTGATAGAACAACTTTATAAATCATTGAAAAGTTGATATAAAAATGAGCTTTAAGGCGCTGAAGGAATCAAATGTACTAAATTTCTTTGGAAAGGGTATTTCTAAGATTTTTTTTTTCCATTTCAGAAGCGATTTCAGAACCTGCAAGTAGCTTCTGGTGTGTGAGAATTGGCGGTCCACATGGACGCCATCCAGGGGACGCCTTGATGTTTTACCATCTTGTGGGATGCTTCTCTCATGTCCCCGCATGGTAACCTGGAGCTGACAGATGGAAACTCACCCTGTCTCGCAGATTCGAACTGCCAACCTTCAGGTCAGCAGTTCAGCCGGCACATGGGTTTAACCCATTGTGCCACTGTGGCTCCTGTTTCTGAGATACAGGGCTATGGAAGGAAATGCTTTACACCAGTCTTTACAAGTATTGATTTTAATTTTGGGGTAGCTGCATTAGACACAAATAGGTAGCTTTGTTCTGAACTATATACAATGAGGTTCAGTCATATTGCCAACTTTCCAAGTTGGCAGTGATAGCCCCAGTAACTGATCAGTTGCCTCACTTTCCTAACTGCTTTTACAGTGACCCAGGCTGGATCTTCACACTGTAGAGTTAATGTAGTTTGACATCACTTTAACTGCCAGGCTCAATTGTATGTAGCTGTGGGATTTGTAGTTTGTTGAGATGCTAGTACTCTTTGACAGAGAATAGTAAACACTACAAATCTCATGATTCCATAGCATTGAGCCATGGCAGTTCAAGTGGTGTCGAGCTGCATGCATTTTACAGTGTAGATCAGGCATGGGCAAACTTCTGCCCTCCAGGTGTTTTGGACTTCAACTCCCACAATTCCTAACAGCCTCATGCCCTTTCCTTTCCCCCCTAAGCTGCTTAAAAATGGATACCTCGCCTTTCCCCACTTAAGGACCCAAGATGTCTTACAGTGAATTATTATTATTATTATTATTATTATTATTATACAGTGGATAAAAACATGCATAATAATAGTTAAAACATTTAAAACCAAATATCAGTACGTTGTCGAAGGCTTTCATGGCCAGAATCACTGGGTTGCTGAGAGTTTTTCGGGCTGCATGGTCCTGTCCCAGAAGCATTCTCTCCTGATATTTCACCCACATTTATGGTAAGCCTCCTTAGAGGTTGAGGGGACTGTTGGAAACTAGGAAAATGGGGCTTATATATATATCTATGGAATGTCCAGGGTGGGAGAAAGAACTCTTGTCTGCTTGAGGCAGGAGTGAATGTTGCACTTGACTACCTTGATTAGTATTTAATGGTCTTGCAGTTTCAGAGCCTGGCTGGTTGCTGCCTGGGGGATCCTTTGCTGGGAGGTGTTAACTGGCCCTGATTGATTCTTGTCTGGAATTCTCCAGGTTTTTTATGTTGCTCTTTATTTGCTGTTGCTGTTTATTTGTTCAGTCATTTCCAACTCTTTGTGACCTCATGGATCAGTCCACACCAGAGCTCCCTGTCGACCGTCGCCATGACCCACTCCTACAAGGTCCAGCCAGTTCTAGGATACCATCCCTCCACCTTGCCCTTGGTCAGCCCTTCATCCTTTTCCTTCCATTTTCCCCAGCATCATTCTCTTCTCCAAGCTTTCCTGTCTTCTCATGATGTGGCCAAAGTACTTTATCTTTGCCTCTAATCTTCTTCCCTCCAAATGAGCAGTCGGGCTTTATTTTTTGGAGGATGGACTGGTTGGATCTTCTTGTGGTCCAAGGCACTCTCAACGTTTTCCTCCAGCACCACAATTCAAAAGTGTCTCTCTTCCTTTGCTCAGCCTTCCTTATGGTCCAGTTCTCACATCCATATGTTTCTACGGGGAATACCATTGCTTTAACTATGTAGATCTTTGTTGCCAGGGTGATATCTCTACTTTTAATTATTTTATTGAGAGTGGTCATTGCTCTCCACCTAAGAAGTAAATATATTTCTACTCTTTATTTACTGCCCTGATTTTAGAGGGTTTTTTAATAAAAAAAATACTGGTAGCCAGATTGTGTTCATTTTCATGGTTTTCTCCTTTCTGTTGCAATTGTCCACATGCTTGTGGATTTCAGTGGCTTCTCTGTGTAGTCTGACATGGTGGTTATTAGAGCGGTCCAGCATTTCTGTGTTCTCAAATAATATGCTGTGTCCATGTTGGTTCATCAGGTGCTCTGCTATGACTGACTTCTCTGGATGAATTAGTCTGCAGTGCCTTTCATGTCCCTTGATTCATATTTGGACGTTGCTGCATTTGGTGGTCCCTCTGTAGACTTCTTGTTTACATAGATGCATGGTATATGGTAGACTCCTGCAGAGTTAGGAGGATCCCTCTTGACCTTTGCTAAATGTAGCATTTGTTAGATTTTCTTCATGGTTCTGTAGATTATTTTTAGGTTGCGTTTCTTCATCAGCTTCCCTATGCAGTCAGTGTTTCTATGGTAAGGACACTTTTCATCTGGGTGGATCTTTGTCTTTCCTCTCATGGCTTGTTCTTGGTCTTGCGTCAGAAGAGCTGATAGGTCACACCACAGGTTCTTTTAGTGCTATGGGGACATTGTCTTGGTGGAGTGAGGCACTGATAATCCTTTTTATTGAAGGCGCTCATCCCCTGGCCTGCTAATAAGCCAGGAGGGACATGGGTCAAGGAGACAGGCTATGACCTCTCCAAGAATATTGTCTACGTCCTCAGGTAATACTAATTGAAAGTCATCCATAAATAAGAGACCACACGGTGCTTTGGCTACATTCACAGGAACTGTACTAACCACAATCCAACTGATTTTGGTTGCAAAATAAACAATGAAGTCATTGCCGTGAGCTATGGAGTGGAATGGTGGGTCTTCTAAGCTGAGTTTAACCACCCTAAACAGTTGAGCTAGTCTGCTCTTCGGGAAGGCTATAGTACTAGAGTACATAGATATTTTAGCTTCTTCAATCACCAGCCCATAGCATCTATGATAGTTGGTGGTGTTCTTCAAGTTGGAGTCGTTCAGAGATTTCCATCACTCACGCCTTTGCTTCATACTGCATATATGGCCTCCCTCATTGCTATCTTTTGGCACCTTGACTGTAGTTTGATGTTGCTTGGCTACAACTGCTACACTTTTCATTTGTAAGATGTTGGAGAATATGCAGCACAGATCAATTGCTCGGCCTGAATGTTTTTCCTATGGCAATGGACTTCCAGCCTGGGAAATTCTCCCTGGCAAAGTGTGTGTGTTCTATATCGCTGCCATGCTGAGGTGGTTCATAAAACCCCAAAGAGCAGCTGTTAAACTGGAGTAAACACGAGATGAATCAGATCTGACTCAACAGATGGCCTCTCCCCATGTCATTGCCTTAATAGATGCTCCATCTGACTTTTAAGTCTTTTTGCAAATGCCCATACTCCTCATGCATTATCCTAATGGGAGACCAATGACTGTGTGCCAGAGTTTCAAAGGATTAGCCACATGATCTTGCAAATTAGGGCCAAATGTATCTTTCCCCTTTTGCATGGGGCCTTCAAAAACCATTAGTAGTCAGGATCCTGCTCATATACTTGTGATAATGGGCTCTCTTGTTATCCTCTTATGAAGAAGTCAGCAACAATTATGCAGTAAGGGTGACCCGTTGGGAGAAGCCTGGAAGCTTTGAGATACTTCCAAGAGGAGAGGTTAATTGCCACATTTCCTTTCTCCCCATAGGAACTCAAGGTGGTATAAAGTCATTGAGACTCTGTTGTATAGCTTTACACTGACTGCATAATGCAGATTCAAATTTATTATATGGCAGTGTAGATCTGGCCTGAGTTATGGTGGCCGAAGCGCGAACCTATCACCTTTGAGTTTTCTGAAGCTGAGAATGCATGACTTGCCCAAGATCACTCAGTGAGTGAGGAACCAAACTTAGTCCGTCATGCCAACTACTAGAACATGCTGCTCTCTGACTAGTATATATTGATGCACTATTCTACTGGATACAAAACTCAATGGACACACAGAAAAAGAAAGCCAATGTTTTCGTGCTTCCTACTGAAAAAACTGTTTGGCATTGGAATATGCTGCCTTGGAATGTGGTGGAGTTTCTTTGTCTGAAGATGGGAGTACTTTGAGTGTGTCTTCCTGCATGGCAAGGGGTTGGACTGGATGGCCATTGTGGTCTCTTCCAGCTATGATTCTATACTTAGACACACCTGATGGCTCATCTAGTTCAGTAGTATCGATCTGATGGATCTCTTTTTTTGATCCAACAAAGTTCTTCATGTTGTTCCCATGAACAACGGGAGAAAAAAACCTATAGACCCATCCATACAATGTTTAATTTGAGTTGTCCATGGGATGTTTAGGGGGAAACTTTGCCGGACAGTGAAAGAAACAAGAGGGCCCAACAGGTAAGCAGATGGCCAGTTGAAGCAAACTGTTTTGGAAAGCTCTGCAGGAGATGTTGTCTCCATCCAGATGTTCCAGGATGCGTTACATACCCATTGAGTGGCGTTGGGGGCAGGTGGGCTTAGAGGGGAGAGAAAGAAAGATACACTCTTTGAATATTGCACGAAGAGTGTCAGAAGCCTGCCTCAAGCAAGGCCTGTCAACCACTTGTCACCGAGCATTGTACAGGGAGTTTATTACAGCGGGGTGATGTCATAATATTTTAATAACATCTCGTCAACATGGAAGCAATAAAGAGGAGTGTGCCGTGGCATTGATCGGGAAATGGCAGGAGTTCTGGAAAGCGGATGTCATGCCACCACCGCGGAGGGGAGGGAAAGAAACACAAGGTGATGCTTGTCAAAGATTGTCAAAGCACATTTTGGCGTCTCCTCTTCCTGTAATGGAGTTGTCTCCTTGGCTCTAGTTATCTCGACACTATGGCTCAGAGGGCCCCACTCTGAAAGCAAAGAACAACTCGAGGGCTAATGGTTGTCTGCGTCGTTTCTCAAAAGGGAGCAGGAAAAGGAAATGGCAAGGAGGCATAATGAGGCAAACTTCCCTTTCCCTCCCTTGGTAGGATGGGAAGGAATTGTCAAGCTGTTTTCCATTCTCCCCCACACATCAACGGCTTAACAGATCTTGCTGCTTAATGTATGATTTTGTACACCTGCCAACCCAATCCGTGGTACTTTGGGTGGGTGAGGTTTTGAAACAGGAGCTCTCTCTGTTCAAGAAAGTTTAAATAAATGCACAGATGGTTTTTAAGATGTGGATAGTTGAATCTATGAATGCAGAATCTGCATTTAGAGATCTTTCTAGTTCCTCCTGGGTGATTCTATGGTATGCTTTTTTGTCCTGGTATCATCAAAATTTAGGCTTCAATATTACCTACAGTTTCAGGTATCTATTGTGCATTTTGGAATAGATCCCCTGTGGATACTCAAAATACCAGAAACAATCTCAGGAAACAGTGTAAAAAAGAACATGAATATGAAGTTTAGAACAATACATAAACATACAGGATAAACAAACTCCAGCTGTAGGTAAAACAGAATATGTTTTCAAAAATACTAGCCAGTCTTTTTGCCAGCTACTAAACTGTACATAGAGTAATAGAATCATAGAATCCTTGAGTTGGAAGAGACCTCGTGGGCCATCCAGTCCAACCCCATTCTGCCAAGAAGCAGAAGAATCACATTGAAAGCACTCCCGACAGATGGCCATCCAGCCTCTGTTTAAAAGACTCCAAAGAAGGAGCCTCCACCACACTCCTGGGCAGAGAGTTCCACTGCTGAACAGCTCTTACAATTAGTTCTTCCTCATGTTCAGGTGGAATCTTTTCCTCTGATTATAACTACAGTTGAAGTCCAGCAAAGTGTGTGTGTGAGTGTATGCATGGAAGGATTATGATTGTGATAATACTGTCAAAATTGTGATGATGTTCAGTTGTGAATATAGAACAGATTAGGAGAGGTTAAATCCCCAAGTAGCTGATGTAGAATAATGCCCAATATATCATGTATTCCTACCACATTCTCTGTACCATCTGTGTCCGTAAGCATTTGCCCAATCATGTCTTGGGCACCCTTCTTTTGGTGCTACACCTGCCACCGTTACTGAGCTATCTTTGGAGAAAGGCACTTGGGAGTTTGCTTTCTGTCAAAATATGTTTCCCACCTGCAGATGTTTTGAAGGAGGAGGTGTTCTTATCTTCTAGCAAGGCTTCTTTCTTTTCAGAAACACCCTTGACACAAGCTTGATCTTGCAAAGCTTCCGGCTTTTGGCAATTGCAGTCAAGACTTACATTGGAGATGGATGTTTTCTTTCTTTGTAGGTTCAATGCTGTCACTTCTTTCTTGATTATCTAACCTATCTGATTTCCCAGTGTGCTTTTTGAATTCCCATCAGGATGAAAATTAGATGATACAGTTTTCTGGAAGAGGGATAGCTTGAGTTGTGTTCTTAGTCCCAGCTGGAGTAGAGCCGTTGAACCCATTGGATTGATTCCTGTGTTGTCTTGTTATTCAGTGACTGAGTCGGTAGTTTTCCCCACGTGACTAACCAACAAAATTCCAACTAGAGTGTGCCATGTACTCCATTTAAAAGGCCACAGTTTGTATCCTTATATTAGAGTTATGGGAACATAATAATTAGAATTATGACAACAGCTCTGTGGTCAGTAATACTGGGACGCAGCAGGGTGGCATTTTCAGCCCTCTCCCATCAATGATCTATAGGGGACAAACTGTTGTGACAAGGGTCTGATTCTGATCATTACACCACACTTTGATGGTGGGAAGAGGCTTCTGTAGTCCAATCACCAGCAGAACAGATGTCCAAGGGAGGCTGCTAAAGCAGACTGGGAGGTGTTCCTTGGTTAAGACTGTGTACCTCATGGGTCATTTATGATCTGGCTACGGTCGTCCACGCTCTGGTCACATCTCGAATAGATTACTGCAATGCACTCTACATTGGGGCTGCCTTTGAAGACAGTTTGGAAATTGCAGCTAGTCCAATGCGCGTGTCGCGCTCTAGACGCTTGGAACCTCCCTTGATAAACCACAGAGTTCAGCTGAGGTACAAAAGGTTTATTTAGAATAACTGGTTATAGGAAAGAGACTAGGAGTCAGTCTAAATGCCTTAAAGTGACACCAGCAAAATAGCAGCACTGTCCCAGGAAAGCAATAATTGAATATAGTCCTTGGCACTCAGGATTTAAAGCAAGCAAAGTCTCTTATTGGCAGCAATGGAATATAATCCTTTAGCAATCAGGAACAAGGCAAAATGAAGCAAAGTCTTTGTGCCCAAGCGGGCCAGATCCAAGCAGGGCAGCCAGCAAGCTGGGCAGGTAAAGTTCTTAAGCAGGGAAGGCCGAAAGGCCTATTCAGGAGTCCATGGTCTTAGTATGCAAAGTTGGCTGAAGATAGAGAGCCCTTCCAATACCAAATGGTTATAGTTCTGTAACCCTTTGATCTTACGATGTAGTTTACGTCGAGTGCCATGGTTCACACGATGGACTGCAGCTGCTGTTTAGCTAACCTCAGCAGCAAGGTATGTGAGCCCAATTAGTGCCCACATCTGTGGAAAGGAGTCAACACATCTCCCAGTCTCCAGCATCTCTGCTTATCGCCGGGAATAACAGTCGTGGCCTTGAATGTTTCACCCTGCCTGCCTTGCCATGGATTCACAGGAGAAAGGCAGGCAGGCCTGGAGGGCACCCTGATGCCAACATGGCTGGAGTGTGGCTCTAGGGAAACTAAGGCCTGGGGCCTGACAGCGCGGCAGCCAGATTATTAACCAGAGCTACATACAGGGAGCAAACCACCCCCCTGTTGTGTCAGCGCCACTGACTGCCTGTCCACTTCCGAGCTCAAGTCAAAGTGCTGGTTTTGACCTTTAAAGCCGCTACGTTCAACCTCGTAATCTAAGATCAGCTGGGGAGGCCCTGCTCTCGCTCCCACCAACTTCTCAAATGCGGTTGGTGGAGATGAGAGAGAGGGCCTTCTCGATGGTGGCTCCCTGTCTGTGGAATGTGCTTCCAAGTGACATACGATCAACCCCATCCCTCCTGGCATTCAGGAAAAAAGTGAAATCATGGCTCTGGGACCAGGCTTTTGCACAGTAGCACAATATAGCACTTTGGATTGGAATTGTAATGGGTAAGTTGATGGTTATGGCTCAGTGCTTATGTAGTGGATGGAATCTTGCTTTTAACTTAAGTGTATGTGCATTATGTGATAATGTTAATTGTATTTTAATCCTGAATGTTTATGGTTTTATATTGTATTTATTGTGTTCTGCATTGAATTGCTGCCTTTTGTTAGGCCGCTCTGAGTCCCCCCTCGGGGTTGAGAAGAGCGGGGCAAAAATGATTTAAATAAATAAATAAATAAATAAATGTATGTCCATGTTGAATCCAGGGCCATTGGCTAGATGGCCTGGGACTCCATTGGTCCTTCTGAGTAGTCATCTCCTCCATGATGCCACTGTTGCTGTTCTCAAACTATACACAGAGCTCCATCTGAGTACCTAGCCACTGCAGTCACCTCCTGCTGATACCAGAATGGGCCCCTAGGTGAACAGCATGAAGGAGGAGCAAATCTCATCTCTTCTTCACTGGTCATACAGGTGCCCCATTCTGACATCAGTTCTGCAATGTTCACGTGTTCAGACAAAGCTCTGTGGTTGGCTCAGAGCAGTGGCAGTAGTGACATGGGCATGAATCAACCCCTTTCCTTGTATTGCTCAGTGTAAGTAAAGGACGATGAAAGCATTGTCTGTTTGGAGAGTGAATTGGGCCCAATCAGATCTGATCTAGCTGTCCAGACTGCCCCAAAACCTTGGAATACTTTGGAATTCACGCAAATGCTGGAATACCTCTCTACTTTGCCTAAAGCAGGGAAAAGTTTAATCAAAGCGCAAAAAAAGAGATATTCATAGAATTATAGAGTTGGAAGAGATCACATGGGCCATCTAGTCCAACTCCCTGCCATGCAGGAAAAGCACAATCAAAGCAACCCTGACAGATGGTCATCCAGCCTCTGTTTCAAAGTTTCCAAGGAAGGAGCTTCCACTAGACTCCGAGGCAGAGAGTTTCACTGTTGAACAGCTCATACAGTCAGGAAGCTCTTCCTAATGTTCAGGTGGAATCTCCTTTCCTGTAATTTGAACCCATTGCTCCTAGTTCACTGGATGTTGATGCATGTTGTGAAGATGGCCAACAATCCATTTGTGTGATTTTGAGGTTTTTTTGGCCTGTGTAAAAAAGCCTGTGACAGCAATGTAGGATATTTTCCTGTATCTCCTTGGGACTTTCTCTTGGTCCCACTCACATTCACATTCTTGGTAGTTGCTTCCTAACTGTGGAAATCCATCCCAAGTGCGAAGAGCGCCTGGCCTCCTCTCTTCTCTCTTTTTGTTGGGGGCCAAAGAACTTTCTATTTAGGCAGCTCTTTGATTTTCAATGACATGGCCAAAGCATGTTTGGCAGTAGTGTGCTTTGTTTTTATCTTACATCATCATTATCTCTTAACTTTCCCTCCCTGTTTGTTTGTTTGTTTATTTATTTATTTACAGTATTTATATTCTGGCCTTCTCACCCCGCAGGGGACTCAGGGCGGATTACAATGTACATATACATGCCAAACATTCAATGCCATAGATACACAACATATATAGACAGACACTCAGAGGCTATTTAACATTCTAGTTTCTGGCCACCAGGGGAGCTGTCACTTCCTCGTTCTTTGCATACTTCCTGGAGATTTTTAGGGCCTCGTAAATCAGTTAAATTAGTCTCCCTACAAAGTGGTACCTAAATTTCCTACTTGACAGATGCAACTGTCTTTCGGACTGCAAAGGTCGACAACAAGCTACACAATTTTGGTCGGGAGCTCACTCCAACCTGGGCTGGCTTCGAACTCATGACTTTTCAGTCAGTAGTGATCTTAATGCAGCTGGCTCCCAGCCAGCTGCGCCACAGTCCTGGTGATCAAGTCAAGGAGCAACAACATACACAAGCAGTAACAAAATAACAATTATGCCTTAAATGCATCCTATATTGTTTTTAACCATGGGCTTTTCAATAGAATTGTTGTTTCTAATGGCTAATTTAGATTTTCAGCACTAAGATTTTAGCTAAAAAATTTATTATAAAGAAATGCTTTGGATGTCATGATGGGAGAAAAAATTGAGCATACAATGAATACATTGATACTCTGCCCTGTTCCATGTCTGCTAGCCTGCAGAGTATGGAATGAATATTGTTTTTTGCACATTGCCTTAAAAAATAGCAAGGTGACTTCAGACAAGTGGCACAGGTGTGTGAAAACAGCAGGATCCTGGGCAATAAAAGATAATGGTGTTGTCAAAGGCTTTCATGGCTGGAATCTGGGTTTTCTGGGCTGTATGGCCATGATCCCAACTCCCCTTCCCTTCCTTGATGGTGAAGAGGAGGATGGAGGAGATATATCAACCCAACTTGCCTAGTTTCCAACAGACCTCACAACCTCTGAGGATGCCTGGCATAGATGTGGGCGAAACATCAGGGGAGAATGCTTCTGGAACATGGCCAGGCAGCCCCGTAAACTAACAGCAACCCAATGATAATAGTGATTTCCATATTCTTGGACCCTTTCCCTAAAGTGATGAGTTTTCCTCATTGCCAATAGCCAATTGCATCTAGGACTTGATCACCCAAGAAGGTCTCTGCAACATCAATACCTTGCGAAAGGTGGGTGGAGTTCTAGCAATACGAACATTACAAAAATGTAGCCGCAGGGACTTGTTCTAGGAAGCTGCACCCACTCGGTGATCTGTCATGACTCATTGTATGAAGAAGGCCAGAAGGCAGCGGAAAGGTGTAGGTAGTGTGTTAGGAATGGGAGGAGGAAGAAGGGATTTGGGCACTTTCTTGTAATTTTCATTTGACGGGAGGAAATAAAAAGGAGGAGGAGGGCATCTCGGCTTGGGAAACAAAGTTAATGGTTTAGAACTAACCTTCCAAAAGCTGCTCAGTGAATGTATATTCAGTTCATGGTTGCATAGCATCATGGAGTTGGGAGAGAAAGGCGACCAAAATGTTCAAAGGTCTGAAAGCCACGAGGGAGCTGGGTTTGTTTATCCTTTAGAAGGGAAGATTAAGATTTTTTTTCATGTCAGGAGTGACTTGAGAAAATGCAAGTCACTTCTGGTGTGAGAGAATTGGCCATCTGCAAGGACGTTGCCCAGGGGATCCCTGGATGTTTTACCATCCTGTGGGAGGCTTCTCTCATGTACCCACATGGGGAGCTGGAGCTGACAGAGGGAGCTCAACCCGCTCTCCCCAGATTCAAATTGCTGACCTTTTGGTCAGCAGTCCTGCCAGCACAAGGGGCTCAATGGTGTTCAAAAGACATGAGAGCCATATTTAAATGTTTGACAAGATGTCATGATGAAGATGGAGCCAGCTTGTTTTCTGCTGCTGTTGAGACTAGGGCACAATGGAGCAATTAGTTCAAATGGTTCCCCCTTCGAGGTTGAGAAGAACAGGATAGAAATGTGGTAAATAAATAATAAAATAAAGGGCAGGAGAAAGAGATTTCACCTAAACATTAGGAAGAGCATCCTGATGGTAAGAGCCATTTGACAATGGAATATGCTTCCTTGGAGTCCAGTGGAATCTGCTTCTCCAGAGGTTTATAGACAGAGGCTGGATGGCCATTGGTCACATGGCAGAATGAGGATGGACTAGATGACCTAGGGCAGTATTTCTCAACTTTCCTATGACCGCAACCTCTTAATACAGCTCCTCATGTTGTGGTGACGCCAGACACAAAATTATTTTCATTGCTACTTCATAACTTTAATTTTTGCTACTGTTATGAATCGTAATGTAAATATCTGATATGCAGGATGTATTTTCATTCATTAGTCCAAATTTGGCACAAATATCTGATACACTGAAACTTGAATGGTTGGGGGAGTATTGATTTTGTCATTTGGGAGTTGTAGTTGCTAGGATTTATAGTTCATCTACAATCAAAGAGCATTCTGAACTCTACCAAGGATGGAATTGAACTCCTATGACCAACAGAAAATACCGGAAGGGTTTGGTCGGCATTGACCTTGAGTTTTGGAGTTGTAGTTCACCTACATGCAGAAAGCACTGTGGACTCAAACAATGATAGATCTGGACCAAACTTGGCACAAATATTCAATATACCCAAATATGAACACTGGTGGAGCTTGGGGGGGGGGGGGGGATAGACCTTGACAGTTGGGAGTTGTAGTTGCTGGTATTTCTAGTTCACTTACAATCAAAGAGCATTCTGAACCCCTCCAATGATGGAATTGAGACAAACTTCCCACATAGAACCCCTATGTCTTGACTCACTGGTGCAACCCTCCCTCCAGATTCACACGCTCTCCCTCTCCTGTGCATATGCACCATGCTCTGATGCCTGCTCTCCCCTCATCTGCTTGGAGCCTCCCCTTGGCTGAGAGGCCAGCCAATTACAGCGAAGGAGGGCTTTTGGTTCGAGGATCCTTTGTCTGTTTCCAAAAAGGAAGAGAAGGACAGGCGGAGAGATCTTCAGCCTTCTCTGCCAAAGATGATTTCTTATGGTCTTTGGCGACCCCGCTGAAACCCCCTGGTGACTCCACCCTCCCCAAGGGGTCCTGATTCCCAGGTTGAGAAACACTGACCTAGAAAATCTGTTCCAACTCTAGGAATATATGTATATATATTCTACCAGTACATTTCATGCAATATTGGAGAACAGAAATAATGGAGATGCCCCCTTCCTCAAGCATGTGATCCAAACACGCTGGGTTCTTATCAGATTCTTTCTTGGAATAAATAAATATTTTTAACATAACATCTGCTTTCCTGCCTGAGGGGGAAAACATGGCTCAGATAGTTGATCCTGCCAAAGATGGGCAGATAAACATAAGCTAATGCCCTATTTGTATTCAGCAACCAGGTCTGAGCAGGCAAGCAACTGGTGTTTATCAAAAGCAGATATTGGTTGTTCCTTGGGGTGAAGAGACATATTGCAAACAAGGAATTTCAGAACACGAACATCTTCACCGCTGGGTATTGCTAGGCTTAAGGGGAACTGGGGCTGTGCAGGATCTGAGAGTTGAAAGAGACCTCAAGCGCCATCCAGCCCAACACTATTCTGCCATATAGGAAGATACAGTCCAAGCACTCCTGACAGATGGTCATCTCACCACTTGTAAGCTCCGGTAGGGTGTCCAACGAACCACGCTCACTCCAAGAGGCATTGAAGGAAAAGGTAGTTTATTGAATCCTTCATCCAGGCAGAAAAAGACAGAACTGGGGAGGGGTCCCCAGGTACAGCCTTATATTGACATTCTCCCAATTGAACCTAAGTCCCTCCCCTTAGCTGGAAAAGCCCGGGAAGAGGCTCCTGGCATTCGCGCCAAAAGCTCGAGCCGTTGCTGGCAAGGCCACAGCTGCTTGCTTATCTCCCTGTTTACAGAATGGGAGGGGCTGGAGATGGGGCCCAAGCAAGGCGTGATTAAAGCCACAACTCCAGTCCCTTACACCACTGCTGAAACATTTCCAAAGAAAGAGATCTCACAGTATTTCCATCCTGTTTTGCTTCAGAAACTTGCCTCATAACATGAATAGAAGTAACTAAAAAAATTACTTCAGCAGAACAACAATAATAACAATGCAAACAGCAGAAAATGAAACAGAAAGTAAAGTCCAAAAGCAATGCAAGGTCTTACAGCAAACATTAAACAAAGGTCTTTGACAAAAAGTCTTCACAACAAAATGTTTACAGTATACAGGAACAAGGGACCTTGGCATGAAGTCTACTGCAAAGCCAATGCTGTAGCTGTAGCACGGAGACCAGAACACAAATGCACCAAGTAGGTCAGTTGCTGCCAGTGCTGACTTCTGGCTTCACTGCTAATTTATAGCCCTGAGCTCCCAGCACAGATGTTCCTAGGGTGAGGTCTGATTGCCCAGCATTTGTGCTGTGGTTCTAGCTGACCTTCTACTTTCTTCTTCTGCCCTTTGCCGCTCTTGAAATGTAGGGACTTGTAGTAGGTCTTCCTCGCCCTCTCCTTCCTCAACACTTGGCCCCAAATCCCCAACTGCTACCTCTTCAGCCTCCTGCTCTAACTGCTCCTCAGAAGCAAAAAAGTAGTCCACAACAATTCCCAGGTAGCCATGTATTCCACTTTTGAACAGCTCTTACATCAAGAAGTTCTTCCTAATATTCACATGGAATCTCTTTTGCTGCAACAGGTAGATGTAAGCTATGCCATTAATCTTTGGAACAGAGAAAACGTATAGTACTAATGTATATCCAGACTGGGAAAATATGATACAAATAAGGACATTTTTCTCCTAGGTTTAGACAAAATCTTTGTTAGGATAGCAACTTTTTGTCCCTGGGTACATTTATATGACTTTGCATCGTTTAGTTTTGTCTGTTGGCATGAAATTATTTTTTTGTTCATAGCAGCATGGCTTAGGGGCATCCCGTTGTCTTGCTTCAACAGGTCGATGACATAGGCCATGCCATGAATTCCTGCACATTTTATTATGCCACCAAAAATGCTGCTCCTTCTCCTGTAATGATAAATATTCTCTAATGAGCCAAAGCAATTATGTTGCCATTGCTGCAGCAGCATGCGCTTTGACAGCACTCCAACATTTGTACAGTGTGTGCAAAGAAAGGGCCTGATTCAGAAGAAAGTGCCTCCTTTTTGCACCTGGGGGGCTTCCATTGAAGGCTCTATATCCTGAGAGAAAAGTCAGAAAGGATGAGATTTTTAAAAAAGTAACCTCTGGGATGTATTTTGATGACATTGCACACACACTCTAGTGGCATCGAAACAGCTCTTTAAAACATGTGGATATGTGCGTACTTTAATCCAAGTCACAGAACTGACATTTGGCTTTCCACCAACACCCTGTTTGGTCTTAAAGACTTTGGAAATGGGACCCAAGCACAACCATGGCATTCATTTCTGTTTCAGATGCCCTTTACACCTATAGCCTGAAGCTCATTTCATGCACACTATTTGTAAACATTTTGTGCATGACCAAGTTTGCATACATTGTACCACTAGAAAGCAAAGGTGTCTCTATCTCAGCCACCCAGGAAGATAGTTTTGGAGAATTTCAGATTTCCATATAAGTGATGCTCAACCTGTTTCTGAATCAGATGGATGGAGCAGTCCAAAAAGCAAAGTCTGTGAGGCCAAAAACCTGTATTGGCAAACACGGGTATTCCAAAGTGAGAAAAAGGTTTAGATCCCACCTATTAATTAATTATCATAAGGAGAGATACATTCAGACACGTAAGCCGGGCCGAAACCGGAGGAATCTCTCCAGTGCAAGACTAGATCAGCAGTGTAATCGATTGCCTTGGTAGGTGGTGGCTCTCTCCAGCTTTGGGAATAAAACAACACCATTAATGGACATGGTGTTGTTGTATGCTGCTGTGGGATGCTGAGATAAAGGGCTGGATATAAATATTTAAATAAATCAATACATTAAAAAAAGGCTGATATGCAGAGCAGGTGAGTGCTTTCATGAAGCCCTGCTCTGGCTGTTTTGGCTGTTGCAAAATCCTCTAGGACAGTGGTTCTCAACCTGTGGGTACCCAGGTGTTTTGGCCTACAACTCCCAGAAATCCCAGCCAGTTAGGATTTCCGGAAGTCAAAGGCCAAAACATCTGGAGACCCACAGGTTGAGAACCACTGCTCTAGGAAGCCACCTCTGATACTTGTCTACACCAGTGATTCTTAAACTCTGGTTGTCCAGTTGTTTTGGACTTCAATTCCCATTGGCATCAGCCACTTTGGACATATTCAGAGATCCTGGGAGCTAAAGTTCAAACATTTGGTAGATCAGAATGTGAAAATCAGTAATCTTCATGAGAATGATGGGAGCAAAATGAAAGTATAGCATGGCAGAGGATCCTGGAAGGGAGGTGATTCTTCATAAGTTCCCTACCATTACAACAGAGTCAGCAGGGAGCGTTATGGCCTCTTTTCACTTTTCCATAATGCAAAGGATAACCACAGGTTAGTGGCATTGACCTCTGGGATGGGTTGTCCCACCGATAGTCTTCATCCAGAAGGAAGAGAACACCTGTGCTGGTGGGTGCCACCCAAACAACCTTATTATAGCTATTGTCGGGCTCTTTATAGTCAATTGTTCTTGCTGCGGTCTGGCCTGGAATTGTTTCACAGCAGGAGACTTCTGTCAACATAAGTGCAAAGCGTGCCATGAGAGTTTGCTCATACCATTTCTTTTTATGACCCCTGGACACAGCTGAGCGTAATAGTAATGGGGGATGGATTCTTACATGGCTTTCTTGCGGAGGAGATGGCATTGGGCAAGGATATCCCCTTGACATTTATTTCTCAGTTATCCATTTCTTTTAAAAGTACGAGTAGCCCCGTTAAAACAAATAATCAACTACTTTACGAAGTTTATATCATTGACCCTCACTACCCACAGATTCTACACCCATGAATTGAAAAACCTTGGTTTACAATGGCTTAAAATATTGATTAAAAATCCAAAATTCAAGCCGTGATTTCATCATTTTTATATAAAGGACAGCATTTTACTCTGCTTTTAGCACCTGAGCATCCACGACTTTTGCTATTTGTGGAGGTTCTGGAACCAAATGTCAGCAAGATCAAGAGTTTTTCGAAACAGCAATAAAAAGGGGAAAGCTAGAATAGTGAAAAAGTTAGATCCAATTTAGGAAAGGTTCTGCTGCTGTTCCACAGTGGCACAACAGGTTAAACTATTGAACTGTTGAATCTGGTGACCTAAAGGTTGGTAGTTCGAAGCCATGGGTCAGGGTGAGCTCCTGCTTTTAGCCCTAGGTCCTGCCAACCTAGCAGTTCGAAAACATGCAAATGTGAGTAGATCAATAGGTACCACTTCAGCGGGAAGGTAGCAATAAAAGGTGTAGCCATGCTGGCAATGGAACCAGGAGGTGTCTACAGGCAACTGGCTCCTCAGCTTGGAAATGGAGAAAGAGCACCTCCCCATGGCCTGAGTAGAGCACCGCCTCTAGGAGCTGGAGATGAAAGGGGAAGCCTTTACCTTTGTTCTTTGTATTTGTGTGTCATTGTTATTCCACTGTATTAAATGCATTGAACATTTCCCTATTTGTGTGTAGTAATCTACTCTGAGTCCCCGGAGGGAGATAGAGCAGAATATAAATGAAGTGTATTATTATTGTTGTTGTTATTATTATTATTATTATTATTATTATTGTATCTCCTTCTGGTTCTATAAAAACCTATTCTGAAAGTTGCAAAGTGTTGTTATGCTGGCATGTTCACTTAGGTCCAAGCTAGCCTAATCACATTGTGACTCTTTATAATCCTAGGATGCAACTACACAGTAGAATGAGTCCAGTTTAGTACCACTTTACATGCTGTGGTTCAATGTGATGGAATCCCAGGAGCTGTAGTTTTACAAGACCCTTCACCTTCTTTTCCAAAGAGTACAGGCACCACAATTCCCAGGATAGAGTGGAATTAGAGTGGAATTAGAGTACCATAATTATGTAATGTGACAGGGTAATATTTCTGATCTTTTTTCAGCATTGATTAATGCTGGAGATGTGTTACAGGGTGGGATGAAATAGTAGGCCTGGGCAGGTTCATCGGGATGCTCGTAAAATCGGAATGAATTTGGATTAAATTCACTTTTGAAGCGGTTTCAAAGTGATGTAAGCAACCCGGAAGTGAATTTGCCATTTCGAAGCCACCGTCTCCCTTTTCGGAAAGGAATCGGCATTAGAGTCCCGCCCCTCTCGAGGTACTTTCCCCTCATTGGCTGTTTAACCCAGTTTGGAGGCGGATGCCCTTCCCTCTACGTCAGAACTGGGGTGACAGCTGCATCAAAAGTGGATTAAACACGGTTGTTGTCCCAGTTCTTATGCGGAGGGAAGACATTCCCATCCAAATTGGGTGTTGTTTAACCCAGTTTGGATGGGGATGTCCTTCCCTCTGCATCAGAACTGGGGTGACAGCCGCATCCAAACTGGGTTAAACATGGCAGTCGTCCCAGTTCTGACGTGGAGGGAAGACATCCCCATCCAAACTGGGTTAAATATGCGTGTCCACCATTAACAATGCCATTCCGAAATTTCTGAATTAATTTGGGGAATTTTGAAATCTTTCCAGAAAATTTCAGAAGTCAATCAGATTTGAAGCGCCAGCACCCCATACATCCGGAACGAGTTTTGAACCATTTTTTAAAAATCCACCAGGCCTATTAAATAGCCTCTGAAAGTTTCCTGGGAAAAGGTAAAGAAATATAATCTCTCCATTTGGACACGCTGGAGCTTACTTTTCCATTTGTGGGTCTCTCTGAGATCTCAGGCCTGGAAGAAAAGACCCTCTCTGAGCTGGATGCGCGGCCTTCCAT
Organism: Anolis apletophallus; assembly: GCA_030556195.1. Taxonomy (NCBI): domain Eukaryota; kingdom Metazoa; phylum Chordata; class Lepidosauria; order Squamata; family Anolidae; genus Anolis; species Anolis apletophallus. The sequence continues at coordinate 132,677,260 of JARBWK010000009.1, read as the reverse complement.
TTCCACCTTCCTGTGACTTGAAAGGAGAGAACTGGACTTCGCTCCAGTTGGAAGGTGTTCTTTGTGTTGGCAAGCGATGCCGCCTCTCCATGCAGGTTTCCAAAGAAAAGCTCTGTCCATGGTAATCAGGGTTTATTAAAAAGAAGCCAGAGGGGCCTGAACGTGTTTAGCTGAGATTAAGGAGGATTGTGTAGTTGGGTTTGGTGCTGAATTGCTGCACAGCGAATCTGTTGCCGGGAGGTTGCACAGTCAGCATCCCACGCAAGAGGCTTCCCTCCCCTCCCGCTATGTGTCCCCAGAGAAGAGCGAAAGCAAGGGAAAGGAGGCGGCCTTGGATTAAAGCTGGCAGGGTATATTAAATGCCCGGCCCACTGTTCCAGCCATCCCTGAGCAATGCTGGGAAAAGTGGAGGGGTATGGGGGAAAAAGACTGCGGAAAATTAATATATGGCATGGGAGAGTCTTTCATAGGCAGGTCACTGGAGTGGTGAATCCATGCTGGGAGGTGGAGAAATGAAAAAGAACTCTCCAAGGAGTTGCTCACTAGGACACAGAGCTATGGATATAAACTATAAGAAAAGAGATTCTACCTAAACAGTTGGAAGAACTTCCAGATGGTTAGAGTTGTTCGGTAGTGCAATGCTGCCTGGGAATTCAGTGGTCTCCTTCTCTAGAGGTTTTTAAGCAGGGGCTGGATGGCCATCTGTCAGAAGGGCTTTGTTTATGTGTTCCTGACTGTTGGAATGCTCCATTGGGTCTCTTATAGCTCTGTAATTCTATGATTTTACTCAAGTATAGACTACTGCAATGCGCTCTATGTGGGATTACCGTTGAAGACTGTTCAGAAGCTTCAAATGGTCCAACGGGTGGCAGCCAGGTTACTAATGGGAGCTGTGCTCAGGGAGCATACAACTCCTCTGTTGTGCCAGCTCCACTGGCTGCCAGTCTGCTACTGAGCACAATTCAAAGTGCTGGCTTTAGCCTATAAAGCCCTAAACAGTTCTTGCCCAGCTTATCTGCCCAAATGTATTTCTCCTTATGAACCATCTATGAATGTACAGCAGCAAATTTGCTAATTCTGTGCACTGCTTTGAGTTGCCGCAAGGCTGAGAAAAGCGGGCTACAAATGCCGTCAATAAACAAACAAACAAATATAATATATAATAATAAACTTTATTTATACCCTGCCACCATCTCCCCAATGGGGACTAGGGACGGCTTACATGAGGCCAAGCCCAACAGTGCATTGCAATAAAAATAATACAAAACAAAGCACAATAAATAAATAAGCACAAGGTAGGATCTTGGCTCGTGTTTGCCGCCTGCGGAGGTACAGAGAAGGGTGGAGAAGCAGAAGGGGTGTGTGCGTGGCGAAATAATGTCAGACTAGCTTCCTTGCCCAACATGCTGCAGCGTGGCCCATGGCCCAGGGGTATTGAATCAGCACTGTGCGGTTACCCAGCCAGTTCAAACGTGGCAAATAAAAAATCTCACAGCTGGCTGCTTTGCTCAGAGCTCCCCAACCCTTTTGCTTTAAAGGGCTCCAAGCGGCTTCGAAAAGCAAAGCATGATTTGCAGCATGAAGAATTCACCGCACTGTTTTGTGCTTCAAGATGGGGAAGGGGTGTTTCTGCTTTTGCTTCTCTTCACTGGCTCCCTGGGAGCGGTGGGAGAAATCTTGCTCTTCCTGGAGCACCATTAAAGGGTTTAAGAAGTCCAAAGTAGGAGTGCATCCCAGAGTTTTGTTGCAGCAGCTTCTGTAGGATCCAAGGAGAGATCATGGAAAGCCCTCCTGAGCAATACTGTCATTCCTTGGAGTTTGTTAACATCCCTCTTGCTTTAGGTCAGGTCTGGGGATGTAAAACAGGGCCTTTTTAGTACCTGCCATTAGGTCCTGGATCTAAATTCCCAGGGCCCTTCCTCACAGCCATATAACCCAGAATATCAAGGCAGAAAATCCCACAATATCTGCTTTGAACTGGGTTATCTGAGTCCACACTGCAATATGTTCCAGTTCAAAGCAGATAATGTGGGGTTATATTCAGCTGCAAGGAAAGGGTCCCAGGGAGTCCAATTTGGGCCCCCACTGGTTGACAGGGAAATACCTTTTTTTCTTTTCTCTCTCAAGCTTTTAGAACTGGATAATTCTAAAGGAAGGGCTTTGAAAAGGCTGTTGTACTTTATTTATTTATTTATTTATTTATTTATTTATTGTGTCAGGAGCGAACCAAACAGTTGTATTGCATTAAAAACAAACAACCAAACAAAACACAAAGTTTGCAGACTTGGTATTCTATTAAAGGTCCTTTGACCAGAAGCTGGCCACTTGGAGTGCCTCTGGTGTTGCTAGAAGGTCCTCCATTGTGCATATGTGGCAGGGCTCAGGTTGCATTGCAGTACGTGGTCTGTGGTTTGCTCTTCTCCACACTTGCATGTCGTAGATTCCACCTTGTAGCCCCATTTCTTAAGGTTGGCTCTGCATCTCATGGTGCCAGAGCACAGTTTATTCAGCGCCTTCCAAGTTGCCCAGTTTTCTGTGTGCCCAGGAGGGAGACTCTCATTTGTTATCAGCCATGCATTGAGGTTCTGGATTTTAGCCTGCCACTTTTGGGCTCTCGCTTGCTGTGGTGTTCCAGATCTTAGAAAACTATTTCTTGATTTAAGTCATTGGCATGCTGGCTGATACCTAAACAGGGGATGGGCTGGAGATGTCACTGCCTTGGTCCTTTCACTATTGGTTGTTACTTCCCGGTGGATGTCAGGTGGTGCAATACCGGCTAAGCAGTGTAATTTCTCCAGTGGTGTAAGGCGCAGGCACCCCGTGATAATGCAGCATGTCTCATTAAGAGCCACAGCCACTGTTTTAGCATTGTGTGATGTGTTCCACACTGGGCATGCATACTCAACATCAGAGTAGCATAGCGCAAGGACAGATGTCTTCACTGTATCTGGTTGTGATCCTCAGGTTGTGCCAGTCAGGTTTTGTATGATATTGATTCTAGTGCCCACTTTTTGCTTGATATTCAATAGGCATGCTAAAATTGAAACGGAAATCTAATTGATTCGTTAGAAATTCGTAATTAATGGGACTTTTGTTGTTTTACGGCTCGCTGTCGTGAACCAGGAAGTAGACTTCCTTTACGGTCCTTCAGGGCAACAATATGCGTTAAGTTCGTTAGAAGTTCTAAAGTATTAATTAATTAATTATTGTAGTACTCACTTCTCCCTGTCTTGTCTTCTCCCGCTCATTTCCTTCCCGCCTTCAGTAAGCTTCTTCTTTTTCCCGCATTTCTATGGGGAACTGGAAGTGACTCTGCTGCTAGGCAATGCATTCTGGGAACTGTAGTCCTCCAGGCTTCCCCCTCCTTCTCCTTCTCTTCCCTGTTGCTCTGCCTTCATGCATCGAGGCTAGAGAGAGGCGAGAGGGGGTGCGATGGTCCCTTTCAGCTGAAATATAAGCCGACCCAACCCTGGGTCGGCTTATATTTCAGCTGGAAGGCCCGCCGCGCCTCTCTGCTTCTCTCTAGCCTGGATCCAGGCTAGAGAGAAGCAGAGGGGTGTGCGGGCCTCTTTTCCAGCTGAAATATAAGCCGACCCAGGGTTGGGTCGGCATATTTCAGCTGGAAAAAGAGGCCCGCACACCTCTGCTTCTCTCTAGCCTGGATCCAGGCTAGAAGAGAGGCGGAGAGGCGCGCTGGCGCCCTTTCAGCTGAATATAAGCCGACCCAGGGTTGGGTCGGCCTATTTCAGCTGGAAAAGAGGCCCGCACACCCTCTGCTTCTCTCTAGCCTGGATCCAGGCTAGAGAGGCGGAGAGGCGCGCGGGCGCCTTTCCAGCTGAAATATAAGCCGACCCAGGGTTGGGTCGGCTTATATTTCAGCTGGAAAGGGGCTCGCGCGCCCTCGCCTCTCTAGCCTTGATCCATGCATCGAGGCTAGAGAGAGGCGAGAGGGGGTGAGCGAGGGCCGGGCGAGCGGGGGATCCCAGTTTGGCCCAATTCTGTCATTGGTGGAGTTCAGAATGCTCTTTGATTGAAGGTGAACTATAAATCCCAGCAACTACAACTCCCAAATGTCAAGGTCTATTTTCCCCAAACTCCATCTGCATTCACATTTGGGCATATTGAGTATTCATGCCAAGTTTGGTCCTGATCCAGGATTGTTTGGGTTCAGAGTTATCTCCCTAAATCACTGTCAATTCCTCCCAAACCCCTCCAGTATTTTCTGTGGGTCATGGGGGTTCTGTGTGCCAAGTTTAGTCCAGGTCTGTCATTCATGGGGTCTCAGCTGTGGAAGTCAGAGCTGAATTGGTCGAAGGTACTGCAAATCCCATCATCCGTTGTCCATCCTCCCCAAACATATTGTTTTTGTGATTAATCCCTGTGCTTTAACTTTGGTCAATTTGTAACAATGAAAATACATCCTGCATATTAGATATTTGCATTAGAATTCATAAGAGTAACAAAATTATGAAGTATCAACGAAAATATGGATGGGGGTCACCACAACATGAGGAACCACTGCATTAATACATATCTCTCTCGGCATTACTTCACGAACGAAGATTCAGGAAGGACTCATCCCACGCTTTTTACAAGCGCTGATGACTAAAGAGGCCAATCTGAGATAGGCAAGTTCGGTTGCAGAAAGCACAGCAGAAAGTCTATATATTATACATATATCTTTCTGTTTAATTGCTATTAGGGAAATAAAATGTGAACAAAGGAAGGAAGGAGACAAAGGAAGAAGTAGAGAAGGGGGGAGGGAAGGAAGGAAAGAGAAAAGAAGGGATGGGGAACCAAAGAGCAAAGGAAGGAATGAAAGAGGAGGGTAGAGAAGGTCACAATTGTACTGAGAGCTAGTAGCTAGCTCTTATATTTATGTTATACATCTACAGTTTAAGGGAATGTTCCCCCATTGATTTTTGACTTTTTGACTTTAGAACCAATTTAGAATTTCGTAAGTAATTAAGTTACATTTTAGCACTTTTTGCAAAAAAAATTGTAAGTATTTGATATACTAATCAAAAAAAATCCCCCCCCATTTGATTTTAGAATTGCGATTTTAGGATTCTAAACCAAGCCTAATATTCAAGCAGTGCTTCTTGTAGGTCAGAGCATGGTCCAGGGCAACTCCCAGGTATTAGGGTGTGCTGCAATGCTCCAGTGGGATTCCTTCCCAGGTAATCCTCGGAGCTCGGGATAGTTGTCTGTTTTGTGTTTTAGATGGGTTGGGAATCATCTGATTTTCCCTATAATAGGCAGTAAGATCAGCTAGAGCTTGGGAGAGCCTCTGTTCTCCCATCTCAAAGCTCCCTGCTCGAGCGGTAATGGCACAATCGTCAGCGTAGATGAAACTCTCTGTCCCTTCTGGCAATGGCTGGTCATTTGTGTAAATGTTAAACATCGATGGAGCAAGCACACTCCCCTGAGACAGGCCTATCTTCTGTTTCCTCCATCTGCTTCTTTGGCCCTGGAACTCAACAAAATAGCTCCTGTTTTGTAGCAGATTTCCTATGAGGCGGGTGAGGTGGTAATCCTTTGTGATATTGAAGGGTTTCCGCTACAATATTATACATTTTTCTGAGGAGGAGAAGGTGGTTTACAGCAGTGTTTCTCAACCAGTGTGCCGTGGTACACTAGTGTGCCATGAGCGATCATCAGGTGTGCCGCGAGAAAAGCTCTCTGCCCCCTTCCTTCCCCCCTCCTCCTGCCGAACTCCTGCTGCTTGGGAGAGGAGGAGGAAGGGACGGGCGGCTGCAAAGAAAAAGAAGAAGGGACCGGGGCACCACCTCCTTCGGCCGTTTCCCCAACCAGTCTCCAATCTGCCATGACTCTCGCCCCTTGCTTGTTGAAGCCGCGCGGAGGAGCCCCGCCTACTGAGGCCCGTCCACCGCTCATGCTTCTCTGTGAGAGAGCTGAAGCTGGGGGGAGGGGGGGCATGATGCAGCCTGGCTCCGCCCCCTCCCCCCGGCTTCAGCACTCCCACAGTTTTGCCAGCCTTGAGGGGGCAGTGCCAAGCCAGCGATGGTAGAGCCAGCACACTGCTGGCTTGCCCCCTCAAAGCTGGTGAAGCTGTGGGAGAACTGAAGCCAGGGGAGGGGCGGGGCATGGCGTGGCCTGGCTCCGCCCCCTCCCCCAGCTTAAGCGCCCTCACAGCTTCGCCAGCCTTGAGGGGGCAGTGCCAAGCCAGCGGTGGCAGAGCCAGCACAATGCTGGCTTGGCACTGCCCCCTCAAGGCTGGCGAAGCTGTGGGAGAACTGAAGCCAGGGGGAGGGGGCGGGGCATGGTGTGGCCTGGCTCCTTCCCTGGCTTTGGCACTCCCAGCAGCTGCTCCCAGCAGCTCACCATCCCCCAGCCATTCTTTACTGTGTTACAATGTCATTTTGGTTGGTGGTGTGCCCCTGGATTTTTTTAATGTTAAAAGTGTGCTGTGGCTCAAAAAAGGTTGGGAAACACTGGTTTACAGCATCATAAGCCACTGACAGATCTATGAAGACAGCTCCTGTCATCTGTTGCCTTTCAAAGCCATCTTTTAATGATACTGGCTGAATTTTCTATCTGTTCCTTAGTTAAGAATATGTAGGTAAAGTTAAAGGTTTTCTCCTGAGATTAAGTTCAGTCATGTCCAACTCATCTCTATTTCTAAGCCGAAGAGCCGGTGTTGTCCATAGACGCCTCCAAGGTCATGTGGCCAGCATGACTGCATGGAGCACCATTACCTTCCCGCAGAAGCGGTACTATTGATCTACTCACATTTGCATGTTTTTGAACTGCTAGATTGGCAGAAGCTGGGGCTAACAGTGGGAGCTCACATTACTCCCCAGATCCAAACTGCTGATTTTTCTGTCAGCAAGTTCAGCGCATTAACCCATTGCACCACTGGCAGCTCCTTAAGAATATGTAGCTCCCTTATATACAGGTATATAAGTCGACCTCATGTATAAGTCAAGGTCGGATGTTGATATCATCATCATCTTGGGAAGTGTCTGATGTGTGATCAAATCCAAAAGCCAGCATAGTTATCTTGTTTGTTGTGTAGAATAATACAATTATAGAATCACAGAATCCTAGAGTTGGAAGAGACCTCGTGGGCCATCCATTCCAAACCCATTCTAGCAAGAAACAGGAAAATTGCATTCAAACCACCCCCCAAAAGATGGCCATCCATTCTCCGTTTAAAAACCTCCAATGAAGAAGCCTCCACGACACTCTGGGGAAGAGAGTTCCACTGCTGAACAGCTGTCATAGCCACACTGTTGATTCATGTTCAAATTGTGGTCAACAAAGGAGGTGCATTTGTCCTCTTGTCTCCTGCCTGATCCAGAAAAAGCTTGCTACTCAGACCCAAATTTACACCCTTTGCCTCTGTGTGTGTGTTTCTTCTCCTTGTTATGAACTCATTGATGTTTCCTTGCCTTGTTGGCTGATCCTCCCAGCCTCCTTTTTGGCTACTGCTTGTCATTCTAAATTGCCGTTGAATTCTGGCTGGGTTTTAATCTGGAAATAAACAAAGCGCCAACAATCCTGAGCCTCTGGCCTCATTTTGGCTGTCTCTTTATCTTTTGTTTCCTTGGCGGTTGTTTTTAAGCAGCCTCTTTGGAATCCCGTGTGATGATACACAGGATTTCGCAATTCCATTAGCTGTTTGCTTCCCCCTTCACAAAATAAGCTCTGTAATTTTACTTGTCTCGGATATGAGCCATAAGCTTTTGGGAGGCAAACGTTTCCTGTGTTTCTCCGTTTCCTTTTTGTGGAGAGGTGGGCTGGATGGGTGAAACGTGCCCGAGACTCAGCAAGAAAAGCCTGGCACACGTTCCTTGTGCAAGAAATAGCTCCCTTTTGGGAGACGGATCCTGTGCCACCTGTTGTTTTAGGGATGGCACTCGGCATATGGCAAATGGGCTCTTAATAATCCAAAGGCAACCTGTATTCGGAGCTCTCCCGCTGTGCGTTCATGCCGTTACTCTCCTCGCAAACCTGCTCTCTATTTATTCTATGCTTTGCATTCTCTCTTATGGGGATCTTTACCATAATTAGTACTGGGCTAGTACAGTGAAGAGGCAAAATTAATATTTCCTGAAGCTTCATTTGGAAAGGCATCTCTCTTTCCAAACAGCTGCTACAGTTTGAAGTAAATTCTTTGGAAAGTGGTGTATGCTGCAGATATTTGCCTAATCGATATAGCAAATGATTTGCAGGACCTGGACTTGTATGTTCTGGATTTTGAACATAGGACTGGCTATACTGTTAGGTAGAGTTAGGCAACTGCTGCAGCATATTCTCTGACATGACACAGGTAAAAACTGGAAACCATGGGGCCAAGAGATATCAGGGTGTGGTTGAGGTGGCAAAAGTCATTGGTGATGTGGAGCAGTGATTTTCAACCCAGTGTGCCACGGAACATTAGTGTGCCGTGAGAGATCATCAGGTGTGCCGTGGGAAATTATTTTCGAACTTCATTCATATATAAACTATAAGGCGCATCTGTCCCTTTAAGAAACGGAACCATAGCACTCTCACATCACCTAAGAAGTGATGTGAGAGTGTTATGGTCGCGCCATCTTGGATTCGCTCAGACACGGCTAAGTAAACAAAGTTAGAGTTAGTGCTGCAGCTGCGCGTCAAGTGACAGTGGCAATTTGGGATCACAGCAAGACAAGCGAGTGAGACTGACAGCGGTTGAGCAAGAGCTTCGTGTGTGTCTTTCTACCATTCCTGCCAGGATATCTATTTTGTGTTCATCGAAACAGGCCCAGGTTTCACACTAAGTGAGTGTATAAATACATTTAAAAACATACTAACTATATGTATTACTGTGTTAGAATGTCACTTTGGTTGGTGGTGTGCCCCATGATTTTGTAATGTAAAAAATATGCCACGGCTCAAAAAAGGTTGAGTATAGCTTAATGTAAAAAAAAACCCATGTGAAGTTCATAGGCCTGGGCAATCATGGTTCTAAATGGTTCTAAAGTCCTTACAAAACTAAAGTTCTGGTGGTTAAAACTAGGTGGCACTGCTGCTTTGCTTCTACAGTGTTGCTAAATTTCTGGTGGTGAACATTTCAGAACTCTAACAAAATTTTCAAAATGTCATTATTATTTCATTATTGGCGATTTTTAAGACAGAACCAATTAGGAACTTTTGTTATAAATGGCAGTTCCTAATTGGTTCTGTCTTAAAAATCGCCAATAATGAAATAATAATGACATTTTGAAAGTTTTGTTAGAGTTCTGAAATGTTCACCACCAGAACTTTAGCAACACTGTAGAAGCAAAGCACCAGCCCCACCTAGTGTTCACCACCAGAACTTTAGTTTTGTAAGTACTTTAGAACCATTTAGAACCATGGTTGCCCAGGCCTAGTACTAGTTCACATTTGATCAGTACACACAGTGTCTTGCCACAAAAAGAAAACACATAATTTACTCTTCGTAGTTCGGAACAACATATGTACAATCATATGATCAGTTGCATTGACTCACATAATGTCTTTTTAGAGAGATTTAAAATGGTTTAAAGTGCAAGAGCATATTCCAAACCGTCTCTCTGTCTGACTGCTTCTCTGCAAGCACCTGCATAGCTCAAGCCTGAATAATGTAACAGTAAACTGGGATGTCTTAAAAGCACCTCAAAAAGTAGGATTGATTGGGAGTCTCTCTGCCAAATTGGGATCACTGGAAAGTATGGCACAGGCAGCAGGAAGAGCAGTGAGTATTGAATGATTGGATTTGTTCCTGTTGTACTTTTTATGTTGGGGAGGGAGTTTGTGGGGGTTTTCTGCCTCTTATGACAAGCTTATGGGATTGGCTTTGGGCAAGATTTTTTGATGTAGGGTGGAAGCATCACTTGCTATTTCTGCCTCAGTCAGCAAAATCTCTCAAGTTGTATTTATTTCAATAGTCTCATTGGCTTGTCTCCTCTTGGTTAGTTTTGGCTAGAGTAGACCCATTGAATGGATTTTTGAGTAATGTTAATGACATAGGGAAACCCTATTGATTCCAAGGTCTGCTTTGATAGAATCATAGAATCATATATTTGGAAGAGACCTTGTGGGCCATCCAGTCCAACCCCATTCTGCCAAGAAGCAGGGAAATCACGTTCAAAGCACCCCTAACATATGGCCATCCAGCCTCTGTTTATAAGCCTCCAAAGAAGGAGCCTCGGCTCTACCACACTCCGGGGCAGAGAGAGACTTTTACTGCCGAACAACTCTCACAATCAGGAAGTACTTCCTAATGTTCAGGTGGAATCTCCTTTCCTGTAGTTTGAATCCATTATTCCGGGTCCTAGTCTCCAGGGCAACAGAAAACAAGCCTCCTCCGTCCTCCCTATGCCTTCCCCTCACATCTTGATCCATTACCATCATCATGTCACCTCTCAGCCTTCTCTTCTGCAGGCTAAACATGCCCAGCTATTGAAGCCACTCCTCATAGAGTTTGTTCTCCAGACACCTGATCATTTTAGTCACTCTCCTCTGGATACATTCCAGCTTAGAGTCAACATCTCCCTTCAATTGTGGTGCCCAGAATGGGACACAGTGTGATTCCAGGTGTGGTCTAGCCAAGGCAGAATTGAGGGGTGGCAAGTCTTCCCTGGATCTAGACACTAGACTCCTATATATGCAGGCCAAATTCCAATTGGCTTTTTAGCTGCTGCATGACATTCCTGGCTCATGTTTCCCTTCTTCCCCACAAGAATCATAGTTCTCTTTCCCTGGAGCTTTCTAAACAAAGATTGGATGGCCGTATGTCGGACGTTCTTTGGTTGTGTGTTCTTGCATGGCAAGGGTTGGACTTCCAACTCTAGGATCCTATGATTCCAACCCCTGTGCAATATCAAAACTCTTTTCCTCTTCTCCCCATCATCATCATCATCATCATCATATTTGATGCCTCTCTGTATAATGGGTGAAATGTCCTTCTTCTGTCTTCTTGGTGGGAATTGCGGTCCACTGATCTTGGAGAGCCTGGTTGGCTGCTCAAATCCTGCCCCCTGTTTAAAGCTCAAGGTTCCAATGTTTGAAGGAGTTGTGGTGCTGCTTAAGAGCCTTGCAAACCCAGGGGAGCTTTCAGATGTCATCTGAGGACATTGTGGCATGAGCCTCTTAGGTTAAGTCTCCCTGAGTATACAGTAGAATGTCATCTTTTGCGACTTCTGGCAAGGTTCACAGCCACAATTCTTGGGCACTCTTTGTACATTCTTTGGGATTTGGGATGTTGCCTGTAAAGATTTGCTACGCTGGTTCCTCTCCCTGGATTTTCTCAAGCATAATTGGTTCATCTTTCTTACTGACACTTTTAAGAAGACTTGGAGTGCTTCCACATAAAAGCTCAGTTAGCAAAGTCATTTTTATGATGTTTATTTAACAAGGCTAGGAAAGGCTCAATGGAGCCGAAGGGTGGGTGGCAGAGGAAGAAAGTGGGCATTGAGAGCTGAACAGCGCATGTAGAACATCACCTTTGGGAGACAATACTAGGACTTCCCTTGCCACAACCTCATCACAGGAAGATGTGACCTGCTTGTTATCACCCCAATACATGGCTATGAAATGGGACAGGTTGAGTCTCCCTTTTCTGAATTCTGACATCCAGATTACTCCAAAATTGGCCAAGACAGTGATGGTTCAGTGTGCCCAAACTTTGTTTCATGCACAGAATTATTAAAAATATTGTGTCTGAAATGACCTTCAAGCTATGGGGATAAGATGTACACAAGACATCAATGAGTTTTGTGTTTAGATAGTGGGTTCTATTATCAAGAAATCTCATTATGTATATGCCAAGTATTCCAAAATTTGAAAAAAAAGTCCAAAAACACAACTGGTCCTGGAACAGGGGTGAAGGACCTTTGGCCCTCTGATTATTTTGGATAGATGTCCTTCAAGATTTCATAGGTGAAAACCAATATGCCAAGCAAGCTCAGAATAATGTGGTCACAACAGCAAAAGCTATCCATGGGGAGGAACACACAGGCTGGGAGAGGCTGCAGCAGTTTTCTTTTGCCTGAGCCTCCCAGGCTTCCATCTAGTTTCTCTTTATCTATCTATTTATTTACTTACTACATTTATATATTGCTTCCCCCCCCCCCCCCAAGGGAACTCAAAGTGGTTTCCAACCTTATAAAGGCAAAATTCAATGCCATACATACATGTGAAAACCAAAAAATAATAGCAAGACAATAACATATAACTATAAATTAACCAAATTAAAACATAAACATAAAATAACATTTAGACATAAAGCATAAAATTAAACATTGATAATTCAATAACATTTATATTAAAAACCACTGATAAACAACATGAATTTAAAAACAGTTATTAAAATATGACATCCAAAATCAAGTCCGTAGTTGTTCCATTGGTCCATTCACTATTCCTTATTATCTTATTGCACTACGAGCTTTAGTGTCCGAAAGCTTGGCCTCATAACCATTTTTTACTTTCTTCCTGAATATCAGGAGGGAGTGGGGTGCTCTAATTTCAGTGTGGAGGGAGTTCCACAGGCAAGGGGCCACCACTTAGAAGGCCCTGTCTCTCATCCCCAGCAGTCATGCCTGCAAGGAAGGTGGGATCGAGAGCAGGGCCTCCCCAGAAGAGGTGGATCATAGAAGGAGATCTCTTCAGACAAGTAGTCTGGGTCAGAACCATTTCGGGCTTTACACGCTAAAGCCAGCACTTTGAATTGTGCCCAGTAGCAGACTGGCAGCCAGTGGAGCTGGTGTAACGAGGGAGTTACTGCACTGCAAGCCAATTCCCTTGGCTATGAGGAATGGGCTACACTGAGTGCGTTTAAGAAAAAGCTCCCACTAGAGGAGTCTCATTCAACTCAATTTGTAGGAACTGTCATAGTGAGGACAAAGGTGGAAAGTGCAAACCGGAGGGAGAAACCGAAGTACAGTACTTAAAAAGCAGCTGAAAAATAAGAAGAGATTCCATAGGGTGAATCTGGGCTGCCAAATTAGGACAGTCGGAAGAACTTCAGATCCTCAAGGCCTTTTCCAATATAGGTAGTACCAAGATATTGTAGGAGTTATAGTTCAGAACAAGGTTCACCCCCATGCGTTAGAAGGTGATAAGTTCACTTGGGCTCTGTGTCAGTTCCTGTCACTTCTGGAGCATTTCCTGCTGCTTTGACATAAACTCAGCTGTTTATTTATTCCTCTCTGGCATCTTTTTATTCAGAGGGACTCCCTTTATGCCAGTCTTAATGCAGAGATGAAAAGGCAAGGATTAGCAACTAAATAGGCTTTCTCTGAGGATGGCATGGTTCGGGGGGGGGGCTGAGGAGAATGCTTTTCAGTAATGTCTTTTTTTCTCCCCTTTCTTTTCTTTTTTTAGGATAAGCTCCAATCCAGGATCGGTGCACTGAAAATAAAAAATCATTTGGAGTTCTGAGATCATCCGTCTCTTTCCTCAGCGCTGTTTTCGGAATACAAAAAACATCACCATTTTTTGGCAACCATGTCGGGAGACATGTGGAGATGGACCTGCCTGGTCTTGCACCTTCTCCTCTGTGCTAAGACGTTGCCTTCGGTTGCCAGGCAGCAGACTTCTCACCCAAAGAGGCCCTTCCTCAACTTCACTGTGGACATGGCAGAAGTCTACTTCAACCACTTGGTGGTAGATGAAAGAAGAGGGAGCATTTACTTGGGGGCCATCAACTGGATCTATAAACTCTCGGAGGACCTGGAGGTCCAGGCGTCCCATCAGACGGGCCCGGATAGTGACAACCCAAAGTGCTACCCTCCCAAGGTGGTCCAGCCTTGCAACGAACCCTTGATATCAACCAACAACATCAACAAAATGCTCCTCATTGACTACAAAGAGAATAGGTTGATCGCCTGTGGGAGTTTATACCAGGGTATTTGTAAAATCTTTAGGTTGAATGACCTTTTCAAGCTGGGTGAGCCCTTCCACAACAAGGAGCACTACCTCTCTGGGGTGAATGACAGTGGCTCCGTTTTTGGAGTGATTGTTTCCTACCACAATATGGATGACAAGCTGTTTATCGCCACTGCGGTGGATGGGAAACCAGAGTATTTCCCAACCATCTCCAGCCGGAAGTTGCCCAAGAACTCGGAAGCAGAAGGGATGTTCGCTTACGTCTTCCACGATGAGTTTGTGGCCTCCATGATCAAGATCCCATCGGACACATTCACCATAATCCCCGACTTTGACATATACTACATCTACGGCTTCAGCAGTAGCAACTTTGTCTATTTTTTGACCCTTCAGCCTGAGATGATTTCTCCGCCGGGTTCCACCACCAAAGAGCAGGTCTATACCTCCAAGTTGGTCCGCCTGTGCAAGGAAGACACAGCCTTCAATTCTTATGTGGAAGTGCCCATCGGCTGCGAGAAGAATGGGGTGGAGTACCGATTGCTTCAGGCGGCTTACTTGTCCAAGGCGGGGTCCATCTTGGGCAGGTCTTTGGGCATCAGGCCGGAGGATGATATCCTGTTTACCATCTTCTCCAAGGGGCAGAAGAGGAAAATGAAGTCTTTGGATGAGTCGGCTCTTTGCATTTTTGTTCTGAAAAGGATCAACGACCGTATCAAAGAGAGGTTGCAGTCCTGCTACAGGGGCGAAGGCACGTTGGATCTGGCTTGGCTGAAAGTGAAGGACATTCCCTGTAGCAGTGCAGTAAGTCATACTTTTAACAGGAAGCATTCCTTTCTCTTTTCTGAATCAGGACATGGGTGCATGGAGTGAAAGTAAAGTGATGTTACCTCTCAGCTTTGGTATAATGGGAGCTGGTAACTACATAGTGCAAACTATTTGCAAGGGATTGCACAATGAGGGAGGTCCAGCTTGGCCTTCCACATTTTGCAATCTCTCTCTTGGCATTACTTCGCGAACGAAGATTCTTAGGAAGGACTCATCCCACACTTTTTACAAGCGCGTTGATGACTAAAAAGGCCAATCTGAGATAGGCAAGTTCGGTTGCAGAAAGCACAGCAGAAAGTCTCCTTGGGTGATGTTGTTTCCAAGTTGCAATCTAATTTGCCACAAAAACATATATCATTATAGTATTACTGGATAGGCATTTTAGGGGTTCATTTGTAGGGGCATACAGATGGTTGCTTAAAAATAGCCACTGCTATCGAGGGCTGGCAATTCCTTTGCAATAGGAGCAAATATTATATCTACGGTGTTTGACTGTGCACTCATCAGCATTTTTGACAGCTCCTGTGCATCAAATCCAAAGTATTTACATTTTCCTTCAGTAAATGGATGGTAGGCATGGTTAGATTTGTTTGGAATCTTCGTAATTCGGAATAAATTCAGAAATATTTCATTTTTGAAGCAATTGCGAAGTTTTTAAGGAAACTGGAAGTCCCTTTGAAATACTAATAAGTTTATATTTGTTAAAATTGTTCTCCATTTTAATTGTTGTGTTGTTTTTAAGTGTTTTTTGCACTACACATAAGATATGTGCAGTGCATAGGAATTCATTCATGTTTTTTTCTAATTATAATCCGGCCCTCCAACAGTTTGAAGAACAGTGACCTGGCCCTCTGTTTAACAAGTTTGAGGGCCCCTGATATCGGGTAAAAGTCCCTCTCGCCTGGCTGTTGGAGCTCCCTTCCCTAAGCAATGCCTCCTTTCAAGGCCGCATTTGAGTTGGCAGTGCGTATCAGGACAAAAACAATCTTTGCCCGTGGCTCTAATGGAGTGCAACATGAACACAAATAATTGCAAAGGAAGCCAAGAGCTGGACTGCATTTGGCTGCTTTGAGCGGAGAGCTGGGCTGGGAAGGCGGGGAGCAATGCAAGCCCTGGTGTCTGCAGCTTCAGTTGTTTGCTGTGCTTTTTGAGCTGGAGTGGCAGCTGCGACCGCTCGAGTCAAGCCAGAGAAACAAGAAGTTGGTAATTCAGTCGTGCGGCAGGCGATTTGCTCAGCAGCTGGGAGGAAGATGCTGGGGGAACCCATGTTGCAGTCACGTTGCATTTGGGCCTGAAAACACATCCATGGAACAAGATTAGGGGGCAGGGTGGTAGTGGGAGCATGGAGCATTCATTTTATACCATAGGATTATCTTCAGTTTAGGATCAGAGGAGCCTTGTGCCAAGGTCTGAAGACCTATTACTATCATATGCCTGTGTAAGCTGCCTTACACCTGCAGTTGCATTTTCTAGCTGGCACCATGTTAACTGCCATGAATCAATGCTATCACCTCCTGGGATATGTAGCTTGGGAGGCACCAGCATCCTTTGGAAGAAAAGTCTGAAGAGTTTATCATTTAAAACTTTTATACCCCGACATTCTCACCTCCGAAGAGGGATTCAGACCGGCAAATCTATAGTTGTAAATCTATAGGTCCCATTGTTTAAAATCCTGTCAGGAGTGACCCAAGAATACACTGCAATTCACTTATGATGTGAGAGAATTGGCCGTCTGCAAGGACGTTGCCCAGGGGACGGCTGGATGTGTTGCCATCCTGTGAGAGGATTTGCTCATGTCAAGTGGTCAGGTCAGCAGTTCAGCCGGTACAAAGGTTTAACCAATTGCGCCACTGTGGGTCCCATGATTTCTTCAGCCATAGCAGGTAAAGTGGTGTCAAACGACATTGACAGTGTAGATGCACCCACAATCGCAAACACATCCACTCTTCAGATTTGGTGGAAACCATTCTGATTAAACCTCTGTCATCTCACTTTTAAAATTTCCCAGTCTCACTCCTCCTCTAAGGACTTTATTACATGATGCTGCCATTCCACAACAGTTGTGCAATCACAGGTAGCAGCTTTATACTCATATGAGGAATGCTGCTATCACACATCTCTTTTTATTTTATTTTATTTAAAGTATTTATCTTCCACCCTTCTCACCGTGCAGGCGATTCAGGGCGAATTACGATGCACATATACAGTACATGGCAAACATTCAATGCCATTTAGACATACAACATATATAGACAGACATAGAGGCGATTTAACATTCCAGCGTTTACGGCTTCATGAGGGTATGCTTGGTTCCGGCCACAGAGGGAGCTGCCACTTCACCATCCACTTGTGACACCGGGTCCTTTGATGGAGTGCTTCCTCATTCTTCTGCATGCTGCTAGAAGATTTTATGGTGTTGTAAATTAGTTAAATTATCCTCCCCGCATAAAGCGGTAACTAAATTTCCTAGATGCAAGAGTCTTTTGGGCTGCATAGGTCTACAACAAGCTAGACTATTAATGGTCGGGAGCTTACTCTGACCTGGGCTGGCTTCGAACTCATGACCTCTTGGTCAGTAGTGATTTAATTCAGCTGACTAGCTGTTCAGGCACAACAGGTTACAGAGTAGTAATAGAACAAACTGTAGGTATGAGAACCAACAAATGTGTTGTATAAAGCTTCAATTCATTAAGCATCTAGTAAATTACAAACAATACACAATTATTTCACACTAACCCAACACATACAATAGAAAATATCACATTGAAGGGTGAAAAGTTCAATGATATAAGTATAAATATTGTAGCAAAGTCAATGAAATACCTCCCAAATGAGTCCCGGTCAATCAAAACTGAAATGGAGCTTATCTGCAGAAAATCTGAATCGAGGGTGTGTCCCATGCACATCGAAGTTAATCGTGGAAGTTTGGCATACACGCAATCGATATATCCTCAACAATAAGGTGGAATTCAATATCTCCGGGTGAGAAAGGGTATTTCTACAATAGGTGCAAATATTTGAAATGTTGTAGCATTGAGCGGTGGAAAACAATCCAAACAGGCGTAAGATCCAGGAGGACGCTGAGGCCGGCCGCTTACGGTGGAACTGCAAGGTCCGACCCGACCTGTTTCTCCTCGTAAAGAGGCTTCTTCAAAGCGGAAAAGTAAATGACCAGCTAAGTAGCAGGCGTCCTAGTCATCTACAAAGCATAGCAAAAAATACTTGAAAGAATCTCATCTTACAACTGTAGCAAAAAATAAATGTAATAAT
Source organism: Anolis apletophallus (assembly GCA_030556195.1). NCBI lineage: Eukaryota > Metazoa > Chordata > Lepidosauria > Squamata > Anolidae > Anolis > Anolis apletophallus. Next base: position 132,659,323 of record JARBWK010000009.1, on the reverse strand, counting down.
ATATATTATCAAAATGTTCATGCTCCTAAGCTTTTCAGGGCAGGAAAAACTCAATGTGTACTTCACACACCTCCAAGACTTGTTTGACCAATCCCAATAGTCAAGTAGTTTCTATTTGTGTATATTCTACAGGAAACCTCATACTGCTTGCCATAAATCTCTGTCTCCAACCTTTGCAAGCAAGAATGATGGATGGTGTGTTCAAATTTGGGGTGTAAATCTTTGTTTGCACCATTTCTTTTTCATGAGAAGGAGAAAGCGCATAATTTGTCTCTCCGTGGTGAAATATTTCCTCTTCCACTCCTTTTTTTGTTGTTAAAAGTTCCCGCATTTGCAAGAACGGGATTTGCAATCCAAAGCGGTGCAATTTTGCTCAATTGCATTAAACTGTCGCAGCTCTGTGGAACTCCAGGGCTTGTTAAGTGCACTTTTCAGAAACGAGAAGCAGCAGACGAAATGCTTGAATCTTCCTCTGCGCTTTGTGGGTGGATGTGCATTGCCTTACAAAGGAAAAAAAGACATTTTGCATCAATTACGGAAACTAGAAATCGGGAGAAAAGGCATTCCTTAATGTTCGTGGAGACGAGACTGATCATCTAAAGCAGCCTTTCTCATTGAGTATTTAAAAATATCCAAAGATGCACATGTGTGTGTGTACATAATAGGGTTGTCTGATCCCATCTCCATTTTTAGTGGGTCAACTCCAGGCAGGATGGAAGGGTGCAAATTCTCCAGTTTTGGTGGCTTCAGCTTTGGGCAAAGGAAAGGGCCGTGGGCAAATGCCCAGCTTATATTGGAGAGCAGCAGTTGCTATCATGTGCAGATTTTAATTGCCTTATTGCCACAACATGGTAAGACAATCCAGAAGGAACAGGTCTTTACCTACTTAACTTCCTCTTTCCATCCTAAACTGAGTTTCCAGGACTCACTGTCCACTCCACTCTTTTGACTAGAAATTAAATTATCTGTCTCCCTAAGTAAATGAGAGGAATAACCTACTATAAGAGGGTTTCACAAGACTAGCCGCTGTTGTTGCAACACTGTACTAACGTGAGGCTGTGGACCATATTTTAGTTCTTGTGGACCATGGACTACTACAAGTTGGGAACCACTCCTCTAAAGGCACCAGATCCCAACTGATCTGATTGGGGGACGCCTGGCTCGTGGACAACAAGTTAAACATGAGCCAACAATGTGATGCGATGGCAAAAAAAGCCAATGGGATGTTGGCCTGCATAATTAGGAGTCTAGTGTCTAGATCCAAGGAAGTCATGCTACCCATGCTGTATTCTGCCTTGGTTAGATCACACCTGGAATACTGTGTCCAATTCTGGGCACCACAATTGAAGAGAGTTATTGACAAGCTGGAATGTGTCCAGAGGAGGGTGACTAAAATTATCAAGAGTCTGGAGAACAAGCCCCATGAGGAGCAGCTTAAAGAGCTGGGCATGTTTGGCCTGAAGAAGAGAAGGCTGAGAGGACACATGATAGCCATATATAAATATGTGAGAGAAAGTCATAGGGAGGAGGGAGCAAGCATGTTTTTTGCTGCCCCAGAGACTAGGACGCAGAGCAATGGCTTCAAACTACAGAAAAGGAAATGCCATCTGAACATTAGGAAGAACTTCCTGACTGTGAGAGCTGTTCAGCAGTGGAACTCTCTGCCCTGGAGTGTGGTGGAGGCTCCTTGTTTGAAGGCTTTTAAACAGAGGCTGGATGACCATCTGTTGGGGGTGCTTTGAATGCAGTTTTCCTGCTTTTTGGCAGGAGGTTGGACTGGATGGCCCATGAGGTCTCTTCCAACTTTATGATTCTATGATTCTATCTTGGATGCTAAGCAGGGTCAGCCCTGGCTAGTATTTGGATGGGAAACTGCCCATGAATCTGAGGCCGGAACTGGCCATACCATCTCTATGTATCCCTTGCTTAAGGCAATTAAGCAATGTTAAAGCAATGGTATTCCCCGTAGTAACCTATGGATGCAAGAGCTGGGCCACAAGGAAGACTGAACTTTTGAATTGTGGTGTTGGAGATCACAAAGAGTCAGAAGGGACTGAATGGATAAACAACAACAAAAATCCCTTACTTCATATTGGAGGAACTCCATTAGTTAAGATTTGCATCTGAATCTCCAAACAGAAAAAATATGTTCTCTCTCTCTCTCTCTCTCTCTCTCTCTCTCTCTCTCTCTCTCTCTCTCTCTCTCTCATTCAATGACAAATAAGAACAAGTATGATTCATTCTTAATGCATAAGGTATTAATGACATCACTAGGGGCCTTTACTAAGTATGAATTTCTGGCTTGGAAACCTGGAATAAATCTAAATTGAAAGTCCTAGCCTAGTACAAAATGAAGGCATTGCTCCCACACGTTCCAATTATTACTCCCAGTCCCCAAATTTGTAGCATCGCAGAAGGCGAGGCAGCAGAAAACTATTCACATCCAGAACTCTCCCATTTGATGTATTCACATCCCTGTGATCCCTTGAGTGTCTAAGGACTACATACAGTAGATACACAGTCATCATAAGGCAGGGTGGGTGAGAATTGGTGCCATTGTGTCCACATGATGCATGACCTCTTCATACCCCCAATGTATGACAAGGCCACAATGGGGGTTTGCCCCACATCAGCCAAAGTTGGGGAATGCTCCAGACTTGTGTTTCACATGAACCCTGGTGGTTTTTGTCCATGTAGATCAGTGGTTCCCAAGCTTTTTTTGACCAGAGGCCACTTGACCAGACTAGGGACCACTCTCCGACATTAGTACCAAAAGGCTTACGAATCAATTTTTGGTCAACTTTAGATTTGGTTTGGTTATTTGTGGTGATGATTCAGAAAATTACAGTAGATAGACCACATCAGTTCCTGATACAGAACATATGCCATCCAGGAGTCACCATCTGCTCACCCACAGAAAACCATATTTAATAATCTAGAGCTGATGTGGTAGTAGTAATCTTCCGGGGGTACTCAGCCTTTCCCCTCTCAACATCTCTGTTGCCTCAGCACTCTAAGAGGTTTTCATGAGACCAATCACTCTTGTTGCTGCATGGTTTTGAGGCAACGGTGTAGTAATGGTGAGGCCACAGACCATATTTTTATTCTTGTGGACCACTGGTGGTCCACAGACTACAGGTTAGGAACCACTGATGTAGATGCACTCATAATTGTATATCTATAATCAACTGTAGTTTGAATTTATAGTCCTGCTAGAAATTTGGTGACTAAGGAAAATGTCATTTGGGAAAGCAGAATTTATTATTTTTTGGGGGGTGGCAATCAAAACCCACATTTCAATTATTCTGGTACATCTCTGCAAATATCTTTTCCAAATATATTTCCATTATGGCTTGAGATGTTTACCAAGCTGGCTATCGGGAGCAGGGGGCGTGGAGGGACTATCTATCCCTTTATAGGGTCATAGAATAAAAGAGTTGGGACCCTTCCACACAGCCCTATATCCCAGATTATCAAGGCAGAAAATCCCACATTGTCTGCTTTGAGCTGGGTTATTTGGATCCACACTCAGATAATGTGGCACCGGGAATGTGGCACAGGTGGCTAAGTGTCAGCTGCATAAGATCTCTCTGACCAGTAGGTCATGAGTTTAGGCCTGCCTGGGTCGAGGTGGGTGCTCAACCTTTAAGTGTAGCCTGCTGCCGACCTTTGCAGCCCGAAAGACAGTTGCATCTGTCAAGTAGGAGATAAAGGTACCACATTAAGTGGGAAGGATTACAGTTGGCAAGTGGCCACAATTCAAGAAGTACATGGGCAACATGGACCGTTTCCAAAAAAGGGCAACCAAAACGATCAAAGGTTTGGAAGTCAAGCCCTATAAGGAACGGCTATGGGAACGAGGATGTTTCACTCAAGAGCAAACAGCTGGGAGGGGACATGGCAGCCATGTTTAAATTTCGAAAGGATGTTACATTGAGGAGGGAGCAAGGAAGGATATTCCACTGTTGAACAGCTCTTGTTGCAAGAAAGTTCTTCCCAAACCTTAGGTGGAAAGTCCTTTCTTGCATTTTGAACCCATTGCTCTGTGTCCCGGTCTCCGGAGCAGCAGAAAACAAGCTTGCTCCCTCCTCAATGTAACATCCTTTCGAAATTTAAACATGGCTGCCATGTCCCCTCCCAGCTGTTTGCTCTTGAGTGAAACATCCCTCGTTCCCATAGCCGTTCCTTATAGGGCTTGACTTCCAAACCTTTGATCGTTTTGGTTGCCCTTTTTTGGAAACGGTCCATGTTGCCCATGTACTTCTTGAATTGTGGCCACTTGCCAACTGTAATCCTTCCCAATAGATCACCAGCAGCCCTTGACTTCTTGCTTTTTCCTTGACCCCTGACTATATATATACAGCAGGCCCATTCAGGGTGGAATAGGGCCCTAGGCGTCTGACTAGTGCTATTGTGTCTGAGATATTTCAGGCGAAACCCAGCTCTCCGCTTGCCCTCTCTCCGGAGTCTATATTAAGCCTGCCTTTATGTCATTGGCACATCACCCGGGGGCAAAAGCAAATGCCCAGAGCTGGGAGAGTGAGCTTAATCAGTTACTTTTAGAGGTGAACTTCACCCAGCAAGACCAGGGTGAAGCGAACTGAGAGGGTGAACTCTTGGCCAAATCTTTCTTCTAGCCTTCCTTCTCTGCCAGATTTTTTTCAAAGCTTCCCTTTGGCAGCTGCGAGGAAAGCTTTGCTGTACACTTCATGTCCGATTAGTCTGCATCAGGAAGGAGTCCGTTTCCAAAGCCGTGCCAATGGCCCAGGCTACTTACATATATGGTTCAGTAGGCTTTGTCAATTGTGACCCTGGCAAGTGGTTTTCTGACTCTTATCTGACCGTCATTTCTACATTTCAGTCGACCTCGCTTTGCCTTGTCTTGATGTTGCTGTGCAACTTTGTGAGCCGGAGGGAAGAGTTACATAAAGCGCTCTCCTTCCACTCAAAACAGCCCAGCTGCCCACCCAACAAACAAATCAAATTGCAAAGCCACTGAAATGGAGAGCCAAAGAGCCAGGAGCGAAATATCCGAGGCTACTGTGCAGAATGACTTAGATGCTATTTAAAGCTCCATTGGTCTGGATGATGCAGCATGGCTGGGTTGGAACAATAAGCATGTTGTTAACCGTTTCAGCCATGGGCTCAATGGGATTTAGCATCGGTCATCAAGCCAAATCCCACTCCAACGATGACCCAAGGTTGTGGCATCTGCAGAAGAGGAGGGATGAATGGGGACACGACCTGTTCAACAGAAACAACACCTTGTACACAAACATAACCCATTTTAGGTTTTGAAATCAGTGGAAATAGATGAATAGAATCCTAGAGTTGGAAGAGACTTCATGGGCCATCTAGCCCAAGCCCATTCTGCCATGAAGCAGGAAAATTGCATTCAAAGCACCCACGACAGATGGCCATCCAGCCTCTGTTTAGAAGCCTCCAAAGAAGGAACCTCCACCACGCTCCAGGCAGGCCCGTAGCCAGGATTTTGATTGGGGGGGGGGCTGAGTTTGATTCGGGGGGGGTTGAGTCTGAGTGAGAGAGGGTCTACCCTAGCAAACCTTTTGTATCATTATTCCAATACCCCCATGCATACGGGAAATATTGAGCATGGTGATCAGATCATGATATGAATAAACATAACAGTTTAAATAATGTACCAGTAAGGCCATCTCGCGGACCACCCTGAGAATTTTGAGGGGGGGGTCTGAAGCCTCTCAACCCCCCCGCCGCTACATGCCTGGCTCCAGGGCAGAGAGTTCCACTGCTGAATACCCTTCTCACAGTCAGGAAATTCTTCCTCATGTTCAGGTGGAATCTCTTTTCTTTCCTGTAGTTTGAAGCCACTGTTCCATGTTCTAGTCTCCAGGGCAGCAGAAAAAAAGCTTGCTCCCTCCTCCCTATGACTTCCCCATACTTCTTGATCCAAGGCCCTCATCATGTCTCCTCTCAGCTTTCTCTTCTGCAGCCTAAACATGCCAGGTTCTTTCAGCCTCTCCTCATAAGGCTTGTTCTCCAGGCCCTTGATCATTTGAGTCTCCCTCCTCTGGACACATTCCAGCTTGTCAACATCTCCCTTCAATTGTGGTGCTCAGAATTGAACACAGTGTGATTCCAAGGCAGAATAGAGGGGGAACTTGACTTCCCTGGATCTTGACCAGGCATGGGCAAAGTTGGGCCTTCCAGGTGTTTTGGACTTCAACCCCAGTATTCCAAAGCCTTGAACCATGGCATTTAAAGTGGTATCAAACTGCAATTGTTCTGTAGTATAGGCGCACCTGACTTTCAAGGAAGTGTGTTCTTCAGCCTTAATTTGTTGCAAGCCCAATGATGATTGTTGTGTCATTACTGCATTCCTTCTGCCTTTCCAATTTCACTAATTAATGTTTGCCAATTGCCCTGGGATTCTTGGATCAAGACACAACAATATTCATAAAATACAAAGCAGAAAATTCAATGTGACTGTGTGTGTGTTACTTTTTAAATTATCCGGCACAGTTGTCACCTGTGCTGTGGGGCTGAGGTGCCTCAGTTGCAATTTTCCTTGGAAAACAAAATAGCAATTAGGATAATTGCTCTTCCGACAGGGGCTCCCATGGTGCCAGGTTTTCTGATGCACCTGTGCATGCTTTCAGGGGCTAGGCTTCTGTTAGATGGATTGGGAACAAAAGTCCTTGAGTCTTTTGCAGGTGATATTAAATGAAGTTGAAATGTAAAGTTTGCGCTGAAGTTTGGCGCGATGAAAAGACTTGGCCAAAAGGACTTTGTTTGAGCATTAAGAGATTGCTGGAAAATCTAGCTCTGGGTATCTTACAGTCAGAGTCAGCCGAAGTTATTTTCCTGCTTTTGACTCAAGCAAAAGCAAACTGGTTCAACCTTTCCTAGGTCATATCTACGGTGTAGAAATCATGCTATTGAATTGCCGTGGCTCAATGGTATGAGATCCTGGGAATTATAATTTGGTGAGGCACCAGCACTCTTTGGCAGAGGAGGCTAGAGTCCTCATAAAACTGTGGCAGATGAAAATTACACATAGTTCACATTTTTACCAGTCCACACACTGTCTTCCGAGAGAAAAGATATGCCATGCAGATTATCAGTACAGAACAAAAAACTTTACTCTTTAAAATGCAAAGCAACATATATACACACTGTTATGTAAACAGTTTCATTGGCTCACACAATGTCCTTTGAGAGAGATTAAAATGGTCCTTAGGTGTGCATGTGGAAGATCTCCTTCCAGCAGCCCAGAAACAAAACTGTCTCTAAGTTTTCTTAGTTTCCAACAGACCTCACAACCTCTGAGGATGCTTGCCATAGATGCAGGCAAAACATCAGAAGAGAATGCTTCTAAAACATGGCCATATAGCCCGAAAAACCTACAAGAACCCAGTGATTCTGGCCATGAAAGCCTTCGACAATAAACCTGTCTCTGTAAGCTCCTGCACAGCTAACAGCCTAAAAATGTAACTGTTGCCAAAACTCCCGGGCTCAGCTAGCCTCTCAGGCGTAGTCCGACCAGTCAGCCTCATGCTTTGTATTTTCATCTGGGCATGTTTAGCCTTCAGAAGAGAAGCCTGAGGGGAGACATGATGAGAGCCATGTATCAAGATGTGAGGGGAAGTCATAGGGAGGAGGGAGCAAGCTGGTTTTCTGCTACCCTGGAGACCAGGACGTGGAACAATGGCTTCAAATTACAAGAAAGGAGATTCCATCTGAACATTTGGAAGAATTTCCTGACTGTGAGAGCTGTTCAGCAGTGGAACTCTCTGCCCCGGAGTGTGAAGGTGCCTTCTTTGGAGGCTTTTAAACAGAGACTGGATGGCCATCTGTTGGGGGGCTTTGAATGTGATTTTCCTGCTTCTTGGCAGAAAGGGTTGGACTGGCCCATAATATATGCAATATCAGTTAAGGTGTTGCCAAACTGCATTAAATCCACAGTGTAGATGTATCAGTTTTCAGACTATAGTTCCAAGGCGCAAAGTGATAGTAGTTAGAAGGATACAAATCCCACCCCCACCCCCCTCTCTCTCTGCTCTGTTCTTTTTGAGTGACATCCCAACTCAAAATCTACTACTGGACGAATGAACACCAAATTTGGCTACAAGACACCTACTAACCCAAGGAGTGACCATTACTCAAAAATTGATTTTGCCATTTGGAAGTTGTAGCTGCTGGGATTTAGAAGGGTTTGGTGGGCATTGACCTTGAGTTCTGGAGTTGTAGTTCACCTCCATCCAAAGAGCACTGTGGACTCAAACAATGAAGGAGCTAGACCAAACTTGGCACAAATACTCCATATGCTCAAATATGAACACAGATGGAGTTTGGGGGAAATAGACCTTGACATTTGCGAGCGGTAGTTACTGGGATTTATAGTTCACCTACAATCAAAGAGCATTCTGAATGCCACCAATGATAGAATTGGGCCAAACTTCCCACACAGAACACCCATGATCAACAGAAAATACTATGTTTTCTGGTGGACTTTGGCGATCCTTCTGGCACCCCCTCATGACCCCCTCAGGGGTCCTGACCCCCAGGTTGAGAAATGCTGCCTTAAAGCCAGCCAGTCCAACTCCCTTCACCAGGGCAAGAAAACATACTCAAAGCTGTCCTGACAAACAGCCATCGTGATATCTATATAGCTAGACATATGATTCACACACATGCATACATATACATGTATATGACAGATATAGTATCATAGATTTGAAATGGACCCCTAAAGAAGGACAATGATACATTGCATATTCCAGAGTAGGCAAACCAGATAATCTCTACATCAACTCTGACAAAGAAACGACAACAAATACTGTTTACCCACAAGCATAAAGAAATTACATATATTAGAAATCTACACTTTCTCATTACTTTATTTTCCAGATCACCAGACTGGGCCACAGCAACGTGTGGCAGGGGATGGCTAGTTTGCTATAAATTTGTTGAGTGTACATACCCTGAAGTGTGCCACTTTAGATCAAATGTCTCCAAAGAGTGTACTCTATCTTGGGAAAGTAAATAATAATAATCTCTTCACTTTTTCCGTCTGAAATGTAACCAGTTCTAGGAAAGATGCAGCCTTCCCTCCAGGAAATTGCACATTTTACGATGCAAGGCACACGTCGTATTATTGCTCGAAGCCATGTGTTGGGAAGTGTGGGGGGAGCAAAGGCGGGCAAGGGAGCCTGCGGTGCATTAAGATTCTTTGGCTCTCTGGGAACTTGACACTGAGCCGTGATCCGTCGCTTAAAAGCATCCACACGCACACACAATAAAAATAATAACAATCCAAACAGAGACGAGTTCCCAGTAAATTTGAGCAACTTCATTCTCTCTCTTCTGTTGTTGCCTAAATTACATCTGAGTGAAGAAACCTCTTAGCTTCAGGCTTGCAATTCCCCTGTAATTGGTAAAGTGGCTGTAGACTGCGTTGTCACTCAGGCACGGTGGCATGTCACTGCGGAGTCCGCCATGAGTGACATTAGGACGCAATCCAGTACCATGGCTTCCTATCTCGTGTCCATTATCAGGCTCAGAATTGGATGTGGAGGCAATTTAGGATCCTTCCAGGCCCTGAGTTTCCAAGGCCCAAACCTGAGACATAGAAATGGCCCCTGGTGATATCACACAGCAATTATGCTTCTAGTACCAACCGCAGGGGCTTATCTACTTTGGAAGATGGGAGAAAGAGTGTTTTATCTAACCAGAAGGGTGGATTCAGAGTAAAGTGGAGTGTGAGTCCTGGCACTATCACATATGGAACAGAAAGAGGAAGCCAACTAGGTTTAAGTCTAGGAATTTTAGTCAAAAATCAACCCAAAAGCCCCTTTTTTCATGTCAGGGGCAACTTGAGAAACTGCAAGTTGTTTCTGGTGTGAGAGAATTGGCCATCTGCAAGAACATTGCCCAGGGGATGAACTGATGTTTTACCGTCCTGTGGGAGGCTTCTCTCATGTCACTGCACAAGAATCTGCAGCCGACAGATGGGAGCTTACCCTGCTCCCGGATTTGACCCACTGATCTTTCAATCAGCAGTCCTGCTGGCACAATAGTTTAAGCCATTGCACCATTCCAAAAATCTTGGGTTGACTGCTATACAGATAAATATGAGTACTACAAGTTGCATATCTCTCCTTCCCCGCTATCTCTTCCTAGCTCCCTCTCTCATAGAACAATAGAATTGGAAGTGACCATAAGGGCCATCCAGCCCAACCCCAGCCATTCGGGAAAAGCACGATTAAAGCACCCCTAATAGTCTCTGTCTCCACTCACAAAAGCAAACACAATCACATACACAGGGGCAGCCCGAGCTCTTCGGGGGGAGTAAGCGATCTTTATTTTCGCACACCCCCCCCGGCGGCTCCCGGCTGCGCCCGCGCATGCGCAAACTCCCGAGTGCACCGGCGCGGAGGAACGGGGGGGGGGAAGAGGGGACTCACGCTGCTCACGGACCCGAGGAGGAGCAGGAGGGGGGCACGAGGCGACCCCACGGAGCGCAGCGGCAGCAGCAGCAGCAGTGCCACCGGAAGGGCCCGAAACCAGAGGCGCATCTTCGTGACGTCACTTCGTCGTGCCTCTGCCGAGGAGAAAGGGAGAGGAGCCCTCGCCCGGCTGCTGTTGTAGAGACGCGGAGGGAGGGAGGGAAGGAGGAAGAGGCCTCCGCGCTCAGCAGGGCTCCCCCCTCCGGCATCTCTCCTTCAGGCGTTCCGGGCATCCTTACAGCGCGGCCGGCGAGGCCCCCCCTTTCTCCCCCTTTCTCCTCGGCAGAGGCACGGCGCCCCTCCAGGAATGTCGCCCTGGGACGTCACGATAGGAAGGCGCCTCTGGTTTCGAAACTCTGGCCCTCCGGTGGCACTGCTCTCTGAAGAAACCCGTCGGCAGAGCGCGAACCTTTCGTACCTGGGCAAGGTGTGACATCACGAAGATGCGCCTCTGGCCGGGCCCTTCCGAGGCGCTGCTGCTGCTGCCGCCGCTGCGTCTCCGTGGGGGCCGCCCTCGTGGCCTCCCCCCTCCTCCTGCTCCTCCTCGGGTCCGTGAGCGGTGAGCCCGCCCTGTGAGTCCCCTCTCCCCACCCCGTTCCTCCACGCCGCTGGCTGGCTGCGGCAACACGGCGGCAGGGCGGAGCGGCGCCCCTCCCAGGTGGCCACGCCCCCTCCGGGAACGTCACCCTACGCGACCGCGTGGGTCGCTTAATGGGGAAGGCCGGTCCTGCACATACATAACCTTGTGTGGGTACATGAAACTCTGGATAACAGTGAACCCTAATGAAGTGAAAGACTTCTGGCTCCAGAATAACAAGCAGATCTGCTAGAGAAACTAGAAAATGCCCAGAGAAGATATATTTTGTCACATGTGTATAATTGAGACTATTGATACTGGTCCTGTGGATATGGGGAAGGGTCATGGTGTATGCGTGTGTGTGTACACCATCTGGAGGAAGTCAAATATATAGAGCTGCAGGAGGACCTAGGGATTCCCAGGGAGGTGTTCTCTCAGGTATACAAGTAGCAATTTTATTATTTGCATTTTTTAATACTTTCACTGGGCTTCTGTGTCCATAACGCTAGGCTGACTGTACATATGTGTGTCTATGAATATATAACCTTGCAAATTATATGAAGCTGTTGCTCTACAAGATGAGGTGGAGATTATCACACTGCTCTTTCTTTTTGCCTGGAGTTGAGCTGACTGAAATGGGAGAATTTCTCTTCTCCCACCTGGAGATGAAAACCAGAGACTTATTGATTATAAACAGGTTGCGTAAACAGCTGGAAGGAGTCACCAAGGAAATCTGGAGGGATAACAAAATGTTCTAGGTCAATCAGGAGAAACCAATTCAGCCAGCATTACTGAAGAGGAGGAAATTCAGCTCACCTGGCTGTCATCCTCAACAGGATAACCTACAACACCTGGGGAAAGGTGTGGCTGAAGCAGTCTCGCTTGGGAGAGGTGCCAGAGGATGGATTAAGGGGAAACAAGTGCTTTCATGTAGCTTGGCTGCATGTTTTCATTTTTGCAATCTCAGAGGGCATGAGACCTGGCAAGTCACCCTATTGCCACCACTCCAGAAGCACCTTGGCAGATAATCCATCCAATGAAGGAGTCATCCCCATGTCTGGTGAATCCAAATATACCAGGCTTGGGGTGCACCTACATTACAGGACTGATGCAGTTTTGACACAGTCATGGCTCAATGGTATGGAATCTTGGGAGTTTTAGGTTTACAAGGTCTCCAGTCCTCTCTAACAAATATTGCTAGAGCCTTGCCAAACTACATCTCCCATTATTCTGTGTAGGAAATCACACTTCCATAAAAACACACACACACACACATTTTTTGGACATGTTGATATTCTTTCTCCCACCCTAGACATTCCACAGAAAAATAAACCCCATTTTCCTAGTTTGCAACAGATCTCACAACCCTTGAGGATGCTTGCCATGCATGCAGGCGAAACGTCAGGAGAGAATGCTTCTGGAACATGGCCATAGAGCCTGAAAAACTTACAGTAAACCCTGTTGATATTCTTTTTATACCTACCAAGGTAATGTTCGAGAGCCAGCTTGGAGACTAGCGTTTGAATCTTTACTTTGCCATGGAAAGCCACTATGTGTGATTGATCAAGTCCCGTTCTCTCATCCTCAAGGGAAGTCAAGGGCAACCTCCCTTGAACAAATCTGGCCATGATAAGTTTGCCATAGTTTCATAGTTTTGCTATAAGTTGATGATTTGAAGGCACACAAAAATAACACCACCTTGTTGGGCAGCTACAGTGATGTAAGGCCATGGAGTTATCTGGACCTGAGATTGTGTGATGTGGCCAAGGTCAGCAGTGGGCTTCCATGGCTGAGTGGGGAACTGAACCCTGGTCTCCAGAGTTGCAGTCCAATGTTCAAGCTACTACACCACACTGGCTTTCAGCCAGATACATCTTTCAGAGTGAAGGGAGATTTGCAGCCCCAAAGGGACACGACAGCCCCAAAGGTGGGACAGTGCAGGATTGTGCAAATCTCCCTGTTCATGAGGCCCAGTAAAGCATTGATGTCGGGGCAGAACAACTGCCAAGTAAAAGTGAAGGGTAATGCGAGGAGGAGATGCTAATCCGTCAGTTAGGATTTCACCCAAGAATGGGGATTTGGCTGTGATCGCAAGGATCTGGCAATGCCTATTTTAAAGCAGAGGTTTAAAGGAAAACAGAGTTATTTAAGCTGCGGTTGCAGACAGGATGGGGGGACTGTTTCTCTGGCACTGAAAATGTCAGATTTCTGCCAAGTTGCTGCCTGGCGTTTTTGGAAGCAGGAGAAGAAGGGTAGCTCCTAGCATACCGTGTGAAGTCATGAGAGCTTGAGTTAAAACAGGTAGCTAGCATTTCCAAATTCTGTAATTCATCCCTTGTGGTGACGCCAAAAGCATCTAGCTAGAAATGCCAAGATGAAAACCACTACAGACATTTGGAGCAAATGTCTTCCTTAAAAGTGTCACGGAATCAATTGAATGCCTTGCTCCCAATATCTTGTGGTGTGAATGGTTGATGCCTTTTTGTATTCACTTTGCACAACATTGTCTGTGATGACATTTCCCTTCCTTCTTCTTCTAATACTGCAGCTGTTAACAATTGATGATAATTTCTGTGGCCTGGACATGAATGCCCCACTTGGAGTATCTGAGATGGTGCGAGGACTCCCCATCTTCACAGAGGACCGGGATAGGATGACGTCCGTCATTGCTTACGTCTACAAGAATCACTCGTTGGCATTTGTGGGCACCAAGAGTGGCAAGCTGAAAAAGGTAGGCCTGACCTTTCCTAACTGGATGTACTGAAGTGTGAACAGTTGCTTTTTTGAGAATGGCTTTTGTTGCTGTTACGGTGAGCATTGTTTCTGACAGCCCTTCCACAGAGCCCTGTTTCCCAGAATAGCAAGGCAGAAAATCCCACAATATCTGCTTTGAACTGGGTTTTCTGATTTCCTGCCTTGGTGTTCTAGAATACAGGGCTGTATGGCAGGGCCCTAAGTGAAACAAGCAGTTAGTTCGAGTTGCCTTGTGAATGGTTGAGTAATGCATAAAGTAGTAACTTGCAGTTCCAATGTCAATAGGTAGATTAATGCAGTCTGGGTTTTTGTCTGATCTTTAAAGGACATAATCCCCCACAACTTCAGTACTTTGTCTAGTTTGGATGATCCATGCATCCATGATCCCACTGAAATGGTTTGTCTTCAATCTCTGGTGATTGTATGTTGTAGGCCCGATGTTTGGTTGCATTTGGAAGTTGGTAGGAGGTGCTCTCTGAACGCCATTTTCTATGTCCCTTTGGTGTGAGGGGGTTGAGTATGTAACTGGTATTGTTCTTGTTCATTCCAATATCTGGAGTTGATAATGACACGAGCAATGCTACTATTGTATTTGGTGCCTGCAGATTTCATAATCGTGTCTTTGTCATTTTGGTGGCTGTCATAAATAAATAAATAAATAAATAAGGAATTAAGGGCTGTATTTGAAACTAATTTTCTTCATTCATCAGGCATTGTGAGGTTACAAATCCAGAGTGATATGGAATATACTCTACATGGCATTTATGTAGGTCCAAGAAAGGCATGTGCACGCAATGTTACTTCCTTTGGTTCTGAATGTCCTCACTGAGTTGTTGATTTGGTCTTATCGTCTGATTAGATGGAATTCCCTCTTCTGGTTGGTATTAAAATACCGTGATCTTCATTCAATCTGTTACTTTTGTTATGTCTCTTCTTTACTCCTCTTGGTTCAAATAAGTAAATTTAAAACATGTAAGTTCTCTGGCACCCTATGGATGGAACCAGTTGTTTATAGTATACACTCTTCTGGGCTGAAGAAGCCCATTTGAACTGATATATCTTCTGTCCCACAGGAGCTTATTTGTTGGTCTCAAAGGAGCCACATTGCTCTTTCTTCATTGGACTCACTGGGTTGCCACCATGGATTTTCTATAAATAGATGTCCTTCCTATCTTCTCTGCATGTGTAAGCATGTGATCTCCTTTGGGCACCACCCAAGAGATTGGGATGTTCACCCTTGGCATCACCATGACTTTCTTCTTTGACATCACATCCAATTTATCATCTAGGACCATCAACGTGTAGGCACTGGAGCCAAGGTTCTGCGTCAAAGAGGCATTTCACTTAGGGAATGTTTTTTGGCAGGTATTTTGATTGTCTCTCCAGATTCACTGGAGGTGACCTTCTAATGGAGAGAAGTTGGCTCACCATATGAAGTGTTGCTGTTTAACGGGCTACTCGCGTATTCTGTTCCAGTAAATGCAGGCATATTTCTCCTTGTGGCAGGCAGTACATTTTCTAGAGGTGAGGAAATAATGGTGAGCTCTGAATAAGTAATTGGAACAGTGAGTGGTTGATGTTGTAGAGCGGTTGCCTGTCAGTCTTTCAATCTTTGTCCTTGATCAGGAATTCAGGTTGAGCATTCCTTACCTGGAATCCCCTGGAATAGGAATGTGAAATCCAAAATACTAAAAAAAACAAAAACCCTATAATCTTCCACATGGATAGCTGAGATAGTGACACCTTTGCTTTCTAATGGTCCTATTAAGTATTTAAATTTTGCATAAATTTACCTCCAAGAGGTGTCTATATGAAACTTAAATGAGTGTGTTTACATTTGGAACTTGTCTCCAATATATCTTATTATGTACATGTGTGCAAATACAGGCATACTGAAATCTAAAATACTTCTGGTCCCAAGCATTTCAGACAAGGGATGGTCAACCTGTATTTAGATTTCTGGTCCCAAGAATTTTGGATAAGGTTACTCAACCTATATTCAAGTTGGATGCTTGCCACCTGTTGTGATGTATCTTTGAGACCTACAAAAAAGTCTTAATATTAATGCTGATGCTCTTGATGACCTGTGTGAAATTTCTACAGAATTTCCCATGGCTGAGTTGGTATTCCTCGTACATTGACCCACAAGGTGTAAATCTCCCCAACTGAGATTCTATTGAATAAAATAGGAATGACACAATTGTGCATACTGTGCATAGTTGTTGATTCCTGAAATCAGTTCCCATTGGGCTTGACCTTTGTAACTGGGTATCATATCACATCACTAGGTGGGGATAACTTGTGACAAGTGGTCATCAAATTAGGAATATGTCTGCTGGTGTTCTATGCATTTCCAAGTGGGTAAAATTCTTAGGCAGGGCTTCCCACTTCACCTAGTGGGGTGGTTTGATTCTTTAGTGAATTAAGATGGCATAAATCCAATTTATACAATGAAAAGGCATGTTTGGGATTGTACTAGAGGTCAGAATTTTGCAGCAACTACACACTGGCAAAAATCACATCCCCAAATATTCTTTTATCAACCTGCACCCCAAACACAAGCATTCCCTGGCTAGGGGAGTGCAGAAGAAAGGGTGGAGAAGCATGCATTCTGTCCTATTAGTTATATATGTTATCTTGACCACCCTGTTTGTTGCTTGGTTACATGAGTCTGTGAAAGGTTGGAAGAGATGCAATGCTTCGGAAAAATTGCTGGAGGCATATCTACTTCTCCTGTCATTCTCCACTAGCTAGAATATTGGTTCCCAACCTTTTTTTTGACCAGGAACCACTTGACCATTGACCACTTTCCAGCATTACTACCAAATTAATCAGATTTGGTTTAGTTGGTTGAGGTAGGCAGGATTTCCCTGGGTACTGGTTGTGGGGGTCGAGCAGGTCAGGTTTTGCCCTCCCTTCTGCTCGAGATCCCCGTGTACAAGTGGTGGGCCACTGTGTGATACAGAATGCTGGACTAGATGGGCTGAGGTCCGATTCAGCATGGCTCTTCTTATGTTCTTATGTTCTTAGTTATTTGGGGTGCTGATTCAGAAAATTGCATTGGATGGACAACATCAGCTCTAGCTTATGTTAGCAATTACATGCCATCCAGTAGTCACCATCTGTTCACCCACAGAAAACCATATTTGGAGACCAAGGGAATCAGTAGCTACTGAAATGGACATCCAAGTGCCACCTCTGTGTTGATGGAGGCAGGCAGGATTTTCCCCGGGTACTGGTTGTGGGGGTCGGGAGAGGTGAGGGTTTTGCCAGAGATCCCTGTGTACAACTAGTGGGCCACTGTGTGTGACACAGAATGCTGGACTAGATGGGCTGAGGCCCGATTCAGCATGGCTCTTCTTATGTTCTTATATTTAATAAGCCTGGGCATTGTAAGAGGGTTTTGTGAGACCAGTCGTATTTGTTGCAACGGTGTAGTAATGGTGATGCCATGGTTCATATTTTAGTTCTTGCGGTCCATTGATGGTCCACGGACCACAGGTTGGGAACCACTGAGCTAGAAAATGGTTGGATTATGAAGAACTGCACCAGAAAAAATGAGGTTTTAGCTAGCTATGCATTACATTTAAATGTAGGCAATCACAATTGTGTAGATTGCCCAATAGTTTTGATAGTCCTCATGTACAGTATGTCTTTTTTTCTGATATAGAAATGATGAGAGAGCAAAGGATTCTTTTTCTTCTTTCTCTTTTTCCCTGCTTTGAATGGGAGCCCTTCGCAACATGAAGGTGTAAGAATGACTTCCTAGCACTTGCTTATTGCTATTCCAGGCATCAAACCATCAGATTGGCAACAATATTTGATGTATGGAGAGTGAGTGGTGGAGGAAGAAATGCCTTCTGGAAGCGGTAAATGAGTTGTTCTGTGGAATAGCCTCAGGCAGAATAAAACAGAACAATATATAAAACCACAATAATTCAATCTTTGATAGAAGGAATGCAACATGGCCCAAAAAGGCAAAGGACGGGGAAATAAACTGTCTCATGGGTGGTCTGGGGAACACTCTGAGAAAAGTAAAGATTATTATATGTTGTGTGGAATACTGGACATGGCCCAAATGTTCCAGGTTTCACCTCTGGTTAATGTGGTGACCTTGGTCTATTATCTTCCTTCCATGAGACCCAGACTGTCCCTTCATCCCTTGCCTATCATCTGCTTGTGGCCATTGAACTGTCCACTTCTTTCTTGACTGCTAACTTGTTTTGAGACATACGGATTGAAGCAGATTGTCCACTCAAGAGACATCTATTATTTCCTAGTTGAAGGGGTGGATTATGCTTTGCTTTAAACTTGTCAATCCGGCAGGCCTACCTGGCCAGTTTTAATCACAAATTTTAAGCTTGTGTCTTGTGTTTAATCTTTGTTCTGTGTATTATAATATGTACCTTGTAGAAATATGTTTTAATATGTGTATTTTAGATAATGTTTTAGATGATTATGTGTTTGTAGCAATGTTGTAACCATCCCTGAACCATGAGGTAGATAAAGTTGAAAGGCAGTAACTCCAAAGTTTACCTAGTAGGGGTGTTGTTGTTGTTGTTGTTGTTTCAAAGGCTGGATGGGCATCTGTTGGGGGTGCTTTGCCTGTGCTTTTCCTGCCTTGCAGAAGGGGGTTGGACTGGATGGCCCCTGGGGTCTTCCAGTGATATAGTACTGTTAAGTTTATTTATTTATTTAGGGATTTATTAATCACCTATCCCAGTTGGCTCTGGGCGATTTACAGTAATACACAAGCTGAATGCATGAGCATCTAAAAACATCTAAATATCTAACATCTAAAAACACCTAAAAACAATTCACCTCTAAAACATCTAAAAATTTTATTTAAAATATCCTAAAAATCAGTGGATGTGCAAATCTTTCTGAAACTTGGGGAGAAATGATTCGCTGGTTATGTTGGATAATTGAAAATAGAAATTTAAAGAGATAGTTCTTGTAGTTTTTTTAAAAAGATGTTGATCATAAAAACTTTTAAGATTTCCCCTAAAATTAGTGGATGAGTGAAACTTTCTGAAACTTGGGAGAACAGTGGTAAATTGTGGCAAGTTTAATCACAATAGCTCTAAAAATGAGGGAGAAAGGAGCCCTGGAAGCAGGGCCGTAGCCAGGATTTTGTTTCCGGGGCTGAGTTTGTTTCGGGGGCTGAGACTGGGTGGAAGAGGGTCTACCCCTAGCAAACCTTTTGTATTGTTATCCCAATAACCCCATTAATGTGGGCTATAATGAGCATGGTGATCAGATCATGATATGAATAAACATAACAGTTTAAATAATGTACCAGTAAGGCCTTTTCGTGGACCACCCTGAGAATTTCAGGGGGGGCTAAAGCCCCTTAGCCTCCCCCTGGCTACATGCCTTCCTGGGAAGCTTCTCCACTTGCGCAATTACTTAACAGAAAAGTAATGAAAAATTCATTATATCTTTATAGTTATAATACGAACTCCTAACAATATTTTAGAAACACTTTAGAAATTATTCACTGCACATGCCTAATAGCTATTAAGCCACCAGGATGCTCTTTGGAGCTATTGCTGGACCCTACTCAGTGACCTAGGCTTTCTAGACTATAGAGCAGAAGTTCCCAACCTCTGGTCTGTGGAACCTGTGGTCCATGAGAACTAAAATATGGTCTGTGGCCTCACCGTTAATGCACCATTGCAATAAGAGTGGCTGGTCTTGCAAAACCCTCTTATAATGCCAAAGTTTATTAAATATAGTTTCTTTTGGTGAGCAGATGGCAACTACTGGATAGCATATCTTCTGAATTGGAAACTAGAGCTGATGTGGTCTATCCAATGCAAATTTCTGAATCAGCACCCCAAATAACCAAACCAAATCTAAAGTTGACCAAAACCTGATTCATATCCCTTTTGGTATTAATGTTAGAGAGTGGCTCCTGGTCAAGTGGTCTTTTGTCAAGTGTTCCCTGGTCAAAAAAAAGATTGGGAACCACTGCTAGAGTGAAGCAGCTGGTATTTGCAGAGTGGGGAAAGACATGGGGATGATGCTCTCAAAAGGAGTGCACCCCCATTTTCCTTCCTCCAGATCTTCATGGCCTGCCTTGCTTCACCCTCCACTAAGAAAGAGCAGCAACAGCCTTTCCAGGGACACGAGGTGGCCAGACACAGGAGAGTTTTGGATGGAGTGTAAGGGTAGAACAATAGCTCCTAGCATCCAGGTTTTTTTTTATAAAAGGGACATACATGCACATACAACACTATGCCATCTTGTACCTGTCTTATTATTGCTTGTATTCAAATAATTTCCAAGGAAGACCAATTACAGGGGTTTCTGGGACAGAACGTGTGGGAATTTCCCAAAGTCACCCATTCAGTTTCCATGGCCAAGTAGGGAAACCAACCATTGTTGCCAGAGTTGGAGTCCAACACTCAAACTACTACTACACCATATTTGCTCTGTCTAGATTTTCTTAATTTCCTATTTTGGTCATCTGACTTCCCTGGACAGCTAATAAAGAATCCTTCACCTGTCTAGTTGTAAGGTGATCATCCACATTTTCTTGAAGTATCTTTTAAGCTTTAGGCCAGTGTTTCCCAACCTTTTTTGAGCCGCGGCACACTTTTAACATTAAAAAAATCCGGGGGCACACCACCAACCAAAATGACACTGTAACACAGTAAAGAACGGCTGGGGGATGGTGAGCTGCTGGTAGCAGCTGCTGGGAGTGCCAAAGCCAGGGGAGGAGCCAGGCCACACCATGCCCCGCCCCCTCCCCCTGGCTTCAGTTCTCCCACAGCTTGCCAAGCCAGCATTGTGCTGGCTCTACCACCGCTGGCTTGGCACTGCCCCCTCAAGGCTGGCGGCTGTGAGGGCGCAAGCTGGGGAGGGGGCGGAGCCAGGCCATGCCATGCCCCGCCCCTCCCTGGCTTCAGTTCTCCCACAGCTTCACCAGCTTTGAGGGGGCAAGCCAGCAGTGTGCTGGCTCTACCATCGCTGGCTTGGCACTGCCCCCTCAAGGCTGGCGAAACTGTGGGAGTGCTGAAGCCGGGGGGAGGGGGCGGAGCCAGGCTGCATCATGCCCCCCCCCCCCCGGCTTCAGCTCTCTCACAGAGGAGCATGAGCGGTGGACGGGCCTCAGTAGGCGGGGCTCCTTCGTGCGGCTTCAACAAGCAAGGGGCGAGAGTCATGGCAGATTGGAGGCTGGTTGGGGAAACGGCCGAAGGAGGTGGTGCCCCGGTCCCTTCTTCTTTTTCTTTGCAGCCGCCCGTCCCTTCCTCTTCCTCTCCCAAGCAGCAGGAGTTCGGCAGGAGGAGGGGGGAAGGAAGGGGGGCAGAGAGCTTTTCTGGCGGCACACCTGATGATCGCTCATGGCACACTAGTGTGCCACGGCACACTGGTTGAGAAACACTGCTTTAGGCTTTAGGTGATGTATGTGGCAGGAGAATAATGATGCGGCTTTCTAATCTTTTATACATTAATTAAGTAAAACGATTAGCTTGTGCGGTTTTCACACTCTCCATGGAGGATCATCATATCACATAGACTTTACAGTCTAGGCTTATTAGCATCCATAAGCATTACAGAGCTGAGCACCACCTCCATTTTTTTCAAATTCCCCCTATGGCTCGAAATGTCAGGATAAGTTATGTCTACTTGTTCGCTGACCACCAACAGATTGGGATGTATCTCTCCAGAACCTCTGTGGGTCCTGCACTGTAACATGGTAGAAAGAAATTGGCGTCCATGGCAGTCTGGAGAACTTGGCTTCAAGAGTGTGGTCTCCTTGACCTTCCTCACAATGCCCTTGCAATGGGTACAAAAGCATGGTAAAGTTATATTTTATTAGACTACAACTCCCACAATCTAATAGTAGTTTATGTGAGAGTTTATTTATTTATTTATTTGTTCGATTTCTTTGCTGCCACTCCCGGGTGGCTCAGGGCAGCTCACAATATGAAACAAAATAACAGCGAGTAGCACATTAAAAGCAATAAAACATTAAACAGCAATAATGCATTAGTCTAAACCCAGTTCCTTAATTGGTTTCCCAGCTCTTTTACCTACTGTGCTTTGTACTAAAAGGAGTAGTGGATGGTGGTTCCCATGTCAGTTAGACAATAAATCTGTCCAGAGCTTTGTCCCAAAAGTTGTCGAATGTTCTGAATCTTATTGGAGAGTAGGGTTCCTTCTTGGATAGCTCATTCAAAGCAGAATGGCTCTACTGCCTCATTGATATGGAAACCATCAGCTTCATGGAACAGAGGTACTGCTGGCCCTCCACATATATTGGTTTAATTTTTTGTGGATTTGATTGTTCACAGATTTGATTACTCTAAGGATTGTAAGATTCTCCAGTGAGATTCTATGAACAACGTCCACTGGAAACTTGCTGTAAAGTTGC
The DNA here is from genome assembly GCA_030556195.1 of Anolis apletophallus. Lineage (NCBI taxonomy): Eukaryota > Metazoa > Chordata > Lepidosauria > Squamata > Anolidae > Anolis > Anolis apletophallus. The sequence continues at coordinate 132,637,122 of JARBWK010000009.1, read as the reverse complement.
ACTGGAGGACCTAAAGAAGCCTATTATTTATTTATTTATTTGTTTATTGTTTACCACACTTTTATCCCGCCCTTTTCAGCCTGAAGGCGATTCAGGGCGGCTTACAGGCTGGCAACAATTAGATGCCGAACACACATAAATACATTGTTTAAAACAGGTTAAATCACATAATAAAATTCATATAAAAAAATTTAAAACTATAAAATCAATGACTTTCAGGTTTAAATCCATGTCCATTTGCATCATTACACTGTTCCATATTTAATAATAATAATAATAAACTTTATTTGTACCCCGCCCCCATCTCCCCAATGGGGACTCAGGGCGGCTCACATGAGGCCAAGCCCAAACAACAAATTACAATAACAAAATCAAAACATCAGCAATAAACATAATAAAATACATACATATAAATAACAAACAATATACAACTAGATATCTAAAATCATAAAGACTGGGCGGGCAGCAGGCACACATATAAAGTGTTAAAAACTCAGGGTGAGATAAGCGGAATAGCATCCTTTACGGGGAAAAACATCCTTTATGGGTGAGTTTATCTGGTTACAATGAGTTTCCAAAAGCTTGCTCAAAGGTTTTTATTTCCCTAAAGGTCAGGAGGGAGGGGACCGATCTAATATCCCCAGAAAAGGAGTTCCATAGCCGGGGGGCCACCACTGAGAAGGCCCTGTTCCTCGTCCCCGCCAAGCGCACCTGTGAGGCAGGCAGGATCGAGAGTAGGGCCTCCCCAGATGATCTTAAATTCCCAGAAGGTTCATAAGGGGATACACATTCAGATAGGTAAGTTAGACCGGAACGTACCTAGAAAGGTATTCACTTGGCAAAAAATAGCCTTTTTAAAATTTGCATTTTTTTCATCACAGGTGTTGTTACACCCCTAATCCAAGTAAATGTAGAGGGCTGACTGTATAACCAGCTGTTAGGAATTGTGGGAGTTGAAGTCCAAAACACCTGGAGGGCTGAAGTTTACCCATAGCTGGGATAAACTAGTCTATCTTTATTACTGCCCATATCTACTAGGGCAGTGTTTTTCAACCTTTTTTGAGCCGTGGCACATTTTTTACATTTACAAAATCCTGGGGCACACCACCAACCAAAATGACACAAAATGACACTCTAACACAGTCATACATATAGTTAATATGTTTTTAAATGTATTTATACATTCAGTGTGAAACCTGGGCTTGTTTTGATGAACACAACATAGATATGACTTCTTCTCACATATTTTTACATGGCTATCATGTCTTCTCTCAGCCTTCTCTTCTTCAGGCTAAATATGCCCAGCTCTTCAAGCAGCTCCTCATAGAGCTTGTTCTCCAGACCCTTGTGAAATTTCACCCTGAGTGAAACTTGCTTCCAGTTAACTATGGACGTCATGAAGCTGTTATAAACAGTTCCTTGGGGAGGGGGGGAGGCAACTCTAGAAAAATCCAGTAAAATAGTATAAAAAAAAATATTTCCAAGCAGAGAGGCTCCATTTGTTTCTTGAAAACCTATGAGGGGGCTGCTAGGAGGGGGGGGGGGGTGCCAATTTCCCACGGCACACCTGATGATCGCTCATGGCACACTAGTGTGCCGTGGCACACTGGTTGGGAAACACTGTACTAGGGTTGTGCAATTTTTAAAATCAAATTCATTAAATTCATACTTATGAGAAAATATCTGACATCTGGGTGTGGCCTGTGCCAAATACTTAAGAATCTACACTTACAAATACTTTTTCATTTGAATTTTGGAAACCTCCCAAAGTTAGTTTTATTTTCAGTGCAAGGAAGCAAACCAAAAAGCCTGCCCATTAATGGCCTATTGCCATTAGAGGGGGAAGCAGTAGGGAGAAAGCAGAGTTTGCTGGGAAAAAGACTAAGAAAGCATTGGATTCTGGGGAATATAAGTTTGGGAAGACAAGAAGCCCTATGGCAGAGAATCCAAAAGGCCCTGCCCTAAACTACATTTCCCAGAATTCTGCTCAGCATCAGAAAGCCGCAGTCAGCACAGGGGAGAGACTTTTCCCTCCATAGGAGCAGCCAGCCAGGGTCCCAATAAATTGCTGAATCTGCAAAGAGGAGGATTGGCTGATACTTCGAGTAAGTACATCTCTGTGCTGGGTTGGGAAGAAATATCTCAATGGAAGTTCAATTGGTTAATATTAGAGACATTCAATGAGATAGCTGTTGTGGCTTTCAAAAAAGTTTTTGTCAAAACTTTAAAGACGTCCCTAAAATCAGTAGATGTATGAATATTTATGAAAGTTGGGGGAATCTTCCCCTGTTATTTTGTGTCATTGTAAAGAAAATTTAAGGAGAGAGCTCTTATAGGTTTTTTTTAAAAGTTGTTTGAAAAACTTTGAAAATTCTCCAAAAAACCATGGATAACCAAAACAGACTGAAACTTAATGGGATAACAATAGTAAATGAGTTCTATCATTGTAGCAAGTTTCACCCCAATAGCTTTAAAAACAAGGGAGAAAGGAGCTTGCGCAATTACCATAACAAAAAAGTAACAAAATTTCAATACTCTCATTATAGTAATTTTTTTAAAAAATAACGATACTTTATAAACACTTTAGAAATGAAACGTCAGCATCTCCCAGTTTTGTAATGACCCTTGAAACATTGTTTTAATCGATTGCACATGCCTGATATCTACCCTGGCACCTGGTAAACACACATCACTGTCTAGTACGGTAGCAAATGTGATGTTTGTCCCCAGGCCATTACGAATAGTAGATTCGGTTTCAGTGTATATGAATTAAAGACAGAACTGTATTGAAGGCGATCCAAAAACCATGCTTAATGCCACTGGATGGCTTTGCTCCATCCTTAATTTGAGCATAATGAGTACTGGTGTCATTCAGTGGCCAAGAGATTCAGGCATCTTGGCTTTGAATTTTGCCAGCGCTAAGTTCATTAGGCAACCAAATGTGAGAAGAGAAGAAAGGCGCCATTCTACTGCTCTGCTGTAATGAAGAAAAGACAATGGCAGGAGTCCTGTTACTTGTATTAGTAGCCTCATTGAGTCAATTGTTAAATGAGGAGTCAATGAGTTGCAGGGAAATTGGTTCAAACCAATGCTCTTGTATGCTAATGTATGCACGGTACTTTAAATACACAATGGTGATGATAATGATCCTAATAATGTTTTCCTTTCGCTGTGAAGCTTTTTTTACTTACTACAATCAAGGCACATTTGCTGGTTTGACTTCTATTCATTTGGTTATTCACTATGCCTGGAAGTTGGCCATGCTGCAGGACCTAGAGCAGTGGTTCTCAACCTTCCTAATTTCAAGACCCCTTAATACAGTTCTTCATGTTGTGGTGACCCCCAACCAGAAAATTATTTTCGTTGCTTCTTCCTAACTGTGATTTTGCTACTATTATGAATCATAATGTAAATATCGGATATGCAGGATGTATTTTCTTTCACTTTACCCCAAATTTGAATACTGGTGGGGCTGGGGTGGGGATTGATTTTGCCATTTTGGAGTGGTAGTTGCTGGGATTTATAGTTCACCTACAAACAGCATTCTTAACTCTACTAACGATGAAACTGAACCAAACTTGGCACACCAAACTCCCATGACCAACAGAAAATACTGAAAGAGTTTGGTGGGTATTGACCTTGAGTTTTGGAGTTGTAGTTCATCTTCATCCAGAGAGCACTGTGGACTCAAACAATGTTGGATCTGGACTAAACTTGGCATGAATACCCATTATGTGAACACTGATGGAGTTTGGGGGAAATAGACCTTGACATTTGGGAGTTTGCTTGCTGGGATTTATAGTTCACCTATAAGCAAAGAGCATTCTGAACCCCACCAATGATAGAATTGGGACAAAATACTCATACAGAACCCCAAGACCAACACAAAATGCTGTGTTTTCTGATGGTCTTTGGTGACCCCTCTGATACACCACCCCCAGGTTGAGAAATGCTGACCTAGAGATTCCTAGAAAGAACACCTCTCTAGAAATCTCTAGATCATCCAGTGCAGTGTTTCTCAACCTGGGGGTCGCAAGAGGGTTTCAGAGGGGTCACCAAAGACCATCAGAAAACATGTATTTCTGATGGTCTTAGGAAGCCCTTTGGCAGAGAAAGTTGAAGTTCTCTCCGCTTTTTCTTCTCTTTCTTTTGGAAACAGATCATGACTCTCCCACCTAAAGCTCTCTTCTGCTGTGATTGGCAGGCCTCCCAGCCAAGGGGAGGGCTGATTCTGAGACTCCAAGTGGGGAGGGGAGAGCAGGCGCGCTTGGCGCATGGCAGCATAATGCGCATGTGTAGGTGAGGGAGAGTGTGTAAGGTGGGATGGAGGGTCACGTCAGCTAGTTTCTTCAAGGCATGAGGGTTCTGTGTAGGAAGTTTGACCCAATTTTATCATTGGTAGGGTGCAAGGGGCTCTTTGATTATAGATGAACTATAAATCCCAGCAACTACAACTCCCAAATGTCAAGATCTATTTTCCCCAAACTCTACCATTGTTCACATTTGGGTATATTGAGGATTCGTGCCAAGTGTGGTCCAGATCCATCATTGTTGAGTCTATAGTGCTCTCTGGATGTAGGTGAACTACAACTCCCAAACTCAAGGTCAAGACCCACCAAACCCTTCCAGTAATTGCTGTTGGTCATGGGAGTTTTGTGTTCCAAGTTTGGTTCAATTCCATTCTTGGTGAGTTCAGAATGCTCTTTGATTGTAAGTGAACTATAAATCCCAGCAACTACAAGTTCCAAATGACAAAATCAACCCCCCCCCCCAATACAGTTATGAAGTAGCAATGAAAATAATGCTATGGTTAGGGGTCACCACAACATGAGGAACTGTATTAAGGGGTCGCAGCATTAGGAAGGTTGAGAAACACTGATCCAGTGCAATTCTGCCATCATCTTCCAGCAGAACTAGATCACAGAGTTATACTGGAAGACCTAAAGTTTCCCGGAAAGGTGTTCTCATGGGTCAAACAAATAGCATTTTTAATTCACAAGTTTTCACTTTTGTGGGGGGTCTTCTTCCCCTAATCCTAGTGAATATGGAGAGCCGACTTTAATGTTGCTAAGGGGTTTCGACAGCCGTTTAGAAAACTTTTCTTGCCTGGTTTCCTCCCCGCCTCTGCGCTGTTTGAGAATTGATTGATGTTTGTTGTTTTATATGTTTATATAAAAGATGATACGGATCATATTTCAGGCTCCTGAGACGCCCAATGCGTGAAGCTCTTGCAAAGTACCCATCCTCATAAAAGCGCCTCTGTTGGGCTGCGATACAAATGTCATCCACGTCAAAGGAATTTTTCCAGTGACACATGCAATTGAAGTAAAATATTGTGCTTTACAAGAGGCGTTATTATTAAAATGAAAATGAGCAGCGTATCAGGAGCCTGGCCACGTAACCAAGACAACAAAGGAGAGAAAGTAGAAAGGAAAGACAGCTAATGTGGAAGAAAACAGGGAGGAGAGCGGAACAGGGAGGTTAAAAATGTACACGCACATGCAGGGAAAATGCGGAGGCGAGATGCTATGTACGGAGAAATACTGCGGGGTGCGGGACTTATTGGGAACCGAAGTGACACATGCTGAACCTTTGCCATTCGTGTGATACTGCATCTCCCCATATGATTCTGCAAACCTCCGGGAAGGCTCTTTCTTCAGTCCTACAGGTTTTAGAAGGAGGAACACAAGGCAGGGCCTTCTCGGTGGTGGCCCCTAAATGTCAGAAATCACTCTCTAAAAGAGGGGCAGAATTGCACCCTATCTGCTGTTTTCCATCAGCAGGCAAAAATCTAAATAAGCTTTTAGAATTGGAATCTCCCAGGAAAAGGCTTCCAAGGCTCTGTTTTTAACTTACATATTTTTCAGAATGCATGCCTTAATACGGCTAATAGTTAAAATCAGTTTTGATGCTGACTTTTCAAAATGTGTTCAGTTGTTCCCTTTTAAACATATAAGCCACCTTGAATCACAGTCTTGGAGGAAAAGGTAGGATGTAAATAAAGATGGTCTTCTTCTTTTCCTTCTCTTTTTCTTTCACCTTCATCAAGCAGGAAAATCGCATTCAAAGCACCCCCGACAGATGGTCATCCAGCTTCTGTTTAAAAGCCCCCAAAGAAGGAGCCTCCACTACACTGGACCCCACTCAATTAGTCACCTAACTGAATGTGGTTGGACTGGATGGCCCATGAGGTCTCTTCCAACTCATTTATTTATTTATTTATTTATTTATTATTTCCACCATTGCTACCCCGCTTCTTCTCAACCCCCGAGGGGGGGACTCAGAGCGGCCTAACAACGGCAACAATTCGATGCCAAAAACACAGTATATATATAATAGAAAACCAAAAACAGTCAAAATTAAAATACATTAAAATACAGTTAGCAATTAAAATACATTAAAATACAATTAGCATTGAAATACATCATATACATTCACATAAGTTAAAAACAGTATTCCGTCCATAATAGAAGCATTGGGTCATGTCCACCAGTTTGCCATTTCAATCCAATCTAAAGTGCTGTATCGTGCTAATGTGCAAATGCCTGGTCCCATAACCAGGATTTCACTTTTTCCTGAATGGGGGGGGTTGATCGTATATCAAACGCATTTGAGAGGTTGGCGGGAGCGAGAGCAGGGCCACCCCGGATGATCTTAAATTACAAGGTGGGACGTAGCGGCTGATGCGTTCGGACAAGTAAGATGGGCCAGAACCGTATAGAGCTTTAAAGGTCAAGACCAGCACTTTGAATTGAACTTGGAATTGGACAGGCAGCCAGTGGAGCTGACACAACAGGGGGTGGTATGCTCCCTGTATGTAGCTCCCGTTAGTAGTCTGGCTGCCGCCCACTGGACTAATTGCAGTTTCTGAACTGTCTTCAAAGGCAGCCCCACGTAGAGTGCGTTGCAGTAATCTATTCGGGATGTGGCCAGAGCATGGACAACCATAGCCAAGTCAGACTTCCCAAGGTACTGTGTGAAAGCTCCCCTGGCTACCGCCGAGACCTGGGGTTCCAGGCTCAGCGATGAGTCCAGGATCACTCCCAAGCTGCGAACCTGCGTCTTCAGGGGGAGTGAAGATTCTATGATTCTATGACTCTCCTCCTCTTCTCCCTTCCTGGTCTTCCTCCTGCGAGACCCTAACTAAAGTCTTTAATACTTGCAGTTGTTAAGAAGGCCATTCAGTCTTTGATAATATGGGTATGAATGCTATTGGCTACTCTAAGTGAGACCCATGGCTACAAAAACACAGTTGGAGGAGACCCCCAGGGCCATCCAGTCCAACCCCATTCTGCCATGCAGGAAGACACAATCCAAGCACTACCGATGGATGACCATCCAACCTTTGTTTGAAAGCCTCTAAAGGAGACTCCACCACACTGCTAGGCCTTGCATTGCATTCCATTGTCATTCATAGATCAGTCGCTTTGCGTTTCCTTTGAGAGATATTAACTGGGATATAATTGCAACAGTGTGTATTATGCGTGTATCCACCTGCTGAATGACAACACATATAGGATGGCACTGCTGGCATAGCTCTGCTCTCATTTACTTTGAAATGAATGTGGGTGTTGGGCATGGGAGGAAAAAAAAGGTTTATCTGTTTCTATAGAATATAGGTATCCATTAAGACACCAGCCCAGGCATGGGCAAGCGTCGGTCTTGCAGGTGTTTCGGACTTCAACTCTTACAATTTTTGGGACCTGAAATCCAAAACACCTGGAGGGCTGAAGTTTGCCCATGCAAATTCCAGATGAGGAATCTACAGCTGGTCCCATTCCTGATAACTACCTTCCTGTTGTTTTAGTTGGTTTAAGTAGATTTATTTTCAAGCAACCTCCTTTCCCATTTACTGTAGTTTTTAATTCAGTTTTTCCTATATAAATATCTCTAAAATGCATCTTAGAATCACAGGTGTGTGTTATGTATTTTTGCTGTTGGCAATGGTACTGAAATTAGGGTGTGTCTTACAACCAGTGGTGTCCTGCAATTGAAGAAATGTGGTATATTGTCGAATGACATTGATAGATGAGGCTGTAGAGCTGCCAGGTTTCGCGTTAGAAGTGTTTCCTCCATGATGGCCAAGATGACAACTTGTAAGATGTTGTGACAATGAATAATTTTAGCTAGTGATGGGGTCACAATTCACAGAGACCTGCTCCTAAAAATCGACTTGAGAAAAACTAAAGTGTGTGTGTGTGTATTTATTTATTTATTTATTTATGGCATTTATATGCCACCCTTCTCACTCCGAAGGGGACTCAGAGCGCTGTACAAGTAAAATGTAAATACAATATATTATATTATTGCCATAGCACAATATTAATATTATATATTACATTGTACTATACCATTATACTGTAATATTATTAGTAATATTACATGTAATATAAAATATATAATTATAATATTATTATTAGTAGTAGTAGCATTATATTGTATTACATTATTATGTTATGCTAGCAATGTGAATCTGCACATTGTTGCTTTTGAGTTCAGCTGAAATCAGTTGATGAGCAACTTCCCTTCCTGATTACCAAAAAGTTTATGCTAGAGATAGGGTTGCCATTTCTTGATATAAGAAATAAGGGACATTTACGGGATTTTTCACAAAAATAAGGGACACTTCATTAAAATCTTGAAACTCAAACATTAGGTAGAAATAGTTTTATTAACAGAATAAGATAATGATTGAAACTCACAAAAAAACTGAGTTATACCCTCTTAACAGGACATGGTATGTTTCTGCATGCTTTGTCATGCAGAAAAAACATCATTAGAACTACCTAATTTTCTCCATCTGTATTTAGTACTTGACTTTGCTGACTTTAAAAGTGCACTGTCTAAACATTAAAATAAAATAAATTTTATAAGACAGTACATCTTCATGATTATTATGTCAATAGTTAATGGTATAGTATAGTATGGGATACACAGCTAGGCCTATTTTAAGAGTAACTCTCAAGCAACCAGAAACTATCTTTATCCAACATGATCCAACATTCCCTTGGGTAACGGTTAATTAGTCTACTGTACTTTGAAAAAGTTCTGTATCGCCTCTTCCTTCCAACGGGGGCGCAGGCTGCCCTGCGAGTTGGAATCCCCGGGCAGGCATTGCCATGGAAACCGCAGCGCGCACCTTCTTCTGGTCAACCCCGCCCAGTCCTGTCCTGCTAGTCAAAAATAAGGGACAGGGCCTGAAAATAAGGGACACAAATTTTAGGGCTGAAAATAAGGGACGTCCCTTAGAATAAGGGACATATGGCAACCCTAGCTAGGGAGCAGAAAAAATATTTATCATGATGCCTTTTCCCCAACACTCAGGAAACAATGTCAGAATGAATTCTAAAAAGTCTTCCATGGACTCCTAAAATGGCCAATCAATGGGCCCTTGAGCGAATTAAGCCTGAACTGTCCCCAAAAGCCAAAATGGCAAAAGTGAAACTGTCATGGTTATACAGTGTTCCCTCACTTATTGCTGGGGTTAGATTCCAATAATAATTATCATCATCATCATCTTTATTTATACCCCGTCACGCCACCATCTCCCCAATGGGGACTCGGGGTGGCTAACATGAGGCCAAGCCCTTCTAAAATATAATACAACACAGTAAAATACAGAATACAAAAAATACATTAGAAATAATAATAATAATAAATACAATTACAAGAACAAATAAAATGATACAAGAAATTCACACAATAAATACCGAATAGGATGAGCAGGCCAAGACCTCCCACAATAAGTGAAAAAAATGCAATGTAGGGATACTCTATTTATTTTAATATTTATACATTATTTTAATAGTTATACACTTGGCTCTTTACTCCTACCCTGTGCTCCTTCCCACCCCATCCCCTCTCTTGCCCTACTCCCCCCTCCCCCATCCCAGTTTGTTGCATTGATGTATTATTGTGTGTGACTCAAACTGTTGTAAACCGCTCCGAGCTTCCGGGGAGTGGCGGTATACAAGTTTGACGTAACAATAATAATAATATTTTAAGTCTTTATAATTTGACACCACCTTATAACTGCCATTGCTAATTGCTGTAGGAGTTGTCCTATGACAAGGTCTTGAGCGTTCTCCACCATAGTGTACTGGTACATCACCAAACTATAACTCACAGGTTTCCATAGTATTAAGCCATGGCAGTGAAAGTTGTATCAAGCTGCATTAACTCTACAGTATGGGTGGATCCCAAGAAGCTTCCTCCTTTTCCTCCCTGTGGCCTCAGATCGCCTCATGAACTCCTTAGTCATCTTTGCTTCTAAAGAAGTGGAATTTCTGACCCAGATTCAAGCTTGTAGTAATTGAGCCTGATTTTGGCTGCTCAGATCTTCCAGCTGTTTGTTGCTGCAGATAGCCGGGGAAAGGAGATGGACTTGTTTACTTCAAAGCAGCCTCCCAGGATAAATAAATAGCTCGCAGAAGAAAACACAGCCGAGGGATGAGCAGCAATGTTGTCATGTGTGGGCTGGGATAATTGGGCAGAACGCATGTGGAATAGCTAAGCAGTGTTCGGGGATGGCGTGAGTGGGTTTCTTTCTAAAACGGGATGACAATGAGAAGACATTTCCTCTCCCAAATTGATAGACTTGGAAACATCTCAATTTGAGCTGCTGTATCAACATTGGAAACTGAGCCTCTCTGGCTGAAGGAAGGAACAGCGATGATGATGATGATAATGGTAATGATATTTCCATTTTCCCTGCAAAATTGGAACTCTTGGCTTATCATTTACAAGAACAATAAATTAGGACCATACTGAATATTAAAACTGAATTAAACTACTTTCTGTATTAAAACAGATCTTAAGTTTAGAGAATGAAGTGCCATTTAAAAAGGCACAGAGCTCATTAAAACAATATACATTGGACTCTCAGTTAACTGGAAATCAACCAACAGGAACTAATAATAATTTAAATAAAATAATTTACTTAATATAATTTAAAAGAATAAATTAAATAAAAATTAAAATGTATTTAACTACAATTGAACTAAATGTAATTACATTTGCAGAAGTGTTTTTATAATACAGTAAGGCTGTGTTACGTTAAGTTTACCTTTATTAGCCTTAATTTGTGTTTATTTACTGTATTTCAATATGAATACTCTATTAAGTCAATACAGAGTTTATGGTATGTTGTAGTATGCAGTATAATATTAGTTTAGCCTATTTTAAATAGCAACTCACAAGCATCTGCAAGCTACATTTATTTGGGATCTATCAGTCTCCATGAGTGCCGGTTAACTGAGAGTCTACTGTAGTTCCGCTGAAACAATACAAGCCCATTCTGTTGTAGAAGTCTAGCTGAAAATAAAAAGGTTTTATAAGGACAGCTGATGTAAGGACAGCAAAAAGGATTTGTTCTGGCCTCTGTAGGAAGGGAGTTCCATAGCAAAGGGACAGCCGCCAAGAAGGTCATCTCTTGTGTCCCAACCAACTATGTTTGTGATGGTAGTGGGATTAAGATAAGGACTTCTCCTGAGGACTGTAAAAGCCGGGCCAACTCATACAAGGAGTTAGTCTTGTGAACCCTCAAGTCATTTCCAAAGTATGGTGATCCTGAAATGAACCTGTCATGGGGTTTTCTGGGACTGAAAGTGTGGGCCCTTCCAGAGAGGCCCTTTATCCCAGGAACTCATCCTGGCTTTTCTGTTTATCCCAGATTATCTGACAGTGCACTCATATAATCCAGTTTAAAGCAGAAAACTTGGGATCAGTTTCTGGGATATAGGGCCTGTCATCCAAGGTCACCCATGGCCATCACCACCGACAGTGTCCCCTATATAGCAAGCATTTGCAATTTTTAAAAAAAGTTTGCTCAGATGGATGGAGAAGACTCAATGTGCTCTCTGCTTGACTGTTGTCTACTTCTGTCTCAATTGGTTTCGTTGGTTACAAAATACCAGATCCAGTAGCTTCCATTAAAGGAGAACAGGCATTTTTCTTTTCTTCTGCCTTTGTTGTTGTTGTTTATTTGTTCAGTCGTTTCTGACTCTTTGTAACCTAGACCATCCCACGCCAGAGCTCCTTGTTGGCCATGGCCACCCCCAGTTCCTTCAAAGTCAAGCCACTCACTTCAAGGATACCATCTATCCATCTTGCCCTTGGTCTGCCTCTCTTCCTTTTTCCTTCCATTTTCCCCAGCATCAATGTCTTCTCCAAGCTTTCTTGGCTTCTCATGATGTGGCCAAAGTACTTCACCTTTGCCTCTAATATCTTTCCCTTCAATGAGCAGTCAGGCTTCATTTCCTGGAGTATGGACTGGTTGGATCATCTTTCGGTCTAAGGCACTCACAGAATTTTCCTTCAACACTACAGTTCAAAAGCATCTATCTTCCATCACTGAGCCTTCCTCATGATTCAGCTCTCACATCCGTAGGTTACTACAGGGAATACCATTGCTTTAACTATGCATAACATCCTTGCCAGTGTGATGTCTCTACTCTTCACTCTTTTATTAAGATTGGTCATTGGTCTCCTCCCAAGAAGGAGACGTCTTCTGATTTCCTGGCTGCAGTCTGCGTCTTTCATCATCTTCATGCCTAGAGATACAAAGTCTGTCACTGCCTCCACATTTTGACTTTCTATTTGCCAGTTATCAATCAGTCTGGTTGCCATCATCTGGTTTTTTAAAAAATGTTTAACTGCAACTCAGCTTTTGCACTTTCTTCTTTCACCTTGATTAGAAGGTTCCTCGGCTCCTCCTCACTTTCGGCCATCAGAGTGGTATCATCTTCATATTTAAGGTTGTTAATGTTTCTCCCAGCAATTTTAACTCCAGCCTTGGATTTGCCACATGATGTGTGTTCTGCATACAAGTTGAATAGGTTGGGTGAGAGTATACAGCCCTGTCACACTCCTTTCCCAATTTTGAACCAGTTAGTTGCCTACAACATAGCCTACAAGAAGCAATAAAATTCTTCTTTATGAGGGAGAGTCATTTTTCCTTTTTCCCTTCCATGCCAGGATTGTAATTCTGGAACCAGTGTTTTCTTGCTCTCTATCTGCTCTCTTTGTTCTAAAATAATCTCTCTTGTTTTGTTCTGGCTCCCTCCTTTGTGTGTCTTTTTGAATCAAGCTGGACGCTGGGTTTTATCCAGTGTTCTGATTTCAGAGGCATCTCAGTGTGTCATTGGCGATGTGCATCTTGCAGGCTGTGGAATGAGATTTGCAAATGGAAGATCTAATCCCCTCTAGATCCAATCGCAACTTCAAAGCATGCCAGCGCCCGACTGCGGCATGTCTTCCATCAATAGGGCTGCGCTCTGCATTTTTATGTGGTCAGAGAACAAGCTCCAGGGTCTGTGTGTGCCAGGATGGGAGATTTTGTTGGAGCCCTTTTTGGGAAAGAAATGTTGGAAGCTGTGGCACTTCTAAGGTTGCCAGATTTCAGGGCCGGGCCTTGAATCTGCAATTTTCATAGAACATCTCCAGGCAAGAGATGAGTGACCGGATTCTCCAGCTTTGGGCAGGAGGAAAGACCTATGTGCCAATGCTTAGCTCACAAGGTAGCTTACTATAAGTTTCAAGGTTTGACTTCTCATGAAATTTGCAAAGAGCCTCCAGGGAAGTCTTTCAGTGCATCTATACTGGAGAATTGATGCAGTTTGACCCACTCTGTGGCAACATATCCCACTGTTGAACAGCTCTTACAATCAGGAAGTTCTTTCTAATGTTTAGGTGGAATCTCCTGCAGTTTGAATCCATTGCTTAGTGTCCTAGTCTCTAGAGCAGGGGTGGTCACACTTTTTCAGCATGGGAGCTACTGATTAAAAAACCAAGTCCCAAAGATCACCTACCCAGAAATGTAAAATGTATAACTATTTTCTTATTTATTTATTTATATTTATTATTCATTTTATGTACCACTCCTTCCAGCAGGCTCGGGGCAGTTTACATAAAATGAAGTTATAAAACATCAACATTTCAATTTAATAACAACAAACGACTCTCAATCCAGGTCGTTTTTAATTGCTGTTTGTTGTGATATTTTAATGATGTTTTATTCTCTGTTTTATTCTGTATTGTTGTTTTATTCTGTGATCTTTTTAGTGTTGTGAGTCGCCCCGAGCCCGCCGGGAGTGGCGGCATAGAAGCCGAATGAAATAAATAAATAAATAAATAAATATAAAACAGAGCATAAAAATACATCCAACCACCCCATTTCTCCCACATATCCATATTCCCCAACATATATTTCTCAAGGAACAAAGCAAGCAAAGAGGCTTTGGAGCTAAAAGGCCATTTTTAAACATTAAAAATAAACAAAGAGACATGCCACAGAACAATCAAGCACGCACCCCAAAGTAAAAAGACCGACCTTTGAGATGCGGTAAGGAAATGACCCCAAAGCGTCCTTCTCCTCCGTCGTTGCTCCTATTTCCATGCCGCCAGCATGCGTGCCGCCTCCAAGAGCTCACGAGAAGTCCGAGAGGCAGAATGAGTGCTTCTGCGCATGCGCGTGGGGCCAGCCATGCATCGCGTCATCCACGCCCGCCCCCTTTGGTCTCCTACAACTCTGAGTGGCTGGAGAAGGACGGAGGGAGGAGGAGGAATCAAAAAGAGGCGGCCCATTCTGCCTCTTGGACTCTGGAGCTTTTGGAGGGCGCAAGCAGCAGCGGGGGGAGGAGCAACGAGGGAGGACTTCTTTGCAGTGTGCAGGGGCGCATGAAGAGGACCAACAGCAAAAAAAATCCTGGTCAGGGGCCTGAAGATCACCAGGATGAGGTCTGAAGATCACCCTGGTGATCCCGATCACCATTCTGAGCACCCCTGCTCTAGAGCAACAGAAAACAAGGTTGTTCCCTTCTCAATGAAACCTCCTTTCAGATATTTAAAATGGCTATTATGTTCTCTCTTAACCTCCTCTTCTCCAAGCTAAATAATACCTATGCTTCTCATAGGACATGTCTTTCAGACCTTTGACCATTTTGGTCACCTTTTTCTGGATCAATGATTCTCAACCTGTGGGTCCCCAGATATTTTGGCCTTCAACTCCCAGAAATCCCAACAGTTGGTAAACTGGCTGGGATTTCTGAGAGTTGTAGGTCAAAACACCTGGGGATCCTATGTAGACCTGCCCACAGCTGTATGGTATACGGTAGACTCCTGCGGAGGTGAGAGGATCCCTCTTGACCTTTGCTGAGTGTAGCATTTGTTGGAATTTCTTAGTCACGGGTCTGTAGATAGTTTGTAGGTTGTGTTTTCTCATCAGCTTCCCTATGCAGTCAGTGGCCCAGGATTATTTCAGCCGAGGTCTGACCAAAGCAGAATAGAGTGAGATTTTTTGTGTGTGTCAGGAGCGACTTGAGAAACTTTAAGTCGCTTCTGCTGTGAGAGAATTGGCCGTCTGCAAGGACGTTGGTCAGGGAATGCCAGTATGTTTTGTTGATGTTTTCCCATCCTTGTGGGAGGCTTCTCTCATGTCTCCGCATGGGGACCGGAGCTGACAGAGGGAGCTCATCCGCACTCTCCCTGGATTTGAACCTGCAACCTGACGGTCTTCAGTCCTGCCGGCACAAGAGTTTAACCCTCTGTACCACCGGGGGCTACAATAGAGAGAGATGACTCTCACACAACTCAAGTCCAAGTAGTGGTCCTGCTATAGCTGCGAGCCTATGTTGTGCTGTATTGCTTTTGATCCACTTTGCATTTCCCCCCTCCTGTCTCCATTCCTTTAGCAATTTTAAGTGTCTCTTGGATCTGCCTTTCATGCCTGTGCCTCTCGCCTCCTGACCCCACTCACAGGCAGCCGGCTTACGGGTGATTCTCTTAATTAGTTTTGCTTTCATTTAATCTTTTGAAAACAAATTTTGTCAAAATGAGATGGACGGAAACCTTCTATCCATGCCTCCTCTCCCTCCCCTCGGCTTTGCCGGCCTTAAAAGCCCAATCTCTGCAATTATTTTCCATCCCATCCTTCTCCAGATAGGACCTCATTTGCATATTTGATTAAGCTCTCTATGTTATCAGGGAGTGGGTTGGAATAATGGCCGGCTGGTGATAAGACCGTGGAAGCCCATCTCTTTTTTTTCTCCACTGAAGATGAGCTTCTTACCCATCTGCCAGCCGTCATCACTCCCACCATTCCTTTCCCTTCAACTCCATGCTTTGATTTTGTGTTCTCTTCCACATTTCATCCTTTGATGACCCAAACAGTTGGGCAGAGACACAGGCCTCAATTTTGTCGCCTCTTTAGGTGAATTGGAAAGGAATGTATAGAAAGCATTGTATGGGTATTGGATAGAGTCTTGTCATTATAATTGTCCAAACGGATACAGTTGGATATTTTTGGCAGGGGCTCCACATCTGTACATATTTCATGGTCCTGGAAGTAGAGCTGCATATACAAACCTTCATTAGATTGCATTATGTTACACATCTACCTGCCAATAAAAATGTAGCATTGTTATTCAACAAAGGGTTATGAAACACAATCTGGTTGTCTTCCTATTAGTTCTATAGAATCATAGAAATATAGATTGGAAGAGACCACAGTCCAATGTCCAGCCCAACCCCCTTCTGCCACGTAAAAAGACACAATCAAAGCACCCTCAACAGATTGCCATCCAACCTCTGTTTAAAGGCATCCAGAGAAGGAGATACCAAAAGACTCACTGGAAGCGGCATAAACAACTTTTACTATCAGGAAGTTCTTCCTAATGTTTAGGTGGCATCTCTTTTCCTGTAGTTTGAATCCATTGCTCCATGTCAAGAGAAGAACCCACAGAAAACAAGCTGGTTCCACCTTCAACGTGACATTCCTCCATATATTTAAAGTTAAGGTGCCTAGAACTAGCCACATTGTTCTATGTCAGTGGTTCTCAACCTTCCTAATGTCATGACCTCTTAATACAATTCCTCATGTTATGGTTACCCCCCAACCCTAAAATTATTTTTGTTATTTCTTCATAACTGTAATTTTGCTACTGTTATGAATCGTAATGCAAGATGTATTTTCACTCACTGGACCAAATTGAACACAAATACCAGATACGCCAAATTAGAATACTAGTGGGGTTGGGGGCTGATTTATTTTGTCATTTGGGAGTTGTAGTTGCTGGGATTTATAGTTCACCTATAATCAAAGTGCATTCTGAACTCCACCAATGATGGAACCGAACCAAACTTGGCACACAGAACTCTCATGACCAACAGAAAATACTGGAAGGATTTGGTGGGCATTGACCTTGAGTTTTGGAGTTGTAGTTCACCTACATCCAGAGAGCACTGTGGACACAAACAATGGTGGATCTGGATAATAGTTGGTATGAATACTCAAGATGCCCACATGTGCACATTGGTGGAGTTTGGGGAAAATAGACCTTGACATTTGGGAATTGTAGTTGCTGGGATTTATATTTCACTTACAATCAAAGAGGATTCTGAACACCACAAACAATAGAATTGGGCCAAACTTCCCACACAGAACTCTCATGACCAATAGAAAACACTGTTTTTATGGTCTTTGGTGATCCCTCTGACATCCCCTTGTGACCCCTCCAGGTTGAGAAACGCTGTTCTATGTGATGTCAGATGTATTTGTCATTGAGCAATGGGAAATCAGAGTTCATAAACACAGCTAAGAACAACACTTTTGGAGCTTCTAAAACAAGTCACAACCTCCCTATTGTGTGCTCCATATTGGATGAAATGCTTTTTCCTAGAGATTCATCCAAGTCTGGGCTTTCAAGGAGCTTAAGTGCTTTCACCTTCATACTGACATTCAGCCACAAGGATTAAACAGCTGTGGAATATTTTCATGTGCATTGCTTTTATTTTTAACCATTGTCACCTGATCCAAATCCCTAAGATAAAGCAGAATAGAAATGGAGCCTGGTTACCAGATCACAGTTCGGTGTGATGGGTTTGGCTGATCGACTGCAACACTTTTTAAGATTTAGAGGGAAAGCCTAGGAGTGCAGGCTTCACATTCAAAAGGTTCTACTAAAATCCCTGCATTGCTAGTTGAAAAGATCTCTTGTGTTTGGGGGGGGAAAAAACCCCAAAACCAAAACAAGCTAGAGCATCTAGCCTCGTATGTCAGGCTGAACACTCCCTCAGAGCCAAGTTGGCTAAACTAAGGCTGTTGTGGCCAAATCATGAGAAGAGATGACTCACTAGAAAAGATGGCAATGCCTGTTAAGGTGGAAGGCAGTAGGAAAAAAGGAAGGCCATGTTCCAGGGGAAGAGACTCAATTAGGGAAACAACATCCCCAGGTAGGCAAGACCTGAGCAGGGCTGTTAAGGATCTGTCATCCATAGGGTTATCATAAATGGCAGCTTACTTGTAGGTAGCTAATAGCAACAAATATGCCTTCAAATCACCTGTTGACTTATGGCAATCCCATGGACCTTGTAGGATTTTGGGTTGTTGTAGGTCTTTCAGGCTATATGGCCATTCCTGACGTTTCACCTGCATCTATGGCAGGCATCCTCAGAAGTTGACCTCACAACCTCTGAGGATGCCTGCCATAGATGCAGGTGAAACGTCAGGAGAGAATGCTTCTAGAACATGGCCATATAGCCTGAAAGATCTACAACAACCCAGTGATTCCTGCCATGAAAGCCTTTGACAATTCATAGGATTTTCTTTGGCCGAGAAGTCCTCAGAGAGATAGCTCGCAGCACCTTATATGCATTAGTGATCTACTATCCAAGTACTAAGCCTCCTTGAGTCACCTTCAGGTTCGAGAAAGGTAGGATAGAAATATGGTAATAAATAAATACATAATTAATAAATAAGAATTGTATTATTACCCCCATAAAAGTCGAATGAGAATCAGTGTATGATTTGATCATCTGTGTGTGATTTGAGTATTGTACCACAATTTTGAAAGACTTGCTCGGGCATGGAAATCCATAGGGTGACCTTCGGCAAGCCATACTCTCTCTGTTGCCTCTGCACATGTGTTAGCCAAATGTCAGGGAATGCTCTAGCGGTGGGATTCTGTTTTGGCAGGGGATAGACTAAGTGGCCTTTGTGGTCATGTCCTATTGTATGATTGCAGTACTTTGGCTTTTATGTGGATGCACCAAATAAGGACACTTGCTTCTTTGAAATGAACATGGAAGCCTCTTTCAGCATAAGAATGGCCTTGTGCATGGCCACATACGATCTCAGCCTTCATCATGAATACATAAACTCTCTGTTCTGTGTCTTAGTGTGAGGCCAAAGTTTTAGGTTTCATAATGGCATTCCTCTGTAACTAATCCCGGGACACACTGCTGAGATGCATTCCCAGCTGTCCGATGTCTCAACCTACATTACAAAAAAGCAACACTTGCTATTAATGTCACAGACCCCCTATGTGTCATTCTAAACTGGTGATTGACAGGCAGCATTGTGTGTACAAATTCCAAAGCTACAGCAGGATAATTAGACAATGAATGCTGAAATATGTCTCTGGATGTAGTTATATTTTCGACAGGAGTTGCTTGTCCTTCATTTGTTGTTGTTGTTGTTGTTGTTGAACTTTGTCATGTAGTGTGGTACATTGGACTCAGTGTTAAATGGAAGCCTTTGTTTAAATCCTGGGTCAGTTACATAATTGTTAGAGTTGGAAGACACCCAAGGCCATGAATCCAACTCTCTGCAGTGCAGAAAGCCACTACAAAAGCACCCTTACATAGGTGCCTAAGATAGTGTTGCCTTTGCTTTTTGATGGTTCAGTGTGCACAGACATTTTTCATACACAAACTATTCAAGTATTGCATAAAATTACCTTCAGTGTATATAAAACCTAAAGGAATCTTTTTTGTTTGTTTGTTTTGAGTGCCATCTCCAAAATTATGTTTACATGGATTCCAAAATCCGAAGGAAATCTGGAATCCAAGACACGAATCCCAAGCATTTTGAATAAAGGATACTTGACCTGTACTTTCAACATCTGCAGTTTATTTCATATAAGTGCAACTGTGCCCCCCTGGTGCTTAGAGCTTGAGTTTCCAGGTAATGTCAGTAACTACAGCCAATATTCAGGAGTCTAAAGCATCAGTGTCCAAAAAATCTGGACCTGTTTGGCCAATGCAGGTAGACACTGTTAGCCTGTAGCGAACTGAAGGTGGTATAGAGATGGGCAAGTCTTTGTTGGCATATTATGCCTTCGGTACCCCTAGATTGGATTACTGCAATGTGCTCTACGTGGGGCTACCCTTGAAGACAAACTACAACTTGTCCAACGATCAGTGGCCAGATTAATTCCGGGGGTGAATTACAGGGAGTGGTCAACCCCCCTGTTTAAGGGGCTGCCATTTATTTTCCAGTCCCAATTCAAGGTACAGATCATCATCTATAAAGCCCTTAACGGTTTGAGACCTGCCTACCTTCGTGACCGTATCTCTCTCCATGAACCTGCCCATTCCCTCTGATCTTCAGGGGATGCTCTCCTTTCACCCTTACCATTATTTCAGTCCCGCCTTGTGGGAACACGGGAGAGAGCCTTTTCCTCGGTGGCTCCCCATTTATGGAACACTTTACCTGGTGAGATTAGGCGTGCCCCCACCTTAGAAAGTTTTAAGAAGAATCTCAAAACCTGGCTTTTCCATTGCACTTTTGGAGATTAACCACATAATCCCATATTGTCTTTAATCCCTCAATAGTTGTGTTTTGTGCACCCCTCTCCCCGTATGAATGTCCCTTCTTTCAACTCCTTCTTTGGAAGAGTTCTTCCTTTACAAATAATCCACTCCACAGCTATATCACCCCCCTGCTTTTATCTTTACTATTTTAATTTACACATGTGGCTCGCTCATGGTTCTGTTTTTTATTAATGTTTTTAATGTAATTTTATTGGTTGTTGTATTGTTATAGTTTGTTTTTGTAATTGATTTTATTGTTGTTTTTGTCCTGCTTTTATCTATTGTATTGCATTGCTGGGCTTGGCCTCATGTAAGCTGCTCCGAGTCCCCGTTGGGGAGATGGTGGCGGGGTATAAATAAATATTATTATTATTATTATCTGGTGCTGTTTGGTTCTTTTTCGAGGGAGCTGGTGTTTGCCATGCTGGTAGAGCAGTAAATTCAGGTTTTAGCCATAATAATCAGCTCCAAAGGAGCTCTCCAAAGTGCTGAATGTATTTTGGGACCATTGTTCCTCACCTTGGAGAACTTATTTGAATTTCAGACTAAACACCAAAGTAACTTTGTTAGCCATATTGGGTGATTAAACTAGTATTCAGAGGACACAGTTTTAATGATGAGTCCTGAAACAGGTGAAAGTTGGCTTTTGCAATGAGAATGTGGTGGTCAAATACAATGGCATCACTGGGGTTGGTGTCACTTGGTGCAGTAACTCATGATGTCACCCTCACGGACGTCTTCCAGTAACAACTTATGGAACTTGTAGTAATGTGGGTTTTTTTTTGTACTAATGTCATAATTCAGGTAGCCAACCAAATGTAATGATGGAATCAGTGACTAAAAAACCAGTAGCAATAAAAACAACAGTGTCTGTTTGTACATAAACTAAATGAGCAAAGTTTTAGTATATGATACAGTACTTGTAAGATAGATTTACAGCAGGACCGGACAAAGGTAAAAAATCATAGTAAGCAAACCTTTTTTTGGCGCCCCCTGGGTCTTCAGTGTGGTGATGATGGCGCGTGCATGCACCGGAGCACACATGCGTGCAAACAGCTAGTTTCGCACATGCGCTATTGGGACCAAGCACTTCTGGTGGAGGGAGTAGCGAAACACACTCCCAAGAGGATGAAAAGGACGGAGGAACATTTTGCAGCCGGGGCGGAGCCTCCCGCCTCAGTCTGAAAAATGTTCCCTGGCTTGTCCTTTTCGGCCTCTTGGGAGTGCGTTTAGCAACTCCCTCCACCAGACGCGCTCTGACCCCATGACACATCCGTGAAAGTTTCGCGCATGCGCTATTAAAACAGAGCACTCCCAAGAGGATGAAAAGGACAAGCCAGAGAACATTTTGCAGCCGGGGCGGACCCTCCCGCATGCCGGCCGCCCACAGGAATGGTGCGGCATGATGCGCCGAACCTGGCGGCCGCGACCGGATGCGCCCTTGGCCACGTGGCGCCCTGAAGCGGCCACTTACTTTGCCTCCACTAAGATCCGCCCCTGATTTACAGTAATGTTTTTGTGGTTATTACTAACTGCAGAGATATTTTAATAATAAACTATACATTTCTGCTGAAACAGTGCAAAAACGTTTTACAGTAATTTTGATGTCACTCCACCCTGAAGGTGTCATCTCTCTGGTCTACTCTCCCTGTGTTAAGGAAATTTGTTTGGATGCAGGTGAAGGAAGCGGATGGACAGCAGAAAATGATTTCAAGAAAGTTTACTATTGGCCAAGAGTGGTGACAGCCCAACTTGCATTCGGAAAACAAACTGCCGCCGCACCCAAATTGTGTGTGCTGGCTTGTTATAACCTTTTTCTGATGTGCACACACTAAACAAAGTTTAAGTTTTCATTTGCCCAAAATCACACGTTATTTCCAATAGGCAGAAATGTTCATGGCTTCAGAGTTATATTTTGTTGCTATTCTTACAGGTGCTCTATTGTGCATTGTAGTTCAGAGTGAATGTGACTAATAATAATAATAATAATAATAATAATAACAACAACTTTATTTTTATACCCTGCCACCATCTCCCCAAGAGGACTTGGGGAGGCTTACAAAGGGAACAAGCCCGAAAGTTACAGATAAAAAATAAAACACATTAAAATCAATCTAATAAAAAAAATAACACAATCATAAACAACATCATAAAAGAATATGGCTGAGATAAAAGTCATAGCTGGATTTAAGCTCAATGAAAGCAATAATTCCTAAAAGGAGCCAATGTGTGGAGATCAAATGTTCAGGGAGTAGGGCATAACATTAGCAAAATAACAAGGAACCAATAGGAGGGCTGGAATAAAGTGCAGAACCTAGAGTAGGGTCAAGATAATACTCTACTGAAACTGCTTAGACACTGGGAAACAATTTTAGCAAAAGGGAGTAGAGTTTCATTCTTTTCTGTTCCAGGCATCTTACCAGCTGAAGCATTGTGTCCTTCAGAGAGCATTGTGCTCTTTGATAATCAGCCTGTTAGGATTTTTGGACATTTTAATTCCAGCATTATTTTGAGACTGCTTTGGGCTTTCTCTTTACAATTTCTCTAGGGGTTTCCAAGTGCAATTAATCATTTGAAAGCAGTTCTTAAACCTGCACCCTACTAGTGATTTCACTAGTATGTATTACCCATTTCCCCCCAAGATCTCATTCTCATAAAACCTCAAACTAGACATGAAAAATGCATTTATTGACAAGCAAACTAATCCCCACCAGTCCCAGGACAGTGTTCTCCAAGTCAATATGGGCACAGAGATGGCTCTCAGTTGACACAGCTTGCTCTAAGACGTGGCTTATATCAATTTGCTATTGGTTTAGTCTCCATGTGCAGTTGCAAGAGTAATTACAGTATACACGCGTGATATCATTCCTAATGATATAACCCCACCAACCCAAGTGTTTCCTTGTTGCCAAGACCTTGGCACTCCCATCTTCCTTTGGGCTTCCTTTAACTTTCTTCAAACTGACATCTGACTATAAATCCTGAAGCTCTCCGGGAGAGGGTTATCGCAGGGGCTGGCGGAAATCTCTCCATATTAATTTTTCAGAACCTTCCTGATGAAATCTAATTAAACACAGCCACCCCAGCGGTGTGCAAATCTCGCTGTGTTTGTTTCATTTGTCATTGGCATGATTAAAGGGCAGCAGAAGAGGAAGGGTGTTGCTCTTTGCTGGGTCGCATGGGTCTCACCGTGGCTCAGAAAAGCCACCAATATGTCCTGATTGTCCCCATCCTTTGCATTGCCTTTTGCTGCATCTCCAGTTGCTTTTCACTGGGATTTTTAATTTTTCTGCATGCAATCAATGGACTTCCTCAGGGCCTGGAGGAATCTTCTTGATGACAGATGCAACTTGTGCAGATGGTGAGGTGCTTTGCATGCTAAAAGGATAACTCTGATCTCGGAGACATCACATCTCTTACCTAGTGGGCTCCTGTGCAAATGGACAATTCTATATATTTGGATTGTTTTCCCTTTCTTTCTGAGCTCTGCTATATCTTGAAGTCTGGCAACTTTAAGGATTTGGGGTATTCATCTATAGTTGGTCCTCCACATTTTAACTTTGGTGGATTTGATTATTCATGGATTTGGTGAATACATTCCCTCTAGGACTTCAGCATGACTCTAGGGTCAACAGCCATCATAGACTTCTGCAGCAGGATTTTGAGATTTCTGGAGAGAATGCTTCTCTAGGCATTTGTAGATTCTCCAGTGTGTTTTTTTGCTAAACCCTGTGGGACTTATCTGTCTGAGTAGCATGTTATAGGACTGGGCTGTCTAAAACTCCTTTTCATCTTTACTTTCTGAAAACTCTATGGCCCCTGTTGTTTGCCAGATTTTGCTCTATGCTTCCCAAGGAACTGTAAGTGCAATGTAACCAGGATCACAAACATGCTTTTGCAATGAGAATGTATTGGAAAATCGGGTTTTTGAGGCTGGGAACATTCCCCTCCAACAAACAAGTTATTTCTACATGCACATATACTTGCATTTGAAAAATATGTTTGCTTACCTAGTACTGAAAGGGTTTGCTTGGGAATTGACCTTGAGTTTGGAAGTTGTAGTTCACCTACACCCAGAGAGCACTGTGGACTCAAACAATGTTATGTTATGTTGTTGTTTGTTTTCTATCCAGAATCACAATGTTGGAAGGAGGCTCACCACTTTGAGGTGCCCTAAACAGGCATGGGGAAACTTCGGCCCTCTGGGTGCTTTGGACTTCAACTCCCATCATTCCTAACAGCCTGAGGTCCTTTCCTGCTTAAGTGGCTGGTGGGGGGAAGGGCCTGAGGCTGCTAGGAATGGTGGGAGTTGGAGTCCAAAACACCCGGAAGGTCCAAGTTTGCCCATGCCAGCTTTCGACAGAGACCTCTTCCTCCCCCTTTCCCTTTGTGCCCTTTCTTCCCCCTCCTGTTGAACACTTACTTTTTCTTCTACACTGCCACTTCTGCCGCCATTTTGATCCGAGGGGGCAGCATGAGTGTGTTCAGGAAGGGGGGGGGAGGAAGATGTGACCCATGCGGGCGCTACTTCGCAGACTCGCCCCAGAGCAAAGCGAGACAAAGTGAGCAGAGCGAGTCTGGGAAGAAGGGAGCCCGAGTAGAGAAGAAAAAATGTTCGGCAGGAGGGGGAAGAAAGGGTATTGGAGGTTCCAATTTCCCACGGCACACCTAATGATTGCTCACAGCACACTAGTGTGCCGCGGCACACTGGTTGGGAAACACTGCCTTAGTGGATGCAATTGTTGTCTATTTGCCTTTGTCTTCCTGCTCAGGTTCAAAGCTCATTCCAACCGCATGACCTCATTCCAACCATGTGACCTTCCCAACATATCTCAAAACATGGGCGGATTCATAGACGAGAATACAACGCTTTAAATAATCTCAATATAGGGATTTATTAGTCACAATGAGAATTGGATCAGAAAATGGACTGGGAGCCACTGGAACTGTGGCATCAAAGGAGTAGTGTGGTCACCGTAGCCACCTGGCTAACGTTGTGAACCCTTTTCAAAAGCGGCACCATCTAGATCAGCCATGGGAAAACTTTGTTCCTCCAGGTATTTTGTACTTCAACTCCCACAATTCCTAATAGCTGGTAGGCTGTTAGGAATTGTGGGAGTTGAAGTCCAAAAACACTTGGAGGGCCGACGTTTGCCCATGCCTAATCTGGAGAGCATTACAGTAATCTAAACTGTAATAAATCAAATCAAATCTTCAGGAACAAAATGGTAGGCTTTTCCGTCCTTGGTTTTGGTGAACCAGAATTCCTTTCATTGCTGACATTGGAAGATGCCGTGGCATTGGTTCGCTTTCTGTTCTCAGATAGTCCCAGGTGGGTTCCATTTAACACTTCTGATCTTTTGCCCTCTTTAGCAGAGGCCAGTTTTCAACAACAGAATCCCTGGCACAGGACTCAGATGAGCCATCAGGTCCCCCATTTGGTGCCAGGAAACTGCTGGCAGACCCCGGTGTGACGCTTGTTTTGTTTTCTCTAGCGTCGGCCCTGTTGTTTGTTGGTTATGGGCATTAAGGGCAGCTTAATTGTCTGTAGTGCTTTGTTATGGTCCCTGCTCCTAAGAGAATTGGCTTTGGATGAGTCTTCCAAGTTCCTGCCTCCAGGTTTCCTGGTTAATATCCCAATTTGGAAACCTTGTAATACGTTGGTTTGTACAAAAATGCAGACACTAATTTTTTTGCAAAAAGATATTCTCATTTTCACCAAATAGGAAACTTTATAATATATAATAATAATATATTTGTATTCTGCTGTATCTCCCCGAGGGGACTCAGGTTGGATTCCAACTTATAGAGACACAAAGACAAACATTCAAGGACTAGATACAATGACAGATACTTACACAGATAAAGGTAAAGGCTTCCCCTTCTGGCTTTGGGGGTGGTGCTCATCTCAGTTTCTAAGGACCCTCCCACCTAGCCCCATATCCCAGAATATCATGGCAGAAAATCTCACATTATCTGAGTGTGGTCTTAGATAACTCAGTTCAAAGCAGATATTATGGGATTTTCTGTCTTGATACTCTAGGATATAGGGCTGTGTAGAAGGGCCCTAAGTTGAAGAGCCTGCATTATCCATAGACACCTTCTAGGTCATGTGGCCAGCATGACTGCACGGAGCGCTGTTTACCTTCCTGCTGAGGTGGTACCATAGTGATCTACTCACATTTCCATGTTTTCGAACTGCTAGGTTGGCAGGAGCTGGGATTAAGAGTGGGAGTTCACCCTGTCCCATGGATTTGAACCATCAACCTTCTGGTCAGCAAATTCAGCAGCTTAGGGGTTTAACCCATTGTGCCACCACAACTGGGCAAAGTGTGTCATTGGATTGTAAACGAAAATTTTACCTCCTCATTATGCATCAATAGAAATGCAATTCCTCTATGTTTTGGTGGAACTTTCCACCAGAATATTGGAGATCTTGAGCCTGAATCTTTCTCCGTACTGTTTTTCACATTTACTCCTCCTGTTTTCCTTATCCTGCCTTCCACCCTTAATTTTCTTCAGGAGTGAAAAATAATCTTTCCATTTTTACCACTGGAGTGTGTACATTTACAGAATGTTTTCCTGCTTTGTTCCCATCCGCACAACAAAGGCAGGGCCGATTCCAAGCAGGCAAGGGTGGCTCCAAATGGCAATATTGTTGGGAGGTGTTTAAAATGCAGAGGGGGAGAAGTTGAGGGGGGTTTAACTGTTCCCCAGAAGCATCGTCACTGCATACAATGGGGGCCAGGAGGTTAAAACACAGCCATCATAACCTTTATTGCACTTCATTTTTTGTGTGAAGCCATTAACTGCAGGAGGGATCACAGATGCGCCACAACGTTGGTGATGGAAGAGAAATTCAATGCACACATTGTAACCTGATTTATGGTTAGTGGGAAAGGGAGGGGCACATATGGAAGAGGAGGAGAGACCCTTGTGTGTGGATAGAGTGGCAGGAAAAGTAATAGAATAATAGAATCCTAGAGTTGGAGGAGACCCCCAGGACTATGCAGCCCAACACCTTTCTTTCTGGCAGGAAGACACAATCAAAGCATTCCTGACCGATGGCCATTTAGCCTCTGTTCAAAAATCTCCAGAGAAGGAGACTCCTATACACTCAGTGACAGTATAGTCCTATGCAATTAGGAATTTCTTCCAAATGTTTAGGTGGACTCTCTTTTGGAATTCGTTACTCTGTGTGCTAGTATTTATTTAAAACTTTTATATACCGATCTTCTCTACCTCCATAGAGGGACTCAGACTGGCTAACAGCAAAGATTCAATGCCAAAATACAGTCTAAAACATCATACAAACAATAAAAGATTAAAATACAAGTAGATTAAAATACATATAAGCCAGGTCGCCAAGATAAAATCATGTCCAGTTTGGTCCGCATCCGTAATCTATAACTTTAGTCTATTGTCAGTCTCAGCCATTATTCCGGGAATGCTTCTTTCCATAGCCAGGATTTCTCTAGCTTTCTGAAGGTTAGGAGGAAGGGGGCAGATCTAATCTCAGTTGGGAGGGAGTTCCACAGCCGAGGGGCCACCATGGAGAAGGCCCTGCCTCTCATCCCCACCAGACACGATTGTGAATGTGGTGGGACCGAGAGCAGCCCCCCCCCCCCAAGATTTTAACAGCCTTCATAGTTCGTAGGGGAGAATTCATTCAGACAGGTAAACCGGGCTGGAACTCTATAGGTATTTTAGGTCAACACCAGCACTTCAAATTGTGCTCAGAAGCAAATAGGCAGCCAATGGAGCTGGCGCACCAAGGGAGTTGTATGCTCTCTGTACACCGCTCCCGCTAGTAACCTGGCTGCTGAACGTTGGACTAACTGCAGCTTCTGGGCAGTCTTCAGAGGCAACCCCACATAGAGAGCATTGCAGTAGTCTATACGAGTTACATACAGGTAACCAGAGCATGGACCACCGTAGCCAAGTAAGACTTCCAAAAGTACAGGCACAGCTGGCGCTCAAGCTTTAACTGTGCAAAAGCTCTCCCGGCCACCACCGAGACCTGGGGTTCCAGGCTCATTGATGAGTCCAGGATCACTCCCAAGTTACGAACCTGCACCTTCAGGGGGAGTGTAACCCCGTCAAGCACAGGCTGTTACCCTATGCCCTGTTTGGCCTTATGAGTGACCAGGAGTATTTCTGTCTTGTTTGGATTTAGTTTCAATCTGTTCGCCCTCATCCAGTCCATTACAGCGGCCAAGCACTGGTTCAGGACTTGAACAGCCTCCTTAGTAGCAGGTGGGAAGGAGTGACAGAGTTGGACATCATCTGCGTACAGATGACACCGCACCCAAAAGCTCCGGATGATCTCCCCCAACGGCTTCATGTATATGTTAAATAACATCGGGGATAGTGCTGAGCCCTGGGAGACTTGTTGGGGGGGGGGGGGGATGTATTATGCCCTGTGGAAAGAAAGATGGGAGGATGGCATGGGGTCATTTCCTGGGACTGACACATCTGTGTGTAGATTTGCTGCTAGGTTCTGGGATCTTTTGCCTTACTTTTAAAACCCGCATTTTGGCACTTTCCGGAAGCTTCCTGGATGACCACCTGTCACTACATTTGCTGTGGTTGGATGCACAGGACTGCTGCAAATGTGAAAAAGGTGCAAATTGAAAACCAGTACTTTTTTAATCTGAGAAAAGATCTCCTTTAGCAATTTCTAGGTCCTCCAATGCAACGTTTTGTGGAGAAACAAAAGTTAACTAAAGAGTTGTGCTGATGACCTAGAGATGCCTGAAGATAAGATAATACAGGTAGCCCCTGAGTTAGTTAGAAACATCTGACTTACAAATGATTTATAGTTAAGAATGAGGATGGGACACAGGAAGTGAGAGACATCTACCTTGGGAAGAGAAATACACTCCAGAAAGCATTATCATGGGGAAAAGGTATCTCTAGCGAAACTTTATCACCAATCCTTGTTTGCAAAACTAGCCACATTTTTCAAAATCCACAGGGACAGAAAGCAAAGTAAAATCTTCTGAACAGGAGCACAGATAGCGAAACAAACACCACAGGGGGTTTAACTCTAAGCTATGCTACCAAAAGCTGACATATATTCATATTGGGCTTGAGTAACACTTTAAAAATGAAGCTGTTCCAATTTACATATGCATTCAGTTGAAGAACAAACCTGCAAAACCTATTTTGTTTGTAACTTGGGGACTGCCTGTTCTCCAATCCATGAATAATCCAGGCCCCAAATGTCAATCTTGAAAATGTCAAGGGCCAGTTGTGCCTCTGTGCTGCTTCTTCTCAGCCTTGGGTTTTATCTGCACTGTAGAATTAATACAGTTTGAGACAACTTACATTGCCATGGCACAATGGGAGTTGTAGTTTGGTGAGATACCTGTACACTCTGACAGAGAAGAGTAAAAGACCTTCTCTATTTCATTACACTGAGCCATAGCAATTCAAGTCAGGACAAGACACACCCCAAGTTTCCTTTTCTGCAGACAACTGAGCTAATTCAGTCCTTTCCCCATTCTGTGTTGAATGACTTAACAAGGAGGCAAGGGGACTGAGTTTCCGGCTGGTCCTTTCTTGACCGTCATCATGACCCATGGGCCTCAGAGCTTGACTTGTTGCCAGAAGTTGTGTAAGAGGTTGTCTGTTGTTTGACATTGGAGCCAGTCTCTCTCTGAAGGCGACCCTCAGAGGCCCTGACAGCCAAAGGAAGATGTCAAGTTGGCAACCTTTCGCCCTCCAGGATTGCCAGAAGGATCAATGTGAGCCAGGGCAAGCGGCAGAGGGGCAAACAGAAGGGGAGCGATCATACTATTCAGTAGTTAGGAGGTTGTAAATTTCATGTAAGTTAAGAGCGGTGGGGCTGAGACAGCCAAGAACTGAATGCCAATTAGGATTGGGAAGGGAAAGATGGCTCCGGTTGTATCACATTGATATGCAAGCCCTTATCTGTGCAGCTCCTGGTGGTGTTTACTGCCCCTCTTCCTCCCTTTCTGCCTATTTTCTTTAACTCAGTGTTCATTTTCTATTCATACCTCCATATAAATGCCTATCCAAGGGCCCATCTACACTATAAACATCATGCACTTTGATATCTCTTTTGTCCTGGTTCAATGCTATGGGATCCTGGGAGCTGTAGTTGTATATTTTTGATGCAGTGTTTGTGCTGTGTTGCTGTTCTTACGGCTATGTGTTTAAATGTTTTATGTATTGGTTTAGCCTGTTTTAAAAATATATGATCAATTAAAACTTGTGTGCCAGGTGCGACCATACCTCGCGAAGCCTGACTTGGCCATGGTGGTCCATGCCTTAGTTACCTCTAGATTGGACTATTGCAATGTACTCTACGTGGGACTTCATTTGAAGACGACCTGGAAACTCCAATTTGTCCAACACTCGGAAGCCAGACTTCTAACGGGCGAATTACAGGGAGTGGTCAACCCTCCTGTTCAAGGAGCTCCATTGTCTGCTGAATTGAACCCAATTCAAGGTTCAGATCCTCACCTATAAAGCCCTAAATGGTTTGGGATCCTCCTACCTTCGAGACCGCCTCTCCTACCACAAACCCACACAATGTCTTTGATTTTCCAGAGAGGCCTTTTTTCGCCCTTTCCTCTATCACAGGCTCGACTTGTGGATATGAGGGAGAGGGCCTTCTCCGCTGTGCCGCCCCCCCGCCTTTGGAACTCACTTCCTGGGGAGATCAGACAAGCCTCTACCCTAGGAGTCTTAAAGAAAGAGCTAAAAACCTGGCTCTTCCGATGTGCCTTCAGAGAGTGACCATTCAACCCATTGTTTGTTTCCACCTCCAATTCGTCCTCATGATAAAGCAGCTCCCCCTTTACAAAGGTTAAACTCCACTGATCCTCCTTTTTGGGCTCCTTTCTTACAAATATACTTTGTGTTCCTATCACATCCAGGGTTTTAATCTTCTCACATTTTATCCTATACATCTGGCCCGCCCGCTGTGTTGATTATATTATGTGTTGCTATACTGTTTTATCCTATTTGTCATTTTATATATTTTGTTATGGTTTTTTTTCTTTCTTTTCTTTTCCTTTGCTGTTTTATGCTTAATTGTGTTGTATTGTATTTTGGCTTGGCCTCATGTTAGCTGCCCCGAGTCCCCTTTGGAGAGATGGAGGCGGGTTATAAATAAAGATGATTGATGATGATGATGATTATTATAGCTGTAATGCCAGCATGCCACATGCCTCAGGGCTGGAGGTGCAAGACCCTCATGAAACTGGAAAGAAATGCACATTAAAGACCTCACTAGTTTTTAACAGTGAAAACACCTCTCTAGGGCCCCTTCTACATTGCCATATAAAATTCAGATTATCTTCTTTGAACTAGACTATATGGCAATGTAGACTCATATAATCCAGTTCAAAGTTGATAATGTGGAGTATCTGTTTTGAGAATCTGGATTACATGGCAGTGTAGAAGGGGCCTAGGGCTCCCTACATCCTCTAACCTGACTCTACCAGTCAAACTCCATTGAAACTACACTGGAGGACTTACAGTAATGGTTCTCAACCTGTGGGTCCCCAGATATTTTGGCCTTCAACTCCCAGAAATCCTAACAGCTGGTAAACTGGCTGGAATTTCTGTGAGTTGTAGGCCAAAGCATCTGAGGACTCATTGATTGAGAACCACTGACTTAGAGGGTCCTAGAGAGGAATAAAAACCCACCTGTCGTTCTTATGAGTGTTAGTTGGATACTGGGCGAGCAAGTTCTGTTTTGCTTGTGGTTCTTGGAGCTTGTATTTGGTGGTATACATTTATTATGTTGCATTAATATTGCCCTAAAAATGAGGGTTGAATGTAAAGTAATGCCTCCACCTTCGTTACTTGGGTTTGGATGGGAATATTTTAATAAATCAAACGCAGAAATAATCCTTAGAATGTACTCTTTAACTACCACTATTCACTTTTCACATAATCATCAGAAAATTGGATACATTTCTACCAAAAATGAAGAAGTTTTCTGAAGTTGTCACAGAAGAAGTCGACACTCTGTATTGGGTACCCATCATGCACAGATCTTCTGATAGCCAAGCAAAGCAATAATGTGACCCACACGTTCTTGTGAAATGCTGATTATGTTTGAAATTTGTCTCTGAGTGATACAACGATTGTCCTGAATCAATCTGTCAACCTTTTGCTTGTGAAACCCAGTGGTTGTTGTCACAGGATGTCCAACTCTTTGTTTGTCATGCAAGTCAGATGCTCCCACCTCAACATCTTCAAACTCACTCACCCAACAACGCACAGTACTCACATCAACACAATCGCCATAAACAGCTTGCATTCTCTGATTAATCTCATTTGGGGTGGCACCTTCTGCTGTCAAGAATTCAATGACTGCACGTTGCTTAAGTTGCATTGACCATCCATCTGCACAGGGTTCCATACTTTGCATTTTAATAACACAACCCTTCAATGCTAAGGCTTCCCGCCAAAATGGAACTGTAGAGGAGAGTCTACTGAACAAGCCAGTACCTGCCGCATACCAGTACTGCCATCTGTTGAGGAGTTACACAGGTGGAGGCATTACTTTTCATTCAACCCTTGTACAATGAGAACAAATGTTGTGTGGTGGCCCTCTTGTGGTTTCACATGAGTACTTCATTCACACATCCCAATTTATTCATTTATTGGGGGTTCTACCCTAAGTAGGGTTTACTTATTCAGTTGCAACACTAGCAGTATTTTAGGTTGTATCATAAAGGATATATGAGCCAAGTTTGGTCCAGATCCAACAAGTCGTGTAGGAGTCTTTGCGGAACAAACATACATTTATGCATCCACTTTTATATGTACAGTATTGCTAAGAATAGCTGTTTTAAAAAGTACTGCTTCCCATTAAAAAGGGAAGGCTGAAAGTCAGCAACAACAAGAAACATAATAGCAAGGGATCTTTAGATTTGGTATTAGCCTGGTCTGTTTCCCACTGAATTGTTTTATACCAGCTTCTTTCGCTATTCTTTCTGCCCAGTGGAGTGCAATGTTGATTTTATAGATTGTTTTGTTGCATTTATGTCGGTTTCTTAAATACTTTATTCCTTCCACACATGCCTTGTTTTTTGTCAGAAAGAACAGGATGTAAAAAGGCAAACAAAGGGATGAAGTGTGTGTGTTCTCATCCATGCTCTAATTATTCACATTTGTTTGAGTTCTTTTAACCTTGGCCATCATGCGTCTTAGGCAGATTGGAACCAATAACCCATATCCACACAAAGCTATATGGAGAAGGATTTTTATTGAGCACAAGAAATAAAATATACACCGCGATTATATTGGGAAGCAGCAATTATTAGGGTTGAGTTTGATGCATAGTGAACGGTAAATGGATAATGTGAACCACTCACTAATAATATGTGGATGCTTTGGAAATTGAAAATACTGGCTCGGGGAGGCAAAGTCACACACCTAAGACAGTGGTAAGATGCAAGCTGTTTTTGCAAGAAGAGAGGCGGGGGAAGCATGGGGGTGAGAGAAGAAGTTGGATTTAGATTGAAAGAAGTGGCAGGAGTGAGGACAAAGCAATCCAGGGAAAGAGAGTTGTATTGTCGAAATGAAAAGAAGGGGAGATCTTGACACAGATTTCACAGAAAGGCGAACCTACTCAGTGTCAGGGGAATGGGGACAGAGAGGACAGAACTAGGATTTAAAGAAAGAAAGGGAACTGTCTACTGTCTAACAAGAAAATGAACCTGGAGGAAGGCTATCATCCTATATTCCAGAGAAAGAGTGGGGTGTCGTTTTGGGTCAGTGTAGACTTTGAGGTTTCACCGATTTCTGCTTAAAAGGCAGCTACATAAGACCTAGCCAGGGACTTCAGCAGTACAGTACAGCAGTTTCACCTACCGACATCTGATAAAATATATATCCTCTAGGAGTTGTATAGGTTGCCCAGGCAAAGCTTGTTTATTTATTTATTTACAGTATTTATATTCTGCCCCTCTCACCATGCAGGGGACTCAGGGCGGATCACAGTGCACATATACATGGCAAACATTCAATGCCACAGACACACAACATTTATAGACAGACACACGGTTGCATAATGCAACTAATAGGTTGAGGATCATAATAGCAGAGAGAAGCATAAGAGGTAATACATAATCATCATGACAAGAATGCAGCAAAGATGGATAACATTTTGGTCATGGTGGTTTGTGAGGTCTTGAACATCTTGTTGTGTGCCTCCAACCTGTTGTGACCTTAAAGGGACCCAATGATAGGATTTCCTTGGGAGAATTTGCTCAGAAGTGGTTTGGCATTGCCTTCCTCTGAGTTTGGGGGAGTGTGATTACCCAAGGTCACCCAATGGGTGTCAATAGATGAGTGGGGATTTAAAATCTGGTCTCCAGAATCATAATTCAGTGCTCAAACCACTAAACCACATTAGCTTTTGTTCTAGTCCTTGTCATTAAAAACTGACATTTTGCCTCAAGGAAAGGTCGTTGATCTTTGGGCTCAGGTCAAAGCCAAGATTAGTAGCCAAAGCAAAGGGTTTCAATGCCAGACTACTTCCTTAAGGCTTACCCTCCTTATTGATGCTATTGACTTTTCAGTTTGACGTGATGGTTAGTAACAGCTCCCAGGAGGGCCTTATCCTGTCACCTATTGCTTGGGATAATCTGTTTGTAGATACCGATGCCACCAAGTCTCCCAGCAGGGTTTTCCTGTCTTTATCGATGGTAGTAGCTTTTGTCTATGGGTACTTGCAAGATCAGAGTTAATTTGCTTGATGCCACCCTGCTGTAGTCCACCTTTAATTGATGGTGGTGATGGTGCTAACACCATAAATACATAAACTCCAAAGTCCATCCAATCTAACCCTATTCTGCCATGTAGGAACACACAATCAAAGCACTTCTGATTGATGGACTCTGCTCAAAAACCTCCAGGGAAGGAGATCCCACCACAGTCCAAGGCATCATGTTTCAGTATTGAACATATCTTACCATCAGGGTTTTCTTGGTCATGTTTTGGTGGAATCTCTTTTCCTGCCATTTGGCTCTATTGTGTCTCAGTTTCTGGAGCAACTTCATCCTCAACATGACCTGCTTTGGATATTTGAACATGGCTATCATGCCCCTTCTCTTCCCCAAGCTAAACATAACCAGGTTGCTCCCTAAGTCAGTCCTCTTAAGACTTGATTTCTAAGCCTTGTGCCATTTTGGTTGCCTTCCTCTGGACCTCTTCCGGCTTGTAAATATCTTTCTTGACCTGCATCTTTCTGTCTGTCTCTGTATCACATATTGATTTTCAAGGTTCCTTAGGTAAACATGAGTATTATGTTTGCTCCTATTACTTTGGACACATTAGACGATGACATAATTCATTGGGAAGAAAGACAATCATACGAAGGAAAGTGTAAGGCAGGAGGAGAAGAGGGAGATTGTATTACAGGTAGATTACTCATAGGACTCATAAGTTGGAAGACATCCCAAAGGCCCCCAATCCAATTTTGCCCTGCAGAAAGACACAATCTAAGCACTCCTGACAGATGGCCATATAACTTTTGCTTTAAAACCTCAAAAGAAGGAGAGTCTACCACTTTCCCAGACAGCAGCATATTCCACTGCCAAAAAATACTTCTTGCCATCAGGAAGTTCTTCCTAATATTCAGAGGAAATCTCTAGCCACACATTGTTTTGCAAGTCTGCTCCTTCTTCTGTCCTTTCAAATATCTAAACAAGGCTCTTATGTCCCCTCTTAACCTTCTCCTGAACATAATCCATTGTTGAAAGGGGATGCAAAGAGGTTTTCAATTTGGGGAAAAAGAACAATACAACTCAGACATTACAACAAATACATTAAAACAATACAGCTCAAGACATTATAATTGAATTAAACTATTCACGGTATCAAAGTGGCATAAGCGGAGACATTAAAAGACACAATGCAGTTAAAAAGATGCAGAAACAATTCGTTCAGGTACAGAAAATGTGAAAAATGTAAATGACAGAAGTAATCAGAAGTGTTCTTGCTAAATTAGGATGGTTGGAAGGTACTAGATTCCTATTTGTCTGTTGCGCGGACACATTATCACTCCACGTTTGCTGGGGTTAGTGCACGTATAGAATCATAACATTATAGTATCATAGAAGAGAACTTGTGGGCCATTCAGTCCAACCCCATTCTGCCAAGAAGCAGAAAAATCGCATTTAAAGCACCCCTGACAGATTACCATCCAGCGTCTGTTTAAAAGCCTCCAATGATGGAGCCTTCACCACTTTCTGTGGAAGGGAGTTCCACTGCTGAACAGCTCTCACAGTTAGGAAGTTCTTCCTAATGTTCAGGTGGAATCTCCTTTCCTGTAATTTGAAGCCATTATTCCACATCCTGGTCTCCAGGGCAGCAGAAAACAAGCCTGCTCTCTCCTCCCTATGACTTCCCCTCGCATATTTTTACATGGCCCACATCATGTCTCCTCTCAGTCTTCTCTTCTGCAGGCTAAACATGCCTAGCGCTTTAATCTGCTCCTCATGGGGCTTGTTATTCAGACCCTTGATCATTTGAGTTGCCGTCCTCTGGACACACTCCAGCTTAGAGTCAACATCTCCTTTCAATTGCGGCGCCCAGAATTGGACACAGTGTGATTCCAGGTGTGGTCTGACCAAGGCAGAAGAGAGGGGTAGCATGACTTCCCTGGATCTAGACACTACACTCCTATTGATGCAGGCCAAAATCCCCCTTTTTTTGCTGCCTTATGACATTGTTGGCTCATGTTTAACTTGTTCCCCACGAGGACGTCAATATCTTTTTCACACATACTGCTGTTGAGCCAGATGCCACCATACTGGCTGTTAGGAATTGTGGGAGTTGAAGTCCAAAACACCTGGGGGGTCCAAGTTTGCCCATGCCTGGGTTAGTGGCACAAGATTTCTACAGATAAAGAAATTGCTAGTTTTTAAAACCCAATATGAATTTTTAAGTTTTCCAGCACAACTTTGGGCCATTTTCCACAGGAAGCTGATCACAGAATCGCTTTGGAGAAGCGTTCTCTCTAGAAACCTCTAGATCTTCCAGTACGATTGGAAGAAATTGGCCATAGAGCTACAAATCTACAAATAATCATATCCACAAAAGTCAAAACTGC
This sequence comes from Anolis apletophallus, assembly GCA_030556195.1. Classification (NCBI taxonomy): domain Eukaryota; kingdom Metazoa; phylum Chordata; class Lepidosauria; order Squamata; family Anolidae; genus Anolis; species Anolis apletophallus. The sequence continues at coordinate 132,599,429 of JARBWK010000009.1, read as the reverse complement.
AAATGTAGAGGGACTGTTGGGTTTTATCCCTGGACTGCACAAGTCTCTTGTGTCATCAAGTCTCCAGTCCTCCATGAGTAGCTAAACTAGATATAGGATTATGCAAGTTTATCCCAGAGTGGGCTTTGTCTTCATTCTTCTTGCTTGCCACTCTCTCCTCCCCCTTTGAAGATGTAGCAATGGAATTGCTGTGAGGTATCTTCCTCTTTAAAGGTATTTTTATTGCCCTGGGTTTGGCCATGTGGTCTTTCTCCATTGCCCTCTCTCTGCCTTTGTCTCCCTACCACTGAGGACACAATTTGCCTTTCTCCAGGCAAAATGTAACTGCGTGGATATTTTGACTTTTTACCCATTTACCTTTCTTAAAATATGAGCTTGGTAAGCTACTTATCGTATTTTCTGGTGTATAAAACGACCTCCAACTTTCCCAATTAAAATACAGAGCTTGGGATATACTTGCTGTATAAGACTACCCCTCTTCCAATGCACACCAAATAATTTTTTTTAAAACATCAGATTTGATTTCAATATAGTAATTTTCCTATTACTGTACCTTCTTCTCGGCCTCTCAGATCTCGCACATGCAAGAGAGGCAGGGGAGGAGGTACGGTAATCTATATATATAAAGGAAGAGCCGTCATGTGAAGACTACCTCAAACAGAGAAACCTTACAACGCAGAAACACAAAACTTGCCAACAGAAATAGGCCTCAAGCAAGGTACGTTTGTAGCAAAGAAACTTCCCCAAAACCTAAAAGGCCCCCAAAACAACGAGTAAAAATAAAACTACATTTACCAGCATCCTCCGGGGCAGCCAAAGACTCCCCACCCTCTACATTCGGACAACATGATTGGCTGCCAATAAGGGCGGATTTGCATAACTGCTGTACTGGCCAGCCAACATGAACATTCCGACCCATAACAAACTGTCAGATGAGTGCCAGAGCCTCCTCCAACACTTTCAAATCAGAAGACCATGATGGAGATCAACACCATTCAAAGGGAGCTCTTCTTCCTTTCCCAAAAGATCTCCAGTGGCTTGGAATTAAAAAGGACCATCCAGCAACAATGGGGTTTGCCAAGGAGGGTGCTCCACCCCCTCTATATGCTGGCTCCAAGGGATGGAGGTCATTACCAACTACCTTCTGATGCCCAGCGCTGGAAGAGCTCCCTCACATGGCCTGTCCATGAGGAAAGCCTCATCGGACATCGACCAATGGATGCAAAAGACACAGAGCAGGACATCTTGAAAAAGAGAGGAGCAGAAAGTAAGCTAGACATGAAGATCTTGAGAAAGGTGGCTAAAAAGGATACGGAAAGGATTTTTAACAGTCCCCAACAGACACTGGGCGCACCTGTGAAGATAGAGATCCCCTGACAGGACAAGCCCTCCCAAGCTGATCCGTCCTGGCCATGGTACAAGTCAAACCCGAAGGACTGCAGGCAAAGAGCTGAGGCACAAACTTAAACACCCAATTCACTAACAACAATTCCAACCCTTACATACTCAGACTTTCTCGCATCTCCTAAATAGGGCACAGCAACGCGTGCCGGGTACAGCTAGTAGGATATAAGGGCGGGCCAGACAGGTAAAAGAGGTGTGTTTTTCTGGGCCCAGAGCCACTCTATCTCTTTTTTTCCATACCCCGGGCACCCCGGATGCCTGCAGCTTGCTTTGCCCTTCACTTACACCTTATTGGTGAGGCGCCCCTTCACCTCACCATCGGGACCGCATTAAGTCCACGAATCCTGATGAATGGATTTTCTTCTACTGTACTTGTATAGCATTGCCCTTAATGCTTTCATACAGTTGCTGCATACGGCAGGGATGCGGCCACTGCCATTTTTGAGCTCCCCCACCATATGTGGCAATGACAGATTTTCCAATCCAGATTGGAAGTTTCAGCATCCACTCTATAAGTCGATTCCCACATAAAAGACGATTCCCGGTGTACAAGACGACCTCTGACTTTTGAGAAGATTTCTTGTGGTAAAACGTAGTCTTATACGCCAGAAAATATGGTAGCCCCAAGACCTTTTCTATCTAGAATGCATTTCTTTTTTTACTTCAATAAATATTTTGAACCTAACGTTGTGACTCTGCAGTTCTGTTCCATCCTGTTTATTTATGTATTTACCGTATTTGTACCCCGTCACTTCTCAACCCCCGAAGGGGGACTAAGGACAGCTTACAGTGAGCCCCGTTAAGAGGCTATTACACATAATTACAATAATAAAATCACAAATAAAACATATAATAGTTAAAGCAACACATAATTACAAAATGTTGAATGGAAGCTTATCCTGGCTCACTACACGTAAGTTTCTGCTTGTTACGAAGTTTGCTTCTAGCTTCTAGCACTCTGCTATATCTATGGTGGTATCACCCCAAGTGAGGGTTATTTTTGAGGCTAGCAGCTCTGATTCCCAACAATAATCAAATCCACAAAATTCAAAACTGCAAATGTAGAGGGACGGTTGTAGAATTGGAGCAATAGTGTGGCAGTCAGACATCGCTTTGGAGAGCTTTACTCATCACTCTCGTCAAAAGCGTGCTCTTTGAAAAGAAAATTTCCCTTTGTTCCATTCTCTTAGATATTTTTAACGTCTTTCAACCATAAAGGGCCTGTACAAGAAATAGATGTGATGGAGATATCGGTGCCGGCGTGTGTGTAGCCGCACGCACCAGATGTTGATCGAGACGTTTGATAATGATGTACCAGAATACCTGTTTGTCTTTCAAGTGCTGATAATAGAGGAGAAGAGATGGGGAAAGAAAGAGATGTTTTTCATGGCATTGTTACATTCCATTTGACAACGGGCCAGATCAGCAGTTTGGAATGCCTGCCGAAAGAAGAAATATATACTAGAAGAAATGCAGACGGCTTGTTATTTTAAGCGCAGCCAGTTCATCTCAACTCTCCCTTGACTGCCGGGGAATCTCTGTCTCCGTCTTTTAAGATCAGCCCCATCTGCTGGGAAACGTTCCATCTTCGGGGCAATGGAAACAAGACAGAAATTGACACGGAGGGGAAAGGAGGGGAAGCCAAACCCTTGTATTATTTTTACATTTCCAGCATATCTCTTGATATTGGAGATGGCAGACATTGCTCCGAATAGTGATCTTCTCTTTAAATATGGGTTTGGAGCTATTCTCAATGTGCCCGCACCTGACGAACGGCGGAGCAAAATATCTATTCGGAGTATCTGAGTGCATAAATTATGTTGCTATAATTACACCGGCATAAAGGGAGCTCTCTCCGGATTTAGACAGAAGTGACTTTGAGGTAGACGGTGCAGCCCCCCCCCCTTTTGAGGGAGGTTGCACTTTTAGTTCAGTCACACACTCATAAATGCTACCTTCTATGAACAGTTATTACTTGCTTTAGTCCTGTTACTCAAAAGGTAAGCGCTTGATTGACAGTAGAATGGGATGAGTGACATTGGGAATCTACAATAGAGACATCAAATGGCAAGAAGGAGTGCATACACATTGCATAATTATACCACAGACATGGGCAAATTTGAGCCCTCCAGGTGTTTTGGACTTCAACTCCCACAATTCCTAAGAGCCAGTATGCTGTTAGGAATTGTGGGAATTGAAGTCCAAAACACCTGGAGGTCTCAAGTTTGCCCATGTCTGTTATAACAATTCAGTACCATCTTAATAGGCTCTGCTTTAAAGAATTCAGGGATTTGTAGTTTGTTGAGGAACTTAGAATTCTCTACACATCCCTGAACTATGACACCTGACCCCTCCTAATTGGAGTTCACACTGACCATTAATGTGCTTTGAAACTGCATTACATGCAGTGCATTTGTGCGTGTGTGTGTGTTAGAAACAACTTGAGAAACTGCAAGTTGCTTCTGGTGTGAGAAAAGTAGCTATCTGCAGGGACATTGCCCAGGGAACGCCTGGATGTTTTACCAACCTGTGAGACACTTCTCTCATGTCCCTGCATGAGAAGGTGAAGCTGACTGATGGGAGCTCACCCTGCTCCCCAGATTTGAATTGCCGATCTTTCGGTCAGCAGTCCTGTCAGCACATGGATTTAACCCATTGTGCCACCAGGGGCTCCTGGTGTAGTGTAGATGGTGTAGTGCAGTGTAGATGGGGCCAATGAATTTTAAGATTCCATAAGGCAGCACCATGGCAGTTGAAAGTGATAGCAAACTACTATAATTCTCTAGTGTGGATACCCTCCTCAGACATAAAGTGCTGTATCTGATAATTGTAGGGCGCGTTTACATGTTTTCAAAATCTGAGTTTCGCTCCATTGTAACTTTTCGCATCCCTAATTGATTCACTTCTGTTGTATTGAATTCCCTTGAGATGGAACTATTTGGTTTCATGTGGCTTGCTTTCAAAATGCGCTTCCAGCACACTCTTTATCCTTAGGATTTGATTGAAATGCGATGCTCACCATGGCTTGTTTTCCTTAATTGCCATTAAAGTGCTACTTCCAAGAATGTAAATGATATTTAAGGACTGTCAGCAAAGTGGAAAAGGGGAAATAAAGCATTATTGGAAATGTGTGTGCATGTAACCCAGGTTTGGATGTAACCTTGGTTTGGATGTAACCTTGGTTTGGATGTAACCCTGGTTTGGATGTAACCTTGGTTTGGATGTAACCCTGGTTTGGATGTAACCCTGGTTTGGATGTAACCCTGGTTTGGATGTAACCCTGGTTGGATGTAACCCTGGTTTGGATGTAATCTTGGTTTGCATGTAACCCTGGTTTGGGTGTAACCTAGGTTTGGATGTAACCCTGGTTTGGATGTAATCTTGGTTTGGATGTAACCCTGGTTTGGATGTAACCCTGGTTTGGATGTAACCCTGGTTGGATGTAACCCTGGTTTGGATGTAACCCTGGTTTGGATGTAATCTTGATTTGCATGTAACCCTGGTTTGGAAGTAACCTTGGTTTGGATGTAACCCTGGTTTAAAACATGAAATGTTAAATTCACATTACAAAAACAAGGTTTAAAATAGTTTCCTCACTTTTCAGTGACAATTCATGAGGAAGCCAAATCAGAACATTCTCTTCCTAGGTTTTAACCAGGGCTAAAGCAACCAAATTATTGATTTTTGAACACATGTAAATGAAAGTGTTCATGCCAGCATAGGCCTTGTTGCTGCTGCTTTGCAAAACCAAGCACACCCGCCTTCGTCTCCGCAGAATTGGAGGTTTTGTGTGCCTGCACGACATCTCCATCTCTCTGCAGCGTGGATAAAGCTCATGTCCTTCAAGGTGGCTGCATAAATGGGGTTATAGTTTAAATGAATGAGCTTGTAATTGGGTAATCAAGACGGTAATGTGTTGGACTGGAGTCAGCTTGCAGCTTCCGGGTTTTTTGTTAAGGTACTGCATTTTTTTAATAGTGCCATCATTATATTTTAATTGCAAGGAGATAGCATTGCAATTACCAGTACTAAAATGCCTAAAATGCGGTTTCTGTGCAAGGACAGTGTTTTCCCCTAGTGCAGTTATGACCTAAGGATACAGGTGGAAATGGTGTCTCTTGTCAAAATGCATTGAAATTTAGAACTTTTTCATTATTGGGAATTAAATCTTTGGGAAAATCCTGCAGTGTTTATATATCCATTCCTTTAATAAAAAAGGGGGGAATCCAGATTTAACCGAAGCAGAAAATGCAGATCTCTATAAATGGATGACAGCTCTTGACTTTCATTTCAAGCGGGCAGTAGATTTATTATTATTTATTTACAACATTGTTACCCCTCTCTTCTCACTCCTGCAGGGGGACTCAGAGTGGCTAACAATGGCAACGATTCGATGCCGCAATAAATTACAATTATAATAACAAGATAAAAACATACAACAGATTAAAACAACATTAGTTAAACTATCATAAAGCCTTTCCCATTACAACAATCATATGGTCTGATTCAATGTTCAGGTGCCGTTATATCCAGTTAGCCAAAAGCCTGGTTCCACAACCACGTCTTCAGTATTTTTCTGAAAGAAAGGAGGGAGGATGCAGATCTGATTTCACTGGGGAGTGAATTCCACAGGTGAGGGGGTCACCACCGAGAAGGCCCTGTCCCTCGTTCCCACCAGCCGTGTTTGTGAAGTTGTTGGGACCGAGAGCAGAGCCTCCCCGGTGGATCTTAGGCTACAAGGCAGAATGTAGAGGGAGATACGTTCAGACAGGTAAGCTGAGTCGTATAGGGCTTTATAGGCCAAGACCAGCATTTTGAATTGTGCTCGAAAATGGACGGGCAGGCAGTGGAGTTGACGTAACAGGGGGGTGGTATGCTCCCTGTATGATGTTCAAGTGAGCAATCTGGCTGCCGCCCATTGGACTAGTTGAAGTTTCTGAATAGTCTTCAAAGGCAACCCCACATAGATCGCGTTGCAGTAATCTATTTGGAATCTAATCAGAGTGTTGACCACCATGGTCAGATCAGACTTCCCAAGGTACGGGTGCAGCTTGCGCACAAGCTTTAACTGTGCAAAAGCTGTCCCGGCCACCATTGAGACCTGGGGTTCCAGGCTCAGTGATGAATCCAGGAACACTTCCAAGCTGCACATCATATTTGAGTTCCAGCTTCAAAGATGATATCCATGGTCCTGAAGTCTATTTATTTATGTACTCTATTTGTATCTCACCTTTCTCTACTCCGAAGGGAATGCAAGGCACCCTTATGTATGGCACCGGGAATGTGGCGCAGTTGGCTGGGAGTCAGCTGCATTAAGATCACTACTGACCGAAAGGTCATGAGTTCGAAGCCAGCCCAAGTCAGAGTGAGCTTCTGACCACTGTGTAGCTTACTGTCGACCTTTTTGCAGCACGAAAGACAGTTGCATCTGTCAAGTAGGAAATTTAGGTACCGCTTATGCGGGGAGGCTAATTTAACTAATTTATCATGCCATAAAATTTCCAGCAAGCAAGAAAAAGAAATATATCAGTGTCCGAAATGGATGGTGAAGCGACAGCTCCCCTGGTGGCCAGAACACCCTCATGAAAGCTGGAAAGTTAAATAGCCTCTATGTATCTGTCTATATATGTTGCGTGTCTATGCCATTGAAAATTTGCCATGTATATGTACATTGTGATCTGTCCTGGGTCCCCTGCCCGGTGAGAAGGGTAGAATATAAATACTGTAAATAAATAAATAATAAATAAATTATTCAATGCCTTTGGATAATATACATTTAGAATACACTTAGGTTAAAAATTAAAATTAAATGCACTTTAAAACATATAAGACAGTGTAATAAAATCACGCCATCCTCAATCATAATCTGGGGCCATTCCAAAGATCAATTGTACATATTTCAAGGCTATTATTGCACTCTAGATTAATCCCCAAACGCTTGAACCCAGAGACAGGTTTTCACTTTCCTTCTGAAGGCCAGGAAGGAGGGAACTGCTCTAATATCACTGGGAAAGGAGTTCCCCAGATGAGGGGACACCACTGAGAAGGCCCTGTCTCTCGTTCCCACCAGGCATGCCTGTGATGGAGGCTGGACTAAGAGCAGGGCCTCCCCAGATGATCTTGATCTCTGCATTGGTTCATAGGAGATACGTTTGGACAGGTAGGCTGGGCCAGAACAATTTAGGGCTTTATAGGCTAAAGGCAACACTCAAGCTTAAGCGGCTGAGGGGGGAAAGGAAGGGGCCTGATGCTGTTAGGAATTGTGGGAGTTGAAGTCCCAAACACCCAGAGAGCCCTAGTTTGCCCATGTCTGTACTAGATGCAAATTTAGAAATCCTTACTGCAGCCAAAATAGGAATATGGCCACTTGCCCACATTTGCTAGGTTTAGGGGTGCAAGACCCCTGCAAAAGTAGAAAAACTAGATGTAAAAAACGCACATTATTTTATACCCCTCTATGAATCTTTAGGTATTCCATTCAATTCAACCCACAGATACTGACGATAGTATACACAATGATGTCACTGAAATAGGGCAGATTGTGACCACATGTTGTCTTTTGATGGCCGGCTTAAAGCCCTCTGTCTGTTTTTCATTTTCATGAATTTTTAAATTGGAGTTGAATGGGGCAGGCATTAAACTGTTTGAAGAAACACTGGTCAGGTAACAAGTTTTATTTGCAGAGCCTGTGGATTCAAGGTAGAGTACTGAAGCTAAATTAAAAGCAATATACAGAACTGCTGAGTGGGCATGGAGGGGTAAGAAAAATAGTTTAACTGAAACTATATAAAAAGCCATCAAGTGGTCTTTTGACTTATGACAAACTTATTAATTAATTAATTTATATCATTTATATTTCACCCTTCTCACCCTGCAGGGGACTCAGGGTGGATCACAATGCACATGTGCAGACAAATATTCAATGCCATAGACACACAACATATAGACAGACACACAGAGGCTATTTAACATTCCAGCTTCTGGCCACCAGGGGAGCTGTTGCATTCCTTCATTCTTGGCATACTTCCTGGAGATTTTATGGCCTCGTAAATCAGTTAAATTAGCCTCACCACAGTGGTACCTAAATTTCCTACTTGATAGATGCAACTGTCTTTCGGGTTCCAAAGGTCGACAACAAGCTACACAATTTGGTCGAGAGCTCACCCCGACCCGGGCAGGCTTCGAACTCATGACCTTCCAGTCAGTAGTGTCCTTAATGCAGCTGACTATCACCCAGCTGCACCACAGTCCCGATGCTTATGATTGAGAGATTCCAAGGTCCCATCTACAGAATGCAGAATAACTGCATTGAACTGGCATTGTAGGCTCATATAATCCAGTTCAAGTGATCCTATCATCATCCACAGGCCTTGTAGATGCAGGGTTGTCATTTTATAGAATCATTGAGTTGGAAGAGACCTTGTGGGCCATCCAATCCAACCCCATTCTGCCAAGAAGCAGGAAAATCACATTCAAAGCACTCCTGACAGATGGCCATTCAACCTCTGCATAAAAGCTTCCAAAGAAGGAGCCTCCACCACAGTCTGGGGCAGAGAGTTTCACTGCTGAACAGCTCTCACAGTGAGGAAGTTCTTCTTAATGTTCAGTTGGAATCTCCTTTTCTGTAGGTTGAATCCTGTGTTGTGGTCTTTCTCCTTTTCTACTTCCTTCCACTTGGCCAAGCATTACTGTCTTTTCATGTCAACTCATGATGTGTCCAAAGCATCATAGTTTTAGTCATTTTGGCTTCTGGGGAGGGTCCTGTCCTGAATTACTCCAGGACTAATTTACTTGGCTTTTTGGCAGTCTGCGTCATCCACCGAATTCTCCTCCAGCATCTCATTTTGGATGAGCTGACCTTTTCCTTGTCAGCTTGCATCGATGTCCAGCTCACATAACCACACATAGATATCAGGAAGGCTGTGTCATGTATGAGCCTGGCTTGGTATTGAAGGATATACAAAGAGAGAGGTTTATGCTGTAGCTGAAAGGCAAAATGCATCAAGAAGCTTAGTGGTCACATATCAACATTGCTTCTTATGGCATGGAGTCAATGCATGAATCAAAGCCAATACATGTTTTATATGAGGAGGCTGGTGACTTCTATGATCAGAGCATTCAAGGTTTCAGCATTTTCCATCAAGGCCAAGGATGAATAGCTTTGGTTTCCTATATTTTTGATCCTGGTTATGTTGGAAATGCCAACCTTCCAAGCCTCCATTAACTGTTTGTAAATGTGTATAATTGTTAACCTATGTTGTATGTACATTTTGGTCTTCCAGGTTGACTGTACTTCTTTGGTGTGGGAGGGGTTTCAGACACAGGACTCCATTTTGTATATAGTTTGCATCAGATCTCAGTGGAGGTGGAGTCATGTGTGTTGTTTGGACTTCATGCTGTTTGGACTTCAGTGGAGAAGTGCGTGAAGCGATATGCTTATTGGACTATGAACTAGTATGCTGAATATATTCAAGAAGTTTGTTAGTAAGCCTGAGGTGTTATTTTAAAAGAAGACTGCTTTGTTTTTGGCTCTTGAGTGCATATTTTAACAAAGAAGTTTTATTTATTATTATTTATTTATTTACATCATTTATATTCTGCCCTTCTCATCCCACACAATGCACATATACAGGTAAACATTCAATGCCATAGACATACCTACTTACTTACTTCATTTATATTCCGCCCTTCTAATCCCTCAGGGGACTCAGGGCGGATCACAATGAACACATACAGGCAAGCATTCCATGCCTTTAGACACACAACATAAGACAGACAGAGGCAATTTAACATCTGGCTACCAGGGGGAGCTGTCGCACTCCTTCATTCCTCAGCGTGTTTCCTGGAGATCTTTATGGCCTCGTAAATCAGTTAAATTTAGCCTCCCCACTAAGTGGTACCTTAAATTTCCTACTTGACAGATGCAACTGTCTTTCGGGTTGCAAAGGCCAACAACGAGCTACATAATTGGTCGAGAGTTCACCCCGACCTGGGCAGGCCTTGAACTCATGACCTTCTGGTCAGTAGAGATCTTATGTAGCTGACACCCAGCCAGCTGCGCCATATTCCCGGTGCATATACAACATATATAGACAGACAACGAGCTACACAATTGGTCAAGAGCTCACATTGTTCTGTCATTTTAATTATTAAAATAATTTAATAATCATGACGTTCTGGTCATTAGAGATCTTATGCAGCTGACTCCGAGCTAGCTGCGCCACATTCCCGGTGCATATCCCGGTGCATAAGTGTGTGTATATCTTTTGGGCCACTGCAAGTTCAACTTTAAAGAAACAACCATCCTCTGCTAACCAATATATTTTTGTAGTGGCATGTCTTTATCCTTGGCAGTTTAAAGACATGGTTCTTCAGTTTAACAGCTGAGTTACCTATGTGTCATTACATGCATGCTTATGAATATCACTTGTTCTACCAAGGTCAAACTTTTCTCGACTAGTGGTTTTCAAAAAGTGGTGTCCACATGTTCATGGAGATTCACATTTGATATTGGAGCTAAATTCAACACTCTCAGCTCCCAATGGTTCGAAAGACTGAAGAAAAATTGCAACCATAAACTAATCAAGCTAGTTTATTTACAGCTAATTGCACAGCACATTGCAAATCCTTCTTCTCCCTCCGGCACACAGCAAGCAGAAGAGAAATGGCACTGGCTTCTACATGCTATCAGTAACAGACCACCAGGCCCAGATTACCATAAGGCCACCCTAGGCCATGGCCTAGGAGCGCAAGCCAAGTGGGGCGCAGTTCACACTGAGCAAAAAAATATGTTGAAACAAAACCGCAACGCGCGGCATGGAGATGACTCTCTCTCTCTCTCTCTCTCTCTCTCTCTCTCTCTCTCTCTCTCTCTCTCGGGGGAGGGTGTAGGGAGAGAGCTGCGAGGGGGCGGGGTAGGAGGGAATGGTATCCCCTCCTCGCCATCACCCCCACCCCCTTGTCAAGGAAGGAGGGTGCGAGGAGGCGGAGGGAAGGCATGCACGGCACCCAGGAACATGGCGGAGGAGGCAGAGGTGCTTGCGCCCTCCTGCTGCACATGCCTGACAGAGGCCCCGGGGTGGGGCTTCCCTCCACCTCCTCCTCCTCGGACCCTCCTTCCTTGACTCAAGGAAGGAGGGCGTGCGGTGCCATGAGGAGGAGGAGGGGGGGTGCGGTAGAGGTTGGTTTGGGGGCGTAATTTCAAAGTGTGGCCTAGGGCGCCAAAAGGGGTTAATCTGGGCCTGCAGACCACACCTACACATTCCAATAGACAATGACGAAATCTCGGTTTCATTAAGCAGGAAACAGTAATACATCATTATGCTACTATCTAGGAATACACTTGCATATCTCTAGTGCATTAACCCAATGAACGTGGACAGCACCTTGCATATCCACTTAACACACATAGCAAATGGCACGCTTTAAAACACACAATCAAATATTGAAATCTCCCATTACATTACATGGATGTGACATCATGTTTACCTTTTCACTAAGGTTATGGTGCACTTATTTCCAATAGGTTATGGAATTTCCAATAGGTTAGCTCTCACTCCAGAATAGCTATTGGCAGAAGAAGCTATTAGCTTTGCTCCAGAAAACATCTGGAAGATCATCTCTAGATCTAGAGTGCAGACATCTAATCCATGATGAGAAAGCTTGGGTGGATGTTTGGTTTCCTAAAACATGTTGGCTTGGGCATTCATCCTCACTGTTTATTTTATTTTATACATGGCCAGAAACACACTTTGACAGACTAGTGATGCAGAAAATAATTAACTCCCATCTTGAGTCCAAAATTACAATACGGTGTTATGTAAAAGCATCGGTCTGGTGTTTTGCTGGCTCTCTTTTCTTTGCCTCTGGTCTTTCTGACCAAAATATACATTAACTGAACTCTTTGTCATCATGACTGAAACATGGATGATTGCTGTGAAGAAGCCGTACAACATTGCTTTGAGCTGCTTATCCAAAAGGTCTGCTTGAGAATGAAATAACTTTCAGGTCATCGAAGGCAATCGTTCTGTTCATCCTGATGAACAGTTCAACAGTTCGGTTTTATCAATGAGATTTTAAAAATAATAATTCACAAGCTTCTTGCAAACTGAATAGGAAGACCTTGATTTTTTAAAAAAATGGGAATGCAAAAACATGAGACAGATTTGTTTAACCAGATATTGCTCTTGGAATTCCCTCTCCTCTTTCTGCGTGGGTGTTGTGTGACTGCAAAATCAGAGAATGGATTTAGGAATTAGTATGCAAAATCCTATATTGGGAAGAGATCCCCGGGACCATCCAGTCTAGCCCCATTTTACTATTACAGGGACCAAAGCACTCCTGACAGATGACAGTCTCACTTCCAAAGGAGACTCCATTGTCAAACATCTCTTTCCACTAGGAAGTTCCACCGTGTCCAAGTCCCTAGAATAGCACAAAACAAGCTTTCTCCCTCTTCAGTGTGTCATCCCTTCAACTATCTAAATACCATGTCTTAACCTTATCTTCTCCAGACTAAACATACCCAGCTTTCTAAGCCTCTTCTCATAGAGATTTATGGTTTACAAGCCGGAACTGTGGCACAGCTGGCTGGGAGTCAGCTGCATTAAGATCACTACTCACCGAAAGGTCATGAGTTCAAAGCCAGCCCAGGTTAGAGTGAGCTCCCGACCAAAATTGTGTAGCTTGTTGTTGACCTTTGCTGCTGGAAAAACAGTTGCACCTGTCAAGTAGGAAATTTAGGTAACACTTTGTGGGGAGGCTAATTTAACTGATTTATGAGGCCATAAAAATCTCCAGGAAGTATGCAAAGAATGAGGAAGCAACAGCTTCCCCTGGTGGCCAGAAACTGGAATGTTAAATAGCCTCTGGGGGTGAGGGGGAAAAGAAAAGGGCCTGAGGCTGTTAGGAATGGTGGGAGTTGAAGTCCAAAGCACCTGGAGGGCCCAAGTTTGCCCATGCCTGGTTTAGACCCTGCTTTGCATGCCTGAATATGTGATTCCTGAGGGAAAAAAGGAAGACTCTAATCAAGGCATGGCATCACTAGACAAACCCAGTGGGGCAAAAGTAAAATGAATCCTTTACCAGGGCAGAACAGCCAAAAGTGAGTGCACTTGCGTTGATATTTGATCCATGCATTATTGATTTGTCAGGCAAGCTCCCAATTAGCGGCGTTTCCCTTGCAGCATTCATCTCTCGGTCAGCCAAGGGAGCCTGAATGAATATTGAATGTTTTTTAAAAGAAAAAGTTTTCCACCTGTATGCTTTTAATCAAGCTTTTGTTACACTTTTGTTTTGGAAGCCATCCATTACGTCTCAAGAATGTTTATGTTGGGTATCAGAGCCTTGTGGAGCCACGTCTCTTTAATATGAATGAGTTTGGTAATGCGCGGATGTCAGCCAGCCCCTGGACACTGATGAATCTGTGGTGACTTCGAGCGGAAGAAGTTTTTTGTCTTCTTTGATGGAATTGAGTAGCAGCTAAATACCGCTTTAATAATTTGTGACATGAAAGGTATGAGGCTGGAAGTTGTTGTTAGGGTGGGGGGATATATATTGTATACTGTATATACTTGAGTATAAGCCTAGTTTTTCAACCCCCTCTTTAGGCTGTAAAAGGTCCCCTCGGCTTATACTTGAGTCAAGGTTATTTATTATTTTACTCTCTTATTAGTATTATTTTATTACATATATTATGTTACTCTATTATTATTATATTTACATTATTTTACTCTATTATTATTTTTCTGAATTTATTATTGTTTTATTACATTTATTATTTTACTCTCTTTATTGTTATTGGAAGGAAACGTAAACACATTTACATGGAAGAAGGTGAGATTAATGGTTTCACCAGAGTTGGAGTCTTATCTTAAATTACAGTTTTAGGTAAATATTCAAAAGCATTTAACCTACTGATGCCTCAATGAAAAATACTCCAAAAAGTATACTTTTATTGGTATCTGTTTTTATTTTGAAATTGACTAGTAGCTGCTGCATTTCTCACCCTGGGCTTATACTCGAGTCAATATGTTTTCCCAGATTTTTGTGGTAAAATTAGGTGCCTTGGTTTATATTTGGGTCGGCTTATACTCAAGTATATACGGCATCTATTTATTTATCATTTTCCTCCAGTCTAGGTTTCAGGACTTAACAAATTATGACTAACACAGATGGAGACTCACAGCAATTAAACACTCACACACAAGCGTGCACAAATGTTTTAAAAATGTCATCATACTGTTGCTGGAATTACAAACAATTTCAATATTAAAAATAAAGATAATATAATGTGTTATTAAAAGCCCTTTCCCTAAACAATTAGTTTCCAAAGACCCGTTGAAAATGAAAATGTGTGCATGTGTGTTTGTGGTGGAGGTGTCCACTTACACAGACAGCCTCCCTCCTCCACAAACAGTTCCAACTGCTAAGAAGCCTCCAAAGGCACTTCCTCAACTCACATTGCAGGTATAGTGAGTGCCGTGAACATGTAGCCCACATCCCTGCCAATGTACTTCCCAAACTCCAACCACCCAAGAAATGCTTTTATTCAGGGGCCATTTCATCCTAGATGTTCTGCTTTTTCTCCAGAATGGACATCCCAGGGTTCCTTTCTCTCTCAAAATTTCCATGACCCCACCCACTGCCTCTCACTTAACCTTTTACTACCCATTCCTATGGCACACAGCATACAGGAATTGATCAGCAATTGAACAAGAGGTTTGGGAAGAATTCACCATGATTTAGAGGAGTTGGAATTCACCTACATCCAGAGAGTACTGTGAACTCAGCCAACCATGGATATGGCACAGAATGACCCACTCACATGGATGTTGTAGTTCACCCTGCATCCAGAGATATTACCCAACTCCCCAAAATAAACAATGCTCTCCTCAAGTAACTCGGGCATCTCTGGGTCCCCAAGCTAGTATATCAATAAAGGCTATGCGAGTGATATGTGAAGCCACGGGTGAAGGTGCCTCAATGGGGAGGGAGTTTCAGAGTTTGGGAGCAACACCCAGAAAGCCACCTTCCATTTTCATTTTTGAAGAAAGTTAGTAAATCATTATATCGCTATGAGAAAGTCTGTGTAACTCCAGGGTTGCTGAGAATATTCAAATACTAGTTTATAACCTGGGGACATTCAGCCAGAATATTCAACAATATTCAGGAAGGATACTGACAAGTCAGAACATGTCGACAGAATGGCCAAATTAGTCAAAGATCTGGAAGTCAAGCAACTTAAGGAGCTAGGTATGTTTAGCTTGGAGAAAAGAAGACTGAAAGGGAACACAAGAGCTACAGTATGTTTACACATTTGAAAGGATGCCATATTAGGAGGAGGCAAGCTTGTTTTCTGCTGCTCTACAGATTGGTACACAATGACGCAAAGGATTCAAACTACAAGAAGGCGATGTCCAAGCTGGCACAGCTGGCGTAGGGAATCTTTTTGCCACTTTCACCAATGGGAGACTAGCCCATGTTGGAATTAGTTCTGGCCAAACAATTTCCAAGGGGATGGAGCTGCCTTAGTGAGCAGTCTGCCCTCTTTCAGCTCACATTGAACTTTTTGGTTGACCCACCCTCCCGCCACCAACAGTATAATACGTTGGTTGTCTATCAGGGCCGGGTAGAAATCCCCCCCCCCCCAATGTTCTGGGAGGGATTTTCGCCTACTCTACACTGTTTACAAGGGCTAATTGGGTGTGAGGGTTTTAAATAGGCCATCCCTTGGAAAGCAGCCATAGGTTTACATTTGGTGTACACCTAAGGCACCCCTTTGTGGTGTGGGTCAGGAACGGAAACCCTCACCAGTGTTTACGTAACTGGGTGAGGGCAAACTGTAATGGCCTTGAAACAGGGAGAGTTCTGGCTCCATAAAATCCTTTGGATTTGGGGCAGAATACTTCGTACATTTTTCTGAGCGGTTGCCCTGGAGATGTTAAAGTTGACCATATCCAGGGAACCAGGTGTTTCACCCAGTTTAGCCGAAGAGTAGGTCAACAAGGGCCACTACCTCAGCTAAAAGCACACACCAGGTTCATGCCCATTTAGTTGTATTTCTAAATCCAAAGAAGTTGATTCAGGTAGCATTTCAAATAAAGTTGCCCATATTTTATTCCACATTGTTGTCTGGTCTCCTATTAAGGAGTGCTTAGATTGTGCATTGTTGTCTTGCAGAATGGGGTTGGATATGATTTAGTATATCCGAAGTATGACAACCTTGGTTTAGTCATTCGTGCTCTTCGCTAGTCATTGATCTAAGTAGTATACACTGATTCATTCTTTCGTACGTCTGCTTTATATTTTAATCTGGTTTATGTTGAGTTAAAAAGCCCTCCATGGCTCCGTGTTCCTTGAAGGATGGAGTCTCTATTACTGTATTTTCTGGCATATAAGACTACTTTTTAAGCCAATAAAATCTTCCCAAAATTCAAAGGTCATCTTATACCCAGGAGTCGTTTTATAGAGCGGGTGCTGAAACTTCCAATCTGGATTGGAGAATCTGTGGTTGCCGCATATAGTGGGGGGAGTTAAATGGCAGTGGCCGTGTCCCTGCCGTATGCAGTGACTGTATGAAAGCATTAAGGGCGATGCTGTACAAGCACAGTAGAAGAAAATCAATTCATCAGGATTCATGGACTTAATGCGGTCCCGATGGTGACGTGAAAGGGTGCCTCACCGGGAAGGTGGAAGTAAAGGGCGGAGCAAGCTGCAGGTGTCCGGGGCACCCAAGTTATGGAAAAAAGAGATAGAGTGGCTCTGGGTCTAGAAAAACACACCTCTTTTACTTATCTAGCCCGCCCTTGTATCCTATTACTGTACCTCCCCCTCTGCCTCTCAGATCTCGCTCCTGAAGACTGCAGTGAAGCGATGCAGGTGTGCAGGTGTGAAATCTGAGAGGCAGAGAAGGAGGTACAGTAATAGGAAAATTACCATATTGAATTAAAATCTGATGCTTTAAAATTTTTTATTTGGTGTGCGTTGGAAGAGGGGTAGTCTTATATGGCGAGTATATCCCAAACTCTATATTTTAACTGGAAAAGTTGAGGGTCGTCTTATATGCCCAGTCATTTTATATGCCAGAAGATATGGTACTTAGAGTCATAACAGTGAATCCTTCACTATATTAAAGAGCTGGGTGGGAAGTGGGGAGCAATGGCACGGGGCCAGTGCTGCAAGTCATGCATTGGATTGTAAAGAAATTGATAGCTTGACATAGGGCCACATATCTAAGGAGCTTGTTCTCTGCTAATGGGCCAGGACTCTGAAACGGGTAATTTGAGAGCTTAGAAAAGTTCCTCTTTTTGAACAACTGCTGTGCCAGGAATTGTTTGCTTGTTATTCTTGGTGGGATGACTCATTTTCTTAAATTATCCTTAGCACATTTCGACAAAATGCCCCCTCATTCATGCAATTCTCTTATCAATCTGAAATTGTGTTAGAAATAAACAAAACTGGAAAGGAGTGAGCTGTCAATATACTAAGTTGTTTTTCCATCATAGTAAAAAGTTATTTTTCAAATAGTGGAATGAGTGGTGCAAATCAGTGTGTTTTAAAAGCAGCAGAATGAACTTCCATGGTCAGAGGCAGAATGCATTAGGACGTTTAGGGAATATTTGGGTTGGAAAATTTTGGAAACTGTAGGACCAAAGAGTAACTTTTCTAGGCTCTGGCCTTTGATTGTTACTTTCTTTGGTAGAGAGGCAACCTACTGCCGTTGTGTTCTGCAAGAGGAGAATCTGAAAAATGGAGCAACGAATAGATCCCTTGCTTGTGGAATCGTGAATACGTACATCCCAATAATGTAGGAAACCTTTCCCAGGTGCTGAATCTAACTTAGAGATATGATTCAGGGTAGAGTGGGTTGTCAGCTCCAGCTTCCTGTGTGGGGACATGAGAGAAGCCTCCCACAGGATGGCAAAACATCCGGGCATCCCCTGGGCAACGTCCTTGCAGATGGCCAATTCTCTCACACCAGAAGCGTCTTGAAGTTTCTCAAGTCACTCCTCACATGAAAAAGCACTTTGGATAGCACCTTTATATTATGGAGCCCATCAACCCAACAGGCAAGGTAGGCCTTTGGTTTGATCCATCTTGGTTCTTCTTCTCATATAAGGCTCACCGGCTTGATGGTAAAAGGACTCTCATCCTTCTTAATATTAGGTAGAGCTTAGGGAAGTTAGTTTTTCATGCTTGCTGGGGCATTCTCTGGTTGTTCTCAAAGTAACTTTTCCAAGTTCTGACACGGGGGATTTAGTTGTCTTGTGAGGTTCACAATGGTTTTCTTTTTGGTTTTGAGCTCTCCTGCACTGGCAGCTGGAGATTCCTATTTCAGTGGAGTGAAAAATCCACTCTAGGTTTTGGTTCAAACCAAACATTAATCCAGAGGTGGATAAAGTGCAACCTGTTGGCCACATACAGCATGGTCCACCTAGTACATGTGCAAAGAGGAAAGATCCCTTACCCCTCTGTGTAGTTGCCTATCCCTGTTTTAAAGAAAGTCTTCAAAGCACTGAACTTTGACTTACGGGGACTCCTACCTATGGCTACTCCTACCAGCCTACACAAGCCCTGAGATCATCAGGAGAGGTCCTCCTCTCAGCCATCACAGGTGCGGTTGGTGGGAACGAGAGAGAGAGAGAGAGAGAGAGAGGGGGGGGGGCCTTCTCAGTGGCAGCCTCACGGCTCTGGAACTCTTACTGGAGAAGTGCGATTGGTCCTGCCCTAATTATCTTTTGGCCACAAATTAAAACCTTTTTGTGGGCTGAGGCCTTCCCGGATGACCCTGAATAGGCAGTGGACAGATATCTCTGGAAATTGCTCGATTTTAGGTGCTATTTTAGACCCAGCAATGTTATACAGCCTTTAAAAAAAATGAGTTTTCTAGGAGCTTGACATAAACTGCATTGGTCTGAGGTTTAGGGAATTCTAACAATTCCCTAAACATCTTAATGTATTAATTTATTAAAATATGGTTTATTTTATGTATTATTTGTTCATTGGGTTTGTGTTGTTTTTTTGTAATATTGCATGTGGTTCATTTTTGCTGTTTTAACTTCGTAAGCCATTTTGCATCCCACCCATGGGAGAAAAGCAAGAAAATAAATAAATAAATAAACATGACCTCACAACCTCTGAGGATGCTTGTCACAGATGCAGATGAAATGTCATGAGAGTATGCTTCCTGAACATGGCCATATAGTCCGGAAAACCTACGAGAACCTAGTGATTCCAGCCATGAAAGCCTTCGACAATACAATAAATAAGCAATATCTCTTCAAATCGGATCAGAATCTTGGAGCGATCCTTTAAAGTTTGGTCTACAACCCAAAGTGAATGTATCACACAGTTGGCATGGAAGCCATCAACCGCCCCAGCTCTCCTGGAGGCATTTCTATCCATTTTGATGAAACTGAATGAGCTGCTTAGGAGCTATCATGCCCCTCGTCTCTGCTGATTGAGCAATAATGAAATTAATCGCCTCTTCGGGCTCTTACATGTACAGTGGAGTCAGTGTGTCAGGGCTATTTACAATTCAAGCTACACGAATGACATTTGGGGGGACTGTGGAGTTCATCTTCCTAGCTTCTGGCCAGGCAATAAAATCAATCAGCCATTTGCAAGCGCAAGAGGATAATTGCATTGGGATGGAAGCTCTTCAAAGGGCAGGACTTTCCGTTTTGAGCACCAAGAAAAGACAAGAATTCAACTCTTTGCATACATTATCTCAGGGTCTCAAAATTCAGCTTGCTCTCTGTTTAAAAATGCACATGGATGACACACCTGAGTGAGGTCGAGCTGAATGGGTTTCCACAGCCCTGTGATGAAAAAAAGAGACTACTTTCAGTATTGTAGCTGTTTGAATATATTTTGGAGTCTTGAATTTGAAAAAAAACACAATGCAAGTCTTCATTTTATTACAAACTTCAGGACTAAGTTCATTCAGTCACATCTTACAACATAGAAACCTCAACGCAAGTTGTACATGGTGGAGCAAATCTGAGGTCAGTTATGGATTTCACATGCCTAATTCCTACAAAACCACAGGCTTCCATAATTGAAGGTTTTGATGACACGGTTTCCTTATTAGTTCATCTGTATGCAAAGAATCAGCCTTCTTATATCAAGATCATGTAGTTGGCCCTGGGCACAAATGAAGCTCATTGTCTACCTAAGGGAAAGCTGTCTGGATGTGTTTTCAGGGAGTGCAAATCCCTCTGTCCTTGTGGAGAAACTGATGGGCTTCTGTGTCTGGGAATGGAGACTCTTTAAAAGGGTTGAAATCAATCTGGAGTGTGGCTCAAGTGGCCCAACAATGCTGGGAAATCAATGCAGAATTCTGAATGAAGAGCAGGCCGAGAGAAGCGAGGGCATTTGTTTGCAATTCTAATACAGCAGATCAACAGATCGCTTGCAAAAGGCTGCTCATGAAAAATGCACATAATACATGCACTGGGCAAAGAGAGAGTGAAGGAGTGGAGAACATGGTGTATCTGCTCAACTTTGGGAGGAAAGAATCACTACTGCTGGAAGGATTTCATTCAGTCTGCATTTTTTATTTATTTACTTTACTTTATTTATATTCCGCTCTTCTCATCCCGAAGGGGACTAAGAGCGGATTACAGGTACACATACTTAGCAGCCAATCCCTGCCGTTTCCACATACACACATATAGATGAACAGAGGCAAACTCTGGCCACCAGGGGGAGCCGATGCACTCCTTATCTCTCCGCATTCCCAGCGTCCCTTGTTGTTCCTTCCGCATTCTTCAGCGTTCCTGGAGTTCTTTAATGGCCTCATAATTTTTGTGATCTAATAACCCTAAATGGTTCTGTCTGAATGCATCTCTTCCTATGAACCCACCAGGAACTTGAGATCATCAGAGGAGGCCCTGCTCTCGATCCTGTCTGATTCACAAACCCATCTGGTGGGGACGAGAGACAGGCCCTTCTCTGTGATGGCCCCTCGGCTGTGGAACTCCCTGGCTAGGGATATTAGATCGGTCCCCTCCCTCCTAAACTTTTGAAAAAGAGTGAAAACTTGGCTCTTCGAGCAAGCATTTGGAACTGCAACATAATCAAGACCAGGGGTGCTCACACTTTTTCAGCATGCGAGCTACTCTTAAAGCAACCAAGTCCAAAAGATCTACCTGCCCCCTCCGCTGTGTGCTCCCGCTACCGTGCGCTCCCGCTCTTGCCACCGCACATGCTCCTGTTGTCGTCTTCTGCCCGCGCAGCACTTCTTCTGCCTGTGGGGCATTGCAGGAAGGAGAAAGCACAAGGCAGGGCATCCAGAGGGAGTGCTCCGCCCTGCCTGTCTCGCCGGCAACGGAGGCTGCACAGCTGCTTCTGGACGAGAGAGAGGCAGGGCGCTCCCTCCAGAGGCCCCGCCTTGTGCTTCCTTCTTCCTGCAATGCCCCGCAGGCGAAAGAAGCACCGCGAGAGCGAAAGCCAGCAGCAGGAGCGCCCCATCCGGCTGGTGAGGCCCGAAGATCACCTGGAAGAGGGCCGGAGATCTACTAGTAGCTCCTGAGCTACCTAATGAGCACCCCTGATCTAGACAACTTGAATCGGAAAATGACCCAGGAATGGCAAAGACGATGGAATGGATAAGGACTTGAATATGAGGACATACTGTAGTTTTAAGTTTTTACTGCCCTTTGTTTTTATGGTTTTAAATGTACTGTAACTGTTTCTTTTTTGCTTTTATCAATGTATGTATTTTATATATGTGTACCTTTAAGTGTGTTATGCTGAATTATGTTACTGTTTTATTTCGCCACTGCTATTGTAACTGTTTTTAGAAATAATGTAAATAAATAAATAAATAAATAAATAAATAAATAAATAATGCTTCTTGAATGAATATGTGGATCAGTACACCATTGGATCCCTTGGATTGCTCCTTTAATTTTGCATCTACAGTGTACAACAGGCATGGGCAAACTTCAGCTCTCCTGGTGTTTTGGATTTTAATTCCCACAATTCCCAACAGCCGGTAGGAATTGAAGTCCAAAACCCCTGAGGGGAGGGCCGAAGTTGACCCATGCCTGGTGTATACTGGATGTAATTTGACACCTCTTTGATGGCCAAGGCTCAGTGGTATTAAAGTTCTTTAGTGTAGGATAACACCCAGGAAACCATAGCTTTGGGCCATGTCAGTTCAAATGTTGTCAATCTGCATTAATTCTATCATGTAGATGCATCCCGTAAAAGAGCCAAGGAGAGGAGCCTTTCAGAGGTGCTGTATATGTCCCATCACTGTTTTGTTCTCAGTATATAGGAGAGTTACATATATGTGTGAACAATTTGGCCAGGAGTGTGTGGGTTTTCCTTTCAATAAATAAATAAATGATTGCTGGCATCCCCAAATGTAATTAATTGGATGGAATGCAACAAAAGCTTCCTCTAAAAACCCGCACATTGATATATTATGTTTTGAAAAACATCCATTAATTCTGCAATGTAACTGCACCTCAAGAGCCAGGAGCAGCAAATAGGAAACAGCCTAAGGAAATCAAAATGATCAAGAGACCCTAGAATCTTAAAGGAAAGTCCGATATGTTTCAGAACTTTCTAAAAAACATAAACAGAAAATGAGAGCTCTTTTCCCTTTTTAATATGGGACACACAACTTGGAGAGAAAAACATGAATGTTGTAAAAGAAGCTGGTAAACAAGCTGATGACTCTCTGCCTTTGACTGTTGGACTTCAGTTTCTTGAACTGATTATGTTTTGCAAGATGTTTTGGATTTCAGTTCCCAAATTCCAACCCATGGACTATTTGGAGCTTCCAAAACATCAGGAAGACCAAAGATTGGGAATTATTGCAACCGAGAGTGAGTTCTGATAGAAGTCTGCTATAGAGCTCTGGAGGACCTAGAGATTGCTGGCATCCCCAAATGTAATTAAATAGATGGAAGGCAACAAACGCTTCCTCAAAAAACCTGCTTATTGACATACATTATGTTCTGAAAAGCATCCATTTATTATACAATTTATTTATTTATTTATTGTTTTGATTTGTATACCGTCCTTCCAGTTTGGCTCCGGGCGGTTTACAATATATTGACCTATAACATTACAATAAAACCATACAAAAACAGCAGTAACAATTAAAACAGATTAACAGTATCAATTCGAAGTCAAGGAATGGCTAAAGATTGAAAGCCTAACGGAAAAGCACTGTTTTGCAGGCTCTCTGAAAGGCCGGCAGTTCAGTGATTGCTCGGACTTCGGATGGCAAGGTGTTCCAAAGGCTCGGTGCTACAACAGAGAAAGCCCTCTGCCTAGTCGATGACAAATGGATTGTTCGCAGGGAAGGGATCTGTAAAAGGTTGTGATCCTCAGATCGAAGAGATCTCTGGGGAACATATGGGAGTAGACGGTCTCTCAAGTACACTGGCCCCTGACCATGCAAGGCCTTATAGGTCAAGACCAACACTTTGAAGATGATCCAGTTCTCAACTGGCAACCAGTGCAGTCGCTGCAGGGTTGGAGTGATATGAGCCCTGGCTGGTGCTCCAGCCACGAGTCTCACTGAAGCGTTCCGCACTAGTTTAAGCCTCCGGATGACCCACAAAGGAAAACCAATGTAAAGGGTGTTACAGTAGTCTAGCCTCGAGATGACCATTGCCTGGATTACCGTGGCTAGGTTGCTTCCAGTGAGATAGGGCGGCAGCTGCCTAGCATGCCGCAGGTGAAAAAAGGCAGATCTGCTGACAGCCGAGACCTGGGCCTCCATTGTCAGCAGTGGGTCCAATTGGACCCCCAGGCTCTTTACTAAAGACAATGGGCGTAATGCCACGCCATCCAGAGTAGGCAGCTGAAGCCCACACCCACCTGGGCGACCCAGCCAAAGGATCTCCGTCTTCAATGGATTCACTCTCAACCGACTGGCTCGTAGTCAACCCGTCACAGCTTTGAGGCATAGTTGGAAACAACTGGGTACACTGCACCTCAAGACCCAAGAGTGGTGGATCGGAAACAACTGAAATGAACCAAAATGCTCAAGGGACCATAGAAGTTGATAAACAAGCTGATGGGTCTCTGCCTTTGACTGTTGGACTTAAATTCCTTGACCTGATGATATTTTGCAAGATCTTTTGGATTTCAGTTCCTCGATTCTAACCATTACCTATTTGGTTGGGGCCTCAGGGTGTTGAAATCCAAAACATCTGGAAGACCAAAGGTTGGGAATTATTTCAGCAGAGAATGAGTTCTGACAGAAGTCAGCTATACAGCTCTGAAGGACCGAGAGATTCTAGAGGGCTTTTGCATTTCTATGTTCTCCAGAATGATTTATCTTGGAAGTTGACCATAAACTTGCCCTGGATAATTTAGTGGTTCTCAATCTGTGTTTCCCCAGGTGTTTTGGCCTAGAAATCCCAGCCAGTTTACCACCTATTAGGATTTCTGGGAGTTGAAGGCCAAAACATCTGGGGACCCACAGGTTGAGAACCACTGAATTCCCAGATACATGTTTCCTCATGTGAAAAAATGTAGTATTTTTTTCATTCACAATTTTTCTCCTCTCACTATCCCCAGTGAATATAGAGGAATGGCTGTAATTGAAACTGAGTGAATGGTGTCCCTTTTGTCCTGCTGTTCTCAAACCTTTGGCAGTCAGAAATCCTTGCTGATCTCAGCCAGATTGCCAAGAGATCTAGCCAGGCATGCTGGAGGCCCACCCTTTGCATTAGCAAGCATTTGTCTGGGCCTTTTCCCAACAGATGGGAAGCAACAGCAATGGTGCGATTTGCACACTCCCTTGCCGTTTAGCACTTTGCAGCACTGGGGCTAAGCAAGCCGGCTGGCTGCGTGGTGGAACCGTCCCCTTTGGCACCGAACAATTAAGGGTGTGACGGAGGAGGAGTGCCATGGCTCAGGGCTAGAAGGAGACTGAATAGCACTTAATGAGCAGAGAGGTTTTCTCTGTCTCTGTGGCGAAGGTCTTTCCTGAGAGGGTTGTATTTACAGGCTTCAGGCAGCTACAGAGGATGTGATTTGGTGTTTCTGACCCCTCCTTCCCTCACCTGTGTTTTTCTGTGCTTTCCAAGCCAGTCTTTCCTTGCAATTGTCTACCCTGGAACTTCATGGGCAGAAAATGCAGAAGAAGGGAACCTCCAGATTACAACTCACTGGTTTCTCGGGCCGCTCTGAGTCCCCCCTCGGGGCTTGAGAAGGGTGGGGTAAAAATACTGTAAATAAATAAATAAATAAATAAACTGCCAATGTTCAGGTCAGCAGTTCAGCAGCACAAGGGTTGAATCCATTGCACCACCGCAGCTCTATGGCTCAAACCATTGCACCAGGGTGACTCTTAATGCCTCGCTTAACTACAGACTCCATGATTCAGTAACACAAAGGCATGGTGGCTAAAGTGTTATCCAAATGCTAAAAGGGACTTCAGAACCATTTGGTAGTGACTATGCCATGATGTCATGCAAAAGTGGGTCCCAGTGATTCTTACAGCGATATGCAAGATAGGGTTCTGTATGGAAGATACAAAGATGGAAATAAATTAATACCTAATGTTCAATTTTTTAAAAATTCAGGAACAGAAGAACAAAGGAGGGTGAAGACCAGTTTAGGCAGGAAACCAGCAATAACAGATCTCCATCATTTTCGATCTTGCAAAATCATTTGCCTTACAAGATACTAGGAAGTGGAAATTCCTTTTCCCTAGGATTGTTCAGCTCTTGTTACCCAGTGCTGTGAGGAATGGCAACAAGAAAAGAGACACGAAAGAAGCACGACACAGATTTCAAGAACTCAGTGGGGCTGTTCAGAGAAAATGAGGTTCACCGGCCTCCCTCTCTTAACATCCCAGGTAGCTACTCGTAGGATTGGCTCAGTGCTGGCCTATAACACCATTTCCTTTTCCCCTGTATTTCCTTGTAGCATTTCCCCCTTTTGTCTTTTTCTGGTTGTCATTTGTGATCTGCTATTTCCAAGTCTGTGAGGCATGAGGAAGAGAAGAAAAGCTCTGCTAACTGACACCAGAGGTGTGTCCTGAGCTTGGAAAAGTTACTGTTTGTAGAGTTACTGTCCTGAACCATGGCTTCATAGGAGTTGCCCATGGTGCTGAATCTGGAGGATCTGCCCGTGGAACTGAAGCTTCATCTTATCTTTGAAGCCAGCCAAAACTTAGAATGGAGTCATGACCTCACTAAGGTCGGAGCCGCAGAGCAACAGCTCCAGGAAGTCTGAACAGTTCTCATTCCTGGTGAAACAATTACAGTTTGCTTTAAAAAAGTAAAGACTTTTGTGGTTACTTTAGAATTACTTTCGTTGAAGGTTTGTGCCATTTTCTTTCCGTTCCTATGATGTCTCCCCCATTAATGAAGCTTTTTGTGTGTATGATGGCCAAATCATTTCCTTTTTTCCTTCCCTTCCTTCCCTTCCTTTCCTCCTTTGGAAAGGTGCCTTTTTATCCATTATTTCCAATGGACCACAATGGTTAATGGCAACAAATGTTTACCAGGAATGAATGAATTATTTAAAAAGTAAATTTCCAAGTTCTGAGTAAAACTGCTATACAATCCTAGTGGTCTGATACCATTTTAACTGCCATGACCTCATCTTAGGGAATGATAGGCTTTGTAGTTTGAAAACCCCTGAACTACAGCACTGGAATTCTCTAACAGAGAATGCTAAGTACTCTTCATACCATGAATCACAGGATACTTTAATAATAATAACAACAACAACAACAACTGTATCTGTATTCTGCCTTATCTCCCCAAAGGGACTCAGGGTGGATTCCAATCATAAAAGGCATACATTCAATGCCTGAACATAACAAGCAATAAACATATAATAGCGAAAGTTGATAACTCAACATATAAAAGCAAATTATAACTTAACCACTAAAATTAAATTAAGAAACACAACTTATTGTATTAAACATAAAACAAAACAAAACATCAAACAGAAGTGTCAGTTTCCCAGAGCCTGCAGCGGCCCTTGGGAGCAAAGATTCATCATTGTTCAAGATGTCTACTGAGCTAGCAGGGTAAACAGGGCATGGATACAGATGGCCAATATTAATCAGAGGTATAATGGCAGTATTACTGTCTATTCCTCCTCCTCCTCACAAGCCAGTGAGAAAAATATATGTCTTCAGCTGTTTCTTGGTGGCGGTGGTGACAGAGGGAGGTGGGGCATCTTTAGGTCCTTAGGAGGGGAGTTCCAGAGGAGGGGGACAGCCAAGGAGAAGGCACTTTTTCTCGTTCCCATCAGCCACACTTTATGCCAGTGGAGCTGCCATAACATGGAAGTGGTTCCTGAATGGCGCTCCAGTTAGTAACCTGGCTGCCCATCTCTGGACCAGCTGGAGCTTCTGAACTATCTTCAAAGGCACCCTCAAGTAGAGAGCATTGCAGTAGTCCAAATGGGATGTGGCTAAGGTGTGGGACTACCATGGCCAGATCTAGCGTGTCAAGGTACAGGCACAGTTGGCACACAAGTTTTAATTGTGTGAAGGTGCTTCTGGATTCCGCTAATACCTGTGGTTCCAGGGTCAACAATGAGTCCAAGATCATCCCCAGACTGTGATCCTGAGTCTTCAGGGGGAGTGCAACCCCATCCAACACAGGTTGTAACCCCACACGCTGACCCACCTTCCAACTGACTAAGGGTACCTCTGTCTTGTCTGGATTTAGTTTCAGCTTGTTGGCCCTCATCCAGTCCATTACTGATGTCAGGCACCGGTTAAGGACCAGGACGGCATCCTTGGTATTAGGTAGGAAGGAGTAATAGATAGAACCATAGTGGTTAAGGTAGTATTAAACTGTTTAATAGTGGAGCAGAACTATTTCTGAACAGTGCATTGGTCCAAATTTATGAATGATGTACCTCACTAAAGTTTTCTATAGTGGATCACCATCTTAGATGGCTGTCAACTTGGAGCATGTCTATATTCCAAAGTTTCAGCAGCCTGTTTTTGTTGTTGTTGAGGGCATACAGATCTCATATGCAGGTAGTCTAAACTCATGATTTAAAATGCTCAAATAAAGTGAGTGCTTGGAATACATTTGTGGCCAGCTTTGCATGGAGCAAGTTATGAGTCATCACTAACAATGGAAAGTTGTTGAATTTCTCATCAAGCGATTTGGCAAAAGAAGGGAGTTTTGTCATGTCGTTGCTTTTATCCTATGTGCAAATCTTGGTTTCTGCATATATATATATATATATATATATATATATATATATATATATATCTCAGTTCATGACTCGCAATACAGGAAACAATATGGAAGAAGTAAAACATAAAGTGAGGAATTAAAATACAATATTTGAGTCAGAGTTAAAAACAAGGTTAGATATAAAATATTTATATTGCAATGAGAAAGCAGTAGCATAACATGGTAATATGTTTAGCATCAAGACTGCAAGCTATTGTGCGGCAAAAAAAATCATTGCTTTGGATGTAATTTCAGAAAACTAGTCAGTTAAAAGGTAAACTCTTCAGATCTCCCTGGTATAATTTATAAATCTGGATTAATAAAAGGACACCGATAAAATGTCATGATACAAAACAAAAGCATTACAATAAAACATGCTTTAACATTCACGTGTTCTCAATTTGGTAATTTGTTATGTTTTCCTTCAATTACTTGAGCAATGCATTTTATTGGTTTGAATCTTATAGGTTAGGTCAGACATGAGCAAACTTCGGCCTTCCAGGTGTTTTGGATTGGCTGTTAGGAATTGCAGGAGTTGATGTCCAAAACACCTGAAGGGCCCAAGCTTGTCCATGCTTGGGTTAGTCTGGAGTAGAGCAAATCCATTGAACAAACAGTTGAATGGTGGGTTAACCCATAGGTAAATCAAATCAATAGGACAATCACTGGGATGCAGATGTGGTATTTTGGCCATGGTATCACATTTTTATATGTGAGCCAGCCAAGTGGAGTAATTTGAGCCTTGGATCAAGACTAGAGACCAGGATTTGAATCCCTGCTCAGCCATGGAAGCTCACTGAGTGATTTTGGGTGAGACACACTATCTCAGCCTCTGAGGGAGGCAATGGCATAGCCCTTGTGAACAAATTTTGACATCAAAACTCCATGACAGCATTGGCTTAGAGTCGCTATAAATCAGAACTGACTTGAAGGCACTGATGGGGCTCAGCAGTAAGCCTCAGAGGGAGATGATGTTTCCCACTGTGAGGCCTGTGTGTGATCAGGGTGAATTGCAGCTCACAGGTCAGAGTGAGACAGAGAATGTTTTGGATTCCAATGGTCATTCCTTAGCAACAGGGGAAAAGTCTGTTTCTCTTGGGCATGGCCTTCAACAGATGGGGAGTTTTCCCAGGATATCAGATTAGGCCTCTGCACAGAGGGAGTGGAGGATAGATTAATTAGGCATTCAGAAAGACTCTTTGAGAAGTCCTTGAGACCCAAGCGTCAAAGGCATGATCTCATGTCTGCTTGGTTGGGTCTGAGCTTAAATTAAGTGATGTTTACTTGGTGTCTTCAGATCGGGCAATGTTGCCATAGATTCAAATTCCTGTTTCAACTCTTCACAATTCAAGTATCCTGTGTTGCCTGTGTTCCTGAAGGAGTTTTGCCTTGGAAAAAGTTCCTGTTTTTATGCTTGTGGATTTATGCCTATGGTCTTGACTTCCTTGATTTCATGTACCTTGTTATTTTAGACTACTGCTCTTTTGTATATGGTCTACTGCTATTTTATGGTGCATTTTCTATTGCTTTTTGGGAAATACCTATTTTCCCTTTTGTACATGCTTTCCATAATAAACAGCTGTATTAGAATACTGGACTCTGGTGTGATGCTGGGAGAAAAGGTGTCTCACGGTGAGAGTGCAACAGGCTCACACATAACAACAATCACATTTTACTAGTTTTGTCGATTTGACCTCAAGAATGTATTTGTGATCTGTACATTTGAATCCACATTGCATTCCACAAGGTTAGAGGTTCTAAGTCCTCCAGTGCAACTCTGTGAGATGCTGGGACCGGAAGTAAGGCAATATAATGGTGTTTGGTCATATCTACTATTTACATAACTGCAGTCTAGCAAGGAATGTATTCCTGTAGATATAGGGGTCTAATAATACTAATACTAATAATATGCAACAATATAAATTCAATATTAGTTGTTAAAGTGAATTAAATCAAAGTTGCTGCTGTTATCTGCCTTCAGATCAACTCCAAGTGATGGCAGCTCTCGTACATAGGGGGTTTCTTGGCAATATTGATTCAGAGGAAGTATACCAATGCCATTCAATAGGTTTCCATTGGCGATCTGTGATTCAAATGTGTTCTCCCAGTGTCCTAGTTTGATCCTCAATTTATCTAATCTTGGTGATCCCAAAATTTGCTTTTGCCCATCAAGCAAAATTGAAGTTTTGCTGAGGTATTAAAAAGTTGCTGCCTCATCTTGCTGCAGGGTCAGCTTTTCTCCCTTCCCTTCCTGTCTTTTGCAGCGGTTGAATCATCTGCTGTTCTGGAACAGTGCCTTTTGTTCAGTGTGACGTGACTGCCCTGTGGAACATCAAGCCTGATTAGGGAATTATCGGTGATGCTCAGGAAGTGAGGAGAGGAGCAGGACAGTTGTGCGAGGAATTAGTGCTGAGCAAACAGCCTGGAGAAACAGCCAATTCTAGCAACCTTTTCCTGAAAACCATACAGGAACACATTGTGTGTTTGTGCCGTCAAGCCTCCTGGACACTTATGCTGACCCCATGACAGTCATAAGGTTTTCTTAGGCAAGGAATAATCAGAGGTAGTTTTCTCAGTTACTTCCTCTGAAAGAGAACCAACACCACACCTGGTATTAATTGACAGTCTCCCATCCAATTACTAGCCAGAACTGACCTTTCTTAGCTTCCAAAATCAGTGGGATCTGATCTCTTTAAGCTATTTACACTCAATAATGTGCAATGTCTTACTTAATGAGCATCATGCTTCTTCATTCCGTTCAGTAGTGGAATATGCTGCATTCTTGGGAGGTTTTGAATTAGAAACTGCATGGCCATCTCCCAGGAGTGCTTGCATTGTGTTTTCCTGCACAGTAGAATAGAATTGGGCTGGGGGGGTTCCCTCAGTTCTACATTCTTTCATTCTGTAGTTCTATATTTTTAAAATATCTTGAAGTAGAAAAAATGGGTAAAAATCCATTAAAATGACTTTGTGGTTGTGTTCCTTCAAGTCATTTCTGATTCATGGTGATCCTAAGGCTAACCTATCACAGTCCTTTCTGTGGTTGAGAGTATGTGACTCACCCAATGCCACCCAGTGAGTTTCATAGCCAAATGAGGAGCTGAACCCTTGTCTACAGTCATAGTCCAACACTCAAAGCTCTACACCAGGCATGGGCAAACTTCAGCCCTCCAGGTGTTTTGGACTCCTAATTCCACAATTCTTAACAGCCTCAGGCCCTGTCCTTTTCCCTCTCAGCTACTTAAGTGTTAGGCCTGAGGATGTTAGGAATTGTGGGAGTTGGAGTCCAAAACATCTGGATGGTCAAAATTTACCTATGCCTGAACTACACCATGGTAACTCCCACAAATGACTTTCCCAGAACCAATGGGAAGTTGTTAGTACTTGCAAAACCAGTCCTTTAAAGTTATTTCATCAAAGACATCTGATGAAATCTGATGTTACCAGGATGGACAATGGTGGAGTGGGACATTTTTCGCCAAGCACCTCCTGGTATGTTGGACATGTCTGGAAGCTGCACCTCTACATTTCCAGTCTGGTGTTTGGTCAACTTTTGATGGTGTTTACAACCATTTTCACAGGGATATGCAGATGCATTGGGCGATGTGGGCAAACTTTGTCTATTTTTTGGAAGAAAAATCATCCGTTGTAAAAATGTAAAACTGTTTAAATTGGAACAATACAGAGAAGATTAGTATGGCCCCTGTGCAAGAGTGACACACAATTTTTGACTTTAGCACAGCTGGTAAATCACCAGCAATGATAAGATCTACCAACCAAAAGGTTGCCAGTTCAAAGCCCTGGGTTGGCATGAGCTCCCGACTGTCAGCCCTGCTCACTGTTTACATAAGAAGTTCGAAAACAGCATAGAGCTATAAGTAGAGAAATTAGGTGCCACGAAACAAGCAGGGGAGGTACTTTATGACCCCATAAAAGAAAAAGATCGGAAAATGCCCAGCAACCAAAAGGAAGGAGGAAGTCCTGGTGGCTCTTTGTCAGAGTTTATGGAGTGACAGCACCTCCCTGTGGCTGGATTTGAGCACAGCCTCCAAGCGCCTAAAGATGGATGTTGTCACAACATACATCCTTTCTGTTTTGTCTTGTCTCTGTCTTGTCTGTCCAAAATATTGAATGTTTAATATGTATGTATACTGTGATTTGCCCTGAGTTCCCTTGGGGGATAGGGCGAAATATAAATAATGTGTTGCTGCTGCTGCTGTTGTTGTTGTTATTTCTGTGTATTTGAGTAGGAATTTGGGGCCACCCTTAAGGTTTTAGTGGACATGGTTGTGCCTTGTTGAACCCGTGATACACGTTACAAGAAACCATGGTTGAGATTCTATGTCCTTTATAGCATGATCTGTAGAAACAGCACCTGTGGTTTCATTAATCAATTTCCAACTAAATATTGGCTCTTCAGGACAGAATGGGGAGGGGACTTTCACAATCACGATGTGTCTGTCATTATGTTGAATACATAGGGATCATGAATATGAATCAGATATGGACACATAAGACCCCTTGGTGGTGCAGCGGGTTAAACCACTGAGCTGCTGAATTTGATGACTGAAAGGTTGGCAGTTCGAATCCAGGGAGCGAGCTGAGCTCCCGCTGTTAGGCCCAGCTTCTGCCAACATAGCAGTTCAAAAACATGAAAATGTGAGTAGATCAATAGGTACCTCTTTGGCAGTAAGGTAATGGTTCTCCATGCAGTCATGCTGACCATATGAGCTTGGAAGTGTCTATGGACAATGCCAGCCCTATGGCTTAGAAATTGAGGTGAGCACTATCTTACAGAGTTGGACAACACTAGATTTAATGTCAGTGGAAACCTATACCTTTACTTTATGGAAACGTAAGCCTACGTTATACATTCCTAAATGTGGTTGTCCATTCCAGCCCATGGTAGATAATATTTTCCAAAAAGGACAAGCCCTTTCACCTGAAAAAGAATTCCTTTTGAAGCTCTTGCAGAAAAGTGCCTTTCATCTGAGAGAAAACAATTCATTTCTCATTATTTTTGCACCACATCCTTTTTTGAAGCCCAATTGCCATATTTTATCCCCAATGATAAACCTGCTTCTTTTTCCATGAGCATTCAGGGTGAAAGCCGTAATTCATAGGCAGATGTGTGCGCAATGTGGGGCTGGCTGATGGTCCCGGTACACAGCCAAGAGACACATGATCACCCTTCATGGGTGAGATCTTTGATTTATTCCACTGAGATTTCACCTGAGGTTTTTCTTCTACTACTGTTTGCAAATACCGTCTCCTGTGAGCTGACAGTTAAGGGAAGGAATGTGGTACGGAGAAAATGGCTTACCCCATGCTCTTGGAATTGTTATTGTATTAAACTCCTGTTTCGAGAGTGTAAATATTTTTCCCCAATCTGTTTCATTCCTCTGGACAGTGAAATTGCTATCCTCTCACACTGTGGAAATTACTTGTCACAGCCTTTTTGGAACTTTTAAACTGGCTAGATCAGGGACAGAAGTGTAAAGACAAAGCTGACCAACCAGGCTTTACATTAGGATTTGCATATTTTCTTTATTCTGACCATGACCATGGAGATGTTTGGCTTTACCTAAGTGAAACCTGGGACTTGGGGGGGGGGGGGGGCAACTATGAAGCAATCAGACTAAGTGTAAAGATGTGTCAATGGCTACCAAAGTAAAGATGGACCACACTGTTGTACAAAGTGACTGGTGTCTGCGTTTTCATTTACTCACATCGGACAAAATATACTTTCTCTAAACAACATGTGTCCTGCCATGTCATTTTATGTGGCTCTCCAAATGCTGAAGTACAACTTCTGGATTCCTCATCATTACACATCATGACTAGAGCCAAGGGGACTTGTGATACAGTAAGATGCAGTGTAGTCAGGATAGTGTGGTTTGAATTTAGATATAAGGCTTCTGAATATGATGCCTAGCTTTAAAATATCCTTTAACCTTTCCCCAACCTCAGAGCCACAAGTGCCATTGGGTTGCAATTCCCATTATACTTCAGTCAACATGGCAGATAATCAAAAGCAATGGGATTGGTTGTTCAATAACATCTGAAGACCAAAACTGGGGGGAAACTAAAGAGCGGCAACCACTATATAAAATATTATAGCTTGATTATACCTCTATCTGCAGATTCTCCATCCATGGATTCAATGGCCATAAGGCTGATGTGACCCTTCATGCATGACTTTGACACCCAAGCTGTAGAGATATCCTAGGTACTCCAACATGATTCGATGGTGTCTTAAAAGTATTTCTAGATGATGACCCCCAGTTTTGATTCTATAGATATGCTTCTGCTGAACATTGTTTTCCAAGAGAGTTTGCTATTATCCCTTTTTTTTGCTAACCACAGTAAATTCATAAATGTATCTCCTGTGAATGTAAGGGTTGCACTCTCTGTCCAAATTCTATGGTTGGTTATAAAACTGGATACTGAAGAAAGCTAATAGAAAGATTGCCAATTCATTGGAAATGGACTGGTGATCTACAGATATTGTGGGCGGCAAATAGTTGTGTCCTAGGGTAAATCAGGACTGAGCTTTCCCAAAAAGCACAGGTGACTAAACTAGGCCATCATATAGTAGCTATATTATGAAAAGATAGGATTCATTTTAAAAAGACAACAGTGCTTAAGAAGCTGATGGGGAATAGGAAAAGAGGGATAATGAATTCCAGATGGATGGTCTCACTCAGGCCTGCCCAGCAGGCGGCCCGGGGCCGCACATGGCCCTCCAGCCCCTTGGATCCGGCCCTCCTACCCTCTTGCAAGAAATCAGCTGTTTTTTTTTTTTAAAAAATGAAAAATTGTAGCGGCGGCACAGCTGTCTGCCATTACCTGTCCTGGCTCTTCAGCAGACAGGAAATGAGCCAGGACAGGAAATGACGCTGCGGAGCCAAAGGACTACAAGTCCCAGCTTCCCCTCCATGGTGCCATTTCCTTTGAGACTAGAAGACTACAGGAAGTACTCTTCTGCTGTGTCTTCGGCTCCTGCCTCTGTGTCTTTGCCTCTCTCGTGCTCCGGCTCCTTCGTTCCTTCCTTCGTTCCTTCCTTCGTTCCTTCCTTCAATCCTTCCTTCCTTCCTTCCTTCCTTCCTTCCTTCCTTCCTTCCTTCCTTCCTTCCTTCCTTCCTTCCTTCCTTCCTTCCTTCCTTCCTTCCTTCCTTCCTTCGTTCCTTCCTTCCTTCCTTCCTTCCTTCCTTGCTTGCTTGCTTTTATTCTTGCTTATTTTATTTTTATTTTATTTTTATTTTATTTTATTTTATTATTTCCTTTTATTCTTGCATTTATTCCTCCCTCATTTCTTCCCTCTATCCATCTTCCTTCCTTCCTCTCTTCCTTTCTTTTATTATTTTATTTTATTATTATTTATTTTCACACTGCGGCCCCCCAGGTGATCAGTGACCGTAATTCCGGCCCTTGGGCCGGTAGAAGTTAGACAGCCCTGGTCTCACTCAAGGAAACCTTGAGTGAGATGAGTCTGTGAGACCTGATAATAGAGTGACTTGGAGGCCCACCATTCATAGGGTCATCATAAGTCAAATGTTTACTCTTTAAAACTTGCTTTAGGACTATTTTTTATAAATCCTTTTATATATTTTTGATTATATAAAAATCTGAAAAGTAACTCATTCCCATTTGTGAAAAGAGCAACCTTCTCTTTTAATAATAACTTACGGCAGCAATTCACTTTGTAATGAGTAAAAATCCCAAGTTCTAAAGAAGTTGTGTTTTTGGTTTAGTTTCATGTATACCTTTTTTTTAATAAAAAAAAGTGCCTCTGAGCAAGTTAACTTTTTTCTCACAACCAAACAAGGCAAAAAATCTTCTGAAGGCACTGAATACAGTTCTGCTGCAGAAAATAAACACACCAGGCCCCTAAGATGTCTGGAGAGGAGATCTCCAGGGAACGACATATAAGAGACAGCCTTTGGTAGAAGAATGGGATAGAAGCAGCATCAATAAATAATTGGGCTCAGAGCTCTCCCCGGGATGGAGCATTGTCCCTTATGACTATACAGAGTTGGAAGACTGCATACAGTTTGCAAAAAGATACTGATGAAGATCCAATCTTTTGCTTGCATTATATAAATCTAGACCCTTCTAGTTACATGGTACCAAACTGTCCCACTCTTGTAGTAAATTGTGACTTTGTGTAGCACATGATGACTGGTATTCTGTTGGTGACAAATGCACACAATCATGTATGATAAGAACATAAGAACATGACTTTGTCAGCCCATCTAGTCAGCATTCTGATGACTAGTTGTACACAGGGATCTGACAAAACCCTCACCTGCACCCCCACAATCATGTATGATGACATACATACACACAAAGGTAGCTTATACGTGCACTTGTCTCTTTTTTGGGTTGGATGTCATAGAAACATAGAGTTGGAGGAGACCCCAGGACAATTGATCCAGCCCCATTCTGCCATGCATAAAGACACAACGCATGCACTACCAAGAGATAGCCATCCAGCTACTGTTTAAAAACATCAGTAACTGAGACTCTACCAGACACTGAGGTAGGATATTCCCCAGTCAAACACATTCCTACAGTTTGAATCCAATGCTCCATTGGAGCAACAAAATACAAGCTGGATCTCTCCTCGATATGACATTGTTCTAAACATGATTATCATGTCAATGCTTCGCCTTCTTTTCTCGAGGCCCAGTTATGGTCCCACTTTTTTCAGCATTGCTCAGACCTGACATGGAATGCTGCATCCAGTTTTGGGCACCGCAATTCAAGAAGGGTGTTGCCAGGGTGGAAAATGTCCAAAGAAAGTTGTCCTAAACAGTCAAAGTTTTGGAAGCCAAACCCTCCAAGGAGTGGCTTATGAAGATGTGTATGTTTATCTTGAAGAGAAGATCGAGAAGGGACATGATAGCCATGTTTAAGTACTTAGAAGGATATCACATTGAGGAGCGGGCAGGCTTATTTTCTGTTGCTCTGGAGACTAGGACACAATGGAGTTATGGATTTAGCCCCCACCTAAACATTAGGAAGAACTTCCTGACAGTAAAAGCTGTTCAATGGTGGAATGTGCTGCTTTGGAGTGTGTTGCAATTTCCTTCTCTGGAGGTTTTTCAACAGCAGCTGGATGTGTAGTTGTTTGCTTCAGTCGGTTGTTCCTGTTTGGCAGAAGCAGGTTGGCCTGGTCTTTTCCAACTTTTTGATTCTACGATTCTGTGATTCTTGACATTCTGTGATTCTTTCTACTATCCTACGCAAATGGCTTTTCATTATTGTGACTCCACACAGGCCCACTTTTCAGAGCCTGGAAGCCAGCGGCTTGCCAAGGCGGAGGTCCAACTCATTGGTATGGGGAGCCTTTTTGTCAAACTTTATAGGGACAAGTTTCCTCTCTTTGTGTATTTTTGCTTCCTCCCTTCTTTGTTTCCTTCTTTAGAATGGAATAGCCTATAAAACACTGGGAAGAATGGCACAAACTTGGGCAAAGAGAATAACCTTGTCATATAACCCAGAATATATTGGCTGGCCGTCTTCTTCTTAGGCTGGCAAGTGAATTAACTAGAGCAGCTGTGAAGGGCCACCGAGAACAGCCTCCCCTCTGTCACCTTCCAGGACTTAGCCTCCCGTTCTTTGCCAGCTGCCAGAGACACACAAGGACTTCATTCACAGTTCCACCTTCCTTGCCCTTTTTGTGGCATCTGCTTACCTGTTGCATTTGACCTGCCAGAGAGCTCATTTTGGAATAATCGGAATGCCTGGTTTGGCCAAGGTGCAGATTTACCACTGCCTTGATTTTTCGGTTTCTTGTCAAGGTCTGTCCCATCTAATGATCAGGGCCACAAGGTTAAGAATTAGCATTTCCAACGTCCTGCAATTACAATGTAGTGTCATGGCAATAACCTATAGACTTCTTGGAATGGGAGTTTAGGGAGGGATATGATTTCTCATCCAGACAATGCCAACATCCCAACTTACAATGAATTCAAAAATTCCATAGGATGTTGTCATGGCAGTTCAAGTGGAATCATAGTGAAGTTGGAAAGGGTCCCGATATACAGCCAAGATATACAAGGGTGAGATCCATTATCTTAAAGATTTATTTATTATTTATTTACAATATTTATATTCCGCCCTTCTCACCCCGCAGGGGACTCAGGGCGGATTACAATGTACATATACATGGCAAACATTCCATGCCATATACACACAACATATATAGACAGACACTCAGAGGCTATTTAACATTCCAGCTTCTGGCCACCAGGGGAGCTGTCGCTTCCTCATTCTTTGCATATTTTCTGGAGATTTTTATGGTCTCATAAATCAGTTAAATTAGCCTCCCCACAAAGTGGTACCTAAATTTCCTACTTGACAGATGCAATTGTCTTTCGGGCTGCAAAAGTCGACAAGCTACACAATTTTGTTCGGGAGCTCACTCTGACCCAGGCTGGCTTCGAACTCATGACCTTTCGGTCAGTAGTGATCTTAATGCAGCTGACTCCCAGCCAGCTGTGCCACAGTCCCGGTGCAAATGATGGAACATTGTTGGAGACTGAGGTTGGAACAGATGGGCAAATCCACAGACTAAGAAAAATGCCAAAAAATCGATCTAGAAACCCAAAAAAACTAGATTAAAAACACGCACACACATCAAATCTTTACAACCAGTTGAGTTTTAGTGTAAGATACAACATTGTGAGATGCAACACGGCGGACATTGATACATCTCTGTAAATGTGTGTAACCTTTCCACACAGGCATATAACCTAGAATATCAGGCAGAAAATATGTGCTTTGAACTGGGTTATTTTAAGTCCGCACACTGCCATATATCCTAGTTCAAAGCAGATAATGTGAGATTTTATTCAGCTGTGTGGAAGGGGCCTAAGTTATCCATTTGTTGTTGATTGAGTACTTTGAAGCCATTTCTGGTGTATGGCAGCTCTATCATGAGGTTGTCTTGTCAAGTGGGTCACTTGGTAGGTTTTCACGGCTGATCAGGATTCGAACCCTGGTCTCTTAGAGTCCAACCCTCAAACCATGGCACCCTTCCACACAGCTGAATAAAATCCCACATTATTCACGTTGCACTGGAATATATGGCAGTGTGGACTCAGATAACCCAGTTCAAAGCAGATATTGTGGGATTTTCTGCCTGGATATTCTAGATTATATGGCTGTGTGGAAGGGCCCTGGCTCTCTGCCTCAGCATCCTAGCAGTTTCGGAAGAAGCTGGTAGCAAACCTTTCCAGCGCCAGAGAGATTTTGCTAAGAGATTGCTTAAAAATACATAAAAGGTATGACAAAGGTAGAGGGTGGGGAAAGATGCAAGGCATCCTCACAGTTTTCGAGCACCATTGCTTTCCAGGGAAGAATAGCCGATCAGCCGTCTTGAGCTTCTGTGGCTGTCACCTTTGAGACCTTTCTTTGAGAGAGGAGGAGAGAAAAAAACCCTGTCTGAGCTCTGCGGGCAACGGGCTGGGCCTGTTAGGCTGCGGCGGAGAGACTTTGTCGGCAAACGCTGCCGCTGATTAAAACAGACCTGAGTTTGTACTGTATGTACAAAAGGTTGCTATGGAAACAGCCTCTCGGTACTGTCCAGGTTTCAACACTATAAGGTGTGTGTGTGAGAGAGAGAGTGGAGGGAGAGCGTTGTCCACCCCGGCTCCTCTTCCTGGCCTTTGCTTCCCTTTCATTTCTGACACTGTCCGTTGCTTTGGCAGGGTGGCACAAAATGGACCAATATAGCAGGATGGATAGTGGGTTGAGTGCTGCTTTAGAAATATGCAAAACCAGGGTTCATAGTTGGAAGACATCCCAAGGGCCATCCAATCCAACCCCATTCTGCCATACAAGAAAACACAAACAAAGCCTGTCTAAATGATAATAATAATAGTAATCCCAGGTGACAGCAGGATTGATGAGAAGCAACTGGAAAAGCTGACACGATATGAGGATTTAAATATTGAACTGCAGACTCTGGCACAAGCCAGTCAAAGGGGTCCCAGTGGTGATTGGCACACTGGGTGCAGTGCCTAAAGACCTTGGCCTGCACTTCAAAACAATCAGTACTAACAAAATTACCATCTGTCAGCTGTAAAAGGCCATCCTACTAGGTGATGCACACATTATTTGCCGATACATCACATAGTCCTAGACACGTAGGAAGCGTCCGACGTATGATCCAATGCAAAGCCAGCATAGTGATCTTGTTTGCTGTGTACTAATCTTGCTGTGTTTCAAATAATAATAATAACAATAACTACTACTACTACTACTGAGTACTTTACAGTTTTCTGGCATTGTTATGGAACTGATCATTAGTATATTGATTCTGTAGCCCATTGTTCTCTTAAGTCCCTGCAGCAGCCACTTCAAAATATGACCACCTTCCAATATGACATCCATTCAAATATTTAAATATGGACATCATGTCCCTTTCAGCCTTCACATCTCCAAGCTAAGCATACCTAGCTACCTCATATGGATTAATTATTTCCAGAGCTTTGACCATTTTGGATTTTATTGCCTTAATGGAATACTATATACTCCATGTTTTTGAAGGCTTTCATGGCTGGAATCAATAGGTTGCTGTGAGTATTCCAGGCTGTCTGGCCATGTTCCAGAAGCATTCTCTCCTGACGTTTTACCCACATCTATGGCAGGCATCCTCAGAGGTTGTGGGTTCTGTTGAAAACTACGTAAGTAGGGTTTATATATCTGTAGAATAATGTCCACGGTGGGAGAAAGAACTCTTGTCTGTTTGAAGCAAGTGTGAATGTTTCTTGATTTAAGTTTTTGGGAGTGCTGGCTGATGTCCAACAAGGGATGGGCCGGAGATGTCACTGCCTTGGTCCTTCCACTATTGGCTGCTACTTCTCCGCGGATGTCAGGTGGTTCAATACGGGCTAAATAGTGTAATTTCTCCAGTGGTGTAGAGTGCAGACATCCTGTGATAATGCGGCATGTCTCATTAAGAGCCACAAGAAATAGTTTTCTAAGATCTACAGACATTTGCTGGAACACCTCAGGAAGCAAGAGTCCAAAAGTGGCAGGCTAAAGCCCAGAACCTCAATCAGTGGCTGATACCAAATGAGAGACTCCCTCCTGGGCACACAGAAAACTGGGCGACTTGGAAGGTGCTGAACAGATTGTGCTCTGGCACCACAAGATGCAGAGCCAACCTTACGAAATGGGGCTATAATGTGGAGTCCACGACATGTGAGTGTGGAGAAGAGCAAACCACAGTCCACCTACTACAATGCAGTCTGAACCCTGCTACATGCACAATGGAGGACCTTCTTATGGCCACACCAGAGGGACTCCAAGTGGCCAGCTACTGGTCAAAGGACATTTAATAGAACATCAACTTTGCTAAGTTTATGTTTTCTTTTGCTTGATTATTTTTTAAATACAACACAACTGTTTGGTTTGCTCCTGACATGATAAAAAAATAAGTGTGAATGTTGCAATAGGCCAGCTTGATTAGCATTTAATAGCCTTGCATTAAACAGATATATAAACTTCCACTGATATATAAACCTCACTTGCCTAGTTTCCGACACACCCCTCAATCTGTGAAGATGTGGGTGAAACATCAGAAGAGAATGCTTCTGGAACATGGCCACACAGCCTGGAAAACTCACAGCAACCCAGTGATACCATATATTACTCTCTGTTGAAATTCATTTTGTTATTTTTAGCCCAGCTCTCAAACTTGTTGAGGTCACTGTGGATTCAGATCCTGTTCATATTCTGGCTCGACCATGGAAACCCAATGGGTGGCTTTGGGCAAGTGATACTCTTTCTCTGTCTCAGAGGGAGGCATATCCTGCTCTGATTATATCTTGACAAGAAAACCCTATGATGGTTTTGATGTAGGGTCCTCAATAGAATGAGATGGGGGCTAGAACACAACTGAGGTTTAATGCCTTTTTTAAATTTTGTGTCAGGAGCAACTTGAGAAACTGCAAGTTGCTTCTGGTGTGAGAGAATTGGCCGTCTTCAGGGACGTTGCCCAGGGGATGTCTGGAGGTTTTGAAGTTTTGTGGGAGGCTTCTCTCATGTCCCTGCATGGGGAGCTGGAGCTGACAGAGGGAGGTCATCTGTCCTCTCCTCGTATTCGAACCTCTGACCTGTTGGTCTTCAGTTCTGCCAACACAAGGGTTTAACCCACTGCACCACTGGGGGCAATGCCTAAATAAGGTGTGTCTGTGCATATCAAAAGACTGGCTCTCTAACTTTTGGGGGTAGAGAGGCCATATGTGACCATGGACCATCCCTGGCCCACCCCTGCCTTAAAACCTTGACTCTCCATCTTGCAGTATAACTCTCCGGAGATCTTTTCTGGCTTGAATGGCAGGGAATCCACGTCCGAACTGGCTGCGGCTGCTGTCACCAGGAAGCTGGGAGCAGGCAGCAACAGTCGCTGCCAAGTCCTGAGCTTGCCCTAGATTTGTTTCAGCATGTAAGGTTGTGATCAAATCCTTTTGAAAGCCACTTGGTTGATGCCTGACAGCCAGGTTGCCTGCAGTCAGAACACAAGGCAGGCCGCATGTATCCTCCCAGCCAGGTACTCTTGCGCAAATCTCCCTGGGGACCCGCTTGGCGGATTCAAAGCCTGCCTTGTCAGAATGGCTGAGGCCAGATGGGCTGCCCTGGAGAGCCAGGTCGCCGCTCTCTCCCTCACTTACCATGCAGTGTGTTTGTCACAGAGCCAGACCACTCACTTACCATGCAGTGTGTTTGTCACAGAGCCAGACCATTGGGGGGGGGGGGGAGACTACAACTCCCAGATTCCTTAGCCAGCCCAAGTTCTGGGATTTGTAATTGTTGTGCCACTTGTTCAAGATTTCTGGTTCTTTCTTGAGAGTGTGCATGACAGTTGACCACTGGGATTTGGTTCTAGCACCCCCATCACATCCCACAAATACCCAAATCCATTGAGGCTCAAGTTCCCCTATACACAATGGTATAATGCAATGACATACTTTATATAAAATGGTATAATTAAGGTTTGCTTTCTGGATTTATTTATTATTTACTGCATTTGTAGTCCGCCCTTCTCAGCCTTACGACGACTCGAGGCGGCTCACAGAATCAGCAAATTTGATGCCATACATTCAGAAAATACAGTTAAAAACATTCAACCCAACATTATATAAACCGTAAAAAAAACCAATTCAAAACATATAATCACTGGTGTCATCCTGTTAGAATTCTTCCTATTTCATATTTACCTATTCCTCTGCATTTCCAAATGCTTGTTCAAAAAGACAAATTTTACTCTTTTTCTGATGGTCAGAATGCTTTTTAACCAGTATAATCATTTCTATTATGGGCTTATCTACAGGGACTAAAAAAATAGTATTTACCTTGTAAGTGCTTTTGTTGACAAATCATGTAAATAAGAGACCAGACAACAGCAGTGGATTGAAGAGTAACTTTTATTAACTAGTAAAGGAAAAAGTTTCCCCTTGATATTAAGTCTAGTCGTGTCTGACTCTGGGAGGTGGTGCTTATCTCCATTTCTTAGCCAAAGAGCCGGCATTGTCCATAGATGCCTCTAAGGTCATGTGGCCAGCATGACCGCATGGAGTGCTGTTATCCTCCTGCAGAAGCGGTACCTATTGATCTACTCACATTTGCATGTTCCAAACTGCTAGGTTGGCAGAAGCTGGGGCTAACTGCAGGAGCTCACCCTGCTGCCTGGATTTGAACCGCCAACTGACCACTACACTGCAAAAGGATGCAAGCAGGTGGGCCAAAGAGTTTCAGAAAGGAAGATAAGAGTGTGCGGCTGACTTGCAATACACTACACAGGCCTTGCCCCCTCACCCCATAGTTAAGTAGAATGCTTCCTAACCATCCCTGGATGCCAGCAAATTGATTTACCCTGCCTTTACTGCTTTATGGTGGGATAAATCTGCTGACCCTGACACACACTGCCCATGACAATGCGTTCGCAATACGTTTATTTAAACTGTTTCAACCAACTTTACCTTTTATGCAAAAGCTGGGGTATTTTGCA
Organism: Anolis apletophallus; assembly: GCA_030556195.1. NCBI lineage: Eukaryota > Metazoa > Chordata > Lepidosauria > Squamata > Anolidae > Anolis > Anolis apletophallus. The sequence continues at coordinate 132,554,810 of JARBWK010000009.1, read as the reverse complement.
CCCAGGCTTCATCACTGTGGAGTTAGAGGGAGAATTAGTGGTAGAGGGAACATGTTGGAGGACATAGGATAGTGTGGTATGTTCATTTGCATGGTGGGGAGAAATAAGGTGGAGTGGCCACAGCTGTGTGGACAGAAATAATGCAAAGGATTGGAAATGTGGACCATGTTCTAACAATGAGGTGGGATAAACATGTGACTGGTTATGGCAATCTCACCATGATATATGTGATACATGTTGCATTAATGGGGTCAACGCAGACCAGAAAACTATGGTGCCAGAAAGTTTTTTTTGTCATCAGACAAGCTCTCTAAGATTGCTCCCCTTCGAATGGGAGAATTTGCGCCATCTCATCCAATTCGGCCTCCATCAGAAGAGGCCAGCAGCGTGCAGGTTTATTTTCAAGGCCGCACTCTCACTCTGAGATTCCTCCCTTCCTACCGAGGTCTGGAGAAGCAAGGCCAGGCTTTCAGATCTGAGGACGCCATCCTCTTTGCAATCCCTTGCTTAATATCCTTGTCCTTGGAACGGTTTGGTCCAGACCGCGTCTGAGTTCAGCACTTTGGATTCAGCAGCCTGCAATTATGCAATTCTCCCTTGTTATCTTTTCTAATTGTTCTCCCTACTCTTTCTGAGAAGAAGAAGAAAATGGGAAACAATGGCAGATGGGGATGGTGTGTGTGTGTGTGTGCGTGTATGTGGGGGAGCGGCATGTGTGGCAACCTGCCAGGCCAAGGCAGAGAAGGGAAGGAGGCGGAGAAGGAAGCCTCTATGGGGAGAGAGATGCCAGAGAGTGTGAATCAAAAGCAATACCTGACTCATCCCCAGAAAGGGAGAGGAGGGGGGATATTCATTCACAGCTTCCCTGACCTCCACAGGGCTGCATCATTCAAGGAGCTCCATCGTCGCTTCCCTCTCCTTTGCCAGTTCCCCGAGGCTTGCTTGTTTTCCTCTCCGGCTGTGCCCTCAATGACGTGGGTTGTGGTCCCACTGGGGGTTGTTGCCCCTTTGCCGGAGGAGATCTTGGGCTGCGTCTCCTTGGCATTGGGTTGTTTGCTTGTGTGCCCAGTTGAGATTGGCTCATTACTGATGCCTGCATGTGCATGCTTCTTTTAGCTTTCGTGGTCTTGTAGGAGAAGAAGAAAGACCGGGAGGCGACTGGAGACAACGGTTCTTCCAATATCGAGTGGTGGCAAAGGACCAGTGTTGGCATGAGGTGGGACAAGTGTAGAATTGGCTGTTCCTGCCTAAACCTCCTTCTCCACTGCCAAACACCAGATTTCCCTCCAGACGGCTGTTACTGAGCAGTGTCTGAGTATCATCACATGCACCAAAGCTGTTTGTTGTTGTAGTGGAGGTACACACCAATTTAGAAAGGGTCTGGGGAGAAGGCCATGGGCCTTGCCAAATGATACCCCTAATTACTGAATTGCACTTGCAAGTAGGCAAATAACACAGAAGTTTTTAAAGCTAACCAGGGTTGGCCCTGGCCAGTACAGGGCTGGGAGACCAATAATCCCAGGTGCTTCAGAGGAAGGTGCTGGCAAAACCACCCCTGAGTATTCTTTGCTTAAGAAGACCTATGAAATTCATGAGGTCACCATAAGTTGACAGAGGACTTCAAGTGCTTTTAAGCTGCTTTAAAATACTGTTGTTTTAATAGTTTGGAGTTTTAGCAAACCCATTTTAAAGTTGCATTTTATCTTAACTTCTTCTTAGGTACTGCATTGGGATTAAAGCAGGATATAAATAAAATTAAAGAAAAACAATTAAATGTGTATATGGTTGCCACTAATTACCACTGACTTGGGTCTTTAGGTGAAGGTGGTGATGGATTTATCAAAAGCAAGTGAGCATCAGCCCTGGATTGGGAGGAGAGGCAGCCAACAGGTTGGCAGCAATGAAAGGACTGGAAACAATGCCAATCCACGCCAGTTCCAGCCAACTCAATTCTCCTTCCAGCGCCCCAGGCTGGCAGCCCAATTTGCAGAACAGAGAGGTTACCACCCATCATTATCCTTCCACCAAAACATCCTTTCCCTCTCCCTCTCTAAACCTTGCCGAATGATACACCTAGTTACTTATTTGCACTTGCAAGTAGGCAAATCATAGAATAATTTAGTTGGAAGAGACCTCATTGGGCATCCAGTCCAAACTCATTCTGCCAAGAAGCAGGAAATTCGCTTTCAAAACACCCCCGACAGATGGCCATCCAACCTCTGCTTAAAAGCCTCCAAAGAAGGAGCCTTTGCCACATTCCAGGGCAGAGAGTTCCACTGCTGAACAGCTCTCAGTCAGTTCTTCCTCATGTTCAGGTGGAATCAGAAGTTCTTTAAAGCTAACCAGAGTTGACCCTGGGCAGTACAGGGATGGGAGACCATCAACAATCCCAGCTGCTGTGGGCTACATTTCAGAGGAAAGAGCTGGCAAAACTGCCCCTGAGTATTCTTTGCTTAAGAAGACCTATGAAATTCATGGGGCCACCACACGCTGACAGAGGACTTCAAGGCACGCATGCACACACACACACACACACACACACACACACACAGCAAAATGTTTTTAAGCTGCTGGCCACACACACACACACACACAGAGCAAAATGTTTTTAAGCTGCTGGCATCTTTAAGAAACTTTTCAATCATTTTAAAGTTGCATTTTATCTTAACCTCTTCTTAGGTCCTGCATTGGGATTAAAACATGCTATAAATAAAATTAAGGAAAACAATTAAATGTGTATATGGTTGCCACTAATTACCACTGACTTGGGTCTTTAGGTGAAGGTGGTGATGGATTTATCAAAAGCAAGTGAGCATCAGCCCTGGATTGGGAGGAGAGGCAGCCAACAGGTTGGCAGCAATGAAAGGACTGGAAACGATGCCAATCGACGCCAGTTCCAGCCAACTCAATTCTCCTTCCAGCGCCCCAGGCTGGCAGCCCAATTTGCAGAACAGAGAGGTTACCACCCATCATTATCCTTCCACCAAAACATCCTTCTCCTCTCCCTCCCTAAACCTTCCCCCACTTGATGATTTCCATTGCAGGCAAATGTTCTCCTGCCCACTCCTTTAGCAAGGCCTTCCCCTGGTTTTTCCCTTCCCTTCCAAATCTGTTTTGGTTGAATCATTGTCAAGAGCTTTTCTCAGAAAGCATCTAAACTGGGAGTAGGATGAAGGGCCAACCTCAAACCATTGCGTCTTCTTCAGCTTCAGAGCTATAAATCAAACCAGCTTGCCATCCTGGAATGCTCACAGTGTCCATTCAAGACAAACATTTTTGAAGACTCAGAGTTAGGACCCTCACTTGTTATCTGCAGAAAACCAAGAGTTGTACGGTGCATCTACACTCTAGGATGAATACAGCTTGACACCATGTTGACGGCCATGGCTCAATGATATGAAATCCTGGGAATTGTAATTTTGCAAAGCCTGTAGTTTTCTCTGCCAAAGAGTACCATTGTCTCACCAAACTACAGTTTCCAGATTCCATTAATAATGACAGTTAATGTGTGCCAAACTGCATTCATTCCACAGTGTAGATGCACCCTTCGAGAAAGTGGATCGAATGGAACTTGGAATGCAACTTGAAAAATAATTAACTGCATTGATACTAATAGTAACAACAACAACATAACAACTATACTTTTACACAGATCCACTATTTTAGGATACTTCAAAAAATCTATTCTCCTCCAGATGTTTTGGATTTCAGCTCCCACAGTTCCTAACAGCTGGTAAGCTGACTGGGATTTCTTGGAGTTGGTCCAAAATACCTGGAGGAGCACAGTTTGAGACAGGGGTGGGCAATTACCAGCCCTCCAGGTGTTTTGGACTTCAACTCCCAGAAATCCTAACAGCTGGTAAACTGGCTAGGATTTCTGGGAGTTGAAGTCCAAAACACTTGGAGGGCCAGTAACTGCCCACCCCTGGTTTGAGAACTATTTATTTATTTCTGGCATTTCTATCCCTCTCTTCTCTACCCCCAAAAGGGGATTCAGGATGGCTTACATATAGTAGTGATGCAATGTCACTACATAACACTTACAATAATAAAATCAGAATTAAATAAAACAGCAATCATGAAAACAGTAATACATAAAACCATAAAACAATACCACAACCATAACATCATTCTAGTTCAGTACAGTGATCCTGAAGTCTATTTTTTTTCTGAAGGCCAAGAGGGCTGGGGTTGAACTTATCTCAATTGGGAGTGTGTTCCATAGGCGGGGGGATGGCTGAGAAGGCCAGATGGATTTGCAATGTTGACGGAAGTGAGAGGAGGGCCTCCCCGGATGATCTGAAATTATGAGGTGGGACGTAGAGGGAGATGCGTTCGGATAAGTAAGCTGGGCCAGAACCATATAGAGCTTTATAGGTCCAAACCAGCACTTTAAATTGAGCTCGGAAGTGGACCGGCAGCCAGTGGAGCTGGCATAACCGGGGGTGGTATGTTCCCTGTATATCGCTCCAGTTAGTGACCTGGCTGCCACCCATTGGAATAATTGGAGTTTCTGAACCATCTTCAAAGGCAGCCTCATGTAGAGTGCATTTCAGTAATCTATTCAGGATGTAACCAGAGTGTAGACAATCATTGTCAGATGAGACTTCCCAAGGTACAGGTGCAGCTGACGCACAAGTCTTAACTGTTATAGCATTAGGTTCTAGCATTATAGGAGATAAAATGCAGCAGTGACCTGTAGATGCTGTAGACGCCATCATTCTAACCAGCACCAGCTTCTTTCTTTTCTGCCTCAGGCTTCTCCATGCAACTCTTTCTTTTCTGCTTTTTCTCTGGTCTCCCTTTTCCCAGCGTTTCTTCTCTGCTTCTCTTATTTGGCTGTAATTGCTGCTTCCGGCCTGACCCGGCTGCCTGGCCTCTGAACCCAAAATTGCCCTCTCCTTCTCAGCTTCCTCCTGGATAGAATTCTACCCTTGACACTTAGCTATGCATGCCACATCCGCAGTGAGATGAGGCAGGATGAAAACAAACTCTGCCTGATGGCGATGCTAATTCTGGCCCATTGGTTAGGTTCACTTGCAGACGCAACGGCACTCATACAGAGCTATTAATGAAGGAACAGTTTCAAAGAGAGACTGATAGACTTTCCCCAGTTTTGTTGTCCAAAGACCCATGTAGCAATGTGCAGAGGAATTCATGTCAGTAGGACAGTGAGCCCCATCCAGGGAAGTCTAAAATTCCCAGCAGCTTTCCAAGGTGCTGAACCCTATCTGCATCTTGGATAGCTCCTTGGAAGGTCAGAATACAACCTGGAGCAGACACTACATCAGGTAGGAGCAGCAAACCACCACTCAACCAAAGGGAGGGAAGCCAGAATTATTCCTTTCTCTCCTTCGTTTTCCATAACCACTACATTCTTAGGACCACATGAGTTTGAAAAGATCCCAAGTGTCATCCAGTCCAACCTCATTCTGCCATTCAGGAATAAGCAACCAAAGCACTCCCAACTGTTGGCCATCCAACCTCTAGAGAAAGAAACTCCATCACACTCCTAGGCAGTGGATTGCACTTTCAAACAGTTCTTTCTTTCAGGAAGTTCTGCATTATCCAACGCAGTCTGCCTCCTGCCTGGATTCACAGCTGTTTCAATACAGTGCGATGTTTTGGTGCTAAATTCATAAATACAGGAATTACTACGTAACGTTACCATGTATTGAACTGCCTTTTTGTTGATTTGTTGTTAAACATGATGTTTTGGGGCTTAATTTGTAAAATTATAATGTAATTTGATGTTTAATAGGCTTTTCCTTAATCCCTCCTTATCATCCAATATTTTTGCTTCTCCAACGTTCTACCGGCCTGTTTATGTTGGCTAAGCGAGACTCTGTATTATATTTCAAATAGTTAAACATAGCTATTATGTTAGCTCTTAACTGTCTTTTCTTGGATCCCTATGCTGCTCCTTAGAGGGATTCAAGGTTTCCAGGTCTTTTACCATTGTGGCTGCTCTTCTCCAGACATCTTCCAGCTTGTCAATATTCTTCTTGAATTGTGGTGCCGAGAACTGAACATGAGTATATCTCAGTAAGAACACATTGTCTACATGCGTAAATTACACAATGCATCATGTATAGTGGCCCACACTTGTTCAGTCTATATAAAGGAAGTGCTGAACTGGTACCGGGCTGTGGCATAGCTAGTTAGTAGGGCTGCTATACAATTTCGGATATGCCCGAATTTCGGAAGTTTTTCGGATACTTCCAACTTTTTAAGCAATTTCGATAGCAGCCCTCCCAACAGGAATTCCAAAATCCAAATTCCGAATTTCAGAATTCCGAATTCTGGATGTCATTTCCAAATTTTCATGCTGATTGCTCATTGGCTGATGGCGAACAGCTGACTCTCCCTTCTGCTGGTTTTTTTGCCCATTTTTGTAAGCGGATGCCATTTTTGAAGACTTCCAAAGACTTCCAAATCAATTTTGAAATTTATCGGAATTTTTTGGAAGTCTAAATAATCTGAAACGCAATTTATGACTACATCCAAAATGAGTTTTGAAATGTTTTTTAAAAATCAAACAGCCCTACTAGTTAGTAGCCACAACTGACTGAGAGGTCATGAGTTCGAAGCCAGCCCGGGTCAGAGTGAGCTCCCAGCCATTAATAGTCTAGCTTGCTGTTGACCTATGCAGCCTGAAAGACAGTTGCATCTGTCAAGTAGGAAATTTAAGTACCGCTTTATGCAGGGAGGCTAATTTAACTAATTTATGACACTATAAAACCTTCCAGCAGCATGTGTAAAAATGAGGAAATACTCCATCAAGGACAAGTGGACAGTGAAGCAGCAGCTCCCCCTCTCATCAGAACCGAGCACACTCTCATGAAGCCTGAAAGCTGGAATGTTAAATGCTTCTGTGTCTGTCTATATATGTTGTATGTCTAAATGGCATTGAATGTTTGCCATGCATATGTGCATTGTGATCCTCCCTGAGTCCCCTGTGGGGTGAAAAGGGTGAAATATAAATACTGTAAATAAATAAATAAATTTGGAATTATTGTAATATCCTATTATGCCATTTCACTGTAGACCTTCACATTTGAAGGTTTAAATGTGGATATGTTCTTCTTAAGAGTCTTGAGGTCCTCCATCCAAACCCCATGGTCAACTTCAAGTGGAATTTGATCATAGAGAGACACGGGATAACCTAAACATTCTTAGAGAATCACACTGATGGATCTAGAGAGGTATTCTCTCAGATTAAAAAGACTAGTGTTTTCTCAGATTGAAAATGAAGTGATTTTCAATTGTCCAGTGGCCCTAACCCCAGCGAATGTGGAAGGTTTTTAATTCTAAAAAGTTATTTTTTCCAAGCTTAGTTTGTACCCCTGGCTTGTTCTGTATTCTGAGGAATGCTGGGAAATGTTCAGAGGCAATAAGAAAGCCCTCAAAGATTTCGAAACCCCAGGAAGACAGCTGGACCTCTGTTGTGAGTGCAAACACACAGCTGGAGGACAGCATTGGCTGTGTTCCTGCGGCAAGCAGGCAGGGGAGACACAGCAATCGGATGTTTTTTAAGGCACTTATTCTGCTGCACAAATTCCTCCATGCTTTAAAAAATAAATCCAGCACGAAGTCTGCTCTGCTCCGCGCTGACACCTTGAATCAGTGGCGGCTTCTCCACAGGAATCAGAAGCTCTTATCTACTATACAAGAATATTTTGTTCATGAATCCTCTGTAGTGCCTTAACCAAATGGACCCCCAGTGGCTTCTGCCTCAATACAAATCCCAGCTCAGTGACACATTTACACTAATGGACAGGTTATTCCAGCTGCCTCAATTGGTGTGCATGGATGGATATGTGGCTTTAAGTTGCCTGTTGACTTATTTTGACCGCATGAATTTTATAGGGTTTCCTTAAGCAGGAATATCTTGGCTCAGACATTAATCAGGATGGTCTCAATGAATCAGAAGATAAGAGCTTGGAAGAGCAGCTATGAAGAAACTAAACAAGATCCTGAAGCATAACAATATATCACTGAATATTAAACTTAGGGCGATACAAACCATCATGTTTCCAATTTCTATGAATGGTTGTGTAAGCTGGATAGTGAAGAAAACAGATAGGAAGAGCACCAACTCATATGAAATGTACCTGATGAGAGTTCTGTGGACACCGTGAACTGATACAAGATAAAATCAATGAGTCCGAGAGTAAATCAAGCCTGTACTAAATTGAGAGTGTAATAGTTTGGCCGTCTCGTGAGAAGACAAAACTCAATGGAAAAGACATTAATGCTTAGCAAGGTACAGGAAGATTGCAGTCCAGATGGAAAGATTCAATCAAGAAATTCATGGCCTTGAGTCTGTAAGACCTGATCAGGGCTGTTGAGGATAGAATGACGCAGAGGTGTCTCACTCATAAGGCCGACCTGATGGCAGTTAATATTTATTTATTTATTTACGACATTTATTTGCCACCCTTCTCACCCCAAAGGGGACACAGAGCAGCTTACAAGTAAAATGTAAATACAATATATTATATTATTGCCATAGCACAATATTAATATTATATATTGCATTGTACTATAACATTATACTGTAATATTATTAGTAATATTACATGTAATATAAAATATATAATTATAATATCATATTATTAATAGTAGTCAATATTATATGTATATACAATATAATATATTATATTATAAGCACAGTGCAGGAGGCAAGATGGAACTGCCTTGCTGGCCCCTCTCTTCACTCTGATCTCAGAGCAGTGGTTGGTGCTGGATGGGGTCCCAACTGATGACACTGGAGGCAAGATTTGAGTTGGTTTTGCTATTGCCTTTCTTTGAAATAGAGCCTATATAGCATCTGATGGTCCTAGTGGTCACCCATCCAAGTATTACCCAGACTTGAGCTGGCTTAGTTTCCTAAACTAGACATGTGCTGATGCGTATGTGTATGTGGGCCCTCACCTCAACTGGTACTTCCCCATGTTCAGCACTGAAATAACAGTGTTTTAGTCTATCCTCATGGTGGAAACAGGAGAAACACAGTTTTGGAGAATCACAAGTGGCACCTCTCCAAAGTTGGGTTTTTCTAATTTTCACAATGATTGCCCAATAAAACACTGTCATTTAAGTGTTTCATAAATTTTTTGCCCCCAACCATCCATTATTATTTCTAATTTGCACATTTTTCCCACATTGCACATTTTGTATTTATTTGCGTCCACTTTTCAATAACAACCCCCCCCCCCCCCCAAACATTGCACTAGAGGCCTCCATGGCTTCCTGCAAATTATATATGCAGCATGTCATAGAAGCATTCCCAAAATTATAAGATGTAGCTATGGGTAGGTGTAACCCAAAGTACATGGCCTTTTGCAAAGACTTATATGGCTATATTCCAAAAGACAGCAATTTCTGTCCCAAGGAGCTTACAAATTAAATGAAGATGGCCAAAGAGAAAGGTTGAGGATAACACAGTGCCGGATGAGGGGGTGAATCTATTCTGGAGTTCTCTCTGGAGCTGTCCAAGATGCTGAATAAAGCCCAGAGTGGCCTCACTGCTGTCTTTGTCAGGAAAATCAGCAGCAACACATAGGATAAGAGAAGCAAAGTAGAAGGGTATTAAGTTTAGGACTAGAATTCCAGAAGGAATTGTGGTATTAAAAAGTCTTCTTTTGAGGCTCAGATGCCAGCATTGGAAATGAGAATGGATTTGGCTGTTGTGCTGTTGCACTTGGAGATATGTGTATAGGCTTTTTTCCTGTAAGTCTGGTTCAACATGCCTTACTGAGATTGTCCAGGAACCTGACAGTTGTAATTTTGTTCCATGCGAAGCAAGAATCCCACAACCAATGTATTAATGCTTGCCCGAAGTGTGAAGGCAGGAATGTAAAGACACTTAGTGCTGCTCCCTGAACATTTTCCCTCTGTTGCAAAGTCCTCCACTGCAGATATTACATCATAATGAACTGCCTGAAGGCACACAGATCTGTTACCACAAGCAACCCCAGATCACTGGAAACGCAGTGTCATAGGCTGGTCAAATGCGGACATCACAATGTTGCATTGTGATTTTTCTACTGGAGGGACATTGCCAGTGAGTTGGATTTCGGAGAAACTTATTGTCTTTGTCGTTAAAGGAGTGGGTGCTTGATATATCCAAAAATTATATTCTGGGGATGCTCCCTTTCAAAGTCATTTCTAGGTTATAATGGGGGTGAGTAACAGGATCTTTCTTTGAGAACTTCCGGGCTCTCGGGGGACCCTCTGTATCTGCCAGAGTTCAGTTCCAAGGCCCTGCATAGGTAGATACCAAAATCTGAGGATGCTCAAGTCAGTGGTATTGTAAAATGCCGTCCCTTATATAAAATTTATTTATGGTATTTGTACCCCGTAGCTTCTCACCCCGGATGGGGACTCAGCACGGCTTATGTTTGCAGCACTACAGGCCACAACACCACAATACAATTTTAATATACACCATATAAAATGGCGAAATCAAAGTGTGTTTTCTAGATTCATTTTTTTCAGTCCATGGATGATGGTATTCATGCAGAGATGCAGAATATGTGGATATGGAGTACCAACTACTCAAAACATCCTTCAAAAGGAGGATAATAATGGTTATTTTTTTACTATTTCTTTTTTTTAATTTTTAAAAAAGACTTTATTCACATAGTTGCAACAATAACAAAAGAAGAACAAACAAATTGGGGGGGGGAGGAAAAGGGTATGGGTAAACACTAGGAAAGATAAAAGCAGAATTACATAAGGGATAAAAACATGAAGACGTTGACTTCACATCTCATAGAAAAAAATTAGTCCTGATTTGGATTTTGAATATCTTTGCCCCATAGGATGAGGGTTTATAAATTTAGTCCTTTCAGATCAATGTTCTTTTAAAAAAAATCTATGAGGGGTTGCCAGGTTTGATAGAAACTTTTTGAGGAGCTGTCCCGAAGTAGATGCGTGAGTTTATCCATCTCCACCACTTCCAACACTTTGTTGAGCCATTCCTCTTCTTCCAGAACTTTTGGTGTCTTCCAATGTCTAGCTAGCGTAATTTGCGCCGCCGCCACCAAGTATGTTAATAGTTTTTCGGAGTCCTTGTTCATACTTTGTCCTGTAATATTTAGGAGGTATAATTCTGGTCCCCCCCCCCCGTCAAGTTCAATATTTCAGTGATATTTTTATGGATCATATTCCAGAATTTAGCTACCACTTTGCAAGTCCATAATTGGTGATAATATGTCCCCTTTTCTATATTACACTTCCAGCATCTGTTGTTACCACTCTTATTTATTTTTTCCAATTGGCTGGGGGTTAAGTACCATCTATAGATCGTTCTATAGGTATTTTATTTTATACTATAGGCATATGTATATTTTTGTTTAGTTTCCCATAAAATAGTTTTTTACTATTTCTTGAGGTGATGATCAGTGCACTGAAAAGTTGGACTGAAAAAGGGAAAAGTTGAAAAATTCAACTTTTTTGTCCAAACAAGGATCATTTTGGAAGGCTAAAAGGGCTCCTAAAGCAACCTGAGGCCCATTTGTCCTCCAAGACTGCATGTTACTGGGGTTCACTTAGCTATGCCTATGGAAACAAGTATTCTTCCCCTGGAAAATAATGACAAGTTGTATTGGAGGGCTTAGTAGATTCCAAGAGGAATATTCTCTCTATCTTCCAATGTAACTTTTTGGCATGCTGGGATTGAAAGTGTCATGAATATTCCAACTGAACATTAGGAAGAATGTTCTGACCAGAAGAGCTGTTCAGCAGTGGAACTCTCTGCCTTGGAGTCTGGTGGAAGCTCCTACTGTGGAAGCTTTTAAACAGAGGCAATGGGATTGGACTAGATGGTCCGTGAGATCTCTTCCAACTATATTATTCTATAAATCAGTGGCATTTGGGTTGTTGCCATAGTTTTTCACAACTATGGTCCAGCTGGCAGTGTATCCGACATGGGTTATATTTGGGGGGTCATATTGGATGTATGCTTCACTATATGATGAAAAAGACCCTTAAGGTAGTCTATATATAATTAGAAACAAAACTAGATGGCCCATGGCCTCAGACTTACTCTGTTAGAAGGCACAATACCAAAGGAAAAGGGAATGTGGAGGAATAGGGGAAACAAGAAATCTCATGCCCAAAATATTAGCGTGATGGAACTTGCCAGCCTCGTTGAAATGCAAAGCCCATTTGAACTGACTGGTGGTGGGTAACTTTTTCCTCTTCTCCAGTCTAATGGAATAGAAGCTGGTGTTGATTTATGTTTGATTAGAGATGCACATAGTCACAGGTTGTGGATGGATCTGGAATCCATGGTGCACAGTCACACATTAGTGTGCATATACATTGATGTGTGTTGCACATGCATTCATAGAATCATAGCATATTAGAGTTTGAGAAGACCATAAATTTCATCTGATACAACCCTCAACTGTGCAAGAATACACAATGAAAGCACTCTTGTTAGATGAACATAGGAAATTGGTGGTGTGTTGGGGTGTGCGAGACGTCATAATTCACCAACAAGACATTGTTGCACAATCATCACCTAACTTTGTGAACAGAAAGTTATGTTCTTCTTGACTTGGAATCTCATATTGTATAGCTCATTAGCTATACATGCTTGGTTATTCTTTCTTTCCTCTGGTGTACACACGCAAACAGTCCCTGCTACTTGTTGAAAATGAATATTACTGTGATTTTTCTCCTCTTTCTATCTCTTGCCATTGCTTCCTCCCCAACACCTCCCACTGTGTGTTTTCCTTTACTCCTCTGATACATTTTGCAGAGTGCCCCCCTCACCCCAGGCGCACGTCAAGGACTCCTTCCTGGCAGATCCACTCTCGCTGCCATTCTCGCTGTTTCAGAGTGTTTCTACGCTGTTGTTTTCCTTCTGTTGTTCGCACTTTCCCTCGCCCTCCCCATGTGCCGCTCATTTTCCTATTCTTTCCCAGACTAGAACAAATACATTATAACTGGCAGAAAATTGGCACTGTTCAAGGTTCCAGAGGCAGTAATGTTTCCTCTTTCTAAGTAGTTTAATGGAGCCCATCTTTTCATTTACTTTTCTTCGCCATTTTCCTACTTCTTCGTCTTCTTTTGGGCATTGTTTTGCCAGCCTTCAGTTCTGAAGAAAAGCAGAGAAAGAAAAAAGAGAGAAAGAAAAAGTGGGTGATGGTGAAAGCTGGCTTCCTTCATTCCCATTGGCTTAGCCACTTTGTCAAAAGAACTGGTTCTAGATGGGGGTCCGAGTCAGTAATCCTTGGTGGGGAGCGACATTGAGGTGCCCACTGTCTGTGCATTGACAACCAGTGGTGTGGAGAACTGGGAATGGACTCTCTAAGAAAGTGGCTGAATTGGCAAGCCAATAGGCTTCCCAATAGGCTCAGGGTGGTTCACAGCTGAAGCATAAAACATAATCACAAAAACAGCATTTAAAACACAATAAGAGCAATTTATACTAAAACAGAGAATGTGGGTTAAGCGGGGCCTCTAAAGGTTGAATGCCTGCTGGAAGAGGGTGGTCTTGCAAGCCCTCCGGAAGGAGGACAAGTCTGTTATTTCTTGGACCTCCTCCAGCAAGGCATTCCATAAGTTAGGCGCTGCTACCGAGGGCACGCTGTCTCATAGACAGGCGACAGGTTCTGACCGACAGAACTTCCAAAAGATTTTGGTCCTCGGACCGTAGCGATCTCTGGGGGATATGCGGGGAAAGGCGGGCCTTCAAGTACGCTGGCCCCAGACCATGCAAGGCCTTAAAGGTTAGCACCAACATTTTGAAGGCAATCCGGTACTCAATAGGAAGCCAATGCAAACACTGTAAGATTGGTGTGATGTGACCAGGTGTTGCCCCCTAGGGCCTTGGCTCACGACCTCCCTGGATAAACCACACAATGACATGGGTACAACCGGGTTTTATTGTGCAGGAAACAATAGAAAGCTTGAAGGCATATATACTGCCTTTAAAGTAGCAGACAAGATCTACAGGTAGGTATAATCCTGTAGCTTGGACCACAAGCCGGATGCCAGCAGCAAGAGAGAGAGAGTCTTTAGCAAAGTTCCCTCTAGTTCAGCAAACGTTGCGGCTCGGAAAGCACAGAGTTCAAAAGTAGGAGAGCCTCTTAGGGATTGCGGTGAGCCAGGTGCGCTCAGGGACGCCAGTCAAGGCAGCCTGGTTGGGAGGGGCTGGCAAACATGATCCCGGACCGGACGCTGTAGAGCCCATAGAAAGTATCCCAGCCGAGGCAGGGAGGCTGGGATAATAGCTTTAAGGCTAGAGTCTTTTCCCAAGGAATCCCTGCTGCAGCTAACAGACAGGGATGGTTAAAGTAGCAAGCAAAAAGTCTCTTAGAATTCCAGCCGATGCAATAAGGCTGGGATGGCCTCTTCAATGGAACAGGTCTTTTGAAGGGAGACCCCACCGTAGCAGGAGATGGGAACAGTTGTAGAATCCACGGAAGATCCTGAGGGACCCCTGCCGAGGCAGGGAGGCAGAGAGCCGCGCTTCCAGTAGCAGAGAGCCCAGAGACTTTGAGGGAATCCCTGCTGAGGCAAGGAGGCTGGAACGATGTTTCAGTAGCAGAGAGTTCATGCACTGGGACGGCTTCAAGCTTCCACCCCAGGGTTTCGACGGTGACCTGGGACACAGGCAAAGCACGGCCGAACCGCAGGTGAAGCAGGGACGAGGCTAGGTGGAGCAGAGACGAACCAGCCCGGAGTGGGCTGGTTGGCTTCCTCTTGAGGGGAAGGCCCGACGGCCGCTTCCCTAGTCCATCCTGGTTGCGATGTTGGTAGAAGACAAAAGCTGGAGGGTGCTCGGGGCAATTATAGGATCCTGAAAGTACGTCGCACGTCAAAGCCCGTGATGGATGATCCTTTGCATGTTGATGTGATCTCAGGCCTCTTGGAATGCATGCCTCATTACTGGGAGCCATCTGGCTGAGGGGAGGCGTTCTCTCAGCCGCTTTCACTATCGAATGCCAGGGCAGCTCGGCCTTGGAGGTTCTGTTATGATTGCATCCCCTTTGGTTCACACAGGCAAGGTCAGAAGGGCTTGAGCACAGTTTAAGAGCAAGACAAGCTGTTTTAGAAAGTAAGTTTCGATTACCTCGACTGGGGTGCCGCGCAGGCCAAGATGATGCCTGAGGCTGCTGAAGTGTGACACCAGGTATCTAGTTTGTAGAACAGGTATGGGCAAACCCAGGCCCAGGGCCAGATGCGCCCCCCTTGAGCTCTTTTCTCAGGCCCTCCTCTCTCTCACCATCCTATCCTTCCTTCTCTCTCTCTTTTCTCCTTCACTCCCTCTTTCTCCTTCCCTTTCACACTTTCACCCGTCCTTCCTCCTTCCCTCCCTCTCTTCCCTGCCCTTCTCCCTCCCTTCCCTTCCACCCTTTTGTCCTTCCTTCCTCCTCTCTTTCCTTCCTCCTTCCCATCCTCCCATCCTTCCTTTACCTTCCATTCTTCCATCCTTCCCTTCTTCTCTCCTTCTCTCACTTTTGTCTTTCCTTCCTTTTCTCTTTCCTTCCTCCTTACCTCCCTTCCTACACTCCCTCATTCTCTTTCCATCCTTCTCTTCCACCCTTTTGTCCTTATTTATTATTATTATTTACAGCATTTTTACCCTGCCTTTCTCAACCCCTGAGGGAGGACTCAGAACAGCTAACAATGGTAGCAATTTGTTGCCACAATCAATACACAATATAAAACCATGAATACATACAGAATTAAAACGCTAACAATTAATTAAAAACAAATTATCAAACAATTTTTAAATTAAAACAATATTCATTCTGCAAACCCAATTGATGGAACAATAAAGCTGTATCCTCATATCTGTCGTCTTACCAATCCATTTCAGTCAAAATGCTGCTTTATGTTATTGTGCAAAGGCCTGGTCCCAAAACCAAGATTTTAATTTCTTCCTGAACATCAGGAGGGATGGGGTTGATCGTATTTCACTTGGAAGCGCATTCTACAGATGGGGTGCTACAGCCGAGAAGGCCCTGTCTCTCATCCCCACCAGCCGCATTTGGTGGGAGCGAGAGAGCAAGAGCAGGGCCTCCCCGGATGATCTTAAGTTGCGAGGTGGGACATAGAGGCAGATGTATTTGGAAAAGTAAGCTGAGCCAGAACCATATAGTCCTTCCTTCCCTCTTTCCTCCTTCTCTCCTCTTTATCCCTTCCTTCTTTCCTTCTCTTTTCCCTCCCTTCCTTCATCCTTTCCTTCCACCCACCCTTTCATCCTTCCTTCCCACCCTCATCCCTCCCTCCTTCCCTTTCTCGTTCCATTCTCCACTTCCCCCCTTTCATCCTTCATTCCTTTTTCCTTCCCCCTTCTCTTCCTTCCACACTTCCCTCCTTCCTCCCCTCCTTCCCTCTCTCCCGCTTTCTCTTGCCATCCTCCCCTTCCTCCCTTTCATCCTTCCTTCCATCTCTAGGCAGCCAGTCCTCCTAGCAGGGAGTGCTAACATGCGGCCCCCAAGTTAGAAAGTTTGTCCATGCCTGGTGTAGATGATAAACCAAGACAGCGTAGCCACAAGCCAAACAGGAGGTAACACTGTTAGGTGGCTGCTAAAGGCCAATTAGATTTGAGGCGGCATGAATAGGAGTCTAGTATCTAGAACAGGGGTGGGCAATTACCAGCCCTCCAGGTGTTTTGGATTTCAACTCCCAGAAATCCTAATAGCTGGTAAACTGGCTAGGATTTCTGGGAGTTGAAATCCAAAACACCTGGAGGGCTGGTAATTGCCCACCCCTGATCTAGAAAGAGGGAAGTTATAATCTCACTCTATTCAGACCTCACCTGGGATAACACTGCATCCAATTCTGAGCTCTACAATTGAGGAAAGATATTGATAAGTTGGAAGGTGTCCAGAGAAGGGTGGCCAGAATGATCAAAGGTATGAATAGCCCTGCTTTTTGAGGAGTGGCTTAGGGACCGGAAGATGTTCAGCTTGGAGAAGGGAATGTTAAGAGGGGGCATGCTATTTGAAAGGATGTCACATTGAGGAGGGAACTGTTTGATGGTGGAATTGCCCTTGGAGTGAGTTAGAATCTCATCTTTGGGAGGTTCTTAAACAGAGGCTGGATGGCCATCTGTATGGAGAGCTTAGATAGTATCTTCTTGCATGGCAGAATTAGGTTGGATTGGATGGCCCTTGAGGTCTCTTACAACTCTATGATTATATGACAGCTCGCTTCAAGTTTGAACTCAAATCCAGAGCGGAGTCGCCAGTGTCCTGACACAAGCCACCGGCTGGCCCTGCAGCATGGGATGCTATGCCTTCTTTGTTGGTCATGGGGCTTGGAAGTTTTGATTTCCCTGCATTTTTAGCTTGTGTGAACATCAGGATCACTTAATACAAAGTGATGAACTGAATGGTTTCCTTCTTAATTGAATTACACTGCACTTGTGTTTGCTTGCCGCTTGTCTTGCTAACTAAGATGAAGAGTGTTAATAAAATCTTTTACATGTTAATTTTCTCATCTAATTTCATTCTACTCTTTTCTCCTTTCTTTCATGTTAGATTAATAGGGACTTTTATTTCGTCATAACCGTTCTTAAGCCTGGAGGGGTTCCTTCCCTAATTCAATAATTTTACTGTTATTGTCACCTTGATTTGCAACTTGTATGCTTTGAAATCTTAAGTGCAGCTGTTGAAAATATTGTTGAGGGATGAAGGAATTCATCTCCGCTTCTTGTGGGAAGAACCTACCAGCATTTGCAAAGACCTTCGTGTTTCAGAAGGGAAGAGCTGGTGATATATTCCTTTCTTTATTGTATGAGAATCAATCTGAGGGTACATTTGTAATGTATTTCGAAAGCACAAAGTTTAAATACTTGGCATTATACGAAATGTCCTTTGACCGAAAACTGGCCACTTGGAGTGCCTCTGATGTTACTATAAGCATTCTGCATGTGGCAGGGCTCAGGCTGCATTGCAATAAGTGGTTTGTGGTTTGCTCTTCTCCACATTCGCATGTCGTGGACTCCTTTGTGGCCCGATTTCTTAAGTTTGGCTCTGCATCTCATGGTGCCAGAACACAGTCTGTTTAGCATCTTCCAAGTCCCCCATTCTTCTGTGTGCCCAAGGGGAATTTCTCATCTGGTATCAGCTATAGGTTGAGGTTCCAGGTTTTAGCCTGCCACTTTTGGACTCTCGCTTGCTGATGTGTTCCTACAAGTATCTCTGTAGATCTTAGAAAACTATTTCTTGATTTAAGGTGTTGGCATGCTGGCTGATATCCAAACAGGGGATGGGCTGGAGATGTCACTGCCTTGATCCTTTCATTATTGGCTGCTACTTCCTGGAGGATGTCAGGAGGCGCAATACAGTATAATTTCTCCAGTGGTGTAGGGCGTAGACATCCTTTGATAATGCAGCATGTCTCATTAAGAGCCACTTCCACTGTTTTAGCATGGTGAGATGTGTTCCACACTGGGCATGCGTACTCAGTAGCAGAGTAGCAAAGCGCAAGGGCAGATGTTTTCACTGTATGTGGTTGTGATCCCCTGGTTGTGCCAGGCAGCTTTCATATGATATTGTTTCTTGCACCCACATTTTGCTTGATATTCAAGAAGTTCTGCAGACAGGCCTTCAAAAGCTTGTGATTTTAGCTGCGCTTTTATTTGCTGTTTTACCTACTATTATATGTATGTTTTGCTCATTGTTTGTTTTATTGAACTATGTTGTAAACAGCCCCGAGCCGTTGGGAGTGGCGGTGTACAAGTCCAAATAAATATATAAATAAATAAAATAAAATAGGTCAGAACATGGTCCAGGGTAACTCCCAGGTATTTGGTGTGCTGGAATGCTCCAGTGGGATTCCTTCCCAGGTAATCCTCAGAGCTCAAGATCTTGTCTGTTCTTTAGCTGGTGATTAAAATATTTAAATATATTTTATATATTAATGCATTAATATTAATATTTTAATTTTAATCAATTTTAATATTTTAATAGAGGAAAAACTGGAGGATTTGAATGTTGGAGAAACTGAAATCCTGTTGGAGTCTTTGGCATATGTAGGTCTCCATAAAGAAGAATGTGCACATTTTAGTCCAGTGGGTTATGCCTATATTTAATTCATGGTGGTGGATCCAGAGTTATAAAAACAATGGTGTAGTGACAACATATACCAGTGTACGTCATTGAATACCAATGTGAGGATCACTCATGCTACAGTATTTCTAATTTCTCTGCATTGTTATGGAAAAGAATCTATTCATTTGAAATGTGCTGGAGTTGAGTTTCCTCTGTAGAAGTATAAATGTCCATTGAGTTGGAAGAGCCATCCAGTCCAACTCCATTATGCCATGCAGGAACACACAATCCAGGTACTCAGATGGCCATCTAGTCCCTGCTTAAATACCTCCAAAGACGGAGACTCCACCGCATTCCAAGGCAGCGTATGGCACATTCCATCAGGAAGTCCTTCCTAATGTTTAGGTGGAATCTCATTTCTTGCAATTTGACACCATTGCTCCATGTCCTCATCTCTAGAACAGCAGAAAACAACCCCCCCTTCCTTAATTTGATATCCTTTCCAATATTTAAAAATGACCATCACATTTCCTTTTAACCTTTTCTTCTCTATGCTAAACATACTCAGGTCCCCAAGGTGCTCCTCAGAAGGCTTCAAGATCTTTGGTCACTTTGGTGGCCCTTCTCTGGACAGATTTTGGCTTCTCCATATCCTTCTGGAATTGTGGTGCTCTGAACTGGACACAGGATTATTTAAGATGAAGTCTGACTAAAAATCCTTCTTCATAGCATGCTCGTATAGAAGCCTGAATGTGAGGAGGTGCTGTTTTGGCTGCATGATAAGCCACAGCTGTGGAAATTCCTCCTCAACCTTCCTGATGGTTAGAGCTGTTCAACAGTGGAGTGTGGTGGAGCCCCCTTCTTTGGAGGCTTTTAAATAGATGCTAGATGGCCATCTGTGAGGAGTGCTTTGTTAGTGTGTTTGCCTGGGAGAATGAGATTGAACTGCATGGCCCTTGGGGTCTTTTCCACTTCTCAGATTCCATGCCTTCCTTCTTTTACCGAATCATGAATGATACATGCTGGGTAGAAGTTTTTTTTATCTGAAAACCAATGGTCACTTGGCCCCTCTAGAAGATGTAACTGGGCATTTCATGCAATTCTTCATGGCCCTGACTTCTTCATGTCATTTGGGGAATATTTTATCAAAACCTGGGCATTCAGGAATGTTAGAATTTCTCTGGCCAGTTGGTCAAAATGACACAAGCAATCTCCTTGGGGTCACATATGTCTTTATTTTGAGCGTGTTCTTCTATCAAGGAGTTGTGGGAAAGCATTTTTTGCTTCAGTGTACCTACTCTTAGTGTGCTTTATGTCCTCTTTTGCAATCAGACCTAGTTCTCTCCCCTGAGTTTGGTCCTCTGTTGCCATGGCAACAGATGAAGCTCTGCAGCCTGAGCATCCTTTTCGCACTCTGCAGCCTCAGCTTCCCAAGGATAGCAAGGTATCTCAGGGCTGGAACAAGGGACTTTTTGGGCAAACAATGAGCACAAAATATTATGAATGCTGACATTGGGGTTTGTGGGCCCTTTTTCTAGGACCCCCCCCCCCCCAGTCCTGCAAGTTCTGAGAGACAAGTGGACATGTATTTTTACCACATTTCTCAAGTGACACACAACATATGGGACAGCAGGTGTGGAGTAGAGGTTTGAACATTAGGAAGAACACTAAGAGCAGTTTGAACATGGATATGTTTATTGGGAATGTGGTGGATTCTCCTTCTCGGGGGGTTTCCAAACAGGTTGGATGGCCATCTTTCAGAAGAGCTTGGATTGGGATTTTCTGATTGGAAGAATGGGGCTGGACTGGACAGTCTTTGTGGTTTCTTCCAACTCTATGATTCTATAAGAAAAAGGCCAACCTAATCTTCAGTGGGAGGGAGTTCCAAGAATGTCCACTTCTTTGCTCTCCCCAAACATGGTTGCGATTGTGTTGGGACCAAGGCAGTGCCCTTCTCTAAAGATCTCTAAACTCAGCTTCATGGTGATGACCAATATTTCTTCATTTTTCCTAAGCTGGATCTACAATACCAAATAATGCAGTTTCAGAATACAGATTAACTGTATTGAGTCTACTCTTCTACCCTTCGGGGGGAGAAGGGCGGGGTATAAATATAGGAAATAAAATAAATAAATACTCTGGAACATGCAACATATCATTGTCCTTCTTGAGGGGTCCCTTTCAAATCTATGGTTCTCTCTCTCTCTCTCTCTCTCTCTCTGTGAATAATAGTAAATAATAATAATAAACTTTATTTATACCCCATCACCTGAAAGGAAACAACAAGTCCTGTACTGTGTAAAAAACCCTCACACTGTGCTTTTGTTATGTTTCTGATCTCCTGCAAATCATATTGTTTTCTGTGCAGAAAATGCCATCAGAAAATGCCTGCATGAAAGAGGACCTTCTCTATCTAATTACAATGGGTTGCCTCCTCCCATGGCTGCCCTTCACATGAGGGCAATATGGATTTGTTTTCTTTCTGGGTTAGCCTTGCAAACATTTGTACACAATGTGTTATCAGGCATTATTCTACCCACGAAGCCAAGTCAGTTTGGCTGCTTATATTCCAGGATGAGAGAGGCATCTGGGAATCATCTGCGAGCTGCTCTGATCTCTTTGCAACCATAATGGAACCTATAAACATCATCTATAAAACATTAAAGCTTCCCTCTCTTGCTTTCTTGGCTTTCCTTTAGTTCAGGAATGGGCTGAGAACTTTTAAGGGAACCGGCACCCATCTCCATCTTTACACCTTTCAGAATGGAGGAGGAAGATTACATGCAGTCTATTTTACAAGCAGTACACATGAAAGGGATCTTGGAGTCTTAGACCCAACTATACTGCACTAAACTGTGGTGTATGGGGTGGCTCATGATAATGCAGTTTAACCTAGAGAAAAAAATTGGAATTCAGGTTTATTCTAGGTTAAAATAACATCTCCAAAAAGGTCTGGATCTTTGGAGATGTGGACACAAAGAGCTGGACCTTTGACTAAGGACTGGATCTTTGGAGGTGTGGGCACTGCTTTTGAGATGGCCATTTGTGATCTCAGCATCAGTCTACACAGCAATCCCTCCTCCGCAGGTTGAGGAATCCCATGGAGGAGGGATACCTGGAAGAGGAATACCTTACCAAGCCTGGAGGCTTCCATGGGCTTTGTGTTGCAAGGAACTCTGGAAAGTGAATTCCACCCTCCTTTCTCCACTTGCAAAATGGAACTGCTAGAAGCCTCCAGGCTTGGTAAGGAGCCCTTTATAACCCTTTAAAGCCTAAAAAGGAGGTGAGGGCAGGAGGCCAGGTATCCATGCCCACCTAGGCCAACACTGGTTTGGCACAATGGTCATCTGGCCACCCTCTCACCAAAAAGGCAGGGTTTTGGCCCCCTGTGTGAGCAGAAAATGTGCAGGGAATTGGAGGTTTAAACTCCAGTTCCCTGCACTTTTTCTGCTGTGAAGAAGGGCTCTGAGTAAACCACAAGTTGATGGGGAGTCAACTGTGTGATGATGATGCAGATAATGGAAGTATAATATCTGGTTGAGGTTGGGCTGGACTCTTATGATTCTATGAGATTTGGGGGAAAAAACTTGCAGTTCTTAAGTCAGTCCTGTTCTGGTAGCCAATGGTAACTTTGTCTTCTCTCAAATGAGAAAAAAAATAACAACCACATGCTGGATTTTTTCCCTCATGCCTGCAGATATCACTGAGTAGATTTTGCTGGACATTGTAGGGACTGTGCAGAGAAGAGAGAAAGACTGAGAGAGAGAGAGAGAGAGACCAAAAATCACATCTGGCTCCGTGGCTGCACGTAGCATTTCTCAGATGATTGCCCTCCATAGGGTAAGGTTATATTATCTTCTACAGTGTAGAATGAATGCAGTTTGACACCACATTAACTGCCATAGCTCGGTGCAGTGGGATCCTGGGAGTTGTAGTTTGACAAAGTCTGTAGCCTTGCTTGCCAAATAGTGTTAGAACCTCACCAAATTGCAACTCCCAGGGTTCTATATAGCATTCTTTTGTGTGTCAGAAGCAACTTGAGAAACCGCAAGTTGCTTCTAGTGGTTGTCTCCAGGGGTTTTGCGCAGGGGACACCCGGAAGTGTTACCATCCTGTGGGAGGCTTCTCTCATATCCCTGCATGGAAAGCTGGAGCTGACAGATGGGAGCTCACTCAGTCTCGTGGATTTGAACCACTGACTTTCAGGTCAGCCCTTCCACTGGCACAAGAGTTTAACCCATAGCGTCTCCGCGGCTCCTTCTATAGCATTGAGATAGGGCAGTTAGAGTTGTGCCAAATGTCTATAATGTAGATGCAGCCTAGGTTACTGAGTCACTACAGAACAGGCCAAGGGGAAGAGATCTAGAACAGATTGGAGACTTTGCATGCATCTATATTTATTTATTTATTTATTTACCGTATTTATATTACACCCTTATCACCAGGCAGGGGACTCAGGGCAGATTACAAAGTACATATACATGGCAAACATTCAATGCCATAGACACACAACATATATAGACAGACACACAGAGGCTATTTAACATTCCAGCTTTCATGAGGGTATTCTGGCCACCAGGGGAGCTGCCATTTCACTGCCCATTTGTGACACTGATGAAGTACCTCCTTATTCTTTGCACGCTTGCTGGAGATTTTATGGCATCGTAAATTAGTTAAATTAGCCTCCCTGCATAAGCGGTACCTAAATTTCCTACTTGACAGATGCAACTGTCTTTTGGACTGCTAAGGTCGACAGCAAGCTATACAAATGGTCAGAAGCTCACTCTGACCTGGGCTGGCTTCAAACTCATGATCTTTCGGTCAGTAGTGATCTTAATGCAGCTGGCTCCCAGTCCAGATGTGGTACAATAGAATAGAATTTATGCAGCTTTCATAACTTGCCATGACTCATTGCTATAGAATTCTGGGAATGGCACTTTTACAAGTTTTTCACCTTCTCTATAAAAAATGATGATGCCTCACCAAACTACAAATCTCATGCTTCCATTTCAATGAGCCATGGCAGTTCAAGTGCATTAATTATATCATATAGATGCACCCAGTAAGAGAGCCAAGGACAAGAGCCCTTCAGAATACCTGCTTGTGTCCTGCCACAGCTTCTTTTTCAGTATGCCTTAGAGATACATATTAGGGGTGGTTAGGTTCGTCGGATGTGGAGGGAAGACATGGGTTTGGAATGCAGGTTTCCCCCAGATCTGTTGAGGAGGGATGTTATCCCACCTCAAAGCGGGATAACATCCCTCCCCAGCAAATCTGGGGAAAACCCACGTTCAGATCCGGGCGTTCAGATCCAGAGGGAAGGTGTGGGCTTCCAAACTGGGTTAAAACACCCAGTTTGCAGCAGATGCTGTCATGTTTAAACTGGGTTAAACATGATAGCATCCGCCATTATTGAAGCCATTCCAAATTTCTGAATTATTTCCGAATTAATTTCGAAAATACTGCTGAAAACTTCGGATGTCAAACAGATTTGGAGTGCCTGCACCCCCTATATCCGAAGCGAGTTTTGAACCACTTTCCCCCCTGATAAAACAGCCCTAATACATACGTACATATGTGAAGAATTCAGCAGGGAACGTGTGGGTTTTCCTCAAAACAAATGAACGATCACCGACATCCTCAAACATAATTAAATGGATGGAAAGGCAACAAAACCTCCCTCTCCGAACCCTCTTATTGACATACTATGTTTTGAATAACATCCATTAATTGATTTTGGATTTCAGCCCAGCTTTGTCACCTTGCTCCTTCCACGCAGCCCAACGATAACCCTGCTTCGTCAAGACGGCAAACATGCCTGGAAGATTTTATTCTTGCATGATTTTCTGTCCTCCTAATTAGGGAATGGTTTGGTTGCAGCCTGCGGAGGTGGATGTCTTTTCAAATCAAGCTGCTACACAAAGAATCTCTCTGGCTTCCTTCCTTCCCTGTCTTCCTTTTTCTAGGTTTACAGAATGATCACAAACCTCACTACTACTACTACTCCTACTACTATTACTACTACTATTACTACTACTTATTATTATTATTATTTAGCAGGGGTGATGAACTGTAATGAGTTTGGGGAATGGTTTTAACCTCTGTTCTTGGATGCATTGCGATACTTGCATCCCTTTCGGCCAAACTATAATAAACCTCTGTAGTTTGTTGCCTTCAAACTTGGAGTGCTTTGTTCTACATTCCGGCTGATTTGGTTTAGCGGAAGCTCACTGGGCAGACTCTAACTGCAGCCCTAGTTGAAACCACTCATCCAGATTCTACCGCATTGAGTCGTGGTAGTTATAGTAGTTTCAAGCTGCATTAATTCTGCAGTGTAGATCAGAGAATCAGAGAATCATAGAGTTGGAAGAGACCTTGTGGGCCATCCAGTCCAACCCCATTTATGACACTGGCGCAGCTGGCTGGGAGTCAGTTGCATTAAAGATCACTACTGACCACAAGGTCATGAGTTCGAAGCCAGCCTGGGTCAGAGTGAGCTATTGTGTAGCTTGTTATCGACCTTTGCAACCCAAAAGACAGTTGCATCTGTCAAGTAGGAAATTTAGGTACCACTTATGTGTGGGGAGGCTAATTTAACATTTACGAGGACATAAAAAAAACTCCAACAAAAGCATGTGGGGAATGCAGAAAGTACTTTATCAGTGCCGCAGATGGATGTTGAAGCGACAGCTCCCCTGGTGGTCATAAGTTGGAATGTTAAATAGTCAGTGACTGTCTGTCTATATGTGTTGTGTGTCTATTGCATTGAATGTTTGCCGTGTGTGTACATTGTAATCCACCCTGAGACCCCTGCAGGGTGAGAAAGGTGGAATATAAATACTGTAAATAAATAAATAAATAAATAAATAAATAAATTCTGCCAAGAAGCAGGAAAATCACATTCAAAGCACCCCTGACAGATGGCCATCCAGCCTCTCCAAAGAAGCACCCTCCACCACACTCCAGGGTAGAGAGTTCCACTGCTGAACAGCTTTCACAGTTAGCAAACTCTTCCTAATGTTCAGGTGGAATCTCCTTTCCTGTAATATGAAGCCATTGTTCCGCGTCCTAGTCTCTAGGGCAGCAGAAAACAAGCTTGCTCCCTCCTCCCTATGACTTCCCCTCACATATTTATACATGGCTCTCATCATGTCTCCCCTCAGGCTTCTCTTCTGCAGGCTAAACATGCCCAGCTCTTTAATCCGTTCCTCATAGGGCTTGCTCTCTAGACACTTGATCATTAAATCGTCCTCCTCTGGACACATTCCAGCTTGTCAATATCTCTTGTGGTGCCCAGAATTGGACACAGTATTCCAGGTTTGGTCT
Organism: Anolis apletophallus; assembly: GCA_030556195.1. Taxonomy (NCBI): domain Eukaryota; kingdom Metazoa; phylum Chordata; class Lepidosauria; order Squamata; family Anolidae; genus Anolis; species Anolis apletophallus. Next base: position 132,528,456 of record JARBWK010000009.1, on the reverse strand, counting down.
AACCAAGGCAGATGCAGCCTTAGTTTGAATCTGTAGATTTTTTTTTTCATGTCAGGAGTGACTTGAGAAACTGCAATTCGCTTCTGGTGTGAGAGAATTGGCCACTTGCAAAAACATTGACCAGGGGATGCCCGAATGTTTTGATGTTTTACCACCCTTGTGGGAAGCTTCTCTCATGCCCCCCCCCCCCCCATTGCGTCAGCTCCACTGGATGCCAATCTGCAACCGAGCACAATTCAAAGTGCTGGCTTTAGCCTATAAAGCTCTGAATGATTCTGGCCCAGCTTATCTGTCAGAACGTTTCTCCCTCTATGAACCACCACAGAGCTTAAGGTCATCTGGGGAGGCCCTGCTCTCAATCCCGACTCCCCCGTAGGCACGATTGGCAGAGACGAGAGACAGGTCCTTCTCAGTAGTGGCTGCTCGGCTATGGAACTCAGTCCCCATGGATATTAGATCAGTCCCTTCTCTTCTGACTTTCTGCAAGAAAGTGAAAACATGGCTTTGTAATCAAGCCTTCAGAGTACTTGTGCAATAGATAGATTTGGAACAATGTGCAATGACCATTGGAACGGCCTGGATTACCCTCATGGATTACATGTTTAACTCTGAATCTATTGTTTTTAAATGTTTTAATGGCTTTTAATATACTTTTAAATTATATTTTAATATTTGCTTAAGTGTACATTGTGTTTTAGGGCATCGAATTGTTGCCTGTATGTAAAGCTACCTTGAGTCCCCTCCGGGGTGAGAAAGCCAGGGTAGAAATGTTGTAAATAAATAAATAAACAAACATTGGGATCTTCTCCTGTAGTTCTCCAATCCAAGCTCTGATAGAAACCCTGCTTGGCTTTAAGAACAGAGTGAAGAAAGTAGTAATTCCTCTCACTCTGAATGGACTCAAATCACTACATGATACATCTATACCAGGGGTGCCCACACTTTTTCAGCATGTGAGCTACTTTTTAAAAAACCAAGTCAAAAAGATCTACCTTCTGTGCGGCGCACTTTCCACGCGCGTGCACCTTGAGTGCGCCGCTCCTCCCGCGGGGAATTGCAGAACGAGGGAGCATGAGGCAGGGGCTCCAGAGGCCCCGCCTTGCGCTCCACCCTGCCTCTTTCTCGCTGGCAGCGGGAATGAGGGAGTGTGAGGCGGGGCCTCCGGAGGCCCCGCCTTGTGCTCCCTCATTTCCGCAATGCACCGCAAAAGGAGTGCCGCGTGGAAGGTGTGCACGCCTGCGCAAGGTGAATGCACACAAGGTGCCCCACGCAGGGCAAAAGCACTCCGTCCGGCTGCAATCGACCTCCTTCAGACCCGCGATCGACTGGTCGATCGCTATAGACTTCGTGGGCAGCCCTGATCTACTCTGTAGAAGTAATTCAGTTTGACACCACTTTAACTGCATTGACTCAGTGCTATGGAGCCTTGGCATTTATAGTTTGGTGAGGCATCCCCATTCAGAGAAAGCTAAAGACATTGTAAAAAGAAGTTCCCAGGATTAAATAGAATTGGGCCACGGCAGTTAAATTAGTGCCAAACTGCATCAATGCTGCAGTGTAGATCAGGCATGGGCAAACTTTGGCCCTGTGGTTGCTTTGGACTTCAACTTCAAGAATTCCTAGCAGCCTACACCTGGAGGGCCAAAGTTTGCCCATGCCTGGTGTAGATTCACACTCAGTGGAGCTTACTTCTGGGTCAACATGCTCCTCTCATTGTCCTGGATCTCACTCTTTCTTTCCTCCTTTTCCCATAGCCTGGTCCTGTTGACATGCATTGCAGTCATGCTGCGAAAAACAGGGAGTAGAGGGGAAGATTTGCTTTCTCATCTTTCCGAGGTTCCACTCCAGAGGAACGGCCTGCCAGTAATGAGAGAACAGCAGAGTTGGCTGAAGTGGAACGGAGCCGTATTGAACGCCTTTCATATACAAATGTGTTTCAGAGAGTGTCACAGAAATAATTGGAAAATGCCAATAACCATCGAAGGGGAATCACAGAGGCAGCCATGGAAGGGGGCAATGACAGCGAGGGAACCCCATAAAAAGATTGGTAACAGATTGTTAATCTTGAGCAATGAGGAATGATGGAGTCGAGGGGAAAGTTGCTGACTCCGCCAGGAGAAAATGACCTTGCCCTGATGCTGAAAGGGGATCTCAGAAGTCTTCCTGCTCATTTGGAAGGGATTTTCCAATGCCTGGAAGGGAGGAGGAGAAACTGAAGGGATGAGAAAGGTGGAAGGAGACCAAGGTGGAGCTACACAAAAAGGGTTGAGAGTGATACTCAAAAAGAAGTCTGTCCTCCCCCATTACATTATCCTGCCCAAACCCCCAGCATTACAGTATCTTAAAGCTTAAGCTGAACTTTGAAGCAGGCAAAGTCACCAAGGGATTGTGGACTCAATAAATAGAAGATTTCTATGTCTGAGTGATTTTCAAAGTCCTGTTCTCTGTAGTGGCAGAAAACTAGCTAGAGAAAGGGAAAAAATATGGAGGAGAATTCTTATTTTGCCTCCCTCATTGCTACATTTCTGCAGAAGACACTATTGGAGATTGTGTAGTGTTGTAGTGTTTTTGTATTTTACTGTGTTGGATTGTATTTTTAGAAGGGCTTGACCTCATGTTAGCCACCCTGAGACCCCACTGAGGAGATGGTGGTGGGATATAAATAAAGATTATTATTATTATATTGCTATGCTTGATGTGCAGGTGTCGGCAGTGGCTGGGAGGGCCTTCGCACAGTTAAAACTTTTGCGCCAACCACAAGCATACCTCATGAAGTCAGACTTGACCACGGTGGTCCATGCCTTAGTTACCTCTAGATTGGACTACTGCAATGCGCTCTATGTGGGGCTTCCTTTGAAGATGGGCTGGAAACTCCAATTGGTCTAATGTGCGGCAGCCAGATTAGTAACTGGGGTGAATTACAGGAAGCAGTCAACCCCCTGTTTAATGAGCTCCATTGGCTGCCGTTCATTTTCCAGTCCCAATACAAGGTGCAGGTCATCACCTGCAAAGCCCCTAATCGGTTTGGGACCTGCCTACTTTCGTGACCATATCTCCCCCCATAAACCTGTCCAATCCCTCCAATCTTTGGGGGAGAATCTCCTTTCGCCCCTGCCTTTATCTCAGGCCTGCCTTGTGGGAACAAGGGAGAGGGCTTTCTCCTCAGTGCCCCCCCCCCAACTTTGGAATGCATTGCCCTGTGAGATTAGGTGAGCCCCCACTTAAGAAGAATCTCAAAACCTGACCCTTCCGTTGCACTTTTGGTGATTAACCATACGATTTTTTATTGCTGCTCCCCCTCAACGTTTGTCGTTAAAGTACACCTCCTTCTTTCCTCTGGAGTCACTGTGAGAAGGTCCTCCAATGTGCATGTGGCAGGGATTAGGTTGCATTGTAGTAGTTGCATTTGCATGTCATGGATTCCACTTGGTAGCCCCATTTCTAAAGGTTATCCCTGCAAGATGGTTGCCTAGCTCTGTTTGTCATGCCGCTCGATTTTTCAGCATCTTGACTCTTCCAACTTTGAGCAGCAAACAACTCTGATCAGGCATCTAAACTGTGAATGAAATATTCATGTCTGGCCCAAGTTTGTGTCTTTAATAATTGAAGAAGTGGCTTTTTCTCCCCCTCTAAGTAAGGGGAGGGGAAGGTCTGGCATAGAGGGCAAGAAGGAAGCCTTGGGTCCAGAAGAGAGGGCCTGGAGGGAAGGGACGAGGCAGAATGCCTGCCGGGATGGCTTCTGGGCAGCTGGAGAACACAAACAGAATTCAAAGAGACTCCTGCTGGGTAATTGAATCCCATTGACATATTTTGTTTTAATTGCTAAATTCAGCATATTTTGGCAGAGAGCCCACAGTGTGCTGGCATGATGTAAATCTACACTCATGTAGTTACATAGTGGTGGTGCTATATCCACTCTTTTGCATTGTATGAACAGCTGTATATTTGTCAGCATACCTCCATATTATCTCATTGGGCAGAATTCCTACGAGAATAGCTGTTCCCTTGTCTTGCCCCATGGCTATACCCAGGTATATGATCCACCCATGATGTGCTCAAGCATATATACAAGAGTGTTGACCCTATTGTTTATCCCAACTAAAGTAAGTCAATTGAATCAATTAGATTGACTTTAGTTTTAGTCTACCATTCAGCAATCTACTTCTGTTGGGAGTAACCAATAGCATTCAAACCATTGTTTATCTTAAGAGTGTTGACAAACTATTGGAAGTTGGCAAGGTTCCCAAGTCTCTGGCCCTGGCCCTCTAATCCTGGGTCACTTCCAAATAGGCGAGAATGGCACAAATTCTCCAAATTTGTTGGGTTCCTCTCCAGGCAATAATAGAGAACCGTGTTGACAATACAAAGAACGGTGTGCTATTCTCCAGCTCAGATCTTAAGGCAGCAGCTTGCAACAATTTTGCAAGGCTTTCATGGATTTGCTGGTGCATCCTGCAAAGACTCTTCAGTAGGCCTATATATTCACTTAATTTCTTCCTTCTCTCCCAGTCATTTTTGTGCCAGGGCTTCCACTCTACTGTGCATCCAGCTTCTTGTTAGAAGCAAGCAGTCTAGATTAAACATTCTCTTTTGATTATCTGGAAGGTGTTCAGAAGAGTCAACAGCCTTGAAACTTGTCAATTCTTATGAGGAGTGGGATATAGTTAGTCAGAAGAAGAGAAGAGAAGGTTCATTTGGTGACATGATAGCCAGGTGTAAATATATGACAACATTTTACATTGAGGATTGAGCAAGCTTGTTTTCTGCTGTTCCAGAGACTAGGACACAGAGACTTGGGTGGGCTTTGCTTATGCATTCTTGCATGGCAGAATGGGGTTGGATTGGATGGCCCTTGAGGTCTCTTCCTACTCTAGGATTCTGCATTCCTTTCCCCTTAGTACCTTGATATGGGACTGTTTTCCTTTCACTAAGATTTCTATCTTCATTTTTAAATAGAAAAATGTGTATGTGTGTTTGTAAGACAAACTGTGAGCCACTGTCACCTATATAACACTATGTCACCAGGGTTGTTGACTGTTGTGAGGTTTTGACCCCTAGGAGAGTCCTGAGCTGGCAACCCTACAAACGGGGGTGTCTGTTTTGTCAGAGATGTGAACACAACATAGTATTTTCCTGTTCTCACTAGTAAATGTGTAGAACAGCTGCTAAAAACAACTACAAGCAGGAGTGAACAACAGCAGCAGCCCAGGACAACTGGAAGAAATCACAACTGGGCAGCAGTTAGACTGAAATCCTTCCTCATGTACGGAAGAGCTGCCCTGCATCTGTTGCTGAGCTGGGTTTGCAGCCATGGCAGTCAAAATAACTCTTGCCGCTGGCAAGCGCTGTTCCTGTGGGACCCTGGGCTGTCTCGAAAAATAAGACAAGCTGATATCTGGAGCAAGTGATACCAAAGCACATAGTCCTGCATGCTTGGCTGCGTGGTGATGAATGCCTCTCTAGAGGAGACAGAAAACCTAAAAAGTCAAGCACAGGGAGGGGGAAGTCTAGGCTAGTTGCAGTATGTGAGTGCCTCTTCGGGTTAGTTTTAAAGTTTTGATTTGTTGTTATTCTTAAAATGATGTTGAAGAAGGCTTAGCAGAAGTTCTGCATCAAACATAGCCATGGAGTTACACCAGGCATGGGCAAACTTCAGCCCTCCAGGTGTTTTGGACTTCAACTCCCATACTTCCTAACAGCCTCTGGCCCTTTCCTTTTCACCATCAGCTGCTTAAATGAGCCTGAAGGTGTTAGTAATTGTGGGAGTTGAAGTCCAAAGCACTTGGGACGGTCGAAGTTTGCCCATGCCTGAGTTACACTGTAACTCTGCACCTGACACCTGGAACTCACCTTAAAAGTCCACCACTTGACTAGAGTGATGTGGGTCTTTGCTGCTGCAGGTTAGGATGACCAGCCCCACTACCAAAAATAGGTGCTATGATGATAGGTTGTGATAGATCACAACAAGAGTCCTTGCCTCTACTTCTTTCAGCATCACTCATTGCTGGCTTTTAAGGTGGGTACCAGGATCATATGTAGTTGTGGTGATAATGCTGTGATTGCAAATGAGACAACGAAGTGCTTACATTGTGACATTAGATTGGCGTCTTCCATCCTAACATTTAGAAAGAAAGTTAAGACCTGGCTGTTTGAGCAGGCATTCGCAGATGCAGTATAACTGCTTAATTGTGATTTATGGAATTATATGACAATGCGATGAAAAATGATTTTTAATAACAAGATGCTGAGAATTATATTTTATGGTTTTAATTGCTAATTGTTTATTGTTTTAATATAATTATTGTATTAATTGTTTTTGATTGTATTTTTATCTTGTGGGCATTTACTGTCATATGTAAACCGCCTCGAGTTGCCTTCGGGCTGAGAGGGGTGGTATAGAAATATAGTAAATAATAAATAAATAAATAAATAAATACATTGTCCTAAATATGATGGCATAAACATAATGCCAGCTGTTTGTGTTTAACCACCATATAGGTGATTTAGTTAGCCATTTTAGTGAGTTACTATTGCGTGACTCTGCTGAGTTACTTTTACTGGGATTCACCAATAAGACTGAGTTAGGATGTTTCTGCACTGCAGTTTGACACCACCATGGCTCAGTGCTATGGAATCTTGAGATTTGTAGTTGAGTGATGCACAAGCGCTATTGGCAGAGAAGGATAATGAACGTGCAAGAATGCAACTCCCATGATACAATAGCATTGAGCCACGGGCAATTAAAGTGATGTCAAATTGCATTAATTTAACAGTGTAGGTGCACCCTAAGCCCCTTGGGTTCCATCCGACTTTTACAAATGTACATAATAATACAAATGTGTCCTCTCACTTGAAATGCAAAAAATTGGAAGGGCGTTGATGTCAATGCCTCATCGGGAACAATGTGTCCGGTTTTGGGTTCCACATTTCACTATGATATCAACCATCTGGAATGTTTCCAAGGAAGGGCAATCAAAATGATCAAAGGTCTGGAAGCCAAGCCTTGTGGGGCCCGACTAAGGGAGCTGGCTACGTTTTTCTTGGAGAAGAATGAGATGTGACATGATAGCTGTCTTTAAATATCTGAAATGGTGTCATGTAGATGGTGAAGTAATCTTGGTTCCTGCTTCTCCGGACACTAGAACATGAACTCATGGATTCAAATTACAAAAAATAGATTCCACCTAAACATAAAGAGAGGCTTCTTGATTTTAAAAGATGTTCAACAGTAACATCATTGTCTCAAAAAGTAGTGGGCGCTCCTTTGTAGATCTTTAAATAGGGGTTGAATTGACACTTTCAGAAGTGCAGTAGCTTAGCATTTCTGCATTTTAAAGGATTGGACTAGATCAGGGCTGTCCAACTTCTACTGGCCCAGGTGCCTGAATTCCGGTCACTGATGACCTGGGGGGCCATAGGGTCTGCCCCCGCCCACGGCTCCGCCCACGGCTCTGCCCTCTCCCCCGGCTCTACCCCCGCCCCGGCCCCTGCATGCATACAGTCAAATATAATCTTTTACTGAGATAAAATGCAGGGTGGGCATTCAAAAGGGGCATCCATACAGTCAAATATAATCTTTTACTAACATTAAATGCAGGGTGGGCATTCATAAGGGGCATCCATACAGTCAAATATAATCTTTTACTAACATTAAATGCAGGGTGGGAATTCAAAAGGGGCATCCATACAGTCAAATATAATCTTTTACTGAGATAAAATGCAGGGATAAGATATTAAATTATTTTAATTTAATATTAAATATATTTAATTCCATCCTCCCCTCTCCCCTTTTTTAATTTAATATTAAATATATTTAATTCCATCCTCCCCTCTCCCCTTATTTTAATTTAATATTAAATATATTTAATTCCATCCTCCCCTCTCCCCTTTTTTAATTTAATATTAAATATATTTAATTCCATCCTCCCTCCCCTCTTATTTTAATTTAATATTAAATATATTTAATTCCATCCTCCCCTCCCCTTATTTTAATTTAATATTAAATATATTTAATTCCATCCTCCCCTCCCCTTTATTTTAATTTAATATTAAATATATTTAATTCAATCCTCCCCTCTCCCCTTATTTTAATTTAATATTAAATATATTTAATTCCATCCTCCCCTCCCCTTATTTTAATGTATCCCATCTCCCCTTGTTTCATCTTTAAATATATTTAATTTTATATTTAATACATGAGGGGAGATGGTGGGAGGGAATGAGGAGCCCCCTGAGGAGCCCCCTGCTTCGGCCTATCTTTTCCAAACATGCAGGATCCAGGAGTACCCGGACGATGAGAGAGGCGCCGACCAACTGAGTCGAAGAAGGTCCTAATCACGTCTGTGGGCCTCAGCGATCCAGTAGTAGAGTAGCCGAAGAGTATCGCGAGAATATGCAATCCACATGGAATTTTGCTGTCAACGCCAGCGTGATCTCGCGTTGACAGCGAAATCCCGTGTGGATTGCGTATTCTCGCGATACTTGCTCCAAACCCGGAAGTAGGTATTTTTTTTAATTTTTATTTTTTATTTCATTTTTCAATTTTTATTATTTATTAAAAAGCTTAGGGGGGCGGAGGGAAGGGGCTGGGGGCCGTATACGGCCCCCGGGCCACCAGTTGGGCAGCCCTGGACTAGATGATTATTATGGTCACTTCCAATACTAAGATCCTTTGATTCTATTTAAAGGTTGGGAATCCTGTAGCCTTATAGATCATAGAATCAGAATTGGAAGAGACCTGGTGGGTCTCCTCTCAGCCTTCTCTTCTGCAGGCTAAACATGGCCATCTCTTTAAGACACTCCTCAAAGTGCTTGTTCTCCAGACCCTTGGTCATTTTAGTCTCCCTCCTCAGGACACATTCCAGCTTGTCAACATCTCCCTTCAATTGGGTTGCCCAGAACTGGACACAGTGTGATTCCAGGTGTGGTCTGACCAAGGCATATGTTGCTGGATTTTGTCTTTCAGCAGTCCCAGTCAAAATAGCCATTGGTGATTAATTGCTGGGTTTTGCAATCTAACAACATTGGGAAATCCATCCCAATTTCATCCATACCCTATTCCTTATCCAGCAGAAGTTGGGCATAGCTGATGGCAACCACATTTGGGTGGAATGGAAGGGAGGGTGCTGTTCTCTTTTGGTTTTAGCTTGAACTTTGAAGGATCTGCTTGAGGACTGAACTCAAATATACAGAGATACAAAACTACAGATATGCCTAAGCAGGCCCGTAGCCAGGATTTTGATTCCCAAGGGGGGGGGGGGCGCTGAGTGAGAGGGAGTCTACTCTAGCAAACCTTTTGATTTGTTATCCCAATACCCCCCATGCATATGGGATATATTGAGCATGGTGATCAGATCATGATATGAATAAACATAACAGTTTAAATAATGTACCAGTAAGACCTTCTCACTGACCACCCTGAGAAGGGGGGGGGGGAAGCCCCTCAAGCCCCCCCCCCAGGCTACATGCATGTGCCTAAGAGTAGGAGACATGCACCTCCCCTTTCTGAGGGAGATACAAGAGACGAAGATTCAAATGACAAATAGGGAGAACACCTAAAAAAAGATCTAAAAGCAGGTTGAAGAAGAGCTAAGAGAAGAACAGAAAGAAGCTGATGTCGAGCAAGGCTTGCTCCTTTAAGTTTGGATTAAAGTATGGAGTGAATTCATAAATTGATTGGTATGAAATCCACCAGCCATTCCTGGTATACTATACAATAACTCTACCTGCCATAGCAACAACTCATTGCATCATGGGATTGGTAGTTTGGTGGGGCCCAAGAGGTGTCTAGCTGAGACTTCTAAATATCCCAACCCAAATTAATGATTGATTATGGTGGTGGTGGTAGCAACAACAACATCAACAACTTGGAATTCCAGGAATAAATCAGTAGATTCCAGGGGAACTAAAATAAAATCAAAGTACGATAATGTTATCATGTGAAAGGACCCCAGATAAACACACACCTTCTTCCCATTTAATCATAGGATTATTGTGGATCTAACGTTCTCTTCTCCTTTCTCCACTGAATGCATGTGCCTTGGTTGCCCTCCACCGTCCGCTGAACTTTCCTCGGTCTTTCTGCTGAGCCTCCAAGGGGGAAAGGCATTGCCAGCTTGCGGGTGGGGTGGGCGTGATGAATATTTTCCCTTTGGAAGATTTAGCGTTCCCAGAAAGGGTGTGATTGATTTTTTGCAGTGACTTAATTGGAGCAAAATGAAAAGAGAATTTGCAATAAACGAAGCCATTATTCACATGGGGGTCGCTGGGCCTGGGCCGGCGGTGCCACAGCTGTGAGCTGATGCCTGGTGAGCCATGTGTTTGCGTCGCAGAAAGCGGCTCCTACGCCTCCTGCTCCCACACAGGCACCCACTTGAGAACAATACGGGGTTTCTCCCTTGATACAGACATCTAAGCAGATTGACTTGATGTATTAATTGAATAAAACTCCAAGGCTGAAATCCTGTGGGTGTCACACACATATGTTGAGTTCCCTACATGGCTGCATGAGTAGAATTGCACAAGAGCCATGATTTCACTGGGATATTACTGTTACTGTTAGTACTATGAGTTCAGTTAGGTGATTCCTCGTAGCCCAAGGATGGTGGTCCTCCAAGTGTAGTGTCTTGGTGGTGGATCCATAGGTGGCTGTGGAGCCTTTATTCTTGATCCGCATGTTCTCCTACAGTGAGAACATTGGTTTCCAGGTGGAAGGTGGTCCTGGTCAGGGTTGGCTTGGGGTGCCACAGGACTTCCTTTTGCCCAGCCTTTTGGAAAAGTGAATGATATTTATTCAGGGTTCCCTAAATACATTACCAAGGCCAATTTCATTTATAAAGAGATGGTTTATTGATTCTTCTTCACCAGTTTTAAAATGTAAGGAGGTTAAAAACTAGTTTTCTCCCCTTCTTTCTTTGTGCGATCAGATAAACTGGCTGGCCTATGTGAGGGTGTCTATTGAAGAAGCTCTTTGGGGGTGCATTAAGATTCTGTAGCCATGATTTTATAAATGTCAATGAATTGATCAATTAATCAATTACCAGCAGCTTCATTAATGAACTAAAACAAGCTTTAATCACTTGACAGACTTAATTGAAAGTGATGTATTGTTTTCCCCTCCTGCGTTCATTTGTCAAGCGGCTATGGGATAAAGACGTTCTGGGGGGGGGGGGCAATGAGAAGGTCAGTTGGTAGATCAGAATCAGCCAGTTTCATTGCTTTTCCTCTAAGCTACTTAAATCTTCAAGGACTGTGTAACCTAGTGGTTAGGTTTGGACCCGGAGGCTGTACTGAAGTATGGCTCTTTTAGTGGGTCCTTTGCAAAGTTAACCACCAATATTTGGTTCACTTACACTCTGTAGAGCTGTGGTTCCCAAGCTTTTATTGACTAGGGACCACTTTAACCAGGGACCGTTTGACAGGGACAACTCTCCAACATTAGTACCCAAAGTGTTACGAATCTGTTTTTGGTCAACTTCAGATTCGGATTGGTTATTTGGGGTGCCGATTCAGAAAATTGCATTGCATAGACCACATCAGTTTTAGTTTCTGATACAGAACATATGCCATCCAGTAGTCGCCAACTGCTTGCCCACAGAAAACCATATTTAATAACCTAGAGCTAAAGTGGTAGCAGTAATCTTCCATGGCTATTCCGCCTCTCCCCTCCTGACATCCCCGTTGCCTTGGCACAATAAGAGGGTTTTGTGAGACCAGTCGCTCTCGTTGCCTCAAGGTTTTGAGACAAGGATGTACGAGGGTTGAATGAAAAGTAATGCCTCCATCTTCGTAACTCCTCAACAGATGGCAGTACTGCTATGTGACAGGTACTGACTTCTTCAGTAGACTCTCCTCTACAGTTCCATTTTGGCAGGAAGCCTTAGCATTGAACGGTTGGGTTGTTAAAGTGCAAAGTATGGAACCCTGCACAGGGTCAATGCGACTTAAGCAATGGTCAATGCGACTTAAGTAATGTGCAATCATTGAATTCTTGACAGCAGAAGTCACCCCAAAGGAGATTCATCAGAGAATGCAAGCTATTTATGGTGATTGTGTTGATGTGAGTACTTTGCATCATTGGGAGATTAAGTTTAAAGATGTTGAGGTGGGAACATCTGACTTGCATAACAAACAAAGAGTTGGATGTCCTGTGACAGCAACCACCGAGTTTCATAAGCAAAAGGTTGACAGATTGATTCAGGACGATTGTCGTATCACTCAGAGAGAAATTTCAAGCATAATTGGCATTTCACAAGAATGTGTGGGTCACATTATTGCTTTGTTTGGCTGTTGGAAGATCTGTGCATGATGGATACACAGCAGAACTTCAGAGACTGGATCTTATCAGTGTACGGCATCCTCCATGCAGTCCAGATTTAGCTCCGTCTGACTTCCATATGTTCCTAATAATGAAAGAAGATCTATTGGGACATCATTATGCTTCTAATGAAAACGTTGAGAGAACTGTGAGACGCTGGTTGTGGAAACAGTGTCGACTTCTTCCATGACGGCTTCAGAAAACTTGTTCATCGTTGGCAGAAATGTATTCAATTGTCTGGTAATTATGTGGAAAAGTGAACAATGGTAGTTAAAGAGCACATTCTAAGGATTATTTCTGTGTTTGATTTATTAAAAATATTCCCATCTAAACCCAAGTAACGAAGGTGGAGGCATTACTTTTCATTCAACCCTCAATGTAATGCTGAGGCCGCGGACCATATTTATGTTCTTGTGGACCATTGGTGGTTCACGGACCACAGGTTGGGAACCACTGCTTTAGAAAGAGATAATTTCAAAGGCACACCTAAAGTTTGAATCCCCTTTAACTGCCATGGCTCAATGCTGTGTGATCTTCGGAGTTGGAGTTTCGCAAGGTCCTGAGGCTTTTCTGCCAAAGAGTGCTGTTGCCTCACAAAACTACAACCCTCAGAATTCCATATCATTGAGTCATGGCAGTTAAACTGGTGTCAAATTTCATTAATTCAACAATGTAAATTCACCCAGAGAGAGGAACTAGAACAATATGAAGATGTTGTATCCCATGGCAGATCAGTGGACCACCTGAATGAGACTTTTAGCAATTCTCTCAGATTCGGAGAAATGATTTTTCTAAAACTATCAAAAGTATCTAACATAAGATATAGAAAGTTATATTTTTGCTCAGAAAACACCAGGTTTTGTTCAGAAAATATGCCATGTGCAGATATCTCAGTTTTCTGTGGAAAAAAACCTTGTACTCACAGGGTTGCTTTGAGATTTCTAGGCTATATAGCCATGTTCCCAAGGTTGTGAGATGTGTTGGAAACTAGGCAACTAGATGCAAGTGGGGAATTTAAAGAGACAAGAGTATATCTGTGGAATAATGTCCAGGCTGGGAGTAAATGCTTTAATGGCCGGAACCACTTGGTTGTTTTGCGTTTTCCAGGCTGAATGGCCATGTTCCAGATGCATTCTCTTGTCTGTTTGAGTTAGGTATTAATGTTGTATTTGGCCACCTTGATTAGCATTTAATGGCCTAGCGGTTTTGAGGTCTGGCTTCTTACTGCCCAGGGGAATCCATTGTTGAGAGGTGATTAGCTGGCCTGATCGTTTCTTGTCTGGAATTCCCCCATTTTTAGTGTTGTTCTTTATTTGCTGTTATGTTTTTAGAGTTTTTTTAAAAAAAATACTGGTAGCCAGATTTTGTTCATTTTCACGGTTTCTTCCTTTTTGTTGAAAGGCCATACAGCCAGGAAAACTCACAGCAACCCAGTGATTCTGGCCATGAAATATATATATATATATACCGAAATACATATACATATATATATATATATATATGTGTGTGTGTGTGTGTGTGTGTGTGTGTGTGTAGGATTTTTACAAGCGCATTGATGACTAAAAAGGCCAATCCGAGATAGGCAAGTCCGGTTGCGGAAAGCACAGCAGAAAGTCTCCTTGGGTGATGTTGTTTCCAAGTTGCGATTATTTCTGTGTTGTCGTTTTTCTTCAAGACACATTTGCGTGTCTTCTTGAAAGAGGCCCCAGCATTGTCGATAGTGCGTCTCCATGCCTCCCGATGTGAGGCCAGGGTGGACCATTGTTGGTGGTCAATCTGGCCGAGCCTGAGATGTTGTTTCAGGGAGTCCTTATATCTCTTCTTTGGAGCGCCTCTCTTGTGCTGACCCGTGGTGAGTTCACTGTAGAGTAGTATCTTTGGGAGGCGGTGGTCATTCATCCTAGAGACGTGACCTGCCCAGAGCGGCTGTGTTCTCAAGAGCATGGCCTCAATGCTGGTAATCCCTGCTTGCTCAAGGACAACAACATTCATCACATAGTCAGTTCAGTGTACATTTAGGATTGAGTGAAGACAGTGTGATGAATGTGTTCGAGGAGTCGTAGGTGTTGGCGATAGGTGACCCATGTTTCAGACCCATAAAGGAGAATAGACAGTACAATAGCTCTGTACACACTGATTTGGGTGCTTTGCCTCAGGTGCTTGTTGCTCCAGACTCTTTTGTGAAGCCTTCCGAATGCACTATATGCCTTTGCTAATCTTTGTGTGTGTGTGTGTGTGTATAGTTGTATGGATTTATAATGTTATTGTTTTTCATTGTATACTATGAACTGTTATGGCATCAAATTGCTGCCAATTTGTAAGCCGCCTTGAGTCACCTTCAGGCTGAGAAAGGCAGGATAGAAATAAATAAATAATAACTTGTATTCAGTTTTACTTGAAGGAAATCTCTGCACTGTAGATTATGCACTTTTCTTGTGCCATCCCCCAACTTTATTTTAAAAATAATTTTGGGGGCATAATAATGTGTTCCAAACTGTGCAGTTTTCAATTACCTCCTTGCATTGAAAATACAATTGGCTCTACTTCGAAGCCAGTTGTTTAACCTGGCTAAGAAGCTGGTGCAGACTGGAAGAAGAAAGAATACTAACGTTAGAAGGAGCAGACTTGAAGTTCGGCCTCCATGGCTATCTCTGGTACGACAAAGTAAAAGCAGATAGGAATTTTAACAATCACTTTATAAGGAAACCACTCCTAAAGGTGTGGGAAAATATAAAAACAAATGGGAGAGGAAATACCTCTATGGGTATCTCCCAACGAGGCTTTCCAGATAAGGCAATTAGATAACGAAAAATGGATAACATACAAAGATTTATTAAATAAGGAAGGACCAGAGCTAAGCCTGAAGACCAGACTCCAACTCAAATCGGAGGGTTACGAAATGGGGTGGTTCCCATATTTCCAATTGAGAGATAGACTGAAGGAAGATGCAAAAAGAGGACTGAAAGTCCAAATGAGTGACTTGGAGGAAACATTCCTGAGCAAAGATGACAAATTAATGTCCAAAATTTACAAAACATTAATAAAGAAGGAAAATGATAAAGATAAGGACAGTGCACATGTGAAGGAATGGTCCAGGAATATAGGATATAAAATAAAACCAGAGGTGTGGGAAAACATATGGACAAATAATGCAAATATCTCACTGTGTTACAAATATAGAGAGAACTGGGTGAAGGTACTGTATAGATGGTACCTCACCCCGGCTAAATTATCTAAAATATACAAGAATTCAAAACCCAACTGCTGGATTTGTAATAATATTAATGGAACATTCTTCCACATGCTATGGCTCTGTCCAAAAGCAAAGAAATTCTGGAACCTAATACATAAAGAAATGGAAAAAATGCTCCAAAAGAAAATAACGAAAAGCCCAGGGATGTTCCTCCTGGGAATCCTAGAGGAAGACTTAAGTAAACATGAGGAAGGATATTTGTATTGGCAACAACAGCAGCCAAGATGCTTTTTGCAAGTCATTGGAGAACGGAAACCACCCCATCGATACAGGATTGGAGGCAGAAAGTCCAGGAAACCTGTCAAATGGAAAAATTAACCGAAGCAATAAGGGAGGGGAATACCAAGAGAAATCACAAGTGGGATTGGGAGCTACTCAAAAAATACTGCAAAAAAGAGTGTAACATAGATATTGAGATGTAAATAGATAGACAAGTACCGGTTAAGAAATGACCATGAAATGTTTGAAAAATACAATTCGCTTCGCTGAATTGATAATGTACTTTCCTATTTTAGGGGGGGGGGGAAGGTCGGGAAGCAGAAGAACGCGATTAACATTGATGTTAGAACAAGAACTGATTAGCTTAAATAAAGAATAATGTATCACCCCTGGAACTTTTCTGGAGCACCACTAATCACTTTCATTTTCTGCTCTATCCACAAAGGTGGATACTCTTAGCGATCTAGCGCTTTATCTTCTCTTTGCTATCCAAGATACTTGGTATCTATCTTTTTATCACACTGTTACTTTGTTTTTATCTTGTGAAAACTAATAAAGATTGTTTTACAAAAAAAAAAGAAAATACAATTGGCTTGTTCTTACCTGTGAGAATGGAATCTGCAAAGTTTTACAAAGTTTTCGATCCCTGTCAAAATTGGACTCCCAACAAGGGAGGTGAAGAAATCTCACAAAGTTATTCCTTGTGGATTAATCAAAACTATTTAGACAGCCTTCTGAGAATTTCCTAACCTCCGTAAGCATTGTGATGCAACAGCTAGAATAAGATGAGCAGTTGTCGTATATTTGCATTAAGATTTATATTCATGCCAAGAGATAATCTTTAACCAGCCTTTCCAAATCTGTTATAGCGTATTCAAAGACGTATATGGATCAATTTGATCTTGAATCTTTCTATTCCATTAGTCTATGAATAGAGACAACTTTTCTATAAATCCATTGTCTTGTCAACATTGGGAAACTTTAATTAAATTTATCAGTTTGACCAGATAAGACATGTTACTATGCATCATTCCAACTTCATTTCAGAGAAGGATTTTTCTAAGTACTAAAAAGGCCCATTTCTGCAGCTATTAGTAATGCAATTAATTCTACATCGTCTGATTCTACTGTTGTTTTTACACAAGAGAACAATATTATAAATGGCTCCAGTGGCCAAACATCACCTATCATCGTTCCAACACCTTTCAAAACGGAATAACCAGAATCACCTTATCTGTAAGCCTTCCCAATATATAGAATAAATCTCTGCAACTGCAGTGCTACATCTCCTGCAATTATCTGAAACTTCTCGATAGTCTTTATTCAACTACTATGGAACCTGATACCATCTACACTGTAATTTCTTGAAGCTTTCTTTTAAGTCTGACACAATGTAATTGAAGGTATAGGTTTCAAAATCCATTCCCACCAGTCTAAAAATACATCTTTCTGAAAATCAGAATGCCTGATACATATGGAGCATTGTTTCCAAGTTTCCTAGAAGTTATCACAGGTATAAGCAAACTTCGTCCCTTCAGGTGTTTTGGATTTCAACCCCCACCATTCCTAATACCTACAGGCCCTTTTCTTTTCCTTTCTGGGTATCCTTAGCTCTTCCAGTATAACCGTATGGTCAACTTCTCTTAGAGCAGTGGTTCTCAACCCTTTTAGTGCCAAGACCCCTTAATGCAGTTCCTCATGTTGTGGTGACCCCAAACCATAATATTATTTGAATTGTAATGCAAATATCTGATATGCAGGATGTATTTTCATTCACTGGACCAAATTTGGCACAAATACCTGATACGCTCAAATTTAAATACTGGTGGGATTGGGAGCGGGTTGATTTTGTCATTTGGGAGTTGTAGTTGCTGGGATGTATAGTTAACCTACAATCAAAAAGTGGTTTACAATGCTGTTTCATCTTGGCAATCTAGAGTTATTTCAGGGTTTCTAGATCTATGAATATTTCAACTGTTCTGGTTTTGCTGGGGATAGTCCCAATTATTCCTCTGTTGTCCCACTTCTTCAGTGGTTCTCAACCTGGGGGTCGCGACCCCCAGGGGGGTCGCAGGGCCATTTTCTGGGGGTCGCGAAGGTGCCTCGGTTGACTCCGCCCCGGTTGCCTCCTCACACTGGCTGCCAGCCCCCGTGCCAGGCAGTCCCGGTCAGCTCCCCCCCCTCCTGGAGGCACAGGGCTGCAGGAAGTCAGGAGGAGGAGAAGCTTAGCAGCAAAGGCCCTCCTCGCCCCCTGCCGAGCTCAGCAGGGCTCCTTCGCGCAAGGCCTTGTGCGTCGCCTCCCTCGCGCTCCCGCCGGCCGGCAAGGGCGTGTGGGAGGCGAAGGCGACAAAGGAAGAAGCCAAGCCGGCAGATCGATATTGCAGCTTGCATGGGCATGGGCAGGAGGTGGCCTTTAGGTGCCGAGGGAGGGAGGGAGGGAGCGAAGGAGCCCTCCTCCCTGCCTTCCCTGCAGGCTGCGGGGCAAGCAAAGCACCAAAAAAAAAAAACCGTCGCGAAAAGTCAGTGTGTGTGTGGGGGGGAGTGAAGGGCCCATTGGTCCTTCCTCCCTGCAGGCAGGCCACGGGGACTGGAGCTGCATGCAACAATGGAGGGTCTCCCCAGGAGGAGGAGGGAGAGGGTGAAGGTGCTGGTGCACTGTGCCCCTTTACTTTCAAGTCCTTTTGACTTCCTCCCTGCTACTCTTTCCCTGAAACCCTCTGGCTGGGGCAGAGACCTGGCTGGGTTGCTGTGAGTTTTTCAGGCTATATGGCCATGTTTCATTCAGTAGCATTTTCTCCTGACGGTTTTTGTGTATGGCTTAAGAGTTGCGCCTCGGTTGAGTCCCATTCTGCTTCCCAGGTGGGTTTGTTTTCTTTTTAAGGTGGGGGGGGGGGGGAGTGCAGGGTTTGGGCAAAGTTTTCTTTGGAACATTGCCCTCCCTTCCTTTTCCCCCCGGCCACAAATGCCCCTTTTGTTTTCCCCCAGGGCGCAGTATTTCCTTCCTCCCATTACATTCCTTCCCTTTCTCTCTCTCTCCCCCCTTTCTCCTTGCTTCCTTCCTTTTTTCCTTCCTTGCTTCAGCCCGTTCCCCCCCCCCTCCCTAAACCCAGGTTGCAGCCAGCCAGCCATCCACCCGTGTGTTGGGGGGAGGGAGAGAAAGGGAGGGAAGGAGGGAGGCTGCTGCTGCTGGCTCCGTGTATTCGTGGAGTAGAGCAGCACCCAGCTGCCTTTGCTGCCCCCTCCTCCTCCTCTTCTTCCTCTTCCTCCTTCGTTTCGTGCTTTTGTTTTTGGGAGGAAGGAATGAGGAAGGGAGCGCCCCCAGAGTTGAAAGAGGAAGGGGTGCCTCTCCAGGTGACCTTAGCCCAAGCCTGGGCAAACTTGGGCCCTCCAGGTGTTTTGGACTTCAACTCCCACAACTCCTAACTGCTTACCGGCTGCTAGGAATTATGGGAGTTGAAGTCCAGACACCTGGAGGGCCTAAGTATAGTTTTGTGATTAAACACTATGCTTTAATTATATTCAATTTGTAACAATGGAAATACACCATATATCTCAGATATTTATATTACTGGGTTGCTGTGAGTTTTCCAGGCTGTCTGGCCATGTTCCAGAAGCATTCTCTCCTGACATCCTGCTCACACCTATGGCAGGCATCCTCAGAGGTTGTTGGGATCTGTTGGAAACTAGGCAAGGGAGGTTTATATTTCTGTGGAATGGTGTCCAGGGTGGGGAAAAACTCTTGTCTGCTGGAAGCAAGTGTTAATGTTGGAATTAATCACCTTGATTAGCATTGCAAAGCTTTGCAGCTTCAAGGCCTGGCAGATTCCTGCCTGGGGGTGATGTTAGCTGGCCTTGCTTGTTTCATGTCTGGAATTCCCCTGTTTTCAGAGTGGTTTTTTTACTGTCCTGATTTTACAGTTTTTAATACTGGTAGCCCAATTTTGTTCATGTTCATGCTTTCCTCCTTTCTGTTCAAAATTTCCATGTTCTTCATGTGGCTTCTCTGTGTTGTCTGACATGGTGGTTATTAGAGTGGCTGAGCATTTCTGTATTCTCAAATAATATGCTGTGTCCAAGTTGGCTAATCAAGTTCTCTGCTATGGCTGACTTCTCTGGTTGAATTAGTCTGTTGTGCGTTTCATGTTCCTTGATTCATGTTTGGGTGCTGCGTTTGGCGGTCCCTATGTAGATTTGTCCACAGCTGCATGGTATACGGTGGACTCCTATAGAGGTGAGAGGACCTGGAGGACCTCTGCAGGAGTCTACCATATACCATGCAGCTGTGCACAAGTCTACACAGGGATCGCCAAAAGCAGCATTTCCCAAAACATGAATCAAGGAACATGAAAGGCACTGCAGACTGATTCAGCCAGAGAACTCAGCCATAGCAGCACACTTGATAAATAATTGCATTTAATATTAAATAATTAAATAATTAGTAATAAAATAAGTAGCAACGAAAATAATTTTATGGTTGGGGGTCACCACAACATAAGGAACTGGATTTCGGGGTCACGGCATTAGAAAGGTTGAGAACCACTGTTATAGAGTCATAGATTTGGAAGACACCTTGTGGGCCAGTCCAATCCTTTCTACCAAGAAGCAGGAAAATCACACTCAAAGATCCCCCAACAGATGACCATCCAGTCTTTGCTTAAAAACCTCCAAAGAAGGCTCCACCACACTCCAGGGCAGAGAGTTCCACTGCTGAACAGCTCTCACAGTCAGGAAGTTCTTCCTAATGTTCAGATGGAATCTCCTTTCTTGTAGTTTGAAGCCATTGCTCTGCGTCCTAGTCTCCAGGGCAGCAGAAAGGAAGCTTGCTCCTTCCTCCTCAGGACTTCATCTCACATACTTATACATGGTTATCATGTCTCCTCCCAGCCTTCTCTTCTTCAGGCTAAACATTCCCAGCTCTTTAAGCTGCTCCTCATAGGGTTTGTTCTCCAGACCCTTAGGACAGTGTTTACCAACCGCTGTCACATGGCACACTAGTGTGCCGTGATGGACCTCCTGCTGTGCCGCGGGGAAAAGCTCTCTGAACCCCTTCCTTCCCCGCTCCTCCTGCCGAACTCCTGCTGCTTGGGGGAGGAGGAGGAAAGGCTGGGCGGCGGTGAAGAAAAAGAAGAAGGGGCCAGGGCACCGCCTCCTTCGGCTGTTTCCCCAGCCAGCCTCCAATTCACCATGACTCCTGCCACTCGCTCGCTGAAGCAGTGCGGAGGAGGAGCCCCACCCACTGAAGCCTGTCCACCACTCATGCTCCTCCTCCTCTGCACGGCTTCAGCTCCAGCTCATGCTCTGCCCCCTCCCCTGGCTTTGGCACTCCCAGCAGCTGCTCCAGCCTTGAGGAGACAGTGCCAAGCCAGCATTGTGCTGGCTCTGCCACCGCTGGCTTGGCACTGCCCTCTCAAGGCTGGAGCAGCTGCTGGGAGAGCTGACGCCGGGGGGAGGGGCTGGGGAATGGTGTTGCCTGGCCCCTCCCCCCGGTTTCAGCACTCCCAGCAGCTGCTCCCAACAGGCCACCATCCCCCAGCCATTCTTTACTGTGTTAGAGTGTCATTTTGTGTCATTTTGGTTGGTGGTGTGCCCCCGGATTTTTTTTAATGTTAAAAATGTGCCACGGCTTAAACAAGGGTGGGAAACACTGCCTTAGGAGAACAAGCCCTATAAGGAGCGGCTTAAACAGCTGCTTAAAGAGTCATATCAAAATCCATAATTTTGGCCTCAAAGCATGCCCTTAACTTATGCATATGTGAGCTTGACTTATACATGAGTATGTACGGTAACTCCATCTGCAGGCATTAAAGTGCACAAAGCAGGAAAGCAGGAAGAATAAAGGGAAACTGGGACACTGGGTTTTCCGGGCTGTATGGCCATGTTCCAGAAGCATTCTCTCCTGACGTTTTGCCCACACCTGGGACATTTTAAAAGCAAAGGAGTGTGCCTCATCTTTTCCAACACAGGCCTCTTTTGCTGTGGGAAGATGCCTCAACTCACACTTTTATGACACGGTTTGCTCTGCAGGCCTTACAAAGCGTTCTGGTCCTTGATTGGAGCCCCTCTGTATGATCTCCCGCGTCCTGCAGAGAACCTCTTCAGGAATCCTTGGAAGCTGATTCCTCCCCTGTTGTTGCCGCAGCAGGAATAAAACACGGCCCGCTTTTTAGGTATTAAGCAAAAAAAAAGGGATGCGCCCTTTCGGGCTGCTAACAACGTCATGTAAACAGAAATTAATCCATCTGCCGGAGCAAAATGTGTCATCAGATAGTTATCGGCGGCATATAATCTGCTCTGAGGAAGATCTTATTATATTAAAAAGGCCCCGGCCTGTGTGGTGGAAGCCTTAATAACAGCATTACCTTTCATGGAAGATTGCCTGGATTAAAACACCCAATGATGTGTCATAAGTGGTTTCTGGATGTTCCGATTACTTCCCATTCTTTCTTCCTTTAACCAGGCTTTTGTTTGTATTTTGCTGCCTCCCTGGAGTGTCTTCTGTTTGCATAGATATTATTGTCTGGCGCAGATCAACCGAGTTTCCAAATGCAAGCTTCACCAAGGGCAAAAACAGCAGTTCAGGCGGAGGCTGGGTTTGCACTTGAGCTCACAAGCCCTCATCTTTTCTCTCTCTTACTTTCTAAACAGGCGAGGCTTCCCAGGGTGCCGTAGCACAAAGATAAAATAGTAAGTTGTTTATAGCTAGGGCAGCTGGTCAATTGACCTGGTTAAGGTATTTAATGCCCAGGCTACTGGGGGCTCATCTAGATTGACTATATAATGCAATTCAAAGCTAGCTAGATAACACATACTCCAAAGTGTGCTGTAACACAGGTTAAGCAGGTTAAAGTGCATCAAGCAAAGCTGGGATAAAGCGCTAGATCACTGATTCTCAAAGTGGGCGGTACCACCCCCTGGTGGGCGGTGAGGCGATCCAAGGGGCGGTGGGAGGCTCAGGGGAATTGGGGGTGGTGAACCTCTTTAAGGGGGCGGTGTACAATTGGCCATTTAGAAGGGGTCGCGCGGCCCTCTTCTTTGGCCCCACCCCCTTTGCTTCGACCTGCATATTAGATATTTGGATTAGAATTCGTAAGAGTAGCAAAATTATTTATGAAGTAGCAACAAAAATATGGTTGGGGGTCACCACAACATGAGGAACCTTATTTAGGGGTCATGGCATTAGAAAGGTTGAGAACCACTTCATTAATACATATATATTTCTGTTTAATTTCTATTAAATTTAAAAAATAATAATTTCTAGGGGGGCGGTGAGTTAAATATTTTCTGGAAAGGGGGCTGTAGGCTAAAAAAGTTTGGAAACCACTGCCCTAGATGATACCCTTAATCAGCAAACCCCAAATGTACATCATATTGCATGGTGAAATTGGCTCCCCAGAATGTGGAGTGCATTGTAGGCACTCGCTATTTGGCACGGTTTGTCCCAATTAATCCCCTGTCATCCCACTGTTTTTAAAATGTTCCAGTTTCTCCCTCCTCTTCCCTCTGTTCTACTTCATCTTGCTTCCATCATTGTAAACTGATACTCCATCTACACTGGGTGGGATAGAATTATTTATTTTTTATTATATATTATTTAAAACTTCTATATATCCCGATCTTCTCGACCTCCGTAGAGGGACTCAGACTGCCTGTCAGCAAGAATTCAATGCTAACACTAAAAGTCTAAAACATCATGCATCGACAATAAATTACATATAGAATAAATTACATAAAAGCCGTTCGCCAAGATAAAATCATGTCCAACTCCATCCGTATATTCAGTCCATGTATTGTAGTCAATAACTTTAGTTGATTACCGGTCTCCGCCATCATTCTGCAAAAGCCTCATTTCACAGCCAGGTTTCTCACTAGCTTCCTAAAGGTCAAGAGGGAGGGGGCAGATCTAATTTCATTTGGGAGGGAATTCCATAGCAAGGGGGCCACGACAGAAAAGGCCCTGCCTCTCGTTCCCACCAGACGCGCCTGTGAAGGTGGTGGGACCGAGAGCAGGGCCTCTCCAGCCGATCTTAACACTCTTGATGGTTCATAGGGGAGAATACGTTCGGACAGGAGATAATAACTCTGTAAGTCTACATTGCCATATATTAGTAGTCCCCAGGCCCAGTTCCCAGTTAGACAGATAGCACTCTGTCCTGCACTTTATCCACTTCCCCGGCCTTTGGTGTGCTGTTTGCATTAGCTCATGCCCAGCCCTTTATAATTGGCTGTGACTAGTTGTAACCCAGGCCAATTGTTTTGCTGAATCTCAACTTGATGGAGCTATAATGAAATGGGTTTTAATATTTTTATCTTTAGTATGTTTAGTAGAATTTGTAGCATTTTTTGATTTTGTAGTTGTTATTTTGTTTGTTTGTTAATTTTAATTAGGCCGAGCTCTATTGTCGAATGTGTTTATTTTGTTGTAATTCTTTGTATGGTTTCTTTCTGGCAATTAAATGTTTGTCTATACGTTGAAAACCACCCTGAGTCCCTTTGGGGAGACAGGGCAGTATACAAATAAAGATGATGATGATGACTATTATTATTATTCAATGCAGTCCAATGCAATTAAACTGCATTATGAAGCTGCATTATATGGCAGTGTAGATGGGGCCTAGGTTCAAGTGCACAAGTAGTTTGCATTCAACTCAGCCGGAGAAGAGGAGAGAAGGGGTGAGTATCTTATCCTTATAGGCCCAACCAAACTGCAGCACTGTCTCTGGTGCCCCCCCCCCCAAAAATTACAGTCAGACTTTTGCTTTCAGTGCAGTTTGGGGTAGAGGAACCCTGTGAAAGTGGAAAAACCATGATTAATGCCTTTCTGGGTATCTTTAGGTCTTCCAGTATAACCCTATGGTCAATTTCTCTTAGAACAGTGGTTCTCAACCTTTCTAATGCCAAGACCCCTTAATACATTTCCTCATGTTGTGGTGACCCCAAACTATAAGATTATTTTTCTTGCTACTTCATCCCTGTGATTTTGCTACTGTTATGAATTGTAATGCAAATATCTGTTATGCAGGATGTATTTTCATTCACTGGACCAAATCTGGAACAAAAACCTGATATGCCCAAATTTAAATACTGGTAGGATTGGGGGTGGGTGGGTTGATTTTGTCATTTGGGAGTTATAGTTGCTGGGATTTATAGTTAACCTACAATCAAAGAGCATTCTGAACTCCACCAATGATGGAATTGAACTAAACTTAGCATACAGAACTCCCATGACCAATGGAAAATACTGGAAGGGTTAGATAGGCATTGACCTTGAGTTTTGGAGTTGTAGTTCACCTACATCCAGACAGCACTGTGGATTCAAACAATGATGGATCTGGACCGAACTCAGCACAAAAACTCAGTATTTCTAAATGTAAGTTTGGGGAAAATAGATCTTAACATTTGGGAGTTATAATTGCTGGGATTTATAGTTCACCTACAATCAAAGGGCACCCTGAACCCTACTAACGATAGAATTGGGCCAAACACAGAACCCCATGACAAACAGAAAATACTGTGTTTTCTGATGGTCTTTGGCAACCCCACTGACACTCCTTTGCGACCCCCCGGGATCCCGACTCCCAGGTTGAGAAACACTGTGCTAGAGGTTCACCACAGAACTTCACTGGAGGATCTTGAGAGTACTGATGGGCAGTTCTCTCTCTAAAAAAAATTAACGTAATCTTTCAGTGGAATTTGACTATCAGGGTCACATTGAAGGACTTAAAGATTCCTAGAGAGAACATTTTAAATCAAATCTGCAAACATTGCACCTACAAGAGTCAAACCTGCAAATGTGGAAGGCCTACTTTAGTAATATCTGCCGTCTTGGCCACATTCTGATGCCACATGGCCACCAAATGTTGGAAGGCATGGGAACATGCATTTCTCTCAGCTGAGATGGAGCAATCTGGTGTCATGGAATGTATCCAGAAAGTATAATTGGAAATCTGAATTCTTGCTTTTCATGACAAACACACGCTGGAATCTTTCAGTTTTGATCCCTTCTTCAGTTTCCCAAGTGGCGAGTCAGCTTGTATCTCTCTGAGCTGTTTACAAGCTGAAGGAGGAAGGGGCTGGAGCACTTGAAAGATGAAGAATGCCCCCACTTTGCTGACATTAAAGCATCAAGAAGAACTTCTTGGCCTAGTATCTAAAGCCACTAATAAATGTGCTCGGCATCCGGCATCTCATTTGTGCCAGATGGCTGTATGATACAGGGGCCACCCTGCTTCCCCCAAACACTTTGTAGTTTGACCTTTTAATTCCAAGCCAAGAACTTTGGTCTGATGGTTCTTCCATCTTGAAGTAAATAATAGTAGAGATGGGCCACAATGTGATGGAAGGTGAAGTTATGCTTGTACTGACTTCAATGAAGGTTTAGAGGGCATGATCAGCAAGTTTGCAGATGATACCAAATTGGGAGGGAGAGCCAATACTCCAGAAGACAAGAGCAGAACTTAAAACGATTAGAGAAATGGGCAAAAACTAACAAAATGAAGTTCAATGGGGACAAATGTAAGATATTCCACTTAGGCAGAAAAAAATGAAATGCAGAGATAAAGAATGGGGGACGCATGGCTCGAGAACAGTACATGTGAAAAAGATCTTGGAGACCTCATGGACAACAAGTTAAACATGAGCCAACAATGTGACACGGTGGCAAAAAAAAAGCCAACAGGATTTTGGCCTGCATCAATAGTACAGTGTTTAGATCCAGGGAAGTCTTGCTCCTCCTCTATTCTGCCTTGTTTAGACCACACCTGGAATCACACTGTGTCCAATTCTGGGCACCACAATTGAAGGAAGATGTTGACAAGCTGGAATGTGCCCAGAGGTGGGTGACTCAAATGATCCAGGGTCTGGAGAAGCCCTATGAGGAGCGGCTTAAAGAGCTGGGCATGTTTAGCTTGAAGAAGAGAAGGCTGAGAGGAGACATTATGATGTATAAATATGAGAGGAAGTCATAGGGAGGAGGGAGCAAGCTTGTTTTCTGCTGCCCTGGAGACTAGGACATGAAACAGTGACTTCAAACTACAAGAAAGGAGATTCCAGCTGAACATTAGGAAGAACTTCCTGACTGTGAGAGCTATTCAGCAGTGGAACTCTCTGCCCTGGAGTGTGATGCAGGCTCTGTCTTTGGAGGCTTTTAAACAGAGGCTGGGTGGCCATCTGTTGGTGGTGCTTTGAATGTGATTTTCCTTCTTCTTGGCAGGGGGTTGGATTGGATGGCCCACAAGGTTTCTTCCAACTCTATGATTGTATGATTCTACTATGCTGGTTGGCTTGCCAAC
Source organism: Anolis apletophallus (assembly GCA_030556195.1). Lineage (NCBI taxonomy): Eukaryota > Metazoa > Chordata > Lepidosauria > Squamata > Anolidae > Anolis > Anolis apletophallus. The sequence continues at coordinate 132,501,380 of JARBWK010000009.1, read as the reverse complement.
GTCACCCAGTTGGCCACTCTGTGGACAAAATATGGAACTAAATAAGCCTTTGGTTGGATCCCAGCTCCCTTTTCCCTAAGTTTCTGAGAGGAAAGAATGTGTATGTTTCAATAATGTCTCTGTATTTCTAAGTTCCTTTCTTGTGTTTGTTTAATTTCACCGACTTTGAATAGCGCAGGGATCTCCATGGTACGGCAATAAAACATATGGCAACTGCATGTATTCGGAGGGAGCTTCAATTGGGATCTCGGAACTATCTGGCTGTCATTTTCACTATCCATCTCCCTCACATTCTCTGGACTTCTTCCAAAGAGCCTGGAGTGGTTTACAATGCTGTTTCCATCTTGGCAATCTAGAGTTTTAAGGGCTTCCAGATCTACGAATATTTCAACTGTTCTGATTTTGCTGGGGATAGTCCCAATTATTCCTCTGTTGTTCCACTTCTTATCATAGAGTCATAGAGTTGGAAGACACCTTGTGGGCCAGTTCAACCCTTTCTGCCAAGAAGCAAAAAATCACATTCAAAGCACCCCCAACAGATGGCCATCCAGTCTCTGCTTAAAAGCCTCCAAAGAAAGTGTTTCCACCACACTCCAGGGCAGAGAGTTCCACTGCTGAACATCTCTCACAATCGGGACGTTCTCTGAAATTACAGGAAAGCAAATTCCACCTGAACATTAGGAAGAACTTTCTGACCATCAGAAGAGCCATTCAGCAGTGGAACTCTCTGCCCCGGAGGGTGGTGGAGGCTCCTTCTTTGGACGCTTTTAAACAGAGGCTGGATGGCCATCTGTCAGGGATGCTTGGATTGTGCTTTTCTTTTATGGCAGTGGGTTGCACTAGATGGCTCATGTGGACTCTTCCAACTCATTCTATGATTACTCTTTGATTCTAACTGAAATCAGTACTTTCATTTAGTATTTATACAGAGGGCTAACTTGTTAACAGCTACTTTCTGATTGCCAATCATACTCATTGTGGAATATTACTGTCATTCCTTGGTGCCTTGAAAACTTGGCAGTGGTAGTCTTAATTGATTCTTCCAATAATGAGCAGTATGGTTGCCATTTTTTGATATAAGAAATAAGGGACATTGACGGGATTTTTCACAAAAATAAGGGACACTTCATTAAAAACTTGAAACTCAAACATTAGGTAGAAATAGTTTTCTTAACGGAATAAGATAATGATTGAAACTCACAAAAGAAACTGACTTACACCCTCTTAACAGTACATGGTATGTTTCTGCATGCTTTGTCATGCAGAAAAAACATTATTAGAACTACCTAATTTTCTCCATCTGTATTTAGTACTTGACTTTGCTGACTTTAAAAGTGCACTGTCTAAACATTAAAATAAAATAAATTTTATAAGACAGTACATCTTCATGATTATTATGTCAGTAGTTAATGGTATAGTATAGTATGGGATACACAGCATTGTATAGTATTGGGATGCACAGCTAGGCCTATTTTAAGAGTAACTCTCAAGCAACCAGAAACTATCTTTATTCAACATGATCCCTTGGGTAACGGTTAATTAGTCTACTGTACTTTGAAAAAGTCCTGTATCGCCTCTTCCTTCCAACGGGGATGCATTGTCGTGGAAACCGCAGCGCGCACCTTCCTCTGGTCAACCCCGCCCAGTCCTGTCCTGCTAGTCAAAAATAAGGGACAGGACCTGAAAATAAGGGACACAAATTTTAGGGCCAAAATAAGGGACGTCCCTTAGAATAAGGGACATATGGGAACCCTAATGAGCAGGGACTGGCATGACCAATACAGGCCTTATCTACCGTAGCTGAATTCAGTTATATTTTGTGACACTTTCCTCAGTCTCATGTTGGGTAGAGACAAATCACATCTGCGGCCTCCCTTTTGAGGACTGAGCAGGGAGTAGTGCAGTGTAGACAGGGTGCCGCCCATGATATCGTGGAAGTGACGATTCAGCAAACCAGTCTCCCGGAGCATCAGCCTCTTGGCACTTGTGTGTTTGGGCTGACCTGGGTTGTTTCCAGGTCATCTAGGGGGTAATTGGAGTGCTGCGGGCTAGCCTTTCGTTGACCTAGAAAAATAGCCCTAGACAGCTGTGGCCAAGAGCTCATAGATTAATGCACCAGGGGAACATCATATACGCATGGATACACATGTGTACCTTGGGGGATGTTCTTTTCATCCTCATCCTCATCATCTTAATATTAAGAGCATGTCTTGCTGACGTCGTGGCGGTGGCTGAGAGTAATTTAGTCATCCCTGTCAAACTCTGGCAGAGGATCTCTTCTAAATATTAGTTTTCCGCCTTCTGCTTGAATTATCCTGCCTTGTCCTGTCGATGTTGACAATCCTGAGATCAGACATTGCTGAGTCGTCGTCCCCCAAAAAATCCTCCCTCTATTATTCATGGCGATTAATTATTCATTAATATTGCCCTAGCCAATTGTTATGCATTTATTTGTCAACCTGGTGGCAGTGTCAGGACCCCCGCCACCTTCTCTATGCATATTAGGCCCGCTTTGTACCCACCCGCCCCTGTTGTTTTGACTGGTTCCCTCCATTGCCTTCTCCCCGGGCCAAAATGCGTGAGATGAAAAGGAGACATGACAATCTGTTTTGTTCAAACCAAGCAGCTGGAGCCCAGCCCCGCGGCTGTCGCAGCAATTAGCATGTAACTAACCCCTGCCACATTCAGGTCAAAGGTCGAGTAGGTACCGACTCTTTAGCTCCTCTCTTTAAAGGAGGTGAGCAGCATCTCTCCATCTCAGTTGTGCCAGCATTTCTCCAAAACTCACCTGTGTTTTCTGTCACATCCTTGTCAGTTGCAAGAGTTTTGTAATATTTGTGCAGTTTTAATGCACACACCCTAATCTCTGCCAACTAATTAATTAATGGAGGCATACATTAATTAATAAGCCCATTAATTAGTCAATTTATTGATGTATTTATTTGTTAAATAATTCAACCTTTCTCCTTGTACAGGATCCAAGGCAACTTACGAGCAGTGAAAAGCACGGTGCAGCTGAAAATATTATTTTTTTACAGATTTCCGCCTTGTTTCCCAAATTCACCCTGTGAATTTCCATAGCGGAGTTGGGAATTGAACCCTGGTCTCTGGGGTCTGGTGCTCTCTGCAAAGTACAATAACCACTAATTTATCATTCTGGCTTCTGGGAAGAGTTCCAACTGGAAATGCTCTGGGACTTGCTTATTTGTCTTTTTGGCAGTTCATAGTATTCAGAGATCTTTCCTCCAACACTACAATTCAAATAAGTCAATTTCTTTTCTCTCCGTGGTTTTACCTGTCCTGTTTTCACAAACCTACATAGAAATTGGAGAGACAATGGCACAGAAGACCAAATTTCATACCATATTAGCCCTTCGTAGTGCTCTAATTTTTTGGGGGAAGTGTTACCGCTTTAATGGTTGGCCCAAAGTATGTAAAATGTTGACAATCGTAGTGTGTTGAATGATCATTCATTCTAAAGTTCTTGAAATCTTTCGTGGTCATTGTTTTTGTCATCTGAATGAACTAGGAATAGAGGCAGGGCCGGCCTTCCCCATTAAGCGACCTACGCGGTCGCGTAGGGCGACGTTCCCGGAGAGGGGCGTGGCCACCTGGGAGGGGCGCCATCCCGCCCCGCCGCCATGTCGCCGCAGCCAGCCGGCGGCGCGGAGGAACGGGGGGGAAGAGGGGACTCATGGGCGGGCTCCTGGACCCGAGGAGGAGCAGGAGGAGGGAGGCCACGAGGCGGCCCCACGGAGGCGCGCGGCAGCAGCAGCAACAGCAGCGCCCCCAGAAGGGCCCGGAGCCAGAGGCGCATCTTCCTTATGTCACTTCCTCGTCGCCGCCTCTGCTGAGGAGGAAGGGGAGGAAGTCCCCGCCGGCCGCGCGCTGCAAGGACGCCCGGAAGGAGAGACGCCGGAGGGAGCCCTGCGGAGGCGCGCGGCCTCTTCCTCCTTCCCTCCCTCCCTCCGGCATCTCTCCTTCCAGGCGTCCTTGCAGCGCGCGGCCGGCGAGGCCTTCCTCCCCTTCCTCCTCGGCGGAGGTGGCGACGAGGAAGTGATGTAAGGAAGATGCGCCTCTGGCTCCGGGCCCTTCCGGGGGCACTGCTGCTCCTGCTGCTGCGTCTCCGTGGGGGCCGCCCTTGTGGCCTCCTCCCTCCTCGTGCTCCTCCTCGGGTCCAGGAGCCCGCCCCGTGAGTCCCCTCTCCCCCCCCCTGTTCCTCCGCGCCGGCGCGCTCGGGGGTCAGTGCGAATTTTTGCGCATGCGCGGGCACAGCCGGGAGCCGCCGGGGGGGAGCACCAAATGAATGTTTGCTTACTCCCCCCGGAGAGCTCGGACCGCCCCTGAATAGAGGGATTTGATTTGGAGGGGATGTGTATACAATCTGGCTCATTTGTTTAAGCATCAATTAGTGCAAATGGGAGGTGTTTCTTTGCAAGCAAGCAAGCTTAAGATGAGCATACCACAATGTGATTTCTGGATGTGGTCTTAATGGAGCAAATGTGGGATCTATGTGGATCTGGAAAACACAGGGCTAATAAGGGTTATTTTTAAAGGTCCAGACAATCACTTAGAGTGTTCTTGTTTTGTCTCCCCTTCTCATATATCTCTGGATAGTTTTAAGATCAAGGGGGTGGGGTAAATAAGAAACATGCTATTCAAGGTGGGCATCTGGCTTCCCCGTAAATCGCCGGGCTTAGCTCATCGACATTTCCAGCATGTTTTATGGATCTTCCAATGGAAAATGACTCTCTTAAGTGCAGGGGATGATTACTTTATTGCCTAGTGCGTACATTTAACGGAGCTGAATGGCTCTCCTTAGACCTTTGGATTATGAGCAGGCTTATCTAGGATAGAAAGCACAGGATATTGGATAAATGCAACATGGATGTGGACACTTGCAGTCACGATTTATTTATTTTCCTCCCCTTTTCTCATTTTTTTTAAAAAAAACTTCCCCACTCATTTGTCATATCTTAATGACTTTTTGCTCCATAAGAATGTAGACAGGAAGAATAAGTATGTGCACGTGCTATAGTTTGTGACATTCTGGGTTAACTTTCCCTCCAAGAAAGTCTCTGGCACCTTACAGAGCTGTAGCGTCTTCAACTGAGTTTTGAGCAACTACTTAGGAAGCCAGATGTTTTCAGGTTGGATGAGAGAAGACGGTGGTCCCATCTACACAGGCTGGTTAATCCGGAACCAGTTCAGAGTTGGTCAGATGCACTGTTCCCAACATATGGAGCTGGGGTTGGAATCCTTACGGTCCAAATTGGCCAAGATTGTATCAGTTCCACTGGATCATGACCTTATCATCCCTGTCTGGTTGCAGCTACCAGACAGCCATGGATCTCAGTGAGAGCTCCTTGCCATTGTAGGTGACATAAAACTTGGTGTGTGCCTACAGGTTGTCTCTGTCTTATGGCAACCCTTTCACATTTTTCTTTTGCAAGATTTGTTCCAAGGGGTTTGTTTTTGCCTTCCTCTGACTAGCCGCATATTGCCATCCTCTTCTGCTTCCTTTCCATACAAGTCCAATTCCAAGCACTTCTTTGCTTCAAAGACAACAAAGCCACCTCTTCTCTTTTTTATAGCTTGCCTTTTCTTCCCTGGCAGTTGTGATTTAAAGCAGAACCGTTGGCAAAATGATTGATCTGCAAAAGGGCTTTTTTTATGGTGTTTTCAATTAAACAAATGAAGAGAGAGGTTGTAATTTTTACTCCTCATGGCACAGAGAGGGATTAAGTTTTAACGTCATGCACTTGGGGGGAGTTGAAACAGCTTGGATTTTGTGAAGTTCACATCTTGTTCACAGAACCAGATGCAGCAACAATGAAGAAAGGGCTCACAATGATAGCTGGATCCAAGGGCAGTCTAGAAATTTACCTCAGAACTTAGTAAAGGAGCCCCGGTGGTGCAGCGGGCTAAACTGCTGAGCTGCTGAACTTGCTGACTGAAAGGTTGGCGGTTTGAATCCAGGGAGCAGGGGTGAGCTCCTGCTGTTAGCCCCAGCTTCTGCCAACCTAGCAGTTTGAAAACATGCAAGTGTGAGTAGATCAATAGGTACTCTGGTGAGAAGGTAATGGTGCTCCATGCAGTCACATGACCTTGGAGGCATCTATGGACAATTCTGGCTCTTCGGCTTAGAAGTGGAGATGAGCACTACCCCCCAAAGTCAGAATTGACTCAACTTAATGTCAAGGGGAAACCTTTACCTTTTAATAACTTGGTAAAGTTTCCTTTTTTAGACTATAGTGCCCAGTATTAACCCGCAATGCCTGACCATTCTCTGGGAACTGTTGTCCAAACAAGGAGAAGCAAAAATATTTGTGTTCCTTCCTTGGACATCCTTTCAAAATTTTAACATGGCTACCATGTGGTTACACTTTTCAAATTTCATCAGGCTAAACATACCCAGCTCTGCAAAGCTGATCCTCATACAGCTTGGCTTCAAAACCCTTAATCGTTTTGGACACCCTTCTCTGGACACATTCCAGGTTTTCAATACCGTTCTTGAATTTTGTGGCCTAGAACTGTTCACATGATTATTCTAGGTGAGATATGACCAGAACAGAATAGAGTTGGGACTTCATTTAGACAACATACTCCTATTGACCTCCAAAGATGGAGGGTCCACCTCTTCCAGTAGTCTCCTCCACTCCCACACAGCTCATAGACTAAATAGTTCTTCCAAATGTCCATGAAACCTGTTCCTTTGTACTTTGGATGAGTTGTCTCCAGTTCTAGTCTCCACAGCAGTAGAAAACAAATTTCCTCTATCTTGACATCAGTTTGAATATTTACCAATAGGTATCATGCCACCTTTCCATCTTCTCCAAACTAAACATACTCCACTTCCCACTCTGTCTTTTCCCAAGGAACCAGTAATATCAGAAATGTTATTACATTACTGTTCACCCCTACCATGAATACATCTGATCTCATTTGATTTGGGAAAGCTTTTGTTGTTACTTGGATGAGAGATCACCAGGGATCTCCAGGTGGGACCAGAAGGAGTCCTTGCTGAAACCATGGAGAAGCATGACTGTCAGTGAGAACTGATCGCACTGAGTTAGATGAATGAAGGCTGCAACTCAGAATAGTATGGCCGCCTATTTACTTATGTGACAGTTCGTTTTGAGATATTTCAGCTCAGATGTATTCATGATCCATTTTAGCTCAAGGGGAATTCCCTCTGAAATTACAGCATGCTCATTTATTGCATCCAGTTCCCAAAGAAACAGAGCATTTCCTCCTTCAATGGCAGGATGCAGACCCACTCCCATTGTCGTCTGCTTCGCTGGCCTAGTTTCTTCTGCCAGCTTGAACTCGGTGAGAATGGGATGCGGAGAAAGAGGAACCTGCTTTATGGAACCTATTTTCAAGGAAGGAAGAAATGATTGATGTGATGCCTGGATCTGTGCCAGTTTCTCCCCCTTTCTCAACGTGCCTCTCCTTCTGCTTCAGATGTCTGTAGCAGTTTTGCGTCACCCAAATTGTCTTTAAATGTGACCATTACGAAGGACAGTGGGTCTATGGCTTGGTCAGCGTTTCCTTCTTGGTGTTGATCATCAAGATCTGATGGTCTCATAAGGTCTCCTCTTTCTTTCTGTTGTTTACAACACACTTTCCTTGGTGACAAAATGCCACCTTCATGACAAAATAACTCAATTCATAAATTAATATAAAGTTTTCTATAATTTAGGGAATAGCAGGTCCGGATTATTTGAAGAATGATATTCCCAAGCTCCGAGATCTGCAAGGAAGACATCTCCCTTTCCTACTGCCTTCATAAACATGATGGTGGAACATGGGAGAGGCCCACTTTCATGTTAACTTCAGCTTTTGGCAACCCCATGAATTTGAGACCAGTCACCCTATTCTTAATAGCCCTTCTCAGGTGCTGAAGATTCAGGGTAGCTGTGGCTTCCTTGCTTATGTCTATGTATCTGGGATGTGGTCTTTCTCTTCTCCTACTACTTTCTACCTTACTAAGCATTATTCTCGTTACCAGTGATTCATGTCATCTCATGAAATGGCCAAAAGTACAACAGCCATCTAAAAGACATCACAACCTTACTTAAGAGGGAATTCCAAAGTGCAGGTTGTTATTGTTGTTGTTGTTGTTCCTGCTGCTGCTGTTTGGTAGTATCAGTATTCACACGCCTCTGATATTTAGCTCATAGATCTTTTAAATGTAAGTTTGTTTTGTAGAAATTTCAAAAATGCATTTGTTCCATGATGCGCAGTCTGTTCACAATTTGCTTTGATGTTTCTTCTGTTGTAAAAAGGGACTGAATGAAATTAGTACTGAAGTGAGTCATGGAATTTGTGAATGGTGTGTGGGATAGCATTTTTGTTGTCTTTCTTGAAAATGTATTAACGACAGCTGTAATCGTGAAAAAAAGGTTTTCCATCACATGGTTATGAACAACCACAACAACAACAATAATGACAACAACTTCTTTGGAGGCTTTTAAACAGAGGCTGGATGGTCATCTTTTGGGGGTGCTTTGAATGCAATTTTCCTGCTTCTTGGTAGGGAGTGGGACCTGATGGCCCACCAGGTCTCTTCCAACTCTACGATTCTATGATTCTATGAACAACAACAACAACATTATTGCCCCAATTTTATGCTGTTTGGCATGCAAGGCACCTTACAACAGTCAAAACAAATGTATACTGTGTGTGTGTGTGTCTGTGGTGTTCCAGCCTGGTGGCCATAGACAGACACCGGGGGTTCCAGCTGATCAGGGTCAGATCGGGGATGAGAGGTGGCCGGATGGGTATGGGTCTGCAGATGAAGAATTAGCCTGGGATGATGGATGGTTACATGGGTATGGGCCTGAAGATGAGGATAGTTCTGAATTAGACAGTGAGCGACCCAGCGACCTTGATTCCCACGAGAACTTCTCCACTCCCTTGTCAGACGAGCATTCCGAGGATAGGGAGGATCGAGTTTCCCAGCAAGATAGCACTGCACCTGGGGCCGCTAATGAGCAGGAATTCGACAGGAGGGCTAGCATCAGATCCTCCCGGAAAGATTGGAGTTTGAGGAAGGGGGTGTGTTGGTCACATAGAAAGTAGTTCTCTATTAGATTGTGCTGGGGTCGTTCTAGTCAGACCTGAAGCTACGTTCAGCTTGGAAGGACTTGGGTCCTGGGTTTCAAGTTCGTGAGGACTGCAGGACCGGTTTGCAACTTTGCTTTCCATGGGATTTACGCCAGCTCACTTTACCTTTGTTTTCAACAGTTCTGGATTGCCTTTTGCTTTGGATTTGAATTGCCTTGCATCTTATTATCTTTGGAATATTCCTTATTCTAAATAAAAGTACATTTATTGCATCTGGCTGGTGTGTGTGATCTAGGGGGGGGCTGTCCGCGATCTGAGGTGCAACAAGTGGGTGTGTGTATTACTGTTTTTAAAAAGCAATTTCAGAGTAGCGTTTTGAGTGTGTAACAACAATGATGGAGACTAGCATTCAGTTTCCGAAGCAGCAGAAAATAGGCTTGCTCCTTTCTCGATGTGACAGATAGTAGGTGAGATGAGAGTCTTGCCTCTTTGCTGGGAATTCCAGAGCCTGGGAGCAACCACCGAGAAGGACTCTATTAGCATGAGTCTGTGCAATTTTTCTGCATGTACCCCACAGCTCCATTGACTGTCAGGCCTACAAGAGAGCTCCGAGCACGGCACAGATTTGCATGAGTTAGTTGAACCTTGACACGCAGTCGGCATTAAACCGACCGGCGGATTTGTGCCAAGGCAGACAGAGCCTTGGGGTAGATCTGGCCTTCCCATCGTCTTCCCCCTCCTCCTTCTGCTTCCACAGTCACCCCCTGCCTGGCAAGGACAGCTCATCTGTTAATGTTTGTTTGCCTAGACACTGCCCAGGATGTTCGGATAGATCTTGCTACATGCTAATTAGAAGTTAAAGACCCTCTGTTTTCCTTTTCTTGAATGCAAGAGGCATTGTTGGGATGGGGGGGGCAACATAACAGGAGTCTGGGGTTGGAAGGCAAAAGGGATTGGGAGAAGCCGGTTTTAATTCCCTGGCTTTAGAAATCCGCACGGCGCATTAAAAGCCCACTGTGTGTATCTTTGATCCAGGCAGGGACAATCATCCCAGGGACAAACAGAAACAGGCTAATATTTAACAAACAGGAGTCATTTGCAAGAGACACTGTAAAGGATTAACATGGTGGGATTTCTCCAAGATCATGTTTGGAAGCTTTTCTAACCCCCCCCCCTTTTAAAATTATCATCTGTCTGTCTCTGGAGTACATCTACTATTGCCCATTAGTAACCCATCATCGGCTGTTTGAACCTGTTTGGTGTACGGTGTATCTAGCAATCATAACTGCTTGTTAGATATTGCAGATAGGCATAAACTCCGGCTGTGTGTTGAGAAAGAGATTAGATATGACTGGTCAGATTTTGACCTAGAATCTCTCTGGAAACCTGGTGGAAACAGTTGTTGGTTTGCTAGGCCTGCAAGCTACAACTGGAAGGGATAATAAATCATGAGTTGTGTTCATCAACATGTGAATGGTAATTTTTTTAAAATTCCCTATTTTTATCTATGCAGATCCAGGGTTTTAAGTACTTAATTCATCCAAGTATGAATTCTCTATGTATTCTCCCAGGTTTGTTATTTTGTGCCTTCAAGTTATTTTCAGCTAATGGGAACAGTAAATTGAACTTTAAAGTTGTCATAACTCAGGACCTAAATAATACCCTAAAAGCACCAGACCAGAGCTGATCTTGGAGGCTAAGTAGGTTTAGCTCTGGTTAGTAGTGGGATGGGGGACTGCCAATACTATAGGCTCTATTTCGGAGAAAGGAAGTGAAAAAAAACACCTATGAATATTCCTTGCCTGAGAAAATTCATAGGGTTGACATAAGTCAACAGGCAACTTGCATATTAGATTTGTGCATGGAATTAATTCCTACCATTTCGTTCATATCTTCCATTTATTTGAGAGCACAAAACAGGAAGATTACTTCCTGCACAAAAATCTGCTCAACGTGAAAGCCTGCCTCCTTGACTTGGAAACAAGAGAGTGTGTGTATGGCGGGGCATGCAGGCATGTCTGGAGCTCGTCTGCAGGCGTGCTCTGGGCCTGCCTGCATATCCCACCACACACACACTCTCTGAGTGGCGGCAGGCACCTGGAGCTTGGCTGCAAGCAGGCCCGGAAGTGCCTGCAGCTTAGTGCCTGTTACTCTAGAGCAAGAGGCACTCGGATGCAGGCACTGGCAGGCTAATCCGCTTTCTGGGCCTGCCTGCATACCCCGCCCCTCACACACTCTCAGGGAGTGTGTTTGTGTTGTGGCATGCAGGCATCTGGAGCTTTGCTGCAAGCAGGTCTGGAGTGTGCCTGCAGCTTAGTATCTCTTACTCTAGAGTAAGAAGCATTCAGCTGCAGACACTGGCAGTGCTTTCTAGGCCTGCTTGCACACCCTGCAGCTGAATGCCTTTTACTCTAGAGTAGAAACAGCAGGTGCCATGTAAGAAAAACATGTAAGAAAAACAGTAGTGCATGCTGGGAAGGAGAGCCAGTGGGTGGGTTTAATGGTTTGATTTTTGAGGCCCCAAACCTAAAACAACCCTCCTGACTTCAGTAGGCTCCCAAAAATGGATCGGGGCCCCCAACGAATGCCGGTACACAAAACGGGGCAAGGTTTACCCCAAAAGCACAACTCTATTGCATATATGCCCAATTCCTTTTTTATAAGGAAGAAAAGATTTGGTTTTTAATTGCATTTTTTCTAACAAGGAGTGGAAATTTATGTTTATTAAATAATCACCTGTCACTTTCTTCAAATCTCATCTCAGATGAGCTTTTGTTAATTAAATGAGTGATGGGTTAATAAAGAGAAAATGACTCTGTTAGTTTCCGAGCTGATCTCCAGAAGAGATGGAAACATTTAATCTTTGAAACAGGGATGGGGAAGTTCTGGTTATCCAAATATTTTGAACTATAACTTTTGCATTTGTCCTGTTGCTAGGAATGACTTGGAATCAGTGTCCAAACTTCACTGGACATCTGACATGGTGACAATTGCATTTTTAAGGATAATAATAATAATAACAACAACTTATTTATTCATGTATTTTGCTCTATCTTCCTGAAGGGACTCGGGTTGGTTTACATATGGCACAAAGTGTCTTAGACAAAGCATAAAATAAACACACAGTACACTAAAATAAAATAAAAATGATAGCATATAAAAACAACAATTTAAAACTCAGAACAATGCCCAATGACCTATGGTGACAACTACTGTAAGACATGGCCAAACTAAGCAAAACAAGGGAGTGGGATAGTGCAAACTGTAGCTAAGGAACAGAGCATGGGATGAAAGTGCAGTGCTGCATCATTGATTGAAGACCAATGGGTCTAAACGTGTTCCAAGACAACACTTGGGATCACCATGCACTCTTAAGCAGGCCACGAGGGGCATGATCCAACTCTGAAAATGTGTGTCTCATGATGAACAGATTTCAGACATTGTGAATCCTATATGGATACCAGAAACATATCCAAAGACCTCACTTCTTTAATCTCTGACATTTTAATCTTATCAAATTTGCAAAAGGCATAACTAATAGAATCAGTATTTAACAGATTGGAGAGGTAGTTAAAAAGATAAAAAAATGAATTCCAACAGGGAGAAATGTAATTGACTACACTTGCACAGAAAGTATGAAATTCACAGATATAGCATACATAATACCTGGTTTGACAGTAGTATGTGTGAAAGGAACCCAGAGTCCTAGGAGACCACAAACTCAACATTATTCAGAAGTTAATGCAGTATCTGAAAAAGCTAATGTGATGCTAAGGTGTATCAATAGCAGTATAGTGCCTAGATTGTGGGAAGTCAAAGTCTTGCTCACTTTTGTTTTGGTGATATCTCACCTGGCATAACACTATGTCCAGTTCTGGGCAAAGCAATTCAAGAAGGAAGAGCTGTTTGCCAATTGGCATTCATTGGGGTGGTTTTGTACTACTGGTTGGAGGTGATGGTGCCTCCCTTCTCCTTTTATCCCTCCACATGGGCCAATTTGCCTTCTCGAATCCCATTTCAGTCAGTCTCCTGGGACATACCAGCCGGCTGGGGCAATGTGAGGAATGAAAGAGCATAATTGCTTTGGGTGCAGCTGCCCATTTTCCCTCGATGGAGTTGCTCATCCATTTACCATCTACCTGACGTATCAGCTGCCACATTTGTCATGTGCACTCATTTATCATCTCTTCATTCTACCTATCCATCATCCATCTTATACACCCATTTTCATCTATTTCCAGCCCAGACACTTTATTTGCCACTCCTCCATCAAGAACATTATCTTTGGAGAAATGATCATTCTTCCTTTGTTGGGTTTAGATGTGCTAAAGGCAGGGGCTTACAAAGCTAGCAGGTGGACCATAAATGGGCTCCCAGTGCAATTTGGTCCATAGTTTGCTCACATGTAAACCCTGTCGAATCTGGTTCAATATCTGGACACATCATTCCCACCCTTGTCCTTGGGATTAGGTTACATGGAGTTACTTCTAAGTAGACACACATATCATTGTTCTAAGAGATTTCACTCAAGTATCAAATATAGAGGCACCAAGTCTCGGGATTTTGGAATATCAGGACTGATGCAGTTGGCTGGGTGTCAGCTGCATTAAGATCACTACTGACCAAAAGGTCATGAGTTCGAAGCCAGCCCAGGTTGGAGTGAGCTTCCAGCCAATTTTGTGTACTTGTTGTCGACCTTTGTAACCCGAAAGACACTTGCATCTGTCAAGTAGGATATTTAGTAGGATATTTACCTATGTGTGGGGAGGCTAACTTAACAAATTTACGAGGCTCTAAAAAATCTCCAGCAAAAAGTATGCAGGGAATGTGGAAAGTACTTCATCAGTGTTGCAGATGGACGATGAAGCATCAGCTCCTCTGGTGGCCAGAAAAAAGTTAAATAGCCTCTGACTGTCTGTCTATATGTTGTGTGTCTATGGCACTGAATGTTTGCCATCAATGTGTACATTGTAATCCACCCTGAGTCCCCTGCAGGGTGAAAAGGGCGGAATATAAATACTGTAAATAAATAATAAATAAATAAATAATATCTAAGACAGGGTTCCCCAAACTAAGGCCTGGGGGCTGGAGGTAGCCCTCCAAGGTCATTTCCCTGGCCCCCTCCCTAAATTGCAAGAAGGCACACAACAACAAGAATCCCGATTAATTTGACTCTCTCATCAGCTAAAAGAAGGCCCATGCTACCCATTGAAATATTGATAAGTTTGAGCTGGTTGAAATTGTTCTTAATATTAAACATTGCATTGTTCTTTCTTGGGTTTTTTTGCACTCCAAATAAGATAAGTGCAGAGCTCAAGATCGTCTGGGGAGGCCCTGCTCTTGGTCCCACCTCCTTCGCAGGCGAGACTGGCAGGGATGAGAGACAGGACCTTCTCACTGGTGGCTCCTTAGGTAGGTAGGTAGATTGATCAGGAGGACTGCTGGGAGTTGCAGTCTAAGAATAGGTAGGGAAGGAAGAAAGGGGAGAAAGTGGAAGGGAAAGAAAAGGTGGGGGAAAGAAAAGAAGAAGAGAAGGAAGGAAGGAAAGAGGGAAGGAAGGAAAAATGGAGAGAAAGAGGAGAAAGAGGGACGGAAGGTTGGCCACAACAATGTGTGGTAGGTACGGTTAGTGAATAAATAATAAAATAAATAAATAAATAGACTGCACAGTCATCAATCAGGAATGCTTGGGTTGTGTCTTCCGGCCTGGCAGAATGAGGGTGGGCTGAATTGCTGTTGAGGTCCTTTCCAACTGTATACGTCTATATGTCTCCATGATTCCATGATCCAAAACAAGAAAGCTACTATTAATTGAGCATCCCTTATCCAAAAATGCTTGGACCAGAAGTATTTTGGTTTTCAGATTTGTTTTGATTTTGAAATGGCTGTATTTCCATTTAATGAGACATCATGGAGATGGGATCCAAGTCTAATAAATTAATTTTGGTTTGCTTATATCTTATACACATAGCCTGAAGGTCATTTTATACAATATCTCTAAACCAATTCTTCACATGAAATGAAGTTTGTGGTACATTAAACCATCCAAAAGCAAAGATCTTGCTGTTTCCGCCATTCAAGAAGACAATGTCTGAATATCTTGGATTTCAGAATTGCAGGTAAATGGTTTGGCCCGAATCACCGGGCCAAGCAGATTGCGGCGCTGGATGTCCTCGCCGCCATTATGGATCGGGAGGGGGGCTTCTTCCTCCCAGAAGCCCCTGGGGGGGGGGGGAGATTTTCCCGCCACCAGAGCTAGCTGGCCAATGGTGGAGCTGGCCCTGCCCTGGCCTGGCTCGTAGCTGGGGCCAGCCCTCTCTTCACCTGGGCAACCTACTTAAGGCTGCCCGAGGCCTAACAGCAGGCACTGGGCCTGCATCAGCTTTTCCTCCCACCCTTCCTGCATGTAGCATTGCTTCGCATTTGTTAGCTTATCTTGCTGTTGTTTTGTATTCTTCTTGCTCTGTATTTTGTTAGCTGATCTTGCTGTTGTTGTGTGTTTATCTTGTTACAACTCTGTGTGGGTGTGCGACATGGCCCCTGGATCAAGGTGGTATATCGCCCCTTGTTGGAAGGGGGGATAACGCACGGCCCCCTGGGGTGCCGAGCTTACGGGAACCGGCAGCGTGCCGGTGGCACCCAGGAATGTAAGTATCTTCAGACAGCAGCGGGCTGTCTGACCCCTGACCCAGGACCCATGCATGGCTGCCAATCCTTGTTCCTGTTATCTCTAAATGAGTTGCGGCCATATTTTACTCCAACTACTTGTGTTGGTGTCTTCTTGGTAACATGGGGGGAGGTATATCACCCATAGTAATGCTCAACCTGGAACTCAAAGTGGAAACAATATGAAGGGAGGAATGAGAGAGTAATATTTGCTTTCTCCAAATGCAAGAATGAAACTAAAGTGAGGACCGCACTTCGCCTTAAGTGAAATTTGGAAGTTGCCACTCAGGCAAAACATCCCAGTGGATTCAGAAAGGTGCTAAAAGGGTTTCAGCAAGTTTGCTGAAATTTCTCAAGTCAGCGTTGCATACCCAAAAGACCACCAGAGACTTCCTTGCAGGAAACAAGCACAAAATAGTCATCATGAAGAGAAATGCACAAAATACAGCCTCCTGCCCCACTTTATGCTTACCATAACCTACCTTCATGCATTTGCAACATTTATTGTAACTCATTTATTCAAATTCAAGCTAGATCTCACAGGAAGTAGTACAAACTAGAATTTTCCAGCTTTTCTCTGCCATTAAGATTTTTGAATGATAAATTTCAGATTAAATTAGAATGCAAAGTACACAATCTTTAACTAAAAAACAGCATGTTCTAGTCAATTTGCACTTTGCATTTGTTTTGCATTTGGCAGGTCTGAAATCTCTGATGTCCTGTCAGCTTTAATAACAGTTGCAAGTTAACTATCAAGTCCTGTCAAATACCAAATCTCATTGCATAGTATCAATGAAAAAAGAGAAGTCAAAGACATGGCAGAGACTCAATACTGTTGCAGAGGCATATGAAAATCTTTCTGGCTGGAATCACGTTGCCATCATAGATATGTATAAAGCTTCCTTACAAACACAGTTGCAGGGACCATACCTGCCAACATCTCACAGGTGAAACTGAAAAACATGGAAGAAAACATTGGCGAATGGTCAAAATGGTAACAATTACGATTGCGAAAAAACATAAAAGCTAAGAGGGGCTGATGGAGTTTGCTTGTGTCTGAAAGGGCAATACTTCTCCTTTGCTCTTTTGTCACCCAAACTGAGTTCAGAGCAAATTTATATTGTGTTTTGAACTCCGTTTATAAAAATTGAAGTAAACCAAGGATGAAGAGGGAAAGTAGTAGGTGGGAAGGTCAACTGGGACATTTTAAAATTAGAGGCAAAATAGGATAGTAAGTGATTAATTTATTGTTTTATTTATTTATTTAAACTAATAATAATAATAATACACTTTATTCATATTCCGCTCTTCTCACCCCGAAGGGGACTCAGAGCGGATTACATCACACATACGGCAGACAATCCCTGCTGGTAGACAATTACAATACACAATACACAGTACAATTTTAGAAGGAATTTTCTTCTGGCTGCGTCACAGGTGCAATTGCTCCATTATGTCAATACGTCATCACGTTACAAGGGGGTGCTCTTGTTCCATCCTCATGACGGAGAGCCTTTTGTTTCTGCATTCCACCTTCCGACAGCCGATCTTTCTTTATTATTCAGGCGATGTAAAGTCCTTCTGTAAAAATCCTCCTCTGCAGAGCGGTTCCCATTTCATCTATTCACAGTTGGGTTGTTTTCGAACTGTTGGATAAACAGTGGACAGGGCTCATAGCTGGGTGTCCAGGCCAGCCCGGGAATCGAACTAGCAACCTTCTGATTGCAAGCACAGCTGTTGCTATCATGTATATCCCATCCTTCTCAACCCCCAAAGGGTGACTCAAAGCGGCTTACAATTGTGTATCAATGCATTGAATTTTTCCTATAAGGCTGGTCTGAGTCCCTCTTTGGAGGTGAGAAGATCGGAGTACAAAAGTTTTAAGTAAATAAATAATACTATTGGCAATCATTAGATGCCTGCAACTACAATAGGGTCAAAACAAAGGAAAGTTCAACGTAGCTTTTATAACAGAGACCTCTCTCTTAGAGTCCTTCAAAATCAATAAATTCAATACTTAAATTTCAATCTTTTACAATCAAGATACACAAAATGTGGGGGGAACACACAAATACACTCCCTTATTCCCAAATATGCAAATTTAAAATTGTTACAGTCACAAAATGTTCAAATGTGGGAGTCAACCCCCTTGTGGGTACTTTACCACAACTGCAATGTTTATTTTGAAGCTTGTCCAGTCCGTAGTTTTCTTTCTGTCCATCAGTTTTTGGTTTAAAGAGTCCATCTGGATCATGTCCAGCACTTTTATTGTCCATTCCTCCATGTCCAGGGTGGTGCTCCTTTTCCAGTGTCGAGCTAAGGCAATCCTGCTGCAGGTACTCAATATAAAGAACACTCTTTCTTGGTTTTTATTGAGGTTGGGGTTCGAGAGTCCCAGTAAGTAATTTTGCGGGTCCATGCGGAATTTCACCTGGAGTATCTTTTGTATTTCTTTGTGAATGGTTTTCCAATATTTCACAACCTTTCTACACTTCCACCATTGGTGTATATAGGTTCCTGGCTCCCTTTCACATTTCCAACAAACATTGGAAGTTCCTTTGCTGTATTTGGCCAGCTTTGTTGGGTAAAGATGCCACCTGAATTGCATCTTTACCCAATTTTCTATGATTTCTGTAGATGGTGTGTATTTTAATTTTTCTAGCCAAATTTCCTCCCACTGATGGAAAAGCAGCAATGTTTTCAATAGTCTCTACTCACGCTCCTAGATATCGTCCCGTATAGCGTGTTGATTCTCATGAATTCCAATGTCAAGAGGACTGAAACACCTCAATGGGTGTCAGGTAAGGATGAGTCTACACAATATTTGTAATCCAAACGCTAAGGTAAAAATCCTTAGCATCTCCGGGTGGCGTGGCAAGGCAAAGATCCACGATGCAGTATAGGGATAATAGTAATCCGCATTCCACATGCTACAATACCGTTTGTTTTCCACCCTGGAGATGCTAAGCATGGGGAGGTGCTCTTTTTCCATTTCCATGCAGAGGAGTCTATTGTCCATAGATATCTCCGATTGTGATTGCCAGCATGCCTGCATATCTTCATGGGGCACCCTTTGACCTTCCCACCAAGGCAGTACCTACAGATCTACTCACACTGCATACTTGCAAACTGCAAGGTAGGCAGAAGCTAGGGCTGGCAGTTGAGAGCTCATCCTGACTTGTGTCTTTGAACTGCCAACCTTCTGGTCAGCAGATTTCCTGCAGCTAGCAGTTTAACCCGCTGTGCTACCCTGGCTCCTAGTTGATTCCTCCACGTTCCCCCTAATGGGATGAGGTCCCTGGCCCATGAATGAGGAATTCCTTGCATCAGGTGAAAAGAATATCTGAAAAGCTTTGAGCTGTAGGTTATGGTAAGACATTGGACTTTATCACATGAAGCTGATAAAGTGCAACTGCAGCAGGATAAAAGGACCTTTGATTGGAGACAACCGCACAAGGTAATGCTTCTCCTGTAGTCACATTGAGTTGAATCGTTTTTGAATTGTCTCCCACCAAGGAATCCAATATTGATGTTCTTCCATCACTCTTCTTTGTGTGATAATGTCTGAACCACTGCAGTCACAGTATTTCTAAGTGGAGGAAGATCTTGCAAAAATATTGCAATTCCACAAGTGCAAAAAAAAAAAAAGGAGGGAAAAGGGATTTTTTTTTTAAAAAAACCAGCATGCACTGGGTAGGGCAGCACAGATAAAAAGTGTTCAGAAGACTGATCATGGAATTACAGCATAGTGTAATTGCGGAAAGGTCGTTTCAGTAACAGTAAGTTTCCCTTTGTATGAAGAATGCAGTTGTGCCGTGACAACAGGCTAGTGTGACAAAATCTTTTGAGGATAATATTTTGGGATGCGGGTTCATTTACTCTCTTGACTTTAGCCAGTGCTTGTGTTATTTCTTGCTCCTTGAGAATATATCCATGGAGTCATGCTTTTGCAACCGGCAATTTATTAAGGCAGAGCAATGCCGATGTCCCGTTGGATTTAACCTTCTGAATATTGCATGCGCCTCAATGCTTAATGCAAACACAGAGGACCAAAGGAATTCAGCCAGCTTCTAAAGCCTCTGTTTTGCTTCCCACATAAAAGATAAAGCGCTCAGTGGAATATTCCCCTACTTCTGTCAAGTGAAGGGCAGGAAAGTCGATTGTGCAGAGGCTTTGAGAGAGGTAATGACATGAAATTAAGGAGATGTATTGATGTGTCTTTGTAAAAATGAAGAAAACACAGATTCCCAGAACCCTTTGGGAATCCGCTCTGAGAATCTTCTGAGCTGTCATGGATTTTTCCTTCTCTCGTTCTGTAATTTCTGCCCAGGAGTCTAAAATATCCATAGAGCTCCAGGGGAAGTTACTTCCTAGATCAATGGACATAAGGCATTCATGCTTATTCACGGAGGAGAAGATGGATGTGATCTATCATTACAATTGTCACATGAGAGCCAGGTTATTTGACAGTTTGATCCCATCGTGATCAGAACTCCGAACAGCAACCGACCTCAGAGGGATGAAAAAACAGAAAGGCTCCATGTGATCATATTATCACTTTGTCGACCCCAAACTTAACAGTGTGTGTAAATGGGCCCCACGGAAGAGGGAAACATTTACAGAGTTGCAGGTGGGATTGGTTTAGTTATTATGGTTTTCATAAAGTATAAAAATGCAGACAGATTTTGATGTGGGCTTTTGAAGAATGAGCTTGTGCATGAGGTGCGCCATGGTGCAGGGATGCCAATATTATTGAAAGTCAAACAGGAAGGTTGCCGGTTCAGGATTTTCCCAGATGCTGGTGTTCTAGGCCAAAATGTGAGATCTAGGGACAGACCAGGGTTATCTGTTGAGCACCAGAACAACCACTCACAGAGTGCTGCGGAAACACACACTTGCAGAGAACACAAGTTCATGTTCGAAAAGTAAGATAGAAATGTTACCTGTCTAAATGTATTTCCCCCTATGAACCAGTTTGTAGATTAAGATCTTCCGGGGAGGTCCAGCTCTTGGCCCCACCAGCCTCACAGGTGTTTCTGGTGGGGACAAGGGACGGGGCCTTCTCCCATGGCTGTGGAACTACCTCCCAAGTGAGATCAGATCAGCCCCCTCCCTCCTGATCTTGAAGAGACAGCTAAAGACCTGGCTATGGAACCAAGTGCTTGGCCCATCATAGAAATATTAAAAGTTAAAGTGAAAGTTGAAAGTGCAATGAACCAGGACTGTTTATGACAACGGCCACGTCTCTGTGTGATAGGCAATGTTATTTTACGTGATGTGTTTAATAGTGTTTAATGTTTTATCTGGGGAAGGTCAATTTTAATGTTTTATGCTGTTTTATCGATGGCATTGAATTGTTGTCAACATTGTCAACCGCCCTGAGTCCCCTTTGGGGCTGAGAAGGGTGGTATAAACATTGCAAATAAATAATAAATAAATGAATAATAAAATAATCTTTACTGTAAGGAAGCTGGTCCCACAGTACAGGCTGAGTCTCTCTTATCTGGAAATCCAAAACACCCCAAAAACTTTTGCAGCTTTGCGGCCCACTTCCACCTTTTGGGAGAAATGGGCTAGGTTCTTTTGGGGGGAGCCCTTGTTCAACTACTAGTGGAGATTTGGAAGGGGACATGGAGAAAGGGGAGGACTCTATGTCCACACAGGGTCTCTGGGATGGGCAGAGCTTCCAGACACTGCTAGCTCTCCACCTGGTTTGGTGCAGCAGGATGGGCACCCCGGACATTGGCTACGAGAGCAACCCCATTGACTGCTGTCTGCATCCATCCCAAAGACTCACAGGCTGGGAGATAGGAGGATGATCTCCTCCTTCCTAGATAAGGTAGAGTCTCACTTATCCAACATAAATAGGCCAGCAGAATGTAAATAAAAATGTTGGATACTAAGGAGGGATTAAGGAAAAGCTTATGAAATGTCAAATTATGTTATGATTTGACAAATTAAGCACCTAAACGTAATTTTTATAACAATTTGAAAGAAAAAGCAGTTCAATGCATAGTAATGCTATGTAGTTATTACTATATTTATGAACACAGCACCAAAACATCACAATGTATTGAAACAGCTATGGAACTGAGCAAGAGGCAGACTGTGTTGTATAATACAGAACGTTGGATGAGCAAAGGTTGGATAAGCAAGACTCTACTGTACTGAGTGAAAAGTGTGCTGAAAAGTGTGCTTCAGGGAAGCATCTCAGACATCTATTTGTTTACAGTGACTGTATGTATGTATGTATGATGATGATGATGATAATATAATAGTAGTAGTAGTAGTACTATTCCGCTCTATCTCTCTAAAAAGAGACTCAAGGTGGCTAAAAATAAAAACAATACAATATATAATTTAAAACCTAAACAAATACAAACATTAAAATAGAATTAAACATCTCAATATTAAAAATGCATAGTTAAAGCCAATGAAACATTAAACAAATATAATATAATACGTAAAACGATGCAGCCCTTGGTTGGTTCTTAAAAACTCTCTTCTTTAACAGCTGGAGTAAGTGGTCACCCCACTTTCCTTTCTTTTCTTTCACCTATTGGGTTTCTGGCAATGGTGGGATGGGGGATACTTCAGGGGAGGCGCAGCAGGTGCTGGGTGTATGACTAGCCCCCTTTCCCTTCATATGTCATTCATTCTTTATATGCAAATATAGGTATTCCAAAAACATGAAATCTGAAAAACTTCTCATCCAAGTATTACAGATAACGTAGATGCAACCTGTACTGTTCTTTCTTACTTAGTTTGGAAGGTGAATGCAGTGCAGGACAAAGGGTGAGTTTTGGCATTAGAAACACAGTGAGGCTAACTAAGTAAATATGTAGGTCTCCTGGAGACTCTCCACTTCTTGCAGGAACAATGCAATGTTAATGTGGTGTGCCTTCATGTCATTTCTGACTTATGGCAAACCTATCACATGGTTTTCTGGAGCTGAGAGTGCATGGCTCACCTAAGGTCACTCAGTGGATTTCCACAGCCAAGAATCATGCTGGTTCTCAACAAATCAAAGTCTTGCATGCCCCTGGTGCTGTGCTAACTGAGCTGGGTATTTTTTCATGCAACCCTTTGTTCTTGCTTAGGGCTTGAGCACCAAAACTAAAATGCCTGTTCCCAAGTTTCCTGCCTGGAGATGCCCTAGCCCTGAGATTCATTGACCCTAACAGAAAATGAGCAAAACTTAGTGGATTCTCATTTTCATTTTCTTTTTTCTTTTCTCAGCCCTGTTATTCTACAATTCTGTGCATGCACACCTGGGTGAAATTCTCTGTCGATTGTTAAAAGGAAATTCACCTCCAATTAGGATGACAGCTCAGGCTCAATCTATTAATTGGCATGCAGATCCATGCTTGTTCCCTGCCTCTTGCTATAAAACCCTTGTAGCTATCTCTCCAGAAAGAAAATCCATGCACCAAAGGACGGATTCCTCCTTGCTTTGAGGCCTGCTGACTTTATCCAAAGTCCAATAAAAATTACCATATCTGAGTTGAGGCAGAATAAAATCACTGAATCACAAATCCCCAGTAGGTCTGACACTGTATTAATTTTGGGAGCGTAAGCGAAATGCTTCTGCCTTCCCTCTTGGCAGAAGGTTGTCAGCTAAGGAAAGATGTAGAAAATGCACAGAGGGACCAAGGAGAGGTAAGACTGGTGCCTTGGTGTGCATTGGGAAGTCAAGGAATAGCCTCTGGACTGGATTGACCTAGAAGGAACCCTTCTTGAGGGAAAGGTGGGGTATCAAGGTAGGAAAAGAAACTAACTCCTTAGAAAGATGGGTGTCCTCAAATAAGGAGTTTGGTTCACTTCACACCATCAGTACAAAGCTGGAGAAATTTACTTTTTATTTATTATTCATTTACAGTACTTATATTCTACCTATCTCACCCCAAAGGGGACTCAGGGCGGATCACAGAACACATATACTGCAAAAATTCAGTGCCAATTATACAATGACAAGACAGACAACAAAAGGTATCTATAGGCTTTTTTCTCATCATTCAGCATCTTTGGAGGCTGTGCGTGGTTCCGGCCACAGGGGGTGCTGTTGTTCTCTTTCTTTGTCTGTAAACTTTCCTCCAAAAATGCCATGCCTAAAATACCTCCCTGCTTAATGCGGTTTCTATGTATCTACTCACATTGCTGTTTTTGATCCGCTAGGTAGGCAGGGAGCTGGGCTGAAGGACAGGAGCTCACCCTGACCCGGCTTCAAACAGTCAACCTTTCAGTTGGCAAGGGTTACTGCAGCTGGTGATTAACCTGCTGTGCTGCATCTTCCATAATCCCTTAGACAATTGTCATGTTATCTAGAGATTCTAGGAGCTACAGACTTGGGTCTGAATGCTAGTCCCAAGTAAAACATTGAACCAACGCCTGGGATATGGTTGGTAGCTTTATTTCTTTGTGTTAGATATGGTTATAACCAATCAGCCAGTGTGATGTAGTGGATTGAATGTTGGACTAGGACTATGGGAGCCCATAGTTGGAATCCATGAAACCATCTGGGTGATCCTGGGAAGCCACATATTTTTGGTCTAAGAGGAAGGCAACTCAGCCTTCCTCTTAGACACTCTTAAACAGATCTTGCTATTAATATTCTGTAACATGTCTGACTTAGGGCTGCCATGTGTCAGAAATGACTTGAAGGAAGTACAACACTAAAAGTAGACCTCCGAATGATTTACCAGATGGTGAATCAAGAGGTGGCTAAATCCAGTTGATTCAATGCCTCTACTCTGGCCATGACTAACAATAGGGTTGCGCCAATGACTTTTACCTACAAGCTAGTTGAAAGTGCACCAGAGAAATAAATATAAATGTCTGTACGCAAACGCTAGAAGCCTTCGAACAAAAATAGGGGAGTTGGAATATTTGGCAAAAGAAAAAAATATTGATATTATTGGCATAACAGAAACCTGGTGGACGGAGGAAAACAAATGGGACACAAAGATTCTAGGTTATAAACTGTACAGGAAAGACAGGAGAGGGAAAATTGGTGGCGGTGTGGCCTTGTACATAAATGAAGAGCTAGAATCTCATGAATTAGAAATTCAAGTAATTTCAAACTCACCTACAGAAACATTGTGGATAAACGTCCCAGGACAAAAAACTAATCTAGCACTAGGGATCTGCTATCGCCCTCCCAACCATACTCCAGAGGCAGACTGCTATCTGGAAAATGAAGTTAAACAGGCCTCAAAAAAAGAAATACATTAGTCATAATGGGGACTTCAACTATCCCCAAATAGATTGGCCAAATTCTTGTTCTACGCATGAAAGAGAGACAAGGTTCCTCGACATGCTAGCTGATTATTCCCTTGAGCAGATGGTCATGGAACCAACCAGGGAAAGGGGATCCTGGACTTGGTGCTAACTAATGAACAAGATCTCGTTCAAGATGTCCTTGTAACTGAGCCCATAGGTACCAGTGACCATAACACAATAACCTTCAACTTAAGTTTGGATAGCAAACTGTCAGTGAAAACTAACATGGAGACATTAAATTTTCACAAAGGGAATTTCACCAAAATGAGAAAAATAGTAAAGAACAAACTAAAAGGAGCAGTAAAAAAATCAAATCCCTCCAAAATGCTTGGAAACTGTTTAAAATACCTTAAAACAGGCCGAACTAAAATGCATTCCAATAAAAAGAAAGAGGCATGGAAAGTCCAAAAGGACACCAGTATGGCTTACAAATGAAGTAAAAGATGTGATTGGAAAGAAGAAAAACTCATCTAAGAAATGGAAGGCTCTTCCTACCGAGGAGAACAGAAAGGAACACAAGCTCTGGCAAACTAAATGCAAAGCAACAGTCAGGAAAGCCAAGAGAGATTTTGAGGCACATATAGCAAAGAATATTTAAAAAATAACAAAAACTTCTTTCAGTACATCAGAAGCAGAAACCCAACTAGAAAAGCAGTTGGGCCACTCGACGACAATGGTCAGAAAGGGAAAATCAGCGAAGACAAGGAGATTGCTGAGCGGCTAAATGACTTCTTTGCCTCCGTTTTCACACAGGAGGACAGACAACATATGCCTGCAGCTGAGTCAATTTTTTCAGGGAGGGAATTAAAAGAATTAAAACAGATAGAGATAAACAAGGAGGATGTTCTCACATGCCTTACTAAACTAAATGTCAACAAATCACCAGGTCCAGACGGCATCCACCCCAGAGTTCTTAAGGAACTCAAGTGTGAAATTGCTGAACTTCTAGCTAAGATACATAACCTTTCTCTAAGATCAGGCACTGTACCCGAGGACTGGAGGGAGGCAAATGTAACACCGATCTTCAAGAAAGGATCCAGAGGTGATCCAGGAAATTATAGACCAGTCAGTTTAACCTCAGTTCCAGGCAAAGTGATGGAAACCATTATTAAAGAAAATATTACTAGGCACATAGAAGAACAGGCATTGCTGAAAGAAAATCAACATGGTTTCTGCAAAGGCAAATCATGTCTTACTAACTTGATAGAATTCTTTGAGGGTGTAAATAAACACATAGATAAAGGGGACCCAATTGATATTGTTTACCTTGACTTTCAAAAGGCTTTTGACAAAGTCCCTCACCAAAGGCTCCTAAATAAGCTCTTCAGCCATGGAATCAGAGGACAGGTCTTGTCCTGGATTGGAACCTGGCTAAACTGTAGGAAACAAAGGGTGGTAATAAACGGACATTTCTCTGGGTGGAAAGAGGTGAGAAGTGGCGTACCCCAAGGTTCAGTTTTGGGTCCGTTACTTTTTAATTTATTCATTAATGATCTGGATGTAGGAGTGAATTCTGAGGTAGCAAAGTTTGCAGATGACACTAAATTGTGCAGGGTAGTTAAAAATGAAACTGATTGCAAAGAGCTCCGGAAAGATCTCTCCAAATTGAGTGAATGGGCAACAAAGTGGCAAATGCATTTTAAGCTAAACAAGTGTAAAGTCATGCACATCAGGGCAAAGAACCCCAACTACACCTACCAATTGATGGGGTCAAAGCTTTCCGAGACAAACCAGGAAAGGGATCTTGGGGTTTTGGTGGACAGCTCAATGAAGATGTCAACCCAGTGCGCAGCAGCAGTGAAAAAAGCAAATTCTATGCTAGGCATGATCAGAAAAGGAATCGAAAATAGGTCAGCAAATGTTGTATTACCTCTCTACAAATCTATGGTAAGGCCACATTTGGAGTACTGTGTACAATTCTGGTCTCCGCACCTTAAGAAGGATATAACGGAACTGGAAAAGGTACAGAAAAGGGCAACAAGAATGATCCAAGGGATGGAGCGGCTCCCTTATGAAACCAGGTTGCAACGCCTTGGTCTTTTCAGCCTTGAAAGACGGTGTTTAAGAGGTGACTTGATCGAAGTGTATAAAATCATGCATGGGATAGAAAAGGTGAATAAAGAAAAATATTTTCTTTGTCACAAAACACTAGGACTAGAGGGCACTCCCTGAAGCTCAAGGTAGGAAAATTAGGACTAATAAAGGAAATATTTCTTCACCCAGAGGGTCATTGGGTTATGGAATTTACTTCCAGAAGAGGTTGTGACAGCTGTCAGCCTGAACAACTTCAAGGCAGGATTAGACAGATTCATGGATACCAAGTGTATCGGTAGTTACTGAAAAGGACATTCAAGTGCCACCTCGGAGTGGTTGAGGTAGGCAGGATTTCCCTGGGTACTGGTTGTGGGGGGTCGGGAGCAGGTTAGGGTTTTGCCCTCCCTTCTGCTCGAGATCCCCGTGTACAACTGGGGGCCACTGCGTGATACAGAATGCTGGACTAGATGGGCTGAGGTCCGATTCAGCATGGCTCTTCTTATGTTCTTACGTTCTTATGTTAGTTCTCCATGAACAAGTGATGCATAAACCATGGAATCCTAGAGTTCGAAGAGACAGCAACGGCTATCAAGTCTAAACCCTGGGCATGCAGGAATTGAAGCACTTCTGATAGGTGGCCATCTGGCCTCTGTTAACGTCACAACAGTTGTAGTTTTAAAAGGTCTTTAGCAGCCCTGGCTCAATCCAACAGAATTACAGAGGTTGTAGGTTGACAAAGTCTTTAATCTTTTCTGACAAATAGTGATGGTGCCTTTTTAAACTACAGCTCCCACATTTCTATAGCAGTTCAAATGGTGTCAAAGTGCATTAATTCTGCAGTAAATACATCCTAAGTGCTGAAACCTTAGTGAGTAGCTCCATTTACAATACAACCTTACACTCAGTTATCAAATGATGTGTTAACAGGTAGGTAAAATCCATTGATTCCATGTGTTCACGCTAGGTGGGACCAACTATCCAAGGTATTTTGGAGGAACCAAATTGGACACAAATTGGGAGGGATAGCCAATACCCCAGAAGACAGGAACAGAATTCAAAACAATCTTAACAGATTAGAGAGATGGGTCAAAACTAACAAAATGAAATTCAATTGAGACAAATTCAAGACACTCCACTTAAGCAGAAAATATAAAATGCAAAGATACAGAATGGGGGGGCTCCTGGCTCAACAGGAGTACATTTGAAAAACTCTTGGAGTCCTTGTGGACAAAAAGTTAAACATGAGCCAACAATATGATGCTGCAGCTAAAAAAGTCAATGTGATTTTGGCCTGCATAAATAGGAGTATAGTGTCTAGATCCAGGGCAGTCATGCTCCCCATTCTCCATTCTGCCTTGGTTAGACCACACCTGGGCAACACAATTGAAGGGAGATATTGACAAGCTGGAATGTGTCCAGATGAGGGCAACTAAAATGATCAAGGGTCTGGAGAACAAGCCCTATGAGGAGCGGCTTAAAGAGCTGAGCATGTTTAGCCTGAAGAAGAGAAGGCTGATTGGAGACATGATAGCCATGTATAAATATGTGAGGGGATGTCTTCGGGAGGAGGAAGCAAGCTTGTTTTCTGCTGCCCTGGAGACTAGGACGTGGAGCAATGGCTTCAAACTACAGAAAAGGAGATTCCACCTGAAGAGTAAGAAGAACTTTTTGACTGGGAGAGCTGTTCAGCAGTGGAACACTCTGCCCCGAAGTGTGGTGGAGGCTCCTTCTATGGAGGCTTTTAAACAGAGGCTGGATGGCCATCTGTTGGGGGTGCTTTCAACGCAATTGTCCTGCTTCTTGGCAGGGGGTTGAACTGGATGGCCAATGAGGCCTCTTCCAACTCTATGATTCTATGAAAGGGACCCAGAAAATGTAGCTATTACTAAATTCTCGTTACTGAAAACCAAAATCTTTGTGTGTGTTTTTCATTAACCATGGCAACGGTTTTTCTCTGTGCTGTTGATAAATTGATAGCTCTGTATTTTTGTGAGTGCATGTCCACAATTTGATGAATGTCAAGTTTCCTCCCGAATCCTGACAAATCCCAAATGAACTGTGTTGAAAGTTCAGTGATAGAGCTATCTGTCTTATTGGTCTGTCTCTTTCTTTCTTTCTTTCTTTTTTTCTATCTCCCTTCCCATCTCCATTTTCTGGGCATAAGACACACAGAAATGCTGACAATCACATATCAGTGAAAAACACATCGATAAAATTTATTATTTTTAGTAAATATAAAATTATTTCAAAACCAGTATATAAGTCCAGAACAATAAACTTCAAGCCAAGATACTCCTGGCCTTAACAACTAATTTTCAATTCTAGTGAACCCTACTATTTTCAAGGGACATAGGATGGAGGGACTGAGAAGAGGGTGTACAGCAGTGGTTCTTAACTTTCCTGATGCCATGACCGCTTAATACAGCTCCTCATGTTGTGGTGACCCCCAACCATAACATTATTTTTGTTGCTACTTCATAATTGTAATTTTGCTACTGTTATACATATTTGATATGCAGGATGTATTTTCATTTACTGGACCAAATTTGGCACAAATACCCATTGGGATGCATCGATTTTGTGATTTGGGAGTTGTAGTTGCTGGGATTTATAGTTCACCTACAATCAAAGAGCATTCTGAACTTCACCAACAATGGAATTCAAACAAAGTTGGCACACAGAACTCCAATGACTAGCAGAAAATACTGGAAGAGTTTGGTGGGTATTGAGCTTGAGTTTTGGGGTTGTAGTTCACCTTCATCCAGAGAGAGCACTGTGGACTCAAACAATGATAGATCTGGACCAAACTTGACACAGATACTTAATATGCCCAAATGTGAACATTGCTGGAGTTTGGGGAAAATAGACCTTGACATTTGGGAGTGGTAGTTGCTGGGATTTATAGTTCACCTACAATCAAAGAGCATTCTGAACCTCACCAATGATAGAATTGGGCCAAACTTCCCACACAGAAGCCCCATGACCAACAGAAAATACAGTGTTTTCTGACAGTCTTTGGTGACTCCTCTGACACCCCCTTGTGACCCCCAAGGGGTCTCGACCCCAGGTTGAGAAACGCTGGTGTACTGGAATCCCTATGTGAATAAATGAAAAACAAAATAAACAAAATTGCCTCTATTGGTTTCCTATATATGCAGGTTACACTGTATACAAAAACATTCAAAGAAATGGTTGAAAATGTGGGAACCTGTACAATTGAATTCTGGTATGATGAAAATCCTTGCAGTTTGGTACTATGCACAAATTTTGCAGGTGGTTTTATTTTATTCTTCAAGATTATACTTTCTGTGCAGAAAAGGCATATTACCGCACAGAATGTACATAATTTGCAGAGAGCAAATCCCGAGCTCTGCAGGTTTCAAAGAGTTTCTCAGGGGGGAATTAAATGTTGCTCTGGGGTCTTGTACATAGGGCAGGGGCCAACTTGGAATAAAACCTGACTGATGGACTTATTCTCCACCTCCTGGATCCATCTGCTAACTTCAGTTCCAGATTTCACTGTGGATTTTCAGCTTCCTAATCAACTTTCCTAAATGCCGAGACATTGGGGTGTTAGGTCAGTCTTGCTTTTCTGTGTCGCTTTCTTATGAAATAGAGAAGAAGTCAAGCTTAGGGGGTCGGATTCCCCCTCCATCAAAGACCTGCTTTGATCTGCTACCCAAGCCCCATATGTTGACTTTTTTTGCACCAAGATTCCCTTTGCTGAAGACCAGCTGCCTGCTGCTTCTGAAAGTTTGCACGCAACAGCTCAACATCCGTTCATTAAGAATTGTGGATCACTGTGGGTGAATGTCTGACGTTCTTGCGTCTGGGCTTCCGTCCAACTCAGCGGAAAAGCAAGGCACTGTGTCTAGAGAAACCAACATATTGCTTTTTTCAAGATTCCCCTCAGTTAATCTCTTTTCAGTGAAAGGCAGGGCCATGCAGAATCTGAGCAACATGGCCTTGGGTTGTGGTTTTAATATTCAGAGACTGTCAGCATCATTCAAGTGTAGTCCATTGGCCGGCATCCTGATAGTGACATAAGCAAGTGCAAATCATGCATGCATATTTTGTTGGTCATTGTGGAAAATTCAGTAAATTCAAATGCCCATGTATATTCACATATAATGGCAGGTTTTGATGCCAAAATTATGGATTTTGATATGACCCATGGATAGGTTGAGGGGTCATTCCACTGAGTACTGTGCCAGTAGCTCCTGGTTGTTTCAGCCACTGTTTTGCTCCTTGAACATTCAAAATGACCAAAAGCAGAACCATGGCTGAGAGAATATTCATAGAATTATGGAGTCAAAAGAGACCCCAAGCACCATCCAGTCTAACCCTATTCTGTCAGGCAGGAAAATACAATTAAAGAACTCTATGTTTGGAAGGTCATTCATCCTCTGTTGAAAAACCTCCAGAGAAGGGGACCCTAAAACACTCCAAGGCAGAATATTCCATTCTCAACCTGATCTAATAATCAGGAAGTTCTTGCTAATGTTTAGGCGAAATCCCTTTTCTTGTAGTTTGAATCATATTCTCTGGAGGAGCAGAAAACAAGCTTGCCTCCCCCCTCAATAAGACATCCTTCCACATATGTAAACATGGCTTTCATGTCCCCTCTCGGTCTTCTCTTCTCCAAGCTAAACACACCCAGTCCCTAAGCCCCTCCTCATACAGAGTCATAGTTTCCAGACCTTTGATCATTTTGGTCACCTTTCTCTGGATACATCAATATCTTTATTGAATTGTGATTCCTGGAACTGGACGCAAAATAGTCGGACCAAAGGAGAATAGTGTGGTACTATTAATTTCCTCAATGTAGGTACTATCCTCCTATTGATGCAGCCTAAAATTGCATTGACTTTTTAAGCGCATCACATTGTTGACTCAAGTTTAGCTTGAGGTCTGCTAAAACACCTAGATCTCTTTTGCATTTACAACTATCAGGTCAGATGTCACCCATATCTACATCTATGCATTTCATTTTTCTGCCTAAGTGTTGCAGGTTAGACAGAGTGTAGGGTGGGCCAGTGCTTCTGGTTCTCACAGGATGGACTAAGCTCCCTCCATGCATTACTATTACTCTTGGATAAAATAAATAAATAAATATAATAGATATTAAGGTACAAATATGTACATATACTTATGAATAAGTCCATCCAGGATTTTGGGATCAATTTTTCACTAAAATTACTCAAATTATACATTAGTATATTCAGTATAATAAAAGAGATTTGACATAAAAGTTTGAAAGTATGTCTTGGATGCATGAGCTACTAGATAGCAGGATAGACTGTCTTGTAGGGTATTATTTTTCCCATGGAGACCTTTTAGTAAAGGTTGGATAGTCATCTTCCAGAAATATTTTAATTGTACATTCCTGAATGGTGGATTGTTGGATCTGATGGTCCTTGGTGGGATTTTTTTTAATGATTCTGTATTTCCTTTGATTGTTTGAAACAATGTCCATACAGGAATTGGTGTGTGCCATCATATCCTTTGCCTCAGGCATTCACTAGAGCAGGCCTGGGCAAACTTTGGCCCTCCAGGTGTTTTGGACTTCAACTCCCACAATTCCTAACAGCCAGTAGGCTGTTAGGAATTGTGGAGCTGAAGTCCAAAACACCTGAGGGCCAAAGTTTGCCCAGGCCTGCACCAGATCCTGAAAGCTAAACAAAACTAAAGGGTGCTGGTGCTTTGTTTCTACAGTGTTGCTAAAGTTCTGGTGGTGAAAATTTCAGAAAACTAACAAAACTTTCAAAATTTCATTATAAATGACAGTTCCTAATTGGTTCTGTCATAAAAATCGCCAATAACAAAATAATAATGACATTTTGAAAGTTTCGTTAGAGTTCTGAAATTTTCACCACCAGAATGTTAGCAACACTGTAGAAGCAAAGCACCAGCACCCTCTAGTTTTGTAAGTACTTTAAAACCTTTTAGAACCATGGATTGCCCGAGCCTACTAAACGCCATGCGTGTAAAACAAGAGTGGGGAAATTGTGCCATGTAGGTCACAAATAGATCATATTCCAGTTTTGTGGCCCCTGAACACCTTTGATATTATCCTCAAATTTCCTAAATGCCCCTCAAATTTTTAAAAAAGTGTTATTTGAAGGTAATTTTTACCTCCAAACCATATCAAAACATCCCTCAACAGATGGAAATGACTTCCCACGTGTTCTAGAACAGTGGTTCTAAACCTGTGGGTCCCCAGGTGTTTTGGCCTACAACTCTCAGAAATCCCAGCCAGTTTATGAGCTGTTAGGATTCTGGGAGTTGAAGGTTGAGTACCACTGCTCTAGAATCTGCAACTTATTCCACATTGCTTCTAGTTTGAGGTGTATGCCAACCAAAAATGATGAAAGGAAGGGATATGGCATAGCTTCCATCACCATTTTTGCTAAGAGACAAAAACCAAATTAATTGGGGTCCCAGATAGGTAAGTGTGCCCTATGCATTGATGAGAGTGAAAATTGCGCACCTCATGCAGGTGCCCATCTTTATGCCAATCTACAGGCAAGGAGATACAGTAAGTTAATTAGTTAGTTACTTCATTTATATTCTGCCCTACTCACCCCACAGGGGACTCAGGGCGGATTACAATGCAACATATAGACATACAACATTTAGACAGAGACACAGAGGCTACTGACATTCCAGCTTTTCTGGCCACCAGGAGGAGCTGTCACATTCCTTCATTATTTCCTGGAGATATTTATGACCTCATAAATCAGTTAAAATTAGCCTCCCCACAACATGGTACCTTAATTTCCTACTTGAGAGATGCACGTGTCTTTCGAGTTGCAAAGGTCGACAACAAGCTACACTTAATTAGTCGAGAGCTCACCCTGACCCAGGCAGGCCTCAAACGCATGACCTTTTAGTTTCCCTTGTTACTATTTTAATGACAAAGTTGCTCCTGTTCATTTCATTTGGTTATTTAGTGCTAGCAGTATTCATCTTAGCTCCAGTTGGCATTTAGCTCACAGCATTCAAGAGTCTGGCAAGAGCTCCAGGATGCTCCATTGAAGACTGAGCCATTGCACTGCCCTGCTTTAATTCTTAGCATTTCTGGGTGGCCTCCAAAAAGAAACCCATATTCTCCAATTCTGCAATTCTCTGCAACTATCTCCCTTATATGGGAAAATTCAACCAGGCTAATCCATCTGACTGGGTTGGATGTGACAGTCCTTCTGGGCGCAAGCATGCTGTTTGCCCAGAACTCCCAGTTCAGCGTGGGTTTTGATTATTGGCAGCCCAGTTCAGATGCAGAGGAAGGCAAAGGTAAACATCTTCTGAGCAAATCATAACAGGAAAACCCTGTAATAGAGCTATTGTTATTGTAGGGTCCTTTCAGTTGGAAAGATATCCAACAGCAATAATCTTATCATTTGTTCTGGAAATAATAGAACCATTGAACCAACTAGATTTAAATATCTATGTGTTGGCTCACTGTTCAGCAACAGATCCTGTGGAGCTATTCAAGTTGGACTGACCAGCAGGATTGCAGACTTGCAGATGGGTTTCAAGGATTCTTCAAAGGGTGTGTGCATATCATTCTAATTCACAGGCTAAACCATGGCTTGGACATTACGGGTATATTTACACTGTAGAAATAATGCAGTTTGATACTGTTGGGTTTCATCCCTGGATGCAAGAGTCTCTTGTGTCATCAAGTCACCAAACTTCACAGAGTAGCTAGACTAGAGATAGGATTCGAGTAAGGGATTCCTCCCCCACCCCATTCCTATGCATGTTAATCCCAGAAGGAGCCTTTGTCTTTACTCTTCTTGCTTGCCACTATCTCAGTGGAATCTCTGTGCAGTATGAGATAACTTCCTCTTTGAAGGTATTTTTATTGCCTTGGGTTTGGTCATTCTCCATTGTTGGCTCCTCTCTCTCTCTCTCTCTCTCTCTCTCTCTCTCTCTCTCTCTGCCTTTGTCTCCCTTCCATTGAGGACACATTTTGCCTCTCTCCAGGCAAAATGTAACTGCATGGATATTTTTGATTTTTTATCCTTTTACCTTTCTTAGAATATGAGCTTAGTAAGCTAGTTAGCTCCAAGACCTTTTCTAACTAGAATGGATTTATTTTTTTGCTTCAATAAATATTTTGAACCTAAAATTGTGACTCTGCAATCTTGTACCATTCTGTTGAATGGAAGCTTATCCTGACTCACCACACATAAGTTTCTGCTGGTTATGAAGTTTGCTCAATATTGCTTTGTTGTTGCGAGACTAATAATAGCCAAAACATTAAAGGGGAAAAAAGAGTTAACAAATTAGTAGATTATATCCAAATGGCCAAACTGACAAATAGCAGCAGAGGAGAAAATATTGAAGAATTTGCCAAAAAATGGAGGTTGGCCCCTGGGTATCTGGGAAAAAAGACAAAAATAGATTTGAAGATCACCATGAAGGGGATTTAATGATAAAAGACATGTAGGTAGTTGTTGGTTAGTAATGTGATCTATATTTATGGGTGTTGGAGGTCATGGGGTTCACAGGTATGGGGTTAGAGCACTGATTCTCAAAGTGGGCGGTACCATCCCCTGGTGGGTGGTGAGGCAATCCAAGGGGGCGGTGGGAGGCTCAGGGGAATTTGGGGGGGCGGTGAACCCCTTTAAGGGAGCGGTGAACAATTGGCTATTTAGGAGGGGTTGCACGGCCTTCTTCTTTGGCCCCACCCCCTTTGCTTTGACCTGCATTTTAGATACTTGGATTAGAATTCATAAGAGTAGCAAAATTATTTATGAAGTAGCAACGAAAATATGGTTGGGGGTCACCACAACATGAGGAACGTTATTTAGGGGTCATGGCATTAGAAAGGTTGAGAACCACTGCATTAATACATACTGTGTATCTTTCTGTTTAATTGCTATTAATTTTTTAAAAAAATTATTTCTAGGGGGGTGGTGAGTAAAATATTTTCTGGAAAGGGGGCGGTAGGCCAAAAAAGTTTGGGAACCACTGGGTTAGAGAGACAGTAAGTGTTAAGGTATAATAACTACAGTCAAATTTAATTTTTCATATGTTTAATGAGCACTGACTCTATACCATTCTGTAAACTTGCTTGCTATTTTGTATTTCTTTTTTTCTTTTTTCTGTTTTTTTCCTGTTGTTTGTTTTGTTTCTTACGCACACTAGTTTGCATCTAGCACTCTGTTATATTTATGGTGAAATCACCCCAACTGAGAGTTATTTTGAGCCTCACAGCTTGGATTCCCAACATTAGCTGCCATGGCTCAATGTTATGGAATCATGGAAATTGTAGTTTTACAAGATCTTCCATCTTTGCTGCCAAAGAATGCTGGTGCCTCACCAAACTACAACTACCAGGATTCCATAGCATTGAGCCATGGCAGTTAAAGTGGTGTCAAACAACATTCATTCTATAGTGTAGATTAGGCATGGGCCTACTTTGACCCTTCAGCCACTTAAGCGTTGGTTATGGGCCCAACACTCAGCTTAACATTGTTTATGGACCCAGGATTCAGTTTAAGCGGCTGAGGGGGGAAAGGAAAGGGCCTGAGGTTGTTAGAAATTGTGGGAGTTGAAGTCCAAAACATCTGGAGGGCCAAAGTTGGCTCATGCCTGGTGTAGATGTACCTTAGATCAATGAGTTCTTGAAAGGCATGATTCTACAGTCCAGCATAATAAGTCTCTGATCAAGATGGGACTTCCAGGCTACATCTGCCATATCTTGCTTCTCTTGGTTTGAATTGTGCCCTTTTCCCCATTTGTGTGTGTGTGTGTGTGTGTGTGTGTGTGTGTGTGTCAGACAGTCGTAATTGTGACAAGGACTATTGTCAAAAGGATTGGGAAGAAAAAGATGAGCAGGCGAAGGAGCGCAGAGAGATTAAATAATTAGCAAACGTGGCAAGAGGCAAGATGAAAAACAAGCGCCGTGATTCATGTTTTGTGTCTCCTACTGTACCGAACACTTTAAAGTGTCAGCCGGTGCGACAGTCAGTCTTTAAAGCCAATTAAAGTTTTATAATAAAAAGAAGAAGAAGAAGCGCCGCTTTAAAGGAGGGAAGTCGGAAAGGGGAGAGAAATCTTTCTATCCATTTGTCGGCAGTGATGTACTCAAAGTCTAGAAACCATGGCGACTGGAGTGCTGGAAATCCATATATAGATGAATACGCATATCTGCTTTTATTAAAATGGTTTTTAAAAGAGGGTGAAAAGGGAAAAGGGAAAAAAGGGAGAGAATGGAAATGGAAAGCAAGCACTTAATGACTGCAAGAGTGCATTATGGGTCTCATGCTATGCAGAGTTGCACACACGACAAAACATGGGAGCTTGTGGGTGAGATCAGAGACTTGAGACTTTATCACACGAACCTGCTATTCCATTAAAGGGGAATTATCATTGATAGTGAATACATTCCATATGGAACACCTTCGATATCACACTCTCTTCCATAGCGCAGGTATAACTTTTCGGCAATCTGTAATCCTGCAATCATAAATATGCACAACCTCCTGACTCTGCCTTTTTGCACTACTGCTGTTCCTTAATTTCTTGATTATTTAGTGCAATTGAACTATTGCAGAATTTAGAATGAAAATGGAATAGTGAGAAGGACCGGGTTGTGGCGCAGCTGGTTGGGAGTCAGCTACGTTAAAATCACTGCTGACCGAAAGATCATGAGTTCGAAGCCAGCCTGGGTCAGAGTAAGCTCCCGACCATTTGTCTAGCTTGTTGTTAACCTTTGCAGCCCGAAAGACAGTTGCATCTGTCAAGTCGGAAAATTAGGTACTGCTTATGTGGGGAGGCTAATTTAACTAATTTATGATGCTATAAAAATCTCCAACAGCGTGCAAAACAATGAGGAAGTACTCCATCAGTGTCACAAGTGGACAGTGAAGCAACAGGTCCTCTGGTGGCCAGAATTTAAAGCATACCTCATGAAGCTGGAAAGTTAAATAGCCTCTGTGTGTCTATCTATATATGTTGTGTGTCTATGGCATTGAATGTTTGCCATGCATATGTGCATTGTGATCCGTCCTGAGTTCCCTGCAGGATTAGAAGGGTGGAACAGAAATACTGTAAATAAGTAACTAAATAAATAAGGAAAGAGAGGAGAGGGGTTTACTCTCATTCCCTGATATCACACTGCTGCCATGCTGGCACAAAAGTAGAAGGGACCCATAGAGATCCATATAATTCTGAAAAAATACTGTTCATCACTAATGTCGGTGGTCCAGTTGTAGTGCCAGTTTGCCTGCCTCATGGAATAAAATTCTTTATGTGGACACAGTATCCTGTTGTTTCCCTTGATCTGGACTAGTAGTTCCCAACCTGTGGTCCATGGACCACCAGTGGTCTGCAAGAACGAAAATATGGTCCATGGCCTTACCATTACTACACCGTTGCCTTGAGACCACACGGTAACAAGAGCAACTGGTTTCGTGAAACCCTCTTATAGTGCTGAGGCAATGGGGATGTCAGGAGGGGAGAAGCTGACTACCCATGAAAGATTACTACCACATCAGCTCTAGATTATTAAATATAGTTTTCTGTGGGCAAGCAGATGGTGACTATTGGTTGGCATATGTTCTGTATCAGAAACTAAAGCTGATGTGGTCTATCCAATGCAATTTTATGAATCAGCCCTGCAAATAACCAAACCAAATGTAAAGTTGACCAAAAACCGATTCGTAATCCTTTTGGTACTAATGTTGGAAAGTGGTCCCTGGTCAAATTCCCTGGTCCAAAAAAAAGGTTGGGAACCATTGATCTAGACACTGTATTCCTATTGAGAAAGCCTAGAATCACTGTTTGTCTGTTTTCCTACATAGTTAACCTTTGCCACCTTGACTATCTACTGATATTGCTTGATCCCAGATGTCATGATTGGATTATATCACTTTGCCACTGGTGGTGGAGTTTTCTGCTTTTAAACAGAGCTTTGATGGGCATCTGTTGCCAGGGCTTTGATTGTGTGTTTTGCTTGGCAGAATAGGGTTGGGCTGGATGGCCCTGGGGTCTCTTCTAAGGCTAGGATTCTTTGATTCTGTGATTGGCAGTAGTCCTACAAGGGTGTTTGAGTAAATATCATCTTCCTATTCAGATCTTTTTGGTTTGAGATGAAGCAGATCAGTGCTGGGGCTCACATTAAAAACATGTCCCTTTCCACCCATTTGCAGCTGTTCCGAATAGGCAGCTCTTCTTATTTCAAAGGATTTCTGTTCTGCAGACTTGACATCTTCAGCTCCATACAGCCTTGCAGAACAGTGGTGTTTTTTAAAACCTAGGAAATCTGTGAGCTGCTTCTTTTCGAGCCCAGGATTTGATTGGCAAGACAGCCGAAACAGAGCTTGCTTTGAGAGGAGTTGCAAAAAACTCACCGACCCCCAAGTCTGGTGCTGCTTCAGTTTCAGCTTGATTTGTTCTTGCTTGTGTGCCCCGGACAGCAGGAAAAACCAGTGATGTATAATTCAGTGAACAAACGGGGAAGCAAAAGTAGACAGGATACTCCAGGGTCTAAATTAAGTGTCGGCAATGAGTGTCTCAGAGCCGGTGTGGTATAGTGGTTTGAGCACCGGCCTATGACTATGGAGACCAGGGTTCTAATCCCTGCTTATTGAAGGTAGTGTTTGACTAATGCACAATATAGCAAAAACACATCCAATAAACTGATGAAATAATAGAACCCCAAAGTAAATAATGAATCAAATTGACCATGGGGATAAAGCAAATAAATCCCAGAAAGGGAAACAATAATACTCAAACAGAGTTCAGGGGAGTAAATCCCAAGACTTGACTACTGCAACACTCTTTACATTGGCCTACCCTTGACCGCAATCTGGAAACTTAAGCTAGTGCAGAATGCTGCAGCCCGACTGTTTGCGAGGGAGCCCACGACCTGCTGTATAACTCCAACTCTGTGCGACCTGCACTGGCTGCCAATCAAATTCCGGATTACCTTCAAGGTGTTAGTGCTTACTTTCAAGGCCTTATATGGTCTGGGGCCAGTGTACCTACGGGATCGCCTGATTCCATATAACCCCCTGAGATCACTACGGTCAGAAGACTTGAATCTTCTTACCATCCCCAGTGTAAAATCCTTCCATTTGACATCTACTAGGCGAAGAGCCTTTTCTATCATCGCTCCAACTTTGTGGCACGCTCTGCCACCAGAAACATGGGCTCTGCGAAATTTGAACAGTTTTCGCAGAGTGTGTAAGACACACTTATTTAGGCAAGCGTTTGAAAGTTTGTGATCCTCAGCTGTGTTTTATTGTGTTTTTACTGTTTTATTGTTATTTACTCATGTATTCGTATACCATGCTGTAAACTGCCCCGAGCCTCTGGGAGTGGCGGTCTACAAACCCAATAAATAAATAAATAAATAAAAAATAAATAACCCTGAAGTTAGCTGGAGATAAAAAGAAACCATTATAAAATAACTATAAGGGCTCCAATATGTATTCGTAATTTGCCATGATCAGTTTATTGGATGTGTTTTTGCTGTGTTGTGCCTTATCTCCAGTACCTCCCAGTGTGTTTGGTTTGAGTGTTTGGCTAATGGCAGAGTGATAAATATAACTATTACTTGCACCCTTGTTTCTCAACTAGAAGAGGCCAATTGACTCAATGCCTATGTGATGACTCAATTTTCAGCAGTTGAGTCTATTGTAGTTGGGACGAATCAAAAGAACACATCAGGAACATGGCTATACAGCCCGGAAAACTCACAGCAACCCAGTGATTCTGGCCATTAAAGCCTTCAACAAGAGAAAAGAATTACACCCATTGCTGTCCAAGGTGCTAAAGATAATATAAGGTTGCACAGCACTTATCTAGTTAATTACTTTATGTATTATCTGTATTATTAAATTCTGTTTACATCAGCCTAGAGGGGATCTATTGAATCAAAGAGATTTACCTATGAGGTGACTCAACATTCAGGACTTGATCCTCTTGGTGTAAAGTATGAATTTCAAATTCAGCTGGTTTGTTGTAATTAGCCTGATGGACTTGGCTTTGACAATAACTGACATTTCAGCCATGGCCATGGCTATGGAGTCAGACCCTGAGAACATCGCCATGAACAACAAACAAGCTCAGTCTACATTCTGGGCAGGTCTCATGGGCCTTAGATAAGAATTACCACATGTGCATTAAATATTATTCATGCACATGTTGTATTTTTCTTTGTAGCTCTGAAGTCCTATGAAATACTAGTGCTTGAAATAAACTTAAAATCATAGAGTTGGGTCATCCAGTCCAACCTCCTGCCAAGAAGCAGGAAAATCACATTCAAAGCACCTCCAACAGATGGCCATCCAGCCTCTGTTTCAAAGCCTCCAAAGAAGGAGCCTCCACCACACTCCAGGGCAGAGATTTCCACTGCTGAACAGCTCACAACATTAGGAAGGTCTTCCTAACATTCAGGTGGAATCTCCTTTCCTGTAGTTTGAAGCCCTTGTTCCATTGCGGCCTAGTCTCCAGGGCAGCAGAAAACAATTGTGCTCCCTCCTCCCTAGGACTTCCTCTCATATATTTATATATCTTGATGAGTGCTGTGAATAGATTGAGTAAAAGCAGTACTGGGCTTGGTAGCTCCTTTGGCCAAAGTTATTGTTCATTGTCTGTTATCTGTCTGCTTTCCTGCTCAGTTTCAGGGCTCATTCGAATCTCATGCTCAACCTGGAAGGATACTGCAGGGCTGTTATATCAGTCCTATCTAACAACAAGCAGCCATGAATTTTGGCATGGGGGGGGGGGTGAACCAAATCCTAGTGGGTACCAAGTACCCACTGTATTTCTCTCTTAAGTAATCTATGGTATCCATAGTACTCTCCTCCAGCATTACAGTTCTAAAGCACTGCTTATCTTCCCATGTCCTTTCTTTGCTATCTGGTTTTCACAAGCATACAAAGAAACAGGAGATACAACAGAATGCCATGGGGCTGATATTCCACTCCTACCCTACAATCTAATGGCCTACTCTGGTTGGCATCAACCAACAGAATTCCAGCCATAGTATTTCCATGTGTTTCAAAAATTGCCATTAATCTCTCAGGTCCAGCTACATCTGGCCATGCATCCATTCACCAAAGCAGCATGTGATCTCTCTTCTGCAAGAATCGCAGATCTCGCTTTAAATACTGGATGGGATTTGTTTCCCCTCCTTTCCACCCCCCCCCCCGCCTCACTCTGATCAATAATGCATCTGCATCTGAGGCTGCAAACAAATGTTGCTTATTGTGTGTATACAGACATAAATATCACTCCTGACACGGTCAAAGAAGCAAGGCTCAGGTAACAGAGGGGGAAGCGGGTCGAGTTACTCATGGTGCACAGATGAGAGAATCCATATAAGAGCCCCAGCAAGCAGGTTACACCTGGATTCCTTATCGACTGACATCTGCAAATGGATGCCAGAGAGGTCTGTTTGTGCGGAGGCAAATATTTGCTATTGACATGTTTCTGTTAGTTGTAGCCAAGATGATGGGGGAGTTCTTGATATGGGGGCAGAAATGGGAAAAGAACCGGTTGAATGCTTCACACATCTGATTGCTTCAGTCTCAAAAGAAATCCTCAGTATCCATGGGTAATAATGATCACTGGGTTTAGGGCCCCTCTTGTCAAAATGGGAAAAGTGATTTTTTTAATTTAAAAAACCCTGCTATTTCTTTTTATCCAAGACTACAAATCTCTAGGTTTTTTTCCAGTATGACTCTATCACAAATTTCTGCTGTTTACTGGACATAGAATTATGCAAGAGACCCTACAAGTGTTCTGTCAAAGATTATCTAGGTCCAGCAGAAGTTGGCCACAGAGTTGCACTGGAAGACCTAAACAGCTTGAGGACTTAGGTTGCATCTACATGGGAAGTAATGCAGTTTAATGCCACTTGAACTGCCATGGCTCAATGTTATGTAATCCTAGGAGTCGTAGTTTTAACAGCTCTCTAGCTTTCTCTGCCAAAGAGTGCTGGTGCTAAGTTGCAACCCCCATGATTCCATAACATGGAGTTAAAGTGGTGTCAAACACTGTTCTGCACTCAGTGTACACCAGACAGCCTCAAACTGTGGCTCTCAAGCTACTTTGGCCTTCACTTCCCAGAAGCCCTAGTCAGTTTGCTCTATGGTCAGGAATTCTGGGAGCTGGAGGCCCAAATAGTTGGAGGGCAACAGTGTGAAGATGCCTGCTGTAGGTGCACCATGAGTTGTGAATTTAATACTGGTACTGGCCTTCAGAATGATAGGATGCAACTACATCAGGCATAGTCAAACCTGAGCCCTCCAGGTGTTTTGGATGTCAACTCCCTATAGGCTGTTAGGAATGGTGGGAATTAAAGTCCAAAACACCAGGATGGCTGAAGTTTGCCCATGCCTAGTCTACACTGTCAAATGAATATACTTTTCACCTTTTCAATATTTAGGTGGTTTCTATGACTCCCACACAGTCCTGGACTAGATTACCTTTAGGTTCCCTCCTAATTCTTCAGTTGTGTGAATCCATCAGCTTGGTCTAGCTGGGCCCTTCATAGACCAAGCCACTTTAGCAGCACCCAGCTGTTCTTTTGGGCACCAAGTGTGGCCAGATCTGTTTCTTTTTGCTTAGGAAAAAAAGCAGATGATACTCCAATTCAAAGCAAGAGGCAGGCTCTGCAAATGGGTTTTGAGCCATGCGCCTCTTTCATCATGGTCCAGACAGCCCAAAAGCTTGCTGGCAAAGGAACAGAGGGCCCTCCTGTTCTGGAGAGAACAAAGGTCCCATAAACAGTAACGTGGGTCTGGAGACAAAGTGCAGTCCTTGAAATTCAAGAGGTTTTCAGAGCCCCCCATTAGTATTAAGCCAGGCGTAAGTGGGTGAAAATACTACTAAAGGTTGTTTTTTTCCTGGAAATGCATGGATCCACTTTAAGGTAGCTCTTCAGGTTGCATCCGCAGCCGCCTCGTCGTCTCAATAAAATCCAAGAGGCTCAGGAAAAGGATAAAAGCCTAATAAAAGGCTAGATCATAGAGGAGCGACACCACCCCCTTGGCTGCATCATGCTCATGATCGCTGTCCTGGCTCCATGTGCAGCCAGTGGGGTCATAACCAGGCTGCATCTGATTAAAATGACAACTCATCCCATGGCAACTTGGTTTCATTAGTGTCCGGCTCCAGTTCTGCCAGCGAGAAGAAAAGGTGAAAAGGGAGATGGGTGTATCAAATATCTGGCCCCATAAAACCTCCAGATGTGG
The DNA here is from genome assembly GCA_030556195.1 of Anolis apletophallus. NCBI lineage: Eukaryota > Metazoa > Chordata > Lepidosauria > Squamata > Anolidae > Anolis > Anolis apletophallus. The sequence continues at coordinate 132,457,110 of JARBWK010000009.1, read as the reverse complement.
CATTCTTTTCTTCTTTCTTGGTGGCTTTTGTAAGTCACAATCCTCTGATGTTTAAAGACCCGAAGCCTTGTTCAACCCCCTTCTGCCCTGAGGATATTCAACCCTCCTTGCAGATTCCATCTGTTTAAAAGCATCTATATCTGCAAATAAAAATGTAATGTTCATTTGTGGGATTAACGTAACTCAAAAACCACTGGACTGATTGACACCAAATTTGGACACAATACAACTATCAGACCAAGGAGTGACCATCACTCATAAAACACTGAAAAACAGGAGGGATTCCAGCCAATCAGGAAGACTATTTCCTAGGCTGGGGTGATGATCCCTACCAATTAGGGAAGGACATGGGTTTCTCAATTGTTTAGGAATGTAGTCCCAGCCAATCAGGGAAATAATAGTTAATGAAAAGTTTTGAAGAATAGCAAACAGGTGAGAAAAGTAATATCAGAGGCTTTAGGGAAACATTTAGTCCCACATTTATCTTCTCTTGTTCCCAAATTACTCCAGCTAAGATCATTTGTCACGGTCGTATTTGGAGTGATGATGATTTGGAGCCATTGCTTCCGGGCGGCGACACTTTCTCCCCACCATTGTTCTTTCCCAATGCCTTCCGCACACAGCCCACCTGTAGTTCCAGATCAGCCCTACTTAATCTTTCTGGTCTCTGGATTGTTTAGATAATTGCCTCCCGCGCATCTCCAAAGGACCTGGGGAGATGTAGCCCGAGACCTTTTGCCTCCTCTCGTCTTTCTGTTCATAAAAGGCAGGAGATCAAAACCAGAATTTGACATCCGAGGAAAATGAAGGGGATTTTTCCGACCCACTCCCCATCGCCAGGCTTGGCCTGGCAGGCTTTTTCTCGGCAGCCTCCCTGGCCTTGCTCTGGTGTCATCCGAAAGGAATTTCCTTTTTTTATTAAAGGCATCGATCTCAGCAGGAGGACAAAATGATTAAAAACATACAAAGGAGGAAAGCCCGGGGATTCGGTGTCGAGTTGTTGGTATAACGAGGTGTTCCATTTGGAGCTGTTTTATCTGGATGGATTGTCTTCCTGCATCAAGGCATTGAAGCAGTTAAAATGGCATCTTTGGCTTGGCGCGGGGGTGGGGGGGGGACGGGACTACATAGTACATATTCTAAAGGCACCAGTTCCTGTCTGATCTTGGAAGCCAAGCAGGGTCTGCCCTGGTTAGGGAGTGGGTTGGAGACTGCCAATGAATCCTAGTTGCTGTAGGTTCTATTTCAGAGGAAGAGTTCTGCATACCACCTCTGAATATTCATTCATTGTCCAAGAAAACCCTATGATGTTCACCATGAGTCCACATGCAAACTGAAGGCACACACAGTGCCTTCATAAATAGGAGTCTAGTGTCTAGATCCGGGGAAATCATGCTACCCCTCTATTCTGCCTTGGTTAGGCCACATCTGGAATACTGCGTCCAATTCCAGGCACCACAATTGAAGGGAGATGTTGACAAGCTGGAAAGTGTCCAGAGGAGGGTGACTAAAATGATCAAAGGTCTGAAGAACAGCCCTATGAGGAACGGCTTAAAGAGCTTGGTGTGTTTATCCTTCAGAAGAGAAGCCTGAGAGGAGACATGATGGCCATGTATAAGTATGTGAAAGGATGTCATAGGGGGAAGGAAGCAAGCTTGTTTTCTGCTGCCCTGGAGACTAGGATGCAATGGAACAATGGCTTCAAACTACAAGAAAGGAGATTCCATCTGAACATTAGGAAGAACTTCCTCACTATGAGAGCTATTCAGCAGTGGAACTCTGCCCCGGAGTGTGGTGGAGGCTCCTTCTTTGGAGGCTTTTAAGCAGAGGCTGGATGATCATTTGTTGGGGGTGCTTTGAATGAGATTTTCCTGCTTCTTGGCAGAGTGGGGTTGGACTGGATGACCCACGAGGTCTCTCCCAACTCTATGATTCTATGATTCTATAATTCTACAGACACTGGGAATTGGAGTGGAGCAATCAATAGGTGCACCCTATAGACCAGGATAGAGCTGATGTATCCATATGAAGCCTGGGAATGTATCCTCATGGGTGTGTGGGTCATGCTGTATAAAACCATTTTTATAAAAGTCACAAGTGAAAAACAAAGCATTTGGATCATAAGCACGGATACCTGTTCCATTGCTGTAATAAGAGTGATTCACAAGATGTATGTGTCCCAGCTCCTTTTATTGAGATACTTCAAATAAATCTGGATTTCAATTTTTTTAAAGGTAGATATTTCATGCATGAAGTTGATATGCATTAAAATTACATTGAACAGAGACTCTGCCTAAACATTACGATGAAGGTCTCATGCTCTAAGAGCTGCTCAACAATTGAATGGACTGCCCTGGTAAGGAGCGAATCTTCTTCTTTGGTGGTCTTTGAACAGATATTTGGATGTCCATCTTCAAGGAGTGCTTTACTTGTCTGTTTCTTCATGACAGGTCGTTGGATTAGATAATTCATTGGTCTTTTCCAACATTATGTGTCTATGATTCCATTATTTGCTCACCCCAAATACAAAAAATTGCTTTAAAAAACAGCAAGCAGCCAGACCTTGAAGCTACAAGGCCATCAAATGCTAATCAAGGTGGCCAATTACAACATTCACACCTGCCTCAAACAAGCAACAGTTCTTTCTCCCAACCTGGACATTCCACAGATATATAAACCCTATTATTCTAGTTTCCAACAGACCTCACAAACTCTGAGGGTGCCTGCCATAGATGCAAGTGAGGCGTCAGGAGAGAATGCATTAAGTCTAAATTGATGGACTTGCCTTCAGTGATGTCATCTTGTTGACCCTTTTGATTGGCTGCATAGCTTTGTGATGTCATTTGATTAATGCCAAGGTTGAAGGATTGTAGGTTTCCCTATGACTCATCTTGGGCTCACAGTCTATTTTCTCAATGGCTCTCAGTTGCTTGCCAGGATACCGTCTGGTTGCCAAATGGGATTGCCTTCGTGCCTTCGTGCCATTGTGACATTGTTCCTTTCACTCCATATTCTTCAGTTGGCTGCAGTCCATGCTATGTCCCTTCCGGAAAGAAGAAAGGAGCATCTTGCAAGGAAAGAAAATTCTGCCAAGATAGTAACAGCCAGAGAAAATAGGAACTGAAAAATGGCACCAAACAAGCAAATATCTGCACCATGTAAATAGTGGGTTTGCATATACAGGTTGAGCACCCTTATCCAGAAATCAATATACCAAAATATTCAAAATCCAAAGCTGGCTGGCTAAGCTGGTGACAATTTTGCTTTCTGATGGTTCAATTAACACAAATTTTGTTTCACACAAAAATAATTGAAAATATTGTGTATAATATTTTTATATATATATATATATATATATATATGCAACATATGATATAGTACAATATATTATACAATACAAATAGTATAATATACTAGTAGTGTAATATATATATATATATAATATATAATATAGTACAATATAATAATTGTATATTATATCTCTCAGCATTACTTCGCGAACAAAGATTCTTAGGAAGGACTCATCCCACACTTTTTACAGGTGTGTTGATGACTAAAAGGTCAATCTGAGATAGGCAAGTTCAGTTGCAGAAAGCACAGCAGAAAGTCTCCTTGACCTTGGGTAATTTTGTTTCCAAGTTGCGGTTCTTTCTGCATTGTCTTTTCTCTTTAAGACCTATTCGGCGTGTCTTCTCGAAAGATATACTATACTATAAAGGTATACTATAAAGATATACTAAAAAATATAATATACTGGTAGTGTATTATACTGTGTGTATATATATATATATGTGTGTGTGTGGTATAATAATATAGTACAATATAATAATTGTATATTATATATTGCATATAGTATTACATATATTACATATAGTATTACAAATAATATTGCATTTAAAATACTTCTTTAAAATAACCTGTTCCTCATTATCTCACCCCTGAGTTTTTACCTTTTTATCCTGCAGATGCGGCCCACCCATTGTCTTGTGTGTTTCTTGTAATTTCATACTGCTCAATGTATTCCTGTGTTGTTACGTAATTCTGATGTTACTATTTGTTGCTTAGTATATTTGGTTTTATTTTGCTGTACTCTGTTATTCGGGCTTGGCCCCATGTAAGCCGCCCCGAGTCCTTGTTGGGGGAGATGGTGGCAGGGTATAAATAAAGTTTATTATTATTGGTAATAGTATTAGTATTACTACTATAGTACAATATAATATATAATACTAATATTGTGCTATGCTAGTAATATAATATTTTATATATACATATAATAATATAATGCAAAATAATATGAATAATAATACAATATAATATATACTAATATTGTAATATAATAATATTAAGGTATTAAATATAATAGTACTTATAATGTATAAAATATAGTTATACTGTTTTATTATTGAATATTTGTATATCTATATTTTATATCTGTGCCTAGTACAAACGTCTTGGTAGTTATCGGCTTCTCTCAAGCTGTGAGAGGCAGATAACTTCTTGTTGTTTCAGGGCCCTTCCACACTGCCCTGTATTTCAGGATCTGATCCCAGGTTATCTGCTTTAAACTGGAATATATGAGTCCCCACTTGCCAGACAACCTGAGATAAACAGATAATCTGAGATCAGATCCTGGGCAACTCACTTGGACCACATAGTATTTTTAGATACAAGTTGCCCAACCTTTAGGATCTTCTATGGAGAAAGAATGAGGAAGAAGAAGATAGTGGCAGTAAGGTGTAGGTAGGTGGGGATGGGTGCCCACCACAAGTTTTGCCCCATACTGTAGTTACCCGGTCTTGACCTAAGTCGGTGAGACTGGTGTATCTAAATCTCAGCAAAGGCAGGTTCTTGTTGTGTGCTTCCAAAGTAGCAATCTCCATGAGATTCTGACAGTCAGGTTGGGAAAAGTGAGGGAGTAAAGAAGTCACGCTTCACGTGTGAGCATGGCTCCGTTCCTAATGGCTGAACAGATTAGGCACACGGTTCCAGCTCAGCAGTCTCAACTCTTTTATGAATTAATCGGCACGCTTGCTGCTGTCTTCAGCCGGAAAGGCTGAGCACAAATCTAAACAAACCATCTCCCCATCTGGGTGCTTCAAGTTGCCAGCATTATACAAGGGGAAGCATTGGCCATCGATAATAGACTTCCTTTCTATTCAGCGCTTTGCTACCTTAACTGGTCACATAATAAAAGAACGTCATTAGTTGAACCCTTCATAATCTGTACTTGGTGGTTTTGCATTGGTAAAAATGGTTGTGTGAATCCATCCACAGTGAGTCCAGTTGAAACACTAGCCAAGTGCCAGCTAGGCTGCATCATTGTTGTTTTTTAAAAAAGTAATAATTATGTATTTGTTTTAACACAGACAGTCTAGTCTGCATCCAGGTATTAAGCCATCCATGGCTTGAAAATATTTTTTTTTAAATCCAAAAAGCAAACCTTGATTTTTCTATTTCATGTAAGGGAAGTAAAAGTAAAGGTTTTCTCCTGACATTAAGTCTAGTTGGTGCTCATCTCCATTTCTAGGCCGAAGAGCCGGCATTGTCCATATACACCTCCAAGGTCATGTGGCTAGCATGACTTCATGGAGTGCTGATATATTCCCACCAGAGTAGTACCACTTGCTCTACTCACATTTGCATGTTTCCGAACTGCTAGATCAGGGGTGCTCAGAATGGTGATCGGGATCACCAGGGTGATCTTCGGGCCTCATCCTGGTGATCTTCAGGCCCCTGACCAGGTTTTTTGCTGTTGGTCCTCTTCACGCGCCCCTGCATGCTGCAAAGAAGTCCTCCGTCGTTGCTCCTCCCGCTCCCTGCTCGCGCGCAGCCTCCAAAAGCTCCAGAGTCCAAGAGGCAGAATGGGCCCCCTCTTTTGGATTCCTCCTCCCTCCGTCCTTCTCCAGCCACTCAGAGTCGTAGGAGACCAAAGGGGGCGGGCCTGGATGACGCGATGCATGGCTGGCCCCGTGCGCATGTGCAGAAGCGCCCATTCTGCCTCTCGAACTTCTCGTGAGTTCTTGGAGGCGGCACACATGCTGGCGGCGTGGAAATAGGAGCAACAATGGAGGAGGAGAAGAAGGACACTTTGGGGTCATTTCCTTACCGCATCTCAAAGGTTGGTCTTTTTACTTTGGGGGTGGGTGCTTGATTGTCCTGTGGCATGTCTCTTTGTTTATTTTTAATGTTTAAAAATGGCCTTTTAGGTCCAAAGCCTCTCTGCTTGCTTTGTTCCTTGAGAAATATTTGTTGGGCAATATGGAAATGTGGGAGAAATTGGGTGGTTGGATGTATTTTTGCATGTCTCTTTGTTTACCTTGCTGAGTATTAAATGGCCTTGCAGTTCAAAAGCCTCTCTTCTTACTTTCCGGCTGATAATATGTGTGGTAATATGGCAGTGTGGGAGAAATGGGGTGGTTGGATGTATTTTAATGCTCTGTTTTATATTGTTGTTATTAAATTGAAATGTTGATGTTTTATAACTTCACTTTATGTAAACTGTCCCGAGCCTGTTGGAAGGAGCGGTACATAAAAATGAATAATAAATATAAATAAATAAATAAATAAATAAATAAGAAAATAGTTATACGTTTTACATTTTTGGTTAGGTGATCTTTGGGACTTGGTTTTTTAATCAGTAGCTCCCATGCTGAAAAAGTGTGAGCACCCCTGTGCTAGATTGACAGAAGCTGGGGATAACAATGGGAGCTCATGCTGCTCCCCGGATTCTAACCTGTCACCTTTCAGTAAGCAAGTTCAGCAGCTCAGCGGTTTAACCCACTGTGCCACCAGGGGCTCCAAATGATGTCCTTGCTTATAATGTGACTTGATCATCCATGGATTTTAGTATCTATGGGGGGTCCTGGAACCATCCCCAGCAGATACCAAGGGCTCACTATATGTGATTCAGGTGCAGCACAATTTCTAGCACCTCAAATGTTCACAGCAGATTCTCAATCCCAGTAACAGATAAGCCACTAAACTCTACTATGGTATTTTTGCGTGTGTCAGGAGCAACTTGAGAAACTGCAAGTCATTTCTGGTGTGAGATAATGGGTTGTCTGCAAGGATGTTTCCCAGGGGATACCCAGAGGTTTAATGTTTTATCATCCTTGTGGGAGGCTTCTCTCATGCCCCTGCATGGGGAGCTGGAGCTGACAGAGGGAGCTCAATCCGCTCTCTCTAGATTCAAAACATTGACTTGTTGGTCAGCAGTCCTGCTGGTGCAAAGGTTTAACCCATTGTGTCACTGGAGGCTCCAGAACTATGGGATACCTCTATGTTGACTATGGGATACCTCAATGTTGACTATTTCAAGTAAATTACCTGGCCACCTGTATCTCTGTGTCTGCATCTCTCCCTCTATTGTTAAATCGTGTTCAGTGTCCCAACAAGAGGAGGTCAATGAGATTGACCTATATATTGATTCACCATTCAACTATTGCATGGATCAACCCCGGTTGGGGTTAACCAACTGGAGTCTTGCTATTGTTGTCTGCATAACAACAAACATACCTACCTAGGGATGGTGGAGCCTGGTCCTTGCAAGGTAGATGAAGTCGTGAATCCAGGTTTTAGTCTGAACTATTGACCAACATAATCAATGGGATTCAATTCTCAATCACTCCAACCTGTGCAAAATGTCCACTAAAGTTGATACCTCTTGCGTGTGATGTTGATTCCTGGTCAAAGTCTCAGTTCCTTGCTGGACCAGAATTTTCATCCCAATGTGTTTCTCAAGTTTCTTCTCTCTTAGCTTCTGCTTGTGCTCTTGGCTTTGTGTGAAATCAGGACTAAATAAAGATTCAGTGTGTCATGCATAGGCTGAATATAGATCTTACTCGTTTGTTGTTGTTGTTAGTTCATGTTAGTAGAAGACACCAGATGAATCCAAACTCTTTTGCGGAAATGAACATCCCACATACTGATTTGGAAAGGGACATATGTCTGAGATGGCCACTTTATTTTTCAGTTGTGTTGTTTGTGATTCATCTTGTGAATTCTTTATTTTGTTTCTTCTTCCCATCTCTTTCTCTGGCTCTGTTTTTTAAAGAAAGGAAAGAAGATAGAAGCATGGATAATCAATTTCCTAACTGGAATTAAAAACAGCTCCAGTCAAATGAAGGGGAGGCATGATCCAGCATGTAAAGCAGCACAGACAGGTTATTTGGGCTTTGATTAGCATACAGCTCATGCAGAAGGACAATTAAGAATGTGATGATTAGCCAGAGGGCAAAAATAACACCATCCAGTCCAAGCTTAGAAGGAAGGGGCGGGGGCTTGGCTGAACAGGCTTGGTATATCTGCTTGGGTATTCCTGCAGAAGGTGGTGGAAAGAGACTTTAGGATACTTGAGACCAGAGTTGTTTTCTCAAAGCAACATTCCTCTGAGACAGGCCCTCCAGGTGTTTTGGACTCCAACTCGGCTGTTAGGAATTGTGGGAGTTGGAGTCCAAAACACCTGGAGGGCCAAAGTTTGCCCAGGCCTGCTCTGAGATGTTCTTTTACTGTGTTTGTTATTTGTTGTGGTTGGAATGGCTAAAATTGTCACCCTGGATGTGCTTCATAAAGTCACCCCCAATTGAGTCTACAGCATTTCATATATCAGGTCTTTGATGGAACTGTTCATGGTGCTGAATCTGAGATATTCAAAATAGGATAGTGCACTATGGAGAGCCCCATTAAATTTGGGGGGGGGGGAATCAATCACCAATTATTTATATAATATTAATGTAGGTAATGAAGGCACTGACATTATTAAAGATTTTTCTATACTTGGCTCAAACATTAATCAAATAAATACAGTTGTTATGTGCCTTAAGGCCAGTTCCAACTTAGCCTGACCCAATCCTAGAGTCTTCTTAGAAAGTTTTGCTAATTCCTTTCAAGGAGGTTGGCTGTTACCATCCTCTGGGGTTGGGAACCTGTGACTTTCTTAATGTCATTTAGTGGGTGTCTGTAGTTGGGTGGAATTTGAACCGTAGTTTCCCAGATTCCTGGTCCAACAGTCAAACCACTAGACCAGTGGATCTCAACCTGTGGGTCCCCAGATGTTTTGGCCTTCAACTCTCAGAAATCCTTACAGCTTGTAAACTGATTGGAATTTCTGGGAGTTGTAGGCCAAAACACCTGTGGACGTACAGGTTAAGAACCACTGCACTAGACCACTGTGGCACCCCCTCCCTTTCCCTCTGAAAGAGAGTGCATGCATAGGCATTACAAAATTCATGAGAGTCAAAAGCAAGGTTTTTGTTGACATTCATGTTTGATGAAGCACAAATGCATAGGCGGGATGAATCACTGCTTGAGGCGAGAATTTTCTCTTTCCTTAGCGATCAAGTAAAGGATGGTAATTACTTTAGCTCATTGTAAGCATAAGGTTGGTGGGTAAAGGACAGGTCTTGTGCTGCTTCATAGAATCCTAGAGTTGGAAGAGACCTTGTGGGCCATCCAGTCCAACCCCCCTGCCAAGAAGTGGGAAAATCGCATTCAGAAATTGCATTCAAAGCTTCTAATCCCAGAAACCCAGTCTGTGACCCCAAAACCTCCCAGAAGTCTCATTTTTCCTCATTTTCCTCATTTTTAAAAGTGGGATTTCCACTGCCTTTCAATACCCACATTGAAACCATCACAAAAATGTAAGGGTTTGCATCTCCTTGCTTTCCCCAGAAGGAGAAGTTCTTTTATTTCCATATCCAAGCTAAGCCTCTTCTGGTTTATGAGGGTGTTTTTCCTTCTTGTATTGCAATTTGTACATATTGGCCTGATCATGTTTATACATTTTGATCTTGAGTTTCTGAAACATGAAAAAATACAGTTAATTTTGCGATCCCCATAGAATTCAAATTGAAAAGGCTTACCCATATTTCCTTCTGTTCATCACTCGCTGTGCTCAACTCCTAGGGTGCGGGTAGGGAGAATGCTTTATCGTATTCTGTCTCCATTGAACTCCACGCTTAATACAGCAACCGCATGGGAAGCTTTAAGGAGAACATAATTCTATTAAAACCAAGAGAGTACATGTCTACAGGGGGATACAATGAGATGTGTTATGAGCTTCTTATCTAGCAGAGAAAAGTTATGCTTTCCCCCTTGTCAGTTCTTTCAGGCTTCTGTGTTTTCTGATCTCTTCCACCCCGGGTTCACACAGAGGCATTGCTATTTAATGCCTTGGCTGAAAACCCAAATAATAAAACCATTTCAAATCATTTTGTTGTTTCTTAAATGGGGATCCTGTACACGTTTTCATGTTTTGCACAATGGCATCAAGGGAGACTGATGCTCTGCGGAGGAATGTGATCTGCTTCTCAAGCATAAATGAAAGTGAGCCAGCAAGAATGGGGGATTTTCTCTTTTTTGTGATGGATTTCTCATGTCATATATACAACTTTTCCTTCTTCTCCTTCACCCTGGGTCCCATTTTCAATATAATATCAGCACTATATTGCCAAAGGCTTTCATGGCTGGAATCACTGGGCTGTTGTAGGTTTTTCAGGCTGTGTGGTCATGTTCTTTAAAAAAAAACCTCTAAAATTATAACAGTAAACAAAGAACAAAACTCAAACACAGGGGAAACAATCAGGAACAGCTAATCGCCTCTCAACAAATGATTCCCCCAGGCAGGAACAAGCCACACCAAAAAAGTGTCAGGCCATCAAATGCTAATCAAGGTGGCCAATTGAAACATTCACCCCTAGTTGCAAAAGACAAGAATTCTTTCTCCTACCCTGGATTTTCCACATATATATAAACCCAATTTTCCTAGTTTCCAACAGACCTCACAACCTCTAGAATGCCTGCCATAGATACAGTCAAAACGTCAAGAGATAATGCTTCTAGAACATGGCCATACAACCCGAAAGACCTACAACAACCCATTAATATCAGCATCATTGACAAACCCCTCTTTTCAAACTGCAGGAAAAAATAAAACAGCATTTTATCTTTGGTGCTGCTATTATCAGTCAAAGTCAGCACAGGCCAGTAGATGCAATGGCCACGATCCTCCATCAATGCTACAAAATTTACTGTCACCTTGTTACATTGTAGTTGTGCTATATGATGAAGAAACTACCAAAATGCTGGCTTATGGTTCCTTTATACCAGGGCTGTCCAACTGGCGGCCCCGGGGCCGGATCCGGCCCCGTAGCCTGTTGGACACGGCCCCACCTATGCCCTCAGCCGCCATTTTTAAATTTGAAAAAAATCGAATTTTTTTTAAAATGGCGGCGGGGGCCGGGGAGGGAGCGGGGCAGGAGGAGGAAGAGAGCTAGCTCCTCCTCCTTTTCAGCGCCCCCTCCCTACCTAGGACGGGGGAGCTGCCGAAAAAGGGCAGAAGGCGGCGCCAACAGCAGCGCGTCACAGGCCTGGCGTGACGCGCTGCTCCTGGCACCGCCTCACTCCTCCTTTCGGCGCCCCCCCCTCCCTAGGGTGGGGCGCCGAAAGGAGGAGTAGGCGGCGCCAAGAGCCGCGCATCACAGGCCTGGCGTGACGCTGCTCCTTGGCACCGCCTACTCCTCCTTTTCGGCGCCCCCCTCCCTCCTAGGGCGGAGGGGGCGCCGAAAAGGAGGAGTAGCGGCGCCAAGAGCCGCGTGTCTGGCCTGGTGTGACGCTGCTCCCTTGGCACCGCCTACTCCTCCTTTTCGGCACCCCTCCCTTCCTAGGGCGGGGGCGCCAAAAGGAGGAGTAGGTGGCGCCAAGAGCAGCGGCGTCACGCCAGGCCTGTGATGCTCTGCTCTGGCGCGCCTACTCCTCCTTTTCGGCCCCCTCCGCCCTAGGAAGGGAGGGGCGCCGAAAGGAGGAGTAAGCTGCCAGGGGCAGCGCGTCACGCCAGGCCTGTGACGCGCTGCTCTTGACGCCGCCTTCTGCCCTTTTTCAGCTGTTTTAGGAGGGGGGGGGCCTGGGGTTGGGGGGGGCCTGGGGCGGGGCCTGGGGCGGGCCGAGTGGCCCCTAGGTCATCAGTGACCTTTTATCCGGCCCTGGACCCGTAGAAGTTGGACAGCACTGCTTTATACAATAGCAAATATGGTATTGTTTCTGCAAGATTGAAGGCTCTGGTGAAGAGTTACACATGAGCCAATAGTATGAGTAGACAAGTGCAATGATACCCTGCATCAGTGAATCACACTTTCCTGCTGCTGCTGCTGCTGATTATTATTATTTGTCACCCGCCTCTCCTCATGGCTAAGGTAGAGCACAGCAGACTTAAAACACCAATAAAGAGAAATAATCTGACCATACTCTACATTGGTCCAGTCTCACTGGAGTACTGGATTCAATTGTGGGCATTTCTGAGAGTAGAAATGGTTTGAAGATACATAATGGTAGACTTTGATGAAACATTAGAAGGAACTTCTTGGCAATGAGAGTGGTTGGCCAATGGAACCAATTGCCCAGGTGGGGTTTCCTTCACAGGGTGTCTTCAAAAAAGAGGCCGGACAACTACCTGCTGGGGATGTTCTTTGATTGCAATTGTCCTGCTTCTTGGCAGGGGTTTGGACTGGATGGCCCACCCGGTCTCTTCCAACTCAACAATTCTATGATTCTGGCTGCCAATCCTGGATTCAATTGAGATTGGAATCTCTCTCTATGGTTTTATGCTTGGTTGGAGTATGGTAGACTCATTAAATCAACTCATTAAATCACAACATACGCAAATGTAGTTGATTCAGTGACTTTGCTCTAGTGGAAAATAGCAATAAGACTGAGACTCATGTGAAATGGTCATGTCTGTGGAAGTCCACCTTCATAACCAAGAACTGAGTGTATTCACTGGACAATGGATAATTTTAGAATGGCCAAAATAATGTGTAAATTCGGTCCTAAATCTGGGCCTTACATCTGATGATGTAGACTTAGGGTGCATCTACACCATAGAAGTAATGCAGTTTGATTTGCTATACCTCAATGCTCTACAATCATGCAAGGTGTAGTTTTACCAGTTGTTTGGTCTTCTGTGTTGAAAAATTCTAGTTCCTCATCAAACTGCAACTCCCATGATTCCATAACATTGATCCATGGCATAAGAACATAAAGGAGTGGCATCAAAGTTTCTGTGTCACACAGTGGCCCACTAGTTGTACACGGGGATCTCTTGCAGAAAGGAGGGCAAACCCGTCCTTTTTTCTACAGTGTAGTTCCACCCATAGTTTCAAAGGTGCTACAAGATCTCTATGCATACTCAATCTTATTGCTAGTTTCAACGCAAGTAGAGACCTTGAATTAATTGAGTTAGCCTTCAGTCAATGTTGTGGACTGTCTCTTGTTGTTATCCACCAACAGTATCCCACCCATGTCTCACTTGTGTTATATTGTCATCTAGTCCAATTAATAATAATAGTTTTAAGTCTTGGAAGGAAGACAAACTTTTCTGAAAGATGCATTTCTTTCATGGCAAATAGCAATAAATCAACAATCTTTGCAGAACTGTAACCAAAGCACGAAAACTGAGGGTCCAGAAAGTCTTTTGCAGTTGGTGTCTGCTGGAAATTAGCCTCATCTTATTGATGTGGAAGGGGTGGGAGGGGGGAATGTGAGAAAGATCACCGTCTGCTTTTCTGAGTGTGTTTCTTCCATCCTATTATTTGTTGCTTTGGAAGATCAGATGAGGATGAGATGAGAGGAAACGTTCTACGGAAGGCTCAAGCTCACTCCAAAAGATCTGTTTCCAGGCTCTTTAATATTTTGTCCCTTGTTGTCTTTGATTTAGACACGGTGGCTTTAATCAGGCCATTTGAGGAGACTCAGAAATGATTCATTTCAGCACACTCTGCCCTCTCTTCCTCTCATTAATGTGGGCTTTCAAGGATTCGTGGAACAGAGGGTCTGGTTTGATTTTGTTTTCCGAGCTAATAACCTGATGCGGGAATCATCTATTTTGCATCTGACAAGGGCTGTCCTGAAACCACTCTCTCTTCCGCATGCTGATCTCATTTCCCATTCCTTCTGGGGAAAATTACATTTTAAAAGAATGAAATAATATAAAGTGCTCTTTAAAGCGAGCCTATTAGCTGCCTTCACCAGCTGTTTTGCATCAATTCAGTATCTCTTTCCAAAACCCTCCCTTGGTCTACAATTGTGCAGAGCCAGATCATGTTGAATAAGGTTCTTCAGCCACATAACACACATTGTTATGCTCTCTGGGATGGATCTTGGGGACACGGCCCTGTTGTGGCTCTGGACCTTCCTGGAGGGTCGCTCCCAGATGGTGAAGCTGGGGGACACCTGCTTGGACCCCTGGCCTTTGACCTGTGGGGGTTCCATTCTGTCCCCCATGCTTTTAAACATCTACATGAAACCGCTGGGAGAGGTCATCCAGAGTTTTGGAGTTGGGTGCTATTTCTACTCAGATGACGCCCAACTCTACTACTCCTACTACTACTGAATGAGTGCCTGGCCATTGTGACTGTCTGGATGAGGATGACTAAACTGAAGATGAATCCCGACAAGACAGAGGTCCTCTAGGTCGATCGTAAGCTGGATCAGGGTATTGTGTGGCAAACTGTGCTCAATGGGATTGCACTCCCCCTGAAGGCACAGGTCCGCAGCTTGGATGTCCTCCTAGATTCGTCGCTAACACTTGAAGCCCAGGCGTCAACAGTGGCTGGGAGGGCCTTTGCACAACTAAAACTTGTGCGCCAGTTGTGACCGTACCTCGTGAAGTCCGATCTGGCCATGGTTGTCCACGCCTTAGTCACCTCCAGATTGGATTACTGCAATGCACTCTACGTGGGGCTGCCCTTGAAGACAGCTCGGAAGTTTCAATTGGTCCAACAGGTGGCAGCCAGATGACTAACTGGAGTGACTTACAGGGAGCAGTCAACCCCTCTGTTGAAGGAGCTCCATTGGCTGCCGTTCATCTTCCGGTCCCAATTCAAGGTGCAGGTTCTTACCTACAAAACCCTAAACAGTTTGGGAAACACTTACTTGCAGGACCGCATTTCTGTCTATGAACCCAGGCAATCTCTTTGGTCATCTTGGGAGGCCCTGCTCTCAGTTCTGCCCCCTTCGCAGGCGCGATTGGTGGGGACAAGGGAGAGGGCCTTCTCCATGATGGCCCCCCGACTCTGTAACTCACTCCCCAAGATATCAGACAAGCCCCCACATTTTAACCAATTTTGCTTGCACCTACACTGTAGAACTAATGCAGTTTGACACCATTTCAACTGCCATGGCTCAATGGTACGGAATCCTGGGATCTATAGATCAGTGAGGCACCAGCACTCTTTGGCAGAACAGATTAAAGACCTTGCCAAACTACAGCTTCTGTGATTCTATTGCATTGAGCCAGGGCTGCTAAACCAGTACTGAACTGCATTAATTATAGTGTATAATTTAGCCATCCAGGTGTTTTGGACTTAAGTGGCTGCAGGGCAAAAGGAAACTGGAAAAGGAGAAGGAAGGGAATATAAGAAAAAAAAACTGACTAGCCAAGTTGACATCAGTAATAGGCAAAATTATGGAACTGATTATTTATTGACCATTTAGTCTGTGAGCATCTACAAGACAATGGATTGATACCTGAAATTCAACATGGTCTGCAAAAGCACATGCCAGGCCAACTGTGGAGTTCAATACTAGAGTTAAATCATTGAATCAGTTGGGTTTATCTACATCCATATTCACTATTAATCACTTCATTCAAGATAGTTGGAACTATCCAGCATCCCTAGAAGCCATTCCCTTTGAAGAAAGTTTAGGGAACTGCGTATGTTTAGTCTGGAGAAGATAAGTCTAAGAAGAGAGATGATGGAGGAAAAATTACTGAAAAAGAGATTCCACCTAAGTATTAGGAAAAACTTCCTGATGATTCAACAGTCAAATACATAGCCTTGATATGTGGTGGAGTCTCCTTCTCTGGAGGCTTTTTTTAAAAAGGATTTTTATTGGCTCCTGGTCTATAAGGTTTTTACACTATTTGTGTGTCCTTCCTTCATTTATAGTTTACTCTCTGGAGGCTTTTAAGCAGAAGCTGAATGGCCATCTGTTTGGAGTTCTTTGAATGTGTCTCCTTAGATTGCAATGGGGGTTGGAGTAGATGGCCCTTGTGGTCTCTTTCAACACTAATTCTATGATACTGTTGCTATGTTTCATCCCTTACCTGATTTTCAATTAAGTTATGAATCTAGTAGCTCATGAGGATTCTGTGAATGTAATATATCTTGATTTCAGCAAAGTTTGTGAAGGTTTGCCTAGTTTAGGGTTAGGGTATTGACAAGACGGTAAAATGCAATTTGGATATGTTTACATTCAGATGGATTCATGGCTCATTGAGCAACCACACCTTATGAAAGTTAATGAATAGCATAGGTCCTGCATGGAAAATAGTCTTAAGTAGAACTCTATGTGACACTGTCCTAGGCTATGTGCTTTTCAAGATATTCATAAGTACTTGTATGAGGGAGAACGATTTCTAGATCAACATTACAGGACTGATAGAGATAGCTATTTGACCATGGTAGGTCACACTCTTGTTACATCTCGGATAGACTACTGCAGCATGTTCTACATGGGGTTGCCTTTGAAGACATTTTGAAAGCTTCAAGCAGTCCAACGGGTGACAGCCAGGTTTCTAACTGGAGCAGGGTATAGGGTGCACACAACTCCCCTGCAGCGCCAGCTCCACTGGCTGCCCGTCTGCAACTATTCAAAGTGTTGGTGTTAGCCTATAAAGCCCAAAACAGTTCTGGCTCAGCTTACCTGTGCAAATGTATCTCCCTCTATGAACCGTCTTGGTAATTAAGATCATCCGGGGAGGCCCTGCTTTTGATCCCACCCCCCTTGCAAGTGCGACTGGTGGGGATGAGAGACAGGTCCTTCTCTGTGATGGCCCCTTGGCTATGGAACTCCATCCCCAAGGAAATTAGATCACCCCCCTTCCCTCCTGACCTTCAGGAAGAAAATTAAATCCTGGTTGTGGGACCAAGCATTTGCACAGTGATTCCCAGTGCAACAATCAATGTCTCAGTTCAATAATGAACAATACAAATGACAATTGGAATGGCTACTGGTATATGTTTTCGGATTGTGTGATTTTCAGTCATTGTTTAATTGATATGTTTTAATTTTGTGATTTTAAAGTATATGTCATTTAATTTTTATATGTATTTAAGGCTTTGAATTGTTTGTTTATTGTGAGCTGCCCTGAGTCTCCTTTGGTGTGAGAAGGGCAGGATATAAATGAGGTAAATTAAATAAATATAGTAAACAGGATTAGATAAATAGATAGATATAAATATAGATATAGGTAACGGCTTTGGCATCAGTATCGATATATATACGGAGGGAGTTTCAAAATTATGAACCCAATTTCAAAGAAGTATACTTCACAATGGCAATGTGTTACGATTACAGGAAAAGGTACTGTTTTGTGTTATCAGGTTTCACTAACCCTTTTGACACATCTAAAAATAACTTCTCAAATGGAGAATATCTCATTAGAGAGCTTATGTTGCAGGGTTACCATCTGATGCAGCTAAAGGCTGTTTTTGCATTAGGAGAAGCTTCTAGTGGTAATCATTTGAAACTCTTATGACCCACTCTTTCAAACGGCATGGGTTTCACTCATGGGTGGTTTGGAGTTGCAAAAATATAGTGATTTAAGATCAGGTACATCTTTTTGAAACACCTTGTATATTTCCAGTATAAGAAACATGTTTGCGTGGAAGTTTTTTTCTGCACACAAAATACATGTGCAATGTGAAAAACTTCATAGACACATTGTGACTGGCTATTATGTCCATCCAATGTGTGGGTTTCCTGAGTATCAAAGAAGTCTCTCCTCAGCATGGAAAATAAAAAAAACAAAGTTTATTTCTATCCCTAACGGACGCTGACTGTGTTGACTGGGAGATTCAGGGAGCTGTTACCCATACAAGTAAAATATACATATTATCCTAGTGGGCTAAAAGAGCTTTGATCCATCACATGCATTCAGGGGGTTTAAGGTGCTTGGTTGAGCCATGTTGAATATCCAGATTTGGAAAACATTCGACTCCCTTGCATTTGCTGGCTGAAACTGGATGGTAGGCCCCATTGCTTGTGCAAGTGAATCTTAAGATGGATGAGTCAAAAGGGCAATGGGCTCCCTCTTGTACGATATTGGATAATTTGTCAGGAAGCCTGCTGGAGGAGCAAAAGGGATGTGGCATCTTTAACAGCAGGCCCCTAAAGGGAATATATTTGTTAAACATTATAATTATTCTTCAGTGCCGATCTGTATGGCAATTCAATCCCGACTGATGCACATTACCATTTCTGAAATGATGCTTTCATTTAGATAAGGCACACAATTATACATCTTGATTAGGTCACTCTTCCCCAGAGATTTGAGGTTATTTATTATTATGAGTTGTCCCCTTCTTGCAAATTGTGTGGCAGAGTAGGGAATGGAGATGCGTTTCTCAACCTTCCCTGAGTACTTGCCATTTGCTCTTTTGAGATGGATAAACAAAGTGGCAGAAAACTAGAAGAGTATTAATATAAAGGAGGAAAAGTTTATTTTCTGGTTGCCTGGATGATGATTCCCATTCTGGGAGATGGTTGGCATAGAGTTGTGATTATTAAGTGTAGGTTCCATGGGATGACTCTATCATTGCTGGTCTGAAAAGTGGTTATGATGAAGTGGTGGTTATCTATAAAGTTGTTGGGCCTGTGTCCTCAGTAGGGATTCTGGGCTCTACTGTGCAAGGACTTCATGAGAAAGATGAAACTTTTGCATTTGTCTTGCAGAGAAAGTGTTTGGGAAACGCTGTTGGGGAGTCTGGTTCTCTTGGGAATCAGACAGATAACACACCTAGTTAAAAGGAGAAGGAATGTGCTAATGGGCAGCTCAAGGTCCATCCTTGCAGCAATGGTTTCGTTTTGCAGGAGCATGGGAGGGGAGTGAGGGAAATCTAGTTTGATAGCCATGCCTTGCAGTTTGAATCTTCAGATTCAGGACAACTTTTGCCAGCAAGCTTCATGAATCTCTGCTTCTGCATTTAGCCTCCTATGTTCCCAGTCTCTTGTGTTTGTGAGCTCAAGTACTCAAGTCTGGACTTTGATCTTTCTTGGACATCTTTTGGGCTTATCATCTACTGAAACTATCCTGCTTGGATTTCTAAAGAACTTTACAGCCTTAATTTATTTATTTATTTATTACTCACGCTTCTATGCCACCACTCCCAGAGGGAGTGCCTATGGCATTTGGAACCTTCCCTTGGGTTATTGATTGAACTCTCATTTCTTTGATGTATTTACTATTGCTTTATTGCTTGCTGCTTTCTTCAATAAAAGACTATTTTCTTCAACTGGAGTGGTGTGTTTGGATTCTAAGGGCTCAGGCCTATGCTGGTGTGCGACAAAAGTGGCTATCATAGAGTGACCCTAGTTTCTGGTTGTCTGGATGGTGCGTACCTTGTAGCAGTGGTTTTCTGACTTGGACTAGTGGTGCTGGAGTGTGGACATCATAGAATGAACCCCTCTTCTTTTGGTCTATAAGGTGGTTACCATAAAGTGGTAATTATATATATGAAGTACCTATCATAGAATGGTTGTCTGGTGGGTGGTTACCATGTAGCAGGAGTTGTCTAGAAGGTGATTGTGAAGGATTTGTGGTTTTTGGTGAGTGGATGTCATGACATGAAGACATCTTTTACTTACCTGGAAGGTGTTTACTATGGAGTGGTGTTTATAAAGTGGTTACCATACAGTGACAACTTTCTGGTTATCTGAATGGTGATTACCATGTAATAGTGGTTGGCGTGGACTGGTGGTTGTTGGAATGCCATGAAATGAGCCCATATTCTGTTTGTTTAGAAAGTGGTTACCATAGAGAGGTAGTCATAGAATAATAGAATTGTAGAATGAGCCTACTCTTGGTTGTCTGGATGGTATTTGACATGGACTTGTGATTGTTGGAGTGTGCATCCAATGGAATAATAATAATAATATAACTTTATTCTTATATCCCACCTCCATCTCCCCAAAGTGACTCTGGGGCAGCTTACATGGGGACCAAGCCCAATATAAACAAAGGTTACAAATAACACAATTAAAAACATGTAAAAATAAAAATATAGTAAAACAGTAAAACCAATGAAATGTAAAACATCATAAACTAGACATCAAACAACCAGTAGTAAAAAAAAAAAAACCAGGCACGTGCAAATTTGAGACTAATAGGGCAGGACAACGGCTTGTGCAAATGAAAAACTGTGGGGCCAGGGCTGGGAATAAAGTGCTGGAGATCCAACTAAAAGATTAGGGCTAGGCAGACTTAATCAGTAGCTAAACCATTATTCATGGGAAGATGGGAATGAACCCATCTTCTGTTTGTCTAGATTGAAGGTGGTTTCAATGAAATGATGGTTATATGGAAAGTATGACCTGATCGTTGTCTGGGAAGGTGGCTTCCATGGAATAGGCCAACCATATAAACTGGAAAGTAATTATGTTGAAACTAGTGAAGAACCTATATGTGCATAAAATGATGTCATGGGCTAGTCTTTCATTCTGTTGAAGGTGGGAGCCAAAGTCCTGGTAGTTTGAAAGGTGGCTGCTCTGTTGGATTAGGAGAGGATCATGGTAGCCCAAAAACTGATGCATGTATGTGTGTAGTATATGTTTCTAAGCCCTATTCATCCTTTGCTCCAAGGAAATACTTGCTAAGTCTGAACTGGAAAATTGTCAGGATATAATTCTTCACTACATTAATGAAAAGAAAAATTGCAGACTTCATTTCCATTGCAAGCAGGTATTCACCCGGACTGTAGTGCAACTGGCTAGGAGTCAGCTGCATTAAGATCACTAATGACCGAAAGGTCATGAGTTCAAAGCCAGCCTGGGTCAGAGTGAGCTTCCGACCATTGTGTAGCTTTGCTGCCGACCTTTGCAGCCTGAAAGACAGTTGCATCTGTCAAGTAGGAAATTTAGGCACCACTTATGTGGGGAGGGTAATTTAACTAATTTACAATGCCATAAAATCTCCAGCAAGCGTGCAAAAGAATGAAGAAGTACTCAATCAGTGTCACAAATGGACGGTGAAGTGACAGCTCCCCTGGTGGCCAGAATACCCTCATGAAAGCTGGAATGTTTAATAGACTCTATATATGTTGTGTGTCTATGGCATTAAATGATTGTATATTAAAATGTATATTATTTATTTATTTATTTGCATTTATTTATTTATTTATTTATTTATTTATTTATTTATATGCACATTGTAATCCGCCCTGAGTCCCCTGCAGGGTGAGAAGGGTGGAATATCAGTACAGTAAAATAAATAAATAAATATTCAAAAATCACACAATTTTCAAAGCCTTTTTTCCCAATTCAGGAGGTATTCTGTCCAAAATTCACACAAAGTGACTTTGCACAGGTTTTTGATTAACATTTCAAGACTTATGCATGAGTAAGTATGTGTGCACTAATCTTTTTTTTACATGCCCAAAACAGACATTCATGAGACACAATGTGTAACAAACAGAGGACCCCCCAAAATAGTATTGGCATCTCCCTTCCTCCTCTTCCTTTTGACAACCTGCCCTTAAGAACCTGTCAGTGACATTTATAACAGCACGTTGCCATTTGGATAGGTTGAGTTAGTCAACCTGATATCTCCATTTGCTGATGCAAAAGCCCCAGAGAACAAGTGAGAGAAGGAATTTTTGCATTATGAGGATGACGGAGAGCATCTCTCACACGCAAATATTTGTTTGCAAGCATTATCCTTTTTAGGGGGATTAAAAGAACCGTCAGCTCACAGAAAGGTAAATGGAATTTGCTGCAGCGTCCTACTCCCAGATCAGCTCTCTTTTGAACAGCCATATGCGATGCTATAGCTCAACTAAGCATGAAAGTTCATCTTTTAATGCTGTTACCTCTGAAGCAGGAACCAATATTTACTGTGTGTTTTAATTGCTCTCATTAGGCTTAGGTGGTGTTATTAATATCACTAATTAAAGAGCCATAAAACCTAGCTTGCAGTGAACATCATCATGTTACTGCCTGTCTCTGGGTTCAAGCATCTTCTGTGATCATTCTCTTTCTTCAGGTCACACCACGGTGGCAAACCATGATTTGTTACTATATCAAACCTGGGTGAATTTTAATTTTCCTACTAATAAAAATGGGAAACAAACACCATTTAAAATTCTAGTTTTCAGGCAAAGTTTTGTGAAGATTGAAATCATGTGACATCCTAGTTGTGAGATGTTTGTAGATTGTTGTCAATTTGACTTTGACTTATGATGCCATTGTGATTGAGAGACCTCCCAAGTCCCTGTGTTATCAACAGATTGGCTCAGGTCTTGCAAAACGGGAGCTATGGCTTCCTTGGTGGAGTTTAGGCATCCAGAATATGTATAGTCTTCTTCTCCTACTATCTTCCACCTTACCAAACATTGTTGTCTCTTCTAATGAGTCATGTCTTCTCATGGTGTGAACACATTACAATAGTTTTGGGTGCATCTATGCTGTAGAATTAAAATAGATCAAGCATGGGCAAACTTGACCCTCCAGGTGTTTTGGACTTCAACTCCCACATTTCCTAACAGCTGGTAGGCTGGTAGATTGACACCACTTTAAGATTGACAATGGTCTGACGATTTGGAATTATGTGCTTTGTTATTTGGCAAGGCACTAAAGTAAATAAAGGTTTTCCTTTGACATTAAGTCTAGTCATGTCTGACTCTGGGGGGTGCTCATGTCCATTTCTAATCTGAAGAGCCGGCATTGTCCGTAGACACCTCCAAGGTCATGTGGCCGGCATGACTGCATGGAGCACCGTTACCTTCGCGCTGGAGCGGTACCTATTGATCTACCATATTTTCTGGTGTATAAGTTTACTATTTAACCTTTTAATTTTCTCAAAAGTCAGGGGTTGTCTTATACACTGGGAGTCGTCTTATAGAGCGGGTGCTGAAACTTCCAATCTGGATTGGAGAATCTGTGGTTGCTGCATGTGGTGCCCCCCGCCCCCTCAAAAATGACAGTGGCCACGTCCCTGCCATATGCAGAGACTGTATGAAAGCATTAAGGCCGACGCTGTATAAGTACGGTGGAAGAAAATCCATTCATCAGGATACATGGACCTAATGCGGGCGCCTCACCAGGAAGGTGTAAGTGAAGGGCGGAGCAAGCTACAGGCGTCCGGGGCACCCAGGGTATGGAAAAAAGAGATAGAGTGTCTCTGGGCCCAGAAAGACACACCTCTTTTACCTGTCTGGCCTGCCCTTGTATCCTCTTACCATACCTCCTCCTCTGCCTCTCAGATCTCGCTCCTGAAGACTGCAGTGAAGCGGTGCAGGTGTGCAGGTGCGAGATCTGAGAGGCAGAAAAGGAGGTACAGTAATAGGAAATTTACCATATTGAAATCAAATCTGATGCTTTTAAATTTTTATTTGGTGTGTGTTGGAAGAGGAGTAGTCTTATACGGCGAGTATATCCCAAACTCTATATTTTAACTGGGAAAGTTAGGGGTTGTCTTATACGCGCAGTCGTCTTATACACCAGGAAATACGGTACTCACATTTGCATGTTTTCAAACTGTTGAGTTGGCAGAAGCTGGGGCTAACAGCAGGAACTCACTCCACTCCCCGGATTCGAACCACCGACCTTTTGGTCAGCTAGTTCAGCAGCTCAGTGATTTAATCCTCTGTGCCACCGGGGCTCTATTTAAAGCACTAGTACCATTTTAAAGAGAAGGCTAAAAGCCTTGCAAACCTAGAATCCTAAGGTGCTCTTAGCACTGAGCCATTAAAGTGGTATGAAGTTGCATTAATTATACATTGTAGATGCACCCTCCCCCCAGTTTAGTAATTTTGGCTTGTATGGAGAATCCATGCCTGATTTGTCTTTTCGCCTACTTATGTGCCCTTTTGGCAATCCAAGATACTTGTCTTAGAATCACATTTCAAATGAATTGATACTCATCGTAGCATCTTTCCTCACTGCTCAACTAGTTGTGAGTAGCTCCACTGAAAGACATAGGCCTTCTTTTTATTTCTAAGTAAAAAGACACAATTGTGTGGATAAGACATATCAGTTCAATGCCATTGGTTTAAAGTTTGTTGTGACTTAAAACTTGTGACTTTATGAAGAAATCTGTATCTCGGATGTCATTCTATTCCTTTTATCCAGCCTTTAAAAATAGGAAGTCGCTTCGATGAATTGCAAGGATTGCAAAGATGTACTTGTTAAAAAGTTTTCTTCCTGTCTCCAGCCTGCTTTCGGGAAGTTTTGATCAACTGAGAAATCAGTCTTTGTCAAAATACCCTGCCTCTTGGCTGGAGTGGAAATATCATGAGGTCAGTGGGTTTTTGTGATTCTTCAGCATTTTTACTTAAAGTTCCTTATTAGAGTTAGGAACATTGCTGGTAGGTGTGGAATTTGTGTCTGTTTAGCTTGTTTTGGATTGATTTCATGTCGGTTGCAGTGGATGATAAAGATCAATGCCTGCTTGAACGGAGAAGAACACTTTGGAAACATTTGCAAAATGAATTTATGTATCATGTCAGAAGTGAATTGATGTTACAGTTATAATGTACTTAAAACACACAAAAAGTTAAAAACTTGGCATTATGCTAAATGTCCTTGGACCAGTAGCTGGCCACTTGGAGTGCCTCTGGTGTTGCTATAGGAAGGCCCTCCATTGTGCATGTGGCAGGGCTCAGGCTGTATCATAATAGGTGGTCTGTGGTTTGCTCCTCTTCACACTCGCATGTCGTGGACTCCACTTTGTGGCCCCATTTCTTAAGGTTGGCTCTGCATCTAATGGTGCCAGAGTGCAGTATGTTTAGCATCTTCCAAGACTCCCAGTCTTCTGTGTACCCAGGGGGGAATCTCTCATCTGGTATCGGCTATAAGTTGAGGTTCTGGGTTTTAGCCTGCCACTTTTGGACTCTTGCTTGCTGAGACATTCCTGTGAGAATCGCTGTAGATCTTAGAGAGCTATTTCTTGATTTAAGACATTGGCTTGCTGGCTGATATCCAAACAGAGAATGGGCTGGAGATGTCAATGGCTTGGTCTGTCATTACAAGCTGCTACTTCCCGGTGCATATCAGGTGGTGCAATACCGGCTAAACAGAATTATTCCCCAATGGTGTAGAGCATAGACATCCTGCGGTAATGCGACATGTCTCATGAAGAGGCACATCCACTGTTTTAATGTGGCGAGATGTATTCCACACTGGGAAGCATGTTCAGCAGCAGAGTAGCCAAGCGCAAAGTGACTTGCAGCATGGAAAATGAATGAATAATGTGTTTCATGAACAAAAATCCTAAAGTGAAGAGAATCTTCACAATTTGGGACTTCTTCTGTAATAAATTCAAAAATATTGTGTTTGCTAAACAGACAGTTTCCTACTCAGAAAAAGCTTTTTTTCCCATGCAAAAATGCCATTCTGCAAATTTTGCAGAGAATGCATTCCATACCACAAATAAGTATTATGAGGAATAGCTTAAAGAGATGGGTGTCTTTTGCTTAGGGAAGAGAAAGTGAAGACATGTTTAAATATTTGAAAGGAGGTGACATTAAGGAGGGCACAAGCTGGGTTTTTCTGCTGCTCCGGAACAATGGATTCAAAGTGCAAGAAAAGTGGATTCCACCTAAACATTAGGAAGAACCTCCTTACAATAAGAGTTCTTCCACAGTGGAATATGCTGCCTTGGAGCACAGTGGAGTCTCCTTCTCTGGAGACCTTTAAACAGAGGCTGACTGGCCATCTGTTCCGAATGCTTGGATTGTATACTCCTGTATGGCAGAATTGGGTTGGCTTGGATGGCCCTTGCGGTCTCTTCCAACTCTATATTCTGTGAACCTATGATTATATATACCAATCACAGAATATGCCATGTAAATTGATCCCATGTCTACTAAGTGCTGAATATATTAATATACACATGGACCTCTCAAGGCAGTTTTCTTATTTTGAGATTCTTCTTTGCAGCCTGGAGATGGAAGAAGAACTAGGTCCTGAAACTTAGGGTGAATATACATTGTAGAATGAGTGCAGTTTGACACTGCTTTAAATACACAAGGGTCAATGCTATGGCATGCTGGGAGTTGTAGCTTTATAAGGTCTTTGGGCTTCTCTGCCAAAGGGTGCTCATGCCGCACAAAACTACACAGCCCAAGACTCCATAGCATAAGAGCTGTAACAGTTAAAGCAGTGTCAAACTATATTTTCAGTGCAGGTGCACTCTGATAGTCAGGCACTGGGATCCAAGAGACTTACTCAGGTAATGGGTTCACCTGAGACCTTGCAGAAGGAAATGGGTATTTGCAGAAATCCTTCCTTTTACACTGCATTTGGAGATGCCATTGTTTCTTTGGGGAGTGTTTGTGGAAAGTCTCTCTTAGCTGACTGATGAGCAAAGGCCACCGAGACAAGCATGGTCATTATCTGCTCCAGTAAAGACGGCTCAGCCACAGCAATTGCCTCCTGGAGTCATGGCTTGGCAAACAGGGCAATGTACTTTCCAGATGGATGTATGGAAGGGGAAAAATGTCACCTGTACGGTCACCGTGGAAACCTCTTTGGGATTATGATCAGTACAAGGAAAGGTTTTTGCAGTGGAGCAAATCCTACCATTCAAGGAGAAGGGAGGAAAAGAGCCTGGTTGTTTCTCATTATATCATTCTCTCCTCCTTCCTCCTCCAGCATGACCAAAACTGTGACAAAACATTACAACTTTGCAAGATCTAGCAAACAGAAGTGAGGGTTGCTGTAAGTTTTTGGGCTGTATGGCCATGTTCCAGAAGCATTCTCTGCTGATGTTTCGCCTGCATCTATGGCAGGCATCCTCAGAGGTTGTGAGGTCAGACCTCACAACCTCTGAGGATGCCTGCTATAGATGCAGGCGAAATGTCAGGAGAGAATGCTTCTGGAACATGGCCATACAGCCCCAAAACTTACAGCAACCCAATGATTCTGGCCATGAATGCCTCTGACAACACATTAAACAGAATAGAGACGGGGAGAAACCAGAGCTGAAATGTCTCTGAATAATTTTCAAGGAGCTGTCCAAAATCCTGAATCCATTTGAGGGATAGAGCTCAGCACATTGGAGAATTCCTTTCAAGTTGACATTGTGACCCAGAGTGGATTTGCCACCCAGCTGACAGGAAAGTCAACCATTACAATTAGACATACCTTTATTTTCTGATTTAGGACTAGGTCCCATGGATACACAACGTGAACATCTTAACAATGCCCTTGCTTTGCTGCCCAACAAAAGCTTTGTTTTGACTACAGATACCAACAGCTATAGATAGATGCATTACTTCCAGCTCGTGAGAAATTATCTGTAACCTGAGCTTAAATCAATCAATAAATAAATCTAACTGCCAATAGCAACTTCTCACCAGAGATTGCATTTTCTCTCTATTTTGAATTCATAAAGAAGAAACTCTTTCTTGTTCTATCCAAGGCAGGTGAAGTACGATACAGATTCCAATGGCAGGAAGTCATTCATGCCCATCAAAGGTCCTGTACCTCCTGAGATATACACCAAGTCTGAAGATGGAAGAAAAACTAGGTCCTGAGACTTAGGGCAAACATACACTGTAGAATGAGTGCAGTTTGACACCACTTTAAATGCACATGGGTCAATATTGTGGCATGCTGGGTCATGCTGTATACTAGATAGGGAAAAGAAAGAGCACTGACACTTGTTTGTTTCCTAATTGGAAAATGCATTTGCCAACTTCCAAGGGCCCTTTTCAGAATTAATAATATTGAAACGAGAATGTTGTCCTGGTCAGCTCTGACAGAAAAGACAAGCGGTTGGAGTGGCAGACCAACAGCTTTCAGCAACCTGCACAGTGCACAGAGTGTTACATGGAAGAAAAGCCCCCACAGCCGCTGAGGTCACGTGACTGAAAATCATCCACTATAGTGAACATGTGAGCATGGGTGGAAGCATTTTCAAGACTAATTTGAATATGGATTCAAACATGCGAGTGTGACATGAATGGAGTCAAACTGTGGAAAGGGTTCTGTGCACTGGAGCTGGATGGGGCTTCTGACTGCTGCTGTGAAGTTCTTCATCAAGATGATGGGTGATGTGCTGGATGAATCTGACACCCTTGAAAGTCATTCTTTGCTCTTGGCAGCTTTTTCCTCATTAGGGATTAGAATGCCTCTGACCGGAGATTCACCCATTTCTGGACTGGGTGATGGAGCGCTTGGGAAGATAGAAGAGGCAACTGCCAAGACGTAGAGTCAGCGGTGATGCATTGCAGTCACAAATCTGCTTCTGTAGCTATTGTATTTCCGGAGCGTTAGAATAGAAATATGTGAAAGATTCTCCATAGTCGCAACTAATTTTGGCATTCGAGGAGGATGAAAATCTTTCCATTTCTTTATCTTCATCTGGAAGGATGAATAGTTTCCATATTGTTCTCTCTGCTGATCCCTGTGCACTGTTTTCCCAGGACAGGTTGAGCAACCACTATCTGATCTCTGACGTATTCCAAAATTGTCCACGTGGGTGGCTGAGCTAGTGACACTGTAGCTTTCTTGAGTGCACACAGACTTATTTTCATGTACAAAATGATACATTATTGTTAAAAATTATGTATTAAATGGGGTTGTTGTGAGTTTTCCAGGCTGTATGGCCATGTTCCAGAAGCATTATCTCCTGACGTTTTGCCTGCATCTGTGGCAGGCATCCTCAGACGTTGTGAGCTATGTTGGACACTATGCAAGTGGAGTTTATATAACTGTGGAATATCCAGGGTGGGAGAAAGAACTCTTGCCTGTTTGAGGTATTTATTTATTTATTTACATAATTTATATCCCGCCCTTCTCACCCCACAGGGGTCTCAGGGTGGATCATAATGCACATATACAGGCAAACATTCAATGCCTTTGACATACAACATTTATAGACAGACATAGAGGCAATTTAACATTCCAGAAATCAGTTAAATTTAGCTTCCCTACAAAGTGGTACCTAAATTTTCTAATTGACAGATACAACTGTCTTTTGGGTTGCAAAGGTCGACAATGAGCTACACAAATTGGTCGAGAGCTCACCCCAACCCAGGCAGACCTTGAACTCATGACCTTCTGGTCAGTAGAGATCTTATGCAGCTGACACCCAGCCAGCTGTGCCACATTCCCACAGATGTGAATGTTTCAATTGGACACCTTGATTATCATTTAATGGCCTAGCAGTTTCAAGGTCCAGGTTCTTACTGCCTGGGGGGAATTCTGTGTTGGGAGATGTTTCTTGTCTGCAATTCCTGAGTATATAAAATACAAATTAATGTTGTGTTGTACACTTGGATCCCATCTCCAGGATATTTCATTGTGTACATATATGCAAGTACAGGTATTCCAAAATCTGAAGGAAGGAAGGAAGGAAGGAAGGAAGGGAAGGAAGGAAGGAAGGAAGGAAGGAAGGAAGGAAGGAAGGAAGGAAGGAGTCAGATTGTAACCCAACCAATCTAGTATATATTATTTCCTACACTTTTGCCATTAAGTGCATTAAGAAGAGGGAAAAATAATGTTGTTAGTTATTTCTGGCAACCTAATGACTAGGAGAGGTTCTGCTTTCCCCCATAATTTGCGATTCTCATCAAGAGGAGAAGTGCAGAGCATACCTGGTGTCTTTCGATGTCCCCGCTATGAAGACGTATTTTTTTGCTCAATGCTTCCTTCCTCATCTTCCCTAAATCCAATTAAAAGCCCATATTATGTCAATGGAAATTTATGCCAATCCTAATATAGTCTAATAAGCCTTAAAATAGCACTCGACTCGTGAGAAGCCCTGCGGTTTAATTTGATTCTCGGCCTAATAACAGACTTCAACTGAAGCACCTCCTCCCCTTTGCCACTTTTATTTCTTCTCCAGCTCCCTGTGATTCCCTTTCCTTCTTCTTCTAGAAATAGAAATGGTTGGGGTTTTTTTGTTTATTTCAGTGTTGAAGTAAAATGGGAACATGGTCTGTTTTCATCCCATGCTGTTGTCCTGGTTGGGACCTGGTACTGTTCAGTCTGTGGCAAGACCATTCTGTCTGTGGCAAGACCATATGTTGAACCAATCATGTCATTAGTTGATTCATAAGACACGTTGCAACTATCACCCCTTGGGCATGAGGGGCCCACACTTTGCCTTGACTGTATTACACTTCACAGCAGCCCACAATGTGGCTTGTTGGAATGTAGACTATCCTCTTGTGTAAACATACCTCTGGTTGCTTCTAGTAATGCACTTTGCTACCTTGCTGCTGAGTCCACATAGTGAAATGTGCAACACATCTCACTATGCTAAAACAGTGGATGTGGCTCATAATGAGACATACCACAGTATCACAGGATGTCTACACCCTACACCACATTATATTATATTATTATATTATTTAGCCTGTATTGCTCCACCTGACATCCACTGGGAAGTAGCAGCCAATAATGAAAGGACCAAGGCAGTGACATCTCCAGCCCATTCTCAGCCAACATGTTAATGCCTTAAATCAAGAAATAGTTTTCTAAGGTCTACAGAGATACTCACAGGAACACCTCAGCAAAAGAGTCCAAAAGTGGCAGTAACAAAGTAGCAGTGACATCTCTGGCCCATCACCTTAGATCAAAAAATTGTTTCCTAAGATTGACAGAGACACATGCAGGAACACCTCAGCAAGCAAGAGTCCAAAAGTGGCAGGCTATAACCTGGAATCTCAATCCATGGGTGATACCATATGAGAGACTCCCCCCTGGGCACACAGAAGAAGGGGTGACTTGGAAGGCACTGAACAGACTGCACACTGGCACCATGAGATGCAGAGCCAACCTTAAGAAATGGGGCCTCAAAGTGGAATCCATGACATGCAAGTGTGCAGAAGAGCAAACCACCTATTACAATGCAGTCTGAGCACTACCACATGCACAGTGGAGGACCTCCTTATAGCAACACCAGAGGAACTCCCAAGTGGCCAGCTACTGGTCCAAGGACATTTAATAGAAAACCATTTTTTTTAAAAACTTTATGTTTTTAAAATACATTACAACTGTATCCTCAGTTTGTTTCTGATACAATAAATAAATAGCACACCTCTGCTGACAAGATTATGAACACATATAATTCGAAGAATCCTAAGTGCCATCCAGGATACTCACTTGACATCACTGTGTGTTGTGTGAGATGACTCCAGAGGTGCATTTATGTTAGAGTGTAGATGTACCCCATGTGTTTTTATTCATGTAGACAAGCCCTTAGTCTCTTCTCAAAGAAGAAAGAAAGGGCTTGTCTCCATGAATCCCCTTCACAATTCAGGACTTGTGGTGGTTTTGCCAGAAAACAGTGTTTTCTGCGAACAAAATACTATTTTCTATGGAGAAAATAATAGCCAAATTGTTTAAATCCCTGATATATATTCAAAGGAAGACTACTACTATTACTACTACTACTATTATTATTATTATTTATTACTTGCCTCTTAGTTTGGCTCAAGGTTTTTTTTTAAATGTGTCAGAAGCAGCTTGGGAATATACTGCAAGTCGCTTCTGGTGTGAGAGAATTGCAAGGATGTTGTCCAGGGGATGCCCAAATGTATTACTATCCTGTGGGAGGATTCTCTCATGTCCCCACATGGGAAGCTGGAGCTGACAGACTGGAGCTCAGTTCAGCTGGCACAAAAGTTTAACCCATTGTACCACCTTGGCTCCTTTGGCTCAAGGTGAGGCACAACTTGTATCATGTATTTGCATATAGTTCATGGCTAATAAATGCAACAGGCTAGTCAGTGATACCTTAATCCAGGTATTAGCAGTTAGGTATCATTAGTGAAATTTGGTAATCTAGTTCTTTTTAATGTAATTCCTAGGGCCCTTTCACATAGCCCTATATCCCAGAATATCAAGGCAGAAAATCCCACATTATCTGAGTGTGGACTCAGATAAGGCAGTTCAAAGCAGATATTGTGGGATTCTCCGCCTTGGTATTCTGGGCTGTGTGGAAGGGCCTTCAGTCTCTCCTGGTTAAAAGAGAAATCTTATTTGAAAAGGATGCCAAGATGCATTTATTTCTGAGTAGTGAAGAATTAAGGAGCAGGACGAGGATTGTTGCCTTTTGAATTACAATGTCTGTTTGGGAGGCATTAAATGTTAACAAGAGATATTTTTTTGAATAAATACCTCCAGTATCTAACAGCTCTTTGCTTAAGTCCTCTGTGCCTACATCAAATGTTCCTGTTATCACTTCTCTGGCTAAAACAGTAATGACTTACAGTTTCAAAAATCCTCTCTTAATTCCCTTGCCCGGTGTTGTCACAGATACAATGCCACCAAAGTCTACACATTTTCTTTGCCTGTGGAGTTAAAACAACCCAGCTGGCATCGGGGAGGGGGGACGATTATGGTGCCGGCATGTCTAATTTCCAACGGCTCAAGTCTGTGCCCGGATTTGGCATCTTCCTTTTAGATGTGTGGCACGTGACAGAACAACTTGCCCTGATGCCCAAGTGTTTGCTGGCACGGGGGGATTTGAATCCCATGCTTGTTTGTGCCCAGGCTTTGGTAGTGGAGGGAGGGCTGACACAGCAGGGTGGGGCTGCCTGGCTGGCATTCCTCTCCCCTTAGCCTCGCTTGCGGCAGTCTGCTGCATTAAGGAGGCTTTGTAAAGGAACTAATCCTCCAACGTGGCTCAGACTGGCAAAGCTGCTGCTTCCATTCAATAGCCATTTGAGGACCAGGATCAGCCTGCATCCAATTGATTACCTCACATTTTTGCCATCATTTGCATTGCATGGCTTCCATTGGCACAGGCTATATTGTTTGTGTATGTGTATGTGGGCTATCCAAGAAGGTGAGTGGGATCCAGGGCTAGCCTGGCACACAATAATAGAATTGGAAGAGCCCACAAGGGTCATCCAGTCCAACCCCATTCTGCCATATGAGAACACACAATTCAAGTACCATTTTCTGGCATATAACACGACTGGGCATATAAGACAACAACCGACTTTTCCAGTTAAAATATAGAGCTTGGGATATACTCACCGTATAAGACTACACCCCTTCCAACACACACCAAATGAATTTTTTAAAAGCATCAGATTTGATTTCAATATGATAATTTTCCTATTACTGTTCCTCCTTCTCTGCCTCTCAGATCTTGCACATGCACACCTGCACCGCTTCACTGCAGTCTTCAGGAGTGAGATCTGAGAGGCAGAGGAGGAGGTACAGTAATAGGATACAAGGGCAGGCCAGACAGGTAAAAGAAGTGTGTTTTTCTGGGCCCAGAGCTACTTTATCTCTTTTTTCGATACCCCGGGTGCCTCGGATATCTGCAGCTTGCTCTAACCTTCACTTACACCTTCCTGGTGAGGCACCCCTTTACCTCACCATCAGGACCACATTAAGTCCACGAATCCTGATGAATGGATTTTCTTCTACCGTCCTTGTACAGCGTCACCCTTAATGCTTTCATACAGTCGCTGCATACGGCAGGGACGTGGCCACTGCCATTTTCGAGATCCCCCCACCATATGCGGCAACCACAGATTCTCCAATCCAGATTAGAAGTTTCAGCACCTGCTCTATAAGGCGATTCCCAGCATATAAGACTACACCCGCATATAAGATGACTCCCACGTAGAAGGCTACTCCCGCATATAAGACGACTCCTGCATATAAGACAACCCTTGACTTTTGAGAAGATTTTCTTGGGTTAAAATGTAGTCTTATATGCCAGAAAATACGGTACCTCTGTCTAGTAAGCGTCTTAATTTTAACAGAAGGTATGCAGATTGCCCCCCGAGTAAAGCACTGTGACCTGTAATTTTAAATGTTTTAATGTTTTATTGTAGGGCTGCAGGGCTGTTGCATGCGGTCCGTTGTATATGTTGTAACCCGCCCCGAGCCTGCAGGGAGGGGCGGAATATAAAACCAAATAATAAATAAATAAATAAATAAAGCCAGACACTATAGTTTTCCCATAGGTTCGGGCATGCCATCACAAGCCTCATAAAGAGAAAGATAAATAGGTCCTGAAAGATCAGCTATGACAAAAGTTTGACAAGGAAACCCTGTGATAGTTTCAACTTGGGCTCATGTAGACCAGCTACAACTTGCCCCCTTTCCACACTCTGATGTAGCTTAACCACGAGTCCAGTCCCAAGTGTGAAATGTATGCTGATCATAAAATCCTAGAATCCTAGTCTTGGAAGAGACCCCAAGGGACATCTGATCCAATGCTAGTCACGCAGGAACACACAATTGAAGTACTCCCAACTGATGGCCATACAGTCACTGCTTCAAAACATCCAGAGAAGAAGACTACAACATGCTCCAAGGTAGCAACAGCTCATACTTTCATGATATTCTTCCTAATGTTTAGGAAGATTTTATTTCCTGAAATTTGAATCCATTCCTCTATGTCCTAGTAACCAGAGCAGCAGAAAACAAGCTTTCCATCTCCTCAATGTGACATCTTTTCAAATATTTAAACAGGGCTGTCATGCCTTACCACTTCCTTTTCTCCTCTAGGCTAAACATTCCTAGCTCCTCATAGGGATTCATGGCTTCCATACCTTTACCATTTTGGTCATCCTTCTCTGGACACTTTCCAACTTGTCAATATTCTTCTTGAATTATGGTGCCCAGAACTGGGGAGGTCTGAACAACTTAGAATAGAGCAGGACTATGACGTTCTCCTACTACGCTCCTATTGATGCAGCCTAGAATTGCATTGTTTTTTCTACCTACCTCACCATGATGTTGATGCATGTTCAGCTTGTGGTCTACTAAAACTCTTAGATCTCTTTCCCACAGACTGCTTTCATGCCAGTTGCCACAAAATGTACAGAAATACAGGCTGAGCATCACATATCTGAATTCCAAAATAATCCAACATTCAAAATTGTCCTGAGAGTGAGGGACAGTTCAATATACACAAATGTGGTTCAGGGACAGAATGTTATCAGATGTATAAGGTAATCTGCTGTGCTATATGAATTTTAACCTGGGTCCCATCTTCCAGATATCCTATGTACAGTATGTGCTGTATATGCAAATGCAGATATTCCAAAATTGTTAAAGATCAAAAATCTAAGGCACATAAAATCATAGAATCATAGAGTTGGAAGAGACCTCATGGGCCATCCAGTCCAACCTCCTGCCAAGAAGCAGGAAAATCACATTCAGAGTATTCCCAACAGATGGCCATTCAGCCTCTGTTTCAAAGCCTCCAAAGAAGGAGCTTCCACCACACTCTGAGGTAGAGAGTTCCACTGCTGAACACCTCTCATAATTAGGAAGTTCCTCCTCATGTTCAGGTGGAATCTCCTTTTCTATTGTTTGAAGCCATTGTTCCATTGCGCCGTAGTCTCCGGGTAGCAGAAAACAAGCTTGCTCTTTCCTCCCTAGGAGTTTCCCTCATCTCTTGATACATGACCCTCATCATGTCTCCTCTCAGCCTTCTGCAGGCTAAACATGCCCAGCTCTTTGAGCTGCTCCTCATAGGGCTTGTTCTCCAGACCCTTGATCATATTAGTTGCCCTCCTATGGACACATTCCAGCTTGTCAATATCTCCCTTCAATTGTGATGCCCAGAACTGGACATGGTGTGATTTCAGGTGTTGTCTGACCAAGGCGGAATAGAGGGATAGCATGACTTCCCTTGGAACACCTTTTGTTCCAAGCATTTTGGAGAATAAATACTCAACTTATAATAATAAAAAAGAAAGTATAATGTTAAACATGATGTAAAGAGGGTGTCTTTTGTAGATAAGATGGGACACAAAGATAGGGTGCCATGCAGTGATGTGATTGCAGTCGTCGTTACCAATTTCACCATACAGATGCATGTAACCCAAGGAAAAACTTCCTAGAAAGCCTTATATCTGCAAAGCATCCAGGTGAAGCCTGAAGTCCTTGCACAGGGCCAGTTGTCAAGGCGACAGCGCGAGCCCTTGAGCTATTCAGCGACAAGCAATGCTGTCGGATTAGAGAAGGACGCTTTTTTATTATTCTTCTTATTATAATAGAATCATAGAGTTGGAAGAGACCACAAGGGCCATACTGCCCAGTGCTTGTTTGGGATGGCGCTCTCTACATCTGTTGCCTGTCTCTAATCCAAATTGTACCTCTAAGAAAAGATGCACACCCATGCTCACGTGCATTCATTCACATCTACAGTAGAAGGAAAAGGAAGCTGGCTTCCTTCCCTTTTTTCCCCTTCTTCCCCTGCGCTTGTTGCATCGTCGGCCAATTATCCCAAGTCGTGACAAGGAGGAAAAAAATGAATTAGCCGAAGCTTTGTAATGTCAGCGTTATTTATCTTTCATAAGCTCGCCCGGCTCAGCTGCGGATCAGCAAAGGAGCGCCTTTATTCCTCCGGCCGGGCTTTGATCCTGCTTTCTTTGCAGCCTCTTGATACGCTCCCTTTGCTCCATCATTACAAAATCTTTTTCTTCTGGGGGGAGAAGGAGAAGGCGGAGGAGGGAGGGCACCAGGATTGGGCCTGGCAGGGGTGGCAATGGCATCCATGTATCTGCATGGCCATGTGTCCCCCCCCCTTAACTCCCCCCATAGTCAAGATAATAAAATCACTCGGTTCGGTTTATTTTCTGTGATCTTTCCTGCTCTTTCACAAAGGAAAAGAAAGGTGCTGATTCTGATAAGAACTCCTGCTACGTTCTTTCTTCTCTCCCTCACAATCCTGGTACATATGTTGCTGCTGGTGGAAGCTCTCTCTTTTCAACTATTGTAATAGAGATTTTTTTTCTCCTACATGAGAAAGAATGCTTGCTAATAAGGAATGCAACCAAAGAGACAAAAGTGAAAAAAGCCAAGAGAGGGATAGGGAAAATCTACACTATGCAATTAGTGCAGTTTGATGCAACTTTAAGTGCCATGGCATTCTGAACCCCACAGAACTCCTATAGCCAACAGTATTTTCTGTTGGTTGTAGGGGTTCTGTGAGGCAAGTTCGGAATTGAACCAAACTTAGCACACAGAACTCCCATGACCAATAGAAAATATTTGAAGGGTTTGGTGGTCCTTGACCTTGAATTTTGGAATTGTAGTTCACCTGCATCCAGAGAGCACTGTGGACTCAAGCAATGATGAATCTGGAACAAACTTGGCACAGATACCCAAATGTGAACACTGGTGGAGTTTGGGGAAAATAGACGTTGACATTTGGGAGTCATAGTTGCTGGGTTTTATAGTTCACCTACAACCAAAGAGCATTCTGAACTCCACTAACAATAGAATTGGGCCAAATTCCCCATACAGAACCCCCATAACTAACAGAAAATACTGTGTTTTCTGATGGTCTTTGGAAACCCTTTCTGACATCCCATTGTGTCCCTTCAGGGTTCCCGTCCCCCAGGTTAAGAAACACTATTCTAGAGTAGTAGTCCAATGGTCCCACTTATAAGTTATTTGAGGGCATTTTGAAGTCATTGATTTTTTTGTAAATTAATAATTAACTTTTTGCATGTGTGTGCGTATGTGTGTGTTCAAATAATTTCAAGATATACGTAATCTTCCTGGGACTGTGGGGAACGCAACCCATGGACTATATTTTGCTCAACCCCTATTTTACAGTGTATGTGAGGCCAGCCACAGAATTATAAATTGTAGAGTACAAGAAGGACATTGCATATCACCTTAAACCCTACGATTTGTCATGAGCAGAGGGTCTACCATAGAAATTTTTTGGAAGGGTATTTTGGTTAGACTTGCTACAGAGAGAGGTTTGGTGCAAGCTGTTCGTAATGTTAAAAAGCAATGCACAAATTGGGAGAGAGAGAGAGAGAAGGCCAGTAAAATGGGTTTTTTGTTGATGTCTGGCCTCCTCCTCCTCCTTTCTCCCTAGGTCTCTGTCTCTGTCTCTCTCAGCTGATAAGCAAAGCCATTTGGAGAGCAGCTGTTCCCAACCGGGTCAAATCTTGAAGGGAAAGATAATAAGGAGGTCAATGTGGCAGCTCTCCATTACTGCAATATAGCTAATTAAACAAAAGCAGGACAGTGTTAGACATGCTTGGAAATGCTGGGACTACATTTTGAAGAGCACATTAACAGTGACTTCTGCTTCCTAATGAAAACCACTCAGCCAGCCAACCTGCCCACCCCCCAGTCTACACATAACAATCACACCATACAGGCTTTGAAAAACCAGCCACTCTGACACATGCAAACACTTCTGTGGTGGAGAAAAGGAATCCACCCAAAGCCTCTTCTGCATCCTTTGCTGCCTTGCTAATCCAGACCTCAAGGACTACAAATCCCAGAATCCAAATTTGTCCAAGATCTGGCTTAACTCACTCACCAACCCTGCATGGATCAACCAGAACATGTAAGGAACATGAATCTGGCCATGCTAATTCTTCAATTGTATTGCATATACTATGTATTATATGCACTGAATGATGAGTGTCTTCATGTCTGGTTGGTATATGTCCCTTACATACACCAACCTGGCATTATCCTACTGAGTGTCCAAAAATCACATAAGATTCGGATGTTATCCATTTGTAATTGTAGGAATTTCTTGGTAAGTCTACAAAAGATTTCTATCTGCAATCTTGGGGAGATATTGCTGCAAGTTCACAGTTGAAAGTATAGTCAATGCTGGAAGAACCAAAGATCTGATTTGCTGTATGGCAGCTTCTTATGTTCCTAGGGTCTCTTTTAAACACCACCAAGCCTTCCTGAAAACACCACATCTTGTCTGATTTGGAAGTTGAGCAGGATGGGAGCTAGTTATCCTTTCTATGGAAGTCCACAAGGGAATATCAAGAATTTCCAGGTAGGACAGCCCACATGATGTGATGGTTTCAGCATTGGACTTCAGGCTTGAGACCAGTGTTTGACCATGTTTGACCATTTGGCCATGAAAACCCACTGGGTGACTTGAGCAAGTCATTCTCAGGTGAAGGGCAAAGACCCAACTCTGCTTAGCTTCCAAAAGGAGGAAATGATGTCTTTGCTAAGCACTCTGGCTTGTAGTTCTCACTCCTTCCAGAGTGAGTCCCTAAAGGATGCTGCCTGTTAGGCAGAAAAAATGTCATTGCCAAACATCTCTGTCACTGTCAGGGGCCAACAATGCACCTATCACAAAGCAGCACCCGCCGGGATGGCAGGCTGCTGAATGGGAGCCTCTGTGGCAGCCCGCCATGTTGACCAAGCATTGTCACTCAACCAGCTTTGAGTGGCATTTGAAAGCCAAGGCAGGTAATGTGCGTAATTTCATTCATCCTTCCACCCATTCATTCAGGAAGGCTGAGTGAATTTGTTGGAGTGGTGCAGGACAATAGCTCATAAAGCAAAGCATCTCTCTCCCTGAGACGTAGCTTTCTCCAACTGTGTCACAGCAGACTCTCCAGCAGACAAAAAAAAAATCAAATAGACCAAAAGGCATCCAGGATGAGGATGGCTTTAATGGTCAAAGAAGACTCTGAGCCACCTCCCTCTTTTGCATAACTGGCCAGGGAACCTGGGGTTGTTTCTAAGGCATAAGGGCTCAATGTTGGCAGGCAGAGTTTTACTAATATTTCATATTTGCAGGGACATTAGAAAACAATGAAAGCACCTCGGTTAGGGTTTGATTCCAGGACCCTTTATGGATACCAAAATCAATGGATGCTCAAGTCTCTTATATACAATGACAAAATGGCATTCCTAATGTAAAATGCCAAAATTCAGTTTTTGCTTTTTGAAGTTTTAAAAATCAAAGACGAGCCAACTGTACATATCTTTACCATTGTTGTTGTCAGTATTCTACATCATGTATTTAGCTAACATGAACATGTAGCTAACATGTTAACTACATGAACAAAAATATGAGGGTTATCTGGAAAGGAAGGTTACAAGATTTCTTTTTAAAAAATACAAAGAATGAATATATTTTAATAAAACTTATATGGATTGTAGCATAGGAATTACATTATTTTTCCACATAATCACCATTCAGTTCAATACATTTTGTCATCCATGGGACGGGTTTTTGATGCCTGTGTCATAGAAGTTTCCCTTTGTCTTTTTCAGCAAGTTTATCATTTTGATTTTCACCCTTTTGTCATCAGAAAAGTGTTTTCCACCCAGGTCTTTCTTCAATTTCAGTGAACAGATAAGAGTCACTGGGTAGAAGATTGAGTCTGTGAGAAGGGTGGCTTCAAACATCCCAACCAAATGAAATCAACAGCTCTTGTGTTGCATGAGTGGTGGGCAAACACACATTGTCATGAAGGAAACACACTCCCACCATCAGCATTCCATGACATTTGTTTTGGATGTTTCTGCAAAGTTTCTTCATTGTCTCACAATATATTCCGTACCCATTTTATCACATGCTGTCTTGATATTACGTCCTTTCCATAAACTGAAACAATTTCACAATGAATCACAGTAGTGTTCATGCCCCTAGCATTTAGGTAGAGTATTACAGCGCAAACTTAGCACTTGGAGAGAAATGGAATGAGGACTCTCACCTTCACCACAACGCCATTTGATGAGCTACCAACAACTGGCATGACTCATTTGCTTCCACTGGCTTCCCGCTACACGGCAGTGATACTAACTTACCCCAAGAAAATTCCCCGTGGGAGCCATGTGCCTTGTAACCTTACTTTCTGGATAACCCTTGAACTTATCTCAAATCAGTGCTAGTTGTCTTCACATGGGAGTGTACACTGAGTATCTTGGATTTTCTGCCTTCATCTACCTTTGCTCCACTTTTGACAAAGTTGGGGGACAAAATTGTCAGGACTATCTACAAGCTTCGTGGCAGTCTGGATGGCTGTATCAGATCTGTTTGGCTCAGCCCATTATATATTCTAGATGGATACTGCCTCCATCACTACTGATCAGCTCAGTGAAGGGCATGGCTCATCACATGATGCTGCTATTGCTGCTTCCAAGTGATCATGGAGCTCCTTGCAAATGTCTGACTATCATGTATGTAAATGTCAGAATGGGACACCTGTGAGAATCGAAAAGGGTGAGAAACAGGCCATTGGGTGTTACATCCGATGAGGTCAGAACTCTTTGCTGGTCACACGATGCCCAGTTTTGATGTCTCTGCAGCACACAACAGCCAGGCACTCACGTGGAGCTTTGTGGCTAGTGAAAGGTGGTGGCAGTAACAGAGCAATCGGCCATCCCAAGGATGGGTTGGACCATTTGGACACTGGCCTCCAGGTATGTGGTGGATCTGAGGCAGTTTTGGAGAAGGAATACCCTGGATTAACCTGCTTAGTGTGCATGTGGTTTCAGTATACTTTAGCTATTATCTATTTAGCTAAGTAAGCTTAACAATACCTACTTAACAATACTTACTTAATGAAGTAACCTCTCCTAGTCTAGCTCCTCCAAACCTGATGGAAACTCCATTCACTTGTGATCTATTCACCATCAGAAATGACCGCCTTCTCCCCATGCAGCTGATGCTCAGTAAATTGTGGTAATACTGGCGCAATCATGATTAAGTGGCTATTGTGAATAGGGAACAATTACCTAGATTTACTCTTCTCTGTCCCTCCTCTTTCCTGCTGGGTAAGACTGCAATCAGTTTTGTGCCATTTTGTTTATATTTGGAGAGTATTCTTTATGCAGAACCAACTTTTTTGCCTAGAAAATAATGCATTATTAAGCAAAATATGTGTGGGCAAAAATAATGTTATATACAAACAAAGGTTGTGGTCATACAGAGTCATGTAGCATACATCTGTGAAGTGGAATTTCGTGTTGGGTTTGTTATGCAGCCCTGGTATTGAAACAGCAACGCTGCACAACTGGATGCTCAACCGTGTGCATGATAGAATCTGTACCAGATGCTTTT
This sequence comes from Anolis apletophallus, assembly GCA_030556195.1. Lineage (NCBI taxonomy): Eukaryota > Metazoa > Chordata > Lepidosauria > Squamata > Anolidae > Anolis > Anolis apletophallus. The sequence continues at coordinate 132,415,334 of JARBWK010000009.1, read as the reverse complement.
AGTAGAAGTTGACCATAACTAGAGAAGTTGGATATCATCAGAGAGGTGTTCTCTCAGGTAAAAATTAGTATATTTTCTTAATTTAAAACCTTTTTAATTTTGAAACATTTGTCAAGTTGTCCCTAAGCTCTTTGAATTCTTGGCCTCTGGTGTATATGAATTCTTGTTCTCTGAGATGACTTAAGTCTGGCGTTTCTTTGATTTTCCTTGTGACTCTGATCCTCTTTATGACTGGTTTCTTGTGATGGATTTTGGAATAGCTGAGATCTTGCTGCTCTCTCCACTTTGGTGAACCTACTTGATCATCCACCCATCCATGCCCTGCACCAGCTTGACTTACTGCTTCTTCCTACTGCAGCTTGGTCTTCTTTCTGCCATTAAGCAAAAGACAGAAATTAAATATTATTAATGGATCTCCGAAGGGAACAGGCTGGCTAGATGAAGGTGGAGAAGGACTTAGTTGATGAAGAGTTGTGAATTGGCACTTCTGTACCAGAGAATATTGAATCAGGCAAGACATGGGAATGCTGAGAGGATACAGCAGCAATTCTGCAGTTTGCCAATAAATATGCTGGGTTGTATTGAGGTTGTTCTCCCCAAGTAAATGCCTATATTTATCACTGTCAGGAGGATTTATTGTCCAGCCAGAGCCTTTTCAAGAAAGGGAGACTTTTGCTCCTTTCTTTTCAATTACTGCCGTGTGAGCAAATGGACTGATGGAGCCCTTCGGGGAATGAACTGCTGATGAGGTTATTGCTTTGAGAAACTTTCCTTTTTTGGATAGGGAGTATGTTCCAGGGTTCCTTCCAAGGCTTTGGCCCTGTCAGCTTTGGCAAGCTATGACAATAATAGGTTTGGCTGAAGGAAAAGCGTCCATAGCATTACTTGTGGCGGTGCACTGAGGGCTTGGATTGGCTCCAGTGAGGAATGGAAAGGATAGCCATTGTAATTTGTTTCCTAGCTGAGAAAAGGAAAGAATAAAACAGAAGCACTATACTTGCTCCATTCTTTGATTTGCAATGTTTGCAAAATTTCTCATACAATTTGAGGAGGAATACTTCTGTTTATTTCTGCATAGCTATATCCATAGTTTTTCTGCACAGGAATACACATGGTTTCTGTGCATAGAGACAGATGTGCTTTTTCAGCACAGAAATGCATGTGTGTTTTTGATGTGATGAAATAAATGAAGTTTTCTGTGCAAAATCTGTGGTTTCTACCAGCAGAATTGTAAAGCAGTTCCTCAGTTCTGTGAATTTATGGGACTAATTTTAGCTCTATGAGAAGACTCCTGAAAGGTAAAATTTGGGATTTGGTCTAATGCAGCAGCTCTCATGAAAACTAAATGTCACCATGTTCTCCGTCTCTAGTCTTGATGTTATGGACAGTGGCCAATATGTTGCCCATGCTGGTTTCCCCAAACTAAGCTTTTCTGGAAGACTTGGTTGCTTCAGAAAATATGGCAGAGTAAAATACTAAAATATTACATGTGGGAGAGAGGCATAAGATTTACCCAAATAACTCTTTTCTCCATCCTTGAGACATTACATTCATCTTTGTTTTCAGAGACAATCTTGACCAGGTTACTGTGCCATCATGTTCTCTCAAATGATGTTCTTCACCTGCTGTCAGACTGTTGTTACTGATGTCATCATCAGAGTTAGAGATGTATGCAGGCAAAGTCTTCTTTTAAAGCTCAAACAACATTATAATTCTGCAAAAAAAGAGAAAAGAGAGGGAGACCCTAGCTGTGAGCTCTCCTGATAAAACCATGGCCTTCTGATATTTAATCACCTTTCATTTCTAGGGCTGTGCATGGTCTCAGAACTGAAAAAGAAGTCTGAAAAATATCCATATTTTTTCATTACATTGCATGCAGGAATATTTTGATCAAATAGGTTTGGAGTTCTAAGCTTAAATGGAAGCATTTTTCATTCGATGCAAGTTATATTTTAATTAATGATAGAGTAATACTTCTATTATTAATATGACAATCACAAGGGTATTCACCAGCTACCTTCATCTAGGCCAGTGGTCCTCCAGGTGTTTTGGACTTCGGCTCCTGCAATTCCTAACAACGGTTAAACTGACTGGGAGTTTTAGAAGTTGAAGTCCAAAACAACTGGAGGACCAAAGGTTGGGAACCACTGGTCTAGACCAAGGCATGTGGTGGCTTATGTGTTAATGGGTTGCTGTACCTTCTCCAAGCTTTATTTCAAACTTTTACAAGGACTCACCAAAACAGACCTCAGCAATTGCTCCAGGTGTTTTGGACTTCAAATCCCAGAAATCCTAACAGCTTGTAAACTGTCTAGGATTTCTGGGAGTTGAAGTCCAAAACACCCGGAGGGCCGGCAGTTGCCCAGTAGGCATGCTAAAATTGAAACGGAAATCTAATTGATTCGTTAGAAATCCGTAATTAATGGGACTTTTGTTGTTTTACGGATCGCTGCCCCGAACCAGGAAGTGGACTTCCTTTTCTTCCCCGTTGCTCTGCTGCCATGCATGCCCCATTGCAGGGGCCTGCTTCACACACACACACGCCACAAGACGCTTTTCCTCTCTCTCCCCGGCGCTCTCTCAGATGCTTCTCTTCCTGTTGCTCTGCCTTCTCCCATCGCAGGGACCAGCTGCAGCCCTCCAGGTACGTGTTTTGGACTTCAACTCCCACCATTCCTCACAGCCTCAGGCCTCTTCCTTTTCCTCTCAGCCTGGGCAAACTTGGGCCCTCGCTCCCTCAGGATCGGGGTGAGAGAGAGGCAGCGAGGAGCCAGGGGGGGCTCCTCCTCCTTTTCTTTTGCTGCTTCCAAGAATAGAAAACCCCCTCCCTCCCTCCCTTCCTCTTTCCCTCCCTCCTTCCTATTTGAGTCCCATCTAGAATTCAGTGTGGTTTATTCAAGTTTTGGCCTACAACTCCCAGAAATCCCAGCCAATTTACCAGCTGTTAGGATTTCTGGGAGTTGTAGGCCAAAACCATCTGGAAAGCGCATGCTCTGGCATACGAATTCATGCCTATTGCCCAGGTCTGCACCAAGATGTTGAGCCCAATGCGTATAATAGGCTCAACACCTTGGAAGATGGAAACAGAAAAACAATATCATAAAGTTGCAAGAGACACCATGGGTCATCTACTCCAACCTCATTTTGTCACGAAGGAAGATACTATAAGCATTCTCAACCAATTGCCATGCAACTTCTGTTAGAAACCTCCAAAGGAGGAAATGCTACCATATTTAAGGAAGTGCATCTCCTTGTTGAAAAGCTCTGTCCATAATAAAGTTTTTCCTAATAATTAGGTGGAATTTCCTTTCTTGTGGTTTTTAAATTAATTGCTCAGTGTTCCGCTCTCTGAAACACAGAGCAATGACTTTAAAAACTCTCTGGAGTAGCAGAAAACAAGCTGGTTCCATCTTCAATATGAGATCCTTCAAAATATTTAAACATGGCTATCATGCCGCCTTTTATATTATTTTATTTTATTTATCTACTTTATTTATATTCCGCTCTTCTCACCCCGAAGGGGACTCAGAGCAAATTACAAGTATACATACTTAGCAGACAATCCCTGCCGTTTCCACATACACACATATAGACGAACAGAGGCAAGCTCTGGCCACCAGGGGGAGCTGATGAACTCCTCATATCTCAGCGTTTCCAGCGTCCCTTGTTGTTCCTTCCGCATTCCTCAGCATTCCTGAAGTTCTTTAATGGCCTCATAATTCTGTCAAAATTTGCCTCCCCACTTAATGTGGGGGGGGGGGATTTGCCTCTTCACTTTCTCTTTTCCAGGCTAAACATATCCAGTTTTCTACACCACTCCTCATGGGGATGGAATGTTTTGGTAGTCCTCCCCTGAATTTAGACCTGTATGCCTTAATTTGGCCATTGTCTAACCTGCCTCAGGCAGTATGGTGTCTTGGGTAAGCCCTATTAGGTGAGAAATGATGTATTAATCTGAGTTTCCAAAACTGTATGGAGTTGGGTTGCATGATCTGAGGAAGGAACATGGATTTGGGGGTTCTATTCAAGCATGTGAGGTCACCCATTGAGGCCGTGCTGTAAAATGCCCTCAAATGCCCTGATTTAATTTCCAGATGCAGTGGGTTGTTATTTTTTCATTGGAAAATAAAAAAGAGCTCCTCCTCCTCCTTCCAATAAGCAGTGGGAGCCCCTATGAAAATGCTAATTGTGCCATGGCCTACAGATATGTTGCTTCAGCTTTTATGTTACATATTATGCCACAGTGAAGTTCAGTTAATTTTATGGTTCATTATTTTAATATAAAAGGGAGAGGCACGTGGCATTTCTCTTTGGCAATGTGTGATGCTCAGTTGGAAAGGAAACAGCAAAGGAGGATCAGGGCAATGCATAGATTTGAACAAATAGGAAAATGTCCACTTTCAAGAAGTGCGGGTAGTATTAGGAGTCTGTTTTCTCGTATCCCTTCCACAAATTTATCTGAATCAATCCACACAGAAATACAAAGAGATTGGATGTATTTTCCCCACCCCCCAGAAATTCATAGACTCCAAGACATTCTATGGGAGTAGAAGTGTCCTATACAATGTACAGTTTTGAAAGATTTACACGGAAGAAAATGGACAAATTTTGTTGCAATCTATAGAGGCATTCAAACATTTCACACTCCCTGTAAAGAACGGCATAATAATAGGGTCCCCTTTTAAAAAATGTTTGTGTTGTTATTTTGCCATCAAGTCAGTTTTGACTTATGGAGACCCCATTAACGAGTCAAATACTCTGCTTGAGTTTTGTAGACTCAGGGCTGCTACTGCTTCTTTGAGTCAGTATGTCAACTAGTGGACCAAATCATATCCAGAACTTAAAAAAAATAGAAAAATAATAATTGAATAAATTTTAATATTTCCAAGCTATGCCACTTAACTTCAGGACCAAAGAGGTTCTGGGGTTTATCCCAGTATCTCCTTTATCCTGACTTAAAGAAAAAATAATTAAAAACTAATTGTGGTTTTGGAGAATGGCAGAAGTGGGGTACAGCTTTCTTTGGAGCCATCATGGCCTCCTAATGTGTTGTAACTTTTCAACTCTGTTCAATGTTATCCATCTCCAACCAGCTAGTGGCTTCCATGTCAATATGTGGTGAATCCACTCTGGTTTGTAACTAGCGTTGGGTAGGTTCATTCAGAAGAGCTTCAACGTTGGGGGAAAAACTTGCAAATTTTGACTTTCAAAGCAGTTTTGAACTATGCAGGCAAGGGGGGATCCGAATTTGAACCACTTACCTTTTTCCCCAGAAATATTCCATAATTTTCAGATGTCTCCCAAGGTTATTTTAATTTTCACAACTATTAAGCAACTTTGGTTAAGCCTAAAAGTTTTTAAATCTCATGCCTTCTTTCCCCAAGCGATTCAAGGGAGGGATGAGGTGACCGTGGCTAAGCACAGCCATTGTTGTAGTTTGTGAAGGCCAGGCCCCCAATGGTAGAGATTGTAAAAGGCTCTGCAGTTAAACTACACTTCCCACACTGTCCAGCTGCTCATTAGCCAAAATGTCTGAAGGAACCAAAAATACTATAGCTGTCTGTAGCAGTCTTCGTCTAAATATAAAATAAACTGATTGAATCTACAAAGGTGTTTAAAGAAGGCAGCAAAGCAATAAGCAACTTTTGCGAAGCCAAGAGAACATAAACTGCTTAAAAATCAATCATTTCATTTTGGCCTGATTGCCATGAACAAGTGCCAATGTTGTTTTTTTTCCTACTGCGCATGCATGTCTGCCATTAATGCATGTCTTGTAATCTAAGATCATCCGGGGAGGCCCTGCTCTCGCTCCCGCCTACTTCTCAAATGTGGCTGGTGGGGACGAGGGATAGGGCCTTCTCGGTGGTGGCTCCCCACCTGTGGAATGCGCTCCCTATCAATGTACGATCCACCTCATCCCTCCTGGCATTCAGGAAAAAAGTAAAATCCTGGCTGTGGGACCAGGCATTTGCACACCAGCACAAGGCAGCACTTTAGATGGGATTTTAATGGAAAGTGGATGAATAGGGCCAATGCTTTTATGGACAGAACATTGTTTTAATCTGGAATGAATGCGCATGATGTTTAGGTAATTGTATTTTAATGTATTTTAATGTATTTTAATTGTTGAAGGGTTCTGGGGTCTTATATTGTTACTGTGTGGGCATTGAATTGCGCCTTACTGTAAGCCGCTCTGAGTCCCCCCTCGGGGGTTGAGAAGAGTGGGGTAAAATCCTGAAATAAAAATAAATAAATTAATTAACAAAGCGATTCGGAAGTTTTGGAAGTTTCAGAAAGCTTTGAATTTTTTTTAAAAAATGGAAGTGACATTAGAATTGAACCACCAGCGCCCCCTACATCCGAAATGAGTTTTGAACCATTTTTTGATCAACCAAGCCTAACTGTAACCCATAGGAGGTGCTATCCAAACTGATGAACCTATGTGAGGATGGGATTCAGAACATTGGATAGCTCCTTTGCGCTGAAACACAGTATGGATTTCCTGTCGTTTAAAACATACAACCCTTTAGCAGCCACTGCCCTTTGTTCCTTTGCCTTGAAAAACTACCACTTCTATTATGACACAAGTATCGTAGGCCATGTTGTTCAAGAAATGGGAGTTGCCACCTAACTTAGCAGAGGGCTAGTGGGTTTAGATGGGGAAGAAGAGAGCTTTGCCACTTGCTTCTTTTCAAGGGCCACATGCCATTCCTGGTATTGACAGGCTGAACACGATTGCAAATCAAGGTACTTTCCTCATTTTTTTCCTGGCTTCCTCCCCCAACTAGAAACCCCATAGGGAGCAAATATCTGTCTCGCAGAGCAAAAACAAACCCATTAGCGTTTGTCTTTGTACTGCTAATGAAGCTAATTAAGCGCCATGCAAAGAGACGTGCAGGGAGCAGAAGGTGACTTCACTGGGATGCGTTTCTGTCCCTTGTCTCTTTGATCCCCCGCCCTCAAAGAGTTCTAAAGAAGGGGGTGGAGCTGGGAGAGGAGGAGCATATTAATGACTTCTTCTCCCCATTTCTGAATTTCTTGAATCAGTTCTCTGGTTCAAGATGGCCTCAAAGCAGGCTTCCTCTTTGAGCTCGCAACCCTTGTATTGCAACTTAGTCTAAAGGTGCATCTACACTGAAGAATTAATGAAGTTCCATATAAGTGCCCTGGTTTAATGCTATGGGATCCTGGGAGTTGTAGTTTGGTGAGGCCCCAGTACTCTTTGGCAGAACAGGTGAAAGACCTTGTGAAACTACAAGCCAGAATTCAGTTGGATCGAACCACAGCAGTTCAACTAATGTCATTGTATTAATTCTAAAGTGTAGACATACCCAATGTCTACGTCCTATTTTGCATGGAGCGAAGCATCTGAGAAGAGGCCTTCATAGGCAGACTGTTCATATAAATAGCGATAGAAATGTAAAATGTAGGGATGCAGTGATGTGAACACGTGTCTGATAAAGTAGTCTTAGTCCACAAAACCTTATGCTACTCAAAGTTGTTCTCTTAGTTTCTTCAGAGGCCACAAGATCCCTTTGCATGCTGATATTCCAGACTAATATGGATAGGTCTTTGAATTTCAGAAGACCTGTAACTGTATATTTCCTTATGGCAAGAATTGGAACAGATAGCTTTTGTGTTCTCTTCATGCTCTCTGATTCTATGACTCTTTCTCAATGAGATGTTCCCTATAAATGCCCAAGAGCAACATGCCTGCGGAAGTCAGGCACTTCAAACATTTTTTTTAAAAAGCAAATGGCCTTTGCCATTCTGTTTAAAAGGTGATTTGTTGCTCCAATGGCTGCTAGGAATTGGGTTGTTGTAGGTTTTTCGGGCTGTATGGCCATGTTCTAGAAGCATTCCCTCCTGACGTTTCACCTGTATCTGTGGCAGGCATCCTCAGAGGTTGTGAGCTCTGTTGGAAACTAGGAACATTGGGTTTATATATCTGTGGAAAGTCCAGGGTGGGAAAAAGAACTCTTGTCTCTTGGAGGTATGTGTGAATTGTTCAATTTATCACCTTTTGTTAGCATTTGATGGCTTGACAGTGTTTAGGTGTGGCTTGGAAATTTCTTTGTTGAGAGGTGATAGATATTCCTGATTATTTATTGTCTGGAGTTCCCCTGTGTTTGAGCGCTGTTCTTTATTTACTGTTATAATTTTAGAGTTTTTTTTAAAAAAAATACCAGTAACCAGATTTTTTTCATTTTCATGGTTTCTACATTTCTGTTGAAATTGTCCGCATGATTGTGGATTTCAGTGGCTGACATAGTGGTTGTTAGAGTTCACAGAAATCCCAGCCAGTTTATCAGCTGTTAGGATTTCTGAGACTTGAGTGCCCAAACATCTGGGAACCAATAGGTTGAGAACCACAAGTCTAGGGAGTCTTGGGCCGCAAAAACAATTGTGGGGACCACATGCAGCTCTAGGGTCAGAAATTTTCCCTCCCTGGTTTAGAGCAGTGGTTCTCAACCTTTGGTCCTCCAGTGATTCTGAGCTTCTCTCTCATAATCCTTCACTGTTGGGTGTGCTGGTGGAAAGTTCTGGGAGATGAAGTCCAAAACAGCTGGAAGATTAAAACTTGAGGGCCCCTGGTTTAAAGCACTGCTCCTCCCTCCCTCCTTGTACATGTAGCTTTGTTTTTTCCAATTTGATTCTTGTCTGGGGAGGCTGTATTGTAACAGTTCAGTGACATCAGAAAGGAGCAGACAAGGGAAGGAGGCTGGAACAGCTTTCAGCAAGACCACCCACTGTGCTTCTGTCCCCAAAGCTGAGCTGAAAAACAGTGGCTCTGTATGCTTGGGTAGACCCAGGTTTGTATATCCTCCAGGGAAGGCCTCAAGTCACAGAAAAGCTGGAAAGCTGGCAGGTTTGGATTCCCACATCATTCATGCCTCAGAGACAGCTGGGGCCTGGCCTCCAAGGAGGCGGAAAACCTGTAACCAGTCACCTTTGGGAAGAGATGAAAGCTGAACGTCTTGCTTGAGTGGATCAATAGAGATCCCATCATGCCTTTTGGACTATTGAGGTCTGGTCAGGTTTGGCTTCGATTAGCTGCCTTTTGTCTGCCTCACTGAAATCCATCTGTTGGCTTGAACGGGATGAGAAATTCCCCTTTCTGAGTTCCCAAAAGGCAATGGCTCAGATCCAACATTGTATATATGCTATGAAAATCTACACTCAACACCCTACCCCTGAATGCTGACATTGTGCAACCAATAGTGTATCTGCCAATGAACCATTTAGTGTGAAATGTGGACTGCATGGTGGCAGTTTCTATAAACCTAGTGAACCAGGTGGGATTTTGAAGGCACTGGCATATTGCCATGCATTATCCAAGTATTCAAAATTGCATCCTGTTGATTTTCCCAGTGGTAATAGACCTAGTCAATTAATGGTGAGTGGTGAATCAACAGGTATAAATCCAATGGCATCACAAGGGCAGGTGGTTGCAGGCTGTACATGGAAGAGAAAAACACATTAGGGGAAGCCATCAGAGATGGTAACACCAAAATAACTATTTATCAGGTTTAAACACTAGTCTGATTTACTTTATTATGCTTCTTATGCACATGACTCTCCAGTCAGAGCAGTCATTATTACCCCAAAACAATGGCACTTCAAAAAATACTGTGGTACGGCCAGGTATTGATATCGGAGGTGACCCCCGCCCCAGGACTCTGTAAAAGCTTTGGATGTCACATCTGCCTCACCCTTTGTTTACATTCCCTTGGCCAAAACCAAAGGTAAGATAACATCAATGGATCCCATATCCAGGATTAAGGATTACCGGGGTCTGGCATCCACGCCAGACCAAAATGTTTATTCCCATCAATTGGAACCATACAAAGCTAGCTTGAGGGCTCTTGGAGTAATTGCCAGCGCTTGGACAAATGTTAAGTCATTTAACCCACTCATCACTTCCTCCCGGTTCAATGTTTCCCGCTTGGACTGCCTCCTTCGCTCTCATTGGCCGAGAGCCTGAAGCAGCGCTGGCTTCCTGATTGGCTGAGGCATGGCAAAGCCGATCATGCCTCCCTGCCATCTGATGACTCCAACCAATCAGCATGAAGCCAGCAAAGGGGCAGGGGGCGGGAAGTTTGAACTTTGACAGCTCTGTTTTTCTATAAAAAAATAATGTTTTGCATTGTACAGTATGTCAGCTTTTGGACAAATGATTGCAGTTTGACACCCACTCCAGCTGGAATGAAATAAACAACTTGGTGGTGTTTCTTCAACTTGGTGAGATTTTATTTGGGAAATGCAGGGAAAATTCAATTGGATTGCTTCCTATCTCACCAGGGCTATATCGGATCCACTTTGGTGGGTCTGACTGGTCTCTGCCTTCATGGCAAGATCCCCAAATTCCTGCTCGATATCAGTATGGGAGGAGGTCCACAGGAGTGACACCATCAGTTACTGCACTGGGTGACACCAACCCTATTGACACCACATCATTTTTATAAGGGCTTACTGAATAAACACATCTGCAGAGCGATTGCAGCCACCATTTTTCACAGAGGCAGAGAGTCTTTTACAGTAAGTCCCTATCAAAACTGAACACCAGAATCTCCTTGCTGAGAGACTTACTGTATGATCCACCTCAAGTGCCCAAAACAGTGTTGCTGATGAATGATGCTTGGGTGGAAAAAATGGGGAAAGAGAGAGGTCTGCTTGGGACAAGGGAAATATAATTTGTTGAGGGTTTGTCACCTCTATCTTCATGCTGGGTGGTTCCAACATTGACATGTGGAGAAGTTGACTCTGGTTTTGGGGGTTGATTTTGGCTATTCACACGTAGATAGATACAATATATATTTTTATCAATGCAGCTGTATGGAAGCCACCATAGGTTGAGCTGAGATTGGAATATCATAGGGACATCTTTCTGTATGGCTTGGACTTTCAGCAGCATCTTGTGCTGTTCATAAAATGACTGGAAAATGTTTCCTAGGAATTGCAGCAGGTAAGAAGGTTACATGTTAAGCTGTTTTGTTCTGAGCTCTGTATTTCATTTTATGTGTTTCCATTTTATTTCCCTGAATTCTTTTAATTGCTCCAAGTAGCTGCACTTAGTTGAATTCCTGTAAATGGCTGGCTTTGTCCAGCAAGTTGTGGTTTTTTTTCTGTACATAATGCGAGCTTAGAAGTTTTGCCTGCATTAGCTGCTTAAAGCTCGTGCTTTCATTGGGAATCACCCCTAGCCTTCAGCAATTTTGTATGCTCTTCATGGCAGTTTTGGAGCTTTTCGTTTCACTCTGTGGCAGTCAACCTAATTGGACCTAGCAACCTTGTTTATTCAAGTTTTTATTTTTATAATTTCTCCCTGCACTTGCCTCATTAAAGGGTAAATTGGTAGCAATAAAAGTTAAGGAGCCGACTGGTGGAGAAACTTAAAGAGATCTGGAAAAGAATTCCTGCAGATTCTTAGCTTACTTTGGCTTTATGCTATTCAATTTTCATACCCTCTGACGTTCCACAAATGAAAATCAGGATAAATGTGGCCAAGCAATATTGGAATGTGGTCAAGATGGTAAACATCATTAATGAGGGACAATGCACAAGCCCGGAGAGGCTGCAGCAGTTTGCAGCAGTTTTCTTTTGCCTGAGCTGATTGGTAACAACTGAATTGTGGGACTGTGATGCAGCTGGTTGGGTGTCAGCTGCATTAAGATCACGACTGACCAAAAGGTCATGAGTTCAAAGCCAGCCAGTCCAGGTCGGAGTGAGCTTCTGGCCAATTTTGTGTAGTTTGTTGTCGACCTTTGCAACTCAAAAGACAGCTGCATCTGTCAAGTAGGAAATTTAGGTACCACCTATGTGTGGGGAGGCTAACGTAACAAATTTACAAGGCCATAAAAAATCTCCAGCAAAAAGCATGCAGGGAATGTGAAAAGTACTTCATCAGTGTGGCAGATGGACGGTGAAGTGACAGCTCCCCTGGTGGCCAGAAAAAGTTAAATAGCCTCTGACTGTCTATCTATATGTGTTGTGTGTCTATGGCATTGAATGTTTGCCATATATGTGTACATTGTGACCTGCCCTGAGTCTCCTGCGGGGTGAAAAGGGCAGAATATAAATATTGTAAATAAATAAATAAATAAATTTTGCCCTTTCTTGTCATCTTCCCTTTCTGAGTTACACAGTGGAAATAAAATGAGGATCAAGGGAGAACATGGGAAGAGAGAGAAAAATTGGGCATTTTTAAAAAGTGGAACAATAGAGGATTAATCTTGCTGTAAAATGTTGGAGAGTATGTTAGTGGAGGGAGAAGAAAGAAAGGCTTGGGATCTTGCTTTCCACATTACGCTTGGGATTGTATTGCAATGATCATCTTACTTCAATTCATTCCTGCCCTTATTGATCTCAGGTACGTATTGGGATGAGCTCCCTTCCTTTGTGCATTTGCACCAATTTGACCATTTGTGGTCCCCTCTTTGTACTTCCGCACACCTTCCTAACAGCACTTCCCTTTACTTCCATCCTGTAATTTTTAATTATTTTTAAGAGAAAATTTGGAATTTCATCTTCAAGAAACACAAAAAGGCAAATAGAACTACAAAATATAAAACAAATATAGATTAGGAATAGCAAGGGGAAGCAGGGAGTGGGGAGAGGAGGAGAATCATTTTTCAATATCAGTTTTCTGCTGGCACAGAAGCAGAACAGACCCATTGCACCAAGGTAAGCAATGGGAAGATTGTGGGATTGCGAGCTATTGACAGGTTTTTCCTACTAATAGTGAGGCCTGGATAATCGTGAGCAGAAGGCAAACTCTCAGTGGGATGTGCACCACATTGTGCAATAGGGATGGTTACCAAAAGTGACTTTGGTGCAGCTGGCTGGGAGTCAGCTGCATTAAGATCACTACTGACTGAAAGGTCGTGAGTTCGAAGCCAGCCTGGGTCGGAGTGAGCCCCTGATCAAAATTATGTAGCTTATTGTCAACCTTTGCAGCCCGAAAGACAATTGCATCTGTCAAGTAGGAAATGTAGGTACTGCTTATGCGGGCAGGCTAATTTAACTAATTTACGATGCCATAAAAAATCTCCAGCAAGCGTGCAAAAGAATGAGGAAGTGCTCCATCAGTGTCACAAATGGACAGTGAAGCAATGGCTCCCCTGGTGGCCAGAATATCCTCATGACAGCTGGAGTGTTAAATAGCCTCTGTGTGTCTGTCTATATATGTTACGTGTCTATGGCATTGAATGTTTGCCATGCATATGTGCATTGTAATCCATCCTGAGTCCCCTGCGGGGTAAGAAGGGTGGAATATAAATACTGTAAATAAATAAATACATAAATAAATAAATACATAAATAAATGGTTCAGCTTGGATGCCAGTTTATATGCCTCGTGTGATAAAGTCCTCAGGCAAACCCAAACTGCTGCATCTTCTCTTAGTTTGTCTTCCTCGTTCATCACTTTTGCCATTTTGATCACACTTTGGTGTTGTTTGGCCATGTGTATCCTAGTTTTCATCAGTGAAATGTTGAAGGCATGACTTAGATTGATTGGTCAGCGAAAAAGATGAGGAATGTCATTGAGTGGAGGAGCAATAGGGAACTTTCTTTATGGGCACTCCCCAGAGACACTTACATCTTTGACTAGTGTTTTTATGATAGATGGTACCTTAGTCATTTCCCCTCAGCACAATTCATCTACTCCTCTTCTCTGCTGTGACCGAGTCTGGTAAATATTGCTCCCTTAATGGGGCCCAGGAAGTTATCTTGGCTTTTGCCTTCCCGTAATGACAAAAGGATATGGGGCGATTGGAGAATCTGTTGTGCAAAGGCAGCCAGCCTCGTATTAGAAGCAATGGCTTATTTATACCACATGTCAAGGAGTCACACTAAAATATGGTGTGTTTTTGATGGAATGCACACAGCATCTGAGGCAAAGGAACCCTGTATGACTTGCTCAGAGTCTGCTGCAGCTGGAGATTTACAGGGCTGTCTTCCCTGAGTCACGCAACCAGATCCACTCTGCGCTTCCTCTTCTGTTTCATTCCTTCACCCCTCCTGCTCACCCTCCTTTTCACATCTTTATTTAATCTCCCCGCCTGGCAATCTTTTCATTCTTTCTTTCTTTCTTTGGTAGGAGCTGGATTTCAAAGCTTGGGTTTGAGATTTAGAAGGGTATTGAATGCTTCTGTAGGGAGAGCAGCCAACAGCCGATCCATCTGCCCATCCAAAGCAAGCCTTCTTGGCCAAGCTTCAAAAATGATAGGACCGACAATGGGCTGAGGAATCTTTTTGGCTCGCAACAGGGCCATGGAGCGCAAGTGCGCCAAGTGGTCCAGAAGGCAAGACGTTGTGCCGTGTCTTGAAATTAACAGCTTTGCTCTCTGGGGAGAGAGAAGTTTCTGTGAATAAGGTTTTCCTACTGTGGCCAGATGGAATTGGCAAACGCAAGTTGGAAGGGACTCACGCAGCTCAAGAAACTGGGCTCTAATAGTGTTGCTGTGTTCCTTGGAATCATTTCCGATTTATGGTGACCCTAAAGCAAACCGATCACAGGAGATGCTTGGCAAGATTTATTCAGAAGATTCTTATGGGAATTTGAACTCTGGTTTCCTAGATTTCTAGGATTTAATGCACTTTGACACCACTTTAACTGAAATGGTGCAATGTTATGGAGTACTTATTTATTTAGTTATTTACTTCACTTGTATACTGCTTTTCTCACCCCAGCAGGGCACTCAAAGCAGTTTCCAACACAATTATGGCAAAATTATGGTCATAATTATATGCTTTGAATGCGATTTTCCTGCTTCTTGGCAGAATGGGGTTGGACTGGATGACCCACAAGGTCTCTTCCAACTCTAGGATTCTGTTTCTGTGAAAATTTAATGCCTCACATGCAGAAACTGAACATAACAATAATAACATACAATTATCAATTAAATCATGAAACACATCATTCAATGTTAAAACACAGAATTAAAAATATATCAATGCAAACATTAAAATCACACAATCCAACAATCGTCTTCCAGGGGCCATTCTAAATATCATATTTATTTCACATAATCTCTGATCATTCCTTGTACTGCTTACTGCCCAAAGGGTTGGTCTTATAGCCAAGTTTTTGCTTTTCTTTTGAAGGCCAGAAGTCAGGGCACTGATCTAATTTTGTTGGGGAGGGAGTTCCATAGGTGAGGTGCCACCACTGAGAAGGCACTGATTCTCATCCCAACCAATCACACTTCCATGGGAGGTGGAACTGAGAGCAGGGCCTCCTCAGGTGATCTTCATCTCTGAGAGGGTTCATAGAGGGGGATACATCAGATAGATATGCTGGGCTGGAACCGTTTAGGGCTTTATAGGCTAAAGCCTTTAAATTGTGCTCAGAAGCAGACTGGCAGCCAGTAGAGCAGGCATAACAGGGGAGTTGTATGCGCTCTGTACTCTGCTCCAGTGAGTAATCTGGCTGCCACCCATTGGAACAATTGAAGCTTCTGAACAGTCCTCACAGGCAACCCCACATAGAGTGCATTGTAGTAGTCTATATGGGGGTATAACCAGAGTGTGGGGTTGTAGTTTTACAAAGTATTTTACCTTCTTTGCCAAAGAGTTTTTATGCCTTACCAAACAATATGTCCCAGTGTTTATAACATTGAGCTTTGGGTTTCTGTGATCATGTGGCGCTTTGAACCCCTGTCTCCAGAATTGTAGCCCAATACTCAAACCACTGCATCACACTGTTGTAATAAAAAGTCGTATTTGAATTTGGCACTGGGGGTAACACCAACATCTGCACCAATCTGGTCTCTATGGGTAGGGTGATCCAATACCCCTTTATTTCCATCTTGAGTCCTCCTTGCCTGTTTTCTCACCCCCCAAAGGCCTCAGGAGTCCTTGGGCCGGGTAAAGTTTCTGCTAGCAATTATAGCTTTCCTTTTCATGGGTGACCTGACTTGAGGAGGTTTCTTCCCCTTTGTGCCAAGTGGCAAAGTGAGCCTTGTCAGTGTCCTGCTCCTTGTCTTCACATTCATAAATATTCATCGTCTCTTCCCCGGGAGCTTCAGAAGTTGAGACATGTCACATCGCAGGAATCTTGTGCAGGGGGCGGCAGGGGGGAGAGGGGTATTATATCCACTTCCTCTGACCTGTCTTTGGGAGATGGGCACAGAGGGTGGTTGAGAGGTCACTTCTGCTCTGACACAACATGGTCCTGTCTGCAGATCAGTCCCTTTTGGCCCAAGGAACCTTTGACAGGTTGGCATAGAGGTCACTGGTGGTGTTGGCAAGAGAGGGAGGGAGGAAAGGCACTGGGCAGTGTGTCAAACAGATCTGACAATGTTGTACATCTTGACCTGAAAGGCCTGTCCTGGGATTGAAACTCAGTGTCGTTCTTATCAAGGTGCTGTGGTTGTGACCTCTCTGGCCCAACCTGCCCAAAAGGGCTGTCAGTCAGCTTTTCTCAATGGGATGAATTGGAGAAGAGAAGGTACATTGGGGGATGTAGCGACGTGACTGTCTGCTTTTTCAGTGGTATCATGCTCAGGCAAAGTAGAATAATAGAATCATAGGGTTGGAAGAGACCACAAGGGCATCCAGTCCAATCCCATTCTGCCATGCAGAAGAAAAATAATTCAAGCATTCCCAGCAGATGGTCATCCAGCCTCTAACACTCAAAGAAACCCTATTCCACTGTCAAACTGCTTTAAGCATTAGGAAGTTCTTCCTAATGTTTGAGTGGCATCTTCTTTCCTGGGACCTGAATCTGTTGCTCCAAGTTCTAGTCCAGGTATGGGCACACTTCAGCCCGTCCATGTTTTTTCGACTTCAACTTTTCGATACACCAGCCAGTTTATCGGTTGTTAAGAATTGTGGGAGTTGAAGTCCAAAACACCTGGTGGGCTGAAGTTTGCCCATGCCTGTTCTAGTCTCTAGAGCAGTAGGAAAAGAAAGCCCATCCCCTCCTCAGTGTGATATCCTTTCCAATATTTCAACTTGGCTTTCATGTCCTTTCTCAGTCATCCCTGTCTCCTAAGCTACTCCTCACAGGGTTTGGCTTCCAGACCTTAACCATTTTGGTCATCTTTTTCTGAACACCTTCCATTTTGTCCATATCTTTCTTGACTTGTGGTGCCCAGAACTAGACATACTTTTTAGGTGAGATTTGACCAAAGCAGAATAAAGTGACAATAATAATAATACGTTTATATTCCACTCTATCTCCCTGAAGGGATTCAGGTGAATTCCAGTCATAGAAAGGCAAACATTCAATGCCTGAATACAATAACCAATACATACACAATAGCAAAAATACAGTGAAGATACAGTGAAAATATCTGCCCTTGTGCTTTGCTACTCTGCTGCTGAATACGCATGCCCAGCGTGGAACACATCTCACCATGCTAAAACAGTGGATGTGGCTCTTAATGAGACATGCCGCATTATCACAGGATGTCTACGCACTACACCACTGGAGAAATTGGACTGTTTAGCTGGTATTGCACCACCTGACATCTACTGTGAAGTAGTAGCCAATAATGAAAGGACCAAGGCAGTGACATCTCTGGCCCATCCTCTGTTCGGATATCGACCACCATGCCAACACCTTAAATCAAGGAATCGTTTCCTAAGACCTACAGAGATACTTCCTGGAACACCTCAGCAAGCGAGAATCCAAAAGTGGCAGGCAAAACCCTGGAACCTCAATCAGTGGCTGAGACCAGATGAGAGACTCATCCCTGGGCACACAGAAGACTGGGCAGTTTGGAAGGTGCTGAACAGACTGTGCTTTGGCACCATGAGATGCAGAGCTAACCTTTAGAAATGGGGCCAGAAAGTGGGGCCATGGCATGCAAGTGTGGATAAGAGCAAACCACAGACCACCTACTACAATGCAACCTGAGCCCTGCCACATGCACAATGGGGGACCTTCTTATAGCAACACCAGAGGCACTCCAAGTGGCCAGCTACTGGTCAACAGACATTTAATATAATGCCAAATTTTTAAAGTTTGTGTTTTTTAAATACATTACAACTGTACCCTTGATTCACTTCTGATATGATTAATAAAAAAGCAAAATAATAGTAATAAATGGGTAATATAACCACCTTCAGCATAGACATTAGACTCCTATTGATGCAGGCTAGAATTGCACTGAAATACCCACCGATACCTCACCAAATTACAACTTCCAGGGTCCCTTAGCATTGGGAATGAATGAATCTTTATTGAGAGACCATCAGTCATATCAATATATATTACACCAATAAAACAGAATGAAATAAAATATAGTAGGGTAAAATGTAATATAATATCGTCAGATAATCACATGATCAATTCATCCTCATCCGCATTGGGCTGTGACAGTTAAAGTAGGGTCAAACTGCATTGCTTCTACAATGCAAGTGCACCCTGCAAAAATGTCTTTTACAAAAGGTGCAGTTGAATTTCAATCAATTATGCGCATGTTCATCGCTCTGTCTTCATCATTTGAATCGTTGTGATTTAATCATTACTCTTTCCGATCGTTGTGATTGCAGTCATGGTTGAAAACATATCTGCGCTAAATCAATCCACCCTTGGCAGAGATGCCTTTACAATACAAGCCCAAACCTTCTAGAAAATGGCAAAAGTGAGACATTTGATTCATATTTGTAGGGAGGGATGCGTCCTGGAAGAAACAAACACAAAAACAACGCACATGGCTTTCATGTTGCTTTTGTGAGGTGACCCAGCTGCATAGCCCTTTTTTGTCAGATGGTTAACTTCAAGCTGCCCCAGAAATTCCTGGCTCTACTGAGCCTGTCAGTGAAATTCCTCCTGCTCTCAAAGAAAGAGAAGAAGGGAATCTCTTGAAAGAAGAAAAGAGCAACACTCAAAACAAAATCTATGGAGGAGGGATCAATGTGGAATGATATGACAGATGCTTCAAAGGGAGAACATGGAAAAGGTCGATCAGATCGGTGCCTTCAGAAGACTCCATCCTTTTTATTCATATGCTCACAGTGGGTCCAGCAACCACACAAACAGCATTTGAGTCCAATCCCCCGCATGGGGGCCATACAATCCAGGTGCCCGTCAGGCAAGAACACACAATCTGATGTTGCAGGAGACAAGATGGAACGGTCTTCTCTGCTCCCTTCTTCACTGTGGCCCCAGAGTGGCCGTTGGTGGTGGGGGAAGGGCTCTGATGTCGCCAGGCCCGGATTAACACTTTTTTGCACCCTAGGCCACACTTTGGAATTACGCCTCCCCCCACACACACACACCACTCAGACCCACACTTGGCTAGCTTTCACCATGGTGCCTCCGGAGCAGAAGAGAAAAGTGAGTAGGAACCATCCCACCACCTTCAAGGTCCCCATGCATCACCACCGGCTGGAAAGCTCCGCTGTGCTCTGAAGGTCTCCTTGGGAGTCGGGAGGCTTGGGGAGAGTGCAGCGGGTACAAACTCGCTCCAAAGGCGTGCACGAGAGAGAGAGCATGCGCACGCAAGAGAGTGTGCACAAGAGAGAACGTGCACAAGAGAGAACGTGCACGAAAGAGAGCATGCACGAGAGAGAGAGTGCGCAAGAGAGAGCGTGCGAGAGAGAGCGCACGCAAGAGAGAGTGCGCCCAAGAGAGAGAGCATGAGAGCGAGAGAGAGAAGAGCGCGAGAGACAGCGCACGAGAGACAGCGCGCTAGAGAGAAAGCGCATGCGAGAGAGAGAAAGTGCATGCGAGAGAGAGAAAGCGCATGCGAGAGAGAAAGCGCATACAAGAGAGTGCGTGCACGAGAGAGTGTGTGCACGTGCGAGAGAGCTCGAGAGCTCGAGAGAGCGCGCGTGTGAGACAGAGCAGAGACTTTGCTGGGAGAAGGAGCAAGGAGGGGCATGAGACAGGGGGAAAGAGCGGCGCGGACCAGGTTTTTTTGGGTCCGTGATCTGCGCCCCCCCCCGGCTTGCGCCCCTAGGCCATGGCCTCATTGGCCTTATGGGTAATCTGGGCATGGATGTCGCAGGAGACAAGGTGGAACTGTCTTCTCTGCTCCCTTCTTCACTGTGGCCCCTTTGTGCTTTCTCAACAATTTCCCTGACTTGCCAATGTATAGCTTGTCTCATCACAAATGGGAAGCATTGCCAACATTCTTTGCATCTCTAGTACGTACCCTCCCAGGTAGAGACTTGCCTGCCTGCAGTTGTTTTGTTCCTTTGCCACCTGCACTCTGCCAGCGATAGATCAGAGCACATGTCGAGTTAATTCTTAATAAGAGTACCATTTACTTAACAAATTTTGAGCATGTAGTACAGCTTTGCTAATACGCTGAATTTATTGTTCCATTTCCTGCAGGTTAATGGTTTAAGAGTCCCTCACTGTTTAATCTCTGAAGTTATTACGAAGTGCTTGTTTCTCGTTAAAATGGAAAATGGAGCCGACCGGGGAGATTTACGTGTGAAAAACAGAGCCAGAGGGGAAACACGCAAACTTTCATATGTGCTTCGTTTCGCCACACCTTCAAACTACAGGAAAGGAGATTCCATCTGAACATTAGGAAGAATTTCCTGACTGTGAGAACTGTTCAGCAGTGGAACTCTCTGCACCAGAGTGTGGTGGAGGCTTCTTCTTTGGAGGCTCTTAAACAGAGGCTGGATGGCTATCTGTCAAGGGTGCATTGAATGCAATTTTTCTTGCTTCTTGGCAGACTAGGGTTGGACGGGATGCCCCATGAGGTCTCTTCCAACTCTCTGATTCTATGATTCTCTTGGCATGCTCAGTGTCATATTGAGATAGCTTCTTTGACCCAAGAACAATGGAGTTCTCAAATAACTTCCAAAAAATTAGAGAATTTGCAGAACATTTCCCTTTGGAAGAACAGGATCTTCTATTTTCCATCGTATCTGATGGAATTAAGCAAATAAGTCTGCCATTCATCCTCCTGATGCCTCCATATCCTCCAGCTTTCTGGATTTGTCAGGAATAGTCCTAATTAATCCTCTACCATCCCACCTTTTCTGCTGTTTTTCAAGGTCCTGGTTTCTCTCTCCTTGTTCTCAGCTTACTTCAAATGCTGCAAATGGAGTAAAAATTGAAAAAGTAAAAGAGGAGAGAGAAGAGAACACTTCCCAGTAGTATCTGGCAAAAGCAAACCGCTGCCAACTCTCTTATCACATGTGTTGTTCTCTGTTGCCATCTTGACCACTCATTCCTTGGCCACATATCTCCTCCTTTTTTCCTGTGAAATGCCATATGTGTGAATGGGCCTAGCCTCAAATTAATTTAGAACTGTAGAATTTACTCTAAAGTAGTAAAACGAGCAAGGGTTTTGTAGGTACATGAAACTATTACACAAAGGCAATATGAAACATATCAAAATATATTAGACATCCAGGGATAGTAGCAGTATCACATTAGAACCTTCACACACAATAATACAAAGCCGCAGAATCGCGGAAAAATTCTCACATGACCCATATGCGAAAATCACAGTTCACAAAATGGGGATAATCTGGATTAAAATTCCATAGTCTGTAGACATGTAGATGTGTAGTCCCGAAGGTCCTGTTGTAGTGAAGAAGCTATGTCCCAATTGTCCGTGAGGCATTAGCCAGA
Source organism: Anolis apletophallus (assembly GCA_030556195.1). Lineage (NCBI taxonomy): Eukaryota > Metazoa > Chordata > Lepidosauria > Squamata > Anolidae > Anolis > Anolis apletophallus. The sequence goes on along the minus strand of JARBWK010000009.1, from coordinate 132,393,782 downwards.
AAACACGATAGGACAGGAAGGAGGACTGGTTTGCTCCCACGTTGATGTAAATAAGCCTGGGCCAATTTTATGCCATACATTCATAAAAGTACAGTTAAAAATTTCAACCTAATATTACAAAAAAACACACAAAACCATTAAAAACGTATCATTACCAGTATCGTCATGTTAAAATCATTATCCAGAAGCATCGTCTAGCCATTCCGTTTTCATTGTTCCTATTTCATAATTATTTTTTCTGCTACATTTCCAAATGCTTGTTCAAAAAGCCAAGTTTTACTCTTTTACTGAAGGTCAAGAGGGAGGGGGAGATCTAATATCCCTAGGGAAGAAGTTCCACAGCCAAGGGGACACCACTGTGAAGGCCCTGTCTCTTGTCCCTGTCAGATGCGCTTGCGAGGAAGGCGGGATCGAGAGCAGGGCCTGCACTGATGATCTTAAATTCCTAGATGATTCATAAGGAGAGATACAACAAGATCCCTGCTTGGCCGTCTGCAAGGACATTGCCCAGGGGACGTTGTCCAGATGTTTTACCATCCTTGTGGAAGGCTTCTCTCATGTCTCTGCATAGGGAGCTGGAGCTGACAGAGGGAGCTCACCCATGCTCTCCCCAGATTTGAACCTCTGACCTGTCAGTCTTCAGTCTTGCTTGCACAAGGGTTTAAGCTATTGCACCACCAGGGGCTCCTAGTGGAGAAGATGCATTGACTCCATCGTGGAATGGTGAGTAAAGTGAACAAGCAAATCCAAATCTATTTTGGTGAGAACTCACAGTAAGATTTGGTGTCATGTGAATTAGGTCTCTTAAATCAATGAGATTCTAGCTGATGTGACACCTTCAGAATCTTATGGGAGAAAATATTTTGGAAACAGATGCATTTTTTTCCAAAAAGCAATAGCTAGAATCCAGTAGGTTATTTCGCAGTAAAGTATCCCCACTGGATTCATTGATGAAGGATGAGCTGACATTAGATACACGAAATGATCCAATGTCTTTGTGCTAGGAAAAGAAACACTATTCAAAATATTTGAAAATGCATCAGGAAACCCTGACAAGGAGATTCCTGAAGTGATGTGAATTTTCACAGTTCATGTGTTTTTCTGTACATAAAAAAGAATTTTGCGCACAATGTGAAGAAGATTCTTGAAGATACACACCGTATCCTTTGAATGTGAAATTAGTTAAGAATTTCAGTGCCACTCTATACCATTGGGGACTTGCACCGGGACGGTGGTGCAGCTGGCCATGAGTCAGCTGCATTAAGGTCACTACTGACCGAAAGGTCATGAGTTCGAAGCCAGCCCGGGTTGGAGTGAGCTTCAGACCATTTGTGTAGCTTTCCAGCCCGAAAAACAGTTGCATCTGTCAAGTAGGGTAGTTAGGTACCACTTATGCGGGGAGGCTAATTTAACTAATTTACAACAACATAAAATCTCCAAGCGTGTAAAGAATGAGGAAGTACTCCATCAGCATCACAAATGGACGGTGAAGCAACAACAACCCTGGTGGCCAGAATACCCTCATGAAAGCTGGAATGTTAGATAGTCTTTGTGTGTCTGTCTATATATGTTGTGTCTATTAGATTTAATGTTTGCTATGTATATGTACATTATAATCCACCCTGAGTCCCCTGAGGGGTGAGAAGGGTGGAATATAAATACTGTAAACAAATAAATAATAAAATGGTTGAGGCTCTGGGTTTTAGCCTGCCATTTTTGGACTCTCACTTGCTGAGGTGTTCCTGCGAGTATTTCTGTAGATCTTAGGAAACTATTTCTTGATTTAAGGTGTTGGTGTGTTGGCTGATATCCGAACAGGGGATGGACCAGAGATGTCACTGCCTTTGTCCTTTCACTATTGGCTGCTGCTTCCCAGTGGGTGTCAAGTGGTACAATACCAGCTAAGCAGTGTAATTTCTCCACTGATGTAGAGCGCAGACACCTTGTGGAAATGCGGCATGTCTCATCAAGAGCCACATCCACTGTTTTAATGTGGTGAGATATGTTCCACACTGGGCGTGCATATTCAACAGCAGAGTAGCAAAGCGCAAGAGTGGATGTCTTCACTGTATCTGGTTGTGATCCACAGGGGATCTGGGGATCCCCATGGCAACCAAGACAGCTGATTCTCTCACACCAGAAGCAGCCATAAGTGTCTTACTATCTGAGTTATGTGTACAAATGACCCAAGAGGGCCAAGGATGCATATACACGTTTCTTCGATTCCAAGATAAATACTTTCCCCCCATATAAACACTTCTAAAATGGAGTGCTTCTTCAAATTCTGGGTGCCTTTTATATATAAAGCTTTTATCTGATGGTGGAACTGAAATCAGTTTGTATCTTACATTCAGTGGCCTCTTACAATCGACGAAATATGGTATGTATGTTATGTGGCTTCTCAGTGTGAAATACATGCAAAACAACACAAGTCTGGGTCTCTTCTGAGAACATCTGGTGATCGATGAGGAAAGCTTGGCTATGGCCTTGTTGTGGGAGTTGGGCTATTATTTTATTGTTTTGTTTGTAGATTTGGGTTCTTTTTTCTTCTTGGCTTTTTCATCCCTCTTGAAATATGTTTGCTCTTTAATGTGTATTATTACAGCAAATACAGATGTTTGTGCAAACAACCCAGTTGAGAGAGCTGATTGAACGTACTTTGCAGGAGGCCAGGAATGTGTTGCACAGATGATGCAAGGGACAGTGGGGAACCTGCTGCTTGATGCACTAAAGAAGACTTCTCTGTATGGGAATAAGGGACAAGGAATGGGAGGTGATGGCAGATGATGGGGCAGAGAACTGGCTTTAGACAAAGTGGAGACAGCAGCAAGAGAGACTGGAATTCAGGATCGGATTTAGCCCGAAGAATAAGATTCAGACACCTGATGACTTCACCAGGCTTTAGATAGAGCTTGAAAGGAGCTCTCCAATGGTTGAGTCCACCTTGTAGCTATCCAGGTTGCTTTGGTTCAGCACCTTGGATAGCTCCCTTCTCAAGTTCAAACAATGACTAGCATCCTGTTGGTGTTTTATGCATACCTAAGTGGTGTAGTGGTTTGAGCATTGGATTATGACTGGAGAGTAGGGTTTGGTTTCCTGTTTGACCACAGAAACCTACTGGCTGACCGTGGGTGAATCACACTATTTCAGACCCAGAAAATCTTGTGATAGAGATTCACTTAGGGCTACCATAAATCAGAAATGGCACACAGGATCAAGTTCTCGTTTACATGCTGTTTTCTCTCTTTTGACTATAATGTAATCTCCATATTCAAATCCTAGCTCTATTAGTGATGCTCCATACTTCTATTAGTGGTGCAAAGGCACATTCTTAGAAGGTGTATCAGTGCCTTCTACTTTATTCACTGGGATTATGGAAACACCAAATACATTCAGAGATGCACCAACATTTGCTTGTTAGTTTAGTTGTTGACTTGGTGTATCATAAACTACTCCTATGTCATATTCTCATCTTCTCAACCTGGACACTTTTAGTTTCTACTGAAAATTTGGGAAGTGACTTCTGAAACAGCATTAAACTACAACTCAAGTGGGATTCATACAAATGTCTTGATGTGATCAACCTACAGCTCCCATCATCCCTAGCCAGTACAGCTAAGGGTGGTATATGCTGAGAGAAGTAACCCAATAACCCCTTGAGGGCCCGCTCATTTCAACTGTTGCAATATTAGCCACTATACAGCATTTATGCTGTATAATGAATGCAGTCTGGCACCACTTGAGCCACATCAAGACATGTCTCAATGCTATGGAAGCATGAGTTGTAGTTACAGTATATAAGGTGTTTAGTAAGCCTGGCTGATCCAAAAAAAAGGTTCAAAACCCGTACCGGATGTAGGGGGCACTGGTGCTTTGAATCTGATTGACTCCCGAAATTTTTCCCCAAAAATTCGGAATTTTCTGAATAAATTCCGATATTTCGGAATGGCTTCATTAATGCCTGACATGCATGTTTCACCCAGTTTGGAGGCAGATGTCTTCCCTCCGCATCAGAACTGGGGCAACAGCTGCATCCAAACTGGAGGAGGAGGAGTTGTGGTGAAAGCAGTGGCTGCATCCTCCGTCGTTCGTGGGCACTCTCCATGGGGTGCCTTTCACCACCTGTGGGGCGCCCCTTCACTACTCACAGGGCACCCTCTGCTCTCACAGCCTGTCCTCCGGGCTTCCACTGCAAGCGAGAGAGCGAGCACCAGCCGCCAGAGATGCTTTTGATAGAAGCCCAGAAGTCAGGCAGGCAGGGAGGCAGCTGGGACACTGGGGCCAGGAAAGGAAGAAAAGAAGGGAGAAGGGAAGAAAGAAGCATAGAGGGAGAAACAGGGGGAGGGAGGGAAGGAAGGAAGTTGGATGGGGTTTAGAAAGAGGAAGGAAGGAAGGAAGGAAGGAAGAGAAGGACTGGAGGGATGGATGGAGGGAGGAAGGGAAGGAAGGAAGCCAGATGGAAGAAAGGAAGGAAATGAAAGGAGAAGGAGTAAGGGAGGGAAGGACAAAGGAAGGGAGTGTTGATGCACTCTAACACAGCTATGAGAGAGCATGGCAAAGCAAGACCCAAGGACAGTGGAATTCCTGCTCCACCATCTCAAAAGTTTTCATCTCAGCAATTATACTCGTAACAATTAAAGCAGCACCACTCGAGTAATGGCCCCCTTGCTCATTAAGTTCAAATAGTGATGTGAAGTAGTTATATTTTCATTACTTAGCAAGCTAATTAATTGCAAATGAATTTGTTACTGGAAATTAGATATTCCCAAACTCTATTTCTTGAAAAGCGTCACTACAGTTTCAGGAATAGCAACTGTTTGACTCTCCAGCTATTGTTTAATAGCAACTCCGAGGCTTCCTCATTGTTAGTTGTTCTGGCTAGGGATGTTGGGTTTGTAGTCCAACATGTGTACATTGCACCATAGAGTTGGAAGAGGACACAGGGGCCATCTAGTCCAGCCCCATTCAACCATGCAATCTAGGCAACACACAATCTAGGCAATCCCAGCAGATGGTCAGCAAGCCTCTGTTTAAAAGAATAAGACTTCCCTGGAATCTAAGGCAACATATTCTGCTGTTGAGGCCCCTTTCAACAATATATTCTTACTAATGTTTAGGTATAATCACCTTTCTGTAGGATGAATCTTGATTCTGTTGCTCCATTGTGTCCCAGTCTCTGAAGCAGCAGGAAATAAGCTTCCTTCTTCCTCAATATGAAATCCTTTCAAATATTTAAATGTGACTCCCATGACACTTCTTAAACTTCTCAAGGCTAAACAGATCTAGTTTCCTAGGGTACTCTTCATAGGGCTTGGTTTCCAGACCTTTGACTATTTTGGTTGCACTTCTCTGGTCACAGTTTGTCAATATCCTTCTTAAATTGAGATGTTGAGATCTGGACACAAAGAAGTATTCCAGGTGAGGTTTGACTACAGCAGAACAGAGTGTTACTATGACTTTTCTCAATCTAGATCAGTGGTTCTCAAGCTGTGATTCCTCAGGTGTTTTGGCCTACAACTCCCAGAAATCCCAGCCAGTTTACCAGCCGTTGGGATTTCTGGGAGTTGGAGACCAAAACATCAGGGGATCTACAGGTTGAGGACCACTGATCTAGATACTATTATCCTATTGATGCAGTCTAGAATCACATTGGCCCTTTTAGCTGCTGCATCACACTGTTGATGCAGCATATGATCTACTAAGATTCCTAGATTCCTTTCACATGTACTCTTTCACATGTCAAGCCAGGTGTCACCCATCCTATATTCTGATAGTGGAACTCTGAGGATATATGACAGAGGATGTATGATCATCTGTCAGGGGTGCTTTGTGATTTTCCTGCTTCTTGGCAGGTGGTTGGACTGGATGGTCCATGAGGTCTTTTCCAACTTTATGATTCTATGATCCATTGCTTTTCTTCAAAGCCAAAAATCATTGCTCTTCAAGGATCTAAGAGCCCTTAAATCCATTAAGCCCTTTCCTCCGCACATCTGTAATAGATTTCTCATTGTCCCCAAATTTAGTCCTTTTTTGTTTGCTTCCTTGGCTATTTGTCTTAGATATTCACCATTGTTCTCCATAATTCTCCCCATGCCTTCCTCTTTCTAACTTCCATCATAATGCAACAATGAAATGGCAACTGCTTATATTGTGGAAAGGAGAGAGAAACAGACAGAAAAACACCCACCCTCCCAAGTTTTCCATCAAATCTCTGCTGGGTAGGGGGTAACTTCATAAAGAACTGTAATAAATGAAGAACAGCTCATGAAGCTGAAGCTCCAAGAGACTCAATCAATTAAACATGTTCATGCTGTGAGGCTCAGAAACTTGGGAGGAAGATGTAGAGTGTCTAGATGGTTTTAAAGAGTGTGAATGTCGAGAAGGAAAGGGGTACATCATGGCTTCTAAAGAGGAAGGACTTTATAGGATTGGGATCCAAAATATTAAGTTGCAGCTGGATGTGTAGCACATTAAATGAGGCAAGGATAGAAAGAAAAATTCAAAATATTTGGATAATGGTTTCAAGATGTATTTTTGAAATGTTGAGACAGCCAGATGAGGAGAATCATGGACTGAAGACATGTTTTGCAGATCAGCACATATTCTGTGCAGAATTCACATATTGACAGTTTTGTAAAGAAACTGGCATTTTCTGTGCAGAAAATAATATGTATATCTAAAAGTGTTGTTTTCTGTGAAGAAAATACTTCAATTGGAAACTTCTTTAATGAATGAGTTGTTTATTGCCCTAGCCATAGGCCATGACATCAAATAATATACAACTTTAAAAGTACAGTATACAATATAAACAATAAAACTTATTCTATAAACTATCTCATTCAAATTACAGTAGCAGTGACAAGTCCCGTAGGCATAATAACAACAACAAAATCTGATTTGTATTATCCCAAACTGTTTCCATTTCCTTTTCTAGCCTCTGCCGTGGACTTTTTACTGGGAAGTTACTCTGCAAAATTCATACCTGGTTGACTATCAGAGAAGAACAATATTTTCTCTGTAGGAAACAGACTTTTTCTGCATGGGAAAGAATAGTTACGCTTAGAGAACCGTAGAAATGTTGCATACATTTTGGGGCCATGATGGCATAATGGGTTAAACCTTTGTGCTACTGAACTTCTGACCTGAAGGTTGGCAGTTCAAATCCACGGGATGGGGTGAGCTCCCATTGTTAGCCCTAGCTCCTGTCAATCTAACAGCTTGAAACCATGCAAATATGAGTAGATTAATAGGTACCGCTTCAGTGGGAAAAGGCAAAAAGATGCTCCAAGCTGTCTTGCTGGCCACATGAGAGGAGGTGACAACGCATGATCCTCAGCTTGGAAATGGAGAAAAGTTCCCCAGAGCCAGAAATAAGCAAAACCTCCAGAAGCTGGAAATGAAAAGAGAAGCCTTTTCCTTGTCTGTGTTTGTTGTCTCATTGTATGTGATTGTAAGGCATTGGCTGTTTGCCTATGTGTGGTGTATCGACTGTAGACCGCTCTGAGACCCGTAGGGGAGTAGGGTGGAATATAAATAAAATATATTATTATTATTATTATTATTAAGCCAAGGGCATGGGCCAAACATTGTGTATAGACTTTGCAAACCACATAGTTTATGAAGACATTTTCGTCACAGGAAGGAAATGGTTAAATTGTTCCTTGCTTCCCTTTAGAAGGAATTTAATGAAAAACCATATCCCTATTACAAGGCTAAGGTAACTCCAGGGATGCTGAGGATATTCAAAGACTAGGTTATCACTGCAGAGACATCCAGACAGAATGTTCAACAGAATTCAAGAAGGATATAGACAACTTGGATCATGTCTAGAAGAGGATGAGCAAAAAGATCTGAAATCATACATCCCTCTGAAGAATTGCTTTGGAAATGCTTAAGTGACTGAAGGAGAAAAGAAATAGGCCTGAGGCTGTTAGGAATTGTGGGAGTTGAAGTCCAAAACACCTGGAGTGGTGAAGGTTGCACATACCTGGGTTACATGATAGCTCTGTTTAATACATATTTAAAAGGCAGCCATATTGGGGAGGGAACAAGCTTGTTCCTCTAGAAACCAGGAATATGAAGCAATAGATTCAAAGTATAAGAGAACAGATTAGGAAGAATTTTCTGATTTAAGAGCTGTTAGATACTCATAGAGCGGGGTTATGTGTATTCCAGCACCTGATATGTGACTGCTGCTTGGTCCTAGCCATAGAGCCTTGAAAAAGGAGCCCACAAATAAGCCTGAAACGGTTTGAATGTGGCCGCGGATGAATTTAGCATTATGCTGGCCGTCGGCTCTGCTAACCACCGAGCCTTTGCGTGAAAGAGGAGCCACACCGCCTCTTCTTCCATGCAAGTCCTGGGGGACTTTTCCCTCATAGAGCATTGACGCTCTTGATTAGACTGCTAATTGTTTGTGAATCCAACCCACCCTACTAGAAAACCCACCATCCTCTTCCATGTTTTGATTCCCGGGATTCCCACCTGCGGATTTCTATTGACGCGCCGCTCACCCGGCAGAAGGGGGTGCGAGATCCTTTGGTTCTCGTGAGAGGACGCCGGGGATTCCCCGGGATCTTTGATTGGGGATTTCCCCCACCATCGCCTTGCCTACCCGGGTAATCCTCCGCCCCGCCCACGATGTGCTGTCATCACTCTAGCATCAGAGCTTGGATGACGTTTCCATCGGGCGCCGCTACACGTCATCACCCGGCGCCGGCCCACCTCCGCGCTGGCTCACGCCGAGCCCGAACTGCCTTGCCGTGCCCTTTGCAGCAAGGAGCGGATTTCCTCCTGCACGACCACCGCCGTTGTGCAAGTACAATCCGGGGGGGGGGGGTTCGTGCGCCTCTCACTTGTATTGATACACTGCTGTATGTTTGCTGTTTAACATTGGAATAAGATTGATATATTTTGTATACATACTGGGTTGTGTTATTCATTTTGACCTTTAGCATACATAGTCTAATGACCATTAGGCATTTCCACACTGCTGTTTGTGTTAGATTTGATTACCACCCTGCTCGTTTCTTTGTAATAATTTGTTGCAGTCTGGTAGGGCATTGGTCCTCAACCCCTGGGTCCCCAGATGTTTTGGCCTTCAACTCCCAGAAATCCTAACAGCTAGTAAACTGGCTGGGATTTCTGGGAGTTGCAGGCCAAAACATCTGGAGACCCACAGGTTGAGAACCACTCTTCTTGAGGCTCCAGAAGTCTAGGTTATGTACTACTTGAAAGCTTCCAGAGAAGTAGACCATACCCCAGTGTTTCTCAGAGAACCACTGTGGTAGGGTCTACTTCTCTGGAAACTTCTAACCAGAGGATGGATGGCCATCTGTCTTGGTGTTTTGATTGTGCATTCCTATGTGGGTGAAGGGATGGAATTGGGTGGCTCTTGATGTCTCTTCCAGCTCTATAAATCCCTGATACTATGAGTTCTGAGAAAGACATCTGGAGATCAACCATTGGCCAACATTGATATAGATGTCTTCTGGCAGAGAGTAACATAATTGAGGAAAAAGGGAAGTGGGATCAAAGCAATACTCCATGGGATTATGTTTGTAGAGGAAATGGTATCTGGGATCCTTATGAGTTTTATATGTGTAGATGCGGTGTTTCATATGCTATTTTAACTGTGCTATTATGTGTATATGCTATGCTTTTATATATGTGATTTTAACTGTGTGTTTGGTGTTGTAAGTCACCCCGAGCCGTACGGGAGTGGCGACAGACAAATCTAAACAAACAAACAAACAAATAAATAAATTCTCTGTGTATACCCACAGAGAACATTTGCATGTAATTTATATGTTGGGAAATGCACCCACATCTTGCATTTGACATCTGTTATTCCAGCCTGCATCATTTTGTTAGATCATGCACTCTGTCCTGGGCGAAAAGTGGGTAGAGTTCTTCTTGGAGTTGCAGGGCCTATTGTTTTGCAAACCAAGAGGCAGCAAGGGAAAGGAGTATCCTCCTTTCCAACAATGTGACTTCAGCGCCAGAACTGATGGCAGGTGTATTTTCCATTCCTGATGTTCTTGGCGGTTGCTTTCATCTAGATGCTGCCACCTCGTGGCCATTAGACTTCACTGCCTTGACACCTCGGCGAAGGCTAGAGTCCCTCTTAAGCTGGTTTAAGAAGATTGTGCGGCGGTGAGAAATAACCATAATTTCATGGAATTATAGTCTTGAAGCAAGGATGTCTCTCATTTTCTAATAGTTTGACAAGCACTCCATTAGATACTTTTGTACTTCCTTGCATAGGTCAAGGGATGCCTGAGGAAAGCGGTATTTGATTATGTTTTCTGGAAGGCGGTAGGAGAAGAATTGACTGCAAAGTTCAATCAATATAAAATTCAGTCTAACTCACCATTAGACTGCGCAGTCCATTTCCATCTGCTGAAAATGCATTCCCACCCTGCCCACCCACCCACCCCCCATCCACAGTTTTACTTGTTTTTGTTAAGAGAAGGCTGAGGAAGGTGGCACGCTGTTAAATATTTGTTTATGCAGTTTCCAGGTATAATATTCTCCCAAAATAATGTAATGAAGGTTGTCTACACACTATGGAGGGCTTTGGGGGCACATTTTGGTTCCCAAGGTCCACATATGGGCCCCAGACCATGCTTTGTGTAGCTAGATTTACACTTACTCAGACATGTTATAAGATCACAATCACTTTTTATATCACAACATGTACAAATGGGGCATTTTTTATGACCAACCATGAAATAACAAGATCACCGCATATGGGCCACCATTTGCCCTATAGTCTATTTAAGTAGATTGTGCTTAGGGATGAGTAAATAAAGGAGAGTAACCTGCAATGGGCCAGATGTCAACCCATGACTACTTTTCCAGCCTTTCCTTGGTATAAAGCCAGACCCAAAGGCATCCAATGCTATAGATTACTTGCCCTAACTGACCATTTTTGGAAGGAATACCCATGGCATTAACCCTCAAGGCCTAGGTCTTTTTAAGAGAGAGCAAATCCTCTGTTCAGCCCCAAAAGCTGATTCCTTCACCACCACCCAGGTCCCAGAACCTAAAGTGGCTGTTGCAGAGTCCTACCCTTCGCCAAAAAGCTGCCACTGAAATCTGTTACTTGCCAGTTATAGTCTATTTGCTGACACTACTTTTATCTTATAATCTAAGGCATTGGTTCTCAACTTGTGGGTCCCCAGGTGTTTTGGTCTACAACTCCCAGAAATCCCAGCTGGTTTACTAGCTGTTAGGATTTCTGGGAATCGAAGGCCAAAACATCTGGAGACCTAGAGTTTGAGGACCACTGATCTAAGCTATGTGATAGGTGAAAACTCCCCAGTCATCAACATCATGACTACTACCTACCTAGCCCAGAAGTGACAAGCAAAGGGGTTCAACTTCCAGAAATCCTAACAGCTGGTAAACTGGCTGGGATTTCTGGGAGTTGTAGGCCAAAACACCTGGAGATCCACAGGTTGAGAACCACTGTTCTTGAAAATCATATGTTGTGACTTGATGCCCTAAGGAAATAGTCCTACTAATTGAAGAACAGTGTTCTTTGGCTGCAACCCTTATGACCACCGAGTTGTGGTGGCTATTGGTGGGTTCATCCAGCTTTATGGGCCTTACAGGAAGGAATTAAGATCTTCTTGAGTAGTGGTTCTCAACCTGTGGGTCCCCAGATGTTTCAGCCTTCAACTCCCAGAAATCCTAATAGCTGGTAAACTGGCTGGGATTTCTGGGAGTTGTAGGCTAAAACACCTGGAGATCCACAGGTTGAGAACCACTGTTCTTGAAGCTCCGAGAGTCTAGGTTATGCATTTCTGTTCTGAACTTTACTTGATATTGCTACAGCTTTCTCAGATTTTGGAACAGATATTGGCTGTGATCAATCAGTTTGTGGCTGATACTGACATCCTCTTGTTCCTGAAGGCTGTGCAAGGATATCCAAAAGGTCAAGTGGAGCCCTTTAGGCCCTAGACTCCATAAAGGACTTTGCCTTTTCCCTATAGGTCCCAAACATTTTGCAAGAATTCCTTGGAAGAAGCTTCTATTATATTAATTTGAACCATTTGAATCCTCTTGTGCTTTCCGCTCCCTGTGCGTTTTGCCTCCCTCGATTGCCAGACTAATATTTTCCCCATGTATTTCTTCTTCTGCCTGTCGGCCTGCCAAGATCTGTGTGTGCAAATAAGACTTTCTTCCTTTTTCTCCCTAATTGGCTGCCCTCTTCTGCTCCATAAAGGGAGCAGTAGACAAGAGCAAGAACATGGTAGAGGACCTGAGGAAAAAGAGAACACTTTGGTCTACCTGACCTCTACTTAAAAACAAAAAAATTCCAGACAAAGTAGAGACTCAAGCCAGTAGCCTGTTGTTTTTCAGCCATGAGTAGAAATGCCCTTAAATGTAGGACTGTACTTTTCCTTGTCTGTTATGTAATGGGTATATCCACTTTCCAAGCAGAATTCTGCAAGTGTAGCCATATTATGTGGGCTTTGTTCCTATTGTTAGTTTACAGTAGAGTGGGGCTATTGTGTCAATTGGATTTATCAATGTATTGAATTGCTTCTCAAAAATAGATCCAATGGGTTCACTCCAAGTTTGGAGGTCTTCAAAGAGAGATTGAATGGAAATCTTTCAAAAGTCCTTTATTTGTGAATCCTTATAGTAAATGGTTGGATTAGATGGTTCTTGTATTGTACTCTTTCCAATATAATACTACTTTAGTTTGGATGAACCAACTGGATTCTGACCACACACAAAGAGAAGGCACATGATTGGTTCAGGGCACTTGGTTTAGTTCAGCCATTCCAGCTGGCAGCATCCCTGGTCTGGCCTCTTTTGATCCTGCTCAGTGCCCTGCCCTCCTTTTTTTAACTTCTTTTGGTTAGTAAGGCCTACAGTAGGTTGTGCCTGAACTAGGTTGGAACCTTGCGCTTCCCATTTGGCATTAAAATGGTTTTGCCTCCTCTTCACTAATTCAGTGGGCAAACTGGAGTGAAAGAATCACAAAATCATTGGCCCATAGGATTGGGAGAAATCAGAAGGTCCATGTAGTCCAACTCTTTAGAAATGCAGGATTGAACAGCTCAAGCATGTATGAGAGGTGTCCATCTAGCTTCTTAGAGATGGCAATCCAATGGATAGATTATGGTCTTTTTTTGTTCCTGATCAGGCATAATGTCCAGACTTGACGTGGCTCAGAACTAGAGCCAGAACACCATTGGTAGTCCTATCTCAAGAAGACCCATTGCATCAATAAAATTTGCATACGCTTGTATCCCTTATCCAGACATTGCTTTAGTAGGTTTACAAGTTAGGACTAATTAATAGGATGCAGTTTTTTTACACCAATGCAGGGCTGGGCAACATATGTCCTTGGGTCAAAAGTTGGGGAAGGGGGTGCAGCCAAATAGAAACTATTTTTCTGACTATGTGAGACCAATTTGTGCAGGGGGTTTGACATTTTGTTCTGCCAAGACCTATCGAATGGCACAAAAACCATTTTAGATGTGACACTTAAGGTGGAGGGGCGGCTGATGAAGAGACACCTCAGGTTAAAGCCTCCTTGCTTGTTGTTCCCTTGTTGTCTTTGAGAGAGAAATGAGGAGGCAGAGAGAGACAGAGAGAGAAAGAGACAGAGAGAGACTCTCACTAGACCTGAGCAATCCGTCTCCTTAGGGAACCTGAGGTAAACCCGGTCAATGAAACTCTACCCAAAGTGATTTTGACATAAGGTCACAGACCGAGACAAGGCAAGGTCAGGAGTTCAGCATCAATACAACAAGTGCCAGTCACAGCACAAAGGCGGCAGGGATCAGACAAGCCTATATCAAGTGTCGTCCAGAAGGCAACGTGTTGAAGCCCAGCCTGGTGAAGGCTGTTTTTTCACCAGCTTTTCCTGAGCCGGTGCTTGTCTGCATGCCCCAGACTGGCTTTGTCACTGCCTTGCTAGCTTGACAGAGTGACACTCTGCTCAGCAAGTGTCACCAAACAAGCTATCAAGTCAAGAAGGTAAAAAAATCAAGCGTGCCCCCCTCCCAGCTGCATTGTGTGAAAGGGAAAAACTGGTAGATGTCCCTTTCTGACCCTGTAAGTGTTTTGACCAAAGTCTTAGAAGAAACACTGGTGCTGAGTGACTCATACCCACCATGGCTAGAAAAGGGGCGGGGGGGTGCAAGGCTGAGGAAAGGGGAAGGGGATCATTCAAATATGTCTCTCACTTGCAGTATCTCTTGTGCATACAATTGCAAAATGAAATGTATTGGATGGGGGTGTGGGTGGGAGGAAGACTCATGAATTGACAATTTAATTTAATATGATGGCTGTCATCCACTTGGGAAATTATGTCTCTGTAAACTGACTTACCATTGCATAAAGTTGAATTGCACATGGTACAATAGTCATATTTTCAGGAGGGAAGCCAGGACATAATACCATTGGGAACTTAGCACAGGTGAAGCCAATGGCTATGGCCATTGACAGTCATCCAAATGCATAACATATCCCATTGTCCTGATGTGCAAAGTACCCTGACTAACATGTCCTATTGTGAAATTGTCCTGATGTGATGCTCCAAATGCACATGTCTCATTTTACAATAGTCTTTAGGAGCAATGTGACCTGATGTACAATTTGTCCAATTTTTCAATGGTTCTGGTGTGGAGTATGTCCTGATGTACAACATGTTTCTTTGCACAACAGGGGACCCCATTGTGTGGTGAATCGTTGTGCATCACCACTATTAACTTATCTGCTGTGCGTTACATCAGCGACATTGATCCATTATCACAAAGTTGCTTATTGTAGCTGCAGATGCAGGATCTTGCGTGACCACGCTATGGGAGTTGTCAGTAATTTGTTGTTTTGAGTAACCTGAAGCTATCCTACTTTGGACATATCGTGAGATGATATTGATTCACTGGAAAAGTGACTTGGTAAAGAGAAAGTCAGTCAGAAATGAAAAGGCCACATTATAGGTGGATGGATTTGACTGAGGAAGACCTGTGCTCTGCAGTTCATGACTGAAGATCTTGCAGGCCTTTCATTCATAGGGTTGTCATAAGTCAAAGTCAATTTAGTGAAAAATAACAAGGGTTGTTGTGTGTTTTCCAGAATGTTGCCATGTTCAAGAAGCATTCTCTCCTGATGTTTCTCTTGCATCTATGGCAGGCAACCTCAGAGGTTTTGGGGTCTCACAATTTCTGAGGATGCCTGCCATAGATGCAAGCAAAATGTCAGGAGAGAATGCTTCTGGAACATGGCCATATAGCCTTGAAAACACACAACAACCCAGTGATTCTGGTCATGAAATCCTTGGATGAAACAATAACATAGATTCCCCATTCTCATGGTTATACTGTGGCTTGTAGAAAGCTGGGGATGCAAAGAAGCATCTGGTTTGTCTCCATAGCCAGATGCAGAACAACTTCATTAACTCACCAGCTTTTACTGGATGATGGTATTGTTCTGTCCTTCAGGCTTTTTGAGCTTCACCTCTCAGAAGTCTAATTTATCTTGGCCAACAGTCAGGAATTCTGGAAGGTGACATCCAAGTCACTTGGATGACTGACATGTAGGACATTGCCAGATGCTTCCTTAACACCTTGGCATCCCACCAGCCATCGAATGGCCACCGAATGGTGATTACAGAAGCGTGGGAGGTGAAAAGACAGAAGTACTGTAGATGTAGCATGCAAAATGTTTGTACTACTCTGCAATACCAAATCTCAGCCCTGGTGTTCTCCTGGGCCTCTGGGGAGTAGATCATGTGTAGGAGAGGGAGAAGCCTTTATGTCTTTCTGAGTTCCCACTGAGTCTCAGTCTGAGCCTGCTCATCTGTCAGTGACTTTCTGGCTTGCTTCTTTTCCATTCGCCCTACACATCTGTGGTAATTGGGGTGATCTCAGAAGGTTTCCACTCCTATTTTCTTATGATAGCTCTTGGTTTCTCAAAGGCTCCATTGTGGTCCTGCCAACTTCCCTTTTGTGGAATGCCCTAGGTCATGAGAGGCCATCATTGTATTCATTGTGGCATCATGATCTCATACTTGCAATGAAGAATGTTTGGTCTGGCAGTCCTGCAAGTGAGTAGCCACAAGACCAGATGTTTTCACGCAGAACAACACAGGAGTCCTCATGTGATTGTAAATAAGCAGATGTTCCAAAATAAGCAGATGTACATGCCTTCTTGAAATACAGGACCCAGAATCCTCAAACCAACCTGATTGAGAAGTTCCAAAAGTTGAAGTCTAAAACATTCTATTTCCAAGTTATGTTCCATATAGATATACCAAGTGACTAGTACCATGTTAATAGATTGCTAGTTGTTGGAGTACTGACTCCTCTTGGTTTGCTTTAATCAGTTGCCTAGCCTGAGCCTAGTTAGTGTGGTAGTGGAGGCAATATGATATAAATCAGGATGTACAATAATAGCTATTTTTAAATATCCAAAGAAATGTCACGCGGAAAGTGGAGCAAGCTTATTATCTGCCACTCTGGGGATTAGGACATGAAGCAATGCATACAGGAAAATGAATATCTCCTAAACCTTAGGAAGAACTTCCTGAGTGTAAGACCTGTTTGGCCGTGGCATGTACTACAAAAAGAGTAGCAGACTCTGCTGTTTTGGAGATCTTTAAGAGAGGTCGGATGGGCTTCTTTCAAGAATACTAGAATGCAAAGGGATCTTATAGGACCTTGGAGACAATTAACCAAGGGAACATCTACACTGTGGAATCAATGCAGCTTGACATCACTTTAACTGCCATGACTCAATGCTATGGGTTCCTAAGAGTTGTAGTTTGATGAGACACTAGCCATCTTTGGAAAGGAAAGCAAAAAATCTTGTAAAATTGCAACTCCCACGAGTCCATGACCTAAAGCCGTTGCAATTAAAGTGGTATCATGTCCATTCATGCCACAACATAGATGTATCATGAGAGGATAAAGTTAACAACATCAACTTTCATAGACTTGAAGTGGAGCCACACTGCCATATAATCCAGATGATCACAGAAGATAATCCAGATTATCTGATTTTAACTGAATTATATGAGTCTACACTGCCATATAATCCAGTTCAAAGTGGATAATTTGGATTTTGTTTGGCAGTGTAGATGGGGCCCAAATCAGTGAAGTACTAGAGAACAGACCTTTACAGGCAGACTGTATGTATGAATAGTCTCTGAAATGCAAAAATTGGTGATGAGGGGGCCATGCATCTGATGAAGTGGACTTTATGAAAACTTATTCTACCAACTTTGTTTTCTCAGTTTTGAAGATGCTACAAGCTCTATCTTTGAATTTGAGGAATACAGTAATCGTGTATGGATTAGATGGTTCTTGGGGTCTCTTCCAACTCCATGATTCTTTTTTGAAATGTTTGGTATGAATGACCAGGAGTGGCATGCCTGCAAGTGTTTCAGGAGGCCCAAGCCCACGTCACAAAATCCCCACCAAGGACTGAGCCTGCTTCCCCTGGCATAAACCAGTAGCTTGTGGCAAGGGCCCAGTCTTTGCTAATGGATGCCCCGGCAGGTCCTTACCCGCTGAACGCTTGCTCTTGGCAGGCCATTACCTTGAAAAATTAGCTCTCCCGAGCTTGCCTCTTGTTGCGACAAACCAACACTTCCCATTGATTAGCACATGGCTTGTAAGTGTCTAATTTATCAATCAGCCGGCACGGTGGGAGTGTGTGTAAAGCAAGATTTCAAAAATTATGTCATCTGTCAATTGACTGGGGAATGTTAATGCTGTGTGGGTTCGGCAGGGAGGACCCATGCTGTGCTGAGAAAGGAAGGGAAAGGAAGGAGATTCATCAGCCTCCCTGGTGAGGCCCCTGACCTCACAATCATTAAAAAAAAATGCAATCCCAGGTGACAGCAGGATTGCAGAGAAACAACTGGAAAAGCTGGCACAATATGAGGATTTAAAGATCGAACTGCAAAGACTCCGGCACGAGGTGGTCCCAGTGGTGATTGGCACACTGGGTGCAGTGCCTAAGACCTTGGCCTGCACTTAAACACAATTGGCACTGACAAAATTACCAGCTGCCAGCTGCAGAAGGCCATCTTACTGGGATCTGCACGCATTATTCACTGATACATCACACAGTCCTAGACACTTGGGAAGTGGCCAACATGTGATCCAATACAATAGCCAGCAGAGTTTCTGCTGTGGACTCATCTTGTTGTGTTTCAAATAATAATAATAATAATAATAATAATAACTATTATTATTTATTAACTGTATTTCCTTGCAGCTCAAAACAGTACAATATGGATAAAAGTTGGGTTTGGCAAATAGGGAGGAAATTGATATTACTTTTTTTGGAGGGAAGGGGACTGCAATTCCTAGAATAATCCTAACCAGGATGACCAGGGACAATTCCATAGATGGTTGGGAAAGATATTATAATTATTATTCTGACTTCCCTAAGCAAATTTTCCCCCAAATATCCAGGACTATGAAGAATGGGGCATCGAAAATCATTCATACCTGGAACTCTCCTAATTGTGGGTTTGCATTCCCTTGGTCAGTTTGCCTCTTTTTCTTCAAATGCCTATGTCTACGTACGTATATCTGAAAAATCAACTGAAATTTTGAGTTATCACAATCTAGAAATTTCGTAACTGAAGGAAAATTTCACCGGGGAGGCAGGATTCTCATAGATGCAAAAACCTTCACTCCTCATAGCTACATCCCTGGTTTGCACCATTGGTTGTTCCACCTCAGGCCACAACATTTATTGCACCAGTCCTGCCCCATCCATAGAACCAGTGCTGATGTATATGTTTCAGGAAAAGAAGCAACCTGTTTGTTTTCTGTGTGAGCCTATGTGGGTAATCTAAATGCTTGCCACGAAGAATCAACATAGTTCCACTGCATTGATTTCCACAGGGGCCTTGTTGTGACCTAGTTTTTGCAACCCAGTTGGCTCAGCGAAGGGGTCAGTGAGTGATGCTTTCCTTGGATTACAACTCATGGCTTTGCAAAGGCTCGCAAGCTTCCGGCTGTTTTCTTCTCTTGCTGCTTTTGGACTGTGGGATTACAAAGAGAAGCACGGCAACTCATGGATCCATTTGCACATTTTGGCATGGTTGTTCCATTTTAATTGGTACTGCAAGAGTCTATGGAATCATGGGGTTTATGGTTTTACAGTGCCCTATAGGGCTCAGTCTAAGAATTATGAATGTCCCCTTGAACCCACCAGGAACACCGCGCATAGTTCTGGGCACTACAATTCAAGAAGTGTATTGATAGGTTAGAATATGTCCAGAGAAGGGCAAATGAAATAGTCAAAGGCTAGGAAGTCAAGTTGAATACGCTTCCTCGGAATGTGGTGGTGTTTCCTTCTCTGGAGGCTTCTAAGCAGATGGCCATCTGTTGGGAGTGCTTTGATTGTGTGTTACTGCAAGGCAAGAGAGTTGGACTGGATGGCTCTTGAGGATCTCTTCCAACTGTATGATTGTATGAGTGCTGGATGGCAGATTATGGGAGATGTAGTGCAAGCATGTTACTTGCATTCCCCACTCTGCCCTGAACAAGGTTGTTGTCATTTGGTATGATGAAGGTTGTTATCCCATTGTGGGCAATGAGATGATATCTTACTGCTAGACCATCTGCTTTCAAGGCCACGAACTGGAAGAGTCTATTGTCTTGTTCTTTGCCTCAGGTGGCAGAATGTATTGGTGGCGATCTTTGTATTGGCAGGAATCTTTGTCTTTCTGCGTTTGCAAAGGGCTCGTGCAGACACCTCCTGGAGTGCGAGATAATCAACTGATTGGCCGCGAGGTGAGATTAAACAAATTGGAGCAGGTCATTAAGAATGGACAGAGGAAGGGGAAGTGGGGGAAAGATGGTGTCTCTCCAGTAATGACAACAAGACCGATCCCCCTCCCACTGTGCCGGCCGCCTGCCCTCCCCAATTGCCAAAATCAATAAAGCGACATTGTGTTTCCCAAATCAATGGAACAGCTGGAATACATCATACGCCTAAGGGCCTGGGTATTAGATCATATGCCAAGGTCCCGCTTTCTTTCTCCACCTTGGGAGCAGGAGCCGGCAAGAGTTTACCTCCTGTCCTTTGGGGGACATTAGAGTCATAAACTAGGGTGAGAACGCCATATCGGAAAAGCAATAAGGCATTAGGGAGGTCTCTGTTCAGTCGTAACTGCTGCAGCTGGCTAGGGCTTAGGGCAAAGTGGATTGATGGGCTGAGCACTCGTCTGGTTGCAACTAAAGGAACTGCAGCTTTTAATACCTTGATCTGATACTTTCTAATGAGCTTCATTTAGGAGACTGGTAGACAGGATCAATGGCCCAAGGTTACTCAGTCTTGTCTAGTCAGTTAGACTTGAACTCTATTGATTTCACCCACTAAGAAATTACTGTTACTGTTGTGGGTCTTATTTATTATTTATTTATTATCTTCATTTCTACCCCGCCCTTCTCCCACGGGGAGACTCAGGGCAGCTTACGTATGCATCAAAGATGCTATCCACATATACATCCAATTAAAACAGTAGGCACAGTTAAAACAGTATAAAATCATTAATAAAATTCATACACATTCGAAATTATTATGCTGCTAAACCAGAGTCCAGCCAAATAGATCCATAATCGTCACATCATTACATTCAAGTCCAACTGCCATTGTCCACTAATCAATACCTTTAGTCATACGCCTGGGCCCACAGCCAGGGTTTTAGTTGTTTCCTAAAGGAGAGGAGAGAGGTGGCCAACCTGATGTCCTTAGGGAGAGAGCTCCACAGACGGGGGACCACTGCTGAGAAGGCCCTGTCTCTCGTTCCCACCAACCGTGTTTGCGAGAGTGGCGGGATCGAGAGCAGGGCCGCTCCTGAAGCAATGTGATGGTTCATAGCAGGAGATACATTTTGAAAGGTAAACTGGGCACTAGCACTTTGAATTGTGCCGGAGGCTAATCAGGAGCCAGTGAAGCTGGCGCAACAGAGGAGTAGTTTGCTCCCTGTACGCCACTCCCGTTAGCAACCTGGCTTCCGACCATTGGACTAGTTGAAGCTTCTGAGTAGTTTTCAAAAGCAACCCCACGTAGAGAGCATTGCAGTCATCTAAACGGGATGTAACCAGAGCATGGAACACCGTGGCCAAGTCAGACATCCCAAGGAATGGGCGCAGCTGGCACACAAGTTTTAATTGTGCAAAAGCTCTTCTGGCCACTGCTGAGACCTGGGTTCCAGGCTCAGCGATGAGTCCAGGATCACTCCCAAACTCTTCAAGTCATTTCATTTCTGACTTACAGAATTAGAATCCTAGAGCTGGAAGAGACCTTGTAGGCCATCCAGTCCAAACCCGTTCTGCCAAGAAGCAGGAAAATTCAAAGCACTCCAGACAGATGGCCATCCAGCCTCTGTTTAAAAGCCTCCAAAGAAGGAGCCTCCATCACACTCTGGGGCAGAGAGTTCCACTGCTGAACTGCTCTCACAGTCAGGAAATTCTTCCTAATGTTCAGGTGGAATCTCTTTTTCTGTAGTTTGAAGCCATTGTTCCATTGTGTCCTGGTCTCCAGGGCAGAAAACAAGCCTGATCCCTGGCAACCATAAAAAATTTTCTTACCAAAGGTTTCTCGGTAGGGGGTTGCCTTTGGCTTCATCTGAGGCTGAGAGAGTGGGATTGCCTAAAGCCACCGAGTTTCCATGACTGAGTAGGGAGGCAAACCCTGGTCTGCGGCACCATAGTGCTCAAACCGCTATGCCATGCCAACACTCAGAAAATTTTTAAGGAAGTCAGGTTATAGCTGCCACTTCTCCAGCTGTGGAATGCTCTGATGCATGCCTTTTTGGGTATCATGCTTAGACTCCTCTATTATCTTAGGCTTTTTTGTATTTCAAGTATTTACAATCTATTATTATAGCCTTTTTATTCCCCCGCCCCCTCAGTAGCTCTTATTATGTGCAGTTGTTTTGAATTTTTGAGTCCATATTGTGTTTTCTGTCGTGTTGATGTGCCTCCTTCAGTGTTAAGTCATGTGGGACTGGAACATCTCAGTGTGGCTTTTCCATATTGTTACTATCTTCAGGGCTCAGGGGAATCTCTTTGGTGAGGCATCTGAACAAATGTAGTAACTAAATGAAATAATGGATAGATCCCATGCTGATTTGGATGCCATGCTGGGAGAAATGTTAGGTATAAATGGAATCAAGGTATGAACAAATGTATGCATGGGTACATGAATGAAATCTGCACAATGGGCTTTTGGCATCCACTGGGGACCCCGTATGGATACCAAATTACATAGATGCTCATGCACCTTTGTATACAACGACATAGTGAAATGGTGTCCCATATATAAAATGGCAAAATCAAAGTTTTCTTGGGGGTTTTAAAAATTATTTTAAACTATGGAGTATTGTTTCTGGGGCTGAGAAATCCATGGATATGGAGGGCCAATTGTATTTGTTTTAATTGTTTTATAATGCCCAAAAGTTTAGTGAAAAAGTAGGATATAAGGGGGATAAATAATAGGAATAAGAATGCATGGATGAATTGAGGTCAGCTGCATTTGTAAGATTGGGAATGGAGATGGAACAACCTCTATCTTTTTTTCCCCAACGAGTAAACTTTGATGCTAGAGATTGTGAGTCCCCCTGAATTTGCCTTGTTAACCTCAAACCCTTTGATTTTGTTCCCCTGAGCTTAAGCTCCCATCAGGTTGGATCCCCTTGGCCAAAATATCCTTTGCCTTGCTAGATTGAGGCAGAGTGGATGGTGCCTGCATCTTTAAAGATTAATGGTATTGTTTGCTCATTAAGGAGATCATTCCGAGCTTGGCTGAGGCAGGAACACTTGAATGCGAAGCATCTGTTTGCTACTGGGAGAGGATATTAATTGTCTTGATACTTCAGTGGATATAAATACAACCACCAGTCCGGATAATGTTCGAACAAACAAACAAACAGCTGCCAGGAGGGTCCCTCTGATGGTTGACCTTTGCAGAGCGCAGGGCGGCTGTTTTTCAGAGCAACCTGCCTGGCAGAATAAAAATGAATGGCACGAGGCTCCCGGGATGTTGAATTAATGTCGTTATGTCAGGATCCTACAGGGCTGCCAGATTGGCTTGGGCTGGGAGGGCAAAACTGCCGGTTGGTTGGATTTGTTTGTGGGTGTGAAAGCTAAAGATGAAAACACACACAGAAACACACACACACACATGCACTGTGAACAGCTGATTTTTTCCCCTTGCAATTAAAATACGGATCCATACATCTCACAACTCATGAGAGAATTCTGAAGTGCATAAACTCCAGCACCAGGGAGCTGTCCAAGGTTCTAGATCTAGTTTGGAGGTACAGTTCAGCACTCTCAAAGGTAAGGGGCAAAGGTTTTCCCCTGGCATGAAGTCCAGCTGTGTCTGTCTCTGGGGGTTGGTGCTCATCTCCATTTCTAAGCTGAAGAGCTGGCATTGTCCATAGACACCTACAACGTCATGTGGCTGGCATGACTGAATGTAGTGCCATTACCTTCCTGCCGGAGCGGGAAGGTAATGAATGCATCCTTGACCATTGGTGAAGCTTGCTATCTCTTCTGAAAATCAAAATTTGACGACTGCTGAGTTTTAGGGATTTTGGGAACTGCAAATTTTCAAAGTTTGTTTTTCTTCGCCTCATGACAATACATGGTGTGGGACTGTCGGTTACAAAAGTGCCCCTGCTTGAGCCGATTGACAGATATGCATTATCAATGGCAGGAAAAAGGAAAGGAACAGGAGATGTTCAAATGTAAAGGGGAAAACAGTTCAGGGAGGTGTCTTCAAAGGCAGTGAGACAGCAAATCCATGTGAGGCTTTAATAAGAACTTGAAAGCATCAGTCCAAAGCATTGCACCTCAGCATCCAAATAGGTTTAACATCAAGAATAGGTCCTTTTAAAGTCTTCCCAACATCTACCACTGCTAACAGCGTAAGAAGAGCTATGTTTTATCAGTGGGAGGCCAACAGCATGCATGAGAAGCTCACAAACATGAGTGCTGTCCATGTTCCCCTGCACTTGGTAGACATGCAGCCTCTGATCCTGAAAGTACATACATAGCCTTAGAGAGAACAGTAAATACATAGCCTTAGAGAGAACAGTGTTTTCTAGCTTTTGTGAACATTGGAACAGAAGCAGGATGCTGCATCAGATACACACAGGATACACACAACAGTGCCCTGCAGCTCATGTTTCCAAGCACCAAGCAAGTGGTGGTGGAAATAATAAATGATCACCATAGCTGAATGTTGACTTAATGTTTATTTATTTATTTATTTATTAACAGCATTTTTACGTTGCCTTTCTCAATCCCTGAACGGCTAAAAAAGGCAGCGATTCAATGCCATAATCAATAGACAATGTCAAACCATAAATAAATACAGAATTAAAATAGCAATTAATTAAAAACAAATTATCAGCAATCAATTAAATTAAAACAATATTCAATCCACACTCAATTAATAAAACAGTAAAGCCATATCCTCATATCTGCCATCTAACCAGTCCATTCCAGTCACAATGCTGCATTAAGTTATTATACAAAGGCTGGGTCCCAAAACCAAGATTTTAATTTCTTCCTGAACGCCAGGAGGGATGGGGTGAATTGTATTTCACTTGGAAGCGCGTTCCACAGGCATGTTGACATAAGACTAATTATCCTCAGAGAAAACCTGCTCCCATAGGTTGCCAACTAATGCTTACGGTTAGGTTTGAGGAGATCTTCAATAGCTATTATATGGCTCATAATGGTACAAAAGGCAGTTAACCAGAATGAGAGTTTTCTCAGGAACGGGTCTGCAGAATGCCTTCCCAGCAGAGAACTACCTGACAGTAGCATGGTTGCCCTCTCCCCTCCTTGGAAGAACTTTATAGGTTCCACAGCCTCAAGAAAACTCAACATTCTTGGGGATCCATCTCACCCATCAATTCACTTTTTGAATTATTGCCATCTGGCAGATTGTATTAGGTAACAAAGACAAGGAAATAGAGATTGAGAGATAGCTTTTATTCTATAGCTGTAACTATATTGAACTCCATGGTTTCACATTGATGTGCCATTGGGGGCTATGTGGTGGTGGTTGAGGTTTGGAGGAATAGTTGTGTTGTTTTGCGGTGCGTGCTGGGGAAATCCTTTAATTTGGTTGTGCAGTAGCACAACGACAACAAAGTTATTCAATTCAATGTAAAAGGCAGGCCTCTTCTGGGAGGCATTCAGTTGACTCAACTTTGTGAGTGGTTGGGTGCAACAGTAGGAAGAACAGGGCTGGGAAGACACACTTTGAGGGTTTCACTCATCCATTGCATTTTTGTTTGGAATTGGGCCAGTCACTGCCTTCATAAGCTTGCTTCATAAGGTTACGTTGATGAAATATGATGAGATAGAGCTCCTTGTATGCTATCCTGAACCCCTGAGCAATCTCTCTCTCTCTGTCTTCATCCATCAGTTGATAACATCATATATCTAGGTAATGAAAAAAAAAGATTTAACAGATATTTATATGAGCAATCTGTTTCCCCTATAATTGTCTGTCTAGCTATTACGGAAAAATATACAGTATTAATATATTACAGTTCTTTGCCTAATTGCTTCCCTTTTGATTTTACAGATTCGTGTAGATGGCGTAGTCAAAGGTGCCCTTGAGTATGAGATCATTCAAGTGGTGGATTCCGGTCCCATTTTGCGAGACATGGCATTTTCCGTGGATCACAAGTATCTGTACATCATATCTGAGAAACAGGTGAGCTTCATGGCTTCTGTTGATATCTTGTCATTCAAGTCCAGATTGAGTTCATTTTTATTTTCTGTCTAAAAAATCAAAAGGCTTTGAATTTGGCTGAGGCTGAGCATGTTGACAACACAGTTGCACGGGTTCAGACGGGTCTTGATTGTTCTCTCAAGTGCAGTGTCGGCTTTATTGATTTCAACATGATGTTGAAGAGGTTATAAGGTGCTTCTAGATAGAAGCAATTTGGGTGTCATCAATGTTGGTTGATAGTACAGGACACTTACAAGCTGCACTGGAACTATTTCCTCTGACTGAACAGAGTATTGAATTTACCAGGTCCATCAAATCGACTCATTACAATGGTATAATCTTCTCTTGGCGCATTCTACTTTTGGAACAGTTCATAGGGTCACTTGAAAAACTCAAAGGACTGAAGCATATGTGGAAGTGAGGAATTTGGAAAATGGAGTAGCAATAGGCAGAAGGGTCTCTGGGTTTTCCATGAGATGATTTGAAATTGAGGGGGTCCTCCTGGATTCAGCATTG
This sequence comes from Anolis apletophallus, assembly GCA_030556195.1. Classification (NCBI taxonomy): domain Eukaryota; kingdom Metazoa; phylum Chordata; class Lepidosauria; order Squamata; family Anolidae; genus Anolis; species Anolis apletophallus. The sequence continues at coordinate 132,367,514 of JARBWK010000009.1, read as the reverse complement.
ACGCTTGATGCACAGGTGTCGGTGGTGGCCGGGAGGGCCTTTGTACAACTTAAACTCGTGCGCCAGCTGTGACTGTACCTCATGAAGTCTGATCTGGCCACATTGATCCATGTCTTAGTTACCTCTAGATTGGATTATTGGAATGCAATCTACATGGGGCTGCCCTTGAAGATGCCCTGGAAACTTCAATTCGTCCATTAATCTGCAGCCAGACTGTTAACTGGAGCAAATTACAGAGAGTGGTCTACCCCCCTGTTTAAGGAGTTCCCTTGACTGCCGTTCATTTTCCAGTCCCAATTCAAGGTGCAGGTTATCAGCTACAAAGCTCTGGACAGTTTGGGACCCACCTACCTTCATGATCACATTTCCTCCTACGAACCTGCACAATCCTTTCGATCTTCAGGGGAGGCCCTCCTCTCGCTCCCGCATCCGTCAAAAGCGTGGCTTGTGGGGACGAGGGAGAGGGCCTTCTCCATGGTGGCCCCTCAGTTCTGGAACTCGCTCCCCAGGGAGATTAGGCAAGCACCCATCCTGGAAGCTTTTAGGAATCATTTAAAAACTTGGCTTTTCCAGTGTGCTTTTGAGGAATGAACAACTAATTCACATATCATGTCCCATCCCAGTACCAATTTATCTCTCTGATGCACTTTATCTCATCCCTCATTGGGGATTAACCTCATTCTTAATCTCACCTGAGTCTCCAACTAGACACAGTATTCTCTCTCTCTGTCTCTCTCTCTCTCTCTCTCTCTCTCTCTCTCTATCTCTCTATCTCTCTATCTCACCCATGGGTTTTACAACTTTACCCTTTGCACTTGGTCCAGCTTGCCTTTGTTTAATTCTTCTATCATTTTAAATTTTGTGTTATTATGTTATTGTTTTTATTTTATTGCATTACTATGTTATTGTTAAGCATTTCATTTGATGTTATTGTTTGTTTTGTATGCATTTTATTTTGCCTTATTGTAATTACTTGGGCTTGGCCTCATGTTAGCCGCTCCGAGTCCCTTCTGGGGGATGGTGGTGGGTATAAATAAATAATAATTATTATTATTATTTGAAACACAACAAGATGAGTCCACAGCAAACACTCTGCTGGCTTTTGTATTGGATCACACATTGGAGACTTCGCAAGTTTCTAGGACTGTGTGATGTTTCGGCTCCTCCCCTACAAATATACCTTTTTCATTGTTATCTCATCATTTTATGTTGTACATTTGACCTGCCCACTGTATTTGATTTTTCACTTTGTTATTTTTGCACTGTTTTATTTTACTTGTATGTTTTACTTATTTATTGTGATGTTATTTTTTGCTGTTCTGTATTTATTTTGCTGAAATGTAATCACCGGGCTTGGCCTCATATAAGCTGCTCCGAGTCCCCTTTGGGGAGATGGTGGCAGGGTTTAAATAAAGATGATGATGATGATGCATGCATGCATGCAGATCCTAGTAAGGTGGCCTTCTGCAGCTAGCAGATGGCAATTTTGTCAGTGCCGATTGTGCTTAAGTGCAGGCCAAAGTCTTTAGGCACTGTACCCAGTGTGCCGATCTCCACTGGGACCACCTTGACTGGCTTGACAGAATATTATTATTATAGTTATTATTATTATTATTATGTATATTCCTAGCTAAAAAGGACAGGAGGAGATAGGACCTCTTGAGGATCTTGGTATGTGTAGCTTTGCCATTGAGTATCATGGGTCTTGTAGGTATCCTGTAGAAGATGGTGTGTCTTGTTGCTTTAAATAGTACAAAGATGGTCTTATCTCAGTTATTTCTATTGTAGGACATTACAGAAAAACTAGCTTGAAAGTAGGCACTTCCAACGGGAAAACTAGTTATTCCCGATCAGAACAGTTCCATTGAAAGACTTGTCAACAATTGTTGGTTCCATGCCAGCAGGGTAGTTAATCTGCTCTTGTATTCCAAATGTTAAATGATTTATCTGATGTGCTCAACCAATTTTGGAAGCTAGGTCTCAGTTCAAACTAAATCCAGGAGCAGATTTACCACCCCTCTGATGTGGAAACTGCCAGCTGCCCCACATTGAGGACGGAATCTCATATCTTATACTTTATTCATCACTTCTTGAACGTAATGGCACAGCTCTCTCCTAAGAACGGGCAGAAATGGCCTCAAGTCTGTTATTTTTAAAGGAATACATGCAGATGGGTTACAGAGCAACTAAGCCATACCCAAGCTGCCCATGGGCTTGGGAGATCATCTTTGAATCCCTGCATCTGGATCATTATAATTCCCTTTCTTTAATTCTCTTCTCCCCTCTTCATCCCTATATCAAATGAGATTGGACGCTTTCCGGATCAAGCCGATTGGCCATCTTCTTATACCAGTGTGGGAGAGGTTGCCGTATCAAAGGTGGAGGGGGCTTCCATCCCCATCTGATTCTCAAGGAATTGAGAAGCAAATCTAGCAAATCTCCCATTGCTCCCTCCCTCCCAAACTCTGTAAGAGACCCGAAAGAGAGGCGGGGAAAGGGAGGGGGAGGCGATAAGGAAATCTAAGAAGCTGATGATTACATATGAATCCTGGAAGCCTGATAATCCCAGACTCAGTTAAACAGCTGTCTCCTCTAATTCCACTCCCAGCCAGACCCCCTTTTCTTGGAGACCTCCCATTTTCCAGGTCACTTCCAAACACCGGTTTATTAACCGATTTCCCTCCCGCTTCCAGATTTGCTATTACTACATCCAATTCTGGGCAGCCAGCAATACACCAACGATCAACGAGGGAAGTAAAAATCTAATCTACACACCTTCGGCGGGTGGGAAAGGGGGGCTGTCTTTTCCCATCTCAGGCTCTGCGTGGCTTCAGGAGATCTCCGGTGTGTGCTGAAAATGCATTTTCCCCCTCTCCTCCAAGCTGGAGGGAAATGAAATGGAGCAAAGGGAAAGTAATTACATGCCGCAAAGACAAGCCTATCCCCGAATTTAGAAAACCAAGTGGAAGTCTTACAAGAGGTGGGGGACTTTTGCACAAGCATGAAGGTGCCAAATGTACACTGGCCAGGTCCTCAAGAATGTCAGGGATCTGTAACCTTTTTATGGTGGCAAAGAGACACGTTTCAGGATGGTGGCAATCCTGGGCTTTCCTTCCCTGCACCATAGTGGCATACTATATAGCAGTTATATTTTTATGCAAGGAATTTCTATAGTGATGGTGAGCAATGAGTGGTTCCAAAAGCACGTGTGGTTCCAAGCTTGTTTCGTGGCCTTTGACCCCTTCTAACTCCCCAAAACTAAACATACCTAGCATGGGTCTGCTCACTTCTATTAAATATTATTGTTCAATCAAAAATTGTCAAATGCAATCATTTTTCATACACCAAACAGGGCATAGGGTTACAGTCTTTGTTGGATGGGGTTACACTCCCCCTGAAGATGCAGGGTCGCAGCTTGGAAGTGACCCTGGACTTATCGCTGAGCCTGGAACCCCAGGTCTCGGCAGTGGCCAGGGGAGCATTCGCACAGTTAAAACTTGTGTGCCAGTTGCACCCGTACCTTGGGAAGTCTGACTTGGCCATGGTAGTCCACGCTCTGGTTACATCCCATATAGCAGGGATCTTCAAACTAAGGCCTGAGGGCTAGATATGGCCTTCCAAGGTCATTTACCTGGCCCTTGCTCAGGTTCAACTTAAGTCTGAAATGACTTGAAAACACACAACAACAACAACAACAACAATCCTATCTCATCAGCCAAAAGCAGGCCCCTCTGAAATACTAATAAGTTTATATTTGTTAAAATTGTTCTTCATTTTAATTATTTTATTGTTTTAAAGTGTTTTTGCACTACAAATAAGATATGGAGGCTTTTAAACAAAGGCTGGATGGCCATCTATCGGGGGTAATTTGAATGTAATTGTCCTGCTTCTTGGCAGGGGGTTGGACTGGATGGCCCATGAGGTCTCTTCCAACTCTACGATTCTATGATTCTATATGGGCAGCGTGCATAGGAATTTATTCATGTTTTTTCCAAATCATAATCTGGCCCTCCAACAATTTGAGGAACTGTGGCCTGGCCCTCTGTTTAAAAAGTTTGAGGACCCCTGCCATATAGACTACTGCAATGCGCTCTACATGGGGTTGCCTTTGAAGACTGTTCGGAAGCTTCAAATGGTCCAGCAGGCAGTGGCCAGTTTACTAACTGGAGCAGCTCTCAGGGTGCACACAACTTCTCTGTTGTGCCAACTCCACTGGCTGCCAGTCTGCTACCGGGCACAATTCAAAGTGCTGGCTTTAGCCTTAAAAACCCAAAATGGTTCCAGCCCAGCTTATCTGTCTGAACGTATCTCTCCCTATGAACCATCTACGAGCTTAAGATCGGCTGGGGATATTCAATCGACCCCCTCCCTCCTGACCTTCCGGAAAAAAGTAAAAACTTGGCTTTTTGAGCATGCCTTTGGAAATGCAGACAAACACAGAACTATGTAAGAATGAAATAAGGAATGGCTCAGATGATGTTATTGGACAATGAGATTAAAAATGAAGGCATTGGTTTTTATATGTTTTAAATGGTATTTATATGGATTTTATAATGTGTGTTTTCAATGTTGTAATTGTATATTGTAGATTGTTATGGCATCAAATTGCTGCCGGTTTGTAAGCCGCCTTGAGTCGCCTTCAGGCTTGAGAAGGGCAGGATAGAAATACCGCAAATAAATAAAAAAAATAAATATTGATCTGGTTGGTAAGGGAACAACTCCAGAGGACGTTGCTTCCTTCCTTCCATCCCTCCCTCCCTCTACACTGTCATCCTGTTAAGCATAACTTAGATTGTATATGATAATGGCATACACAATCTAAATTATGTCTTCCTTTTTGGTAAAACAGAAAATAAACAGTACCTTTGGCCAAAGGATCTACCAAGTTCCAGCACTGCTTTCAGTCCAACTTACATGAGATAGATAAAGTTTATTCCAAGCATAAGTATTTTATAGAACGTCAAAGTTAAGCAGACAAAAACAATGTGTGCATGAGGAATACCTAATGCATACGTGGCACTCCTTATCTGAAGTCTATGTGACTAGCACAGAATGTAGTCAGAGTTCGTATGTTGTTTAAGAGGATAGTCTCTGCACCTTACTTACATACTTAGATGATTCCTCATTGTCCAAGTATGGTGGCCTTGGTGGAGGATTCATAGGTGACTGTAGAGCCCTATTCTTGACCCACATGTTCTTCCATAGTGAGGACATCAGTTTCCAGGTGGAAGGCAGTTCTGGTCAAGGTTGGCTTGATGCGCATTCCTCTTGGCACATTTCTCCCTTTTGCTTCCCATTCATGCCTCTTCAAATTCCACAGCACTGCTGGTCACAGCTGACCTCCAGCTAGAGTGCTCAAGAGCCAGGGCTTCCCAGTTTTCAGTGTCAATGCCACAGTTTAAGCCCATCATTCAATTTCTTTTTCTGTCCACCAACATTTCGTTTTCCATTCTTGAGTTGGGAGTATAGTAACTGCTTTGGGAGATGGTAGTGGGATATTCAGACAACAAGGTACTGTATGTAACCATAACATCTGGTTGTTGACACTGGCCACACAATATTGCCAGGCCAGCATTTCTAGGATAGCAGAAATAATAGGGCCCAATAAACAATACAGTCCACGGAGAGATGTCAGTCCATAGAGTACATTTATATTTATTTTCTGTTATTCAACAAGTTTGTGATTTTCATACTGAAACCTTAGTAGTGTCCACTTCTGTGTTTACTTGTGCATAGATGCACATCATGCATGATGTTTATTCCACATATACATATGTTTGGTGCATTATGCATGAGTGTAAAAAATGCCCATTTGGTTTGATATTTGGTGCCTTGGATTGGTTGCACAATATAGCCATTCATCACAAAATTTGCATAGATGTAGAGATTCACACAACCAAGCCACAGCTGGCTCTGGAAAGCTACTTATTCTCCATTCTTAGCGTCTTGAGTGGGGTGGGGAGAGGGGGCATCTCACTTGAATGTGTCTCCATTCTCTGTGTTCCTTTCGATACCCAGTGGTGGGCTCTTCCAAGGCAGGTGGGGCAGGGAATGTCTTTGTCCCCTTCCTCCTTCTCATGCAGCTAAAGTCTGCTCCTTAAGAAAAATCGCCACCCCAAGAATCCCTGCCGGCCCCCACCTTGCCTCAGGCCATTAACTTCCAGGCCGGTCATTATGAACTGCCTGGCAGTGACTGATTGCCAGGGGGCTTTGACGCTCTGGAAAATGTGGAACTGATTGCTTGCCTGACCCCGTTTGACCCCTGGAATTTGGAGTTCGACCTAGGCTTTAGGAATAATAAACTCGTATAATTAGCAGAGAAAACTGCTTGTGATGGGGGATGGAGGCAAAGGTGTAATTGATTGGAAACAGGAGTCAGTCAGACTTGATCTGCCTTGAAATGGGACCAGGGTTTCCAGATTGCTGGGAAAGATCTGGCACTTGTGTGTGTTTTTGTAGGGTTGCACAAAGGGAGAGGGCAATTCAATTCCCGTCGGACCTGGTTCAGCCCACTTGGCATTCTGAATCCAGACTAGAACCCAGAAATCAAAATTGTTAGGGCTCCCACGAAGCTGCTTTGGGAAACTCAAACAGCTATTTTGGCAAGATTTTCCATAGAAGTATAAGTATAACCCCTGTACTGTACCTGTATTTAATAAAATATTTTTTGTAGGTCCTCCAGGAAATTCTGGGGTATGCTTCCACCTGAAGTAGTTTGCTTCCAGTCACCCATAGAGTCACACTGGAAGACCTAGAAATACTTAGAAACGTACTTTCTCTTGGCATTTCTTAGGCCTTCAAGCACAACTTGGTAGTGTGCTTCCACCAGAAGTCAGTCATTCAATAGGGTCTGTTATAACTTGTAACTTTGCTTATACATGGGCAATTTTGGAATGTATTCCTTGTGGGTAGTGGGACATAAAAATGGAAAGGTTTCCCCTGACATTAAATCTAGTTGTGTCTGACTCTGGGGGGGCTCATCTCCATTTCTAAGCCGAAGAGCCAGCATTGTTTGTAAACTCCTCCAAGGTTATGTGGCCAGCACGACTGCATTGAGTGCTGTTACCTTCCCACAGAAGCAGTACCTACTGATCTATTTATTTATTTATTTATTTAGGGCATTTATAGCCCGTCCTATCTCACCTCCACAGAGGGACTCAGAGCGGCTAACAACCGGCACAGCATAGTGCCCACAATAAGAAAAGCATGAATGTACATAATATAATAAAACAGTATAAAAACAATATAAAAATATTAAAACACATCACCAAATTCAGTCGTCATCCTAAAAGCAATCCATCATAGACTGTAGCTTTGCCAGCAAGACAGTCTAGTCTGCAAAGGCCTGATCCCAGAGCCAGGATTTCACTTTTTTTGAAGGACAGGAGAGATGGAGCAGATCTGATTTCATTTGGGAAGGAATTCTATAGCTGAGGGGCCACCACGGAGAAGGTCCTGTCTCTCATCCCTACCAAGCGCGATTGCGATGGTGGGGGGATTGAGAGCAGCCCCCCCCCCCATGATCTTAAGGTCCTAGGTGGCTCATAGCGGGAGATACTTTTGGACAGGTAAACTGGGCAGAACCATTAAGGGCTTTATAGGCCAACGCCAGCACTTTGAATTGTGCTTGGAAGCTGATAGGCAACCAGTGGAGCTGGCATAGCTAGGGTGCTGTGCACTCTCGGTATCCTGCTCCTGCGAGCAACCTGGCTTCCAAGCCTTGGACTAACTGAAGCTTCTGAACAGTCTTCAGAGGCAACCCTATGTAGAGTGCGTTGCAGTGATCTATTCAGGATGTAACTAGAGTGTGGACTACTGTGGACTACTCACATTTTCATGTTTTCGAACTGCTAGGTTGGCAGAAGCTGGGGCTAACAGTGGGAGTTCACCCTATCGCCAGATTTGAACCACCAACATTTTGGTCAGCAAGTTCATCATCTCAGTGGTTTAAACCGCTGCACCACCAGGGGGGATGGGGATACTAGGGCATATTGTATATGAAATCTGAAGATATGCTCGCCTCTTCAGGATATGGAATCGATTCCAAGCCATAGACATGTAGCATCAGGGATTTTTGTCCTGGCCATGTTGAGATTTATTTTCTTACAAACGGATCACATGGTAGATTTTTAAAGCTTTTATGTGCAGTCCTGACAGTTCATGCTGCTTTCTGCACTCTGTGAAGTGTGCCTGCAGCTGATTCAGTAAGAGACAGGGAGCATGTGGATGTGTAGCTGACACAAGTATAATACAGAAGAAGGAGAAAAGGGGAACAACAAAGCAGGCTGAAGAGGTGGATACAGTCTCTCTGCATTTGGAAACATCACAGCAAGAGCATTTCTAAAGTTTAAGCTCTAGAGTAGGTATGGGCAAACATTGGTCCTCCAGGTGTTTTGGACTTCAACTCCCACAATTCCTAACAGGCAGTAGGCTGTTAGGAATTGTGGGAGTTGAAGTCCAGAACACCTGGAGGGCCAAAGTTTGCTCATGCCTACTCTAGAGCCAAGAAGTAATGCTCAAAATGAAATGCACAGAGCATAGCTCCAAAACATGTTCCACTGAGAGCTTGTATACATTATACAGGTTATTTTGGTGTCAAATATTTTTTTAAAGGAGCACATCACTTACACACACACCGAGACTCCATAATGAAACATTCAAAATCCTTCCTAAATAAAACATTCTCACCTGCTGGCAGATTGAGACAGGGGGAGGGACAACCTGAGTTCCCATGGAAGGGAGTAGTAGAACCTCATCGACCTCCGTTTTGGCTTTGAAACACACCCGTGGATAGGATTGGCTGCCGTAGATGCTAAGATGATGGCTTCAAATATATCCCCGTCACCTTTTTGCCCACCCTGCCATGTGTCCAGAGGGAGGAGAGGACAGTTAGTAAGCGGCAACAGCTGGTACTTCACAGCAAAAAGCTCCATTATCTTAATGTGTCTGAAAATGGCCAGGAAACTGATGAGGTGCTATTTGGATAATGGAGTTATTGAGATAATAGAATTAGAATTGTATTCGGAGGGAGGTGGTGGTAGGCGATGTCATGTTCTGTCATTCTGGAGCATCTCTTGATGGCTTCTTTCCCTGCATCCACCTGGGTGACAGCAGGCCACTGAAGCCGAGTAGGATGGAGAGCAGTCATTTCTAGGAGGTCTGGTTTCAATGTATTTTTGATGAAGGAAAAAGAGACTTTAGGGCTGCTGGGTGAGCACTCAGTTATGATCCTTTTTACAAGCTGATGAAGGGGCTGGATATGCCACTAAGACTCAACACTTGGAAATGTTACATGTTTTGGATGGAAGCTCCCAGATTCTTCCAGCTAAGATGCTCAATGGCCAAGTGAATTGGAGAATTCTGTTGAGTTTCAGTCTAAAAATAACTTGTTCAATTTCAGCCTTCAGTATCTGTTAGGGTTTGATTTCAGTACAAAATTAGTTTTTGGGTTTTTGATTTCTTTTTGAATATTTTCAAGCGCTGGATAGTGGAATCCATAGGTGCAGTATCCGCAGATATGGAAGGCCAACTGTATTCTCATTTTTGGACCCAGAAATGGAAATCTTAAGGGCTTGAATTCTCAATTTAGGAGATTTGGAAAACAATTGAAAATATAATTCTTCAGCATTGTTGAAGGACGGGTGGGTCATCGAATGCTGCAAGTGAATTTTGCACAAAAAATGCTGAACTACAAATAGTCTGCAAAAATGGCACAATTTCAGGCAGAAAGAAAATTGCTGAAAAAATTACTTATTTTCTTTGAGAAAGAAATTGGCAAATAATTTTATTTCCATTCTCAGTGCAGACATTTTCTTTCGGTTGCCTAATGCTTCTTTCCCCAGGGGCTGCATGGATGTACCTTAGTGCACAGTAGCTACTTGTAAAAATACTTGCAAATCTTCTCATCCTTGGTGAAAAAGTGTGTCTGAACAGACTCACATAACTATTGAGGAAATGGTAAAATACTTCCATTTAGTTTTTGTTTTAAATTTGTAAAATGAAACAGACAAATGAGATTTTTGTTTCTACATGGATCATGGATCAGGATTCTGCTTATATTAGAAATGTGCAATTTGGCCAAAAGGCATGGTGGTTCGGGGTCCATTGTCAACTAACCCCTCATTCTGTTTACAGTTTTCCTGCTACTTGGCAGAGGGTTGGACTGGATGGGCCACAAGGTCTCTTCCAACTCAATGATTCAATGATTCTTTGATTCTACCAGGAAGTTATTCTAATTGGGAGGGGTGTTGCCATTTTCATTCAGCAAAGATTTGACCTATTGGCTACAATTAGAAACTTTAAAGGCTCAATCGTTAGTCATTTAAAGGCCTATCTGCATGAAACCTACCTTCATTTTAGACCCTGGTTACACCAGCAGGCCTGCAAAGTTTCAAAACAATTCATCAATCTAATGATTTTTTAGAATTAAAAAGACAAACTGCAAGGGAGAATTGTAGTTGTCGGTTGTGTCCATTCTTGGCCAATCAGAACATGCACACAGCCAGGCTTTTTATTGGCTGAGAAACAGAGAGAGAAAAGACTTCAACTCCTGTCATGCTTTGAGAGTAACTCAGAGACTTTTCAATGCCCATCCCATTCAAGTGTTGCTGGGAAAGCGAGTTCCCAGCAGGGCCCTCTCTAAAGGAGAAGACTAGGAATCTTTGCAAAAATAAATGGCTGGGGAGGGAGAAAAAACCCCCACTACAGTTAATTCCATCTTCTCCAGGAGCCCTACGGCCCTGCAGCAGCACCTGCCTCAGGTATATTACAGACACCACTTTATCCTCTCCAGTAGCTGGTAAAATCTGGTTCTCTTGATCTGTTTTGCCAGGCTTTTTGGCTCCCTCCTCCCCATTCTGTTTTTGGAGAGTATATGAAACGGACCAACGAATATTGCAACTCATTTTCATTCAGATTGATTCGGACCCAGACCTAGTTTACATGCTATTTATGTGTACATTTCCCCATAGAAGGTCCTTGCCATTTTTATCTGATATGGAATCCTGAAAGAATGTCAAAGTTGAGGCTGTAGCGCTACAGAGCTAGTGCAATTCTGCATGCAGATGCCTATGCATCGAGTCCCCTTGGGGAGATGGTGGCGGGGTATAAAGTTAATAAATAAATAATAATAAATATGCCTATGGGTGACTCTGCGATAGGTTCAGTTTAGGGTCACTATAAGATGAAAACAACTTGAAGGAAACAGCAGCAATAACAACTTGACATATGGCAAGCCATGTTGAGAATTATTTTTTTCCCAAATGTAAACGTTAAAGGTATTCCAAGGGGCAGAATGCGACTCTTCAAATATATTCAGCATCTTGAATTTCTTTTAAAATTTGCCCTGAAACCTTGTCCCACTGACATTGGAGCTATTTGCCTTCAAGGGGATGAAAGTCACCTTGGCTGAGCGAATGCTTGAAAATTTAATGCTCCCCACCAAATATTGACTCTGCAGGGCATCTGAGGAAGCTCTTGCTCTTAGAAGAACATGTCGATACATGCCTGACTTCTGAGCCGATTGCGTAGTGTCTTCTTTTGCCCTCCGAAATGGATCTCTGTTTTTTCTTTCATTTGTTCATTCATTCTTGGACCAAAGTCTACAAATAAAGAATGGGGGAAAGGCATCAAAAAAGATACATTTGTCTTGTGAGGATTACCGCTGATGTCTCCCTTTGCCAGAGAGGTTTACGAGCCAAATCCATTTCACGCTTCCTCCACGCAAGAGCAAAGCGTGGTCCTTTACTGGTTCTGCATTGCTAAACACCACTTTTTTCATTCAAATACCATTTAATATATGTTTTTGCTTATTTGTCTGCTGATTTTCTAGTATTATGCACAAAATGCTATGTCAGGGTTACCCAATGTAAATCTCCACCTGAGGAGTGGTGAGTTAATTATGCTACACAGTCCTTCTATTGCATTACAGTAAGCTTTCCAGATATGCAGGATCAGGATATGTGGTTTCCAGTGACTGCAGATAAACACTGCCCTCTATTAGTAGATGGTGGTGACACTGCCATTTAATAATATAAGCCAGTGGTTCCTTAGCTGTGCTTTATGGAGCCCTAAGGCTCTGTGGCCGCTCCAAGAAAACAAAATAAACAAAAATAAATGAATAAATTGAGATATTATGGTAAATTTCAAAGTTTTTAATATACAGTTTCATCGCATGGACATTGTGCAATAGTTTAAACATCTGTTTACTTTACATTCCGTTACTATCTAACTTCCCTTCCTCCTCTCAGTCTCAAAAATATTGGGAACCATTGATATAGGCCATGATTTTCCCATGGAAAGTCTCAGAAGTGAACCCCCACACTTATGGCAGGTCCACCAGAAAACTTTGTGCAAGTGGATCAAGTCATCAAACGGACACTCAAATGCGCAACCTACGGTGCATGTTCATCCTTGCACAATGTGCATCCCTGCAGCCACATGTTCCATCTTCAATATGACATCATCTCATATATGAAACACAGTTATCATGTCCCTTCTCAGCCTTCTCTTCTCTAAGCTAAGCAGACCCATCTCCCAAAGCATTTGGTCTCCCTTTGCTGAATACATCCCAGTTTGTGACTATCCTTCTTGAATTATGGTGCCTAGACCTGGACAAAATATTCCAGGTGAGTTCTGACCAAAGCGGATGAAAGTGGTGCAATCACTTCCTACAATCTAACACAGTTTGACCTCTAACTTCCTCCCAAGGGATGAATGTATGGAATAGGAAACTCACCAAGGAGCAAACTAACCAAAGCGGTTGAGAAGCATCACTTAATTCAAGCGAGCCATCCATTCTCTGAAACTCATGAAGCTCTGTGTGAAAGTTCACAATTCAAAGCTATAGATCTTTCAAACACTGATTAAAGAAATAAAACTGAGTTATGATGTGATTTCCAAGGATCTATTAGTTATTAAAGGGAGTAGTATATAAATATACCTCAGATGAGGTAAGCTTTCTCCTGTTGCTGGGAAATCTGCAGGCTGCTCCAAGCAGGACCCACTGCATTCAGTGGGGTGCACTCCCAATTTAAGCGTTTCAAAAGCGGGACTTTTGGTTGGATCCAATTGATTTCTCACAATGGAGTTGACCCATTGAAACCATTGTTAAATTATGATCCAGGACTAATTGATACCATAGCTAGTTGGAACCAAGTAGACCCAGTTAGACCCAATTAGAGGGGGGTTTTTCATGTCAGGAGTGACATGAGAAACTTCAAGTCACTTCTGGTGTGAGAGAATTGGCTGTCTGCAAAGATACAACAAGATCCCTGCTTGGATGGGATCTTGTTGGTTACTCCAAAGTGGAGAACATTTTTTCCATGTCAAGAGTGACTTGAGAGACTCGTGTGAGAGAATTGGCTGTCTGCAAAGACATTGCCCAGGGTATGCCCAAATGTTTTGAAGTTTTACCATCCTTGTGGGAGGCTTCTCTCATTCCCCCGCATGGGGAGCTGGAGCTAACAGAGGGAGCTCATCCATGCTCTCCCCAGATTTGAATCTCCGACTTGTCGGTCTTCAGCCCTGCTAGGACAAAGGTTTAATCCATTGTGCAACTGGGTGCTCTGGTTACCAAATAGTTGAGTCCAATGGGTTTAGGCCCATATTACTTATACATCGGGATTAAGGTTCACTGAATTCAATAGGTCTCATATCTAGGCAGACACGGTTACAGGATGAGGCCTAAATCTAGTTATATTGAGTCCACGGAACTTACTGAGGTGCTTCAAAACTCATTACAAAATTATTGTGAGCTGGCATTTCATTTCTAAAGTGTTTCTAAAGTATCGTTATTGAAATTATCATTACTATAGTGAGAGTAATGAAATTTTGTTACTTTTTCATTATAGTATTTGAGCAAGTGGGAAGCTTTAGGGGCACCTTTCTCCCTCATTTTTACAGCTATTGAGGTGAAACATGCTACAATGGTAGAATACCTTTAACCCTGTTCGCCCATCAAGTTTCAGAATATTTCATTTATCCATGGATTTCTGAGAAATTTTCTAAGTTTTTTTATAAACAACAGGTTTTTTTTAAAAAAAACAAACTACAAGAGCTATCTCCTTGAATTTTCTATACAATGACACAAGAAAACAGGAGATTCCCCCCTAACTTTCAGAAATATTCATATATCTACTAATTTTAGGGATTTCAAAAAAAAGTTTTGACAAAAACATTTTTTTTAAAGGCACAACAGATATCTCGTTGAATTTTTCTCATATTAACCAATAGAACTTCCATTCAGGGATTTCTTCCCAGCCCAGTACAGAGATTTACTTACTAGAAGTCTCAGTCATCTTCCTCTTTGCAGATTCAACAATTTATTGGAACGCTGGGTGGTTGCAACTAACAATGGAAAATAGCTCTCTCCTATCCTGGTTGGGGATTACTGATGCTGAGCAGAATTCCAAGAAATGTAGTTTAGGGCACGGCCTTTTGTACTCTCTGGCATAGGGCTCCACACCTTCCCAAACTACTTTTCCCAGAATTCTGTGCTTTCTCAATCTCCTTCTCAGCAAACTCTGCTTTCCCCCTGCTGCTTCCCTCTCCTAATGGCGAGAAGCCATTCATTTCAAGAGGAAAGGCAGCTTTTGGGGGGGGGGGGCTTTGCTTTGCCTGGTTGCACTGAAAATGAAACTGACTTTGGGAGGCTTCCAAGGTTTACAAAATTAAAATGAAAAAGTATTGGGTAAGTTTCAATTCTTAAATTTCTAGTGCAGGCCATGCCCACGTGTCTGATTGCCCACATGTCTGATATCACATCGTAACTACAAATTTAACAAATTTGATCTGACTTACGAGAACGAACAATAATTTTTCACAGCCCTAGTGTTTAATTATATCCTTGCATCCTAATAATCACATCATGTAAGGATTTTTGGCACTGTTCTTCTCCAAGGAGTTTCCTCCCCCCCCCCCCCCGCATAATAATAATTTACATATGGATAATATTATTTAGTTCAATATTATTCATTCTGATATTCCACTTTTATTTTATTTTTAAAATCTAAGCTGAAAACAGTAAGACATGTTTATGGACAGAGAGATACCAACCTGTAGCTTCAGTTCTAATGTTAAACATTTATTTATATTTTTATATTTTATTTATGGTATTTATATTCTGCCCTTCTCATCTCACAGGGGACTCAGGGCAGATCACAATACATATATACATGACATTCAATGCCATAGATACACAACATATACAGACAGACACACATAGGCTATTTAACTTTCCAGCTTGATGAGGATATGCTTTTTGAATTCTGGCCACCGGGGGAGCTGTTGCTTCACTGTTCACCAATGGAGTACTTCCTCATTCTTTTGCATGCTGCTGGAGATTTTTATGGTGCCATAAATTAGTTAAATTAGCTTCCCTGCATAAGCAGTACCTAAATTTCCTACTTGACAGATGCAACTGTCTTTTGGGCTGCAGAGGTTGACAGCATGCTATACAAATGGTTGGGAGCTTACTCCAACCTGACCCAGGCTGACTTCGAACTCATGATCTTTTAGTCAGTAGTGATTTTAATGCAGCTGACTCCCAACCAGCTGTGTCACAACCCTTTAATTGCTGGTGTAATAAAGCAAAGCTATTTACACTTTAGATGCCACAAACAGAGATACCAAACAACAGAACGTATGCCACCTATGCTGTTGTTTACAATCTTTGAACAGTCTGCTTTTAGTATTCGACAGAACTGTGATATAGCACACCCACCATATAGTTATAAAAGGGGTAGATTTCCACTATACAAGTATGACTTAGGATTTCAGCCATTCAGCTGGGCATCCTATAAGGGAAAGATTAAGAGGCAGCAAAGGGTAACTCCATGGGACCCTGGGACCGATGCTGCTGCCTTGCTGTGCTCTAATGGAAATGTTGGCACAGCTTTGACGTGATAATCAGGAGTCCCGGAATAGTTAATTTTTAATTCAACTGTGCAGAAGGAATGGGTAATGGCTACAGACATACTCCGCTAAAAGGGGTCTCCGCCTATTCATTCCCATGGAGGTCACTGAATCCCCTTGTCTGTAATTTAAAAACCTCCCTTGCTAGTTCTTGTCCTTTATTCTTACCTAAAAATCCCGGCTTCCTTGCTTGAAGGAGTCCCATTTTCCAATCAATATATATTACCATGTTCCCTTGGACAAAGTACCCCTCTTCATCTAATTAGCAAAGGAAGCTAATTGCATGCATCTGAGAGCACTTGGGTGCCTCTAAATATACATTAAATGAGATCAGACCTGACATCATCTTGTCCTTATGGTCGACATCCACGGCTCGAGGCGGAAAGCGTTTTTAGCCTCGCTTTGTATACATTTCAGTGCTAGCAAGGGAAAAATAACATGGATCATTGGCATTCTTATTTAATTTATAACATGAGAAACAAGCACTTAGGCTAGAATCCTTTTGGTGACTTTCACTATTGTAAATACTGTATCATCGTGCGGAACTGTTGTTCAAATTACAATATTGCAGGTAGCAGAACCAATGTGCAATAGTTGAGTAGGAGAAACTGCTGCCCATTACACTACTGGTTGTGCAGTTGTGAGATCCACAACAACTATTCTGCAACATGACTGGCATAGCTAAGCTGGTTGTTGCCAGTTTATAAAACCATAGAACCATAGAGCTAGAAGAGAATAGAAGAGTCCAGTCCAATCCCATTCTGCCAAGAAGCAGGCAAATCACATTTAAAGTACCCCCAACAGATGGCCATCTAGCCTCTGTTCAAAATCCTACAAAGAAGGGCGTCCACCACACTCTGGGGCCAGGCATGTTGCCGGGGGGGGGTGGGTCCACAAGAAGGCCTTCTGGTACATTATTTAAACTGTTATGTGTATTCATATCATGATCTGATCACTATGCTCAATATATCCCATATGCATGGGGATATTGGGATCAGGCCCGGATTACCCATAGGGCCACTCGAGGCCATGGGGGGGCAGCGGATCCGGACACCCTTTTTAAAAAAAAAAATCCCCCCAAAAATCACCCAAAAAAAGGGCACATGCGCAGCTGCCCCCTCTCTTTGCTCTGCTCCCCTCAGCTCTGCTTTAGGAGGGAGGGAGGATCGGCTCTGCTCCTTACTCCGCCCCTCCCCTTCCCCCGGCTCCACCACTCCCCGCATCCTTACCGGATTGAAGGAAGGAGGGCGGGGCGAGGAGGAGAAAGAGGCGCCCTCCCGCCGCGCATCCTGCGCGCCGCCCACCCCTTCAGCGGGGCTGGCACGGCTCCTCTCTGCCTCCTCCCTGGCGTGGCGTGGCGTCGCCAGGCAGGGAGGATGAGGCGAAGCCGTGCCACCGCCCCTCCTCCCTTGTGTGGCGTGGTGACACAAGGGAGGAGCGGCGGCGCAGCTTCTCTCTGCCTCCCTGGCTTGGCGTCGCCAGGCAGGGAGAAGGAGGTGGAGAGAAGTCGCACTGCCGGCCCTCCTCCATTGCGTCGTCACGCCAAGCAAGGGAGGAATGGCGGCGGCGCAGCTTCGCCTCCTCCTCCCTGCCTGACGACGTCACACCAGGGAGGAGGCAGAGAGGAGTCGTGCCAGCCCCAGTGAAAAGCGGTGGGCGGCGCGCAGGATGCGCGGTGGGAGGGCGCTTCTTTCTCCTCCTTGCCCCGCCCTCCTTCCTTCAATCCGGCGAGGAGGGGCGGGGGCGGGGAGGGGCGGGGTTAGGGTTAGGGTTAGCAGGGCCTCTCCAGACAATCTTAGCACTCTTGACGGTTCATAGGGGAGAATACGTTCGAACAGGTAAACTGGGCAAAACAAGGCAACAAAACAAAACAAGAGGTGATGGAACGAAGGTACTCAAGGAATATAGAAAGCTCTTTTAATGCAGGATTTCATTGAGGAAGCTGGAACAATAGCCAATAACTATAAAACTACTGAACCAAAGCTATGCTTCTGCTGAGGACATCACTCAGAACAAGTCAAAACAATGGCTCCTTCCAGAGGCATACGATCTAAAATATGAGGGCAAATGCATACACACACAAAGGGAAGGAGGAATAACAAATCACAAAACTATTTGCAATACAATTGCAAAGTAAGTTATCCAAATTTATGATTCACACACAAGGTACGTTCATTAGAGAACCAATAGCGGCTGCCGATTCTGCATCACATGCGTAAGCTGTATTGTAATGCAATGTGCAGAAAAACTCTCAGGCAGCTTCCTCCTTCTGCCTGATAGATGGGCTGGCCACATACATGGATCTACAAAGAACTATTAAGTGCAATGCATGCCAGTTACCTGGGAGCCCCTCCTGGTGCAGTGGGTTAAACCCCTGAGCTGCTAAACTTGTTGACCAAAAGGTTGCAGGTTCGAATCCAGGGAGTGGCATGAGCTCCTGCTGTTAGCCCCAGCTTCTGCCAACCTAGCAGTTTGAAAACATGCAAATATGAGTAGATCAATAGGTACTGCTCCGGTGGGAAGGTAACAGCGCTCCATGCAGTCATGCCATCCACATGACCAGCACCAACCCTCAGAATCAGACACGACTAGACATAATGCCAGGAAATAACCTTTACCTCGACCTTATACCAGTTACCTAGATATCCCCTTCTTCTAGGTACAACATGGTGGACCAATGACATTCACATAATCATAGAATTGTATTGTTGGAAAAGACCCCAAGGGCTATCCAGTCCAACCTCCTTTGGCCAGACAGGAACACACAAAGCACTCTGGGCAGCCTCAGTTTTAAAAAAACCTCCAAAGAGGGAGACGCCACTATCCTCCAAGGCAGCGTATTCCATTGTCAAACAGCCAAGAAGGTGGCGGAGACCCATTTTATTGCTGCCTACCTCCCCATTTTTTCTCTCCTGAATATGCTTCTAAGCAAGTGCATTTCAGTAGGAGGTCTATTTCTGCAAGACCAATTCAGCTGCCAAGAGGTGATGGAATGAAGGAACTCAAGGAATATAGAAAGCTCTTTGAATGCAGGATTTCATTGAGGAAACTGGAACAATAGCCAATAACTATAAAACTACTGAACCAAAGCCATGCTTCTGCTGAGGATATCACTCAAATACTTTACTGCAGGGAAGTGGAGTGTTTTCAATCAACAGTATGGGAGCACCACAACATGTTATGGCCTTGCTGACAGATGCCCATCCAGCCTCTGCTGTGGAGCCCTATTTTTGATCGGCATGTTCTCCTGCAGTGAGGACATCGGTTTCCAGATGGAAGGCGGTCCTGGTCAGGGTTGGCTTGACATGCCTTCCTCTTGGCATGATTCACCATTTCTCCCTCCTTTCGTGCTTCTTTGAATTCTGCAGCACTGCTGGTCACAGCTGACCTCCAGTTAGAGCGCTCATGGGCCAGTGCTCCCCAGTTCTCAGAGTCTATACCATAGTTTTTATGGTTGGCTTTAAGCCCATCTTTAAATCTCTTTTCCTGTTCACCAACATTCCGTTTTCCATTCTTGAGTTGGGAATAACTGCTTTGGGAGACGGTGATTGGGCATTTGGACAACATGGCCGGTCCAGCGGAGTTGATGGTGGAGGAGCATCAGCTCAATGCTAGTGATCTTTGCTTCTTTTAGCACGCTAACATTTGTCCATCTGTCTTCCCAAGAGATTTGAAGGATTTTTGGCGGCAATGCTGATGGAATTGTTCCAGGAGTTGCATATGGCGACTATAGACAGTCCACGTTTCGCAGGCGTATAGCAGGGTTGGGAGGACAATGGCTTTATAAACAAGCACCTTGGCATTCCTATGGATGTCCCAGTCCTCAAACACTCTCTGCTTCATTTGGAAGAATGCTTCACTCACAGAGCTCAGGCGATGTTGTATTTCAGTGTCAATGTTGACTTTTGTGGAGAAGTGGCTGCGAAGGTTGCGGAAATGGTCAGTATTTTCTAATGTTACACCATTGAGCTGTATTTCTGGCATTGGAGAGGGATTGGCTAGTGACTGCTAGAAGATCACTTTGGTTTTCTCGATGTTCAATGAGAGGCCGAGATTCTCATATGCTTCTGCAAAGGTATTTAGAGTGGCTTGTAGGTCTTCTGAGTGTGCACAGACAACATTGTCATCAGCATATTGAAGTTCTTTAACAGATGTTGTTTATGACCTTGGTTTTGGTTTTCAATCTGCTGAGGTTAAATAGCTTCGTAACACACTAAGTGTAATAAGTAAAGGCAATAACAAGTTCCATAAGAAAATTCACAAGTGTTAATACACACACACATATATATATAAATAGTTACAAATGCATATATATATATATATATGCATTTGTAACTATTTATATATATATATATATATATGTGTGTATTAACACTTGTGAATTTTCTTATGGAACTTGTTATTGCCTTTACTTATTACACTTAGTGTGTTACGTTGCCTTTAGCAACTCCCCCTCTGTCTGTAGAGGTTAAATAGCTTGCCATCTGTCCAATGGATGATTTCCACTTTGGTGGGAAGGTTCCCGTCAACAAGATGAAGTATCATAGCAATGAAGATGGAAAATAAGGTTGGGGCAATAACACACCCCTGTTTGACACCTGATTCCAAGATCTCTTTTCTTGCAATTTTAGTCTATTGCTCTATTGTAACTCTTACATCCAACCATGTTTTAATTTGTGCCATGTATTGTTTTTATTGTGTTTTACTGTGTTTTTATTGATTGTAATCGTTTTAATGATTGTGAGTCACCCCGAGCCACTTGGAAGGGACAACCAAGAAATCCAAATAATAAATAAATAATAAATAAATAAATAAATATTGCATCCTAATCTCTAGAGCAGCAGGGAGCGGGCTTGCCCCCTCCTCAATGTGACCTTCTTTTAAATACTTAAACATGTCCCCTCTTCACTTTCTCTTCCCTAAGCTAAACATATCCAGCTCCCCAAGTCAATCCTCCCAGGGCTTGGCTTCCAGGGCTTGGATCATTTTGGTCACCTTGCTCTGGACACAGTTCAGTTTGTCAATATCCAGACTCCTTCCTGCCTTCCTTCCCCCTTTCCCCCATTTGTCCTCACATCACTCCTGTGAGATGGTTGACTTGAGAGGGAGTTAACTGGTCAAAGTGCCTCCACATGGATGAGCAAGGATTTAACAAGGGCAGAGAAGGAAAAGTCACAGTTGAACACAAACAAAGGTTTGTTGGCCCAACATGTTCTTGTCTCTTTCCTCGGGGGCACATAGAGGCATAACACTGACACCTGATGGTGTTGTATAGCAACACCGCATGGCTGAGGAGACCGTGTTGTGCATCTTAGTGCCCTTGAGGAAGAACTTGTCAAAATGCAAACTTTCTTCCTCGGAGATGGCATCTCTCCTTGCTTTCCCCTTCCCAGTGATTTTCCTGGAGTTGCTCCATGTCCTAGCCTAGAAAACTATCTGGCTTCGTCTTCAATGTGGCATCATTCAAATATTTAACCATGGCTATTATACCACCTCTTAACCTTTTCTTTCCCAGGCTAAACATACCCAGTTCCCTAAGCTACTTCTCTTAGGGAATCATGGTTTCCAGACCTTAGACTATGTATTTTTTGCCTTCCTTTGAACAGCTTTCAGTTTGGCCATATCCATCTTGAATTGTAGTGTCCTGAACTGGACATGGTCTTGTTCCAAGTGATGTCTGGCCAAAGCAAAATAGAGTAGTAGTATACATTCTCTTGCTCTAGACCAGTCATGGGCAAACTTCAGCTCTTCAGTTGAAGAGAAACTCTGGTTTCTCTTCAACTCCCACAATTCCTAACAGCCAGGCTTGAGAATTGAAGTCCAAAATCACCTGGAGAGCCAAAGTTCCCCCATGCCAGATCTAGACACTATGCTCCTATTGATGTAGCCTAGAAGCACATTGGCTCTTTGAGCTGCTATATCACAGTGCTGATTCATCTTCAGCTTGTGACCTACTGAAATCCTAGATTCCTAGCTTAATCTTCAAGTTCCAACAGGACAGGGCAGGAGACCTCAAATATTAGCAGATTCCTTCATCCTCCAGGTGAAGCCAAGGAGGAATCCTGCCTGTTACCCCAGAGAACCTCTGACAGATTGGTCATATCATTTTTTACCAGAACTCTTTAGCAGAAAAGGCTAAAATACCTTGTAAAACTATAACTCCCACCATTCTATACCATTGTACAGCCAAGGCAGTGAAAGTGGTGTCAAACTGCATCAGTTCTACAGTGTAAAAGGTGAAATATTTATATGATCTGAAGAGAAACCAGAGTATTGGAGACAAGAGACAACTCCAGCACAATTTTCGTGTCAGAAGCGACTTGAGAAACTGCAAGTTGCTTCTGTTGTGAGAGAATTGGCTGTCTGCAAGGACATTGCCCAGAGGGTGTTTTACCATGAGAGGTATCTCTCATGTCTCCACATGAGAAGCTAGAGCTGATGGATGGGAGCTCATCCCGCTCCCCAGATTCAAACCGCCAACCTTTTGGTCAGCAGTTTAGCCAGCACAGGGGTTTAACCCATTGCACCACCAGGGGCTCTAATTCCAACAGTGGAAGAATGGAAATGAAGCTCATGGAACTCTCCAAAATGGACAAGCTGTCCAGACAGCTACAGAATCAGGATGTATACTTCCAAAAAAGATTGGGAATCATTAACCGTCTCCTTGGAAAATCTAAAAATATCAACGGCTAGCTTCCTAAATTGAATAAATTTCATGGAATTGTATTGGATTTCTATGGTGATCAAATAGAGAAATCCTAATCATTTCTTAAGGACAGTACTTTCAGGAAAGTTAACATACAACGGAGGCCTACCAACAAAGACTCCATCTGGCACAGCTACCCAAATGGATAGCCCAATGCTGGAAATCCAAAAGATTTACTCTGTGCATCTGGTAGAAAAGAATCTGGAACACCTGGCTAATGGAAAGCCTTACTACACCACTAAACAATGTTATTGACATGACCCGCATGACCCCCTTTATATCCTGGTGAGGTTTGCGAGAGGATGGACAAAGGATGATAGAATTTGTAGTACTTTCAAACCCTTCGGTTCCCACAGACCACTATGGCCCACAACAAAGACCGACAAAGTCCAAACTTGGCACACAGAGCCCCCATGACTCACTCTACATCCTACTGCAGTTGGAGGAGGGTGGATCATGGATGATGGGACTTGAAGTATCTCCACTCATTTCCTGAGACCCTCATCCAATGACTGATCAAGACCAAACTTGGCACATATAACCGCCATGACCCCCTTTATGTCCTGGTGATGTCTGGGAGAGGACAGACAATGGATGATGTGATTTGTAGTACTTTCCAATCCTTCAGGTCCCACAGACCACTGTGGCCCCCAACAAAGACCGATAAAAGATCAAACTTGGTACACAGGGTCCCCATGACTCACTCTACATCCTACTGCAGTTTCGAGGAGGGTGGATCATGGATGATGGGACTTGAAGTACCTCCACTTAACCTGAGACCACTGATACGCTCATCAAATGACTGATCAAGACCAAACTTGGCACACAGAGCCCCCATGACCCATTCTACATCCTGGTGTAGTTTCAAGGATGATGGAACATGGATGATGGGACTTGAAGTACCTTCACTCACTTCCTGAGACGGCTGTGAACATAATACAATGACTGATTAATACAAAAATTGGCAGACAGAGCCCCCATGACCAACTCTAATTCCTGTTGCAGTTTAGAGGAGGATGGACCACTGATGATGGGACTTGAAGTACCTTCACTCACTTCCTGAGACCACTGCGAGCCACATAAATAACTGATAAAGACCAACCTTGGCACCCAATGCCTTTCTCAAATAACCTGAGTACCGGTGGGTCCCCAAGCTAGTAAAAAATAAAGATAAAATAAAAATTCTACAGTGTAGATGCACCCACTCTCTCTTCCCTACATCCCTTCTGTTGGGTGTTACCAGCCTTTGTTGCTTTTTGCAGTACGAAATAGCAACTTTCCCAAATTCTGAGCAAGATGTCAGCTGCGTATTTCCGGGGTGAAAGCCAGAGATGGCTCGCACCAGGCAAAGTATGTTTTGTGAGCAACAGCTGGCTGCCTCCCATTTTGCATTTATAGCTTTCGCTATACGTTCAAAACACATTTGCAATGGTTTGTCCCCAAACAGGCACAGTTCAGTTGGTGGTAGCCTCAGAAACATGCCAGAAAGACTGGCAGATTCCCTGTGGGAGGCCCAACGCTGACATCCCTCCTTGCCTTGTTTGGTTCATGTCAGCCTTCATTCTGTCCTCAATTTGCTGGCTCCAGTGTCGATCCCCACCCACAGCTTTGCAAACACAAACCCATAAATCTGCCCTTTAAAGCAGAAGTGTGAACATGCCAGATTTCAGCAGGGAAGATTTTTGGAGGGGGAAAGGGGATACATGACAGGCATGAAAATATGTGCCACTTTCCACATTGAGGGTGGTAAAAAGAAACACTGGGTTACATAAAAAGGAAATGGGAGGTTTTTTGCTGCTTGCATGCACCTCTCCTTTTTTGAATGTGGAACTCATAAGTTTATGGGAAGACATGCGGAGTCTTCCATTCTGGGCACCACAACTGAAGGGAGATGTTGACAAGCTGGAATGTGTCCAGATGATGGCAGGTAAAATGATCAAGGGTCTGGAGAACAAGCCCTATGAGGAGCGGCTGAAAGAGCTGGGCAAGTTTAGCCTGCAGAAGCGAAGACTGAGGTGAGACATGATGAGGGCCATGTATAAATATATGAGAGTAAGTCACAGGGAGGAGTGAGCAAGCTTGTTTTCTGCTGCCCTGGAGACTAGGACATGGAACAATGGCTTCAAACTACAGGAAAGGAGATTCCACCTGAACATTAGGAAGGTCTTTCTGAGTGTGAGAGCTGTTCATCAGTGGAACTCTCTGTCCCGGAGTGTGGTGGATGCTCCTTCTTTGGAGGCTTTTAAGCAGAGACAGGATGGCCATCTGTTGGGGGTGCTTTGAATGTGATTTTCTTGCTTTTTGGCAGAACGAGGCTGGACTGGATGGCCCACAAGGTCTCTTCCAATTCTATGATTCTAAGTCAGAATCCTGTTGATGTTATGAACAGGCAGAAGTCCCATGATACTTTTAGGTCATTGTGCCATGGATGTATTCAGGCCATAGTTGCATAAACAGGATTCCACCGATGAAGCAATTTCTTCTGAAGCTGAACATATTCTTAGATAAGGCACAACTATTTGTCACTTTCAATGTTCACTGAGCTTGCAGAAATGCTCACTGTGCCTTCTCTAGGCCTCCAAAAGGACAGTAAGCAGGAACATTGGCAGATAAACAATGGTTGCATAGTGCACCATGGGAATGTGCAAAATTTTTGAAAGTTTTGTAAGTTGTAAGAAGATTCGTTGAATCTATACATCCAAAGCAATATCCAATAGGTGGGCATGGCCCATATCAAAAACTTTAGAACTGAAGCTTTACCTAATAAAGGCTACCTCCCAGAGTCAGCTTCATTTTCATGTCAAGCAAGCAAAGCCAAGCCTAAAAGGTCCCCATTTCTCTGTAAATTAATGGCCTCTCACCATTAGGGGAGGAAAAGGAGGGAGAAAGCAGAGTTCCCTAGGAAGAAGCACAGAACTCTGGGAAATGTAGTTTGGGAAAGTGAGAACCTCAATGCTAGATAATTCAAAAGGCCCTGCCCTAAACTACATTTCCCAGAAGGCATCAGCATCAGAAAGCCCCAATCAGGAGAGTGGAGATAGTGATTTCCCCTCCATAGCCAGTCAGAGTTCCAATACATTGGTTAATATTCTACACTATGATCTTTGTGCCTGGGTGATAAATGTCATTTCCTAATTGGTTTTATTTTTTTTTAAAAAAAATGGGGAAAGTGTATAAAACTGCAAGAACTTTTTCTTTATGGGAGGGACATTGTGCTTTAGCATAATAGTTTGTCAATGGATATCTCATCTTTGAGTCTCATCCAATTCAACATAGTTTGTGCCACATAGGCAAAGTTTATGAAGTAGAACAAGTACTTTCAAAGTAAGGACTATATCATTAATCAGGAAATAACTTTCAAGCTAGAAACATATTTTCATTATAACATCTCGTATTAAAGAAATGCTGTTTATAAAAGCTTTGAAAATTCCCCAAAAATCAGTGGATAAATAAAACATTCTAAAATTTGGCAGGCTAGCAGTGATCACTATCATTGCCGCTAGTTTCACCCCAGCAACTGTAAAAATGAGGGAGAAAGGAGTCCCTGAAGTTTCCACACTTGCTCTATTACTAACAAAAAAGTAAAGAAAAATGTTACTCTCATTATAGTAACACATTTTTTTTACTAACGATATTTTGGAAACACTTTAATGACTTTTAAAACATTTTTAATCTGTCACGCATGCCTAGTGTGCAGAAGTTACATTGAACCACGAGTAAGCAAAAGTGCCACTTTGTCAACTACCCATGTGGACAATCTGTGGTCATTTGGCATCACCATTATCCCTGACTCTGAATTTATATACCAATGTGCAGAAGTATGTTGTGATGCAACCACCATGTAATGCCATGCAACTGCATGAATATCAACTGTACAGTGTAAGGAGCATATATTTGAGTGAGCTCAATGTAGGATCTTTGTCAACATATCTATCCCTTTCAAAACCCGGGTTGACTTATTTAAAAAGCAACCCCCTCATTCTTTGAGTAGAATGGCCAAAGCCAAGAGCTTAGTACATGCCAGGAGAACCCAAAAGAAGCACTGAGCCCATCTACTCTCTCTGCTATAACTTAACTTTGGGCCTTTTTGAATGCCTTGGCAGACAAATCATAGTGATGTAGAGAGACAGCTGGCTTCCTGAGGAGGCATTTGGTACTTTCCTCTCTGTGTGGAATGACCCTCAGTGGAGGAGGAAGGAATTTCCTCCTTCACGTTCCCTCCTCTTGTCCCTCTCGCTTTGCTCATGCTGCTTCTGCAGGAGCTGCAGCACTTCAGCCAGGTCTCCTCTGGTGGCAGCCCAGTGCAGTCTGGCCAGCTCTTTGCTCTGGAATTTCTTGCTCGCTGGGGAAGTGGCTGTGGTGGCGCTGTCCATTCCCTCTCTAGCCCCAGTATCTTAGTCCTTCTCCTCCTCTCCTTTCTCCCACAGCCTCAGGAGGGAAAGTGGCAGAGGAAGGAAGGCAAGGAGTGAGGGAGGAAAGATGAGGAGGAGGAGGGCCGCACAGGCAAAAGTTTGCCTCTTGCCACGGGAGGGTGGCATGAGTGTGTGAGGGAGGGGGGGAAGAGGAGAGGAAAGAGAAGGTGAAGTGAGAGAGAGGGGGGGAAGGAGGAAAGGCGAGGAGGAAGAGGGCCTTGCAGGGAAAACCACGAATCAGCGAGTCCATGGTAAACGAATCGTGGAGTGAGGGAATACTGTACATTATATCTATACTATCCTGTATCCAAAATGCTTGGGTTTTGGATTTTTCACTTATTTTGATTTTTATTTTATTTATTTATTTATTTATTTATTATTCCATCTTGTATTCCGCAACTCCCTGCAGGCTTGGGGCGGATAACAGCATATAAAATAGGCTGGCATGTGACATCCATGCAGCCATACAATAAAACACAAGCATAAAACGCGACATCATATCCCGAGACATAAAATAAAATACAATAGCAAATAGCATTTCCTTGGGCCAGGGTACCGGTTACACCGGAGAATTGCGCTGGGTATGTTTGCCTAATCAAAGGCTAGTCTAAAAAGGGCGGTCTTGCAGGCCCTGCGGAACGGGATAAGCTCTGTAATGGCTCGGGCGTCGTCTGGGAGGGAGTTCCAAAGCGCCGGGGCCACCATAGAGAAGGCTCTTTGCCTGGTTGTGGACAAGTGGCAGGCACGGACCAATGGTACCAGGAGCATATTCAACTCCTCCGAACGTAGTGATCTCGGGGGAATGTACGGGGCAAGGCGGTCCCTCAGGTACGCAGGCCCTAGGCCGTGTAAGGCCTTAAAGGTTAGAACCATCACCTTGAAGGCAATTCGGTACTCAATGGGTAGCCAGTGCAACTGCCGGAGGGTGGGCGTGATGTGCTCCCTTACTGACGTTCCCGCCAGCAAGCGAGCAGCGGCATTTTGCACCAGCTTGAGTTTCCGGATTGTCGACAAGGGAAGGCCAACGTAGATGGCGTTACAGTAGTCCAGTCTCGAGATGACCGTCGCTTGGATCACCGTGGCCAGGTCACCCCTGGAAAGGTAGGGTGCCAGTCGCCTAGCCTGTCGTAGGTGAAAAAATGACGCCCTGCTGACCGCGGAGACCTGGGTCTCCATGGTCAGCAGGAGGTCCAGTTGGACACCCAAGCTCTTAACAACAGGTGACGGGCTAAGCCGTTCACCATCCAGGGTAGGCAACCAGCACTCATCCAGTCCAGGCCGACCGGACCACAAGATCTCCGTCTTCGACGGATTCACCTTCAGCCAGCTGGCCCGCAGCCAACCAGTCACGGCCTCCAGGCACTGATGGAAACAATCGGGTACAGTGTCCAGCCTGCCGTCCATTCTCAGCAGAAGCTGGGTGTCATCAGCGTACTGATAACACTCCAGACCAAAGTCGCGGGCCAGCTGGGCCAGGGGGCGCATATAAACGTTGAATAACAAGGGGGAGAGGATGGCCCCTGGGGACCCCACAATCAAGTGGGAGTCTCCCGGAGACCCCCCCCCCCTCCACACGTTGTCCCCGGTCCCGGAGGAAGGAGGCCACCCATTTAAGGGCGGTCCCCCCAACCCCGGAGCCGGCTAAACGGTGGGTCAACAATGCGTGGTCTACTGTATCAAATGCTGCTGTCAGATCTAACAAGACAAGCAGGGCTGATCCACCCTGGTCCAGCTGGCGGCGAAGTTGGTCTGTAATGGCGACAAGCACGGTCTCCGTCCCATGCCCAATACGGAAGCCGGACTGGAAGGGATCAAATCCAGCTGTGTCTTCTAAGAACCGCTGCAGCTGATCTGCTGCTGCCCTCTCAATTACCTTGCCTAAAAAAGGCAAGTTGGAAACTGGCCGGTAATTGGAGGGAGCCGAAGGGTCTAAATTCTGCTTCTTCAGCAGCGGTCTTCCCATAGCCTCTTTCAATCCCCCTGGGAAGACTCCTTGCTCAAGGGAGCTATTTATGATCTTTCCCAGGGGGCCTCGTAGCCCCTCCCGGCAGGCTCTAACAAGCCAGGAGGGGCACAGGTCAAGGGAGCAGGTAGTTGGTCTAGCTGTAGCAAGTAACTTATCGACAGCTGCTGCGTCCAGCAGTTGGAAGCGGGTGAAGGT
Source organism: Anolis apletophallus (assembly GCA_030556195.1). Taxonomy (NCBI): domain Eukaryota; kingdom Metazoa; phylum Chordata; class Lepidosauria; order Squamata; family Anolidae; genus Anolis; species Anolis apletophallus. The sequence continues at coordinate 132,338,323 of JARBWK010000009.1, read as the reverse complement.
GGGCCCGCCGAGTGGCGGCGGAGTCTCGAGTTCACTAACTGTATCAAGAGTGGCAGGACTGTCCCGGCGGAGAGTCGAAATCTTGTCGGCAAAATAGCTCTGAAAAACCTCAGCTGTTGGAGCCAAACCCCTATCGTTTGGGACAGTTGGGATTGCTGTCAAGGACAGAATTATCTTAAACAATTGAGCTGGGCGTGAGCTGGCCAACTCTATCAAGGAAGAGTAGTAAACTTTTTAGCTCCCTTGATAGCTTGCTCATAAACCTCTTTAAACTGTTTATAAGCCGATTTTGATGGTTCGTCACGGAGACTCCGCCACACGTCCTCTAGCTGTCTCTTCCTCCACTTCATCGCTCGTAGCTCCTCAGTGAACCAAGGCGAGTGATTTCTGCGGGGGAGGAGAGAGCGCCTGGGGGCGATCTCGTCCAGGGCAGTAGAAAGACTGGAATTCCAGCATTCCACTTGCCCATCAACTGAGTCGCTGGGAAGTTCTGAATCCCTTAGAGCATTCAGGAACCTAATGGGTTCCATAAGTCTCTTCGGGCGAACCAGAATAGGTTCGGCACCCTTACCGGGAGGGGAGGCCACTTCCAGACGGACTTCCAGGACACTGTGATCCGACCATGGAACCTCCGTTTTCACTTATGTTAGCATATAGACATAGAAGGACACATTTTGGACATGAAGTCCAAGTCTAAACACAAAATTCCTTTGAATTTCATATACACATTAATTTTATGCATTTTTAAATCATTTTGTGCATGAATTTTGGAGTATTTTGGAATTCAGATTTCAGGATTTTTTTTCCGCATCAGAAGGAGCGACTTGAAAATTCTGGTGTGAGAGAATTGGCCATCTGCAAGCACTTTGCCCAAGGGAACACCCAAATGTTTTGATGATTTACCATTCTTGTGGGGGGCTTCTCTCATGTCCCCGCATGAGGAGCTGGAGCTCATCCGTGCTCTCCCCAGATTCGAACGTGCAACCTGTTGGTCTTTAGTCCTGCTGGCACAAAGGGTTAACCCATTGTACCACTAGAAGCTCAAGATTTCAGGATAAGGGATGCTAAACCCGTATCATCTGTCAATCAGTCTTTCCCCCTATACACTTGCTGGGATTAGGAGAGGAAATCAAAGGAATTCCAAGATTCCTCTATTCGAGTATCAGTATTCATTTTTTTATATCAATATACTCAAGACTATTTCAAGATTCACAAAGGTACATGTTTAGAGAGAAATGTCAAGACTCCAAACAAAAGAACAACTCTGTTGTATTGATTTCAGGTATCATGCCTTGGCTCAGGATGCTACACTAGTACGCAATTGCCTCCAAGGCTAACATAAAAATACAATGGATTTGCCCATAAGGCTCTCATCCAAGCATGGAAAGGTTGTGTTGCATTTCAGATTCTCAACAAAAGTAGGTTTTTGGCACCTCTCAAGAAACATCGCAAAATGTGTGTGTATACGTGCCTCACATACTTTTGACAAATTTGTGAGGTTTGGAGGGCATATCCAAGAAGTAAAGTCTGCAAAAAGCAATGGATATTCTTTGGAATGAAAATGGACAAAAATCACAGATTTTTTAAAATACAGGGAAATATGGTTAGGCAATGTAGGAATTGAGGAAATTGGGAAATTTGTACCAAATAGAAGCAGAAATCAAGTGATATTTGTAAATATACTGTATACACTACCTCACCCTGCCGCCACCATTTTGCAGAACTGGGATCCACAATTTCATTTATCCTCATCCAATAAATATTCATCTCTAAATATTTTCTATGTCCTCCAGCATGACTCTATGATAATTTTGGGCCAGAGGTCTTTCATTTTGGTAGGGTTTGCTATTATTTATAGGTTTGTGTATCACATGAAGTCTGAAAATGTATTGCCGAAGGCTTTCATGGCTGGAATCACTGGGTTGTTGTAGGTTTTTCAGGCTGTACAGTCATGTTCTAGAAGCATTCTCTCCTGATGTTTCACCTGCATCTGTGGCAGGCACCCTCACAACCTTTGAGATGTTGCCACAGATGCAGGCAAAGCTTCAGGAGATAATGCTTCTAGAACATGGCCATACAGCCCGAAAAACCTACAACAACCCAGTCTGAAAATGTATTCGCAATGGATATAGGGATTTTTTTCAATAAAGTGCTTGTATTACTCAGTGATTGGGCTGACCAATATGATCTTATCATCTAACAGATCTGAGAATTTAAACTAATCTGCCTTTCTGAAGTTGAATTGTCATTTAAATTGGACTTCGTGAGCCCTTATAGTTAGAAACAATTGGCATATTATCAGCCAATGCTGTGTGTTTGGTATTGGTGGTCCCACTGATTTAGTGCATTGCTTCACAATGCTGTCACTCACAAATGGAAGGTCTGGGTTATATCCTCGGTGCCATCTCCCACTGTTGTTGGATGAGGGGAGCTTACTATCATGAATCATCAATCATTTATGCAATTCAGCCTAGGAGAGGACGGCCTCTCCATTTTTATCCTCCTGAGCATAGGCCCATACGTGGCTATGGCTGTTAAAGCACCAATTATTCCCGCCCTTTGGTGCCTATGAAAGTTCTCAGGAGAGGGGAAACAAAACTCTTCATTTGGGATCTTGTACATAGAGGTAATTGTGATGTTCCTAAACTCTACTGTTATAATCCCTATATTATTTTCTTCAGTATTACGGACGTTACTGACTTAGAGGCCTAGTTTTACAAAAACAACACTTCCCTACTGCGCATGTGGTTTTTCCACCACTAAGATTATTCCTGGGACTTTTTGGTCAATTCTGTTGTTTATCCCTGTGTGTTTCTTGGACACACAACATGTCACATTTCTTATCTAAGCACAGTTCATAAAACAGCTGTTCTTTGGCAGCTGACATGCATTCAATGTTGATTGAGATTGTTGTCATAGTTGGTCCTGAAAAGGTCTGTTGCTTTCTTTGGGAATCAGACTGTATTCTTAAAAAAAATCAATATCTCTCTCTGGCATTACTTCATGAACAAAGATTCTTAGGAAGGACTCATCCACACTTTTTACAAGCATGTTGATGACTAAAAGTGCCAATCTGAGATAGGCAAGTTTGGTTGCAGAAAGCACAGCAGAAAGTCTCCTTGGGTGATGTTGTTTCCAAGTTGCAGTTCTTTCTGCGTCGTCATTTCTCTATGAGACTCGTGTCTTCTCGAAAGAGGCCGCAGCATTATGGATAGTGTGTCTCCATGCCTCCCGATGTGAGGCCAGGATGGACCATTGTTGGTGATCAATCTGGCCGAGCCTGACATGTTGTTTCAGGGAGTGCTTATATCTCTTTTGGGGGGTTGTCATTTCTCTTCGAGACCCATTCGGCGTGTCTTCTTGAAAGAGGCCGCAGCATTGTGGATAGTCATTGTGAAAAATCAATGTAGGAAGAAAACATAATAGCATGGCTCTTATATGTTATTACCATTGGAGCCATGGTTTAATTAAGACTCAAACCCCACTGATTCAATTGGTCTATTTTAAAGGAGACTGCCAACAAAATTCAATAAAAGTACAAGAGAATGCAGGTGGGATTTGGAGAATGAAATCGAGAGGTCTTCATATCTCCATGTTGTAGTTCAGCCACCTGATGAAGATGACGGGTTTGGGGGTGCAGGGTCTGATGGTTCTGTGGGTGCCTAGGGGATGTTGGCGCAGGATGATTCTCCAGTTGGGAGAATGGAGAAGGTTTTGGAGCAAGATGTTGTTTCTCTGTGTGAAAATGAAACTTCTTTGGAAGCTGACAGGCAGGGAAGGGAGGATATCATGAGCTCATCTGAAGAAGCAGGCTTAGACAGAGAAACAAGGCTACTCCAGCATGGGAAGAAATCCAGGTGCAAGCAAAGCCATGGAAAATAGAGGCAAAAACAGGCCTCTCAAGGTCAACAGAATGCCTTCATGTATTGCAGCCCTTAAATTATAGAGAAAGAGCTGTTAGGATTTTTACATCAAGCTACATTGCCATTAGAGTGAGAAACTCCTGCCTTGCTCCTGGTTATGCTCTAGCTTAAGGCCCAAGTTTCCTAGTCAAGTTTTGCTACCTGTGTTGGGGATTTAATTTTACTCTTGTTTTGGGGATTTATCTTTCGCCTATCGGGACTTCCTTTTTATATATATATTTGGTTTTTTACTCTATTATTTGCTTAAGATGCCTTTGACCCTTTCTTCTATGTGTTCTATCAATAAACGGTTTATTACCATGTCTGGTTTCCTGGTGAGTGCTTTGAGCAAGGTGAACACCTGCTGAGGTGCAACACTCCACTCCCCAAAGGACATCTCTATCAATTGGGAATATCTTATTTCACTCTAACGCAAAAAATTTCAGCCAAGCAATATTGGCCAGGCCCCCAAAAGTGAGTCCTGAATCTGTTTCAGTTAGTTCCACCGATGTCATTGAAGGCAGAAGAGAAAAGCTGTTCTAGCCGACTAGGGAGTCTTTGTTGAAAAGCCTAAAATCAAAATGTCACCTTCCCTTAAATCAAAATAACTGCAGCTAATTATGTTAGATAGTTACATCACGCCTTTCCCACTGGCTGCAAATGCAAGAGGAAAGCCATTGTGCAGGCTGTTGCTTTTAGCACTTTCAGGACCCAAGAGTCTGGACAGCTCCTGCTTACTGAGTGCATATGGCCTGGTTTAGCCCTCCAAAAAATAAAATGCCAGACAGCCACCCTATTTAAATTACAGTGCACATTTTATAGAAATTTCGGAGCTATTCAATAATGTGGTGATGCTGCTTGCTTTCCTCCAAGTTATGACGCATGGAGAGATGGAAATAATGGCGATATAGAGATGTTGTAGAGATGAAGACATTGGAATAGTTCACACTTTTCCAGACCTGGACTCAGTCATTAATCACAATGGAAACTGCAGTCAATAAATCAGAAGAAGACTAGACTTGGAAAGGCAGCTATGAGGGAACTAGACAAGATCTTGAAATGTATTCTATACTAAAGTTAGCATGATTCATGCCATCATATTTCCAGTTTCTATGTATAGTTGCAAAAGCTGGGCAGGGATCAAATCGAATGAGAAGAAAAAGAAATGTGGTGCTGGAGAAGAATTCTGCAGATACCATATGAATAAAAGACAAACGAATGGGTATTAGAGCAAATCAAACCTGAACTCACTCTAGAAGCCAAGATGACTAATCTCAAACTGTTACACATATTTTTGCCCATGTTGTGAGAAGACTTGATTTGCTAGGAAAGGCAATGCTTGGTAAGATAAAAGGTTGTTTGAAAAGAGGAAGATCATATTCTAGATTGAAGGACTCCATCAAGAGGTCATGATCTTGGGTCTGCATGACCTGAACAGGCTGTCAAGGATAGGGTAATTAGTAGGGCCCTCATTCATGGGTCTTAAGTGGTTGGAAATGAGACCACCAGCAAATATCAGTGTTGAAGGTTATATTTCAGAGGAAGGCACTGAAAAAACACTTCTGTGTATTCCTTGCCTAAGAAAACCCTATTAAATTTGCAGTGACTTTGAGACATCTTGACACATACACAAAGCAGCCAAGAAGAGAGGTCTCTGTCTTGAAAACAAACAGCACTGCAGGGAGAAAAACAAAATCTAAGGAACAAAAATACTGCTCTTCTTTATTAGCTTTGCCAGTTGCCAAGGCACGATCAATGCGATTTCTATTTTGAAGGGAACCTGGCGAGAGATCTCCCTTAATGCCACACAGCCGCTTCTCCTGACCTCCGCCGTACTACCTATTACCTGAGTCCTGCTTTCTCCCATGGCCAATCAAATTAGCAAGGCATACACCGCAGTGCCTTTAGGCTTCTTGGAATTGGATTGTGGTGACAGCGAAAGAGAATAATCAAGATCAAGCTGGAGCTTGAGAGCAAAGGAAGAAAATGCAGGTAGCTGGGAAGTAGATTTGAAAAGGCAATGGTTGGTCAGGTCAAGAAAGTCTGATATGGTCTCATCTCTGTCAATAACTCTTTCAGAAAGTTTAGACAAGCCTTGGTCTCAATCTTTCTCCCTTCCTCATCTGTGATATGAGTACAATAACCCTGAAGAGTTGTTGCCAAGATTGTTGAGAAGGAAGATGAATGTTTTGAATGCCATAAAATTCAGAGCTAGCATTTGGAGTGAAACTGGTTGCAGTGTTAAAGGTCCCACCTGAAGCAAATGTGTGTTGGACTTTTGATAGCTGCTAAAAATGTGGGAATTTCAGTAGAAGCAAAGATTACATCTGGCATTTTCTGGTGGTGTAGATTCACATAGCAAATTTCCCCAAAGCATCTCTCTAAATTTGCTCAAATGCCTGTGGCTTGATTACCATCTAATATCAATGCTAAATAGCAACAGGGAAAATCTATTTTTAAAGGATGAGAAGTGTTTTTGACCACCAGGAAGCTCTGAGGACAGCAGTTTTGAACTCATGAAACTTTTCACACTTCAAGAAAAATGGCTGTTTTGTACAGAAAAATATTATTTGAGCATAAAACAATGGCTGAAATTCCACAACACTGACTTAGTCATAAATGCATAATTAGATACCTTCTCAATTCCCAAATCCACAAACCCACCTTAACAACCAGCAACCGCATCAAGTAAAGGAGCTCTTGTGTTCAGATCACAAAAATAATGTATCAAAATGGGACAGAAGTATTATTTTCTGCACACAATGCTATTTTTTGCACAAAACCACCTGCACAGCTACATTTTGTGCAGAATAATTCGCAAACTAGAAATAGTCATTTTTGGATGTAGCAAGGAAAAGAACACTTGTTGAAAGTACTTGTTGCTTCCTTCCAATAAATACAGTGAAGAATTACATCCCTAATTTGCTGAAGAAATGAATTGGAAGCAATGAAAGCGCATGATCTAATATATCAATTAATTGTGTTGCTAGATTCCTCCTACTTCTTTCATTATTATTCACAAAGGATTTGTACTCTGTTATTATCCAGCACAACGTTGAAGACCATCACCCCACCCCAGGGCATGTCTCCAACCATCTTTGAAGATAAAGGAATGTTTTTGAGAGTTTGAATATTGTTATTTCAGACTGGAAAGGGCTTTCTAGTGCCTAGAAGAGTGGTCAAGATTCTATTTCATGCTTGTGTAGTGTAAATGTGCACTCTGCCAGTTATATTATGGTTGAACCACACCCCTTGCTATTGCATTGTGTAATCAATGGAGCCTCTGCCCATGTGCCTGCTTCTTGTCCCATTGCTCAATGTGCTCTTTTCATAATCTCAGTGAACCACATGGTAAGTTGATGGCAACAAATAATGGTGTACTATTCTAAGAAAGTGAAGGAGCATGGCTGGATTTTCTGTTGGTTGCTCCCAACTCATTCAACCACCGATTTAATGATGAGTCAACACAAAGATGCATCCAACTAAGGGTGCATCTGCACTGTAGGATCAATGCAGTTTGACTCCATGTGAATGGCCATGTCTCAATGCTATGGAATCCTGGGATTTATAATTTGGTGAGGCATCAGCAGTCTTTGGTGGTGAAGTCTAAAGACCTTGTGAAACAACAGAAATGGGCATAGATTTAATATGCACTTCAGGGCCTGAAGGTTCAGACTGGAATCCAGGAGTATCCCTAAAACTGCAGAGGGATAGGTGGGTATAAGCTCACCTAATAGGTTGAATCCCTGTTCTTAGATTTGCTTCTCAACTAACCAGAAGCACTTGGATTAAGATTCATTTTTACCACATCCAACCCTTTTACAGTTGCCAGACACTAGTTTAGAACATGAACATCTTTCTTGGAATTAGGTGGAAAGGAGTACTAGAGCTGAAGATCTTCAGTATACTGGTGATTGTAGTCTTAAATCCTATTCAACCCACCCCCTCACTCATCCATCTGTCTTTCCGAATTCAGAGCCATTTTTTGAAAGTGCCAATGTAAGTGTTTGTATTTCTCATTCTGGCATCAAGCATTAACTGATATGGGTTTGAGTCATGGTACTTTTGAACTCTCATTCACAACTTGAGAAGCCGCGGTGGAATGATTCTAGCAATGCACTATATCGATTACTCGACTGGATTATTCCATTCATTGACTCCCTATCCATTCCTGCTCTAATAAAATATTAGATAAATACTTAGCATTGTGTTGTAGAGGCTTGGAAGCCAGAAATGACTTCGAAAAGAGAAGACAATGTAGCTGAATATATAGCCAGTTCAGATTGGTGATGAACCTCCCTGGCAATATCTTTCAAAAAGCTGCTGTTATCTTTGGGTCTGGAATTCCGATCATTGTCTTCCAATGAGTGTTGGGGTTAGCCACTTCTTTGTGAATACAATAAGGCCCACATATCCACAGAGGCTACATTCCCAATCTGACAATAGTTACATGATGGAAAACCATTGAATTACTTCACTTTTGGTCCTAGCATAGTATTCATGTAGTTGCACAGGAAAACCTATTGATTTCTAGGAATTTTCTATGCACCACTGGGTTACTTCTGGAGGAAATATACCATAGAAATACCTGGCGAACCTAGCAAATTCTAGTGAGACCATCCTCTCCAGGCATTCGTAAGTGAAACTATGGATATGGGTTTTTGCTGTACTGTGAAAATCCTTATAATAGTCATGTAAAAGCATTCTTCAATTGGCTACCAACCATATCTTTGGGACTTACAGGTCTCATATTTGCCTGTTGGCTATTTCATCAGAAGCTGATGGGAAGGTGCTTGGACTACAACTCCCATATTAATCCCAGTCACTGAAGCTAGTAGTTTGAGATAATGCATGCACGTAAGTGTGGCTTAAGCATGTGTACATCCCTTTTCTGGTGGAGGGATACATGTGCATAAGCCAAGCTTATGCTTGTCCATGTCAACAACAGGATCCCAGCCAATGTGTGTTGAGTGGCAGGATACCAAAACAAAGACCAACCATCCCAGCCTTGCTTTCCTTGTGGTGACCCATTGGAGAATGGTGGACTCACATCATCACCAAAGTGACATTTGGTGTTGAGCAGTGGGCATTTCCCCAGAGGCAGCAGAAAGGCACAGTTAGCATATTGGAGGACTGGCTGGCTGGGCTTCCATCTAATCTAAGGGGATTATCATTTTTTGTATTTGCTCAGGCACAGGAGCTGTGTAAAGATAAGGCCAGAGGCCAATTGTTTTGATTTCAGTCTCCTTCTTTTGCATGACCTGCCTTCCATGTCAAGAGAACATAAATCTAGCTGGGCAGGTGGATGGAGAATAGAAGGGGGAGTTCAGTGTGTGTGTGTGTGTGCGCGCCCACACGCTGCATTGAAAGAGTAAGTTGTCAGAAAACTAGGTATGCAAATGGCCAAGGACACCTAAATTGAGGTCATTAGAAGCATAATTTTCTCCGTGTGTCTTTAAATCACCTGTAAGCTTTTGAGGACCATATAAACTTAAGATTTTCTTAGATAAGGAATACTCAGGAATGGTTTTACCAGTTCCTGCCTCTGAAATGTTGTTGTTTATTCGTTTAGTCACTTCCGACTCTTTGGTGGAGTTCAGTGTGCTTTCTGGCTGCAGGATAAACTACAACTCCCACCATGATGGGAATGTCTCTGTATGTAGGTGATCTACAAACTCCCAGAAATCAAGGTCAATTCTTCCCAAACCACTCTGTTATTGTGTGCCAAGTGTGGTCCAGGTCCATCATCAGTTGAGGGCACAGTTTCTCTGGATATAGGTGAACTACAACTCCTGTAAATCAAAGTCAGCTCCCCTCAAACATCTCAAGTATTTTTCATTGGGCATGGGGTTTCTGTGTGCCAAATTTGGTCCAGCTCCATTGTCGGTGGGGGTTACAGTGCTCTGTCTTGATGCAGGGTGAATTACAACTTCCATCATGCTGAGTCAATCCCCCAAACCCTCCAGTTGCAAATCAATTTTGCTTTGTTTGCTGTGAGGAGTAGAAAAGAGTAGGAAAGGGTTATGGGAGAGGCAGTGCATGGGATCATGCAAATTCCACACGAATGGAATGAGTAAGAAACTCTGAGATGTTTGTGGTGGTGGAAACAGATAAAATCTAGGATGAAATTGTCCCCAATGAAAGCATTCACTTGGATGGTAGGCAGTCTAGTGTTTGTGGAGGACTTTGGCTGGGGTTGAAGGCTCTTGTACATGTTCATGGCATTATCTATAACCTGCAATGTCATTGGAAAGAGGGCCTTTGGTGGCTCCTCATTGATGGTGGGGTGTGTGTTTCATAGTTCTTTGTGCAAATGGGAGCCTGACTGTGGAGTGAGAGCCGCAGCCACATACGTACAGGTATACTTTCACTTTTATTATGGATATAGATATATATATATATTTATTTTAATGATTTGATTATTCGTAGGTTGGATTAAGTACATTCTCTAGGACAGAGCTTTCCAAATTGTGCGTTGCAACACTTTGGTGTGTCAGCTGCATTGTGTAGATGCTAGGCATGGTTAGGTTTGTTCAGAATCTTTCAGAATACATTTGGAAAGATTTCCTTTTTGAAGCGATTTCAAAGTTTTTAAGGAAACCGGAAGTCCCTTTGCCCTTCCAAAGCTTTTTCCGCCATTTCTCTTACAAATCAGTAAGTGAGTCGGAAATGATTCAGCTTCCCCCCCTGCTTCTGTTCCCTGGCCTCGGTTCAAGCCAGAGAAGCCTTCTAAACCAATGTGGATGGATTCCCTTTCTTTCTTTTCCTTCCCGCGTCAGCGAGAGAAGCGGTTTTAAACAGTGTGGATAGATGGATCTGCATCAGTTTAAACCAGTGTGGATGGATTCCTTTCCCTCCTGCTCCAGTCTTAAGCGAGAGAAGTGGTTTTAACCAGAGTGGATGGATTTCTTCCCTTTGCTTCCCCTCACCTTCTGGAGTAAAACAACTACTTTCAAAGTAAAGACCATCTAATGAAACAGGAAGTAAAACTTTGAAACTATTAATGGAGGAATCGAAAGTCTCTGAAGTTTTGAACATTTTTTCTGTGAAAATCGGAATTGACTTTAGATCCAAACCACCAGCTCCCCCTATATCTGAAACGAGTCTTGAATCATTTTTTGGGCGATCAAACAAGCCTAGTAGGAGCATCATATGAACACAGCCAGAAACATCTCAGTCTATGTGAAATAAGCAACGGATCATAGATTTTTAAAAATATAAATGGAAGGTTTTCATGATATATGTTGTGTCCTCTTATACAATTTATGTACAGTATGTGTAATAACACTTTAATTGTGTTCTGCCCTATCTCCCTGTGGGGACTCAAAGCCGATTCCGGCATATATACAAACATAGGCATATAGCCAACGCCTTTGAAATACAATGAAACATAAAATACATAGACAAAGGCAAAGGCTTCCACTTTAATATCTGGCTCTGGAGGCGGTGCTCATCTCTGGCTCTGGGGGAGGTGCTCATTCCATTTCCAAGCCGGGGAGCCTGCGTTGTCCATGGACACCTCCTGGTCACAAAACTGGCATGGCTTTTTTTGCCCTTTTTACCTTCCCACTGAGGCAGTACCTATTGATCTACTCACATTCTGTATGTTTTCAAACTCCTAGGTTGGCAGGAAGTGAGGCTGACAGCGGGAGCTCATCCCATCTTGCAAAGCCAAACTGCCAACCTTCAGGTTAGCAAACTCAGCAGCTCAACAGTTTAACCTGTTGCACCACTGTAGCCCTCTATACGTATCTCTTGTAAGGGGTTGCTAATCAAACTAAATTACTGTGTCACAAAATGATGCATATCTAAAATAAAAGTGTGTCACTAACATGAAATGTTTGGAAAGGTTTGCTTTAGAGCCTCCAAAGGGACTCTATGATCAATATCTGGAGGAACTAAAATTACTATTAAAATTATTAGTACTATTAATTACTAATATTACTCTTTATATCCTGTTTCTTCTCTCCCAAAGGAGACTCAAAGCACAGATTTCCAAAGAGGAAACTTTTCTAGCAACCTATCCAACCTTCAGCATGATTGCATGGTCTAACATGATTCTACTGTCATTTCGGTTAGAAGTTGACCTAGAACTGCACTGGAAGCTCTAGAGATTTTTAGGAAGGTATTCTCTATGTTTAATTTTCTTTTTTCATTTATGTTTTTCACTTTCTTGAGAGGCCTGTGTCCCTAACTCCAGTGAATGTTGAGGGCTGACTGTACAGAAGATGGTTGGGTGGGATGTGGATTGGGATTTAATGACAGATCTCCTAGTGATTAAAGCTTTGCATCTGGATTTACTGGTTGATTTATGGGTGATTTGCAGAAGATCAGCAAGGCTTTCTTGTTTATCAGCATCGAGAACTGAAAAGCTGCCCCACATACCAAATTAGGCTGCTAAGAAAAAGAAGGCAGAAGTGGAAGGACGTCGGAATACTTGTTTTGAAAAAGGATTTGCGAGTTTGGTTCTGGTGTTGAGCACAAGTACGTGAGCAAAGCATCTGGTTACATCCTTATTTCTCAGTAGGAATGGCAAGAATTTACTTTGCTATTCACTTCCTTGTGAAAAAAAAGCAGGGAAGCCCTGTGGAGAAGCGTAATGGAGGAAGGAGGTTTTGATGTTTTCGCCAGAATTGAAACATCCCACAGGTTGCTAGAGAAATATATGGACTTTTTGTATTTTAACAGAGAAATGCATAGTTTTTCCCCCTACTAGAAAATATATGCAGAAAATATATTTTCTGTGCAGAATATTTATTTTCTGAACATAGAAAATGTGTTTTATATGCAGAAAACTGTTTTCTGTATAGGAAACCCTGCACGTTTTTGGGGAAATAAAACTCTTAGGAAAACGGGTTTTTTAAATATGGCAAGAGCATTGAAAAATACATTTTTTTCTAGCAAATTAAAACAATTCTATAATAATTATTAGTTTTTAAATGAATAACAAATAATGGCTTTACATGTGTTTCCCCCATTGCTATCTGAGCTGCCCTTTCTACCTGGGTACCAAGAAGTAGAGTTTGGCATTTTAGTACAACACATAGAAGACCCAACAAAATGGAAGTCTGTGAAAGTTCAGAGAACTTCTCTTTCAGATGCACATTTTTGTGTGTATTTCCAAATTACAAACTGCATCGCAAGATTTGGAAAAGTAAGGCTTTAGGATACAAAATATCATGCTTGGCATTGCAGAGATTTGCGGGTTGGAATCTAAGTGAATACAGTTCATAGAAAAAATGGATAGAGCTTATGGTAACAAATGCATAACTTGCCTCAACCGCAATTGCGAAGCTTGCAAGATGTTTTTATGAAATAGGCTGAGAGTCTAAATGATTCTAGATCAGGCATGGGCAAACTTCGGCCCTCCAGGTTTTTGGACTTCAACTCCCACAATTCCTAACAGCCTACCGGCTGTTAGGAATTGTGGGAGTTGAAGTCCAAAACACCTGGAGGGCTGAAGTTTGCCCATGCCTGTTCTAGATTGCATTGTTTTTCTCTTGTCACTACTCCCAAGGCTCATCATTGCCATACAATAGTCATCCTTCATGTTTTGGGACACTATATTTTAAACCCCTTTGAATTGGATCATGTTTTTAGATGCTCCATCTTCCATATAGTTGTAGTGGTTGATGAGTTGCTTATCAGATCTGAAATAGATTTGCTCTACATTTCATCCGATACTGTAAAAGCACTGTCCGAGGTCCTGACTCTTGCTTCCAAAACAGGTTCAGTACTTTAAGGTCTGTGCTGAGATCCCCTTTAAGGTCTGTGCTGAGACCTTGAATGGCATTGAAGCATATCGGAATTGGAGGCCACCAGCCTTCACTGTGTGCCATGCTGACCCTTGGGAACATCCATACATAAATAAAAGTTTGTCATCACATTTATGGTGCTAGTAAATTATTTACGGCCAGCCCTCCACATTCACTGGGTAAGAGCACTGAAAGAAAGCCCACAATAACACTGGACTTCTGAATAAAATGTTTCTGCTTCTTCACTCAGAAAACCACAGAAGGATTCTTTCTGTGGGCTTCATTCACAGCCACCTCCTTTCCTCCTTGAATGTATGAATCAGGATTTGGAAACAGCAGATCATATTCTTTCTTGCATCCAAGCCCTGCATACTTGCAAGCAGCCCTTGGAAAAGAAACGCCAGCTACGTGTTGCTCCAGCAAACAGCAAATAAATCACAAAGCAGGCTGGCCATAAATCTTTCATGAGATTCGGGCTGTCTGAACTCTAGTGACTGTGCAGAAAGCATATAAATTTCTCCACTGAAGAAGGGCAGGGCGGGAGGGGATGAAGGAGAAAGACTCTCCCAATACCGTTATTAACTTTTGGAAACACTTGATGAGTTTGGATTCATTAAGTGTTCCACAGCCTTGTTAATTTAATAAGTGCAGATGACGCCCGTTACATAAGACAACGATCAGTAATTTGGAGAAAAGGGGGTGGGAGGCAGGGCTACTGAGGAAGAATAACAAAGTAGTCATTACACAGCAGAACACTTAATCCTTCCTCTCCAGAATGAGCAAAACTCGGCTGTTTTTCCCACATTGATTTGTTAAAAGGCAGGGGATTTAAAATTAATATTAGCTCTGAGTCAGGCTTTTGGTGCCGGCAGATAGGGCTGCGGTAATTGCCGAGAAGAGAATTAAAGAGATTGGGACATGAATTGCAAGGCGGTGGCTATTGTCTCCTGACTGTGTGTAGGTGACGCAGTAATGAGGATTTAATTAAGATGGTCTTCCAAGGGTTTGGAAGGAACTTTGTGGTACAGATTGGAGAATCAGGGGGCTCTGGGGTTTTGCAGAGAGAGGAAGAGGGAGCTGTGGAGCAAATAACCCTCAGTTGAGGTGATTCCACCATAAATATAGCAGAGTACTAGAAGTAAACTTCATAACCTGCAGAAATTTACATGTGGTGAGCCAGGATAAGCTCCCATCCAACAGGATGACACAGGATTGCAGAGTCACAACTTTAGGTTCAAAATATTTATTGAACTAAAAAGAAATCCAATCTAGATAGAAAAGGTATTGGAGCTAACTAAGTTACTAAAATTCACATTCTAAGAAAGGTAAAGGGATAATAAATCAAAATATCCATGCGGTTACATTTTGCCTGGAGAAAGGCAAAATGCGTCCTCACTAGAAGGAAGAAAAGGGCAGAGAGATCAACAATGGAGGATGACCACGTGGCCAAACCCAGGGCAATAAAAATACCTTTAAAGAGGAAGTTACCTCATACCACATAGAGATTCCATTGCTACATCTTTAAAGAGGGAGGAGATAGTGGCAAGCAAGAAGAGTAAAAACAAAGCCCCTTCTGGGATAAGCATACATAGGAATGTAGGAAAAGGAATCCCTCATTCTAATTCTATCTCTCGTCTAGCTACTCATGGAGAACTGGAGACTGATGACACAAGAGAGTTGTGCAGCCCAGGGATGAAACTCAACAGATATAATGATCAATTTCATCATTGTCGTCATCATCGGACAGAATTCATAATCACAGTTCTTAAGGTATACCACAGACCAGTAGTACTATTTCATTCTTTCATGCACATAATCAAAATATTCCCAACAGATGCCTCTGTTTTGGTTGATGTGTGCCTTCAAGTCACTTCAAATATACGGCAAGCTAAGGTGACCATGTAACAGGGTTTTCTTGTCAAGATGGGTTTAGAAGGGGGTTGCATTTGTCCCTCTTGCTTTAACTTTCTTTGATCATCATTCCAACTCTTTACTAATTTTTTTTGCTGTAAACATGGTCTCGTCTCCATATTTTAACTGCTGACGTTCCTTATTCTGATTTTCACATCTCCTTCCTCTGAGTCTACTCATGCTTTACGTGTGATGAGTTTGGCATCCAAATTAACAGATAGGCCCCAAAGACATGACATCTTGCCTGATCTTGGAAGCTAAGCAAGATCAGCCCTGGATGGGAGATAGCCAACAAATAACAGATGCTGTGGGCTGTATTTCAGAGGAAGGAACTGGCATACCAACCCAGGTAGACAAGTTTGAGACTATTGTAAATGTGGCCTGACTACATTTACTTGGTGCCAGTGGTTTGGCTTTCAAAAAGAGCAGGAGAGGGGGAGAGAGCAAGCAATCACATTCAATTCACGTCTGCTTGGGCTTTGCATTTTTCCCGGGGGATTTAGCTCTGCAAAACTCAAGGCTTGATGCCAAGGGCATTCTCCGGGCATCCCGATAGCAAGGTGTTCCTCTCAAGGGACACAATAGACAGATCGCTCCGTGATTCATCCTCTATCAAGCTGGGGCTTGTCGGAATCAATGCAAAGCTCACGCTGACCCAGGATCTATTCCAGCAGTTTATGGAGAGAGAAGATTGAGAACTGTGTGTTTCTGTGTCTATTTCTGGAGAAGCTTGTACAGGGCAGCAACAAAACAAGCTTTCTCTGTGGGTCAGTGTGACCACGGAACTAGCCTAGACCAAAGTTAAGGGTCCAATGGCTAAAAAAGAACATATCCATTGGATTTCTTTAACATAGAGAATGATAGAATCATAAACATTGGAAGAGACACCAAGGGCCATCCCATCCAACCCACTTCTGCCATTA
Organism: Anolis apletophallus; assembly: GCA_030556195.1. Classification (NCBI taxonomy): domain Eukaryota; kingdom Metazoa; phylum Chordata; class Lepidosauria; order Squamata; family Anolidae; genus Anolis; species Anolis apletophallus. The sequence continues at coordinate 132,321,832 of JARBWK010000009.1, read as the reverse complement.
AATATTCTACAATCAAAGCACTCCCAACAGAAGGCCATGCAGTCTCTGCTTAAAAACTTTCAGAGAAGGAGACTTCAATGGGTTCCCAAGCAGTATATTCCATAATGATGTTCAATCCATTAAAAATGGTTCAAAGGTCACTACAAAACTGGGGGCACTGGCTGAGAGAGCTACCGGCGAGTAGGTGGTATACCTACGAACAATTGATAACTAGGAATGGATCCCAGTGGGCACTTAAATCGTTAGAGTCGTTACGAGGGCAAAATACGGAACTTTCTTGGTTCCAGTATGCTCAGTGCAAAGAAGTCTTCAAAAGGGATGTGAGAAAGAACTTTAACACAAATCCCACAGTTTGGGAGAAGGTGATGAAATCGGACAAAAAGGTGATAAGCCTACTGTACAACAAGCTTCTGGAGTGGGAGACCGAAATGGAAGGGGTGAAAGAAACGATGATAAGATGGGCCAAAGAACTAGGTCATACCATTCTGATACAAGAGTGGGAGACGTTATGGAAGGTGAAAGTGAAGGGCTCGGGCTTCTCCCATATGACAGAAAATTGGTATAAAATGTTTTACCACTGGTATCATACACCGGTGAGTCTAGCTAGGTGCTACCCCTCTGTGAAAGACCAACGTTGGAAGTGCAAGGAGGCTAAAGGATGTTTCATGCACTGTTGGTGGCAATGCAAGATACTCAAGAAGTTTTGGAAAAAAATCCACTTACATGTGGAAAACATCCTAGGGAAAAAACTGGAAATGAAACCGGAGCTTTATTTGCTCCATCTTACGGACAATGAATGGGAGAGGAATGACGACAAGATCTTTTTCTATTTGGCCACGGCTGCCAGGATGGAAATTGCAAAACACTGGAAATGTGTGGATCCCTTATCAATAAGGAACTGGCTGCTAAGGGTTAGGGAAATTATGGACCTCGATGCATTGAGGAGTATGGCCACGGATCAAAGTAATAAGAACATGACGGACTGGGGGAAAGTCAGCCGATATCTAAACGAACTTAGCCCAAAAAAGCTAGATAATTCTTAAGCAAACCTGTAAAAGTCATTGCATGAACATAAGGGGGCCTTGCGGACAGGCAAGGTACGGGTATAAACGGTAACTAGAGTCTGATGGAGCAGGCCGACTGGACGGGAGTTACTGTATATCCTCACTTTCCTGATGTTCTACCCCCCACTCCCCCTCCCCCCCTTTCCTTCCCAGTTCCTTTCCTTGCCCTTTTTACCTTATGTTTAAGAAACCAATAAAAATCATATATATAAAAAAAACTGGGGGCACTGGCATTTCATTTCCAAAGTGTTTCTAAAGTATAGTTAGTGAAAAATGCATTACTATAACTAGAGTAACAAAATTTAATTACTATTTTGTTACAGTAATCTATATATATAAAAGGGAAGTGGTCGTGCAACGGGGCAAATGCACGCCAAAACTACATTTCCCACACACACAAAAAACACAGGGCCACTCATCCGCACCCAGAGGTACAAACTCCACCCACTGAAACACCCCTAAACACAACACAAAACCCCCAAAACATCCCCCAAAACACAACATTACTACGCATGCGCAAAACACCCCAGACACACAAAACGGCCGCCATAGAAACATCACAATACCAAGCATGCGCAACATCCGACGCCATGCCTCCCTCCTCCTCCGCTTACGAACCACTCCTGAGACCAACGAGGCGACATCCTCCACGCGGCTCCCGGGACCCAACAGCACACATCCTGGGAGGACGTCGCCGCGGTCCCGCCCGCACGACCCTCCACCAGGAGAGCCAACGAAACGGCGAGGGAGAACGGCGCACCCACGGGACTACAACTCCCAGAAGGCTCCGCGCGGCTCACTCGAAAGAAGGGCGGAGACAGCACCGGAAATAGCCCACAATGCCCGCGCAGAGCATTCTGGGAGCCGTAGTCCCCTGCCCGGACACGCCTTCTCTGCCATGCCCGCTTCCTCCGCCCCCTCCGCTGCCTCCTCCCGTCCTCCCCCGGGGATGGGGCCGGGAGGGAAGCCGCGCCGTCTCTCTCCCTTCTGCCTCCTCTTTGGCCAGCGGAATGGAGGCAGCGGGTAGCGGCAGAGAGCCCTTTGCCGCCTCTCTTCCGCTGGCTGAAGAGCAGGCCGAAGGGGAACCAGGCAACCCCTCTCCCTGCGGCCTCCGCTGCCCGAGGAGGAGGCCGCAGGGAGAGGGGTTGCCCGGTTCCCCTTCGGCCTCCTCTTAGGCCAGCAGAGGAGAGGCGGCAAAGGGCTCTCCGCCGCTACCCACCGCCTCCCTTCCGCTGCCCGGGGACGAGGCCGAGGGGGAGCCGCACCGTCTCTCTCCCTGCGGCCTCCTCTTCGGCCAGCAGAAGGGAGGCGGCGGCCGGCGTAGGAGAGCCCTCAACCGCCTCTCCTCCGCTGCCCGAGGAGAGGGCCGCGGGGGAGGGAGATCGAGCGGTTCCCCATCGCCCTCCTCTTCGGCCTCCTCCTCTACACATACACACACACACATAAAAACAAAACAACATATAAAAACCCACATACAAACACATATAAAAACACAACCACATACAAACACATATATCTACACACCTAAACATACACATCCACACTAATACATACACATATATACACACACATATCCCCACCTCTCCATATATACACATACATACATATACATACACAAACACACACATATATATACACGTACTCAAACACGAAACACCCACACATAACTACACACAAATACATACACACATACCAAGAACTATACACACACAAACACACACACACACATATACACACACACAAAAATAAACACAAACCAATACCTGCACACACACATGCACACAAACCCCCAAAAAACCATACACACATACAACTATAAACACACATACACACACATACATATACACACAACAAACATGCTCACATCACTTCCACAACATACATACCCTGACATTCTCACATCACCAACATAGGGCACAGCAACGTGTGCCGGGTTCAGCTAGTTGCTCATAAATTACTATAATTGGGGAAACTTCAGGGGCTTCTCTCTCCCTCATATTTAAAGCTATTGGGGTGAAACTTGCTACAATGGTAGAATACATTTACCACTGTTGGCCCACCACATTTCAGAACGTTTGACCAATCCACAGATTGTTGGGGCATTTTCGAAGTTTTTATAAACAACATTTTTCTTAAAAAACAAACAAACTGCAAGAGCTATCTACTTGACTTTTCTAAACAATGACAGGAAATAATAGGGGATCATTCCCTCCAAATTTCAGAACTATTCATACTAATTTTAGGGATTTTTTTTAAAAAATGACAACAACTATCACATTGAATGACTATGATATTATCCAATATTAACCAATATTAACAAACTCCACACGTTCATAGCATCCTAGAGTTGGAGGGGACCACCAAGAACCATCTAGTCCAACCCCCTTCTTCCAGACAGAAGGGCACCATCAAAACTCTATTGGCATATGGCCATCCAAACTAATTAATATGTTCCCCTATAGTATGGGGGCCATCCATTTAGGGATTTCTTCCCAACCCAGTACAGAGATATACTTACTAGAAATATCTGTCAGTCCTCTTTGTAGATTCAACCATTCATTGGAACTCTCAGTGACTGCTGTTAGGGAGGGGCAAATCTCTCTCTCTGCTACCCTGATTGGTGCTTTCAGATGCTGATGCATTCTGGGAAATGTAGTTTAGGGCAGGGCCTTTTGAATTCTCTGGCATAGAGCTCCTCCCTTCCCAAAATACGTTTTGCAGTGTTCTGTGCTGTTCCCAGCAAACACTGCTCCCTCTTTTTCCCACTCCTAGCGCTGGGACTCCAGGCAAGGCAAGGCAAGGCAAGGCACTAAGGCAGCCTTTTAAGCTTTGCTTTGGTTCTTTGTGCTGAAACGGAAACTGACTTTGGGAGCCTTCTGAGATTTACAAAACTAAAACAAAAAGAGTATAGGGTAAGTTTTGATTTTAAAATTTTTGTCATGGACCATGTCCACATATCGGATATTACCTCATAAGTACAAAATTTAACAAATCTGATCCAAATTAAGAGGCAAATGAAAAATGCACATCTCTAGTATTCTACTGTCAAGCAGTTCTTACCATCAGGAAAAGGTGGAATCTCTAGAGCAGTAAAAAAAACAAACAAGCCCCTTCTCTTCTCATACCCCACTATCAAACACTTCTTTCTGTCAAAGAGGGTTTTCCTTTGCCTTCTTTTGAAGCTTAGAGAGCATGATTAGCGCAAGGTTATCCAATGAGATTCCACAACTGAGTGGGAATTCAAACCCGAGTCTCTGGAGTCATCGTCCAGTGCTCAAACCACAGCCTATGGTTGGGAATGTTGTGATTTGAAGAGCCGCTGTTGCTAACCTCTGACATTAAACAAGGTAGCTGGACTTTGGAAAGTGTTTGTTATAGAACCTGTCAGGAATCACATTTTTTTAAAAATTGACAGTTTGTATTGGCTGTGTAAAGTTAACTGAAAGGAAAGGGCAGCGCCCCAGAGATTCCTGGAGACGGGTTGAGAGCAAATCTGCAAGAAATGGCAGCTGCTTGGGGTGATGCCAAACTTCTCCATGAAAAATGTAGCTGCCTTTCCAGCTGGGATGCCAAAAAAGGAAGCCGTCCTCAAGTGAATCTGGGAAAACATGTTCAAATTTTAATGGGAGCAAAGACCCCCTTAAGCTTAGCCCTCCCTCCTCACTAGTTCTCCAAGAAAGTGCAATTTGCCTCCTCCGGATCTTCTGCACCTTGAAGATCCCACTCAGAAAAAAAAGAAGTGTGTGGTCATTGCAGAGGTGGCTGGTTACTTTCACATCCATGGGATAGTGGGCCCAGCCAGGTTTTTGCTTGGATTTGCAGATACTGAGCATAATTCAGGAGTTATTTCAGCACATTGGAGAGCTCCTCTGGATGAAATCCCCAAGCAGATGCATTTGAATAAATAAGTCATTATTAAATATTAGAAATGGTTTTATATTGAGGAGGTAATCATTTTGTTTTCTGCTGCTCCAGAAGCGAAGACACAGAGCAATGGATTCAAAATATGAGGAGAAAGGGGGAAGGGGGGGACTCCACACGGGAAACTCGTACAGCTGGGGGGACTCCACCTAAACATTAGGAAGAACGGCCTAACAATAAGCGCTGTTTGACAATGGAGTATGGGAATGTGATGGGGTTTCCTTCTCCGGATGGCCATATGTCAGAAGGGCAACTCTAGGATTTTATTGCATTTCCATCCTTCTTCCTTCAGCGGTATCCGGCTGAAAAATCTGAACAAGGATCCGTGGTAGTGCTTCCATGTTTTCACAACATTAAGTCAGGGCAGTTAACATTCATTCTGCAGTGTAAATGCACCTGAGGACACAATGAAGCAATCTGGACTGTTTTGATTATGTATTTCTCCATGGGTTTGGACCAAATGGGCTTTTGAGTCTCTTCCAACTCCATGGGTTTATCAATGCCATGGACCCATCTTGTTGTAACTGTGTAATGGGTATGTATTTCACCTAATAGCTCTTTTAGTGGTCCATGGATGTGTTCAGCCAATCCATAAGCTAGAGGGAGCCAGCTGCTTGCAAGCCATTCCACACATTACTCTACAATGCAGCTTCAGCAAGTGATGTAGAGACAACACTACTGTTGGCCCTCTGGTGCATATACGTTGTGGATGAATCATGAATTTGGATTATTTACTTTGCAATTGTATTGCACAGTTTTGTGATTTGTTATTCTTCCTTTCTGGTGTGTATGTGTTCACTCTCATATTTTAGTTTATGTGCCTCTGGCAGGAGTCATTGTTTGGGCTTGTTTTATTTTAAAGTGCAGTGTTCACTTGATGACACTATGGAAAGAAATGGTGATGCTGATGCTGATGAATACAGACACATGATGGTCACATTCATGATACAATCATAAGGTGGTGAACGCATTCTGAATTTAATGTTTCTTTCCAAGGTGCTGATTAGATCCAGAAGCAGTGTTCAGCACTGTGCTTTGCTCCATTCAAGTTCAGATTGAAACTTGGATTACTCCACTGATGAAGCTGCTGCAAGAAGTTGTAGTTTTGCCCTTTAAAAACATTGGTGATGCAGCCATTACAAAAATTGGCATTTGTGAAGTTGCCCTTTGTGGGAGGGGAGGGGGTTACATAAAACCTTGTAGGAAGTGGCCTGAAGAAATGATTTGATTATTATTAACAACAACAGCACCACCACCACCAACAACAACAACAGCAACAACAAACTTTATTTATATTCTGCTCTATCTCTCCAAGGGGATTCACAGTGGATTACAAGTACACATATGACAAACATTTGATGTTGTTATACAACTGACAGATAGTACATAAACAGAGGCAAGGCTTCCCTCTTTTCATCTTTGCCATCCGGCTGTGCTTGACCCAACCATGAGGAGGTACTATTTTTTTCATTTTCCACACTGAGGAGCCTGTCATCCATGGAAATAAAATCCTGGTCAGATTTTTTTTCAGGGAGCCTTTTTACCCCTCCGCCAAACTGGTACTTATTTATCTACTTACATGGTTGTTTTCGAACTGCTAGGCAAGCAGAAACTGGGCTGACAGTGAGAGCTCACCCCGACCCAGGCTTGAACTGCCAACCTTCCAATTGGCAGGAACTCTATAGCTGGCAATTTAACCACTGTACTATCCCGGCCCTGGATTTGATTTGCTCCGTAATGGGCCCCTATACCAGAGTTGAGCAATTGTGTGCAATGAGGGCAAGGCTTTTGAGGGCCCCACTACTGACATAGTTGCTCCCATCAAAATAAACAAATAAATAAATACATGTTTGTTTGTTTGGATTTTTTTTAAAAAATGTAAAATTCAATTTCCCCCAGATGCCACAAACACCAACTAGAGCTCGCTGGGCAAATCTCTAGGTCTTCCAATGTGATGCTGTGAACAACTTCCTCTGGTTTGAGAGATTTTAGAGATAACTTCTCTTTGGAAATCTCTAGTATGATTCTGCGGTCAGCTTTTAGTGGATGTTGACCATCTAATTATGCTGAAAGATCTAGAAATTCCTAGAGATGATTCTTCTCCCAAAAATAGCAATTTATTTATTCATTGTGATATCCCTAACCCCACCAAATGTGGAAAGCTTGCTGTACAAAGATATGCTAATAGGTCATGCCCACACCACACAATTAGAACAGTTTGATTTCACTTTAACTGCCATACTTCCATGCTAGGGAATCCTTGGATTTGTACCTTCATTCGATATTTATAATCCGCTGCTTGAGAGCATGATCTGCAATTCCCAGACTTCCATTGGATACAGCCATGGCAAATAAAATGGAAGCATAGCACTATGAGTGCTTTGAGCAAATACATGGTGTGGATCAAAACTACAGAAAATCAGGGGAAAGTTGGGGAAAGTTGGACTCCAATGCCAGCTAAGAAGTTTTCCAATTCATAGTCTAAAAAGCAACTTTCCCAAGCAGTAGTTTTGGCCTGAGAGACTTGAGACAAATCACCGGGGAATAGAGAAGCGGATAGCATTCTTCGACTGCGTTTTGGTAACCGACCCATAGGGAGTCCTTCTGTGCTGATCTCTTATTATGAATGTCAGCTTCTGCAGTGCAGCAGATATCTTTGCAGGAGCAACCATCCATTTCCAAAACCATCATTTATCTCTAAGGTCCTGTTGTTTTTTTAAAAAAAATGCACAGAATTGCACAGAGACTGGAAGGAATGTAATAAATAGATAAATCCTACTGGAAAATGTCATAAATTATATGCACATATACTTGGGGCATCCATTATCTGGAATTTCTAAATCCAAAATCATCCACTTGGGTGGCTGAGATTTCAGATTTGGGAGCCTAAACCCATGATGTGTGCAGAGCTACCTTTTCTCTGCTGAGGGTAATGGGAGTCAATATAGTTTTTGAAGAACGGGCGTAGTTCCTAATCATCCACTTATTTCGACTGTAGTTTTGTAAATTTTGAGTGATGTCTTTCCAGGCTGATGCAAAGAATCATAGAATTGTAGATGTTATTTATTTATTTATTTATTTATTTATTGTATTTATATTCCGCCCTTCTCGCACCAAAGAGGACTCAGGGTGGATCATAGAACACATATACAGCAAACATTCAATGTTGTTATACACTGACAAGACATACAACTGTATATAGATATATATAGGCTTTCCCATCTTTGGCATCTTGGAAGCAATTGCTCAGTCCCAGCCACACGGGGGTGCTGTTGCTCCATCTTCCCTGCCAAAGAGCTTTGTTCATAAAATTCCTCCTTTATTGAATTGCCATCATTTTTCTGGCATTTCCTTATGGGTTCCTTAAATACCTCCCCACTTTAAAGTGGTACCTATTCATCTAATAATAATAATAAAAAAAATAATAATAATAATAAAACTTTATTTATAACCTGCATCCATCTCCCCGGAGGGGACTCGGAGCGGCTTACATGGGACCGTGCCCAAACAACACATCATAAAATACAACAGCATAGAAAAACAATAAACATAATAAAAGCAATAAACACAACAAAATACATCTGTGACACACAACAATACAAGTGAATCTACAAACAAAACCAACAGGGCGGGCCGCATGGACATATAGGGTATTTAAAAAACTCGGGGATAACTAGGAGTAGCGCCGGGCACAAAAGGTCACATAGGGGGAAAAGGACTCACAGAAATAGTGGCATTTGGGGAGCTTAATCTCCGAATGCCAGGTGGAAGAACCAGGTCTACTCACATTTGCTTTTGAACTACTAGGTAGACAGAAGCTCACCCTGACCTGGGCTTTGAACTGTCAACCTTTCAATTGGCAAGATTTACTGCAGCTGGCGGTTAACCTGCTGTGCTAAAACCCGGTCCGCTTGACTTGGAAACTCTTAATGCAGGTTAAAATAACACTGGCCCTTTTTTTGCTGCAGTATCACACAGCTGAGTCATGTTTACACATGACTCAGCTGTGTGATGCTGCAGCAAAAATAGGCCAGTGTGATAATAAGGTCATTTTCAAATGGACCTAAGTATACTTGTTAATCTAAGTAGCACTGAACTAATATGTGTGGATTTCGTTTTATGCAAACTGGCACGATTATGATTTTTGGAAATGTGATGGAAAACATGGACTGACCTAAATAGCGATGCAAAATAATCACTGATAGTGGAGCCCCCGATGGCATAATAGGTTAAACCCTTGTGCTGGCAGGACTGAAGACCGATAGGTCAGAGGTTCAAATCTGGGGCTGGGGGGGGGGAGTGCAGATGGGCTCCCTCGGTCAGCTCTGGCTCTCCATGTGGGGATATGAGAGAAGCCTCCCACAAGGATGGTAAAACATCAAAACATCTGGGCATTCCCTGGGCAATGTCATTCCAGATAGCGAATTTTCTCACACCAGAAATGACTTGCAGTTTCTCAAGTTGCTCCTGACACACACAAAAAAAGAAAGATCGATGATGGTTAAGTAGTGGTGAATGACACTTGTAGGACTCATCTCCATATGCCAACTCAATGCGGTATTTTTCAGGGGCTCTAATGCATGTGTTGTTGTGTGCTCTCAAGTCACCTCTGACTCATGGCAAATCTATCCTAGAGTTTTCTTGGCAAGATTACCCAACTGAAAATCATATCTTTGGGTGAGATCTTCTGAGAAGTCTCTGAAGAAACCAGGATTTTTTTTGCAGTAACAATCAACAACAGATCTGCTTTCAAGCCATTCCACATATTCTCTTTGATTCTCCATCAGTTTTGTATATCTTTAGACCTCCACCATGTCCTCTGCTCCCCAAAGTGCCAGGTTTTCATCTTTCTCTTTTCCATTCCACTTTGTCTCCATCAGCAATGTGATATCGCTTTTCTAGAGGATGGAAATATGGTGATGCCAGGTGCTCTGGCTAGTGACACAATTAGAAATTGGTATTTTCCTGGCCATCTGAAATGGCTTAAGAATCAAAGAAGCCTGGGGATACCAGAAGAGTTTGGGTTCCTTGCAATGCTTCCTATTTAAGGAATGTTGCTATGGCCTTCGTTCTCTTGCTAGCTTATCCCTTAGTAATATATGACACAGATTTGTCTAATAATACAAAAATCACCAATTATATCTCTGAAAAGGGCACTGATCTGAACTGGCTTGCATGTTCTTTGGCTCTTTGATGGAATTTCTTTCTGTAATACTCTGAAAGTGCTGTGGCAAAAGAGGAAGGGCTTTGTCATCTCCTTTTGCCTACCTGCCTTGAATAGGACTCCTTGCATCTTTTAACAATTGCTCCACAGCCGTAAACAATTTATTTTCCTTCCAAGAACCTCTGAATAATGTGAGATTCCTCTTGTAAATGTCTTAAGAGCAAATAGCTAGGAGGAATGTTCCAATTAAGATGGTGAAATAAAAATTCAACATAGGAGCTAACAACTGTGACTTTGGGTTGCTGTTTTTTACACTAGGAAAGGAAAGAAAAAGAAAGGTGTGTAAGAAAGAAAAAGAAACAATGCAGAGAGTGCATGCAGAAACAGATTTGTCTTTGATTTGTCAGCCCTCCACATGCACTAACGTTAGGGGCAAAGAACCCCTAGAAATGTGGAACAACTGCAGATAAACACAACACTAACTGTTTTTAACCTGATCATACACTTCTCTAGAAATCTCTTAGTCCTCCAGTGTGACTCTTTGTCATCTTCTGCTAAGTTCCAGTTGACGGCTGGAACTTCACCAGTTAATTTCTCCCATCAACTCAATCAGCCACTCAGTTATTGTGTTATTTGTAAATGTCTAAAGAGCAAATAGTTTTAAACTTCTGTTCTTTTCTCCCTTCCATCCTCATTATTGTAAAGGAAGAAGAAGAAGTGTATGGGCCTTAGATGTTGTGTTCAACTATGGCAGTGGTTCTCAACCTGTGGATCTCTGAGTGTTTTGGCCTACAACTCCCTGAAATCACAACTAATTTACCAGCTGTTAGGATTTCTGGGAGCTGAAGGCCAAAACATCTGGGGACCCACAGGTTGAGAACCACTGAACTATATTGTAGCAGGACATACAAACATAATTGTTGCTTTCTCATGAACCTTGCCTCTGTCTTCCCAGTCTAAACTTAGATGCTGACAGAAAGGTTGCAGGTTCGAATCCGGGAGCAATGTGAGCTCCCGCTGTTAGCCCGGCTTCTGCCAACCTAGCAGTTCAAAAGCATGTAAATGTGAGTAGATCAATAGGTACCACTCCAGTGGGAAGGTAATTATCACACACACAAGATTTATTATGGTCAATGGCCAGCATAAAAATGTACAAACATCAGCATGTGCAAACATTAGGGTACACATACATGTACAAACACATGTACACAAATGTACAAACGTCAGGGTACACACAGGCAAAGTTTAAAACCCAATACTGAATAAGATAGTTAAAATGGTATTAAACATTTAAATGCTAAAATGACAATGGTAAAACCGAAATAAGTATTAAAACTTTCTAAGACTGTGACAGCATCTTGCATCGACAAGCTATTGCTGCTGCACAGAAGCTGGCAACCCTAACAGTGACCTTGGGGTGTTGGTCAGACAAGAGATAATCTATATAAAGTGGGAAGGTAATGGCGCTCCATGCAGTCATGCAGGCCACATGACCTTGGAGGTGACAATGCTGGCTTTTTGGCTTAGAAATAGAGATGAGCACCACCCTCCAGAATTGGACACGATTGGACACGATGTCACGGGAAAACCCTTACCTTTACCTTTACTTTCACTTTTGTCTGTGCTACGTTTTGATCTACTATCTGCCATAATGACTCTGTATATTCAGAGTAGAATAAGAAAATAAAGCTCTTTGTTGAATATGACCTTCCTGCAAATTAGAAACTGGTAAAGATAATAAAACAAGCTTAATAGATGAAAGTCTACAGCTGTGGATCTGGCCATTTGAAGACTTTGTAATAGCTATGTTTTGGTTTGGTAGGTCCATGAAAACCCATTGGGTGACTTTGGCTAAGTCGCACACTCTTAGGGACACCATAATTTGGAAATGACTTGAAGGAACACAACAACAAGAAAGATCCACTTCTCTCAAGAACAACCCCATGGATACATTTTGATTTCAACGCCTTGCTGTCCTAGCCAAAGCCCCCTTTGTGAGTCTATTGCCATCCTATTCCCGAAAGCAAGGCCCCTTCCCCACCTCATTAAATGTCTGCCTTTGGAAAGTACTAATAATTATAATAATAATGCATTTAAATGGCCCCTTTATAATACGGAACATGATGCATGGCTGTGTCCAGAGAGGAAGGATTAATTAGCTCTCCATTACCCAGCTTGAACAATCGTTTAGCTCAACTTTGAAGACACAATGAATTATTTTGCTCACCACGCCCCTCCCCTATGTGCCTTGATGATAAAAAATGGGACCTCTTGACAAGGGGGTTGCTCAGAAATCAAGTTGCAACCCAGATCTATTTGTTCAGAAACCCCTCATGTTCCATTCATCAGGCGGTAACAACATTCATAATGTAGAAGGTCGCCTGACGATGATGAATTCTCCACCAACCACGGGCACCAGCACCGATCGCTTTGGGAAAAATGGCTTCTTCCTCCCCCTCTACATTCTCAGGTGTAACCTTCCTCCTGAAACATGGCTGTGTACCAAGGTTGATTTATTGATGGCGCCCGTTGATTGTTATAATTAATATTGATTTTCATATTCAGCTTTGCCAAAGAGGCCAATTTATTAAAAAGTCTGGGCAGCATCTGTGAAGAGGTGGGTTGCTATGGGATAGGGAATGGGTGATCGAGGGCAAGATCCCAATGCTTTTTAAGAGAGGTAGACAAAAGCAAGAATGTCTTGTGAACATGTAGCATTAGGAAGCAAAATGTGTGTGTTTATAGAAGTCATGGGACTATGACTGTTTGTGCACTAATCTTAGGCCTGTTTGCACGATGCAAACTGTCTGTCTGGAATTCAATGTAATCTCCTGGAGAGGGGAGGGCATGGGGGGGGGGGCAAAATCCATATAGCCTACCAGGAACATTGTACATTTTCAAGTCCAGCCATGTTTGTAATCACTGACTCTGAAATCTGAAGAAGAGAAAGCAAGCTTTGGCATATGATTGTCCCGTCCCCCAATTTTGGATGCCAGGTTGGATTAGGTTAACTATAGAATATCAAGGTTTTGTTTTTTTAAAAAGGCCAAGGGTTCAAAGTAAGGCTAGCATTCAGACTCAATAATATTGAACTGGATGGACAAATGTTTTGGGTTCACTTAAGAAAGATTCCTTTGTTTTGCTACTGAACAGCCCAACACAAACAGCTTAATGCTGTAAACCAAGGTCTAATTATTTATTTTATTTATTTATTTATTTATTCTTCGATTTTATATTCCGCTCCTCCCTACAGGCTCGGGGCGGGTGACAATAAAATACACCTGGGCAGGCCAAGTCTCGGCATGCTGCCCTACAATTAAAACAAAAGACAGTTAAAAACACAAGTTCCACGTATCACGAGGTACAGGAGATATACAACAGTATACAAGGGTATACAGCATGTCATCCAATCAGGCTTAAGTAAATGCTAGCTCAAAAAGAGCGGTCTTACATGCCTTTCTAAACGGGATTAATTCCGAGATGGTTCGGACTCTATCAGGCAGAGAGTTCCACAGCGCTGGAGCTGCCGCTGAAAAGCTCTCTGTCGGGTTGCGGATAGGTGGCAGGAGCGGACTGATGGTATGGTCAACAAATTCTGTTCATCTGACCGCAGTGATCTCGGGGGCAAGTACGGGGTAAGGCGGTCCCTCAGGTACGCAGGCCCTAGGCCGTGAAGTGCCTTGAAGGTCAATACCAATACCTTGAAGACAATTCGGTGCTCGATAGGGAAGCCAGTGCAGTTGCCGAAGAATAGGCGTGATGTGGTCCCTCACTGGCGAACCCGTCAGCAGGCGTGCCGCGGCATTCTGCACTAGCTTGAGTTTCGGAGTGTCGACAAGGGAAGGCCAACGTAGAGGGCGTTACAGTAGTCCAGTCTCGAGATGACCGTCGCTTGGATTACCGTCGCCAGGTCGTTCCCGGACAGGTAGGGGGCCAGTCGCCTAGCCTGGCGCAGGTGATAGAAGGACCCCCTGCAGACCGCGGGAGACCTGGGCCTCCATGGTCAGCAGGGAGTCAACTGAACACCCAAGCTCTTAACCGATGATGACGGGCTAAGCTGCTCGCCATCCAGGGTAGGCAACCGGCACCCACCCAGCCCAGGGCGACCAGGCCACAGGATCTCCGTCTGCGACGGGTTCACCTTCAGCTGGCTGGCACGCAGCCAACCAGTCACGGCTTCCAGGCATCGGTGGAAACAATCGGTGCGGTATCCGGCCAGCCGTCCATTCTCAGCAGAAGCTGGGTGTCATCCGCGTACTGATAACACTCCAGACCAAAGTCGCGGGCCAGCTGGGCCAGGGGGCGCCTATACACGTTGAATAACAAGGTGGAGAGGATAGCCCCTGGGGGACCCACAGTTGAGTGGGGCCCTCCCGGAGACCCCCCCGCCCCCCTCCACACGTTGTCCCTGGCCCCGGAGGAAGGAGGCCACCCATTGAAGTGCGGTCCCCCGACTCCGGCGCCGGCTAGACGGTGGGCCAACAATGCATGATCAACCGTATCAAACGCTGCTGTCAGGTCTAACAAGACAAGCAGGGCAGACCCGCCCTGGTCCAGCTGGCGGCGAAGTTGGTCTGTAATGGCGACAAGCACGGTCTCCGTCCCATGCCCAATACGGAAGCCGGACTGGTAGGGATCAAGTCCAGCTGTGTCATCTAAGAACTGCTGCAGCTGATCCGCTGCTGCCCTCTCAATTACTTTGCCCAAGAAGGGCAGGTTGGACACCGGCCTGTAATTGGAGGGAGCCGAAGGGTCTAAATTCGGCTTCTTCAGCAGCGGTCTTACAAAGCCTCTTTCAATCCCCGGGGAAGACTCCTTGCTCAAGGGAGCTATTTATGATCGTGCCCAGGGGCCACGTAGCCCTTCCCGGCAAGATCTAATAAGCCAGGAAGGGCACGGGTCGAGGGAGCAAGTAGTTGGCCTAGCCGCAGACAGTAACTTATCGACAGCTGCTGCGTCAGCAGTTGGAAACGGGTGAAGGTGGGCCCGCCGAGTGGCGGCGGGGTCTCGAGCTCGCTCACTGTATCAACCGTGGCTGGAATGTCCCGGCGGAGACTCGAAATCTTGTCAGTAAAGAAGTTCTGGAAAGCCTCAGCTGTTGGAGCCAAACCCCTATCGTTTGGGACAGTTGGGATTGTTGTCAAGGACCGAATTGTTCTAAAAGTTGAGCTGGGCGTGAACTAGCTGACTCTATCAAAGAGGCGTAATAAACTTTTTGCCTCCTTGATAGCACGCTCATAAGCCTTCTTGAACTGCTTATAAGCCGATTTCGAGGCTTCGTCACGGAGACTCCGCCACACGTCCTCTAGCTGTCTCCTCCTCCGTTTCATCGCCCTATTGAATCCATGTTATTTGCTCCATGTTGAGTCAACCACTCAACAGTTGATTTACAGCAGCTCTTTTCAACCTAGGGGTCGGAAGTCATGGGGGGCGTGCCAGAGGGGTCGCCAAAGACCATCGGAAAGCACGGTATTTTCTGTTGGTCATGGGGGTTCTGTGGGGGAAGTTTGCCCCAATTCTATCATTGGTGGGGTTCAGAATGCTCTTTGATTGTAGGTGAACTATAAAGCCCAACAATACAATTCCCAAATGTCAAGGTCTATTTTCCCTAAACTCCAATAGTGTTTACATTTGGGCATATTGAGTATTTGTGCCAAGTTTGGTTCAGATCTATCATTGTTTGAGTCTACAATGCTCTCTGGATGTAGGTAAACTACAACTCCTAAACTCAAGGTTAATGCCCACCAAACCCTTCCAATATTTTCTGTTGATCATGGGAGTTCTTTGTGCCAAATTTGGTTCAGTTCCGTCATTGGTGGAGCTCTTTGATTGTAGGTGAACTGTAAATTCCACCAATTACAGCTCTCAAATGACAAAATCAAACCTATCCTCCCAACCTCACAAGTATTAAAATTTGGGTGTATTGGGTGTTTGTGCCAAATTTGGTCCAGTGAATGACAATAGTATACATCCTGCACATCAGATAGTTATATTGCAATTCATAACAGTCACAAAGTTACAGTTATGAAGTAGCAATGAAAATGTTCCTGTGGTTGGGGATCACCTCAACATGAGGTGATCCCCAACTATACTAAGCAGTCATAGTTTTAGGAAAGTTGAGAAAAACTGCTGTATGGTCTGATTAAAGTAGACCTATTGAATCCATGGTTATTTATTTATTTATTTACAATATTTCTACCCTGCCCTCCTCACACACACCCCCCTCCGGGGGGGCGACGACTCAGAGCGGCTATTGTTATTTGCTCCATGTTGAGTCAACCACTCAACAATTGATTTACAGGGTCTACTTTAGTTGAGATTACCCAACCCATTAAGGATAGCCCTTTCTGGCCATCACAGCTGGTACACATACTCCAGATTTAACAGAGCTCTCCAGGGTGCTGAACTTTGAAAGTAAAGCCCAGCACAAGGATAGCCTGGCATGAGAACCTCTCACTCCCATAGATTACTCATTAGAGTAATTACTTCCCAACCCTGATACGTTTGTTATCCACATTGACACAGGAAATAACTCAACTGACCTCATCCTCTTTGGACCAGCAAGTTATACCTGGCGATGCAATGTCCAGGCTGGCTGTTTTCTTAGCTGATTTACCAGCCAACCTGCCTCATAATAATGCTGCTGCTTCCATTAGCTGCTAATCTCGTTCCACAACCTCCTTGATTGCTTTGGGGAAATCTAAGCACATGCTTGCGGCTGGCGTCCCCCAGGCCTCCCCCAGCTATAATACAGTCGCTTCAAAGAACTCCAACAAGTGAGTTAAGCAGAGGGCCTCCTCCTTGTAAATCCGCCCTGCCTGCCTTCTCTAATCCAATTATGCTTTACAAGGTGCTCCCATGCTAAATCCAGCAAAATTGTTTCTGATATTTTTACCCACAATTTATGTTAAGCTACTCGGTGTATAATTGCTTGTCTAATCACATGCCCCTTATTTTATTTTACTTTATTTTATTACAGAATTAAGCTTGACACATTTTCTTCTTCCCTTCCCAGCACTTAAGTATCATCTTTGAGCCTAAAATATATATAATTACTTTGTGCCTCCACTGATTTCTGCCCATGCTTCTTCCAAAACAATTGGGCTTCCGGAGAGAAGAGGATAATGGAGTTTTGCCTATCTGACTTCAACATTAGCGGAATTCTCTCTCCCCCCTCCCTCTCTTGTTTTCTTTCTCTCTTGCTAGCAGTCTTGATTTCGAAAATGGATTGCTATTGTCATGAAGGCTAGGAATCAATGAGCATCATGCAAATGAGTACGTTTTCTTGACTATAGAGTTGTACTTTGTGGGGTGCTTTATGTGATTTCACATGGCCTTAGTCCTATTGATCTAGATCCCTTCAGGTGTTTTGGACTTCAACTCCCACAATTCCTGGCCTCAGGCCCCTTCCTTTTCCCCCTCAGCTGCTTAAGCTTAAGCGGCTGAGGGGAAAAAAGGAAGGGACTTGAGGCCAGGAATTGTGGGAGTTGAAGTTCAAAACACCTGAAGGGATTAAGTTTGTCCACGAATGACCAGGGGTGTTCATTAGGTAGCTCGGGAGCTACTAGTAGATCTTCAGCCCTCTTCCAGGTGATCTTCGGGCCTCACCAGCTGGATAGGGCGCTCCTGCCATGCGCGCACACGCCCTGCGTGCACGCGCGCTCCTGCTGCCGCATTCCGCTCTTGCGGTGCTTCTTTTGCCTGTGGGGCATTGCAGGAAGAAGGAAGCATGAGGTGGGGCCTCTGGAGGGAGCGCCCTGCCTCTCTCTTGTCCAGAAGCAGCTGTGCAGCCTTCGTTGCCGGCAAGACAGGCAGGGCGGAGCGCTCCCTCTGGAGGCCCTGGCTCGTGCTTTCTCCTTCCTGCAATGCCCCGCAGGCGGAAGAAGCGCTGCGCGGGGGGGGGGGGGGGAAACAGCAGCAGGAGCACGTGTGGTGGCAAGAGCGCGCGGCCGCAGGAGCGCGCAGGAGCGTGCGGCGGCGGGGGCAGGTAGATCTTTTGGACTTGGTTGCTTTAAGAGTAGCTTGCATGCTGAAAAAGTGTGACCTCCCTGATTTAGACACTGTACTTCTATTAATGCAGCCTGGGATCAAGAAAAAAGTGTGTGCTAGAAATAATATCATATTAAAGCTGACTGGCACAACCTGGGGATCATAACCAGACACAGTGAAGACATCTGCCCTTGCACTTTGCTACTCTGCTGCTGAGTACACATGCCCAGGGTGGAACATATCTCACCACACTGAAACAGTGGATGTGACTCTTAATGAGACATGCTGCATTATCACAGGATGTCTATGCTCTATACCACTGGAGAAATTACACTGTTTGCTGGTATCGCTCTCCCTGACATCTGCTGGGAAGTAGCAGCCAACAAAGAAAGGACATCTCCGGTGCATCCTCTATTCAGAAATCAGCCAGCATGCCAATGTCTTAAATCAAGAAACCGCTTCCTGAGATCTTCAGGGATACTTGCAGGAACACCTCAGCAAGCGAGAGTCCAAAAGTGGCAGGCTAAAACCCAGCACCTCAATCAGTGGCTGAGATCGGATGAGAAACTCCCTCCTGGGCACACAGAAGAGTGGATGACCTGGAAGGTGCTGAACAGACTGCACTCTGGCACCATGAGATGGAGAGCCAACCTTAAGAAATGGGCCTACAAAGTGGAGTCTATGTGCTGCAAGTATGGAGAAGAGCAAACCACAGACCACCTACTACAATGCAAACTGAGCCCTGCCACATGCACAATGGAGGACTTTCTCACAGCCACACCAAATTTCTGTTCAAAGGACATTTAGCACAATGGCACTTTAAAAAACTTTGGGTTGCTGTAAGTTTTTTGGGCTGTATGGCCATGTTCCAGAATCCTCCCAGCAAAAGCCTTCCTCTGCTGTGATTGGGGGAAGGCTGTTTCTTAGACTCCAAGTGGGGGACGGGAGAGCAGGCATGGCAGCACGTGCACATGTGAGGCTGAGGGAGAGTGTGCAAGGCTGGAGGGAGGCTCACATCAGCTAGTCCCTTCAAGACATGGGCGTTCTGTGTGGGAAGTTTGGCCCAATTCTATCATTGGTGGGGGTCTTTGATTTGCTCTTTGATTGTAGGTGAACTATAAATCCCAGCAACTACAACTCCCAAATGTCAAGGTCGATTTCCTCCAAACTCCACCAGTGTTCACAATTGGGAGTGTTGAGTTTTTGTTCCAGATCTATCAATGTTTGAGTCCTCAGTGCTCTCTGGGTGTAGGTAAACTACAACTTCAAAACTCAAGGTCAATGCTCAGCAAACCTTTCCAATATTGGGTTGTTGTAGGTTTTTCGGGCTATATGGCCATGTTTTAGAAGCATTTTCTCCTGACATTTTGCCTGCATCTATTGACATTCACACCTACCTCCAACAGACAAAAGATTTCTTTCTCCCGCCCTGGACATTCCACAGATGTATAAATCCAATTTTCCTGGTTTCCAACAGACCTCACAACCTCTGAGGATGCCTGCCATAGATGCATGCAAAACGTCAGGGGAGAATGCTTCTGGAACGCAGCCATACAGCCCAAAAAACATACAGCAACCCAGTGATTCTAGCCATGAAAGCCTGCGACAATACATTTTTAAAACTTTGTGTTTTTAAATGCATTTTAACTGTACCCTCATCTTGCTTCATACAATAAATAAAAAATCGGGGCTGCATTAGTTATTTTAGAGGCTCCATCATACTGTTTAAATGAGCATATTCTATTTAATGTGTTCTAGCCTGAACTACTTGAATGTTAAGCTTCATATGAGAAGAAGATAGTTAAGTAGAGCATTGTTTTTCAACCGGTGTGCCGCAGCACACTAGTGTGATGTGAGAGTTCATCAGGTGTGCCGTGGGAAATTATAGTGTAGAGAGAGAGCCTAGCAGGAATCTTCAGGCAGTGGATATGAGGCTTTCCTGGCTGAAGCAGCAGTGCTAGCCAGCCTGGCTACAGTCAGGGAGAGCCCTTGGTGTCCAGAACTTTCCTCCCTCCCTCCTCTCTCTCTCCTTCCCTTCCTTCATTCCCTCCTTCTGCACGCCAAGGGCTACCTGGCTGGGTTGTGGCTCCTCCTGCTTCCTGGCTCCTGGGCGCTCTTCTGCCCTCTTCCCCTCTGGCAGCAAGGAGAAGGAGAGGGAGGAGGAGTCCATGGGAGCTGCCTCTATCCGACCCCACTTCTAGAGGCTCGAGGTGAGGCTTTCTGCCCTCTAGCCCCTCCGCACCGGGGAAAGGGAGCAACCCCTCATCTCCTGGCCTCTCCTGGCTGGGCTCCGGTTTCACTGCAGAGCAGAGCAGAGCAGAGGCCGAGATGCGCAGCTCCAAAGCCCAGCTTGGTTCCTTCCCGACCTGGCGCCAAGGCGACAGCAGGGAAGCCGAAGGGACACGAGGGGGGGAGGAGGCACTCCTGGTGGGACTGAACCACTTTGGAAAGGAGAGTTGGGGGTGGCGACGGCTGCGAGCCTCCGCCACAGTTTGTTCCGAGGCTTGGAGCCACCCCATGTGCTCAATTCCTATTTGTTCTGCTCAGCCGAGCCCGCGTGCACTTCGGCCACTCAGCGCAGCCCTCCCCCGCGGGACGGTGACGGGCCTCCTGCGGGTGGGTCTCCGGGGGGTGGGGTGGCAAAAGCAGTGGCATTACAATGGGGAGGGTGACCGTTAGTAAAATGACAGAGTGTCATTTTGTGTCATTTTGGTTGGTGGTGTGCCCCAGGATTTTGTAAATGTAGAAAGTGTGTCGCGGCTCAAAAAAGGTTGAAAATCACTGAAGTAGAGGAATGCAGATGCCCTTGGAATTTCTCTCAAACGAAGGTCTGTGAATGAAGGACAGAGTCCCTCTTCCTACCTGGAAGCAACATTCATAGAAAGTTTACCAGTTGGGGGAAGGAGTGTTCCCTGAGATGGATTGCTTTATTGAGGCAGCCTCCTGACATTGGCACAAGAAAGAGAGAGGCCATAGATCTGTAGAAGAGGCCGGGAGAAAAGCTGTGGTTATAATTTTACAGTTCACTGATGTGAAATGGAATCCAGTAAATAAAAAGCCGCACTTCCTGAACTGTGTAAATCTGCCAGAGCTTGGAATTATGAATCAGCCGGCTGGCCAACTGGGTGGCTTTCCACCCAGGACATACAGATTTGTTCATGGCAAGGACAGATCACGTCATCAGGGCAAATAATTCCGCATTCCCTCCTGACATTTCGCCCACATCTGTGGCAGGCATCCTCAGAAGTTGTGAAATGTTTTGGAAACAAGGCAAGTGGGGTTTATACCTGTGGGGTGGGGAAAAGAACTTTGAGGCAAGTGTGAATGCGGCAGTTGATCACATTGATTAGCATTGAATAGCCTTGCCGCTTCAAGGCTTGGCTGCTTCCTTGATGACAACCATTGTCTTGTAGAGTCCCACAGGGCTCAATATTGTCCCTGATGTTGATTAACATCTACATGAAGCCACTGGGGGAGATCATCTGGAGTTTCAGAATGCGATGTCATCTCTATGCAGATGATGTCCAAATCTGTCACTCCTTCCCTCCTGTTACCAAGGAGGCTGTCCAGACCTTGAACCGGTGCTTGGCTGCTGTGTCAGACTGGATGAGAGCTAGCAAATTGAAATTGAATCCTGACAAGACAGAGGTCCTACTGGTCAGTCATAATGCCAAACAGGGTATAGGGTTACAGCCTGTGTTGGATGGGGTCACACTCCCCCTGAAGATGCAGGTTCGCAGTATGGGAGTAATCCTGGATTCATCACTGAGCCTGGAACCCCGGGTCTCGGCGGTAGCCGGGACAGCTTTTGCACAGTTAAAACTTGTGCGCCAGCTGTGCCCGTACCTTGGGGAGTTGATCTGGCCACTGTGGTCCATGCTCTGGTTACATCCCAAATAGATTACTGCAACGCACTCTACATAGGGCTGCCTTTGAAGACTGTTTGGAAACTTCAACTAGTCCAACGGTTGGCAGCCAGGTTACTAACTGGAGCGACATACAGGGAGCATACCACTCCTTCTATTCTGTTAGCTACACTGACTTCCTATTCAATTCTGAGCACAATTCAAAGTGCTGGTTTTGACCTTTAAAGCCCTTTACGTTTCTGGCCCAGCCTACTTGTCTGAACTTATCTTTCCTTATGTCCCACCTCAAAATTTACGATCTACTGGGGAGGCCCTGCTCTCGATCCCACCTTCATCGCAAATACGTTTGGTGGGGACAAGGGACAGGGCCTTCTTGGTGGTGGTCCCTTGCCTGTGGAACTCACTCCCCAGTGAAATTAGATCAACATCTTCCCTCCTTTCATTTAGGAAAAAGGTAAAGGCATGGCTTTGGGACCAGGCATTTGGTTAGATATTGGCAGCAAGTGGAAAATAAAATGATGACTTTGGAAACAGATTGTGGATTGGCTGGTACAACCTCTAAATATGGAACTACAATTATGTATTTTAATTACTGATGTTTAATAGTTTTTAATCTATTTAATTGTATTTTGATGTTTTGATGTTGTTAATAATAATAACAACAACTGTTTATTTATATTCCGCTCTTCTCACCCCGAAGGGGATTCAGTGTGGATTACATTACACATACGACAGACAGTCCCTGTCGGAAGACATACAAATGACAGTACATAGGACGCAGTGCAATTTTAGAAGATTCCTTCTTCCTGGCTGCCTCGTAGGGTATGCGTCGCTGGATGTGAAGTGCTCCATTACGTCACGGTTGTTATGTCATTGCGTCGTTACGTCACAAGGGGGTGCTGTTGTTCCATCCTCATGACGGGAGCTTCTGTTTTCGCATTCCACCTTCCGGACAACCAAATTGCAGGCGTTGTAAAGTCCCTCTGTAAAAACCTTCCCCGCTTCGTGGTTCCCGGTTTTATCTACTCACAGCTGGGCTGCTTTCGAACTGCTGGGTAAGCAGATGGACAGGGCTGCAATAGCTGGTTGTCCAAGTCAGCTCGGGGAATTGAACCAGCAACCTTCAGGTTGAAAGCACAGCTGTGTTACCACTGTGCTATCTCCCTGGCCCTCTCTATATATGTTCTCTATATATGCGGCATCAAATTGTTGCCTTTTTATCAGCCGCCCTGAGTTCCCCTTCCAGGGTAGAGAAGGACGGATTATAAATAACAGAAATAAATAAATAAATTGATTAGCATTGATTAGCATTGAATAGCCTTGCAGCTTCAACATTTGGCTGCTTCCTATCTGGAGGAATCCTTTGTTGGGAAGTGATTAGTAGGCCCCGATTGTTTCTTGTCTGGAATTCCTATTTTCTGATTGTTCCTCTTTTATTTACTGTCCTGATTTTAGAGGTTTTTTAAAATACTAGTAACCAGATTTTGTTCGTTTTCATGATTTCTCCCTTCCTGTTGAAATTGTCCACATGATTGTGGATTTCAATGTCTTCTCTGTGTAGCCTGACATGGTGGTTGTGAGAGTGGTCCAGCATTTCTGTGTTCTCAAATAATATGTTGCATCCAGGTTGTTTCATCGGGTGCTCTGCTATGGCTGACTTCTCAGATCAAGGTGATTTGAAGGGAAAGCAAAATTCACTAGGGTGTTTTCATCGGGCAGCAGCAATTCCCCTCAGATCCCCACTGCCTTTTTTTTAGCACCTTTGACATGCTGTCTTAAATCACGCAGACTCTGGTTGGAAAGTAAAGCCCACCACCATGACATAAATGCCATTATCGGCCCCAATTAATTCTATATATAGTTTTACATAGCCAGCCTTGATAATGATAAGGAACTTGCTTGGCAGGCATGCCTCAGTAACCAGGCCGGGACCAGAGCTCCTTAGAAAAGGATTCACGTTGCCGTAATGGTGGCGTGGGAAACTCAGTTGTGGACGCTGGTTCTTTGAGAACAAACGTCTGAGATCAAGTCACCTTTGTTTTACAATCTGGATATCTTTGGCCTTTGAAAATGCCTTTCTTTTGATTTTGGACCACACACCATCTTGGGGAAGGAACATACATTTGCAACCAAGGAGAGCTGGGACCACTTTGGCACCATAATCTGAAATGGTAGCCACCTTCTTTTGAAGGCCAGAAGAGAAGGGTATAACCGGCTCCGACCCATAGGTTTCATTTCACTCATTTTGGAGAGATACACTGTGACAAGGATTCAGGTCTTGTGTCCATACATCACATCCTTGAGTAGGAGACAGGACCTAATATAGATTCCCCCTTCAGTCAATTCCATTATTCCTCACTACTAACATCAGGCTGTAATGTTGCAAAAAAAATTACAGTCTGATTAGGCTCTTTCTAGTAAAATTATATTGTTACCTGTCCATTTAATAAACACACAAGATATATCTAGATCTATCTGTCATCTATCTATCTATCTCTATCTTTCTATCTGCTTGTTCCAACCTAGGAGTTTGAAAACATGAAAATGTGAGTAGATCAATAAGTACTGCTCTGGCAGGAAGGTAACAGCACCCCATAAAGTCATGCTGGCCACATGCCCTTGGAGGTGTCTATGGACAACACTGGCTCTGCAGCTTAGAAATGGAGATGAGCACCAACCCCCAGAGATGGACATGACTGGACTTAATGTCAGGGGAAAACCTTTACCTGGTCAATTCTGATTTATGGCAACCCTAACTTTGGGTTATCTTATCAAAGTTTCTATCACTGTTGGAATCTTCACCAAACCCCAGCATCCTCCTCCACTTTAGTTTCTGGTTGAAAAAAAGTTAACTAAAAGAACTTTTAATACTGTCCAATAATAGCGAATGTTGTCATTTTGAGAATGACCCTAACAAGGCCAGCCAGCCCCAAAATTCCCGAAAGAGTCTCAAAATGTTTCTTACCATAATCCAAAAAAACATTCCAGCAAGACAGGGCAGAACAATCCCTTGGAGCTTCAGAAGAATCTCCAGTTTCATAAGCCCACCCTTGTGCTGAGTTACTTATCTAAAACCCTTGGGTTGAAGTTGGATCTTATCCTCAGGAGCTATCAGTAATTGTGTACAGGAAGACCACAAGGAGCAGTTGCTCCAGGATGAGGGTAAGCAACATCATGCCTTCTCAGTGTATTAGAACATAACTCCCATGGTCTCCCCCACTGACCGTACTTGGTGATGTTGAAATGGACATCCAAGTGCCACCTCTGTGTTGATGGAGGCAGGCAGGATTTCCCCGGGTACTGGTTGTGGGGGGTCGGGAGCAGGTGAGGGTTTTGCCCTCTTTTCTGCTAGAGATCCCCGTGTACAACTAGTGGGCTACTGTGTGACACAGAATGCTGGACTAGATGGGCTGAGGCCCGATTCAGCATGGCTCTTCTTATGTTCTTATGTTCTTATGATGAGTGGAATTGATGCCATTTATGCTCTGACCGGATTGCAGCAGATCACATCTCAACAGGGTCCTGACCCACAAATTCTAACAGTTCCACAATTAGCTTGAGCCCTGGCAGAGGATGAAAACTATGGCTTCAGTCTCTGGAAGTCTCCTACCCTGTATTTTAGAGACAGCTGTAGAGCAGTTCATTACCGAGAGAAAACCTTCAACTTTCCCCATGACATTGACCAAGATTGGCAAATGGTTGAGGGTGCTGTATATGAGTGGTTTTGTTTCTCTCTTGTCTTTGGGCAGCCTGAAAAACTGATTGGTCCCAGAGGGTATGAGCTCATCTCCAAACTTAAGATTTGTGGAGATGAGCAGAATTAATTGTGGATTTATGTTTCCCTAGCAGACTGGCAATACGGTGGGGGACTCTCCAGATCCAAGCTCTGATGTGCCTTCTTCTTAGCCTCCCACAGCTTTCTCTTCAGCTAACGATCCTTCGGTGGTGTTACTTTCGCTCACCGCTCCATTGTTTTCCGAAGGCTCTCCGTTATTAATTAGTGGGCCTGACACCAGTGCTTGAGTCACCGATCAGCGTGGTAGACTTTTAATTAATCTCACCGCTGAGCAGCAGAAAGTGAACATTGACTAGGAACATAGAAAATTTTCTAAAATGTTATCTTAGATGAGGAAGGGTGTCTCAGCACACTGAGTGGAATACTGGTGGTGCCCTGCACATGCATTTGTTGGCTGGTTGCATGGTGGTCATCCTTTGGGGGGGGAGGGTATTGTGCAATGGAAACATACGGTGCATAGTTGCATAACTGGAGCTCCACAAATGTAACAATGTCACATGGGCCTAATTGTATTGTTAGTCCTCACTAGAGCAGAGCCATTGATGCAGGTTAATGCAGTTTGAGTCACCATTTGATTATTGAGTGAATGGGTCAGCTCTGACTGGGATTCACCCACAGGATTCCAATGATGCTGTTGCACTTTCTTGGGTATCATTATTCCTCATTGTCTGCAGTGTCCCACCATTTTTTAACCACCCTTTGACCAAAGCATGGACTAAAGCATGGTCAGAACATCAAATCGGGTAATGAAATATCATGGGGCACTTGTTTCAGTTGCCCAAAATTGTTTAACCTGTGCTTGTGATACTCACCGCATTGAGTCACCTGAGGGCTGAGAAATTGCGGTATAGAAATAAAGTAAATAAATAAATAAATTATACAGGTACTCTCCTAGTATTGAAAGATAATCTAAATCAGTGCTTAGTACTGAAAGATCATCTAAACCTGGGGATCAGGACCCCTGGCGGGGTTGCGAGGATGTTTCAGAGGGGTCACCAATGGCCATCAGAAAACATATTTTTCTGATAGCCTTGGGAACCCCTTTGGCAGAGTAGGTTGAAGATCTCTCTGCCTGTCCTCTTCCTTTTTGGAAACCAATGGTGATTCCTCCCACCAAAAGCCCTCCTCTGCTGTGATTGGGGGAAGGCTGTTTCTGAGACACCAAGTGGGGAGGGAAGAGCAGGCATCGCAGCATGAGGCACGAGTGAGGGCAAGGGAGAGTGTGCAAGGCTGGAAGGAGGCTCACATCAGCTAGTCCCTTCAAGACATGGGGGTTCTGTGTAAGTTTCGTCCAATTCTATCTTTGTTGGAGGGTCAGAATGCTCTTTGATTGTAAGTGAATTATAAATCTCAGCAACTACAATTTTCAAATGTCAAGGTCTATTTTCCCCAAACTCCACTAGTGTTCACATTTGGGAATATTGAGTTTTTGTATAAAGTTTGGTCCAGATCTGTCATTATTTGAGTCCACAAGGTTCTCTGGATGTAGGTGAACTACAGCTCCAAAACTCAAGGTCAGTGCCCAGCAAACCCTTCCAGTTTGTTCTGAGTGTCAAGTTTGGTTCAATTCCATCATTGGTGGAGTTCAGAATGCTCTTTGATTGTAGGTTAACTACAAATCCCAGCACTTACAACCCCCAGATGACAAAATCAATCCCGCCCAACCCCACCAGTATGCAAATTTGGGCGTATTGGGTATTTTTGCCAAATTTGGTCCAATGAATGAAAATACATCCTGCATCTCACATAAGTACATGACAATGCATAACAGTAGCAAAATTACAATTATGAAGGAACAATGAAATTAATGTTATGGTTGGGGGTCACCACAATATTACGAACTGTATTAAGGGGTCACAGCATTAGGAAGATTGAGAAACACTGATCTAAACAAGAGTATCTGACTCAGGAGTTCAGACACATCCTCAGCTGTCTGTCACTGTGAGAAATCTGGTAAGCGGATTGTGTCTATTACCCCACAAACCATCTGGGAAGTGCAAACTGAAGCAAGTGTGCTATATCTCAATACTGAAATCAGGATTCTCAGCCATCCTTCTTCCTTGCCTCTGTCTCACTCACTCTCTCTCTCTCTCTCTCTCTCTCTCTCTCTCTCTCTCTCTCTTGTGATGTTCAAAAATAAAATGGTCCACAAACTGCAATGTTCAGTTCTTTTGTTAGCTATTTCTCAGGGCATTTTGACCATGAATCTTAGTCTATTGGTTCATAGCTCATGTCTATCCCATAACATTTCTTGGAAACAGCTTATAACACCTAGGTGTATTTTTCTGCAATCTGTCACTCAATGCAGTTTGCGACTTTAGTGTTGATGGGACTCCATGGTACTTCATCAAAATTATGGTCGTTCAAATAAATGAGGATACAGAGTTATTCTGCTGATGCAGGAATCTAGTGTGGAGCAGTGTCTGGCTGAATGTATTGTACTATCCAACTGGTAGTGTTCCCCTTTCCCTGCAGAGAAAGAGCAGCTAGAGCATTGCAACGAAGGGCACACAGAATTGTAGACTTGGAAGGAATCCTCTCATCTTCTCCTCACAGTCACAAGTGCACAAAAATTGAAGATTTTGTTGTTGTTTTGTGGGCCATCCAGCCCAACCCCATTCTGCAATTGTCGGCTTCCTTGAGATATATCCCAGCTTGTCAGTATCCCAACTGAAGTGCCCATAACTAGACACGGTATTTCAAGTGAGGTCTGCCCAAAGCAGAATATACAGTACTACCAATTCCATGTACAGTATGTAAACAGTATGCCTATTGATGCAGCCTAAAATTGCATTGGCTTTTTAGCTGCCATATCATACACAATTGACTCATGTTCAGTTTATCATGAAAATATCTTTGCAGATTTGTTTAGTATGATGTGTGGGAATGAATGGAAGGATGGATGGATGGATGGAGTTAATCTTTTTGGAAACACCAGTAAAAGACCTAGGCCTGTCATGACTAACTACCTGCTTGCTGGACTGTAATTAAAAGTTGCTAATAAGAACTGAAAAGTAAACTCTGATAAGAACTGGAACAGTGATAACAGACATGTTTACAACGTTAAGAAGGAAGCCAACATAAGATCAATACCAATCAAGAAGAATCAACATCTGGCCAGGAAACTGAGATGGAACCAGGATGGAAGATGTCTATCATTAATTTACAACTTTGGAACTACATCTGCAGAATATTTATATAAAAGACTCGATCCAATAATTCTCAAAGTGTGACAGACCTGAGGAGTCTGGTTCATGCGCCATGCTCTGCTCCATGGGAAGGAGAGAGATGGTGCATTCAGAGAGTGGCAAATTTGCAAGGGAGCAGTCTGGTCACTTTGGGGCTTCCTTCTCAAGGGAAGAGGAAGAAGTGCTGTTTTGGAGTCTTAGATTTTGTGCAGGGAGCCAGGTTCTGTTGAATGGAAAGCATATAGCAGAACTGGTCCTTGGCATTGTTCTTAGGGAAGGAAAAGTTTTGAAGTTACGGAAGTTTTGGAACCGTGCATTGGTAGGCTGCAGGAAAGCAGGGTCTGGCCTAACAGGTGCGTCTCCAAGGCGGAATAAAAGGATATGGTAATATTTGGATGCATGGCAGGCATGTAGCCGGGGGGGGGGGCTAAGGGGGCTTCAGCCCCCCCAAAAAAAATCTCAGGGTGATCCGCGAAAAAGCCTTACTGGTACATTATTTAAACTGTTATGTTTATTCATATCATGATCTGATCACCATGCTCATTATATCCCACATTAATGAGGTTATTGGGATAACAATACAAAAGGTTTGCTAGGGTAGACCCTCTTCCACCCAGTCTCAGCCCCCCCGTAACCAACCTCAGCCCCCCCCCCCCCGAATCAAAATCCTGGCTACGGCCCTGATGCATGGTGATGGGTGCATGTACATGTGTGTGAATGGTGATTGAAAATGTAACTCCCCTTTTGTTTGTTTGTTGACCATGTAATTGTAAATCCAATGTAGTTGCATGTCTGTATGTCTAAATGTTTTTCTGTAATATGGTATACCCTCTTACAATGAAAATTGCAATAAAAAGAACCTATGCTTTAAAGTTATTGAAAAGTTATTAATGACAAGCTTGTAGTCTACCAAAATCAAATCAGCCCCAACTGACTGTGAACTTATTGTAGGGAGATTTATTCGGGGGCTGAGTGCCATTCCCTTTCTCTTAGTCTGAGCGTGAGTGACTTAACCAAACATGCCCAGTGGGTTTGCATTATTGAGTGGAGATGCAAGTCCTAGTCTCCTGGAGTCGTGGATCAAGACTCCAACCACTGCATCACATTGGTTCCTTCAAATATTTGTATGTGTGTATACATATATTCGGGTTGCCTGTTGACTTGTGAATCCCTCATGAATTTCTTAGCATTGTTAAAGGCAAGGAATACTTAGAAATGGTTTGGTCAGTTCCTTCCACTGAATTATAGCCCACTGCACCAGGTATTGCTTGGTGATCTCACGTCTTAAGTACTAAGCAGGGCTGATCCTACTTTACTTTTGAAATCAGATGTCATTTTGTACCTTTAAGGTATTTAGGTCCCCAAAATACATTTATGCCTCCATGTATGTAGTTACCTGTTGACTTAGGGTGACCCCAGGGATTTGAAATAATATTCTACTTGACCTTGCTAGGGATGGATGTCATCAAGCCTTTCAACCTTATGTTCAGGAAAAATAATGATGGTAATTTTCTCCCTACTGTGTGTGCAAACATATATTCCTCCACATATTCTTCTGATATTTGAATGTCCCAAAGGCCATAAGAAATAGGATACAAATGTTATATAATATATAGAATGGAAAAGTATAAAGACATAAAGATTGTCTCCATAAGAAATGAATATATAAAAGGAAATAATCCTTGTGTTGGTGGTGGGAATTGTAAATGTTCTGTGAGTGTTTGGTATGTTTTTCTTGTGTGTGTGTTAAAATAAAATAAAAAAAATGTTTTTTAAAAAAGGAAAAATAATGATGGTAATTTTCTCCCTACTGTGTGTGCAAACATATATTCCTCCACATATTCTTCTGATATTTGAATGTCCCAAAGGTTTGCAAAGAAATTATCCTGTGTAGACAGATAGATAGATAGATAGATAGATAGGTAGATATCTGGATCTTTGTGCAAAACACTCCTCTGATTTTATGTGTATGCAAAAACTCATTGAATCCCCACCACTAAATAAAGAGACTAGACACAAGATGTGGAGAAATAAATGGGCAATTTATTGACCTAATTAGAAAGTGGTAATTGAGCTGATTGAGTAGTTGTGGAAGGAGCACTGTGACATAGGTAATGGTGCAAGACCAGGTATCTTTCTGGGACAACCTGCCAAACCAACCATTGGGTGAAACACTTGACACCGGGGACACTCCATATTGATGGTTTTTTTGTCCCAGACGGTCATTATTAGAAAGCCATTGGTGGGAAACTCCCCCCCCCCCCAGACCATGAAGCCCTATAGGGAGAGACAAAACCCCAAGGAAAGCCCTAAGGAAAATATTTTGGGGAACTCCCTAAGCCATAGAGCCTACAGAGATAAACCCAAAATTTCCTTCACCCCAGAATGGAGGGTGCCAAGGTGTATGCCAATCCAAACTCTCCCTCCACTTCCCGCCAGTGACACCTATTTATACAGCCCCCGCCCATTTAAATTCCTGATTCCCTGCAGGGTGGGCAAAAGACCATCCTCTCTGAGGAGGGAAAAAATTCATAACAGGCCCTAGTATAACTCATATTGAACTGAGGGTGGGTTGTGCTGCAGGCCGGCTAAATGAAGAGGGGAGGGGGCTACCTGCAGGAAGGTTCCTAATGTCCCTCCCCTTTGCCGACTGGCAGGAATGCCAGCTGGAATCGACTGGTCCTTCATAGTGCTCTCCCCTCCAGCCATTCAAGTGCTCTCCCCTCCAGCCATCCTTGGCCCCTTCTGTCCGGGAGCCCCCATATTATTCCTCTGCAACACTTTGGGACATTCAAACATTCAAACATTGGAAGAAATCTGCCAATTTATGACT
Organism: Anolis apletophallus; assembly: GCA_030556195.1. Classification (NCBI taxonomy): domain Eukaryota; kingdom Metazoa; phylum Chordata; class Lepidosauria; order Squamata; family Anolidae; genus Anolis; species Anolis apletophallus. Next base: position 132,290,011 of record JARBWK010000009.1, on the reverse strand, counting down.
GTTTCTAACACCTTTTTTCCCAAATGTTGGGATGAATAATTCTGAATATTCTTTCCAACCCTAGATGTTACATTATGGGTGATTTAGCCATGTACAAAAGTGTGAACATGGCAAATAATCCTCGGGCCATTTCACTGACTTCAGCAGAACTACAACAGGGTCTGCAATGTTGGAATTGTTCTCTAGTTTATTTTCCGTGAGGAAGAACAGAAGGAAATGAAGCTTTAATAAGGATCGGAAACATATGTGTAGTCAGACAAGCGTAGAAATCCCTCGCAATCCAAAATAGCCATTTTTCTGTGAGAGTAATTACATTCTTAATGAGCATCTCAGTGCACTGAAAGGCACCACTTTTCTGTAACCTTGACTCCAAGGTGGTTTTGTTTACCTATTTTCCTTCTCATGGCACTTTAGGGAGTTCACAAAAGAAGGCTTTCCTTGAAGTTAGGAAATGTGATTCTCTCCAATGTTATTGTCTGGAGTGCTAGCAAAAGAGGGCCATGTCCCAGTGGGCCAGAAAAACATTCCTTGATCATGGCACTGTAGGATGAAATTATTTTAGCAGCAAAGAAATGGTTAAAATTGGGATGCAGGGTGCAGGATAACATCTAATATAGGTATATAATAAATTAGTTGTGTGTTGTAAGTATGAGAAACTGATAGTTGGGGGTTTGTTTATCAATGAAGCAATTAATTCACTGTGGGATATAATCTGAAATATGAAGGAGCTCTCCAAGGTGCTGAAACTAGCTGGGGTCTATGATTCAGCACCATGGATAATTCCATAGAGATGTTTGGTTCGCTGCTACAGAGGATAAGGTCCTATGGGTTAGTCCCAACTAGAATAGACACACAGAATTAACTTGTAGATAAATCCCACTGGTTCAATAGTTTAATTGTTGATGGGACTAACAACAGGATTTAGACTTTGCAGCACCTTCTAACATGGTGGGAATGGGAAGGTGGATGGGGATGAAGACTGTTGCTAGAGAAAATACTCTGACTCCCTATTACTTTGCTATACAAATGGATCTTGAAACTGCATGACACAATACAGTCTGCAACCACAACTAAAATCACAGTAGCAACTCACACATACTTTCTTCTTATTGCCCACAGCTTACCCGAGTGCCAGTGGAGTCATGTGGACAATACAAAAGCTGCAGCGAGTGCCTGGGTTCCGGGGACCCCCATTGTGGATGGTGTGTGCTCCATAATACGTAAGTACAGCTGGTAGAGATGAGGATATAGGGAAGGTGATTACTTTTTGCTCTGCTTTCTTTTCTTCTTCCACGTCCCCTTTTCTCACCACTGGCTGCGTGACATGGAATGAAGCTGCAAATGGACAGGTCTGTCCCTTGTGGGGGGAAGCCGGTCACTCAGAAACAGTATCTGGGGATTCCAAATTTAGAATGTATATGTTTGTGTGTGTGAGAGAGAGAGCAATGCCAATATGTTTCCTGAAGAAGGAAGCCCAGAGAGTTTCCTCAGATGGCATTTAGAAACAAACAAACACAAACACATTGTCACGGCAAGTGCCAAAGAAAATCAGGCACCTGCAATGTGCAGTCAGAGGAAGTGGAAGCAAGATGACAAAGAGTAGAAGAGGCAGGCAAAGCTCCATCATGTCTAGGCCCAGAAGCAGATGAAAGTCCCTTTGTCTAAACTGCCATTGCCCTGACTGCAAGGGAGAGCTGTGCATAGCTCCATCATGCCTAGGCTTAGAAGCTGATGAAGCATATTCCCTTCTTCCCAACCATCACTGCCCTTATTGTAAAGAGAGAGAAGAGGAAGCAGGTACAGCTCCAACATGTCTTAGCTCAGAAGCAGATGATAGCTCCACTTCAGCCCAACTGCCACTGCTCTGGCAAGAGAAGTAGAGGCAGAGACAGCTAAAATCAGAGAATCGGCTATATCATGCCTAGGCCTAGAAGCAAATGAATGACCATCCCTCTGCCCAACTGCCACTGCCACAACTTTGGAGATAAACAACAAGAAACAGACACCATTCCATCATGTCTAGGCCTAGAAGTAGATGAAATTCTCTTCCTCTGTCCCAATTGCCATTGCCCTGGCATTGGAGGAAGAGAAGACATAACCTTTCCAACCTCAGTTTCTCCTTGTTCCTCCTAAAAACATACCCATAGAGTCTGTGCCATATTGATTCTGAAGGAGAAACAAGTGCATCTCAGAAAGAGAACTGCAGAACTGATTAATGTTTCTGATAATCCAAGCAAGCCTCATATTGCATGATACCAGATGTCACCAAGAACCTGCTGCTCTCCATTCTGGTGTTCCATTGAAAGTTGGATGGAAGATCATCATGGGAATGATTAACTTCATTGAGCTCTGGGAGTAAAATTCACCTCACTCATAAACAACTCTGCTTGGCCTGTTTATAAAAAATCTCTAGGTCAATCCCTAATTTATGATGGGATAAAATCACTCAAGATGATCATGGCCAAACCTTGTGGCACCTCACTAGTCACTTCTCTTCCAGGTGGAAAGGAGCCAGTGGTGAACACCCTTTGGGCTCAATAGCCAAATGTGGACTAGCATTGTCGAGCTCAAATTTGATTGGCTTGTTTTCAAGAATATTGGGGGGACCTTGTCCAAAACCTTCCTGAAATCAATGTATGCTGTATAGGGTTTGATAGGTTTCTTCGGAAGAGCCTGAAAGTTGTAAAAAAAAAACCCACCTGAATTTTGACTTTCAACGTAGTTTTGAACCAAGCAGGAAGGGGGGGGGGGGGGAATCCGAATTTGAACCACTAACCTTTTTTTTCTGGAAAAATTCCATAATGTTCGGATGTCTCCCAAGGTTATTTTAATTTTCACAACCATTAAGCAACTTTGGTAAAGCTTAAAAAGTTTTAAAATCTCATGCTTTCCCTTCCCCGACAATGCAAGGGAGGGATGAGTTGGGCGTGACTAAGCACAGCCATTGTTGTAGTTTGTGAAGGCCAGGCTCCCAATGGTAGAGACTACAAAAGGCCCTGCTGTTAAACTACATTTCCCACACTGCCTTGCTGCTCATTAGCTCATTAGCCAAAATGGCTGAAGGGCCCCTATAGCTATCTGCAGCAGTCTTCGTCTAAATATAAAATAAACTGTTTGAATCTACAAAGGTGTCTAAAGCGATAAGCAACTTTTGCAAAGCCAAGAGGACATAAACTGCTCATTTCACTTTGGCCTGATTGCCATGAACAAGGCACTGGGATAGACAGCCACAACCAGCTAGGCGTAAGTAATGATACAATAAAATGAATGATTGCATCTGCAAATAGGAATAAATGGATGGATGTATCTTAAGGGTCCCCTCCAACTCAGAGGAAGCAAATGGATGTCAGGAGAGTTTGGATGGTGCCTTTCTGCCCAGAAGAAGGGGGTCAGTCTAGATGTCCCTTGATGGGGTCTATACTATGATTTCTGTTCTCCACCAATTTCTGCCACACAAACAAAGTTTCTGGAGTAGAAATTTCAAAGTAAAGACCACCTAATGAAACACGAAATAACACTTTCAAACCAGGAACAGATTTTCTTTATTACTTTTTAAATAAAAACTTTGAAAATTCACAAAAAATCCATGGATAAGTCAAAGGTTATGAAATTTGGTGAGCTAACAGTGGTCCCTGCATTCTACCACTGTAGCAGGTTTCATCAGGACTGGTCTAAAAATGAGGGAGGGAGAATCCTCTGAAGTTTCCCCAGTGCCAGTGGTGTTTTTTCCCCCGACTGCACATGCGAGTTTGCCATTAACAAAGCGATTCAGAGGTTTCGGAAGTTTCTGAAACTTTTGAATTTTTTAAAATTGGGAGTGATTTTAGAATCAAACCACAAGCGCCCCCTACATCTGAAATATGTTTTGAATGAATTTGTTTTGATCAACGAAGCCTAATGCTGTATCCACATCAGTTCCTTCACCTTTCAAGCTTCTGTCTCTCAGACATGGTCTATATCAGGCCTGGGCAAACTTCGGTCCTCCAGGTGTTTTGGACTTCAATTCCCACAATTCCTAACAGCCTACTGGCTGTTAGGAATTGTGGGAGTTGGAGTCCAAAACACCTGGAGGGCTGAAGTTTGCCCAGGTCTGGTCTATATACTTAGAAATATTTTAGTAAATATTTAAAGCTTCTGCCTCTCAGACATGGTCTATATCAGGCCTGGGCAAGTTTCGGTCCTCCAGGTGTTTTGGACTTCAACTCCCACAATTCCTAACAGCCTACCGGCTGACAGAGGAACAGAAACTTGAAAGATGAAGGAACTGATGTGGATACAGCATTAGGCTTCGTTGATCAAAACACCTGGAGGGCCGAAGTTTGCCCAGGTCTGGTCTATATACTTAGAAATATTTTAGTAAATATTTAAATTACATTTTATGATATATGCCATATAACAGTTCAGCAATAAATTATAATATTCTTTCTTTAATTCCACTGACTCTACCTCCTACTACCTCGCAATACTCTGTTGAATTTGTAGTTTTTGGAAATACTGTTTATAGCTGAATTGAATGTTGTTGCTAGTTTGTATTACAGCAGATCTATTGAATCAATAGAATTTACCTACATGTTGATTCACCATGAAACTATGGCTCTCCTCTACTGATCCACAGGACTCAGGATAATGTCTGGAATGCGTTATAGACTAGAAAATGTCTGCATTTCTGCTTGTTTGCCTTTGCAAATTGAATTCCATTTGAAGGAGTAAAACACTAACTCACACACAGCATCCCCATAGATATTTCTGTGGGCCTGAGAAGGAAGGTTTAAATTTTATCGTTTCAGTTTCCCATTCCCTTCTGCTGCTTTGACCATGAAAATATATACTGTCTGCTCTCAGGGAGTAACTCAATACTGCCGTTTGCAAGATCGATCGACCTCCGCTTTACCTTTCTTGGTCAAAGTCTTGCAAGTTGCTAAGCAGAGTCCCAGGTAATCCAAGCTGCCTTCAGAGGCCCTGATAAAATCAGATTCTTTGAACAGTTCCCTCTCTGTTTCTCGACTTTTCGACTGCTGATCTAACATGGCCAAGGTTTATTCATCCCCTCTATTCAATATCTTTTACTGCTGCTGTTACAACAGGGCCAAAGCCTGGAAAAGTTCCTTTTCCAAGCTCAATTCATGTTCATTACTTAGCTTAGCACTTAAAATGCTACTCACTACCATGTTAAACAAAAGTGGTTGAATCACCTATTTATTTTGATTTGCAAAATACGTTTATCCTGCCTTGTGTGGTATTCTTCTAGGGCGGTGTACAATTCATTGAACTTAAAACAATTTAAGTAATACAAAGCAATAAGAAATGGTTGCATATGGCTCACGTATAAGTCAAGAACATGGGGTTTTTTTTGGGGGGGGGTGAGCAAAATGATGGATTTTGATATAACCTGTGGATAGGTTGAGGGTCATTCCTCATTCAAAAACTAGGTTCTCCCAGGATGGACTAAGCTCTTATCTTTTGACACTTTACTTAGAAATGGTTCCTTTTTTGATAGAAGTTAAGGTACAACTTAACCTTAACATTGAAGCCCCCTGTGGCGTGGTGGGTTAAACTGCTGAGCTAGTGAACTTGCTAACCGAAAGGTCACGAGCTCAAATCTGGGAAGAGGGTTGAGGTCCCACTGTTAGCCCCAGCTTCTGCCAACCTGGCAGTTCGAAAACAAGCAAATGTTAGTAGATCAATAGGTACCGCTCCAGCAGGAAGGTTATGGCGCTCCATGCAGTCATGCTGGCCACAAGACCTTGGTGGTGTCTACGAACAACGCTGGCTCTTCGGCTTAGAAATGGAGATGAGCACCAATCCCCAGAGTTGGACATGATTGGACTTAATGTTAGGGGAAAACCTTTACCTTAAGGTACAATGCTTAACATTGACCCATGGAAATGTCAAATTAGGCTTATTGCATCTGCAGGGGAAAACAAATATAGATAGCCCTCCACATTTATTTATTTATTTATTTACAGTATTTATATTCCACCCTTCTCACCCCATAGGGGACTCAGGGTGGATTACAATGCACATATACATGGCAAACATTCATTGCCATTTAGACATACAACATATATAAACAGACACAGAGGCAATTTAATATTCCAGCTTTTCCAGCTTCATGAGACTATGCTTGGTTCCGGCCACAGGGGAGCTGCTGCTTTACCATTCACTTGTGACACCAGGTCCTTTGATGGAGTACCTCCTCATTATTCTTCACGCTGCTGGAAGGTTTTATGGTGTTGTAAATTAATTAAATTAGCCTCCCTCGCATAAAGCGGTACCTAAACTTCTTACTTGACAGATGCAACTGTCGTTCAGGCTGCATAGGTCAATAGCAAGCTAGACTATTAATGGTCTGGAGCTTACTCCGCCCCAAGCTGGCTTCAAACTCATGACCTCTCAGTCAGTAGTGATTTAATGCATCTGGCTACTAACTTGCTACACCACAGTCCAGTTCTGTGAACATTCGTTCTCTTGGGTTTAAAAGATGTGTGCTTGTAGCCCTTATTTCCATGATATGGAAGGCTGGCTGGTTTAGTTACAATTTCCGGAAACTTTCTGAATATTCTTGCTTCCCTTGAAATTTTATGGACCTCTGGAACTTTTTCACACTTCACATTTTTATCACAATGACTCCTCTTTTATTGTTATGGCTCCCAGGCTATGGAGATATGGAATTAGGGAGGGGTACTAAATATTAAAATACTAAAAAAAAAATAGCTGGAGAGTTCTAGTGCCTTCCCAAACTACAAACTAAAAGATTCTTTAAGATGTGAACTATGACAATCAAGGTGGAATATAGTGCTATGACTGTGGAGCATGAAAGGATTCTGAAGCACACAGGGGGTGCAACCATACTGTAGAATTAATGCAGTTTAAAACCGCTTTAACTGTCGTGGCTCAGTGCTATGGAACCATGGGAGTTGTAGTTTTGTTTTACATAGCATTTAGCTTTGTTAGCCAGCAATGTCCAAATTTGCCTTGAGGTTCAGTGATACTTCTATGGTCATTCAGTTGGAAATGACAATCCTCAGGCATCCTCACAACCTCTGGGCATGCCTGCCATAGATGTAGGCGAAACGTCAGGAGAGAATGCTTCTGGAACATGGCCATACAGCCCAGAAAACCCACAACAACCCAAACTTATCATAGGTTTCTAAAAGAAGTTTGGATAGCGTGTGTCTACCAGGAGAAGTTAGCATAGCTCTCCAAGTAGTTAATTATGAAGCTCAACCTGGATAACATGCTGTTCTTCTCCTATTGCCTTTTCCCAATATGCAAACTTTAGGGACCCTTCCATTCCAGATGGCCTGTGGATTCCTCGTAGTGAATTATGGCAAGGAAATCCACCCGTTTGTGCTTCATTGCCTTTCCTTTTATTTGCTTTAAACCTTCTGCCAAGAGTATCAAATGGATGACCCTGAAATGCAGCTCATGGGAAGGACTGGATGCATTTCTTTTCTTTGGTCTCCCATAATATAGTACATGTGTCAGCTGTATTGTTCCTAGCCATGGGCCGTCACAATTTTGTACTTAAAAAGCTCATGGCAAAATTAACTTGGTGTGTCATTTACATTTATCAAACAGTAACCATTCCTCTGAAAAGCAAAAAGGACTTAAGGTAACCTGACATTAAAAATGTATATCTGGCTTTCCCTTTCACTGCTAAATCACACTCTGAGCTCCCTGCCAGTTTAAAACATAAGTACAGAAAGCAAGACCTATTGAAGACAGAGTGACTCGGAGGCCTATCATTCATAGGGTCAAAATAAGTCAAAGTCAACAGTTCCCAACAATAAACAGAATGCTTTAAAAGGCAAGGCTGCCTTCTATTTACTCTGCATGTTGTTCTTTTTTTTGATGCCTTGCTATTTGGTTTCTAGCATCAGGATAAAATTAGCTACCTGCATAGTATTAAAATATAATTGCTTCCAAGTCATATAAAAATCTGTTCCAAGTAAGTAAAATATCTGAACTATTTTAACAGTGGATCTTTATCTGTTCTACCTTCTGTTGTAAATTGCAACCTTCCAAGCCTTCACTATTTGTTAATGTACCATATTTTCCGGCATATAAGACGACTGGGCGAAAAAGACAGCCCCCAGCTTTTCCAGTTAAAATGTAGATTTTGGGATATAATCGCCGTATAAGACTACCCCTCTTCTAACACATACCAAATAAAATTTTTAAAAGCATCAGATTTGATTACAAAATGGTAATTTTCCTATGGTAATTTTCCTATTACTGTGCCTCCTTCTCTTCCTCTCAGATCTCGCACCTGCACACCTGCACTGCTTCACTGCAGTCTTCAGGAGTGAGATCTGAGAGGCAGAGGAGGAGGTACGGTAATAAGATACAAAGGCGGGCCAGACAGGTAAAAGAGGTGTGTTTTTCTGGGTCCAGGGCCACTCTATCTCTTTTTTCCATACCCCGGGTGCCCTGGACGCCTGCAGCTTGCCGGTGAGGCACCCCTTCACCTCATCATCAGGACCGCGTTAAGTCCACGAATCCTGATGAATGGATTTTCTTCTACCGTACTTGTACAGCGTTGCCCTTAGTGTTTTCATACAGTCGCTGCATATGGCAGGGACACGGCCACTGCCATTTTTGAGCTCTCCCCACCATATGTGGCAACCACAGAATCTCCAATCCGGATTGGAAGTTTCAGCACCCGCTCTATAAGACGGCTGCTGGCATATAAGACAACTCCCAGGTATAAGACTACTCCTGCGTATAAGGCTACTCCTGCATATAAGACAACCCCTGACCCCTTTTGAGAAGATTTTCTTGGGTTATAAAGTAGTCTTATATGCCAGAAAATGCGGTATATATTTGCTAACCTGTATTGTATGTATATATTGATTTTCCAATTTGACAGACCTGTTTGGTGTGGGAGGGGCTACAGACAGGTGATAGTACTGAGCATGTTCAGACTCAAGTCTCTATTTTGTTATCAGTATGTTTTGGACTTCAATTGTGTCTTGGACTTATACAGGAACGGTTTACTGTATATTTGCTTTGAGAAGCAGTGAGTACAGTTATACAATTTGGACTTTCATAAGATGTATACTTCAAGACTTTGTATTATTGATTAAGAATGATGTCCTGTGTTCTCCACTCAGGGAAATCACATCCTATCTATAATGGAACTTTAACGAGAAATGTGCCTGTATGCTAAATTAATACAAGATGTTTGTGAGTAAACAAGATATGTTACTTTTTAAAGAAGACTTTGTTTTATGTCTCTGAGTGCATATTTTAAACTAAGAGGTTTCAAAGGAGAGTGTATGTTTCGGGCAACTGCAATTTCAACTTCAATGAAACATTTTCAACATTTTGCTAGCTAATTATATGTTATTTTTTATTTGTGCAATGGCATGTCTTTGTCCCTGGCAGTTCAAAGACACAGTTTATCACTTTAACAGCTGATTTACCTGTGCACCATTACATGAATGCTTGTGAACATCACTTTTTCAAAGGGTTAACTTCTAACAAGGTCATGTTTTCTTGACCAGTGGTTTTCAAAAGGTGGCTTCCAGATGTTTATGGCGATTCACATTTGCCAAAAGAATATGACATAAAATTTCATTTCAAAAAGGTTATGAATGCCATTTTTCCAAAACCTTCAGAGTTTGGATGCCACTAATGATAATTAATGACATTATGGCAGTACATCCCCAGTACGCATAAGATCAGGACCTTTTACTTACCACATTCAACAAAGTATGTCCCTCTAGAGCAGGCCTGGGCAAACTTTGGCCCTCCAGGTGTTTTGGACTACAACTACCACAATTCCTAACAGCCTACCGGCTGTTAGGAATTGTGGGAGTTGTAGTCCAAAACACCTGGAGGGCCAAAGTTTGCCCAGGCCTGCTCTAGAGATTTGCTAGGTCCTCCTGCATGATTCTATTGTATGCTTCTGATGGAAGTTACCATAATCTCACACTGGAAGTAATTTGTTTTAATGGGGTTTGCTATTAGCCACAGTTTTCTTTTCTTATGGTAAATTCATAAGAACGTGTCACCTGTGGATACTGGAATCATACAGAAACTATCTCCAATAAGAAAGATATTATCAAACTACAACACGGTGTGGTGTAACAATTTGACTGTTGGACTACGACCCTGCATATTCAGGGTTCCCCTCTCCATTCAATTCTGGAGATCCACTGGATCTCTTTGGGCATGTCACACCCTCTCAACCTCAGAGGAAGGAAATGGCAAGCCTCCCTTGAAGAAATCTTGCCAAGAAAATCCTGTGAGAGGGTTTCCACAAATTGGAGTCAACCTGAAGGCACGTGTACAGATTAGAAGACATGTAAAAATGTCAATGATTTTTGCAACATGATATTTGGTATTTCCAGGTCATCTTTAATGATGATTCCACAAAGAAGGCTTGAAGAAAACACTTAGGCTGAAATGAATCAGGCTTTTCTAGCATGGATTGGGTTTTCCTGCATGATAAATGGAGTTGGGCGGAATGGCCCTTTTACAGTAAAAAAGAAAGAGATTATTTTTGCCCATTCAACTTTTATTGATCACAACTAAATGCAGACTAATGGTGCATCTAGACAAGGCATAGACAAACGTCAGCACTCCAAGTGTTTTGGACTCCAGCACCCACAATTCAGCCTCAGGCTATTTTCTTTTCCTCCTCAGCTGCTGTCAAAATGGTGTCCAAATGGTGCATATCCAGTCTGGATCAGGCATGGGAAAACTTCAGCCCTCCAGGTGTTTTGGACTCCAACTCCCACAATTCCTTACAGCCTCTACACCAGTGGTTCCCAACATTATTTTTGACCTGGGACCACTTAAACAGAGATCACTTTGACCAGGGACCACTTTCTAACATTAGTACCAAAAGGGTTGCAAATTGACTTTTGGTCAACATTATTTTTTGATTATTTGATTCAGAAAATTGCATTGGATAGACCACATCAGCTCTAGTTTTTGAACAGAACATATGCCAACCAGTAGTCGCCATCTGCTCACCCAAGGAAAATTATATTTAATAAGCCTCTGCACTATAAGAGGGTTTTGTGAGATCAGTCATTCTCATTGCAACGTTGTAGTAACAGTGAGGTTGCAGGCCATATTTTAGATCTTGAACCACTGCCATTGTCTACACACACACATACACACACATATATATATATAGCAAGATTATATATATATATATATATAGATATATAGAGAGAGAGAGAGAGAGAGAGAGAGAGAGAGAGAGAGAGATCATCCTCAAATGTTTCTTTGGGAGATTCCACTGGATTCTCCTCACTTTTTGCTGCTTGTACAATACTTTTCTGAGGTCAGGCACAGCCATGTTCGTTGTGATTTCCAATTTTTATGGATGACCGGGATATTAATGCATAGCCTGTCAGGTTCCTTCAGCTGACATGTCTGTCTCTAGAGCAAAATCAGTACCGTTATGATGGATGGATGAACTTGGGGAGGGGGATAAGAGAGAGGGGGAGAAAAGCCATCTCGGTCGGTGGAGCTCTTTCTAGGGAGTTGTTTTCTCTCTCTCATTCTCTGGCGTGTCTCTGCCTCCACTGATGATCTGCCAATGAGAGAAAATGGCACGCTGAAGGACTTCTCCCCAGGGCAGGGTCACATCTCTGCATCCGACGGCATTGTTCCCTCTCGGAAATTTCATCATTCTTGATGGTGTCAAGCTCCTGACAGGTTTGCAACTGGAGAATAAACCAGGCTCCCAACATCATCTCTTGACACCTTTATGGAGCCTCATCTATCTCCCGGCATGGTTTATATGGGAAGCCAGGCACAGATAAGCTTTTCATCCTTAGCGCACTAGTGGCTCATCCAATTATTCCTCAAGTGGCCTAGATGGCCAGTGTACAAAAGAACATGCCAGACAATGAGGCACCGGGGTGGGCCTTTGTCAAAATTGTTGAGGGCTATTTTCATGGGCATAATGGTAATTGTTGAGAGTAACCAAAACCAGGTTTGTTCTGTCCCTTTTTCTGTGCTATATCGCTTTCTGTCTGTTTCTCTTTCTCCATTCCACTTTCCCTCCTGCCTCTTATTCTTTCTCTCCCCCCTTTCTCTCCCCGTTTTCTCTTTTTTGTCATCCCTATCCATTCATTTCACTTTTGTGCCATTTTTCCACTCAGTTATACCATTTCCCCTCTTTTTTCTCCCAACCCCTTCTTTCTGTTTGTTTTCTTTTTAATGCCTTCATTCATTATCTTTGTCTTTCTTCCTCTCTCCTTCTTTGCCTTCCTTCAGGCACCCTATTTTCTCACTCTTTCCTCACCATCTTTTCTGCCACCCTTTTATATATATAGATATAATCCAGCTTCTCTTGCTTTTTTTTCTTTCCTTCCTCCTCCACCTTTCATACCCCCTCATTTTATGTCACATGCTCTTTCTATGCCTCCTCTACCCCTTGTCTCAATTTCACTTTTTGCTACCTATCTTCATCTCCCTTTGTGTTCGATTTTATTATGTTATTTTATATTCTTTATTTTATTTGTTATTTCGTATTTTATTCGATGTATTTTTTTTTGTTATTCTGTGTTTAATTATGTTGTATTATTTTGGGCTTGGCCACATGTTAGCCGCCCCGAGTCCCCTTTGGAGAGATGGTGGCAGGTTATAAATAAAGATTAATAATAATAATAATAATATATTCCCCTGTGTTGCTCTCTTTTCCTCTGTTGCTGTTATCCCATTCCACACGTCTTCGCCCTTGCTAACAACTTTTTTAAGTCTTCCCCTGTTTTTCTTCTATCTATCCGCCTTCCTCATCTCCCACTATGTATTTGGGTGCTTCTACACCCAACATGGGCAAACCTTGGTCCTCCAGGTGTTTTGGACTTCAACTCCCACAATTACTGGCCTCAGGCCCCTTCCTTTTTCCCCCTCAGCCACTTAGTGGCTGAGGGGGAAAAAGGAAGGGGCCTGAGGCCAGGAATTGTGGGAGTTGAAGTCCAAAACACCTGGAGGACCAAGGTTTGCCCATACCTGAGCTACACGATTGAATCAATGCAGTCTAGAAACCCTTTAACTGCTGTAGCTCCAGGCTATGGAGACCTGGAAGTTGCATTTTGGTGAGGCCCCAGCACTCTTTCAGCAAGGAAAGCTCAAGATCCTGTAAAACCACAAATCCCATGATTTCTTAGCACTGATTCAGAATAGTTAACATGGTGTCACTGCACTAATTCTATAATGTAGATGCACCCTCAGTCTCTTTTGCGTGTGCAAGGGTGATACACCTCGCGCCCAATGATAACACTGACACAAAGGTTGGATGAAAATGGCCACAACTCGTTTATTAAACAGAACAAAGGGGTTGGCGGCCACGCAAAGGGTCCAGGATCAGGGTAGTACAGGCCCCCCATGAATGTCCAAAGGCACTTGCAAGCCTGGGTGCGAGCGGCCCAATGCCTCTCACGGAACTCGGCACCCCAGGGGGCCAGGGGCGTTATCCCCTACCAACCAAGGGGCGATAAGCCATCCTGATCCAGGGCCTGCCACCTGCCAACACGGAGTTGCGACAAGGAATATGGTAACACATACATCAACCAAGTAACAAACAACTGAGTAAATGCACAATATGAACATGAATAAGCCATGTACCATGTAGGGAGGGAGGGAGGAAAAACTGAGTTGGCCCCAGCAAGTGCTGGGGGCAGTCCCAGGCAGCCTTTTATATGCTGCCTGGGTGAAGAAAGGGCCAGCTAGCCATGTGGAGGGAGAGGCGTGGCCGGCCCCCTCATTGGCTAGCTGGCCCTGGCGGCGGGAAACTGGGTGCCGCCCCAGGGGTCTCTGGGAAGGAGAAGCCCCCTGACCTCCCCAAGATGGCGAAGAGGACAGCCCTACCCCGCAAAAGGGGTTGGCCGGTAAGTCGGCCATGCCCATTGCGTGTGCAAGGGTGATACACCTCGCGCCCAATGATAACACTGACACAAAGGTTGGATGAAAATGGCCACAACTCGTTTATTAAACAGAACAAAGGGGTTGGCGGCCACGCAAGGGTCCAGGATCAGGGTAGTACAGGCCCCCGCGAATGTCCAAAGGCACTTGCAAGCCTGGGTGCGAGCGGCCCAATGCCTCTCCACGGAACTCGGCACCCCAGGGGGGCCAGGGCGTTATCCCCCCTACCAACCAAGTGGCGATAAGCCATCCTGATCCAGGGCCCTGCCACCTGCCACAAAAAGGGGAGGGTAGTAAGGAGGCAGCCTTACACCCCCCCTTTTCCGCCAACCCAAACTCCTATCCTCCATAACCAGAACTGTTGCTTGGTAGCCGCCCCGGTGCCACATGCAGATCTCTGTGAGATGTCCATCGCTACTGAGCCGCTGCTCCATGGCCCCGACCAGTCTCCATCCCGGTGCTTGCAAAGCATGCCGGCCATCCCGATGGGAGGCGTAGCCAAGTCCACAGCTCAAATTGCAGTTGCGTGACACCCGGAAACTTCGCCCCGTCCACAGGGGCCATGGCAGCAGCTTGCGCTGGTGACAGGCAGCCACCAATTCTGGCCCGCCGGGCACGGCAACAGCCTGGGTGCTCCCTCCAGTAAGCCATTGTTGCATGAAGCCAGGCCAGAGTGACAAGCAGCCACTGGTCTCCGTCCACAGGTGCAACGGCAACAGCCTGGATGCTCCCTCCGGTGAGCCACTGCTGCATGAAGCTGGGCCAAAGTGACGAGCCGCCCCTGGTCCCCGTCCACAGGGGCAACGGCAGCAGCCTGGATGCTCCCTCCGGTGAGCCACTGCTGCATGAAGCTGGGCCAAAGTGACAAGCAGCCACTGGTCCCCGTCCACAGGGGCAACGGCAACAGCCTGGATGCTTCCTCCGGTGAGCCACTGCTGCATGAAGCTGGGCCAAAGTGACAAGCAGCCACTGGTCCCCGTCCACAGGGGCAACGGCAACAGCCTGGATGCTCCTTCCAGTGAGCCACTGCTACCAGAAGCCGGGCCAAAGAGACAAGCAGCCACTGGTCCCTGTCCACAGGGGCAATGGCAACCGCCTGGATGCTCCCGCCAGTGAGCCGCTGCTGCATGAAGCCGGGCCAATGTGACCAGCAGCCACTGGTCCCCGTCCACAGGGGCAACAGCAACAGCCTGGATGCTCCCCAAGTGAGCCGCTGTTGCATGAATCTCACCCATGAGGCTCCCACCTCCTGGCGCCACGGACTGCTTGTCCTGCCTTCCACTCAGGTCCTGGCAGCCTGGCTCCTCCTTGCAGCTGAGCCACGCCCACTCCAAGCACGTGGGTCCCGGTACCACTTTACGTCCTGCCCATGGCCCTGCGAGAGAAAGAAAAAGAACCAACGGCAGCCTGTACACCTCGAGGAGGAGGCCCGGTCTGATTTGCAGGTAAACACTGATGATTCAAATGGCCTGAGGCTAGAATATGCCTACGGGAACACCACCAGCATCAGCCAAAGACGCTGCCCCAATCCTAAAGGAGTGCCCTCCATATGTTTTGCAGTAGGCCCAGCACATGAATGAGGGCTCTGTGGAACTGCCATTAACTGGCATCTGGTGAGGGGGGAGAGGTTCCATCAAGATGCACAAATAAGCAGCTTGGGGAGGTGTCCCCGGAGCTGAGGAACCCGGCCAGTATCAACTGGGCACCGTTGAACTTGCTCAAGGCCCTGAATGGGCAGGGAGGCAACCTACCCCCCATATGCCACCTTGGACTTATGGAGCCTGTAAGATCTGGAGTTCCCATGGACAATCGCATAGTTGAGCTGCCGGGCTCTACCAGAGGAATCCGTCTGGAGTTGGTCACAACCTCCCCTGGACGTATGGGCCCCAATGAAATATTAGAGAAGGCCGGAGAGAAAACTCTACCTTGTAATGGGATATGCATATCCTCTTAGAGAGTTGCCTTAAGCTGCTGGAGGGGGGGCGGTGCTATCCTGCTGTCTGGGAGACTGTTTCTTCCAACTCCTCACAAACTTTGTGCTCCTATGCAACTGGTGAGGATCCTCGCGGGCTTCCGCCTTGCTGTCCAGTAGGCTTTGAAGGTAGCTGCCGCGATGGATTGCATCCGTTCAACCAGGCCTCCTGCTCCCAGTGGTCCAAGTTCCGGCTGGCACTTTTCGGGCAGGATGTCTGCGTCTGGAGCTAGGAACATAGAACCTGCCTCCCTTTTGGAAGGGCCATCCACCTACCATTTCATTGTTTACACCTGGAACGTTTTCACCTGCCTGAGACGGAATTGTTAGTCTGCGCACAATACCAAGGCAAGTCGCCTAGTGAACCCGAGGCCCTGGCAAACTTGAATGCCTGCCTTTTGATCTGCAGCAAAGCTTAGCAGGCAAACATGGGTGGGAGTACAGGAGTTCCTGAAAGTGACCTACCTCCTGGCCGCAGACGGCCCAAGGTGTGCCCGTAGGTCAGCTGACCTGGCTGCCGGTACCGGGGCACTCACCGTAGAGGAACCCATTGAGTTCCCCACTGACAATGGAAGTGGGGGTTCCAAGTCTACTCCTGCACTGGATGGATGACAAAATACTGCCATGGCCTGGCGTATTAAGCATCTGTGTGCACCCAACGCTGCCCTGCCTGCCCCCTAGCCGGCAAAATCCGTTAATGTTGAAGCAAACCACAGCAATGGCTTCACATGGTCCTGCTTTGCTGTTTGCTTACAGGAAATGACCAATGGGAGTCTAGGAGACACAGGTGTCTAAAATGTACCAAACGGAGAGATTCGGCCCGCTCTAGCACATGCGGATACCGATATTTTTTGTGGCGAATGCTTATGTAGACGGATTTTTGGGCCGGAAAATTGGAAATCAGGAGGTGTGGTTGCAGATATCCTGGCAAAGCCGTGAACCAACGAGCTCATGTTGACTGCACCAGCCTCCCCATCTGATGATTAGCTGGCCCAGCTGGAGGGTCCATGCCCCCCCCACAAGAGGGGGGGGTCATACGCATCTATGCATGCCGCAGTCTCTTCCCTATGTCTTTGACCCAGGAACGAGATCTCTGTAGGAAACATAATACCTCATATGTAGAAATGGCCTGTGCTGGCCGTGAGGCTGACTAGCTCTCTGGCTGGCTCTCCTATTGTCTTCCTTGTAAACTGTCCTGGTTGAATGCAGGGGGACTGTATCGGGGGCAAGATTTGAGCTGCCCGATTCAGTGCTACAAGGAGGTCAGTGATGACAATCCTCGGGACATCCAACAGGGGCCTCAGGACACCTAACAGGCAAGGACCCTGTAATCCGCCATGGGGGCAGGCTCTGCTCAATGGCGACTGCCTCCTGAGATGAAAGTACATGGTAAATAAAGGTCAACAACAGGCTACACAATAGGTCGAGAGCCCACCTCGACCCAGGCAGGCCTCGAACTCATTACCTGGTCAGTAGCGATCCAATGCAGCTGACACCCAGCCAGCTGCGCCGCATTCCTGGTGAAACCCTGTTAGGAGAGCTGCCTGACCATAAATACCATTTTGCAGTGGCACTCACTGCCTTGGGGTGTCCTGGAAGGTCCTCCTGCGGGCAGTAGTTGTTTCCTTGGCTTCCTGTCTGGCCCACCTCTGGTTGCGCTTTCGCGTGGAGCCGAGCTCGAAGAAACCTGTAACACAGAACTGCAACTGGACCATACAGTTAGCACCACCGCACAAGCGAAGAGGGCGCCCTGGAGGGAAAACCCACCAGCAGGATATGGGAGGGACAGCCTGACGAGGGGATGGCCAGGTCTCTCACATCGGAGGTACCACTGGAGGCAAAAGCAGCCTGCACCAGTGGGGGGAGCTCCACCCTAAGAAGGGGGAGCTGCACAGGGAGTTGGCCCCAGCAAGTGCTGAGGGCAGTCCCAGGCAGCCTTTATATGCTGCCTGGGCGAAGAGAAGGGCCAGCTAGCCATGTGGAGGGAGAGGCGTGGCCGGCCCCCTCATTGGCTAGCTGGCCCCGGCGGCGGGAAACTGGGTGCCGCCCCAGGGGTCTCTGGGAAGGAGAAGCCCCCTGACCTCCCCAAGATGGCGACGAGGACAGCCCTACCCCGCAAAAGGGGTTGGCCGGTAAGTCGGCCATGCCCATTGCTAGCCTTCTTAATTCTTGGTCACCCCTTTCCTTCTCTTTCTATTTTTGAGGATGTTCTTTTTGCTGCCCTTTATGCATTTTATTCCTCTCTACCTGTCTTTCTGCCTCTCCACCTTTCTTCCTGACACTTCATTTCCCTTTTCTTGCTATTCTTCCTCCCTTTTTATCTTTCTCTTCACCTCTTTTCTTTCTATGTATTTAATTTTGACATTATTTCATTCTCTCATTGTCTCCATCTACCCATCCTCTTCTGTCTCTACTTAGCTCTCTTTCTCTGGACCCAGGGCCAACCCCTCTTTATGACACCCCACTAGTCACTTATTTCCAGGATGAAGAGGAACCATTGGAGAGTACCCAATGGAGTTTGGTCGCTTAACCAATTACAGATCCACCTAATAGTAGTATTGCCTAGTCCACATTTGATCTGGCTGAACTGATCCTTGCTTGCTAGTGGAAAGAAGAGCCAGTCAGACTTTGAGATTCTAAAACCTTGGTAAGGATTCTTCTCCAAGGCCAGGACTGGTTTAACCAACAAGGAGAATAAAAGAAACCTCTAATCCCTTTGTTGTTTCTCCTTCCAGTCCTTGAGTTGCTCCTTCTCTCTTCCCCAGCCAAGACTCTCTCTCTTTCTGCAGTTTCTTTCCTCCCATGAAACATCACATAACAAAGAAATCCAGAGGCTGCTGCAAGCAATTGTCTTTCCTTCTGCTTGCCAGAATCTCAGGGCCCAGAAATTCTCAGAGAAATCCCCTGAGATGGAGGCAATGAAAAGAAGAAAGGCATTGTTCCTCCATCAAATCTCAGTGCAACACTCGGAACTTTGCAAACCCAAAGCATCACAGTCCTTCATCAGAAATCAGAAGGTCCATTTGTCTGACCCTTGGAGTTCTCATCCATTCCCCATCCTCTAAATAGTCAGAGAAGTAAACATGGTTTCATACCTTTGTTTAAAAAAATCCCAACAAAGCATGAAGCATAGTGGATCACAAGTCAATGGGAAGACGAATCCACCTGGATTTTGTGTATAAGATTCAGAACTTTGGACCACTCTGTGAAAGTGTGAGTTGGAAACCTGAAGTAGTTCCATGCCCAGACTTCAATGGTGTGGAGCAGGGGTGCTCACACTTTTTCAGCATGGGAGCTACTGATTAAAAACGAAGTCCCAAAGATCACCTACCCAGAAATGTAAAACGTATAACTATTTTCTTATTTATTTATTTATATTTATTATTCATTTTTATGTGCTGCTCCTTCTAGCAGGCTCGGGGCAGTTTACATAAAATGAAGTTATAAAACATCAACATTTCAATTTAATAACAACAATATAAAACAGAGCATAAAAATACATCCAACCACCCCATTTCTCCCACTGCCATATTACCACACATATTATCAGCCAGAAAGTAAGACGAGGCTTTTGAACAGCAAGGCCATTTAATACTCAGTAAGGTAAACAAAGGGGCATGCAAAAATACATCCAACCACCCCATTTCTCCCACGTTTCCATATTCCCCAACATATATTTCTCAAGGAACAAAGCAAGCAGAGAGGCTTTGTAGCTAAAATGCCATTTTTAAACATTAAAAATAAACAAAGAGACATGTCACAGAACAATCAAGCACCCACTCCAAAGTAAAAAGACCGACCTTTGAGATGCGGTAAGGAAATGACCCCAAAGCATCCTTCTTCTTCTCCTCTGTCGTTGCTCCTATTTCCACGCCGCCAGCATGCGTGCCGCCTCCAAGAGCTCACGAGAAGTTCGAGAGGCAGAATGGGTGCTTCTGCGCATGTGTGCGGGGCCAGCCTTGCATCGCGTCATCCAGGCCCGCCCCCTTTGGTCTCTTACGACTCTGAGTGGCTGGAGAAGGACAGAGGGAGGAGGAGGAATCCAAAAGAGGGGGCCCATTCTGCCTCTTGGACTCTGGAGCTTTTGGAGGCGGCGCGCTAGCAGGGAGCGGGGAGGAGCAACGACAGAGGACTTCTTTGCAGCATGCAGGGGTGCATGAAGAGGACCAACAGCAAAAAAACCTGGTCAGGGGTCTGAAGATCACCAGGATGAGGCCCGAAGATCACCCTGGTGATCAAGATCACCATTCTGAGCACCCCTGGTGTGGAGGAAGGTGCATTTTGATGGCCATATTCCTTGTATCAGTCACAATTCAGCTTCAATGGGTGACTGTTGCGCCTCAGTAATAAGAACGTTGGAGGAGGACTAAATTAGAAATCCCTCAAAAAGATGAAATTAATTTAGATTTGTCATCTTGACATTTCTTAAAGAAGCAGAAAACCAGATGCTTCAAAAGACCAATTTTTAATGCTTGTGCAGAGGCATTGATAAGCTGGAACAACTTCCCAGTACGTGAAAAAATGGTTGATAGGGCAGATTAACTCAGAAAAAAGCATGGAAGGGGGGCACTGTTCATTGAGATTATCATTTGCTATAGGTTTGGTTTCAGTTTGTAATGAATGAATGAGGGACTTTATGAATCTTGGTGAGCAATTGTCCTTCTCAGGTGTTGCAAACTAAGTGCTATGACTTTCTTAGTAAAATTCATCCATCTGTAATGTGGCCGTTCTCCTTTTTCCTTGGAATTCCAATTTCCCCATATTTTCTCTCAGGACATGTTCAAATTACAATAGCCTCAATGTAATCATATGGCCTTATTGATACAGTTCAGGTTAAATGTACTCCAGGGCCCATTTATTCATCTTTATGACAATCTGTGATATCCATAGAACTCCATTTTAAATGAGTTAATTCCCTTTAACCTTTCCATCCATACACTGAAACTATGTCATGGTTGATGCTGACTTTACTCATTAATGATAAAGCTTTCTATTTGTTGATTTTTCCTCCTTTTTTCACAGCTCCCCTTCCGGGTCTTCATCTCCTTCTGATTTCTTGATTGCAGTCTCCACTTTGATTAATGAATAAGCAAAGCAAGAGAAAATATTGGGATATTTTGGTGTCCTGATCATTTTAAATGATGTTGACATGCAATAAAAATGTATAAGCATGCACGGTGGAGAGAGCAGAGAGGAAAACCTTTCCTCATTGCCTGTTCCCACTCTGTCCTGCTCTTAACTCCTTGTCTTCCCCATAATGCCAATGGCCAAGCTTATAGCTGCTTCTCATATCCAATGAACTGCAAAGAGCAATGAAGAAACTCCCTGGGCAAAACAAAGGGGCTGCCTTTTCCTGAGTGGGACTTTTGGCATGAATTAGAGCAGTCAAGCAAGCAACCAGACTTGGACCCTTGAAGGGAGCAGCAGAGAGCCAGAAGGCATGGGGGTGTGCAGAAGATGTTGAAGGATTGTTTGTTGTTCCTATCACAGTTGTCCCTTTGTGGGTCCCTACAGTTCTTGATAAAGCTGCAGGATCAGAGTGGGCTGCCCACACCCAAGACACCATTGCTATTATTTGTGGTCAGGTCAACTTGTTATGACCCTATGGATAAGACATCCCTCAAAGACCCTGGTCATCAACTCAGTTCTTCCATGGCTTCCTTGGCTAAATTAATCTACCAGTAATATGATTTCCTTCTTTTCCTTCTTCCTTCCACCTTTCTCCATGTGTTCGTCTATATTTATTTATTTATTTATTTACAACATTTCTACCCTGCCTTTCTCACCCTCAGAGGTGATTCAAGGTGGCTTTACATACAGGCAATGATTCAATGCCTTAAAACATAATGTACACTTAAATGTTAAAATATAATTTAAAAATACATTAAAAACAATTAAAACATTTAAAAACAATACATTCAGAGTTAAACACTTAATCCATGAGTGTAATCCAATCATCATTGCAAATAGTTCCAAGCCTATCTATTGCACAAGTTCTCTAATGGCTTGGCCACAAAGCCATGTTTCACTCTCTTGCGGAAGGTCAGGAGGGAGTGGGTTGATCTAATATACCTGGGGAGGGAGTTCCACAGCTGAGGGGCCACCACTGAGAAGACCCTATCTCTTGTCTCTGCCAATCGCACCCGCGAGGGAGGTGGGACCAAGAGCAGGGCCTCCTCCGAGGATCTTAAGCTCTGAGATGGTTCATAAGGAGAGATACGTTTGGACAGGTAGGCTGGGCTGGAGCTGCCTAGGGATTTTTAGGCTAAAGCCAGAACATTGAATTGTGCTCAGTTGCAGATTAGCAGCCAGTAGAGCTGATATACTGGGGTTATATTTTTCCTGTATACCACTCCAGTGAGCAATCTGTCTGCCATACGTTGCACCATTTGTAATTTTGGAACAGTCTTCAAAAGCAGCCCCATGTAGAGTGTGTTGCAGTAGTCTATTTGGGATGTAACATTGTTTCATGATATCTCCAAAGTATGGAAACTTCAGTTTGGGCATCCTGGCTTTTGGTAGGACTTCCAGACTGATGTGCTCTAAGATCTATTCAGAGACAAAGACAGTGGGACCACGGACAATTCTAAAGGATCAGAAGAAGGCAGTAATAAACCATGGCTGAAGGCTTATAATTGAAAGACAAATCTCTTATCTTCCTACGGAGTGTCTTTCTGAACGATTTGTCTCAGTCTCGAAGAGAGGAGATGCCATGACCAATTGGGAAACTTTATCACTGCAGAAACTCCAAAATCTAGGAGAAATGCTATGAAGCATTTAGTTTAAAATAGGAGTGAACATTCACAGACTTTTTGGGTGTTTTGGGACTGCAGCTCACACAATCTTTTGCTGATGTGAACTGTAGACCAAAACGCCTGAAGATCTACAGTTGTCTGCCTTAGCCTAAAGATATCTGCTTGCCTGTTGTTTTGCTTCCATTGTATCTGTTCACAATGATGAATTAGAATGAGTCTGGCTCCACAAGCAACTCAAACCAAAAAATGCCCCAGGTTATGATGGATGGAGCAGTCAGTTTTCTCTCCAAGCTAGTTTCCCTTCATAAACCTATCTTATCCTTTTTACTTGCATTTGCCTTTTTTGTAGTATAAAGAATGCATAAAATTGCATTTAGATATATATTTGACATGCTCTTTCTCACAGAATATGCTTTTTAAAAATGCCTTTAATCCTGAAATGGGAATTTAAAATGCTCTTTAATGTGAGAATGGTATCTAAAAATTTCAATGTGCAAAGGGATCTTGCAGCAACTTTGAGACTGAAGTGAGTAGAATAAGGCTTTTGTAGAATGAATGCAGTTTGACACCCCTTGGCTCGATGGTGTGGAATCAGGAGAGTTGTAGTTTTATAAGGTACTATCCATCCCCTGCCACTTGTTGCTGTGGCTCTTTCTGGTGATCTGGAAAATAAAATAATGAGAAAGTGTTGGTTTCTAACATATGTAATTTCTTTGTGCTTGTGGGTAAACAGTATTTATTGTTGTTTCTTTGCAAG
Source organism: Anolis apletophallus (assembly GCA_030556195.1). NCBI lineage: Eukaryota > Metazoa > Chordata > Lepidosauria > Squamata > Anolidae > Anolis > Anolis apletophallus. Next base: position 132,266,634 of record JARBWK010000009.1, on the reverse strand, counting down.
TGTTGATGTAGAGATTGTCTGGTTTGCCTGCTTTGGAACATGCAACATATACTTGTTCCCTTTCAAATCTATGATACTCTATATGTTGTATACATGTGTGTGTGTGAATCATTCATATACACAGAACCCCCATGATGAACAGAAAATGCTGTGTTTTCTGGTGGTCTTTGGCGACTCTTCTGACCCCCCCCCCCCCCAGGTGTCCCAACTCCCAGGTTGAGAAATGCTGCCTTAAGGCCATCCGAAGCCCTCCTGACAAAGAGCCATCCAGCTCTATATCTATATCTATATATACTATATATGTCATATACATATGTGTGTGTGAATCATTCATGTGTGTGTGTGTATGAATGATTCACACACATATGTATATGACACACACACACATATATATATACTGCATATATATATATATATAGAGAGAGAGAGAGAGAGAGAGAGAGAGAGAGGATATAGATATATAGAGCTGGATGGCTCTTTGTCAGGAGGGCTTCGGATGGCCTTAAGGCAGCATTTTTCAACCTGGCAGTTGGGACACCTTGGGGGGCGTCAGAAGAGTCGCCAAAGACCACCAGAAAACACAGCATTTTCTGTTGGTCACGGAGGTTCTGTGTAGGAAGTTTGGCCCAATTCTATCATTGGTGGGCTTCAGAATGCTCGTTGATTATAGGTGAACTATAAATCTCAGCAACTACAATTCCCAAATGTCAAGTTATATTTTCCCCAAACTCCATCTATGTTCATGTTTGGGCATATGGAGTATTCATGCCAAGTTTGGTCCAGATCCATCATTGTTTGAGTCCACAGTGCTTTCTGGATATAGGTGAACTATAACTCCAAAACTCAAGTTCAATGCCCATCAAAACACACACCCCCCTTGAAAATGCGCTTTCACTTTTTTGGGGGGAAAGAATTAATTGTGAAGTCTTTGAAAACTTGCTATTTCCAAAGGCTTTTTCCAAGTGAGAATGGCTAAAATGGCTGATTCCTTCCTTTGGTAATACACATAGTAAAGAATTCGCCCCCCGCCTGATGCTGGCCTGGCCCTGTTGCCATATCCATGGCATGCAGATTGCAGACCCTGTTTACTTCTCATTCTTGAGAACAGTGCCTCCCTTGGGTGCGATTCCCTTTAGTTATGGACTCTCACGCTTAATATCATATTGATCCACCTTGCATTGGGAGAGTTACAATGCCGTCTTCCCATTACTTTGGCTTAATATTTTCCATATTGTCCCCATATAGGCAGCCTCTCAGAGGGTGACAACATTTTTAGAAGGGTATTTAAAAGAAGAAGAAAAGTATGGATTTTCACAAGAAGAAAGAGAGAAAAGAAAAATGGGGGAAACCAATAATTACTATCACCAGGGCATATGATGAAGCTTTATGGGACAAGATTTTGGCCTTGACATAATTATGACATTATTAACATGATTTAAGCCACTTGGAGATCAATAGCCCATTCAAGCTCCAAATGAAAGTAAAGGTGTTGCATTTAAAGATCAGGAGTAGCAACCTGTCTCTCTCGGGGTCAGAACCATTTTGCAGCCTTGACATTTATCAGGAGGGGGAAATGGATCGTGGATTCACCGACGTGGCTATAATTTTTGCTGGAGGTGTCCCTGTGGGACGGAGATTGAGAGGTCTTCCTGGTTTTCTTTCACAAGAAGAGTCTGGTTGTTGGAGTTCAGAGCAGCAATGGGGATCCGGAGCAAGGCAGAGGCCTGGCCCAATTGAAACCCTCTCTGAAATCCTCCAGCTGCAGTTCTGTTTCATAGAATCATAGACTCCATGGGTACATCGGCACTGTCGAATTAATGCCGTCTGGTACCCTTTAACTCAATGCTATGGAATTCGGCAATTTCTAGGTTGGCTTTTTTTTGGCAGAGAAGACTAATTAATTCAATGCCATCTTTATTTATTTATTTATTTATTTACTAGCTTGGGGACCCGGCGGTGCCCGGGTCATTTGAGAAGTGCAGCATGATGTAGAGTGGGTCATGGGGGCACTGTGTGGCAAGTTTGGTCTTGATCCATCATTCTTGCGAGTTGCAGTGGTATCATGAAAGTACTGAAGGTACTGGAAGTCCCATCATCTGTGGTCCAGCCTCCCCCAAATTGCAGTAGGATGTAGATTGGGTCATGGGGGCTGTATTGGTGAATGGATGAGGGTTGTATTGTTTTTAGGGAGTGAAGGTACTTCAAGTCCCATCATCCGTGGTCCGTTTCACACAAAACTGCACCAGGATGTAGAGTTGGTAATGAGGGCTCTGTGGGCCAGGTTTGGTGTTAATCAGTCATTGGATAAGGTTTGCAGCAGTCTTGGAAAGTGAGGGGAGGTACTGCAAGTCCCATCATCCATTGTCAGTCCTCCCCCGAACCTCACCAGGACGTGAAGGTAGTCATGGGGGTTATGTGTGCCAAGTTTGGTCTCGATCAGTAATTGGATAAGGGTCGCAGTGGACTTGGGAAGTGAGTAGAGGTACTTCAAGTCCTATCATCCATGGCCTGCCCTCCTCCAAACTGCAGCAGGATGTAGAGTGGGTCATGAGGGCTTTGTGTGCCAGGTTTGGTGTTGATCAGTCATTGGATTAGGTTTGTAGCAGTCTTGGAAAGTAAGGGAAGGTACTGCAAGTTCCATCATCCACGTTCTGCCCCCCTCCAAACTTCACTAGGATGTAGAGTGGGTCACTGGGGCTCTGTGTGCCAAGTGTGGTCTTTATCGGTGTTTGTTGGGGGCATGAGTGGTCTGTGGGAACAGAAAGTGTGAAAGTACTACAAATCCCATCATCCATTGTCAGTCCTCCCCCGAACTTCACCAGGACGTGAAGGTAGTCATGGGGGTTATGTGTGCCAAGTTTGGTCTCAATCGGTAATTGGATAAGGGTCGCAGCGGACTTGGGAAGTGAGTAGAGGTACTTCAAGTCCCATCATCCATGGTCTGCCCTCCTCCAAACTGCAGCAGGATGTAGAGTGGGTCATGGGGGCTGTGTGTGCCAAGTGTGGTCAGTATTGGTCCTTTTTGGTGGCCTCAGTCGTCTGTGGGAACCAAAGTGTTGGAAAGTACTACAAATCCCATAATCCGTGGGTCATGTCCCTCGAACCACACCAGTACGTAAAGGGGGTTAGGGGGGTTATGTGTACCAAGTTTGGTGCAGGTCCATCACCCGCGCTGGTCGCTGTGGCCTGTGAAAGTGGCTGCCACATATCCGCCCTCCCGCCCTCCCGCCCTTCCGCCCTCCGCACACATACATACATACAAACATTCCGCTTTATAAAAGTATACAGATTTTATTTACTGCATTTCTTAGCCAGAGGCGACTCAAGGCCGTTCACAGTCGGCGGCGATTTGATGCACAAATATCGGGATACAGTTTAAAACAATTATAAAAACAATTGTAAAAACAATTCAACATTTAAAATATAATACAAAGAAACAATAATATCTATAAAAACAAGTCCTTACTGAAATCGTGATCCAATTTCATCATCAGACATTCCATTATTCTTTTTCGTCTAATTATGCTCCAGTAGTAAAAGCTTGCTCGAAAAGCCAGGTCTTAACCATCTTGCAGAATGTTAGAAGGGAGGGAGCTGATCTTATATCCCTGAAGAGGGCATTCCATAGCCGAAGGGCCACCCCTGAGAAGGCCCTGTCTCTCGTCCCCACCAAATGCATCTATGAGGAAGGTGGGATCGAGAGCAGGTGCTCCCCAGACGATCTTAAAGTCCTAGATGGTTCATAAAGAGAGATATGTTTGGATAGGTAAGCCGGGCCAGAACCGTTTAGGGCTTTATAGGGTAAAGCCAGAACTCGGAATTGTGCTCAGTAGCAAACTGGCAGCCAGTGGAACTGGTGCAACAGAGGAGTCATGTGCTCCCTGTGCGCTGCTCCCGCTAGCAGCTTGGCTGCCGCTCGTTGGACCATCTGGAGCAGGGGTGCTCACACTTTTTCAGCATGGGAGCTACTGATTAAAAAACCAAGTCCCAAAGATCACCTACCCAGAAATGTAAAATGTATAACTATTTTCCTATTTATTTATTTATATTTATTATTCATTTTTATGTACCGCTCCTTCTAGCAGACTCGGGGCAGTTTACATAAAATAAAGTTATAAAACATCAACATTTCAATTTAATAACAACAATATAAAACAGAGCATAAAAATACATCCAACCACCCCATTTCTCCCACACTGCCATATTACCACACATATGATCGGCCAGAAAGTAAGAAGAGAGGCTTTTGAACTGCAAGGCCATTTAATACTCAGCAAGGTAAACAAAGGGGCATGCAAAAATACATCCAACCACCCCATTTCTCCCACACTGCCATATCACCACACATATTATCCGCCAGAAAGTAAGAAGAGGCTGTTGAACTGCAAGGCCATTTAATACGCAGCAAGGTAAACAAAGGGGCATGCAAAAATACACCCAACCACCCCATTTCTCCCACATTTCCATATTCCCCAACATATATTTCTCAAGGAACAAAGCAAGCAGAGAGGCTTTGGAGCTAAGATGCCATTTTAACATTAAAAATAGACAAAGAGACATGCCACAGAACAATCAAGTACCCACCCAAAGTAAAAAGACCGACCTTTGAGATGCGGTAAGGAAATGACCCCAAAGCGTCCTTCTTCTTCTCCTCCGTCGTTGCTCCTATTTCCACACCGCCAGCATGCGTGCCGCCTCCAAGAGCTCACGAGAAGTCTGAGAGGCAGAATGGGCGCTTCTGCACATGCACGCGGGGCCAGCCATGCATCGCATCATCCAGGCCCGCCCCCTTTGGTCTCCTACGACTCTGAGTGGCTGGAGAAGGACTGAGGGAGGAGGAGGAATCCAAAAGAGGGGGCCCATTCTGCCTCTTAGACTCTGGACCTTTTGGAGGTGGCGCGCGAGCAGGGAGCGGGGAGGAGCAACGACGGAGGACTTCTTTGCAGCGTGCAGGGGCACATGAAGAGGACCAACAGCAAAAAACCTGGTCAGGGGCCTGAAGATCACCAAGATGAGGCCCGAAGATCACCCTGGTGATCCCGATCACCATTCTGAGCACCCCTGATCTGGAGCTTCCAGACAGTCTTCAAAGGCAACCACACATAGATGATGTCCAACTCTTTATGCAGATGATGTCCAACGCTATCATTCTTTTCCACCTACTGCTAAGGAGGTTGTTCAAGTTCTGAACAAGTACCTGACACTGTAATGATCTGGTTGAGGGTGAACTTGGCCATCTGCAAGGACATTGCCCAGGGACGCTTGGATGTTTTGATATTTTACCATTTTTTTGTGAGGCTTCTCTCATGCCCTCACATGGGGAGCTGGAGCTGACAGAGGGAGCTCATCCACACTATCCCCAGATTCGAACCATTGACCTGTTGGTCTTCAGTCCTGCCGGCACAAGGGTTTAACCCATTGCGCCACCGGGGGCTCCTGCTAATATCTATGCAACTACATTTTGCCTAGATAGAGGCAAATTGCATCTTCACTGGAAGGAAGAAAAGACAGAAAGGAACAAATGGAGGCTGACTGCATGCCCAAGCCCAGGGCAATCAAAATGCCTTTACAAAGGAAGTGACCTCACTGAAATTACATTGCTACATCTTCAAAGGGGGAGGTGATATTGGCAAGAAGGAAGAGTAAAAACAAAGCCCCTTCTAGGATAAGAATGCATAGGAATGTGGGGTGGGGGAGGGGGGGGAGGAAGGAATCCCTCACTCTAATCCTACTCTAGTCTAGCTACTCATTGAGAACTGAAGACTTGTGCAGCCCAGGGATGAAACTCAACAGGAATGTGTATTCCTACATGGAAGAATTGGGTTCGACTGGATGGCTCTTGGGGTCTCTGCCTATTCTGGGATTCAATCTGGTGCAAGTAATTCCCACGTTTTCCCATCTGTCAAGATTGGCCCTAAATGATTGTTATCATCATGATTGCAACTGAAAGTGTCGTGATTTAGAGATGGTTTCCTTAATGTGAAAGCACCTTTCCCTTCTACGTGTTGTTATCAGTGCAATTCAGTTCCTCCCATTGCAAAAAGCTGTCCTTAACCATGATCATTCCATTTGTCTCTTTCTGTCTTCACCTTTTATTCCCTCCCTCCTTTCATGCCGCCAGGGGTGAGTCAACCTCATTTTCATTCATTACCAAGTTGTAATCCACCAGAGTCATTTTCTGAAGGTGTACTGAGTGTTGTTAGGAGCCTCTTTCAGAATATGACTCCTTTTATATCACACACAGATAGTACTGCACATTGCACAACTTTGCTGGTAATTTGTCAGCGCTTCAGTAAACAGGCACAAGAAAGAATGGGACTGATGTGGCTCTATTTTAACTGTAACACATCAAACAATAGCAATGGAAGGGCTGATACGAGAAAATGGCTTTGTTGTTATTGTTACTGGGTACCTTCAAGTTGTTTCCAATCTATGGGGACCCAAGGGTGAACTTATCCTGGGGTTTTCTAGGCTATTTATTTATTGTATCAGGAGCAAACCAAACAGTTGTAGTGTATTTTGTTATATAAAACAAACAAAGTTTGCAAACTTGGCATTCGATTAAATGTCCTTTGACCAGTAGCTGGCCACTTGAAGTGCCTCTGGTGTTGCTGCAAGTAGGTCCTCCATTGTGCATGTAGCAGGGCTCAGGTTGCATTGTAATAGGTGATCTGTAGTTTGCTCTTCTCCGCACTCGCATGTTGTGGACTCCACTTTGTGGACCCATTTCTTAAGGTTGGCTCTGCATCTCATGGTGCCAGAGCGAAGTCTGTTTCAGTGCCTTCGAAGTCACCCAGTTTTCTGTGTGCCCAGGAGGGAGTCTCTCATTTGGTATCAGCCATTGATTAAGGTTCTGGGTTTTAGCCTGCCACTTTTGGACTCTCGCTTGCTGAGGTGTTCCAGCGAGTGTCTCTGTAGATCTCAGAGAACTATTTATTGATTTAAGTAATTGGTGTACCGGCTGATATCCAAACAGGGGATGGGCTGGAGATGTAACTGCCTTGGTCCTTTCACTAGTGGTTGCTACTTCCTGTTGGATGTCAGGTGGTGCAATATTGGCTAAACAGTGTAATTTCTCCAGTGGTGCAGGGTGCAGACACCCCATGATAATGTGGCATATCTCATTAAGAGCCACATCCACTGGTTAAGTGTGGTGAGATGTGTTCCACACTGGGCATGCATGTTCAGGAGCAGAGTAGCAAAGTGAAAGGGCAAATGTCTTCACTATGTCTGGTTGTGATCCCCAGGCTGTACCAGTCAACTTTTGTACGATATTTTTTCTAGTGCCCACTTTTTGCTTGATATTCAGACATTGCTTCTTGTAGGTAAGAGAATGGCCCAGGGTAACTTCCAGGTATTTTCTAGGCTGAGAATGTGTGATGCACTGAAGATCATTCAGTAGTTTCCCATGCCTGAGTGAGGAATCGAGCCCTGGTCTTTAGAGTTGAAGTCCTTTATGCAAACCACCACATCATCTTTTTACTGAGGGGAAAAGTCATTTAGATATAGAAACCTAAGCTAGTACATCAAGGAGAAGACCAAATTAGAACATTTCTTTCTGGCATGCTATTTTCTGTACCAGGCCTTTTATGGTTATTGTCTCAGTCTGCCAGATGTCACCAACAGGATTTTTAGACCATTGATGATTTGGATTCTGTCCAAGAATCTAAGAATCAGTGGGATATGATCGGATAATGTGATATGTTTTGCCAGAGGCACTGAATCTCAGGTCGTAGCTCTTAATATTTCATAGTCTTCTCCCTCTCTGTGTATTTCATTCTTCTATCTCCACATGGTTGCTGTATCTCTATACTAAGTATTCTTTCTTTCCATTGCAGTTATGAGGTGTGGATTGTTTGTTTCTTGAGCCAAAACACCTGCTCACCACATCAGAGGTCTGAATGAACTAAGCACAAATCGTGTTCAAGGATCATGTTGTCTTTGTGTGGTTTCAATTCATTTTGTCTTCTGATGATCCTAAAGCAAACATATCACAGGATTTTCTGGGGCTGAGAAGGCGTGACTCACCAAGTGTCACCCATGGGTTTCCAAAACTGAGAGGAGAATCAAACTTCAGTCTCCTGAGGTGTGCTATGCTAAAAAGCACTATTTCACATTGGCTATAAATACGCCAAAGACACCAGATCTTGTCTGAATCAGGTCTACTCTGATTGGGATAAGCCATCTGAATTCCAACCATGTGGATTGCATATTCTTAAATGGGACATCCCTATTGGCCAGTGCTTTCAGTGTACCCCTTGATTCATTGGGGTTGCAGGACTATTTCCCATTGCCCATGGAGACAAAAACCAGGCAATTTAAAAGCGACACCGTCAGTGTTCCAGAGAATATTGGTTCAATTGTTTCTCAACTTTCCTAATACTGCAACCCCTTAATATAGTTCCTCATGTTGTGGTGACTCCCAACCATAAAATTAATTTCTTTGCTACTCATAACTGTAATTTTGCTACTGTTATGATGTGTCATGTAAATATCTGATATGCAGGATGTATTCTCATTCACTGGACCAAATTTGGCACAAATACTCAATATGCCCAAATTTGAATACTGATGGAGTTGGGAGGGGAGATTGATTTTCTCATTTTAGAGTTGTAATTGCTGGGATTTATAGTTCACGTATAATCAAAAAGCATTCCGAACCCCACCTGTGATGGAATTGAACCAAACTTGGCACGCAGAACTTCCATGACCAACAGAAAATACTGGGAGGGTTTGGTGGGCATTGACCTTGAGAGCATCCAGAGAGCACTGTGGACACAAACAATGATAGATCTGGACCAAATGTTAACACTGGTAGAGTTTGGGGAAAATAGACTTTGCCATTAGGGAGTTGTAGTTGCTGGGATTTATAGTTCACTGTAATCAAAGAGCATTCTGAAACCAACGAACAATAGATTTGGGGCAAACTTCCCACACAGAACCCCCATGCCTTGAAGGGACCCCCCCCCCACCTCACATGTTTTCCCTTTTGGTGGGATGATTACATCTTATGGTTACATCTAGGCTGGACTATTGTAATGTGCTGTTCATCGGCCTTCCTATGTCTACGACTCGGAAGATTCGCATCATCCAGAACACGACAGCCAGGCTACTTACACAAATGCCCATGAAATGCTACATAACACCAACTCTTCAACAGTTGCATTGGCTGCCAACAGAATACCGTATTCTTTATAAGATGCTGGCCCTGACTTTTAAGGCCTTGTATGACCAGGGGCCATCATACCTCAGAGACCACCTTTCTCCCTACGGCCATCAGTAGTCGCTTCGACCCTCTCAACATAATATGCTTTACATACCAGGTTTCAGAGAAGTACGCCTTGTTAGCACTAGGCATAGGGCCTTCGCAATCTCTGCCCCGGCCTTGTGGAACTCACTGCCACTGTATATAAGAGCTATTCGCGACCTGCGGCCTTTTACCCAGGCACTCAAGACTCAGTAGAGCATTTGACTTGTAATTTTAACTTTTATATCTATGATCTGTGTTATGTTTTATCCTGTTTTTATTGTTTTGTGTACCGTATGGTTCCAAAAAGGAAGAGAAGGACAGGTGGAGAGACCTTCAGCCTTCTCTGCTAAAGTGGTTCCTAAGACCATCAGAAATATATGTTTTCTGATGGTCTTTGGTGACCCCTCTGAAACCCCCTTGCGACCCTCCCAGGGGTCCTGACCCACAGGATAAGAAACGCTGTTGTAACGGTGTAACTACATAATTTCGATTTATGCCATAGTAGAGGGATGTAGGTTCACAGCCAGAATCCTCTACCAGACCTTGTTTGTGTGGTTCCAGAATCAGGTGGCCTTTCAAATGTCTGAAGCATTCATCATGGGGAGTGCAACTCAACCATGCTAGTCTAGGTCTTTTCTTGACATTATATGGGCAACATCAACACCAACTTCCTTGAAATTTCTGAGTCTTTCCTTTCTGCTTCAGCCTGGATAGTTAATGCCAAATTCTCCTCAAGACTTTCCAGCAACAAGATGGGGAAAAGCATTCAGGGAAGAAAGCCTCCACGTTGTGTGTGCAAATTAAATCAGAAGGAGCCAGTCACAACTGCACCTGGAAAAGCCAGCCTCTAAATTGAAATGTGCTTGCCCAGGATTGTCCGTCGGCATTGGGAGTTATTATTTCCATCGTGGTAGCTATGCGAATTAATTCCTGGAGAACTTAATCGTCCCTCTGCCCCCCCCCCCCCATTGATGTTCCCCTCCTCCCTTTCCCTTTTCCCTTCTAATTTTCCACTTGGCTGGGGATTCTTCAGCAGTCAAAGTTTGGGCTTAGGGGACGTCTGCACAGGTTGCTTCAGTAGAGTGGATAATCTCATTGGAGCCACTGAGTTGAATAATAACACCTTTACTTCGCTGCAGTGTATTCAAATGATTTTCTTAACACCCAGAATTGAGGGAAGGGGGAAAAGGAGGAAAAGATGGGCCTTGTTAGAGGGAAGGAGAATGCTTCCATTCCTGGTGGTCTCTCCATCTGTCATAGCAAAATGGCTGAGATCAAGCTGTCCCTAGTAATTTGGTCCAGACTCCAGATCAAGCTGTGGGCATGCTTATCACAGCTGTGTCTACAGTAGCCTTCTTCCCCTTAGTGATCTCTAGATGTGTTGGACTGTGACTAAATCTGACACAGTGGTTGTCTTGCCGGATGTGGAGTTGCACATTAATTATGCTTGTGTTGAATGGAAGCATTGTGCAAACGAATCAAGACATGCAAGGTTGGAACTCACTGAGGCCCCATCCACACAACCACCAAAAATCTATCCTGAAGCCAACTCAAGGTCGAAGTGTCCACTCACAAAAAGTCCAAAGAGAGTTCCAACTCACATCCACCCAGAAACTTCATTATAAAATAACTCACCAGAAATCCCAATCTCAACCTGAAGATCCATGGAATCAGGGGCGGTCCAGGGGCGGTCCTACAAGATAGGCCAAGTAGGCGGCTGCCTAGGGCGCCATGTGGGAAAGGGGGCGCCATCCTGGCCGCATGGGGCACCATCCTGGCCCTGCGATGTTCCTCAGACAGGGCTGCAGCTGCCTGCTTTTTTACCCCGGCCTTGTGCGCTCAGACGGCGCTTCTGGGCACGCGCGGAGGTTTTCATGCAGGCGCAGTTGCTCTGGAGCTGAAGTTGAACGCAGGAGCAACTGCACATGTGCGAAAACCTCCCTTGCGCAGAAGCCTGTAAGCAAAGCACTCCCTATCAGGCAGGCAGGGAGTGCTTCCCCTCTCCCTTTGTCTCTGCCGCACGCGCGTTTGCAGGGAAGGAGAAAAGAATCAGTGAAGGAAGTGTAAGTGAAGGAATGATTGAAGGGCTTTCCTCCTCCTCCTCTGTGACCTCTTCTCTCCCTCGTTCCTTTCTTTGGCTCTATTTCTGTCTAGACCTGAGGGGCCTGAGGCTATGAGGAGTTGTGGGAGTTGGAGGCCAAAACACCTAGAGGGAGGGAGGGAGGGCCCAAGTTTGCCCAGGCCGCGCTGCCTGTATTCGACCTCATTTGAACATTTTGGCTGTTTTTCTATTTACATTTACATTGGGATCCTAATTTTGGACTTATGGGAGACTCCTATGAATTATGAGTTGGGTGATAGGTTATATATTCTGATTTTGATGCATTTACATTGCATTTCTTGTTGATTATTATACAGTTCTGCTTAATATTGTCATACAATATAATACAAATACAATATAACAATAGAATAATGATATATTTTATATTACATGTAATATTACAAACAATATTGCAGTATAGTGGTATTGTACAAAATAGTAGTATATAATATTTTATTTTACTTTATTTTGGGTTATTTGAGTTTTATAGGAGTAATGAAAATATTTAGCAGAGGATAATTTTATTTAAATAAATAGTTTTATTATTTTATAATAATAATATAATAGAATGTTACATTATATTATAATGTCAATATATTATAATATAATTATATTGTAATGTAGTATGATATAATTATGATATAATATAGTATGAGTATGGTATAATATATTGTATATACATTGATACAATATAATACTACTAATGGTATTGTGATATTATAATTGTGTATTTGTTTTACATGGGGGGGCAAAATAATGTTTTTTGGGGGGGGCACCAAAATAATGTTTGCCTACCATTTAAAATTACCTTAGACCGCCCCTGCATGGAATACCTCCTGTGTATAAGCCACACCACAGGAAGGACCTGAATGCTAATTGTGAAGGGCAAATGTAAACAGAGCTGAAGCTAGAACAGTCCGGTTAAAAAAGCAGCTTGCCCCCAGGCAATGAAATCATAGCATTCCCATGGCTTTTTTCAGTCTTTTTCAGCCCTTTTCAGCCTTTTACAGACTATAGTGAGACTGAGGAAGCTGTTTGTCCCTATTTATATATATTAGGAAACGAACAAATTCCTGGGTTGGATGGAGCCAATCTGGATCAGAATGTGGATTAAGACAATCAGTGGCTCTGTGTGGACTCTGTGGAAACTTGAAGCCTGTTCTGTGTAGGCACTCTAAAGTGAATTCTCTCAAATCCACATCCCTCTCTGGATTAAATGGCTATGCAGAAGTAGCCTTTGCAAGTAAGTTGTACTATACCTCCAGAGCTATAAAGTTAGAATTGCGCTTGTGGAAGGTGTGTGGGGTACTGGAGGACCTAGAGGTTCCTGTAGAGCACTGGTTCCCAACCTTTTTTTTTTACCAGGGACCACTTGACCAGAGACCCCTTTGACTAGGGACCCCTTTGACCAGGGACTATTTGAGCAGGGACTACTTTGACCAGGAACCACTCTCCAACATTAGTACCAAAAGGGTTACGAATGAGTTTTTGGTAAATTTTAGATTTGTTTTGGAGTGGTGATTCAGAAAATTGCATTGAATAGACCACATCTAGTTTCTGATACAGAATATATGACATGGTCAGCGACCACTAAGGAGTGGTAGGCAGAGCGTAAGGAGTGGAAATAAAATAAATAAAGAGAAAGGGGGCCACAGGCCAGATTTTCATCCTCACGGCCCACTGGTGGTCCGCAGCCCACAGTTTAAGAACCACTGCTGTAGAGATCTTATTAATCAAATATACAAAAGTTAGATCTGAAGATGTGGTAGGCCAATGTCTCCTGGCCTGACCCACAGACCTGATGGGAAAATCCCCTTGTGCTCCAGCCCACAACAGGATTGTGCAAAAGAAGGTGCAGACTGTACTGCAACAGAAGGAGTTGCAACAAAATGCCTCTTTGTAAAATTTGGGTGCTGTTTTCCAGGATAATTATGTTTTTATATTAATTTAGATAGAACCCCAGAAATATTTTTTACATAGTCACAGTCTACTCACACTGTGTCAATATACCTGCAAGGCAAAAACTCCATGCTAATTTAATTTCCCTGTTCGAACCTAATGCACGTGCACTCCAGTCAGAGATGTCATCATTACCCAAATACAACAATGCTTTGAATAATAACACACTTTAATTTGTATGTGTTACACGTATGAAAAGGTTCATTGCGCTGTTTTGCTCTTGGTGATTTTCTCGAACTTTATGGTGTTTTAGCTACAATATTATGGATCTGTCCTGTATGGAAGAAAGTCCAAGTTGGTTGAAACCATAGGATATCCCACTGGGCGATATTAACCCCTGTGATACCACTGCTTGATCCTTGCGCTTGGCTGGAGAACAAGCCATAGTATTATTATTATTTATTATTATTATTATTTATGTCATTTTTACCCCACTCTGCTCACCCCTGCAGGGGGACTCAGAGCAGCTAACACGGCAACAATTTGATGCCGTAATAAAATACAGTATAATAAAAAGATTAAAAGATAAGATAAACAATACAAGATAATAAAGATAAATCACTCCATATGAGGAGCAACTTAAAAGAGCTGGGCATGTTTAGCCTGCAGAAGAGAAGACTGGGAGGAGACATGATAGCCACGTATCAATATATGAGGGGAAGTCATAGGGAGGAGGGAGCAGGCTTGTTTTCTGCTGCCCTGGAGACTAGGACATGGAACAATGGCTTTAAATTACAGGAAGGGAGATTCCATCTGAACATTAGGAAGAACTTCCTGACTGTGAAAGCTGTTCAGCAGTGGAACTCTCTGCCCCAGAGTGTGGTGGAGGCTCCTTCTTTGAAGGCTTTTAAGCAGAGGTTGGCTGGCCATCTGTTAGGGTGCTTTGAATGCAATTTTCCTGCCTCTTGGCAGAATGGGGTTGGACCGGATGGCCCATGAGGTCTCTTTCAACTCTATGATTCTATGATTATGACATTATTGCTACAATTTTATCTCTGCCACAATATATTTTACTGGGTATCAACTGCATGAGGAGAAACAAATCATATTCTGCCTGCAACTAGAACACAAGCAAATGATGTTCCCATTAGATTTGGGGTGGATGATGAGATAATACCCATGCTTCTTTTTGCATAAAGCACCATTTCTGTCTCAAAAATCTCCTGAAATAGAGGGAAAATTGCATAATAGTTGACTCTTTCCCCAACGGGGTTCTTCAATGCAACAAGACTCCTTATTCCGCTGCGGATGAGAAAATGTGCAAATATTCTGTTACAGCCTAAGCACGAACCATACAAATTTCTCACCTGTCCCTAGGGAGAGAGCTTTTAAAAACAGAAATATCCAACCCTCCAAGGACCAAATTGTGCCGTTTTGTGGAAGCTTTACCTGAGGGGAGATGCTCGCTGCAAACCTGCCCCTCTGACTAAAAAGTCTTGTTTTTCAAAACGGAAAAGAAAGAGGCAGCATTTAATTACCCAAACTTATTCTTCACAGTGAATAACACAACTGCTTCTGCTGTATTACTCATGACACTATCTTTTCAGTTCAGAGGAAAACAGTCACAAACATTATTAGTGTTAATAAGAAAAAAGCCCTGATAGGACTGTATGTTTGAGGAAGGAATAATTTTGCTTATTAATTACCTGCCTTATCACTGCAGCCTCGTTTCACTGTGTTATTTTCTCTTTTCTCTCTCTAAAATAACTGCGTGTGAGTTTGGCAATAAAGGAAGTTGCTTTTATAAACTCTAAGCCCTTGGAAAAGGAGTCCAACATTGTTTGATTTCTAAAATATATCCATGCAACTAATCTGAATGGAAACTTCTAATCTGATCGCATCTTGTTTGGGCTACAAATCACAGACTTTCAAGCCCGCATGCTGAGACTGAAAGTATGGCCCTCTAAAACAGTGTTTCTCAACCGCTGTGACGTGGCACAGTAGTGTGCCATGATGGACCTCCTGCTGTGCCACGAGAAAAGCTCTCTGCCCCCCTTCCTTCCCCCCTCCTCCTGCCGAACTACTGATGCTTGGGGGAGGAGGAAGAAGGGTCGGGCGGCGGCGAAGAAAAAGAAGAAAGGGCCAGGGCGCCTCCTCCTTCGCCCATTTCCCCAGCCAGCCTCCGATCCACCATGACTCTCACCCCTCGCTCGCTGAAGGCGCGTGGAGTAGGAGCCCCGCCTACTGAAAACCGTCCACTGCTCATGCTCCTCCTCTGCACAGCTTCAGCGAGCGAGGGGCAGGAGTCATGTCGGAGAGCGGTGCTGGTGACAGGGGCCATGATTCCCGCCCCTCGCTCGCACTGCCCCCTCAAGGCTGGAGAAGCTGTGGGAGAGCTGAAGCCGGGGGAGGGGGGCAGGGCATGGCATGGCCTGGTTCTGCCCTCCCCCGGCTTCAGCTCTCCCACAGCTTCTCCAGCCATGAGGGGACAGTGCCAAGCCAGCATTGTGCTGGCTCTGCGACCGCTGGCTTGGTACTGCCCCCTCAAGGCTGGAAAAGCGGTGGGAGAGTTGAAGCCGGGAGAGGGGGTGGGGCATGGCACGGTCTGGCTCCTCCCCCTCCCCCGGCTTCAGCACTCCCAGAAGCTGCTCCCAGAAGGCCACCATCCCCCAGCCATTCTTTACTGTGTTAGAGTGTCATTTTGTGTCATTTTGGTTGGTGGTGTGCCCCCAGATTTTTTTTAATGTTAAAAGTGTGCCGCGGCTCAAAAAAAGTTGGGAAACACTGCTCTAAAAGAAGTAGAAGAGGTTGGAGTGGGACAAAAGCAAGGGGAGGTCTTGTACATGCTGGAGCGGTAGCTATTGATCTACTCATGTTTGCATGTTTTCGAATTGCTAGGTTGGCAGAAGCTGGGGCTGACAGCGGGAGCTCACCCCACTCCCTGGATTTGAACCTGCGACCTTTTGGTCAGCAAATTCAGTAGATCAGCGCGTGAACCCACTGCACCACCGGGGCCTCCTCTGTATCTGTATACAGAATTTCAAAAGGCCAATGCAAATGAACTGGATTGACTGAGTTGTGCATCGCAGCCAGACACACCACAAAAATATGCTCATGTGTCCTAGCCTTATCATCCCATCTCTCTTGATGTTCCCTGAACATGTCACATGAAGAAGAAGAAGGGGGGGATCTCCCTCCATCCCACGGAAAGGGCATGGGCAGAGCAGGCTTGTATCTCCCACCCCACCTCAGACAACAGACAATTTTCAATTCTCCTTAGGACAAAGGCAACCAGGGATTTGCATGTCAAACATTTCCGGCTTGAATGAACAAGAGAGATAGAGGGAGAAGGGGAGGGAGAGGGTTGAATCATCCGCTGCTACTATGCCTGGAAAAGCCACGTGCGCTCGGCGAAGTCACTTTCCTGGGGGCTGCAGCAAACAGAAACGATTAATCATTTCAGGAGTACTTAAAGGAAAGGTTCATAATCCGAATGGCGGGGAGACATTTATCCTTCCAGCTCTGTTCCAGTTCTTCATTTATGAAAGAACTCCCCCAAAACCTGGGATTATGTTTGGAGAAGGTGCTTGGGTGGATCTCAGGCTGGGCAGCCGGAAGCCTTTTTTGTCTGCCTGGGAACTTGGTGCTTAATTTTCATTCCTAAATTTAGCTTCTGAATTTATAAAGAAGGGAGGTTGGATCCTGGGTCTCATCTCTCCCGTTCTCTGTGTGTATGTGTTATGAAATCATTGGCACCGAGGGAGGCATCCCCACCTGGGCATGGAGATAACACGGTGTCGAAAAGGAGGGAGAACTGGGATGGAAGTTCTGCCTTACGAGCAGCGTGATTTATCAGGGCCGCAATACAGTTTCTATTAGCATGTATTAGAATAGTTAAGCAGCCAGAGCAATTAGCATCCCGCCCCTCCGTTGGCAAAACGGAATTATTGGAAGCAGTCAGGAGCCAAGCCAGGGAACTTGTACCAGTCGCCAGCCTTCTGCCCTTTTAGACCCTGCCTGGTTCCTACTGGGTCACAAAGGCCATCCATGTCTCGAGTTTGATAGCTATCAGATTAATTTCTTGTCTTGTCCTCTAGTTTAGAGGGAAATTGTGAAATTATCTCCTTCATTCATTCTGTTGATATCATTCAAGCTCTTATCATCAGACAACCTCAGATATCAGCCAGCAGGGCCAATGACTTAAATCAAGAAATAGTTTTCTAAGATCTACAGAGACACTCGCTGGAACACCTCAGCAAGCGAGAGTCCAAAAGTGGCAGGCTAAAACCCAGAACCTCAATCCATGGCTGATATCAAATGAAAGACTTCCTGGAAGGCACTGAACAGAATGTGCTCTGGCACCACAAGATGCAGAATTAACCTTAAGCTACAAAGTGGAATCCACGACATGTAAGTGTGTAGAAGAGCAAACCACAGACCACCTATTGCAATGCAACCTGAGCCTTGCCACATGCACAAACGAGGACCTCCTTATAGCAACACCAGAAGCACTCCAAGTGGCCAGCTACTGGTCAAAGGACATTTAATATAATACCAAGTTTTCAAACTTTGTGTGTGCATTTTTAAAATATACTACAACTGTACCCTTGGTTCGCCCCTGATATGATCAATAAACCAGGCAACCCTCTACTGAGTTCATTTTTCCACATTAAGTTTGGCATTCTTTTGAAGAGAAAGAAACCCATCTTCCGCCTGATAATTTTTGTTGCCATTTTCTTTTTCCCTCCAAAATACTTAGTCTCCATCCCAAAAGGAAAGGAAGGGTCTTTGAATGCAGCAACTGAAACACATACCTCTGTCTGTCTGTCTGTCTGTCCTGTATGTCTAACAGGATTGAATATGTTATGTGATCTGCCCCGAGTCCCCTTCGGGGTTAGAATAATCGAATCTAAATGCTGTAAATAATAAATAATAATAGGCACCTGAGTGCCTTTATACTCAGTACAGGTTGCACATCGCTTATTTAGAAATGTCATAACCAACATACTCCAAAATTGTCCACATGACTGGCTGAAATAATGATGATTTGACATATGCAAATGTAATTTCATGCAAAAAAAGTATTTAAAATATTGTGTATTAAATTATTTTCAGGCAATGGGTATAAGGTGTCTATAAAATGTATATTAATTATGTGTTGAATTTTTGGTCCCATTTCCAAGATATGTCATTATGTACATATATTCCAGAATGCAAAAAAGGAATCTGAAATCCAAAACATCTCTAGTCCTAAACATTTCTGATAAAGCGTACTCAGGCTTTAGCTATTTATTATTACCTTCTTTAGCTATTTATTATTACCTTCTTTGTTGTGCCTTCAAGCACTTATGATTTATGGTGATTCAAAAGCAAAGTTTTCCTGAGGATTACTTGGCAAGATTTGTTCAAAGAGTTTGCCTTTGCCTTCCTCTGAAGTGGAGAGAGTGTGACTTGTTCAAGGCCAAATGGAGTCCTGGTGTTCAATCCTGTAGACCATCCACTATGCCTTGTTGGCCCTCACATATCTTCCACATTGCACAATTATACTAGTTGGAGACCATTTTAATTATTATGTTGCCTTCACATAGAATCTTGGGATTTGTAATTTAGGAGGTGTTTTAAATTCGCAAAGTGCTCTGGCACCACAAAAATTGGTTTTCAACAGAGGCTAGATGGCCATCTATTGGGAGGGCTTTGGTTTTGTCTTCCTCCGTGACATAATGAGATTGGATTGGATGGCCCTTGGGGTCTTTTCAAACTCTTGGGGTCTTTTCAAACTTCTGTGGTAAGGAACACACAAGTCCTAAATGACCTTGATGCTAGTTTAAGTCATCCAAAGGATTCCAACAAGAGTCAGAATCTTTTGGGTAACCTACACTAGCATTAAGGTCATTTACACTGGCGTTAAGTCATGTCTATAGACTGGGCTGTAAGAATGATAACCACAAGACAACAGCTAAAGTTTCACAATCGGGATGAAGCTGGCCTTCTACCTCCTGAGTAGCTAGCGAGTTTTATCTCCAGAGTTTTGCTACCTCTTCATAATGCTTCATAATGTACTCTTCTCTCCTACCACCATGCTGCTGTCTTCACTGCTTTATCCTACGCTGGTGTAATCTTGCCAGGAAATGGGATTGTGGCCCAGACTACTAGACTATAATATCCTGCACATTGTGAAATGGAATATTCTTGCCTGCCCATTATTTGCTAGTGTGGTTTAATAGTACTGATAGACATAAATCAATACTGAAAATTACTTTTAGAAGTGGGGTGGAGAGGCTATAGGTTTGATATAACATCACACTGTCAAAGTTATTAACTTCGTTCTATTGATTGGTAATAGCAGGGTCAACTCTGAATTGGTGGTGTTAACAAAGTGAAAGAAATGTGAGATACCAGTACATTTGCAGAGAGAGAGAGAGAGAGAGAGAGGGAGAGGGGAGAGAGGGAGAGAGGGAGAGAGGGAGGGAGAGAGGGAGAGAGGAGGGAGGGAGAGGGAGAGGGAGAGGGAGAGGGAGAGGGAGAGGGAGAGGGAGAGGGAGCGAGGAGAGGGAGAGGGAGAGGGGGGAGAGGGAGAGGGAGGGGAGAGAGAGAGAGAGAGAGAGAGAGAGAAAATGGCCAATTAACAAAGGATGTTCAGGCATGAGTTGAAGCCAATTTTCCACACAGAATGGCAATCCGGCATCTTTGACGTTGGGTGACATGTGTAGTATTTCTTTATGTTAAACACACAAGACCAAAAAGGGAGTAATTTGTCATAGGTAATTGTACTATTTGTAACTTACTCATTTGTGTTGGACTCCTTCATATTAGATCCCAGCCATCAATTGATCTTGATTGTGGATCAGCCTTACGTGAAATAACCATTCCCTTTTCAGATCCAGCTGCTTAGACCATTGAACATTTGAATAGTCTCAAAGTCTATGAATTTTCCATATTCTATTTCTCTAGTGTGTTATTTTTCCCAGAGTCCTGGAATCCATATACCTTTTTCCTCAGCCACCAACTACTTTGGTATTGATAACCATTGTATACAGCATATCAACCAGCCAGTATCTCATTCCACTCCAGGGTGAGAGTAGGCTTCTATATGGCTCCATTCCTAGCTATTGTTTTAGAACAGAACACATTCCTATATTCTTGCTTGTTGAATCTCATAGGCCTGTCTTCCATCTTAGAAATCTGTTCAAGGAAGGAGTTTGACTCACTTCCATTCTCAACAGAGTAACAGGAGGTTGGTAAGGGGGGGGGGGGGGCGGACACTGTTGTACCTGGTAAGGGAATCTGGGAAAATGCAAGAAATGCTTACATTAGCGCATAAAGCTGAAGGTCAACACTATCCACAGCTCAACATTTTATGGTGTTCCTCTCTTCCAAACCCTGGGGGAGAGTTGGAAATGTCAAAACATGGCTGGGAGTGACCTTAAACTTTACAATGCAGTTGAGGCGGGGGTCTTTAAGAATTTGCTTTTCCTGCAGGAAAATGAAAAGAAGGGCAAGTTTCAGACTTCCCATTTCTAGCCTCCTCATTTACTTATGGATTCTTCTCATTCCCCACCCTCTCCACTTTCCTTCAGTCTCATTTCCTCAGGTTGTAAACTGAGGAGGGTTTCTAGAGAGATGAAAATTGACCTTATGCTGATGATTACAGATGGACAGAAATCAGCTTGAAAGGAACATCTCTGAAAGTCTGCACTGTGCACACATGACATAATTATATCCCGTGCCAATGTCTGTCAATTCAACA
Organism: Anolis apletophallus; assembly: GCA_030556195.1. Taxonomy (NCBI): domain Eukaryota; kingdom Metazoa; phylum Chordata; class Lepidosauria; order Squamata; family Anolidae; genus Anolis; species Anolis apletophallus. The sequence goes on along the minus strand of JARBWK010000009.1, from coordinate 132,245,637 downwards.
GGAAGATAGCATGCCATTGACAAAAAGAACCCATGAAGGTTTTCTCCCAGAGGCCTGGCATTTATTCGTTTTCTTCAAACATGGGCAGAAAGACCTTAAAACTGTGGCATCTGGTTTGTTTTTATGTTCAAATATGAAACCAAAGAAAGGTAGTATGGCGTAGTTACTGTAGTTCGGTTTGCTTCAGATATAGACCAGAATATGAAGTAGTGGTTGGAGCAACAGATTCTGAATCTGGAGACCAGGGTTCAAATCACTGTCTGGCCATGGAAGCCCAGCGGGTGACCTTGGGCAAGTTATTCACTTTGTCTCAGAGTAAGGCATGGGTAAAAAGATAAATAAGGTTGTGTAGTGGTTTGAGCAGTGGACTACAACTCTGGAGACAGGTCTCAAATCTCTCCTCATTCATGGAAACTCAACTTGTGATTGTTGGACTGGATGGCCCTTGTGGTCTCTTCCAACACTATAATCCTATGGTTGTAGGTGACCTTCTGCAAGATACACATTCTCAGCTCCAGGAAACTCCATAATAGATTCAGCTCAGGGTCACCATAGCTCAGGGATTACATAACGGAAAACAATGTAACAGCAAAACAAAGCACATAGTGGATTCAGTTGTTTACTAGACAGTTATCGGAAGTGGGGACAAAATTGGGGAACCCTCCCCTCCACACACACACACACACACACACACACTGCTGTCCTCTCAAAGGGAATATTTTCCTTCACTCCCAAAAATTCCAGCATGACATTGTAATTTAAAATTTCAGTTGAGCATTCATGCTACACAATGACAGCAGTTGCACCACTCTCTTCCATTCTGTGGAATCCTGAGGTTTCTAGTTTGGTGAGGCACTAGAGCAGTGGTTCTCAACCTGTGGTTCCCCAGATGTTTTGGACTTCAACTCCCAGAAATCCTAACAGCTGGTAAACTGGCTGGGATTTCTGGGAGTTGTAGGCCAAAATACCTGAAAACCCACAGTTGGAGAACCACTGCACTAGAGTTCTCTGGCAGGGAATTTGAAATTATTCTCTCTTCACTGTCAGTCCCAATAATTCATAAATGAAACCATGGCAGTTAAAGTGGTCTCATAGCAAGGTATGAAAAGGCTCTTAGGAATACAACCTAGCCATCCATAGAAAAAGGGAAAAGAAGATCGTCAAGGGAATGTATACACAGCAAATATAAGTTTTCAAGGTTTTCAAGGGCTTTGTTTATCCGCATTGCTAGAAATTTGGTGACTGAAGAGGGAAAAAATCATTTGGCACCAGTATGCTTCTTTGGAGTATAATGGGACATTAATGTCTGCTGGGTCTTGGTTCATTCTCCATAGATGCCAAAACCCATGGAAGAAAAGTCCCTGTATGTACTTGGTCTCATCTGGAGTACCATGTTTGGTTCTTGATGTCTCATTTTTTAAAAAAGCTATAACTACATTGGAGAAAATTCATAGATGGGCAACAAGGATATGATATGAGGTGTGGAGGAGGGGTTGAAGGACTTGAGCATCTTCAGTCTGGGGAAGAGAAGACCAAGGATGTGGCATGATTGCATCCCTTAAATGCCACTTTAGATGGCCAGGTCTAACGGCTTTAAGGGACAGGAGTGTAGTGACTGACCATTAGAATGAAAGTCCTGGTAGCAAGAATAGTTCAGCAATGGAACCAACTGCTTAGTGTGCTGACAAGATCTGGATGTCTTCAAAGGGAGGCTAGATGGTATATGCTGGGATGCTCTATACCAGGGGTGGGCAATTACCAGCCCTCCAAATGTTTTGGACTTCAACTCCCAGAAATCCTAGCCAGTTTACCAGATGTTAGGATTTCTGGGAGTTGAAGTCCAAAACACCTGGAGGGCCGGTAATTGCCCACCTCTGCTCTAGATGGAGGTCCTCTGTTGAGCAAGACATTGGATCTGATGGCCTATAAAGTCCTTTCTGACTCTATGATTCTATGGGATTGTTCCCTATTCCCTACCCAGTTGCTCATCCCCATGAATTCCAACTTTTGGTGAAGATTTTGGTTAAAGAATTTAGGGAAATCCACCCAAGTTCTGGTTTGAACAGACAGGGAAGAAACAGATGTGCAAGAGTGGAGTTGTAGTTATTTTCAATCCAGCCCCCAACAAAAATGATAGCAGAATATCCTTGAGAGCCAGTCATTGCTTTGACTCAGACGATTGACCAGCTCTCTGTAATCAAAGCATGTTGTTTGCTTGGCTTTGGCCAGAGCGATAAAATCACTTCTTTCCTCCTTGGCTGAAAGGCCATGCTCTGCAAAGGGAACGGCAAGAAGAAAGACACAAAAAAGAAAAAGAAACCCCGGGCTCATTTCCTCCTACGCTTTCAGGTCCAGAGTGTCTGGCTTCCTTGACAAAGGGCAGGGAGGACGCCTGATTTGGAGCAGAGATAAATTTCCTGAAACACTTAGCTGACACGATTTTTTTGATGCAACTTGGCTTTCTTTAACTTGCACAAACCTTCTCTCCCACTCACTCTCTTGTACATTGATACATTGTACATTTTCCAAGAATCTGGAAAAAAAATGCCTATTTTTTTTTACTCTGCCTCCCAGAATCTTCTAGTCAAGATGTTAACCCTCAACTATTTCAATTGCAAGGATCAATACTTCTGATCCTATCCAATCCTTGAAGCTGGTTAGTATTTGAATGGAGGCCACCAAAGAATCCTAGGTGCTGTAGGCTCTATTTCATACGAAGGAACTTGGAAAGATACCTCTGAGTCTTCCTTGCCAAGGAAAATGCCTTGAAATTCATGGGGAAAGTCAACATTGAGTTGATAGCATGTGACCATATACATATTACACACACATAGTTGTGTTTCTATTTTATTATGCATTCAACCTGCTCTTTACTTTTTTCTCAGAGGGATGGGGAAACCATTACTGTTTCATCCCTTTCAGTGACATTCCCCTTTGGGATTTTGTACCTACTAAATGTTGTTGTTTATTTATTCATTCACTTTCGACTCTTTATTTATTCATTCACTGACCTCCTGGACCAGCCCATGCCAGAGCTCCCTGTCGGTCGTCACCACCCCCAGCTCCTTAAGAATCAAGCCAGTTACTTCAAGGATACCATCCATCTTGCCCTTGGTTGGCCCCTCTTCCTTTTTCCTTCCTTTCCCCCCAACATCATTGTCTTCTCTAAGCTTTCCTGTCTTCTCATGATGTGGCCAAAGGACTTCTGATTTCCCCCTACTATCCTTCCCTACAATGAGCACTTGGGCTTTATTTCCTGAAGTATGGACTGGTTGGATCTTCTCGCAATCCAAGGCACTCTCAGAACTTTCCTCCAACACCACAGATCAAAAAGCATCTATCTTTCTTCGCTCAGCCTTCCTAAAGGTCCAGCTCTCACATCCGCAGGTTACTACGGAGAATACCATTGCTTTAACTATGTGGATCCTTGTTGCCAGTGTAATGTCTCTACTCTTCACTATTTTATCATTGCTCTCCTCCCAAGAAGGAACGTCTTCTGATTTCCTGGCTGCAGTCTGTGTCTGCAGTAATCTTTGCACCTAGAAATACTAACCCTGTCACTGCCTCCACGTTTTCTCCCTCTATTTTCCAGTTATCAATCGGTCCGATTGCCAGAATCTTGGGTTTTTTATGCTTAACTGCATCCTGGCTTTTGCACTTTCTTCTTTCACCTTGATTAGAAGGCTCCTCAGTTCCTTCTCGCTTTCAGCCATCAAATTGGTATCATCTGCATATCTAATAAATGTCCCTATTTAGATGTTGCACAATGCATGGGCAAATGTTACTTGTTGCCAACTTTATTATGAAACTGACCTCTTCTCCACAGCCATCCTAATACTGCGCAGAGAGATGGTTTCTACCTCAGACTGGCTGCCTTGGCTGCCACAGCTTGAACAGGAGGGCTGCCGGATTAAATTGGAAAGCCACTGCCAATGAGAGGGATTATCAGTAAGGGATGAGGTGATGCACAGAGCAGAAGGGAAAACAGAGCAGACAGGAGGCAGGATGCGTCTGTGTGTCTCTTGCGGCTTCCAGAGGATCTTATTCGAAAAGTCATTTCCCTGGCTTGTTTTTAATCTATTCAGCTCACAACCTTCCTCTTTCTCCCCATCGGTTGCCCAGCTTTTTAACTTAATTCTCTCCTGTGAATTGTATTTCTGTAGTGGATATTGGCAGTGTCCACTCCACAGCCTTATTCGTCATGCTTTTTGAAGTGATGTCTTTCAGACACTGAAAAGCATTCAAATGAAGCTCTGTAAGTAGTGTAGAAGGGAAGCTCTGAACTCTGGGCCTAATTTGGCCCGAAGTGGGGTGTCCACATTAGGACCATCAAGTGTCCAAAGAATGCATTGACCATCTACAGAATTAGAAACTAGAGCATGTCTAGAATTGACCAAAATGGTCAAAGGGATGGAAACCATGAATCCTTATGAGAAATGCCTTAGAGGCGTATGTTTAATCTAGAAAAGATTGAGATGTGACATGATAGTTTAAATATTTGAAAAGCTGTCTTGGGGAAGGTAGAACAAGTTAGTTTTTTAACTGCTTCAGAGACTAGGACATGGAGCAGTAGATTCAAACTACAAGAAAAAATAATCTACCTAAGCATTAGAAAGAATTCCCAAGTGGTAAGAGATATTTCCAAGAATAGAATGCACTATAGATCTCTTAGATCTGAAGACCATAACCTCCTGCAGATCCCTTCCCTTTTAACAATCCACCTGTCGTCTACAAGACAGAGGGCCTTTTCGGCTGCAGCTCCAAGGCTGTGGAATGCCCTCCCGCCAGAAATTCGTGCACTTAGCCAACTACTGGCTTTCCGCAAAGCCTGTAAAACTACCCTCTTTAGACAGGCATTTAGCCTTTAACCTCTGGGCTATGACCACCCTTGCCCAATTGTTTGGTATTTTATGCTGATGTTTTATTGTTACTATTACTGTATAGTTCGATATGCTGTAAACCATTCTGAGCCATTGTGGATAGGACGGTATACAAGTTGAAATAAATAAATAAAATATATTAAACTCTTAGAAAGTGTGGTGAAGTCTCCTTCTTTGGAAGTTCCAGATGCTGGATGAGCATCTGTCAGGAATGCTTCTCCTTCCTGGACTGGGTGGCCTTTGTGATCTTACTCAACTATGAAGACTGAGGTCTACTGGAGGTTCCCACCTCTCTCTTCCACCAAGGGTATATTATAGAAAGACAGAAGGAAGATGTGAGGCCTTCTACTTATCCCACTTTAATGACATCAAATGTAGGGACTTTCTAAATGCCCTCAGGTTCCTGGTGAAGACTTTATGCATGCAATCCCACCTTTGAAACCCATGGCCCTAGAATAACTGCTGCCATCACAAATAGGACTATTTCAGGACTAGTTTTATCGGTTTTAACTATGTTTTTTTTTAGTAAGTCCTGTGTTTACTTGTGTTTTAATGTCTGTATGCTTTGGGTTTCAATCTACTTGTTGTATGATTTTTGGTATTAACATCTTTCAGTCCTTTGGGGGAAAGAAGCAGGATATAAATACCACTACTACCCACTACTACTACTACTACTGCTGCTAATAATAATAATTCATATCTGAACTCAAGCATTCCAATAATCCTTATGCACTGTTCTCAGAGGGAGATATCTGTAATATATCACTCATATATTTAAGTAGGTATGGTACATTCAACAGTATTTTTTCAAAAGGCAATTTTTGAGAGCTGCGAAACCCCCATGAGAAGATTCCTCAACACGGGGGAATCTTCACAGTTTGGGACTTATTCTCCTCTTATGCAGCTTTTTCTGATGCAAATGAACTTGAGCAAATCAACCATGTTCTGTCAATGTCCCCACTGCCTATTATCTCACTGGCTTCCTAGATTTGCATCTGTGTTATTTACTGGGCTGGCTACATTTGTCATTCCTCCTGCAATTCAGGCCAGATGCTCCCAGAACTTCACAAACAAAACTTCAAAGTTTGGAAGAGGGTGAATCATTATACTTCATATTACAGCTTCAGAGTGGATGTTGATGGGGGACAATGCTGCAGCTAGTATTCGGAGACTCAAGTGAAGTTACCCTTTGAATGTTTATTACATTAGCATAATGGATTATAATTAGCTAACTGTTGGAGTTGTCCTTTTATATTAACCCCATGACCCTCTAAGCATGTGGGTTATGAGATGAAAGCCATCAATGCCCCCTTCTTCAGGAAATGTCAGCCATCCAATGAGAATTTGTGTCAGGTGCCAGGTGCCACCAGCCAGAAAGCCTTCAGAGGCATACTTGATGGTTGCTCCTCAGCTTTTCGCAAACCTGAAGCTTTTTCTAAAAACCTCCCTCTGTTTGGCCTCACAAGCCAACAAACTCCCATTCAGTACTCTCTGGGCATGATAGTCTACAATAGTACAATTCCCAAAGCCTTGCAGTCTGGGTCCTGTGAATCAGGAAGGTTCAACGTTGGAGAGATATGACATAAGAAGTGAAGGGTGCATCTACACTGTAGAATTAATGCAGTAGTAACACCACTTGTTACTATGAAATCATTAGAGTTGCAATTTGGTGAGGCGCCAAGGCTATTTGGCAGGAAAAGTTAAAGACTTTATAAAACTACAACCCCCATGATTCCAGAGCATTGAGCCATAGTGTCACAAAAATATCATTGCAGATTTGATATTGCAAATTTAATATATGTGTGGGAATGAATGGAAGAATGGAAGGATTGTATGGATGGAGCTAATAATTTTGGAGACACCAGTATAATATTAAGGCCTGCAGTGACTAACTACCTGCTTGGTGGACTGTAATTAAAAGTTGCTAATAAAAATTGAAAAGGTAAACTCTGATAATTACTGGGACAGTGATAACATAAATGTTTACAATGTTAAGGAAGTCAAAACATGCCTTGTGTTTGTCATCACCAGTCAAGAAGATCAACACCTAGCCAGGAAACTGAGATGGATTCAGGATGGCAGATGTCTATCATTAATTTACAACTTTAGGACTACATCACCAGAATATTCCTATAAAAGACTCAATTTAATACTGCTCAAATTGTGACAGATCCAAGGAGTCTAGTTCACGCACTATGCTCTACTCCATGAGAAGGAGCTTGTTGTGAGGCCACCCTGAGTCATCGTCCCCCGGGGTGAAAAGGACGGGGTATAAATATAGGGCATAATAAATAAATAAATAAATAAATAAATAAATAAATAAATAAATAAGGAGAGAGATGTTGCATTCGGAGAGTAGCAAATTTTCACAGGTGCAGTCTGGTCACTTTGGCCTTCTTTCTCAAGGGAAGAGGAAGAAGTGCACTTTTGGAGTCTTAGCTATTGTGCAGGGACTCTGTATGGAAAACAGAGATCTGGTCCATGGCACTGTGCTTAGGGATAGCATGCATTTTGAAGTTTTGAGGTTTTGGCTCTATGAAGTTTTGGAACTGTGCATTGGGAGTCTGCAGGAAAGCAGGGTTTGGCCTAAGCAGGTGCTTCTTTAAGGAGCGAGAAAGGATATGGTAATATTTGGATGCATGAGGATGAATGTGTGTACATGTGTGTGAATGCTGAGTGAAAATGTAATTCTCCATTGTTTGTTTGTTACTCCAATGTAACTGTAGGTTGTTCTAAATCCAATGTAGTTGCAATGAATCTGTATGTCTGTATGTCTAATGTCATTCTTTGTGAAATAGTTCTGATATGCCCTCTCACACTGGAAATTGCCATCAAAAGAACCTATGTTTTAAAGTTATTGAAAAGTTATTCATAACAATAGCAGTTAAAGTGCTGTCAAACTGCATGAATTCTACAATGTACTCATATCCTTCACCTCTCATGTCAGATGTCTCCAACCTTGACCCCTGAACATACAGTAGATGTGGGTGAAACATCAGGGGAGATTGCTTCTTGAACAAGGCCATACAGCCCAGAAAACTCACAGCAACCCATTTTAATCCCCTTTTTTAGTTTTGAAAACTCATCTCTCTCTGTTTAGTTGCTCCCAGCATTGACTTTTGAAACCTGATTTTATGTTCCTGGTTTTACCCATCTTATTCCTTCTTCCAGGTGTACAAGGAAGGAGCAGTGTGAACGGTCCAGTGAACCCCGCAGGTTTGCCTCGGAGATGAAGCAATGTGTCCGCCTCACTGTGCACCCCAACAACATCTCAGTCTCCCAGTACAGTGTGATGGTAAGGGTTGCAGCCTTCTTCCTTTTTAACCTATCAATTTCTTCCTCTGCCATGCACCACCTCTTTCTGCCTCCTCCTTTGTCTACCCGTAAGTCTCTGTCATCTGCAACCTTAACCAAATCATCCAACTTGTTATGGATGTATATCATTCACAAATTGGTAACACTGGCCAATTTTATGAATGGCTATTAAACAGCCCAATCTTGTTCAGATTTAGGAATACATGACCATTTCTCAAACCTGTGGGTGAGGCTTGGATTATATGGGGTGCTCTATAATTCCTTGGGATTTTCTTTAGCAAAGACAGGTCTACAGAGAGTTGTAGGGTTACACCATATAATTAATGCAGTTTGATACCATTTTAACTGCAACATGGTGGGATCCTCGGAGTTCCGGTTTTACAAACTTTAGCCTTCTCTACCAATAACAACAACAACTCAAGATCACAGTACACAGACATGGCAAACATTCAGTGCCATTTGGGACAGACAATACAGAGACAGACAGAACAGAAGGAGATATGTTGTGTCGATGTCAACGTCCAGCTTTTTGGCACCTTGGAAGGTTTGTGCTTGAAATCCAGCCACAGGGGGTGCTGCCGCTCCATCCTCTCTAATGAAGAGCCATCAAGACTTCATCCTTCCTTTTGGTCGCCTGGCATTTTCTGATCTTTTTTCTTTATCGTGTCGTAAAATACCACCCCCACTTGTTTTAGCGGTACCTATTTTCTCTAATTACAGTACAAGGTATTTTTGAACTGCTTAGGTCAGCAATAAGCTGGGTTTGACAGTCAGCAGCTCACACCAACCTGGGGCTTCAAACTGGCAACCTTTCAGTTGGTAGATGTTATCATTGCTGGTGATTTACCAGCTGTGCTAAACCCCAGCCCCAGAGTTCTTTCCCACATTACATATCCCAGGAGTTCAGCTCATTAAGCCATGGCAGTTAAGTGGTGTCAAAGTGTCTTAACTATGCAGCATAGATACCCATGGTGGCAGAGTGGCCTCGTGGTTTGAGTGTTTGACTATAAAGACGAGGATTCGAATGCCTACTCAGCCATGGAAACTCACCAGTGATCCCAGGCAAGTTATACACTCCAAGGATCAGAAAATTCCATGACTGGTTATGGTGGTCATACTCAGGCACAACCTGAAGGCACAGAATAACAACATAGAGAGATATTGTGGGTATATAGTTTGCCACCAGGCAAATAGGTCTTAGAGTCCTTGTCAACATCATGCACAAACAGTAACAGCTGTCCAGTAGCCTTGAATATGTGAACTTGTATTTACTCAGCCCTTCTAGAAAATTTCACATGACCCTGAAATTTCACATCTGTCAACAGACTTGACCAACAAAAAATACTGGAAGAGTTTGGTGGGCATTCACCTTGAGCTTTGGAGTGGTAGTTCACCTACATCCAGAGAACACAGTGGTCTCAAACAATGATAGATCTGGACCAAACTTGGCATAAATACTGAATATGCCCAAATGTGAATAATGGTAGAATTTGGGGAAAATAGACCTTGACATTTGGGAGTTGTAGTTGCTGGGATTTATAGTTCACCTACAATCAAAGAGCATTCTGAATCCCACCAACGATAGAATTGGACCAAACTTCCCACACAGAATCCCCATACCTTGAAGGGTCTTGCTGATGGAAGCCTCCCTCCAGCCTTGTACGCTCTCCCTTGCCCGCACATGCACACCACATTGCTATGTGCTGAGCATGCCTGCTCTCCCATCCCCACTTGGAGTCTCAGAGACAACCCTCCCCTTAGCTGAGAGGCCGTCCAATCACAGAGGAGGAGGGCTTTTGATGGGAGGATTTGCAAACAGTTTCCAAAAAGGAATAGAAGGGCAGGTGGAGAAATCTTCAGCATTCTGCCAAAGGGGTTCCAAAGACCATCAGATATGTATGTTTTTGGTGACCCCTTTAAAACCCCTTGCAATCCCCCAGATTGAGAATTGCTGTTGTATAGGAATCTCAGGGTCCACCAAGACAACTCTGTGTATCTATTTTTTCCTTCTGAATCACAAGAAAGGAAACAGATACTTTCAAAATGTGTAACCATGGCAATAGCCAAGTACTTTAGGGCCGTGGAACGTGTTCCTCTTTCTTTTTGCAGTATTCTGAGCCATTCAATCTAAAAGTGATGCTCTCCAGATTCCTACAGCTGCGTTTTGCAAAAAAACATCCTAATCGACTCTAATTCTTCCTTCCTCTTCGTGCTCCCTTCAGTTACCTGTCTAAGGATAAAACACTCAGGATCAAAAGTTCCTTCCCTGGCGGTCACAAGCTATTTACATGACATTCCCCAGCTCTCCATCTCACTTCTGAAGGGCAGTTCCTCCCCTCCAATTTTCCCCGGCCTTCTTGCATTCAACGCTGTCCTCCCTCCCAGCCTCCTCCCAGGCAACCTGTAAAGGCAACCTCAGTGGAAGGTGCTTTTGTTTGAGGCTAAACTGCTCTCCCTCACGAAATTTTCTATGGTCCCCCCACTGAGGAAGAAAGTGAACCTCAGGTGCCTGCTTTGCCTCTGATTGAAAGGTCTTTTAGGTTTGCTACTCATGGGGCGTCTCCACCCCAGAACCTCGGCAAGTGTATTGTGTCATTCAAGATGAAAGACTTCTTTATAAGACAGCAGAGTACAGGTGGGAGAGCCCAAACAATCCCATTTTCAGCAGCTGTTCCTTCAAGGAACATGCATACAATGTTTTAAAATATTGCTGAACGGCATCTTGGAAACTCTCCCCTCTAATAATTATTATTTATTTTATTTCAATAATTGTAGGGCGGTTATATTGTTTTGTTTGTATGCCAACGTATGCTAACAAAACAATATAACACAAATTAAACATTAGATAACTGGCAAATAGAGTCGGAAAACATAGAGGCAGTGGTAGACTTTGCATTTCTAGGTTTAAAGATAACTGCAGATGCAGAATGCAGCCAGGAAATCAGAAGACGTTTACTTCTTGGGAGGAGAGCAATGACCAATTTCGATAAAATAGTGAAGAGTAGAGACATCACACTGGCAACAAAGATCCACATAGTTAAAGCAATGGTATTCACTGTAGTAACCTATGGATGTGAGAGCTGGACCTTAGAGAAGGCTGAGCAAAGGAAGATATATGTTTTTGAATGGTGGTGTTGGAGGAAAATTCTGAGAGTGCCTTGGACTGCGAGAAGATCCAACCTGTCCATACTTCAGGAAATAAAACCCGACCGCTCACTGGAGAGAAGGAGATTAGAGGCAAAGATGAAGTATTTTAGCCACATAATGAGAAGTCAGGAAAGCTTAGAGAAGGCAACGATGCTGGGGAAAATGGAAGGAAAAAGGAAGAGGGGCCGACCAAGGGCAAGATGGATAGATGATATCCTTGAAGTGACTGGCTTGACCCTGAAGGAGCTGGAGGAGGTGATGGCCAACAGGGAGCTCTGGCGTGGGCTGGTCCAGGAGGTCACGAAGAGTCAGAAGCGACTGAATGAATAAGCAACGACAAAGGTGGCTTACAAGTGGCAATAATTTGGTGCCAAGAGAACAATTGCAAATGTTCAGGGCAAGTTCTTTACAGCCAGCCCTCCACATTTAAGGGGTTTAACTTGATTTTATTAGTTGTTCATTTGATCAGCAGGTTAATTCACTGAGCTGCTGAACTTGCTGACCAAAAGGTTGGCGGTTCAAATCCGAGGAGCGGGATGAGCTCCCACTGTTTTCCCCAGCTTCTGCCAATCTAGCAGTTCAAAAACATGCAAGTGTGAGTAGATAAATAAGTACCGCTCCGGTGGGAAGGTAACAGTGCTCCATGCAGTCATGCTGGCCACATGACCTTGGAGGCATCTATGGACAATGCCGACTCTTTGGCTTAGAAATGGAGATGAGGACCAACCTCCAGAGTTGGATATGACTAAAATTGGTGTGAAGGGGAAACCTTTACTTTTTATGATCAATAGTATTTTATTAATGTTTGATTAATAATACAGAATATCCAGTGCTAATATACAGTCATTTCCAGTAAAGTTGTATTGGAGCACCCAGATCTCTCTAGGACTCCTTTCCACCTCCACAGCAGCCTGGGGGCAGATGGTAAGAACCATTCTGGGGCTAACACAGAGTTTGATACTCCGGGTCAGCCTTGGGATAAAGTGTTCATACAGAAACACTCTGAGCTTCTTATACATTTTTCAAGTAGTGCTGGTGCCAAGCATAAATGTAGCATATCACAGGTTGGTTGGGAAATTGTAATTAGTGTCTACAACCTACGCATGTAATACCAAAGACTTGTGGGACCTGTTCCACTTATGGAAAACATGCTGTGAACCAATTGCTGTTGGAAGGAGCAGAATCTTTGCTTTTAAATTTATCTCCATACTTCTGTGTGAGTGTGAACATGTCTATACTGACCCACGTCCATAACTAGACTCCTCTGTACGCAGGGCCTTGTTGGTGACAAAGAGCTCCCTCTGCTGGGAATACTAGGAGAGGAGGCGTAGAGAGTTAGACTGGAGCGTTACAATTTCTCTGTAGTCCACAGAGTGCCTCTTGTGAGTAACTAGCCGCCTTCCTCAGAAATGTACTTGTGCTGGCGAGCCTTGAGTCTCCACCTTGTCTTCCAAAGATTGCCCACTGTGCATGAGTAATGCAGAGCACACCACCACACCTTGCCCTCCGCTCCAGGTGAACCCTCCCCAGCACGGTGCAGCAACAGTGGGAGCCCCCCCCCCCGCACCCCTACGCGCCACTTCGGGTTTGCATCCGCATCCCTGCCCCTTGGCCCCCTGTTGCTGCTTTCTGTTGAAGGAAGTCTCTGTCCAACAAGAGGCATTTTGTACAACTCCTCCAGTTTAATTCTCCCCTGTCTGTCAAACTCCTTTCATCACCCTCTCTCTCTCTGCTTCTACTTCTTCTCTTTCCTCCTCCAGTTGGTTTTGGAGACGTACAATGTGCCTGAGTTGTCGGATGGGGTCAACTGCACTTTCGGGGACTTGTCGGAAATGGATGGCGTGGTGATGGGGAACCAGATTAAGTGCCAGTCGCCGGCGGCCAAGGAGGTGCCAAAGATCATCACAGAAAATGGTGAGTGTCAATACTGTGCATGGACAAATGATGCCTTATAATAGTTCTAAGGTCTAAGTTCTAAGGTCTACTGCGCTCCATGCAGTCATGACCTTGGAGGTGTCTACGGACAACGCTGGCTCTTTGGCTTAGAAATTGAGATGAGCACCAACTCCCAGAGTCGGACATGACTGGACTTCATGTCAGGGGAAAACCTTTACCCTTAAGGTCTAAACATCGTATAGGCACCAGATCCTGTTTGATCTTTGAAGTTAAGCAATTTATGGTCTTCAAGAAGCTCATGAGCATAGTTTTAGGGGCCCCAAAACCTCTTTCAAGACTACAGATGTAATTCTCTATTAATTTTATTCTTGTTTTTAACCTTTCATGTTTTTTGTGGCTATAGTTAGACAAATATGGATAACTATTCATTAATTTTATTCTTGAAGGAGATATTAAGTAATTTGAGAAGTTTTCTTACTGCAGTGAAAGAGTCTGAAAAGAACAATTTTCAAGGTCAATTCGCTCTTCAGGACTCATTTTGCACAAGACGCATACGTGTGTGTTTTGCACAGAAATTTTTTTTCTGTGCAGAAAAAATACATTTTCTGCTTCCAATGCAGAAATATTTTTTTCATTATGAAAACAACAAACCTGCTTTATTTTTCAAACTACCAAAGATTATTCCTTTCCCCAAAATGAGTTCTGACATTTTCTTTGACAATTGAAAACCATTTTTCAACCATCTTTTCCATTCTTGTTGAAGACTCCTGAAACCCCTGGATCCTCCAAAATAAATTGAGATCCTGATTTGGGGGCAATTTTTCACTCCAAATGGTGCAAACGTGACCCATCCTCTCCTGTGCAGTTACTTCTGATTTATTTATTTATTTATTATTTCAATTTATATACCACCCTTTCCAACAGGCTCAGGGTGGTTCACAACATACAAGCATAACATCAATAAAATAACACTAAAACAATAAAAACACCAGAACACTAAACCAATATTTCTGTCGGCACACAACGGAGAATGGCTAAGAGTTAAATGCCTGCCAAAAGAGAACGGTCTTACAAGCCTTCTGAAGGGCAGGCAATTCATTAATTTAGATCCTTATCTATGAGATTCCAAGGCCTCAAACCTTATTGCTATGGGTCTGGGGTGTCAAGAATGATCCTTAACAAAGGTGTGAAGTTGTTCCTGGCCAAACTTGGGAGACTTTGATAAAGTAGAGGGGAACTTTCATAGGCGTGCCGAGTCTGTGCCAAAAATCTCCTCATCTTGCCCACCTTTGAAGCTCAAGAGGAAAACAGTCATATACAGTTTCACCTCATCTCTTCAGCTTTCACGTCCCCAGCAAGGGGGTGGCTGCCATTAAATGGGAAGCAGTTAACTGAGCTGTCAAAGTCATCAGGGACTGATGGGCTGACAAGGATCCCGTTGAATGGAGACATGTACACTGGGATGCATCTGCCTACATACAGTGGCAGCGATGACTTGTTGTCAACTTCCCTTTAGCATGATTGATTAATGACTCTCTCAGGTGAGGAAGAAGATAATAGAGGTGGAGGAGGGCAAAGGGGTCAAAGTTTTACATTATACATGGGCACCTTCCCTTATGAAAGCTTTGTAATTATTGTCAGCAACCAGCATTGAAGCTGTTGAGTTGGGAGACACGAGGAATAAAAATGGGGCATATCTCTGATAGTATAGGGTACTGGAATTAAAAGAGAGGGGAGCCTTAAGGGATTGATAGAGAAATCAGTTTTGTTTCTATAACTTCTGCATTTTAAAGCCAACTTTAAGCTCTCTCTCCTATTTCTGCTTGCAAATCTGTGCACATTTCCTTGTACATCTTGCTCTGTGAGAAAAATTGTGTATCCTCTCCCTATTTGAGAAATAGGAAACTTGAAACTAATCTTTCATTCTAATTAGGTGTCCCCCTCCCCAAATATGCAGGTTTCTGCAACAAATAAAGACATGTCAATTAACCCAGGCACTGATTATATTCTCTCTAATTAACCCTATATTAATCAATGAGGGTTTTTTAAAGGCATTATTAGTTTTAGATTTCATTTCATCTGTTTTATTATAAACTACTATGACAACTTTTAAAGTGAAATATCTTGTAAACATGTGTGACATATATAATGGCAGGCTGTTGACCCTGAATCCTTTATTTTTACTGAAGTGCGTTAATCAGCTAATGTAGTCTTTCCCAGCCATGAATGGATAAATCCATGGATTCAGGATCTGAGGATAAGGGAGTCTGAATATACTCTTTCAGCCACTGTGCAGTCGGTGTTTTCAGTTCATTGTGAAGGTCTAGGGGTATAACCATTTTGCAGGTCCCCACTAGAGTAGATCTGTTGCATCCATTGAATCAACCATGGATTCAGTTGATTCTTCTAGTTTAATGCAGAGACTTTCAGCCATACAGTTGTGGATTCTGGGATAATGTGGATCTATTTATTAGTGCATTCAGTGTCTCACTTGATTAATTAATGTGTCAGAAAGTCACAATTATGTTAAGGGGTCAGGAAGCAGATGTGTGTATGCAGACACAATGGGTTTCTGTACTGGTATTCAGCACAAAGATGGTGCAACACAAAAATTGCGTAACTGCATGAGTGTAGGGTTGCACCCTCCAAAAATGATGGGTGATCTTGACCCAGATACTAGTCCTTCTCATGTACTTTCTTTCCCAACTTATACACTTTTTTATGCAATTATCTCTAATACATTCACGCACCAATGCTGTTTCCCCTGTTGAATTAAATTAAAGCTTTCTTTTTTTTAAAAATCAGATAACTGCTCCGTAGATCTGAAAGGAATGTAAAAATAGAAGAATATTTCATTTTTCACATTTTGAGAAATGTTAATGAAAATTTCACCAAGGTATCTTATGCATTATAATATTCAGGAAACTTTGCCAGGACTGATGAACTGACCCAACTTTTCCTTTTCTCCCAGGAGACCACCACATTGTCCAGCTTCAGCTGAAATCCAAGGAAACAGGCATGACTTTTGCTAGCACCAGTTTCGTATTCTACAACTGCAGTGTCCACAATTCGTAAGTCCACATTCACCAACTACAAGGCTAACAAGGGTGCCCAACCTAGACTACAATTTCTATTATCCCTGACTTGGCTAAGATGATCATGACTCATTATGAGAACTAGAAATCAACAAAATTTTGAGCACCAGAGTTTTGTGCCATTCACAAAATTATTAGTAATATTATGCATAAAATCAAATGTTAGATTTTTATACCTATTTTAGATACCTATATACCTGGGTCACATAAAGATTTCTCAGTCCAAAGGGATTTGTGAGTCAAAAGATATAAGAATCCCTGTTATAAACAATCCCCCAATTCTCTTAGGGATAATGTACATGGATAGGACATAAGGACACTTCCATTGGCAAATAAATAAATAAATGTTTAGGATTTTTCCCACAGTTTCATATCTAACCTCTTAACTTTCCTCTCTAATTTTTTCATTTGCTCAGGTGCCTATCCTGCGTGGAAAGTCCATACCGGTGTCACTGGTGCAAATACCGGCATGTTTGCACTCACGACCCTCGGAATTGCCATTTTCTGGAAGGACGGGTCAAGCTTCCGGAGGTAGGAAGATTAAAAATCAGACACCTTAGGAAAAGCTTTTAAGAGCTCACATTTCCACATGAAATGGGATGAGGAGGCAATGGAAAATGAAAGATAACCAAGATTAGTCTGTCCCCCCAAATATATGCAATATGTTTGACCCTGGGTGGAGGTACATTTACTAGACTACTTCTCAGAAGGAAACTGCAGGAATCAATTCTAAAAAAATAATGCATGCTGCAAAAATATTTGTTTTAAAATGTGAATACTACCTGTTGTTATTACCATATGTGTGCCATTATGCAAGATTTGTATACTGAGGAGGAGAGCAAGACAACAACTAATGTATACACCTGTGTGTAAGCTGAGCTCATTAAAAAGTTAAGGAGAGACTTGAGAGCCAAAATTATGGATTTTGATATGATCCAAGGCTAAGTTGGCAGTCATTCTGCAGAAGCGAACACACCAATGCTTCCTCAGAGGGACACTATATGAATTTAGATTCATTTGTTGTTGCTGCTGCTGCTGCTGTTGTTATGATGTCCTGAGATTACATTCTACTATTGGTGACCCTAAGCCAAACCTATCATAGGGTTTTCTCAGCAAGGCTTGTTCATAGGGGTTTACAATTGCCTTCGTCTAAGGCTGAAAGAGTGTGACTTTCCCAAAGTTGTTACAGAAGGCAACATTTTTATTTCTGCTACATAGTGCCTAAAGATGGAAGGCTGAACGTTTTGTTCTACATGAGATCAGATTACTGTTTTTGTTGATTGTCCTGATTTTTAACATCCCATTTTTTTAGTTATTGCACATGGCCCAAATGTCAAAAGGCCATGTTTCTATATTGTGAAAGACTTCAGCTTTGCAATAAAGAAAGGATGTTTATGCTATTCAATCAAAGTAGGTTGGCTGATATGGTGGATGATTTGTGATGGGAATGCTTCACTTTGACGTACAATTTCCTTTCCCAATCAGCTTTCCAAACCATCTGCTAGTGATGGTGCTTTGTAGAAGGAATTGTGGTTCTCTGTGGCTAGTAAATGAAGGTAGCACCCAAAAAGATAAGGGAGTAATCCATACTTTTTTAAAAAAAAGTTGCAGAAGTTGAATAGACATTAACTGTTGCTACTAGGAGTTTACACAGGCTTTTTCTAAGTAACAGGGAGGATCAGAACCTTTTCCGTTACAGCTGCCACAAGTTAATTGGGTGTGTCATCAGTTCCTGCATATAACAAGGCACTAAGTTTGCAAGTTTTGAGCTTTGCTTTTTGGCTTAGCTTGATGGCTCATTTTGAGCTGAAGAAACCTTTGGCTGTTGCTGGGAGTGGTTATGCAGTGTCCAGAAGCTGAAGAGTGAAGCAGTTTGGAATGCCAGAGAAACTGCTTGTTTATTATTATTATTATTATTTATTTATTTATTTATTATGACTTGATAAACCGCCCTTCCCGAGGCTCAGGGCGGTTTACAACATATAAAACAGCATATAAAAACAGTATATAAAACACCTAAGATTAAAACGCATAAAATTACATCTTAAAAACGATCATACAAAAACATAGCCAGACATAGCTGGTTTATACAGAGTAATAGTGGTATGGCAGAGTGGCAAGATAAGGACATTGTACTGATAACTAAGTAGAGAAACTGTATTATTTTACTATGTTTGCATATCATTGTGTAAAGAAGACTCACCAGAGATATTGCTTGTTGTATATTGGTGAGAAGAATTCTTCTGTTTTACTTTGTGTTTTTGCTCTACAGTGAATAGAACTATATTTTTGTTTCTACTTAAAGCAACAGACTCATGTGTATTTTTTGAGTTTTTATCACATTGAAAATAAAAGGGGCTGAGACTTTCTACGGGCTACTAATGCTGTTCTGACATTAACAACATACAGTGTGATGGTAGTGTGGGAGTTTAAGAGTTTGGAGAACAGGATTGGAATCCCCGCTCAGCCATGAAAAATCCCTGAGTGACCCTGAACAAATCATATACTGTCGGGCCCAGAGAACCAAGACTAATTTGCTTTGAAATCACCATAAGTCAGAATGACTTTACAGGCAATGGCTGTTGGAGTTCAGCCTGTGATTGCGTTTCAAGATCCAGGTGGTTTAGATGATGGTCAAGATGGTGATGGTCTAGTCAATGATATTAATGCAGAGAATGACATAGAGACACTGGTTCAAAGTGTAATTTCTCATGAGAATGTTCCTACGGGGTATAGGGATGATAGTTTACTCCCTGAATTGCTCCCAGAGAGTTCTCAGGATTTGGGGCTTGAAAACAACTTGGCACCTGGAGAAACTAATGAGCATATAGGCATGCAGGTGGAAATTAGCCAAAACAGACAGCTCGGCCAAGGCCTTCGCTGTTCTTCCAAGCTTTGAGAGATAAGGATGAGAGGCATTCAGGGAAAATGAAACCAATTTCTGAGTGCTTGGAATGGCTTAATGAGGGGATATAAAGTTCCAACCATGGGAAATATAGTCAGATGAAGCATCATTTTAGAATCCTTCTAAGTTCTTGCTCTTGTCTTATGGAAGCCTTGCTTGGAAGATTCATGTTTAAGGATATCTTCTGTATGGTTTGACTCTTTGTCTCTTGTGATTATATACCCATGCTTTGGCTCAATGTTTTCCTGGTTCTTTGGATTTTATTAAAGAAGTCTGGACTTTGTTTTTGAACTTTGCTGAACCCTACCTTGGAATACTTTGTTCCTGCTTATCTTCCTACCTAATTGGATTTACCTATTCTCTTAAAGTGTTTTTTTTACCTTGCTGCTTTTACTTTTCAATAAAAAATGATTGTTTTCTTACTCAATGTGTGGTGTTTTGAAGTTAGAGGGTTATTCCTGTTCTGGAGTGCAACAATGACAATAACATGAAGCTTTGCATTTATTTTCATTGTATTTGAAATATACCAATAAGTGTAAGCAATGTTTTAAGTCCCATACAATTTCTTTAGTGACCGTCACACTTAGCTAATCTTCTAGAAATCCATAATCTCAATTGCCTGACTCCCCTCTCTGAACCAGTGGATGGTCACTCCAAATAAAAAAAACCTCAAGAGAAGATGACTCCACCGGACTCAGAGACAGCAGGTTCACTACTGAACAGCTCTTACCTTCAGGAAGTTCTTCCTAATTTTTAGGTGGAATCTCTCTTCCTGTCCTTTGAATCCCTTGCTCCATAGTGTCCTAGTCTTTAAAGTAGCAGAAAACAAGCTTGCCTTCTCAAAATGACATCTTTCAAAATGCTTAAACATAGCTCTCATGTCCGTTCTCAGCTTTCTTTTCTCCAAGCTCAATATCTCCAGCTCCCTAAAGGTGTTGTCTCTGGTAAAAAAAAAAGCAATTCATTTTTTCGTGATTTTTCACATTCATGAGGGCCCTGTGTCTCTAACCCCAGTGAATGTGGGAGGCTGTCTGTATTCCACCAAGATGTTGATGGTTCTTTGTGGAAGCTATTATCCTTAAAGTCCTTGAACTTTGTCAGACCTGGCTCTAGAACATACCTACATAACTACGTGGAACTGAAGAGGATACTAAGTGTTGGAAATAGTAACCTTCTATTTAGTTATTTATATATATAATTGAGATTTCTTACTATATTGTATATGTTTGTGTTGGTATGCAGTTTTCCTTAAACTTTTTTGTTGTGGGAGGGGCTGCAGACCAGATCTGGGATTGCTCAGATTTCAGACTCCATTTTTAGAAGTCAGTGTGTGTGTTTGTATCAGAAGCAGTACAGTTTACAAGTCTGTAGAAACACAATGCTTTAGAGAACAGAGACTCTATTAGACTCTCAGAACAGAGAGATGCTTTAGACTTTGGACTGTTAAGATTATAAGAAGATGCCTTATGTTACCTGCATAGAGATCCTATCTGTAATTGATAAACAAAGTGCCTGTATGCAGAATACATGAAGTTTGTGAGTAAACCAGCTATGTTCCTTTTAAAGAAGTCTACTTTATTTTTGTCTATTGAGAGCATGATTTAAACCAAGATGTTTTAAGGGAGAGTAAATGTTTTTAGGGCAACTGAAAAAAACACTTCTAAAATTCTGCGCTCCCCCCATATATATAGAGAGTGCATTGGCATATCTTTGTCCCTAACAGTTCAAAGAGATAGCCTGGAATTCCAGTCTAACAGTCAAGAAACCTGGGTTACTTTTGCATAAATGCTAGTGGGTATTTACTACTAAGGAGAAGGTTGACTCAAGCAAGTTTTTAACTCTTCTCAGGAGACTCCTGGTTTTCCTAAATGGTTAAGAATGCCATTTTCAAAAACTTATGATCTCTAACACAGTCACACCTTTCCTGTGACCAGTAGTTTTCCAAAAATATTATGGAGAGTCACATTATCGAAAACTAAGGAATTCAAACAGGTGAAGAGGATTCCAGAGTGATGCCCACATACCTTTCCATCAGTGCCACAAACCCAGGGAAACCACTGCATAAAAAGCCCATCTGCAAAGATGCAGCCTTGGCTGTATTCTGGATGTAGTGTGAACATTTCCCTGCCATCCTTCAGGTTTGTCTCCTCACCACCCATGGACAAAATGGATGTTCCATGAAAGAGAAATGCATTAGGTCGTATGTCTCATTTGGCCCCGGTGGGGTGGCAAGAGAGACACGCCGGTTAAAATGCCTCTCCCGCCGCTTTGCCTCAAGATTGGTTCCTCCCTGCAGTTCCCAGGCCAGGCTTGTTGGCATGCCCAGCTCACGGCGGCTCGGCTGGTTTGAATTGATGGGATAAAGGATTAAGTCTCATGTGTTTCTTTTGCTGTGTGAGATGAACAGTATCTCATTCAGAGCCTTGAAAGGGATTTGGGCTTTGTGTAGGGAGGAATGGATCTGGGTGGCGGAGGGATGGCAAAGGGGGGGGGGGGGGGTAGTGGTAAAAGGCAGGAGGAGGGAAGGCCATAGGTAGAGAATAAAAGCCTGGCACATAAAAAGAGCAACTCCTGATAACCAATCTGTTAGGTCCCAGGCTTAAAAGGTATTTAATCATCTAATTACGTCGAAAGGGTTTTTCATCTTTCCACGCTCGACTGTTTTCAGGTGCCTCGGCATCTTTTTCCCTCTTCAAAGTGGCATGAAAAGGAGGGTTTTCATTTGCCGCCAAAAAGAGGAGGAAAGAAAAAGGGAAGAAAAGGAGGGGGAAGGGGGAAGAGGGGGGGACCCATTTGTGCGCTATGAGTATCTTATGCCAGCTCATTCATGCTTTGGGCCACATAAAAGAATGACGACTTCAGATATTAATTCATCACAAGATTTGGCAGCTCCCGCACACTGCCTTTCCCGGGAACAGCTGCTGCCTGTTGCCAGCCCTACAAGAGGCCCTTCAGGTTCAAATGCGCTGATTTCCTTTGTACCTTCCCTCCTCAAAAGCCCCTGCTGAAGGACTTGAGATCCGCTGGCCCATTTGGGCTCAAGAAGCAGGTGCTTCTTATAGAAAGGAGGAACCGCAGGGAGGTAACAGGTGCAGGCTGGCCCAGAGCTTGCGAGAAGTAATTTTTCAGGAATGTTTTCAGAATTCCCCATCCAACATGGCTGTTGAGGGATCGGGAGATTTGGTAAGAAAAGTGATACAAAAATAAAATATAAAACTTTATTTGTATACCGCTTTGTCTCCCTCAGGGTGGTTTCCACATGGGTAAAGCATTCAATTGCCAACACAGAACATACAGACTAGCCAATATAAACATAAGCATAATACTATTAAAACAATCACATACATTTAAAAACCAGTTCCAAAACTATTCCATTGTGCAAAATTACACTATCAATGGCCAGAATTTCAAGTGGGCCTAGATAGTTGTGAAAGGGCTGGGCCTGGGCTAGTGCAACAAAGTAAACGGTTTCAGCCCAGGTTACCTGTCCGAACGTATCTCTCCTTATGAACCATCCAGGAATTTAAGATCGCCTGGGGAGGCCCTGTTCTCGATCCTGCCTTCCTAGCTTGGGAGGGCCTAGACAGGGCCTTTTCAGTGGTGGCCCCTCAGCTGTGGAACTCCCCAGGGATATTAGATCGACCCCCTCCCTCCTGACATTTTGGAAAAGCTTAAAAACCTGGCCCTTTGAGCAAGCTTTTGGTAACACGGCATAATACCTGAGCTTCGGATAGGGCGGTCTATCAAGCCGAAACAATAAATAAATAAATAATTGGATAAATACAATATGATGAAATAACAAACACGGAACAGCTTAGGCAATGCATATAGATAAGGAATCAAACTGGTAGACATTAATTATTATAGTTTTAATTGGTTTTGATATGGATTTTATAGGTCATAACCTGCACCTTGAATTGGGCCTGGCGATTTATCGGCAGCCAGTGGAGCTGTTTCATTGTACGCTCTCCATAGTTAGCTCCAGTTAGAATCCTGGCTACCGCCCTTTGTACCAGTTGGAATCTCTGGGCTGTCTTCAAAGGCAGCACCATGTAGAGCATGCTGCAATAAATCAATCTGGATGTAACCAAGGCATGGACCACTGTGGCCAAGTCAGACTTTCACGAGGCATGGTCACAGCTGGCGCACAAGCTTTAACTGTGTGAAGGCCCTTCTGGCCACCGTTGACACTTGAGCATCAAATACCAGCGCTGAGTCTAGGAGGACACCCAAGCTACTGACCTGTGTCCTTAGGAGGAGTGTAACCCCATCAAGCATAGGTCGCCATCCGATATCCCGATCGCTGACTAGGAGGACCTCTGTCTTGTCTGGATTAAGTTTCAACTTGTTAACCCTCATCCTGTCCATCACAGTTGTCAGACACTGGTTTAAATTCCGGGAGCTGTGGTGCAGTAAGAAAAGCTTGGGGGCCTACAGCCCAAAGCGGAAAGTGCCATTCTCTCAAGATTTAAAACCAGAGATTTCATGGTTATGTAAAAGTGGGATATAAAAAATACAATAACAAATGCAAATTTATCCATGATTCGACTTTAAACTTCACAGTTCAACATATAAACAGCAATACAAGAAAAGGTCCACAAGACATAAGTCTACCAGTCATCACTGAGATTCTTATTTTGCCCTATATTTCCTTGATACCCAAAAAGACACTAGATTTCTGGAGGGAAGAAAGCTTCACTTAATTCAACCTATTAAGTCAACGCCTAACTGTGGTTCATACTCTAATTTACACTGAGTGACTTTACATAAAACATAATACATTAGCATCCTGTTAGATATTTACATCATGTAAATGAAATTACAATCATGTAAACATGAATGGTGACACTGTGCAACACTTGTATTCCCAGGCAGCCCTAGCTATATCTCTGCAGTCATTTCAAAAAGGTAACAACATGTTGTGGTGTAGCAGCAAATCCGGAGTCCCAAAACTCCCAGGTGTTACCCTTTTACTTACAGGTTGCGTAAACCTGCGAGCACAGGAACGAGAGAAAATGCAACAATCGTACTGCAGGTACAATGAAGCCAAAGTTTATTTGCACACGTCAGCTGACGGGACCTGCCCACAGAACTAGCTGCCTCAGGGCAAAAGCCCCGAGCAAT
Organism: Anolis apletophallus; assembly: GCA_030556195.1. Lineage (NCBI taxonomy): Eukaryota > Metazoa > Chordata > Lepidosauria > Squamata > Anolidae > Anolis > Anolis apletophallus. The sequence goes on along the minus strand of JARBWK010000009.1, from coordinate 132,221,275 downwards.
CTCTAACTATCCCTTATATACACACTATGGCGGCAGGTCCCGTCTCCTCCTTTCTTCATCATTTTCATTGGTTCACAGCATTAACACATTTCTATTATCCAATTAAACATCATATTATTTGGCATTGCACTCTACTTGCATTCTTATTTGCTAAACAGCATTGCGCAGTATTAATTCTTCATTCTCACAGTATGTTATCTGCTATATGAGCATCCTGTACTGAATTAGCAACATTTCTAAAACGTCCCTCTGTGCCAGCAGGGAGGAACGGTTTCATTTGCCCATGCGCAGTTCCTACCAATCAGTAACAATGTAAACAAACGCACGTTGGGGCTAGCTAGACCAATCACGGCCAGTATTATCAGGAAAGGCACATGATGTTCCCTAGCAAATCACTGCGGGTGCCTTACGTACCAATCAGAGTGCATTATTCTCGTCTTGGCTGCCAGCATGATTTCTGGCAAGTTATCTGCTATACTAAGGTCTGTGCTTGTGCATCACTCTCTCCTGACTGTACTTCTGCTAAAAGCGCCAATTCTGCTTTAGTGGTGCCATGGATACATGGGATAACGAACACTAGGACACTATGGGGCTCACACAATGAGGCCCTAAATGTGATAGGCCTTGTTGTGCAAGGGAAACTTACATTGTATAATAGGACACCATGCAAGATGCTCAGATATTCATTAAGGCAATTCATGAAGAGGATTTGGTATCCTATCAGGGACGTGGTTATGACCTCATACATTAGGAATTGTAGGCTCTAATGTGGGAGCTTGACTGGACTTCTTGGAAACAGTGAGGCAATGGAAAGCATAGAGTGTTATTACTTCCTTGCAGACTTGGGCCCAAATCACTGCTAATGAGAAAAAAATGTAGTTTTCGGAGGGCAATTTTTGTTTAATTTCTGAAAACAGAAAGGGAAAGAGAGAGACAAAAAGACCAGCAAAACAGATTCAGAAAGACAGTATTTTCGGAAAAAGTTAAGTTCACAAAATACCTGAGGCAGGGGGATCTGTGGCGTCTTTTTCTCTCCCTGGCACTAGTATAGGATGCCCATTGAAAGTTCCTCTTAGAGCATGATGGACGTTGGCATTTCTCTCTGTGTGTCTCTCAGGCAATAAAAATCCTGGTGGTGTCCATGCTCTGATTAGCTGAGAATGGACACAACCAGGGGCTACAATGTCGAAATGTTATGGTTAAAACTTTTTTAAAAAATCAGTAGATTGGTAAAGTGTTTTGAAAATTGGTAGGCCTGCAGTTGTAAATGGGGTCTACAACTGAGGTATGTTTCATGCAGACAGGCTTTAAATTAAAATGGCTGAGGATTGAGCCTTTAAAGTTTCACATTGTAGTCAGTGTGCCAAACCTCTGCCAAATAAAGATGAAAATCCCCCCTCCCTTTTCAAGTAACTTTCTGGTAAACAGAATGAGAGGTGAGACGAAAACGGACCCGACAACGGCATGCCTTTTTAGCCTGAATGTAGATGCCTACTTCCTTCCCTGCACTTGTATTCTTTCTTAAATGTGGTACCCAGAACAGGACACAGTATTCAACGTAGATTGTTTAGTAGCTAGAGTGAGGGAAGCCATCTTTTCACTCTATTCTACTTTGATCAGACCTCACGTGAAATGCTCTACCCACTTCTGGGCACCACTGTTTAAGAAGGATATTGACAAGGTGGATAGTTTTCAGAGGAAGTTGACCATGGATCCCTATGAGAAGCATCTTAGGGAGCTGGAAATGCTTAGCCCGGAGAAGAGAATGTTAACAGGACATAATATTATAATATTTGAAGGGGTATCATCTTGAAGATGGGGCAGACATTTTTCTGCTGTTCCAAAGACTAGGATGAAGAACAATATATTCAATCTACAGTAAATGAGATTTAACCTAAATATTTGGAAGAATCTCTTGACAGAAAACATTGTTGTACAGTGGAAAACGCTGCCTGGGAGTGTGGTGGAATCTCCATCTCTAAAGGTTTTTAAAACATAGCTGACTGGCAACTTGTCTGGAACTTTTGGATTGTGTCTTGGGAGTCTTGGATTGTGTCTTTATGACTACCGTGGTGGCACAACAGGTCAAACCGCTAAGCTGCAGAATTTGTTGACTGAAAGGTTGGTGGTTCGAATCCATGGGACGGGATTGTAAGGGAACTTGGGTTTAGGTTGCAGAGCCCATAAATAATAATAATAATTATTATTATTATTATTATTTACTTCATTTATATTCAGCTTTTTTCACCCCAAAGGGGACTCAGAGCAGATTACAGTACATGTATACTTGCAGACAATCCCTGCAATTCAACATATACATATATTGACGAACATAGACGAACAAAAACGAACAAAGAGGCAATTTTTCTGACAAACGTCTGGCCACCAGGGGGAGCTGATGCACTCCTCATCTCTCTCAGCATTTTCCAGCTTCCCTTGTTGTTCTTCCGCATTCATTTCAGTGATTCCTGGAGTTCTTTATGGCTTCATAAATCAGTCAAAATTCGGCTCCCCACTTAATGTGGTACTTTTATCTCCTATTTGACAAATGAACTGTCTTTCGGGCTGCAAAGGTCGACAGCAGGCTACACTTAAGGTTGGGCACCCACCCCGACCCGGGCAGGCCTCGAACTCATGACCCACTGGTCAGAGAGATCTTATGCAGCTGACATTTAGCCAGCTGCGCCACTTCCCGGTGCAATAAAGTGGAAGAACTCAGCCAAGACCAATAAATCCAAACAAGACTCTTTATTTCAAGCTGTACAGGATGAGGCAGGCAGCCTTTGACCACTCAGGCCAAAGAACAAAAGGACTGCCATGCCTGTTGCACAGTTAGAAAAGTTTTTATATTACTTTCTTATCAGCAACTAGCATTACCTCATTGCTCTCTGCCAGGACTGGCGCTTTGTCCTGATCATGCACATTTTGATTGGCTCTACATCTTCTGTCACACAGAGTTCACATGTACACGTGCACAGACAATGCTTTCATAGACAATTGTATGGCTATGGCTACTTTCTTATTTCTAAGCAAACTGTTGCTGCGTTTGTGTGTTTGTGGCGCTTCCAGCATCTCAAAAGGGAGGGGTACTTTCTACTTTTTAACTCCTCTCAAGATGATCTCCCCAGTGTCTTCTAACCTAGCAGTTCGAAAACATGCAAGTGTGAATAGATCAATAGGTACAGCATCAAGAGGAAAGGTAACGGCACTCCATGCAGTCATGCTGGTCACATGACCTTGGAGGCGTCTATGGACAACACCGGCTCTTTGGCTTATAAATGGAGATGACCACCAATCCCAAGAGTCAGACTCGACTAGACGTAATGTCAAGGGGAAATCTTTACCTTTACCTTCCTGCATAGCAGAATGGGGTTAGACTGAATGGCCCTTGGTGTCTCCTCCAGCCCCATGGTACTATGGCTCTAAGGCTTTTGTTCAGAGCCACATTAATTCAGCACTAAAAAATAAACAAAGGAAATAAAAGAGGTTTTATGGAATATAATCCATGACAGAAGCCTTAACTAGGATGGAGCATCTCCCAGCCTCCAGTAGGCCAATACTCAATTATTCTGTTGTTATCTCCAGACGTTTATGCTTTCCATAAATCCCCCTGGCAGCCTGCTCTTCGTCAGTTACCTTTTAAGGTTATGGGCATTTTCTTTCTGTATTATTGCTTCTGCTATGCCAATAAATATGTACGTCATCCATCAAGCTAATGGCGCCATAAACTTTTAGGAAATGCAGATAAAATATATGGAGCGTTAAAGGATTCTTTGACCGGCTGGAGTCTGGTCGGATTACACTTGGGAATGGTGTAACTTTGGAGGAGATGGTTGGTGTATGTTTGCATGTGGAGGGGAGAGGCATGAGGTGGGGAGAGGAATAGCATGGCTGCGGAGGGAAAAATGACATTTACACTCCACCCCTCATACTAAATCCATTCTGTGTATCATTGACCTGATTTTTCTTTATAGTCTAATAAGAGTTTTCAGGTTTCCCTCCCCACGCCTGCCTTTCTGTGATGTAAAATGTAAATATAATTTTATGACCATGGGAATTAGTTCTCTAATAATGTAAACACCATATGAGTTGTAAATCAGCTGCCATGTGCAATGAGAGGCAGGCTTATTACTGCCTGTACTCTACTCTGTATGTTAGTTGCCTGTTTTACAGGTTCTTTTTTCCCCCCTCTGGAAAATGAATCACAGCCTTTGCATATTTGAAAATAAAAATTGCAACATTGCATCAAGAAATTGGGGGTTAGCTATCTGCTTATTGAATTATGCAACAGCACCTCAGTGCAATGGAGAAGAGAAGGTCAGCTCCACTGGTTGCCTGTTTGCTATCAGGCACAATTCAAAGTCCTGGCTTTGGCCTTTAAAGCCCTCAATGACCCCTGTCTAAACGTATCTCTCTTTACGAACCACTGTGAAGACTAAGATCTTCTGGGAAGGCCCTGCTCTCGGTCCCGCTACCATCACAGATGCATTTGGCGGGGAAAAGAAGGAGGGCCTTCTCAGTGATTGGCCCCTATCTATGGGATTCCCTTCCTGGAGAGATTAGATCAGCCCCCTCCCTCCTGTCCTTCAGAAAGATAGTAAAAACCTGGCTGTGGGACCAAGCCTTTGGGATAGCATAATAAGGTAATAATATTTAATTATTTACTTTATTTTTGCCTCGCCTTTCTGTACCACAAGGGGGACTCAAGACGGCTTACATGTGGCACTTACATAGTGCCTTAAGACATTCAAACGTTGACTTAAAATAAATGGGATTAAATTCAATACATATTAAACATAATTAAAATACATCCCAATGTTCAAACCAGGCCATCTAGGAATTGAAGTCTAAGGCCGTTCCGTAATCGATTGCACATATTCCAGATTAAAATTATTGCACTGCACTATTTTTCAAAAGCCTGCTTCCAGAGCCAGGTTTTTACTCTCCTTCTAAAGGCAAGGAGCGAGGGGGCTGATCTAATATCACTAGGGAATGAGTTCCACAGCCGAGGGGCCACCACTGAGAAGGCCCCATGTCTCGTCCCCACCAACTGCACCTGTGAAGGAGGTGGAACCAAGAGCAGGGCCTCCTAAGAAGATCTTAATCTCCGAGATAGTTCATAGGGGGAGATACGTTCAGACAAGCAAACAGGGCCGGAACCATTTAGGGCTTTAAGGGCTGATAGGAAACCCACTCTGCAGCCAGCATGTTGTTTTGAGATGGCTTTAAATAATTGATTTTATAGTAGATATAATCTGATTTTTGTGTTTGTGTATATTTTTAGTTATTTTATGTCCCGGCATGGAATGCTTGCCATGTATACGTTGTGCTCCGCCCTGAGTCCCCTTCGGGGTGAGAAGGGCAGGATATAAATGCTTCATAGAATTATAGAATCATTGAATCATTGAGTTGGAAGGAACCTCGTGGGCCATCTAGTCCAGCCCCCTGCCAAGAAGCAGGAAAATCACATTCATAGCACCCCTGACAGGTGGCCATCCAGCCTCTGCTTAAAAGCCTCCAAAGAAGGAGCCTCCACCATACTCCGGGACAGGGAGTTCCACTGTTGAACAGCTCTCACAGTCCTGAAGCTCTTCCCAATGTTCAGGTGCAATCGCCTTTCCTCTATTTTGAACCCATTGTTCTTCGTCCTAGTCTCCAGCGCAGCAGAAAACAAGCTTGCTCCATCCTCCCTATGACTTCCTCTCACATATTTGTACATGGCCATCACATCGCCTCTCAGCCTTCCCTTCTTCAGGCTAAACATGCCCAGCTCTTTCAGCCACTCCTCAGAGGGCTTGTTCTCCAGACCCTTGATCATTTTGGTCACCCTCCTCTGGATACATTCCAGCTTGTCAACTTCTCCCTTCAATTGTGGTGCCCAGAATTGGACACTGTATTCCAGGTGTGGTCTGACCAAAGTTGAATAGAGGGATAGCATGACTTCTCTGGATCTGGACACTATAATCCTATTTATAAATTCTTCAAATAAGTAAGTAAATAAATAAATAAATAAGGTTGAGGGGGGACATGAGAGCCATGTTTGAATAACTGAAAGGACGTCACATTGAAGAAGTGGCAAAGTTTTGCTCTGCTGCTCCAGAGACTAGCAACAATGGGACAATGGATTCAATCCTAAAGAAGAGCTTCCTAGCAGTAGGAGCTATTCAACAGCGGAATATGAAGTTGCCTGGGAATATGACGGAACCACCTTCTTTGGAGATTTTGAAACAGAAGCTCCATGACCATCTGTCAGAAGTGTTTTCCATGTATATTCATGTCTGGTATTTGGGCCTGGACAGGAGGGCCCTTGGGGTCTCTCCGAGCTCTATTGTTCTGTGATTGCATCTCATACCACCCAGAGACTCGAACTCAGGACGTCAAAGGCGAAACGCCCTCCAGTTCCATTCTTTCTTTCATCCTGAGAAATAGCTTATTTAAATTTCAATTAGGAAGTCCATTAGGTCAATCAGATAAAGTCATACATCCTAAGGAGGTCTTTGCCTTTTTATGGCCTTAGCCTCTTCAATTATCTATAATGAACTTCCTCACATCGCCGCAAACCTTTTTATATGCTAACGAATCTTTTATGGGGACCGCTGGAATGGCTTCCTGTTAATAGATTGGAAACAAGTATGATCAGAAAGGCTAGGGTGCCGGCATAAAGAGTGGGGGGACCACGCCAGTATTGCAAATACTGGCCAGCAAATATTGCAGGAGGCCAAATCCTCCACTCCCTCTGAATGGGACAATCCTGTAGTCCTGCTTTCCCCTGCTTTTGACTCTTCTAACTCCAAGGTATTTCTGTCCAAAGTTGCACCTACACCACAGGATGAATGCAGTTTGATAGATACCAGTTTAGGTGCTGTGGTTCACTGCTGTGGAATCATTGGGAGTGATAGTTTTCTAAGGTCTTTGGTCCTCTCTGCCAAAGGGGGTTTGTTCCTCCCGAACAAATTACAAATTCCAGGATTCCATATCACTGAGCCATAGCAGGTAAAGTGGCCTCAAAGTGCTATGATGCTATGGTGACCAACTGAGTCCATCTCTCTCTCTCTCTCTCTCTCTCTCTCTCTCTCTCTCTCTCTCTCTCAACATGCTTAATTTATTATTTATTTATTTTATTTCCTATATTTATACCCCGCCCTTCTCCCCCCAAATCTTTGGTTATGTATATATTCTTAAGTAGTAAGAGGAAAGCCCATATAAAGTGTGTTGTTATTGTTGCCCTTAGATCCCAAAATGTGTGGATGCCAGGTCTCGTTGTTTACAATGTGAGACCTGTTGTTTACAATGTGAGCACTGTGAGATGTGCAATATGGTGCAGTATGGTTTAGAGCAGGTATGGGCAAACTTGGGCCCTTCAGGTGATTTGGTCTTCAACTCCCACAATTCCTAACAGTCTCAGGCCCCTTCCTTTTCCCTCTCAGCTGCTTAAGTGGAAAAGGAGAAGAAAAGGAAAGGGCACGAGGCTGTTAGGAATTGTGGGAGTTGAAGTCCAAAACACCTGGAGGGCCCAAGTTTGCCCATGCCTGGTTTTGAGGAAAGTCCATATAAAGTGTGTTGTTATTGATGTTTCTGTTCCATGCCTTCAAGCCACTTCTATATGTGGTAACTCTAAGGAGACCCTATCTAGGCAGGCTCTCATCTGAGGAAGTTTGCCTAAGATCTGGGTTCAAATCCCTGCTTGGCCATGGAAACCTGCTGGGTGGCCTTGGACAAGTCACACACTTTCAGCCTCAGAGCAAAGCAAAGGCAACCCCCTGTGAACGAAATCTCCAAGAAAATGATACAATAGTGAGGAAGACGTAGTTTTTAAAAGGGAATTTTCATGGATGCGTTCAATGACTGTAAGTCCCATATATCCCGATTTACTGCCATATGTCCTGATTTGCAGAAGCCTTTGGAGAAAATGCTGACGGTGTGGGAAAACATTGCTGCAGAGAGGAAGTTACTTTTCAAGGATAAAAGTACACCAGGACAGAACTAGTTATCTTGTACTGCCCTCATTTTCCAGCCGCCTGAAGTATCAACCTATAGATACTTTCCAACTGAGTGTTCATGGCCAGAGAACAATCGACTATAGTTGTGACATTGTTAAGATCCCACGTGTGCCTTCCTGTTTGTTAGTTATGGAGAACCAATGAACATCTGTATAGCCAGTGTAGACCACTGAAATTATTGATCTTTGAACACCGATGAGAATGTGTTTTAAATTTTCTGTGAAAAGTGATAAAAAGCTGTGCAACCCGATTTCAGAGTGTGACTGAACTTTTGTGCAGTGAGCACTACTGTCACCTTATTGCTAGGCCCACAATAAAAGCCTTTGTAGTAGGAATCCAACTTGTGGCCTCCTCCTGGCACTGCTGCCTGGGCCTTTGAGGGGACTCCTAAAGTCATTTGGAGTGCAAGTTGAGGCCATGCCCCATCAATAGGATCACCATAAGTCAGAAATAACTTGATGGCGCGCGATTGCAACAACAGTCTCCAATTCGGGACTGCAGTAGAGAAGCGGGGAAATTGTTTGGAAATCATCCTATTCTTGTAAAGCAAGGAGAAAGTAAAATAAATGATTCACATCCCTAGTCAGTCATCTTTTTTAAAAGTGCAAAAATTATAAAGTGCATGCTTCAATAACCCAAGAGAATGGACATGTGGTTTTTCTGGTTCTATACGTTTCCTAACTATATGGTTCTGTTTCTTTCTTTCCTGCCTTTTCCTTCCTTTTCTGCAGGACTGCCCCCAGCTGCTCCATGCCAATAAGATCTTGGTTCCTGTGGAAGTGGTCAAACCCATCACCCTGAAGGCCAAAAACTTGCCTCAGCCTCAGTCAGGCCAGCGGGGCTACGAGTGCATCATCAACATCCAGGGCAACGAGAAGAAAGTGCCAGCCTTGCGGTTCAACAGCTCCAGCGTCCAGTGCCAGAACACTTCAGTGAGTAAACCCCATTGATGCAGGAAGGGCAACAAGGGGGGTTCGGAGCCCAGTCAGAAAGTGAACCTGGATTTAGGCAGCAGAGCTCATGAGGTGGAAGAACTCAGCCAAGACTGATAAATCCATTTAACAAGACCTTTTATTTCAATCTGATCAGTGTTAAGACGAATAGCCCCTTTGACCATGCAGGTCAAGGAACAAATGGCTACCGCCCAGAACTGCACAGTTAGAAAGTGTTTATACTCTTTCTTATCAGCAAATAACATTCTTTACATTGACCCTTAGTATGGCTCTTTCTGTGTTCTGCTGTCTCTGGCCAGATTATTGCTGACATACGGGCACTTGGAGTGTCTCCTCCCCTTGGGGAGGCACTTTTTTTTTACTTTTAAACTCTTCTCATTTACAGTTCCAATAGGAAACTCTCCAACACAGGGAAGCCACAGGATGGCTATCAATTTGATGAGATTTTTGTCAGGTGGTCTTTAAAAGGGATAGGTGAGCATGAATGCTTGGTAGGTAGTTGGTAAGTAGGTAGATTTTTAGTACATAGTTATCAAATATTTGTATCAAATCAGTCATTAGATATAAAAGTAGGTAGATATAGATGTATTGGTATATAGATATATAAAGCAATGATACATAGATCTCTTAGTTCATAGTTATAAGATAGATGCATCAGATCTGTCACTGCAATAATGGACAGATATGGACAGATAGACAAATATACACCTATAGCTAGCTAGAAAGATCTGTTAGTATGTAGTTATTGGGTGTCTGTGTCAGATATAGCAGTACATAGATATCAGAGAAACAGGTAGTACAGTGTTCCCTCACTTTATTGCTGGGGTTATGTTCCAGGACCTCCTGCAATAAGTGAAAAACTGCGATGTAGGGATGCTCTATTTATTTTAATATTTATACATTATTTTAGCAGTTATACACTATTTTTAATCCTTATAAACTTAAAATAAAGTGAAAGAAAGGAAGGAAGGAAAGGAAGGAAAGGCCCTTCAAGGCTGGAGGGAGGTCTGAGGAGGGAAAGTGCCTTGGAGAGCGGTGGCGGCAAAATCCCAGAAAACAGTGGAAATACCATGATATATATTTTAAATTAGTATTTTTTGAAATCCGCGAAACAGCAAGTCTGCAATAAGCGAACCGCAAAGTAGCAAGGGAATTTACATAAATGGACAGGTCAATTGATAGATCAATATATGTATATATACAGTGATAGGTAAATAGATACATGGATCTATTCATTCATAATTATAATTATCTATGTTAGATAGATAGTACATAAATGGATAGATTTATCAGTCTGTAGCTATATTAAAGCAATAGATAGATAGTACATGGTTATCAAGTCTCTATATCAGCTCTATCGGAGCCTCTGGTAGCACAATTGGTTAAACCCATGTTCCGGCAGGACTGAAGACCAACAGGCCAGAGATTCAAATCCAGAGAGAGCATGGATGAGCTCCCTCTGTCAGCTCCAACTACCCATGTGGGGACATGAAAGAAGCCTCCCACAAGGATGGTAAAACATCAAAAACATCCGGGTGCCCTCTTGACACCATCCTTGCAGACGGCCAATTCTCTCACACCAGAAACAACTTGAAGTTTCTCAAGTCTCTCCTGTCACACACACACACACACACACAAATCAGCTCTATCAGTATATAGATATCATGGAAATAGTTCAGTCAATAGATGGAAAGATCGAAACATGCAAACCAGTGTTTGAGTTTTTCTTTCTTCAGAAAACGCAATGAAATTTATAGAGTGACTTAAGCTGACCGGTGACTTAAAGGCATGCACACACAGCCCAGCACATTTTGGGACCATCTGCTTTGGCCAAGGTAGCCCTGACATTATGCAGTGTATGCTTGCCCATTTCAAACCATGATCCTAGATATCACGAAAGGGGAGCAAACTGGGAATGAGTTCTTGGGGATTTTCAATCTCCTGGTCCCAAATCTGCTTCTTTGCATTCTTATGCCCTTTGGTTTGGGTAAGGACAGGAGCCTCATTTGCTGCTTTCAGTCAGGGTCTTGTAATACCAGCTAGTGGCTTCTATGTTTTGAAGGAGTTGAATCAATCCAGATGTTAAGACAACTAGCCAAGGTGTTGGAGTTATTGGCAGGCACTATGCATGCATAACTCTTTCAAAGTTTGGATTAAAACTTAGAGCAGATCTGCCAGTCCTTTGACCTGCTGTTTTATTTTTGGGCTGGACCAGAGGTTGGAGATTGGAGAAAGCTGACGTAGGTACTGTTGTTTCCTTAGACACACTATTCATAGCCGTGAGGGCAGATGAGTTCCTTTTCTCTTCTGTGATACTTCCTTGTTTGTTCACCCAGCAATCTGTTCTGTCCTATTTTTGGAATAACCTGTGAAATTGTTTTGGAAAAAAAACATTCCAAAATGCTTTCTGAAAATATGTCTTTTAAAATACTTCCTCTCAAAATAGTCATTTATAACCTAGCTTGATACTATTTCGAAGCAGAAAGTGTGAAAGCCGGTGGGGAGCTGCATGTTGCAATATGCCTATTAGTCTGCGGGGCGCAGTTTGGTTCAGTTTGCATTTGAATTCCTAAAGATCCATGGCTCAAACATTTACAAGGACATGTTGAGACCTATTTCTCACTGGACTTTACTACACATCCAGAGGAGGATAACAGACATGAGTAAAGGTCTGGAAGACAGGCCCTATGAGGAGTGGCTTGGGGACCTGGTTATGTTTCACCTGGAGACAAAAAGGTTAAGAAGGAACATGATAGCTAGTTAGCTACGTTTAAATGCTTGAAAGGTTAATGGAGCCAGCTAGTTTTCTGCTTCCCTAAAAGACTAGAATAAGGAGCAGTGTACTCAAACTTTAAGAAGAGCTTTGTGATGGTAAGAACTAGGTTGTTGTAAGTTTTTCGGGTTGTATGTTCCAGAAGCATTCTTTCCTGACATTTTGTCTGCATCTATTCTAAACAGTTCTGGCCCAATTTACCTGTCCGAACGCATCTCCCCTTATGAACCATCTAGGACAGGGGTCGTGAACCTATGGCTCGTGACCCAGGTGTGGCTCTTTTGATGATTGCATCTGGCTCCCTCTCGTGTGCTCCGGATTGGAGGGGAGGGGGAGGCCAAGGAGGCAGGGAAGGAGGAGGCTGGCCTGGAGAGGAGTGTCTCTCTCTGTGTGTCTGAATGTATACCAGCTCTTCGGCATTGCAAAGCACACAGGGGAAGTGGGCCGATGCAGGGAGTGTGCTCCCTCCACCGGGACTTGAGCATGCGCATCTTCAAAAGCCGTCTCCCTCTCACAGCCTTTGCAAAAGTGCGGGGAAAGAGGCCTCCACCGGGGTGCTTCCTGCCCATGGCCCACTATGCGATGGTGGACCTCTCCTGGAGACTGTGTCTGAACTCCTCTGGGGGCCAGCAAGGAGGCCTCTCCAATCAGCTTTGGAGTGATTTTGATGTAGAGCTGAAGTGATTGAAGGTACTGCAAATCCCATCATATGTTCTACCTCCTCCCCCAAACCCCTGAGCACCCAATATTTTGTGGCACTCAGAATGCTCCTTGCTGGCTGGTGAACTATAAATCCACACAACTGCAACTCCCATGTGTCAGGATCTGTTTTCCCCAACCCTCCCAGTATTTTCTGTTGCTCCTTGCAGTTGTGTATGCTGTTAGGTTCAGTTCAATTGTTGGTGGAGCTCAGAGTGCTCTTTTATTGAATAAATCCATGCAACTGCAACTCCCATATGTCAGGTTCTATTTTCCCCAAACTACACCAGTGTTCAAATTTGGCCATATTGAGTATTTGTGCCAAGTTTGCCCATAGTCGTTTGGGTTCATAGTGCTCTCCGGATCATCATCTCCTGTAAATATATATATATATATATATATATATATATGTGTGTGTGTGTGTGTGTGTGTGTGTGTGTGTGTGTGTGTGTTATTTAAACTAAATATTGAGAAATTATGGGTTTTTTTCTTGAAGTGACACACCACCCAAATTATGCTCGGTTTTTGGTGAATTTTGACACACCACACTCAAAAGGTTGCCCATCACTGTCATACATATATGCTTACATTTAGTTGAATTCAGTCTTAAAATATATTATATATATTATATGGCCCTCAGTGAAATAAATTTCCAAATATTTTGCTCTCATGGCTCTCTGAGTCAAAAAGGTTCCTGACCCCTGATCTAGGACTTTAAGATCGTCTGGGGAGGCCCTGCTCTTGATCCAACCTTCATCACAAGTACGTTTGGTAGGGACGAGAGACAGGGCCTTCTCTGTGGTGGCCCCTCAGCTATGGAACATCCTCCCTAAGGAGGCTAGATTGGCTCCCTCACTCTTAATGTTTCGGAGACAAAAAGCTGAAATTTACGGCGTAATTACCACGACAGGCGGGTTGTGGTACAGCTGGTTGGGAGTCAGCTGCATTAAAATCACTACTGACTGAAAAGTCATGGGTTCGAAGTCAGCCTGGGTTGGAGTGAGCTTCCGGCCATTTGTCTAGCTTGCTGTCGATCTTTGCAGCCCAAAAGACAGTGGAATCTGTCAAGTAGGAAATGTAGGTACTGCTTATGCGGGGAGGCTCATTTAATTAATTTACGATACCATAAAAACTCTCCAGCATGCCATCAGTGTCACAAGTGGATGGTGAAGCAACAGCTCCCCTGGTGGCCAGAATTCAAAAAGGATACCCTCATGAAGCTGGAAAGTTAAATAGCCTCTGTGTCTCTGTTGTGTGTCTATGGCATTGAATGTTTGTTGTGTATATGTGCATTGTGATCCGCCCTGAGTCCCCTGCGAGTGAGAAGGGCGGAATATAAATACTGTAAATAAATAAAATAAATAAATCTTGGGGGCTGCAAAATCCCGTGACAAAGCAACAAGTGTGAACAATGGAAGGAGAAATCCCTGAATCAACAGGTCTGTATGTGGACCTTTTCTGAGGTTCCGGGTTTTTTTGCCCCTGACTAAAGTGCACAATTTGGTGCTGTCTGGAAACACCATAGGTCTTCCAGCACCATTTCTGGTGGAAGCTGAACATGAACTAGTCCTGGAGGACCTGGGGATTCCCAGAGAGAACACTTCTCTATGAATTTGTATGTCCTCCAGGGTGATTCTATGGATACTTTCCGGTGGAAGTTAACAGAATCACAACAGAGAATCTGGTGATTCCTGGAAATAATTATTCTCTGTGTATTTGTAGGTCCAATTGTATAGGCAGCTTCCAATGCAATCATGCTGGACGATCCAGACATTCTTAGAGAAGCGTTCTTTGCTTTTAAAATTTTATTTATTTTACTTTATTTATATTCTGCACTTCTCACCCCGAAGGGGACTCAGAGCGGATTACAGTACACATACTTGCAGACAATCCCTGCAGTTCAACATATATAGACATCATATTTAGACATATATAGACGAACATATATAGACGAACAGAGGCAAACTTCTGGCCACCAGGGGGAGCTGACACACTCCTCATCTTTCTCAGCGTTTTCCAGCGTCCCTTTGTTGTTCTTCCACATTCCTCAGCGATTCCTGGAGTTCTTTATGGCCTCATAAATCAGTCAAAATTTGCTTCCCCACTTAATGTGGTACCTTTATCTCCTACTTGACAAATGAACTGTCTTTCGGGCTGCAAAGGTCAACAGCAGGCTACACTTAAGGTCGAGCACCCACCTCGACCCGGGCAGGTCTCAAACTCATGATCTACTGGTCAGAGAGATTTTATGCAGCTGACACTTAGCCAGCTGCGCCACATTCCCAGTGCTTTGAGATGGTTTAGAGCAGGGGTGCTCACACTTTTTCAGCATGCGAGCTACTCTTAAAGCAACCAAGTCCAAAAGATCTACCTGCCCCCGTGCGCCCCTGCCAACGCGCATGCTCCTGCTGCTGTTTTCCACCCGCACAGCGCTTCTTCCGCCTGCGGGGCATTGCAGGAAGGAGAAAGCACGAGGCGGGGCATCCAGAGGGAGCACTCCGCCCTGCCTGTCTCGCCGGCAATGGAGGCTGCACAGCTGCTTCTCGACGAGAGAGAGGCAGGGCACTCCCTCCAGAGGCCCTGCCTCATGATTCCTTCTTCCTGCAATGCCCCGCAGATGAAAGAAGCACCGCGAGAGCAGAAGCCAGCAGCAGGAGCGCGCGTGTGCGCAGGGTGTGTGCGCGCATGGCAGGAGTGCCCCATCCGGCTGGTGAGGCCCGAAGATCACCTGGAAGTGGGCCGAAGATCTAGTAGTAGCTCGCGAGCAACCTAATGAGCACCCCTGGTTTAGAGTTTAGCTCTTGTTAATGATGTTATTAGGAAGACATCTCGTTGATGCTATACATAACCTACTAATTCCTACTCCACCTAAGGTGACAATCCCATGCTAAACCCCATGTTTCCCATTACGAGTCTTTCTCCAGTCTGTTACAAACAAGCATTTCTCCCATCATCATTCCACTTGAGTCTGCTCCTGGATTCCATTACTTCTTGGTTGCCTGTGAGCACCAAGGTTCAGAATATTGCTGAAAATTATGTTTTGAAAAATGGGAGAAGCTTTTTATGCACTTAAAACTTGATAGCCAGAAATGTAAAAAACAAGATGGATCAAGAAAACGTAAATCATATCATGAAGTCAGTGTTAGTCACACATAAGTCTTTACACAGCCAATATAGATGTGATATTTGAAAAGGTGAGCTGGGCTAAGAGGCTTAATCCATTCCAGATGCCATCAACCACATTACAGCAAAATTGGGAAGAAATGAAATCATTTGTATTGTCGAAGGCTTTCATGGCCAGAATCACTGGGTTGTTGTAGGTTTGTTGTAGGTTTTTAGTCTGAATGGCCATGTTCTAGAACATGGCCATACAGCCCAAAAACCTACAACAACCCAATGAAATAATTTACAGTATATGCCGGAATAACACAAAGTTATAGACTCTACTGCTAACCCTCACTACAACAGACCTCCATTGGATTTACCTAGACATTGACTCACTTTTCAACAATTGATTAATTGAGTCTGCTCTAATTTGGGACTAATCAAAAGAATTCTGTCCAGCTTTTTTTGGATGAAAAATTGGGAGGGAATATCCACCTTTGAAAACCATACATGGAAAATATTCATAAATCTGAGGAGAAATGGGCACACCCAATGGGTCTGAGAGAGTGTGACTTCCATTAAATGTCCTTCCATGGTCAGTTTGGGCTTCAAGCCCTGGCCTCCAGAATAACAATATAACAATGGCTTTCAAAGTAAGTATTGAACAATTGAACAGGAAATGACACTTTCAAACCAGGAACAGGAATTTGTTTTTGTTACATAGTGTTATTTATTACAAATTCCCAGAGTTCTGGGCTGTTTCCAGTGAACACTGCTTTCTCCCTCCTTTCCTGGCCTCTTCTAATGGCAAAGGCCATTAATTTACAAGAAAAGGAAAGGCAGGCACTGAGGCATCCTTTTTGGCTTTGCTTTTTGAGTTTTGCTTCTTTGCACTGAATATTAAATTGACTTTGGGAGTCTTCAGAGATTTAAAAAACTAAAACAAAAAAGTATGGGGTAAATTTCAATTTCTAATTTTTTGGTGTGGACTGCAGTGCGCATCGGATATTACATTGTAAGTACGAATCATATGAAACTGATCCAACTTCCTTTTTTTTTTTTTGCACATGCCTACTATTCAGGTAGGCATGTGCAGGCCTAAGGATTTGGACTTTTCAATAGAGCTTTAGAACTTTTTTTATCCAGAATCTTCCTTGCTCTGCAGAGTATATCTGCCTTCAGAGTGGCAAATCTAAAGTTTATTCAAGCAACCCTCCACATCCCTCCCAGAATCAGACCTATAGCAAAATGCTACTATAGCAACTGCATCAAATTTTTTAAAAGATCACACAACAACAACAACAATAACAACAGCAATTAAAAACTAGCAACAAAAACAGTAATATAAAAATGAGAGTGAAACAGCAGGAGTAAAACAAATGATCCATTAAATAGCACAGCAGAATAGCTCCAGGCTTTACCTGGAGTCGTAAAGCTAGTAAAACAGGCATTAGGCAGATGTCCTTGGGGAAGGCATGTCTGCTAGGGAAAGCGTTGAAAAATGCCCCAAATGCTCTGACTTTGGTCAACGTCATGTTTAGGCTCGAGTCCCATCTCCAAAGCATCTCATTACTGAGGAACTTGTTATCCATGGATGCCTTCCTGATCAAATTGCTGGCCTATCTGTACAGGCATGTTTTACCTCCCCACCAAAGCAGTACCTATTGATCTACTCACATTTCTTATTTCAAACTGCTAGGCTGGCCAAAGCTAGGGCTACAAATGTCTAGAGAAGACATTATCTTTAGGAATCTCCATGTTCTTCAAAGCAACTCTGTGGGAAATCTTTGCCTGAAGGTGTCCATAGCGTTGCATTAAGAACATACTAATCAGCTACGTGAATAATCAAATCCTCAACAGTCAAACCCACCAATGTGGAGGACTGACTAGACTTCTGGTTGCCATGGTCCATCCTGTGGAATCCGGAGCTCTCGTGCCAAGAATTTTAAGTACATTTCTCTGAATTCCCAGTCCTGGATTCTATAGGACATGGATCCCACAGGAAAAAGATAACCATGCATAATTGTGAAGCCTATGGAAATGAACCATTTTCAGTGGAAGCATAACATAGAATCAAACTGGAGAAGCTAGGAAAGGTTTGAATGGGCCATTTATTTATTTATTTATTTCACAAATTTATACCCCATCCTTCTCACCTCGGAAGGGGGACTCAGGGCGGCTTACAGAAGGCAATCATTAGATGCCACACAATATACAAACATGTATCACTCACTACAAATTAAACAATAAATTACAAACATCAAAAATTAAAAATATTTAAAATCGCCAGTGTAAAATCATGATCCGGATCAGTCCATTGTCAGTCGCATAAGTCAATCAAATTCCATTGCTGTATTTAGGGTGCAAATTAGCAGCCAGTGGAGCTGGCACAGTAGGGGGGTTGTGTGCTCCCTATACTCAGCTCCAGTGAGAAGTCTGACTTTCCCCAGCAATGTTCTGAGGGCCCTTCCAGACAGGCCCCTTATCTCAGGATACGATCCCAGGTTTTCTGCTTCAAACTGGATTATATGAGTTCTCGCTGCCAGATAATCTGGGATAAACAGAAAAGGGCCTCTCTGGAAGGACCCTGAATGCCTTTCCAAGCACTGTTTTTGCAGAACATGTGACAGTGGTGGCATAACCAAAGCTGTGCTTTGAACAGAAAACCTTCAGGGCAATGCTCTGACTCTAAACTTTTGCTCCCTTGTCCTGCAGACTGGAGAAGGCTCTCTCCTGAGATCTGGGGGAACCTATTAATATCGGCCGTGATCCCCCCACTCCTGTAAGTAAAGCATAAGTGTTCCCATCCAAGTGATGCTGCCAGGAGGTTTTGGATTGTCTGCTAAAATCCATCATATTGCGGCAGGTGCCTGCAGTGGCAGCAATCAGTCCCCTGGTGTGATAATCATACATATTACCCACCACCTTTTCCTCCTCCAAGTGCAATATGGAGTGTGAGCTAATTAATCCTGCCAGGTAGAGGAAGTGATACTAAATAACTCACCGCGGGGACCATCCCAAGGGATTGTTGTACCCCCTCCTCATCCAACGAAAATTCTAGGTAGAAGGTAGTAAAAGGGTTGGCAGCTGAAGTAGGATTGGAACCAAATACTGCAGTTGAAAATGCATCAAATCAATGAGATAATGTAGGACATAGAATTGTTTGGAGGTTAAGGGCAGGACAAAATACAATTCTATAAATACAGCATGAACCCATATCCATTTGGGGGTACATCCCTAGACTTTCAATGAAAAGGTGAAATTATAGGTGGAAACTACAGATAGAAATGAACCACTTTGGGCGGAGGCATACCATAGGATATACATGCATTGTAGAATCAAAACAGTTAGATCCCACTTTAACTGCCATTGCTCAATGCCATGACAGTTTGGTGAAGTACCAGCATTATTTAGCAAAGAAGCCTAAAGGTGATGACGACAACAACAACAACAACAACTTTATTTGTATTCTGCCCTATCTCCTCGAGGGGACTGTGCTTAGATGGCAGTGGGACCGAGGGCAGGGCCTCCTCAGATGACCGCAGTGCCTGGGCCTGATTGTAATAACTTTATTTTTATACCCCGCCTCCATCTCCCCCTATGAACCTTCAAGATGTTTAAGATCATCTGGAGAGGCCCTGCTCTCGGTCTGGCCTGCTTTGCAGGCGCGATTGGTGGGGACGAGATACAGGGCCTTTTCAGTGGTGGCTCCTCGGCTTTGGAACGCCCTTCCTACTGACATCAGATCAGCCCCCTCCCTCCTGACATTTCGCAAGAAGGTCAAGACCTGGCTGTTTGACCGGGCATTTGCAGATGTAGTATGATTATTAAATTGAGACCTAAGGAATGAAGACGACGCAATTGGAAATCAATTTAATAATGAGATGCTGATTTTATGTTTTAATTTTAATTGCTAATTTGTATATGATGTGATTGTGTTGGTAACTGTTGATGTGTTTATCTTGGGCAGACCTTGCCATATGTACACCACCTCGAGTCGCCTTCGGGCTGAGAGGGGCCGTATAGAAGTAAAGTAAAGTAAATAAATAATTTCCCTGAAAGGTCTCGAGGCGCCTTACAAAGGGACAAGCCCGAAGAATACAGATTAAAACATAGCACGATAAAATAAAATCAAAAACAGCACAGCAGGTAAAAACATCTTAATAACAAAGCAAACATCATAAACACAATATCATAGTTGCTGAGTTCGGAGGGCTCAGAATTTTTGCAGTGGTTCCTGCGTAAATAGAGCCAAGGGAAACTGCAACATTCAATAAGGACAGGCTAGGAGGGTAATATCCTTTTACAATCTCCTTGTAAAACTACAACTCCCATGATTCTATTGCACTGAGCCATGGCAGTTAAAATGTTGTTGAATTCTGTATTGTAGATGCAACCTAGGATTCTTCTTATTGGAGTTTTCTGACATGCAAAAACAGTTCTTTTCATAATTTTTCTAGTGGTTTCTCTTTCATGTCTTCTTTCCGCTTCTAATGGCCTTTGCTCCTGCTCTTTTCCCCACCGAATCTGAAAGGCATTCAAGTGGAGATGCAGGGCTGGTCCCACCATTCATTCCTTGATGAGACTAAAATACTAGATGCTTTATTGCTTTATCTTAGAAAGTCTTGAAAGAACACATATGCCACCATTACGCAATGCAATAAACAACGGAAGAGAAGTCTTCCAGAAAAGCAGTAGACAATAATGACATAGCTGGAACATTTCCAGTCATGCATTTAAACTACATCTTTGTACCAATATATCAGTTCAAAGTTCACACAAAGGTTTTCTTAAAGTTGGTGGCAGCTATAGTATATAGAGTAAGTGAAGAGTGGCATTCTCTATATTTTTAATTGGAAAGAACCCTGCTGAATTGATTTTAGAAATGCAGAATTGCACTAATGTAGCTTCCAGATGGGAAAAGTTACTTTGCTTATTTCATGTCAAAAGCATTGCATAAATAAGTATCTTGGCTTTTCTTCACTAATGAAGATTCAGGAAGAACTCATCACACACTTTCTACAAATACATTGATGATTCGGAGGTTGGATGTGTCCTTTGAGCCTGTGCAATGGATTTTTCTGCTGGAGCGCAACGTGCACAGAACTGGCCTCACTCTTTAAACCAAAGGTTCATCTGCCGGGGCCTAGCAAGTTGGGACGGTGGCAGCGAGGTCCTCAGGTCGTAGGTTTGGTTTGAGTTTCCTTCTCTTACATGCTTGACCTTACAGGGTTAAACGAGCACCATCTGCCCGGGTTTGAAATCAGAGTTTTCCTTCTCTTAGAATGGTTGCCAAAAGGCTAGAGAGCCCATCCTGCCCTTTGACGCTCTCTGTCAGACCCTTCGGTTGTGACCTGTCTGGCATGGGAGGCCCTGCCGGTGGCTATTATGCCACCGCCAGCATAGCTCACAACTTCATTAGGGTACGCAAGGCTCTCCCCCACAACAAGGGGGCACCAGTGGAGAGGATAAATAAGTATAAAACTGATAAAACAGAGAAAGCACAAGCGGCTAAAAAAATTCAGACCATAAACAGGCAACAGCAACCACATTGTCTATAGCTTTAAACAATTCATCCTCTGTGCATGAGGCAGGGCATTGTGGGCAAGCATACAGATGCGGAGTTGTCTGTTCCGCACCACAGTCGCACAAGGTAGCCATTTTGCCAGGTTGTCTTTTGATCTGCCCACTCCACTTCTGAGTCTGCTCAGGGACTTCCAAGTTGCCCATTCTTGGTTTGCCCCTAGAGGAAGACCCTCGCAGGGGGCCATCCAGTTGGGATTTCCTGGTTTAGCTGCCCAGAGGGATACCCTTGCTGTTGCCGAGGGGACCCCAAGAGGAGTGGTAGTTTTCATGAAGCTTCTTTGTGATTTGAGTCTACTGGGAGGAGGCTGATAGCCATGCGGTGGGTGGCTTTCACAGTATTCAACCTTATTTCTCTCCCAGTTAGCAGCAACTTCCTGTCACACATCGGGGGTGGGGGCAATGCCAGCTAGCTTGTAGAGTCTATCAACAGGTGTAGGTTTAAGACATCCTGTGATTATTCTGCAAGTTTTGTTTAGTGCTATGTTCACCTGCTTTGCATGGGCAGACATGTGCCAAACAGGGCAGGCATATGCAGAAGTTGAGTAAGACAAGGCCAGGGCTGATGTTCTTATTAATTTTGGGTCTGCACCTTATGTGCTGTCAGTAAGCTTTCACAGGATGCCATTGCATGCAGCTACTTTGTGCTTGGTATTCATACAGTGTGTCCTAAATGTTAGTGTTCGTTCTAAGGCAACACCAAGATATTTAGGATGGGAACATTGTTCGAGCTCTGTCCCTTCCCAGGTAACTTTCAATTTCCTGAAATTACTGAAATATTCAGAGTTCTAGGAACCAAACCTATCTCTGTAGTTTTTCCATACCAATCTATGCATATACATACACTAGGCCTATTTTATCACGGGGGAAAAACTGCTTCAAAAGTCAATTTAGATGTAGGGGGCGCTGGCGCCTTGTATCTGATAGACTTCTGAATTATTTAGAGGTTTTTTCGAAATTGATTCAGATGTATTTCCAAAATTTGGAAGTCTTCATTAATGGCGTCCGCAATTGTGCAATGCGTGGAAACCTGCAGAAGGGACAGTCGAATCTTGGGAGATTCCCTTTCCCTCCGTGTTTGACCACTACTACTGACAAAACTAGCCACACTGGTACAAAATATTGAACACATTTAACACATTAATAAACATTTTAAACATTTTAAACGCAATGGGACGAAAATTGAGAAGTGCAGAAATGACATATGAGCCCTATCTGAATATGGCAAAGGAGACTTCGAAATGCCAAATCCACTTCCTGTTTCCTTAACTCTCTTCGTAATCGCTTCAAAAGTCAAAAACATCCAAATTACATCCGAATTTTGGATGTATCCGTAGTTTGAAAACAGGCCTAACACACACACAGAAATATGGAAACGTGTCTTTAAATATACTTTCAGGAATCTAGTTATACAGTAATCCATCTGTATTTGTGGTTTCAACCTTTTAAGGTTATCCATGGATTTGATTAAAATATCCTCTCTAGCAGTTTTCTCCACACCATTTGAGCACAGTTTGGGCATTCTAAAGGCACCAGATCCCATCTAATCTTGGATCTAAGCAGATCAGCCCTATTTGGTCCTTGGATGGGAGATCACTTACAAATAGTAGATGCTTTCAGCTCTGTTTCAGAGGAGAGAACATCATCTTTAAGTATTCTTTCCCTAATAAAATTATATGAAACTAGCTGTACCCGGCACGCGTTGCTGTGCCCTATTTAGGAGATGCGAGAAAGTCTGAGTATGTAAGGGTTGGAATTGATGTTACTTATGGTCTTGGTGGGGTCATGGCTGTGTCATTGTGGGTTGTTCTGGTGGGTGGGATGTTGAAGTCTTGTGGAGTTGTTGGTGTGTGGTGTTGCTGGCGTTCTGCATAGCTTGTGGATATACAATGTTTTTTGTCTTTCCGTCTGCTGTGTTGATGTAGAGGTTGATGCTTGTGTGGGTGGGGTACTTTGGAAGTGAGTGGAGGTACTTGAAATCCCATCATCCATGATGTGCCCTCCTCTAAACTGCAGTTGGATGGAGTGTGGGTCATGGGGGCATTGTGTGCCAAGTTGGGTCTTTATCGGTCTTGGTTCTGGGCCACAGTGGTCTGTGGGGAATGAAAGGTTTGAAAGTACTACAAATCCCATAATCCATAGAGGTACATCAAATCCCATCATTCATGGTCCACCCTCCTCCAAACTGCAGTAGAATGTAGCGTGGGTCATAGGGGCTCTGTGTGCCAAGTTAGGTTACTGTAAATTCAGGTCATACACAATGTCCCATGAGCTGAGGCCTAGTCAGGAAAATCAAGTTAATGAAGCCTTACTGTCAATTCAGGCCATACACAATGTCCCATGAGCTGAGGCCTAGTTGGGAAAATCAAGTTAATGAAGCCTTACTGTCAATTCAGAGCTTAAACAGCATCCCATTAAGTGAGGCCTAGTTAGGGGAAATCAAGTTAATGAAGCCTTACTTTCAATTTTGGGCATGGGCTGTGATTTGTAGGAGTTTACATTTTCTGTGGGAAGTGAATTGGGTGTTTGTGTTGGCGACTGCCTCAGGCCTTTGCCTTATCCGCCTCTGCCAGTTTATTATGGGTCGGAATGTTCATGTTGGCTGGCCAATAGAGGCATTATGCAAATACTCCCTCGTTGGCAGCCAATCATGTTGTCAGAATGTAGAGGCCGGGAGATTCGTTGGCAGCCACGGAGGATGCTGGGAAATGTAGGTTTTTTTGTATCATTGTTTTGGGGGCCTTCTAGGTTTTTGGGGGAAAAGTTTATTTGCTAAAAACCTACCTTGCCTGAGGCCTATTTTTGTTGCCAAGTTTGGTGTCTCTGCCTTGTAAGGTTTCTCTGCCTAGGACGGTCGTTCCATGACGGGACCTCCTTTATATAATAGATTGTTGAGGTCACTATAAGTTGTCTATCAAAGGTGAGCTTTATGGGTTGGATCAGGAGACGGAACAGAGTTATGATATTGTAGCCTCACCTGAGATGCAAAACCTTGTTCTGTTGATTTCAAAAGCAGGATGATAAAGTAAGTTAATTTGAAAAAGTAACACAACCCAAAATGTGGACTGAATGCAATCCTTTCTGTTTTTGAATGCAACCCATTCCCAGCTTTCCTTATTCAAAATGTGACTGATATTGCCATACTTTCAGTTTTTGGAAGGCTGCTGATCATAAATTAAAGTAGCAGTGACCAGATATTTGGAAGTACAAGATGAGCAGCAGCCAAACTGCCAGCACTTTGTATAAGGAGATGCGTTGAGGAATAGCTTGGCACCGCGGACAACAGAAAACTCTTTTTTTCCTTTTAAAAAATGAATTAAAAGGAGAATAAAACCCGAACGAAGCTGCTTGCTCACTTCCAAATCCAAGAGAATGCTTAATTAAGCCTCGTCTCAGCACGGCTTGGTCAGGAACCAAGTGCAATTAAGATGGTATTCTCTGGGTATTTAAATGGCAGTAAAGCGGCAGATCCAGAATGGCACGCAAACACTGGCAAGCGAAGTGAAGAACTGGAACATTACAACCTTGGGGGATGTCCATTTATTTGTTTGTTGATTAATGTCCCAAATGCAATGCATCTGAAATTCAGTTGGTGATCCCAACTAGACTAGATGCATTGAAAGAAAAGTTGATTGTTGAGTTAACATTTATGCAGATACAAGGGCTGAATGAAAAGTAATGCCCCCACCTTTGTAACTCCTCAACAGATGGCAGTACTGGTATGTGGCAGATACTGGCTTGTTCAGTAGACACTCCTCTACAGTTCCATTTTGGCAGGAAACCTTAGCACTGAATGGTTGTGTTGTTAAAGTATGGAACCCTGCACAGACAGTCGGTCAATGTGACTTAAGCAACATGCAGTCATTAAATTCTTGAGAGCAGAAGGTGTCACCCCAAAGAAGATTCAAGCTGTTTATGGTGATTGTGTTGATGTGAGTACTGTGCATCGTTCGGCAATTAAGTTTAAAGATGTTGAGGTGGGAACATCTGACTTGCATGACAAACAAAGAGTTGGATGTCCTGCGACAGCAACCACTGAGTTTCACAAGCAAAAGGTTGACAGATTGATTTAGGATGATTGTCGTATCACTCTGAGAGAAATTTCAAGCATAATTGGCATTGTGCAATAACATGTGGGTCACATTATTGCTTTGCTTGGCTATCAGAAATACTGTGCACAATGGGTTGTGGAAACAGAGTGTTGACTTCTTCTGTGACGACTTCAGAAATCTTGTTCATCATTGGCAGAAATGAATCCAATTGTACGGGGATTATGTTGAAAAGTGAATAGTGGTAGTTAAAGAGCACATCCGAAGGATTATTTCTGCATTTGATTTATTAAAATATTCCCATCCAAACCCAAGTAACAAAGGTGGAGGCATTATTTTTCATTCAACCCTTGTAAATGTGCTGTCATTTGAGCTACCAGTCGGATGAGGCCTCAATAAAGTGCCATATTCAAAACCTCTTGCCACCAGGAAGTTTTTCCTAATGTTTCTTTTCCTGCAGATTGAGTCCATGGCTCCATTTTGTTCTACTTTCTAGAGCTGCAGAAAATCAGCTTCCTCCCCACCCAAATGGGACTTCCTTTCAAATGTGTTGTCGAAGGTCTTCATGGCCGGGATCACTGGGTTGCTGTGAGTTTTCCAGGCTGTATGGCCATGTTCCAGAAGCATTCTCTCCTGATATTTTGCCCACATCTATGGGCAGGCATCCTCAAATGTTGTGAGATCTGTTGGAAACTAGAGCAAGTGGGGTTTATATAACTTAGGAATGTCCAGGGTGGGAGAAAGAACTCTTGTCTGTTGGAGGCAAGTTTGAATGTTGCAATTGCCCACCTTGATTGTTGCAATTGGCCATTCCACCCCTGCAGGAGTCTACCGTATACCATGCAGCTGTTGACAAGTCTACATAGAAACCAACAAACACAGCAACTGAACACGAATCAAGGATCGTGAAAAGTATTGCAGATTAATTCAACCAAGAGAAGTCAGACATAGCAGAGCACCTGACGGACCAATGTGGACACAGCATATTATTTGAGAACACATAAATGCTGGACCACTCCAACAACCACCATTTCAGACTACACAGAGAAGCCATTGAAATCCACAAGCATGTGGACAATTTCAACAGAAAGGAGGAAACTATGAAAATGAACAAAATCTGGATACCAATATTAAAACACTCTAAAATCACAACAGTAAATAAAGAGGAACACTCCAAAAACAAGGGAATTCTAGGCAGGATACAAGCAGGGCCAGCTAACATCTCCCAACAAAGGATCTCCCAGGCAGGAAGCAGCCAGGCTTTATATAATAAATATAAATAAAACTTCATTTATATACTGCTCTATCTCCCCTAGGGGACTCAGGGCAGTTTCCACATAAGCAAAATACACAGAAATTATACAATGTAACCAGAACACAGGCATAACATTTTTAACACACACACACATACATTAAAAACCAAATCCCACACTAGGCTTTGAAGCTGCAAGGCCAGTCAATGCTAATCAAGGTGGCCAATTGCAACAGTCACACTTGCTTCAAACAGATAAGAGTTCTTTCTCCCACCCTGGACATTCTACAGATATATACTGTAAACCCCACTTGTCTAGTTTCCAACAGACCTCACAACCTCTGAGGATGCCTGCCATAGATGTAGGTGAAACGTCAGGAGAGAATGCTTCTGGCACATGGCCATACTGCCGAGAAAACTCACAGCAACTGAGTCATTTCAAATATGTGAGCATGTTTGCTCTTAATCTCCTCTTCTCCAAAATAAAGATATCTCTCTATGCCCTAAGGATTCCATAGCACTGAGCCATGGCAATTAATGTGGTGTCAAACTGCATTAATGCTACATCTGACATGATTCATTAGAAAAATACCATAATGCATGTCAAAGTGAAAGGCAGTAGAAAAAGAGGAAGACTAGCAATTGGACTGACTCAATAAAAGGAACTCGTAAGGAGGGTTTTAATAACATGGTGTCCTGGCTGTCTTTCACTCATAGGAACCTCAAAAGTCAAAACTGATTTGAAACACCACTTAAAATCACCACCATAGTGTGTGTGTATCAGAAAGAGAGTCAGTGTGTGTTTTACTCTTCTAAACAAATTGCCGAGAGCTGCTAACTGACTTTAAGGGTTCTGACTATTGTGGCAGGCTTAAACTAAACAAAAGGATGGATTTCGTAGTTGTTAATGACATAATTTAAAGCAGGCCTTTGCGGATTTTCTTTCATAGAGTACTAAAATTTGCACTTATTGGTTAAAGCCATTGGTTAATCTTAACCGGATTACACAGCTTGAATCTAGTTTTCTATATTTCGTGAACTCATAGGCAAATCTTCCTGATTCAATCGTCAAATTTAGTTGGATTAAAATTATTTATTTATTTGCAATATTTATATTCCACCCTTCTCACCCTGCAGGGGACTCAGGCCAGATTACAATGTACATATACATAGCAAACATTCAATGCCATAGACACACAACATATATAGACAGGCACACAGAGGGCACTTAATAAGCCTGGGTAGGTTCATCGGAATGCTCGTAAAATCGGAATGAATTTGGATTAAATTCACTTTTGAAGTGGTTTTGAGGCGATGTTTAACCCAGTTTGGATGCGGATGTACTTCCCTCCGCGTCACAACTGGGGCAACAGCCATATCCAAACTGGTTTAAACACAGCTGTTGCCCCAGTTCCGACGCGGAGGGAAGACATCCCCATCCAAACTGGGTTAAACATGTGTTTCCGCCATTAACGAAGCCATTCTGAAATTTTGGAAGTCATTCAGATTCGAAGCGCCAGTTTGAACCATTTTTTAAAATCAAACAGGCCTAGTACTTAACATTCCAACTTTCATGAGGGTACTCTGGCCACCAGGGGAGCTATCATTTCACATCCATTTGTGACACTGATGGAGTACTTTCTCATTCTTTGCATGTTTGCTGGATATGTGATTTCATTGTAAATTAGTTAAATTAACCTCCTCACATAAGTGGTACCTAAATTTCCTACTTGACAGATGCAATTGTCTTTCAGGCTGCAAAGGTTGACAGCAAGCTACACAAATGGTCAGAAGCTCACTCCGACCCGGGCTGGCTTTGAACTCATGACCCTTCAGTCAGTAGTGATCTTAATGCAGCTGACTCCCAGCCAGCTGCACCACAACTTATAGAGTCTATCAACAGGCATAGATTTAAGACATCCTGTGATTATTCTACACGTCTCATTTAGTGCTATATCTACCTGCTTTGCGTGGGCAGATTTATCCCAGACAGGGGAGGCATACTCAGGCTAAGATTTCAGTCTTATCTAACATAGATTTTGGTATCCATAGGGGATTCTGGAACCAAACCCTTATGAAAACCAATGTATTTTAACTATTTACCTTTTAAGTAGTCTATGGCATCCATAGAATTCTCCTCTGGCACCACAATTTCAAATACTTCGCTTTCCAGTTTTTCACAGTTGCTTATAGAAAATGGAAATATGATGTCACGGACAATCTTTACTTTAGTGATCAGTGATATATAGAAATGGCAGAAGTAATTCTTTGCTTCTGGCCCAACAAAAGAGGCTTGCTCTAGGAATTCTTGGAAGCTTCGGTATCTTTTCTGTGGACCCCCAAGACCTTCTGTCTCGTATTTTCCTGTACTGCCCCATGCCTGTGCCCCTGCATTTCAGCACAGGGAATACAATTGCTTGTTGCCTGCTAGACAGATGTTATTCTTTTAATTAAGGATACTGGTCGTAATAAAATCCCTATAGAGTTCGTGAAGGATTCATAGCCTTAAGCTCAGCTTGGGTTGAGACAGGAGGGCATGGTGCAGTCAAGGGGAACTGATGTTAAATCAAGTCGGGAGACATATGGACTCAGTTAAAGACTAGTCCCTTTCCTCCCTCCCCACATCATACTTTTTTGCCTCGGGTTAATTACTCATCACTTGGTCTTGTAACATATTTTCCCCTCCCCAGCTGCTACCTTTCTTTCCGTTCAGGAACAGGGAGGGAGAGAAAGGGAATGGATGGTACAAGAAGCCGCTGGCTCCATGTTCTCTAGCTTTCACAGAGATTTATAAGCCTTAACACCTTTTGGCCACAGGATAGATTTGAAACCCACCTCATTTTTTCTTCCCTGTTACTCTCTCATGTTGACATTTTGATTGTGGGCTCCTTGGAACAATCTGCCCATGCTTTTATTAAAGTAAATGCCAAAAAGGGGCCATGGACCTTGATGATGCATCTGAATATCTATGTGTCACTATATTTCTTTCCCCATAAAATGTGCTTAGGCATTTCCCTTTGGGACTGAGGCTTCTTGGAGTTGCGAGGAATTATAATGGAACTTCTCTAAGCTTACAGGGATGAGAGAGAAAAAGAAATGTCCAATAGTCATAGAAAAAGCCTTGCACGATAATATACAGACCTGGCACAACAGTGTAAAGAGAGGAAGCCTTAGACTTTCAATACTATACTATGGCATGATGATGAATAAGTGTTTTTATAGAAATGTCTTTAGGCTGGTAATTAACTTTTAACTTTTTTCCTCTTGTTTTGTTAATATTTATAATTTTGTATAGAGTGGGAGTGGAAGCCTCCCTAAACTACCAGTATACCATTGCATTGAGCAATGGCAGATAAACTGCCATCAAACTGCATTAATTCTACAGTGTAGATGCAGCCTTAGAACAAACAGGCTTTAACTTTGAGAATATAAGCAATACTAATAGACTTATGAATCTGTCTAACAAGGTACCTCTTTGCCTTTCCATGTTTTCCATCTGAAAGTGGCAACCCACAAAGGAAGCTTGACTTGTCCCATGATATTTATGTCTATGCACAAATGTGACAACATTGAGTACTCCCCATTGGACCTATCTTATCAATATTGTGATCTTCCACCAAACATGTAGCTCAAGAATTGGTGAAATATAGCTCACATGAACTAATTTTGGTTCCCCCTCCCCACAAAGGATGTAGACCCAATATGACTCCAAATGCCCTTTAGGACATGAAAAGATTTGACGTTTTTGACTTTCAGGTCATATCTCGTTGAATTTCTTAGTTGACTTCTAACATGTTTCCTCTTGAAAAAATGACCCAAGAAGGCCAAAAATGGCTGCCCTACACACTTTAGCATACATCCGGGCATGTACAATAGGAATGGACCATTTCAATGCATCCTGAGATGTTCCATCATAGTTGTCAGTGATAACTTTGAAGCACCTTTGGGCAGAATGACAGCTTTACATCATCCAGACTCTTATAATTCCATGTAGAACTCTCATCAGAATTCAATTTCTGTAAATGGTGGATGATGGTAGCAAACTGGGCATCATGGAGCACTGTTGTCTGGAAAGTGTGCTTCACATCCATGGTAACCATGCTGATAAAAGTATCTGGGCCCGAGATTGTGAGAGCCTGCCGATTACCAGCTAATTGTGTTTAGTTTGCTGAAAGATAAATTGCTGTGTAACTCAGAATGTCCACTCGGATGTAATGGGTAGAAATCACAGGTTCCTTCTGACCCTGCAATTTCATAACAATTTATTGAGACGAAGCTCTCCCTTTGCCTGATGGTTTGGAGATCTGGCTTTGCAGAGACATGCTGTTTCCGAAAACCAAGCTACATAGTGCACACCACTCTTGAAAACACAATTCCGATTTTGAATTTTTGTAAGTTGCTTTGAGTCTTTGGTTGGGGGAGAAATGTTGAGCATTAATTAATTGCAATCACGATTGTTTAATTAATTAATTACAATTTGTTCCCCACCATGAACATGGTTATTTATATCATGTTACATATGATGTGGTCTCTGGGGCTTGTTTTTAAGCATTTGAGAAATAGCAGACTAAAAATGAGACACTATTTCCCATATTTCCCATTCCCAAGGAGATGGAGTTGGTTCACCCACCAAGAATCAAGAACCCCTTGAAGACTTGTTTCCTGCATGAAAGTGAGATAATGAGCTCCCTCTTATTTGAAGTGGGTGGAGATACTTTTCTGCAATTTGTGCAAAACATCTCAGCACAAAAATGGCTTGTTTTCCTTTTGTGAAGCTAGGCACATCCCCACATATTAAACACAAGTGGGCATAATTCTTGATCTGAGTCATGAATGTAAACGATTGCGGTGGTTCTCAAGTGGTCTTCCATCAATAGCAATTAGTTGCTCTTAGCAGTCAAAGGGCAATCAATCTACTTTGGGGATTAGTCAAAACTTAGAAGTAGCTACACAACATTCTAAAACCTTTTCCCAAACACATTCATTCCTTCGGATATCTCCTTCAAAAGTCAGAGTGAAACTTAAGAGTATGTCCATGACTCAACAGACATGGGAGCAACCAGCCACCAGGTTCTGTCCAGGGACTCTGCTGGGATTCAAGAAGGAGGTTTCTTCATGTGTTTAGGAGTCATGGTGAGAGGTTACCTGTGAAGGAATCAGAAAGAAGTGCTAGTTGTTGTCTTAATGAATAGTCTTGATCTAAAATATCAGAATGCAATAACAATGGAGAGAGCCCTCCATAGGTGCCACAGTAGAGAAATTCAAAGCGTAAATTGGAAGAGTTGTAATAGAATAACACAGTGGGAAAATACCACATGGGCCATCTACTCCAATCTTCTGCATGCAGGAGAAGCAAAATCAAAGCACCGCTCAAAGATAGCCATCCAGCCTCTGTTTAAAAGTCTACAAGGAAGGAGCTTCTACCAGGTTCCACTGTTGAACAGCTCTAACTGTCAGAAAGTTCTTTCTAATATTCCTTTCCTGTAATTTGAACCCATTGCTCCATTGAGTCCTAGTCTCCAGGACAGCAGAAAACAAGCTTGCCCCTCTTCCTTATGACAGCTTTTCAAATATTTAAATGTGGTGATGTCTCCTCTCAACCTTCTATTCTTCAGGCTAAACATACCCAGCTCTTTAAGCCATTCCTCATTTGAGGGCCTTCTACACTAAGTCCCGGACTTAGTCCCCAACCTCAACCCAAACGCCATGCTTTTCCTGGGCGTTCCCTCTCTGGTTCCTTCCCAGGTCAACCAAAAATCAGCCCCCTCAGTCCTAGCCTCCCGGGTCAATCACCTCTCCAGCCCACCCCCTCCACCCCCAATTTCACTTGAGACATCGCTTGGATGCCTCAGTTAAGCCCATTACCAATCATGGGATTTAGGACTTGTGTAGAAGGTCCCGAGTTCCCCTCCTCTGGACACATTCCAGCTTCCCTATATGTTTCTTAAATTATGATGCCAGAGTTGGACACAGTGTTATTCCAGGTGAGGTCTGACCAAAGAAGAATAGAGGGGCATCATGACTTCCATTGACTTAGACACTACCGTACTTTTGATGCAGCCCAAAATTCCATTGGCTTTTAAGTTGCTGCTTCACACTGTTGGCTTATGTTCAAGTTGTTTTCCAAGAATAAGTAGCATTCTTGTGACCTGTGTGCTTGTGAGAGAGAGCTATAGAAAGAGAGACTAAGCAGGGAGACTAGGAGAGAGAGAAAGAAGTAGGGTTGGTGGAAGAGATAGACAGATAAAGGAGGGAGGGAGGGAGAAAAGAAAGAGGGAGGCAGGGTGAAAGAAAGAGAGAAACAAAGGAGAGAGAAGGAGGAGAATAGAAAGAGTAGGGAGAGGAAGAGTGGATGGGAGAGAGAGGGTAAGGAAGAGAGAGGAAGGCGAGAGAAGACCGAAGGGAGGGAGGGTGCAGAGAGGGAGAGAGCAATGAGAGAGTGGGGAGAGAGGGAAGGAAATAGAGATGGAGGGAGACAAATTGTTTAGTATCCCATTGCTCTACTTGTTGCAGCATCCATGGAACAAGTCTTCCTTCTGTGGGCCTTTGGGCATGTTTTGCAACTCTTGTCTCCCATTCCCAGTTGTACAAGCCACATGTGTGATTTTCTTTCCTCCCTTCACCTCTCCCCTCTGCTTTGCTCTTCTAACTTTTAGTATTCCTATGAGGGCATGGAGATTAACAGTCTGCCAGTGGAGCTGACAGTTGTGTGGAATGGGAATTTCAACATTGACAACCCAGCACAGAACAAAGGTAAGGAATATCATTTCTACTTGTCCTTGGAAGTGGTAACCTTAGCAACCCACGGCATCATTCCTGTAACTCTTAACAAAGCAGTCATTGCTTCCCTCCACCATCGACCACCAGGCTTTATTTATGTTCTCTGTAAATTACCAATGTTGTTATCCTTGAAAGATATTGCTCTCTTCCTCCAGTTGTGTACTTTTGGTTTGCTTTCCCATTCTTCCATTCCTCTTGACAAGAGGGCTCATTTTCCTGGATGTCATTAAGCAATCCAACTTTGGAGCTATTGGTTAGGAATAGAAAAAGAAAATACTTTAACAGCTGTGTTTCCAATGTCAACAACATCCTGATGGGAAGAAACCTGAACTGAAGAGAATCTTCACAGTTTGGGACTTATTCAATGTACATGTTTGCGTAGAAAGCAGTACTTTTTGTAGAGGAAGCAGCATGTTTTCTGCAGAACTATTATTCTCAGTATAAGAAATGCTGTTACCTGTGTAGCAAATGCTGTTTTCTGTGCAAAAAATACTAGATTTGGCCCTCCACAGGTTAACCTTTGCGTATTTGATTATCCAGAGATTAAAATGCCCTCCCTAGTAATTTGTAGATGTTCTACTATGTCTCTTGCCAACTTTTGTTTGGATATTGACCATAGGTTTGGTGCTGGATGATCCTAAGATGTTTAGAGACAACATCTCTCTAGGAATCTTTACATTCTTCAGTGCAATTGTTTTGTCAGAAGATGACATGCTACAAAACCTAGAGATTCCTGGAGAGGTGTTACCCAGGTTGGTGTTTCTTAAATCATGGTGTTCCAACAGCTCCGTAGGGGAAGCATCCATAGCATGATTGCTGTAGTGGTATAAGTCCAACCCAATCTAAGAGTAACACAATGAGTTCTCCTATGCACATTTCCATAATGGGAATGTTTTAAAGCCAGGCACTCATGAAATAGACAGTTTGCTCTTGGCTAGCTCACCCCCCCCCCTCAATAATTGTAAGATGGATGATCAGAGATGAATAATTCACACACTGGAAAATGTGTTCAAAACTGGGTATCGCAGGAAACATGGGTCAAAATGTATATAAATGTTAATGTTGACCTTTTGTTGATGTGAGTAATGTGTATGTCAGTAGCTGAAACAAATTTACAGTTGAGCAGATGATATTCAGCAAAACCGGTGAGTGTAGATTTGCCTACCATTGTTCTTGTCCCCTCTACCTCAGAATTTGATTGTAGTGCACCTCATGCCCTGTTGCCTTTACCATACCAAACTTTCCTTCTTTCATTGATGTAACTGCTAAACTAGCTGGGGTACTTGTCTTGCTTTTTGTCAACAGTCCACTTGTATAAATGTGGAGCTATGCGAGACAGTTGCGGCCTGTGCCTGAAAGCAGATCCAGATTATGAGTGTGGCTGGTGTGAAGACATGAATCAGTGTACGCTGAAGCAGCATTGCCTCCTCATAGAGAACAGGTGGCTGGAGCTCTCAGCAACTGGGGGCAAGTGCACCAACCCCAAGATCACAGAGGTGAGCCCTTCAGTTTTCTTCTATGGAGGTACTAGTTTTGTTTTGTAAAGATGAATCAACCCAAATGGCTGGAGCCACTTCCCGTTGTGTCAGATCAGTGATCTGGCAAGTAGAAGTCCTCCTCATGCATGCTACTCTTATTGTTTCCAATAGAGGTGCGGTTGGTCTTTCTGAAAGTTGATAGACATCAACTTTGCTATGGAAGTATCACATGTCTCTGGTTTTTCTGCACTCCCAGTTCCAGCTTTCTGTGTTGTAGTTGCATGTTGGTTGTGACATACTGTAACCTCAGTTATGTAGAGTAATATAGGGTATAGATTAGCTATGAGCAAATTTCTACCCTCCGGGTGTTTTGGACTTCAACTTCCACCATTTCTAACAGCCTGTAGGCTGTTAGGAATTGTGGAAGTTGACGTCCAAAACACCTGGAGGGCAGAAGTTTGCCCATGCCTGGTATAGATTCTTAGCCAAGTCTGGTTTGACAGCTATTTAGGAGGACCCAACCTCTTCTGAATTACTGGTTGCTTGCTCTTCCTAGAATGTAATCACACCACATGAAATGTGCTTTTCTGTTGAAACAAGAAAACTGGGTTTTGTTAACAAAGACATATGTAAGTTGTATGGTACAAGATAGACCAGTGCAAAATTTGTGTTCAGCTGAAGACACAGGAAGCCAGATCTGTCCCATGTTCTTTGAACATAGGAAGAGATATTCTCCTCCTTCAATGATTAGGAGGAAGTTGAGAAGAAGAGAAGAACATGAAGTTAACAAATCCATGAGTGCCAGTCTAGTTCAGAAGTAAAGCCAGTGTAGAGTGAGTAGGTAAAGGAGCTTTCTTTCTCTATACCAGTCCATACAACTACATATATCTTGGGTTCATGCACATGCACACCTCTGTCTCCTCTGGCATGATACAACTCTGGTACAATAATAATAACTTCTAGTCTTCTTTCTTCTATTGTTCTACTTCCCAAAAACAATGGCATTGGTTTGAACATTGGATTGGTTACTTTAAATATGCAATATTTATCCATTATCTGAAACTAATTCATGGTCCCAACTAAATTAGCCCTTTCAGATCAATCGGATTTACAAAAGTCGAAGCAGATATTATGGAGTGACTCTCCTTTATTTGTGACTAGCAGTTGGACTGAAACCTGTGTCTCTGAAACTGAACTCAAGAAACCAAGTTTCAACAAGAGCTGCATTTCCTGAGCTCTGCCAAGGAACAAGTGGTCAAAGCACTGCTTTATGTAAAACTAGATCATGTGTTGCCTTGAAGTTCCCACCAGGGACAAGGGCCAACATTTTGGAGTTTTAAGAAGATTGCTTTGAAACTGGGATTGTCTGGAGAGAGCCTCTTGAAAGAACTGCTCAAAAGTTGAAGGGAAAAGGACAGATCCTAAGCTGTGTTGTGTTTGTTTGTAGTTAAAAATGGCCGTGAACAGCTTTTTCTGACAACTTATCACCCTAGAACAGTATATGATTGAAGTATCCTACCATGGTGTACTGACTCTTTGGTCAAAGATATTCTGCTGGAGTTTCAGACATTAAGAAGAGCAGGAGCAGGAGAAGAAAAGGCAATAGGAACAGTATACTTCAATCAATCGAGCCATTGCATTGCTAGGCTACACTAATAAAAGTATACTGCCCAGATATGATACAGTCTGAAGTGCTACCATGCAGAAGCTAGAACAAACCTGTTTTCGACAGTTCTAAAAGATGGGACCAAACCAATGGCTTCAAATGTCAAGAAAGGAGACTCTCTTTTTTTTGACAAAACACATCTTCCTGTAATTGGTTAAGTGAGTGAACCCAGAGAGTGATTCTCCCCAAAGCTACCTCTTCATCCTGGAA
Source organism: Anolis apletophallus (assembly GCA_030556195.1). NCBI lineage: Eukaryota > Metazoa > Chordata > Lepidosauria > Squamata > Anolidae > Anolis > Anolis apletophallus. Next base: position 132,184,727 of record JARBWK010000009.1, on the reverse strand, counting down.
AAATGTGAAGAGCAGAATGCCAAAGGGTTCCAGCCTGGGCCCACTCCTGTTCAACATCTTAACTAATGACAGGACCAAATTGGGAGGGATAGCCAATACCCAGAAAACAGGAGCAGAATTCAAAACGATATTAACAGCTTAGAGAGGTGATTGGCCAAAAATAACAAAATGTAGTTCAACAGGGACACATGCAAGATACTCCATTAACAAAAACAACAACTACTAAATTGTTCAGGGTAGTTAAAAATGAAACTGATTGTAAAGAGCTCCAGAAAGATCTCTTGAAATTGAGTGAATGGGCAACAAAGTGGCAAATGCATTTTAACCTAAACAAGTGTAAAGTCATGCACATCGGGGCAAAGAACCCCAACTACACCTACAAATTGATGGGGTCAAAGCTTTCGAGACAAACCAGGAAAGGGATCTTGGGGTTTTGGTGGACAGCTCAATGAAGATGTCAACCCAGTGCGCAGCAGCAGTGAAAAAAGCAAATTCTATGCTTGGCATGATCAGGAAGGGAATCGAAAATAGGTCGGCAAATGTTGTATTGCCTCTCTACAAATCTATGGTAAGGCCACATTTGGAGTACTGTGTACAATTCTGGTCTCCGCACCTTAAGAAGGATATAACGGAACTGGAAAAGGTACAAAGAAGGGCGACAAAAATGATCCAAGGGATGGAGCAGCTCCCTTATGAAATCAGGTTGCAACGCCTTGGTCTTTTCAGCCTTGAAAGGCGGCGTTTAAGAGGTGACTTGATCGAAGTGTATGAAATCATGCATGGGATAGAAGAGGTGAATAAAGAAAAATATTTTCTCTGTCACACAACACTAGGACTAGGGGCACTCCTAAAGCTCCAAGGTAGGAAAGTTAGGACTAATAAAGGGAAATATTTCTTCACCCAGAGGGTCATTGGGTTATGGAACTCACTTCCAGAGGAGGTTGTGACAGCTGTCAGCCTGGACAGCTTCAAGGCAGGATTAGACAGATTCATGGATACCAAGGGAATCAGTAGCTACTGAAATGGACATCCAAGTGCCACCTCTGTGTTGATGGAGGCAGGCAGGATTTTCCCCGGGTACTGGTTGTGGGGGGTCGGGAGCAGGTGCGGGTTTTGCCCTCCTTTCTGCTAGAGATCCCTGTGTACAACTAGTGGGCCACTGTGTGACACAGAATGCTGGACTAGATGGGCTGAGGCCCGATTCAGCATGGCTCTTCTTATGTTCTTATGTTCTTATGTACTACTACTTTATTTGTATACTCCGCCTCAATCTCCCTGAAGGGACTCAGGGCAGCTTACAAAAGGACAAGCCCAGAGAGCACAGAGTTAAAACATAATGCAATAAAACATAAAAACCAAACCAAACCAAATAGAATCATATCAAAATAAAACATAGACAGGAAAAATGAAATGCAAAGAGACGGAATGGGGAACGATGCCTAGCTCGACAGCAGGACGTGTGGAAAAGATCTTGGAGTCCTTGTGGACAACAAGTTGAACATGAGCCACAATGTCATGTGGCGGCAAAAAAAAAGCCAATGGGATTTGGCCTGCAGAAATAGGAGTCTAGTGTCTAGATCTTGCCTGGAGGGGTTACGTGGGCCTCTGTTGAATGTCATAAACAGCTCCCTTGAGCAAGGAGTCTTTCCAGAGTGCTTAAAAGAGGCGGTGGTGGCTCCATTACTGAAGAAACCATCATTGGACCCTGCGGTTCCCTCCAACTACCGCCCAGTGTCGAATCTTCCATACCTGGGCAAGGTAGTTGAGAGGGCAGTAATGGAGCAGCTGCAGTCCTTCTTAGATGATGCAACATGGCTTGACCCCTTCCAGTCCGGCTTCCGTTCGGGGCATGGGACGGAGACGGTCCTGGTCTCCATCACAGACCAACTCCGCTGCCAGCTCGACCAAGGCGGGTCTGCGCTGCTCGTGTTATTGGACCTCACGGCAGCGTTTGACACGGTCGACCACAATCTTTTGATCCACCGCCTGGCCATGCCCGGAGTGAGGGGACTGTCCTTAAATGGCTGTCCTCCTTCCTCCGCCAGCGGTCTCAGCGTGTGAGGAGGGGCGGGGGAGGTCTCCGAGGCTCCCCATTAGTGTGTGGAGTCCCTCAGGGGCCATTCTCTCCCCTCTATTATTTAACATCTACATGCAGCCGCTTGCACAGCTGGTGCGGAGTTATGGGCTGGTCTGCCATCAGTACGCCGATGACACCCAGCTCATTCTGAGGATGGAGGGCAGGCCGGAATCCGTCCCCCCGATAATTTCCAACATTGCCTCGGTTGTTACTGGATGGCTGCGAGCCAGTAGGTTGATGGTGAATCCGGCGAAGACGGAGATCTTGTGGCTGGGCGGCCCGGGCGGGGTGGGTGCCCGGCTTCCGACCCTGGACGGTGCGGCGCTGCATCCAGCCGTCTGTGAAGAGCCTGGGTGTCCAGTTGGACTCCCAGCTGACCACCTCCGCCAGGCAAGGAGGCTGGCCCCCTACCTCTCCCGGAGCGACCTAGCCCCGGTGATCCAAGCCCCGGTCATCTCAAGGCTAGACTCCTGTAACGCGCTTTACGTTGGCCTGCCTATGTTGGCGTGCCGGAAGCTCAAGCTGGTGCAGAACACTGCCGCCCGGCTCCTGTCTGGGGCACCAGCAGGATGCCGTATAACACCAATTTTGCAGGATCTGCACTGGCTGCCTATTGAGCACCGGGTCGCCTTCAAAGTGCTGGTTCTTACCTTCAAGGCCATACACGGTCTGGGGCCAGCGTATCTGAGGGACCGTCTCACCCCATATTGCCCAGCGAGATCACTTCGGTCCGAAGAGGCCAACCTGTTGGTAGTACCATCTGTAAAGTCGGCACATCTAACATCGACCCGCCGGAGGGCGTTCTCTATTATAGCTCCCACACTATGGAACGCCCTCCCGGCCGAAGCCAGAGCCCTGAGAGATCTGCTGCCATTTAGACGGGCCTGCAAAACTCATTTGTTTAGGCAGGCCTTCGGCGGTAGGCCTCGACTATACTCTCTGGGCTGTGATATCTCCTGCTGCTCAATTGTTATATTGCATTTTGCTGTTTAATTGTTTTAACTGTTTTTAACTGTTTTTATGTTTTAACCTGTGGCGTTGTGCCACTGGCTCTGTGAGCCGCCGCGAGCCCCCGGGAGTCGGCGGCGAAGAAATCAAACAGTGAGAGCTCTTCAGCAATGGAACTCTCTGCCCTGGAGTGTGGTGGAGGCTCCTCCTTTGGAGGCTTTTAAGCAGAGGCTGGATGACCATCTGTCAGGGGTGCTTTGAATGTGATTTTCCTGCTTCTTGGCAGGAAGGAATTGGACTAGATGGCCCACGAGGTCTCTTCCAACTCTAGGATTCTATGATTCCTGTAGTTAGAGCGGTTTGATAGAGGAATATGCTAATTTGGAAGATGGCGAGCCCTTCTCAGGGAAGTTTACTCATGATGTCTTGCACAGATAAGGGATTGGAAGCATCATAGAGCCCTTTCTAACTCTTATAATACTTCATTTGTGAAGACCTGGACCCACAGGTTGAGGTGGGCGGAGGGAGGGAGATGGGAGGGAAGGAAATAGACATGAGAATCATCTCCAGCCTTCATATCTCTGAGAAAACTATTATATGCCTAAAGCAGTTCTAAGCACACTTCAGAAGAATATTCCCCATGAAGTTGACTTCTAAGTGAACGTGTTTACAATCTGGCTGCAAGAATCCAGGCAAAATGCAGTCCTGTCCAGACCATCATTATTACAGTGCTCTTGATTTTTGGTCATGCTGACAGTGAAAAGTGTTCCAAAGGGCCTGATGATACTGGTGACGTATCACAGATCTAAATCACGGTGAGAATCCCATAATACCCCCAAATAGCAGCTTATGCCAGCATAGCCCTTGTTGAGGAGTGCTGAGAATTGCTATCCAACAAGAGCGGTAGTTCAAAATGATTCCCTTTGACTCTAAAACCAATGACTATTACCATTTAAAGCAGCCCCACTGAAACTTTGAGATTGATAGTAGTTGACTAGTAGTTGATTCATTTGGTCAACTCCAAATGGAGGTGACAACTAGACTTCTTAAATTTCACCCCTCCAGATTTATTTATTACGTATCAAAAGCATTGCATAACTTAGTATAAAACTGATAAAAATTAGAAGGAGCACAAGCAGCTAAATATCTTTTGACCAAAAATGGGCAACAGCATTGTCTGTACCCTCCAACAATTCTTCCTTTGTACATGAGGCAGGGCACACTGGACAAGCATATAGATGCGGAGTTGTCTGTTCTGCTCCACAGTCACACAAGGTGTGGGATTCTTTTGGGTCATGCCATTTTGCCAGGTTGTCTTTTGATCTGCCCACTCCGCTTCTGAGTCTGCTCAGAGACTTCTAAGTTGCCCATTCTTGGTTTGCCCCTGGAGGAAGACCCTCGCGAGGGGCCATCCAGTTGGGATTTCCTGGTTTAGCTGCCCAGACAGATACCTTTGCTGTTGCTGGGGGGATGTTAAGAGGAGTGGTGGTGCTCATGAAGCTTTCCCTTGATTTGAGTCTACTGAGAGGAGGCTGATAACCATGCAGTGGGTGGCTTCCACGGTGTTCAACCTTATTTCTCTCACAGTTGGCAGCAACTCCCCATCACACACTAGCTTGTAGAGTTTATCAACAGGTGTAGGTTTAAGAATCCCTCCAGATAGAGTCATAGAACTATAGAGTCATTGAGTTGGAAGAAACCACATGGGCCATTCAGTCCAACCCCCTGCCAAGAAGCAGGAAAATCATTTTGACTTCAACTCCCAGAAGTCCCATCTGCCTTGGCCAAAATCATTTAGTAGTCCCGGCCAAAGTAGACTGATTAAATCAGTTGTTTGTGGAAGTCAACACTTAGGAAAATTTCATTGATTCTATGAGTATACTCTCATAGGGAATAGCTTTGTAAATCTATAGCAGGAGTCAGCATAATGCAGCCTTCCAGGTGTTATTAAATCAGCTTGGAATAACCCAAGTTCACAACTTCTTGCAAATTCTGCAATAAATTTACAGTCACCTGAAGAAATTCTCCATCCTTCCCCACTGGAAAAGTCCTTCCCTGTCTAGCCGTAGATCCCACAAATCATGTGTTCCTTTTGGAAAGCTTATGAATGTATGTTTCCTAAGCTGTCAGGGCAGCCATAATCTCTCATTGGCTGGATATATAGATGTATAATATATTACGGCTCGCGGTGTATCTGGGGCCGCTGGAGAGAGGTATTTTTCACGGCTGGCTCGGATTTGGGGAAATACTCACAAAGCGAAGGTGGGGGAGGGAATAGAGCCCATCTCAGCCACACGACTTTCTCTGCCAAAGCTTTGAATTAATTACTGGCTCCTATATTTATGTATATATTCTGTAAATAAGTAGCTTTTCCTGTATTTCTAAGGGACTTTCTAAATGAACAAGGAAAACCTGTAGTCACACAACATACAACTAATTTAGCAGTGAAAGCACTTCTTTAAGGCTTTAGTTCAGTGTTTCTCAACCTGGGGGTGGGGACCCCTGGGAGGATCATAAGAGGGGCTTCAGAGGGGTCACCAAAGTCCATTAGAGAACACATATTTCTGATGGTTCTTAGAAACCCTTTCAGCAGAGAAGGCTGAAGATCCCCCCACCTGTCTTTATCTTTTTGGTGTTGTTGAATTACAACTCCCAGAATTCAAAAATACCCCTCACCCCCCACCAGTACTCAGTGTTGGCCATGTAGGCAGTGTGCCAAATTTGGTGCAGAGCCATTGTGAGCTGAGTTCAGAGTGCTTTTGATTGTAGGTTAACTATAAATCCCAGCAACTACAACTCCCAAATGTTAAGGTCTATTTTCCCCAGACCCAACTAGTGTTCACATTTGAACATATTGAGTATTTGTGCCAAGTTTGGTCCAGATCCATCATTGTTTCAGTTCACATTGCTCTCTGGATGTAGGTGAACTACAACTCCAAAACTCAAGGTCAATGCCCACCAAACTCTTCCAGCATTTTCTGTTGGTCATGGGGGTTCTATGTGCCAAGATTGGTTCAATTCCATCGTTCATGGAGTTCAGAATGCTCTTTTATTGAAGGTTGACTATAAATCCCAACAACTAGAAATACATCCTGCATTTCAGATATTTGCATTAGGATTCATAACAATAGCACAATTACACTAATGAAGTAGCTACGAAAATAATTGTATGGTGGGGTCACTACAACATGAGGAACTGTATTAAAGGGTCGCAGGATGAGGAAGGCTGAGAAACATTGCTTTAGTGTAATATATTGAAACTCCCAGTTTAAATCCTTAAAAGCCAAATTGGGGAAGGTTCCTCTGAACTATAATTTTAGGCAATTATTTTCAAAAGTATTTCCTGAAGCTCTAAGTATATTGTATGGTCCCACTTCTAATATATATATATATATATAACAATAGAAATGGAAAGGGCCACAAGGGCCACCTAATCCAACTCCCACCATGCAAGAATATAAAGAATCCCTAAAAGATGGCTGTCCTAGCTTTGTTTCAAGACTTCAAAAAGGGGTTCTCTATCCTCCAATTTGCCTATTCCCCTGTAATAATGGTTCTTATAGACGAGAGGTTTTCCCCTAATGTTTAAACAGCACATTTTTCTTGATATCTGAAACCATTGTGTTATGTTCTAATGTCTGGAGCAGGAGAAGAAAAGCTCACTTCATCTTTTGAAGGGCATCCATTCAGATATTCATACAAACCACAGACCTACTCAGAAAATTCAACAAATGCTACATCCAGCAAAGGACAAGATTTATCCTGTCACCTTGGCAGGAGTCTACCATATACCATGCAGCTGTGGACATGTCTACATAGGGACCTCCAAATGCAGCACCGAAACTTGAATCAAGGAGCATGAAAGGCACTGCAAATAATCCAACCAGAGAAGTCAGACATAGCAGAGTACCTGATGAACCAACCTGGACACAGCATATTATTGGAGAACACAGAAATGCGGGATCACTTGGAAAACTACCATGTCAGATGACACAGCAGAGCTGTTGAAATCCACAAGAAGGACGTGGACAATTTCAACGGAAAGGAGTAAACCATGAAAATGAACAAAATCTGGCTGCCAGATTTTTAAAAAACTCTAAAATCAGGACAGTAAATAAAGAGCAACACTCAAAACAGGGAAATTCCAGACATGAATCAATCACCTCCCAACAAAGGATGCTCAGGCAGCAATCAGCTAGGCTTTGAAGCTACAAGAACATTAAATGCTGATCAAGGTGGCCAATTGTAACATTCACACTTACCTCAAACAGACAAGAGGTCTTTCTGCCACCATGGACATCATTCGACAGATATATAAACCCCATTTTCCTAGTTTCTACCAGACCTTACAACCTCTGAGGATGCCTGCCATAGATAAAGGTAAAATGTCAGGAGAAAATGCTTCTGGAACATGGCCATAAAGCCCAGAAAACTCACAACAACCCAGTGATTCTGCCCATGAAAGCCTTCGAAAACACATTCAGAGATGATGTTGGCTGTAGTCTACATATTGCACAATATTTTTAGTCACACCGGTTTTCCTTTGGGGTGCCAACAATAAGAGGGCGCCTCCCAATAAATAGAGTTTTATTTCTGTTTTGTAGCATTCCAACTTTTCTAAATCCAATCTTTGTTCCCTTAGATCACTCCCAACAGGGGTCCCAGAGAAGGAGGGACCCGAGTGACCATCCGGGGAGAAAACCTTGGCCTGGAGTTCCGAGACATTGCCTTCCGAGTCCGAGTCGCTGGCGTGGAGTGCGAGCCCTTAGTGGACGGATACATCCCGGCAGAGCAGTAAGTAAGGGCTGCAACCCTTCTGCTCTGGTATCCAGACCACCTCACAGCCCCCAAAACAGGGGAATTCTCACCTAGGAGCAGTCAATCTTTCTTCCTAGGTACTTGATTCTCAAGAACAATGTCAAGGAATCTGAATTGGCTTGGGCAATCCAGCAATCTCTGGCCAAGAAGGCTAGACTTTATAAAATGACAACTCCCCTGATTTCATACCAGTTGAAATCATACCAAATGGCACAATTTACTTTGGTTGGCATTCTCACCCATTGAATTTTTTTTTGTCCAAACAATGTGGGATCTTTTCACTTAACACTCTGGGATCTTCTTGAATGGATCAGTGAATTCTGCCAGCATCCAGGCTTCTGTTTTCATACAGAGCAGGAACAGATTATATAGGAAATATATGGCTATAATGGAGAACTAGGGCCAATATGAGGATGAGGCAAAACCAGAATATATTATTAGTGTTGGAAGGCAATCCAAGATCAAACTATATAACGCCCTATATTAAAGAATATGTATAATGATATTCCTTCCCTCTCTATGTATTCAACAATAGAATAGACTCATGTATAGAACTATTTACCATAACTAACATGGTTCACTAATTTACATACCTGTGATGTTTCTGATCTTTATCTTCCTGTTTCCCTTTTTCAATTGTTTATTTGAGTTTAATGTTTTCCTTTAAAAAAATAACAAAATGAAAACTTAAAGTTCATTAAAGATATCACCTGACCCACTTCCTGTGAACTGAGAGCAATGAAACTTGGCCCAGTTATTAGTGCTTCTCTGCATTGGTGCCACCTTGGGACACACACTTCTCCCATCTTTTGAAGCACCTGTAAACACTAAACACCTCGCTTGTAGAATTTGACAGGTTGCTCCAAAATCCATGTTGCGACTTTTTAAATCAGAATCTCATCACCTGAGACATGCTTGCCCTTCAAAAATAACTTTGTTCTTGGAAAGAGGTGGAAGTCTGATGGTGTGATGTTGGTTGAATAAGGGGGATGCAGTAGAATTTCAAAGCCACGGGAGCATGCTTCTATTTGGGCAACAGGTAAGTTGTGAACTGGTGTATTGTCTTGCAGAAGGCAGACACCTTTGGTGAGCAGCATGCCACATTGCCTCTTGGTTTTGATGGCCTCCCACAATTTCCACAGCAGTGAAGCCTTGTATGCCCCAGTGATCATGGTTCCATTTGCTAGGAAGTCCATCAATAATACTCCGTGTTGGTCCCAAAATACTGTGAGCATGACCTTGCCTGCCAGAGTTGGGCATGTGCCTTCTTTGGAGGCGGTGCGTCATGATTCTTCCATTGCATCGACAAGACTTTAATCTCAGAATCATAGTGATGGACCCTGTTGAAAACGTCCTCCTAGTTTCCAAGGCACATCATCAACAGAGCCTTCGACTAATTCCTGCTTCTGGACAGGTGTGAGCAGCTGGGGGACCCAGTAAGTGGGTACCTTATGCATGTGAATATGGTATTGGATGATTTTTTTCCATGGGCCTTACACTAATCTTGACATTTTGGGCAAATGGTTACATGGCAATTTTCCAAAATGGTGACCTCCACTTGCTGGATAGTGTGTTCATCAATAGCAGAGTGGGGTCACTCTGGAATTGGAGCTGTTTCCACCAAAGCCTGACCACATTTGAATTGATTATGCTAGTTTTTTACTACATCATATGATGGGGGATCATCACCATAAACCTCTTTCATCTCATCGAACGTCTCTTTTGGAGTTTTTCAACCAATTCCAGCCCTCATACCACTTCAGCACCTGTAGTAAAATCAAGACTGTTATCAGTTCTGAGCTGTAAATTGGCACGTAACCTATAGAGACTTATATCATTACACATGTGCAGTTTCAGCATCCTGTGATAAATGGAAGTGGGTCAGTGGAAATCTTTAATGAATGCCCCTCGTATTTGCCCCCACCCCAAAAAAGTCAAACTATATTCCACATGTTTTTGCCTTCCTCGGTAGTACCCTTATTTGTGGTCTTTGGCTTCCATAGTAATATCAGTGAGTTTCAAAGAAAATAATAATAATTCCTTTTAAAAAAATAAATCAGGTGTATTGCTTTTCTCTCAGAATGGGGCCCAAAGTTTTTAAAACTCTTAATAATATAATTTAAATATTACTACATAAAACAGTACAAAAGCTACTGCCTTTTCTAATGTAAGTAGTTTAGGATTGTGATTCATGTGATACCTTTCTTTCCTTCCAGAATTGTGTGTGAGATGACCGAGGCCAAACTTAGCCAACATGCTGGATATGTCGAGATTTGCGTGGCCACGTGTAAGCCGGAATTTATGGCCAGATCTTCTCAGTTTTACTACTTTACGGTATGTCTGTGAACTTTGCTTGGGATATGGTTGCAATTCTCCTCCTCCCAGAATTCAAGGTGCTCATGAGGACATTCAAAGTCTTGAAGGTCTTGAGATATCAATTAGGCTTGTTTGATCAAGGAAAATGGTTCAAAACTCATTTTGGATGCAGGGGGCGCTGGCAATTCAATTCGGAAGTGATTTCCAAAATTTTCCCCAAAAATGTTGGAATTTTCCAAAATTTCCAAATCGCTTTGTTAATGGCGGGCACGATTGCGTAGTGCGCGAAAAACTGCAAATGGGATTCCTTTCCCCTCATTTTTAGATCGCTACTGACAAAACTTGCCACAGTGGTAGAAATTATTAGCAGATTATAGGAGATTTCTAGTTTCCAAAAGTACAACGTGTAACCAAAAGCAGACAAAGGGGGCTCCAAAGTGGTATGTTGTGTTTCCCCAAGGAAATGATTAGATTAGAAGATTTCTAGTTTCCAAAAGTACAACGGGAAACCCAAAGCAGACAAAGGGGCCTCCAAAGTGGTATGGTGTGGTTCCCCAAGGAAATTATTAGTAGGAAATGAGCTTTCCAAAGTCCAAAGAGACTTTCTGGGATCCCAAAATCCAAAGTGTAATCCAAAGGGGATTGCGGTCTGTTGAAAGTTAAAATCACTGCTTCAAATAGGAAAATTGGCAGTGGCAGGCAAGAGAACACTTCTCCCAGCTGCCCTGCTCTTCTTCCCTCCCCACACACAAAGAAGCCTCACAGGCAAGGGGCCTGCTTCCAGCTGGCTTCCCCAATTTTTTCCCAACCCTGTTGTTCCCTTGCAAAGTGGAGGTGTGGCACCTTTCCCACCTTAGATGACTAATCCCTTCTTGTTCATGTCCCCGGCTTGCAATGAGCCCACGAGGCACACACAGGCCTTTTTAAAGGGCAATGGCTGCCGTGCTGAAACCCTGCCCCTCCCCATATGGTTCCCCCTCATTGGCTGGAGGCAAGTATCCCAGCATGCAAGCTGCTGTCTGCCTCCAAACTCTGGATCGCAGCTTGATTGAGTTTGAATTGATTTTTTAATATGTGCATGTGTTTTATTTTATTGTATTTTATATTGTGTTTGTTTTTAGGCACTTTGTGCCATCTGTAAGTTTCCCTGAGTCCCTTTGGGGAGATGGTGGCAGGTTATAAGAATAAAGTTATTATTCTTTACACAAAAAGTGGGTGCTATAAAAAATATCATACGAAAGCTGACTGGCACAATCTGGGGATCACAACCAGATACAGTGAAGACATCTGCCCTTGTGCTTTGCTCCTCTGCTGCTGAGTATGCATGCCCAGTGTGGAACACATCTCACCAGGCTAAAACAGTGGATGCGGCTCTTAACAAGACATGCTGCATTATCACGGAGTGTCTACGTCCTATATTATTGTAGAAATTATACTGTTTAGCCGGTATTGCATCACCTGACATTTGTCAGGGAGTAGCAACCAATAGTGAAAGAACCAAGGCAGTGACATCTCTGGCCCATCCTCTGTTTGGATACTGGCCAATGCCTTCAATCAAGAAATAGTTTTCTAAGATCTACAGAGTTACTTGCAGGAACACCTCAGCAAGTGAGAGCCCAAAAGTGGCAGTCTAAAACCCAGAACCTCAAGCCATGGCTGATACTGAATGAGAGACTCTCTCCTGGGCACACAGAAGACTGGGCAACTTGGAAGCCGCTAAACAGGCTGTGCTCTGGCACCACGAAATGCAGAGCCAACCTTAAGAATTGGGGCTATGAAGTGGAATCCACAACATGTGAGTGTGGAGAAGAGCAAATCACAGGCCACCTTCCACAATGCAACCTGAGCCCTGCCAGATGCACAATGGAGGACATCCTTATAGCAACAACTTTGCATTTTTAAATACATTTCAATTGTATCCTTGATTTGCTTCTGATATGATAAATTATTATTATTATTATTCCTTTTTCTTTCAAGGTGAGAGAAATGTGCAAATCATTAGATGGCTGAATATACCCTCCTATCCACCTCCCCAACTTCAATAAGTAGTTTAAAAGTTGTGAAGACAGCTGTGAATCATTAATATGCTGTTGCAACTTGTCACCCAAGCTTGCAAATGTGATGATAATGATTATCACTTTTGATATTTCCATAGCACCTCTAGCAATTTCAAGCTCTCTCCTGAGACTGGAAATGGGGACAAATATAAGGGGTTTAAAAAAAATCATTATAAGCATTTCAAAGCTACTTTAACCTGTTCCTCAACCAAAAGAGGCTCCAAGAGAAGTTTACCAAAACCACTAGGTTTCGAATGTAAAAAAGACATGACACAGCAAGAAGAAAAGAGGTCAGCAGCCAGTAACACTATGTACCACAATTTTGTTCCTGGGTTAGAAATGTCATTTCCTAATTGGGACTATCATAAAAAACATGGAAACGGTTTATTAAATTGCAAAAAAATGGTGGTTTTTTTTGCAGAACATCCTGCAACATAGTTTCTCAATGACTACCTCATTGAGGTTTTTTTTCAGTTTAAATTTTTTATTGTAAATTTCACACTTTTCAACATACATTGACACAACATCGGGATTTCATTATGTCACAGGAGGCTTCCCCAGTGCTCTTAATTGTTCTAATCAATAACTGACAGTGATCTTTTCTTTATCAGACTTTCTTAACATATTCATCAATCAAGGTCCAATCTGTCTTAATAACACCTTTGCCATTATTCTGCCATAGCCAATAGGTCAATTCATCCATATCCTTTATTTCCATAATTTTGACTAGCCATTGCTCTTTCGTGGGAAGGAGGTTCTGCTTCCATAACTTTGCAAATACTATTCTTGCCGCTGTTGTGAGAAACACAAAAAGCTTTTCTGTATTGTCATTTGCGAATGTTTCTTCATCTATCATTCCTAGCAAGTACAATTCTGGTCTTATCATGAACTTCACTTTTAATATCTTTTTACATTCCTCGTGTACCATTTGCCAGTATTCTTTAACCTTAGGGCATGACCACCACATGTGGAAGAAGGTACCTTCCTGACCATTACATTTCCAACATTTATTTCCAACGTTTTTGTACATTAAACTTAATTTCTTGGGGGTAAAATACCAGTGATGTATCATTTTTAGCCAGTTTTCCTTCAAGTCTGTTGCGTATGTTATTTTCAAATGCTTACACCAAATCCTTTCACTACCTCATTGAGTCTTAACCAATTCAACCTATTTATTATTTATTTCCGGCATTTTACCCCGCTCTTCTCAACCCCCGAGGGGGGACTCAGAGCGGCTTCCAAAAAGGCACAATTCGATGCCAACACAGTAAAATACATAAAACACAGTATAAACCCCCCCAAAACATTACACATTAAAATACAATTACATCAACATATCATACACATTCATTTAAGTTAAAAAAAATGTGCTGCCTTGTGCTAGTGTGCAAACGCCTGGTCCCATAGCCAGGCTTTTACTTTTTTCCTGAATGTCAGTAAGGATGGAATAGATGGGATGTCACTAGGAAGCGCATTCCACAGATGGGGAGCCACCACTGAGAAGGCCGTCTCCCTCGTCCCCACCAGCCGCATTTGAGAAGTTGGCAGGAGCGAGAGCAGGGCCTCCCCGGATGATCTTAAATTACGAGGTGTGCCTAGTTTGTGCCAGCCACAAAAGTGAAATTTCTGGAGTAGTATAATTACTTTTGAGGTAAGGACCACACAATTAAACAGGAAATAATACTTTCAAGCCAGGAGCAGATTTTTTTTTCTGAATGTTGTTGCATGGTGCAATTCAGCAAGTTATGGAGATGGATCCACATGTACTAGAATTGCAGTTTGGTGAGGCAGCAGCACTCTTTGGTCTAGAACACTGAAGATATTGTAAAACTACAGTTCCCAGGATTCCATAACTTTGAGCTATGGCAGGTAAAATGTAGTCAATATAAATTAATTCTGCAAGATAGATTCACCCTAAATGAAAAAAAAGTACATCTCTATCCGCAGCAGCTATAGAAGGCATGGACAACCTTGATTCCTGAGATGAAATCCTATAGCTCAGGCATGGGCAAACTTGGGCCCTCCAGGTGTTTTGGACTTCGACTCCCACAATTCCAAACAGCCTCAGGCCCCTTCCTTTCCCCCCTCAGCCACTTAAGCCTTGCTTCTCTCTCCTCTAGTGTTCTGATTGGATGACGTTAGAGCAGGCTTAAGTGGCTAAGGGGGAAAGGAAGGGGCCTGAGGCTGTTGGGAATTGTGGGAGTCAACGTCCAAAAACACCTAGCGGACAAAAGTTTGCCCATGCCTGAGCTATAGTATTTCATCTCAGGCATCTTGTTTGCAGTTGTACAATTTATGCAATTAATATGATTTGTGGAAAAGTAAACAATTCTTTCTTAGAAATAAATGTCTGCTTTGGGACTAATAGAAAAATCACACCTGTGTTTTGGTGACAAGGAAGAATTTAGCAAGATTTGCATCCTCACCCAATTTTCCCTTGTCCCATCAGTATAAAGAGCAGGAATGGGGTTATCTCGAAACCTGCTCACTCCTTGGGAGCAGTATGTGGAAACTACTAGAATACTGTCGGGATGAGCAAATGAGTCCAAACGTGCTGGTGCTTCGAGGAAATGACATGAATAATCACCAGCGTTGGGCAAGGCATCCCTCCTATTGTACCTGCTCATTCATTGGAGAGTTTAAACCTTTAATACAATCATTCCTAAAAGTGGAAGGGAAGAGGGAGAGGCACCCGAGGGGGCCGAGAGAAAACCCTTCATTTAAATGCAGATAGTGGCTTTTCACTTGGGACCAAGTGGAAAGTTTTTCTATTAAAATGCTAATGAAAGAAGAAACCGCAACTCTTAAGATTTCTCCCTGAAAGGGAGACAATCCCTCATCAAGCTTTGGAATCAAATCGGCCCTCCTAAATATGATGGTTTTTTCTCTTGATTTCTTTCAGGGCAGCAAAGAAAGGTGGGCTTGGGCTGACTTAGTATTTATTTATTTCTATTTGTTTATAATAGATTCTCTGTTTCACTCATTTCTTGTTTTCTCAACATGTCTACAAGGCACAGTTTAGTTTCAGTTAGAGAAAATGAGGAATCTTTGTATTTATGACGAAGTGAGTATGTAGCCTGGTTTTGGCTCGGTCATTAATCAGAATGGAGACTGAAGTCAAGATATCCAAAGAAAACTAAGGGCCCATCCAGACAATACCTTTATCCCAGGAGCTTCTGCAGCAAACAAGAGAGTGGCCAGATGCCATTCCCCGTTAACGCAGACGCAATTGCTACAAAAGGCAAAACACGCAGGATTTCCAGGTGTGAGATATGCGGCTCTTCGCATGTCTTCTCTCCATGTAAACCACCTTGGGTCCCTTTGGGGAGATGGAGGTGGGGTACAAAAATTAAGTTGTTGCTCTTATTATTATTATTAATTATTATGTCTGTATGTCCCTGCACTTGGAAATCATGGGATTTTTTAAAATCTGGCTTTGTTCCTGGGTATAATATTTTTGTTCCTAATTGGTTTGTTCCAATAAAAAGGTGACACTTGAGTAGAAGGCAAAAACTTTGTTTGTGTGCCAGAAACTTCATGAAACATGCAGAGGGCACATTTTCTCTGGCCAGGACAAAGTTGTGGCCCCCTAGTCAATGTTGTACATTTTTTCACAAGAAGACCAATTGGGAACAGCCATGTATAAGCCATGAACAGCACCCTGCTGTTTGATGCCACAAGTGCACAACCAAATCTGCCTGGAAAGACAGCCAGACAGCCAGACTCTAAAAAGTATCAATAATAACAGTGTTCTGTTCCTGCCTTAAAAGTGTGTGTTCCTGTTTCATTGTACAGTGCTGACTTGGGAAGAAGTGTCCCAATCCCATTAGGTTTGTTTGTGTGGTAGATCCTTCATGAAACATCTGGAGGGCAAGACAAAAAAAGGGACTTTTGCAGAGATCCGCGTATCCGCATATTTGTATCTCACTGGGGTTTTTTTTAAAAAAAGACTGCCGTGGTTTCCAGCGGAAGTCCCACGGTGGCCATCTTGAGAGCCTTTAAATCTAACAACAAAGCATTAAGTCTGGACAATGGAGACAGAAATCCCAGGACCAACAGGTCTGTAAGAGAACCTCTTCTGAAGTCCCGAGATTTTTGCCCCCGTTTAAAACCCGTGATTTAGTGCTGTCTGGAAGCACCTTAAAACTTGGAAGAACAGCTATGGAGAAACTAGACAAGTCCATACCATTATGTTTTGAATTTCTATGTATGGTTGTGAAAACTGAACAGTGAGAAATGACAATAGGAAGAAATTCCACTCCTTTGAAATATGACATTAGAGAAAAGTTCTACAGATATGCTAAAAAGATAAAAGAAGTGAATCCTAAAGCAAATACCACTTGGAATCAGGGCATTGGTTGGGTGTGCTGCCTATTTAAGAGTGTGACATTCACATGCTACCTATTGAGTACAATTTCAGAAGTCCTCGTCATATCTTTGCTTGTACTCGTGTGTGTATATATCTACAATCCTTGGACTGTTTACAGACTTGGCTGCCAGGAAACCCTAGAACTCTGTCTTAATGTATACCCTTCTTGACCCTGGGCTGTTTTGATGTGAATACCTCATGCTTCTATAGCTTCTCATTCGAGAGCCTTTAATCTTGTTTGGACTAGAGAGCAGGACATCTACTCCCTGACACCATGACCATGCATGTTGGAAGGGAATTGCCCATCATCCAAGACAACCTACAGAACTTCCTAGGAGTCCTCCAGAAATGTTTCCAAATGATTGCATCTGGAAGACTGGACTATATTGGTGATCTCCTTGGACTGAGCTGTTGAGCAGTTGGCTAGGAGTCAGCTGCATTAAATCACCACTGTCTGAAAGGTCATGAGTTCGAAGCCAGCCCAGGTTGGAGTAAGCTCCTGACCATTTGTCTAGCTTGCATTCAACCTTTGCAGCCCGAAAGACAGTTGCATCTGTCAAGTAGGAAATTTAGGTACCACTTAAGTACTAATTTATGATGCCATAAAAATCTCCAGCAGCAGATGAAAGAATGAGGAAGTACTCCATCAAGGACTCAGTGTCACAAGTGGACCATGAAACAAAAGCTTCCCCAGTGGCAGAATTTGAGCATACCCCCATGAAGCTTAAATTACCTCTGTGTTTGTCTATGTTGTGTGTCTATGGTATCAAATGTTTGCCATGTATATGTGCACTGTAATCTGCCCTGAGTCCCCAGGGTGAGAAGGGTGGAATAGAAATACTGTAAATAAGGAAAATAAATAAAATTACTGGTCTTTTCCTAATCTCCCACCAGCCACTGCAAGCCTATGCTAGGGAAGAAATAAAAGGATACAGAACCACTTCAGTTTAGCCAGCCTAATAAGTAAGAGTACTCCAGCTCAAGGCGGTATGTGTAAGGAACGTAACAATCTCTCACTAAATTGATCATTCTGAATGAGAAAGGCCATTTTGACATATCAACACAGTATGTTACCCTGTGGGATTTCTTGCTTCCCTCACCAGAATATGTTCTTGTTCCTTGCCAAGGTTTGCATTGTTTTCCCCCCAAAATGTCTCTGTGCAACACCAGTGTCTTTCCTCTTTGAGAAGCAGAGCACACACACACACACACATCACAGGCACCCACACACTATGCACACCAGTCACAGTAGGACCAAAAAGAGCCAAACAATCAACCTAATG
The DNA here is from genome assembly GCA_030556195.1 of Anolis apletophallus. Lineage (NCBI taxonomy): Eukaryota > Metazoa > Chordata > Lepidosauria > Squamata > Anolidae > Anolis > Anolis apletophallus. The sequence goes on along the minus strand of JARBWK010000009.1, from coordinate 132,166,859 downwards.
CTTGTAATTTGGAGAAATACATGCTGCAAGGCAGCAGCTATTGTAATTTAGAGACACAATTTGTGCAATTTATGCAATTTGCCCCAAATTGTAGTTCCAATTTTGGAAACCCCCCTGAGAACAACAGATGATATTGTGCTGTCTTGAAAGCAAGGAGAGAAATGCTATATCTTATGGATGTCCCACTTGAGAAGGAGTTGGACACTGTTTCCCATCCCTAGGTTGTCAACACTCTATTGGTGGAGCGCGGGTGTTCTGGCTCCTATTTCCAGAACAAGACAGAAGATAGGTAGACAGAGAGGCAGATATTGCACCAACCTTTGGAACTCCCTTCTAAGAGAGATCAGGATCACCCCCTGTGGATAGTTCTATTTTGGTTGCATTAAAATCCACAACCAGAAAATGAACTTTGTTTTTAGGCTGTGTAACTACTTGTGTAGAAGTCAATCTTGTGTATAACTCAAGGGCAAGTTTTATGGATTTTGATATGATCTATGGATAAGTAAAAGGTCATTTCATGGACCACTACATCCAGACGCTGTGATCTTTCCTGATTTTTGATCTTTCCTGCACAGTTCTTTCATTCAAGTTTTTTCCTTCTCTCTTCTGTCTTTCAGGTTTTAACACTTTATGACTTAAGTCCAGATCAAGGTCCACTATCAGGAGGCACACAAGTTACAATCCGGGGCAAAAACCTAAATGCTGGCAGCAACGTATCGGTGATGTTCGGGCAGCATCCATGCATTTTTCACTGGTACATCCCTAAAACCTCAGATCTCTGGGGAGGATAAATGATTTTTTGAATAATAATAATAATAATTCCTTATTTACAACCTGCTTTTCTCCCACAAAAGGACTAAAAGCGGCTTCCAACATAAAATTAGCCTTTCTGACACTTCTTTGCTGAAGATTTGCCTAAACAGAAAGGTTTTCATCTGCTTTTTGAAAGAGGAAAGAGTGGGTGCTGTTAAATTTCCTTGGGGAGGGTATTCCAAAGGCTCAGGGTGTCCACCGAGAAGGGCCTCTCTCTCATCGCCACCAACTTCATTTGAGACAGTGGTGAAAGAAAGAGTAGGGCCTCCCCTGTCGATCTTAGTGATTGGACAGGTTGATATGAAGAGATGTCGTCAGATAAGTAAGTTGGACCTGAACCAATTGGGCTTTAAAGATCAAAACCAGCACCTTGAATCAGGCTCAAAAACAAATTGGCAGCCAGTAAAGGTGCTGTAGAAGGGAAGTTGTGTGTTCCCCAGGTCCAGTTTCCGAACACTCTTCAGGGGCAGTCCCACATAGAGCCTGTTAAAGTAGTCTAGGTGGGATGTAACCAATGTATGGACCAAGTCTGGCTTCTCAAAGTATAGTCGCAACTGGCACACATGTTTTAATTGTGCAAAGGCCCTCCTGGGCCCCCAGGCTTAGCGATCAGGAGGACCACCAAGCTGTGATCCTGTGGTTTCAGGTTGCCACCTTAGACCCTGACCTTCCCTACGACTGACCAGAAGGACCCCTGTCTTGTCTGGATTCGATTTCAATTTGTTTGTCATTACAGCTGACAGGCACCAGTTCAGGCTGATGGAATGGATATTTTGAATGTGTTCTATTGCTTTTATTATTGTTTTAAATTACTTTTTGAAATTGTTTTGATTTTGTCGGTAGTTTAATACTATTTTAACTATAGGTTTTAACTGTTTTATTGGTCTCTGTTTGGTAAGATACCTTGATTCCAAGTTTGAGAGAAATGACAGAGTATAAATAAAGTGATTGGTGGGTGGCTTAACAGAGGGAATAAACAACAACAGCCAAACCTGGTCCCTCAAAGCTGCTTCTCCTTCACTGCATCAAAAAGAGAAGTGAGAATAATGTATCCTATTGCTTGGCCTTCTGTTAGCCCTAGAACAGTAGAAAGTATTTTTAATTGGATGGCACTACCAAATATTCTTGTGCATAAGTCAACCTTTTGTACTCCAGATACCAGGGTTCAAATACCATGAAAAACCACTGGGTGACCTTCAGAAGAAGACAGCTTCAGAGAAAGGCAAATCTTGGCAAGACATCCCTTGATGGGGTTGCCTTAGGGTCACCTTGGGTCAGAAATGACTTGAAGGCAAACAACAATAACAATGTACATCAACAGAATTCCACCCAGTTCTTCAGCATTGCAACAGAAGCTGAGTTTGCGAGTATGAAGAGATTCACCCGGAAAGAACTGCCTTGTTTGTGCCATTCCCAATTATTGCTGTGTGTCTGCAAGTTAATTTTGACTTATGGTGGCCATGAGATGAACCTATCAAGTGGGGACTGAGTGTGTAACTTTCCCAAAATCACCTGGTGGGTTTTGCTGATCTCCAATGTTGCAATCCAGTAAAATTCGCTATACCAATGGTTTTCATCCCATGGGTCCCCAGATGTTTTGGCCTTCAACTCCCAGAAATCCTAACAGCTGGTAAACTGGCTGGGATTTCTGGGAGTTGTAGGCCAAAACACCTGGGGACCCACAGGTTGAGAACCACTGCTCTATGACATGCTGGGTTGATCTCATTCCCATTAACCATGCATTAAGATGTTTAGTATCACATTTGACTGTTAAGATAAGGACTCCCATGTGCAAATCTCAGTATCCTCCCAACCCTTTCCATCATGAAGGAGGCTCTCTTCTTTGGAGGCTTTTAAGCAGAGGCAGGATGGCCATCTGTCATGGGTGCTTTGATTGTGATTTTCCTGCTTCTTGGCAGAATGAAGTTGGACTGGATGGCCCACAAGGTCTCTTCCAACTCTATGATTCTATGAGAAACACCAGTTGCAGGAGACTTTCAGAGTGTCCATACTGTAAAGTTTTAGCACTTTAAGACCACTTTAACTGCAATAACTCAATCCCATGGAGTTCTAGGATGTGCAGTTAGTTGGGGTACTTGCATTCCCTACCAAAGCTCTAGAGCTTACTAGTAAAGATAAATTTAAGCACCTCAGAAAATTGTGAATCCCAAGATTCTGTGGAAAGGAGCTGTTGTAGTAAAAATGACACCCAGGGGCTCTAATTACATAATATGGAAACCATCTTTCTCTCTGCATTGTCCTCCTTGACTTGTTTCATCTCACTTCATTTTCCCACCAGGAGGAATGCTGACTCCATCATCTGCAATACCACGGCTTTCACCAACAGCTTGGAGAGGAGCATGGTAGATGTGACTGTGAAAGTGGATAAAGCTATCTTGCATATGGAAATGGAGAAGCCAAAAACACACAAGGAGCTGAAGTTTAAATACGTGGAGGATCCAACCATTTTGAGGATTGAGCCAGAGTGGAGCATAGTCAGGTAAGAAGGGCATATTTCTCAACAGTCTAGTTAAAATGGGGAATGTCTATTAGTTTTTTCCTTGAAGTTATCACAAAACATTGGTGGAAGTATACTAAGCTAATGATAGTTTTATTGATTAACACTTAACTCCCTACAGTAATCAACAGTGATATTGGCATCCCTACAACATCTTTGGAACATAGCTATTGGTTGGTGGCTTCTCAAGCTTTCCAGCTTCTCAAGATGCATGCCATCTCACCAATAATGGTCTCCTGGCATTGTCAGTCTCTTTCATAGTTTCCTAGCTGAAATGGTCTGAGAAAACCTTCATAGCCCATTGGTGACAAAAGGGTGTAGTTATACTCCCAAACCTTGCACTTACTATTTCACACCTGTGGGCAAGCTGTTGTGTGGTACCACCTTCCATAGTGTCTCCCAGAATAGATGCCTAGGTGTAGCCCAGGGTGTTGGTGATCGTTGTTGTTATGTGCCTTCAAACCATTTCTGACCTTAAGGGTAACCTTAAGGCAACCCTATCACAGAGGTTGGAGGTAAGATTTATCCGAAAGGGTTTGTCATTGCCTTCCTCTGAGGCTGAGAGAGGATTTCTTAGCCAAGGTTACACTTTGGGTTTCTATGGTGGAGTGGTAACTCCATGTTGTATGTCAGCCTGTTCAACCTGTGATTGTGTCTGATGTTCATGTTGGGAATGGGGATGATGTTCATGTTGATGTTCCTGAAGGGAATCGGGATGTTGATTCGGCTTCTGGGTCTAGGGATAAGAGGCCAGAGTTGCTGCAAGGGTCTGAATGGAGTTTAAAAGGGAGGCCAGAGAGGCCTGAGTTGCTGCAAGAGGATTTTCAAGAAAGGCCTTTTGCCGCAGTTCCCTGGTCAGTTATCTGAGAATGAAGTTGATGCTGAGGTACCAGGTGTAGAAGTTAATGAAGGGATTGAGATCTTGAATAGGAAAAGATGTTTCAGTAAACAGAGATAGTCCATGTAGCAATTAAGATGCTCAACTAGACTTCAACAGATAACTGAAACTATCAAAAAGAATCTGTTCCTAGCAGTTTTGGAGCCAAGGAAGGGTTTATAAATGACTTGTTAAGGACAATTGCTTTAACTGAAGCAACGTTGGATTTATACTGAGTTTCCAGCACCAAGGTATTCCTAGCTCATGTTTAGCCTATGGAATATGCTTCTGTAATATTCATGGATTCAAGTCCCTAGTTTCATGGATTTCCTTGGACTCTTTGTTTATGTCTTCATTTATATCAATTAGATTACTTTTTTAAAACTGTGGATTGCTTTTTACTGCTTTTGCTACCTATATGCCTAAAAAATCTACTTGCTGATTTTACCCAGCTGAAGTGGTGTTTAAAGTCAGAGGTGATTTTCTGCTCTGGAGTACTACACTCCAGTCCTGATCACTGGAGTAGTAATCCAGTGCTCAAATTACAACACCATGCCATTTGCATAAGTTACCAAAATAATTCCAAATCACATTCGCATCTTTGTAAATATTCTGTGGAAAGTTTAATTTTGAGTTGTGGTTCACGGCCTTAGGGGTGCATTTGTCCCTTTAACAGGTTTGTGGCTGCTCTTCCCAAATATGCCTTTTATCAAACTTTTTGGGCATTCGAAGCCAAAAATGCATATTCTGCGTATTCTGCCTGTCCCCCTTTAAGGAATTGGATGGGTTTTACAAAATTACTGCAGAGCCAAAGGCTTTATATTGGCTGTTGATGCAGAAAGTTGATGGGTCCAATTGACATTTGGATAACAGGCAGCCTTCACAATCCCTTGAGTGCAGAAAGAGCTGAAGGATATGTAAATTGTGCCAAGCCTGGCCCAGTGAAGAGAGAAATTGGTCATTAGACGTTCATGTATTCCTTTTAAGAGACTTTTAAAATGAGGAGTACAGCTCTGCCTTCTCCTCCATTCCACGTTGGCTCAAAGCTCTGCAGTGAAGCTCAAGTAATTGGAAGGCCTGCGGGGGCTAAAATCCAGGATGGCCAATTTCCCCATTGCCTTGCCTCTGCCTCTCCAATCATCTTTCTGCAGGTGCATTTTGCAAATCAATTAGTCACTTTAATTATTGCTGAGAATTTAAAAGGTTAAGATTAATTAAACATCAATACATTTGGGATCAGAAGATGAAAAAAAACCTGGACTTCCCATTTCAGGGCCAGAGGGGAAGGAAACGAAACAACTTCATTTACTCCAGTGTCCCGATTGGTTGTATTGGTAATATGTTGTACCTGCTTTTGATGAATATGCACATGGGTTACACTTATATGAACTGCCATTCCTGTATATTTATGGTGCCAGCATACTTATCTTGTGGCAATTAATTGTTTTTTCATTGATCTGCACTCTCATAATAATTTTAACCCTTGATACTACGTATCACAAAACACATCCTCTTTGAGGATTGCTTCCACATTATGCATTTCTCAATGTCAAACCCATGGTCTGGTGCAACTGTGAATGAAATATGGCTGGGCAAAACATACTCAGGGCCTTGTCTTCTTGATACATGCATCTATGTCTGTGCAAATATATGCGCCATGATGTCTACAAATCTATGGAAATGCACATTGAGTATCCCTTATCCAAAATGCTTGGGAACAGAGGTATTCCATATTTCACATTTTGGAATAGTTACATATTAGAAGCTTTACCACTGCTTTTGAACCCTGTAGCATAATAATGTGTCACTCAGATTTGTGTAACGAGTAACTTTACTTCGGTTCAAAAGGTCAAACAGAACAACAATATATACAGCAGTCTTTCTGAATTCTTACAGAGAGCAGAGGGAATAAACAGTTCTTTTAAACAGGCTTTACAATATGCTTCATGCCTTAGAAATGATCAGGCTTCAGGAAATTGGCAGCCATTTTCTTCTTGTTTCCAATCAGCGCTCTCTTCTCTCTCTGAGGTAAAAGTGGCAGTTAAAACCGTTTCTCTCAGCAGCAAGCTAGAGATAGAAGCCAATGAGAAATCTGGCTCCTTACTGGCTTAGCCAAATATCTACTGACACGTGACTTACCGATCAACTCAGTACATCATAGTGCCTTTTTACAATTCCCCACAGACTTGGGCCCCATCTCCAAGATCCCTCATTATGTTTTCTTTATATCTACAACCCCCCAACAAAGTTGAAACATAAAATTCATTAATGTTACCTATGCACCTCATACTAATAGCCTGAAGAAAATCTTGTCCAATATTTTGAATAATCTTGCGTATGAAGCAAAGCCTGTTTACACCGAAGCAGCAGAAAGTGAAGGTATCACTATCTTAGCCACCCATATGGATAATTTTGGAAACTCCAGAGGAGGGATACTCAACCTGTGTATGCACTGCCATAAATCAAATTCTCAAGGACAATTCAGTCTGCCATCCTTAATTCGGAGTAAATAACCAGAATACTGTTCTGAAAGAACCTTCATTGTCAACACTGATCTTTTCTTTTCTTTCATCTGTCCATCAGTGGAAATACGCCCATTACAGTATGGGGGACCAATCTGGACCTGATCCAAAACCCTCAGATCCGATCAAAGTATGGTGGGAAGGAACACATCAATGTGAGTATGAGAGTTGCTAATACAGATGGGTCTGGATTGGACCAATGGCGGGGTTTGATGAAGTTACTTTCTCCATGTCAGTTCCTAGAGAAACAGTGCTATCCCCACTGTAATTATATTTGACTGACCAGGGTATCTCAAAACACTGATACATCTTGATCACCTGCATGAAATTTTTTTTCAAATTTTGGGACCTATTTCTAGCAAATGTATTTGAGCAAAAAAAATCATTTTTCAGAAAGAAATGTATTTTGTATTAATTAATTCTGTTCAGAATGCACTGTTTTCTACAGACAAACCTGTATTTCTGTTTACCCAAAAAATGTGGGGAAAACTCATGTAATTTTATGCAACTTTTGGAATTGTTTGATTTTGGATTGGAAAATGAAATAAGTGAAGATTTGCATCCTTCCTCAGCTTGGAACATATGCTTGATAGTAGTTTAACTCTTAGAATCTCACAGGCATTAGAGCTACTCTTCCAATCTGTGCCATTTCCTATATAACCCCGCAAGTGGAAGCCAACATTAATTTCTATGCCTGCAAATTCACATTGTGATTTAGAACCCATTCTTCTAGGGTTCTAAACCTGCCCAAGTAGGCAAGTCTATGAATAGTTTGTGAAGGGCATCGGAGAAAGGGAGTTCATTCCATTTTTCCTTAATCTTGTGATCAGTTTGAACATCCTACATATGGCCTCTGTCTCGATGAAAGTTCATATGGTGTTTATTATAAATTACACAAGAGTACAGTGCTTCTGAGAAATCTAGCCTCTGTTAGGAGCCTCCAAAGATGGAAAATGCATAAATCAGTCTCACCAAGTTAATTGGAGTTTTGGGGAATTGTCGCTCAGACTCTATCTGTGTGTGCATTTAGCTTGAATCTTTTGGGTCAGTCCCAAAAAGAGTTTGTGAGAGAGGTGTCTTCATTTGGCCACAAACGCCTATGAGTTTCCGTGGCCATATAGTTGGGTTGCATGATAACAATATATTGGAAATGGTGATTGAGCAAGTGGGGAAACTTCTAGAGAGACAGTGTATATATGGTAGAGACATGCAGGAAATCCTTATACTGCCTTTGGTCTAATAGCTGATAGAAGACACAAGTGTTCAGAATTTCGAAGAAAGTCAAAACATAGGTATGGTCCTTCTATTTGGCTTCAGCCCTCCTAGTGACAGGCATTTTGCTGTCCTAGCAGAGGGCCCATTACTTTACTCCTGTTTAAGTGTGGTAGTTGAAAAGGCATTACATGCGAATGTGGTAAACTATGTTATCCTGCAGAAGGCATTGCCTTTATGCCCAGGTGGCACATCTATGAGACTGACTTGAGTGGTGTCACTTCTGATTTTATTCAACAGAATGGGTTCATGGAGTTGGCATAGGACCTAATGGAGAATGGCTTGGGCTATTTCATTGGCAAGATTGAAGTTGCAGGAGTTTGGTCTGGAAGGTCAACTTGTTTCTATCTTATTAGAGGCACCATCTCAGGGAAGGGAATGTGATAGTACTTTTAATATTGTCTGTGTAGCTTGTTTTCGGCCTTTGCAACCCGAAAGACAGTTGCATCTGTCAAGTAGGAAAATTAGGTACCACCTATGTGCAGGGTGGCTAATTTAACTAATTTACGAGGCCATAAAAAATCTCCAGCAAAGCATGCGGGGAATGCGGAAGTACTTCATCAGTGTCGTAGATGGGCGGTGAAGAGACAGCTCCCCTGGTGGCCAAAAAAGTGGAATGTTAAATACCCTCTGACTGTCTATATGTGTTGTATGTCTATGGATTTGAATGTTTGCCATGTATGTGTACATTGTAATCCGCCCTGAAACCCCTGCGGGGTGAGAAGGGTGGAATATAAATTCTATAAATAAATAATTATTTTAGCATGAACTTTCTTGGATAAAAACTTACTTCTTCACTATAACTATCTCAAAGATCTAGATCATTTTGTCCAGCCATTTGAAAAATGTATAGCAAGAAAAATGATTTGCATCTTTCTATACCCTCGCTGATCCCCACAACTGTATAAATATTAGAGTTGTGTGTGGAATTCGTTTCTCCTGTCTCATCTGTTCTTTGGTTCCTTTTGTTCCACGTAATTGAAAGCCCCCTCCCAGTACAAAAATCAGCTCGGCATGAAAGCAAGTGGGAACCGATAACCAGCTCCCCCTCTGCTTTTGTGACCATGTGGCATTCCTAGCTCCAGGTCACCAGCTCTTCCTTCCCTGGGCCTCCTTGAAATGCGCAGACAAGGGCCAAGAAGCTCCCCCCCACTCCCTCAGTTTATCTCTCGGGGAGACGGAGTCGGCACTGTAGGAGCCTGGATAAGGACAAACAAACAATCTCAGAAAGAGGGGTATCTTTAAACCTCTCAGTTCTGGCCTCCTCCACCACCACCACCAACATGGAAAACTTTAGCATCAGCAACAGCCAGGCTTCCAGCTCGCACCAGCAGAAAGGGGGGGGCAGACAAAGGCTAAGTGCACATAGCCAAAGGCCAAGAACTTCCTCCCACAGTCTCTCTCTTGGGGAGATGGATTAGGTGCCGCAGAAGCCTCAAAGCCAAGCCATGTCCGCCTCTCCCCTAGAGTAGAACAGCTTTAAGAAGCATTAAACCTGTATCCTCCTCTACAAAGGAAAAGAACCAGAAAGAGTGGTAACTCTGGTGCTTTTTAAAAATGCAGGTCTTAATGAAGGATAGGGAAGGGGAGCATGTGGGAAGTGTCCGTCCCCGCACCCATAATGGGTACTTTCTTAACCCCGTTGCTGCCAATGGGCCAAACATTTCCGTGTTTTCGTACATGGAATGAAAACATCCATTCAGAAACATGCTCCCTTTCAGGAAGAGAGTGAAAATGGGAGCGGGGGGCTTCCGGTTCAAACTAGCAGAAACGACTAGTGATTCTACATGAATGCACAACCCTAATAAATATGATTTATAACCAGAGGCTCTGTACTGGAGAGTGAGTTTATATTCATGAAAGCTCATGCTAAAATGATAACCAGTTTTAACAATATTCCCACATTCCTTTTTATACCCTAAATTTGAGACCCTCAGAGGAGACGATGTTGAGTATTCAAACACTTCTACAAAATAGGTTGCATGGTTCCTTTTTAGAAAAGAGCTAATAGTATGCAAACCTTTGTGGAAACATAGTTTCCATTAAAAGTCTTGAAATGCAAAATACCTCATGGCTATTGACCACTTGTATTGTCGTAGGCTTTCATGGCCAGGATCACTGGGTTGTTGTAGGTTTTTCGGATTGTATGGCCATGTTCTAGAAGCATTCTCTCCTCATATTTCTCCTGCATCTGTGGCAAGCATCCTCAGAGGTTGTGAAGGCGAAACATCAGGATAGAATGCTTCTGGAACATGGCCATACGACCTCAAAAACCTACAAACACCCACCTATTGATATTGCTAAACTTTCTTAATGTATCAAAAGATCCTTTGTTGATGGGGATGAGAAGATTTGCAAGTCTTCTTTACAGCCCTGATCCAATCTGAACTTTGCAGACTGCTGGATTCTTCCCACCAATGTTTAGAGAAGCCCTGGGCAGACATGGGCAGTCTCTGCACTCACAAGCAAGATGGATTTCAGTTTGGTTTGAGTTCATTTGTTTTAGCTTCAGGCCAAAAACCAAAACAATAACAGCAGCTAATCCGAGGCGTGCAGCTTGCTCCAGATACTACAAGACCTAGTAAATAGACACAAGGATAAAACAAACGATGGCCAAACACATTCATATTAATGAATCCAGACACATGTTCACCAGAGCTAAGATTCAAAAAGCCATTATCGGCATGGATATTAATTGCTTCTGCTTTCTTCTTGTTATTATTTCCAAGTCAATAATTTGGCCTTTTCAAACATAGACCAGCAATTATGTTCTTTCAGCCTCTAAGAAGAGAAGCTTTTTCTCTGATATCGGCCCTAATGGAGCAATACAAAGCTGTTCCTTTGCCAACAAAAGTAGGCAGTGTCACAAAGGAAAGAGCAGAGTCAACAATGGAGTGCATTTGTAAGTCTAAGTTCTTCCTTCACATTAAACACATTTGAATAAATAAGAATGGGTGAAAGTTGCCATCAAATCTTCTTTCTGCTGCTTACATACGCTGAAAAGCCAATGAATGAAGTGGGTTAGAAATAGGGATGGTGATTCTCATCTCTATTTCTGACCCACTTCTCTGGAAACTGTATGCCTTTCATTAAAAAGTATGAGTATGGTTGTACACATGCACCAATGATTTTATTTCTGTTGTCGGTGTTTCCCAGGTTTGTATAGTGGTATTATAATTTAAGCCATACACCCTCCAACATACTATAATTAGAATCTTTAATGGCTTATCTGTTCCAGGTTTGTGAAGTCCAAAATGACACGGAGATGGTCTGCCAAGCCCCAGCCTTAGCTATTGACCCAAATAACCTGTCTGACCTCACTGAGCGACCGGAGGAGTTTGGCTTCATCTTGGACAATGTCCAGTCCTTGCTGATCCTCAACAAAACCAACTTCACCTACTATCCAAATCCTGTCTTTGAGGCTTTCAACCCCTCTGGGATTTTGGAGCTGAAACCGGGGACTCCTATTATATTAAAGGTATATGGAAAGAGAGGATTGGTCCAAAGTTGGATTTTGTCTGAGCCACCCATTGTCAAGTCTTTTCTAAAATTGTAGTTGTGAGTGACTTTCCCTTGTTATTAGTTTGTAAACCATTTGGTTTCCCCAAGGTTTTACAGACTAATTGAAGAAACGTCTCCAGTCTTTGATGCTTCTTCAAGACTTGCTTGGAAAAAAACAAACATAAGAGACATTACCTTAATCCTTCCTGATAATTTTACCATCTCTTCCAAACTATGATCATGAAAACCTTTGTCTCAATATAGATGTGATTTCAAAATCCCAAATATATTTCTTCCTGTCCTTTTCCCATTCTGAATTACCAAGCTCGAGTGTGTGAATCTCTTCCTGGACCACTCTAACAACTACCATGTCAGGCTACACAGAGAAGCCATTGAAATCCACAAGAAGCATGTAGACAATTTCAACAGAAAGGAAGAAATCATGAAATAAATCAGTAAATAAAAAACAAAACTCAAACACAGGGAAACTCCAGACAAGAAACAATCAGGAACACCTAATCACCTCTCAATAAAGGAATTTCCCAGTCAGTAAGAAGCCACACTTAAAAACTGTCAGGCCATCAAATGCCAATCAAGGTGGCCAATTGAAACATTCACACCTAGCTCCAACAGACAAGAGTTCTTTCTCCCACCCTGGACCTTCCACAGATCTATAAACCCAATTCTCCTAGTTTCCACAAACCTCATAACCTCTGAAGATGCTTGTCACAGATGCAAGCAAAACGTCAGGAGACACTGCTTCTAGAACATGGCCACACAGCCCGAAAAACCTACAACAACCTCTGACGATTCTTTGCTTAAGAAAATCTTATGAAATTCATGGTATTGCAAAAATTAATAGGAAACTTGAAGGTACGCCCATACATATATATACCTCCAAGAAGAAACTTAGTGAAAAATTACATCTCTATCCCAAGAATGAATCCCACTTATTGTAGGAAACATAAAGTCAGGCCTAAAGCCCGAGATGACCTAGGATGTCTCATCCCACTCTGTGAGCTTCTGCTTTTTCATGCTGCATCTCTTTATGATACTTTTCTCTTAATTTCAGGGCAAGAACCTGATTCCACCTGTAGCAGGAGGGAATGCCAAGCTGAATTATACAGTACTCATTGGGGAAAAGCCGTGCGCAGTTACAGTGTCCGATGTGCAGCTCCTGTGCGAGGCCCCAAATCTCACGGGACGGCATAAAGTGATGGTAAGAAATAGTGCTCTTTATACACAGGAGGGGCAAGAGAGTCACCTCCTGAAAAAAATGTGATTCTGGAAACAATTCTTCAGACTAAATTAATTGGCAATCTTTCTCTTCTTTTTCAAAATAAATATGTAGAAAGAATACTAAGCTAATGAAAAAATGGTAAAAATATTTCCCAAGTATCAAGAAACCAGATCAGAAAGAATCCCAGACTGATGTGAATCCTTGCAATTCAGGTTATTCTGTGAAAATTCACACTTGTATGCACTTGGGGGGTTTTTTGTTCACTTAACAGCAGGTTCTGCAGTGAAAATAAAATTATTGTGTAGCAATGATATTTTCTACACAGAAAATATTTTCTGCACAGAATATTTTCTGCACAATTTTTTGCACATAATACGCGTAGCTTCTGAGCTGTCAATATTCTTCAAACACTGCACAGTTTTGGAAGACCTTTTACACCGTGGGAAGAAACTTGCAACTTGTCAATTTAGTTCAGAAAAATAGCAAAAAATGCTAGGTTTTTTTCCCAGCTTGTTGTTTTTCTAGTTATGTGGAGATATAATGATTGATGTCAGAGTACCATAAATATTGAAAATCTGTCTGGCTATCCTCTGACATCTCAAATTTTACTCTAGGGTATAGAAAAATGATTTTTTTTAGGACTGCATTTCTTCAGCTGTAAATGCTTTGGTTTCTATTTCTTTACTGGCTACGAATTTATTTAAATTAACCCTAGGTTCCCTTCAATGCTGCTGTTCTCTGATTCTTCCTTTAGGCTCGTGTGGGAGGGATGGAGTTTTCTCCAGGGACAGTGAACATCTCTCCAGACAGCCCTCTCAGTTTGCCTGCCATTGTTGGCATTGCTGTGGCGGGTGGGCTCCTCATCATCTTCATTGTGGCTGTGCTGATTGCCTACAAGCGCAAGTCCCGCGAGAGTGACCTGACCCTCAAGCGGCTCCAGATGCAGATGGACAACCTGGAATCCCGAGTGGCTTTGGAATGCAAGGAAGGTAAGAGAAATGGAAGGGGTCAAAAGCTTTGCTTGGGCTGATGTAGAAGACATGTGTACATATCTTTAGAACAGGTTGCCTTGAATTAATGGACAGAAGAACAGCAGAAAGGTTAAAATCAGGATATCTCCTTTCAACCTGACACATAAGGATCATAGGCTTTCTGATAGCAAGGAATTAGGAGTGCATGACCTACATGAAAGGAGACTGTAGGTTATGTACAGTAAGAACAGATCGGCGATGGAGTCAATGACCTGGAGAAGAGATGGGGTCTTCTTCTGTGGAGGTCTTCAGATAAAGACTGGACAGCTGTTTGCTGGAGTTGCTCTAACTAGAGATTCAGCATTGAGCAGAAGGCTTCACTTGGTGGCCTGTTTGGTCCCATCCAGACCTATGGCGCTAGTATTCTATGTTTCTACCGCAATTATGATTGTCATGATGATGATGTTTGAAACAAAGTTGGTAGATACTGAACTATCAGAAAGCAAAAGTGTCACTATCCCAGCCACCCTCCAGATATTCCAGATTTTGGATTTCCCATATCATGCTGTATTACAGTATGGACTTTGAGTTTGTCATAGAAGCAACCATCTGAGTTTCTATAACTGAGCAGATCAAAGTGTACTTGTCTCTATTCTCTTTTCTATTTCCATAATATCCAAGAGCCACTAGGCTACATCCTGGTGAGCTTGATTTGATGTTCTGCTGAACTTATATCTGAATGCAATTAGCAACCTACATGAAGAGGCACCATCATGTAGTATTGGACTAGCAATCTACAAAGAGACCAGATTTTGAATCCCAGCTCATCCCTGGAAACCCACCAGCTGATCTTGAGCCAATCACATTTTCTCAACTTCAGGGGAAAGCCATTGTGACCAGTGGCCCCTTAAGGAAATCTCACCAAGAGAACTCCAGATATGCTTCCCTTGGGGTCATCACAATTTAGAAAACTGCTTTAAGACTTAACAGTCTACATAGCTGTCATATGATCCTCTGCCTTTTTGCTACCCACTTTTATGAATATCTTTGCCCAGGGAAAAGAGCTGTGATGGCAAAAGCTTGTTAGTAATTGAAGCCATTATCACAGTATGGATTTTGGAATTTGTCTTGTGGTGAGTGAGCATCTTCTGCATTTTCTATACCTTATACTACTCAGGCCATCCGCCCTCATGCTGTTGTTGCTGTATGACAGCAAAGCTATAAGCATCATTCTCCATTTTTCTCAAAATACTTTTAACTGGAAACCCTGGATCCCACAGCAGAGTTTTGGGTTTCTAAACAGTGTGTGGTGTTTTGCTCTCAGGAAGGCACTGTTTTGCATGCATCTCTATGATTTAAAGCATTTGTATTTTTTCCTTCTTCAAAGAACTTGGGAAATGGCACCTAGATATCCTGACAGCATTCTTTGTAGCAGGTGAAGCTTAAAGGCTTGCTCAGGGTAATTCTGTGAGTTTCACGGATGAAGTTTAACACTCGATCCAACAGTGATCTACTTAAATGCTATTCTTCCAGGTCCCATCCAGACAGTACCTTTATTGCAGCATCTACCGCAATAAAGGAGGGGCTGTCCAGACAACATTCTGGACTGTCCCAAATCAATTCACCACAAACCAGGAAAACCCTGGTTTGTGGTGAATTAATTAGATACTGGATTTATTCTGCACCTACTTGGAAGGCGCGGGATAAACCCACTACTTCCAGTTTCTGGACTACAGTCCAGACACAATTCCCACAGTTTACTGGGCTAAATAAGACCCATAAACTGTGGGAATGCCCACCCCCTCCGCTGAAGCCCACAGAAACCTTTGAAAAGTAATGAAAACTTACCCGGCCTCCATTACAGGCTTCGAGCAGCTCTTCCAATGCGTAGAAATGACATACCAGGAGAGCAGAGGGAGGGAGGAAAATCACTTCCCCACCCCCACTCTTCTGGTGTGCCATTTCTACACACTGGGAGTGCTGCTCAAAGCTTGTAATGGAGGCTGAGTAAGTTTTCATTACTTTTCAAAGGGGTCTGGGGGCTTCGGAAGGGGAGGGTATGGCCTCCAGACATTCTCCTGGCCTAGTCCTGGGAGAACGTCTAGACACCCACCCCAGAAAGTACGCACTTTCTAGGGTGTGTTTTTAAACGCAGATTCTCCTGGGATAAGATATTCTGAACTTATTCCAATCTCCTTCCTCTTTTCAAATTGCAGCTTTTGCAGAACTGCAGACTGACATCCATGAGCTGACAAGTGACCTTGATGGAGCTGGCATTCCATTTCTCGATTACCGGACATATACGATGAGAGTTCTTTTCCCAGGCATTGAAGATCATCCTGTGCTAAGAGACCTGGAGGTAAGATGGCTTCTTGTTGAGAGTGTTTTGCTTCTCTACTGGTTTTGTGAAATCATGAACAGCATTTGGCAAGCATTCTCTGGCACCCCGAAAAGACAAATTCTCTTTCAACTTCCTTAAAAAGCCAACGTGTTGGTGTCAAATCAAGTTCATTTGTTAAAATCCCAGCCTCAGATAGACCTATTATCTCTTGATTGTATGAAGAAGGAAGCTTTTGGGAGTATTAAGATCACCACTCATCTAGAAAGTCTCTTTAAGACAAATTTCATATATATGATTGAGATGATTAAGAAAGGGGTTTTTTTCCAGATCTTATTCCATTGTCAATTGAAGGAAAATGTCAAGCTTTATTGCAGCTGAGCATTCTCTTCTGTTCAGTCTTTTCTCACCCCATCCAAAATTGATTCCCACCAAAATGATCATCCTCTTTCCAGAAGCAGTGTTTGGTGATACTAATGGGTGATCACTTGGTCTCCCTTTAGTTCAAGGAGAAATTTTCACTGGTCAAAACTCACAATGTATGGCAATCACTGTGGCAAGCACACTCTGTCCTAGTTAGAGAATACTCATGGAGATGAGTTGCGACCACCATCCATTTCCAGTCAGAAATTGCTAGTAGCAGTCATAGTCCAAATGCAAGGAGAGCCACAGTTGTCCATCTGTGATCAAAGGGTTGAGCTGATGATCAATAAATTCATTGTTCTTGCTCTCTCTCTCTCTTTCGAACAGGTCCCTGGATATCGACAGGATCGGGTGGAGAAAGGTCTAAAGCTCTTTGCTCAGCTGATCAACAACAAGGTCTTCCTCCTGTCCTTCATTCGGACCCTGGAGTCCCAACGCAGCTTCTCCATGAGAGACCGTGGCAACGTGGCCTCCCTCATTATGACAGTGCTGCAAAGCAAGCTGGAGTATGCCACGGATGTCCTCAAACAACTCCTGGCTGACCTCATAGACAAAAACCTGGAGAGCAAAAACCACCCCAAGTTGCTACTTCGGAGGTAAACCTGAGAGTAGAGAAATTTCCCCCTAATCCAGAATCTCATTGAGGCCGTTGGGTATCTTATGAGCTACTTACTCAAAAGTGGTTACTACTATCTACTTTATGATTCCAGTGTTGCTTAAAGCCATTTGTCTTTTAGTAGATACTTTGGCTTCAAAGACTTACTGCCCCATGGATAATTTTTCTTGCTTTCTTCTGTTTGACGTGGTAGCTATTCAAGTCGTCTACCATATAAATTCCAGAATATTATTTTCAGTGCTAAATCTACAGCAAGTGACTAATAAAAGTTTTCTCAAACTCAAACAATATCACTGGAATCCATTTTTCCATTTGATAAAACAAATGTTGGGTATGTAATGGTGCTACTCAAATGTCATCAGTGAGACTGTTAAAGACTCCTACCTAAACTACAAACCCCAGAATCCTGCATGAAGCAGCAACCAGATTTAAAGTAGATTCATTCTCTAGTGTGATGACGTCCAATAATCGAAATCCATATAAAAACTGATTTCCAATTTTCCTACTAAAGGTACCAATGTACCTTACTTCCCCTATATTCATAACTCATATTAATAACTCATCTACTAATTAATCTAAATCACCAATACTTAGACAATTTCTATGTGTGTGACCCCCCCCCCCTTTCTTGACAAAACCTTTTTTCTCAATGCAACATTTTGGAGATACCTTGGAATCCCTGAATATTAACTTAGTACCTTGATCTAGTAGCTCATGGTATGCAGAGACATATACTCACTTCCACAAATTTTGCATTAGTCTAAACCTTGAGACGATTTCAAAAAGAGATGCCAAAACCATAATGCAATGTTTGCATATCTTGGACATTATTTCCATCCTAGACTTGCACTACGTAAGTCTCAGAATATCCTTTTCAGTACCAAATCCATACCAGATGACTGATAAGGATCTCCAGAACCCAACAGCTTCATTTTTTCTACATGAAAATGGGCAGATCTCTTTGGGATGGAAGTTGTGGTTAACATAAAACATTACTGAAACATCAACAAAAGGAAAAACTCAACAGAGAAATTCCAAAGGGCCAAAATCCAGGCATGAAACGTTTCCTCCTTCCAAGAAAGAGATCTTCTGAGCCAGAATCTGATTTGTATTGTCGGAGGCTTTCATGACCAGAGTCACTGGGTTGTTGTTGGTTTTTTGGGTTGTATGGCCATGTTCTAGAAGCATTCTGTCCTGGCATTTCTCCTGCATCTATGGCAAGTATCCTCAGGGGTTGTGAAGACTCATAACCTCTGAGGATGCCTGCCATAGATGCAGGCAAAACATCAGGAGAGAATGCTTCTAGAACATAGCCATACAGCCCAAAAAACCTACAACATCACAGAATCTGATTATCTGGAATGCCTCAGGGCACAAAGGAAACAAACACAAGTGCCTTTCCTTTCTGGGTAACTTCTTTTTCTACTTTCATTTCGTTCTAGGACAGAATCTGTTGCTGAGAAGATGCTCACAAATTGGTTCACCTTCTTACTCTATAAGTTCCTCAAGGTAAGAAGAGGTACTTTGGGTGCCTATCTCAGGTGTATAGATGATCAAAAGGAGCATTTATGTCTTTTTAAAATTTAAATCAGTAATTGGAGGATGGTGTTGGTTGATGGCATTGGTGATAAGGATTGAGTATCCCTTGTTTTCAACCACACTTAGAATCATAGAGTTGGAAGAGATCTCGTGGGCCATCCAGTCCAACCCCATGCCAAGAAGCAAGGCAATCGCATTCAAAGTAACCTCAACAGATGGCCACCCAGCCTCTGTTTAAAAGCCTCCAAAGAAGGAACTGCCGGGCATGCTTTGAATGCAATGTTCTTGCTTCTTGGCAGCATGATCCATGAAGTCTCTTCCAACTCCATGATTCTATGATTCTATGTCAAACTACAGTCAGTTAGCAGTGTAGAACCAGCCATTGTCTGCACTAAGTTTCAATGATTCCATAGGTTGCAGCCATGGCAGTTAAGGTGAAATCGTAGTGCTGTAGTTGTGCAGTGTGAAAGAGTCCCCATGTTCAAAGATCTTTGCCCTTTCCCCAAGAATCTCTAACATAGTTGCAATTGTAGTATGGAAAAAAGGGAGGAAAAACCTCTTGAGACTCAATAAGGTAATTCCTGGGGCTGGTATGCAGATTTATTTGAGTATAATTTGTTTGAATAAGGCTCTGTTCTTTATTCAAAGGAACTGCACTTAAATAAATCTGTATACCATCCAGACTTCGGAACAGGTGCCTCCTTGAAATTTTGAAGTGCAGAGTAATTTGCAGTTTATTTTCTGTGTCGGGTTTATTAATATTTTATTAGTAACATGCCAAATTATGCTCATAGAACAATTTAAGACACTTGCAAGGTATAACAGGCATTTCTTCTGCATCATTAGATGGATTCATGTAAATTGGATGATATATGGATGAATATAAATAAAAATGTAATGTTCGTTTGTGGCATTAACATAACTCAAAAACCACTGGGTGAATTGACACCAAATTTGGACACAATACACTTATCAGACCAGTGAGTGACCATCACTCATAAAAACACTGAAAAACACAGTGGAAGAGACTTAAAAAGCCCAAAAACAAAAAATACATTACAGCGCATACACAAAACCACACACATATATATACGCAAACACACACACACACATACATATACATACACACACACATATATACACACACACAAAACACATATACACAGACTGGGCCACAGCAATGTGTGGCAGGGGACGACCAGTTTATAATATATTCTTGCAGGCCAAAAAATCCCAACTGGGGTCTAGAGATGGAAACACCCTATAGGGATTCCACTTAAACATTAGGGGGGACGGGACATCTGTAATAAAACCTGCTTGACAGCGAGAGAGACTGCATCAAACTTAAAATGTTCCCTTTTGTTGTATGTCGTGGGTGGCACAATGGGTTAAATTCTTGTGCTGCTGAACTGCTGATCTGAAGGTTGGCAGTTCAAATCTGCAGGGCAAAGTGAGCTCCCACCGTTAGCCCTAGCTCCTGCCAACCCAGCTTCAAAAACATGTAAATGTGAGTAGATCAATAGGTACCGTATTGGGAGGAAAAGGCAAAAAAGACACTCCATGCAGTCATGCCAGCCACACGACTAGAAGGCATGTACAGACAACACAGGCTCCTCGGCTGGAAACCGAGAAAGAGCACCTCCCCCAGAGCCAGAGATTAGCACCACATCCAAAGCCAGAAATGAAATGAGAGGCCTTTGCCTTTGTGTGTGTATTGTATGTCATTGTAACAAGGCATTGAATGTTTACCTGTGTCTGTTTATATGCTGTAATCTGCTCTGAGTCCCTTCAGGGAGAAGGGTGGAATATAAATAAAGTGTTATTATTATGTTGGGATAACAAATGGAATAAGAAACAGAGTTCCCGTATGTTTCGTGGGTTGCATCTGTACTGTGGAATTAATTGATTTGACACCATGGCTCAATGCTTTGGAATCCTGGTAGATGTTGTTTGAATGGCTGAGACATATCATGGGATGATTTGACGCATTGGAAAACACAGTAATGTTTTGTAAAGTGGAAGGTAGTAGGAAAAGAAGGAGCTTGCACTATACGTGGATTGTTTCAGTCAAGGAAGCCATAACGTTGGGTTTGCAAAACCAGAGCTGATGACAAGATCCCTTGGAGATCTCTCATTCATGGGGTTTCCATAAATAGAAGTCAACTAGCAACCACCTCTGTCTCTAATCATCTACTCATGAGTAGATGCAATGGGTGTCTTCCAGTTGAGAGAAATTGCCAGGATTCCAGTCATGCAATTGTGCATTTTGGATGGTTTTTCACCACTATATCATGGCTATTACACTGCTTCACATAATTTAGTGGAGTCAAAACAACAGGCCTTGCTCATTCCCCATTGCCAAAAATAAGCATATTGGGAAATACACAGTGTCAGTATTCCATAGGACAAACACTATGTCAAGGCATAAATATACAATCAAGGAGCAATGTAGTGGCAAGGCCAGTATATTTATGATCCAACCTTGTTGCAGGACTTGGGTTTCCATGATCAAAAACACTGATACATGTTTGACAAGAAGGGATGCGTAGCCTTTATATAACCCAATTAAAGTTGCATTTGTCCAATGTGTGAAAGGTTTAAGATGCTCTTAAGTAGACCTCCTTCAGCCGCCTATGATCTGCTACCTCTCGCAGCAGGGAAAGTTTTGAAGGGCCCAGGAAGGTCGATTTGGTGGCTCCCGCTATCAGATTCCCTTTCCCGGCTGAAAGTAGGGGATAGCAAGAGGTGAGCCGCGGAAAGCTTTGCTCTCATAATAGGCTGTTTTATTTTTCCCCCACTCGGCTTCTTGTCTTCCTGCCTCTCGCCCGAAAAGGCTGGCCGATAAGGGCAATAGGCAGCCGTGCCGAGGCAATATGCAGCCGGGAGATAAGCTAATTAAGTGGCAGGCAGGTGTCGGAGCTAAAGAGACCCCAAAGTTTTTCTTTTTTTGCCTCTGACTGGGGACCGACATCTTCTCAGGGATTTACGGAGGACAAAATTGAAACGACACCAGTGAATTTGGGATGAGCGGCTCAGGGAGGAGAGCCAACTGAGAGCCCTGGAAGAGGAAAAGATGAATGAGGAGTGAGCAAACAGTGCAGCCAGCCTACAATAATGGAAAGGCGGGAGGGATTCATTGATTAAGGTGGTGATTCTAAGCACATATTGAAGCCAGAGGGGATTTATTCTGGGTAAACACACTTAGTTTTCCAGCAACACCATGTAGCAAGCTGTATAGTTTCTCTCCTCATTCTGCCCAGCCTTGTTTTTCCTCACATTTGTTTCCACTTTTGCACCCTTGGAAAACTCTTGGGAGGCCAGAACTATCCTTATGCCTTTTATAAGGAACCATATGTGTAGATGGTGCTGTAGAAATCAATAATATTTGGGCCCAGCCCCTTCAAATGTATAGTCAGTCAGCCCTCCAATTTATTTATTTATTTACTACATTTTTATACCGCCATTCTCAGCCCGAAGGCAACTCATGGCGGTATACAAGCGGCACTATTCAATGCCCATAACAAAACAGAGAAAACTCAACATAGTTTTAAAAATTTGCATACATATTAAACATCAATAAAAACAATATAAAACCATAAATCTGCCACACTTCATTACCAAATCAGTGTCCAGTTGCATTGTCCAACCATTCCAAGATCATAGCTACACTGGTTTGGAAACGCCTGCTCAAATAACCAGGTTTTTACTTTTTTATGAAAAGTTAAGAGGGTGGGGGCCGATCTAATGTTCCTGGGGATGGCATTCCATAGATGAGGGGCCACCACTGAGAAGGCCCTGCCCCTCATCCCTGCCAGCCAAACCTGATGCGATGGGGCCCTTCAAAACTTTCCCTGCTGCGAGAGGTAGCAGATCATAGGCGGCTGACGGAGGTCTACTTAAGAGCATCTTAAACCTTTCACACATTGGACAAATGTGGGCCTCCCCAGAAGATCTTAAATTTTAGTTGGTTTGTAAGGAGAGATACGTT
Source organism: Anolis apletophallus (assembly GCA_030556195.1). Classification (NCBI taxonomy): domain Eukaryota; kingdom Metazoa; phylum Chordata; class Lepidosauria; order Squamata; family Anolidae; genus Anolis; species Anolis apletophallus. Next base: position 132,144,241 of record JARBWK010000009.1, on the reverse strand, counting down.
CAGGCAGATAGGCAGGGCACAAGACCCCCATGAATTGAAACAAATTTCAAAAAAAATACTGTATCTTTTTCTGAGAGGACATCTCTTTAGGAATTTCTATATATTCCATCATGACTCTATGGTGAATTTCCACTGGAACCTGACAATAGGATTGCATTGGAAGACTTGAAGATTCCTAGAGATGTGCTTTCTCTAGTCAGTAGTTCCCAACCTTGTTTTGACCAAGGGCCACTTGACCAGGGATTACTTGACCAGGTTCAACTTTGACCAGGGACCACTCTCCAACATTAGTCCCCAAAAGGTTATGAATCCGTTTTTGATCAACTTTAGATTCAGTTTGCTGATTCAGGAAACTGCATTGGATAATAGACCACATCAGTTCTAGTTTCTGATACAGAATATATGCCAGTAGTCATCATCTGCTCAAACACAAAAGACCATATTTAATCATCTTGAGCTGATATGGTCTATTCAATGCAATTTTTTTGAATCAACATCCCAGATATCCCCAGGAACAGGCCTAAAAATGAAGGCACCAAGGCACGCCCGCTTCCAAGCACCACATGGAACAGCTCTGCTTGGGGGAGGAGGAAGAGAAGCAGCAGTCCGGAGGCTTGTTGTCATGCCTTTGGTGAATAGTCAACTTCTCCCCTCCCAACATCCCAGTTGTCTCTGCACTATAAGAGGGTTTCGCAAATTGTTCTTGTTGTAAAGGTGAGGCCACGGACCACAGGTTGGGAGCCACTGCTCTATGTCCTCCAGCATGACTGGAAAAACTTGACTATGGAATCATCATGGATTTGGTTATTCATAGATTTGAAAGGAACCTAGAGGGAATATTTTAAATCATGAATAATTGAATCCAGTTTCCAAATGTAAATGTATCAAATTCCAAGGGCATCCTAAAATACGGTAAAATCCATTTGTAGAATTGCCATCAGTCAAAGTCAACTTGGCAACCATTAAGAACAATGGTGTCACCTCTTAGGGTTTTTCTCTCTGTACTAAACATACCTAGCTTCCTCAATAATTCCGTGAAAGGCTTGGTTTCCAGATTTTAGGTCATCTTGGTTGCCCATCTCCCATCTCTCTGGTGAGAATCAATACCTTGATAGCTGTAGACTAGAACCTAGGGTGGATTCAACTTCTGCACTGATATAAAAGATGGGGCCCACGCGCCCACCATTGAACTCAATACATTTCTTTCTCATCCCTTTCAACAATGGAAGTGTCTCTTCTTCCTGCTTCTTTCTAACTAACCATCTTCTCTTTCACTACAACAGGAATGTGCAGGTGAGCCCCTTTTCTCCCTGTTTTGTGCCATCAAGCAACAAATGGAGAAGGGACCAATTGATGCCATCACTGGAGAAGCCCGATACTCCCTCAGTGAGGACAAGCTCATACGGCAACAGATAGACTACAAGACCTTGGTGAGTGATGATAGAGCATTATCAGGATATCTAAACATGGAAACAGGGATGGGTGAGATCTGAGGATTTCATTCCCACATGCAAGAAGTTGAGTGGATTGGTGCATTCTGATAGTTTAATACATGTTGGGATATTTTTTCTAGATTTTGTTATATTAAAAGTCCTTTCTTTTTTTAAAAAAAAACCAACCAAACAAAACACAACATCCCATTCCTTATTTTTATGCAAACCAATGTACCACGAGTCCTTGATATCTGGTGGGCCTTGGTTGCAGGATTGCCCAAGGATACCAAAATCTGTGGATCTTAAGTCTCAGTATTACTTGATAGCAAAATGTTATCACTTACATAAAAAAATTTAAAAACAAGATTTGGGTTGCTGTGAGTTTTCCGGGCTGTATGACCATTTTCCAGAAGCATTCTCTCCTGATGTTTCACCCACATCTATGGCAGTAATCCTCAGAGGTTGTTCAAAAATAGGAAAATAGGGTTTATATATACTTCTGTAGAATAATGTCCAGGGTGGGAGAAAGAACTCTTTCTGTTTGAGTCAAATGTGAATGTTGCAATTAGCCACCTTGATTACCATTGAATAGCCTTTCAGCTTCAAATCCTGGCTGCTTCCTGCCTGGGAGAATCCTTTGTTAGGAAGTGTTAGCTTGCCTTGATTGTTTCTTGTCTGGAATTCCCCTGTTTTCTGAGTGTTGTTCTTTATTGGCTGTCCCGATTTTAGAGTTTTTTAAATACTGGGAGCCAGATTTTGTTGATTTTCATGGTTTCCTCCTTTCTGTTGAAATTGTCCACATGCTTGTGGATTTCAATGGCTTCTCTGTGTAGCCTGACATGGTGGTTGTTAGAGTGGTCCTGCATTTCAGTGTCCTCAAATAATATGCTGTGACCAGGTTTGATCAGCAAGTGCTTGGCTATAGCTGACTTCTCTGGTTGAATTTATCTGCAGTGCCTTTCAGTGCCTTTCCATTGGATCTCACAACCTCAGAGGATGCCTGCCATAGATGCAGGCAAAACATCAGGAGAGAATGCTTCTGGAACATATCTGTGCAGCCTGGAAAACTCACAGCAACTCAGTGATTCTGGCCATGAAAGCCTTTGACAACACGCAAAATCAAAATTTGCTTTTTGGAGCTTAAAAAAACAAACTTTGAAGCCATGGTTGGTTGAATCCATGGATGCCGAATCTTTGGAAACAAAGGGCTGACTCTATTTTGCGCAGAACTGTTACAGAAATATATGAGTTACAGATTTGTAACATGGAGTTACAAATCTGAAGCTGCTCCATATTCAATAAAAATGTCAATAATGTCACAAACATAAATGCTCCACAGCACACATTAATAGCCAGCAGCTTTGAGTCCCCCCAGGGGCAAGAAAGGCGGTATATAAATACTGTACATAAATAATAATAATAATTCTCTTGGGAAACCTAGCTAATTCTTGGAGAGGATACTTCCCTAGGAAACTACTGTATATGGTCCCATCTACACTGCCATACAAAATCCAGATTATCTGCTTTGAACGCGTTTATAGGGCAGTGTAGACTAATTCAGTTCAAAGCAGATGATGTGGATTATCTTCTTTAATAATCTGGATTATATGGCAGTGTAGAATAGAAGGGGCCTCATTTTCCGGTACAATTCTGTGGTGTGTGTGTGTACATGTGTACACACACACACACACACACACACATAGGCTTTTCTTCACGAACCAAGATTCAGGAAGGACTCATCCCACGCTTTCTACAAGCGCATTGATGATTCGGAGGTTGGATGTGTCCTTTGAGTCTGTGCAATGGATTTTTCTGGTGGAGCGCACCGTGCACGGAACTGGCCTCACCCTTTAAACCAAAGGTTTGTCTGCCGGGCTCTAGCAAGCTGCGATGGTGGCAGCGAGATCCTCAGGTTGTAGGTTTGGTTTGAGTTTCCTTCTCTTAGATGGTTGACCTTACAGAGTTAAATGAGCACCATCTGCCCAGTTTTTCCTTCTCCTAGGATGGTTGACAAAGTCCAGAGAGTCCATCCTGTCAGACCCTTCAGTTGTGACCTGTCTGGCATGGGAGGCCCTACCGGTGGCTATTATGCCACCGCCAGCATAGCTCACAACTTCATTAGGGTACGCAAGCCTCTCCCCCACAACAAGGGGACCAACAGAGATATATATTTTAATTGTGTCAGGAGCAACTTGAGAAACTGCAAGTCACTTTTGAGGTGAGAGAATTGGCCTTCTGCAGAGACGTTGCCCAGGGGATGCCTGGATGTCCTGTGGGAGGCTTCTCTCATGTCCCTGCATGAGAAGCTGGGGGTAACGAATGGGAGCTCACCCTATATCATGGATTTGAACCGCTGACCTTCAGGTCAGCAGTTCAGCTGGCAGAAGGGTTTAACCCATTGCACCAACATGGCTTCTTGTGGTATACTGGGATTGAAAGAAATATAATTCAGTGGCAGTTAATCATATTGCTGTTTCACCTCTCCATCAACAGTCTGGTAATACATCCCCATGGACAAGGGATTCTTACTGTCAGGGGACGTCTTTCTCATCTCCACAAGTAACCTGCCTGCCTTATTTTTCAAAGCTATACTAATGTCGTCTTTTCTTCTCGGATTGTGACTCATTGTTGGGCAGTTGTCTCATATGATATGGAATCATTTAGCCATGATCACGGATTATTCCAAACATTTGCTTCATCAAAGGGGGAAAATCCTTTGTGGTTGAATTATTTGATGTCCTCGATGTGCGCTTAATAGAACACGCATGACTATCTACCAAGACAAGATCACCAAAGCTTAGATTCACCTTATATTAATCAGAGACCAAGGCCGGCATTTAAAACGTCTGTACTTGAAAGGAGAGGGGGGGGGGGGACTCGAAGGGAATAATACTGCAAGGTGTACAGACCTCCAATTCACCTCTTCTTCTAAGATGTGTTAAATTTAAAAGGAGTGTACATTTCAATTTTTTTGGAGTCATGTTTCCTCGCTTTGGTTTAAAAGGGGGCAAAAATGAAATGCTAGGCTTCTAATAATGACGTCTGAAGCTGCAGCCAAGTTTCCATTATGCTCAGCAAATGCCTGAGATTCCACTCATATGCTTTGCATTTAGCTTCTGACAGGGAGCAGAAGGGGTTTGGTTGTTTTGGAGGGTGGGGAAGAATAAAAGCAAATCTTGGTGTACAGCCAGAGGCCTTCTCATTAAGGAAACCTTTAACCTGCCCGCCAGATGCCGGAGCAAGAGGGACCTTTGAAAAGCCTCTGCTGTGTTCCAATGTAATTAGATTGAGCACAGCTCAGGCTTCAGGTCTGGTCTTGCTTTCCAAAAGTTAGAAGAAATTTAGACATTCCCTCTGGGACTCAGAAAAACTCTTTCCAACACTTTGCAAATGCTGCTAGAATTGAACCTATTCGGTGACAGCTGTCATATCAGTGGGGCAATGAATCTGCTCTCTATTTTAGTCCAGACTGTGAAGGAGCTATCCAAGGTGCTGAGTTCTATCTCCTTAAAATGGGCCCAGGCCCTTGGATAACTCCTTTCAAGCGTAGGCTATTATTTATAGTACTTATATTCCACCCTTCTCACCCCACAGGGGACTCAGAATGGATCACAATACACATATACATGGCAAACATTCAATGCCATTGGCACACAACATATATAGACAGATTCAGAGGCTATTTAACTTTCCAGTTTCATGAGGGTATGCTTTGAATTCTGGCCACCAGGGGAGCTGTTGCTTCACCATCCACTTATGACTCTGATGGAGTACTTCCTCATTCTTTTACACACTGCAGGAGAGTTTTATGGCATCATGAATTAGTTAAATTAGCCTCCCTGCATGAGCGGTAGCTAAATTTCCTACTTGACAGATGCAAGTGTCTTTCGGGTTGCACAGGGTGACAACAAGCTAGACAAATGGTCAGGAGCTTACTCTGACCTGGGCTGGCTTCAAACTCATGACCTTTTGGTCAGTAGTAGATTTTTAATGCAGCTGGCTCCCAACTAGCTGCGCCACAACTGGAATGGAGGTACAACACTACTATGTTGGATTTGGCTTTGAAACGGGCAAGAATAACCTCTTCTGCTTATGGATAGTCATCAGATCATATGGTTGGAAGATACCTACCCACCCCATGGACCATCCAGTCCAATCCCATTCAGCTATACAGGAACGCACAATCAAAGCACTCCCAACAGATAAATATATGGTTTGAATGGAATTGTATGAAAGGTGTATGAATGGGGCCTAATTGAGCTGAAGACAAAACTGTAATATATGCTTGGAAAACAATTACACTCAGGAACTATAATTAAAAGTTGCTGATGAGAACTGTGACAAATTATTAACTGTTGACATGGACAACTTGGTTAACCTTTGGGGGGAAGCAATGTGTCTACATTATCAGAAGCAATGTCTTCTGATAATGTAGTTATGGAAATGTTTACAAGGTTCTTTACATTAAGAAGGAAGTTGACACAAAGCTGCTTACATTTCCAACACCAATTAAGGAGAGTCAATTAAGGAGAGCTAACATCTACAAGAACTGATGGAAGCAACATGTTTCAGGCTGGAAAAACATCTATCAATCATGTACAATTTTGGAATGACATCAGCAAGAAATATTGCTCGATAAGAGACCTTCTAATTTTCCAAAAGTGTGTCAGATAGCGGTGAGATTCACCTGCCATGCTCTGCTCTTTGGGAAGGAGGGAGATGGTGTACTTTGGAGTGTCACATCTACTATAGGAAAGCAGGATTCTGATCCTTGGCATTGTTCTTAGGGAAAGGGGATGCGTTTTGGCATTTTAGAAGTTTTGGAACTGTGCGTTGCAAGGAAGCACTCTAACGTAAGAGATGTCCTTCTCCAGGAGACAGCGGGATAAATGGTGATGTATGGATCAGGAAGAATGTATGTGTATGGGTAATGTGAATACTGAGTAAAAATGTAATTCCCCTTTGTTTGTTAGCTAGGGTAACTGTATGTTGTGGATTCAATGTAGTTACACAGAATCTGTATGTCTGTATGTCTAATGTCATTCTTTGTGTAAGTGTAAAAGTTCTGATACCCTTTCTCTTACTGGAAAATTGCAATGAAAAGAACTATTTTAAAGTTATTGAAAAGTAATTCATAATACAGCCAGCCTCTGTTTAAAAATCTCCAGAAAAAGATTCCCCACTGGACTCCAAGGCAGTGTATCCCACTGTCAAACAGCTCTTACCATCAGGAAGGCAAGAATGCACATTTTTGCCAAAGAATATTTGCAGATGGGGGAACCAAGATGGGGGAAAGGCACAGGGTAGTGCAACAGTAATTTGACCATCCCTTTCTTATGAGTTTGTGATGCAGTGCATCAGATGCCATGGAGCTTAACAGGTCATGATGAAGACTATATTGCCTGCGGATGCTACTAAAATGGTCTAGTGCTCCCCAGATTCTGTGTTGCTTAGCAACAATGGTGATACTCAATGAGCATTACAGGCTATGCTTTTTGGAAAGCTATAAAAAGGGTTCTTCAAAGAATTATTGTTCTTTAGCAGAGGAGACCAAGGAAGTTCACATGTTCCATTTCTGTGCTCATTTCATCATATAGAAACTATATTTTACTTCTATCAAGACTCTGAGTTCCATGGATGGTGGTAGAGAAGGAAGGGCACAGACTTTGTTTCTGCTGTTGGGCATTGAAGTGCCATTGAGATGGATAAAAGGAGATGTTTCATACCCTCTGGCAGTACTTGTGGTCTTCAGATATATGGTTATGATTTTCTAAAAGAAACCGGCATAGAAACTTTGGAGAAACATGAAAGGAAAGACTTACTGTATATACTCAAGTATAAGCCTCATTTTTCAGCCCTTTATTTAAGGTTGAAAAAGTCCTCCTCGGCTTATACTCGAGTCAAGGTTATTTATTATTTTACTCTGTTATTAGTATTATTCTTATTACATTCATTATTTTACTCTTTATTATTATTAAAATATTATTATTATATTTATCATTTTACTCTATTATTACTCTATTATTATTATTTATTATTTTACTCTATTATTATTACATTTTTTTACTCTATTATTATTGGAAGGATATGTAAGCAGCAAATTGACATTGAAGAAGATTAGAATAATGGTTTAATCAGATTTGGGCAGTCTTATCTTAGAGTTTTATGTAAAAATTTAAAAATAGATGTCTCCATTAATGTAATTTGATTGGTATCTATTCTTATTTTGAAATTTACCAGTAGCTGCTGCATTTCCCACCCTTGGCTAATACTTGAGTCAATACGTTTTCCCAGTTTTTTTGTGGTAAAATTAGGATCCTTGGCTTATATTTGGGTCGACTTATGCTCAAGTATATATGATACATTAAAATTACAACTAAGTCCTTTTGGAAGCTCATCACTATAGCTATAACCCTCTTTCTTCCTTTTATCTAATTCTCTTCATAATAACTCCTGGTGTCTTGGTTTTTAGACCTGTTTGGGGTGCTGATTCAGAAAATTGTATTGACTAGACTTCATTAGCTCTAATTCCTTAGATATGGTTATCATGGTTTCTAGGGGCGCGCAGATGGCAACTGGCATATGTTCTGGATCTCAAAAACTAGAGCTGATAGGTGAATTACCTGTGTCATTTTTTGAAATCAGCGTAAGAAATATATCCAGAAATAGGAATAACATCTGAGGCACCAAAATGTGTGTTGGCCAGTGTCACTAACTATTTTACACTTTGACTTCAGTTTAGAGCAATTCAAGTAAGCAGAGGACAGGTCATTGGATAGAAACCTGTACCTATTAATGGCAGCTGAAAAAGTAGGATGTCAGAGCATTAAGTAGGGCTTTCCCTGCCAAATCCAGTCAGTTGTAGGATACGGGCACATGCTGGGAGGAACTGGTTTCTTGGCTAATTTTCTTCCTACCTCCATCTGAACCCTCTCCAGGTCCTGAGCTGTGTGAACCCTGATAATGTGAACAGCCCTGAGATCCCTGTGAAGATCTTGAATTGTGACACCATCACCCAGGTCAAGGAGAAGATCCTTGATGCCATCTTCAAGAATGTACCTTGCTCCCATCGGCCAAAAGCTGCTGACATGGATCTAGGTGAGTTGCTTATTGCTGAATTAATGGGAGAATCCATCTATTGAGTCAATTATAGAAAACAGTTGCGGTGAGTGAGGTAGCGATTGTATTTGAAGTTGTTGCCTGACAGTGTAAATGTATCATTTATCTCACTTGCACATGGAAAATATTTTAAAATCACTGGTTAGTTTCTTCTTTCTCTTTACATAAGTTGACAAGAGATTTTATATGTGTTGTGAAAGACAATCATATCCACAAACAATTTTTGTGTGGAAAGTGAATAGATGCTTTCATAGAAGTTACTGTTGCCTCGATACAGAGTTTATTTATAATTATAATTGAAGTGTGGACAAACCCCTGGTGCAAATTCAGCATCAGCTGCCATGGCCTGGAACCAGACATGAACGGAGGAACTGGACATCACCAAATGGGATTAGACTGGATGGCCTTTGGGGTATCTTCCAACTCTATGATTCTCTAAGGCAGCGTTTCTCAACTTGGGGGTCGGTACTCCTGGGGGGGGGCTTGTGAGTGGTGTGTCAGAGGAGTTGCCAAAGACCATCAGAAAATACAGTATTGTCGGTTGCTCATGGAAGTTCTGTGTGGGAAGTTTGGTTCAATTCCATCATTGGTGGGGTTCAGAATGCTCTTTGATTGTAGGTGAACTGTAAATCCCAACAACTACAATTCCCAAATATCAATTCTATTTTCCTCAAACTCCACCAGTGTTCACATTTGGACATATTGAGCATTTGTGCCAAGTTTGGTCCATATCCATCATTGTTTGAGTCTACAGCGCTCTCTGGATGTATGTGAACTACAACTCCAAAACTCAAGGACAATGTCCACCAAATCCTTCCAGTTTTTTCTGTTGGCCATGGGAGTTCTGTGTTCCAAGTTTGGTGGAGTTCAGAATGCTCTTTGATTGTGCGTAAACTATAGATCCCAGCAACTACATCTCCCAAATGACAAAATCAATCCCCTTTCCAACCCCACCCATATTCAAATTTGGGCATATGTGGGCATTTGTGCCAAATTTGGTCAAGTGAATGAAAATACATCCTGCATATCAGATATTTACATTACAATTCATAACAGTAGCAAAATTACAGTTATGAAGTAGCAACGAAAATAATGTTATGGTTGGGGGTCACCACAACAGGAAGAACTGCATTAAGGGGTTGCAGCATTAAGAAGGTTGAGGACCACTTCTCTAAGGCCTAAACATTCTGGGGCAGTGAGAGGTCTTCCTAAGCACAAATAATATACAAGGCACACACTGGCTGCAATTTGATCACTCATTTCATGGTGGAGGAGAAGCGAAATTGTTCTGCCTGCTGGCAGAAGCCCCTCTTGTATTCCTGCCCACAGAGAGAACCCAGGCAGGTGTGGAGGGAAGGAAGAGAAAGGGGCCATAATGAACATTTTAAATGCTATTAACAGCAGGGCAGAGCGCTCTTGCCTGCCACTAATGTCATAATGTTTCTCTCAAAGTTGCTTCCATAAACCTCAGGAGGGCTCTGCGGCTCCCTGCTCACATGCTATCCACCACAGTGATGGAATTCCCTCCCCAACTCTGCCAAAGAATGCTAACATGCAACATCCTTTCTTCTCACAAATGCTTTTGCAGTGACCTCTGTAGACATAAGGAGACAGCAATCAGTTAATGATACCAGGGAACAAAAACCTGCAGTTCATGTGGGAACAGGACAGTTTAGATCACTAAGTGTAGAAACCGAAGTTGTTTTTGATGTTTGCAGTCAGAGAGTTAGAAGCAACATTCTGCCTTGCTCCACATGCATTCTACTGCAGCCCTGCCAGAGCTCTGCCTGTACCCCGGTAGAGATGAACCAAACAAACACCCAGTTTGTATCAAACAGTTTAATTAAAACAGCACTTACTTTCTGGCTGTTTTAATAGTCCAAAACATAAAACATAAAGAGAGCAGTCACAGAATATAAAACAAAAACTGACAGCAAACACTGTTGCAGGTTCAAGATAACACCGTAGTCAAAAAGTCCAGTCCAGTGGTCAGATGCCGAGAGTCCAATGAGCAAAGTCCAGGGATCAAGAGTCTATATCAGGGGTGGGCAATTATTTTTTCCAAGGGGCCACATGAGAGCCAAAAAATATTATGGAGTGCCACACCTATTTATTTGTTTATTTACTATATATTACACATCATTAATATTAACATATTAATATATCAAGAAATATTCATATATTATTAGTATTAATATCATAATTATTATATTATGGCATTATTATTATAGATGGCATCTATTATTATAGATGGCATCCACCCCAGAGTTCTTAAGGAACTCAAGTGTGAAATTGCTGAAATTCTAGCCAAAATATATAACCTTTCTCTAAGATCAGGCACTGTACCCGAGGACTGGAAGGAGGCAAATGTAACTCCGATCTTCAAGAAAGGATCCAGGGGTGATCCAAGAAATTATAGGCCAGTTAGTCTAACCTCAGTTCCAGGCAAAGTGATGGAAACCATTATTAAAGAAAAAATTACTAAGCACATAGAAGAACAGGCATTGCTGAAGGAAAATCAACATGGTTTCTGCAAAGGCAAATCATGTCTTACTAACTTGATAGAATTCTTTGAGGGTGTAAATAAACACATAGATAAAGGGGACCCAGTCGATATTGTTTACCTTGACTTTCAAAAGGCTTTTGACAAAGTCCCTCACCAAAGGCTCCTAAATAAGCTCTTCAGCCATGGAATCAGAGGACAGGTCTTGTCCTGGATTGGAACCTGGCTAAACTGTAGGAAACAAAGGGTGGTAATAAATGGACATTTCTCTGGGTGGAAAGAGGTGAGAAGTGGCGTACCCCAAGGTTCAGTTTTAGGACCGTTACTTTTTAATTTATTCATAAACGATCTGGATGTAGATGTAAATTGTGAGGTAGCAAAGTTTGCAGATGACACTAAACTGTTCAGGGTAGTTAAAAATGAAACTGACTGTAAAGAGCTCCAGAAAGATCTCTCGAAATTGAGTGAATGGGCAACAAAGTGGCAAATGCATTTTAACCTAAACAAGTGTAAAGTCATGCACATCGGGGAAAAGAACCCCAAATACACTTATCAACTGATGGGATCAAAGCTTTCTGAGACAAACCAGGAAAGGGATCTTGGGGTTTTGGTGGACAGCTCAATGAAGGTGTCAACCCAGTGCGCTGCAGCAGTGAAAAAAGCAAATTCTATGCTTGGCATGATCAGGAAGGGAATCGAAAATAGGTCGGCAAATGTTGTATTGCCTCTCTACAAATCTATGGTGAGGCCACATCTGGAGTACTGTGTACAATTCTGGTCACCGCACCTCAAGAAGGATATAACGGAACTGGAAAAGGTACAAAGAAGGGCAACAAATATGATCCAAGGGATGGAGCAGCTCCCTTATGAAACCAGGTTGCAACGCCTTGGTCTTTTCAGCCTTGAAAGACGGCGTTTAAGAGGTGACTTGATTGAAGTGTATAAAATCATGCATGGGATAGAAAAGGTGAATAAAGAAAAATTATTTTCTCTGTCACACAACACTAGGACTAGGGGGCACTCCCTAAAGCTCCAAGGTAGGAAAGTTAGGACTAATAAAGGGAAATATTTCTTCACCCAGAGGGTCATTGGGTTATGGAACTCACTTCCAGAGGAGGTTGTGACAGCTGTCAGCCTGGACAGCTTCAAGGCAGGATTAGACAGATTCATGGATACCAAGGGAATCAGTAGCTACTGAAATGGACATCCAAGTGCCACCTCTGTGTTGATGGAGGTAGGCAGGATTTTCCCCGGGTACTGGTTGTGGGGGGTCGGGAGCAGGTGAGGGTTTTGCCCTCCTTTCTGCTAGAGATCCCTGTGTACAACTAGTGGGCCACTGTGTGACACAGAATGCTGGACTAGATGGGCTGAGGCCCGATTCAGCATGGCTCTTCTTATAGTGTATACATAGACACTATAATATATTGAAATTATATAATATACATTATTATATTATATTATTTACTATATTATTATAAAATTATTATAAAATAATAATAAAAACCACTCAAATTAAATTAAATTAAATTCAAGAAAACAAGGTGTGAACCAAGATGAAGGCTGACATCTTGAAGAGAGAAAGGATCCCAAGACGGAATGGCCCAATGACCCCAGCCCTGAGGATGGCGAAGTGGACCCAGCTGCAGCCAGAGCAGGGCAGGGCAGCAGGAGCCGCCGTTGGAGAAGGAGCGCGAGGGAGAGTGCGAGGGAGAGCGCGTGCGGTACTTTGGGGGAAGCAGGCTACAGTCGGCTTTTGAGCCCTGAAAGGAGGAGAGGGAGAGAAGGAAGGAGTCAAGGAAGGAGGCGCCAGCACAAGGGAGAGCACATGCGGGTGTGTGTGTGCACGGTGCTTTGGGGGAAGAAGGCTTCACACAGCTTTTGAGCCCTGAAAGGGGGAGAGGGAGAGAAGGAAGGAGGCGAGGAAGGAGGTGCCAGCGCCGTTGCCTTCACCCGCACTTTCTCGCCCTTGCCGAGGGACCTTCAACCCTGCGCCCTTGGGAGGCTTCCCGGACAAGCCCCGTGGAGGGAGACGGAGGATAGAGTGGAGAAGACTCACGCCGTTTGCCATGCAGCCTGCTATCCCTGGAGGCGATCCGGGCCTGCAGGGAGAGCACTTGGCAACCTGCAGGGCGGGGGCTGATCGCCCTCGCGATCCAGAAGACTGCATCGTCTTCTGGTCATGAGGGCGAGTTTGTCCACCCCTGGTCTATCTCGTAGTCAAAAGCCAGTCCAGAGATTCAAGCTTCAAAGAGTACAGGAGACAGGTCAGGATGCTGAAAATCCACAAACCTAGGGGGAAAACAGCAGCATCTACCACCAAAATAAGACCAATATTTTTCTCCCAGAGTTCAGTATATTTAACTTGGAGAAGAGGTTCCAAAAGACCTCACAACCTCTGAGGATGCCTGCCATAGATGCAGGCAAAACATCAAGAGAGAATGCTTCTAGAACATGGCCATAGAGTCCAAAAAATCTACCTCAACCCAGTGATTCCAGCCATGAAAGCCTTCGAAAATACATTGTCTTCACAAAGTTTCAAGTAGGATATGATTGAAAACTTTTGATATCTTGAACTCCAAACTTTGCTGTTGGATAGCTGTTCAAAACGAGACTTGTGGGAAACCCTAAGTGAGGAATCTTTTCAAATTCTCCAGTAGTTAAATAAAATGAAATGAATGTGAGATCTAATGGAAGGAAAACCGACCTCTGCCCGAACCGGAGCTGCAGGAGTGCCAGGTGGAAGTATGAACCGCTTCTTACTAGATGGATTCTGAAGTGCTTCAAGCTTAGCCATCTGAACACATCCCATCCGGAGACAATGGCACCATACAGAAGCTGGGCAACAACTTTGGCCTGGAATATTTTCTGGGTTGGAACAGCCAGGAGACCCCCTGCAGCGTTGTAAAATCTAAGGATTGCTCCAACAGACCTCAAAACTACTGCTCTAGTAGCTTCTATATAGGGCTTCCGGGAGATGTTTTCTATAAAATGAATGCCCGGCTACTTACATTCCCAGCACTATACAATCTTATTACCATTGATGGCCCAGTGAAAACTGGAATTACTTTTTCCAAACTTTGTTTTGATATAGTTAATGTTCGGCTTTCCTTTAGAACAAAATACTCAGAGGTCTTAACAATCTTAAAGGGAAAGCTAGTTTTCAAAGCATCTGTGCCAACCTTCAGCTACCTGCCATTTCAACTAATGATACTAATAGTATGAAATGAGAGACGTAACTTTAGAAGTTTTTGCTTGCTTAGTAATTTTCCAGTAGGGTTTAATAGTTAGTGCTTAATGGCTGGCTACTATATATTCAATACACCCATGCATATGATTGGTTTTATGTGGTTACATACTGTTTCTGGGAAGACTATCAAAACTTGTGTAAATAGTAGCCTTTATTTTTGTTTTAGTACCAGATTGCCACTGTTGGAATGCTGACATTTGGCCTCTACAAGTCGCTTTGTTGACTTACGGAGATTCTATAAATTTCATAGGGTTTTCTTAGGCAATGGATACTCAGGGGTGGTTTTCCAAAGCTTTCATCTGAAAATAAAGTGCTAGATTTCCCCCTACAAAATATAATCGAAGACTTAGATCTATTACAACAGTAAGCAGTAGACCTTAATTATGCTGGGCATAGGAGCCCTGCCCTAAACTGAAATTGGCATTGGCTGTCAGCAAACCCAGGTCCAGGTTATGCTAAGTATTATAACACTTGCCACCAAAGGAACTTTCACAAAATGCTATTACACAGCTCTACATTGGAATTGTATATACTATGTGTATTTGTATGCACCTTCAAATTGCCTGTTGACTTAAGGCGACCATATTAATTTCATAGGGTTTTCTTAGGCAAGTCCTTTTGCCAGTTCCTTCTGGTGAAATATAGTCTACAGCATTTGACACTCCTTCATGGTCTCCCATTCAAATACTGACCCAGCTTAACTTTTCAGATCAGATGTGATTTGGTGCATTTAGGGCTGTTAGGAATTGTGGGAGTTGAAGTCCAAAGCACATGGGGGGGCCAAGTTTGCCCATGCCTGGTTTAGTGTGTGTGTGTGTGTGTGTGTGTGTGTGTGTGTGTGTATATATATATATATATATATATATATATATATATATATAGGCCAAAGAGGTTTTCTCATTTAGTTGCACATCACTCTTTTTTTGTGGGCTGCACTGTAACCACAGAAATATGTGAATTTTAGACTGCATTTGGTTCCACATTAAATTCTAGGATGAGTAATTGGTGAATTTGTGTTTTCAAAGAAGTCGAAGATAATTCCTCCTCTGTTGCCAGGTGGGAATAGAGATGGATGAGCATTTAAGCTTACTTTGATGACAATTAGTGTGTTATTCTCTCAGGAAAGAAAAAAACCCTCAATATTTTTAAAAGACTAATGCAGATGAAAAGAAACAATTGTTTTCTCTGTCCCCAAGTGAGAATACTTCATGCTAAAGGCAGGAGTACCCCAAATCTGGCCTGCCAGCTGTAAGCAGAAGAGATGATAATGATGAACGCTAGAAGCTGAAGTCAATGACATCTTAAGGGTCACATTTTCCCTCCCCTTTACTAGGATTGGCAGGATGTGAGTGGCCTGCAGATTAAATAGCCAAATGGGCCAACCGGTCCTAGAACTGGATAGGAACACTTTTCAGGGATCTCAGTTATGGTGAACAAAAAGATAATCATAGAATAACATTGTTGGAAGAGATCCCAAGATTCAACCCATTCAGCCATGCAAGAGAGGTCCCTGGTAGTGCAATGGGTTAAACCCTTGTGCTGGAAGGAATGCTGACCAACAGGTCAGCAGTTCGAATCTGGGGAGAGCGGGTTGAGCTCCCTCTGTCAGCGCCAGTACCCTATGCGCGGACATGAGATAAGTTTTCCACAAGGATGGTAAAACATCAAAAAACATCCAGCCGTCCCCTGGGCAATGTCCTTGCAGATGGCCAATTCTCTCACAACAGAAGAGATTTGAAGTTTCTCAAGTCACTCCTAACATGGAAAAAAGCCATGCAAGAACACACCATCCAAGCTTTTCTGACAGATGGCCATCCAGCACCTGTTTAAAGACCTCTAGAGATATTTAAACATCTCTATCAGTTCTTTCTCCCACCCTGGATATTCCACAGATATATAAACCCAATTTTCCTAGTTTTCAACAGACCTCACAACCTCAGAGGATGCCTGCCATAGATGCAGGTGAAACGTCAGGAGAGAATGCTTCTAGAACATGGTCATACAGCGTGAAAAATCTACAACAACCTTTGTGAAAACATTTTTACACTTGGTACCCAACTGGACAGGCGGCCCTCTGATTTCTCGAAATGGGATGGTTTCTATAAGTGTCACCATCAAAGGATGCTTTGCCTTGCAAAGCTCACGTTTCCCAAATGCAGGCAAGCTTTTATAGCCCTTTGCCTTCAAACTATGGAAGGTTTCAATAACATAGCAGAAGGTGTTATCACATGGTGTAAGAGTTGTGTCTATGTAATGCAATGCTGTTTGATATTCTCATTCCCCTTCAGCCTTCTGTTTGTTTATTTGTGGGATCCCAGGAATAGAGGCATTGCTCTCCTGCTTATTATATTCTGGACCAAAAACCAATTCTTGGGCTGCGTTTGGTCTAATCGACATCTACCTTCTCCACTGCAAAAGTTTACTAGAGGCTTAGAATGCATTGAAACAAACCTTCCTTTTGTCTGAGGTTCCTGGCTTTCCTTATCTCTGAGCAACCTTGTACCACACCCCCACATCCCACATATGTAGTTGCTGCATGAACTAAAGATATGCTATCTCCTGAAGACAATAAAGGGAGTTCACTAGAGCTGACCCCTGGGTTTGCATTTGCCACCTTTTCCGATTGGAAGGCATGATAAAGTTAATAGGATTTCCTCCTGCTGCAACTCTAGGAGGTGGAAGCATCGCAAATAGCATGAGAACCTTGTCCACCTTTGTATGGGACTCCCCACTGTTTCACTGATCTGCAAATGAGAGGGCAGGGAGGCAAAGCAGGATTTTTCTCTTAATGCTGTGCATTAATATGACTGGAATCCTATTGGTATCTGATGTGAATGCATATGTTCCCATACAGAAGCGACTAGACATTTGTTTTGTGCTAAGAACATCCAAATTCACTTCAAGGTTGGGGAAGCAGAATTAGATGTCACATGATGTTCAATTTTAATGGCCATGACTTAATGCTATGGAATCCTTGGAGTTGTAGTTGGGTGAAGCATAAGCATTATTTGGCAGAGAAGGCTAAACCCTTGTAAAACTTCAAATTCCACAGCATTGTTGTTGTGTATTCGTTCAGTTGCTTCTGACTCTTCGTGACCTCATGGACCAGCCCAGGCCAGAGCTCCCTGTTGGCTGTGACCACCCCCAGCTCCTTCAAGATCAAGCCAGTCACTTCAAGATGCCATCCATCCTTCTTGCCCTTGGACGGCCCCTCTTCCTTTTTCCTTCCATTTTCCCCAGCATCATTCTCTTCTCCAAGCTTTCCTGTCTTCTCATGCTGTGGCCAAAGTACTTCATCTTTGCCTCTAATATCCTTCCCTCCAGTGAGCATTCAGGCTTTCTTTCCTGAAGTATGGAATGGTTTGAAATTCTTGTGGTCCAAGGCACTCTCAGAACTTTCCTCCAACACCACAGTTCAAAAGTGGTATCATCTGCATATCTAAGGTTGTTAATTTTTCTTCCAGCAATTTTAACTCCAGCCTTGCATTCATCAAGCCCTGCACATTGCATGATGTGTTCTGCATACAAGTTGAATAGGTTGGGTGAGAGCATATAACCCTGCTGTACGCCTTTCCCAATCCTGAACCAATCTGTTGTTCCATGGTCAGTTCTTACTGTTGCTACTTGGTCATTATACAAATTCCTCAGGAGAGAGACAAGGTGATTTGGTATGCCCATACCACCAAGAACTTGCCACAATTTATTATGATCCACACAGTCAAAGCCATTAGAATAGTCAATAAAACAGAAATAAATGTTTTTTTCTGGAACTCCCTGCCTTTCTTGATTATCCAGTGGATATTGGCAATTGGGTCTCTCGTTCCTCTCCCTTTTCGAAACCCAGCTTGTACATCTGGCAACTCTCGCTCCATGTATTGCTGGAGTCTACCTTGCAAGATCCACAGCATTATGCCACGGCAAATCCATGGGATCAAACTGCATTAATTCTACAATGGAATCCTAGATATGGATGACCCCCCCCCCCCGGGTTCAACTTGATTCTGCCATGTTAGGTATATAACATCAAAGCCCTCCTTACAGATGGCCATCCAGCTTCTGTTTTTAAAAAACCTCCACCACATATGCTGCCTGGGGGTGTGAGTCAGCATTGTGCATATAGGCAAGTATATGCATCTGATGTGCTTTTAGTTCAGATGCGCATTCAGCTGTACAACACAGCCACTCAGCACAAGGCCTCTGAGCATGATCAGTGTGCAATTCCTATATAGAGACCCTACATAACTGATGTACAGTATCAGCCTAGCTATGCCAGTGATAGCACATTGTGCTCCCTTCATAATGCTAGATCTTATTCCTATCTACTGAAACTGAGCCATGAGAGACTCCAAAAGAGATCAATGGAAGGACGTCTTCACAGACAGGACATGTTAAATTGCAGAACTCACTGCCAGAAGCTGTGGTGATGGCTGCCAGCTTGAATAGCTTAAAGCAGGGGTGGGCAACTATCAGAGGCTAGAGGACAACATTGGATTCTCAATGCCCTTTGTGTGCATTGGGGAGGGCTCTCTCCATTACTTCCAAAAGTCTTCAAGGGGATTGGATAAATTAAGGATATTTCAGCCTTCTGTATAAATTTATAGAGGATGGGTCTCTCAGTCGCTGCTAGTCATGATGATCAAATTAACCTCTAGGATCAGAGGTAGATCACCTGTGGCATCCTACCAGGGCCAAAAAGGGGGCTTTGAAATGGATGGATGAACTCTATAGGCCCTGGGGGTAGCGTTTTAGCCTTCCCATGTACAAGAGACCTGGAGGTTCTCTAAGCAATCAGTTCAGGACTCAAAAGGGGTAAACTCAAACAAGTTTATTGAATAACAACCATTAACAATACTGGTGACCCAAAAAGTTTGAAGTTGGTTACTAGGAAAAGTCCTTTAAGAAAAGGGATTGCACCCACTTGCCTATTGCAGAGCAAAGGTGCCTTTCTTTGGTTCCAGGTTTTTTGATTGCTCCCAAATGATCCTCTGGCACACAAAGTCCTTGGTCCCCAAAAATACAGTCTATGTTGACGGGCTGGCCCTTCCTATTACTGCAGTCTTGGTTTGAGAGTGTTGGGTTGGCTATACGTGAACGAAGGTGCGTTGTCCAAGTGATGGCTCCAGATTTCTGCCTTCTTCGTCCATGAGCTATTGCTGGAATGAGGCCAGAAAGGAAGTCCTACCTCTCAGGTAAATTTGGGAAGAGGAGGAGTTAAGGTGGTGAGGTCATGTTTGGAGCCAAACACAGCTCCTCCCATCATGTCCACATGGCTGGACAATAGAACAAAGGCCTTGCAGATGAAGGCAACCAAATACAAAATACAGATACAAAACAAGCCCCATGGGGCACAATAGCACCTTGTGTGCCAGTTGTTGGGGAGCATGGCATAGAAAATGCAGCTGCATTCATGCTCTTGCATGATCATGCGATAAGTCACTGAATATTAGAATAGATTGGACAATAGTCTGATCCATCTTGGATCACCTTATAATGTGGTGTTCCTGGTGGTACAAATTGGTTGATGGGAATACACTGCTACCTGGGAGTCGTGGTGGAACTTTCTTCTCTTGAGGTTTTCAAGCAGAGGTTGGATGGCCATCTGTTGGGCATTCTTGGATTGTGACTTTCTATATGGCACAATGGAGTTAGACTGGGTGGGCCTTGTGCTCTCTTCCAATTCTAGGACTGTCTGCATGACAGACTTCTAGATACTCACAACTGTGGCCCAGTTCTAATCCTTCATTCTCTGAGTCCTTGGAACTTAGGTCCTCTCTCCAACTGGCATATATTGACAAATGGGAAGTCAGTTCCTTAGGTGATCATGGTTTTCTCTGTCTTGTTAATGGTGTCCTCTGGCTTCTACTAGAAAAATTATTTCTTTCCACAGAATGGCGACAAGCGAGCGGAGCCAGGATGATCCTTCAGGATGAAGACCTCACAACCAAGATTGAGAATGACTGGAAGAGACTCAATACTCTTGCTCACTATCAGGTAAGAGGTTGACTTTTTAGGTTGGCTCAAAAACAGTGGGGAGACTGATAGCAGCTTTCAGACTTTAGAACTACATTCCAAAGAATGTTGGGCTAATTGCAGCAAACTAACTAATTGATGCAAATGGGAGATTCATTGGAGGATGGTTGGCATACTTTTTTATTTGTGTCCATTAAATGGTTTTGTATGGTATTTAATATATTTTGTATTGGCCTTAATGTCAGTCTGTCCATATTTCTTATACCTTCCTCTTCTGGTATCTCTTTCTTTTTCCATAATCTTGCATAGCACAGCCTTGCCGCAGTAGTTAATACAAATAATAGTTTGTTTTTATTTTTGTCAGACCACATGCGGACTGAGTTGAACGTGATTTTAGCTTGGCGATTTGGCTTATCTGTATTTTATCTATTGTATTATTTATTTATTGTATTTTAATCTTGTATGGTTATAGGATGTTTTAATTTGTATTAGTAGGATTGAATTCTTGCTTTGAGCCGGTCTGAGTCCTTCTACGGAGGTGAGAAGATCGGGATATAAAAGTTTTAAATAAATAAAATAAATAAATATTTTTTGTTCATGTATCCCCAATAGGAAGGTTTCCAGTTTTAATGGTATCTTTATCTCTATTTTTAAAAAAAATATTCCCCCAATTTTTAAGGTGAGCATATACACCAGCATGTGGTCCGACACGCAGGATTCAGAATCTGTTTAAATCTACATGGTAGAATTAATACAGTCTGGCCCGACTTTAACTGCTATGATTCAATGCTGTGGAATCATGGAAGTTGTAGATTCACAAGCTCTGCCAAAGAGTGCTGATACCTAACCAAAATATAGTTCACATGGCTTCATAGCAATGTGCCATGGCAGTTAAAGTGGTGCCAAATTGTATTAATTCTTTGGTGTGGTGCAGCCTTGGTATGCATAAAAAAGTCTCCGAAGTGGAATATCAGCATATTAGATAATGTCTTTAACATTTGTAGTAAAACCCAGAGAAAAGGGACTTCTTAACCGACATGGAAGCCACCAGTTTCTGTCTATTTGTGTCTCTCTTTGTCTGTTTCTATCTGTCACCTTGCTGACATTCAATCAGAAATTTCCTAAGTGGATATAGGACAAAAAATACTCACCTGCCAGCCTTCTTTTGTTGGTTTTTTCTCCCTCGCCCCCTCTGCCTTGCCTTTCCGGTGATGGCATCGGATGAAATGTCAAGCCAGAGATTAGAAACAGATTGGGAACTGAGATGAGATAATGAGGAGGACAAGAGTTAATTCCAGTCATAGCGGGGAAAAGATTGATGTGCTGTATGCTGGAGGGAGAAGTCGGAAATCTCCAGAGAATCCTACAAGGAAACAGCATGGGGATGAGAGAGGGGCACAGAGAGGGGCATGCATCTCTAAAAGGCTAAAATGCCCCCCCAAATTTCTCAAAACACATTTTTTTGTTTATGTTTAATATGGTTTTTTTCCAATTTATATATTCATAAAAATGGTTAAGCAAATCTAAACACTTCCTAGCATCTAACTTGAACCAATATAAAACTTCCTAACATCTATACAACATTCATGTTTGGTTTTCTGAAAATTCCCCCTTTCCTTGCATTCTCCTACCCTAACATGAACAACAAGATAAATTTCCATAAAGGTAAAGGTTTCCCACTTGACATTAAGTCTAGTTGGCATAATGGTTGGTGCCCATCTCCATTTCTAAGCTGAAGAGCTGGTGGTGTCCGTATTCACATCCAAGATCATGTGGCCAGCATGACTGCATGGAGAGCAGAAGCTGAGGCTAATGACAGGAGCTCAACCTGCTCCACGGATTCAAGCTGCTGATTGTTTGGTCAGCAAGTTCAGCATCTTGGCGGTTTAATCTGCTGTGCCAACACAACCCCTGAGTATGCACTATATTGTGTGTGTGTGTGTGTTTATGTATACACACACACCCTTGTCTACTGCAATGACCTGAACAGGTACCGCAGGAGCCGAGGTGGAAAAGGAAGGAGCCTGAGGCTGTTAGGAATTGTGGGAGTTGAAGTCCAAAACATCTGGAGAGCCCAAGTTTACCCATCCCTGTTCTAACGTGATTTGAGTAGAACGCTAGATGAGAGAGAAGCAAGTCAGGTTCTGGTTCCAGGGAGGAGAAATGTACCAAAGCACTGAGATGACATGGAGTGAAAGAAGTGGCATAAAAAACTCCCAAGGTCTGAAGTCAAATAAGGAAAGAGAGAGCTAACCAAGAGCAGAATATAGGTGCAACGGGAGCCTAACTGCAGATAGAGTAGGTGAAGTTGATAAGCTGGAATGTGTCCAGAGGAGGGCAACCAAATTCGAACAAGTCCTATGAGGAGTGGCTTAAAGAGCTGGGCATGTTTAGCCTGCAGAAGAGAAGCCTGAGAGGAGATATGGATGAGGGCATGTATCAAGATGTGAAGGGAAGTCATAGGGAGGAGGAAGCAGGCTTGTTTTCTGCTGCCCTGGAGACTAGGACGTGGAACAATGGCTTCAAATTTAAAGAAAGGAGATTCCATATGAACATGAGGAAGAACTTCCTGACTGTGAGAGCTGTTCAGTAGTGGAACTCTCTGCCCCGGAGTGTGGTGGAGGTTCCTTCTTTGGAGGCTTTTTAACAGGCTTGATGTCCATCTGTTGGGGGTGCTTTGAATGCCATTTTCCTGCTTCTTGGCAGAATGGGGTTGGACTGGATGGCCCAGGAGGTCTCTTCCAAATCTAGGATTCTATGACTCTAAGGCAGGCATGGGCAAACTTCGGCCCTCCAGGTGTTTTGGACTTCAACTCCCACAATTCCTAACAGCCTGCCGGCTGTTAGGAATTGTGGGAGTTGAAGTCCAAAACACCTGGAGGGCCGAAGTTTGCCCATGCCTGCTCTAAAGAATGTTGGGATTAAGAGAGTGGAAGATTATCTAGGAAATTGCCGTAACCATCACTGCATAAAGTAATGGGCAAGAGAGCTTTTGCTGCAGACAAAGGGGCAAAAGTTACAGAGGCCGCAAAGATGAAAACTGCGACATTTAACAGCCGAGTGCATTTGATGGGAAATGGAAATACGTCTGTGGTACCGACACAGTTATGAGCCATTTGGTGCAACCAATAGCCTCATCTCCGTTTTCCTGGACTGTTCGGTTTGGGATTAGAATATATCGAATTTATAGACCTGTTATTCCCCCTGCAAAGTAGGAATCAGCATGCTCCAGGGTCTGTTTATATATATATGTGGCAGATTGATGACAAGATAACATTTTTGAATATGGTTCCAGGTAAAGAAATATGATCTCTTTGCAGAATAACCATTTACCTAAATCTAAAATTATTGAAATTTTAAGCACTAAAAATGACTGAAATGTAAACTACGACACTATATGGGATGGAAAAAGATAAGGATATCTGATTTTAAAAGGGGAAAATACTGGTTCCTTGAATCAAGAAGAATGGTTTGTTATCTAAGATGGATAAAATGTTTTTTCCTAGCATTACCTGAGAGATATGAAGGTTGATTCTTAGTATAGGATTTATTTTTCAGCAGAAATGTAAATGCAATTGAGTAGTAAAAGGTGCAGTTAGAGCAACTTGATGGATGCCTTTGCTTGAAGGGGCGAGAAGTCATTTCTTTCCCTCTCTTTTTAATGGCTCTTAGATCGAGAGAGTATTTTTCTTTGTTTCATTTTAATGTGTTCGATGTATACGCAGGTGGGGAGAGAAATAGAATCGTTCTTTTAAGCAATGGTGGTCAGATAGAGAAATGCTGTTTGTCTTCCAACCCCCCAAAATAACGAGACAGACACAAAATATGGATTTAAAATTTGGGCAACTTTTATTTATTGTTACCTATTTAACTTTTAACTCAACTAACTTTAGGTGTCAGTTCAACTTGATGTGTCTAAGCTGAGGTAGCGTCTTCTAAAGTCTACCCCTCAGCCAGGCATGTAGCCAGGGGGGTGCTAAGGGGGCTTCAGCCCCCCCCCCCCCCGAAAATTCTCAGGGTGGTCCGCGAAAAGGCCTTACTGGTACATTATTTAAACTGTTATGTTTATTCATAACATGATCTGATCACCATGCTCATTATATCCCTCATTAATGGGGTTATTGGGATAACAATACAAAAGGTTTGCTAGGGTAGACCCTCTTCCACCCAGTCTCAGCCCCCCGAACCAAACTCAGCCCCCCGAATCAAAATCCTGGCTACGGCTCTGCCCTCAGCTATTCAGGCATAATACCTGGGTTCCCTGGAGATTTAAACCCAGGCAACCCGTAAGGGAAACGCCAGGAGAAATCTCTCTGAACTTTTGAGACAAGACTCTCCCTGCTCCTGGGCTATTCTAATTCCCCTCACCCCCTAAAATTAACCTCTAGGTGAGTGTTTGCATAATGGTCCAAAACCCTAAGGGTTGCCTTAAGTATATACCAACCTTTGTGTTACTAATCTACTTACGCTAGGCTATTTATAAGCCGACAATTCCATCTAGCCCCTAATTAACAGTATAGGGTAGGCGGAAAAACCCTCCTAGAACATAAGAGGGAAAGAAAAAAATCCTACCCGGTCCTGAATGGTGACCATTACTATACTGTCCATGGGCGGAAGTGGTGGGCGATGGTTTCCCACAGAATGAGAGAGAAGGGGCAGGCATCCAACCATGCCAGCCCCGCCTCTCCCAATGGAAAGTTCCACAAAATCAACCAATCTCTGCTTCATAGGGAGGAGACAAAATTGCTCCACCTCCCAGCTTGTTGGGGGGTGAAGTGTATGATGTCGTGTTTAGCTTATTTTTAATGTTGTAGTAAATAAATTATGGTATTATTTTATTATGGTATTATTTTTGAGCCCCTGGTGGCACAGTGGGTTGACTGAGCTGATTACTCTACATCTAAGGACACTTTTGCTTATATATGACGGTGAAGAACACTTGTCAATTGTGTGCCGGTTTAAAGGTCAAAATACACACAAGACATAATAAGTACACATTTTTAAGAAGTGGGTTTGAACTGGCCAATTTCATGTTGAATTGGGGAAGCAATTGGTGGATAAGGGCCCTGGATTTCCATACTTCACTTCACACTTCCTTTCTTTCCCCCAGTTAAACAGCACCTTCAAGGGTCACTGCTAGAAAGGCATATTCTCTCAATATTTATTTATTTATTATTTTTCGATTTGTATACCGTCCTTTCCAAGTTGGCTCAGAACGGTTTACAGCATATCGAACTACTAACAAGAAGGCATAAAAACAGTAAAATATAAGACAATTTAAACAATATTCCCCTATAACCAAGAGGCTAAAGATTAAATGCCTGCTGGAACAGTACTGTTTTGCAAGCTTTCCGGAAAGCCGGCAGCTCGCTAATTGCTCGCACTTCCGATGGTAGATTATTACACAGAAATGGTGCTGCCACAGAGAAGGCTCTCTGTCTGGTTGTCGACAGGTGGATAGTTCGCAGAGAGGCAATCTGCAAAAGATTGAGGTCTTCAGATCGAAGAGATCTCTGGGGAACATATGGGAGTAGACGGTCCCTCAGGTACACCAGCCCCAGACCATGCAAGGCCTTAAATGTCAGAACCAACACTTTGAAGATGATCCGGTGCTCAATTGGCAGCCAGTGCAGGCACTGCAATGTTGGAGTAATATGGGCCCTGGCCGGCACTCCAGCCAGGAGCCTTGCTGCAGCGTTTTGCACCGGTTTGAGCTTCCAGGTGACCAACAAAGGAAGACCAATGTAAAGGGCATTACAGTAGTCTAACCTCGAGATGACCATCGCCTGGATTACTGTGGCTAGGTCATTTCCAGAGAGATAGGGCGCCAACCGCCTAGCCTGCCACAAATGATATAAGGCGGACCTGCTGACAGTGGAGACCTGAGCCTCCATCGTCAACAGTGGGTCCAACTGGACTCCCAGACTCTTTACTAAAGATGACTGGCGTATGATGGTTATGATGACAGATGATATTTCTCCAGTGGCAGAGGGACAATGAAGACACTCCTGCTTTTAATCTGAATTTTAAAGGAACTGTCCAATGGGCCAGACATGTTTTGGAGATGTGGTCCAGCAGCTTGGATCACTCCTTTGAAGTTCAGACTAAAACTTGGAGCAGAATTGTCATATCAGTAACATCAAAGCTGTTAGTAAAGCCAGATGGTGGTGGATCAAAACTTGGAATTAATAGTATGACCACCGCCATAGCTGGCCAGTGGAATGGGGAAGCTGTAGAGTAGACAAGTAGCTTCTTCTTAAGACCTACTGAATCCATTGTTGAATGGTGAATCAACACATTGGGGAAAGCTGTTAAAGTGTTTCAAAAACATAGTTGTTTTGTGCTTCCTACTCCAGTGAGTGTGAAGGGCTGACTGTAGCTGGAAGTAACGATAGACTTCAGACTAGTTATATCAGTATGTGGAAGGGAAGATGTCATTACATCTGTGAAGAAGATTTATTTGGATCCTCTTCATATCTATGTTGCTGTCGTCCCAGTTGACATAATGAAAGAATGGACTCACAATGTGGCCTAACACCTCTTAAAGCAATGTCTATAAGCATAGCACCCATGTTGCCTGAGTTTACGGTGCCAGATATGTCATTTCCAGTCCTCATATTGCCAGCTGGGTGACCACCATCCTCCCAATGGGAAACTCTTGTCACTTTTCCATTTCTAAAAAGATGACAAGACTGACACACGGATGTGAAAAGCCACCTTTCCAGGCTGCAAGGAGAGCCGGCTAATTAGCATCTCCAAAAGGCTTTGAAGATGAAGCCACTCTGTACTAAGTGCTAATTATTGTTATTGGTGATAGAAGAGCGGGAAGCTCTTCCCGAGGTCCTTCTGCTCTCCTTTTCCTCTCTTCAGAGTTACAGATTCATCAAAGATGTCCCATCAACCGGGGACAAACATCACTTGTCCCTGGTTCAGTGTGCGGTATTGTTTCATTTCCTTTTTTGAATAGCGGCTCTAAGATGGTATCAATCAAGAAAAGGAGACTTCCTGAGCTTTTGTCACAGAGGAGGAGAGTTTCTGAAGTCTCAGCTGCCCAGAGATCGTCTTTTCTCTGAAATTCAGAGTTTAGTGGGAGATTGGTATCCAATATTGGGGTTTCGTTTCAGGATCCGCCTGTGGATATCAAAATCCATGGAAGCTTAAGTTCCATTATATACAGTGGTATAGTAAAATGGTGCCTCCTATATCTTTAGCTGTTTTATGTTCAACTGTGTTTTATTGTTTTTTGGGGCTTGGCCTCATGTTAGCCGCCCCGAGTCCCCTTTGGGGAGATGGAGGCAGGTTATTAATAAATATTATTATTTATTTATTTGGATTATTAGCAAAAAATCATGCAGATCCTCCAGTTTTCTGTTGTTCAGAAGAAAGTAAGAGTTGCCTAATCATTTGTTTTTGTTCTTCCCCTGCTTTCTTCATTCATTATCTGCAAATAAATGTGCACAAATCAAAAGTTCTATCTATGAAAGCTGCACAGAAAATGCTTCAATCAATATGGAAACTGCACACAGGATGAATACATAAGTGGGGGGACAATAAAAGTTGCATACATTAGGAAGGTGCAGATGCCAAAATACTCAGGGATATCCATGCAACTTTGCTTTCCCCAGTCAAAAAAAACATCCAACGGGATTTTGGCCTGCATCTATAGGAGTCTAGTGCCTAGATCCAGGAAGCCATGCTCCCCATGCTCTATTCTGCCTTGGTTAGACCACACCTGGAATACTGTGTATAATTCTGGGCACCACAATTGAAGGGAGATGTTGAGAAGTAGAAATGTGTCCAGAGGAGGGTGGCTAAAATGATTTAGGGTGTGGAGAACAAGCCCTATGAGGAGTGGCTTAAATTGCTGGGTATGTTTAGCCTGAAGAAGAGAAGGCTGAGAGGAGACATGATAGCCTGGTTAATCAAGAAAAAATGGTTCAAAACTCGTTTTGTATTTAGGGGGCACTGGTGATTCGATTCTCAAATGATTTCTGAAAATTTACCAAAAGATTATTTGAAATTTCCGAAATTTTGGAAATTTCGGAATGACTTCATCAATGGCATTGGTGATTGTGCAATGCGTGAAAACCTGTCAGTCTGACGTGGGAGGGAAGAAATGTGCTTCCAAACTGGGTTAACACGGCTCCTGCCCCGGGTCCTTCTTTCCTGCGAGAAGGATCTGGGACAGGAGCCGTGTTAACCCAGTTTGGACGCAGAGGCCCTTCACGTCAGAACTGGTGCGAGAGCCACACAAGGCAGGGAAGGCCAGGGAAGGGAAACCCACCAATTCCTTTCCAAAAATGGTGGCAATGGCTTCGAAATAGCAAATTCACTTCCGGGTTGCTTACATCGCTTCAAAACCGCTTCAAAAGTGAATTAATTCCGAATTCATTCCGATTTTCATAGCATTCCAAAAAACTTAACCAGGCCTAATAAATATGTGAGAGGAAGTCATAGAGAGGAGGGCTGCAAACTACAAGAAAGGAGATTCTATTTGAACATTAGGAAGTATTTCCTGATTGTGAGAACTGTTCAGCAGTGGAACTCTCTGCCCCAGAGTGTGGTGTAGACTCCTTCTTTTGAGGCTTTGAAACGGAGGCTGGATGGCCATTTGTCAGGGGTGCTTTGAATGGGATTTTCCCCTGCGCCTTGGCAGAATGGGGTGGGACTGGATGATTCTATGATTCTTGCTGAAGGACTTCGAGATTCCACTTTCAAAGGGTGTTTTTTTTGCTCCTTACCTTAGTGAATGTGGAGGGCTATGTAGAGTTGAAAGTAGAATGTGGATTGACCAAATTTATTTTTCACAATAGCCCTTCCAATAGGTTTAGACCAGGGTGCATTTTCAAAGCAACCCCTGTATAGTGAATTAAGCCAAAGGGCATCAGTTTGCTCAAAAACCACCTGATAAATCTAGTGGTTGAACATGAAACTGAGCTGAACCCCATGACTGCCATCACCTACAATGTTTATGTGTTTACAGACCAATGTATTGGGGCATTGAGGGCTTGGAGCCTTGTTCTTCATCGCTATGAACTTGACAACCATGTTGTGATAGGGCTTCTTTCCTTCCCTAGGTGCCTGATGGTTCAGTGGTAGCTCTGGTCTCCAAGCAAGTCACAGCCTACAATGCGGTCAATAATTCCACTGTCTCCAGGACTTCTGCTAGCAAGTATGGTAAGGGCCTTTGCACTTTTGTTGGGTTTTCAACTTGGCATCCCTTCTTTCCTCCAAGGAGTGTATGTGGCTTTCCTCCCTACTCTTTCTCCTCCCAAGAACACCATGAAGCAAACAGGGAAAATGATATTTATTTATTTATGTATTGTATTTATATTCTGCGCTTCTCACCCCGCAGGGGACTCCGGGTGGATTACAATGTACATATACATGGCAAACATTCAATGCCATAGACACACAACATATATAGACAGACACTCAGAGACTATTTAACACTCCAGCTTCTGGCCACCAGGGGATATGTATACTTTGCATACATCTACTCTTGTTATCTCACCCTGAGTTTTTAAACATTTTATACTGTGCATGCAGCCCGCCTGTCATTTGTGATTTTAGATATTTATTTGCATATTGTTCTTTTATTCATATGGATGTATATTTATTGTGTTACTGTTGATGTTTTGACTTTATTTCATTGTAATTTGTTGTTTGGGCCTGGCCTCATGTAAGCCGCCCCGAGTCCCCATCGGGGAGATGGTGGCGGGGTATAAATAAAGTTTTTTTAAATACTTCCTGGAGATTTTTATGGCCTCATAAATCAGTTAAATGAACCTCCCCACAAAGTGGTACCTAAATTTCCTACTTGACAGATGCAACTGTCTTTCGGACTGCAAAGGTCGACAACAAGCTACACAATTTTGGTCAGGAGCTCACTCCGACCCAGGCTGGCTCGAACTCATGACCTTTTGATCAGTAGTGATCTTAATGCAACTGACTCCCAGCCAGCTGTGCCAAAGTCCCAGCTGAACCACTACACTACATATATATGGTAGCTAGTATACCCAATGAAGGGGCATTGTGCTTAAGCCATTCAGTTAGATTTGCACACTCCTATGCATAGGGCACCAAAAGTACTATGGCATGAGAGTTTTACAGGACAATAGCAATCTGTCCAGTGGTTTAAATGGAAATTTGGGGTCAGAACTTTCATTATGGTAACTTTCTGTGCCTCTACACTATCAAATGAATGCAGTTTGACACCACCTTAACTGTTGTGGGTCAATGTTATGAGTTCCTGGGAGTTGTAGTTTTACAAGCCTTCATTGCCAAAGAGTCCTGGTGCCTCACCAAACTACAAATCCCATGATTCCCTAGCATTTAAAATAGAGTCAGACTGCATTCATTCTACAGCACGCGAGGGAGATATTTTACGACACTATAAAGAAAAAGATCTGAAAATGCCCAGTGACCAAAGGGAAGGAGGAAGTCCCAATGGCTCTTCGTCCTAGAGGATGGAGCAACAGCACCCCCCTGTGGCTGAATTCGAGCACAACCTCCAAGGCGCCAAAAAGCTGGACGTCGGCACAATATACCTCCTTTCTGTTCTGTCTGTCTATTCCTGTTTGTCCAAAATGGCATTGAATGTTTGCTGTGTAAGTGTACTGTGATCTGCCCTGAGTCCCCTTGGGAGATAGGGCAGAATATAAATAAAGTGTTGTTGTTGTTGTTGTTATTTCTTAGGCAGGGAACACTGATAGGGGGTTTTACCAAATCCCTTCCTCTGAAGACTGACCCTCCTTAGTTTCTCCAGACCTTGATGGGAGTGAGGGAGAAGGCCTTCTTGATGACCGCTCCCAAACTTTGGAAGTCCATCTCTACAAAAAGAAATGAGAGCTAATGATTTGAGTGTTAGATTAATACTCAGGCAGGTCAGCGATTGAACCCAGCCACAGAAGTCCAGAATATCTTAGAGGGGTTTCCCATTGCATTCCTCTCAGGTTAAGAGAGTGTGACTTGCCCAAGATCATTGGGATTCCATGATTAAAGTGGGATTTGAACCCAGTCTCTTAAAACTGTAGTCCAGCACTGAAATATTTGTAGAATTAATAAGGCAGGTTCCTCATATCTCTTTTTCATGATCTAAATCCTTGACTACCGGTCTTTTGTCCTCCCATATAAAGCTGAATTATTACAATAGTTTTATTCCCATTGTAGGAGGAAATAAATATTCCTCCATGGTATTCTGATTAGTATTTGAAGTTAGGAAGGAATTATTCTATCCCCCCAGCCCTAAAATATATTTCTTGCATAAGATACTCATCTTCAATACAAAAAAAGAGGGGAGATTGGGATTGCAGGGAAATAAAATATGTTTTTATCTCCAAAATAATGATTTCACTCAGTTTGAGATCTTTGAATAGGAAGAGAAACTGCATAATTCTGAGTGGTCTATTGTTCTTCTCTATGAGATTTCCCAACTCTTGAGAAAACTGTATTGATGAAGGCTTTCATGGCTGGATTCACTGGGTTTTTGCAGGTTTTTTGGGCTGTATGGCCATTTTCTAGAAGCATTCTCTCCTGACCTTTCGCCTGCATCTATGGCAGGCATCCTCAGAGGTTGTGAGGTTTGTTGGAAACTAGGAAAATCGGGTTTATATATCTGTGGAAAGTCCAGGGTGAGAGAAAGAACTCTTATCTATTTGAGGCAACTGCGAATGTTGGCTTGGCCGACTTACCGGCCGAACAGGTTGCGAGGCGGCGGTTGTCCTCACTGCCATCTTGTGGGGTTGGAGGGGGGCTTCTTCCTCCCAGAAGTCCCTGGGTGGCGTGCAGGCTTCCCGCCACCAACGCCAGCTGGCCAATGACAGGGCTGGCCCCGCCCCATGTCGTCAGCCGGCCAGCCCTCACTTCTGCCCGGGCTGGCCGAAGTGCTGCCTGGGACTTCCTCGCCACTCACACAAGGACTGATCTGGTCTTTTCCTCCCACCCGCCCTACTTCATTCATTGTTTGTTTGTTGTCCATGTTGTTCACATATTTATATTCATCTTTGCACTTGTTACGGTTATGTGGTTTTTATGTTCACTGTCGCAACTCTGTGTTTGGCGTGTGGCATGGGCCCTGGATTGGGCTGGCTTATCACCCCTTGGTTGTAAGGGGGGATGATGCCCTGGCCCCCTGGGGTACCGAGTTTCCATGGACAGGTATTGGGCTGTTGGCACCCAGGTTTGCAAGCACTTTCGGACAAGTGTGGGCTGTCCGACCCCTGATCCAGGACCCATGTGTGGCCGCCAATCCTTGTTTCTGTTTTCAATAAATGAGTTGTGGCAATTTTTCATCCAACCACTTGTGTTTATATTATTGGCTCATGGCACCCTTGCCCACACAATTTCAATTAGCCACCTTGATTAGCATTTGATGGCCTGACAGTGTTCAGGTGTGGCTTGTTACTGCCTGGGGAAATCCTTTGTTGAGAGGGGATTAACTGTCCCTGATTGTTTCTTGTCTGGAGTTCCCCTGTGTTTGAGTTTTGTTCTTTCTTTACTGTTATAATTTTTTAGTACTAGTAGCCAGATTTTGTTCATTTTCATGGTTTCTTCCTTTCTGTTGTAATTGTCCACATGCTTGTGGGTTTCAATGGCTTCTCTGTGTATCCTGACATGGTGGTTGTGAGAGTGGTCCAGCATTTCTGTGTTCTGCAATAATATGCTGTGTCCAGGTTGGTTCATGAGGTGCTCTGTTATGGCGGACTTCTGTGGTTGAAGTAGTCTGCAGTGCCTTTCATGTTCCTTGATTCGTGTTTGGGCAATGATGCTGCATTTGGTGGTCCCTATGTAGAGAAAACTGTTAGGGATTTCCCCCCTCTGAGCTGGGAACAAATAGTGATGGATATGTTTTCCATCCCCACCTCTGTAAGTTTTTGGGAAACCTGTTCAAATCCTGACCTATTTCCAGATAATGACTGTGAGGTCAAAGGTCTGAGTGGTAGGTAAAAGAAGAAGAAATGGAAAAAATGTTAGCAGTACTTTGAATGGGATCTAAATAGCTCAGGTCAGGACCCATCAACTAAAGACCCATGACTTGAGCTATGGCCATGGTACTCCAAGCTGCTTCCGGCAGTAATTAATCTAGTTTGCAATGCCTTAATGAGGTTTCTGAGTGCACTCTCACACTTCTTCCTGACCCCTGCTCATTGCTTGCAGCAGTTGACAATTTGGACCCAGTTTAGATATTTAACCTTTAAAAAAAAACCATAGTCTTCCTATTCAGTGGAAGGATTTGCATATTCCTCTCTTAAAGCTGCAGGAACATCTTCTGAAAGCCCACTTGTGGAATTGAGATACAAGGTGCTCATACCTCCCCAAACTACAACTTCTGTGATTCTATAACATTGTGCCATGGCAGTTAAAGTGGTGTCAAATTGCAATAATTATATTTTCCAGATGCACCCCTAGTCCAGCTTGGTTTCCATAACTGGTCCAGGTCTGCTGTAAGCCTTCCCCCGCCCCAGGTTTCCTCCTGGAAGAGCTGAGAGATGGCTTTCCACTCTAAAATTGTACCCATGTGAAACATTTCCTGAAGTTTTGCATCTTCTTGCTTTCAGAAAACATGATCCGCTACACGGGGAGCCCAGATAGCTTGCGTTCCCGGACACCCATGATTACACCTGACCTGGAAAGCGGGGTCAAAATGTGGCATCTGGTGAAGAACCATGAACATGGAGACCAGAAGGAGGGAGACCGAGGGAGCAAGATGGTGTCAGAGATCTATCTGACAAGGCTGTTAGCCACCAAGGTAGGTACGAGAAGAGGAGGTGAAACAGATCTGGGGATGTTCACTCGTCTAGACTGCAGCTTCCGGAATCCCAAGAGTTCCTAGAATATCTGGATTTTGTGGGATTCTGGGGTTTGTCCTCCACAAAAATAAATTTTCCAAATTCTGGGAAGGAATGGAAAAACTATATCGAAAAGCTGTGTGATTGGGAGGACGGAGGGAAGAGAAGAGAAAGGTCTATTGTGTTTCTTGGAGAAATTAAGACAAAATATATATGTAAAGTACAGAAAGCCAGCATGCTATAATGGATGGACTACAACTCTAGAAACCAGGGTTAAATTTCCCACTTGGACATAGAAACACACTGTGTGGACAAGTCATATACTCACAACCTGCAAGGATGATTTCCATAGATGTAGGTGAAACATCAGGACAGAATGCTTCCAGAATATGGCCATATAGCCCGAAAAACCTACAACCCATATACTCTTTGCTCCAAAAAACCTAATGATAGGTTCACCTTAAGTTCGCCATAAGTCAGAAATGACTTGAAGGCACACAACAGCAAAAATATTGGTATAATAGATGTAATATTTATTTATTTATTTATTTAAAACTTTTGTATCCTGGTGTTCTCACTTCCGAAGTGGGACTCAAATCGGCCTTTCAGCAAAAATTCAGTGCAATCGATACGTATTAAAACAACATACCACAATAAAAATGTTAAAATACATATAGATAAAATACATATAGACAAAATACATTAAAGCCAATTGCCAAATAAAAACAATTTCAACTCCTATATGTGGTCATTAACTTTGTCTAAAAACAGTCTCGAGCTTTATTCTGCGAATTCTTCCTTTCAACGCCAGGCTTTCACTGGCCTCCTAAAGGACAGGAGGGAGGGGGCAGATCTGATCTCGGAAGGGAGGGAGTTCCATAGCTGAGGGGCCACCACAGAAAAGGCCCTGTCTCTAGTTCCCAACAAGCGTGCTCATGAAGGTGGCGAGACAGAGAGCAAGGCCTCTCCGGAAGATCTTAGCGTCCGTGATGGTTCATAGGGGAGAACACATTCGGACAGGTAAACTGGATGTAAAGTATTCCAGATAAAGTAAGGATGTGTTGTGGA
Source organism: Anolis apletophallus (assembly GCA_030556195.1). Taxonomy (NCBI): domain Eukaryota; kingdom Metazoa; phylum Chordata; class Lepidosauria; order Squamata; family Anolidae; genus Anolis; species Anolis apletophallus. The sequence goes on along the minus strand of JARBWK010000009.1, from coordinate 132,109,111 downwards.
GGGGTGAGAACATGGAATATCTGGAGTGACAGGTGTTTGGAAGAATGGTTACATAAGTGTGGTGGAGACTCCTTCTTTGGAGGCTTTTAAACATCTGTCGGGGGTGCTTTGAATGCAATTTCCCTGCTTCTTGGCAAAATGAGGTTTGACTGGATGGCCCACAAGCTCTCTTCCAACTCGGTGATTTTATTATTATCTGATTGTAAAAGGCTGGTGTGCATGACATTTGGTTGGAAACTGAAATTGGAGATGTTAAGTGCGTTAGTCAGGGTCAAAGACTGAGTTAAATTCACCTTAGGATTTAAAATGAGACAGGAATTAGACATACAAGTGAAAGATGCAACTTGGATCATTAGATGTAACAAGAGCATGGACCACCACAACTTTGATCATGATGGTTCTTGCTCTTGTTACATCGCGAATAAATTACTGCAACACGCTCTTTGTGGGGCGGCCTCTGAAGACTGTCTGGAAGCTTCAAATAGTCCAACAGAGAGCAGCCAGATTTTTTGGCTGGAGCAGCGTAGAGCGAGCATACAGCCCACCTGTTACGTCAGCTTCACTGCCTGCCAGTTTGATACCGGGCTCAATTCAAAGTGCTGACTTTGGCCTATAGAGTCCTAAATGGTTCTGGTCCAACTTACCTGTCTGAATGCATCTCCCTTTATGAGCCAACAAGAGCTTTAAGATCAGCTGGGGAGGCCCTACTCTCAGTCCCACTTCCTTTGCAAGCGTGACTGGTGGGGACAAGAGACAGGGCCTTCTCAGTGGTGGCCCCTTGGCTGTGGAACTCCCCCCTAGTGACATCAGGCAGGCCCCATCTCTCCTGGTCTTCAGAGAAAAAAACCCCTAATGACTTGGCTCTGTACTCTGGCATTCAGAGAATAGGCTAATATGGAATTCAACCTCAACAGTTTGGATAATGACTACAGACTAACTACTAAATATAAAATCAAGACTCAACACTAATACGTTATGTGTTTTAATCTGTTTTCTTGTATTATGTGTTTTATTTGCTCATGTGTTTGAGGGTTTTAGAGTTTGATAGGGTAGGTTTATTGTTATATTGGTTTTATTGTCTATGTCTATGATGCGGCACTGAATTTTGCACTGAATTTGTAAGCCATTTTGAGTTTCCTGTGGGGTGAGAAAGGTAGGCTATAAATGAAGTAAATGAATATAAAACAATTATTGGAACGTTTGATTTCAGACACACAATATCTACTTACTTAATTAGGCGATCCCTCATATCCTGAGGATGATGATCCTCCAAGTGTAGTGTCTTGGCGGTGGGCGTGTAGGTGGCTGTGGAGCCCTATTCTTGATCTGCATATTCTCCCGCAGTGAGGACATTGGTTTCCAGGTGGAAGGCAGTCCCGGTTAGGGTTGGCTTGATGCACCTTCCTCTTGGCACATTTTCCCCCTTTTATCCTTCATTTGTGCTTCTTTGAATTATGCAGCACTGCTGGTCACAGCTGACCTCCAGCTAGAGTGCTCAAGAGCTAGGGCTTCCCAGCTCTATGCCACGGTTTTTAAGTTTGGCTTTAAGACCATCTTTAAATCTCTTTTTCTATCTATCTATCTATCATCTATCTATCTATATCTATGTTTTACAATATCTATAATGGTAGTTTTCAGGGGTGGTAGAGGCCAGTAAATGACTTCAGTGAGAGAGCAAGTACAGTGTAATGTTTGAGTATTAGACTACTGCTGCATCTACAATAAAGAACGAATGTACTGTATTGTACATTTGTGTGTGTGTGTGTGTATATATCAGGGCTGTCCAACTGGCGGCCCGGGGGCCGTATGTGGCCCCCCAGCCCCTTCCCTACAGCCCCCGCCTACTCTGCAAAAAATAATATTTTTTAAAATAAAATTCTTTTAAAAATTCGATCTCCGGGGGGGCGGGGCTGGGTGACGTCAGGCATGGCGCCGGCGCTGAGCCTGACGTCACCCAGCCCCGCCCGCTCCCTTCCTCCTCCTCTGTCCCGCCTCTCCCCCCAGCGCACCAATCGGGAACGCCAGGGGCCTAAAGGCGGGCCTAAAGAGGAGGAAGGGAGGCCCTTCCTCCTCCTCCATCCCACCTCTCCCCCCGGCGCACCAATCGGAAACGCCAGGGGCCTAAAGGCGGTCCTAAAGAGGAGGAAGGGAGGCTCCCTTCCTCCTCCTCCATCCAGCCTCTCCCCCCCGGCGCAAGCCGGGGGAGGGGAAGGGGAAGGGAAGCGCTCCCTTCCTCCTCTTTAGGCACGCCTTCTCCGTTCTGCCTCCCCCAGCGCACTGATCGGTGCGCCGGTGGGAGAGGCAGAACAGAGGAGGAGGTGTGCCTAAATAGGAAGAAGGGAAGCGCTTCCCTTCCTCCTCTTTAGGAACGCCTTCTCTGTTCTGCCTCTCCTTCCGTCGCACTGATCGGTGCGCCGGAGGGAGAGGCAGAACAGAGGAGGAGGCTGGCGTGACACTTTAGGAGGAGGGCGAAGCCATGGAGGGCTCCCATTGGCTTTGCCCTCCCTCCTAAAGGGTCACGCCAGCCTCAGAAGCAATATCGCCACTTCTGAGGCTGGCGTGACACTTTAGGAGGAGGGGCCGGGGGCATGGCCGGGGCGTGGCCGGGGGCGTGGCCGGGGGTGGGGCCGACTGGCGCGGAGCGGCCCCCCAGGTCATCAGTGACTGGAAGTCTGGCCCTAGGTCCGGTAGAAGTTGGACAGCACTGGTATATATATACCACCTTTCTCAGCCCGCAGGCAACTCAAGTCGGTTTACAGTCAACAACAATTCCATGCCCCCATAACCATAAAATACAATTAAAAACATTAATATATAATATAAAACCATAGCAAGATCAATAAAAACATATATCATTAGCGTCTCCTTGTTAACATCACTTTAACTAGTTTGCCTCAGCTCTATGGAATCCTGGAATTTGTAGTTTGGTGAGGCGCCACCACTCTTTGAAAAAGTAAGCAATATACTTTGTAAAACTACAGCTCATAGGTCCGTGCCACTTATAGTGGTGTCAAAATGCTTTAATTCTACACTGGAGACCACCAGATTTCAAATCCCTGCACGGCCATGGAAACCCACTCGGGCAGCCGCTCAAGCCGTTTGACTTCTCAGTGCACAGATTATCCATCAGTCAAGTATCTCTGGGTCTCAGAAGTAGCTAAAACCTGTTTTTAAGAACATCTTCTTGATGCAGCCCCATTGTCTGGAACAATGTGGTGGGTTTTATCTTATATGAAAGGGGCTGACAAAGAAGGGAGATATTTTGCAGAGGAGAGAAAGAGCGAGACTCCAGTGGAGTGTTTGACAAGGGGACAGCCCCTCCATGGAGGGGCCAGCCTGTAGCAAGGTGTCCGGGTGGTGAGCACTCAATATGTCACTGCTCCATGTGTTTCATGGGAGATGATTTGCCTGACAGCTCTATAACTCTCTACACTTGACTTTCGGCCCAGGAATGCCAAGGACGGCGGTTTAACACTTGATGCTTTCCATGCGGCACCACCTCCCTCGTCGCTTACTTTGTTATTTACGGGGAATTGATTTTGCTGACACTTTAAAAGTGCCAAATAGAAAAAAGGAGGACAGGCAGAAGCGAGCAGTGAGTGGCTGGAAGAAAATAAACTACCACAAACTGTGTAACAATGGAACCCATCCGCTTAGGTGTGCAACCCCTGGGCTCTGATTCTTGACCCCCATTACAAAATATAGCAACAGCAAGGAGTTATTGACATCTAGTTGCTCTTCAGTTCTTAAAAAGCAGGCCAGTATCCCCATAGGGATAGGAACAAGATTTAAAAATATTCAAAACATTGTTGAAAAGACATCCAGCATTGTGTCCATGTAGCAGATCTTCCAGTGTTTCACAGATAAATTTATTATTTATTATTTATTATTTATTATTTATTATTTATTATTTATTATTTATTATTTATTATTTATTATTTATTATTTATTATTTATTATTTATTATTTATTATTTATTAATTAATTAGGAGCATTTCTATCCCATCCTTCTTGCCTCCGAAGAGGGACTCGGGATGGCTACCAACAGGCAGCATTCGGTGCCGAACAATTAAAAAAACAGCATAATATACATCTGGAATAAAACAATTATAAATACATTAAAACAGTTTGCCGTTTCACATTGTCTTCCAAATCAATCTACTTCCATCAGCTAAAAACAATATGTTAAAACCGTTTATTCTGCAAATGCTTGATCCCATAACCAGGGTTAAGCTTCTTCCAGAGGTCATGAGGGAGGGGGCAGATCTGATCTCATTAGGGAGGGAGCTCCACAGCTGAGGGGCCACCACCGAGAAGGCCCTGTCTCTCATTCCCACCAAGGTAGATTTTTGAGCAATAAGAAATCTAATTTTGCCATATGCTGTGGCTACGGTTGTTGGTAAATTACATAGAATTGTTTAATTGGATCTATAATGGTAGAATAACATTCCCCTCCCCTTTTCCCATTTTTATTATACCTAGGATGGAGAGCGAGGTGGTCAGAGCTCTATTGTGTATTAGTTATATGCTTTTATTTTCTCCATTTTATCTTTTTTTCCCTCTATTTATTTGAAATATATTTTACTGTGATTGTATATTGGCCTACCATGAGAAGACATGATTCATTGGAAAAGACAATAAAGCTTGAAGGCAGTAAGCAAAGAGGAAGCCTTCATTCCAGATGGAGAGTCTCCTTCAAGGAAGCCATTCATGGTCATGAGTTTACAAGACCTGAATTGGGCTTTGAAGGCAGGGTGACTTGGAGATCTCTCATTCATGTTGAGAGATCAAAGTTGACTTGATGGCAAATAACAAGAAACCCCTACAAGATCAGAGTTTGGGTTGCATACTACTCCTGAGTCAAGACATCTGTTGTGACACTGGCATAATGTTATAGACCCAGTCCCCAGTTTCATTGGTTCACCAACTTTTGGACCTTCTGGGGATGGGTCAGCCTTGCTTCTAACGCAATACTAATTCATGTTTTTCCTCCTACCAGGGCACTTTACAGAAGTTCGTGGATGACCTCTTTGAGACAATCTTCAGCACAGCGCATCGTGGCAGCGCACTGCCCTTGGCCATCAAATACATGTTTGACTTCTTGGATGAGCAAGCAGACAAGCACAACATCCATGATCCTCATGTGCGGCACACTTGGAAAAGCAACTGGTGAGTGGTGGGAAGGTGAAATAGGCACATCTGTCTGAAGCAGAAGAAGAGCACTGTGATTAATGGATGGATCCATGGGTATGAATGGGGATTAGTCTTTATGAAGCATAGAAAGAAGCATTTATAAAAGAGCTTTCTGTATGTGTGTCATAACATGTTAGTGTGTCAGCTGCAGTGTTTCAGCATGTCACACAAACATAAGTCTGTATGAAATAAGCGATAAATCATATATTTTTAAAATGCAAATGAAAGGTATTCATGATATATGTTGCGTCCCCATAAGCTTACAATTTATATATGTCCCACTATCTATATATATAAAAAGAGACATGGCGTGCTTAGGGGCTTATAGACAAAGAAACCGCTGAGCCCAGGGTCCTTCATATCTAAGAGACCGTTTAATGCCACTCCACCACCAGAGACTGCCACGGTCAGCTCATGAGAATCTTCTCTATGTCCCTGGCCCTGGAGAAGTTCGTTTGGAGTCCACAAGACAGAGATCCTTCTCTATTGTAGCCCCAATCTTGTGGGACTCCCTACCGCCAGACCAAAGAGCCACTCCTGATCTACATACATTTTTAGGGGCACTTAAGACATGGTTTTTCAGAAGAGCCTATGATTGTTAAGTAACAAGCTGTGACTATGTAGCTTGTTTATTTTAATTGTGTAAGTCGCCCAGAGCACCTTTGGTGGAGGGCGACTCATAAGAAGATAAGGGTTTTAAAAAAGAAGAAGAAGCCCAGCATGGAAGCAAAGAAGGAAGTATACAGAATTTTATTTATTTATGTTATGGAAACCTTGTTCTTGTAAATAGTGCAGCCATATTATTTTACTACAAAGAAATGCCTCATAAGGAAGATACAACATGGTAGTGCAACCATGCCCAAAACACCAGGCAAATGGCTGTACTCTTTGGATGGGAGGCCATTACGGTTATGGCAATAAAGGATCATAAATACAGATCAGTCGCAGATGCATAACTCCAGGTTATACAGTTCTGCGTGTAATGCTGAATTCTGGCCAAGATTTATGCAGCAGAAACCACCTTTTTGAACTTTCCACAAAAAACTTCCCAAACACCTGTAATTGAGTCTCACCCAGCAAGGAAGAAGTCAAGATTTGCATCTTGTATCCTTAATCAACCCCAATTTCTTTCACCAAGATGCAGGACCAGAGTCCCTTGGCTGCAGGCTTTCTCTTAACAGCGAAGAAAATATCTTAAAAGAGAACTGTATTTTTATTTTGTTAATTACTGATTCAGTCACACATCCATTTGATTTATATACCCCCCCCCCAGCAAATGGGACAGCAAAAAGATAGGTGCAAATAAAAACTGATAAAAGGCGAAGAGATAAATACAATGTTATAATGGCAAAACACACAAAACACTAATGAATCATGGTAATTAAAACACTGGTGTATAAAAAAGGACATTTGGAAAGAATACCTTTTTTAAAGGGCTAGCAACTGCCATTCAGTTGCTAAAAGCCCACCTGGACATTTTTTCTTTGTTAGCCACTGAAAGCTATTGGACTGAATGGCTCTTCTGGTCTCTTCCAACACTATGATTCTCTGAGGACTATGGAGATCATAAAAGATTATAGTCCAATGGCTGGTCGTATGTTCGCCAAGTGGCTATATGTCCCACTTGGCGAACATACGACTAGCCATTGGACTATAATCTTTTAGGAAGAAGACCTTTCGCCTCCTCTTCAAAATGCAGAGGCACGTTTTCAAATTGCAAGCAGGTGAGATTGGGGTAAGTCCACCAATACATGTCCTCCCTTTTGACAACCTGACAGACTGGCAGGATGATGACACATCACGGAGTCCATTTTAAAAAGAAAGAAAGAAATCCCAGGCAACTGGGTTAGCTTTGAGCTAATGAAACATTAGCATATTATTAACATCGTCTGTGGCACTAATCTACATCTGATTCAAGCCACTCAGGCTAAATGAGCAGGAGGTTTATTTAAAAGTGAGGGTCTGGAAGTGGGTGGGAGGGGGGGTGAGACTGAGAAAAGCTTGATCTTTTTCTTAATCAGGTTCATTTAATTAGAAATCTGTTTCAAAAGCTTCATTCCCTCCCCAATTTTTAAAACTTATCCTCTGTTGGGTTGCTGTGAGTTTTCTAGGCTGTATGGCCATGTTCCAAAAGCATTCTCTCCTAACACTTCACCCACATCTATGGCAGGCACCCTCAGAGGTTGTGAGGTCAGACCTCACAACCTTTGAGGTTGCCTACCATGGATGTAGCAGGATATCTCTCTAGAAATCTAAAAGTCCTGTAGAGCAATTCTTTTGTATGCTATTCCTGTAAGTATGTTATTTCAATGGCATTCCATTACATCTATGGTTTCGAGTAATGTATTTTCTGGCATATAAGACTACGTATACACCAGGAGCCGTCTTATACACCGGGAGTCATTTTATAGAGCAGGTGCAGAAATTTCCAATCCAGATTGGATAATCTGTGGTTGCCGCATTTGGTGGGGAGAGCTCAAAAATGGCAGTGACCACATCCCTGCCATATGCAGCAACTGTATGAAAGCATTAAGGGCAACGCTGTACAAGTATGATTGAAGAAAATCCATTCATCAGGATTTGTGGACTTAATGCAGTTCTACACAAAGTCATTCACAGCCATCAGAATTTTTAATAAATGTATTAACCTTTTCAAATACCCATTATATGAAGGTGAATCAAATCAGGATTTACATCCTTACTGTGAAATGGAGACTTGACTTTGCTAGCCCCAAAGGAGCAATGACTTGTTGTTGTTGTTGATGATGATGATATTGTATAATTAGATGCTATCCTAATATGCTTAACATCAGCATCTCATTTGGATCCCACATGTATTACCAATCTGTGAATATGGAGATATCCCATTGTATCAAAATGCTCCTTTTGTACTCAATTCACTCATGAAGGGGATAGACCAGGCATGGACAAACTTGGGCCTTCCAGATGTTTTGGACTTCAACTCCCACAATTCCTAACAGCCTCAAGCCCCTTCCTTTTCCCACTCAGCCGCTTAACCCAAGCCTGGGATAGTTTTCCTCATTGGGATGCCTTACATTATGTGTTTTTCTGGAGGAATCTTTAGGCCGCAAATGCAGGGCAAAGTCAAACACTCTTTATTTACAAAAGACCTTCCAGGACATTTCTGAAACTGGTTTGAATATGATGGTTTTATTGACGTTTCAGAGTGCGATCATTATGCCATATTTCATTGCCTCGGGAGTATTTAAAAATCTATTTGAATGCAATGTACTTTATGTTAGATATATTTCATCAGCAGCCTTCTCAGTTTGTGGCTAATAGGTGGCATATAAATGGCCTAAGGAAATAAAAATGTTTCCATATGCCATTTGGCTGCCCGGGTTCAGAAGCTAAGGACTGGTATGAATTTAAATGGATTTGTGGGTCTTTCTGCTTAAGATTGATCGTTCTTTTTTAAAAAAACAAACAAACAGATTTTTTCTGCTCTTTTCAGGCATTTATTTATTCTGCTTGAAAATCTCTTAAATCAGAGGCGGGCAGCTGGAGCTGAGACAGTGACCATCTGGGGCATAAAGGACTACAGGGAACAGCCTCCTTCCCAAGAAAAACCTAATGTGTCCGGAAAATAGATATCTATCATCAGACAGGCAGGCAGACAGACAGACAAGCAGATAGATGTGTGGGTGGGTGGGTGGGTGGGTGGACGGATAGATGGATGGATGGATAGGTAGGTAGGTAGATGGGTAGATGGTTACATAGAGAGATGGATAAGTGGGTGGGTGGGTGGGTGGATAGATAGATAGATAGATAGGTAATAGATGGGTAGATAGATGGGTAGATAGATGGGTAGATAGACAGACAGACAAGTCGATGGGTGGATGGATGGATGGATGGGTGGATAGATGGGTGGATAGATAGAACTGAACTGAACTGAACTTTATTATTTATGAGTCGCCCTCCACGTTTGTGCTCCGGGCGACTTACACAACTAGCGATTAAAATATTAAAAATATTAAAATATTAAATGGTTAAGATACTAAAATATCAGACTCGGTGAATTCCGAGTCGCTGGTTCCGTGTTATGCATAGGCTTTCCTGAAAAGCCATGTCTTAAGTGCCGCCAAGAACTGGGGCAGGTCAAGGGAGCCTCTTTGGTCTGGCGGCAGGGAGTTCCACAGGACGGGGGCCGCAACAGAGAAGGATCTCTGTCTCGTGGACTCCAAATGAGCCTCTCTCAGACCCGGGACACAGAGGAGGTTCTCGTTTGCTGGCCGTGGTGCTCTTGGTTGGGCAGGTAGGATCAAGCGGTCTTTTAAGTATGAAGGGCCCCGGCCCCGCAGGGCCTTGAAAGTCAAGGTCAGGGTCTTATAGAGGACTCTGTATTCGACTGGCAGCCAGTGCAAACGCTGCAGGGATGGTGTGATGTGGCATCTCATTGGTGTTTTTGTGAGGAGCCTGGCGGCAGCATTCTGCACAATCTGGATCTTGCGGGTTAGTGACCGAGGCAGACCCACATATAAGGCGTTGCAGTAATCCAGCCTTGATGTAACCGTGGCGTGGATTACTGTAGCTAACACCTCTGTTGGAAGGTAGGGCGCCAGTTGCCTCGCTTGGCGTAGGTGGAAGAAGGCCCTTTTGCTCGTGGAGGCAATCTGGGCCTCCATCGACATCTTAGAGTCCAGGATGACACCGAGGCTCTTCACCAAGGGGGATGGGGTCAGCGGTTCCCCTTCGAAGGGGGGCAATGAGTAGACTGGTTCTAATGGACGGCCCGGCCATAAGATCTCCGTCTTTGCTGGGTTTATTTTCAGTTTATGGGCCCGGAGCCATCTCGTCACTGCTTCTAGGCATTGGGTGAAATTTTCCGGCACCGAGGTTACTCCGGGTTCCAACTTAAGCGGATCTGAGTGTCGTTGGCATACTGGTAGCATCCTAGTCCAAAGCTCCGGGCTAGACCAGCGAGAGGCCGGACATAGATGTTGAACAGCATTGGTGACAGTATGGCACCTTGGGGTACTCCGCATTCAAGGAAAGATTTCCCAGATGTTTGGCCCAGCCATTCTACTCGCTGGCTACGTCCACACAGGAATGAGTTGAACCAGGTTAGGGCTGATCCTTGGATCCCTATGGCAGCAAGTTGTTGTATCAGTAGATCGTGGTCTACCGTGTCAAATGCGGTGGTGAGATCCAGAAGCACCAGAACTACTGAGCCTCCCTTGTGCAGTTGATGGCGGATGTCATCCGAGATGGCCACTAGGACGGTCTCGGTCCCGTGCCTGGGGCGGAAACCTGATTGAAAAGGGTCCAGGCCATCTGAGTCCTCAAGGAAGTTTTGGAGCTGAGTCGCTACCGCATGTTCAATCAGCTTACTGAGGAACTGGAGGTTTGAAACCGGGCGGTAGTTAGCTGGCATTGCAGGGTCCAGGCTGGGTTTTTTCAGGAGGGGGCGGACCATGGCTTCTTTTAGAGTGTCCGGGAAGACTCCCTGCTCCAGGGAGTTGTTTATTATGTGCATCAGAGGAACCAGAAGCTCCTCTGAGCAGTCCTTAACCAGATGGGAAGGGCAAGGGTCCGTGGAGCAGGTAGTTGTCCGTGCTGCAGAGAGGATTTTGTTAACTGCCTCCAGATCCAGCGTATTGAAGCAGTCAAGTATCTGGTTGGTTGGAGTACGTATTCCTTCTTCACTCTCACTCATGGCCTCGGACATAGATGATAGGTCTTGCCGGAGAGCGGTGATCTTCTCTATGAAGAATTTCTGGAATTCCTCTGCTGAGACGGCTGGAGTGTCCATGGTTCTTGGTTGTGGGTTTGTACTGACCAAGCTTCGGACAATCCTGAAGATCTGGGCTGGGCGTGATCTCGCAGCTGTTATTTGGGAGGTGTTGTAAGCTTTCTTGGCCTCTTTTGTAGCCACTAGCCAGCTCGTATGTCTTGCGAATGTTTCTGAAAGCTAATCTCGATGCCTGGCTAGGTTAGATAGATAGATAGATAGATAGATGAGATGATAGATGATAGATAGATAGATAAAAACACAGTGGGAGGGGGATGCAGCTTATTTCAAATATGAATTGCTGCTTTTGGCGGATTCTAGGAGTAGCAATTGACCTATCCTTTTTGCTGGAAAATGAGCAATTTGAGATGCCATAAGAATATCCTGTGGGGATGCATGTGGTCCCAGCGCTTGCACTTTGGTGATTTCCGACTTTATTATTTTGTTTATTTGATGGTTTCTTTGTTTCAAATATGGGTTGGCAATCTGGTTGGGTTTTCCATCCTTATCAATGATCTTGTTCTGTTCAATCATTTCCATATTTGGTGATGCTAAGGCAAAATTCTCTTCCAACAACCTAAAAGACAGCTGTATACATGGACTTCACCAGATGGGCAACACCAAAATCAGATTGACTACATCCTTTGCAGCCAAAGGTGGCGGACATCCATCCAGTCGGTGAAAACAAGACTTTAGACCTTTAAATGGCTTTGCATGTGTATAAAAGTGAACTGTTTTGCAATGTCCATATTGATCTGTTGTGCAATGGTAGCCAGTGTGGTGATTAAGGTACCATGGATTGAAAGACACCAACATACATTGGGGTGTATAGGGAGGAGAAGAGCACAACAGGCATCAGAAGTGCCCAGTCTGTATCTGGCATGGCCAATGCATACCACAACACTCTTGGTGTACTCCGGATGTGTAACTTTGCCATTCCCTATCCTGATTTTGTTGTGGTTCTGCAATGTAGCTAGTTAGCTACAGATGCATAAAGTTATAAAATAAATTAGGATCTTTGCTATGGAATTGAATACTCAGCTATTTTGTACATATTATTCATTTTAGTTTCTTCCTTCCTCCCTTCCTTCAGCTTGCCTCTAAGATTTTGGGTGAACATGATCAAAAACCCACAGTTTGTCTTCGACATCCACAAGAACAGCATCACGGACGCTTGCCTGTCAGTGGTAGCACAAACCTTCATGGACTCCTGTTCAACCTCAGAGCATCGTTTGGGCAAAGATTCCCCATCGAATAAGCTGCTTTATGCCAAGGATATACCCAGCTACAAGAACTGGGTAGAAAGGTATGTGTCAACTTCTCTTGAATGGCTTGGTGGGAATCACTTAATGTACTTTCTCATCATAGATATATGGAATGATGTGCAGCCAAGGAAAAAAGTGTATTGCTCCAGTTCTAAATCTCATAGCCACAGGCCAATATGGACATGTAATACATGCAATGGTTTGAAATAAGTTATCTGTGCTTTCCATGATTTCCTTTAGACTTGGAAGGAGTTAGATTCCACACATCATGTGTCTAGAGAAAGTCAACCAAAGTAGTAAAAGGTCTGCAAACCAAGTCCTATGCAAAACATTTGTGAGAACTGGGTTCATTTAGCCCAGAGAAGGAAAAACGGATAGGTGATATGAGAGCTTTCTTCAAATATCTGAAAGGCTGTCATGTGGATGATGTCATGATCTTGTTTTCCGATACTCTGGAAAGCAGGATGTAAGCAAATCACAAGATTTAGAAAGGACTCAAATAGCATGAATGAAAATGTCAACCAACCATGAAGAAGAACCTCTGGATGGTAAGAACTGTTCAATGGGAGAATAATCTGCCTCAGGAGGAGTGGACCCATCTTCGTTTGAGGTTTTTAAATAGAGATTAGATGACTTTCAATGGTGCTTTAGCAGGGGGTTCCTGTAGGGCTAGGTGGCCCTTGTGGTCCCTTCCAACGCTATCATTTTATGACGCAACTTCATATGTTAGCTCATGTGCCCCTTCAACATCTTGTGTTCATAGAGGAAAAACCAACATTGAGTCACAAGTCCTTTAAAGGATAGCAACTGTGATGAGCTTTCACCTAGAGGTTGTCATTAATGGAAGATAAGCTTTTCAGTGCTTTTTGTTGTTGATATGTACCTTCAGGTTGTTTCCAGCTCATGGCAATCTTAAGGAGACCCTTTCTAAAGCTAAGACTGTAACTTGTGCAAAGTCACTCAGTGGGTTTTCATAACTGAGCAGAGATTTGAACTCTGTTCACCAACACCCAAACCATCACACATGTTGGGCATGACATTATACAAGGAGTGGAAAACTCCAGCTGATACTGGGTTATAATTCTCCAACCTGAAGCTAGCATAGCTCTTGGTCAGGCAACAGGAGACCAAGGATTCCACAATATCTGGAAGACCATTCCCAGAGCCATCCATTTAAAAGAAGAAAGATACTATCAAAACATTGGAAAGATTGCATGGAGAGCAAAAGTGGTGAACAGTGGGATAGACTGAGTGGTAGAGACTCTTTGTTTGGATATCATTCAGGCTAGGCATTCCTTCATGGCAAGGATTAGACTAGATGGCCCTTGCAATCCGTTCCAGCTCTATGACTGTATGGTTCTATGACTCTAAATATAATGGCAGTGTGTATCTCTCTGAATATTGGAAGGTGTCTCTGTATGATTTAACTGAGATTGCTGTTGCCCTCATGCACCACTTGTTGTATGCTTCCTGACAGTGTATAGCTAGCTGAACACTGTTGGAAACATCCCCATTTTTCAGTTTTGTTTTTCATGTATGACTGGAAAAAGTTTGCCATTGCCATTTATCTCAGCTCTATTTTCACCCTTCAAGATTTTTTAATTAGAAGGAAATGCTGAAATTGTTTTGGTCCTAATTTCTCTTGAGCTGAAAAGGCTGCTTAGAGGATGAAATGAGTGGGGAAGAGAAGGGAGTGTAGCTGGAGAAAAGCAAGGTAAACCATTGTGGAAAATAGAGGACCAAACAGGACCCCCCAGAACTACCTTTGCAGCCTAGCAGCCAGCTGAAGTGTCTTCTTGTGGTTCAGATCAGGTCCCTGGGGAATTACACCTGCACTTGTGGGAGGAAGCTCAATGATCTCTTATGCTTCCTATTCCTTATCTGCCTGTGACAAGGAGAACACTACAATGTCATTCTCCAGCAACCCAATCTGTAGGGCCATGGAGATATTTTAGGGGACAGAGATACTAGCTGCAAGGTAAGATTTTTAGGGGGTTGCATTGTCACATGGAGTCACAGCAAAGTGAACGCCATCAGCTTAGTTACATTGATGATGCAGGATCTCAACCAACATATCCAGATTTTTTTGTTGTCACCCACATGTAAGTTCCTTGAATCTTTATGTCAATTGTACTATAAATATATTCAGTTTAGGTCCACGTGGAACATTGCCATTATGTCGGCAATGTTCCACGTGGACCTAAATACGATTGTTAATCCTGATGATGGTTGACCCATTAAATCAATTAGATTTAGCTGTGAATTGATGCACTGTGCATCAACTGATCCAATGGATCTGCTCTAGTTAGGACTTGGCAACAGATTTCCACCCATGCAGTTGGACTGTTTCCTCTGTATATTTGTATATTACTGTCTGGCTCCAGGTAAATATTCTATTGCAATATTCAGAGAATAAACTTATGTATAAAAGTGGTCTGCTCCATTCATCTCTCTAAAATGTACAAATCAGATTGGTTTGTTCTAAAAATATGGAGTGAAAATACTATGAAAAAACAAAATGCTGCATTATTACACATTTAGTTCCACCTACAGCATGCTTTAACTGTCATTCCTGAGTCGCACAAAGCCACTTCGTTGTTTTAACTCGCCACTTTGGAACTCAAAGTGATGGGCAAGACTTTAAAAACCAGGTGGGTTTTAGGTTGGGGGGGGGGGAGTTAAGGGTTGCAACTCCCAATATCCTAACCTACCTGTCGCAGTTCTTAGGACTTGTGAGATCTATAACCTCCAAAATGTTTGCCTCTTGCTCTTTCTAGGATACAGGCTAAGTGTGGGTGCTCCTAGAGGTGTGAAATTTGGCCAAAGGGCATGCCATTTCAGGGTCCATTGTCGGCTAACCCCTCATACTCTTTACCGGGAAGTTACTCATATCAGGAGGGGTGTTGCCATTTTCATTTGTCAACGATTCACCCCATTGGCTACAAGGGGAAACTTTAAAGGCTCAATCCCCAGTCATTATAAGGCCTATCTGCATGAAACCTACCTTATTTTTAGACCCCATTTACAACTGCAGGCCTGCCAAGTTTCAAAACACTTCACCAATTTATTGATTTTTTAAGAATTATTTTAAGTTTTAACCATAACATTTTTTTAAAGTAAGACAAACCGCAAGAGAGGGTTTTGGGAATTGTAGTTGCCAGTTCTGTCCATTCTCAGCTAATCAGAGCATGGACACAACCAGGCTTTTATTGGCTGAGAAACAGAGAGTGTGTGTGTGAGGGAGAGAGAGAGAGAGAGAGAGAGAGAGAGAGAGAGATTACTATTCCCATTATGTTCCCAGAGGTACTCAGAGATTTTTCAATGCCTGTCCCATGCAAGTGCTGCTGGGAAAGTGAGTTCACAGCAGGACCCTCTCTGGAAGAGGAGCCTAGGAAACTTTCCAAAAAGAAAAGAAGATTGCTGCTGGGGAGGGAGAAAATGATGGTGCAATAATGCCACCTTCTCCAGGAGCCCCACAGCAGGTATATTGCAGACCTAACTCCCCTCTCTCCAGTAGCCAATAAAATCTGGCTCTCTTAACCTGTTTTGCCAGGCTTTTGGGGTCCCTCCTCCCTGTTGTTTTTGGTGATTATATGAAATGGACCACCAAATATTCATTTTCGTTCAAACTGATTTGAGCCCAAGCCTAGTTGCTTCATTGTCATGTTTCATTTTCAGATCTGAACAAAAATCTGTTGAAAGCAGGTTAAGGATAGATTTCTCAATTCCCAGATTGTCAAGAAAGTCCTTCTTATGATGAAGCAACAAATATATTAGTTTTGGCACATGAGAATAGAGCATGAGTTTGCAAACTAGAAAGTTAAAAAAAACCAACCCTCTTTTACTGTCCTTGAAAGCAGCTGTTTTCCCTCCACTTCTTTTTTTTTAATGGGTAAAGTGTGGAAACTAGAGCATAATAAGGTAACTCCATTGAGGCCTCTGGGTTGCTAAGAAACTGTGTTCACAGAAATAAAGTCCCCAGACAATCATTTTTCTGAAAAAATTAATAATTTTTGTTCAAATTGGAACCCAGTATTGACCAAGCTGAGAGAAACTGCCTTTAATGCAGAGGTCTTTAGCGAGCTCTGGTCTCCTCTCCCTGACAAATGAGTTTTCCAGGGCCCAGAAAATGACCACAGAGAACTATCTAGGAGCAGGAAAGAAATGGAGAGCTTATATGATAACAACACACCAAGGCCAGCTCTTGAAATTTAACTAGTATACTGCCCAATGGGGAGTAGCTATGGCAGAGATCCTGAGAATCGATGAGAAAAAGGAGCTGGCTGAACCTGACAAAAATTCAATTAAATACATACCAAGATGTGAGAGAGGTTGATCTGTTAAGTAGAAAGAGCATCCCACCGAGAAAGCAAAACAACTGCAATGTGCCTAAGAGCATCACTGTTGTGTGCCTTCATGACAATTCCAAATTACAGTGGCCCTAAGGGAGATTTGTCAAGGCTTTTCTTGCAAGATTTGTTCATAGGAGGTCTGTCCTTGCCTACCTCTGAAGCCAAAGGACGTGCCTTGCTCAGGGTCATCCATAGGCTTCCATGGACAAGCAGGATTTGAGCCACTATCCCCAGAGTCATAGTCCAATGCTCAAATCACTGTGCCAAGGTCACTCTGACTCAAAGACAGTAAGCTTAAATGTCAAATTATAAGGTAGTGGTTTGACACCCTTGGTTCCCAGATGGCTTGGACTCTTAAGACCCGAAAGTCGGAGACAACATGCCCAATGCATGAGCATTCTGGGAATTGAAGTCCCAACCATCTAGAGATTGAAAATGTCTCATCACTAGGTTTTCATGCTTAAAACACATACAAAAGTGGTATATCAATGCCTCCTTCTACAACAGTGGTTGTCAACCTGTGGTCCCACAGATGTTTTGGCCTTCAACTCCCAGAAATCCTAACAGCTCTCATGGTTGGTGGTCATCTTCATTTCTCAGCCAGCATTGTCCATAGACACCTCCAAAGTCATGTGGCTGGCATGACTGCATGGAGCACTATTACCTTCCCGCTGGAGCAGTACCTATTAATCTACTCACATTTCCATGTTTTTGAACAGCTAGGTTGGCAGAAGCTGGAGCTAACAGCGGGAACTCATGCTGCCACCTGAATTCAAACCTGCGATTTTTTGGTCAGCAAGTTCAGCAGCTCAGTGCTTTACCCCACTGCGCCAGAATATATAGTATAGTTCATGTAAAACAGAGACACATACTGTGGGACTGATCTAGTGTCCTGGATACTGGATCAGCCCCAGATAGTGTTCCCGAGAGAATCCCCCAGCCATCACGGAGGCAGGAGGGAGTCCCCACTGCCCAGTATCATCAAACATGGTTTGGCACCACTGGGTAGCCACTCCATCTTTCTCCACCCCCTATGTTGCAGCAGTCTCTGGTCATAACACGTGCTCAACCTGTTCTCCATCACTTTCTGTGATGTCAACTTGGGCAACAGGGCATCAAGGGAGGAGAAAGAGGAGACCACCCTTGTGTCCCCCTCCCTTCCCAGTGCTCCCCATCATCCTGGATGATGTCGCAGCAAGTGACAGGGCACAGGTTAGAATTGTGTTGTGTCTGGAGACGGCCATGACATGGGGGCGGTGGGAGGCAACTGCTGTCCCATATCCCCAGGCCATCTGAGCCCAGGAAATGTGAGGCGCCAATGGGGACAGTTGTGAACAGCTTAATTTTGGAACCAGTTGAACTGTCCTTACAGCGTTGAGTTGGGAGAAAGTCCAAATTCAAGACAGAATTTGGACTTTCCCTGGACTTTGAGTAATGCATGGCCTATTGGCATTTTTGGGTGCATGCTCCCACATTATGTCTAAAGTCAAGCCCTGTCCTTTCTGTCCTAACATTGCTTACATTGTGTAGCAACATTTGAAAAAATTTTGCTCCTCATTTGAAAGTGTTTCTTGTTTAAATGTGCGTTACTTACTTAGAAAGTACAGTAGGGTCTTCTTTATTCAACCTTCACTCATCCAACGTTCTGTGTTATCCAACGCAGTCTGCCTCCTGCCCGGTTCCACAGCTGTTTCAATAAATTAGGATGTTTTGGTGCTAAATTCATAAATACAGTAATTACTACATGGATAGGATAGATAAATTTTATTATGGTCCAGAGACCCTTATAACACTGTAGCATACAAGTTACAAGTATAATGTTACCGTGTATTGAACTGCTTTTTCCATTGATTTGTTGTAGAACATGATGTTTTGGTGCTTAATTTGTAAAATCATATTGTAATTTGATGTTTAATAGGCTTTTCCTTAATCCCTCCTTATTATCCAACATTTGTGCTTATCCAACATTCTGCCAGCCCATTTATGTTGGATAAGTGAGACTACTGTAGTTCTTTGTGCCTAATGAAAATATGCAATTTTTAACCTTTCATTGCGCAGACCGCAACAAAGTTTTTGCAGCTTGATAAACTTTCCCCATGTTTTTATGATAGAAGCCCCTCCTCACCTGATTGGTAGAAGCAGTTGCATAATTATGTCATTCCTGTAATTGTATCTCCTGTGGGCAGCACATGGATTCATTACAAGCTTTTCATATGCTAAATGATTATTAATGAGCAGCTTCCCAACCAGCAGCAGCAACCACAACAAAAGTCCTCCACAAGGCAATTAGCTCCATGTCTGAGCTGAAACCTGGACCACCCTGGTTGATTTCAGGGCTGAGAGGAGACAATCATTAATGAAGTGGCACTTTCCCTCATTTGATGAGCTGGAAGGGACTGTGATGAGGAAATGATGACATCAAGGCAGGGCCTCCTTCCAACACAACTTCACAGGAGGGCCTTCTCTCAAGACCAGCCTTCAGAAAATACCAGGGCTTTACATCTTGACTTCATTGCCTGTGTGTGGAGAGTTTATCCTTCTGCAATGATATTGCTCTGAAATGTTTATCAAAACAGGCAAATCCAGATATTGAAGAAATTACTTCTGGTACAACTGCTAGAAGCTATCTATAATAACTTAATGTATTGTCGAAGGCTTTCATGGCTGGAATCACTGGATTGTTGTAGGTTTTTCAGGCTATATGCCATGTTCTAGAAGCATTCTCTCCTGACATTTCACCTGCATCTGTGATAGGCATCCCCAGAGGTTGTGAGGTCTGTTGGAAACTAGGAACATTGGGTTTATATATTCTGTGGAAAGTCCAGGGTAGGAAACCTCTGTATTATACTTTAAGGACTATGTCTGCCAACATGAGCACTGAATGAGATTTGTAGTCTAAAAAAAGGACCTGTTCCAAGTTATAACTTTTAGCATGGCCCACAACTAATGAAAAATGAATACATATGTAAATTGTATAGGCGTGAGCATTCTTTGTACCTGGGGTCTTGTTTAAATGGCACTCTTTTGGTTTAGGGAGAAGGACTTGCTCTCAATGGCAGAGCAGATGGTATGCATACAAAATATATTTTCTGCCCTATTGCATTGCAGTTATGTATTTGTAACTAGAGTTATGGATCTGGAACTACTCCGTATTCCATAAGACATAGACATGTTTGTAGCACTATTGCTAAAATTTCTGCCTTGCTGTGAGTTTTCTGGGCTGTATGGCCATGTTCCAGAAGCATTCTCTCCTGATGTTTCGCCCACATCTATGGCAGGCATCCTCATAGGTTGTGAGGCCTATTGGAAACTAGGCAAGTGGGGTTTATATATATATATATATATATGGAATGTCCAGGGTGGGAAAACGAGTCAGCCAGGCTTTGAAGCTGCAAGGCCATAAAGTGCTAATCAAGGTGGCCAATTACAACATTCACCCTTGCCTCCAACAGACAAGAGTTCTTCCTCCCATCCTGGACATTATTCCAGAGATATGTAAACCACACTTGCCTAGTTTCCAACAGACCTCACAACCTATGAGGATGCCTGCCATAGATGTGGGTGAAATGTCAGGAGAGAATGCTTCTGGAACATGGCCGTACAGCCCGGAAAACTCACAGCAGCCCAATGATTCCAGCCATGAAAGTCTTCAACAACATATTGCTGAAACCATTAATCCCCCCAAGCCTATCTTAATAGTCTGTAGCGTAGCCAGCCACATCTGTGTTCAGTGTTGATGCTGGCTGTTAAGTCGAGCTCAAGCTAAGAGACACTACTGACTTATCCATGCAATAAGTCATATATTGCCAAAAAATTCCCAACATGTACTAAGAGGGCTTTGGAAAACTCCTATCTGAAATCCTGGACAGCTACTACCAATCAGAAGAGATCTTGAACAAGATACAATAGTGCTGCCACTTGGAAGATAGAAGCTTCTTATGTCCTTATGAGTATGATGCATTGGGGCATAAAAGATCTAAGCAGGAACCACAGGAACTTGCAAATGTTTTACAAATGGCACAGGACATCATCATTCACAGAGAAGCAAAACTACATGTTCTGGTACAGATATGCTGTGTTCAAATTGGGTCCCATATTTAAGCTGCACCATTAATAATACAGCGTTATTGTTTGCTATTAGTCCTTTCTCTCATGGGATCACCATAAGTCAAAAGCAACATGATGACAATCATCAGCCCCTCATAGCAGATTGGTAATAGTCTTTTAAAATTTGGAATGCTGGCAATGACTTGTGGGAGGCCCAGAAACAGGACAGGTGATATTTGAATCCCAATCTCTCAATATTTTTTTCATGTCAGGAACGACTTGAGAAACTGCAAGTCGCTTCTGGCGTGAGAGAATTGGCAATCTGTAAGGATATTTCCTAGGGGATGCCCAGATGTTTTACCATCCTCGTGGGAGGCTTCTCTCATGTCCCCGCATGCGGAGCTGGAGCTGACAGAGGGAGCTCACCCGTGCTCTCCCCAGATCCAAACCTCTGACCTGTCGGTCTTCAGTCCTGCCAGCTCAAAGGTTTAACTGTTGGAGTACAGTTGGAAAGGGAAAAGAAAGTAGTTTAGAGAGAAAGGGGGAGTATGAAGAAAGGTGCGATTTGGCCCCAGAAAACGAGATTCCATGAGGTAGTTTCTCACCTCTGTGAGGATACTGAGGCATTGCATTCACATGGAGCAAAACGCAGCTGCAGCTGTGGGTACCTGTCTGTTACCGAGGGTCTTTGTGAACCAGAGAGAATCAAGAAGAGTCAATTAGGCAAAGCAAATGCTGGATCTGTCAGATCCACCTATTGTCCCCAGCCCATCCTCTGCACAGAGGGATGACAGGTCTGGAGTAATAGAGGTGTCTCTGAGCATCTGAAGTGAATGGGCACTATGAGGCAGTTTTCTGCAAATTAAACTGTCATGCCAGGCCGGATGGCATTTCTGGCTTGATATCTGAAGTGTTTCACAAGTGCCGCTTCTGTCTGGCTGTCACCCAGCCACACAAGAGCACCTGGGTTGTGACAGCAGAGAGGCGATTGAGAGAGAAGAGAAGCTTGAAGGAGGGGCAGTGGTGTATGAAACTGGCACTCAGTGTGCCCCATCCATTGTCCACATCTCCAATATGCTGAGTGCCTCTAAAACTCCACTATGGATTAGGAGGTTTTTGCACCTTATGCTAGACAGAAAGTGGAGTGTCCAGTCACCATTTCCCAAAGCCATTCGTTTATTCTCAAGAGTGGAAAACGGAATGTCAGTAGACAACAAAAGATATTTAAATATGGTCTTAACGCTAACCTTAAAAGATGCAGTATAAACTGGGAAGTCCTGACACCCAAGTGTTGTTACTAGAGGTCAACTGTTACCAACAGTGCTATGGATTTGAGGAAACATGAAAACAGAGTAAAAGGGAGAGATGTGTGAAGAGGAAGGTACATCACGCAATTTCTTGTTGTAACCATCTTCCACCCGGTAATCTTTGTCCTCCGTGTGAAAGACTATGTGGATTCAGAATAGGTCTTCACCATGATTTATGAACCCACTGCCAAGACTCTACCTCTCAAAGACCATCAGACTCAGCCAGGAGTGTCCATGATGATGATCATATGCTAAACAGAGTGTTTGAGGACCAGGATATCCATAGAGATACCAAGATGTTTGTTTATAAAGCTATTGGCCTCCCAACCCTGCTATATGCCTGTGAAACGTGGACTATCTACAGACATCACATGGAACTCCTGGAATGATTCCATCAGCGGGAAATCCTGCAAATCTCTTGGGAAGACACGCGGACAAATGTCAGCATGCAGCAAGAAGCAAAGACCACTAGCACTGAAGTGATGGTACTCTGCCATCAACTCTGCTGGACTGGCCACATTATCCGAATGCCTGATCATTGTCTTCCAAAGCAGTTGCTCTACTCCAAACTCAAGAATGGAAAACGGAATGTTGGTGGGCAGGAAAAGAGATTTAAAGATGGGCTCAAAGCCAACCTTAAAAACTGTGGCATAGACACCAAGAACTGGGAAGCCCCTGCCCTTGAGCGCTCCAGCTGGAGTTCAGCTGTGACCAATAGTGCTGTAGAATTGGAAGAGGCATGAATTGAGGGCAAAAGAGAGAAATGTGCCAAGAGTAAGGCACATCAATCCAACCCTAACCAGCACCAACTTCCACCTGGAAACCGATGCCCTCACTGCAGGAGAACATGTGGGTCAGGGATTGGGTTCCACAGTCACCTACGTACTGACTGCCAGGACACCGAACTTGGAGGACAATCTTACTTGCCTAAATAAGTAAGCTAAATAACATATCTCACTAGCACCCAGAGGTCCCAACTGATTTTCCGAACTTCATTTTACTATGCCACCCTGAACACATCTGATCTTGTTGGACTTCTGTGGATGGACAACTGTGATAGAAAAACTCGACCATTCAAATTTTAAAATCCTGATGATACAGGGATATCTTAGCTTTCTGACAGATGGAGAGCAAGGATGGAACCAAGCTGACTTCGCTAGGGAGGGAATTCCAAAGACTGGGAGCAGGAGGTTCTCTCTTGTTCCCACCACATGAGCCCAAGAAGGTGGTGGATAGAGAGAAGAGGATCTCAAGAAGATCTCCGATGGGCTCATAAGGGGAAGTACTGAAGGTGTTTCAAAAATCCTGGACCCAAGGCATATACACACTTTGAATTAGGTCCAGAAAAAGACTGACAGCTCCTAGAGCTGTTGTGATGTATCTTTATGGCTGCCACTTTAGAGGTTTGTATTGAAATGTGTGATAGTCATAGAAGTTAGGACCATCAATAGTTACTAGTCAGAATGGCTGGGTGTTACATATGATATCACAGACAGTGCAGATCTAAAGGCAGCAGATCCCATCTGACCTTGGAAGCGAAGCCTTGTTTAGAATTTGGATGGGAGATCACCAATGAATATGAGGTGCTGCAGGCTGTATTTTAAGAAATGGAACTGGCAAAACATGAGTATCCCATGGTTAAGAAAATATTTTGGAATACATGATCAATACCTATTGACTATACCATAAGTCAATCAATGACCTGAACAACATACAAAGATACATGCCTCGGTAGCTGGAAAACAGAAGATGTAAGGTACAGTTGAATTCCTGTTCTGCTGGCTCAGCTCCATCAAGGATCTTCTTCGTTTCTTATTAGATAGAATGGAGGGGAATTTTCTTCAGATCAGAATTAGGTAAGAACTCGCCTGGTTTTCACGTCCCGTGACAAAATAGGAATAGTAAGACAGCTTTCCTGCTTTAGCCCCACTTCCCAAAAGTTTGCAATGCAGAATTTCCAGAAATGTTTATAGAAATACTTATATTAGGAAAAAGTACCTGCAAGTCCCTATTAGTGGACAAAATAATATCTTGGTGCAACAAATAGAAAACCTACATGTTTTCAAAAATGCAAATACTAAGCTAACAATGTGTACATTGGGAGAACAATGCATACACATTTTTGTGCTGACTTTTGAAAGGTCACAAAATCATTCTGGAGAGATGGAACAAATTGAGCATGGGAAAAATGAGAAACTGGGATGAGAATTGAACATGACAGATTTAGCCAGTCATAGATGTGGCAGGAATCTAACTAGATGGGACAGGGCAGCCCAATGAGTTTAGAAAGTCGCACAACCATTTTACATGTTTGTTGTGAGAATAAAAGGGGCAGGAAAGAACTTTGTCATTTGTTAGCCATGTTGACAGCTTGTTTGCTGAAAGGTAGTACTAATAATAATTTAATAGATACTGTATGCATGTGCGTGTTTTATATGTGTGTATGTGTGTTTGAATACATATATGTGTGTGTGTCAATAAAATGCATAAGAAGAGAGGTATCCATGAGCAAAATATCCCTTATAATGAGCCATTTGTTGAGCAATGCATGTCTAATACACACTAAAGAACCCATCTACACCTTAAAATTAATGCAGTTTGACATCATTTTTAACTGCCACTGTTCAATAATGTGGAATTATGGGAATTGTAGTTTGGTGAGACACTAGCAGTCTTCAGCAGAAAAATCCAAAGACCTTGTAAAACTCCTATGATGCCATTACATTGAGCCATGGTAGATATAGTGGAATCTAACTGGATTGTAGATGCACCCTTTAATGCACATTAAGCATACAAAGTTGCTCTAAACCAGGTATTAGGTAACTCTTGCCATGCAGGTGTTTTATTCCAGTTACCATCAGCCCCCACAAGCATAGCCATTGACAATAAATGGCAAATATTGTCCAACGTTCGGAACAATGTTGCCACCTGTCAGGGGTGCTGTGAAATGATTTTCCTGCTTCTTGGTAGAATGGAGTTAGACTTGGTGGCCCACGAGGTCTCTTCCAACTCTAGGATTCTATGATTCTACCTGTGAGTGCTCTTCTGGAGACTCCTATAGGAAGATATGGTCCTAAGTTGTAAAATTCAAACCTCTGATAGCAGTGTTATCTTTTTAAAAAAATAAAAAAAGAAGAGAGAGAGCGAGATTCTCTGGGTCCTGAGTTGCCCAGAGGAGAAACATCTTCTCCATGGCCCAAGTGCACATCTTTCCCTGTTCTTCATCAGTTCCTCAGCAATGCCCAATTCTTCAGCAATGCCTTCAAGAGCAGCTCTAAATATCTCTGGGCAGGGCAGATAGGCCAGTTAGGGGCATGATGTGGGAGGCAGGGAATCTCTGTGAGCAGGTCAAAATTGGGTGCTCAATATGGGTTTCCATGACTGCATGTTCTCATCTGCTCAAGCACTTTCACAATTCAACATGGAGCTCTACAAATACAGGCTATGCACCACCATTTTTCCTCCTATGAAGTGATTGTTCATATTTAGTGCAGCGCTATGCCAGCGTTCACTCTCCCATTCAGCTCAGCAGGATGGCAAGCATGGCATATTGATTGAGAGCAAGAAATGTCTTTCCACAAGCTCCATTTGGGAGCCACAAAACAATCTCTTCTCTGAGTAAAATCCCACACCAGCTGCTTTGGGCTCAGTTCCTTGGATGCAGTAAATTATCCCTCACCCATTTATCAGAAGGATGAGCAATCTGGCTGAAAAACTTTAGCAAACAAGGAGGAAACTTTGAGCAACCCCCATGGATTCAGTGCCCATTATCCTATCTGCATGTTACTTATCTGCTGTCACTGAAATGCCATTTGCCTCCACCTCTTTTCTCCATGAACCTAGACCTTGGTAAGGCCTTTTGAGTCTCTCTGTAGTAATGTCTATTTTAGAATTACTGGGTATTAACAGTCATATAGCTCTGGACAGTTTGTACTGCGATTATAGAAATAGAAATGGTACTATACATTTTCATGTTGAAATAGTGCAGTTTGACACCACTTTCAACACAACAGCTCAAATGCTATGAAATCCAGGGATTTGTGCAACAGCACACTTTGGAAGAGAGGGCTAAAGTCCTTGGCAACTATAGCGCTCATAATTCTATAGCACTGACCTATGCCATTTAAAGCAGTGTCAAAGAGAGCAAACTGATTTCCAAAATGCAGAGGTGAGACAATCAGATGTTTTCTATCCATTTAGGAAGAATCATATGGTTTAATAGCTGAAAGCCAGAGCAAAGAGCCATCTTGAGCAGGATGGAACAGCAGTATGAACAGAGCTTTTGCAAAGTTACTTTTTTGCATGGCCCGTTTTGGAAAATGAGAACTTTATTCCATTGTAGTTGTTGTTCCCACCTCTGTATCTGATACAGTAGAAGACAATGTGGATGGGGGCACCTGCCTCCTATCACCCCTTCCTTTTTCATTGAGATTGAAGAGCTGGTTCTTGACTTGCCCACATTCTTGTTCTCCACGATGCCACTGATGCCACCGCTGGCATCTTCCTTTCCGTCTTCCCCGGGAGATTCGGCTGCTGAACTCAGCAGGTGGCAGCAGGAGCGTCAACAAGGCACCTGTCAGCTATTTTGGCTGCTTTTTTCTCTTTCTGTCTTCCTAATTATATTGCGGATGGCAAGGGTGATAGGGGCTCTTTGTATGTGTGTGCATGCGCACACGCACACACAAAATGTCAGATTGAAGAAATTAAAAATGTAAATGATGGAGCCTAATTAACCAGTTGACAGCAGAGCACAGCTGCCGGTGACAGTGACTGATTGCCTTCCGCAAATCCTGTCCTCCAAGGCCTGCCATATTTGGGGAGCAGAGGGGGGTGAGAAGTGGGAAAGGAGGGGGTAACACAAAATAGTAACTTTCTTAAAGAGGCAGTGCCTTGTGCAGGTAAGCCTTTGCACTGGATAGGGATATAGGAATCTGCCTTGTGCTGGGTCGAGGCATTGGACCATGTGGTACAGTGTACAACAATATATGAAAGTGGTATACTCTGCACCATGGATGGGAAGCACATGGCCCAATAATCATATGTGGCCATGACCCATTTGTATGATCCCCAGGGCCCTGCCAGGCCCACCTCTCAAATCCATTGGACTGAAAGAGCAAAACAAGTTGAGCATCCCTTATCCAAAATTCTTGGAACTAGAATTTCCAGGGTTTCCCCCCCAGTTTTAGGATATTTACCAATACAGAATGAGATATATTGGAGATGGGACCCAAGTCTAAACACAACTCACTTTCCCAGGAGCACTTGGATAGGGCAGGAATGGAAAAGTCTCCTCTGGGAGCAAGTTGTAAGTTGTTCTCTCTATTTCTCAGCCATTAAAAAGCCTGATTGTGTCCATGCTCTGATTGGCTGAGAATGGACACAACTGGTGACTACAATTCCCAAAATGCGAGCAGGCAAAAACACAATCGAACTGTATCAAAATTTATAATATTCTATAATAAAGCACACATACGTGTACCACTGGAATGACAAATAACAGGATAAATATTCCTAAGAACCAAGGTGTCAGAACGGACAAGTGTTGAAGCAATGAAAAATCCACAATGTGAGGAGTCTCTATACTCATGGAAGTCCCAATTAGTGGTGAAGGAGTCCGTAAATAAAGTCCGAATTAATGGTGGAAGAGTCCGTGAATAAAGTCCATATTGGCGAGATCCAAGTCCATTGGTTCCAGTGGAGTCATGTCCAGATGGTCAATCAATTTCTAAATCCAAAATAGGGATAAGGTACAGTCCAAAAGGATCGGGGGAAATAGGTTCTTCAATGGGAAAGATTCCAGGACGTGGAGAACGCAAATCAGCGTCTCCTAAAGCTGAATGAGGTTGCACAAAACGCCAACGGGGAGCATTTGCTTGGATTTCGGCCACACAAACCGTTTCGCCATATAGCTTTCTCAAGGCGTGTTAATAGGAAATATCAGCGTCCCATATTTACAAATGTAGTTTTCAACCGATCGTAACCCTGCTTCCAGCGAAGAATGGACACAACTGGCGACTACAATTCCCAAAACCCTCTCCTGCGGTTTGTCTTATTTTTTATCAGTAGATTGGTGAATTGTTTTGAAACTAGGCAGGTCTGCAGTTGTACATGGGGTCTAAAACTGAAGTAAGTTTCATGCAGATAGACCTTTAAATGACTGAGGATTGAGGCTTTAAATATTCCCATTTTAGGCAATGGGCTGAGCCTTTGACAAATGGAAACTACAACATTCTTCCCTTTTTGAGTAACTTCCTGGTAAAGACAGTGAGGGGTCAGCTGACAATAGGCCCCAAAACAGGATGCCTTTTGGCTGAAATGCACACTTCTATTTGTCAGCAGTTCTCATCAGCAGTTCATGAATTCTTAACTTCCTTTTGTAATTTTTCAGGCCTCAATATTCTTAGAATGGTATCTTCAGCCTTATATAGGTCCCAACCATACACCTTCCATACAGTTTCATTCAAACCACTCATTGTATTTATCACACAAGGCCCCCTTATGCATTGATTTGATACCTATAATTTCATGTACCCATGCTCTACAAAAGAAGAATTGTATAGGCTCTGCCCCCTCAGTTCAGGAGCGGTGTGTGTCACTCTTCAGCTGGTCTGAATCAGGATTATGGTGGAAAATCCCCAGATTTAGGTGGCCTTTTGCTTTTGAAGGCTTATCTTTTTTGTTTATTATAAGATGGAATTAGGAGGTTATTGCAAGAGGTGGATTTCAGACAGTCTTCTGCCTCAAAACCCATAAAGGATTGGCACATCTCCAGGAGTCCTCACCAATTCCATCAGGCATTTTTATTCTCTTTTAGTTATTTCTCAGAAGATGAGAACAACTGTGAATTTAAAGCTGGCTGTGCTTTCTTTTTTTGGCCAAAACACAATATATCTTTAAAATTCGCAAGCACTTTGCATTTTCTCTGTCTTTTTTTCTTTATTTCTCCTCTCCACAGGAGGCTGAAAGCATTTTAAAGGTGTTTTGATTTCATTGGGTTTGGGTTGGCTCAGTCAGTTTTATCCTCTTATATTATATCTTCATCATTGTTACTATATTTTATTTGTATTTTTTATGTTCTTATATACTCCATCTTGGGATCCCCTGTGCACGAAGGAGTGCAGTTATGTTTTTAAAGCATTTGTTATAGCAAATAACATAATAGAAATTCTGATATTTTCAAATAAGACACTTATAGGAGGTAGCTGTTGACTTTCATATCAATGGGACAATAACTATGTTCTTGATCCTGGTCAAAATTTTATAGGATACAGTTCCTCTTGGGCAAGTCACACACTATCAGCCTCATGGGAAAGCAGTGATGGCAAACTCCATCTGAAAAATCCTGCCCAGAATAATATTTGATTAATTTACCATAGCGTAACCATAAATCAGCTTGACAATTCACAATGCTGAATGCTGTCCCCCACAAAGGTTCATCACCTTGGATAGTTCTAGGTAAAAGGTTCAGCACCTTGGATAGTTCTAGGTAAAACCCAGAGTCGATTTCTATCTATGGAAGCCATCAGTCCCTCTTTACCCAATACAAGGCACTCAGACAGACCAACCAAAATGGGCAGGTCATCCTAGTATGGCTAGAAATTAGAGAGGATGAAACGTGGAAGTGCTCCCCATGGAATGTGCTTCACTGCTCCCCAAAAGGCAAGCTTCATGGTCCTCACTTAAAGGACTTTTAGGTTTTTTCAACATGTTTATAATTCGGGTGTTTATTATGTAGATGCTTAGATCATGGAAGGGCTCAGCCATTTGACCAAAGGCAAACTAAATCGTTTGAAATAGTTATATCTTCCTCTTAGCACCGCATTAGCAGAGTTAAACAGAATGGGATGAGCATAGGTATGAGATAGGAATAGCTTGACTTTTATTGAAAAGGAAAGGATACAAACAGAGTTAAAAAGCTTACTTAGCTATCAAGCTATTGATCCCAGCACACACACCCCCCTTAACATGCAAGGAATAAACATACAGAAATGCCAGTAAAACCAAGAAAAACTCCACATCAATTTGTTGATGTAAAAAAAGGTAGTCTGCTCGCAAATCTTGAGTAAATGTTCACACTGGTACAGCATATCTTAGTTGCAGTATATCGAAAGATACAATTCAAAAATAGAGAGTAGAAAGGTAACATTCTCTTCTATGGCTTGGACCTTTAAATCACCATGCGGCCTGCAAAAACTACATCGCTGGTCACTCTGTTTAAAAAGAGGAGGAAGGAGGAATGGAGGAGGAATGAAAATGAACTAGAGACAAAGAAAGCACCCCTCTTTTATTTTTTTAAAATTTATTTATATTCTTCCCTTCTCCCCCCGCAGTGGACTCAGGGCGGATTACAATGCACATATACATGGCAAACATCCAATGCCATTTAGACATACAACATATTTTTTATAAATAATCTTTATTGAGAGATTTTTTTTTGTTTAAAAGAATACGTTAATAGTACATAAAATTGTTATACAACATATATAGACAGACACAGAGGCATTTAACATTCCAGCTTTCCCAGCTTCATGAGGGTATGCTCAATTCTGGCTCAGTTCCAGCCACAAGGGGAGTTGCCGCTTCATTGTCCACTTGTGACACCAGGTCCTTTGATGGAGTGCTTCCTCATTCTTCTGCACACTGCTGGAAGGTTTTATGGCATTGTAAATTAGTTAAATTAGCCTCCTCACATAAAGTGATACCTAAATTTCCTACTTGACAGGTGCAACTGTCTTTCAGGCTGTATTGGTCAATAGCAAGCTAGATTATTAATGGTCAGAAGCTTACTCCGACCTGGACTGGCTTCAAACTCATGTCCTCTCGGTCAGTAGTGATTTAATACTGCTGGCTACTAAGTGCAACACAGCCCGCTTCTGAGAATAGACTCCTGAGATCAAAGAACTATCTTTGTTACTTGTTCCACATCTTCAATGGAGAAGCTCCCTGAACCTTATGCAAATTAATTAAATGAGGGTGCCATAAAAACTTAGCAAGGCAAGAGAGTTACAAGGTTTCACAGAAACTTGGAGACTATCAGAACCATTTCAAAATGCATGCAAGATCATTAGTTTTCCCAACGTTTATAGTATGCATTTCAACACAACGCTCAAAAGCCTCTCTCCTCCCCAACAGGTACTATTCAGACATTGGGAAGATGCCAGCTATCAGTGACCAGGACATGAATGCATACTTGGCTGAGCAGTCCCGCATGCACATGAATGAATTCAACACAATGAGCTCGCTCTCTGAGATCTACTCCTACGTGGGCAAGTACAATGAAGAGGTGAGCATGGCTGGGTGGTTGGGTGAAGATGACCAGAGTCTGGAAAAGTTACTTTGGGGGCTACAACCGGAAGTGTGGATCTGCTTACGAAAGCAGACTTCTGCATTAAAGATGAGCATATTTACAAAGCCCACGAATATGGATGTTATCCATTTCTTACTCCAGATGCAATCCCTTCTCAGTTCTGGTTGTTTTTCTTTGCTTGTTTGTTTACAGGATGAGTGCTGTCATTTTCTCAGCAATTTCTTTTTCAGCTGCCAACATGTGTTAGGTTGTATATATTCCTTCCCACATGCTCTAGCAATGGCTTTTATGCATTTTTCACTACGCTGATATTTTTGTATCACTTTTGCAAATGTGCACAATTACGCGGACATGTGTCCACAGATGCCCATGTGCATGAGAATTCTGATGTCCAAATTACACCAAATTGCTATACTCAACCACCCACCCTCCAAAACGTTATGTTCTTTTATTATTACAGTAAGATCCAAATGTCTGCAAGGGATACAGTATATTTCCACCTAAACATGTTTATCTGAAATCACAGCTATGACCATATACCATTAAATTAGCTTTTTTTCTAGTCCCAAAGAAAGGGTAACAAATCCTCCAATGCCCTTTCTAGATTACAATGTATGATGGAAGATAAATTACTTTTTTCTAATTCCTTGGGACATCAAATTGGTTGGGTGGGTGCATGCATCACCCCAGGTCACAATTTACCCAATTCTGTCCCACAGGAAAAAATCAGATCACAGATTCCCTTGAGTTGTTGACTGTGGCCTGTAGATCACACTTTTTAACATATCTTCTGAAATATCTGTCCAGAGATGTTATTATTATTTATTATTTACCATACTTGTACCCCACCCTTTTCTACCCTGACAGGGGGACTCAAGGTGGCTTAAAGTGGCACACAAACATTGTGCCTCAACAACAATTACCTAAACATTTCAAAATTTGCAACATATTAAAAAAGAGTTAAAACAGATTAAAATTAAAAATTTAGAAAACAAGCCATCCAAAGTTTGTGGTCTGAGTCCATTCCAAGGTCAAATTGCATAAGATTTCCATTCAGAATACTGCATTGCCCTGGTTTCCAAAGGTCTGCTCACAGAGCCAGGTTCTGACTCTTTTCCTAAAGACTATCAGGAAGGGTAGTTGCTCTGATGTCACTAAGGAGGGAGTTCCACAACCAAGGGGCCAACACTGAGAAGGTCCTGTCTCCCGTCCCCACCAGCAACGCTTGCGAGGCCAGTGGGACCGAGAACAGGGCCTCCCCAGAAGTTAATCTTTGCTGATCTTCTGTTTCCAAGGTGATTTGATATCTGCTTTACTTGACATGACTAACCTGCACCACAATGTCTTCTCCCTCCCTCCCACCTGCTCCCTTCTTTCTATGCAGATCCTCGGTGCTCTCGATCAAGACGACCAAGCCGGCAAGCAGAAACTGGCCTACAAACTTGAACAAGTTATAACCCTCATGAGCATAGACAGCTGAGAACTGCCCTACCAGGGGACAAAACAAAACAAAAAACAAAACAAAACAAAACCAAGCCGTGCCTCAGTCAAGAACATCCTCTTTACCAAGTGCAAGTTTCTGATTGGCCGTCGAGCAGGGTCACCTGAACGGTTTGCGACCCCTCTGCGGCACACCCGCTGAACCAATGGATGCCAAGCAACTTAAGGGATGTCTCCGTGGAGGAATCCCAAAATTGTGGGTACCATTCAGGTGGACCCCAGCACCCACAAGATTCCCCCCTTTGCCTTCGCCCAGAGCATCCCTTTCATATTGTCCGTTAACCAATCGAGGGAGCCGTTTGGGTTGGCCTCTGTCATGCTGCTTTAATGGCGCTCCTTGGGCACGGAGGCCCAGGGCGTACACAAACTCAGTGTTATGTGCAAGCTGCGCCAAGGCGGGACTTGCTCTCTTGCCTCCGGGAATCCCAACCGAGTGGGAACGAACTTGGCTCTTGTTTTTCCCACCCGAGCGTGCTGCTTCTCCCCCCTGTCCTTGTCCCGAGAGGGGAGGACCCAACGGGACTCTCGTGGCAGGGGGACTCTTTGCCCTGTGGACTCACAGTGCTGCCAGCTGCTCTCCTGGCACTGTGTGGAGAACAAAGAAAGCCTGCCCTTTCCCCCATTCTCAATCGTCATTCATCTCTAGCTTTGTTGGGTTTCTTTGGGTTTTTTAAATGTTCATTTTTATCTTTGGTCTCTGTGCCTATCCAAATGTGTAATTGAAAGAAAACCAGCTTTACACACACACATCTTTCTTCCCATAATACATCCCAAACTTTGTAGAATTATGAAGGGCATATCACTCAACCATTTTAGGCCAGGAAAGGGCTTTTTACCTACAGGAAATTACTTCTTGTGTTTAGAAATGGCCATTCCAGGACCTAAAATAGGCCAGAGAGGGCAAACATACGACAATAATGCCCCCACATGACATTTGAATGCTTTTGCAGCATATTTTTTTGATAAATTTGCCATTTTAACATTATGGGAGGCAGTGGGCATAAAAACAGCTATGGAGAAAAACAACCCATGGGTCACAATTTGTCAACACCTGAACTACAGACTTTGCTATTTCCGATTCTATTTTCTTTGGGTACTTTCAGAACAAACAAGGGCATGTATTCTTTCTTAAGGCAGCAATCTAGCTGTGTTTTGGGAAGTGAGGATACCTCTAACTCAATTGGTATGTTGGCTCTTCTGCCTCTTCCACCACCTTTCTAACAGCACAACAGAGCGCAAAATCTACATCAGAGATCATCAAGGTCCCAGGGTTGGAGTGTGGTGCATTAGAAGCCCTACCAAGCAACCTTTCATGGCCCTCACACTTCCTTCACTGCTGTGGTCTCTGAATTTCACTGGGAAGTGGAGGTCCCATGTCATAAAGAGGCATCAGAGTGTCCTTCTGCCCCATAAAGTCATAGGACATGGTGAAGCATAGAGGAAGGAAGGAAGGAAGGAAGGAAGGAAGGAAGGAAGGAAGGAAGGAAGGAAGGAAGGAAGGAAGGAAGGAAGGAAGGAAGGAAGGAAGGAAGGAAGGATTTGGCACTTTTGGTGGCAATTGTAGCATTGTGGGTTGCAGTGGCAGCTGATTTGGTGGTGTCTTGGAGATACAGAACATTTCAAGGGCTTGCAGGCCATGTATAGGTTTCTCTTGAACTAAATGGAGCACAGACTAATCCTTTGAGAACCAACATAAAGAAAATGGGACCTAACTGTGTGAGAAATGAAGCAAACCTTCCCAGTCTAGTGAACTTCAAAAATAATAGGAAGGGGAGTTTACTGCTAGGAGTAATGGGCATATGAAGTAGCTTATGGCATGTTTTCCCTCCATAAAATGGCAATTGCACCTGGAATATTTCAGTGGGCTCATTTTTAACCAACTGAATTGGCCTACACTGGGCAGAATCCAACCAAAGTAAATCATATTTTCCTGGGAAGTCAAAAAGATTTCAGAGTATCTTGGCTGCGTCACATTCCATTCTGAAACAGTCAAGAGTTTAATATCCTCCGTCTTCACTGATATGCCTGTTTGGCTGCAGCTCAATCTGCACTGCATTATACACTCAATGTTGAATTATATAATGCAGTGCAACAATGTCCATAATGTAGTGGAGCTCCCAGTGGCGCAATGGGTTAAACCCTTGTGCCCGCAGGACTGAAGACCAACAGGTCAAAGGCTCGAATCCAGGGAGAGCACAGATGAGCTCCCTCTGTCAGCTCTAGCTCCCCACACGGGGACATGAGAATGGTAAAACATCAAAACATCCGGACATCCCCTGGGCAACATTATTGCACACGGCCAATTCTTTCACACTAGAAGCTACTTCTCAAATCGCTCCTGACACGAGAATACACACACACACACACATTGCAGTTTCCAACTGCATTATATAACAGTGTAGATGGGGTCTGCATGAATTGTGGAGTGAGCTAAGAACTGAGGTCTGTAGGACAAGAAAAAGGCCTTTTGAGCTATCTCTGCCACATTATTTACAGTTGTAGAAGTGGTGTAAGGCTAGGAAGAGCCTGCAAACCAACACATCAAATCCAGATGGCCACGTAGGAGAGACAAAGTTTGCCTTGAAGACTGAAAACATTTTTTTAAACACACGAAAGAAACCAAAGGTTTTAATGAAGTGCCGCAGGTGACTCAGACAGGAGACAATTTCATGTCATTCAGAGTTGCGTCCAGCTGGATTGAAAAATCCCAGCGTTTGTTCCTATTTCTTACTCTCCTTCTGATTTTACACTAGGTTACAATA
The DNA here is from genome assembly GCA_030556195.1 of Anolis apletophallus. Classification (NCBI taxonomy): domain Eukaryota; kingdom Metazoa; phylum Chordata; class Lepidosauria; order Squamata; family Anolidae; genus Anolis; species Anolis apletophallus. Next base: position 132,073,626 of record JARBWK010000009.1, on the reverse strand, counting down.
AACAGACCTGGGGAGCTGGTACAAAAAGTCTCAGCTCATACCAGAAGCTGATAGAAAACAAATAAAAACATCTCCGAAATAGAATCAGAAGGAACAGGAACCAAATCTGGGGCTTCCTTCTTCTTTCAATCAGTCTGGACACATGCTTTCTGAAGATGCGTCTACTCTGTTGAAATATTGCAGTTTGACATGACTTTAATGGCCATGGCGAAATAGTATGGAATCATGGGAGTTGTAGTTTGTAAAGCACTTTGCGGAAAAAGCCAACCATAGCTCCCATATTTCCGTAGTATTACGCTATGGGAATTAAAGTGGTGTCAAATTGCATTCATTCAATATTGTGGACCAGGCATGGGCAAACTTCAGCCCTCCAGTCTTTTGAACTTTGGCCCTCCAAGTGTTTTGGACTTCAACTCCCAGAATTCCTAACAGCCTCAGGCCCCTTCCTTTCCCCCCTCAGCCGCTTAAGCTTAAGCGGCTGAGGGGGATAAGGAGGGGGCCTGAGGCTGTTAGGAATTCTGGGAGTTGAAGTCCAAAACACTTGGAGGGCCAAAGTTTGCCCATGCCTGGTGTAGACCCTCAAATTCAGAAGAGCAACATGGAAAGCAAAGCTGGTGGGCAGATCTGCCTGATAATGAAGGATTGTTTGCACATGGGGGAGCAGGGAAAGGGGTAGAGCGGGCAGGAACAATGTTATCAGAAAGAAAAACATGAATTTTTTGCACAACTATGGAGGGGGACAGGAGGAAACGGAGACTCGGCATGCTTCTGGTTAAAGAGGTTTCAAACACTTCGGTGGTTTGGGCTTTTTCCTTTATTTTTCTTTGTACTGGTACAGACTTGATCAACTGTTGGCTGTGATCCTGTTGGCCAATGTAACTATGTTGGAGGAGATGGCAGTGCAACGCTAGGGATGAAAGAGCCCCCAGCGTTGCGACGATGGGAAGGATGGCAATCGATGTCTGGAGAGGAAGCTGTCCTAATGGTTCCTGGTTTACTCAGGAGCAAGCTGGGCCTCTTCGTTCAGTGGAGGAGACACTTTCTTGTCCATCTTCCTTCGCAGCCACTCTGCTCTGCTCCATAAAGTGCCTTATGCCGGCCTAGCAGAACGTTACGCCGGCGTAGTGCACCTGGAGGATTCCAGCTTTAATTTCAAACTCAAAAACCTCAAAGCGGGGGGAATGAAACATATCAAAACATATCAAAACCAGAAATGGGAGGCAGTGGGAGAACTAAAGCATACACCTTTCTCGACCCTATCTTTTCCCTCTTTCTCTATGGATGTTTTTAACAAATCTCCATTTACATCCTGTTGGCTTTGGTATCCCAAAACGTCTCTTTCTTTGGTTTGGTTTGTGTTTTATATATATATACATGATTCTTTTAATTTGGGAAATGTGCCACCATTGTGATGTGAAAGTGTGAGCTCTTCTCTCCAATTTCATGAAAGACTTCTGTCTACAGTCTAGGCTTCTAATTCCCCTTTTTCATTTTCCTTTTTTTTTTTGCTCATAAAGCAAAATGAAATAAATATTGTTGAAAGCTTTCATGGCCGGAATCGCTGGCTTGTTGTAGGTTTTTCGGGCTGTATGGACTTGTTCTAGAAGCATTCTCTCCTGACATTTCGCCTGTATCTATAGCGGACATCCTCAGAGGTTGACCTCAGAGGTTGCCTGCCATAGATGCAGGGAAAACGTCAGGAGGGAATGCTTCTAGAACATGGCCATACAGCCCAAAAAACCTACAACAACCCAGAGACAAGAGAAGATATCTTATTCTGTTACAGGGCTAAGTATATATTATTAATGGTCAACCTAAAGATGAGTACATACTCTGTGTGCTAAATTCAGGTTCCAACTACAATAGAGTCTCACTTATCCAACATAAAGGGGCCAGCAGAACATTGGATAAGTTACAATGTTGGATAATAAGGAGGGATTAAGGAAATGCCTATTAAATGTCAAATTGCATTATGATTTTACAAATTAAGCACCAAAAATCATGTTTTACAAATCCACAAAAAGGCAGTTCAGTACATACTAAGGTTATGTAGTAATTACTGCATTTACGAATTTAGCACCAAAACAGACAAGGGTTCTTTCTTTCTCCTACCCTGGACATTATTCCAGGCTGGCAGACTATGTTTGATAATACAGAACGTTGGATAAGCAAGACTACACAAGTTTTCTCTAACTTCCAAATTTGTTGAGCATTTCTTTGATCCATGGAAATTCACTTTCAGTTTTGAGTTTTCCTTGTTTCAGAAAAATAGTGTCCTGTGCCACCCTGAAAACATATACATGTATTTCGGCATAGGTTTAAAGGGCTGAAAACAACTTAAATGCAGTTCCCATTTCAAAAAATGGAGAACAATAACAGAGTTGGAGAGATGCTAGCCATGCTTTGTGTTTGGTATTAGGAAAACCTTGCAGTAGAAAGGCACCCTTCTCTGACAAGCTGCTGTTTGGTTTTAGGACTGGCTGAAGAGAGTTGTGCCCCATCTGCTTTTGAAACATTGCAAAGATTATGGGCTGCAGGTCTGGCCTCCAAATGCCACCTTATTTTTACCCCTAGAGATAGTATCATCCAAAGAAACCAGCATTGTTTCTGGAGCTGTGATTATCCTGCTTTGTGCGCACAAGTTGTGATGTACCCAACTTATACTTCAATGCTATTGGCTTCAAAGCTTCTGAATCAGATGTTTGCAATTACATGCAGTTCTGTGTCATGTGCCAGAGAAGACATCAATGTTTTCAACAGGGACTCCAACTATTGTTGTGTGATAAGGAAGAGAAGAGGAAAGGGGGCATAAATGCTATTTTAACTGTACTGCCTGTTTAAATTGTGTTTAATGTGTTTTAATTGTTTTTATGTTGTTGTTTTAACCCTTGGCGTTGGGCCATCGGAAGCCCCGGAGTCGGAGAAGTCCCAATAAATTGTCCCATAGCCATGTACCCTTTGCATTGTCATCTATGGCACCCCCATGGTAATTTCAACCTATGGGTCTCCAGGTATTTTGGCCTTCATCTCCCAGAAATCCTAACAGCTGGTAAACTGGCTGGGATTTCAGGGAGTTGTAGGCCAAAACACCTAAGGGCCTACAGGTTGAGGACCACTGCCCTAGAGAGAAGCAGTGAGGCAAAGATCTCATTGTCTCAATGTACCATAAAAATACTCGTCCATCGTTTGAAAAACTGCTTGCTTTCAGGCCAGCAAAACCAAACATCATCTCATATTCTCTACCCCACTTAGGGAAAATTCCCTTTTATAGAAAGTCATGTTTCCAAGCTATGGCCCAATGTTAACTACTGATCACGATTGTTGCATTGCTATATGATCAGCAGACTTTGGAACAACGTAAATATCTAATACACAAATGGACACCTCAACTAGGTTGACCATCCATTGTACCTGATGCATCATGTATTCCCCTCTGGTTTGGTAAAGTGATCATTTCAAACAGGTCAAGTCAGGTATCTCTTTAAAGGACAGTATTTCAATCAGCTACAAAATAAACACACACATAAAAAAGACAGATCCTAGATTGCAAAAATCAAACCTTTATTGACGTTTGTTGCTTCTTCTTATCTTCCCTCCTTTCTTTGTTTTCATTTTTTCCTCTCCAATTACCCTAGTTTCAAAAGCAGAAAGGGATAATGATGCTGAAAACTGCTTAAAATGGAACCCTGTTGTTACTTGGTAAAGCTTCTGTACCTTTGTTACTTAATTGTATACCTGTGTATGTAAATATAAGGCATTCCTATTTTGCAGTCCAGAACAAAAAAATTAAAACTATTTGTAATATAGAATAAAGTTTATTAAAAAAGAAGAAACTTGGTCATTTTGTGATGGCTTGATTCAGGGGTTGAGTGATCGAGAAGGTGGAGCTTCTGCTACAAGTTGGTCCGAATCATTTCTCCTTGTCAACCAAAGAGGAAAACGGAAGAGGCGCGTTCAACCAGTGACTTCTCCTACATTTATTTTTCACACTAGTTCCATGCCAAATGGGAAAAACTCTGTTGATACAACTCTGTGCATTAGCTTTAGCTTCTCCTCAAACCAAGAGGAATTGTGCCAAATTTCCCACTGGATCATGTCCAATGAATGACTATCAAAGATAGGGTTGCCACTTTTTGATATAAGAAATAAGGGGCATTAACGGGATTTTTCACAAAAATAAGGGACACTTCATTTTAAAAAACTTGAAATTCAAACATTAGGTAGAAATAGTTTTTATTAACAGAATAGGATAATGATTGAAACTCACAAAAGAAACTGACTTATACCCTCTTAACAGTACATGGTATGTTTCTGCATGCTTTGTCATGCAGAAAAAACATTCTTAGAACTACCTAATTTTCTCCATCTGTATTTAGTACTTGACTTTGCTGACTTTAAAAGTGCACTGTCTAAACATTAAAATAAAATAAATTTTATAAGACAGTACATCTTCATTATTATGTCAATAGTTAATGGTATAGTATGGGATACACAGCATTGTATAGTATTGGGATGCACAGCTATGCCTACTTTAAGAGTAACTCTCAAGCAACCAGAAACTATCTTTATCCAACATGATCCAACATTCCCCTTGGGTAACGGTTAATTAGTCTACTGTACTTTGAAAAAGTCCTGTATCACCTCTTCCTTCCAACGGGGACGCAGGCTGCCCTGCAAGTTGGAATCCCCGGGCAGGCATTGCCGTGGAAACCGCAGCGCGCACTTTCCTCTGGTCAACCCCGCCCAGTCCTGTCCTGCTAGTCAAAAATAAGGGACAGGGCCTGAAAATAAGGGACACAAATTTTAGGGCCAAAATAAGGGACGTCCCTTAGAATAAGGGACATATGGCAACCCTAATCAAAGATCATGGTAATTGGGGAAATTATGCCTATTGGGGGATTATAGTGTTCCCTTGCTACTTCACGGTTCACTTTTCGTGGGCTCACTGTTTTGCAGGTTTTTGCCTCCCAGTTTATGAATGGCTGCCATTGCCCAGACCAGCATTCTAATCCCACCTCCTGGTAATGATGGAGTATGGAAGGGGGCTTCACCCTCCCCCTTGGGAGAGAGGCAGCCAATCAAGAGAGATTGCAAAGCAAAACAGAGATAACTAGCAATATACATATATAGCGTCCCTACTTCATGGATTTTCACTTTTTTCAGGTGGTCCTGGATCATAACACCTACGATAAGTGAGGGAACACTACATCTATTCTGCCTTCTTGCATGGCAGAATGTGGTCAGATTAGGTGACCCTTGCGACTTCTTCCAACTCTATGATTTTGTGCATTGTGAGCTCCTATATTATACTTGTATTATACAGAGTTACATTTGTAGAATTTGTTTCCAAAAGGTACCAAATCCAAAAACAAAATGAAAAATAAGTTATAGATAGTAGCACTTTATTGGCTAAGAGTAGAATATTATGCACAGATCAAAAACGATCAAAATGTACCAAATTACTTTGGTACAGGTCCTGGAAAAATTGCATTTTATAGGGTAGGAATGCATATCCTCACCACACGTTTTTCGATTCCTGTTGAATTTGTTCAGATGGATTTGGTACCTTTTGGAAACAATCTCCACATTTCTTTGTGTGATGGTTGCACTATTCTACCCTCCTTCACACCAACATGGCGCATTCACTTCTGTGCCTCTTGACTTTATTGTCTTCTTGCACAATGGGAAACATGCCATGGGCTTTTTGCACAACCCCAATGTATCAAGAGGGATGCCGTAGACACTAGCAAATACTCGTAGTTATTAGGCATGGTTAGGTCCAGTCGGAATCTTTGTAATTCGGATTAAATTCGGATCAAATGTCTTTTTGAAGCAATTCCTTTGCAGACGAAGTTGCAGTGATCTGTTCCGACTTTGACGCCACGTTAACAGCATTCTCTGAGGATGTAACACGAACATCTGCTTGTCTGGTTTTAATGTATTCATTTCGATTAGTTCAGCTCGAGGATGTGGACAGGATCCTTGGAGAGGTGAGGCCTACCATATCCATCCTAGACCCCTTCCCATCCTGGCTGATAAAGGGGTTTTGCCAGAGTGGGTTAAGGTTAACACAATTACCTGCGGCACCTCATCTGCTGCAGCCTTCATCCGTCTTTTTAACATGTACCATGCTATCATCTGCCTGCTCTGCCGTTGAGGTATTTGGGTTGTTCTTCATCTGGTTCCTCCCCTATGACCCCACTGCCATGGAGAGACCCCTCTGGGCATACATGATTGTAACAACTTCACTCATAGACTCACTGGAGCACACTAACTCCCTTGGGGGGGGGGGGGTGTTCAATGTAACTGGCAGCACAATGGTACAATGGTAGAACCTGTAAAATAACATTGTGATGATATAATAGCAAACAAACAAATCAGAAGAGGTGGTTAAGATGGCATTAAACATTCTAGATAAGTCATCTTTCCCACCAGAGTGCTTAAAGTGGTCTGGGAACTTCTCTGCCAGAGATATTCCTGGGAATTCATGAGAGAAAAATAATAGATCATTCACAGAAGAAAGCACTATGAGACATCTGATGACAGAATAATGGTGTTAAATTTATGGATTTATGGTGACAAGCTGGAATGTGTCCAGAGGAGCTGCTGAAAGACCTGAGCATTAGGCCTGGGTAGGTTCGTTGGAATGCTTGTAAAATTGGAATTAATTTGGATTAAATTAACTTTTGAAGCGGTTTTGAGCGATGTAAGCAACCCGGAAGTGAATTTGCAATTTCGAAGCCACCACCGCCATTTTCGGAAAGGAATCATTTGGATGCGGATATGCTTTCCTCCGCGTTAGAGCTGGAGCGAGAGGGAAGCACATCTGCATCCAAACTGGGTGTTTAACCAGTGCTGTTACTTTCCTACTGCCAGTGATGTTTCTTTCTTACTGTGCATGTGTGTCTGCCATTAACAAAGACATTCCAAAATTTCTGAAAAAATTGTAACATTTCTGTAATTTTTGGGGGAAATTTTGGAAGTCATTTAGATTTGAACCGCCAGCACCCCCTACATCTGCAATAAGTTTTGAACCATTTTTTCCTTGATCAAACAGGCCTACTGAGCATGTTTAGCCTTCAGGAGAGGAGGCTGAGAGGAGACATGATGGCCATGTATAAATATGTGAGGTAAAGTCATAGGGAGGAGGGAGCAAGCTTGTTTTCTGCTGCCCTGGAGAGTAGGCTTCAAACTACAGGAAAGGAGATTCCACCTGAACATAAGGAAGAACTTCCTAACTGTGAGAGCCATTCAGCCATGGAACTCTCTGCCCCAGAGTGTGGTGAAGGTTCCTTCTTTAGAGGCTGAATGGCCATCTGCCTGGGGTGCTTTGAATGTGATTTTCCTGCTTCTTGGCAGAATGGGGTTGGCCTGGATGGCCCACGAGGTCTCTTCCAACTCTAGGATTCTATGAAAAGGTGTGGGTTCATTAAAAGGAGTAACCTTTCAATGAACCCACCGCACAGGAATACCTGGAGTGGAGAGCAAAAACATCATGTGATAAGACTGAAGCATCTGTAGGAATAAGGCATCAATATAGCACTGTAACAGCTTGGTAGGATAATGACCTAACAGAATGCCAGTCCATTTTTTTCAGGATTGCTCCATGTTTCATCTAGTTCAATGGCTTATTCAAGTAATACACATGCCTTCATTGTCTCCCAGGCATAGCTTGCTGTTAACTGAAATGCAGAACAAGGGGAAAAGTAAGAAAAAAAATAGTAAAAGGTATATGGCACAGAAATAGCTGCAAAGCAATGCTCACCTTTGGAAGGCCCATGTTCACCTAAGCCGCAATTTTCTTCGGCTCATATCCTTTTCTTCCTTTTTATGCTTGGTATCCTCCTTGAAAGTTTCACAAAGGGTTTGCTCAGTAATTAAAGGATTTTGCATCTCCAAAAGGCCATGAGGCTGAATGCAAGCAACAATATTGTCTCGCCTGTCTCTTTTTCTCTTTTGTTATTCCTCCCAGTATCCATTTGGCTTTCTTTCCCCTATTCAGCTGCGTCTTTCTATAAAAAATAAATATGGGGGGATTCAAGGGCCTTTAATCTCATTTTTCCAGATGTTGTGCCTTGTCGAGTTTAATTTACTGTGCCATCATTTTGTTGAGCCGTTCAATTTTCTTTCTTTTATTTTCTTTTCTTTCCTGCCTATCCCAGAGATTTTTAATGTGAGATTTGTAAGGTGGAGAGCAATCATACAACCTACCATGCTGGTTATTGTTAAGTTGTTTTCCAGAAAAAAAACAACAGGAGTTATAAAAAGGGGGGACATTCTGGAAAAGAAGTAGAGGCAAAGCAGGTAAAATAAGGCCATATTCACCACCAGATTACTTTAAGTTAGAATAAGAGGTGTCATACTCCTTGCATTAGAACCAGTGAGGTATAGAGGTTTGTATGTGGGATAGGACTTTGCTTCTGGATAAGTACAAAGTGTTGGTTATGCCCTACATCATGGGTGCTCATTAGGTAGATCGTGATCTACTGGTAGATCTCGAAGGGCGTCCTGGTAGATCTCGAAGGGTGTCCTGGTAGATCCCAGGCAGATCGCAGGCACAGTGTGCATGGCTCCCATGCTATTTGTGGGGAATGCTCAGGGGCTTATTATACTCACATTTAGTTGAATTCAGTCTTAAAATATAATATATGGCTCTCACTGAAATACATTTCCTAATATTTTGCTTTTATGGCTCTCTGAGTAGTGGGTAGGTAGATCTTTGGGACTAAGTAGCTCGCATGCTGGAAAAGTGTGAGCACCCCTGCCCTAAATGGTTTTGTTATCGAAATACCAGACCCCCCTCCCAAAGATGGACTCATCCTGAATGTTCAAGTCAAACATGAATTTTATTTTATTTATAGACTTTATAAGGTTTTGCAGTCTCAAAAGAGTAGTATTCCACCTTCCCACATTTGGCCTCATTTCCAGTTACCCAATCAGGAGGCTACACATTCCAAAAGGGATTAACCAACCTTTCACAAATAGACTATTTCAGGGGAGCTGAAAATAAAATGTGCGTCCATGAACCCCAAGCAAAAAAACTATCTATAAATTGTTTAACAGTCTCAGCAGGCCATCCTATTCCATTTTAAACTATCAATTTTAAATTGGCTTTTTATTGGTATGATTAGTTTTAATGTGGTTTTAATCTTATGTTTATGCTTTTAATATGTCTGCTTTTAATGGTCTTATATTTTTAGCTATGTATTTTAACAGTATTGGGCCCTGCTTACAACTGTAATACACTTCACCCTCCAACAAATTGGGGGGTGGAGCAATTTTGTCTCCTCCCCTCAGAGAAGAGATTGGTTTCTTTCGCAGAACTTTCTTGAAGGTAGGAGGGGCTGGCATAGTGTGATGCCAGCCCCTTCTCCCTCATTCTGTGAAAGGACATTGCCCACCACTCCCACCCATGGACAGTATAATACGGATCGTCAAATGGTTTACCATTTGGGGTCGGATAGGAATTTTCCCTCATATGTTCTATGATGGGGTTTTTTGCCTACCCCTGTTGTCTTAGGGGCTAGATGGAATGGTCGGTTTGTAAACTAGCTAAGCGTAAATAGATTAGTTATTCAAAGGTTTGTATACACTTAAGGCACCCCTTAAGGGTGTGGGGCATTCTGCAAACACTCACCTAGAGGTTAATTTTAGGGGTGAGGTGAAGGTGAATGCCCCAGGAGCAAGGAGAGTCTGGTCTCAAAAGTTGAGAGAGATTTCTCCTGATGTTTCCCTTATGTGTTACCCGGGTTTAAATCTACAGGGGACCCAGGTAGTACGACTGAATAGCTGAGGGGTAGACTTTAGAAGACGCTACCTCAGCTTAGACACACCAAGTTGAACGGACACCTAAAAGTTAGTTGAGTTATAAGTTAAATAGGTAACAATTAATAAAAGTTGCCCAAATTTGAATCCATATATTTTGTGTCTGTCTCTTTATTTCGGGGGGTTGGAAGACAAAGACACTTGGTTAAGAAATAAAATTTACCGTTGTCGTCATCATCATCATCATCATCATCATCACTATGGTTTCCAACTCACCACTCCCAGGACTCAAGCTTTTGCTGTGATAACTTCACCCTGTGCCCTTTCCATCGCGTGTCTGGCTATTTCCCATCCTAAGATGCAGACCAATGATTTCCTTCATCAAGATCCACTGGGGTCCTCCAAAATATCAGTGGATGAAGTAGTCATACTGCATTTGGCTAGGGAGAGTCAGTATGCTGTATAGACTTGAACATTGGTCTATGACTCAGAAGACCAGAATTCAAATCCCCATTTGACCATGAACATCTACTACACAATACAGATACTCTCATTATTTATTTTATTTATTTATTTCAGTGAGCTTCTATGCCGCCACTCCCGGCGGGCTCGGGGCGGCTCACAACACAATGGACACGATAAAACAGCAATACAAATAAAACAGTAGCATAACACATTACACAATAAAACATTAAAAACAATTTAAAAGGTAGTGATACCATGCATAAACAACCTAGTCGAACTAGGTTGCAGGGGGTGCGACCCAAGGCCTATGTCTGGAAGGCCAGCTTGAAGAGGTGGGTCTTGCACGCCCGCCTGAAAGGGAGCAGGTCGTGGATGGCGCGCGTGTCCGCCGGGAGGGCATTCCAGAGGGTCGGCGCAATTACCGAAAAGGCCCTGCGGCAGGTCGCTGTGAGTTTAGGTGTTTTTATAGGAGGGATCGCCAGGAGGTTGGTGTCTTCCGAGTGGAGGGATCTTGCAGGGCAATATGGGGTGAGACGGTCCCTCAGATACGCTGGCCCCAGGCTGTGCAAGGCCTTAAAGGTAAGAACCAATACTTTGAAGGTGATTCGGTGCTCAATTGGTAGCCAGTGCAGATCCTGCAAAATGGGTGTTATGTGGCAGCCTGCTGGAGTGCCAGACAGGAGCCGGGCGGCAGCGTTCTGCACCAGCTTGAGCCTCCGGGTCACCGACAGAGGAAGGCCAACGTAGAGCGCATTACAGTAATCTAGCCTCGAGATGACCGTGGCTTGGATCACCGTGGCGAGATCATTCCGGGAGAGATAGCGGGCCAGCCTCTTTGCCTGCCTGAGATGGAAGAAAGCAATCTTGCTGACCTCAGAGACCTGGGTCTCTAGGGTCAGCTGGGAGTCCAAATGGACCCCCAGACTTTTTACAGAAGACGATGGGCATAACGCCACTCCGTCCAGGGTCGGAAGCTGGACATCCCTACCACCCGGGCGACCCGGCCACAAGATCTCCGTCTTCGCCGGATTCACCCTCAACCCTTAGTGCTGCCATAAGTTAGACGCAACTTGACGGTATATGGAGAAATGGCCAAATGCTTTTCTCTGTCATTGTTTGTGATGAGGATAAGGATGAAGGGAAAGGGTTTCTTCACCAGCATCTGAGTCAGGGTAAAATATAGATCAGCGCACAAGCCATCTGACACTGAGGAACCCACCTCTGCAGAACAGGAGCAACGACCCCAAGGAGAAAGGGTCATAGAGTCAGGGCAGAAACTGGGGCTTCAGGAAGCAAACCAGGTGCTAATCTTTTAAGCTAGGCTGCAATTAAGAACTGATCCCACTCAACTGAGGAGATCCAGTCAGTTGGTGAGATCACTTGGGAAAGTGGCTTAAGTGGATGAAAACTGGATCAGCTAGGTGCTGGAAGCAATGTTGGTGCAATTGTTACAGCTGGTGAACCTAGACTTTGGTATGTGGAAAACGTTTTGGCTTGCAACCTTGGTGTAAATGAAATTACTTGGTTTTGAACATTTTGGAAAGAGCTTTGGACTAGTCTTGTGTTTCACCCTTATTCTGGCTTACTGCTATGAATGATCTCGGACTGCTTTGGTCTATGATACAGGGTTTGACTGTGTTTAACATTAATTTGTTGAGTTCTGACATTCTCATCCTTTGTATTCTTCACCAAGTGTAGAATGCGGGTGAAATCACACTGAGGTGTCACTGCAAAACCCTGGGTTCTGGTTGATCTTTAGTCATTGCAGAAGGTGGAAGAGAATGGCAACTCTATACAGTTCTGGCCCAGCTTACTTGTCTGAACGCATCCACCCCTACGTCCCACCTCGTAGGCCTTGCTCTCACTCCCGTCAACAGCACAAATGTATCAGGTGGGGACAAGAGACAGGGCCTTCTCGGCTGTGCCCCCCCCCCCAACCTATGGAACACACTCCCAAATGAGGTAAGATCCGCTCCCTCCCTACTGTATTTTAGAAAAAAATAAAATCATGGTTCTGGGACCAGACCTTCAGACAGTATGTACCGTAGCAGTTTAGAGGGACATTGACTGGAACAGTGGTTTGACTGACGAGACTGTTTTATTGTTTTAATGCCTGTTGATGTATTGTTTTAATTATGATTTATGATTTATTGTGGTTTTACTATTGTAATTGTTTGTATTGGCATTGTATATATGCCCAATGTAAGGCATTGAATTTTGCCACTTTATGTGTAAACTGCTTTGAGTCCCCCCAGGGGTGAGAAAGGTGGTATATAAATACTGTAAATAAATAAATAAATAAACTTCTACAACAACTGAAACAACAATAACAAAAAGGACACACATAGACATAATGTCATTAATGGGAAGCTGAGCTCATATTTGCAAATGAAAAACTCCAGAACAGAATTTGGTGACATTTTTACAATAAGGGATGCATTCCTTTGTATATATGAAGCATGAAAATTATTACTTCGTTTGCCTTCACACTAAACAATACAATGAAAAAGAAACAGTGACATAAAAGACTAAGAAGGTGTACATTTGTGTGCATGCAAGAAATTGTTGTTGTTAATACATTTATATACTGCTTTCCTCTCCTAAACAAGACTCAAAATGGGGTATAAATGAATTAATTCCCTATTGTGTCAAGCCTAATTGTAACCCACCCACCCCCCATCCCCTCCCAGGCCCCAAGGAAGTCATGACTAAACAACTGATGTATGCGGATGTATGTTATAAATGTTTTAATCAATAAAACCCTTTAAAAATAATTCTGTAATGATTTGGAATTCCAGGAGCTACATTCTTCAAAAGTTACTTTTCCCCTGAAAATCAATATCATTTTTTGAAGATGTTTGTGTTGCTAAGAATCTCTCACTATTTTTGGAGTCATGTCCATATAATAGGAAATGGGAACTTGGTGTGGGCATTTGTTTGTCTCTTGTTTTGCAAAAAGTGGGTTTGGCATTATGAAAGCAATCCCCGTTCTAGTCTCTCTCTGGAACAGGTGAGCAGCTGCTTTCAATCCTGACGCTTCTTCCCACCAACACCACCGGACACTTTGCAATTAAACTCTGGGGCTGCGGCAGTACAGAGAACAGATTGCATTAAAGATAAACAGATGTGTGCTGATAAAAGGGCCAAAGGAATCCAAGCACTGCCTTGTCTTATCTCCGAGAGTATTGGATAGATGACTTGAAACCCAGAGTTCAAACGGCAGTCACGGGGCCTGCAGTATCTCAAGCTGTGATGTTTATAAGTCTCTTCTTTGGGAGGTCTTGAGCCCATTAAAGCTGCAAAATGAGTAAGAGGGACCATGCTTTGAAGGCGATGGCAGAGATGTGTTCCTGTTTGCTTCTTCTGATCACGGAAAATCAGATTCCATTTATCAGCTTCCTATGGTTGGCTACAGCACCCCTCTCAAGCAGACATTTTGATACTTTAATGATGTTCAGTCCCAGCAAATTCCGCAACTATGAATTCTACTATCCGTAATTGGAAAATATTCCAAAAAGCAAGCTTTGAAGTTGCCATTTTAGATAAGAGACACCATTTTACTACACCACTGCATATAACTAGATGAGCATGCATGGATTTTGGTATTCATGGAGGGTGGTGGAACCAAAGCCTAATGCAGGTATGGGTAAACCCAGGCCAAGGGGCCGGATGCGGTCCCTTTGGATCTTTTCTCAGGCCCTCTTCTCTCTCATCATCATTCTATCCTATCCTTCCTTCTCTCTTTCCCTCCTCCTTCTCTCCCTCCCTCCCTTTCTTACCTGTCCCTTTCTCCCTCTCTCCTTCCTTCCCTTCCACTCTTTTGTCCTTCCTTCCCTCCCTTTTGTCTTTCCTTCCTTCCTTCTTTTGTTCCTTCCCTCCCTTTTGTCTTTTCTTCCTTCTCTCTTTCCTTCCTCCTTACCTCCCTCTCTTCCTTCCTTATCCTCCCTTTCTCCCTCCCTCCTTCCTTTCTTGCCTCTTTCCTCCCTTCTTCCCCCTCTCTCTTTCTTCGTTCCCACTCTTTTGTCTTCCTTCTCTCTTTCCTCCCTCCCTCCATTCCTTCCACCCTTTCATCCTTCTTTTCTTCCCTCTTCCCTTTCTCCTTTTCTCTCTTTCTTTCCACTTTTTCCTTCTTTCCATTTTGTCTTTCCTTCCTTCTCTCTTTCCTCCCTCCCTCCCTTCCACCCTTCTTCCTTCCAACCTTCTCTTCCACCCTTCATTTCTTCTTTTTTCCATTCCTCCTTTCCTCCTGGGAAATGTTTAGCTGGGAGAAGAGAAGGTTGAGAGGGAACATGAGAACCATGTTTCAAGATTTCAAAGGGTGTCCCATTGAGGAGAGGAGGGGGATGACTTTCTGCTGCTCTAGAGACAAGGGCACAAGGGAACAATGGTTTCAAATGGCAAGGAAAGAGATTCAACTGAAATGATTAGGAAGAGCTGTTGGAGAGTGGAATAGGCTGCCTCGGAGTGTGGTGGAGTCTCCTTCACTGGATGCTTTTCTGCTGTTATGCCCCAGCCTGACTCTAGCCCTCAGCAAGACCAACGCCATGTTAAATCCAAAGCCTCAGAGAGGCCTGAAAACAAGCTTCTGCAGAGGCCTCTAGTTCACCAAGCGTTCAAGGGCAAACACAGCCTTTTTATTTCCCAGGCTGATAAGGAGGCCTGGTACCGCGAAGCAGCGGTGCCTCCTGAAGGCCCAGGTGTCTTCACTAACGAGCTGACATTCCAGTCTCCGCCGAGAGGCCCGGGAGGGGTAAGCCCAACAAGAGAGCCTGAGAAGAGGTTCTGATGCAGCTTGCGTCTTCAAGGGAAAGAACCTATTTAAGCTGCTTCCCGTTGGCTCTAGGTATCTCTCGCCAACGTTAAGTCTACATGCCAAGCTTCCACAGGACCTTGCCTGGGCCATTGGGCCTCCCAGCCTTTGGACTCTAATTGCCAATTCTTTGTGCCAAGAACTTATCCTGGATTTAGCCCATTGGGGCATCAAGACTCTTTTACATTTATATCCTGTTTTACCTTTGGACTATTGCTTTGCAATACTCTGATGCTTGGGAGCATCAATGGACTATATTTCTATCTTCTTTACTTCTTTTCACTTTTTCTAAATAAAGCATTTAATCACGGCCGGTCTCAAGTGGTTTGCAGGGTGGATCTTCATGTCTGCGGGGAGTTGTAGTTTGAAGGAAACAGGCCCCACCTTCTCCAGCACTTTGTAAGGGCCCAAAAATCTCGTATCCAACTTGCGGCTGGGCCTCTGCGTGGGCAGATTCTTGGTAGACAGCCAAACTGTATCCCCCACCAGGAGCTCAGGACCCTCCTGGCAGCGCCGATCAGCCATTCGCTTGTAATCCGCCTTAGTCTGGTCCAATTGAGTACGTAGCAAGTCTTGGAGCGCCGTGAGCTTACGAAGCCAATCCTCCGCCGCCGGCAGTTCCCCCAACGGGTCCACCGGAGGGTAGAAACGAGGATGGTGTCCATAGTTAGCAAAGAAAGGAGTCTCTTTGATAGATTCCTGCGTCGCATTGTTGTAGGCAAACTCCGCCAAAGACAACAAGGACGCCCAGTTGTTTTGCTGATAGTTGACATAGCACCGCAGATACTGTTCCAAGGTGGCATTAACCCTTTCGGTTTGCCCATCGGACTGGGGGTGATGAGCCGTGGACATCCGGACGTCAATCCCCAGCAGCTTCTGGACAGCCTTCCAGAACTGGGAAGTGAATTGGGTGCCGCGGTCCGTCACCAAACTCTGTGGAAGTCCATGGAGCCGAAACACATGTTGCACAAACATATCAGCAGTCTCTTTGGCGGTAGGCACCCCCACACAGGGAATGAAATGTCCCATCTTGGTGAAACAGTCCACCACGACCAGAATCGTGGTGAAACCCTTGGACTTGGGCAGGTCGGTGATCAAATCAGCCGAAATCATCTTCCAGGGAGCAGGAGGGGTCGGGAGTGGCTGGAGCAAGCCGGCCGGCTTACCCCCCTGGTTCTTGGCCCGCTGGCACACAGGGCAAGAGCCCACATAGTCCTCCACATCCCTTCGCACTTTAAGCCACCAAAAATCCCGTAGGACCAACTGAAGGGTCTTGAACAGCCCAAAATGACCTGCGGCCCGGCTATCATGGCAAAGTTTGAGAATGTCCTCCCGCTCGGGCCCAGGAGAAACATAGACAGAGTCGCGGTGATAGAGCACCCCGTTCTTTACCTGGAAAGGGGCTTGCACCCCCTTGGTCAGCTGCTCTTGCACCCAAGGGTCGGACCGTTGGCGGGCCTGGACTCGGTCACTCAGAGGTCTCTTGTCCCCAGGGGCCGGCGGGGCCACGGGAGGGTTCACCGGGGCCGCCCGAGCCGCCGCAAAGTTCTCCGCTTTCAGCAGACGGGCCTCCGAAAGCCCCTCTCCGCCACGAACATACTCCGGCTTCCGAGACAGAGCATCAGCTTGCTTGGTCTGCTTGGGGGTCACATAGTGGATGCGGAAATTGAACCGCTCAAAGAACAGGGACCATCTCTGTTGCCTCTGATTCAATTTGCGCTGAGTCTTCAAGTGCTCCAAATTCCGGTGGTCAGTGTGAACTTCCACCGGGAATTTAGCCCCTTCCAGCAAATGTCTCCACACTTCAAAAGCAACCTTGATGGCCAGGAGCTCCTTCTCCCAAATGGTATAGTTCTTTTCCGGAGCCGTCAGCTGCCGGGAGTAGTAGGCACAGGGCAACAAGTCCGTCCCCTGCGGCTGGAGCAGGATCGCACCCACGGCCACATCCGAAGCGTCGGCCTGCACGATGAAAGGGGTGCGGGGGTTGGGATGCTGCAGAAGCGGCTGGGTGGTGAACAGCTGCTTTAACTTGCGGAATCCCACGTCCGCCTCCGGTGTCCACCGGAATGGCACCTTTCCCCGCAGGCACTGGGTGATAGGATCAGCCCACTTGGCAAAGTCAGGAATGAACTTTCTATAGTAGTTGGCAAAGCCCAGGAATCTTTGAATGTCTTTTTGCTGGCCGGAGCCGTCCAGTCAGCCACAGCTTGGACCTTGGTGTCATCCATGGCAATGCCCGTAGGTGAGATGCGATAACCCAGAAAGTCGACCTCCCGCAGATCAAAAGCACATTTCTCCAGCTTAGCATAGAGCCCGTGGGCCCTCAGTCTCTGGAGTACTTCCTTGACATGGTGATCATGGGTCGCCTGATCAGGAGAAAAAATCAGCAGGTCGTCCAGGTAAACTGCCAGATAACGATCCAGCAGGTCTCGGAAAATGTCATTCATGAAATGTTGGAAACAGGCTGGGGCGTTGCACAAACCGAATCCCATCACCAGGTATTCGAAACTTCCCCACTTGGTCTGGAAGGCCGTCTTCCATTCGTCGCCCTGACGAATCCGCACAAGGTTGTAAGCACTCCTCAAGTCCAGTTTAGTGAACACTTTGGCTCCCCGCATCTGCTCCAACAGCTCGGGAATCAGGGGTAGGGGGTAGCGATTCCGGATCGTGATCTTGTTGAGCTCCCGGTAGTCATTACAGAGACGCAGTTCCCCCGATTTCTTCTTGACGAAAAGAATGGGCGCCTCGGCCGGGGACTGAGAAGGCCGAATGAAGCCCTTCCGCAGATTCTCATCCAGGAACTCCCGGAGAGCCTGTTGCTCTGGTTCCGAGAGAGGGTAGAGTCTCCCCCGCGGGATAGGGGCTCCAGGTTCCAATTCAATGGCACAATCATAAGGCCGGTGCGGAGGCAGGCGTTCCGCCTCCTTCTCGCTGAACACATCCCAAAATCCGGCATACTTCTTGGGCAGTGTGGCAACGTTTTCCACCTCTTGAACCTGGCCGTCATGCAGTGGCTCTGGCAATGGTCGGAAGAAAAAATTAGCTGTCTCTTGGCCCAGGAAATCTGGGGGTCATGAAGTGCGAGCCACACAATGCCCAGGACAATGGGGAAATCTGGCAACTTGGTCACAAGGAAGGAAATGTCCTCTTTATGGGATCAGGTCCACATCTTGGTAGGGGCTGTATATTGAGTCACAGCCCCCGTTTTCAGGGTCCTCCCATCAATAGTCTGTACGCCCTTGGGCTCTTGAAGATCAAGAAAATGTAATCCAGCAGACTTGGCATAGTCTGCATCGATGAAGTTGTTGGTGGCCCCCGAGTCGATCATGGCATGAACCATCATCGGCCCCTTCTCGGGCGACCACAGGCTGACCATTACTAGGAACAATTGTCCAGTCTTGGGTTCAGGGAGGAGGTTAGCAACGTCGGCCGAGTGAGCGAACCCTCTTACACTCGGCCGGCCCCTTCCCCCGTCGCCTGAATGGCTTCCTTGGCCTCCGGGGCCCCTCCAAGGGCGGCGGAGGCTCGAGGAGTCTTTCCACGCGGCTTCTGGGGGCATTCTCTAGAGAAATGTCCAGCCCCTCCGCAATACCAACACAAGTTGAGACGCTGACGGCGTGCTTTTTCCGCCTGATCCACCTTGAGTCGTACCGTCCCCAGCTGCATGGGCTCCGACTCGTCCAAGGGCAGCGGGGCCGGAGCAAACTGTTGGGGCGAGAACTGCCCAGCCCCCGGCTCTTTTCGCACCGCCGGCTTCTCCACCGTACCTTTGTCCCAGCGCCTCCGGGTTTGCAACCCCGCTTCCACTCGTACGCTCAAGGTAATTGCTGCCTCCAGATCCGCGGGACGGACCTGTTTTAACATCTCCTGTTGCATCTCCGATGACAACCCCTTGATGTATTGATACCGCAGGGCCGAGGGGTTCCAATCCACCTGGGCAGCCAGCACCCGAAACCGGGAAATATACTGGGACAGGGACATGCCCCCCATCGACAGCCGATCCAAATCTCACTCGGCTAACTCCGCATTCACCGGTGCTCCCCAAGTCTCCTTGATGGCATCCAGAAAAGCTCTCAACGTGTTCATATGGGGGGATTGGGCCCGAAGCAACGTAGTGGCCCATGTTGCTACCATTCCCTCCAGCAGGTTGTAGACAAATCCCACCTTGGCCCGGTCGTTGGCAAACTCGTTCGGCCGCAGCTCCAGGTACATTTCCACTTGGCCGAGAAACACCTCAACCAGAGCTGGGTTGCCTCCAAAATGTGCCGGCGCGGATACCCCGGGGTGCCGCCCTGCCCTGGTCCGGAGCTCTCCCAGTTCTTGCTGCATGGCGGCCACTTGCGCATCCGAAAGGTTGGCCATGGCGGCAACGGTCTTTGCGCGCTTCTTGCGGCGTCCCCGGTGCGATAAGGGGTTCTTGGAGTGCTTGGCCAACTGTCACGATGCACGGACTTGACCGGCCCCTTAATCACACACACACAGACGGACTGAAGGCTAACTACTTTATTGAATATAAAAACAGTCCAAAAGGTAAATTGTCCATAGAAGAGATAAATGCAATCAAAGGCTTGAAGCAACAATGTCCAAAACAGCTTGACAAAATAATCCAAAGGCTACTGCAAGGCTCGAGCAAGGCTCCGCAAGGCAATGCGGAAACGGGAACAAGGCAAGGTGAATGCAAGGCAAGACTTGAAGGCCACTAGCCAACTTAGCTCCGTGGACCCGCTTCGCTTCACATCTACTCAAAAGAGACGTGGCCGAAGCACTGGGGATGCGTTCCCACGCCTGCTCTACTTAATCGTTCGGCCGAGGTCCCCGACGCTCTAGGCCCCGTCGTCTCCAATCTCTGCTGACGGACCTCGGCCTGTCTAGGCTGCGGTGCCATCCCCTTCTCCCAGACTCAATGCTACTTCTCCTATCAAAGGCTCGACCTTGTCTCTCAGCAGCTGGGTCACTATCTACATAACTCTCCTCCCTAGAATCTTCCCAGGCGCTTTCATCCATGTTTTCACTCAGAAGCTCCTGTGACCCTCTTCCCCCCGGGTGCTCATAACTCCCACTATCGCTGTCTTCCATTTGCACCTGGTTATCTATGTCTACGTCAGGGCCAAAACAGCTCTTCCCATGCCAAACTTTCTGTGGACGAAGGAGGCCCGCTGATGGGAAACTGTCCTTCCCACCCTTCCAAATCCTCTTCTGAATCTGTCTCAGCAGCTGCAGGTCCCAATGCCAATGGAACCCCGGGTCCTAGCCCCTGTTCTCCAGGCACAAACGAGAACGGCTGTGCTACATTTACTGAGGGATCCTTCAGGTCTAGGGTGCAACATCTGCAGAGGTTGTCTATCCATCATGTTTTGATTGCGCCTTCTTGCATGGCAGGGGGTTGGACTGGATGGCCTTTGGAGGTATCTTCTAGCTCTAGGATTCTCTATCAAGAGTAGGAAATATGGGGTCTAATGGATATACTTTTTCTCTCCCATCCACCATCTCATCTTGACCAAGGCCAACCCTTTTGGGATCCAAACATTTCTTTCACTTTCTGCCTCCGAAAGAGAAAATGAAGGGGAGGAAAGGGCAGGGAGGGGGCTTGGAGAGAACCCCCTTCCTCCTGGCCTGCCCACTCTGTTCCAGCCCACCATGCGATCACCAAGTTAGAAAGTTTTCCCATGCCTGTCCTAGCAAATACCAAGGATTCACTTCATGTGTATATGGAGGGGAAAATCAAATATTGAAATTATGAGCCATTTGGTGCTAGAACTTCAATTCAGAGACAAAGCGTATTGGCAGTTGGTGCAATGCTGTTTAGGCTGGCATTATATCTGCATCCCATTTCTCCTGGCACTCCTGATATCCTAGGCTTTTGGGTACAACCCGGAGACTTGGCAATGCAGCTGTAAGAAGTAAGCAGCTGTGACACACAAATGTTTTTCTTTTTCTGTTTGCCGCCTCATTTTGGCTTTTTTTTAATGCTCTTGGTTTGACTGGATGAAAAGAAGTTGATGTTCCAATTCTCAATAATAGAATTAATGGGTATGGAAACAGACCTGGGATTTAGCTAGATCAAGTTGGAAGGTTCATGAATAAAAAGGACCCCTCAAACTCCTGTTGCAAATAGCAAAAGACCTGTTCATTTTCTTATGGACTTCATTAGCATCTCTGTTTCCTAGCAACCACCTGCAGCTCCTTGGCGGTCCAAAAAAGATTAGCAAGATAGACGTGGAAGGAAACGCGCTCTCCTGGGAGAGACGGCGGATTTCTCTTCTTAAAAGGTGAGTCCACATATGCCTTTTCACATTCGCTCGCTGCTCATAATATCTGCAATATCAACATGCAAGCGACTGGAATACTGTTAGTGTATTGTGCTAATAGTTGCACGCTTTTCATGGTCATGAAGACATTAGAAGAGAAAGGAGACTATGGACTTTATTGCACAAACCCGCTATTCCACTGTGGTTACTCTATCAGTGATGATGACTATATACCAGGTTGAGCACTGTTTTGATATCACACCTCTCTTCAATCACACAGGGCCCTTCCACACACCCCTACATCCCAAAACATCAAGGCAGAAAGTCCCACATTATCCGAGGGTGGACTCAGATAACCCAGCTCAAAGCAGATATTGTGGGATTTTCTGCCTTGATATTCTGGGATATAGGTTTGTGTGGAAGGACCCTCCGTTGTATCAATTCAACAATTCATTGCTTTGTGAAGGTACTTCCATATGGCCTAATTGTGTTGTCTCCCACACATCCGCTCTTCTGTCGTTTTTTAAAATGTAAATTTCGGAGGAATTTGCAATTTGAGCATTGCAAACAAAGGCAAACACATAGAATGAATGGAAACAAAACATGGAATGAATAGAAAACAAACAACTTGAGAATGGGAAGAGGAAAAGCACCCCACCCTCTGATATCATTTTATAGCACCGGGACTGTGGTGCAGCTGGCTGGGAGTCCGCTGCATTAAGATCACTGCTGACCGAGAGGTCATGAGTTCAAAGCTAGCCCGGGTTGGAGTGAGCTCCTGGCCAAAAATTGTGTAGCTTATTGTCGACCTTTGCAACCCAAAAGACAGTTGCATTGGTCAAGTAGGAAATTTAGGTACCATTTTGTGGGGATTTAACTGATTTATGAGGCCATAAAAATCTACAGGAAGTATGCAAAGAATGAGGAAGCGACAGCTCCCCTGGTGTCCAAAAGCTGAAATGTTAAATAGCCTCTGAGTGTCTGTCTATATATGGTGTGTGTCTATGGAATTTAATGTTTGCCATATATATGTACATTGTAATCCACCGTAAGTCCCCTGCAGGGTGAGAAGAGCGGAATATAAATACTGTAAATAAATAAATAAAAAATAGCTGTCCTGATGGCAGTTAAGACACCTATTGTATAGTGACCCAGTGAACGAAGGCCCCTTCCACACAGCTGAATAAAAACCCAGATTATCTGCTTTGAACTAGGTTATATGGGAGTGCAAAAACCCAGGGCCCTTCCACACAGCCATATAACCCAGAATATCAAGGCAAAAAAATCCCTTATATGGCTGTGTGGAAGGAGCCCCAAAGTTAGGTGATGGGAATACTGTGGGATTGCAAACTCGTAGTCAGTTTTGTCTGGCAATAGCTAGGGAAAAGATAACCACAGTGTGTGTCATGGCCACAGTGTCATACAATATAATCCAGCTCCAATGCTGGTTTTCTTGCCTCGTACGATAAAGTCTTAAGGCACGGATCCTACTTTTTGTTACATGCCTTTAAGTCACTCCAACTTTGTCAAACCTATCCCAATTGTCACATATCACATCACCTATCATTTGATTCATGTGTTTGCTTATCACCAAGGCATTGAATGTTTTCCTTTTTGTTTGGAAGCCGACTTGAGTGCCCTCGGGGAGGTGGTGGTGGGGCTATAAATCAAGTATTATTATTAGAACCACAGGGTTTTCTGGGCTGACAGAAAGTACCATGTGCCCAGGGTCACCCAGTGGGTTTCAAGGGTGAGATGAGATTCAAACTCTAGTCTGCAGAGTCATAGTCTAACACTTGAACCACTGCACCACCTTGGCCTGGCAGGGAGTAAAAATCCAGCAGCCTACTTAGATGGAGATCTGAATGCAGGTTGGAATCCAGAGGATCCAACTGGACCGAGACTGCACTGGACCTTCTCCTTGCCATCGGTTTGGCTATTAGCATTGCCACATGGCCACAGAGCATGAAAGGTCCTGGAGATTGTGGGTGCCTTGTGCCCCCTGGTATCTGTAGAAACATCTACATTGCTGGAAAATGTAGTTCTGTAGCTGTCTCGCAGTGACAATGACAGTGTTGTGGGGCCAATCTCACCCATTCACCTTGTGCTGGTGTCGATAGTGGTCTGGTCCAATTGGACCTGATCTTGTCATCCATGCTGCAACTTACTTACTTAGGCGATCCCTCGTAACTCGAAGATGATAGTCTTCCAGATGTGGTGTCTTGGTGGTGGGTCCGTAGGTGGCTGTGGAGCCCTATTTTTGATCGGCATGTTCTCCCGCAGTGAGGACATTGGTTTCCAGGTGGAAGTTCTTCCCAGTCAGAGTTGGCTTGATGTACCTTCCCCTTGGCCCTCCATTTGTGCCCTTTTGAATTCTGCAGCACTGCTGGTCACAGTTGACCACCAGTTAGAGTGCTCAAGGGCCAGGGCTTCCCAGTTCTTGGTGTCTATGCCACAATTTTGACATTTTTGAACTCATCTTTAAATCACTTTTCCTGCTCACCAACATTTTGAGTGTGGAGTCTCATCATCCATGCAACATAGCATGGATGATCTGGTATGCCAGGCAAATACAATTGCATCACCCAGCTCTTTTCAAAGCCAGGCTAAACTGGATTAACCCTGGAATACCCATCAGAAGAGAAGGAACAATCTGAGAATGTCAGCCACTGGATTACAACTGGCATTCAATATTGCAAATATGGCTTCGTAGTATATCAGGAAGTTCCCTGATTTCACTAAAGCTACACAATCTTACTGTAGAGCTACATAAATGCCAACCTAGCCCAACTTAAGAACCAGCAGCTGGATCAGTTGAAGGATGTCTCTTCAGCCTCCAATCAAGGCTCAAGGAGGATGCCGTTTCCATTCTGCCCATTAAGGACTGGGGCTGTGATAATCAGAACCAGGATCTCTGTCTCAAGCCTTACTTGCTTCTGGGAACCTGATGGAAGAGAGAGCAAAACTGAGAGCTAGCTACTCTGAAACAACCAAAAACACAAGGGAAAGCAGTCTACATGCTCAAATAGATGTCTATCCAACTCTGCATTCAGTGAGTTTATGCTCTAAGAAGAACATAGTGTCAATGCATGAAATATCAAAATGCATTATACAAACATATAAATATACAATAGGATACTCATACATACATATACATGCATATATCACAATAATATATATAACAGTGGAGATGATCTGCATACAAACATTAATCCACTACAACAAATGTATACATATAGTCAGTTTGTACCACAATGGTTGGTCCTGTCCACAAGGAACGCCATGCAACACTGTCTATAATAATCAATATCCCCAAAACTAGAGTCTCTAGAAGATGAAAGGAGTACCCCTAAAAGCCTATTGCATATTTATATGTTTGTAGAAAACTCACTGAATGCAGAGTTGGATAGATATCTATTTGAGTGTGTAGACTGCTTTCCCTTGTGTTTTTGGTTCACCTGATGGAAGAACCATCCTTGCACCCCATTCCAAAGCTGTACAGAACTTCTTCGTCCAATCCAACTACTGGCTTTGAAAGTGGGTTGTGGATCAACAAGCCAGGAGACATTATTTGTTTTGCAGACATGAATGAGGAGCAGATATAGAGAATCAGAAGTTCTTTTTTCTGTTCCCCTGTGAACTAAAAGGGAACTAAAAATACTAAAAGTACAATATAATGGCCAAAGCCGGGTATTCATTTGCTCATTCTTTGTAATGGAATAAAGGGAAAGAAAAAGATTGAAGGAGTGGAACAGAATTGTTCAAAAAGGACAAAGAGAGCAGAAGAAATTGGCTTGCGTGTTTGATCTTTTTCTCGGGACATCTGAAAATCTGGTTGACATTTGTTCTTTGTATGTCTGACTGTAAATCAGGGAACTCCATACCTCATTAACACCATCATTATCACAATCTGATGAGCTCTTTCCACTCATCAGATGTCCTTTCCTTGAGTAACATTTCCAGGACAGATTGCACTGACAAGCGCACAGGAAATTAAATCTCTAAGCATCACTATTCTATTTGTTTTTCTGCATTATTAGCAATGGGAGCGCTAACAGAATAGTAAATGCATTCCTCCTAGTGTGGGGGTGGTACGCTTTCATAGTCTTATTGTTGGGTTTGAGCAGAGAACTGGAATCATGATTTAGGAACATTCAGGTCTCCATCCGCCTTGAGTCCCTACAGGGAGAAAGTGAGGTAAGAACAAAGTAAATAAATCAATAATCTCCCCTCCCACCCCCCACCCCCACCCCCCAAAGTCCTTTGTGTCAATATTGCCTTGATGGGTTCATTTGATCTGTTGATAATCTTGATGATCCAGGATGAGTTCTTAAGACCACAGGTCATTATCTATTATTCCCACAGATTATTTTCTATTATTGTTGATTGATACAGTTGTGAGATTGAAGAGAGGTGTGCTATCAAAACAGCACCCAGTCTGGTATATATATTCACTGCCATTGAATTGGAAAGAGCAAAACTCTCTTGAGCTTGGTATGCTTCCTAGATAGTTGCATTGTCTTTTGTGCTGATACTTGCATTTTCAATAGGTGAGCCTTTTTTTCACTGAACAGGTACCCAGATTGTGCCAAAAGTTATTTTGCCTGTTTTCATTAAACTGCAATGGACAGTTGAGCAGTCCAACTTTTGGTTTTCTCACAAGGGTGATTGCCATTTGCTGTGAGCAGGACTTGAATCAAAAGTGGTCTCTTGCAAGGTTGGGGTTTAATCTCTCTCTCGGCATTACTTTGCAAATGAAGTTTCTTAGGAAGGACTCATCCCACGCTTTTTACAAGCGCGTTGATGACGAAAAAGGCCAATTTGAGATAGGCAAGTTTGGTTGCAGAAAGCACAGCAGAAAGTTTCCTTGGGTGATGTTGTTTCCAAGTTGCGGTTCTTTCTGCATTGTTGTATCTCTTTGAGACCCATTCTGCATGTCTTCTCAAAAGAGGCCGCAGCATTGTGGAAAGTGCGTCTCCATGCCTCCCGATATGAGGACAGGGTGGACCATAGTTAGTGATCAATCTGGCCGAGCCTGAGATGTTGTTTCAGGGAGTTCTTATATCTCTTTTTGGGGGCACCTCTCTTGCGCTGACCCATGGTGAGTTCACCATAGAGTAGTATCTTTGGGAGGCGGTGGTCCTCCATCCTAGAGATGTGCCCTGCCCAGCACAGCTGTGTTCTCAGTAGCATGGCCTCAATGCTGGTGATCCCTGCTTGCTCAAGGACAGCAACATTAGTCACATAGTCAGTCCAGTGTATATTTGGCATTGTGCAAAGACAGCGTTGATTAAAGCGTTCAAGGAGTCGTAGGTGTTGGCGATAGGTGACCCATGTTGGGTTTAAATGCACAATGAAAAACTGAGGGGTTTTCATGTTGCCTAGGTAAGGGAACTTGATGAATCTGAGGCAGGAGTTAAAATTACTGGACGAAACATGAATAAACTTAGATATGCAGATGATACCACTTTGATGGCTGAAAGGGGGGGGGGAGCTGAGGAGCCTTCTAACCAAGGTGAAAGAAGAAAGTGCGAAAGCTGGGTTGCAGTTAAACATTTTAAAAAACCCAAGATGATGGCAACCAGACTGATTGGTAACTGGCAAATAGAGAGATAAAATGTGGAGGCAGTTACAGACTTTGTATTTCTAGGAGCAAAGATTACTACCGACACAGACTGCAGCCAGGAAATCAGAAGATGGTTCTTTCTTGAGAGGAGAGCAATGGCCAATCCCGATAAAATAGTGAAGAGTAGAGACATCACACTGGCAATGAAGATCCGCATAGTAAAAACAATGGTATTCCCTGTAGTAAGCTATGGATGTGAGAGCTGGACCTTAAGGAAGGCTGAGTGAAGGAAGACAGATGCTTTTGAACTGTGGTGCTGGAGGAAAATGCTGAGAGTGTCTTGGACTGTGAGAAGATCCAACTAGTCCATACTCCAAGAAATAATTCCCAACTGCTCACTGGAGGGAAAGATATTAGAGGCAAAGATGAAGTACTTTGGCCACATAATGAGAAGACAGGAAAGCTTGGAGAAGACAATGATGCTGGGGAAAATGGAAGGAAAAAGGAAGAGAGGCTGACCAAGGGCAAAATGGATGGATGGTATCCTTGAAGTGACTGGATTGACCTTGAAGGAGCTGGGGGTGGTGACAGCCGACAGGGAGCTTTGGCCTGGGCTGGTCCAGGTGGTCACGAAGAATTGGATGCGACTGAACGAATAAACAACAAAAGGCAAGAGAACAATCTAGAATGAAAACAATTGAAGATTTAGGAATAGAGGGGTACCAATTAATTAATTTATTTACTACAGTACTCCCTCGGTACTTTGCTGTTTGCTTATTGCGGACTTGCTGTTTCACGGATTTTTTTTAAAAAAATTTAAATATGTATCATGGTATTTTTGCTGTTTTGTGGGGTTTTACCGCAGCTGCTCTCCAAGGCACTTTCCCTCCTCAGCACTCCCTCCCTCCTGCCTTGAAGGGCCTTTCCTTCCATCCTTTCACTTTATTTTAAGTTTATAAAGACTTAAAATAGTGTATAACTCCTAAAATAATATATAAATATTAAAATAAATAGAACATCCCTACATCACGGTTTTTCACTTATTGCGGGAGGTTCTGGAACCTCACCCCAGCAGTAAGTGAGGGAACACTGTACTTCTATATCCTGCCCTTCTCACCCCAAAGGGACTCAGAGTGACTCACAACAGAAGCACAAGTGCATAGATGCACATACTCAACTTACTAAGGTTGCATCTGGAATGTAGAATTAATGCAGTTTCATATTACTTGAACTGCCATGGTTCAATGCTGTGGAAATGGGAGTTGTAGTTCAGTAAGTCACCCAGCATTCATTGGTAGGGAAGACTAAAGATCTAGAGGGTTTTTGGTGTCAGGAGTGACTTGAGAAATTGCAAGTCGTTTCTGGTCTGAGAGAATTGGCTGCTGCAAGTACGTTGCCCAGGGGACATCCAGGTGTTTTGATGTTTTACCATCCTTGTGGGAGGCTTTACTCATGTCCCTGCATGGCGGGCTGGTGCTGACAAAGGGAGCTCATCCACGCTCTCTCCGGATTCAAACCTGCGACAAGTTGGTCTTTAGTCCTGCTGGCACAAGGGTTTAACCCAGTGTGCCACTGGGGGCTCCTAGTAAAACTACAGCTCCCACAACACTGAACCATGGCCATGTAAGTGATGTCAAACTGCATTAATTCTATAGTGTGGGTACATCCCCTGTCTCTTCTTTAATATGTGTTTCTGATTTTGACTTCTAGTGGCCCAGTTAATCAGAGATTTGGAGAGTCCAGCCATGGACATCTCTGCTCAGGTCTTGTACACTTAGGGCTATGGCTTCTCCGATTGAGTCAGTCTACCTACAATGCAGCTTTCCTCTTTTCCTACTGCTTCCACTTTCCTGAACATTAATTCTTGCCACATCCCAATTTCAAAACAGCTTAGTTTTGTCTTTAGTGTGGCCATAAAGCAAATTCCCAAGCACTGAGCTCGGGAGGAAAACTCAATGGCTACCCAGCTGTCACAATGCTGCCGCTGCAGAGTCTTGGCCCATTCACTCCCCTAAGACAGATGGCTGACTTAGGAGGGCAAGCTGGCAGGAGAGATCTATTAGCAAGTTGAAGCCCAAAGCACAATCCATCTTTTTGCTTCCTGAAGAAGACACTGCTGATGCAACAGATGTTCCAGCACCTTCTAACAGCAACAGATGCCTGTGTGGCTCTTGCTCCTTATGTTGAGAAACTTTTGCTGCTCGCTGGAAGTTTTCCCATTCAAATGAAATTGCTCTTTAGAGGGGGGAACCAGAGACCCGTGAAAAATAACATTTCCAGGAAAATCTGCTCTCTTCCACATCTTTTAGGACTCATCCAAAACTTCCAGTCAGCATGGGCCAGATGTACTGGGAAGCGTGTTTCATGCTCATCTTTGCCAGTGTGCCCAGCTGGGAATGATTGGCAGACAACTGGCACCGTCAGGGTGGTCAGATATTTGTTGGATTCATATCTGAATGCATTATCCATTCGATAACACCTGGAGCCCAACAGGTGGAAATATATATACATTTCTGACCAAGATATGCATTTCAAATATGTGCATTGAGAATACATGATTTAAAAATGCATACAGAGATATGTAGAAGCCTTCATGTAGGAACATTGGCCTAGCAATCCAATGTGGCCTTGAGCCAGAATGATCTTGAGACAAGGATGTGAAGGATGGGAGAATGGAATAACCTCAGTGAGGCTGAGCATTAGCATTAAAATATACAGAGTTCAATAGAAGAATTTGAGAAATACACATGGCGAATTGTTATGGAAAATAATAATAATAATTATTATTATTCTTGCCATCCCCTGCCACGACTTGCTGTGGCCCAGTCTGGTGATCTGGAAAATAAAGTAATAAGAAAGTGTTGGTTTCTAATCTATGTAATTTCCTTCTGCTCGTGGGTAAACAGTATTTTTGTTGTTTTTTTGTCAGTGATGATGTAGAGATTGTCTGGTTTGCCTACTATGGAACAAGCAACATAGAATTGTCCTTCTTCAGGGGTCCCTTTCAAATCTATGATACTATATCTGTCATATACATATGTGTGTGTGAACCATATCTATCTACCTGGCTATATAAGGCTAGATGGCTCTTTGTCAGGAGGGATTTGATTATGTTTTCTTGCCCTGGTGAAGGGAGTTGGCCTGGATGGCCTTAAAGCAGCATTTCTCAACCTGGGGGATGGGACCCCTGTGGGTGTCATGATGGGTTGTTAGAAGGGTCGCCAAAGACCACCAGAAAACAATATTTTTCTGTTGGTCATGGGGGTTCTGTGTGGGAAGTTTGGTCCACTTCTATCATTGGTGAGGTTCAGAATGCTCTTTGGTTGAACTATAAATCCCAGTAACTACACCTCCCAAATGTCAAGTTCTATTTCTCCCAAACTCCATCTGTGTTTATATTTGGGCATATGGAGTATTCGTGCCAGGTTTGATTCAGATCCTTCATTGTTTGAGTCCACAGTGCTCTCTGGATGGAGGTGAACTACAACTCCAATACTCAAGGTCAATGCCCACCAAACCTTTATAGTGTTTTCTATTGGTCATGGGAGCCCTATGTACCATGTTTGGTTCAATTCCATCATTGGTGGAGTTCAGAATGCTTTTTGATTGTAGGTTAACTATAAATCCCAGCAACTACAGCTCAATTTATGTAATGGTCACTCCTTGGGTTTGTAGTTGTCTTGTGGCCAAATTTGGTGGCAATTAGTCCAGCAGCTATGAGTTATGATGTCACTCAAAATGCACAGAGAATAGATAGATAGATGATAGATAGATAGATAGAGATAGAGCCCCCAGTGGCACAATGGGTTAAACACACCAGAAGTGACTTGCAGTTTCTCAAGTTGCTCCTGACACGAAAAAATAAATTATATATATTATATTAGTACTGGAGCAAAAGTTCCTGACCTGACGATTGTATGTATGTATTGTCGATGTTGCAATCCCAGGCAACAGCAGAATTGAGGAGAAGCAACTGGAAAAGCTCACAGAATACAAGGATTTAAAGATCGCACTGCAAAAACTCTCTCACAAGCCAGTCAAGGTGGTCCCAGTGGTGTTAACACACTGGGTGCAGTGCCTAAAGACACTGGCCTGCACTTAAACACAATTGGCACTGACAAAATTACCATCTGTCTGATGGAATCTTCTTTCCTGTAGTTTGAAGCCATTTTCCATTGCATCCTAGTCTCCAGAATAGCAGAAAACGAGCCTGCTCCCTATGACTGTTCAGCAGTGGATCTCTCTACCCCCGAGTGTGGTGGAGGCTCCTTCTTTGGAGGCCTTTAAGCAAAGGCTAAATGGCCATCTGTCAGGGGTGCTTGAATGTGATTTTCCTGCTTCTTGGCAGGGGGTTGGACTAGATGGTCCACGAGGTCTCTTCCAACTCTTACGATTCTATGATTCTATGAAAAGACTAGAGGAACAGTTAGATTGAAGTTTTTGAAAGAAATTCCTATGGATATGTATCTAGGAATATGAAGCATAGTGGAAGAAGACTGGAGGAACAGTCCGACTGAAGTTCTTCTGTTGGATAGGACTGAAATATCAGAACTTGCAGCCACCCAGTAGTAACTGAGTAATCACACCAGCTTGCTCAGCAAATATTTTTGCCTGCCCATCCCCGAAATAACAAGGCAACAGAAATAACGAGACGAGACTCAATAAGTTTTGGGTTCAAATATTGGGCAACTTTATTTAATGTTACCTATTTAATTTTTATGCCTTAACCTAAACTAATAGGTGTCAAGAACCTGGTGAACAGAGTCGAGGAGGTATCCCAGCTGGGTATACCCCTTGGCTAACTGGGGCGAAAACCTAGGTTCCCTGGTAACCTAAACCGGGCAACTGCTAAGGGAAATGGAAATAAGTCTTTTTCAAACATGTCGATACCAGACTCTCCCATTTCTGGGCCATCAAATCTTACCTCATCGATTAACCAACTTTCCGGTGAGTGTTTTAACAAATGATCCACAGCCTTAAAAGATGGGTGCCTTGTGTGAACACAAACTTTTGTATTTCCCTAGCTATTTTTCAGCTAAGGCCTATTTAATGAACCCACCATACTATCTAGCCCCTAAACAATATAGGGGTAGGCAAAAAACCCTCCCAGAACATGAGAGGGGGGGAAATTCCTACCCGGTTCTGATAAGCAACCATACTAATGGGTGGGTGTGGCGGGTCGAAGTTCCAGATCCTAATGAGGACCAAGAGGCTAGCCATCCCATGGGCTGGCCACGCCTCCGTCTCTAGATGGTTCAATTTGGAACCATCCATTCTCTCCTTCGGTTTGGTGGGGGGGGGGGGGAGGCAAACTGCTCTCTTCCCCCAAAGTTGTTAGGAGAAGAAAGTCCCTAATTTAAAAATTGGTAACTTCATTTGCATCTTTGGGGTTTTTTTGCCATATCTGCTTCCTTTTATTGGTATTTCAGCCTATTTGGATATCAAACCAGTAGGCATGAGAAAAATGAAACGGAAATTAAAAGGATTCGTAAGAGATTCGTATGTAATGGGACTTTTGAGGTTTTACGTATCGCTGCCGCGATCCCGGAAGTAGACTTCTTTTAACGGTCCTTGAGGCCAACAATTTGCGTTATGATCGTAAGAAATTCTTAAGTATTAATTAATTAATTATTGTACTACTCACTTCTCCCTGTCTTCTCCCCCTCATTTCCTTCCCGCCTTCATTCAGCTTCTTCTTTTTCCCGCATTTCTATGAGGAACTGGAAGTGACGCTGCTGCTAGGTAGGCTAGGCAATGCATTCTGGAAAGTGTAGTCCTCCAGGCTTCCCCCCCCTTCTCTTCCCCGTTGCTCTGCTGCCATGCCCCATCGCAGGGGCCTGCTTCACACACACACACACACACACGCGCGCTTCTCCTCCTCTCTCTCCCTGCGCTCTCTCAGATGCTTCTCTTTCCCGTTGCTCTGCCATGCCCCATCGCAGGGGCCAGCTTCAGCCCTCCAGGTACGTGTTTTGGACTTCAACTCCCACCATTCCTCACAGCCTCAGGCCTCTTCCTTTTCCTCTCAGCCTGGGCAAACTTGGGCCCTCGCTCCCTCGGGATCGGGGTGAGAGAGAGGCAGCGAGGAGCGGGGGGGGGCTCCTCCTCCTTTTCTTTTGCTGCTTCCAAGAATAGAATACCCCCTCCCTCCTTCCCTCCCTCCCTCCTTCCTATTTGGAGAGTCCCATCTAGAATTCAGTGTGATTTATTCAAGTTTTGGCCTACAACTCCCAGAAATCCCAGCCAATTTACCAGCTGTTAGGATTTCTGGGAGTTGTAGGCCAAAACCATCTGGAATGCGCATGCTCTGGCATACAATTACTAACGAATTTCGTTAGTACTTAAGTTACATTTCCAGAAATTTTTGGGAAATTTTTTGTAAGTCTTTGATATACTAATAAAAAAAAATCCCCCCCCCCCCATTTGATATAAGAATCGCCATTTTAGGATTCTAAACCATGCCTACAAACCAGCTCCCTGTCCAAGGGTTAGTTAGCAGCCACATGTCAGCCCCAAACAGCTGGTGAAAAGATGTTTGAATTTCAGTATTGCACTTGGTTTCACAATTTTTTTATTAAATGGAAGTGCTAACCTGTATGTCTTCTTATGAGCTGTCAGGGGGTCAAACATCAGTTTCCATCCTGACGTCCATAATTAACCTGCTGTCCAGATGCCTTGGAGCAAAGGGTTCCTGTTCTTAGCTTTTTGAATCACTCCATCTCAGGAAGTGTGTTAAATTTGACCTGACCTCGCTATCCAGGCTGCTCCAAAGTCTGCTCCAAACTCCAGAATATCCCCCAACTTTGCCAAAAGTAGTACAGAATTAGTTTAAAATGATTTCTGAAAACCCATAATACCTATTGGAAACCACTGTGGGGAAAGCCAGAGGTCCATTTGTGGTGAGTACGTGGTTTGGGGCTTGTTTGGGCAAGCCTGTGGATAATGATCTCCAAGTATTTTGTCCATTAAGCCAGCACATTGATTAATTATGCCACAAAAGATAAATATACCCCCAGGTGCCCCAAACCGCCTGCAGCCCTCCAATCTCCTTCTCCACCACAAGTTTTTACAGGGCACATGGAAACTTTCCCCGCAGACCAAGTTGTGGTGGGGGATTAGTGACCTCTCTCATTTGAATCTCCCAACTTTCTTTTCCATTTCAAACCTTCCTTTCCTGCCCAGTTTCATAAATCCTTGATTTATTCTAAGCGGCCCGCTGAAGGATGGGAAGATTGCAAAACGGGGAGAGACGGCAAATGCAATTAAAACAGAGGAGAAAGCCGGACTCTCTTTTGTAATCACCGCTTCCGGAAAAGCAATATGCCGTGGATTAGAGTGCTCCAGGCCCAGAGTGGTACCATATGGTCTGCCTCTGCTCATTCCTCCTTAAATCCTGACATTTTGCAGCTGTCAAGATAAAGCTGTTTAGACCGAGTAACATTGTCGTTTGTTTATAGGGAAATAATATGTAGCAAGTTATGATTAATCAAGGTGTCTAAAACCTGCTGCAGGCTCCATAAAGAGATTGAGTCTCGCAGCCAGGCATTTGGTCTCTCGAATTACCAACTTCATTTTCTCTTTCCCCCCTGCCAATCTCCCTCCCTCCGTGTGGTTTCTCTCCCTCGGTATTCATTTCTGGAAGCCACGACGTGATGCGCACAGAGCTGTATGTGTCGCTACAGGTGGGACCCATTGCAGATGCTCCTACCAAAGACTAACCGGTCAGAAAGCATGCCAATTCAAGAGAGATTTCCAGTCAGAGATAAAGAATCACATAATCATAGAGTTGGGAGAGACTCCAAGAGCCATACAATCCGACCCACTGCCATGCTGGAATACACAATCCAAGCACTCCTGAAACAGCATTGTTGATCTGCCCTTACCACTGCTTACTTACTTACTTAGGTGATCCCTCATTGTCCAAGTACGATTATCCTCCAAGTTCGGTGTCCTGGCAGTCGGTATGTAGGTGACTGTGGAGCCCTATTCTTGACTTGCATGTTTTCCCACAGCGAGGGCATCGGTTTCCAGGTGGAAGGCGATCCTGGTTGAGGTTGCCTTGATGCACCTTCCTCTTGGCATGTTTCTCTCTTTCACCCTCCATTCGTGCCTCTTCAAATTCTACAGCACTGCTGGTTACAGCTGACCTCCAGCTAGAGTGCCCAAGGGCCAGGGCTTCCTGGTTGTCTATGTCTAGGCCACAGTTTTTAAGGTTGGCTTTATGTCCATCTTTAAATGTCTTTTCCTGTCCTCCAGCATTATGTTTTCCATTCTTGAATTTGGAGTCCCAATTGCTTTGGGAGATGGTGGTTGGGCATTCGGACAATGTGGCCGGTCCAGCTGAGTTGATGGTGGAGGAAATTCTTTTCCTGGAGTTAGAATTCATTGCTCCATGTTTGAGGTTGTGTAACACAGGCTACTTAATCCAGGTCTGGTCTAGAGTAGGCTTGTGCATGGATTCGGATTGGTTAGTACCCTTCAGCCAGTCTGGATTGTTTGGCTTGCTGTAATGGTAAGGGCTCAGCCACCATGTTGTTTTCACCGGGCGCAGCTTTTTCTTTTTGGGAGCATGCAGTTCATGCTTCCTTAATCCTGTTGCTCAAACCCAGACTCCCGTGAAAGAAAGATAGGAAAGGATCTCAGGAAGGATGCTTCCTTAACCCAGATCCTCAAACCCAGACTCCCTTGCAAGGAAAAAAGGAAAGATTCCCATAAACAGATCTGGGTACCCAACAAAATTCAGATTCCAAAAACGGATTGTCCTCCAGCCAAATTGCACAAGCCTAGTCTAGAGCATTGACAGCAATGGTGAAGGCAACCACACACACTAAGCCAAACCTTCTGTAGCCTTGCATTGCTGTCAAGCTGGTCCAGGCAGGCCAAGGCTGGGCCATCTCCTTGTCCGAGTGTTGCCACCTCTGCTCTTTGCTGTGGTCATCATCTGCCACATCAGCTAAGACACCCACTCCTTCTTTTCGGTCATGCAAGTGTCCCATTCGAACCTCATTGGATGTGACCATGATGTCCAGACACTTGGAGGAAGCTCTCTGGCCAGTGATGAGTGACAGGAGTGACACATGGACAATATTTGACCACCATAGGACAAGGATGATGATGGCAATGTATGTATGGACAACAGGTCAGGACAAAAGAGACTAATCCAGCTATCCAGATGACTAGAAAGGCTGAAGTTTTTCTGCAAACTTCGGGGTATCTCCCAACCTTGCTTAGTGTGGAGAAAAGTTGGGTTAAGAGCCAAGTTTATGAATATTTATTATAAGCCACCAAGAATCATGAAGACCAGTAGAACCAGCTTCAGGTGAGTATAGGTTGTTGATTTTTAGTGGAGATATTGGTGTAGACAACATCTTCAATATGACATCCTTTCACACATTGAAACATGGCTGTCGCATAACTCTTAATCGCCACTTCTCCAGGCTAAGCACAAGATGAGTCTGGCTGGGGCATGCAAGAGCAATCGTTCCCACTGACAGTTTAGTTCATATCAAGTGAAACAGGAAAATGACCCAGGAGGCTCTGATGCAAACCCATTGTGTGCCCCCCCCCCCCCCAGTATTCCAGTTCATTATAAAAGGATGGTGGTTATTTGAGGAATCATTTCCTGGAGTCCAAGGTTTAGTGAAGCAACATTCTAAGGAAATTCGTGGTTACTTCAGAGGTGAATGGGAAAGCAAAATGGGTGCATTGTATGTCTTGATAGAGCCATGTCTCATAATTCATAATTTGGGGTCTGATTTTTCGATAACAAAATATATCTGTGAGGGCGATGGATAATTGAAGATAAATCCACACTGTAGAGCAGGGGTGCTCAGAATGGTGATCGCGATCACCAGGGTGATCTTCAGGCCTCATCCTGGTGATCTTCAGGCCCCTGACCAAGCTTTTTGCTGTTGGTCCTCTTCACGTGCCCCTGCACGCTGCAAAGAAGTCCTCCGTCGTTGCTCCTCCCCGCTCCCTGCTCGCGCGCCATCTCCAAAAGCTCCAGAGTCCAAGAGGCAGAATGGGCCCCCTCTTTTGGATTCCTCCTCCTCCCTCCGTCCTTCTCCAGCCAGTCAGAGTCATAGGAGACCAAAGGGGACAAGCCTGGATGACGCAATGCATGGCTGGCCCCGCGCATGCGCAGAAGCGCCCATTCTGCCTCTCGGACTTCTCGTGAGCTCTTGGAGGCAGTACGCATGCTGGCGGCGTGGAAATAGGAGCAACAATGGAGGAGGAGAAGAAGGACGCTTTGGGGTCATTTCCTTACCGCAACTCAAAGGTCAGTCTTTTTACTTTGGGGTGGGTGCTTGATTGTTCTGTGGCATGTCTCTTTGTTTATTCTTAATGTTTAAAAATGGCCTTTTAGCTCCAAAGCCTCTCTGCTTGCTTTGTTCCTTGAGAAATATATGTTGGGGAATATGGAAATGTGGGAGAAATGGGGTGGGTGCTTGATTGTACTTTGGCATGTCTCTTTGTTTCCTTTTGTGTGGTTATTTTTAAAAATTTGCCTTTTAGCTCAAAAGCCTCTCTGCTTGCTTTGTTCCTTGAGAAATATATGTTGGGGAATATGGCAGTGTGGCAGAAATGGGGTGGTTGGATGTATTTTTGCATGCCCCTTTGTTTACCTTGCTGAGTATTAAATGGCCTTGCAGTTCAACAGCCTCTCTTCTTACTTTCTGGCTGATAATATGTGTGGTAATATGACAGTGTGGCAGAAATGGGGCAGTTGGATATATTTTATACTCTGTTTTATATTGTTGTTATTAAATTGAAATGTTGATGTTTTATAACTTCATTTTATGTAAACTGTCCCGAGCCTGCTGGAAGGAGCAGTACATAAAAATGAATAATAAATATAAATAAATAAATAAGAAAATAGTTATACTTTTTACATTTCTGGGTAGGTGATCTTTGGGACTTGGTTTTTTAATCAGTAGCTCCCATGCTGAAAAAGTGTGAGCACCCCTGCTGTAGAGTTAATGCAGTTTGATGCCAGTTTCATTCCCATAGCTCAAAGCTATGGACTCATGGGAGTTATAGTTTGGTGAGGCATCAGCCCTCTTTGGCAGAAAAGGCTACAGCCCCTAGGATTCCATAGCATTGAGCCATTTGAGTTAAAGCGGGGGTCAACATGCATTAATTCCACAGTGTAAGTGCACCTTGAGTGAAAGCCCTTTTCCAAAGATCTTAAAAACCAAGCCCAGGGAGTTAACATTTTTAGATACTCTGCACCCAAGCAGGACTCTAAACGTCACTCCCAATGACTTGAATTCTGCTCAGAATGGGCTTGGCCGACTTACCAGCCAAGCGGGTTGCGGGGCAGCGTTGTCCTCACGCCATCTTGTTCGCCTGGAGGGGGCTTCTTCTCCCCAGAAGCCCCTGGGTGGCGGGAAGGCTTCCCGCCACCAAGCCAGCCGGCCAATGAGGGGGCTGGCTCCTCCCCGCCCCCTCCCTGTTTCCGGCCAGCTCGCACTTCCACCCAGGCAGCTTACTTAAAGCTGCCCAGGACTGCCCGGCCTCCTTGCGGAGACAGTCTGGTTTTGCTTCCCACCCACCCCCACCCCCCACTTTTTGCATTGCTTGTTGGTGTTCTTTTGTTTTTTTGCTCTTATTGTTGCTCTGTTCATGGTTTCACGTTTTTGTTATTTTCTTTGTCGCAACTCCGTGTTTGGCGTGTGGCATGTGGCATGGCCCCTGGATCAGGTTGGCTTATCACCCCTTGGTTGTAAAGGGGGAAACACCCAGGCCCCCTGGGGTGCTGAGTTTCCATGGACAGGCATTGGGCCGCTTGCACCCCAGGCTTGCAAACGCCTTTGAACATTCGTGGGGGTTGTTCGACCCTGATCCAGGACCCATGCATGGCCGCCAACCCTTTATTCCTGTTTTCAATAAATGAGTTGTGGCCATTTTTATCCAACCAATTGTGTCTGCATTATTGTTTTTGGCACGAGGTGTGTCACGCTTGCACACGCAAACAGACCAGTTGCTGATGAAGTTGTTTAAATGGTTAATGATCATTATAAGCTGCCTCCGCTAACAGCTGGGCTGCAAAATTTTGGACCAGTGGCAGCTTCCAAACAGTTTCCAAAGTCAACCCCTTGCAGAGTACGGACACTAATCCGAACAGGGTGAATCAATGTGTGTGTCACTTTATCCAGCTCTGGCTTCCCCCTGTGAAGCTAAGTGGGCGGACACGCAGAACAAGCACAACAAAGCTGGCTGTTTGATCCCAAAGAGACAAACAACCTATCCAATGCTGCTGCTGTTTTTTACTGGCTACTTGAAACAAGGCACTAAGGCTTTTCGCATTTTCCAGTCCTGCATGTTTTACTGAAAGATATAAAATCTGCTCAAGTGCGCTCTCTTTGTTTAAAGCCATCGCAAACAGAACAAATCTTACCATTTCATTGCAGTGAGGGGTGGGTTGGGGAGAATATCTCCTTTTGTCCCAAAAAGACAAATCAAATAAAGATTTTATCCATTGCCATTGGTTGCACGCTCTGGTTGGTGACCTATTGGAAAGCAAACTCCAGTCAGTCTCCCACCCACCCACCAAGTCCCAGGACTTTATAAGTGAGAATCAACTCTCCAGTTAGCCCAAAGGGTAGAATCCTTCACAACCACCTGCATCGTGGGACCCAAACCAACCATTTCAGAGTGTTACCTTCACCAAAAAGATGTTCAGGTGTATGCTGATTCTTAAATTCTCCTCCTCCCTGATACCTACCATTGACAACCACAGACCAGACTTTGGCTCTCATAAATCATAGAATCAGAGAATCCTAGAGTTTGAAGAGACCTTGTGGGCCATCTAAGAAGCAGGAAAATCGCATTCAAAGCACCCCCGGCAGATGACCATCCAGCCTGACAATTAAGTCGGCAGGAGACAGGGTTCAAAAATATCCAGATATCCAAACTCTCCTTACCCTATATTTCGACCTTTGTGACTAAGAGAAGTCTAGTTCATATATACAGCCAGCCCTTCACATCTATAGGTTTAACTTTTGGATTTTGGACTTTGTTTTTGTCCTACTGTCAATCAAAAGCCAGGTTTGGCACATCTCTTTCCTGCCGAAATGGTGCAGGTGGTGCAGGGCGGGGTGCAAATGAGGTGTGCATGGCCAGGTGAGAGCACTGACAGTCAGAAGACTTCCAAAAGCAACCACCAACAAAGTGACTTTATGGTCAACACAGGCTCCCCCTGAAATCTTTTCAAATCATCAGACAGAAAGGGACCCTAAGCGGAGATTTTTACTTCTTTGACTATATCACAGACACACCATCTGCTGGCCCTCTTAGGAACAATCTGCAGGAAATAAAGCTTTACTTGACTCAATCTCAAAGCAAACACAAGAAATCTCCACTGGAATCCTGTATTTTATATTATGTTAACTTTATAGAAACCAAGGTGAGCCTCAATGGGCACTGGATCCTGTTTGATCTTGGAAGTCAAGCAGGGTCAGTCCTGATTAATACTTGAATGGGAGACTGCCAACAGATACCAGGTGGGTTGTTGTAGGTTTTTCAGGCTATATGGCCATGTTCTAGAAGCATTCTCTCCTGACGTTTCGCCTGCATCTATGGCAGGCATCCTCACAACCTCTGAGGATGCCTGCCATAGATGCAGGCGAAACGTCAGGAGAGAATGCTTCTAGAACATGGCCATATAGCCTGAAAAACCTACAACAACCCAGTGATGCCATGAAATCCTTTGACAACATAGATACCAGGTGCTGTAGGCTATTTTTCAGATGAAGTAACCGGCAAAACCACTTCTGTGTATTCCTTGACTAAGAAAGCCCTATGAAATTCATGGGGTCACATAAGTCAATGGGCATCTTATACGTAAGATAGCAGGGTTGCTAACAAATCCCTTGACTGAATTACAAATATATGTAATGAGTAGGCCTGGGTAGATTCATCGGACTGCTTGTAAAATCGGAATAAATTCGGATTCACTTTTAGGCGACTTCTGACGCAGAGGAAGGACATCCGCAATCCAAACTGGGTGGTGTTTAACCCAGTTTGGACACTGATGTCTTTCCCTCTATGTTAGACCTAGCACAGAGGGAAAGACATCCGCGTCCAAACCGGGTGTTTAACCAGTGCTGTTTATTTCCTACTGCCAGCGCTGTTTATTTCTTACTGTGCATGCGTGTCTACCATTAATGAAGTGTTGGGAATCAAGAGCTGTTATGCTAAAAAATAACCCTCCTTGGAGGTGATTCCACCAAAAATATAGCAGAGTGCAGAATGCAAGATTCATATGCAACAGAAACGTACATGCAGTGAGCCAGGATTGAGTTCCATTCAAGAGGATTGAATAGGATTGCAAATCTGTTATCGAACGGCCGCCAATCCCCAGCCAGCGATCCGACAACCGGGCAAGCCCGTGGACCGACCACGGGGCAGAGACCGCGAGGGTTCAGTTAACCTGGCGAGCCCGAGCGACTAGGGTCCTCGTAGCCTACCCACCTCCCGGAGATCCAATTATGCTCACCAATCTGCAAGGTAGATGCCACGAAATTGTTTTATTCTGCTCAGCTGAGAGGATGCGAACCGCAATACCCTGATTCCCGCAAGGAACGCATACATGTACATTCAAAACATTGGTTTTTAAAGGTTACAAAGCTGTCAAAACAATTGAATTTCCCGCCTGCCCCCTTCTGGGCCGGCTCCGCC
Source organism: Anolis apletophallus (assembly GCA_030556195.1). Taxonomy (NCBI): domain Eukaryota; kingdom Metazoa; phylum Chordata; class Lepidosauria; order Squamata; family Anolidae; genus Anolis; species Anolis apletophallus. Next base: position 132,032,090 of record JARBWK010000009.1, on the reverse strand, counting down.
TATGATTGGCCGGAACGTTGAGACCAGCTGATGGGCGGGAGGTTGACCGGCTCCGGGGAACCTATCAGCGCTCACTCCTATTTGCCCTCCTAGCCAATCAGGGGTCTGTGGCCATATATGGTATGTCCGGGAAGGGAAGCTTAGACGGAAATTGCTGTCAATAATGGCATGTGGACATAACAAAAGAATCCCTTTCGGGTAAACGACCCGAGTGATATCTGGAGTGATAGGATTAGTGGAGTTGACGTTTCACTCATGGGAATGAAAAGGAAAAAGGGGAAGAGGTCTGATGACAGAAACTCACTCAGACCCTTGGGTGACAAAAGGATTATTTTGGGACACACCTGGGTTCCGAAGCCAGCTGTGAGACCCACTATGAATAACAAACTTGTATTGTCCATGTTCCAAAGGCGGGTTAAGTTTGACGACTCAGACGGACGAAACCCCCTTTGGGCTGACGGAAATGTGGGGCATAAGACTAGTGCTCAGCTGATCCATAACAAGACTTTCCATCAGAATAACGCATGCAATATGAATATGGTGATCCACAAAGGGTTTTGGGAAACAGGCTTCAGTTACATTTCCTCTTGGCGAAACACAGTAAAACATTCTCAAGGCAATCTTTCTTAACCAAGGCAAAGGGGGAGGGGAAGGTTTACACGGGGTCAGGGGGACAAGGGAACAATATTATACAGATGTACAGACACAGGGATGAACCTTTATTATGATTTATGATTTTCTGATTCCTGATGTCAACCCAACATAAACAGAGGTGGCCTCCTGCTCCATAAGCCAATTCCTTTCTCAAAACTTTTCTTTCTGAGCTCAGAGGCGTCCCAAGAGTGAGGGGAGAGGAAAAGAGGGAAATAAAGATAAAAAAAGGGAAAAAGTAAAAATAAGTTCCTTTCCTCCCTTTTGGGGGTCTCGAACCCGGGACTCCCATCCCAAGCGGCCTTGGCTCTGCCGCCTGAGCCATCGCATCTTTCCCTTAGATGCGGCTCTCCTCGCAGTCTTAAGGCGCCCGGGAAGCGGGAGAAGAGAAAAAAAATATAGAAATTCAGGAAAAATAGGGGGGGAAGTCAGAACGGGTGGGAACACTTCTGGACAGACTCCGGCGGGGCTCGGGGAGAAGATGTGTGGGCTTTCACCCGGGAACAGGCGTGCGTGCTGAAGTTGGGACTTGTTCACTCGCGGAACGACCTGCAGCTTGAGAACTGTTGCCCTCGGCAACAAATACACAAGCTATGGGATCAAAACAAAAGTATTTATTGTAAATAGAGAAATCCAATCAGGATAGGAAAGGTTACTTGGAGCTAACTAGCTTTGCTAAGCTATCAACTAAGGGAAAAGGAAAAGGAAAAATAACAAAAGTTACTAACTATTACATCTTGCCTCAGAGGGTGCAAGATGCTTCCTTTCTCTAAAGAAGCAGAAGCAGAACTATACAGAAAAATGGAGACTGCTGCATGGCCAGCCTAATCAATAGGACAAAGGCCTTGCAAAACAGGAAGTTACCTTTTCTAAAGGTTTACATTCATAGCAGTCAAAGGGGTGGAGTTTGGCATGCAAGGTGAATAGAAACACCCCCCCCCCCTTCTAAACTTCTTCTTGAGGTAGGCTTGCTAGAGACAAAAGGGAAGGAATTCCTCACTCTAACCTATCTAGGCTAACTTCTCCTCATTGAGGACTGGAGACTTGTGCAGTCAGGGATGAAACCCAACATGAAGCCCTTCCGAAATTTCTGAAAAATTCGTAAAATTTCCACAATTTTTTCAGAAAATTTCGGAAGTCGTTTATATTCGAACCGCCAGTGCCCCCTACATCCGCAACGAGGTTTGGACAATTTTTTTCCTTGATCAAACAGGCCTAGTAATGAGACATCAGGAAGAGTGTCCCATGCACCTCTGTGTGCATCATGCATTGGCCACTGATATGCATCATGCACCGATGTGCATCATTTCTCAGTGTGCATCATGCACTAATACTCTTTGACCACTTTGCCAGTTCTGTATAGAATCAGAATCATATAGTTGAACGAGATCACAAGGATAATTCAATCCAATCCCTTGCCATGCACGAACTCAACCCAATCACACTCAACAGATGATCATCCAGCCTCTGTTTAAAAACCTTCAGAGAAAGAAATCCCATTGGACTCCCAGGCAATACATTCCACTGCCAAGCAGCTCTTACCTTCAGGAAATTCTTCACAATGTTTAAGTGGAATTGTTTTTTTCTTGCCATTTGAATATAGCAGCAGGAATCCTATATATTACTCTTACATTATGTAAAGCACCAGCCTTGATATGAATATTACCTAATTCCTGCAGATGTAAAACCACCAATGAGATTCTTGCTATCTCGTTTGTTCTTGCTTCCCATGATGGCTGTTGTTAAATGCTGTCAAGTTGACTTCAGTTTGACAGACTATGAATGAGAAACCTCCAAGTCACTCTATTGCCAACAGCCCTGCTCGGATTTAGCAGACTCAGTTCTAGGGCTTCCTTGCATAAGTTATGTATTTCCAAGGAGACTGCTTAAGATCTAATCGAAAGTATGCACGGCATTAAGTTATACCATCTTAGCTATATCTGTACATTGAAGCACATTATTACACACACAAGTGACTTAGCAAGTTAGATTATGGCATACATGTTCCCATTGAACAATTGTTGCTAGATCCATATGATGGGATGCACTGACTCACTGTCATGAACAGTAAACTTGTTTGAATTGTAGTCATAGGGCCGAGGGTGATGCAAAGGGTTAGTTCGAATTCATGGGATGAAGTGCGCTCCTGCTGTTAGCCCTAGCTCCTGCCAACCTAGCAGTTCAAAAAGATGCAAATTTGAGTAGATCAGTAGTAGGCCTGGGTAGGTTCATCGGAATGCTTGTAAAATCGGAATGAATTTGGATTAAATTCACTTTTGAAGCTGTTTTGAAGCGATGTAAGCAACCTGGAAGTGAATTTGCCATTTTGAAGCCGCCACCACCATTTTTGGAAAGGAACTGGCATTAGATTCCTGCCCCTCCCAAGGTGCTTTCCCCTCATTGGCTGTTTAACCCAGTTTGGAGGTGGATGTCCTTCCCTCCATGTCAGAAGTGGGGTGACTGGGTTAAACATGGCTGTCGCCACAGTTCTCACATGGAGGGAAGACATCCCCATCCAAACTGGGTTAAACATGCATGTCCACCATTAACAAAGCCATTCTGAAATTTTGAAATTAATTCGGGAAATTCCGACATTTTTCCAGAAAGTTTCGAAAATCATTCCGATTCAAAGTGCCAGCACCCCCTACATCTGGAACGAGTTTTGAACCCTGGGGGGGGGGGGGATCAAACAGGCTTAATCAATAGGTACTGTTTCGATGGGAAAAGTAAAAAAGATGCTCTATGTAGTCATTCCACACAAGGAGGAGGTGTCTACGGACAATGCAGGCTCCTCAGCTTGGAAATAGAGAAGAGCACCTCCCACAGAGCCGGAGATGAAAGGAGAAGTCTTTGCCTTTGTATTTGTGTCTCATTGTGTCTCATTGTAACTAGGCACTGAATGTTTGCCTGTGTCTGTTTATATGTTGTAAACCAGGGGTGCCCACACTTTTTCAGCATGCGAGCTACCTTTATAACAACCAAGTTCCAAAGATCTACCTGGTGCGTGCAAGTTGCAAAGATCTCTCCCGCTGCCACCTTCCGTCCACGCGGGGCTTCTTTGGCCAATTAGGCTTTAGTGTGTGGGGCCTGGCGCTCATCTCTTGACACGGTGTGGTGACGTGACCGCCCATTAGTTGCTCCTGGGGGGGGGGGGAGCAAGGTGAAGGCGCATGCAGGGATAAGATGCAAGGCTGTGGGAGGGAGTGAGTGAGTGTGTATGTGTGTGTGAGAGGGAAGGCCTCGCCGGAGGAGGATGGCCCCCGCGGTGAGAGTGCAGCTGATGAGTGCGCGCTCGATGCCGGTGAGTGAAGCCTGGACAGGGCCCCAGTGTCGTGGAGGGCCGAGGCGAGAGAGAGGCAGGGGGGAGCGCGAGACAGGGCAGAAGTGCCCCATCCTGCTGTGATCTACCTCAGATGGGCTCGGGATCGACTCGTTGATCACAATCGACTTCCTGGGCAGCCCTGCTGTAAACTGTTCTGAGTCCCCTCGGGGAAAAGGGCAAAATATAAATAAAGTGTTATGATATATTATTTGCAAAAATCCACAATTGTGACAAGAATGCAATCATTGCACAACACCTGAAAAAGTGAAGCTCTTAGTATGGGTTAGGTATCCATTCCAAATTTATGTCATCAACAGGGTTCTAGTTTTGGTGGACCTCAGTCAATGCTCTTTATTTCCCACTTACTCCTAAATGTCCGTGCACCCATTTTACAAAGAGTTGTATTATTTCTCACTTCAGGCAACTATAGATGTGTGTTTATCCCCTGGGCTTTAATACGAACAGACCAAATATTGTGTTTCTATATATTTCTTTAATTTATCAAAATGGCCAAGCTGCCCTGCAAATTGTCTCCTGGGATATGGTGCCCATAAATGGGAAACTGTCTAAACAGCTGCCAATTTTTGTCCTGCCAAAAGTGACTTTCCTGAAATGGAGAAGTAATGGAGAATGTCAATCACAGTCCTATAAATGTTTCCAATACAAGAGTAATTGATATTAAAAACGTCACAGAGTCTGACACATTTCAATGCACACATTCGAAAAACATGTGCCTTTTTGGAAAAGTTCAAATTGTTGGAAAGACAAGAGGAGAAATAGCCGCATGCTCTAATCTCACTCAGAACTCTACATTCTTGAATTTTAACCCTTTCTTGCCTCAATACAACAGCTCAAAACAATTATAACAATGACAATGACAGCTCATAACAATGCCTTATCCGTATTCTGTCATTCTGTTTTATTCTGTCAACATCACTGTTGGATGAGCAGGCCAAGGAGAGAAAGCAGCTAAGACAAAAACAGCAAATGAAGTTTATACAAAAGTGTCTAACTATTCATAAGTGCCTTCAAAGTATATATTAAAAACTCATTGTTAATCTATACACACTATTGGTTTCAGCGATTTTTGGGATTAGGGATTTAATTCTTCACTTAGTGCAATGCTTCCCAACCTTCCTAATGCCGCAAACCCTTAATACAGTTCCTCTTATTGTGGAGTCCCCCAACCATTAAATTATTTTTGTTGCTACATCATAAGTGTAATTTTGCTACTGTTATGAATCGTAATGTAAATATCGATGTATTTTATGCATTCTAATGTGCTATGTTTTTATCTCTGTTTTGGGCTTGGCCCCGTGTAAGCTGCCCCAAGTCCCTTTGGAGGCAGGGTATAAAAATAAAATTATTATTATTTTCATTCAGTGGACCAAATTTGGCACAAATACCCAAAACGCCCAAATTTGAAAACTGGTGGGGTTGCGGGGGTAGGGGTGTGTGTGTGTGGATTTTGTCATTTGGGAGTTGTAGTTGTTGGTATTTATTGTTCACCTACAATCAAAGAGCATTGTGAACTCCACCAAACTTGAAACAAGAAACTCCCATGACCAACATATAATACTGGAAGGGTTTGGTGGGCATTGACCTTGATTTTCAGAGTTGTAGTTCACCTACATCCAGAGAGCACTGTGGACTCAAATAATGATGGATCTGGACCAAACTTGGCACAAAGACTCAATATGCCCAAATGTGAACAATGGTGGAGTTTGGGGGAAATAGACTTGACATTTAGGAGTTGTAGTTTGCTGAGATGTATAGTTCACCTACAATCAAAGAGCATTCTGAGCCCCACCAACAATAGAATTAGACGAAACTTCCCACACAGAACTTCCATGACCAACAGAAAATTCTGATGTCCTTTGTCAACCCCTTTGATACCCTCTCTCAACATCTCCCCTGGTCTCAACTCCCAGGTATGAGAAATTCTGACTTAGTGCATCCACATTGTAGAACTAATGCAGTTTAATACCACTTGAACCATCATGGCTCAATGTTAGGCAAACATGAGAGCTGTAGTTTTACAAGGAGTTTAGCCTTCTCTACCTGAAGGTGCTTGAGCTTCACCAAACTACAGCTCTCAGGATTCCATAGCCTTGAACCATGGCAGCTCAAGTAGTGTCAAGCTGCATTAATTCTGCAATGTAGATGCTCCCTATGTTTTTTCCCAAACGAAGCCACAAGTCATTTTAACAATTTTCTTCCTGCTATGAGAAAGATTTTGAAAGCCACACTGTTTCTGGAAGCAATTTGCAGCTCAAGGCTAATTCTGTGCAAAACTCACACATGGTTACTTTGCAGAGGAAACAATATTTCCTGCACACAATGATGTGTGAATATTGTACAGAATGAATAACTAAATCCTGGACCTCGCATCAGATCAGCTCTCTCCTGCTAATGAGTAATGTTCTGGGGAGAACAACTGGGGGCTTTTTGGGGGATGCTTCTCAAACCTTTTTTGCATCATCAATTGCTTGTCATCTTTTAGAATCATACAGCTGGAAGAGACCATCCACAGTGACCCCCTTCTGTCATGGAGGAACACACAATCAAAGCACTCCTGACAGATGGCCATTCAGCCTCTACGTTAAAACAACCAGAGATAAAGACCCTGTCACTCTTTCAAGCTGATTAGCCCTTAACATCAGGAAGCTCCTTCTAATGTTTAGGTGGAATCTCTTTTCTCACATCACCCAACTGGGCAGTAGCACAGAACAATGGAGATCTGTTATAACTGGTGTTTAAGGTGGGTGGCAGTGATCAGATGGGTAGTTCAAGCAGAACTACAACATCATGACTACATGTTTCATCCAGGATCTCAGTCACTATTCTCATTAAAGGCCTTCTCAGGATGGTGACAGGAAGAAACATGGTATTGGTATCACATTTTGGAAGGAATTAAAGAGAGTGGTATTTGAGGGAACTCTGAGGCTGGGCATACACTGCCCTATAACTCAGTTTCAGAATAACTGAACTGGATTATATTGCAATGGTGATCCAGCCTCAATGGTCTGCCTAGTCCATGGAGGTATCAGAAAGTAGGGAATTATTTCCCATGGAACTGACCACCCTTCATGTAGTGGTATTTCTCAAACCCATGTCTTCCAAATACTCTGGACTTCATCTCCCAGAATCCTTGATCAATGGTCAAGACAACTGAGGCATCTGGAAGTTGAAATCCAAAGCACCTGCAGAACTGGACTTTGGGAACCAGTTGTCTAGGAGGTTGTTCTACAAACATCACAGCAAACATCACAGCATCACATTCTTGGTTTTCCCCTGGAGGACGACCCTAGTGGGGGGGGGGGGGCATTCAATTGAGATTTCCTGGTTTAGCTGCCCAGAGGAAGAACATTAAGAGGAGTGGTGATTCTCATGAAACTTTCCCTTGATTTGAGTCTACTGGGAGGAGGCTGGTAGCCATGTAGAGGATGGCTTTCACGGTGTTCAACCTTATTTCACAGTTAACAGCAACTACCCGCCACACATTGGAGGGGCAATGCCACCTAGCTTGTAGAGTCTATCAATCGGTGTAGGCTTGAGGCATCCTGTGATTATTCTGCATCTTTCGTTCAATGCTATGTTCACCTGCTTTGCGTGGGCAGACTTGTGCCAAACAGGGCTGGCATATTACTTAGCAGTTGCATAAGACAAGGCCAGAGATGATGTTCTTATTAAGGTTGGATCTGCTCCCCATGTGCTGCCAGCTGTCCCACTAGCTAGGTGGTTCTCAACCTGTGGGTCTCCAGATGTTTTGGCATTCAACTCCCTGAAATCCTAACAGCTGGTTAACTGGCTGGGATTTCTGAGAGTTGTATTCCAAAACACCCGCGGACCCACAGGTTGAGAACCATTGCACTAGCTGAAGATACTAAATTCAGTATACTAAAGACTGTATGTCTTGGCCATGTATTCCAAACTCATGTCCATTTGCTCAAATAAAAACTATAACCTGGCCATTTGCTCAAAGAGGGAAGAATGTTTATTTTTTCAATAGACTTGCTCACATAAAAAACTATAAGACTCCATGGCATGTATCAGTAAAACCATTTTCCTATTTTGTTATATAAGAACTAATATGGTTTGGGTTACAAGGAGTGTGAGAGTGCTAGTTAGTTCCAGAGGTGGATTAGAATACCTTCTGGTTTATTTTTTCAATAGACTTGTAACTTCCACAGCTTAACAGAGAAGGGTAAACTACCACTCCCAAGACTCCATAGCATTGAGCCATGGCAGTTCAAGTGGTTTCAAACTGCGTTATTTCTACAATGTAGATGTAGTTCATAAAATTAACTTTTCCTCTTGAGTGTAGGTAATCCTACTAGATGGTGTTTAGATATTAGAACCATGTCCTGTCCTGTTAAACATGCCGAAGTCCCATCTCACTCTGCTTTTGTCAGAAAATTTAAAGTGTCCAACAGTTAAGGAAGGCTGAAGAGATTTTTAAGGAGAGACAATCCCTAAATCAGGCACTCAAAAGGTCCTCCATAAGAATGACTTAATCGCAGGCAGCAATTTTCATCTTAAAAGCAGCTCAAGATGTTTTGCATGGCCTCTTTCTCACAACGGAAGCAAAGGGAGGTGAAGGCCAACTAGTCTATTTGCAATAATCCACCTCTATCGCTCTTGTCTTTAGGTGGATTAGTTTAAAGAAACAATTTAAATGCCTAATAGACCATAAGTAACATTGGGGATTTTCCCAAGCAACTTATGGTTTGATGCTATGTTCTAGCTCATTTGAGCTAGTATTTGGTTAATGGTGCCCCAACATTTGATGGAGATATATAATCTCATGGCACAGGATGAGATGTGTGAGTATAAAATAAGAACATGATTACATTCTTGCTAATTAGTACAGAGGATTGGAGAAACCTTAAGCCATTAAAAAGTATGTAACGTTCCTCTTTGTTTATATGGATAATCTCATTAAGACTGGTCAGTTCCATGGGATCAGCTTCTTAAATACTGTAAATGGGGTGCTCCTCAACAAGGCAAAGTGTACTTCTATTTCCCTTCATTGGCCTTCTCAAATGGTGATAGGATATGAAAGCATATCTCTTCCTATTGCCATTTTGAGAAGCGCTGCAGAGGGAAATGCGGGCTTTGCAGGTGACACAGATTTGGGGTGCTGGGGAACATAAGGCAGGTTTTCTTTGCACTTTTGGTGCATCTTGGGGAGCAATTATACAGAAAATAATTTTGTATTTCTCTTGAGGGAAATGGGGTAACTTTGGAGGTCGCAAAGATGTGGTCCAGGGACACATACAACAAACAAACCATGCTTGGCCCTGCTTTAGTCTACATGGGAACAGCCAAGAATTTGTGATTAAGCAGACAAAGCCCCAAATATTATAGCTTCAGCTAGAGTCAGACTAATTATTTGTTGCTTCATTGTGCAGCAATTGGTCCAATGGGTGTACTGTAGTGGGAACTTACAATAAGACTCAAACCAATAACTGTTGTTGTTGGTATAGTATTCATGTTCCTCCTCCTCCTCCTCTCCTCTTCTTCTTCTTCTTCTTCTTCTTCTTCTGTGCCTTCAAGTCATTTCCAACTTATGGCAACACTAAGCCAATTCTACTATTGTCTGAAATCTCAGGATCCATTCCCAGTGTGCCAACTCCAATGTTTTCCAATCAAGGCACACTTTGCTAATGAAAGATGTCAGGATAATTTCTCAAATCTGACAAGCCCTCCACTTACAGACATCAATATTTTATAAACATTTGAAAATAATAGACATTGAGGCAGAAAGTGTGACTTGGCCGAGGGCATCCAGCCAGTTTCTACAGCCAAGTGGACTCTGAACCCACTCATATCAGATTCTTTGTGTGATCTCAGGGTGGAATAAAAATGTAAACATTTTAAAATAATAACAAACTAAATCATAAAAATAATTTAAACAATATCTATGAAAACACAATTCCATAAAGACAGCAGCTATGGTGGTTGCAGCTATGTAATTTTTAGACTTGCATGGTATATATCAAAAAATTCTATGGAAATGTGAAAGCTTCTGGCCCCAAATACCTTAAATATCTCATGGGCCGGTTTTGCAGTTTCCCATTCTCACCTATAAATATGTGCATCTTTCAGACTGTTTTATGCACAAGTCCCATCTCTTTACAGCAGCATTTCTTGGATGCCTGGGGGTTGCGAGGGGGTTTCAGAGGGGTTGCCATAAGAAAACACATATTTCTGATGGTCTTATGAACCTCTTTGGCAGAGAAGGCTGAAGATCTCTCCGCTTGTCCTTCTCTTTCTCTTTGGAAATGAACAGTGAACCCTCCCACCAAAAGCCTTCCTCCACTGTGATTGGCTGGCCTCTTAGCCCAAGGGGAGGGCTGTTTCAGAGATTCCAAGTGGAGAGGTGAGAGCAAGCATGCTCGGCACATGGCAGTGTGCTGCGCATGTGTGGGTCAGGGAGAGCATGCTAGGCTGGAAAGAGGCTCGTGCCAGCAAGTCCCTTCAAGACATGGGTGTTCTGTGTGGGAAATTTGAACTATAAATCTCAGCAACTACAACTCCCAAATGTAAAGGTCAATTTTCCCCAAACTCCACCAGTCTTCCCATTTGGGCATATTGAGTATTCATGCCAAGTTTGGTCCAAGAGCTATCATTGTTTGAGTTCACAATGTTCTCTGGATGTAGGTGAACTACAGCTCCAAAATTCAAGGTCAATGCCCACCAAACCCTTTCAGTATTTTCTGCTGATCGTGGGAGTTCTGTGTGCCAAGTTTGGTTCAATTCCATTGTTGGTGGAGTTCAAAATGCTCTTTGCTTGTAGGTGAACTATAAATCCCAGCAACTACAATTCCCAAGCGACAAAATCAATCCCCTCTCAACCTCACCAGTATTCAAATGTGGGCGTATTGGGTATTTGTGCCAAATTGTGTCCAGTGAATGAAAATACATCCTTCATATTGGATATTTACATTCCAATTCATAACAGGAGCAAAATTACAGTTATGAAGTAGCAACACAAATTATTTTATAGTTTGCGGGCAGCAGGCATGTAGCCAGGGGGGGCCTTGGGGGGCTTCAGCCCTCCCCCGAAATTCTCAGAGTGGTCCTCGAGAAGGCCTTACTGGTGCATTATTTCGACTGTTATGTTTATTCATAACATGATCTGATCACCATGGTCAATATATCCCATATTCATGGGGGTATTAAGATAACAATACAAAAGGTTTGGTAGGGTAGACCCCCCTCCCACTCTGACTCAGCCCCTCCCGAATCAAAATCCTGGCTACGGCCCTGGCGGTCAGCACAACATGAGGAACTGTATTTAGTGGGTTGCGGCATTCGTTTCCCAAACACAGGTCTACCAGATGGTTTGGTCTTTGACTCCCAGAAACCCTGATCATGGTCCAAACCAGGTGAGGCTTCTGGGAGTTGAAGCTCAAAGCATCCAGGGGACTAGCATTCAGGAATGATTACGGCTTTAGCTAAAGCTGATTGCTGTAGCTGCCAAGTATGTACACTAGCTGCAAGACCCTTCCAGGCAATGCTTCTTCGTCTGCCAACAAATGAAAGTGGGCTTGTTACATGAGATATATGTGGAGGTGAAGGCAATAGCCATTCATTTAACATGTAGGTCATACTCACAGGTCATTACTAGCCACAGTCCTCTGTTATTATTTTTTCCTCTCTCTTTTGTCAGAGAAGAGAAATGGAAATAGAAATCACAGCTGAGCTTGATGTGTGCACTTGCTGGGCAAAACTCTCCCTTTTGTCCGTTCTCTGCTCTGTGACCCAGGGCTCCTCTATTAATCTTCCCATGGCAAGGTCATGGGCTATACAAATGATTCAGCCCTTCTCTGCCTACATAAACAAGAGCAGTGACTGACAGGAACTGGCAGGTTTTATGTGCTGGAGGCAGCCACGTAATTCTGCAAAAACCCAGATTTTGTGTGACAATGTTGAATACTGCCTCCCACCAAAAAAAAATCAATTTTGGACTGTGCTCCGGGATGTCCAAAATCTGTGACCAATGCAGGATGAGTTAAATCACTTTTTAGGCTGTAAGTGAGAAATTGAGTGTAAGGATATCATATTAAATACTAAAGTCAGAATCATCCATGCTATTTCCAATTTCTATGCCCCCAATGGGACTACCTTTCTATGGTGATGGGATTGCATATTCCCGAGAGCTAAAGGGCTATGCTGATGGCAGCAATGCTGCAGAGAGAGTCACCCATGTCAGACAAGCTTTTACTGAGGAGTCAGAAAAATGTACCAAATATCTATTGGACACAACAGTAGTCAAGTGTGACACTGGTGGAAGATTGCTCATGGTCCTTCTACACTGCCATTTAATCCAGAATATCGATGCAAATAATTCACATTATCTGCTTTGAACTGGATTATCTGAGTGTCTACACTGCCAGAAAATCCACTTCAAAGGAGATAATCTGTCCACATCCTCAAGCCGAACAAATTGAAATGAATCCATTAAAACCGGACAAGCAGATGCTCGTGTTACATCCTGAGACTGCTGTTAACATGGCGTTGAATTTGGAACTGATCAGAACAACTTTGTCTGCAAAGAACTGAGCAAATGCTTCACAGCGATCTGCTGAATTTTCAGGGATCTTGCTCTGAGGTAGATTTAATAGCCCTCTGACAACTCGGAACAGCTTAGCTGAATGGTTCTTAGCGGACGCAATATTGTCTGCAATAAATGTTTTTGTGCGGCCTTTATTGCTGCATCATAGGTCCTTAAAAAGAAACCTAGATGTGCTCGGGCTGACCCACTATGCTTCCACCGCCACACGCACTCTAGCCTCCTCTTCTTTCGCTTCATCACTGCCAGCTCCTCAGTGAACCAAGGAGCTATATGGTTTAGCTCAATTACTCGAGAGGGTGATCGTGTCTATTGCCTTGGTCATCTCCTTATCCCAGAGAGCAACCAGAGCCTTGACAGGGTCACTTACCAAGGAGGCAGGTATATCCCCAAGAGCAGTCAGGAATCCATTTGGATCCATAAGTCTCCTGGGGCAGACCATTTTAATGGGTCCACCACCCCTGCTGAGATTGGAAGATGCAATAAGTCTAAACCTGATCAGGAGGTGGTCACCCTCCTCTGGACACATTCCATCTTAGAGTCAACATTTCCCTTCAACTGAGATACCCAGAATTGGACACAGTATTCCAGAATAGAGGGGTAGCATAACTTCCCTGGATCTAGACACTATATTCCTATTGATGAAGGCCAAAATCCCATATATATATATATATATATATTGCTTGACATTATTGGCTCATGTTTAACTTGTTGTCGACAAGGACTCCAAGATATTTTTCATACATACTGCTGTCGAGCCTGAACTGTCCTTCAAAGCCAAGATAACTAAATAAGACTGTCTGCCTTGGCCAAATCATGACTCATTACAAAAGGCAATGTGGTGGATAGGCTCATTCATGGAAACCACAGTTGCCAAAAGTCTGCAAGACTTGGGCAGGGCTCATGATGGTAGGATGACTTGAAGGTCTCTCATTCACAGACTCAACATAAGTTGAAGTCGAACTTGATGCAGTTAACAACAAATATCTATCTGCTGTCGTATCTAAAGCTTTTCCTATTGTTGAATAGGAAACACACACAGTTATTGTTTCTGGAGTCCAAGTGAATGAAATGGTACATTAAAGGCACTCATGAATAGATAGATACCAACCAGGAATGTAGGATGTGAGCCATTAACAGTTAACTAGCTACTTTGCAGTCTTAGAACCATTGTGGTAACTAATTACTTTTTGAAATTACTTTTGTAAGCATTGGCTACACTGTAGTTGCTTGAGTGTTCAGTCCCAGTAATGCTAATTCTAGGAAAGCATTCATTTGATCAGGCCACAGATTTTGTATGCTTTTTAATCCCCCACCCCCACCCTGCCCGCCTTAAGAGTCACAGTGAGCACAATCAAAAGAAACCATGCAAAACCCTTTTGCAAATAGGATTACACTATTCAAATTAAGTCAAAGCCAGACAATACAGCTTTTCTTACCATGGAAGTTGGGAAAATTCAAATTGCTTTCTTGCATTTAAGTATTATTAAAATTGTCATTAATTTAGATGGGATTTCTCCTAAAATTTCAATTTTCTCATATAGGCACATCCTGTTAGTCAGTTATCATGTTGCAAGTTAGACCTACAAATGTGTCACTATTCCTTATTTTAATGTACCATTGTGGCACCACTGCCACAATTGTAAATGCTCCCCAACTCACCTTAAATAGTAGCTAAATGTCTGTTGCTCTCTGACCTGAAGTCATATTTGCATCCAGCACCACATAAGAGTCCAGTAGTACTAACTAAACAGTTTATTAAAGAAAGACAATATAAAAAGGTAAAGGCAATGTCCAAAAAGCAATAGAAAAAAGGCTTCCAATTGGCAATAGTCCATACATCAAGTTCTGTTCAGAAGAGACAAGGTACATGAAAGAAACAGGAATCAAAATATGGGCATGAATCCATAATCAGGGACATAGGGACTTTCCCCAAAACAAGAATCTATGAACATGAGCACAAGACTTTCCCAAAGATCTTAGATATAGACTTGAATGTGGAACAAGAACAAGATCTAAGATGTGCATGGTAATGCAGTGTTGCCTGCTCTAACCCTTTCAGCAAACAACACTTTCATTTAAGGTCCACAAGCCATGAAGTCATGCCTTTGACATCTGGTGTGTTTCAAAGGTTTCTCATGGAGTCTCTGTGACCTCTGTAATCTGGCTCCCTCCTTCTGGAGATCGAGTCTCCTACACCTACTGACCTCAAGTGCTTTCCCAGGGGAAAGATTTTTCCCTTCCAGCTCCTTATCTTCCATTGCCAAGGAACGAGTAGGGGAAAGGTCTTCCCTATCTGCCAATGCCCAAGCATCTCCATCTCCTTCCTGCTCTGAAGCCGTTTCTTTCTGACCAAACATAGACCCATTCTCCCAGACAGAATCATGCTCCAAAATCCCCTCAATTACCACACTGGAAAGCCCATCATTCCTCACAATGGGTTGTTGTAGGTTTTTTAAAGCTATATGGTCATGTTCTAGAAGTGTTCACTCCTGACGTTTCACCTGCTTCTATGGCAGGCATCCTCCGAGGTTGCGTCTTAGTCTCTAGAGCAGTAGAAAACAAACCTGCTCCATTTCCAATATGGCATCCTTTCAAATGTTTAATCATCATATCCCATGCCAACAATGATAATGCTCCTGTTGGTTATTCCCAAGTTAGAGCAGACCCACTAAACCAGTGTTTCTCAACCTTCCTAATGCTGCAACCACTTAATACAGTTCCTCATGTTGTGGTGACCCCCAACCATAACATTCTTCTCGTTGCTACTTCATAATTGTAATTTTGCTACTGTTATGAATCATTATGTAAATATCTCAGATGTGGGATGTATTTTCATTCACTGGACCAAATTTGGCACAAATACCCAAAATGCTCAAATTTGAATACTGGTGGGGTTAGGGGATTAATTTTGTCATTTGAGAGTTATAGTTGCTGGGATTTATAACTAATCAAAGATCACTCTGAACTCCACCAACAATGGAGTTAAACCAAATTTGGCACATAGAACTCCCATGACTAAGAGAAAATACTGGAAGGGTTTGGTGGGTATTGACCTTGACTTTTAGTGTTATAGTTCACCTACATCAAACAATGATGGATCCAGACTAAAGTTGGCCCTAATACTCAATATGCCCAGAGGTGAACATTGGTGGAGTTTGGGGAAAATCGACCTTGACATTTGGGAATTGTAACTGCTGGGATTTGAAGTTCACTTACAATCAAAAAGCACTCTGAACCTAGCCCACAATGGATCTGCACCAAACTTGGCACACTACCTACACAGCTAACAATACTGGTGAGACTGGGGGGGGGGGAGGCTGTTTTTGAATTCTGGGAGTTGTAGTTCATCAACACCATAAAGGAAAAGAAGGGCAGGTGGAGAGATCTTCAGCCTTCTCTACTGAAGGGGTTCCTAAGACCATCAGAAATATGTGTTTTCTGATGATCTTTGGAAACCCCTCTGAAACCCCCCTTGTGACTCCCCACTCCCAGTAGTCCTGACCTCCAAATTGAGAAACACTGCACTAAACCATTGCTGAATGGTGAATAAACATGTAGGTCAACCCAACTAATTCAGTGGCTTTCCTCTTCTTGGCTTTAACAATAGAACTGAGACCCATGTGAAAAGGTTACACCTGTGCAAATCCGTTTACACGCCCATGAAGTGAACACATTCATAGCACAATAACCAAGAAAATTACAACCACACATATAAGGTAATGTGTTTATGACAGCAACAAGTTTCCAGCCTTCACATTAGGTGTGTATCTTATTTTCTAGCCTGTATCTTTTTCAAATGTCATTCCAAAGGCAAAGTCAAGTTGACTTATAGAGTATTAGATTAAACAATCCCAGTTCCAAAACCCTCCCTTGTGGCCTTCTCCTTCCCTACTGCCACCATCCCATCTTCTTCCCCTTTCCCCCGCCTCTTTCCCGCTTTCTCTTTTAATCTCTAATTAAAACACAACCACGCACCTCTCCCTACAGCAATTACAAAGCCCTAATGTTCTCAAACAAAACTAGCAGAAAGGAAGATATGCCAACTGATCGCAGTGCCCGCTCCCCAAATAGGCTTTCTTTACACACCAATTATTCCCCTGCCAAGAGATAGCCGTGTTTGAAGAGAAAAGATACAACTTCAGATTGGCACCACGTGCCCAGTACAACTGGCAGCAGGAACCGGCGTATATATTCAAGAACTGTCAAGGGAGCTTGGCACATGTATAGCATTATTTTATAGAGTTTTGCATTGGCAGGCGGGCATGAGGGAAAACCCTGTTTAACCAGAACTGTGTCATAGAGTTGGGCATCTTGCACATGACAGGAAACTATGGTGACTCTTCCATATTCCCTTGTGAAAACTGTGTGACGCTCCCGCTCTTTCATTCTCACTCATAAGAGTTTGAAGTTTACTTTGAGGAATGATTCGAAAGAATTTTTATAAGATGATGTACACATGCTTTGCAATGCCACAGAGGCTTTCCAAGAGAGGTAGTTCTAGCAAATGTTGCAAATGCGAGCACAATGGTGGGACACTTTGTCATATGTCTTGCTGAAAGGTCCAGAATATTATTCCCAAATAAACTTAATGCTGGAAGATCATTTAGAAATAAAAATTTGGGACATTGTTACAACATATAATAATTGCTGCTACCACCAAATAATTATATTTGCTCAGCAGTGGAAGGACCCAGTTATCCCAACACAAGATGAATCATTGACAAAGATATGTGAAGAAGGACAACAAGGGACATGCCTGTGATCTGAGTTGTCTTCCCCTTCCTATTTTCTCTATCAGTAAGTAAATGTATTAGATGCCAGACTTTAGCACAGAAGGTAAATCGCCAGCAATGATAAGATCTTCCAATTGAAAAGTCAGTTTGAATCTCCGGGTCAGCATGAGCTGCCGACTGTCAACCCAACTTACTGTTTATCTAAGCAGTTCAAAAACAGCTTGAGCTGTAAGTAGAGAAATTAGGTACCGCTAAAACATACGGGGGAGGTATTTTATGACACCATAAAGAAAAAGATCCAAAAATGCCCAGTGACCAAAAGGAAGGATGGCTCTTTGTCATAAAGGATGGAACAACAGCACCCCCCTGTGGCTGGATTGAAGCACAACCTCCAAGGCACTAAAAAGCTGGAGATCGACACAACATACCTCCCTTCAGTTCTGTCTGTCTCTGTTCTGTCT
The DNA here is from genome assembly GCA_030556195.1 of Anolis apletophallus. Classification (NCBI taxonomy): domain Eukaryota; kingdom Metazoa; phylum Chordata; class Lepidosauria; order Squamata; family Anolidae; genus Anolis; species Anolis apletophallus. Next base: position 132,014,339 of record JARBWK010000009.1, on the reverse strand, counting down.
ATCCAAAAAATGGTACTCAAATTTTGCAGTGTAAGTGTACTGTGATCTGCTCTGAGTCCCCTTGGGAAGATACGGTGGAATAAAGTGTTGTTATTATTACTCCCTGGGCTCAATACTGACATTTTGTGAGAGAACATGGACTCCTATTGGTCGACCTACTCTTGAGTTAGGCTCTCAGTCATTATTCTGTTGTTGGTCCTATGATGGTCGTAAGATGTTTCCTGAGAAATGTACCACTAGCCCCTGGTCCTTGGCTAGTGGATGGAGAATCAGATGGTTGTGGACAGTAAATGAGCAGTGCAGGAAAGTCTCTGCATTCGTTTCCTTTAACTTATCCACTCCTATATGAAACCAAGGCACATGGAGAGTATACACACTTCTTCACCATTATGAATGCCAGACAATACCTTTCCTCTCTGATTTACATCCTTATTTCTCCAAAATGCCCATAAGCCTCATAAATGTGCAATTTTTCAAGATGAGGGGTGTTTATTCTTGTTCTGAGTCTTGGGAGCTGAAAAATGGCTATTTTCGTTGAGCTTGTGAAATCCAAGATAATTTGTGAGCAAGGAGGCTACATCATTACATCCAGAGGGGTAGAAACCCCATCATTTCTTGTACTAGAGAGTAAGTACCTCTAATGAGTATATATGCACATTCCTACCTAAAAGCCAGTGTGGAAACAAAAGCAGTTAATATGGGAGCTCTGGGAACTGGAAGGCCTTGAAAGGTTTGATTAGATGATGAATGAACTGCTGACATTTGGAAAATAAATATGTTTACCTATACAGCATGTCTGAATCCACCAGAGGATGGATTTGCTAGCCTTGCTAGCCCCTTCTATTCTTGCAGGAGATTAATTAACACTTTCCAGCTGCTTCACTCTCAAAGGTGACGTTCTATATGGAACTCTGGAGAACGCCATGTTCTCCTCTCTGATTCAGACCCTTCCTAATCACGAAACTGCTGATTTTGCTGAATTTTCCCTTACACCTTATGAAAAATATGGAGCACTTCAGATCCTTTGAGAGTTTGGGCTTCATCTTAGAACTTAAGCAATATAAGGAGTGATGTTGTGTTAAGAGGAGGTCAGAGCATCGGACTCACTGTCCTCCAAGTGACCACAAAGAATGTTGTTGTTGTTGCTGCTGTTGTTTGAAACAAACAAGATTAGTACCCAGCAAACAAGGTCACTCTGCTGGCTATTGTATGGGATCACACGTCGGACACATCCCAAGTGTCTAGGACTATATGATGTATCGGCGCATAATGTGTGCAGATCCCAGTAGGGTGGCCTTTTGCAGCTGACAGATGGTAATTTTGTCAGTGCCGTTTGTGTTTAAGTGCAGGTCAAGGTCTTTAGGCACTGTACCCACTGGGACCACCTTTACTGACTTGTGCCAGAGTTTTTGCAGTTCGACCTTTACATCCTCATATCATGTCAGCTTTTCCAGTTGTTTATCTTCAATCCTGCTGTCACCTGGGATTGCAACATCGACAATCCATACTTTGTTTTTTAACACAATCGTGAGGTCAGGAGTATTGTGCTCCAAAGCTCTGTCAGTCTAAATTCATTTTCTGTAACTTTTTCAGGCTTGTGATCCCACTAGTTCTTTGTAACAGGCAGATGGTATTTGTGGCACAAGTTCCAATGAATCATCTGAGCAATGCTGTTATGCCTCTGTTTGTAGTCTGTATGCATTATCTTTTTGCAGCAGCTGAGGATATGATCTATTGTTTGATCTGTTTCCTTGCAGAGTCTACATTTGGGATCTGTCGTCGACTTTTCAATTCTGGCTTTGATGGCATTGGTTCTAATGGCTTGTTCTTGGGCTGCCAGAATCAGGCCCTCCTTTGTCTCCTTTTTCAGAGTTGCATTTGTGAGCCACATACATGTTTTTTCCTTGTCAATTTTGCTCTCAATTTTTCCCAGGAACTGTCCATGGAGAGCCTTATTTTGCCTGTTTTCTCTTCTGCTCTGCATTGTATTTTTACAATATTCCCTCTTTGTCTTTTGCAATTTAAGCAGTTTTCTACTATTGACTTCCATTATTATTATTATTATTATTATTATTATTATTATTATTATATGCCTTTTCTCTCCTAAAAGAAGACCCAACGTGGCTAACAATAAACGAAATACACTACAACGTTTAACATACAACCATTAAAATCTCTCGGCATTACTTCGCGAACGAAGATTCTTCGGAAGGACTCATCCCATGCTTTTTACAAGCGTGTTGATGATTAAAAAGGCCGATCTGAGATAGGCAAGTTCAGTTGCAGAAAGCACAGCAGAAAGTCTCCTTAGGTGATGTTGTTTCCAGGTTGCGGTTCTTTCTGCGTTGTCGTTTCTCTTCGATACCCATTTGGTGTGTCTTCTCGAAAGAGGCCGCAGCATTGCGGATAGTGTGTCTCCATGCCTCCCGATGTGAGGCCAGGGGTGGACCATTGTTGCTGATCAATCTGGCCGAGCCTGAGATGTTGTTTAACAATGTTTAACATACTACCATTAAAATAGAATGCTAATATCTCAAATGTTGGAAGAGGGGACTGAAAATGAAACTGTATCCCACAATTCTCAATTATAGGATTTATGGATTAAAAGTGTGTTATCAAATATAGAAGTGTGATTATATAAGTTATGCAGTTTTAGCACTACGTAGCATAAAATCTTGATCCTTTGTATTATTACTCATTTTTATTATGTTCTCTCTATTTCCCCCCAATAAAAATAATATTTTGAGAAAAGAAAGAAAAAGGAACTGTATCCAAAAGGCAAAGGAACTCCCTCTTTTACAGGCACTTCACTGAGGAGGAGGTTTTCCTAAGAGATCGCTCAAGGAGGATAATTTCTCTGCATTATTATTAGTTCTACTTCATTATTATGTTCAGGAGGTAGCTTTTCCATAATCTTAGCAATAGTAGTAATAGTGGAAATGAAAATCTAAGAGATAATGAGGTGGCATTTATAGTAATTGGTAGGCTTGTGCATTTGGGGTAAACCTTGACCTGTTACGTATCTCAGCTTTCTGTGAGGGCCCCAATCCATTTTTGGAAGCATCCCAAATCTGGAAGGGTAGATATCTGCTTCTGTTCTGTATTGGCCCCTTCCCATCATTTTAGACATTGAAGTTGTTTACTCTAGAGGAGAGGCTCTTAGCTGCAGGCAGGTGTGTGCTTTAGGGAGGCTTCTTACCTGTTTCTTACTCCAGAGGAGGCACTAGGCTGCAGGCAGTCATGCATGCTTTCTGGGCTTGCATGCCACATGCACTTTTCAAGGCAAGGAGGCAACTTCTCTTGCTCCAGAGGAGGATCTTGGCTGCAGACAGGCATGTGCACTTTCTGGGCCTGCACGCACATGCACTTTCCAAGGCAAGGAGGCAATTTCTCTTACTCCAGAGGAGGATCTTGGTTGCAGGCATGCATGCATGCTTTCTGGGCCTGCAGACCACACACACTTTCTAAGGCAAGGAGACAAGTTATCTTACTCCAGAGGAGGATCTTGGTTGCAGGCAGGCATGCACGCTTTCTGGGCCTGCACATCACACACACTTTCCAAGGTAAGGAGGCAAATTCTCTTACTCCAGAGGAGGGTCTTGGCTGCAGGCAGTCGCACAAGCTTTCTGGGCCTATACGTCACACGCACTTTGGCAAGTTCTCTTACAGAGGAGGATCAGGCACACACGCTTGGGCCTGCACGCATGCACTTTCCAAGGCAAGGAGGCAAGTTCTCTTACTCCAGAGGAGGGTCTTGGCTGCAGGCAGTCGCACAAGCTTTCTGGGCCTGCACGTCACACGCACTTTCCAAGGCAAGTTCTCTTACTCCAGAGGAGGATCTAGGCTGCAGGAAATTGCACACGCTTTCTGGGCCTGCACACAACACGCACTTTCCAAGGAAAGGAGGCAAGTTCTCTTACTCCAGAGGAGGATCTAGGCTGCAGGAAATTGCACATGCTTTCTGGGCCTGCACGCAACATGCACTTTCCAAGGAAAGGAGGCAAGTTCTCTTGCTCCAGAGGAGGGTCTTGGCTGCAGACAGGCATGCACGCTTTCTGGTCCTGCACGCCACATGCACTTTCCAAGGCAAGGAGGCAAGTTCTCTTACTCCAGAGTTTTGCCCTCCCTTCTGCTCAAGATCCCCGTGTACAACTGGGGGCCACTGTGTGATACAGAATGCTGGACAAGATGGGCTGAGGTCCGATTCAGCATGGCTCTTCTTATGTTCTTATGTTCTTATGTAGGCTCTTGGCGGCAGGCAGCATGCACGCTTTCTGGGCCTGCACACCACATATACTTTCCAAGGCAAGGAGGTAAGTTCTCTTGCTCCAGAGAAGGGTCTTGGCTGCAGGAAGGCACACATGCTTTCTGGGTCTACACGCCACACACATACATTTTCCAAGGCAGGGAGGCATGGAGCACCACGTGTTAACAAAAAGCAGAGGAGGAGCCAGAATCAGTGCCTGCTTGCTTTCATGTCAAGCTGATTTTTGTACCAGGAAGGGCCTTCCCATTATGTCATCCTGAAGTTAACGAAAGTAACAAAACAACAGATGTACCAAACGAAAATGTTTCCATATTCAATTCTAGTAATTGGAGAGCTCTCATTCATGGGGTCACCATGAATTCAATTTGACAGCAGCTGACAACAACAACACCAACAAGAAGATGCTGGATTGTAGCTGCAGAGTAGAATCACTACTCTATTAATACAAAAGCTCTATTTGCCATTGACTCTAAAGATGTATCAAGCTTGTAAAATGCATGCAGTCTGACACCATTTTAATTGTCGTAATTCAATGATTTGGAAACTTAGGAGCTGTTGTTTGGTGAGACACCAGCACTATTTTGGCAGAGAAGGCTGAAGACCTTATAAACTACAACTCCCAGGATTCCATGTCATAGATTCATGGCAATTAAGTGTTGTGAAATTGCATTCATTCTACAGTGTAGATGCACCCATAGTCGGTGGTTCCTGAATTTGGGTATCCAGAAATACAAGCCGATATTCCAGGATTCTGGAAGTTGTAGTCCATCCGTAGCCATGGAAACAAGTTCAGGAAGCATAGCACTTGAGTCGTCAAACAGCAATCAGATAATTGTGTGACAAGATTGAAAAACCTGCCTGTCCTGCAACACGTATTTTAGCTTAAAATGAATTAATTGCATTACAGAAAATAGGAAGAGGTATAGAAAAGGTCCTATCACACCTCCTGCTCTTAAAAAGTAACAGCAACATAATTTAGATTTGAAGTTATTTGTTAAACTATCAGATATTCTTTGGACCACCATCATAGACATCTTGCTTGGGGAATTTGGGAGTTGTAGTCCAAAAAGTAGTTTTTCTAAACTTTGCAGTGGAGTAGAGATGACTAGGGGGGAAATTGTTTCCATATCCTCAGAGATACTTTTTTTTGGTTGTGATTGTAACATATGTTTCATGACTGAACTTTACTTTTTTGGGGCTATTTATGGCCCAATACTTGTCACCAAGCAAGCCTTGATCAGCTATCAAACCTTATCCTGCCAATTATACCGGACTTTCTAATCTGACGATAGTACATATTATTTCCTGTTGCATGTATATCAATAGGGGGAGAGTCCTCTGTACCTTTTCGCTGAAATGAAATTGCCATTTATCTTTTTCAGGGAAAGCAATTTCCTCAAAAATACAAAATGCATGATATGTTTCTCTTTCCTAATCTGATTTTGAAAATAATTTTCCTGAGATCAAATTCTGCATAACAGCCTAGAACACTCCTTCAAAAGAAATTGAGTTTCTCCTACCTTCTCGATAACAGTTTTCCCTCCCCAGCCGGGGGGAAGGGATCCCACTGGGAGATAGTCCAAGCAGATTCAGATTTATCAATTTAATTTACCACTCACTTCATTTCATATTTACAATGAGGGCTGAGTTGAGCTGAGTTAAAATGTTTCCGCAACTTTGCTGCTCTGTTTGTAGGGCAAAAGTGATAGATAGCAACTTCAGTTGAGTCTCTTGACAGGATGCACATGCACTCAATACATATGAACTCCAAAACTCCGAATGATCCCACCCAACGGCTTCATGTAGATGTCCCCCATGCTGTTTAACATATACATGAAGCTATTGGGTGAGATCATCCAGAGTTTTGGAATTCAATGTCATCTGTATGTCCAGCTCTATTACTCCTTTCCACCAGATGCTAAGGAGGCTGTCCAGGTCGTGAACTGGTGCCTGGCTGCTGTGATTGTTGGGAAGAAGGCAAACAAATTGAAGTTGAATCCAGACAAGACAGAGGTCCTATTGGTCAGTTCCAAGGCCAAACAGGGTATAGGGTTACAGCCTGTGCTGGATGGGGTTACACTCCCCTTGAAGGCGCAGGTTCGCAGCTTGGGAGTCCTCCTGGATTCATCGTTGAGCCTGGAACCCCAGGTTTCAGCGGTGGCTAGGGGGGCTTTCGCACAATTAAAACTTGTGCATCAGTTAATCATCATTATCTTTATTTATACACCACCACCATCTCCTTGAAGGGACTCGGGGTGACTAACTTGAGGCCAAGCCCAAACAAATTACAATAGAGCAAAAGTACAATACAATAGAGCAAAAGTTGCACTGATACCTTGGGAAGTCAGATGTGGCCACAGATTACTGCAACACATTACATTATATTATATGTGGGGTTGCCTTTGAAGACTGTTCAGAAGCTTCAAATAGTCCAATGAGAGGCAGCCAGGTTAATAACGGGGGTGTCATACAGGGAGCACACAACTCCCATGTTACGTCAGCTCCACTGGCTGCCTGCTTTCTACCAGGAACAATTCAAAGTGCTGGCTTTGGCCTATAAAGCCCTAAAGAGCTTTGACCCAATTTACATGCCCAAAAATATCTCCTTTTATGAACCGCCATGAAGACTAAGATTTTTTTTTTGAGAGACCCTGCTCTCAATCTTGCCACCATCACAGGTACATTTGGCGGGGATGAGAGACAGGCCTTCTCAGTGATTTCCCCCCAGCTATGAAACTCCTTTCCTGGCTAGATTAGATGAGCCCCCTTCCTCCTGTCCTTCAGAAAGATGGTAAAAACCTGTCTGTGGGACCAAGCCTTTGGAGCAGTGCAATAAGGCAATAATAGGAAACCCACTCCCCTGACTTTTGTGATTTTAAAGTAGATATAACTGTTTTTATAGTAATTGTATATCACAGCATGGAATGATTGCCATACATATGTTGTGCTGCATCATCTTCAGGATGAAAAGGGTAGAATAAAAATGTTTCAAATAAATAATAATAAAGGGAACTTTGGGGTTAATATTAACCATAATTTGAACATGGGCCATCAATGTGTTGCTGTAGCAAAGAAAGTGCTATTTTAGCCTGCATTCATAGAAGCATTGTTTCCAAGTCTCTGTTCTGTTCTTTGCTGCCCAAGAGTGTTGAATCAGGTCTAATGGACTCAAGTTAAAAAATGGTAGTTTTTGAAGGATATGCCTCCTTTTCCTGGATGACTTCAAAAAAAGACTGGATCTGATGCGGATACTTTAGCTAGAGATCTTGCATTGAGCTGGGGATGGACTTGATGTCCCTAGAGGCCCCTTCCAGTGCTATGATTCTGTGTCGTTAGAGAAAAATGTCCAGTTCGGTCTATTTGAAACAGAATATCAGCTTGTTTGTTTGCCTGGACATTAAAGGAGCTATTCAAAATGAAGGTAAAATCTTGACTAAAATCAGCCCTATGGATAGGTTCACAGTGTGAAAATACCCACCCACCCCACCCCCCTCAAAGAAGAAGAAAAAGAAAATTGAAACAGCAAATCTTGATTTTGCTATTCAATACAAGGGACACGATTTTACCCTGTCATTGTATTGAATGGAACTTGACCATCCATGGGTTTTGATCCTGCAACTGAACCCCAGCAGATGCCAAGGACCCACCCCATTTGATCCTTGTGCGAACAATTGCATTAGTTTTGCTCCCACTGTAAGGAAAAATGAATAACCCCCCACGTTATTCTCCCTGTATTCAAATAATCCAAAATGCTGCAGAGGATGTCTTCTGTGTAGAAAAACATGGGAATGGTTTTACACAAAACTCTGATCCCTAAAAGAGTCATAGAGTTGGAAGAAGCCTCATGGGTCATCCAGTCCAACTCCTTGCCAAGAAGTCTCCACCACACTCTGGGGCACTTCTGAACATCTCTCACAGTCAGGAAGTTCTTCCTAATGCTGAACTTCAAAAGATTGGAGTTCAGCACCTTGAACAGTTCCTCTAAGCCAGAAACAAATAGATTCACTGGCCATGGACTCCAGTAACCAGCCATCATTATTTAAAGCAGTGGTTCCCAATCCTTTTTTGACCAGGGATCACTTGACCAGGGACCACTTTGACCAGGGGCTCCTCATCCTTTTTTCCTTTTGTGTTATATTTGTCTAGTTTGTAAGCAGGGCCTATCTCTTGATGGTTATATGTTTTCGTATGTAAGCCACTTCAGAAATGTTTGTCTTACACAATACATGAATAGATAATTCAGTGCTGCACTATGCCTACTAAGCCAAGTCATAGCCTCCTACTACTCCTAGTATGTGGTACATTCATACCCTCTTCGCTTTCTGCATTTTTTGCAGGTCATCGATTGCACCTCCTAGTAAAAGGAGAAAGGAACTCCAAATCAATATTCCTTTCTTCCCCGTGCATTCTCCCATCTCCCTCTCCTCCCCACCTTGGAATCTCCAAGTCTGCAGATCTTTGTGGTGGGTCTCAAGTATCTCAGATGATCCATCCCTTGGGCCTTGCAGCAGCAAGCTCTGAAAGATGCCAGGATGAGATAAGACGCTGGGGAAAATGGATATCAGATAGAGCAGCCAATGCTGAAATGATTGGTGAGCAGGAGGCAAGAGACATGAGAGAGGTTTATTTTTATGATTTGCTCTCTTAGATCTCCCCGGAAGGAGAAATTGGATTTTGGCTCCTCTCTACTTGTAGGAATGTGATTGAAAATACTGTATACAAGCAATATTCTAGCACCACCTAGGAAAAAAGGGAGTAAGGCTGCAGTGAGAAGCTTCCATTTGATGTGTGAGAGTGGTGAAGGATTAAATAAATTATTGTGGCATCCTATGAAGAAGACCGAATGTCCACGGAAGGACAAAACTGAAGAAGCTACTCCCAGTTGCAGTGGCAGATGCTGGTTACCAAAGCAAGAACTCTGCCGCTATTGGAAGACAAAGATTTAGGGCCAGCGCAGAAGTGGTGCTCTACCACCATCTAGTGGGATGGTAGAATGATGAATAAAGCAGCCACAGATATCTTGGTTTTTTGAGGAAAGACCATAGTTAGAAGATAGTCACACTCTGACCAAGCTTCCAGACTCCAAATAGATTTCTGGCATCTTCTTCAATGCCGCCAGGAGGCCAAGTTCACACAAAAAGGTTAAATTCAAGGGGGAATGGTTCAGAGAAGTGGGAAATGGAAAGTATCCTTTTTAAAAGCTAACCATGCCTAAGTAACCCAAAGACATTCAATCTCATCTGATCTCAAAAGCTAAGCAGTGTCACCCCTGGTTGATATTTGGATGGGAAACTACCAAAGGATGCCAGGTGCTATTTAATATATTTCAGTGAAAGGAAGTGGCAAAACTACTTCTGCATAAAAGGAAATTCATAAAGGCCTATGTGGTCCAAGGTTCTCTTCTTAGAAAAGCCATTAATTGTTCTGTGCAAAACCCACAAGCAGACGCTGAGAGACACACTGGAAGCCATATGCAACTATTAATGGATAGCCTTCTTTCCCATTTTCTGTTCTGCTAAGGATTTGCAGAAGCAAACTGACATTTCTACCATTCTGCCTAGATTTGGCTTATACACAAATGTTCACTAGTATGTTGCATAGGGATGTGCATTGAGCATTGTGCATGCAGATGTTCATTCATATGGCGTTCCATTGCAATTCAGCAGTGGAGTGGCATTGCATAACTCACTGAATAACCCTCTGTCATTTTGATGCAGCATTTGGGCCAACTTAACTGTGATATATGAGCTGTCATATCAGTATCTCTTTAGCTTTCTAGCTTGTGAATGAATGTATTTTACAGTAATGTTTTAAGAGGCGATGGGCAACTATCCAAGTTTGGGGAGTTCAGTGTGACCTCAGTGTGACCTTGGAAGAACTTGCCTCTCAACCATACTTTGCAGAAGCAAAGGCATGTTCATATAGGAACAGTGGACCCTTGGTGTCTGCTGAGGTTTGGTTCCAAGATTCCCCATGGAAACCAAAATTCATGGGTGCTCCATTCCCATTATATACAATGGTGTAGTAAAATGTTGTGGGAGCCCCTGGTGCCGCAGTGAGTTAAAGCGCTGAACTGCTGAGCTTTGTTGAATGAAAGGTCGCAGGTTCAATTCTGGGGAGCGGCATGAGCTTCCACTGCCAGCCCCAGCTTCTGCCAACCTAGCAGTTTGAAAACATGCAAATGTGAGTAGATTAATAGGTACTGCTCCGGTGAGAAGGAAACGGCGTTCCATGAAGTCACACCAGCCACATGACCTTGGAAGTGTCTATGGAGAATGCCAGCTCTTCGGCTTAGAAATGGAGATGAGCACCACACCCCAGAGTAGGACACGACTGGACTTAATGTCATGGGAAAACCTTTACCTAGTAAAATATTATCCCTTATATCAAATGGCAAAATCAAAATTTGCCTTTTGGACATTAAAAAAAATTCCAATGCATGGATGGCTGAATCTGTGGATGCAGAATCCATGAATTTGAAGGTAGTACGTGTGAAAAAATATCTTAGAATCCTCGTGGGTAACAGGTTAAATATGAGCCAATGTGATGCAGTAGCTTTAAAAGCCAATGAGACTTTGGCCTGCATCAATAGGGGCATAATGTCTAAATCCAAGGAAGTCAACCCTCTAGTCTGCCTTGGTTAGACCACACCTGGAATCGCACTGTGTCCAGTTCTGGGCACTGCAATTGAAGGGAGATGTTGACAACCTGGAATGTGTCTAGGAGAGGATGACTGAAATAATTAAGGGTCTGGAGAACAAGCCCTATGAGGAGCGGCTTAAAGAGCTGGGCATGTTTAGCCTGCAGAAAAGAGGGCTCAAGGAGACATAATGTATAAATATGTGAGGGGAAGTCAGGGAAAGGAGGGAGCAAGCTCGTTTTCTGCTGCCACGGAGACTAGGACATGGAACAATGGCTTCAAACTATAGGAAAGGAGATTCCATCTTAACATTAGGAAAAACTTCCTAACTGTGAGAACTGTTCAGCAGTGGAACTCTCCATCCTGGAGTGTTGTGGAGGCTCCTTCTTTGGGGGCTTTTATACAGAGGCTTGATGGCTATCTGTCGGGGGTGCTTTGAATGCAATTTTCCTGCTTCTTGGCAAAGGGTTGGACTGGATGGCCCATGAGGTCTCTCCCAACTCTAGGATTCTATGATTCTAAAGGCTGGTGATACTTTGTTAGAGAACAGCAAAGTAATATAATATTACAAATAAGATAATTAAATCATTAAGCTATGTGTGATAATATGAGTCAACAAACATGGTCCCCACACCCTTTCCTCTTTAATCACATGGGTTAGAAACCTGTTTGTTTGGAAAGGAAAGCTGTCCTCTCTTAAGGCCTTGACTCTCTGCCAGGGAATGGTCATGTTTTCCATTCCGAAATTGCTAAATGATGTCCACCTTTAACAGATCAGTAGCAAATCCTTCAGATCCTCTGCCGAGTCAGCACCCATAGTGAGTAAGATGTGAGTTGTGAGCAAACAAGGGAAAGGAGTTTTCAAGGAGATGGCAGCCCCAGAGGGTGGATGAGCCAACTCCAATAAATTCAATTTTGGGAGGCGGCTGAGGTTAACAATATTACAGTGCTGAAAAACAGGACACACACTGGCAGTGGGGGAATCTTAATTGAAACGGGTTGAAAGAAAGCTTTGGAAAGTGACCTTAGATTGATGTATGCAACATAGTATAAGTTGGAGAGAGGAATCTTTCTGATTTCTTGGAGGGCAAGTTTTATCTTCCAGGGGATAGAAGTACACACTGACAATTTGGTGCCATTGGGATTATGATAATGGAGTCCTATTGTTATCTCAGTCACTTTGTCACTAAGAGCTGGAAGCAGGCCCCTTGCCTGCAGGGCTTGCTTGTGTGTGGGGAGGGAAGAAGGGCAGGGCAGCTGGGAAAAGTGTTCTTCTCTTGCCTGCCACTGCCCATTTTCCTTTTTGAAGCAGTGATTTTAACTTTTAACAGACCTCAATCCCCTTTGGGTTACACTTTGGATTTTGGGATCCCAGAAAGTCCCTTTGGACTTTGGAAAGCCAATTTTCTGCTAATAATTTCCTTGGGGAACCACACCATACCACTTTGGAGCCCCCTTTGTCTGCTTTGGGTTTCATGTTGTACTTTTGGAAACAAGAAATCTCCCATTATTTGCTAATAATTTCCTTGGGGAAACACAGAATAAAAGTTTGGAGACACCTTTGTCTGCTTTGGGTTACATGTTGTACTTTTGGAAACAAGAAATCTCCTAATCTCATAATTTCCTTGGGGAAACACACAATAAAAGTTTAGACACCCCTTTGTCTGCTTTGGGTTACACGCTGTACTTTTGGAAACAAGAAATCTCCTATTACATTACTGTAATTACTTAAAAAATCGTCAAGAACCAAGGGATCTTCTAAACACGTTGAACGTTAGTATGCTGACAGAGGGAAATGTTTTCTACCACTGTGGCAAGTTTTGTCCGTAGTGGTCTATGAATGAGGGAAAGGTACTCCCCCAAGTTTTGCCTCTCTCGTTTGCAGTTTTTTGCATATTGCGCAATTGCGGCTGCCATTAACAAAGCGATTCGGAAATTTCAGACATTTCGGAAAATTCTGACCTCTTTTTTTGGGGGGGGGGGGGGATTTTGGAAATCACTTCCTAATCAAATTGCCAACGCCCCCTACATCTGAAACGAGTTTTGAACCATTTTTCATTGATCAAACAAGCCTACCATATGTCTTTTATACAATTGGTATAAAAGACAATTCCATTCAAACCATACATCACATTTTATTTTTATTTTATTTTGATAACAATTATAAAATAAAATAATAATTGTAATAATAATAAAGTAAAATGACAACAACAACAATAATAAATAGAATTCGACTTCACTGAACACTTTGTTTCTGATTATGAATCTTCGTTGATCAGCCAGTCGGGCTTCATTTATCTGTGAGTCAGGATACTCTTGTTTCCCCAATTGATACATCCTTTTTTGGTAGCCACGTTTTTGAGGTTTTGATTTGTAATAGCATTTCATAACTGTGCAGTTTTCTGGCATTGTATATTTCTACTGCTTCTGTGATTGTTCATTTGTATTTTGATTCTGTAGCCCACTTGTCGATGGATGTCCAGAATCAGCAGCATCCACCGCTGTCCTTTTTATCCTGGGCGATGACCAAGCCAGTATAGGCTTTGTTTTGGTTTGTTTTTCCATAATGCTAATGAGTTAGGTGCTCTTAGTTCCACTCCTCAGCTGAGACCTCTCTGACTTGGTTGAACCTGCTGGTAGTTCCACTACCGCCAGCAGAGCTTTCAGAATCCTCGGAGCAGTCAAGCCCCTCACCAGACAAGGTGGCAGTACAAGAAAACTGCACTCCAAACCAGAGCTGACAGCTGGCACAACAAAACATTGCAGGGCAGTTCCTTCAAAAAAAATGAAGGAAAAGGTGACAAGGAGAAGACCTGGTTATGGTGCACAAATGGAACTCTGAAGAAGGAGACAGAAGGCCTGCTTCTTTCAGCCCAGGAACAAGCCATCAGAACAAAGGCCATTAAGGCCAGGATTGAAAAATCAGCTGATGGCCCAAAATGCAGACTGTGCAAGGAAGTTGATGAAACCATGGACCATATCCTCAGCTGCTGCAAGAAAATCACACAGATGGACTACAAAGACACAACTCTGTGGCCCAAATAATTCATTGGAACTTATGTCACAAATACCACCTGCCAGCAGTAAAGAATTGGTGGGATCATAAACCCACAAAGGTCGTGTATAATGAATATGCAAAAATAATGTGGGACTTTCAAATCCAAACTGACAAAGTTTTGGAACACAATACACCAGACATCACAATTGTGGAAAAGAAAAAAGTCTGGATTATTGATGTTTCCATACCGGGTGACAGCCGCATTGAGGAAAAACAACAGGAAAAGCTCAGCCATTATGAAGACCTCAAAATTGAACTGCAAAGGCTCTGGCATCAACCAGTACATGTGGTCCCAGTGGTCATTGGCACATTGGGTGCCATGCCAAAAGATCTTAGCTGGCATTTGGAAACAAGTAACATCGACAAAATCACAATCTGTCAACTGCAAAAGGCCACCTTACTTGGATCTGCGCGCATCGTTCAAAAATAGATCACACAGTCCTAGACGCTTGGGAAGTGTTCAACTTGTGATTTTTTGATACAAAATCCAGCATGTAGATCTCGTTTTCTGTGACATACTGTGGTTTTGTGTCAGTAAAATAATTATAAATAACATACTATCATACTGTCTACTCTCCTATATGGGTCTGAAACATGGGTCACCTATCGCCAACACCTACGACTCCTCGAACGCTTTCGTCAGTGCTGACTTCACACAATCCTAAATATACACTGGACCAACTATGTGACGAATGTTGCTGTCTTTGAGCAAGCAGGGATCACCAGCATTGAGGCCATGCTATTGAAAACACAACTGCGCTGGGCAGGGCATGTCTCTAGGATGGAGGACCACCGCTTCCCAAAGATACTACTCTACGGTGAACTCACCATGGGTCAGCGGAAGAGAGGCACCCCCGAAAAGAGATATAAGGACTCCCTGAAACAACATCTCAGGCTCGGCCAGATTGATCATCAAAAATGGTCCACCCTGGCCTCACATCGGGAGGCATGGAGATGCACTATCCACAATGACTGCGGCCTCTTTCGAGAAGACACGCCAAATGGGTCTCGAAGAGAAACGACAATGCAGAAAGAACCGCAACTTTGAAACAACATCACCCAAGGAGACTTTCTGCTGTGCTTTCTGCAACCAGACTTGCCTATCTTGGATCAGCCATCTTAGTCATCAACGTGCTTGTAGAAAGCGTGGGATGAGTCCTTCCTAAGAATCTTCATTCGCGAAGTAATGCTGAGAGTAAAATAATAAATAACCTTGACTCGAGGATAAGCCGAGAGGGGACAGTTTCAGCCTAAAACAAGGGTTGAAAAACTAGGCTTATACTTGAGTATATACAGGAATACTTACTATTATTTGTCCCTTTGCAAAACTATTGCCGTGTAGAATTAGAGACAAAGCATTATAGGAAGCACGCCAGGAAGTACAGCTGAAGAAGGATGGACCCATGAGATGGCCTTTCATCCAAACCCACTGTGCTAAATTGGTCTTCAAAAAACCGAACTCCCTAAACCCAGTACTTATCTGTCTGAAATGTTAGGATGTGATATTAAAAGAATACTGTGATATTAAAAGAATATTGGGGTGGATTGCCATTTCCTTCCCCAGGGATTGTATTTAGCCCGACCTCTCTGCCATGATGTTCCCGTCTTGGGCGTCCCTTCATGGTTCCGCTTGTGGCATCATCAAGGCGTTCAAGCCCCAGCACTGCGACAAGGCAACAATACTTCGCTGAAGATATTAAGGGTGGCTTTTATCCCATTTCAGAAGAGTAACCCAAAGGGAACACTGATGCAACCTTTCTTAGCAGGCCCGCTTTTGGAAAAGCTGGTTATACTATACATAGCTCCCGGGGCATTTTCATCTGAAACTTGTCAAGCTTGATCCCTTAAAAAGAGCAACCGTCTCCACAAGCTCTATGCATTCCTACCAACAAATCTTGTAAGTGATTCTCTTGCAATATTTCCCAAAATCACAAATTAAAGTCTTGTAGCACAAAACCCTCTGTGCCCATTTGTCTGTAATTTGACAAGCGAAATACCTTTCCAGAGAGCTATCACGCTATGAAATATCATCCACTTTTGATGGGGAGTAAAAAAAATTGCAATGACCATTTACACTTTTTCAATGGGAATTAACATTTCTGGATCTCAAGAAATGTTCAAAGCAGTATTTCACTGCACATCTTTAATGGTAAGTGCAGAACCTGGAGTCCATTGGCTGATCACAAAATCTCAAAAGTTGGGATTGGAATTTGATTGGTCTCCCTTCTCTGGATGCAGTACAACTTGCCAAATTTTCATCTTTGGTGGTTCTGTAGTAAAGTCAGTAAACTGTAGGATTTATTTCTCCTGAAATTAATAAAATTATCAGCCAACATTTTACAAAGACTCCAGAATTGGTCTGCCAGGACACTGAGGAAATACCACTAAGGGAGTTCATAAACATGTAATTGGTTCTTTATTAGTAGCTGCCAGGTGAGTTACTGCTTAATCTTGGAAGATTTAAAGGAGATGTCTGGGGTGGTCTGTACTATTAAAGTTTTGATTGCAGAAAAACTAAGGAAAGATTTTTTTCCCTGTGACAGGAGCAACTTCAAGCCCCGCCACCAGATTGTGACGCCTTTTGTATTGAAGATTGGTTTTAACTGTTTTATCGTGATGTTTTATGATATGTTGATTGTTTTTAGGAATGTTTTTATGATGTTTTAGGATATCTCTGTGTATTTTGCTGTCTTGGAAACTGCCCCGAGCCTTGGGGAAGGGCGGTCAAGTAAAACTGAATAATAAATAAATAATAAATAAAACTTGAAAAACTGCAAGTCATTTCTGGTGTGAGAGAATTGGCTGTCTGCAAGGATATTGCCCAGGGGATGCTTGGATGTTTTGATGTTTTACCATCCTTGTGGGAAGCTTCTCTCATATCTCCATATGGGGAGCTAGAGCTGACAGAGGGAGCTCATCTGCACTCTCCCCAGTTCAAACCTCCGACCTGTTGGTTTTCAGTCCTGCCAGCACAAGGGTTTAACTCAGTGTGCCACTGGGGGCTCCAAAATAAATAAATGATTTGCAATCTATTTTTTTATTACATGTTAAACATCCTGTTCCAGAATTCTGAAACTCAAAAACTAGAATTGCTATTTGAATGGCTGAGATGGAGACACTTTTGCTTTCTGGTGGTACCAGATTTGGTTTCATACACAAGATTACTAAAATATTGTATAAAATTCCTTTCATGCTATTAGTATAAGGTATATATGAGACATAGGTTAATTTCATGTTTAGACCTGGGTCCCATTTCCAAGATCTCCAGTTACCAGCCTGCCTCTGAATTAGGTCAGGCAGTCCCGGGCAGCTTAAGGGATCTGCCCAGGTGGATGTGTGAGCCGGCCGGAAACAGGGAGGGAGCGTGGTGGTGCCAGCCCCCTCATTGGCCGGCCGGCCAGCCTTGGTGGCGCGAAGCCTTCCCGCCACCCGGGGGGCTTCTGGTAGAAACTCTCCCCAGGCAACAAGATGGCGGGAGGGCAATGCTGCCTCACAACCAGCATGGCCGGTAAGTCAGCCACGCCCAATATGCAAATACTGGCATTCCAACATCTGGGGGGACGGGACGGACTGAAATCCGAAACACTTCTAATCCCAAGCATTTTGGAGAAGTCAGACTTAAATGTATTATCATTTGGAATTGTTTGACTGAATGGGGAGGGATGGAGGTCTTGACTGATATCCCACAGCTGCACCTTTCCTTCATGATAATAACTCTTCCAGGAGTAAATTTCCCTTGTGAGGGGTAGATTTCTCTCACTCCTCGCTGTCTCACCCACCCCATTCTTCACTAGGAGTCATTTGTAAGTCAGATGTTTGTTACTCAGAGACTGCTTGTACATGAATATAATTTTGGATCAATGAGATTGCAGACCCTTGAACTGCACCAATAATCTCTGTTTGTCATGTTACTGAATGCGTTACTGAATGCAGAGCTGTATGGGCTGGAAGTCAGCCTGAAGAAAATGGAAGTTCTCTACCAGCCCACACCACAGGAAGAACGCCATCATCCCCATGTCAGCATAGGCAAATCTGTGCTTAAGTCCGTTCAGCAGTTCAGCTACCTGGGAAGCATCATCTCTTCAGATGCGAAGATTGACAAAGAGATAGATCACAGATTAGCAAAGGCATATAGTGCATTTGGAAGGCTTCACAAAAGAGTCTGGTGCAACAAGCATCTGAGGCAAAGCACCAAAATCAGTGTGTACAGAGCTATCGTACTGTCTATTCTCCTCTATGGGTCTGAAACATGGGTCACCTATCGCCAAAACCTACGACTCCTTGAACGTTTTCATCACCACTGTCTTCTCACAATCCTAAATATACACTGGACCGACTATATGACTAATGTTGCTGTCCTTGAGCAAGCAGGGATCACCAGCATTGAGGCCATGCTATTGAAAACACAGCTGCGCTGGCCAGGGCATGTCTCTAGGATGGAGGACCACCGCCTCCCAAAGATACTACTCTATGGTGAACTTGCCACGGGTCAGCGCAAGAGAGGCGCCCCCAAAAAGAGATATAAGGACTCCCTGAAACCACATCTCAGACTTGGGCCAAATTAATCACCAACAATGGTCCACCCTGGCTTCACATCGGGAGGCATGGAGACGCACTATCCACAATGCTGCGGCCTCTTTCGATAAGACACGCCGAACGGGTCTCGAAGAGAAACGACAACGCAGAAAGAACCGCAACTTGGAAACAACATCACCCAAGGAGACTTTCTGCTGTGCTTTCTGCAATTGAACTTGCCTATCTCAGATTGGCCTTTTTAGTCATCAATGCGCTTGTAAAAAGCGTGGGATGAGTCCTTCCTAAGAATCTTCGTTCGCGAAGTAATGCCGAGAGATACATTTCTATATAATGCCTGTGCATGTATTTTGAAAGCACAATGGATTTAGGAACTTCTCCAGTGTCCTTTTGCCTAGTTTCCAACAGACCTCACACCTCTGAGGATGCCTGCCATAGATGTGGGCAAAACTTCAGGAAAGCATTCTTCTGGAACATAGCCATACAGCCCAGCTGTTGCACTGCAGAACAGGATCCCCTCTGACTAAACACCACACAGATGGGCTAAAATACCAAGCAGTTTATTGAGGGCAATATAAGCCAAAGCAATAAAATGTAATCCACAGTAAAGGAGAATCCAATTGATTAGGAAGAAACAAGAACAATTAGTCCAAAGAGAAATAGTCCAAGAAAGCCCAGGAAACTAGCTACTTGATTTTAAAGGCAAATTAACAAGCACTTAATCCACATAGCAAACAAAGACAAGAGTCCAAGAACTTGGCATGAAGAATTTAATGTGAATCCAATGTTGCTTCATTTGAAGCTAGATTCTGTACTGGCCACATACAGTATATCCCTGCCCTATTTCCCATACAGCTATGAAAGGATTTTTTCCTCAGTTTTGGTTTCACTTCTAACTTCTGCTGTAATCTTGTCTTTGCTGGCTAAAAACACTTTTCCTGTTCAAGGCTTCACTGCTACTCTCTTCATTAAAATCTCCACCTGGAGATAACTGACCAGGGAACTGTGGCGCAGAGCCTTTCCCAAGCTCAAGACCTTGAGAATCCCCTTGCAGCAATACAGGCCTCTGTGATCCATCATCTAAACTGCATTCAGGCCCCACATCTCCTAAACCAGGGGTGCTCAGAACAGTGATCGCGATCACCAGGGTGATCTTCGGGCCTCATCCTGGTGATCTTCAGGCCCCTGACCAGGTTTTTTGCTGTTGGTCCTCTTCACGCGCCCCTGCACGCCGCAAAGAAGTCCTCCGTCGTTGCTCCTCCCCGCTCCCTGCTTGCGCGCCGCCTCCAAAAGCTCTAGAGTTCAAGAGGCAGAATGGGCCCCCTCTTTTGGATTCCTGCTCCTGCCTCCATCCTTCTCCAGCCACTCAAAGTCGTAGGAGACCAAAGGGGGCGGGCCTGGATGATGCGATGCATGGCTGGCCCCGCGCGCATGTGCAGAAGCACCCATTCTGCCTCTCTGACTTCTCGTGAGCTCTTGGAGGCGGCATGCATGCTGGCGGCGTGGAAATAGGAGCAACGACGGAGGAGAAGAAGAAGGACACTTTGGGGTCATTTCCTTACCGCATCTCAAAGGTCGGTCTTTTTACTTTGGGGTGGGTGCTTGATTGTTCTGTGGCATGTCTCTTTGTTTATTTTTAATGTTTAAAAATGGCCTTTTAGCTCCAAAGCCTCTCTTCTTGCTTTGTTCCTTGAGAAATATATGTTGGGGAATATGGAAATGTGGGAGAAATGGGGTGGGTGCTTGATTGTACTTTGGCATGTCTCTTTGTTTCCTTTTTATTTTTAAAAATGGCCTTTTAGGTCCAAAGCCTCTCTGCTTGCTTTGTTCCTTGAGAAATATATGTTGGGGAACATGGAAATGTGGGAGAAATGGGGTGGTTGGATGTATTTTGCATGCCCCTTCGTTTACCTTGCTGAATATTAAATGGCCTTGCAGTTCAAAAGTCTCTCTTCTTACTTTCTGGCTGATAATATGTGTGGTAATATGGCAGTGTGGGAGAAATGGGGTGGTTGGATGTATTTTTATGCTCTGTTTTATATTGTTGTTATTAAATTGAAATGTTGATGTTTTATAAGTTCATTTTATATAAACTGCCCCGAGCCTGCTGGAAGGAGCGGTACATAAAAATGAATAATAAATATAAATAAATAAATAAGAAAATAGTTATATGTTTTACATTTCTGGGTATGTGCTCTTTGGGACTTGGTTTTTTAATCAGTAGCTCCCATGCTGAAAACGTGTGAGCACCCCCGTCCCAAACCAAGGTCAGGAAACAGACCATCATCCCCATTCCCTTCAGGAACATCTTCATGAACAGCATCCCTATTTCCATCAGGGAAATCAGCTTGTACATGAACAACAGTGTCATTCCCATCATCCAAAGCAACCTGATCATCAAACACAATCACAGGCGGAACAGGCTGACATACAACACCAGCAACCCAGCTTTCATTATGGTTGCCAGGTCCCCTTTCCAAGATCTTATGATGTCTTCCCATCACTGAACTATGTTGGGAGGGGGGAGTGGAGAATTTATTTTTTGGTTTGTGTTGGTTTAATGGCTTATTTTTGGGACCTCAGAATGGCCTCAAAGTTTTTTCAAAAGAGATGGCAACCTTCCCTCCATTTATAGCTTCCTCAAAAAGTGTATACAACTGATTGCGGGAAATCTAGTGAACACACCCTTCTGAAAATGGAGCTTTTATTCCTGGACGGCATGGAGACAAATTTGGTGGCCCTTGTAGTCCCTTCCAACCCTAAAAATTCACATTGGGTCACCCCTGCTTCAGAGTTTTGGTTCCAGCGTAATTTTATTGATTTGATTTTCGGTATATTTTGTATTTCCTGGCATACTGTGAGAAGTCAAAGAAGGCATATCAATGAACCTAAACTGTTGTGACTGCTGAAATTTCTCCTCCCTCTCCCTTTTAAAAATGATTTTCCCAATTGAATTTAATTAGGAATCTGATCTTAACCCCCAGCCCATCAATGAATAGCATCTGATTATATCTGAACTTTGATCTATTTTCAGTCTACAGTGCTGGGATGCAAGCAGTGACATGAATATCTGAATGTTGAGGGAGGGAATTGTATTTCTCAGAATCTCTTATTCATGTTCTGTATTTCCTAAGGAAGCTCTGTTCTCTTCTTCTGACTTTTTTACAGTAAGACTGATTTGACTGTGGGATTTGACTATGGGGATCCCCCTACTCTGGGGGGTTTAAAACAGAAGCTGGCTGGCCATCTGTCAGGAGTGTTTGGGTTGTCCTGGGATTGGACTGGATGGCCCTTGGGGTTTCTTCCAACTCCATGATCACTTTTTTCTTTGTTTAGAGCAGTGGTTCTCAACCTTCCTAATGCCTTCACTCCACAATATAGTTCCTCATGTTGTGGTGACCCTCATCCATAAAATAATTTTTGTTGCTATTTCATAACTATAATTTTGCTACTGTTATGAATCATAATGGAAATATCTTATATGCAGGATGCATTTTTATTCACTGGGCCAAATTTGGCACAAACACCCAATACGTTGGGATTGATTTTGAAATTTAGGAGTTGTAGTTACTAGAATTTATAGTTCACCTACAATCAAAGAGCATTCTGAACTCTACAAATGTTAGAATTGGGCCAAACTTGGCACACAGAACTCCCATGACCAATAGAAAATACTGGAAGGGTTTGGTGGGCATTGACCTTGAGTTTTGGAGTTGTAGTTCACCTACATCCAGAAAGCACTGTAGAGTCAAACAAGGATGGGTCTGGACTAAACTTGGCACAAATTCTCAATATGCCAAAATGTGAACACTGGTGGAGTTTGGGGAAAATAGACCTTGACATTTGGGAGTAGTAGTTGCTGGGATTTATAGTTAACCTACAATCAAAGAGCATTCTGAACCCCACCAATGATAGAATTGGGCCAAACTTCCCACACAGAACCCCCACGACCAAGATAAAATACTGTTTTCAGATGGTCTTTGGCGACCTCTCTGGCACCCCCTCATAACCCTCAAGTGTCCTGACCTCCTGGTTGAGAAACACTAGTTTAGAGGATAGACATATTTCTAAAATTATATCTCTTTTCCAAATGTAAGAGATTTAATACCCCCTTTCTTCCTTTTTGCTCTTGAGTTGGAAAGTCTCTTTGGTGGTTTCTGAGAGCTAAAGTTCAAAGAAGTAACTTTTCCAATATCTGGAAGTGTCTAACATTTTGGTGGGGAGGGTGTAACTCAACATCTTTCCAAGTGATTCTTGTGTGAACTGGAGAGAGGGGCAAGAACTCACTCATCACTCCCAATTACTAGGCATGAGAAAAAAGTTATGAAAACTAAAAGAAATCGTAAGTGATTCGTATATAATGGGACTTTCAAGTTTATCCGGATCGCAGGCCCAATCCCGGAAGTGGACTTTCTTTTTCGCACCCCCTGGGCCCAAATTTTCGTTAGATTTCTAAATATTTCGGAAGGCTCCCTATTATCCCCTCCAAAATCCAAAATCCAAAATCCCAGACATTACTCATAGTCAGATGGGGCCTTTCCATGCTCGAGGCCTACTTTAACTGAAAGGCCTTGCCTCCAGGAAGTGATAAAGGAGCCGGACCATAGAGAGATCTGGAGCGGCAGTCCTAGAGCGGCTGGAGGACTCAGGAAAAAAGTGATTTAAACTGCAGGGAAAGGAGCCTAGATAGGAGGGCAGGCGAGAAGGACATGAGGAAGGCTGAAACAATGGCAGAAGGGGGTGAAAACAGCCCGGAGAGGAGCAGGAAAAGTGCATATTCAAGGAAAAGCCATAGAGTTCAGATCTCCTAGAGAGCTATGGGAAAATGAATGGGGTAAAGCTGCAGTCAGAAGAGCTCTGGAGAAGGTAGGCAACTATTTTATAATTAATAATAAATATAATAATATTTACTCCTTCTAATTTCCTGGAAGAAGGGCCCAGGGCATTTAATTCTAATAAAAATAATAATAAATATAATAATATTTACCCCTTCTAATTTCCTGGAAGAAGGGCCCTGGGCATTATTTAATTCTAATAATAATAATAATATATTAATAATATTTACCCCTTCTAATTTCCTGGAAGAAGGGCCCTGGGCATTATTTAATTCTAATAAAAATAATAATATATTAATAATATTTACCCATTATAATTTCATGGAAGAAGGGCCCTGGGCATTATTTAATTCTAATAATAATAATAAATATATTAATAATATTTACCCCTTCTAATTTCCTGGAAGAAGGGCCCTGGGCATTATTTAATTCTAATAATAATAATAAATATATTAATAATATTTACTCCTTCTAATTTCCTGGAAGAAGGGCCCTGTGCATTATTTAATTCTAATAATAATAATAAATATATTAATATATTTACCCCTTCTAATTTCCTGGAAGAAGGGCCCTACTTGTTATTGATGGCACTGGGATCAATGTAAATGTGAGTAGATCAATAGGTACTGCTCTGGTGGGAAATAACAGCAATCCATGTAGTCATGCCAAGCCATATGACTTTAAGGTGTCTAAGAGCAACAACAGCTCTCAAAATCAATGGGAGACGCTTTGGCGAAGTAATAATAATACTAAAATAATTATAGAAACAACTTGGGCCTGACATAATTATAATAATATGTTTGCTTGTTCTTGAGGGCACTAGAGTGCTTGTGGCCTTACATAATTGATAACAGACATGGATTGAAATACTGTAAAATTGACAGGGCTCTAACTACAAACCTAAGAGCATGTTCTAGTTTACCAAGAGCACGTTCCTCGTACCCTCCAGGTCACTATCACCCTTACTACATTCTTACTATTAGAATTTATTATTTAATTCTAATAAATGCTCTGGAGAAGCAAGCAACTATTTTATTTAATAATAATAATAATAATAATAATAAATTAGTGCATGATATGTCCCTGCACGTGCAAGGACATCCAGGCCTTTAATTATATTAATAATAATAATAATATATTAATGCATTATATGTCCCTGCAAAGAAACCCTGGCTTTTTATTATTATTATAATAATAATATATTAATGCATTATATCTCCCTGCAAGGAAACCAAGGGAAATGTTGCCCCTTGATTTGCCTGTGCTTAAAACAGTGTCAGTCCTGTTTCCCTGCTTTGCCTACTTTAGAACTAATTAAGAATTTCGTTAGTAATTACGTTACATTTTAGAACTATTTGGAAATTTTTTTGTAAGTCTTTCTATTACTAATCAACACCCCCCCCCATTTGATTTTAGAATCACGATTTTTGGGTTTGAAACCATGCCTACCAATTACCCAGATTGACCCATGATCTGCCTAGATACAGCATGGTTTCAGTAAATTCACCTCTTTTTCCATCTCAGTAACATAATAAGCAACAAGTGGTGCACATGTTGGAGGGAGAGAGAGAAAAGGCCATTACAGGAAATATTTTAAAGGTTGCCTAACTTATTTGGGGAGAAATAGGCAGGAGGAGGTTAAAAATATGAAATTGCTACAGTGTGTTTTGCTCTCTTCCAAACATTGGTAGAAGATTCAATGACAAATCTTGATGGGCTCACAAAACAGCACTTTTTAATAACGAAGGGGGATAAGGAGAAAGAGAGAGACTGAGGAAGATCATAGCTCGCAGATCTGGTCAGGAAACAAAGTAGAATGAAGCAGGAGCGAAGATTAATGGGCTGCCATGCTCACTGCTTACTCTGCTTTTTTCTTTAGGCCCTGATTATGTACCGGTGGATGAAGTATATTGCTGGAGAGTAAACAAAGCAAACTTGAGAAGATGAGATAACTTATCTAGTTGGTCACTGAGATGAAAATTTACCATTTTAAAAGACTTAAATCCCCTCCCAAGGGAAAAAAAGAACTATATTTTAATATGCTTAACCTTTTTTCCCTTGCACTTATTCATTCCAAAATCCATATTGTGATAGCATGTTGTGTTGGCTGAAGCATTGCAGCACACCAAAATACCTAGGAGTGACCCTGGACCGTTCTCTGACCTACAAGAAGCACTGCCTGAATGCCAAGCAAAAAGTGGGTGCTAGAAACAACATTAAACGAAAGATGACGGGCACAACCTGAGGATCACAACCAGATACAGTGAAGACATCTGCCCCTGCGCTTTCCTACTCTACTGCTGAGTACACATGACCAGTGTGGAACACATCTCACCACGCTAAAACAGTGGATGTGGCTCTTAATGAGACATGATGTATTATCACAGGATGTTTATGCAGTACGCCACTGGGGAATTATACTGGTTAGCCAGTATTGCACCACCTGACACCTGCCGGGAAGTAGCAGCCAATAATGAAAGGACCAAGGCAGTGACATCTCTGGCCCATCCTCTGTTTGAATAACAGCCAACACACCAATGCCTTAAATCAATAAATAGTTTTCTAAGATTTACAGAGATACCCACAATGCAGCCTGAGTCCTGCCACATGCATGATGGAGGACCTTCTCACAGTGACACCAGAGGCACTCCCAAGTGGCCAGCTTCTGGTAAAAAAACATTTACAATAATGCTAAGGTTTTTTTTAACTTTGTGTTTTTTAAATACAACACAACTGCACCCTCAGTTCACTTCTGATACGATAAATAAAATGGAAACCAAGACTAAATGGAGCCATGGGTTCAAATTACAGGAAAGGAAATTCCAACTGAACATTAGGAAGAACTTTCTGATTGTAAAAAGAGCTGTTCAGCAGTGGGACTCTCTGCCTCAGAATGTGGTGGAAGCTCCTTCAATTGAGGCTGTGAAACAGAGGCTAGATGGCCATCTGTCCGGGATACTTTGATTGTGCTTTTACTGCATAGTAGAGGGTTGGACTAGATGTGGTTTCTTCCAACTCTATGATTCTGTGACTTTATGATTCATTAGCTGTCCCCTACCACACGTTGCTGTGGCCCAGTCTGTGTATATGTGCCTCGTGTGTGTATATATTTGTGTATATGTTTATTTGTGTGTGTGTGTGTGTGTAATGTTCATTTGTGGGATTAACATAACTCAAAAACCACTGGACGAATTGATATGAAATTTGGACCAACGAGTGACCATCACTCATAAAAACACTAAGAAATACAGCAGAAGGGACTTAAAAAGCCAAAAAAAGCATAAAGACGCTACAGCACATGCGCAAAATGACTCCCTCTGGCGAACAAAACACACAATAGCATATCCACATTCACTTCCAGACTACAGCTCCCAGCATCCCCTAGACCAGGCCCTTTAGAGGAGGATGATCCAAATGCTGTAAGCTTTTTTCTCCTTAGATTTCTTTGGGAGCATCCCAATCCCTATATATTTCCAATCTCCTATTCCTGGACTGCAACTCCCAGCAATCCTCCAGATAGATTAGATAGAGATAGATAGGTAGCTAGCTAGATTGATCAGGGGGACCGCTGGAAGTTGCTGTCCAAGAATAGGTAGAGAAAGAAGAAAAGGGAACAAGAGGAAGGGAATGAAAATGGGGGGGGGGGGGGGAAAAAGAGAAGGAGAGAATGAAAGAAAAAAGGGAAGGAAGGAAGGAGAGAAAGAAAAGGAGAGAAAGAGGGAGGGAAGTTTGGCCACAGCAATGTGTGGCGGGTACAGCTAGTATGTGTGTTTGTGTGTGGTTTTGTGCATGCGTTGTAACGTATTTCTTATTTTTTGGCTTTTTAGGTATCTTCTGCTGTGTTTTTCGGTGTTTTTGTGAGTGATGGTCACTTGTGGGTCTGTTAGGGGTATAGTGTCCAAATTTGGTGTCAAGTTGTCCAGTGGTTTTTGAGTTATGTTAATCCCACAAATGAACATTACATGTTTATTTATATATAGACTAGCTTGGGGACCCGGCCACAGCAGGATGTAGAGTGGGTCATGGGGGCTCTGTGTGCCAAGTTTGGTCTTGATCCATCATTATTGGGAGTTGCAGTGGTATCATGAAATTACTGAAAGTAGTGCAAGTCCCATCATCTCTGTTCCCCCAAAGTGTAGTAGGATGTAGATTGGGTCATGGGGGCTCTGTGTGCTAAGTTTGGTCTGTATTGGTGAATGGATGAGGGGTGCATTGTTTTTCGGAAGTGAGTGAAGGTACTTCAAGTCCCATCATCCGTGGTCCATCTCACAGTAAACTGCACCAGGCTGTAGAGTGGGTCATGAGGGCTCTGTGTGCCAGATTTGGTGTTGATCAGTCATTGGAATAGGTTAGTAGCAGGATTGGGAAGTGAGGGAAGGTACTGCAAGTCCCATCATCCATGTTCTGTCCCCCTCCAAACTTCAGTAGGATGTGGAGTGGGTCACTGGGGCTCTGTGTGCCAAGTGTGGTCTTTATCGGTGTTTGTTGGGGGCCGCAGTGGTCTGTGGGAACAGAAGGGTGTGAAAATACTACAAATCCCATCATCCATTGTCAGTCATCCCCCAAACCTCACCAGGACGTGAAGGCAGTCATGGGGGTTCTGTGTGCCAAGTTTGGTCTCAATCAGTAATTGGATGAGGGTCGCAGCAGACTTGGGAAGTGAGTAGAGGTACTTAAAGTCCCATCATCCATGGTCCACCCTCCTCCAAACTGCACCAGGATGTAGAGTGGGTCATGAGGGCTCTGTGTGGCAAGTTTGGTGTTGATCAATCATAGGATTAGGTTTGTAGCAGTCTTGGAAAGTGAGGGAAGGTACTGCAAGACACATCATCCATGTTCTGTCCCCCTCCAAACTTCAGCTGAGGACCCGGCGGTGCCCGGGTTATTTGAGGAAGGCATTGTGTGCCAAGGTTGGTCCGTATCAGTTGTTCATTTGGCTCACAGTGGTTTCGGGAAGTGAGTGAAGGATTATGGACCATGGACCGTAATCCATGGTCCATCCTCCTCCAAATTGCACCAGGATGTAGGGGGTTCTGTGTGGCAAATGTGGTCTTGAACAGTCATTGAATGAGGGTCGCAGCAGTCTCAGGAAGTGAGTGGAGGTACTTCAAGTCCCATCATCCATGGTCCATCCTCCTGAAAACTGCACCAGGGTGTAAAGTGGGTCATGGGGGCTCTATGTGCCAAGTTTGGTCTTGATCGGTCACTGGATGAGAGTCGCAGCGGTCTCAGGAAGTGAGTAAAGGTACTGCAAGTCCCATCATCCATAATCCGTCCTCCCACAAACTGCACCAGAATGCTGAGTTGGCCATGGGGGCACTCTTTGCCAAATTTTGTCTTTATTGGTAATTGGATGAGTGTCGCTGTGGTCTCAGGGAGTGGAGGTACTTCAAGTACCATCATCCATGGTCCATCCTACTCGAAGCTGTACCAGCATGTAGTGTAGGTAATGGGAGCTCTGTGTGCCAAGTTTGGTCTTGATCAGTCATTGGGTGAGGGTCGCAGCGGTCTCAGGAAGTGAGTAAAGGTACTGCAAGTTCCATCATCCATAATCCGTCCTCCCACAAACTGCACCAGAATGTTGAGTTGGCCATGGGGGCACTCTGCCAAGTTTTGTCTTTATTGGTAATTGGATGAGTGTCGCTGTGGTCTCAGGGAGTGGAGGTACTTCAAGTACCATCATCCATGGTCCATCCTACTCGAAGCTGTACCAGCATGTAGTGTAGGTAATGGGAGCTCTGTGTGCCAAGTTTGGTCTTGATCAGTCATTGGATGAGGGTCGCAGCGGTCTCAGGAAGTGAGTAAAGGTACTGCAAGTCCCATCATCCATAATCCGTCCTCCCACAAACTGCACCAGAATGTTGAGTTGGCCATGGGGGCACTCTGCCAAGTTTTGTCTTTATTGGTAATTGGATGAGTGTCGCTGTGGTCTCAGGGAGTGGAGGTACTTCAAGTACCATCATCCATGGTCCATCCTACTCGAAGCTGTACCAGCATGTAGTGTAGGTAATGGGAGCTCTGTGTGCCAAGTTTGGTCTTGATCAGTCATTGGATGAGGGTCGCAGCGGTCTCAGGAAGTGAGTTAAGGTACTGCAAGTCCCATCATCCATAATCCGTCCTCCCACAAACTGCACCAGAATGTTGAGATGGCCATGGGGGCACTCTTTGCCAAGTTTTGTCTTTATTGGTAATTGGATGAGTGTCGCTGTGGTCTCAGGGAGTGGAGGTACTTCAAGTACCATCATCCATAGTCCATCCTACTCGAAGCTGTACCAGCATGTAGTGTAGGTAATGGGAGCTCTGTGTGCCAAGTTTGGTCTTGATCAGTCATTGGATGAGGGTCGCAGCGATCTCAGGAAGTGAGTGGAGGTACTTCAAGCCCCATCATCCATGCTCTGCTCTTCTCCAAACTGCACCAGGACATAGAGTGGGTTATGGGGGCTCTGTGTGCCAAGTTTGATATTTATCGGTCTTTGTTGTGGGCCACAGTGGTCTCTGGGAAGCAAAGCGCTTTGAAGTACTACAAATCCCATAATCCGTGGTTCATCTTTCTCAAACTGCACCAGGACGTAAAGGGCATCATGGGGGTTATGTGTGCCAAGTTTGGTTTTGTTGTCTCATTGTTAGGGGCTGCAAAGTGTTTTGGACTTAAACTCCCACCATGCCTGACTGCCTCAGGGCTTTTCCTTACCTCCCTCTGGCACTTTAGAGTCTCGGAATGTTCGTGGCTGGCCAATGGGAGTCGTTTATGCAAATAATGCTGCCACATATCCTTCCTGGCCTGTGAAAGTGGCTGCCACATATCCGCCCTTCCGCCCTCCCGCCCTCCGCATACCCGCATACCCGCATACACACATACAAACATTCCATTTTATAAAGGTATACAGATTTCAATCTCAACTTTCAAAATACCAATTAACATCTTATAGACTTGCTTCAATTTGGGGGTGGTGTTTGCTTTGCTATCTTCCAGAGCCACCAATCCTCAATGAGTTCTTAAGCTGAGTGTTGATGCTAAATTTAGCTGTCTGGACTATATCATTGTTCACAAGGTGGGGACCTAGATAACCAGAAAGTGATGAGAGGGGCTTTCATTGAAGACCCCTCCATCCCTCACTCTGAAGAGATAGTGGCAAGGAACCATCCAAGCTTCACCCCATCTTCCAATCCGCCGGGTGTCCTTAACATAGGGACAACTGTGCCTTCATACCTCCAGCTTTGAGTGAATGTATTTGAAACTTTACTGATTTCTAAGCTTCGCTTTCCTCTTTGCAAGAGCAGCTTCAGAAAATGAAGAACCTGGGTGACTTTGCTCCTGCTGTTCCTTTCTCCTAGTTCCTCCCTTCAGTATAAATTCCGAAGGATACCATGTGAAACACCAGTGTTAATTAGACCAAATGGAGCTCAGATCTGTTGCTTGTGTTCTGGGGAAAAGTTGACAGTTTCATGCGACTTTCTTTTGCTTTAGCTAATTAAGGAGAGCATGCCTAGGAATCGCAGGCACCTGCTGAGGCCTTAATGAAGAAAGGGGCCGCAATGGAGACAGAAGAAAGTTTGCATTGAAACTTAATAAGGATTATGTACTTGCATAGCATGGAGATGATTGCTGAAGGATTAAAGGTGCTAGTAAGGTTTTGGAGCAGATTGATCAGAGTTTGGGAAGATACCAGGCCTCTGCAATCAAACATTTTATCTCCATTCCGTTTTGTTTGGTAGTCAAGCTCCACCAAGAAATCAGGGGCAAGAGCAGGGACCATTGTTTTCATTTTCAGAAATGAGGTCACAGAAATAACGGTACCCCCCTCGGGCATCATAAAACCTTGTTTATTTCAGCAAACTGTATTGATTATATAGTGTAGACAAGGTATGGGCTCTTTTCTCAGGCCCTCTTTTCTCTCACCATCCTATCCTTCCTTCTTTCTCTCTTTTCCTCCTCCTTCCATCCTTCCCATCCTTCCTTACCTCGCTCTTTCTCCTTCTCCCCTTCCTTCCCTTCCACCCTTTCATCCTTCCTTCCCTCTTTCTTCCTCCCTCCTTCCCTCTCTCCCTCTTTCTCCTTCCTTTTGTCTTTCCTTCCCTCCCTCTCCTTACACTGTTTCTTCCACCCTTCCTTCTTTCTTTCCTTTCTCCCTTCCCTCTTTCCTCCCTCATTCCATATCTCCTTCCTTCCCTTTTGTCTTTCCTTCCTTCTCTCCTCCCTCCCATTCTCTTCCACCCTCCCTCCCATCATTTTCTTTTTCCCTTCCTCCCTTCCTTCTCTTTATCCTTCCTCCTTCCATCCTTCTCTTCCACCCTTTTGTCCTTCCTTCTCGTTTGTCTTTCCTTCCCTCCTTCCCTCCCTCTCCTTCCATCCTTTCTTCCTTCTACCCTTTTTTCCTTTCATCCTTCCTTCCTTCCCTTTTGTCTTTCCTTCCCTCCTTCCCTCCCTCACCTTCCAGCCTTCCTTCCTTTTGGCCTTTCCTTCTCTCTTTCCTCCCTCCCTCCCATTCTCTTCCACCCTTCCTCCCATCATTTTCTTTTTCCCTCCCTCCCTTCTCTTTATCCTTCCTCCTTCCATCCTTTTCATTCACCCTTTTGTTCTTCCTTCCCTTTTGTCTTTCCTTCCCTCCATCCCTCTCCGTTCATCCTTTCTTCCTTCCACCCTTCCTTCTTTCTTTTCATCCTTCCTTCCCTCACCTTCCACCCTTTCTTCCTTCCACCCTTCCTTCTTTCTTTTCATCTTTCCTTCCTTCCCACCCTCACCTTACACCCTTTATTCCTTCCAACCATCCCTCCTTTTGGCCTTTACCTTCCTTCTCTCTTTCCTCCCTCCCTCCCATTCTCTTCCACCCTACCTCCCATCATTTTCTTTTTCCCTCCCTCCCTCCCTCCCTTTCTTCCTCCCTCCCTCCCTTTCTTCCTCCCTTCTCTTTTCCCTTCCTCCTTTCCTCCTTGGGGACGTTTACCTGGGAGAAAAGATGGTTGAGAGGGATCATGAGAACCATGTTGAACTCCATTCCTCCCTCCCGGCCCACCCACCCCACTCCAGCCCCCAAGTTAGAAAGTTTACCCATGCCTGGTGTAGACAATGCCGGCTCTTCAGCACCAACCCCCAGAGTCAGACACAACTGGACTTAATGTCAGGGGGAAACTTTACCTTAGCTGGACTGTTGTAGGTTTTTTGGGTTATATGGCCACGTTCTAGAAGCATTCTCTCCTGATGTTTCACCTGCATCTATGGCAAGCATCCTCAGAGGTTGTGAGGTCTTTACCCTAGCTGTTGAGTTAATGGTAAAATTAATATGGGTTTTAAGAGATAAGACTTTTTGAAATACTGGGAATTGTTTGTGGATGTTTTAAGCAATATGAAAACCAGCAATGTAATACTCTGTGGGTATGGTTACTAGTAATTAATATGATTATTTAGTTGGTTTAGTAGGTCTTTAGCCTTCTCTGCCAAAGATCGTTGGTCTCTCACCACACTAGAACCACAATAATTCCACAGCATTGAGCTATGACAGTTAAAGTGGTGTCAAACTACATTGAGTTTGAAGCCATAACCTGTAGCTTGGATATCAGACTTCGCGTGACATTGAAAAAATGAGTGTGCTCCTAACCATGTGCTGAATATACTGTATTTTTTTCATCAATGAATAACTACATTTAGAATCCTAAGGATAATGCCTAAACACAACTGGACTCTGATGCTCTCACTCTTCCTCTCCTGTTTTTCATAGAAAAGGCCTTGGACATTTTGTGGGCAGAACGTATTGAAAATGCATAAAGCTGATGTGTTAATGCTTCCTGGCAAGCAAATCATTAATAGGGTTGTGTGGGTGTGAGTGTTTGTTTGCAACAGGCAAGCATTCGGTGTCCTTCCTACATTTCATTGACAGCTGGGGGAGTCAGAAGAAGGAAATAATATTACTTAGCGTGCCTATATGAGCTTCTGGTGTGAGAGAATAGATGGTCTGCAAGGACGTTGCCCAGGGGACACCCAGATGTTTTTTGATGTTTTACCACCCTTGTGGGAGGTTTCTCTTATCTCCTTGCATGAGGAGATGGAGCTGTCAGAAGGAGCTCATCCATTGTCTCCCTGGATTCGAACTTCTGACCTGTTGGTCTTCAGTCCTGCTGGCACAAGTGTTTAACCAGTTGCACCACTGAAGGCTCCCAGACAAGCCATGCAATTGTGGTATGCTCAAACAGGTACCTCTAAAACATTCACAGCACCTCAGGCCATTGAATACCAGGAGAAAACTGGGCAAAAGTCATGCTGTTCGGTAACCCTGTAGGCCTCCCCAGCAGTTGAGAAAGTTAACAGAGATTCTCCATTAGACAAGCAGTTACTGTTTTGTAGCTACATTCCATCTCCATCCCTGAAACCCACTTTCAAAGTTAGTCACTCATTGCAACTGATTGAGTTTTTTGGTGCTGACAAATAGGGCTCTCCAAAACAGCAATCTCCCACCAGCAAGCAAGGATGCATTGAAGAATTGAGAGAGCCATTTGGGGATGCTCACTTATACTCCTTCTATTTTACTTGCTGGCCAAAGAAGCAGATGGCAAAAACAGAAGAACAGCCTTCCACAGAGGTGCGAGCTTCCTCCATCAATGTTCAACATTTACACAAATGACCAGCCATTGCCAGAAAGGACAGAGAGTTTCATCTATGCTGATGATTGTGCCATGACCGCTCAAGCAGGGAGCTTTCAGATGGTTGAAGCTCTCTGAAGTTCTAGGTGCTCTTATTGCCTATTACAGGGAAACCCAGATGATTCCTGATCCATCTAAAACACATATATGTGCTTTTCATCTTAAAAACAGACAAGCATCCCAAGCTCTGAGGATTACCTGGGAAGGAATCCCACTGGAGCATTGCAGCGCACCCAAATACCTGGGAGTTGCCCTGGACCGTTCTCTGATCTACAAGAAGCACTGCCTTAATATCAAGCAAAAAGTCGGCATTAGAAACAATATCATATGGAAGCTGACTGGCACAACCTGGGGATCACAACCAGATACAGTGAAGACATCTGCCCTTGCGCTATGCTACTCTCCTGCTGGTTATACATGCCCAGTGTGGAACACATCTCATCATGCTAAAACAGTGGATGTGGCTCTTAATGAGACATGCCGCATTATCACGGGGTGCCTGAGCCCTACACCACTGGAGAAATTACACTGTTTAGCCAGTATTGCACCACCTGACATCCACTGGGAAGTTGCAACCAATAGTGAAAGGACCAAGGCAGTGACATGTCTGGCCCATCCCCTGTTCGGATATCAGCCAGCACATCAATGACTTAAATAAATAAATAGTTTTCTAAGATCTACAGAGACACTTGCTGGAACACCTCAGTGGCAGTCTAAAACCCAGAACCTC
Source organism: Anolis apletophallus (assembly GCA_030556195.1). Classification (NCBI taxonomy): domain Eukaryota; kingdom Metazoa; phylum Chordata; class Lepidosauria; order Squamata; family Anolidae; genus Anolis; species Anolis apletophallus. Next base: position 131,979,641 of record JARBWK010000009.1, on the reverse strand, counting down.
AATGCATGGCTGATACCAAATGAGAGACTCCCTCCTGGGCACACAGAAAAATGGGCAACTTGGAAGGTGCTCAACTGACTGTGCTCTGGCACCACGAGATGCAGAGCGAACCTTAAGAAATAGGGCTACAAGGTGGAATTCACGACATGCGAGTGTGGAGAAGAGCAAACCACAGACCACCTATTACAATACAACCTGAACCCTTCCACATGTACAATGGAGGATCTTCTTGCAGCAACACCAGAGGCACTCCAAGTGGCCAGCTACTGGTCAAAGGACATTTAATAGAATACCAAGTCTGCAAACTTTGTGTTTTGTTTGTTTGTTTGTTGGTTTTTAATGCAATACAACTGTTTAGTTTCACTCCTGACACGATAAATAAATACTTTCTGGAAGGAAGGGGACAGGCATGCCATCCTGCAATGCCTCATTCACCAGCCGCATACCATTCCTGCACTTGGATGGCTATCTTAAAAGATGGGTTTCAGAGTATTTGTTGCAATGGTGCTATGATGACAGATGGCACAAAGCAATTACAAGATCGTAACTCTAGTTTGTGACATCAGATCCGCCTAACATCACCCTAACAAATATTATTTCTACCCCTGGTGTGAAATCTATTTGCTTTTTGTGTGTTTGTATTCATAGTGTGTGTTTTTATTGTGTTTTTATTGTCCAGTAGCACCTGTCGTGATACTGTAAGGCATTGGCTTCAAGGTAGAGAAGTGGATCTTGCGAAGTGACTGCTGAGCCAACACAACTGTGGCTGAAAAATTTGAAGGCAGGGTAGAGCATCCCAATGTCAGACCAAGAGCCAGGACAAATGTTCCAGCTGTCCAACGGATGAGCCAGCTTTGATTCCTTTTAATCAGTCCCTTAGCTTCCTTCCGTCATGAACGAACTCTGGAGTTTACTGGCCCCAAACAAGGCTTTTTTCTTGATTTCCTGGCATGTGTTCATTTCCTGTAGACTTAGCTGACAGTTACATTAAAGGGCCTGGAAGTAGAGGGAAAAAAATAACCATAGCAGAACTAAAGCAATTATTGTAATGCAGTCTTAACAGGAGCTATAATGAGACAGAATTAAAAATGTGCCAGCATCATCGCAAACGGCCGTTCCCGATGACCTTCCAGAGGCACTTGGCTCGGAAACGACAGCCAGTCGGGCAGTCAAGCGGTCCTTCTGACAACACAGAGCAAATCCACGGAGACCCGTCTGTGTACTGCTACCGCAGCCTCATTTGGACAAGGCTGGGCCTGGCAATTTGCAAAACAAAGGCCAGCAACTCAATTTCGTTTGTGGGAAAAGTTTTGATCCTGATGCAGAGCTGAAAGCAGTCACCGAGACCAACCAAGTAAAGTCAGATCACAAGACTGGTCTGAAATAATTCCCTTCCCTTTTGCCTTAAGAAAGTTATTTTCTGGGCAACATCTTCCAGTGTCCCAGGAGCCATCCTAAGCAGAGGGATTCTGGGAGTTTTGGTCAAATTGGTAATCTTTTCAAGCTCTCCCCCCAGTATTGCTACATTTGGGAATATCAGGGAGTAGTAATTTTGGGGATGGGAGAGTCTGAGTGGGGGAATAACCTGAATCAGGGCTATTCTAAAGTTATTCTTTCCTTCCTGAACAAGAAACCAGAAGGCATGTACCAAGGGGATGAATCTTCACAATCAGTCCCTTAGCTTCCTCCCATCATGAACGAACTTAGAGGCGTTCAGTCATAAGATGATAGCTTAGCCCCATTGGCTCCTGCTTTGGCCAGTTATTTTGCAATGCATCATAGAAAGTGGCAGAGACAGCCTCACCAAGGCATTGACCCAAGACATTATGGCATTTTCACATTCTTCTGTTACATGTCCAAAAGAAAATGATCAAAATGGTCAAAGATCTGGAAACTATGAATCCCTATGAGGAATGACTTCTGGAGCTGGAGATGTTTAGCTTGCTGAAGAGAAGGTGATGAGGGGACGTGAGAGCCATGTTTAATTATTTGAAAAGTGGTCATGTTGAAGATGGAGCAGCTTATTTTCTGCTGCTCCAGAGAATAAGACACAAAGCAATGCTCAAAGCAACTGCAAGTACATAGAGGAAACAACTTTAGGAGCTGGGAGAAGATTCCTGTGTATTTTACAGCTCAGAAAATTTTTTTATTACTTAGGCGACCCCTTGTAGCTCAAGATTGATGGTTCTCCAAGTCTGGTTTTTTGGCGGTGGGTTTGTAGGTGGCAGTGGAGTCCTATTTTGATCTGCATGTTCTCCCGCAGTGAGGGCATTGGTTTCCAGATGGAAGGCGGTCCCAGTTGGGGTTGGCTTGATGCACCTTCGTCTTGGCACATTTCTCCCTTTAGCCTTCCCTTCATGCCTCTTCAAATTCTGCAGCACTGCTGCTCGCAACTGACCTCCAGTTAGAGTGCTCAAGGGCCAGGGCTTCCCAATTCTTGGTGTCTATGCCACAGTTTTTAAGGTTGGCTTTAAGCCCATCTCTAAATCTCTTTTCCTCTCCCCCAACATTATGTTTCCATTCTTGAGTTGGGAGTATAGTATCTGCTTTGGGAGACAGTGATCAGCCATTCAGACAACGTGGCTAGTCCAGCGGAGTTGATGGCATAGGAGCATTGCTTCAGTGCTGGTGATCTTTGCTTCTTCCAGCATGTTGACAGTTGTCCGCCTGTCTTCCCAAAAGATTTGCAGGAACTTTCAGAGGGAATGCTGATGGAATCATTCCATGAGTTGAGCGTGATGTCTGTCTGACAGTCCACGTTTCACAGGCACATAGTAGGGTTCGGGGGACAATAGTTTTATAAACAAGCACCTTGGTCTCCCTAAGGATTAAATTACTTATTTTAAAAAACTCTATGGGTCCCATCATACCCTGTATCCATATCCACTGTTGGTGCTTGGGAGGTGCAGGCATCTAATTCAAACTTTCCTTAGAAGAGTGAGTGAAAGGCTACATCAAGGCATCAGGAGGAGCCCGGCTGTGAAATATTGTTCCCCAAATACTGCCTGAGGCCAGGGCATTGGCTGAACAGAGTATCAATGGCCCCATTTATACTGCCATATAATGCAGTTTGACTCCTATAATGCAATGTGGACTCCTATAATATAGTTAAATTGTGTTATATGAGTCTACATTGATGATTTAATGCAGTTCAAAACAGGTCCAAACTCCATTATATCGCAGCCAATATTAGGTTACTTTTCCAAGCCAAATTGCTGAACAGAAGTTCAGTTCTCTTGAGAGCTCATCTCTTGCAAATGTGTATTGTCCCCCAACCCCCGAAATGACGAGGCCACACAAAATCTTTGGGTTTAAATATGGGCAACTTTTATTAATGGTTACCTGTTTAACTTTAACTGGTCCTAAATGTATGCAACATGAACTTGGTGTCAAAGTCGAGGCAGCATCCCTGCCCAGCCTATTCCTTGGCTAGTTTGGGTGAAAAAACTTGGTCCCCATCAAACCTAATCTGGGCAACCTCTAAGGGAAATGTATCATAAACCCCTCTCAAAGTAACTAAAGGCCAGACTCCCTCCCATTCCTAGGCCACTGGAATTCACCTCAGCTAATCAAAGTGAACCTCAGGTGAGTGTTTAAGTTAATGGCCTATCGCCCCTGAAGGGGTGCCTTGGGTATACACCAACTATTCATCTTTCCCTATCTGTTTTCTGTGACACCCTATTTAATGCCACACCATCCCAATTTGCCCTATAACAGTATAGGGTAGGCGAAAACCCCTCCCAGAACATAGGAGGGGGAAAGTTTCTACCCGGCCCCTTAATGGTGACCACAGTATACTGTTTTTAATGGACGAATGTGGTGGGTCGAAGTTTGGTCGAAGACTGGTACAAAAGGGCAGGCCAGCCAAGAACCTGGCTCCGCTCCCTACAAATTAATTCCAGCAGAAACTACTTTTCTCTCCCTTCGAGGGAGGGGACAAACTTCTCTCCCTCCCCAACTGCACACGGGAGGGAAAGCTTCTTGTGTATTGAATTGTGTATTGATACAGGTATCATGACTCCCTAGGATTCTCTCTTTGATTTACAGCTTTCTGGACCCTGGACTATTTTGACACTGGATACCTCATTTCAACTTTGCCACCTTGAATTCTTTTTTCTATGATGACAGCAGGACATTGGACTACACTGTAGTCCTTTCCAACTCTTGTGTTTCCCTGGCAGGGAAGGTAAACATGTGACCCTGGCTGTTTTTATTTCTAATTCCTTGTCCCTGACTCAATACCATCAGCCCCACTCCCTATCAAGTCATCCAAGGAAGAGGGACTTGAGATAGTATAAAATGCATGACAGAAGATAAATACTCTACATTGATTATTTAGCTGTGTACAGCTTGCAAACAGCTGTTGATGTGCGATTTGCTTTGGGATACATGACTTAATTGGATTAGTGATTCATTTGAAAGTCAAAGACCTCTCTTATTGTGATTCTATAATTTAGCAAAGGTTTACAATTGTCTTCTCTCCTCCCCAAAACAAATCATTTTCAGGTAAGTGGAAAGAAACCTGTCATTTGACTCAAAGCAAGGAAACAAAATTATAGGACCTTGAATAGGTTGTGATAAGAGCTGGAAGAAACTCAAGCCAAAAACCTCTCTTCAAGGTGAAAATGCAACAGCAATGTACACCAGTCCAAGGGTGTTCTAAGCTTCAAAATGAAAGCAGTTTGATCCCACTTGAGCTTTCATAGCTCGATGGTATGAAATCCTGGGAGTTATAGTTTGGTGAGGTACCCACTCTCTTTGGCAGAAAAGGCCAAAGACCTTGTAAAACTACAATTCCCAACCTTTCATACAGGATCACATACAGGGCTTTAGAAGCTAATAATGTATTTATGGAAGGGACTAAATGCTTAGCATGTCAGATCACAACATGGTACATCCAGCTTTCACATGCATACAGAAAATGGAAAATGCAATGGCATGCACCATCCTAACTTCCGTATTCAACGCTATATCTTGACAATTCAGGAGCATGTCTTGTTCCTTCACAGTTGCCCTTCCAAGTCCTTGTTTCCTTCTGAATTTTCAACAGCAGTCGCCCTTTTGATTAATAGTGCCCTAGCCCCTGACAGTCGCACATGAATGTAGACAATGCTTCAGACAAAAGAGAGCCTCCTTAACATTTACTTAGTAGATTAATTCCTCCTCTCAGCACTCATTTATTTGATGTGAGGTTTTGCAAAAAAAGCAGTACAGAAAGTTCATGCAAGTTAATCCCCAAAGACAGGCAAAGCCTGTAAAGCCATACATTTCAGAAGGGGTGGTGGGTGGGTGCAAAGCTACACTGCTCAAAGCTTAGCTATTCTTCCGGCATGTTGCGAAAAGCCTTTGTTAACCTTCACATTTTATTTTATTGTAAAGTGGATAATTTAAAGGATGAATCCCCCCTGGAGTTTCATTTTTTAAATTTTAAAAAATAGGATTTGCAGCAAAATCAAAGGAATCTAAAAGATGGCCAAGAGAAATGGCAAAGGCCAACACAGAGTATTTGACAAATGTATACAGACATAGATGTGGGTAATCAAAGAGACAGACGTGCTTCCATTGATGGAAAACCAGCAAAATGTATTTATTTATTTATTTCTGGTATTTGTACCTTGTCACTTCTTTACCCCCGAAGGGGGACTCAGGACGGCTTACATTAGTAATGGTGCAAGGCTGCTACATCACAATTACAATAATATAAAACACAATCACATACATAAACATTAAAATAATTACATAATCATTAAAAACGAGTACATGTAGCATTAGTTAAAACCATAAAACAAAGCACAATGTCATCTGCCACAACGCCATTCCAGTCAATGTCCACTAAGGTGCAAATTACATCTGCTGCCCGAAGGCCTGGTCCCAGAACCACAATTTAAATTTTTTACTGAAATCCAGGAGGGATGGGGTCGATCTTATCTCGTTTGGGAGTTCGTTCCATAGGCGGGGGCCACAGCCGAGAAGGCCCTGTCTCTTGTCCTCGCCAAACGCGTTTGTGATGTTGGCGGGAGCAAGAACAGGGCCTCCCCAGCTGATCTTAGGTTGCGAGATGGGCCATAGAGGCCATATAAATAAAAAAAAGTGATTTATATTGAGTTTATGCCAGTGTATTCCATTCCTACAGTTCTTGTTGCATCACAAAGCTGCTAGCTTAGAAAAGGGTGGTTTGTGATTTTTCTAGACACAGACACAGGGCATTATATAGAGTTTTTAGTAGGTAATCTTTCTGAGTCTGACATACAGTAGACTCCCCCATCTTGCTCTCTCCAGGTGAGTTTAGTATAGAATGTTTGTATATTTTATATGTCACCTAAACAAGATGATGGCAATTGTAGTAATGTTACGTGAAAACCCATATCCAAATGGGGCTTGGATAGATGATCTCCTGGTGCTCCTGTCTGAGATCAAAAGCAGGAAGTCCCTGCTGGGAAACCTTGTTTGGCTCTTCTCCTTTCCACAAAGTACCTCAATGGGCACAGATCACCAGTAGGATACAGAAACTTCCTTATCAGCTAGCCTTCAGTGCTGAGAACAATCAGTCAGAATATCAGCTGGCAGCCAATAATTCAGGGAAATTTCATCTAATGTGATCCAAAAGCTCATTGCCACAGTCAATTTCCCCACTGTCCCATTTAGGGAGACCAGGAAATCCCATCACCTGAGGGCCATTCCACCTAGATAACCCCTCTGAGACCATCATCATAGACCAACACCCATTTCTTTGCCTGGAAAGTCTTCGGCAGCAATAGGACAGCACCAGCAAAGCACGATTCCAGGTTTTATCCAATTACGCTTTATTAAAGTTTCCACCATACTCAACTTACGAATCACAGCTGTAAAATATGACAGCAATGAATAGACATCAAACCAAACAGAAAACAGATTGTAACTTTGAGCTCTTGAAAGTCTGTAAAACACCAATGGCAGTGAATGAAAGGCATCAGATCTGGGATTCTCTCTTTCTCCTTGCATCCTTCTGAAGCCAAAATGGAACTACATGCCAAGGAGTGGGAGGAGGATCCGATACCTAATGTGCTATGCTACAATGTCAGCTAGATGAAGACACGCAGACCGGATTGAAGGCAAAGGAACAGAGGCTTATTTACTTTGACGACTAAAAGGATGGCTGATACAGAGTCTCTGCTTAAAAGAACATAGAACATAAGAACATAAGAAGAGCCATGCTGAATCGGACCTCAGCCCATCTAGTCCAGCATTCTGTATCACACAGTGGCCCACCAGTTGTACACGGGGATCTCGAGCAGAAGGGAGGGCAAAACCCTGACCTGCTCCCGACCCCCCCACAACCAGTACCCGGGGAAATCCTGCCTTCCTCAACCAACTCCGAGGTGGCACTTGAATGTCCTTTTCAGTAACTACCGATACACTTGGTATCCATGAATCTGTCTAATCCTGCCTTGAAGTTGTCCAGGCTGACAGCTGTCACAACCTCTTTCTGGAAGTGAGTTCCATAACCCACTGACCCTCTGGGTGAAGAAATATTTCCCTTTGTTAGTCCTAATTTTCCTACCTTGGAGCTTCAGGGAGTGCCCTCTAGTCCTAGTGTTTTGTGACAAAGAAAACAGTTTTTCTTTATTCACCTTTTCTATCCCATGCATGATTTTATACACTTCGATCAAGTCACCTCTTAAACGCCGTCTTTCAAGGCTGAAAAGACCAAGGCGTTGCAACCTGGTTTCATAAGGGAGCCGCTCCATCCCTTGGATCATTCTTGTTGCCCTTTTCTGTACCTTTTCCAGTTCCGTTATATCCTTCTTAAGGTGCGGAGACCAGAATTGTACACAGTACTCCAAATGTGGCCTTACCATCGATTTGTAGAGAGGTAATACAACATTTGCTGACCTATTTTCGATTCCCTTTCTGATCATGCCTAGCATAGAATTTGCTTTTTCACTGCAGCTGCGCTGGGTTGACATCTTCATTGAGCTGTCCACCAAGATCCCTTTCCTGGTTTGTCTCAGAAAGCTTTGATCCCATCAGTTGATAAGTGTATTTGGGGTTCTTTGCCCCGATGTGCATGACTTTACACTTGTTTAGGTTAAAATGCATTTGCCACTTTGTTGCCCATTCACTCAATTTCGAGAGATCTTTCTGGAGCTCTTTACAATCAGTTTCATTTTTAACTACCCTGAACAATTTAGTGTCGTCTGCAAACTTTGCTACCTCAGAATTCACTCCTACATCCAGATCATTAATGAATAAATTAAAAAGTAACGGACCCAAAATTGAACCTTGGGGTACGCCACTTCTCACCTCTTTCCACCCAGAGACATGTCCGTTTATTACCACCCTTTGTTTCCTACAGTTTAGCCAGGTTCCAATCCAGGACAAGACCTGTCCCCTGATTCCATGGCTGAAGAGCTTATTTAGGAGCCTTTGGTGAGGGACTTTGTCAAAAGCCTTTTAAAAGTCAAGGTAAACAATATAAATTGGGTCCCCTTTATCTATGTGTTTATTTACACCCTCAAAGAATTCTAACAAGTTAGTAAGACATGATTTGCCTTTGCAGAAACCATGTTGATTTTCCTTCAGCAATGCCTGTTCTTCTATGTGCTTAGTAATTTTTTCTTTAATAATGGTTTCCATCACTTTGCCTGGAACTGAGGTTAGACTAACTGGCCTATAATTTCCTGGATCACCCCTGGATCCTTTCTTGAAGATCGGAGTTACATTTGCCTCCCTCCAGTCCTCGGGTACAGTGCCTGATCTTAGAGAAAGGTTATATATTTTGGCTAGAATCAGAAAGAACCATACAATATAGTGGAAGACATTTTATCCCCTTTGACAGCAATTCAAATATCCCGCGCCCTCCCCTGATTGGCTGGAAATTGGGCCACTTTCAATTTGGGTCTCCATTGACTGGGGAATCCTCATGATGTCAGGAGAGGACGGAGTCTCTTCTGTGGTGGAAAATAATATTGATATGTGTAAACTAGATTAACAAGGCAAGGAGGTTTGTATTGCCACCCAATTACTGTTTGCTACTGTCACTTATAAGACAACACAAAAGTACAAATAGTCAACTTTTTTGCATTTCAACTTCATCTCCTCCTCTGATTCTAATCACCCATCTGTTCCAGGATCTGTCAAAGCTAGCTCTCCCCAAAGGTAAGGACTCTGGGACTATTGGTGACTTCCACATCAATAAGATTTTAAATCCATTCTGGGTTTTAGTCTGAACTTCAATGGAGCTACTCTTGGTGCTGGCCTTATCCTTCAAAATAGGCTCAGCATGTTAAATATCAGCTTTACAGTTTATTCTACAAACTATAGGAGGTTTGTCGCCCCATGGACATGACATCTATATAGTCATATCCATGTTTGGAATCTACATGGCCATCACACATTTTGAAACCAAAATATCCCAGTGTGAGAGATGTTGTGCTTAGAGTGCTAGACCACAAATTGGATCATACACATTCGAGTGCTCATTGGACCATGAAACCCCTTGAGTAGGCTTGAGCCAGGTCTCACCACTCTGCCTAATGTACTTCACAGGATTGTTATTATGGGTCACTCCACGGCTTTAGGGTGGTGAATCCATCCTGGGTTTTATAGGAGCTACGTCCGGTTTTATAGGAGGTAGCTAAGATGCTGAAAGCAGATAAGAGAGAGGGTCCAGTGCCAATGACTTGGAAGCATTTCATTGAGTCCAGAATGATGATGATGTTTCCCTTCAAGCAATTTTCTATTTATGGGGATCCTAAGGGAAATTACTATAGCATTTCTTGGTAAGATTGTTCAAAGGGGGGCAGGGAGTTTGCCATTGCTTTCCTGTATGGCTCATAGAGTGTGACTTGTTCAAAGTCAACCAATGGGTTTCCATGGATGAGTAGGGATTTGAACCCTGATCTCACAGAACCCAGGCTTGAAATCCAGCACACCACACTGAGTCCCAACATAGCTCCTATAAATCTCAGCATAGATTAATTTTCCCAAAGAAATGGAGCCACCAATCAGCTCTTGTTGTGGGAATATAAATGAGAAAAGGGGCCTTCAGAAAAAAGGTGGATCATCAATATAATATGAGGAATCTGGTTATTTCCAACTTACTTTAGATTTTCTCATGGAAGGCTATGCCAGGTGCAGTCACCTGTTTGATTTTTTTCTTCCAGACTAATTCGAATGTGAAATTAATTTTTATTACTTAAATGCCTTTTTCCAGATTCTGGGACAAGACAAGTGAAAAGAAGTGGGAGATATGCAGCCTGGGCTCATCTGGTGCATTTTTTTCCAGTACAAAAGTCCTTTGACTCTTTCTCCCCGCGCCGCCTCTAATTTTGTGGTTCTCTGCATCTCCCAAAAATAGCCTCCCATCCCAATTTCAACCTGTCATATTCATTACATCACAGCTGCCTGCGGAGTGCACTTATCACCGGCAATCTACTCCGTTACACTTGTGATTAAAACTGATTGCTAGTTTGAGGCTGACTGCTCAGCTTGGGAAATTGGGGATGTCTTTATAACTCAAGACAGCAGATCAAAAGGCCCTTGATTAATGTTGCAAAGATGAGGAGAGACGAAAGACCACAGATAGTCACCCAGCGAAGCCATATTTCCTTCCGAAAGGAGCACATGCAAAGTTTCTGGGTAGGTTCAAATGCATGGTCATGCAGAGGGACCAGGTCCTGTCAAGGCTGTTTAGGAGAAGTAGCAAGGGCTAAACATTTGGCTAAGACAGACCCCAATCCATGTTTGCACTGAGTCATTTTCATGGTGGTTTTGCTACACCACCCATTGATTGGATACTAACTTTGTGCAGTCTTGGACAGTCAGTCCTTCACAATTGCTGAGGTTATGGGCACAAATCCCTGTAAAAATGAAAATCATATTTTTTTTCTAAAACTACTTTTTATCTATGAGAATACTTCTCTAGGAATCTCTATGTCCTCCAGCATATTGAAGTTCAAATAGATGTTGATCATAGAATTGAACTGAGGGACTTAGAATCTCTAGAACCTCCAGCAAAAAGTCTTAAGAGATTATGTGATAAAATATTTTAATCAAATCCTCAAATAATCAGATCTACCAAAGTCAAACCCACAAATGTGGAAAGCCAAGTGGGACTGTGTTGGGGCTCAGCAGCAAGATGCTGGGGATTTCTCAGAGGAGTCTGTGTCTGATCAGAGTGAATTGCATGCCTTAGATCAGAGAGAAATGCTGGCAGTTGCAGATGAGACAGAGGATGTTTGGGATTCCACTGTTCATTCCTTAGCAACCGGGGAAAAGTCAGTTTCTCTTGGGGATCAGCCTTCAGCAGAAAATGGGAAGTTTTCCCGTGATATGAGATTAGACCTCCAGCTGGAGGGAGTGAAGGATATATTAATTAGGTGTTCAGAAAGATTCTGTGAGAAGTCCTTGAAACCCAGTGTCAAAGTCATGACTTCATGGCTTCTTGGTCAGGCCCGAATTTAAATTAAGTGCTGTTTACTTGGTGTCTCTAGAGCAGACAACTTTGTCATAGATTCAAGTTCCTGTTTCAGCTCTCATGCTCAGGATTCAAGTCTCCTGTGTTTGCATATGTTCCTGTAAGAGTTTTACCTTGGGAAACCTCCTGTTTTCATGCTTATGGATTTATGCCTATGACCTTGACTTCCTGTATTCTATGTATCTTGCTATTCACAGCTACTGATCTTTGTATATATGAACCACTGCTATTTTATAGCCCCTTTTCTACTGCTTTTTTAAAGGAAATGTTCATTTTTCTCTATTGTACATGCTTTTGTAAATAAACTGTTGTAGTTAGATACTCCTGGATTCTGGTGTGGTGCTGGGTGAAAAGGTGTCCCAAGGCTAGAGTGCAATAGTCTGCTTTTTGCCCCATTGTGCCACAGTGTGACAGATCCCCCTCTCCAAGTTGGTTTTACAGTTTCAACTTTTGAAATCTGTCACTTACCTTGGTCTTGTTCTCCATGTAACTCCTCCGTGGATGTGTCCAGTTCTGAGCCCTACAGTCCAGGAGAGATATTGACAAGCAGGAACATGTCCAGAGAAGGGCAACCAAAATGGTCAAAGATCCAGTAACCATGAATCCTATGGAGAATGGTTTAGGGAGCTTGGTCCATTCATACTGGAAAAGTGAAAGTGAAGATGGAACATGAGAGCCATGTTTAAATATTTGAAATGATATACAATGAAGATGTAGTTAGCTTGTTTGCTGCTTCTCCTGAAACTGGTACATGGAGTATTTCAAAATACAGGAAAACAAATTGGATCGGAATATTAGAAAGAACTTTCTTATCAGGTCTGTTGCGCCATGGCAAATGCGAGCTGTTCAATATCAGAATATGCTGCCTGGGAATGTGATGGTCTCCTCCGCTGAAGGCTTTCAAATAGAGACTGGATGTCCATCTCTCAGGAGGGCTTTGATTATGGATCCCTGTGAGGCACAATGGATGGCCCTTGGGATCTCTCCCAACTTTCCAATTCTATGAAATTTAACAATATGTTTAAAATTAAAAAGATAACACATTACCATGTAATGAGCCATACATAAAGTATCATCATTCACATAATTGTAATCTTTATGCACTGCTTAAAGCCTGCCTGAAATTTCTGAAGATGATAATCTTGTTTGCTGAACAGAAAATAAACATGTAAACTAGACTTATCGTTTGAGATTTTTTTTATGTTTGCAGATGATTAGAAAAGAAAAGAGGAAGAAAAAGAAGCAGTGAAATAACCTTCAAGGGTGTATCATGCAACTAGGCTAGAGATAGTTGTGACTCAGTTTACACAACTAGAATGAGATCAGGCTCTTTATTTAGTTGTCTAGAAACTTTAAACAGGCAGAAACATATTGGGCTGTTTCCAAAATACAAAATCCATCCCTAGAACATTTGGAGACAGATCTCATTTATAGGGCTTAAAGGTTAGGTCAGCACATTGGAGAGCACCTTTAAACCCATTGTCAATTCATTGCACTCTTGACCTCAGTTGCTTTTGAAGAGCAAAATATAACAATTATGGAATAAGTACTTTTTTATACAGAGCTCATAAACTTTACCTTTTTACACCAAGATTGGAAACTTGACAAATAATGTGGGATAAGGGCTCCAAAGCTGAGCTAAGACTCTATGATGAATCCTGATTTTGAAGCCCTGTTCATCCACAAAAGCCAGCTTGAGCAAGTTACAGTCTCTCAATCTCAGAAGATGGCAATGGCAAGACCCCATGAACAAACTTGCCAAGAAAAATATATATAGGAGTTGCCACATATTAGAGTCAACTTGAGGGCACATAACGATGAACCACAGTGATCCAAAGCCATGCTGGCTGAAGCATTGTGTGAGTTGTGGTCCAGAAAAGATAACTTTTCCAAATTCTGGATTTATATCTGCTGTAAGTTAACTATAGAGTTGTCAGAAGGACCCAGAGCAGTGGTTCTCAACCTTCCTAATGCGGTGACCCTTTAATACAGTTCCTCATGTCGTGGTGACCCCCAACCCAAAAACTATTCTTATTGCTACTTCATAACTATAATTTTGCTACTGCTATGAATCGTAATGTAAATATCTGATATGCAGGATGTATTTTCATTCACTGGACCAAATTTGGCACAAATACCTGATATGACCAAAATTGAAAAGTGGTAGGGTTGGGGGGATTTATTTTGTCCTTTGGGAATTGTAGTTGCTGGGATTTATTATTAACCTATAATCAAAGAGCATTCTGAACACCACTAACAGTGGAATTGAACCAAACTTGGCACACAGAACTCCCATGAAGAACAAAAAATACTGGGAGGGTTTAGTGGGCATTGAGCTTGATTTTTAGAGTTGTAGTTCACCTACATCCAGAGAGCATTTTGGACTCAAACAATGATGGGTCTGGACCAAACTTGGCATGTATGCTCAATATGCCCAAATGTGAACACTGGTGGAGTTTGCGAAAAATAGACCTTGACATTTGCTGGGATTTATAGTTCACCTAAAATCAAAGAGCATTCTGAACCCCACCAATGATTGAATTGGGGCAAACTTTTCGCACAGAACCCCCCATGATCAACCAAATTCAATGTTTCCTGATGGTCTTTGGCAACCCCTCTGACACCCCCTTGTGACCCCCCCCCCGGGTTCCCAACCCCAAGAATGAGAAATGCTGACCTAGAGATTCGTAAAGTGGTAGAAACTATTATTATTTCATTTGTGGTCTTTCCACTTTTATAGGGCTCCTGTGCCCCAGCATATATGGAGGAATGACAGCACTTACATTTTCTCATGGATAAGTTGACCCAGGTTTGTTTGGGTTTTTTTTTGGGGGGGGGAGGTACTTTTTCACTAAAATTTCAAAATATGTGTATATACCAGGAAACCTCACAGCATTGTAGAACATGACATTTACGTGACTCAATTACATGGCAAAGCTCCACCGGGCTCAATTTTATACTCATTAAGCCAGAAGGAGAGTTTCCAGTTTTGATGGGGATTGCATCAGACTCTGTCTTGGAGTGCAAGGACCCATGGCACCTTTTCTGTTTAATTTTTTTGGTGGAGTTTAAATTCTGCAGTGACAGAAGTATAGTGGCAAAACATGATCACCTTGTTCCATAAGAAAGAACGATCCAAATCTGTCTCGGTTGACCTTCTGTATGAGCAACCTCCTATAAAAACAAACAGGAGCAATTTAGCTCATGGACAATGGATATGTGCAATAAAAGCTTTCAAACAGTTACTTTTGGGGAAACTACAGCTCCTATTGTACTCCAGAGCAGGAACACCACTATCTTTAAACATCACACCAGTTTGTTATAATCAGCAAGCAGTTTATTGAAGAATATATATAAGCAAAGCAGTAAATATGTTAAAAACAGTATAGTCCTAAGATAAAAGATACGAGAGCTTCAAGGCACAAAGGCAAAGCACAGGTTCCAAAGGTATAAAATCCATAGCACAAGGCAGCATGAAAATCAAATACACAAATCAGGAGCCTGGTAAAAACTTGGAACAGGAAACTAGGAACACTTGGAAACAAGACCGTCATGAAATTCCAACATTGACGAGACGGACCTAACTCTTTCCCTTGTATCAATATAAAGCTTTCCTGACCCCAGAACTGAAAGGAAAGCATTTTCAGCCACGGCCTAACCTTAAAACATCGTGAATCCAGAGCAGTGCCTTGGTCGGACCACCTGACCGTGAGGGCAGACATTGACACCCCTCTTACAGAAAGGTTGGAACAAAAGACCATCCTAGTCCGCCAAAGGAGTTCGATGACCCCGAGGGCATTCATAGCTGCTTTGGATCCCCTGGAGGTCCCCGGAGGATCACTAGCGGACTTAGTTGCCAGGTGGAACAGCGTCCTCTCGAAGGCCATCGACCAGGTGGCACCGAGGCGCCCCCTTCGTCCCCGGAAAACCTGCTCACGGTGGTTCACAACGAACCTAAAGCAGCTGAAACGCCGGAGGAGACAATTGGAGAGTGTTTGGAGACGGAAACCCAGCACGGCAAATAGAGCAACCTACAGAGAACTGCATAGGCTGTACGAACGTGAGATCAAGGAGGCTAAGAAATCCTATAATGCCGCCCAGATTACAGCCGCCGGCTCCCGCACAGCCCAGATCTTTAAAGTGGTCCGGAGCCTTCTGGGGTCTCCACAGAGTGATTCCAACAGCTCTACGGTGACGGCAGAGGATCTCCAAGAGCACTTCATCGGGAAAATCACGGCACTTCGGGCGCGACCTGCCGCCCATTCCAGAGGAAGGAAATGAGTGGACTCGACATCCAACCCAGACAAACGGGCTCTACTTCACCGAATTCAAACCCCTAACATCGGAAGAGGTGAAAAAGCTGGTGGCCGGGGCAAGGGCTACGACCTGCCCCATGGACCCGTGTCCTTCGCACTTAGTCAAGTCTTGCATAGACACCATACTGGACGCCCTGGTGGACCTGGTGAACCTCTCATTGGACACAGGCTCCTTCCCGAGTCCCTGAAGGAGGCTAGAGTTAGCCCTCTTCTGAAAAAGGCGAACCTCGACCCCAATGATCCGGCGAACTACCGCCCTGTCGCTAATCTGCCCTTTCTGGGGAAGCTATTGGAGCGAGCAGTGGAAAACCAGCTGCGGGACTTCTTGGACCGATCTGGGGGCCTAGACCCGTTTCAGTCAGGCTTCCGAGCGGGCCACGGCGTCGAATCCGTCCTAGTAGCAATCACAGATGACATCCACCGCCAGTTGGACGGAGGGGCTCGGCAGTCCTAGTCCTCCTTGACCTAACCGCGGCCTTCGACACCGTTGATCATGATTTGCTACTTCGCCGCTTGGCGGCCTCTGGGATCCAAGACAAGGCCCTGACCTGGCTAGGATCGTTTCTGCGGGTCGCTCGCAGCGGGTCGAGTGGCAGGGCCAGGTCTCCAGGAAATGTGGGCTGGAGTGTGGGGTTCCCCAGGCTGCCATCGTGTCCCCGTCCCTTTTTAACATCTACGTCCAGCCCCTGGCCGGTATCGCTAGAAGGCCCGGTTTCAACTGTTATCAATACGACTATGACACGCAGCTGCTGGTCAAGCTCGACCCAGGGTGCTGTCGGTACCAGCTTTAGCCGGGGCTGAAGGCGGTCACAAGCTGGCTCAGAGCACACAGGCTAAAGATCAACCCAGCAAAAACGGAGATCCTCTGGCCCGGCCGACCCGACCCCCACTCTCCACTACCACCCTTTGAGGGCAAGCCCTTGTCCGTAGCCCCGCGGTAAAGAGCTTAGGAGTACTCTTGGACGAGAAACTGACGATGGAGGCTCAGATCCAGGCCGCTGCTAAGGGTGCCTTCTTCCACCTCCGTAGGGCCCGACGGTTGGCCCCCTATCTACCACCAGAGGCGCTGAGGACGGTGATTCACGCCACTGTGGTCTCCCGTCTTGACTACTGCAACGCCTTGTATGTGGGCCTACCGTTGGCCACGACTGGAGGTTGAGACTCATCCAGAATGCAGCGGCCAGACTCATCTCCGGGTATCGGCCAGGAGCCATATTTCACCAATTTTAAAAGATCTTCACTGGTTACCCATTGAGCTTAGAGCGATCTACAAACTCATGGTGATAACCTTCAAAGCTCGGCAAAAAATGGGACCAGCCTACCTGGGCGATCAGCTGACGGACCAACGCTGCGAAAGACCCGCACGCGTAATAACCGCGTCCGGTTAGCTGTCCCTGGGGTGAGAGAGGCCCGGCTGACAGAGACCCGTAGAAGAGCCTTCTCGGTGGCGGCCCCTACGATCTGGAACTCGCTCCCGCCTGCGCTCAGGGCCACACTGGCCCCGGCCAGATTTCTGGCTGGCCTGAAAACCTGGCTCTTCCGCCAGGCTTTCGGGGACTGAACTGGATGGATGGCAGAGCCTTTTTACGGCTCATATCTCCTGTTTTAATTGATGTATCTGTGTTTTTAAAGGATGTAAGTCGCCCGGAGCACCATTGGTGGAGGGCGACTCACAAGTAATAAAGTATTATTATTAAAGTATTATTATTATTATTTCTCTTGCTCTTACAACCATATAAGGATTTATCTTTCTTTTCCTGCAAACAAATTGTCCTTTGTTGTGCCTGAGAACTTTGTCTCTGTTTACCAATGTCTTGCTTTCTATCTTCACTCTCATGAAATTCTGCACCTGACAAATCATCCTCAGGAATACTAGAGACAAAGAGAATGTCCCCAGTTTACCCTTTCTCATTCTGCTGTTGTACCTTGAGTTCTGCTTCTCAAGGTAAAGGAACATCTACTAAGTGATAATATAATTTGCATGTGTATGTCCTCACACTTTGTTGAATGTTCTCCTGGTGGAATTATTTCAATTATTCTATCTTTTATCAGCTGAAAGAATAAAATGTTATAAAAGCTCACCATTCTAGAAGACAATTAAATTATCCCATTGGTCTAAGCCAGTGGTTCCCAAAGTGGGCGGTACTACCCCCTGGTGGGCGGTGGGGCGATCTAGGGGGCGCTGGAAGGCCCAGGAGAATTTGGGGGGCGCTGTACCCTGTAAAGGGGCAGTGGAGCGATGGCGTGAGCCAGGTGACAGGCTACCATCCATCTCTGTATGTGTGTCTCTCTCTCTTCTTCCCTCCTCCTGCTCACTCCTCCTCTCACCAAGCAAGAGATAATAATAATACCTTTGGGGTTCCCTTCCAACTGGTTGAGTCTTATAACAATAATAATTATGTCCTTCACCATATTTAGTGGAACATGGATTCAGTGCAGTAACCAATTTATTAACAAAAAAAGAAACCGATTGCAAAATACTCAATCGCAATTATTTGAGATTACTGCTGATAAAAATAGAGCCGAGGATTGCTAGATTGGTAGCAGCAGACCAGGTTCATCCTTCTCATTAAGATGATTTTGAATGTTTTAACTTTTTTGTATTACATGTCTATTCTAAGTTCAATAAATAGTTTCATAATTTCAAACTTCAATGTTTCTAATTTACAACTTTATTCTATTTTACGAAAAAGGTAGAAATATTACTACATATACTGTATCTTTCTGTTTAATTGCTATTAAAAAATTTAAAAAATAATTTCTAGGGGGGCGGTGAGTAATTTTTTTTCTGGAAAGGGGGCGGTAGGCCAAAAACGTG
Organism: Anolis apletophallus; assembly: GCA_030556195.1. Taxonomy (NCBI): domain Eukaryota; kingdom Metazoa; phylum Chordata; class Lepidosauria; order Squamata; family Anolidae; genus Anolis; species Anolis apletophallus. The sequence continues at coordinate 131,961,049 of JARBWK010000009.1, read as the reverse complement.
TGGGAACCACTGGTCTAAACTCACACACACACATTTTGTACATGAACCTCAGACGCCAAGACAATTTCCTCCCCACTCTGCTTGAATCTGTTCATCACAACCTAATGGTGCACATACTAATCTGCAAAAGAATATACCAATTCTAGCACTACAAGTTCTACTCCATTCAAAAAGTTCTTATAGACCAAAAAAACTAATCGCTTTGGGAGAATTCAGTACGGAAGCATTTTATAACCATAACCTCTTTTTCTACTGCTCTCCACCTTACCAAATATTATTGTCTTTTCTAAAGAGCAATGTCTTCCCATGTTATGGTCAAAATATGGCAGTCACCATTTAATGTGTTATTGAAGGCTTTAATGGCTGGAATGACTGGATTTCTGTGTGTTTTCTGGGCTGCATGGCCATGTTCCAGAAGCATTATTTCCTGATGTTTCACCCACATCTATGGCAGACGTCCTCAGAGGTTGTGAGGACTATTAGAAACTGAGCAAGTGAGGTTTATATTTTTGTGGAATTTCCAGGGTGGGGGAAAGAACTCTTGCCTGTTTGAATTGTTGAAATTGGCCACCTTGATTAGCATTTAATGGCCTTGCAGCTTCAAAGTCTAGCTGCTTCCTGCCTGGGAGAATCATTTGTTGGGAGGTGTTGGAAGTCAGCCATAGCTGACAAACCTATCTGGACACAGCATATTATCTGAGAAAACAGAAATATTGTACCACTCTAGCAACCACCATGTCAGACTATACAGAGAAGCCATTGAAATCCACAAGCATGTGGACAATTTCAACAAATAGGAGGAAACAATGAAAATGAACAAAATCTGGCTGCCAGTATTTTAAAAACTTTACAATGAAGACAGTAAATAAAGAACAGCACTCAGAAAACATGGGAATTCCAGACAGAAAACAACCAGGGCTAGCTAACACTTTGAATTTGATTTTGTCATTTGGGAGTTGTAGTTCCGCTGGGATTTATAGTTTACCTCCAATCAAAAAGCATGCTGAACTCCACCAACAATGAAACTGAACCAAACTTGGCACACAGACCTCCCATGACCAATAGAAAATACTGGGAGGGTTTGGTGGGCATTGACCTTGATTTTCGGAGTTGTAGTTCACCTCCATCCAGAGAGCACTGTGAAATCAAACAATGATGGATTTGGACCAAACTTGGTGCGAATATCAATATGCCCACATGTGAACACTGGTGGAGTTTGGGGAAAATACACTTGACATTTTGGAGTCATAGTTGCTGGGATTTATAGTTCACCTAAAATCAAAGAACATTCTGAACCCCATCAACAATAGAAATGGGCCAAACTTCCCACACAGAACTCCCATGACCAATAGAAAATACTGTGCTTTCTGATGGTCTTTGGTGACCCCTCTGACACCCCCTCTTGACACTCCCCCAGAGGTTAAAAATGCTTTATTAAGGCATTTTTGTGTCTTAACGCTTTTCCTATATCTTTTATATGAGTACACATGGCAGCACCATCATCTTTTTCCATTTGCTTTGGTATTCCCAGGTTGGTGCTGGGAGTTTAGCCTTGTGACTCAATTAATAGCTAAACTCTATTCCTAAATATGATTTCAGCACCTTGGATAGCTCCTGAAAAGGCTCGTAACTACAACTTGAAAAATTGAGATTAAAGGTATCTATGTTGTTGCTTATGATGCTTGCTTTTATTGTTTATGCTGTTTTATATTTTGTTGTTCTGTTTTTAACTGTATGTTATCTGGGCATGGCCCCATGTAAGCCGCCTCGAGTCCCTTCAAGGGGTAGAAAAATAAAGTTATTATATTATTATTATTAAACACCAAGTCTAACAAATGAAGAAAATACATGTCCATACCCAACAGGACAGTGTTCTCAGTCTAAGATTCCTTCTCCTCTCCCTGACTGCAGGATCTGGGATCTAACAATCCTATTTCTATCTCTAGTCAATAGGGATCCCAGAGACAACTCGTGACAAAGTATCCTTCTCCTTTGTTATGTTATTCTGGCAGGTAATTCTGCACTTTGTCGTGAACACAGCCTTCAAAACGTGCTGACTCAATTCACATGGAGGACCCCTGGAATGATATGGACTTGTGTGGCTGGCAGGGAGGCTCCACAAATTTAGTCCACCATCTGTTTTTGCGTATCCCACAGGCTTCATAGGGAGCTTCTCAATTTATATTCTGTGCCTTGCTGGCAGCCGAAAACGGCAGCCAGAGGGCCAGAGCACCATCTGTAGAAGATTCCTTTCCAGAGGCGAATCCCAATTAACATGCAACTTGCACTCACAGTAGAGAGGAAAAGAGAAGGAAGGAAGAGGCCGAAGAACAAGCCAATGCTGTAGCGTTGAAGGTGACCTTTCTTCCTCCCACATCAATAAATAAAGTGGAGGCCTCGGCAGGCACAGGCAGCCTGGGATGAGACATCTTGGCCATGCTTCATCTCTGCTTTCATCTCGCCAAAAGGTCGCTTCTAATAGAGGACCTGTTGTTAGTGCTCATCCATCCCCTCTCCAGGCAGCTAAGGGAAGCCTACATGTTCCAAGAACGGCATCAACTGAGGTAGAAGCCCCAGATGAGTGCATGGATAGCATCTGCTTTGGAGCAAAGAGAAGAAACCATCTGCTGTGTCAAAGGAGGAGCAGTGAGAGAGAGGAGAAATAGTTAGAGGCTGAAAATCTCATGCAAGAAGTAGATATGCAAGATCTACACAGGAAGGAGATATCCGTGGTGAGAGCCATTAATAGAAACTTCATAGAATCATAGTGTTATAAGAGTCCACCAGGACAGTCCAATCCCCTGCCAGGCAGTAATACACACCTAAATGACTCCTGAAATAGATCTCCAATGACAGATCTCCAATGGCAGATAGTCTGCTCCTCCCCAAAGGCAGTCCATTCCATGTTGAACAGTTCTTACAGAAGTTCTTATTAATGCTAAAGTAGAATCTTTCTTTGCGTCATTTGAATCTATTGTTTCATGTTCTAGTCTCCAGAGGAGCATAAAACAAGCTCTCTCTATCTTCTACATGACATTCCTTCAGATATTTATTATTATTTATTATTCACAGCTGTACCCACCATGTGTTGCTGTGGCCAATCTTCCCCTCCCAGGGCCATAGCCAGGATTTTGATTCGGGGGCTGAGTTTGGTTCGGGGGCTGAGACTGGGTGGAAGAGGGTCTACCCTAGCAAACCTTTTGTATTGTTATCCCAATAACCCCATTAATGTGGGATATAACGAGCATGGTGATCAGATCATGATTTAAATGCACGTAACAGTTTAAATAATGTACCAGAAAGGCCTTTTCGTGGACCACCCAGAGAATTTCGGGGCTGAAGCCCCTTAGCCCCCCTGGCTACATGCCTGTTCCCTCCCTTTCTCTTCTTTCCCTCCTTCCTTCAGTCCTTCTTTCCTTCCTTTTCTTTCTTTCCTTTTCTTTCTTTCCGTCTCTACCTCCTGTCTTCCTTCCTTCCTTTTCCTTCCTTCTCTACCTCTTTCCTTCCTTCCCCCTTTATTTATCTTCTTTCTTTCAATTCTTCCTTCTCTACCTCTTTCCTGCCTTCCTTCCTGCCTTCCTGCTTTCCTTCCTTCCTATTTTTCTTTATCTTCCTCTTTTTCTCCTTTCTTCCTTCTCTACCTCTTTCCTTCATATCTTTGCATTTTGCTTCCATCTTTCCTTCCTTCTCTTTCCTTCCCTCCCTCTTTCTCTCCTTTTCTTCCTTCGCTCCCTCTTTCCTTCCTTCCCTTTTTTCTTTCCTTGTGTAATTCCTTCTCTACTTCTTTCCTCCCTCCCTCCCTCCCTTTTTCTTCTCTTTCTTTCCTTTCTTCTTTCTCTACCTATTTCCTTCTTTCCTTTGCTCTTTGCTTCTATGCTTCTTTCTCTTTCTTTCTTTCTTTCTTTCTTTCTTTCTTTCTCCCCTTTCTTCCTTCCCTCCCTCTTCCTTCCTTTCCCCCCTGTTTCATCATTGAGCTTTTTGGAGTTTTTAAGTCCTTTCTGCTGGTTTTTTTTTTGGGGGGGGGGGGTATGAGTGATGGTCACTTGTTGGTCTGTTAGGGGTATTGTGTCCAAAATTCGTGTCAATTCATTCAGTGGTTTTTGAGTTAGGTTATTCCCACAAACAAACATTACATTTTTATTTATATAGATTTATTTATTTATTTGTGATATTTATAAAGCACTCTTCTCAACCCTGAAGGTGACTCAGGGCAGTACACAGTGTTGGCAACAATTCAATGCCATCGATAAAAAAAAGATCTTGAAAATTTAGTGCTGTGGATTCTTCAATGAATGAGTCCATCTGCAATGTGTTCTTCCCATTTTCCTACCATTTTCAGTTTTCCCCAGTATTGTTTCTTTTTTCATTATCACTTCAGCACATGAGAATGACAGGAAAAAACTATACAAAATTCTCATTGGCCCTGCTCTCACTCCCATCTAAAGCTCAAATGAGCCTGGCAGGGATGAGAGACAGGGCCTTCTCAGTGGTGGCTCCCTGCCTATGGAACACACTCCTGATGGAGGTAAGATCGGTTAACTCCCTCCTGGTTATGGGACCAGGCATTTAGACAGATGCTTGATCAAAAAAATGGTTCAAAACTTGTTCCAGATGTACAGGGTGATGGTGCTTCGAATCTGAGTGACTTCTGAATTTTTTTGAAAAAAAATCGGAATTTTTCCGAATAAATTCTGAAATTTCAGAATGGCTTCGTTAAGGGTGGACACACTTGTTTAATCCAGTTTGGAAGGTGATGTCTTCCCTCCACATCAGAAGTGGGGTGCCAGCTGTGTTTAACCCAGTTTGGATGCAGCTGTCGCCCCAGTTCTGATGCGGAGGGAAGGACATCTGCCTCCAAACTGAGTTAAACAGCCAATGAGGGGAAAGCACTTCAGGAGGGGTGGGAATCTAATGCCGATTCCTTTCCGAAAATGGCACCGGTGGCCTCGAAATGGCAAATTCACTTCCAGGTTGGTTACATCGCTTCAAAACCGCTTCAAACGTGAATTTAATCCAAATTCATTCCGATTTTACGAGCATTCCGATGAACCTACCTAGGCCTAATATGCATACGTGGCATTGAATTGTTTGTTGCCTTCGTGAGTCCCTTTTGGGGTGGGAAGGGTGGGATACAAGTGTCGTAAATAAGTACATAAATAGATACATAAATAAATAAATAAATAAAACAACTACTTTCAGTTCAACACTTTCAAATGAGAAACAGATTTTTCTTCTTCTAATTTGGTTACATAGTGTTACTCCTCCCACCAGGGTTTCCTGATTGAGATCCATTTCTGATATAGGACCATACCATGAATATGAGTAGGATTTCCTTCCATTTGATTTCAATATTCCAAACTCTCCAAATTACAGCATGGAATCAGTGGAAATAACTGAGAGTTTGGGGTGTTTTTTCATTAATTGGGGGGGAACGATCAGTATTGCCTTTTCGTACTGAGATAAGGTCTAGAATTCAAGCCAGGAAATTTGATTTACTAATGCAACAGGTGATCTGTTGGATTGCAGAGGATAAAAAGTATAGAGCTAACTAATCACTGCAAAACAAGACTTTCTGATTCTTTTTAAAACACACACACAGAGCTGATTTTTTTTCTGATGATAACTTGTATGAGTAGCTTTCACCCCCTGTCTTCATGCAAAGCAGTCGACTTTGGCTTTTTGAATCCAGACATAGTCATTTCAGATCTGCATTCCCCTACAGCCTGGGGAGTCAATTGTTCTTATTCATATTATTTGTCTTGATATGTACTGATATGATCTAGACTCCTGACCTCTTCCAGGGCTCTGAGAAAACAGCTCTAATTAGATGCTTGTCTTATCCGCCCACACAGCTGTCTTCGTCTCCCTCCCTCTATCCCATATAGACATGCACAGAGAAGAGGTCACGCCAAACTTACGTACTGGTCTTCCCACTACTAAGTTAATGGTCATTGTTCGCTTGTGGAGGGGGACACAAACAATAATTAAGCATTTATTTCAAGCCTTTCCTTCCCCCATGACCCCCACTCTCAAGTAGGAGGGGAAAGTTTGTTTCCCTAATTGAGTTTAAGCAGTTCACCCTTCAGTCGTTGTTTCAAGGTTGTGGGAAGAAAGAGAAAGATCAAGGCTTCCCATGATAGACACCCCATGTCCCTCTTCACCCCAGGTGAAGTGTGGGATTGAGGTTTAGAGGTTCAATGGGATTTTGGCCTGCAGCAATAGGAGTCTAGTGTCTAGATCAGTGTTTCCCAACCAGGGTGCCTGAACTCCATCTGCGTTCATATTTGGGCATATTGAGTATTCATGCCAAGTTTGGTCCTGATCCAACATTGTTTGAGTCCACAGTGCTCTCTGGATATAGGTGAACTACAACTCCAAAACTCAAGGTCAATGCCCACCAAACTCTTAGAGTATTTTCTCTTGGTTATGGGATTTCTGTGTGGGAAGTTTGTGTCTTTCTGCCATTCCTGCCAGGATATCTATGTTGAGTTCATCGAAACAGGCCCAGGTTTCACACTAAGTGTATAAATACATTTTAAAAACATATTAACTATATGGATTACTGTGTTAAAGTGTCATTTTGTGTCATTTTGGTTGGTGGTGTGCCCCAGGATTTTGCAAATGTAAAAAGTGTGCCGCGGCTCAAAAAAGGTTGGGAAACACTGGTCTAGATCCAGGGAAGTCAATCTACCCATGGTCTATTCTGCCTTGGTTAGACCACATCTGGAATACTGTCTCCAATTCTGGGCACCACCATTGAAGGGAGATGTTGAGAAGCTGGCATGTTTCCAGAGGAGGGCAACTAAATGGATCAAGGGTCTGGAGAACAAGTCCTATGAGGAATGGCTTAAAGAGCTGGGCATGTTTAGCCTAAAGAAGAGAAGACTGAGAGGAGACATGATAGCCATGTATAAGGATGTGAGAGGAAGTCCTAGGGAGGAGGAAGCAAGCTTGTTTTCTGCTGCCCTGGAGACTAGGACACGGAACAATGGCTTCAAACTACAAGAAAGGAGATTCCATCTGAACATAAGGGAGGACTTCCTGACTGTGAGAGCTGTTCAGCAGTGGAACTCTCCATCCTGGAGTGTGGTGGAAGCTCCTTCTTTGAAGGCTTTTAAACAGAGGCTGGATGGCCATCTGTCAGAAATGCATTGGATGCAATTTTCCTGCTTCTTGGCAAAGGGTTGGACTGAATGGCCCACGAGGTCTCTTCCTACTCTGGGATTCTATGATTCTAAATCAGTTTATCTCACTTTTTCACTTTCTTTAATCTGCACTAGTCTGAATTAAATAAAAAGTATCTTTTTAACACTAAAATATATTTTCCCTCATGGATGTCTTGGCACTTTCTTCCCCTGGCTCCATTTTATCCTTTCGAACACGGCATCCCTTTTCCTTCCTTGCTATTACATATGTCTGTTTCTAATTTGCTTCTAAGATTCCACTATTAAATATATTTTATTTTTGAAGACAAGAGACACTTTTTAACCTCTGCCTTACTCAAGGTGATGCCACCGACCCAAAATGTTTCCTGCCAGCTCAGGCAAGAGACAAAGGGAAAAACAACTATCCCTTGAACATTATACAAGAAAAACTCTGTTTTGTTGATGGTCCCAAATAGACATCTCAGGACCATCTCATTGTCTGTCCAGTCTGAAAGGAGGCAGCAAAGATCAATGGTCATTGTCCACAGGAAAACTGAACTTAACATTAAAATAATCCAGTCATATCTGTTCCCCAGTCTCCAGCTGTGGGTATAAACCCACCAAGTATGGACTGGGATTCCTGCAGGTCCCTTTCCACCCAAAGACCAGCTGATTGGCTACCATGGGACTGCCTGGCACAGCTGAGAGGAAAGCCCCAACCATTGTGCCAATCACAGCTTGAGCCGACCGGAGCCTGGCTGACAACCAATTACAGGTGGAGGTGGCTGCCCTCATCACTCAACCAATCACCAACAGGGGAGTGGAAACCAATGTTAAAGCATGGAAACCTTACTGTATAAAAGTTACTGCATCTCCCATGTTGCTTGTGCTTGTAGTTTTGGACAGGAGCCCACATGCATCTGTTCTTGGCCAAGAATGCATTAAAATGCCTCTGTCCTTCATCTTCGCTTCCTGGTGAGTCTTTAATCTGGAACTTTGGTTATTAATTATGGTTAGCAATGCTTGCCAGGCACAATTGAAGGGAGATGTTGACAAGCTGGAATGTGTCCAGAGAAAGGCGACTAGCATGATCCAGGGTCTGGACAACAAGCCCTATTTTATATTTATATTTAGTTTAACAGCTGGGCATGTTTAGCCTGAAGAAGAGAAGGCTGAGAGGAGACATGATGAGAGCCATGTATAAGTATGTGAGAGTAAGTCATAGGGAAGAGGGACCAAGCTTGTTCTCTGCTGCCCTGGAGACTAAGATGCAGAGCAATGGCTTCAAACTACAGGAAAGGAGATTCCCCCTGAATATTAGGAAGAACTTCCTGTGAGAGATGTGGAACTCTCTGCCATGAACTCTGGTGGAGGCTCTTTCTTTGGAGGCTTTTAAGCAGAGGCGGGATGGCCATCTGTCGAGGGTGCTTTGAATGCAATTTTCCTGCTTCTTGGCAGAATAGGATTGGACTGGATGGACCATGAGGTCTCTTCCAACTCTATGATTCTATGATTGTAAAGATCTGAAGAGGTGGTGTCCACTACCCTCTGAAGCAGTCACTTCCACAGTTGTACAGCTCTTGCAATCAAGTTACACTGGTGTAATAAGTACACTATGCAAGCAGAGAGCAAGTATTTGGAATAGATAAGTAATGTGGACTCTGTTCATCCACATGGTTTTCCAGCAGATACCCAAACTCATGCAAGTTTCAGTTAACCAAAAAAAGCACAGAAGAAATATCACTTCACTTTAATTAGAAAAAAAGAGAAAGGTTGGAGAAAGATCTCATTAAAAAATTATGTGGCCAAACTAGCTGTCATGCTGCTAATTGGCATTCTCCTTCTTGACTTAATTTTGATCCGGGCAACTTGTTTAATTTAGGAAGTGGCCATTGCTCTGCTGCCCCCAGGACTCCCATCTTGACATCCTGGGAGTTCTTGCCTTCATGTTCCAGGAGGTTTGGCAGGTGCCAGTCTCTTCTGGCCAACGTTGTGAGTACTGCACCTGCCATTTAATGTTTTGTGCGCTTAATCAAAGGCCTCCGCAAATGGCTTGCTATAAAAATTTCATGTATCAGCGGGGGAGTGTCGGAGAGGATACAACAGCAGGAGCAGGAGCAAATCTATCCATGTTTAATTCAAGGAATCATCCAAATTTCAAGTTCATGGCTCAGGTAGCAAATCATGATGAGACTGTTGGAAATCATTTCTGAGAAACTATTTCCTGATGGAGCAGGGGGTGCATAGCACACCAAATAACACTGCAAGATGATGTGCCTTGATTGGAATTGAAATGCACAGGCTCCTGGAAAAGAAAAACTAGTATGCATGGGCCAGGAGGGTGTGGAAGCATCAAGACTGAAGATACCTCCCTTCTGTTTCACTTCAATAGCTATTTATTTGTTTGTTTGTTTATTTAAAACATTTATACCCCATCCTTCTCGACCTCCAAGGAGGGACTCAGAACGGCTTTCAAACAGGCAACAATTCCATGTCAAACATAATATGAAACACATAAGTACATTCATACAATTAAAATAATAATAAATATATATTAAGAACCCGCTCGCCAGTTTAAAATTGCCAGAATTAAAATCGTCATCCAAAGCAGTCCAAGTATGGTCCAATAAAATCTTGTCTTTCCCAGTAAAATAAACTATTATGTGAACGCTTGATTCCATAGCCAGGATTTAAGTTTCTTCCAAAAAGGTCAGAAGGGAGGGGACAGATCTAACCTCATTAGGGAGGGAGTTCCACAGCCGAGGGGCCACCACGGAGAAGGCCCTGTCTTCTAGCTAGCACATAGTAGTCTAGCCTTGGTGGTCCACACCTTAGTTACCTCTAGACTGGACTATTGCAATGCACTCTACGTGGGGCTTCCCTTGAAAACAGCCCGGAAACTTCAATAGGTCCAACGTGCAGCAGCCAGATTAATAACTGGAGCAAATTATAGGGAGCGGTCAACCCCCCTGTTTAAGGAGCTCCATTGGCTGCCGTTTATCTTCCAGTCCCAATTCAAGGTGCAGATCATCACTTATAAAGCCCTAAACAGTTTGGGGCCCATCTACCTTCGTGACTGCCTCTCCCCCCACAAATCTTAATGTTTAAGGTGAGTAGGTGCAGCCAGGTAATGCATTGGCACCACTCTATGCCACATATGTGCCTAGGAAAACAGAATCTCATAATGAAGGTTGTGCACCAAAGTAAGAATATTGCATAAGGAGTTACAGGATACCTTCTTGTGCAAAGTCACCCAACACACATATGTCAGCATAACTGGGGGTTATATCTGTGTTTATCACCAAGGATCCTAGGCAATATAAAGTAATACAGTAGGCCCTCAACTTTCATAGGGGTTGGGGCACAAGACTGTGAAATTGGAGAAACCACTAAAAAACACGTATTTTTTTCCACCTCTTTAGGAATCATTAGGCCCTCCAGTGTGACTCAGCTGGAAGTTGACCATAGTGTTATGTTAGAAGATGTATCAATTTTTTTCAGAGAGATGTTCTTTCAAATAACCTTTTGGTCTTCCAGCACAGTTCTACAGTCAATTTCTGGCTTGATGTTGCATGAGAGGACATACAGATTCCTAGAGAGACTGCGTTCGTCAATCCTGTGAATCATGCAATACACAAAAGATAGAATCATAGAACCATAGAGTTGGAAGAGACCTCGTGGGCCACCCAGCCCAACCCTCCTCTCAGCCTTCTCTTCTTCAGGCTAAACATACCCAGCTCTTTAAGCTGCTCCTCATAGGGTTTGTTCCCCAGACCTTTGGTCATTTTAGTCGCCCTCCTTTGGATACATTCCAGCTTGTCAACATCCCCCGTCAATTGTGGTGCTAATGGGGAGGGTTGACTGCATATTCAGTAACAGCTACTCTCTCTGAAACTATAACTCCCAGGAATGCATAGCATTGAACAACAGCAGTTAAAGTGGTGCCAAATTGCAGTAATTCTACAGTGTAGATGCCGCCTAAGTGGTTATGCAGAAATGGGGTTGGTGGGGAGGTAATGTGTATTTATGGTTCTTGTCATATTTTTACATTGTTATTATATTGATGTTTTATAGAACAGCTTATCTAAAACTGTTTTTAAACATTTCATTACTAAAAATATCTAAGTACCTTTTTAGAATTTATATCATGAATTCACCTTGGTCCCATTTGGAAGCATGGAAGATCAGTCAGCCAATCAATCAATATATTTTGGACCTTCACAGTGTTGAACATCTTGTCTATAACAAGTGGTCGCAGAGCCAATTAAATCTATTTAATCTATTCTCTATTGTATTATTTTGCACTGTTTCTTTTATTTTGCGTTTGATTTTTATTATATTTTTTATTATTATTTTACTGTAATGCTGCTTTATGTCTTTTATGTTACTGTACTGAAATGCACTTCTGGGCTTGGCCTCATGTAGGCCGCCCTGAGTCCCCTTCGGGGAGATGGTGGTGGGGTATAAATAAAGATTATTACTATTATTATTATTATTGCTACTGCAGGCTGCACAACCAAAAAGTGTGGAGAAGGCAAAAAGGTTTGTGTTTGCGTGAATCCTTTTGCAAAACACCGTAAGCCATGCACAAAATGTACAGAATAAGCGATGCAGGGAAATTCGGAATTGTACACAGCATTGTTGAAATGCAGAGCTTTCCTGATGGATGTCTTTTCAAATTAAAACAAAGCGGAACACCTCCTGATTCAATTTATTGGTTGGAGAGTTCCTATGGTAACCCTGAGGCATTGAGGCTTATAACAAGGAGAATACAGAGATCTTGTTTGAAAAGATTTTACTTCTTGATTGTGACGATTCAGCTGCAGAATCAGAAGCTCGGAAAAGTTGCTATCCTAAGGTGCATTTACACTGTAGAATTAAGGTCGTCTGACACCACTTTAACTGCTATGGAGTCTTGGGAGTTTTAGTTTGGTGAGGAACCAGCACTCTTTGGCAGAGAAAGTGAAAGACTTCATAAAACTACAGCTCCTATTATTACAGAGCACTGTGCCATGGCAGTTAAAGTGGTATCGAACTTCATTCATTCTCCAGAAGAAACCCTAGAAATGGGTAAAATATAACCAGAGGACCACATTTGGTCCCTAGCCTCCACCTTTACAGCTCCCAAGTCCTTCCTGGAGGACCGTTCCCAGATAGTCATCCTGTGTGGTACTGCAATGGCTCAATACTGTCCCCTGTGTTATTTAACATCTACATGAAGCTGCTGGGAGAGATTAGCCGGAGTTTGGGAGTTCTATGGCATCTGTACAATCCATGGTTCTAAATGGTTCTAAAGTACTTACAAAACTAAAGTTCTGGTGGTGAAAACTAGAGGGCACTGATGCTTTGCTGCTACCTGGTTGCTAAAGTTCTGGTGGTGAACATTTCAGAACTCTAACATAACTTTCAAAATTTCATTATTTCATTATTGGAAATTTCTATGACAGAACCAATTAGGAACTGCCATTTATAATGAAAATTTGAAAGTTTTGTTAGAGTTCTGAAATTTTCACCACCAGAACTTTAGGAACACCGTAGAAACCAAGCACCAGCGCCCCCTAGTTTTCACCACCATAACTTTAGTTTTGTAAGTACTTTAGAACCATTTAGAAAAGGAGATTGCCGAGCGGCTAAACGACTTCTTTGCCTCCGTTTTCACACAGGAGGACAGACAACATATGCCTGCAGCTGAGTCAGTTTTTTCAGGGAGGGAATTAAATGAATTAAACCAGATAGAGATAAACAAGGAAGATGTTCTCACATGCCTTACTAAACTAAATGTCAACAAATCACCAGGGCCAGATGGCATCCACCCCAGAGTTCTTAAGGAACTCAAGTGTGAAATTGCTGAAATTCTAGCCAAAATATATAACCTTTCTCTAAGATCAGGCACTGTACCCGAGGACTGGAGGGAGGCAAATGTAACTCCGATCTTCAAGAAAGGATCCAGGGGTGATCCAGGAAATTATAGGCCAGTTAGTCTAACCTCAGTTCCAGGCAAAGTGATGGAAACCATTATTAAAGAAAAAATTACTAAGCACGTAGAAGAACAGGAATTGCTGAAGGAAAATCAACATGGTTTCTGCAAAGGCAAATCATGTCTTACTAACTTGTTAGAATTCTTTGAGGGTGTAAATAAACACATAGATAAAGGGGACCCAGTCGATATTGTTTACCTTGACTTTCAAAAGGCTTTTGACAAAGTCCCTCACCAAAGGCTCCTAAATAAGCTCTTCAGCCATGGAATCAGGGGACAGGTCTTGTCCTGGATTGGAACCTGGCTAAACTGTAGGAAACAAAGGGTGGTAATAAACGGACATTTCTCTGGGTGGAAAGAGGTGAGAAGTGGTGTACCCCAAGGTTCAGTTTTGGGTCCATTACTTTTTAATTTATTCATTAATGACCTGGATGTAGGAGTAAATTCTGAGGTAGCAAGGTTTGCAGACGACACTAAATTGTTCAGGGTAGTTAAAAATGAAACTGATTGTAAAGAGCTCCAGAAAGATCTCTCGAAATTGAGTGAATGGGCAACAAAGTGGCAAATGCATTTTAACCTAAACAAGTGTAAAGTCATGCACATCGGGGCAAAGAACCCCAACTACACCTACCAATTGATGGGGTCAAAGCTTTCCGAGACAAACCAGGAAAGGGATCTTGGGGTTTTGGTGGACAGCTCAATGAAGATGTCAACCCAGTGCGCAGCAGCAATTTTAAAAAAAGCAAATTCTATGCTTGGCATGATCAGGAAGGGAATCGAAAATAGGTCGTCAAATGTTGTATTGCCTCTCTACAAATCTATGGTGAGGCCACATCTGAGTACTGTGTACAATTCTGGTCACCGCACCTCAAGAAGGATATAACGGAACTGGAAAAGGTACAGAAAAGGGCAACAAGAATGATCCAAGGGATGGAGCAGCTCCCTTACGAAATCAGGTTGCAACGCCTTGGTCTTTTCAGCCTTGAAAGACGGCGTTTAAGAGGTGACTTGATCGAAGTGTATAAAATCATGCATGGGATAGAAAAGGTGAATAGAGAAAAAATATTTTCTCTGTCACACAACACTAGGACTAGGGGGCACTCCCTAAAGCTCCAAGGTAGGAAAGTTAGGACAAATAAAGGAAATATTTCTTCACCCAGAGGGTCATTGGGTTATGGAACTCACTTCCAGAGGAGGTTGTGACAGCGGTCAGCCTGGACAGCTTCAAGGCAGGATTAGACAGATTCATGGATACCAAGGGAATCAGTAGCTACTGAAATGGACATCCAAGTGCCACCTCTGTGTTGATGGAGGCAGGCAGGATTTCCCGGGTACTGGTTGTGGGGGTCGGGAGCAGGTGAGGGTTTTGCCCTCCTTTCTGCTAGAGATCCCTGTGTACAACTAGTGGGCCACTGTGTGACACAGAATGCTGGACTAGATGGGCTGAGGCCCGATTCAGCATGGCTCTTCTTATGTTCTTATTTAGAATCATGGATTGCCCAGACCTAGTACGGAGGTGATGTTCAACTCTATCCTTTTCACCAACTACTAAGGAGGCTGTTCAGGTCCTGAATTGGTGCAGCTGTAACGGTCTGGATGAGGGTGAACATATTGAAACTGAATCCAGACAAGACAGAGCTCTTCTTGGTCAGTCGCAAGGCACGGTATAGGGTTACAGCCTATGTTGGACGGGGTTTCCCTCCATCTGAAGACACAGGTTCGGAGCTTGGGGATTCTCCTGGATTCATTGCTGAGCTTGGAATCTCAGGTTACGGCAGTGGCCAAGGGAGATTTTGCACAATTAAAACTTGTGCTCCAGCTTAACCTATACCTTGGGAAGTCACAATTGGCCATTCTGGTTGACACTCCTGTTGCATTCCGAATAGACTACTGCAACATGCTCTACATGGGGTTGTATTTAAAGACTGTTCGGAAGCTTCAAACAGCCCAATGGACAGCAGCGAGGTATACAGGGAGCATTTACCTCTACCCCCCCCCCCCCAGCTATGTCAGCTCCACTGGCTGCCAGTCTGATACTGAGCACAATTCAAAGTTTTGACTTTAGCCTATAAAGCCTAAATGGTTCCGGCCCAGCTTACTTGTCTGAATGTATTTCCATCTATGAACCACCTCTGAGGTTAAGCCGATCTGGGGAGTCTCTGCTCTTGGCCCCGCCTTCTTCACAGGTGCGACTGGTGGGGAGGAGAGACAGGGCCTTCTCAGTGGTGGTCCCTTGGCTCTAATATCATTGGGAACTCCCTCCCCAGTGATATTAGAGCAGCCCCCTCCCTCCTGGCCTTCAGAAGGAAAGTGAAAACCTGGCTCTAGGGTCAAGCCTTTGAAGATTAATGATCTCAGTGCAATAGCAGCTATGGAATATGTTCAATGATTGTTGAAATGGCCCCGGATTACAATTGTGGATTATGTGATGTGATTTTAATAGTGAATGCAATATTTTTATATGTTTTGATGTTTTAATGTGCATTAATTAAAATATTAAATTTTAACGTAAATGTTATTTTAACTATATGTTGTCCAAAGATATTGAATAGTTGACTTTATGTAAAGCCATCTTGAGTCGCATTTGGGGTAGAGAAAGGCAGGGTATAAATAGGGTAAATAAATAATAAGTAAGTAAATAAAATGACATCACATCTATTTAATTAGTTGCCAGGTCAACGCAATATGAATACCATTGGTTAATGGATCTTTGCTGATTACAAATCCAATTGCTGTACATAACAGTTCGTTTAGTCAGGAGAAAAGGGTTTGGATTTAAATACAAGGTTTGTGGATACAATATCTTGACTATAGATGTCCTTTAACATTTTCCCAACCTCAGAATCACAAGGGCTGTTGGGTTGCAATTCCCATTATCCCAGTTCACATGGCTGATTATCAAAACAGATGGGAGTTATCATATAATCGTAGAAGCATAGAATAATAGAGTTGGAAGAGACCACATGGGCCATCTAGTCCAACCCCTTTCTATGCAGGAAAAACACAAAGTATCCCTGACAGATGGCCATCCAGTCTCTATTTAAAAGTTTCCAAGGAAGGAGCTTCCACCACACTCTGAGACAGAGAGTTCCACTGTTGAACAGCTCATATGGCCAAGAGGTTCTTCCTAATGTTCGGGTGGAATCTCCTTTCCTGTCATTTGAACCCATTGCTCCTAGTCCTAGTTTCCAGGGCAGCAGAAAACAAGCCTGCTCCCTCTTGCTGATGACATCCTTTCACATGTTTATTCATAGCTATCAGGTCTTCTCTCAACCTTCATTCATCTGGGGATCCAAACTGGGTAAAAACTAAAGAGCACTGATGACAAAAAATGTATAGTTGGCCTTCTTTATCCTTAGGTTTGCCATCCATGGATTCAATGGCTGTTTGAAGGCAAACATATCTATACAATGCACATTCAAATAATCAATCAATGGTGGAAGCCGTGTTTCATGTCTGTCATTAAAACAGTCCGTTCCAAATAAAGTGCTGCAGTTACTGTGCAAAGGCCTGGTCCCACAACCATGATTTTACTTTCTTCCTGAAAGCTAGGAGAGATGGGGTTGATCGTATTTCACTTGGAAGCACATTCCACAGGCGGGGGGCCACAGCCAAGAAGGCCCTGTCTCTCATCCCCACCAGGTGCAGTTGAGTTGCTGGCGGAAGCGAGAGCAGGGCCTTCCCGGATGATCTGACGTTACAAGGTGGGATGTAGCGGCAGATGCGTTCAGACAAGTAAGCTGGGCCAGAACCATATAGAGCTTTAAAGGCCAAAACCAGCACTTTGAATTGAGCCCGGAAGTGGACAGGCAGCCAGTGGAGCTGACACAACAGGGGGTGTCATGCTCCCTGTATGTCACTCCAGTTAGTAATCTGGCTGCCACCCGTTGGACTAGTTGGATTTTCTGTACCGTTTTCAAAGGCAGCCCCACGTAGAGTGCGTTGCAGTAATCTATTCGAGATGTGACCAGAGCGAGGACCATCATCACCAGATCAGACTTTCCAAGGTATGGGCACAGCTGGCGCACAAGTCTTATCTGTGCAAAAGCTCCCCTGACCACCGCTGAGAACCATGAGTACGCTCGTGCCATAAGATTTCCATCAGTCAGAAATTACTTGAAGGCACACCATATTTTTCAGAATGGGCTCCCACACCTCACTATTCAGACATAGGTCTCATTGAATTTAATAGGACTTGCTCTCAAGTAAATAGATACTGGATTGTAGGATTGAATCATTCATTCTCTTCCATTTTTTCCTCTTGAATCCATCATCAGTTCAATGCCAACTTTCCAAGCCACAATATGTTCCAACACCATAACTGTCTGACAGGTTTAGTTTATCAACTTTCTGCAGATGTTCTTGTCTGAGGCATTCTGCCGTGGCTTCCTTGCCAGGATTGGGGTTTTTCTGTCCCCAAAAAGAGATGAGAAAAGGGGACTGAAATCCTCCTTCAGCTCAAGGCTATCTATCTACACTTCTGCGCAGAGGAAGGGAGAAGGATTAAGAGAGGAGATGAATATGGATGCCCCAAGAGTTTGCTAAACAAGCCCCCCTGCTCTGCCACAATTAATAAATAGGCGAGGATTTTGTGTTGAGGTGAACTAATGCAAGGTTAATTTGAACAATACCACTGCTTCCGCTAAAAGGGTGCCTCCTTCTGATGTTTCACCTTGAAAAGATGAGATCTGGTTCCTAATGCAGAGAACCAGCATTTGGAGAAAGCCGAGGGTGCTCATGGGTTCAGGAAATTGTGGATAGGTGAATAGAAATCAATGAAGCTTGGTTATAACTGAGTAGTCTGCATCCACACAAATGGATTTTATGACCTGAAACCTATGGCAAGCATTCTTCAAATTATGTAACTGATACGGACCAATTTAAATGAAAGCGGTGAAGGAGCAAAATGAAGCTGGTCTCTCAGGAGAGCTTATGGAGAACCAAAGGCTGAAACATAGATGCCAATGGGTTACTGTGAGTTTTCCAGGCTGTATGGCCATGTTCCAGAAGCATTCTAACCTGATGTTTTCCCCACATCTATGGCAGGCTTCCACAGAGTTTGTGATGTCTGTTGGAAATGAGGTTTATAAATCTGTGAAATGTCCAGGGTGGGAGAAAAAGCTCTTGTTTGTTTGAGGCAAGTGTGGATGTTGCAATTGGCCACCGCTTTCATGAATGGCCTTGCTGCTTCAAAGCTAGGCTGTGTCCTGCCTAGGGGGATCCTTTGTTGGGAGATGTTAGCTGCATCCTGCCTGGGAGGCATTAGAATTGTGTCAAGTGACTGAAATCTGATTAGTAATTCATTTTGGAAATTTGGATACCCCTCACTTTAATTAGTAAAGATTCAGAGGAGTCCCATTCCAATTCAAAACCCAAATCTCCGAAACATTGTAATTACTTTAAGATTTGTTCCATTAGCGGCAATGGGTAAAATTTAGGCCTGTGCAATCATGGTTCTAAATGGTTCTAAAGTACTTACAAAACTAAAGTTCTGGTGGTGAACACTAGGTGGCGCTGGTGCTTTGCTTCTACATTGTTGCTAAAGTTCTGGTGGTGAACATTTCAGAACTCTAACAAAACTTTCAAAATTTCATTATTATTTCATTATTCGCGATTTTAAAGACAGAACCAATTAGGAACTGCCATCTATAACAAAATTTTGAAAGTGGTTTTCAGTGTTGGCAATAAAACATCAAAATTCGCCCTCTCCTGATAAAACACATTACATAAAATAACATCACCTATCACACAGAGACATAGCTGTTGTTGTAAACGGTCCTGGTCATCGCACTTTCAACTCTCAATTTAACTTTAAATATTCCTATGATAGCCCAAACACTTGGTTCCACAGCCGGGTCTTTAGGTGTCTCCTAAAGGTCAGGAGGGAGGGGCTGACCTGATCTTACTCAGGAGGGAGTTTTACAGCCATGAGCCACCACCGAGAAGGTCCTGTACTTGTACCCATCAGCTGCACCTGTGAAGCTGAGAACAGAACATCCCCGGAAGATCTTAATCTATGAATCAATTCATAGAGGGACAACTGTTATGATAGGTAAGTTGGACTGGAGCTGTTTAAGACTTTATAGGCTAAAGCCAGCACTTTGAATCATTCTCGGTAGCTAATAAGCAGCCAGGGGGTCGTATCTTCCCTGTGCAACGCCCCAGTTAACAACATGGCTGCAGCACGTTGGACTATTTGCAGCTTCTGAACAGTCTTCAAAGGCAACCCACGTAGAGTGCATTGCAGTTTTCTAAATGAGATGTAACAAGAGCATGGACTACCATGGCCAAGTCAGACTTCCCAAGTATGGGTGCAATTGGTGCACAAGTATTAGTTGTGCGAATGCTTCCCTGGTCACCGCTGACACCTGGGGTTCCAGGCTCAGTGATGAGTCCAGGAGAACTCCCAAGCTGCAAATTTGTGCCTTTGGGGGGGAGGGGAAATAACCCCATCCAGCACAGGCTGTAACCCTATGCCTTGTCCGGCCTTGCGATTGACCAGGAGAACCTCTGTCTTTTCTGGATTCACCTTCAATTTGTTCACCCTCATCCAGCTCAGCACAGCAGCCAGGCATCGGTTCAGGACCAAAACAGCCTCCTTAGTAGCTGGTGAAAAGGAGTAGTAGAGTTGGACGTCATCTGCCTGCATGCCAGAATATCAAGGCAGAAGATCCCACAATATCTGCTTTGTACTGGAATATATGGCAGTGCGGACTCAGATAACCCATTTCAAAACATATATTATGGGATTTTCTGCCTTGATATTCTGGGATATAGGGCTGTGTGGAAGGGCCCTTAAGAGACTGTTCCTTGATTTAAGGCATTGTAATTAAATTGTTTCTAACTGCTATAAAGTCAACTTTTTATTTATGGTGACTCCATGGATGGGAAATCTCCAAGTCTTCCTATTCTCAACAGCCCTGCACAATACCTGCAAACTTGGAGCCATGGCTTCATTGACTGAATTCATCCATCTGAAATGTTGTCTTCCTCTTTTCCTACTATTGTCTATCTTTTGTTATTGTGAACTGCCATCAAGTTAATCAAAATTTATGTTATGGTGACCCTATGATCAAGAGACCTCCAAGTTACAAGTCTTAGTTGTGTGAATGCCCGCCTGGTCACCGCTGACACCTGGGGTTCCAGGCTCAATGATGAGTCCAGGAGAACTCCCAAGCTGCCTCAACAACCCTGCTCAGGTCTTCCAAACTCAGATCGTGATGATTTCTGGTTGAGTCTCTCCATCTGGAATGCAGCCTTCCCCTTTCCTACTGCTTTCCAAGAATGAATATGACAGTCCCAATTTAGTCATCTTGGTGTCTAGGGAGAGTTCAAATTTTTGTAATTATGACATTACTGTGATTGATTCAGTCACCACTTTGAAGAAGGAAAACACTTATTACTAATTGTGAAAGAGTTCAAAATGCCAGCTTTTAATTGTTATCTTCCTTTCCACAGTATCTAATATATGTTTCTCCCCCGTCTTCTTCTTTTTTCTTCCTAAAGACATGTGCTACATGTGGAACTCTCTCACCCTCCTGATTATTCCAAGAAGAAAAATTACAGGAGTGACACAAATTACTAATTACTTTATTATGCAGTGATTATAAGAGGGGGGGGGGGATCCAAAAGAGAAGCGGCTGGAAGTTGTTTCAGCGAATTCTATATTTAAAAGAAATAATTGTTGGGTTGTTAATTTACTAAATTAACTTAACTCTTGCCAAATTTTTCTCTGCTCCTTCTTCTTCCTTTATTGTCTAAATTTTATTTCTTTATTTCTTTCTTTACAGTATTTATATTCCGCCCTTCTCACCCCACAGGGGACTCAGGGTGGATTACATGGCAAACATTCAATGTCATTTAGACATACAACATATATAGACAGAAACAGAGGCTATTTAACATTTCAGCTTTCCGGCTTCATGAGGATATTCTCGATTCCGGCCACAGGAGGAGCTGCTTCTTCACCGTTCACTTGTGATGCCGAGTCCTTGATGGAGTACTTTCTCATTCTTACTCACGCTGCTGGAAGGTTTTATGGTGTCATCAATTAGTTAAATTAGCCTCCCTGCATAAAGCGGTACTTAAATTTCTACTTGGCAGATGCAACTGTCTTTTGGGCTGCATAGGTCAACAGTAAGCTAGAATAATGACTGGAAGCTCACTCCAGTCCCAGTCAGAGCTGGCTTGACACACCTTCCTCCATTTGTGCCACACTTACCCTCCATTTGTGCCTCTTCAAATTCCACAGCACTGCTGGTCATAGCTGACCTCCAGTTAGAGTGCTCAAGGGCCAGGGCTTCCCAGCTCTTGGTGTCTATGCAAAGGTTTTTAAGGTTTGCTTTAAGCCCATCTTTAAGTCTCCTTTCCTGTCCACCATTTTCTGTTCTTGAGTTGGGAGTATAGTAACTGCTTTGGGAGATGGTGATCAGGCTTTCAGACAATGTGGCCAGTCCAGTAAAGTTGATGGCATAGAAACATCGCTTCAAAGATAGTGCTCTTTGCTTCTTTCAGCCCGCTGACATTTGTCCGCCTGTCTTCCCAAGAGATTTGTAGGATTTTCTGGAGGCAACACTGAAGGAATCATTCCAGGAATTGAGTAGACAGTCCACGTTTCTCAGCCGTATAGATAGGAGGACAATAGCTTTACAAACAAGCACCTTGGTATCCCTATGGATGTCCTGATCCTCAAATACCCTCAAACACTTTCCTCAAACACTTTGAAGATTGGGACAAACACACTCAAAAAGTACAACCACCTGCATAAGACAATTTACACAGGAATTATGACACTTACAGGATTCCTGCTTCCTTTAGGAATGGGTGAACTTCTATGAATCACCTGAGGATGATGGAGAGGTGATGGAGAATGAATGAAAGAACATTCTCCACATTCACCAAGGATGCTCACAGGATCAAATCTTTGTGGATTCTTTATAAAATGACCTTATTTGGACCTCTTTGCTCAATGTGTAAATTGGCACTAAGCTACTCAACAGACCTGATACTTCTCCACAATCTGCAAGCTCTTTTAAACTTAGCAAAATGTGTATTTCCATGTGCAGAGGGAGAAATGGGCATTTAAAGCCTCCTTTGAGAAAATCCACATGTTTTTCTGAGCTTTGGAAAACAACACGGTGTCCCAGAATCCCAGCCACAAGCCTGCTTAGGATTTCAAAGCTCTCCCCAACTCAGATATTTCTCTCTGCAAACTTTTTCCAGTCCTGGGGGCTGTCGTTCCAAAATGTTTTGCTGTTCCCGTGATCACAGAAATGCTGTTTGACAGTTTAATGAACGTTTTTTCCTTTGCGAAGCTTATGCCAATTCCTTGCCAGAAGAAATGTTTCCCAGGTCCTTTTGGTGACTTGAGCCAAATTCTCTTGTTCTTTTAAATCCAGTGCATTTTGTTAAGCCTTTCTCCGTCAGTTTCTCCCCAGAGGGGACAGCCCTGCACCTCTGATTAAAATAACTTAGGAAAGATATTGGTTTGATTGACAACTCCCAGGTCCCGCTGCCACAGGCCATGCTGGCCAGTGGATCATGGGAGTTGCAATTTACATAATAGAAAAGAGAATAGAAATATTGGAAAATGGATAACGAAGACCATTCAACATAACAGGATTTGGTTGGTATCCTGTTGGTGGAATATGCATATTTGTGCACATAGGTGAGGTGCATTCTTTGCCACGGAGAGACTGTTCAGAAACCAGCAGGAACTGAATTGCACATACAGCAATGCTGTGCTTTCTGCTTTAGCATTGCAATTGTGCACTGAGTGTTGCATGTCGGGCTATTATTACTATTATTATTATTAAAAGTAGGATGGCCTTTTGCAGCTGACGTGATGTGGCCATGGTAATCCAGGCCATGGTCAGCTTGAGACTGGACTATTGTAACGCCCTTTACATTGGCCTTCCTCTGTCGGTTATCCAGAAACTTAAGCTGGTGCAAAATGCTGCGGCTCGACTACTGGTTGGTGTGGCACTATTGTGCCACATCACTCCAGTCCTACAGCGATTGCACTGGCTCCCCAGTACTGGATTGCCTTCAAAGTGCTGGTGTTAACCTTTAAAGCCTTACATGGCCTGGGGCCAGTGTACCTGAAGCACTGCCTATCCCTGCACATTCCCCAGAGACCACTACGGTCCATGGATCAAAACCTATTGGAGGTTCCATCACTTAAGATCTGCCGCCTGTCCTCGACGCGGCAGCGTACTTTCTCTGTAGTAGCACCTACCCTTTGGAACACCCTCCCAGAGGAGGCTCGAGCAATAACTGATCTACAGGCCTTCCGAAGGGCCTGCAAGACCAATCTCTTCAGACAGGCATTTAACCTTTAAGGATGTTAAATTCCACTCTTGCCTCAATCTGTTTCATTATGGTTTTAACTATGTTGTGATTATGATGTTTACGGGTGTGAATCACCCTGAGCCTCTTTGGGAAGGGTGGTATATAAATCGAAATAATAAATAAATAAATAATTTTGTTAGCGCTGATTGTGTTTAAGTGCAGGCCAAGGTCTTTAGACACTGC
Source organism: Anolis apletophallus (assembly GCA_030556195.1). NCBI lineage: Eukaryota > Metazoa > Chordata > Lepidosauria > Squamata > Anolidae > Anolis > Anolis apletophallus. The sequence continues at coordinate 131,937,394 of JARBWK010000009.1, read as the reverse complement.
ACCCAGTGTGCCGATCACCACTGGGACCACCTTGACTGGCTTGTGGCAGAGTCTTATAATAATAATAGTAATAATAATAAGGATATTTAAATCCTTATTATTATTATTATATCTTTAAATTATTATTACTACTATTATTCAGGGGAGCGGGGGAGCTCCCACTGTTAGGCCCATCTTCTGCCAACCTAGCAGTTAAAAACAGACAAATGTGAGATCAAAAGGCACCGCTTCTGGAGGAAGGTAAAAGCACTCTATGCAGTCATGCCAGCCACATGACCTTGGAGGCGTATACAGACAACGCTGGCTCTTCGGCTTAGAAATGGAGATGAGCAACAACCCCCAGAGTCAGGCACAACTGGACTTAATGTCAGGGGAAACATTTACCTTTATTTTATAAGGGCCTATATGAGGTAGGTTCAACTAGTACATCTGTCTGGGGTTCAATCCAGATGATCCATGAATTTCTGATAGCCTCCTCCCATAAAAAAAGAAAGAAAACGCTCACAGCTCACCTTCACCGCATTATTTTACAAAGGTTAGAAAACATGTAGCTCTTTGTGTATTTTTCCAGGGGGCATATTAACCAAGAGCAATTCTCAGCAACTGAATCTTCGAAAACCAATTCTCCAGCTGGAGTTATAAACATCTACATATTTACAGTACAACTCTGATTCGATGCCAGCTCTTGTTGCAATCTTGCTGGCAGGTTTTTCATTCCCCAAAAAGGGACAGAAGCTGGGATAAACTTCACTATTTATTTATTTATTTATTTAAAAAGCAAACAGATTGGTTGTAACAATCTTTTCAGCCATCCAGGAGCCCAAAAGAGAGGAAAGCAACAGATACATAAGTCAATAAAGTTGTTACAAATGTTATAAAGCAATGCTTTTGGGTTGTTGACAAGAAATGTTGCCCAGGAGTTTAAGTTCTTGGGAAGGCCAAGAGCTTGAACAATGTTCCTATCCTAAACACCTCAGCATCACTTAAGATCGAACACTAACATTTAGGAAACACTATATGAACACCAAGCACAAAGTAGCTGCAAGTAATAATCCAATGTCATGCAGTGGCAAAAAAAACGCCACTGGGAGTTTAGTGTCTAGATCCAGGGAAGTCATGCTACCCATGCTCAATTCTGCCTTGGTTAGACACATCTGGAATACTGTCTCCAATTCTGGGCACCACAATTGAAGGGAGATGTTGACAAGCTGGAATGTGTCCAGAGGAGGGCAACCAAAACGATCAAGGGTCTGAAGAACAAGTCCTATGAGGAGAGGCTTAAAGAGCTGGGCATGTTTAGCTTGCAGAAAACAAGGCAGAGAGGAGACATGATGAGGCTCCTTCTTTGGAGGCTTTTAAGCAGAGGCTGGATGGCCATCTGTTTGGGGTGTTTTGAATGCGATTTTTCTGCTTCTTGGGAGAATGGGGTTGGACTAGATGGCCCATAAGGTCTCTTCCAACTCTATGATTATATGATTCTAAATTTCCTTTAACCAGAAGCTAGCCACTTGGAGCACCTCTGGTGTCTATGTGAGAAGGTCCTCCATTGTGCATGTGGCAGGGCTCAGGTTGCATTGTAGTAAGTGGTCTGTGGTTTGCTCTTCTCCACACTCGCATGTTGGTAGCCTCATTCCTTAAGGTTAGCTCTGCATCTGGGGGTGCCAGAATGCAGCCTGTTCAGTACTTTCCAAGTCGCCTAGTCTTCTGTGTGCCCAGGAGGGAGTTTCTCATCCGATCTCAGCCATTGATTAAGGTGCTTGGTTTTAACGTGCCACTTTTTGGATTCTCACTTGTTGAGGTGTTCCTGCAATTATCTGCAATTATCTCTCTCGATCTTAGGAAGCTGTTTCTTGGTTTAAGCCATTGCCATGCTGGCTGATATCCAAACAGAGGATGGGACAGAGACGTCACTGCCTTGGTCCTTTCATTATGGGCTGCTACTGTCTCTCATTTGGTATCAGCAACAGATTGAGGTTCTGGGTTTTAGCCTGCCACTTTTGGACTCTTGCTTGCTGAGGTGTTCCTGTGAGTATCTCTGTAGATCTTAGAAAACTATTTCTTGATTTAAGGCTTTGGCATGCTGGCTGATATCCGAACAGGATGGGCCGGAGATGTCACTGCCTTGGTCCTTTCATTATTGGCTGCTACTTCCTGGCGGATGTCAGGTGGTGCAACACCAGCTAAACAGTATAATTTCTCCAAAGGTGTTGGACATAGACATCCTATGATAATACATGTCTCATTAAGAGCCACATCCACTGTTATAACATGGTGCAATGTATTCCACACTGGGCTAGTGTGGATGTCCTCTAATGGTGTCACCCGACAAGATTTGCACCCTTCTAGTGATGCTATTGAATTTATTAGTGAGTTTCAACATTCACTTCAGGTGAGATATAAGCAGGAGATATTGTGGTAAATATATGGTAAACCAGGCATAGGCAAACTTGGATCCTCCAGGTGTTTTGGACTTTGACTCCCACCATTTCTAACAGCCTACTGCTGGGTGTTGAAGGCCAAAGTTTGCCCTTCCCTGATATAAACATTCACCCAATTCACAGAATTTTGTATTTATGTGGCAAAGAGGTTAATAAAAAAAGGATCGCCTAATCCAATAATTACAATTAGCTCAATTTAGAAACAATGGCAGTCCTCAGAGCTTGAACAGCAGAGAGAACCTTTCAGCCCAAGCCGGAGCCACTTTACAGATATGATAAATGATAAGTGGGTGCTAAGTAAATAAATGAATGAAGGAGAAGCAAGAGGGATGGTGAGGCTGAAGGGGAGGTGATGCCGGCATTACTCAGGCATTTCAAGGAGGGAGCAGGAAGCTATCAGTCCAGGTGGCTGCTGGCTGGAGCTCCGCCGTCTAATGCCTCTTGGAATGAATACAGATGCTCTCAGAATTGCCTTCTCGGCCACCACGATAAAAAGGCAGAAAGCAGCTTTGCTCGCTCTGGAATGGTGACTGACAAATTCAATCTAAAAAGCAACCATGGAAAGCCCTCTTGGCAAAATATGAAAAGGGGAATTAGAAGTAGAGGGGGAAGGAAGGGGGAAGGGGAAGCGACAAGGTAAGGTTGGCTCGACATGCAGGTATTAGGCCTGGGTAGGTTCGGTTGGAATCTTCGTAATTCGGAATAAATTCAGATGAAATTCCTTTTTGATGTGATTTCGAAGTGATTTGGGAACCCGGAAGTATCCTTGCCATTTTGAAGCTTTTTCTGCCATTTCTCTTACAAATCAGTAAGTGAGTCGGAAATTGTTCGGTTTTTCAAACCAGTGTGGATAGATTCCCTTTGTTTCCTTTCCCTCCCGGGACAGACCTGGGGCAAAAGCCGTGTTTAACCCAGTTTGGATGCATATGTCCTTTTGTCCCGCATCAGACCTGGGGCGAGAGCCATGTTTAACCCAGTTTGGATGCGGATGTCCTTCCCTCCCGCGTCAGACCTGGGGTGAGAGCCGCATCCAAACTGGGTTAAACACAGCTCTTGCCCCAGGTCCTGGGCGAGAGCCCTGTTTAACCCAGTTTGGATGCGGATTTTTTCCCTTTGCTTCCCCCCACTTTTTCTGGAATTAAAAAAACTACTTTCAAAGTAAAACCACCCAATGAAACAGGAAATAACACTTTGAAACCATTAACGAAGGATTTGGAAGTCGCTGAAGTTTTGAACAGTTTCGAACTTTTTTTCTGTGAAAATCGGAATTGACTTTAGATCCAAACCACCAGTGCCCCCTACATCCGAAATGGGTTTTGAACCTTTTGTGTGTGTGTGTGTGGGGGGATCAAACAGGCCTGCCAGGTATATTTGCACCAGGAAGCTGGGAATGGTTGGTAGAGGGCAAAAGATCCATTGCGGACGGTTGTCAATTGTGTTGCAAAACAACCTCTACAGAATGAATGCAGGTACCACCTTAACTGCCAAGTCTCAATGCTATCGAATCATGGGTGTTGGGAGTTTGGTGAAGCATCAGCAGTCTTTGGCAGGTAAGTCTTTCTAAAACTACATTTCCCATGATTTCATAGCCATGACAATTAAAGTGGTGTCAAAGTGCATTAATGTAGATATACCTTTATTCCCTGATGGGAATGGGGTAGTGAATCTACTCTGCTGTTTAGTCTGAACTTTAAAAGGAACTCTCTGAGAGGCCAAATCCTTTCTCCACCAACAACAATCAATACTCTTGAAAGCTCAAGTTAACACCTTGTATGGAGCCAGATCTCCACTCATGTGGAGGTTACTCGTCTTTACTGGCATGGAAGAAAGGGAAACTACAACCTGTGCTTGCACCTTTTATCAATAACTTTTATTGGCTTTTAAAACCTATATCCTTTGACAAAGGTTGTTTCCATTTATCTATTTATGAGCTGGCCCAAGTTCTAAGATCTTCAGAAGAGAACTTTATCTTGGTCCCACCACCTTGACCTTTATAATCCCATAAACATCCAGTTGTTATTTTAGGCCCTTCTACACTGCCATATAATCCTAATTATCAACACAGATAATCCAGATTATCTGCTTTGAACTGGATTATATGAGTCTACACTGCCATATAATCCAATTCAAAGCTGATAATCTGGATTTTAGATGATAATGTAGAAGGACCCTTAGGGAAAATAATACTGCACTAAGTAGACCTCCAGTCCGACCCAGAATTAATATTCTTGTGTTCTTAAATTATTCTAAGCATTCTGGGATTTAAACTCGAATCATTTTGTGTTCAGTAGGCTTGTGCAATCTGGATAAACTTTGACCTGTTTCATGTCCCAGCTTTTGGTGGGGGCCCCAATTCATTTTTTGGAGCCTCCTGAAATTGGTAGGGCAAATATTTGTTTTCTCTCTGGGGTACCGAAAGATCTGCCAATTTGCTACCGAGCACAACTCAAAGTGCCTATAAAAGCCCTAAACAGTTCTGGCCTAGCTTACCTGTCCAAACATGTAGATGTTGCTGAGGAATTGTATTTTAATGTTTTTAATGTATCTTAATGTGTTGTGGGGTTTGGGGGTTTTACATGTGGCATCTGGCCGTGCTGTAGCTTACCTGTCCAAAGATGTAAATCCCTAAATAAAATAAATAAATAAATGTATCCCTTTATAAACCATCTTGAAGGTTAAGGTAGTCCAGAGAGGCCCTGCTCTCAATCCTGCCTCCATTGCAGGTGTGATTGGTGGGAACGAGAGACAGGGCCTTTCCAGTGGTGGCCCCTCGACTGTGGAACTCCGTCCCCAGTGATATTAGATCAGCCCCTCTCCTCCTGAAAGAGGGTGAAAATGTGGCTTTGGGATCAAGCCTTTGGCAAATAATCCAATGCAATACATGGACTTGGATTTATGTGTAATGATCACCAGAATGACCTGACTACGATTGCAGATCATGTGGTTTTTAAGGCATTGAATTATTGCCAATGCTGTAAGCTGCCTTAAGTCCCATTTGGGGTTGAGAAAGGTGAGGTATAAATATAGTATATAAAATAAATAAAATAAATCTGTTTTCAATCAGCCCATTATTGGGGGGGGGGGGGCGCTCCCCAGGCTCCCCTTCCTGTCATAGGCATTTAAGCTGTTTCTATTCTAGAGAAGAGGTGTTTGGCTGCAGACAGACATGCGCTTTCTGGGCCTGAATGCCACACACACACACACACACACACACACACACTCTCTCTTTCAGAGGCAAGTTCTGTTTCTTACTCTAGAGGAGCCACTCAGCTGCAGGCAGGCATGCGTGCTTTCTGGGCCTGCATGCTACACACTCTCTCTTTCCAAGGCAAGGAGGCTGCTCACAAAAAGCAGGCAAGGAGCTGGGATTGGCTCGTGCTTCCTTTCATGTTGATCTGATTTTTGTACTGGTAGGGGGCTTCCCGTTACATGCTCCCAAAGGTAACGAAAGTGATGAAAGAATGGATATAACAAAGGAAAACGGATCTGCACACAGCTCTATTGTTCCGTTAATGAGAAATCACCAAATGACGGCATCATAGGGAAGAGTGTGAGGTTGTGAAGTTGATGCCATCCTTTACTGACCCACTCTGGAGTATTTTGTGAGCCAAGACACACCCAGGGTGTGATCGTTCATTTTTTGGTGTTAAAAAGTCCCAACAAAAGGAAAGACGGAAGGAAGGAAGGAAGGAGGAAGGGAGGAAGGAAGGAGGAAGGAGAAGGAAGGAGGGAGGAAAGAAGGAGGAAGGAAGGAGGAAGGAAGGAAGGAAGGAAGGAAGAGGAAGGAAGGAAGGAAGGAAGAAGGAAGGAAGGAAGGAAAGAAGAAAGGAGGAAGAAAGGAAAGAAGGAGGAAGGAAGGAAAGAAGGGGAAGGAAGGAAGGAGGGAGGAAGAAGGAAGGAAGGAAGGAGGGAGGGGGAGGAAGGAGGGAGGGAGGAGGAAGGAAGGAAAGAAAGAAGGGAAAGGAAGGAAGGAGGAAGGAGAAGGAAGGAAGGAGGGAGGGAGGATGAAAGGGGAAGGAAGGAAGGAAGGAAGGAAGGAGAAGAATGAAAGAGGAAGGAAGGAAGGAAGGAAGGAAAGAAGAAAGGAGGAAGGAAGGAAGGAAGGAAAGAAGGGGAAGGAAGGAGGGAGGAAGAAGGAAGGAAGGAAGGAGGAAGGGGAGGAAGGAGGGAGGGAGGGAGGGAGGGAGGAGGGAGGGAAGGAAGGAAGGAAGGAAGGAAGGAAGGAGGGAGGGAGGAGGAAGGAAGGAAAGAAAGAAGGGAAAGGAAGGAAGGAGGAAGGAGAAGGAAGGAGGGAGGGAGGGAGGGAGGAAGAAGAAAGGAGGAAGGGAGGATGAAAGGGGAAGGAAGGAAGGAAGGAAGGAAGGAGAAGAATGAAAGAGGAAGGAAGGAAGGAAGGAAGGAAGGAAGGAAGGAAGGAAGGAAGGAAGGAAGGAAGGAAGACGGGTAATGTCAATCCTCTCTGAACAAATCTGGCCAAGAAAACCTCATAAAGGGATGCCATAAGTTGGAAATGTCTTGAAGGCAAACAACAACAGAGAGAAACAGACAGACAGAATGAACAATAGAATCAGAGAAAGGATGTTCCTAATGCTTCCTTTGCTTTAACAACAAGCTCTCTCCAAATCCGTCTGTTGGCATTTGTTCATTCTCTTATTGCTTTTTATAAATCTACCTTTTGGTCTGGAAAAAGGCCCTCCAGGCAGCTTAAAAGATAAAATATAACAGAATGCAAAGCAAAATCCACTGAAAGCACAAAACAGCGCCAAAAGAAAGTGGAAAAAACCTTCAAAATGCACATAATTATACAACTGTGGACAAAGCTAAGCAAGTTCTAGGATTGATTTGACAAACAAAGAGGTCTTCTCCAGGCATCCAAAACAGAGGAGAACACTGCTTGATGTAGTTCCTTGGGGAGAATATTCTGGAAGGTTGTTTTCACTGCTGCTATTCTTTCATGGTTAGTATTATCCAAAAAGTATTTCTGTTTGTTACAGAAATGGGAAAATTAGGTTGAGCATCCCTGATGTGGAATTCCGAAATCCAAAATTCTCCAGTATCCAAAGTTGTCCACATTGATGGCTGTAGTAGTGACATCTTTACTTTCTGGTTGCTCTACAAACACAAACATCCATGCACAAAATTATTAATATACTGTATATTAAAATTACTTGCAGGCTTGGTATAATAACATATCTATGAAATCTCAAAAATATAATGTTTATATTCGAGTCCCATCTCCAAGATATCTCATGTATGTATATATAAATAAATACGGTATTCCAAAATCACAAACACTTCTGGACCCAAGCATTTTATTTATTTATTTATTTATTTATTTATTTATTTTGGGATTTTATCCCATCCTATCTCAGCCTCTGCAGAGGGACTCAGGACGGCATTTTGTAGAAGGGACACTCGCCCTGTCTTATTTTTTCCCAGTACGGGACTCAAGGTAGCATCCAGGGATCAAAGCAAAAATCATTAAACAATTCCAAGGATACAAAAAGTTAAGAAGCAGACAAACTGTAGTAAAATTAAAAACCATTGAAAACATAAACCATTGAGAAAGTAGGCACCCAAATAAAATGCATGCATGAATTGCAAAGAGACTAGGACATGGAGCAATGTGTTCAAATGGCAGGAAAAGATATTCCGTGTAAGCATTAGGAAGAACTTCCCAATGGTAAGAGTGTCTGACAATGACATATTCTGCCTCAGAATCCAGTGGAGGCTCCTTTTCGGGAAGTTTTTAAGCAAATGCTCGATGGCCATCTATCATGGATGCTTTCATTGTGTTTTTCTGCATGGCAATAATAATTATAATCATCATCCTCATCTTTATTTGTACACCGCCACCATCTCCCCAAAGGGGACTTGGGGTATCTAACATGAGGCCAAGCCCAAGAATTACAATACAGCAAAGTAAAATATAGCAACAAATGATAAACCATCCAGACAAAATTCCTAAGAAGAGTCCTTAGCCTCCCAAGTTGTGTGCCTAATGTAATTTTACTTCTAGAGACAGGTCAGATCTCTGTTGAGTCTCGGATCTGGATCTATAAACTAAATCTTTGGTTAAAACTAATGTTTCTGCCTAAAGGTTTGGCCCCATTGACCCTCGGTGATCCATTCCAATCAAGGTGGAAAAAGATAGTTCATGAGAAAATCCTAAACCTTGGATTTTCTGTTAATACCATTCTGACCATGGGCTATACAAAAGCCAAAGAAAACATACGACAGCGTATCTGGGACACAGAGCTGCAAAACTACCTAAACACAGCCTCTGCTCTTCCAATCTTCAAAGATAACGGAAGGGCACTGCTTCCTGCAGAGTACTTAGGCAACCTAACCATCCCTAAACATAGGAAGGCGTTCTCTTTGGCTAAATTCAACGTACTCCCTTCTGCTGTATTGGAGGGAAGATACAACAAAGTACCATACAATGAACGCCTATGTCCCTGTGAGGCACAGGCAGTGGAAACTGTGGAGCACGTTTTGTTGTATTGCTCTTTTTACCATGACCCTGTAAGGGTTAGATTATCATAGATTATCTCTTGACTGACCAACACCCCAAGGTCACTGTTAGGGTCGCCAGCTTCTGTGCAGCAGCAATAGCTTGTCGGTGCAAGATGCTGTCACAGTCTTAGAAAGTTTTAATATTTATTTCAGTTTTACCATTGTCATTTTAGCATTTAAATGTTTAATACCATTTTAACTATCTTTTAAAACATTGGGTTTTAAACTTTGCCTGTGTGTACCCTGATGTTTGTACATTTGTGTATATCTGTTTGTACATGTATGTGTACCCTGATGTTTGTACAACCTGATGTTCGTACATTTTTTATGCTGGTCATTGACCGTAATAAATCTTGATTGGATTGTGTGCCAGCTGTGCCCGTTCCTTCGGAAGTCTGACTTGGCCACAGTGGTCCACGCTCTGGTTACATCCTGTTTTTTACTACTGGAATGCTCTCTATGTGGGGCTGCCTTTGGAAACCTCTCGAAACATCAAAATAAAATGCAAACAATAACAAATATACAATAAACAAACACAGAGCAAAATGGTAGGGAAATAAAATCACAGAGGTTGGACTGGATGGCCCTTGGGGTCTCTTCCAACTCTATATTTATTTATTTTATTTATTTATTCTTTTGGCTTCTAGACCACTTCCTCTAGAAGCTCAGAGCGGTTTACAACAGGTAAAAAACAGGCGTAGAACTGACATTATAGAACAACGGTGTAAAAGCAGATAAGCAATGATTTAATCTAAAACATTACTAGCGCTAAAATAATTCTAAAAGTAAGCTAAACTACATAGAAAGCATAACAGTTACTCAACTGGAAAAGCCAGGCGAAAAAGAGCCGTCTTGCAGGCTCAGCAAAAAAGAGGACAGTTCCCGAGACCTCTGACTTCCTCAGGTAGGGCATTCCATAAGGTTGGTGCCACCACCGAGAATGCTCTTTGTCTTGTTGAGGACAGGTGGAGTTGCCAGATGGAGGGGACGTTGAGAAGATTTTGTACACCGGAGCGTAGGGATCTCTGGGGACAATATGGTGAAAGGCGGTCCCTCAAGTACACTGGCCCAAGACCATACAAGGCCTTAAAGGTTAACACCAATACCTTGAAGGAGATCCGGTGCTCGATGGGCAGCCAGTGCAGTTGCCACAATATTGGTGTAATATGGCATCTCGGCAAGGCATGCTCGCGGCATTCTACACTAACTTGAGCTTCCGAATCATCCCCAAGGGTAGGCCGATGTAAAGGGCATTACAGTAATCCAGTCTCGAGATGACCGTCGCCTGGATCACCGTGGCCAGGTCGTTCACGAAGAGGTAGGGTGCCAGCTGCCTAGCCTGGCACAGATGGAAAAATGCGACTTTGCAGGCCGTGGAGACCTGAGTCTCCATGGACAGCAGTGGATCCAATTGGACTCCCAAGCTCTTTACTAGCGATGACGGGCATAGAGCCTCGGCATATCACAGCACCGGCAAAAGTGTTCCAATGTGCATTGGACTATACCGATTGTCACTCCCTATCTGGTGTCCCAATGAGTGTCAGTTCTCTTGTACATCATCGTGCACTGGATAGCACTGTGTATTGGTCACTTTGCTGGCTCTCTTACAGAGTAATGTTACAACAGCCTCCTGCTGAATATGGACTTGTGAAATGGTTCAGTTCTATTTCCCTCAGACATTTTTGAATTAAGACAACTCTAAGGTGAATCTATTAAGAAGTGAACTTGGCAAGATTTATTCAGAAAGGGACTTGCCTTTGCCATCCTCTGAGGCTGAGAGTTACTGAACTCCAACTGATGGATTTCCATGGCAGAGAGGGGATTGTGGCGCAGCTGGCTGTGAGTCAGCTGCATAAGATCTCTACTGACCAGAAGGTCATGAGTTCAAGGCCTGCCCGGGTCGGGGTGAGCTCTCAACCAATTGTGTAGCTCGTTGTCTGTCTATATATGTTGTATGTCTATGGCATTGAATGTTTGCCTGTATATGTGCATTGTGATCTGCCCTGAGTCCCCTGCGGGGTGAGAAAGGCGGAATATAAATGAAGCAAATAAATAATAATAAATTTGAACCCTGGTCCCCAGAATCATAGTTTCACACTCAAACCACTAAATCTGGCCTTCAGTATCTAGTGAGGTTTGGTTCCAGAACAACTCATGGGTGCCAAAATCTGTGGATGCTCAAGTCATATTCTATACAATAGAATTGTTATAGTTCATCAAGAGGGTGAAAACAAGGGGATTGTTTTATCATAGGCAATGAAAGATAATTAATAGTAGAGAAAGAAATTTCCCCCTAAGAACACACCTGCAGTTAGTAGAAGTTTGAGACTCAATATTTGGGAGGAGGGAGCCAAATTACAGAGGTCACAGCAAATTTGTGAGAAACAACAGGGTTAGAAAGCTTTGAAGCAACAGATCAGATGTCAAAGGCATCTGTGGTCCTTGAATTAAAGGATTGTTTTCTTATGGGTCAGATCAGGCAACACTGTGTTACCATGTGGATCTTGGGTCTTGTTCCATGTTCACATCTATGTCTAAGATCTTTGTCAGTGTAGCAATCCAGTTCTCTTTCGTGCCTGGAGGGCAGGGGGCAGCACCGGGGGTCCCACTGGCATTGGAGCCAGCTGATTCTGAGGAGGATTTGGAGGGGCTGGAAGAAGGGGATTTTGAGGTAGCTGGGCCTTCTTCCCCCCACAGAAAGCCTGGCCTGGGATGACGGCTGGCCTGATCCTTACGAGATGCAGGAAGGCCAGACGGAATTCGAAAGCAGTGATAGTGAAGATTATGAACGGCCGGGGCGAGGTTCACAAGAAAGAATGTGGGAAACAACCGAGGGAGAGGCTCGGGAAGCAGAAGGGGAGTTCGACTCTCACGAAGATAGGGAACCAGGTGCTGGGAGGCAAGGTCGAACCTTTGATAGGAGACGGAGCATTGAGGCTAGCAGGAGGGGTTGGTTCCACAGCCTAGACCGGCCGAGGTCCCGCAGCACAGATTGGAGGAGGAGAAGCCTAGAGCGTCGGGGGCCTCGCCAAGGGGATTAAGTATAGGATCCGTGGGAACGGATCCTCAGTACCTCGGCCACGTCTATCCTATGCAGACGTGTAGCGAGCCAAGACCACGTAGCTAAGTTTCGGGCTTGTGGCCTGCCAAGGAGTGCCTTGGATCTTGTATCTTTGCCTTGTTCCTGAATCCGCTTGAGTTGAGCGGAGCCTTGCCAAGTCCTTGGAAACTTTCCTGTCAAGATGGCTTTTGGACATTACCTTTTACCTATTGGATTTGTTTTGATCTTTATATGAACAATTACCTTTTCAACTGTTTCTTATTCTTCAATAAAGTAGTTAGCTGATTACCGTCTCTGTGTGTGTGATTAAGGGGCCGGCCAAGGTCTTGCATCGTGACAGTCTATGTCTTGTACTCATGTTCATGGATTCATGTTTGTAAGAAGTTCCTATATTCCTGGTTTTGGATGTATGCCTATGTTTAAATTCCTGTTTTTTCCTTGTTACTTTTGAGCAGAGGTGTGCTGTTTGGACTACAGTTTTCCCTTGCTACTTCTCAGTTCACTTACCACGGATTTGCTGTTTCACAGGGAGATATGTGTGTGTGTGTGTGTAGCGTAAGAGACTGTATGCCCCAGTGGCGACCAGGAGGAGAGAGGTAAAAGGCTAGAGGTAGCTGTCCCCCGTCCTCTTTACCTCGATCTTCCTCCTCATGGTTACCGCCGGGGCCTCTTGCCACTGCTTGGGCCCCACGGCACCTCTGCTGCCTCGCAATCGCAGGGCCCAAGCAGCAAGAGGCCCTAGCAGCAATGAGGAGGAGGAAGATGAAGGTAAAGCGGGTGAGATGGGAAGGGAAGGGGAAATCCCTACTTTGCGGTTTTTCACTTATTGCGGGTAGTCCTGGAACAAAACCTCCGTGATAAGTGAGGGAACTGTGTATTGCTGTTTGAATGCCTTTTTCCTATTGCTTGATGGACATTGCTTTTTGGACATTGCTCTTTATGTTACCTTTTGCCTTTTGTCTTTTTATATTTACTTTTCACAATAAACAGCTTAGTTAATACTATTGGACTCCTGTGTAGTAGTACAACAGGCTACAGTACAACAGGAGTAGTGAAATGGTAGCCCTTATCTAAAATGGTAAACAACTCAAACAAATGCTAGAGAAAGCCTGGATCTATGAAATTGTGTGAAACTATAAAAAGGTATGCCTGCCTACGCATTGACATCGTGCTTCACACCCGGGAAAATCAAGATCTGCTTTTGTGAATTTTATTTTTCCCCAAATATTTTCTAGTCATGGTTGGTTGAATCCATGCATTCGATCATGCAGATATAGGAGGTCAACTTTACACTCTAAGTATCCAAGTGAATACCAGCCCTTTCAGGGACATTTCATTAAAATGCGTAACATTTTTCATACAAGTCCTTTTGTGACAATGTTTGTCATGCTTTCATGGCAAACTAAGGTGAATATGATCTGAAATGAGCATGTAGTTGCAGAAATGAGAAAACCAGCAAAACCGACATTCATAGACTCATTTTGGTCTGGATATAGCTCAAAAATTGAAGATAACCTGATTGCTGTGCAACACAGACGTTGACAGTTCACACCAATGCATGTGTCTACACATTTACAGATAGGAGGAGGATTTTGTCTAGGCGCAAAGGGCTAGCCTAGGTTTATCTTTAGGTCCTTCCCAAGCCTGCGAGTCTGAGAAGTAACAGGAAAGAAGATAAAAAGAGGATATATAGGTAAGCTTGTAATTCAGTTACAGTGCAGAGAATCCATTCGCTATGCCTTAGACAACAATTTGTTCTCCTTGGAAAGAAAGGATTAATGAGAAAAGACACTGCGATTCATTTGGGTCTGTATATTGTCCATGAACTGCAAAATGCAGCAAGTAAAGAGTTGGAATAGAGAATAGACCATAGTCAGCTCCCACTCTCTAAGGGCCCATCCAGGCATTACCTTTATGCCAGGAGGTCCCAGTCCAAAATGGCAGGTGGCCAAATGCCATCCCATGAAAACGTGGGAGCAATCACGACAATGGCAAAAAATGTGAGATTTTCAGGTGCAGGAATATCCCGGTTCTGGCTCAAAAATGTGTGTCACTAAACTCAGAAAACACGAGATTTTTTATGTTGGTATGTTCCCGGATTTTAGATGCCGGTTCCTGATTGGTTGTATCTTAAAAACATGGCAACAGTTGACTAGAGGAAGAAAACTCTTTCCTGGCAAGAGAAACATAAGAGTCTTCAATAGTGTCTTAAATTCCAACAGCTGATCTATATAACAATTATTATTATTATTATTATTATCCCACTCATCTCCTCATGGGAACACAGAGTGGGTTACAGTGTAAACAGATACCGGCAAACATTCAATGCCTTGTTACAATACAATGAGACACACAAACATAAACAAAGGCTTTATATACTTTCGAAGGCTTTCATGTCTGGAATCACTGGGTTGTTGTAGGTTTTCGGGCTATATGGCCATGTTCTAGAAGCATTCTCTCTTGACATTTTGCCTGCACCTCAGAGGCATCCTCAGAGACTAGACCATGTTCTAGTTTCCAACAGACCTCACAACCTCTGAGGATGCCTGCCATTGATGCAAGTGAAGCGTCAGGAGAGAATGCTTCTAGAACATGACCATATAGCCCGAAAAACCTACAATAACCCAAAGGCTATATTATATACAATATCCTATATTACAAAAATCCTATATTTATATTTCGACACCCTAACCTTTTCCCTTCTTTCTTTCCTCCCTTTCCCTCATACATGTCAACATTCTTTTCCAGTGACATCACAGAAGGCCACCTAGCAACAGTCAATCCAATGACATCACAGAGGGCCACTTCACCTAGCAACAGCCTATGTGGTACAAACATAAATGCATATATGCATACTATGACTTTTATATACATATATGTTTTTATTTTATTGCATTGCATTGGTACACACCCTTTTTCACAGTGGAACCCAAGATGGCTGTGGTGCTGTTGTGTCTGCTGATGCTCATGGCGCATGGATATCACGCACTGGATATGAACAAACATGAACATTTGGTTGTATGCTGAACATTTTAGAGCCTTGGTTCAAGGGCTGGAAATACATGCCATGCAACTCCAACATAGGACCTTGGCTATACTTTTAATGGCTTGCAAAAATGCACACACACCTGAAACTGTCCAGCTGAGTGGCCCTTGGCTTTAATTTGATCAGGAATCTGTCCATGCAATTAAGAAGTGGGAGTCGGAAGAAAGACAGAAATAGCCCCGGTCCAGCGTCCATTCCAGGGTGTTCCAGCTTACCTCTGTTCAGCCGTCTGCTTCGAGCTCCACTCCCAGATCCGCTTGCCATCCATATGGCTTAGCAGCCCAAACAACTATAAAGCAGCCAGTTGGAGGCTGAATTAACTTGCATCTCCCATTGTTGGGTTCTTCTGTCCTGAAGGCACCCGAGTTCCAATAAACAGGAGTTTGGTAACCAGAGCAGATGAATGTTGGTGCTGTTCTTTTTTCATGAACACAGCGGGTGATGCTTTCAGCGTCACAGAATGTTTTTGCTGCGGGGGAGGGAAGACACCTGTGGAATTTCCACCTGCCATGCTACATAGGAAGAGGAGCCCGGAGCCTCCAAAAAGAATAAGATTTCCAATAATAATTTTCCCCCCTTCTTTTACACATGGCAAGGAGCTTGCTTAGTCATTTGGGTTTCAGGTAACAAGTGAATTGTTTGCAACAGCCCTGCATGCCACCAGGACTTGGAAAGGTTTTGTATTGGGATTCCCAGAATCCCCAGACAGCACAGTGTGAGCCACGCTGGTAGAGAAATTCTGAGAATCGTATTTGTTTTAAAAAAAATGCTGAATTTTCTGCATTATTCAAGGTCTTATATTAAGAATCTAATTTTACATTAATGGACCAGACAGCTGTTGACGTCTTATGCATGTGTAGATTGTGCTATATCACATGCCAAGTGTTGTTATTGTTGTTTTTAACAAAGCACAATAGTCATATTTACTTGGAATGCAGTAAACTGAATATTTGAGCATTACTGCATGTACAATGGCTCTGTAAGCATTGATCTCCAAGGTGAATTCATTGAAATGGTGATAAGTGTAGAAGAATAATAGAATCATGGAGTTGGAAGAGACTTCATGGGCCATCCAGTCCAACCTCCTGCCAAGAAGCAGGACAATAGCATTCAAAGCACCCCCAACAGATGGCCATCCAGCCTCTGTTTAAAAGCCTCCATAGAAGGAGCCTCCACCACACAGAATGTAATTCTGCCAGCAGATAGTCACTCTAAGCTTTAATTCCAGGATCTGATACATGGTGTGCCACCTTGTTAAGGATTCAGGGTGATGTTTTCACAAAAGTGCAAAGAAATGCAACTCTGTGAGCATAATACATATCTATTGTTGCAATGCCAATTGGCTACGAAGCATAGTGCAGATAAGCATGTAAAATGTGTCTCTGGAGGAACTACCACACAGCATTCATAGCTCCAACTCTGCAAATTTCTTGGGAAGACAGTCGGACAAATGTCAGTGTGCTAGAAGAAGCAATGCTCCTCCGCCATCAACCCCACTGGACTGGCCACGTTGTCCGAATGCCCGATCACCCTCTCCCAAAGCAGTTGCTCTATTCTGAACTTGAGAATGGAAAACAGAATGTTGAAAGACAGGAAAAGAGATTTAAAGATGGGCTTAAAGCCAACCTCAAAAACTGTGGCATAGACACTGAGAACTGGGAAGCCTTGGCCCTTGAGTGCTCTAGCTGGAGGTCAGCTGTAACTAGCAGTGCTACAGAATTTGAAGAGGCACGAATGGAGGGCGAAAGGAAGAAATGTGCCAAGAGGAAGGCACATCAAGCCAACCCTGGCCAGAACAGCCTTCCATCTTAAAACCAATGTCCTCACTGTGGGAGAACATGTGGATCAAGAATCCCTCCACAGCCACCTATGGACTCACTGCCAAGATCTGGAAGACAATCATCCTCGAGCTATGAGGGACAGCTTAAGTAAGCAAGCAAGCAAGCAAGTAAGCCTTTCACTAAAAATAGACTAAAATACACACATATAGGATAACAGAAGCATAGTGTTGGAAGAGACCAAAAAGGGCCATCCTTTCCAACTTCATTCTGCCATGTAGTAGGACACAATCCAAGCAATTCCAAAAAACAGCTTCTGTTTAAAAACCTCCAGAGAAGGAGACACCACCAGACTCTAATGAAGCATATTCCATTGTTGGGTACAATCTCTTTTCCTGCCATTTGTATCCATTGATCTTTATGGGATATTCCTTCCCTTGATCTAGACACAATACTCCTATTGATGCAGCCTAGAATCACATGGGTGTTTTTATCTGCTACATCACACCAGATTATATTTTATGCTTAGTCACATGCTGCTTGATTTATGATTATGATATGATTTGCTTTATATATAAGGCATTGAATTTTGCCATTATTTTTTGTAAACCGTTTTGAGTCCCCCCAGGGGTGAGAAAAGTGGTATATAAATTCTGTAAATAAATAAATAAGACATTAAAAGAATTCTGATCCTCTTTGGCCTAGAAAGCAGAAGGGCACCTGTAACCAATACACTATATAGCAGGCCTGGGCAAACTTCAGCCCTCCAGGTGCTTTGGACTCCAACTCCCACAATTCCTACCTACCTATTTTCCTTCCATGACTCCCTTATGACTCCTTTGGCGCCAGCAACAGGGTAACAGTCTCTGGAAAGGACCACCCTAAACCCCTCTCCAATGTCTCTCCCAGTCCCAGAGCTCCTATCAGAGGTAACGAGCAGGATAATTCATTCATGTTGTTACATAAGTTCAAGTCAACTCTGACCCATGACAGACTCGCCCTAAGATTTTCTTGGAAAGACGTATACAGGAGAAATTATTCTATGGCTGACTTGACCCAAATCATCCAATGTGTTACCATGGCTGAGGGAAGTTTTGGACTGGGCTGTGGTGCAGCCAGCTGGGGAGCCAGCTGCATTTAATCATTACTGACCAAAAGGTCATGAGTTTGAAGCCAGCCCGGTCGGAGTGAACTTCCAGCCATTTGTCTAGCTTGCTGTCGACCTATGCAGCCTGAAAAACAGTTGCATCTGTCAAGTAGGAAATTTAGGTACCACTTTATGCAGGGAGGCTAATTTAACTAATTTATGACATCATGAAACCTTCCAGCAGCGTGCAGAAGAATGAGGAAGTACTCCATCAAAGGACTTGGTGTCCCAATGGATGGTGAAGCAGCAGCTCCCCCTGTGGCCGGAATCGAGCCAGGAAAGCTTGGGTACAGCTGGAATGTTAAATAGCCTCTTTGTCTGTCTATATATGTTGTATGTCTAACTGGCATTGAATGTTTGCCAAGTATGTGTATTGTAATCTGCATTGAGTCCCCTGCGGAGTGAGAAAGGTGGAATATAAATACTGCAGATAAAATCTATATAAATAAAAATGTAATGTTCGTTTGTGGGATTAGCATAACTCAAAAACTACTGGACGAATTGGCACCAAATTTGGACACAATACACCTATCAGGCTAACGAGTGACCATCACTCACAAAAACACTGAAAAACACAGTGGAAGGGACTTAAAAAGCCAAACAAGCAAAAAGATGTTACAGCACATGCGCAAAAAATGACTCCCCCTGGCAAACATAACACGTAATAGCATATCCATACTCTCTTCTGGACTACAGCTCCCAGCATCCCCTAGACGAAGCCCTTTAGGAGAGGAGGATGATCCAAATGCACTGCTTCCAAGCTGTAAACTTTCTTCCTCTTGGATTTCTTTGAGAGCATCCCAATCCCTGAATATTCCCAATTTCCTATTCCTGGACAGCAACTCCCAGCAATCCTCCAGATAGATTCAATAGAGATAGGTAGGTAGGTAGGTAGGTAGATCCATCAGGGGGACTGCTGGGAGTTGTAGTCCAAGAATAGGTAGAGAAGGCAGAAAGGAGGGAAAGAAGAAGGGAAAGAAAATGTGGGGGGAAGGAAGGGAAGAAGAAGAGGAGGGAGGAGAGAAAGAAAGAAAGAAAGGGAAGGAATGAAAGACGGAAGGAAGGAGAGAAAGAAAAAAGAAAGTGGGAGGGAAGGTTGGCCATAGCAACACGTGGCAGGTATAGCTAGTAAAATAATAAATACACAATAACCCTAGTCCAAACTCCAAACACAACACCACATTGGCGTTCAATGTTCCTTTTCAGTATTGCCAGAGATGGCAGTGCTTAATGCCAGCAGATGAAGTCGGCCCAGAAGCCCTTAAACCAGGGGTGGGCAAACTGTGACCCGGGGGCCGGATGCGGCCCTTTGGCTGATTCTATCCGGCCCGCCTAAGGGCCCCTGGCTTGCCTCCCCTGCCTGGCCTCTGCATAAAAATCTCCAGAGAAGGGGACTATAAGGAAGCATTATTTTATTTTAGTGGTTTTTATTATTATTGTATAATAATTTTATAACAATAATAAAATAATATAATAAATAATATAATATAATGTTATATGATATATTATAATTTCAATATATTATGTTTATATATATACTATAATATAATAATTATGATATTAATACTAATAATATATGAATATTTCTTGATATACTAATATGTTAATATTAATGATGTGTAATATACAGTAAATATAGTAAGTGAATAAATAAATAAATTATGTAGATTAGCATGTAGTTCCGCCTTTAGGTGCGGCCCTCCATAATATTTTTTGGCTCTCATGTGGCCCCTTGGAAAAAATAGTTGCCCACCCCTGCCTTATACTTACTAAGCCAGTGCATGGAAGTTTGACTTCCAGAATCCAGGATGTTGACCCCCCCTCCCCCAAAAATAAATTGTGGCTTTCCTTAGTCTTTCCAATCCACTGGCTGGGAAACACTCCCCAAGATTTTCAGTCTTCTGCATTCATTCAATCCCTACCTTTCTCTGTTTTCTGAAGCTCTGTTAAACTAGAGCAGAGCTCCCTCTAGTGATGACCACTGAGACTGCAGGCATGAGTGCAAAAAGAGAACTCCAGCCTTATTGCAGCTGAGCTGAGCCAAATATGTGCCTGGGGAAGCCCTTTGGATTATTCAACTTCTATTGAAGGTTTTTGGATGCCAGCTAAGGCATAATTAAATCTATAACTATGTACTACTAACAGGAAATGAGAAGTAGACATTCTGGGATGGAGTAAGGATCCTGTATCTGCTGAGATTTGGTTCCAGGACAGACATGGCTGTTGAACAGGGGCAGTCTGTCCATGTAAGCAAACTACGCGGCCGTGTGGGGCACCATCTTGGATGGGCGCCGCCACGCCGGCTGCGCCACCGTAGCAGACCTCCCTGCTGCTGGCCTGCTGTCTGCAGGAGCTTCTGAGCATGCACTGAGATTTTCGCGCATGCCCGAACCTCTGGAGCTGAACTTCAGCTCCAGAGGTTCTGGGCATGCGCGAAAATCTCGCATACTCAGAAGCTCCTGCAGGCAGCAGCAAGGATCGGCGCCAGCCGCACCGCCAAAAACAAACCTCCCTGCTGCTGGTCTGCTGCCTGCAGTAGCTTCTGGGCATGCGCGGAGATTTTTCGCGCATGCCCAGAACCTCTGGAGCTGAACTTCAGCTCCAGAGCTTCTGGGCATGCGCGAAAATCTCTGCGCATGCTCAGAAGCTCCTGCAGGCAGCAGGCCAGCAGCAGGGAGGTCTGCTACGGTGGCACAGGCGGCGCGGCGGCGCCCATCCAAGTAGGCAGGGGGCGGAGGCAAAGGGAGAGGGGGCAGAGACAAAGGGGGTGCCAAATATTGTTCACTTACTATAAAAAATAACCTTAGACCGCCCCTGCTATTGAAACCCACTGATATTCAAGTTCCATTCTATACAATGGTGTAGTGGTGTTTCTTATACAAAAGAGCAAAATCAAGCATCACTTTTTGGAATGTTTTGATTATTTCCACCTAAACATTAGGAAGAATGCCTTGTGAGACCAGTCTAATAGTGGGATGACTGGGTTGCTGTAAGTTTTTGGGGCTGTATAGCAATTTCCCAGAAGCATTCTCTCCTGACATTTCACCTACATATATGACAGGCATCCTCAGAGGTTGTGAGGTCTGTTGGAAACTAGGCAAGTGGGGTTTATATATCTGTGGAATGTCGAGGGAGGGAGAAAGAACTATTGTCTGTTTAAGGCAAGTGTGAATGTTGCAATTGGCCACCTTGATTAGCATTTAATGGCCTTGCAGCTTCAAAGACTGGCTGATTGCTGCCTGGGGGAATCCTTTGTTGGGAGGTGTTAGCTGGCCCTGATTGATTCTTGTCTGGAATTCTCCTGATTTTTGAGAGTTGCTCTTTATTTACTGTCCTGATTGTAGAGGGTTTTTGTTTCTTCTAATACTGGTAGACATGTTTTATTCATTTTTATTCATTTCTATTGAAATTTCAATGGCTTGTCTGTGTAGCCTGACATGGTAATTGTCAGAGTGGCCCAGCATTTCTATGTTCTCCAATAATATGCTGTGTCCAGGTTGGTTCATCGGGTGCTCTGTTGTGGCTGACTACTCAGATGGAATTAGTTTGCAGTGCCTTTCATGTTCCTTGATTTGTGTCTGAGCAATGCTGCGTTTGGTGGTTCCTGTGAAGACTTGTCCACAGCTGTATTGTATACACAGTAGACTCCTGCAGAGGTGGGAGGATCCCTCTTGTCCTTTGCTGGATGTAGCACTGGGAATGTGGCGCAGCTGGCTAAGTGTCAGCTGCATAAGATATCTCTGACCAGTAGGTCATGAGTTCAAGGCCTGCCCAGGTCGAGGTGGGTGCTCGACCTTAAGTGTAGCCTGCTGTTGACCTTTGCAGCCCAAAAGACAGTTCATTTGTCAAGTGGGAGATAAAGGTACCACATCAAGTGGGGAGGCAAAATTTGACTGATTTATGAGGCCATAAAGAACTCCAGGAATCGCTGAGGAATGCGGAATAACAACAAAGGGACGCTGGAAAATGCTGAGAAAGATGAGGAGTGCGTCAGCTCCCCCTGGTGGCCAGAAGTTTGTCTCTGTTCATCTATATATGTCTAAATATGTCTATATATTTTGGCTATATATGTTGAACTGCAGGGATTGTCTGCAAGTATGTGTACTGTAATCCGCTCTGAGTCCCCTTTGGGGGTGAGAAGAGTGGAATATAAATAAAGTAAATAAATAAATAAATTTGTTGGATTTTCTTCGTGGGTCTATAGATAGTGTTTAGGCCTGGGTAGGTTAGTTGGAATGCTCATAAAATCAGAATGAATTTGGATTAAATTCACTTTTGAAACGGTTTTGAAGTGATGTAAGCAACCTGGAAGTGAATTTGCCATTTCTAGACCACCACCGCCATTTTTGGAAAGTAATCGGCATTAGATTCCCGCCCCTCCTGAGGTGCTTTCCCCTCATTGGCTGTTTAACCCAGTTTGGATGGGGATGTCTTCCCTCCACGTCAGAACTGGGGCGACAGCTGCATCCAAACTGGGTTAAACATGGCTGTTGCCCCAGTTTTGACGCAGAGGGAAGACATCCCCATCCAAACTGGGTTAAACATGTGTGTCGGCCACTAACAAAGCCATTCGGAATTTTGGAATTTATTCAGAAAAATTCTGACATTTTTTCGAAAAATTTCGGAAGTCATTCAGATTCAAAGCGCCAGCGCCCTCTACATCCAGAATGAGTTTTGAACTTTTTTTTATCAAACAGGCCTATTAGTCTGTATGTTGTGGAATTACTTGTTTCAGGAGACGTTTGAACCTCCTTCTTTGAAAATTTGTACACAGAGGTGCTGGGTGGCTCTCTGTCAGGAATGCTTTGATTGCGTCTTCCTGCTTGGCAAGATAGGGTTGGACTGGATGACCCTTGAGGTCCCTTCCAACTTTGTGATTCTGTAATTACAAGGCTTGGCCTTTGGAATAGCTCTTTTAAAGTTTGGACTCCATTCTGGAGCAGATCCATTTCCCAACTGACATTGAAGCTACCAGCTAACACCAGATGGGAGGAGATCCCATCTCCTTAGCTCTCTCCTTCACTTGGCAGTTCACTCTTCTCTCCCAAATCTGCTCCAGAGACAATTGGTCCATGCCATTGAGAGAAGAACCGCATCCCATGTCGATTCAGCTTCATCTCTTGCCATCGTCTCTCATACTCTCCCCTTCCTTCCCATCTCACCTCATCACAACTATCAAAGGAAAGCTGACAAAGAGCTGGAGGCCCTGGATATTCCCTGTATTTTAATATAACTTCTTTCCCTCTTGCCTTACCTCCCCACTCACCCACTCTCTCTCTCTCTCTCTCTCTCTCTCTCTCTCTCTCTCTCTCTCTCTCCCTCTCTGCAATCTGAAGTGAACAGCTTGGTTGCTTCTGCCTGTCAGGGAATTTAAATTGCAAATGAAATAGTGAAACGCAGCAAGCCAAGGGTCTGTCTCCGTGGCTTCGGAGAGCACACGGATTGCTTAGCAACCGGAGGAAGGCAGACAACTTTCTGCAACAGGGAACCTCCCTTCTTTTCCCCCCCACTCCCTCCATCTCTCCATCCCTCCCCTTCCCTTGACACACACCCCACATCCATTCTGGCCTAGGAAAAGATATTTGCAGGCACAAACCAGAGAAAAATAGGAGGTCGGTGCAACATGTAGAATCAAGATTATGTCAGTTCCCATTTCTGAAAAAGAGAAGCAAGGAGAAAGAGAGAAAGAACAAGTGACTTGTTGCTATGGTTGTCAGCCTGCCTGTGCCAAGGTGGAGAGCACAGACTTGCAGCACTACGCTGTCTGTTCTCACACCGATCTGCCTTGTGGGTTACCATTCAGCTGGCACTTGACAAGTGGAAACAGAGGTTAAGGAAGGCAGAAGGCTTCAGCAGAAATCCCCTAAGGGAGTCATGAGCAAACTTGGGCCCTCCTCCAGGTGTTTTGGACTTCAACTCCCACAATTTCTAACAGATGGTAAGCTGGGTCATTGTAGGGTTTTCCGGCTGTATGGCCATGTTCTAGAAGTATTATCTTCTGACGTTTCACCTGCATCTATGGCAGGCATCCTCAGAGATTGTGAGGTCTGTTGGAAACTAGGAAAATTGGGTTTATATATCTGTGGAAAGTCCAGGGTGGAAGAAAGAAATGTTGTCTGTTGGAGGTAGGTGTGAATGCTTCAATTGTCCACCTTGATCAGCATTGGATGGCCTGACAGTTTTTTTAGTGTGGCTTGTTACTCCCTGGGGGAATCCTTTGTTGATGTATGGCAAGAACACTTTTCCTCTGGGTGGAGCACAGAGGGAATTCCAGACAAGAAACAATAAGATCCCTGATTGTTTCTTGTCTGGAGTCCCCTCTGTGTTCCACCCCGAGGAAAAGTGTTCTTGCCATACATCAAGAGAACCACTGACCACATAGGGAAGTTGATGAGGAAACACAACCTACAAACCATCTACAGACACACCAAGAAAATCCAACAAATGCTACATTCAGCAAAGGACAAGAGGGATCCTCTCACCTCTGCAGGACTCTACCGTATACCATGCAGCTGTGGACAAGTCTCCATACAGACCACCAAATACAGCATTGCCCAGGCATGAATCAAGTAACATGAAAGGCACTGCAGACTACTTCAAGCAGAGAAGTCTGCCATAACAGAGCACCTGATGATCCAACCTGGACATGGAATATTATTTGAGAACACAGAAATGATGGACTACTCTAACAACCACCATATCAGACTACACAGAGAAGCCACTGAAATCCCTAAGCATGTGGACAATTTCAACAGAAAGGAGGAAATCATGAAAATGAACAAAATTTGGCTACCAGTATTTTTTAAAAAACTCCAAAACTATAATAGTAAATAAAGAACACTTAAACACAAGGGAACTCCGGAGAAGAAACTATCAGGAACATCTAATCACCTCTAAAAGAATTCCCCAGGCAGTAACAAGCCACACCTAAAAACTGTCAGGCCATCAAATGCTACTCAAGGTGGCCAATTGAAACATTCACACCTCCCTCCAACAGACAAGAGTTCTTTCTCCCACCCTGGACTTTCCACAGATATATAAACCCCAATTGCCTAGTTCCAACAGAATTCACAACCTCTGAGGGTGCCTGCCACAGATGTAGATGAAACATCAGGAGAGAATGCTTCTAGAACATGGCCATACAGCCCAAAAAACCTACAACAACCCAGTGATTCCGGCCATGAAAGCCTTTGACTACACCAGCTGGTAGCCTGTTAGGAATTGTGGGAGTTTTACAGGCCAAAACACCTGGAGGAGGGCCAAAGTTTGCCCATGCCTTTCCTAAGAGCATTGGATCCCATCTGATCTTGGTTCAGCCCTGGGTAGTACTTGGCTGGGAGACTTTTGGAAAGGCATGACCTTTTAGAGACCATAACATTTTGGGAAACCAGAAATGTCCATAGCCTTTTGGAAACATGATGTACCTGGTACTCTCCATTTCATTTGCCCACTTCTGACAAAATATAATCTCTCTAGGCATTTCCTAGTCCCTCCGTGCAATTCTATGAGATACTTCCACCAGACATTGATGATAGAGAGGTATCTGCTCTAGCTATTTCCTAGGTCCTCCAGCATGACTCTACGCAGCAGTGTATTTCCTCCAGAGATCCTTCATTCAATAAAGTTATTCATGGTTTCACATATCCACATGGATTCCTGAAATGTATATGGGTTCACAATGCAAACACGAGTGGTAAGCAGAACATAATCTTGAACATAGTGCAAATCTAGTCAACAATTGGTTTCCGGTCATTATTCTGAAATGCATTTGCTCATTCATGTGAATGTTGGGGTCAAGGCTTTCTGGTCTTTCTGAATCTCTGCAGACTTCCATCTCTTGTTACTTTTTAAATGTCCTGGATTTCCTGGAGGGTTTTCTCTTTACTTGCTCTCTGGGGATAATCAAGTTGTTCTGTATTTTTCTAAGAGGATTAAGGGAAAGGTACATGTTAAACCTCTTCACAGTAATCCGTACCTGGAAGGACACAGCTTTCACCTTTGTCTGCCGTCTCGGACCCAATCCACCAGGAAATGTATTTGCTAAATCCTTGTTGAAATTGATAGGAATTGCTCTTACCCAATAATCAGGAATTCGGGAAAATAAAATAGTTGTTATTGGGTAATGATGCTAGGTAGCTGAACTTGGAACTTTTCGTTGTTGTTAACTGCCACACATCTACATTGGCGATGAATGAGAGACCTCCGAGGCAACTGGGCTTAAAAGCAGATTAAAACGCCCCCCCAACAGCTTCTAGAGAACATACATAATATGTTTAGGGGCAAAAAAAATTCCCAGTGGACAATGTGGTGGAGATAGACAATTCCCCAACATCTTCTAGAGCAGTGTTTTTCAACCTTTTTTGAGCCGCGACACATTTTTTACATTTACAAAATCCTGGGGCACACCACCAACCAAAATGACACAAAATGACACTCTAACACAGTAATACATATAGTTAATATGTTTTTAAATATATTTATACACTCAGTGTGAAACCTGGGTCTGTTTCGATGAACATAACATATATATGACTTCCTCTCACATATTTATACATGGCTATCATGTCTTCTCTCAGCCTTCTCTTCTTCAGGCTAAACATGCCCAGCTCTTCAAGCCGCTCCTCATAGAGCTTGTTCTCCAGACCTTTGTGAAATTTCACCCTGTGTGAAACTTGCTTCCAGTTAACTATGGATGTCACGAAGCTGTTATAAACAGTTCCTTGGCGGGGGGAGGCAACTCTCGAAAAATCCAGTAAAATAGTAAAGAAAAAAAAACATTTCCAAGCAGAAAGGCTCAATTTGTTTCTTGGAAACCTGTGAGGGGGCTGCTAGGAGGGGGGGAGTGCCAATTTCCCACGGCACATCTGATGATCGCTCATGGCACACTAGTGTGCCACAGCACACTGGTTGGGAAACACTGTTCTAGAGGATTAATCCAGACCCCTTCCCTACCACAGTTGTTATTATTTGCCCCTTCCTTAATGTGACATTATTCCAAATATTTAAGCATGACTATGGACTATTATGTCCTCTCTTGGCCTTTTTTTAAGTTTAACATACACAGTTTCCTGTCTTGCTCATCATAGGACTTGGTTTCCAAACCTTTGACCATTTTGTCTCATCCTCCTCTGGACACCTTCTAGCTTCTCCATATCCTTTTTGTGAAT
This sequence comes from Anolis apletophallus, assembly GCA_030556195.1. Taxonomy (NCBI): domain Eukaryota; kingdom Metazoa; phylum Chordata; class Lepidosauria; order Squamata; family Anolidae; genus Anolis; species Anolis apletophallus. The sequence goes on along the minus strand of JARBWK010000009.1, from coordinate 131,910,241 downwards.
TCTGGAGCCCAGAACTGGAAACAATGTGATTCAAGGTGATGTCTGACCAAAACAAAATAATGTCAAACCATGGTTTCGCTCAATCTAGACACTATAGTTCTGATGCATCTCACTCCTACGTCATCTATATAAAGTATATGAGAGGATATTACTAAATCAATTAGGACCTGTTATTGAACCCCAGCTTATTGCACAACAAGCAGGTTTCAGACCAGGGAAAAGCTGTACAGCCCAAATTCTTAATCTGACTGAGTACATCAAGGAAGGATATGAGATATGTGACTGTGGAGCGGAACAGACATCTCCGCATCTGTATGCCTGTCCACTGTAGTAGCACATTACAGTGTCCAGGCTCATGTACAGAAGAGGAATTGTTGGAGGCTACAGACAATGCCATTGCTGTTGCCCATTTTGGGTCAAAAGATATTTAGTTGCCTGCACACCTTCTATTTCTTTATCAGTTTTATACTAATGTATGCAATGCGTTTGATGCAGTTTAGATTCACATTGGGTTTTTTAGCAGCTACATCACACCTTTGGCTCATGTTGAACTTGTTGTCTACTAAGACTCCTAGATCCCTCACTAGAGCTCTTTGCACCATCTGAAGTTTCCAAACATTCTTCAAAGACAACCCCATGTAAAACATGTTACAGTAATCCAAACAGGATGTAATAAAGGCATGTACCATCATTGTTGAGGGGCCCTCTGGTGGTGCAGCAGATTAAACCACTGAGCTGCTGAACTTGCTGACCAAAATGGCGGCGGTTCAAATCCACTGTTAGGCCCTGCTTCTGCCAACCTAACAGTTAGAAAATCTCTAGAGAATCAATGGGTACCACTTCTGCAGGAAGATAACAGCACTCCATGCAGTCATGCTGGCCACATAACCTTGGAGGTGTCTATGGAAAATGCTGGCTCTTCAGCTTAGAAATGGAGATGAGCACCATTCCCCAGAGTTGGACACAACTAGACTTAATGTCAAGGGAAACCTTTACCTTTACTTTACTTTTACCATCATGGTCAAATACAATTTCTCCAGAACAGGCCCAGTTGGTGCATCTTAAACTGTGCAAAAGCACTCCTAGTTACTGCTGAAACTGGGCCTTCTGGCTCAAAGCTATACCCAGGAATATCCCTGAACAATGGACTTGAATGTTCAGGGGGAGTGCAACCCCCTCGAACACAGGGGGAATCCCTATTCCAAGATCTGTGTTTCATCTGATCAGGAGCACCTCCGGATTAAGCTTTAATATGTTTTCCTTTCTAATCCAGCAGATTACAGCTGCCAGGCACCAGTTTAAAACAAGTACAGCTTCCTTTGGAATTTGGTGGAAAGGAGAAATAGAGCTGGGTGGCAAGAGCATATTGGTGACACCCGATAGCAAGGTTGTGCAGGTGTGCCATTGTGCACGTAGTAGCAGATTACAGTATCCAGTAAATTAATGCACCTTGTCTCTGTGCATTTCACTTGCACAGCGCAACTGTACAATAGATTGCCAGCCATTCTCATTGACTATAGATTAGTGTGCTTTACGTTGATATTCTGTGCAGGGTTTGTGTAATGTCACTCTGTCATTGGGTATTCATGCTGCTTGGAAGTGATGTGGGATCTTAGCCAAAGTATATCTGCATGCCCAACCTTGTAAGCCAGGAAAAGCGAGAAAACAACCTTGACTTATTAACAACTGTAAAAAGCGTGGGATGAGTCCTTCCTCAGAGTCTTCTTTCACGAAGTAATGCCAAGAGAGACCCATGCACATGTCTGATATCCTAGGTATGTGAAAAACCAGAAACTCATCCTTACCAAACAATTGTAGTGCTCTTATTCCACTTTACCTGCCTTGGTACCACCAATGGAAACCTGAGATTGGTTGGTAGTTAAGAATTCGCAGCCAGAACAGAAGCTGGTTCCTGCGTTCACTGTTGATTGGGGATGCATCTACATTGTATGATGAATGCAGCTTGATACCATTTCAACTGCCATGGCTCAATACTTTGGAATCATGGGAGCTGTAGTCTAGCAAGGTCTTCTAATCTATTCTGTCAAAATGTGCTGATGCCTTTCCAAATTACAAATCCCATGATTCCATAGCATTGAGCCATGGGAATTAAAGTAGTGTCAAAATACATTAAGCCTACAGTGTAGACTCAGCCTAGAAAAGGGGATTTCAATCATCATTGCTTGTTGCTTGGTTACATGACAAGCAATACCCACTAAAATCCCCTCTTCTGTACAACTGTAAAATACCAGTGCCTTCTCCTTACATGGCACACAATGGAAGATGCCATCCATAGGCCAATATTGAATGTGGAGACATTTAATGTGGAAACAGTTGAGTGTCAACCATCAAGTTTCATCCTTCCAGGCATAACAAATTTTGGGTCTAAAAAGGCCCATAGGATGAGGTCTTTCTTGAAATAGACCAGAGGGAGGGTTGGTTTTGTCCCATCTGCCTCCAGGTCTTCAGATCTTTTTTCCATGGAATTACTCTTGCCATTGTTATTCTCCCCAAGTGTCTTTCAGATTTCAGCCAAATTCGGCCTCCTATTGATGCTGACTTTTCCAACCATTGCTTTAGGAGACCCAGTGTAGGGATGTTGTATTTCAAGAAGAATCAGCAAGGAATAATACAATTAACTCTCTCATTCATCCGGTGCACATGGTTTATATGCTCAAGGGATACATAAGATACTAGCTGAGCCAGTGCTAGTAGTTAACCAAGTAGGCCTACAGCAAGAAGAAAAGCCAATAATACTGTGGTATTCAGTGGTTGCATTCTCTGTAGCAGACTAAAGAAGGTCGGCTCACACTGAAAAGGTAGAGAACAAAGAATCCATGGGAAACCATTCCTTTATTAATCAGAATTGGAGAACCATAGATCTGGGCAAGACCTCAAGGGCTATCCCGCCCAAAGCCTTCTTTCCATGCGAGAACACACAATCCAAGCACTCCTGACAGATGGCCTCCAGATTCTGTTTGAAATCCCAGCAGCATATTCTACTGTTTAACAGCTCTTACCATCATGAAGTTCTTCCTAATGTTTAGCTGCATTTTTTTGTCTTAGTTTCAATATGACATCCTTTCAAATATATCAACATGGCTATTAGGCATGGTTAGGTACCGTTGGAATCTTTGTAATTTGGAATAAAGTTGGAAAAATTACCTTTTCGAAGTGATTTTGAAGTTTTTAAGGAAACCGGAAATCCCTTTGCCCTTCTGAAACTTGTCTTGCCATTTTTCTTCTGATTCAGGAAGTAAGTCAGAAATGATTCAGCTTTTCCCTGCTTCTGGTCCTTGGCCTCGGCTCAAGCCAGAGAAGCTAGTTTTAAAGCCAGGGAAGCCAGTTTTAAACTGGAGAAGGAAGGAATTTCCTGGCCTTGGCTCAAGCCAGAGAAGCCAGTTTAAAAGCCAGAGAAGCCAGTTTTAAACCGGAGAAGGAAGGATTTTCCTCCAATTGCTGTAGCACAGCAGTTCTCGTTTGTGCCTGGAGGGCAGGGGACCCTGGGGTTCCATTAGCATTAGAACCGGCTTGCTAAACTGGATTCTGAGGATGAGCTAGATGAGCTAGCAGCTTTCCCTGCAAGAGCCTCTTTCACCTACAGAGAGCTTGGCATGGGAAGAAATGTGTTTTGGTCCAAGGGATGATTCAGATCACCAGGTGCAGTCTGATAGTGAAGCAGGGAGTTATGAACACCCGGGAGGGAGATCTTCCCAGGAGCCCCTGGAGGAAAATATGGAACAAAGCCTCTCAGAGAGATAGCAACACAGCTGCCGAAAGACAAGGTCGAACCTTTGATAGGAGACGGAGCATTGAGGCTAGTAGGAGGGATTGGTCCCGAGCCCTAGACCGACCGAGGTCCGTCAGCAGAGATTGGAGACGAAGAAGCCTAGAGCGTCGAGGACCTCGGCCGAAGGATTAAGTATAGGATCCGTGGGAACGAATCCTCAGTTCTCCGGCCACGTCTTTCCTGAATAGGCGCGAAGCGGAGTGGGACCACAAGCCAAGCGTGGTCATCAAGCCTTGCCTTGCATTAGCCTTGCCTTGTTCTTTGATCCGCATTGGATTGCGGAGCCTTGCCTTGTTCTTTGATCCGCATTGGATTGCGGAGCCCTGCCTTGTTTCTGAGCCGCATTGGATTGCGGAGCCTTGCCAAGCTTCTAGTCTATTTGCTACGTTACTTTGGACAATCTTGTTTTCTACCTTTTGGACATTTACTTATTATTGGACCATATATTCTTTGGAACTGTTTTTATACTCAATAAAGTAGTTATCCTTCAGTACGTCTCTGTGTGTGTGTGATTAAGGGGCCCGCCAAGTCCGTGCATTGTGACAATTGCATTTCCCCGCTCCTTGAGTAAAACAACTACTTTCAAAGTAAAGACCACCCAATGAAACAGGAAATAATACTTTCAAACCATTAACGAAAGGATTCAGAAGTCTCTGAAATTTTGAAAAGTTTTGAACATTCTTTTCTGTGAAAATCGGAATTGACTTTAGAATTGAACCACCAGCGCCCCCTACACCTGAAACGAGTTTTTTTTTAATCAAACAAGCCTAATGGCTATCACGTCCCCGCTTTACCGTCTCTCTACCAGGCTAAAAAAACCCAGATCATTGACTCCTGCTTTTGGGTCCTGAGTCATGTTCACTCTGAACACTTGGATTGTTTAGTCAACAGGATGTTGGATCTGTGCCTTCTGCCAGTCTCACTGATACACCTCATAGATTCATAGAGTTGGAAGAGACCCTGTGGGCCAGCCATCCAGTCCAACCCCCTCCCAAGAAGCAGGAAAATTGCATTCAAAGCACTCCCAACAGATGGCCATCCAGCCTCTGTTTAAAAGCTTCCAAAGAAGGAGACTCCACCTCACTCCAGGGCAGAGAGTTCCACTGCTGATCAGCTGTCAGTTAGGAAGTCAACTCACAAATGAGATGGGGTCTTGCAAAATTATCAAGTGACTGGCCATTTCCCAAGTGAGGGGGGAGAACAGACTTGTATTTCAAAGTCATGCAATAATGGCCGCAAATAATAAAGCAAATTGTAGATAAACAAAAAGAATTCTGCATATCTGAAGCTCGGAAAGGCTATCTCTGCCAGTTAACTGATTAAAGGAACGCTTCTCCTCAGCTTGCAAAATCAGTCATTCTGAAGAATGGCACCAGAGAATAGGCAGCAAGATCCACCATCAGATGCTTAATTTCCTGCTCCAAATTGCTCAGATGCCACTGTACTGTTGATGAGTGTAATATGCAGAAAGAATGCATCAGGCTAGAAGAAAAACATAAATAAACTTTTTGTTTTGTTTTGTTTTGCAATCTTTGGATGATGTCATTCCAACTGTTTTGGATGCTGGGGTAAATCCTCCTGTATTAGTGCAAATCTAGAGACATTTGTTTGATAGCAAGTCTCACTGTGTTCCATAAGGTTTACTCCATACTAACAGAGTGGCTCAGTCATCAGGAGAAAACTAGGATTTGGAAGGACAGCCATGGAAGAACGAGGCAGAATCCTCAGCTTCAAAGACATACAACTGGATCCTCCTTTCTCCAGCATTCCAGAATCCAAAATACCCCAAAATGGATAATAGTGACAGCAGTTGTTGTTGTGCTGGGGTAAAGATAATCTTGTTTTAATGGTATTCTAAAGGCATTTCTTTCTTTCTTTCTTTTGTATTCTTACTTTAATCACCTTTGGATGCATAGGTAGAAGGCAGGATATAGATGCCTTAAAGCAGGGCTGTCCAACTGGCGGCCCCGGGGCCGGATCCGGCCCTGTAGCCTGTTGGACACGGCCCCACCTATGCCCTCAGCCGCCATTTTTTATTTTTAAAAAATGGCAGCCGGGGAGGGGAGGCGGGGCAGGGAGGAGGAAGGGAGCTAGCTCCTCCTCCTTTTCGGCGCCCCCTACCTAGGGGCGGGGAGCCACCGAAAAGGGCAGAAGGCGGCGCCAACAGCAGCGCGTCACAGGCCTGGCGTGACGCGCTGCTCCTTGGTACTGCCTACTCCTCCTTTCGGCGCCCCTCCCTTCCTAGGGCGGGGGGGGCGCCGAAAAGGAGGTGTAGGTGGCGCCAAGAGCAGCGCATCACAGGCCTGGCGTGACGCGCTGCTCCTTGGCACCGCCTACTCCACCTTTTCGGCGCCCCCTCCCTTCCTAGGGCGGAGGGGGGCGAAAGGAGGAGTAAGGCGGCGCCAAGAGCAGCGCGTCACGCCAGGCCTGTGACGCTCTGCTCTTGGCGCCGCCTACTCCTCCTCGCGCCCCTCCCTACCTAGGGCGGGGGAGCCGCCGAAAAAGGGCAGAAGGTCACAGGCCTGGCGTGACGCGCTGCCCCTTGGCGCCGCCTACTCCTCCTTTTCGGCCCCCCCCCCTCCGCCCTAGGCGGCGCCTTCTGCCCTTTTTCGGCCGTTTTAGGAGGGTGCGGGGCCTGGGGTTGGGGGCGGGGCCTGGGGCCGAGCGGCCCCCTAGGTCATCAGTGACCTTTTATCCGGCCCTGGACCCCGTAGAAGTTGGACAGCACTGCCTTAAAGAAACAAAACAAGCATTCAGTGTGGAAATCTACAGAAACAAATCTTTGAAGATAAAATGAGCATGGGTTTTATATTGCCTTCTTGCTGGCAGGTGAACCTGTTGTGGAATAATCCTTAAAGCCCACATTCTAGCTTCTGCAGAAAACATCTGCCATTTTTGCTTCTAGCAAAATGAGCTGTTTTTATTATATCTCTCTATTTGTTCTAATATTAGGACGTCTGCTTTGACTTGGAAAAAAATGCTGCCAATACCTTACATCACATACTTTCCATAGTTACAAAAAACATAACTAAAGCTGTGTTTATATGGCCAAAATAGAGAAGGCTCAAAGCTCAGCTGCTGTGGGAAGTGCAAATGATGCATCTCTACTAGCAAACAGCTCCTCTTAAAAAGCTTACTGCTAATGTGGCAATTTTGGTGGTGTTACACTAGGTGCTGAGCCATACATGTGGTATCACCAGCAAGCCTCTGGAAGGGAAGTGATACAGTGGTGTTGGTGGTTCCAATGCACCCTTGGCTTGGCCAAGGATGTTTCTGAGCTGCATTGGAGCATCTTCGGAACTCTTAAATCCAGATTTGTCTAATAGGTATAGCCATCACCCAAATAATATTCTCATGGCTCGAATCCCGAGCACACCTGAATGGCTAGCACCCATATCATGCAAGAGAAGTCTGTTCAGCTACTGACTGGTGCCATCAGAAATATGGCCCACGTTGGCATGCCTTGTTGCAGCCTCATTTGCTGATACATAGGAAGAAGCTGTAAAATCCTTGTACCATAATGGCCAGTCAAACAGGCCCCCTTCACTTGATTTGTATACAGAGTAGCCCTGTATCCCATTCCAGAGCTTAGAAAAATTATGTATTTGGACTAGAGCTCCTGGAACTTTGGCCAACAGAATATGCTGGCTAGGGATTTTAGGGATTTGTAGTCCACCAAAATGAACTTTCCAAACTTGACCTTTGCAGATGTATGTCCATATCTCCAAATGGATGACAGAAATGTTTGGGTTTTTCCTCCTTTACTACTACAGCTGAAAAAGGTGTGAACACCTTGGGTCTGAGCCCAGCTCTATCCCCCAATACCCTCCAACGATTCAATTAACCCCTTGTCATCCCATTTTCTCAACATTTCCTCCCTCTTCTTTCCAGTTTCCTCATTTGTACTCAGTTTAATTGTTGCAGCCTGTGTTCAACGTGCAAAAGTACATAGTTTATACTCAAAGCTGTGTGTTGATAAATGGTGAGGTAGCAGAAAAAAGCTGGCGACAGTCCTCAAAACTTGCAGTCACACTCTGTTGAAATTTCTGTAATTTCCGATATATTGCAAAATTGATGTAGTTCAAAGTTAGTTTAAAAATGGAGTCACTTATGCTTCATTTTCTATCTCTAATGCTTATTTTCTGTCACTCATGTACAAAAGAGACAGGCAGTTGTTTTGTGCTAGCTAGTGAGAAAGTTTCCACTGATATTGTTATTGCGTAGCTTAGATAAACATATGAATAAAGTCTTCATTTCATATGGGAACCACAGGTGTCTTGAACTGTACACAACAGGAGATGTCTGAGAACTAAGATGTTACTAAATATAATAAGATAAACAATATTCTATGTTTTGTGAACAGAATTGTAGTTGTATAAATAAGGAAAAAATTGGTGGGCGTGTTTTTCACATCATGGGTCAACCCAGATTTATGACAAAGCAATGACACGCTGGTGATAACGCAGTGAACCCATCTGTGACAACCTCTTGTTGACCGGCCCCAGACTGGACAATCTTTCGGAATCCAAACCGCTAACCCTAAATGCAAGGGGGCCCTGAAGTTACCTCAGCAACTTCTGTCTTATGGCAGGGTAGACTATCTCCCCCACTAACCATTGAATTGCAGAGACTTTAAATTTCTCAGTAACCACTTGACCACACTGCCACCATTTGTCTGTCTGACCACTGACCTTGAGGGCCACCACCAATAAAAGAACTAACAGAGGTGTTTTTCTTTTAAGATGTAAATAATTTATTATGACACAAATGGGTACAAATCTTGATTGGTTTTATACTTCCTCAGAGGCACAAACTTATTCTGTTACACAAAACACAACTGGGGTTATACTATAGGGTTCCCACTAACCCTCTATAGACCTCTGGACTCTTCCATCTTTAACTAGGGTCTCTACACCCATAAAACTGGACTGCTCTCTTGCAGACCTTAAGACTAACTAAAGACTGAACTGTTCTCTTACAGTCCTTAAGACCAACTAACTCAAAACAAACTCCTCCCCCCTCTCATGGCAGTTGGCTTCCAACCGCTCTTTACCAACTGTAAAATTCATACCTTGAACATTCTAAAAGGCTCTGGCCCTGGTTGCTATGGTGACAGCTCTTCAGAGCTTCTGCCAAGCCTCCCTTCTGTCTCACCCACATCAACAATTCATAGAATATTCCTTTGAACTACACAAAACAACATACATTTAACATATGTTATACAACATTTACACACCAATAATCGACATCATTACACCATCCAATTGTAATCCATCAAGGAGGTGGAGTTACAATGCTGTAGTTTCCATTATAAAATGTGTTCTCTTTGAATTCTATTGCAACCATGTAGCCTTTTTTATTGTATTGCATGTGGCTTCACATAGCTATCATGTAGACGTTATATTTTGTTTCTGTATTATGGATCTGCTGTATTTTTACTCTTTATTTTAATAAAGTTTAGAAGCTTTTATATTGGACTTGATTCACTTTCCTGACCTGAGTGAGTTCTCATTATTGCCATATTGAGCTAAGCTTTTAAGCTCAGTTGTGTTTCCAGTGCTCTGCAACTTATGGAACTTGGTGTATAAGTTTCATATGGATTACAAGTCCCATTATTCTACACATTCAGAATATGATCAAGGGTGTCACACTGGGTTTTTGTTACAAGATGACATCAGTCTATGTTCACTTTCCCATCAACGTGGTTATACAGGAGTCTGGCTCTCTTATAGAAATCCGTAACTTTCTTGGAGAAAAGTTCATCCATCGGGTGCACATGAGGCCAGGTGTCAATTGTACCGGGACTGTGGCTGGCTGGGAGTCAGCTGCATTAGATAACTATTAACTGAAAGGTCATGAGTTCGAGTGAGCTTCCAACCATTGTGTAGCTTGCTGTTGACCATTGCAGCCCAAAATATAGTTGAATCTGTCAAGTAAGAAATTTAGGTACTGCTTATGGGGGGAGGCTAATTTAACTAATTTACGACGTCATAAAAATATCCAGCAAGCATGCAAAGGATGAGGAAGTACCCCATCAGTGACACAAATGGATGGTGAAGAAACAGCTCCCTGGTGGCCAGAATACCCTCATGAAGCTGGAATGTTAAATGGTCTCTGTGTGTCTGTCTATATATCTTGTGTGTCTATGGCATTAAATGTTTGCCTTGCATATGTGCATTGTAATGTGCCCCGAGTCCTTTGCGGGGTGAGAAGGGCAGAATATAACTGCGTAAATAAATAAATAAATAAATAAATAAGGTATCTCAAGCCCAGAAGGATGAGCTGATCCTTGGAGGAAATGATTTTGAATTGGTATCTAACTCTGCTGTCTTGGTCCAGGCAACCACAGTCAAGAACAAAGATATCTGAAAATTCTTGGGTGGTATCTATGTCTCTGAGAAAGGAACTGTACAACAAGCAGATGAATAAACAGATCTTGCAATGACAAACCTAGGCAGAGCATACTTTTAGCCTTCGGTCCACAGTTTGACATCATGTAGAGAGAGAAAAAACAATTTTTTAAAAAAGCTAAGGCAAAAGCAAACTGCTGCAGCCTCTTCTTACTTGTATGCTCTTTGCCATCTTGACCACACTTTAAAGCAGCCTTGGGCAAACTTGGGCCCTCCAGGTGTTTTGGACTTCAACTTCCACAGTTCCTAACAGCCAATAGGTTGTTAGGAACTGTGGGAGTTGAAGTCCAAAACACCTGGAGGGCCCAAGTTTGCCCAAGGCTGCTTTAAACAGTGTTGGCCATATATGTCCCAGTTGGAGATGTCAGAGGGATGCTCTCTTAGGCCACAAGATCCCTTTTCTGCTTTTGCTCACACGCTAAGCAACTGCAAAACAAATCCGTGCATTGACAAAAGCAAAGGGCTCCCCCCTCTTGCCCACAGCTGGGCTCTGCTTATCATAGCAGGATGTCAGCGTGGAACTGGGGGGTGTCTGAGGGATCCTAGGTGGGCAGCAATTTGATCTAATACTTCCCGGTGCCTCAGGGTTCTGCTGTGTATGGAATAATTAATGCAAGCAAAATGCGTTTGAAGATGAAAAAGCACTAAGTGCTGTTGTTATTTCTTTATTAATAGAGGCCATTTCAACAGATACACGGATGGGATGCAGGAAGATAATCGCTGCCTTTCATCTTCTCCTCCCAGCAGAAAGTGGAGACAGGTAAATTTAGAGAAAAGGAGAAAGGGGGGCAGTCTAGAGGGAGGGAGGCAAGGCAAGACAGCAATCACTTCTGTGGAGGAAGATGCAGGGGGAATCCTGGAGGTCTGATCAAAGCCGGTAGACCCAAATATCCAATCTTAGATTTCCAAAGGTGTATTTCCCCAGTAGAAGGCACTGAAATAGTTGAAGTTTTCAATGGAGACCGCAGTCATGAAATCAAAAGAAAACAAGTACTCAGAAGTGCAGCTATGAACTATACAAGACCCTCAAGTGTCAAGATATATCACTGAAAATTAAAGTTGGGATGGTCCATACCATTTTTTCCATTTCTATGTATGGTTTTGGAGAATGCTCATTGAAAGAACATCAACTCAAACCTGTATTTTAGATACATTGGAGTTTTCTTTAAGATGAGACCCAAGTCACAAATGAAATGTCATATAGACATTGTCTGTAGACAATTTTATAGATTATCTATCTATACACATAATAAAGTGAAAATATATGTGTGTGTATATGTGGCTGGAGTGTCCACTTACACAGACAAGCTCCTGTTTCTGCAAACAGCTATAGCTCTGACTACTCAGGAGACACCAATGTCCCTCCCTCCAATGACATTTCAGGTTATAGTGAGCACCATGAACATATACAAGAGCCCTGCTAATGTCCTCCACAAACACCATACTGCCCACCACCCAAGTGAAGGCTTTCTTACAGGGACAATTTCATCCTAGATTTTATGTGTTTCCTCCACCACAGATATGTCAATGTTTCTTACTCTCTCCATTGATGTGGAATTCGCATGACTCTGCCCACTGCCTCTCCCTTAACCCTTTTCTATTATTTTCTATGGCACATAGCAAACAGAGGAATTGATCAGCAATTGAACATACTAGGGAGTGTTGGGGAGAATTCACCATGATTTATAAGAGTTGTAGGTACTGGGATGTATAGTTCTCCTGCAGTCTAAGAGCACTTTGAACTCCATCAATGATGGACCTGCAACTACCTTGAAACACAGAACCCCCATGACCAACAAAAATACTGGAGGTCTTTGGAGGGATTTATACGAGATAGTTCACCTACATTTGGAGCGCACTATGAATCCAAACAATAATGGATCTGGACCAAACTTGGCATGCATACCCGATATGCCCAAATTTGAATACTGGTGGGTTTTGAGGGGAATTGGCCATTTTGGAGTTGTAGGTACTGGGATGTATTGTTCACCTGCAATCCTTAAGAACCCTGAACTCCACCAAAGATGGAATTGGACCAAACTTGGTACATAGAGCCCCCATGACCAGCAAAAAATACTGGAGGTCTTTGGGGGGAAAATCACCTTGATTTGGGAGAGTTATAGTTCACCTAAATCCAAAAGAGCACTGTGAATCCAAACACCAATGAATCTGGACCAAACTTGCCACATATGCCTGATATGCCAAAATTTGACTACTGGAGGGGATGGGGGGGTGACCTTTCTTTCTTGGAGTTTTAGTTTACCCACAACCAGGGATATGGTGACCTCCACTGATGATGGACCTGGACCAAACTTAGCACACAGAACACCCATGATTAACTCAACCTACTGGAGGGGTTTGAGGGAACTGACTCATCACAGTGGGAGTTGTATTTTGCCCTATAGCCAGAGAGCACACTGAACTCCAGGGTTAACCTGGCATGATGTGAGTTGTAGCTCACCCACAACCTTATGCATTTTGTACAATTAAAAATAGACTTTTTCAAATAACCCAGGCAATACTGGGTACCTGAGCTCGTTTTTAAATAAAATTGTCCATGAAAATAGTTTGTGTACATTGAAATCACCATTTGATCCATCCATGGATTTCAAAGTATTTCAGATTTTGAAATTCTGGATAAAGGATGCTGAACCCGTAAAGCATTACTTTAAAATTTCTTTAAAGAGTTGGCTGCTTTTTGGAGATATATCTCATGTGTTTCAGCAAGATTGTGCCATAATTCACAGATAAATCCTGCAAAACAGAATGGATTCTTTACCCATAGGCATGGGATCCATGAGTTGCCAGGTATTCTCTCCTATGTCTAATGTGGTCATTTTAATTGGCAAGTTCACCTTTTAGCAGAGATGGTAAATATTTGGTCTGTGGACCATATGTGGCCCACAAATCCAGCCTATGAGATCTGGGAACAAATGCCTCCTCCCTCCTTGTAGATATGATTTGCCCCAAATGGGAGAACATCTAAGCAACAAACCTGAGTTGCTTTGCTTGTCTTCTGTCTTTCCCATATAGTGAATGACACATTGGACAGCAATTTTAAAGTTTGGACTAAAATCCAAAGTGGATTTACTCAGTGACTGGTAGCATTCAGCTATTCCTGTCTTTCCCCTCTGAACACTCAAAGAGAAAGTTCTGTTCCTTTGCAGGTGACCAGCCTCCGCCGAAACCTTTCCTCCCGTTTTAATAGATCTCTCCTTCTTCATTCCCCAGACACATCATCTCAGATGGCTGTCATTTTTGTAGCCTCAAAGATATTACCGTTGCAAAATAAATTTTTGTTAAGCGGTTATTGCCCCATTTCCACATTTTTGATGGAGTCCGGCACACATTAACATTGCTACAATTTTGAAAGAGATGGCAGAGGCAGGCGCGGGAAGGGAGTTTTCAAGGAGAATAATAGCCATTCTCCTGCAATTGAGATACAGTTTATGGGTTGTTATTAGTTCCCACCCTGACTCGCCTCCTTCTTCTGTTGGAGCTTTGCAAAAGGGAGAACAAGCTATGAAGATTTATGTATTACAGGCTGTTTCCTAGGGGGACAAGAAAACCAAAAAACCCACTATCCTTCCCAAATACTGCACATCCTATTGAAGGTGAAACCTTCATTAAATCCAATAGAACTGAGACATGTTCACTTAAATTATTTGAATTCATCCATAAAACAAACACGAGGATGCTCTCAGGAGTAATTGACAGGTCAATGGGAAGGTGCTGAAATGATTTGGCTAGGGCTCAGCACACTCAGGGCAATGTGATGTAGTAGCTTGAGTTTGATGCTAGGAGTGTATCTACACTGCAAAGTTAACTCCGTTTGACACAATTTTAACTGACTTGGTCATTATATTATAGAATCCTGGGAGTTGCACTTGAAAGGCCTTGCAAAACTATTTGAAAGGCCTTGCAACAAAACTACAGCTCCAGTGATTCAGTAGAACCAAGGCTGTTAAAGGAGTGTCAAACTGCATTAATTCTACCATATAGATGTATTCTAGGTCTCTTAGAGACTACACCATTGGAAATCACAACGTTCTCAAGCCTCCACTAGTGATTTGTTGTGTATATTTGTTGCTAGCAGGTTGAGGGTGAACCCGGCAAAGACGGAAATCATGTGGCTGGGTCACCCTGGTGGAGGGACTGTTTAGTTGCCTACCCTACTCTGTGTGTGACTTTGGCAAACTCAAGGAGTCAGACATTCGTCTCTGCTGGGTTGCGGGATATTTATCCGTGGTAACCTTCATCGGGACTCGCTGTCACACCCTGTATTACTGAGGCTTGGGGTTCGTCCTTATGTTTTTTATATATTGGCTCTAGTCCTACATAAATACTTTCCATTTCTATATATGATATATCTTTCACTGTGTTTTTGCCTCTGTACTTTTACCCATACCCTGTGATTGTGTAACTCTGTGTTCATCATCCTCTGTGAAGAGCTTGGGAGTCCTGCTGGACCCTTAGCTATCAATGGAGGCTCAGATGTCCAATGCCAACAGAGTGGTTTTTTCCCATCTTCAGTAGGCTAGGCGACTGGCTCCCTATCTGACCAGGGAGGATCTGGCCACAGTGATCCAGGCCACGGTCACCTCAAGAATAGACCACTGCAACACCATCTACATTGGCCTATCTATGTCAGCGATCTGGAGGCTCAAGATGGTGCAAAATGCAGCTGACAGGCTTCTCACTGGTATGCTGGTGAGAGCTCACATAACACCAATATTGCAGCAGCTGCACTGGCTACCAGTGGAGCACCGGGTCTCCCTCAAAGTGTTGGTTATCACATTCAAGGCCTTATATAGTCAGGGGCCATCGTACTTGAGGGACCGTCTCACCCCATATCAGCCCCAGAGGTAACTGCGCTCCATTGATATAATCATAGCTCCAACTCTTTGGAACGCTCTGCCAGAAGATGTGCGAGCTTTGAGAGATCTAACAAAGTTCCGCAGAGCGTGCAAGATGTTTTTATTCCAGCAGGCTTTCAGGGTCTGATCTGGTTAATCAGCTGTAAATAGTTTTATAGTTTTTAGTTAAGAGTGTAATTCTTTCAGTTGTTTTAAAGTGTGTTTTTTTAAATATTCTCTGTAAGCCGTCCTGAGCCCTTAGGGAAGAATGGCATACGAAACTGAAAAATAAATAAATAAATAATTCACATTTCTTACTGTATTGTATAGGTATGCATTAGTTTGCAATTTTACCTTGTTGTGGGAGGGGCTGCAGACCATGTGATCAGAACTGGGCTTGTTCAGGACTCAGACTCCATTTTAGAAACAGTTCAGTTTAGACTTCAGTAGAAATAATTGTTTGCCTTTAGAAGACTGTAGGAACACTATGCTTTCAGACTAGACAGAGACTTTATTAGACTCTCAAAACAGAGATATTCTTTGGACTATGGACTATTGATTCTAAGAATCAGAGAAACTACTTCAACACCTATTTCTAACTGAATTGATATGCAAAGTACCTGTATGCTGAATACATGAAGTTTTTGTCTCTTGAGAGCATGATTTAAAGGCAAATATATTTTAAGGGAGAGTAGATGTTTTGGGGCAACTAAAGGGAACACTTCTGAAACTCTGTTGTGTATTTATGAATGCTGGTGAATGCCATTTCCCCAAAATGTTATTACTCTAACAGGTCATGCTTTTACTGAGAGGCTATGGCATTTTTCAAAAGGTTGTAACTTCTAACAAGGTCATTTCTTTCCAAAGATCATAAAATCTCCAAAAGGTTGTGAAGATGGCTGCCAATTAGCTTCTGGGCACAATTCAAAGTGCTGGTTTTAACCTACAAAACCCTATACGGTTCTGGCCCAGTTTACCTGCCCAAACTGATTATCCCCTATGAACCATCATGAACATTAAGATCCTCTGGAGAGGCCCTACTCTTGGTCCTACCGGCTTCGCAAGCGCGGCTGGTGGGGACGAGGGACAGGGCCTTCTCTGTGGTCGCCCCTCGGCTGTGGAACTCTACCAAGTGATGCTAGATCTGCCCCCTCTCTGTTGTCCTTTAGGAGGCTGGTGAAGACCTGGATGTGGAACCAAGCCTTCCCAGAATAGGCTGAGATTGGCTATTGTCTGAATGTATGACCACGTTTGCAGATTGAGTGGAATTGTTTTAATGGCGATGCGGTTTTATGCTGAGTTTTTATGTATTTTAATATGTTGTTGTAGTTGTTTTTTAAATTGTATAGCATTGCATTTTTGCTGTTATGCTGGTCTGAGTCCCTCGACAGAGGTGAGAAGGTCGGGGAACAAAAGTTTTAAATAAATAAATAATTTCCATTTTCCCTAATTCAGGCTTGACTAAAATGGACAAGGGTCAGGAGAACAATCCTTATGTCGAGAGGCTTAAATAGCTGGGCATGTTTAGCTAGCAGAAGAGAAGACTGAGAGGAGACACAATGAGTGTCATGTATACATATGTGAGAGGAAGTTATAGCAAGGAGGAAGCAAGCTTGTTTTCTGCTGCCCTGGAGACTAGGACGTGGAACAGTGGCTTCAAACTACAGGAAAGGAGATTCCACCTACACACGAGGAAGAACTTCCTGACTGTGAGGGCTGTTCAGCAGTGGAACTCTCTGCCCCGGGGTGTGGTGGAGGCTCCTTCTTTGGAGGCTTTTAAACAGAGGCTGGATGGCCATCTGTCAGGGGTGCTTTAAAGGTGATGTTCCTGCTTCTTGGCAGAATGGGGTTGGACTGGATGGTCCATGAGGTCTCTTCCAACTCTAGGATTCTATGATTCTTTGAGTCTACGAGTCAATGCATGCTGTACAAGACATCTTTTTGGTCTCTTAAATCATACCTTTCTGAAACAAATGTGCGAGCCCAAGTATGATTAACCCAAAAATGCACAAAATGAAGGATTAATAAAGTAAACACACCTGCAGGAAGCTAATGAATTATTTTCCCCTGGTATATCCTTTTAAAGTTTTTGCTTTACTGCTCCATAAACACACAGACGTATGCACGCACAGATATATATTAAAGTGAGAAAAATATTATGTTGCAGCAGTAAGCAAGGCATAAAAGGACCCTTGTATTTTTTTTTTAAAAAAATGAATTATGCAAATGCAGCCTTGCCTTTCTTCCGTGCAAAATAATAAAAATGTAAAACAAATCTTAATAACATGTCGTTCTGTTTTTTAAAATGCCTGAAAAGGGGGGGGGGGGGGAGAGAATGGCGAGAGGAGAAGAGAGGAGCGGGTGAGGATGGGTATATATTTATTATGAATATGATTGAATCCAGTGTGCAAATCCTATCCACAGCCTGCTTTCTGGGGGAAATTGAAACATCTAGTGTCAAATGCGATCACTGTGGTCGAATTCTTCATTTGGAGCCCCAGGGGATAATGTAACCAACGTGACAAATCCAATACATTTTCACATCTTCATCCATTCATTACTTGAAGGAAGGGAGGCTTCTCCCACACACATCCCTGTCATTCTTTCCCTTTCTCTCTCTCTCTCTTACACACCCGCAAATACACACAATACATTTCACACATACAAAGGCACAGGTCCTACATCATGCTTTAATACTGTGGCTCTACACCAGGCATGGGCAAACTTCAGCCCTCCAGATGTTTTGGACTTCAACTCCCACAATTCCTAACAGCCTACTGGCTGTTAGGAATTGTGGGAGTTGAAGTCCAAAACATCTGGAGGGCCAGAGTTTGCCCATACTGCCCTTTCCCTGCCTACACAGTATGCGGGGAAAGGTAATTACCTCCTCCCATGAAGAGAGGCGATCGGTTGCCTCCATGGAACCTTCCAGGGGAATGGGCGGAGGCTGGCTAATTGTTCTGGCCGGCCTCCTGCCTCATTACTTCTGGGGACGTTGACCCACCACACCCGCCCAGTTGACAGAATAGTGGTCACCTCAGGGGGCTGGGTAGGATTCCCCCCCCTCTATGTTCTGGGGGGGGGTCGCCTACCCTATACTGTTATTAGGGGCTGGCTGGGATGGCGGTTTTATAAATAGGCTAGCATAAATAGTTTAGGGAAATCCATAGATCCATATACACTCATGCACTCCTCAAAGTTGGTTGGGCCAAAGCACAAATGCACTTATCTGGACGGCAGTTGAAGGGTGAGGGGGATATCATTGGCCCAGAAATTTGAGAGTACAGTAAAATATTTCAGAGAGTTTTCCCTGCATTTCCTTGAGAGTTTGCCCAATTCTGTGTTATAGGGGACTCAGGGGAGCCTCCTAGTGTAGTCGAGGGGTCGACCGCTCGCGGACGCTACCTCGGCCTGGCCACACCTTTTTCCCTTGACACCTAAGTTTAGTTGAGTTAAAGTTAAATAGGTAACTTTAATTAAAGGTTGCCCAAATTTGAATCCAATTATGGTTGTTTGTGTCATTATTTCGGGGGTTGGAAGGTAATTGATTGACACTCATGTAGTTATACAAGAATTGAATTCCACTATGTTGCTGGAAGAACCAAAGACCACCAGCATTGAAGCAGTGCTCCTATGCCATCAACTCCACTGGACTGGCCACGTTGTCTGAAAGCCCATCTCCCAAAGTAGTTATTCTCAACTCAAGAATGGAAAATGGAATGCTGGAGGACAGGAAAAGAGAAGCCTGCCACATGAGAGAAGCCTGCCACATGGATGGTAAGTCATCAAAACATCTGGGCAACCTCTGGGCAACGTCCTTGCAGATGGCCAATTCTCCCACACCAGAAGCGACTTGAAGTTTGTTAAGTCACTCCTGATACGGAAAAAATATATATTACCACCACCATCATCATCATCACCATCATTTCCTATTTAAGCCTCCCTAATTCAACTGTTCCTAATTTAGCTAAAGCCAATTTAAGATAATGTAGAAATTATGTGGCTCTCCAGACGGCATTGGGCTACAACTGCCAGCATTCCTCACTCTTGCCTCTGCTAACTGGGGCTGCTGGGAGTTATTGTCTAAGAGCTCTGCATGCTTTTCATCACTGATTTAAGTAAATAAGCATTTAACCTTTCGTGTTTCAGCGTTTGATATTTCCTGTCATCAGCAACCTTCAGCTATTAAAAACTTTGCTCCCGCCAGCATGTTAAACATCATTTCCATATCCTTTTAAATGTAATCCTTTGATAAACCATGGTACATGGAGACAGATTTAGGCACGTAGCCTGAAGAAACCAAGTACAAATAAAATGTGCAAGTCGAAGTAAAACAAGGGATGATAATACGTCTGTAACAAAGCTGCATTTCCCCTTATCGGTCACAGACATTTTTACATATTGAACATCTTGGAAAACTATTATTATTGAAAAAGAAGGATCTGGGATTTGTCTTCTGTTTGGATTTGGGTACTTCTATGCTGTAAGGATCTACATATCATTTGCGACGGGGGATTTAAGCAATACTTGGCTTTTGTGGGAGGATTGTAGGTGGATCATGGGGGGACTTTTTGATTTGGAGTGTATCTGTGGTTCTTTTGTTGTTGTCTTTTTAATCTATATTTATTTATTTTCTATTTTTATATGCCGCCCTTCTCAACCCTGAAGGGGACTCAGAGCGGCTTACAGCGAACAACAATACTGCCAGAGTGGCTTACAATGAATGTACATATAACAATATTGCTGGAGCGGCTTACAGCAAACTGAAAAACAACAAATAACATTACTGTCATAGCACAACATCAGCACTACAACATATCGCAATATTGATTAGCAATATTGCATGTAATACAAATATACAAATTATAATATCATGATATAATTATTATATCACATTATCATTGGCAGTATTTTACTGTGTTACATTACAACACCACCAATACCAAATGCCTATGCAACATATTATACCGTAATCATATTACTATTATTATTATAAAATAACAATATATTAATATATTAAGACATCATTAATATTAACATATTAATATATAAATAAATATTCATATATTATTAGTATTATTATCATAATTATTATATTATTGTATATATATAGACATTATAACAGTGATAAAATGTGTATGTGGCTGGGGCGTCCACTTACACAGACAAGCGTCCGTCTCCACAAATGTCCACCACTCAGGAGACACCAGTGGCCCTCCCTCCAATGACATTGCAGGTTATAGTCAATACCATCAACATGTCCAAGAGCCCTGCCAATGTCCTCCACAAAAACCATACTGCCAGGGCCATAGCCAGGATTTTGATTCGGGGGTGAGTTTGGTTCGGGGGGGGGCTGAGACTGGGTGGAAGAGGGTCTACCCTAGCAAACCTTTTGTATTGTTATCCCAATAACCTCATGAATGTGGGATATAATGAGCATGGTGATCAGATCATGATATGAATAAACATAACAGTTTAAATAATGTACCAGTAAGGCCTTTTCGCGGACCACCCTGAGAATTTTGGGGGGGGGGGGCTGAAGCCCCCTTAGCCCCCCCCCCTGGCTACATGCCTGCGTGCCCACCATCTAAGTGAAGGCTTTCTTACAGGGACAATTTCATCCTAGATTTTATGTATTTCCTCCACCATGGACATCTCAATGTTTCTTACTCTCTCCATTGATGTGGAATTTGCATGACCCTGCCCACTGCCTCTCCCTTAACCCTTTCCTATTCCTTTCTATGGCACACAGCAAACAGAGGAATTGATCAGCAATTGAACATACTGGAGGAGTTTGGGGAGAAATCACCATGATTTATAGGAGTTTTAGGTACTAGGATGTATAGTTTATCTGCAATCTAAGAGCACTCCAAACTCCACCAATGATGAACCTGAAACTAATTTGGCGCACAAAACCCACATGGCCAACAAAAAAATACTGGAGATCTTTGGAGGGATTTATAGGAGTTGTAGTTCACCTACATCCGGAGCGCATATGAACCCAAACAATGATGGACCTGGACCAAACTTGGCATGCATACCCGATATGCCCAAACCTAAATACTGATGAGTTTAGCGGGGAATTGGCCTCAACATTTTGGAGTTGTAGGCAGGCCTGGATTACCCATAAGGCCACCCTAGGCCATGGCCTAGGGCGGCACCTTTGGGGGGGCAGCAGGTCCGGACCCCCCAAAAAAGTTTTACATTTTTTATTTAAAAATTCAAAAAAAATCAAAACAAAAGGGCGCATGCGCGCGACGGCGCAATCGCCATCCACGCCCCCTTTGCTCTGCTCCCCACGGCTCTGCCCCCGCCCTCGGCTCTGCCCTGCCCTGCCCCCGGCTCCACCCCTCCTCCTTGCCGGCGCGAGGAGGAGGAAGGAAAGCCCCACCCCCAGAGCCGATGCGGCGCCTCCCCACGGCTCCTCCCTCCCTCCTAAAGCCGTCATGACTCATGCTGGCCTGAAAAGGGTGATTTAGGCCACTTCTCAGGCCGGCATGGTGGCTTTAGGAGGGAGGGAGGGAAGGAGGGAGAGAGGGGCCGTAGGGAGGCCTCGCATCAGCTCCAGGGGTGGGGCTTTCCTTCCTCCTCCTCCTCGCGCTGTTGAGGAGCCGGGGGCGGAGCCGGGGGTGGAGCGGGGTGGGGAGGGGTGGGGAGAGGCGGAGCCGGGGTGGGGAGGGGAGGAGCCGGGGAGGGGTGGAGCTGGGGGCGAGGGCAGAGCCTTTGGCCTAGGGCGCCAGAAGGGCCTGATCTGGTCCTGGTTGTAGGTACTGGGATTTATAGGTCATCTGCAAACAATAATGAGAGAGAGATAGACCACAGATTATCAAAGGCATATAGTGCATTTGGAAGGCTTCACAAAAGAATCTGGAGCAACAAGCACCTGAGGCAAAGCACCAAAATCAGTGTGTACAGAGCTATCATAATGTCTATTCTCCTCTATGGGTTTGAAACATGCGTCACCTATCACCAACACCTACGACTCCTCGAACGCTTTCATCAGCACTGTCTTCGCACAATCTTAAATATACACTGGACCGACTGTGACTAATGTTGCTGTCCTTGAGCAAGCAGGGATGACCAGCATTGAGGCCATGGTATTGAGAACACAGCTGCGCTGGGCAGGGCACGTCTCTAGGATGGAGGACCACCGCCTCTATGGTAAACTCACCACGGGTCAGCGCAAGAGAGGCGCCCCCAAAAAGAGATATAAAGACTCCCTGAAACAACATCTCAGGCTTAGCCAGACTGATCACCAACAATGGTCCACCCTGGCCTCACATTGGGAGGCATGGAGATGCTGCGGCCTCTTTTGAGAAGACACGTCGAAAGGGTCTCGAAGAGAAACGACAAGGCAGAAAGAACCGCAACTTGAAAACAACATCACCCAAGGAGACTTTCTGCTGTGCTTTCTGCAACCGAACTTGCCTATCTCAGATTGGCCTTTTTAGTCATCAATGTGCTTGTAAAAAGCATGGGATGAGTCCTTCCTAAGAATCTTCGTTCGCGAAGTAATGCCGAGAGAGCAATCAATGAGCACGCTGAACTTCAGCAAAGATGGAATTGGACCAAACTTGGCACACAGCGTCCCCATGACCAGCAAAAAAAAATTACTAAAGGTCTTTGGGGAAAATTCACCTTCATTTGGGGAAGTGGTAGTTGACTTACATCCAGAGAGCATTGTGAACCCAAACACCGATGGATCTGGACCAAACTTGGCATGCATACCTGATATGCTGAAATTTGATTACTCAAGGAGTTTTGTGGAAACTGACCTTCCTTTCTGGGAGTTGTAGTTCACCTACGACCAGGGAAACTGACCTCCACCGATGATGGACCTGAACCATACTTGGCACACAGAACCCCCCATGATTAACTCAACCAACTGGAGAGGTTTGAGGGGACTAAATCACCAGAGAACCAGAGAGACAGAGAGCACACTGAACCCCACCGATGATGCACCTAGAGCAAACTCACCCAACATAACAAACTTTGAGTACTGATGGGTGCACCTAGAGCAAATTTGCCCAACATAACAAACCTAAACTACTGATGGCAGTTGTAGTTCACCCACAACCTTATGCATTTTGTATAATTAAAAATTGACTTTTTCAAATAACATGGGCAATGCTAGTGGATAATAAAATAAAATAAAAATTATTTTGAAAATGGAGGTATTGGTCTCTAGCTGTAATGGACAAGATGACCATGTACAAGCACATAATAATAATAAAATAGACAAATTACAGAATCGTAGCATTGCAAAAAGTCTCATGAACCAAGATTTCAAACCACTCACTCCCCTTTAATAAAGAAAGTTGGATTCTTCAAGTTCTTCCTCTGCTTTCCCGTTCTTTTCTTCTATTCAATGAGGGAGCCTATGTTCCTGTGCCTCCTGTTAAAGAAACAAGTGGTGTCAGTGCTGAGAGAACTCCATTATGCTCTCCTCTCCACCCAAGAGATTTCAATAATACCATCAGGGTGGCTTCCACACTGCCACATGTGCTCCAAGTCAAATGACATTTGAGTGCAGCCAATGGACATATCCGCCTGCACCTTGGCACATTAAACAAGTGTTAATTGATTGTCTCGGATGGGGTTTTCCCCTTATTTCATGAGCCATCATGTCATGCAGTTGGAGTTTTGTCTCCTCAGAAGGAAATCGTGCAGTAATAAGAAGAAAACAAATTAATTTAACACGTTTTATTTCTTTTGATTGTGTTCTCCTTCGGGGCAGAACGGTGTTGGACCTGCGGCCTTCTCCAGCTCTAGGCTTCTATGATTGCACACCTGCCATTACAAAAATCTAGGTAATTATTCAGAATGGCCCAATTTAACCAAAACTGCTCTCAAAGTTTATTTGGGTTATTTTAGGAAATATTGGAGCAGGTGGAGATATTTCTATCTTTTGTGCTCTTGAAGAAAATTGTACAGCTTTGCATTGGTCTGGCTTGATCTAATTTTTTAATGGGGTTCACTCTTGTCCCCCATGTTGTTTAACATCTACGTGCAGCCACTGGGAGAGATCGCCCAGAGTGTTGGTGTCCTCTGTACACACTCGCAGATAACATCGAACTCCATCACTCCTTTCCACCTGCTGTCCACGTCCTGAACCGGTGCTTGACAGCTGTGACGATCTGGATGAGAGAGAACAAACTGAAATTGAATCCAGACACGGCAAGTGCAGGTTATTACCTACAAAGCCCTGAACGGTTCGGGACCCACCTACCTTTGTGATCACATTTCCCCCTACAAACCTGTGTGATCTCTTCAATCTTCGGGAGAGGCCCTTTTCTTGCTCCCACCTCAGCCACAAGTGTGGCTTGTGGGGACGAGGGAGAGGGCCTTCTCCGTGATGGCCCCTCAGCTCTGGAACTTGTTCCCCAGGAAGATTAGGCAAGCACCCACCCTGGCAGCCTTTAGGAAAAGTTCAAAATCTTGGCTTTTCCAGTGTGCTTTTGAAAAATGAATAATTAATTCCCATGTCAGGTCCTGTCTCAGTGTCAATTGGTTTCTGATGCGCTTTATCTCATCCCTCAGCTGAGAATAACCTAATTGTTTATCTCACCCGAGTCTCTCTCTAAATACAGCACTTTATTAATCTACGTCACCCACGAGTTTGGTTTTTTAAATTCACTCCTCGCACTTGGCCCAGCTCGTCCTTGTCTAAATTCTTGTACTGCTTTTTATACTCTGTCTTATTGTTACTATCTTATTGTTTTATTATTTTATTATATAAGCATTTTTACTTGATGTTGTCGTGTGTCTTGTATGTATTTTATTTTGCTTTATTGTAATTTGTTCGGGCTTGGCTTTATGTTAGCCGCCCCGAGTCCCCTTGGGGAGATGGAGGTGGGGTATAAATAAAATTGTATGTATTCCTGGTCAGTCAAAAGGCTGAATAGGGTATAGGGTTACAGCCTGTGCTGAATTGGGTTACACTCCCCCTGAAGACACAGGTTTGCAGCTTGAGAGTTCTCCTAGAATGCATTGGTAACCTCAAGGCTGGACTCTGCAATGCTCTGTGTATTGTAAAGCTCTAAATGGCCCTGGACCAACTTACCTGTCTGAATGCATCTCTATGAACTGGTTAGATAGAGAGTTAAGATCCGAGGGGGAGACCCTGCTCTTGGTCCCACCCTCACTGCAAGCACGACTGGTGGGGATGAGAGACAGGGCCTTCTCAGTGGTGGCCCCTCAGCTATGGAACTCATTCCTTAATGATATCAGACTGGTCCCCTCCTTCCTGGTTTTTAAGAAAAGAGTGAAAACCTGTTTAAGGGATCGTTTGGGTAGGTGTCAGGTGGTGCAATATAGAGTGGGTGTATTTGTATCAACACAAATGAAGACTCCTGTATTTGGAACTATGGTTTTAACAGTTTTACCATGTTCATCTGTCCCGAACACTGAGGTCTTCTAGGGGTTATTTACTCCATCCAGCTGGATTCTGACTGGCAGCTGTCAGTCAGAAGAACTTTTCATCAGCCACCCTAAGACTGTGGAACAACCTGCTGAAAGAGCTCCCACAGCTAAATGAGCTGTCGGAATTTAAAAACCATCTAAAGACCAGTCTCTTGCAGCAAGCCTACCCGGTCTGTGAAGTTTCGATCACATTTTATGTTCCTTGTATTTTAACTTTTGTCTTAGTTATTTAAATATGTGCATGGTTTAATATATGGTTGCATTTTACCTATGTTGTGTCCCACCTCAAGCCAAAAAGAGATTATTATTATTATTATTATTACTACTAGTACTACTACTACTATTTGATACATAACAAGATTAGTACACAGGAAACAAGATCACTATGCTGGCTTTTGTTGTTGTTGTTGTTGTTGTTGTTATTGACTGGAATCCTGTTGGCAACTTATGCACACCTATATTTCCCTGCCTTTCCCTTTCAGGTGCCCCCACCCCACAAAGTAGAGAATGAAAATTGGGCAAAAGCAACGTCTATGCTTTGTGTGTTTTGTGATACCATCTCCTCTTCCTTCTCCTCCCATCACCCCTTTCCTCAAGAATACTTTGTCATTCCGCTTTTCACACCCGGCAGTCAAAGCCAGAAGAGGTGATACTGGTCGCTATAGTAACTCCTTTCAAGCCTTCTGCTAATTCTCTTCCTTTGCTTTCTGAGAAAGGCTCTGTCTTAATTTTCTCCCCCCCTTGTTCTTTCCCAGGGCTGCTTCCGAGGTTTGCTCCTTGTGTTTCCAAGCATAACAAAAAAAAATTCTCACATCTCCCCTGAGCTGAGACCAAGGGATAAGCTTTGTATGGCAGTCAATAGTAACATCCACAATGGTGGGATGGTGCACCTGCATGGGCTTTGAGACTGAATTTACAAGGAGCTACAATAGGTCCCAGGTAGGGTCAGCATCTTGTTTATCTTTTTGTTAAAAAAAATCAGACTAAAACTCAGAGTGAATTTCTTAGGCCCCATCTACATTGTCATATAAAATTCAGATTATCTGCTTTGACCTGGATCATATGACAGTGTAAACTCATATAATTCAGTTTAAATCCAGCATATACTAAAAGTTTCTGTTTCCCAGTTTGTGTCGAAAGTACTGGTGAAACAGACTGAAGAGGTTATTTACTTGTCATGTTCGTTTTGAATGTTTTTGGTTAATTTTGTTAGATTCTCTTGGAGTTGGTGGATTCAGGCATTTCCTCTGCAGTTTTCAAAAATGTGTGAAATTTCACATTTAAATATGTATTTTGGTACATATTTTTCCCTTTCAGCAACTATTCTCAACATAAGCTCTCTCAAGGTACACATTTAGATGTGCATTCCGAAAAACTGAGAACAGCAGTGGGAGAAGTGCTGGAATAAACGGTAGACATGAAAGCAAATAGGTATCTGGGTTTTGATCCACACATTAGTCTAGGATGGTTTACATCAACATTCCTAGAGAAAAGACAGTGTCTTGAAATCACGGATAACTAGTTACACAATATCCAAGCATGCTTAGCTATGTGGCTGGAATCTTGTTGGTTACTCCCAAATAAACCCCCGAAAACAAGTCATGCCAGACTAATCTGATCTCTCTTTTTGATAGAGTTACAAGATGGGTAGTTGCAGGGAATGCCATGGATGGAGCATATCTGGATTTCAGTAAGGCCTTCCTTCGACAGGGTCCCCCATGACCTTCTGACAAGGAAACTAGTCCAATGTGGGTGTGGTAACTGAGCCTATGGCTCAGGTTACACCTCGGAGCAGTTCAGCATCTGATGTCAGCCCAGCTGCAGCTGACAGTGATTTTAGCAATGACTCAGCATCTGACATGGAGATGGGAGAGGCTGGGGGTAATACTGGGCTGAGTAGAAAACGAGCTACATGTGGCTCAAGTGATGAGGAGTCTTTACAACATAAAAGAATCTGGCAAGTACTTAGGGAATCCACTGACAATGATACTTTTGAAGGCTTTTCAGGTCATGATGGAAGTCAAAGTGAAGGGGATGATTCAGAGGAAGAGCTGGACTGGACTTTGGTAACGGAAGTGCAAAATGTATGTGAAGCTCCAACGTCTTCAGACAGCTTTTTTGGGTTCAGCAGTGATGAGTGGCCTGAGGGGGTTGTGGGAGAAACTGAATGGCAAACAATAAGTAAGGACAGGAGATGGCACCAGTGGAGGGAAAATCAGTGTTGCTTGGTGAAGTTCTCTGCAATTCTCTTCTGATGCTGATTCCTGGCTTGGGTATTTCATGATATATACTGAACGTGAGTTTGGAGTTTGCTACTTTGCTGCTGGGTTCCTAGCTGCTAGGGCAGCTGGAGTAAAGGGAATGGAATTTTTATTGTGTTATCTTTATGTGCTTAGTTGCTGTTGTCGTGTATTCCTTTGGGTTTTGGAAGACCAAAGTGAGTGTGCTGCTGCTGCTTACTGAAGAAGGGTATTGTATTACAAGAGGGAAGGAGGGGGCATTGGGACTTTGGGGACTGGGATTATGGCATTATTGTCTCTTGCATTAGCTCCTGAACAGTTCCTGTGTGGACCTCCTCCCTCGTGTTCCACATTCCTGCTCTGCTGCCTCCCTTGATTGACATCTGGTTAATGACCTACGGACTACCTCTTCGACTACGTTTCAGCTGCTGCTGCATTTGGAGCTTTTGCAAGCATTCTCTCCTTTAGTTAGATAGTGGGGTTTTGGCGTCAATTGACGAAGATTTACGTTTGTTTTCTCAAGAATTTGGACTTTTGTGTGTTTATGCTGCCTTTAAGCATTATTTTTGTTCTCCTTTTGTGCTCTGAAAGCACAGAAGAATTGTAAATAAACCTTATTTGTTGCTTTTATCTGGCTTGGCTTTTTTGAGTGGCATCTGGTCGCGACAGTGGGCAAGACAAAACTAAGGTTAGGTGGATCTGTAATTGGTTAAATGAACCAATCCAAAGGTTTCTCCACATCCTGGAAAGAAGTGATGAGTGGAGTGCCATAAACAGGGAGTGTTCTGGGCCCGGTTCTGTGCAACATTTTTATTAATGACCTAGATCAGTGCTTCTCCGCCTTCCTAATGCCGCGACCCCTTAATATAGTTCCTCATGTTGCAGTGACCCCCAACCAGAAAATTATTTTTGTTGCTACTTCATAATTGTAATTTTGCTACTGTTGTGAATCATAATGTAAATATCTGATATGCAGGATGTATTTTCATTCACTGGACCAAATTTGGCACAAATACCCCATACACCAAAATTTGAGTACCAGTTGAGTTGGGGGGGGGGTTGATTTTGTCTTTTGGGAGTTGTAGTTGCTGGGATTTATAGTTAGCCTACAATCAAAGAGCATTCTGAACTCCACCAATGATGGAATTGGGCCAAATTTCCCACATAGAACTCCTATGACTAACTGAAATACTGTGATTTCTGATGGCCTTTGATGACCCCTCTGACACCCCCTTGCAACCCCCCCCCCAGGGGTCCCAACTCCCTGGTTGAGAAACGCTAACTAAGATGAAGGATTAGAAGACATGATCATCAGACGACACCAAACTGGGCGGTAGAACCAATAGTCCAGAAGACAGGAGCAGAATTAAAAACTATCTCGACAGATTAGAGATATGGTTGGCCAAAACTTACACAATGAAGTTTAACAGTGACAAATGTAAGATACTCCACTTAGGTAGGAAAAATGAAATGCAAACATAGAGAATGGGGGACGATGCCTGGCTCAACAGCCATGGAGTCCTCATGGATAACAAGTTAAACATGAGCCAACAATGGGATTTTGGCCTGTAACAATAGGAGTACATTTCTTGATGCTGGTCATTGACTAAAAATGAAGAGAGAGAGTGTGTGTGTGTGTGTGTGTGTGTACACAAGTGTCTAGATCCATGGAAGTCATGCTTACCCCTCTATTCTGCCTTGGTCAGACCACACCTGGAATCACATTGTGTCCAATTCTGGGCATCGCAATTGAAGGGAGATGTTGACTCTAAGCTGGAATGTGTCCAGGGAAGGGCAACTAAAATGATCAAGGGTCTGGAGAACAAGCTCTATGAGGAGCGACTTAAAGAGCTGGGCATCTTTATCTTGCAGAAGAGAAGGCTGAGAGGACAAATGATGAGGGCCATGTATAAATATGTGAGGGGAATTCATAGGGAGGAGTGAGCAAGCTTGTTTTCTGCTGCCCTGGAGACTAGGATGCGGAGCAATGGCTTCAAACTACAGGAAAGGAAATTCCACCTGAACATAAGGAAGAACTTCCTGAATGTGAGAGCTGTTCAGCAGTGGAACTCTCTTCCCCAGAGTGTGGTGGAGGCTCCTTTGTTTTGGATGTTTTTAATCAGAGGCTGGGTGGCCATGTGTCAGAGGTGCTTTGAAAGTGATTTTCCTGCTTCTTGGACTGGATGGCCCACAAGGTCTCTTCCAATCCTATGATTCTATGACTGAGGAGCAACATGAATATGATATGATTACCCCTCACATCTTGATAAATGGCCATCATGTCTCCTAAACCGGTCCTCATACGGCTTGTTCTCCAGACCCTTGATCATTTTAGTTGCTCTTCTCTGGACACATTTTCCCTTCAATTGCGGTGCCCAGAACTGGACACATTATTCCAGGTGTGGTCTGACCAAAAGGGGTAGCATGAGTTCTCTGATCTAGACACTAGACTCGCCTTCATGCAGGCCAAAATCTGATTGGCTTTTTTTGCTGCCGCATGACATTGTTGACTCATGTTTAACTTGTTGTCCATGAGGACTCCAAGATTTTTTTCACATGTTCCGCTGTTGAGCCAGGCATTCCCCATTCATGATTGTGGTACCATTGCCATGACTGTAACTTCACACACACACATGCATGCACGCGCGCACACACACACAAACTCTACTTCAGAAAGCATCGATTGTATGATGACAAAGAGGTCCATTCTACTGCAACTGAGCATGGGTGAAAGACATTTGGGTCAGGCCAGGGCAAGTTACGCAATTAAGTATTCTTAACTCAGTAGCAGATACAGCATTCTGGGCCTTGGAGCTTAGAGCAACAACTTTATATTTTGTAACTGTGACCCTTTTACTCTTCCCTAATTTCCTCCATCCCTGGATCTCTTTGATGTCGGTTCTCGCCTTTCAAGAACACCTGGGAAAGAACATTGAGCTTTGAGGTAGTTCCCAAATTAATTGGATTGAAGTTTTCTAAATGAATCAACCCAAGTTCTACTCCCTTTCAAGAGGAGACAGTTAAAGCATTAAGCCATAGTTTGCTTGGCTTTTTTTGTCTGTCGGTGTATGGATTTATGTTATTTTTCAAAAAGGAGAGTAGGAGAAAGGCTTTATTAAACAGCTGGCAAAAGGAGTCTGCATTGCTGATGAGAGAGAGAAGGAGAGATCTTGGTGAAGGTTGCTGCATTGACCTTCAAACTCCACAATAAGTGAAAAGTACACACACACACACTCTAAAGTATTCCAGAGAAGGGGAGGGTGGGGATGTGACAAAGCAACTGGCATCAAGTTGCAATTTGCTTGATGGTTCTGGGTTAGAGGTGGGGGGCAAGGGAAGGGGATATCATTCTGATTTCCTTTTGATGCTGTTCGTGCCTGGTCAAATATATAGCAGAAAATATGGATGATCCGGAATCAACCAAGTTTCGAAAATACATATATTTAAACACGCAGCAGGAGACATCCTGTCTTGACAGAGCCACAATAGACAGACATACCAGATAAATGGGTAAGACAGATCAATAGATAGTGCAGCAGAGAATAATTAATCTCCCCGCTTACATTGAAGGAACTCTATTTGTGTAACTCCAATATGTAACAGACAGGGCAGATTCTGATATTGTTTGAATTATAGCTGAGGGGAAGTTCAGCATGTGGCAGAAACAAATACTGTCAGAGAATTACAGAACTGTCCACACCTTGGAAAAGTTAATTATTTGGGTAACAACCACACAAAAAATCATCCTGCAGGCTGGAAAATTAAGGAATTGTTAAGTGAATATTTTTTCCCATATGCTGAAGAATTCAAGCTGGATCTAATTTTTGAGGCACATCAGATATCATTGGGTCTCAACCATCAACGAGAGCAGCATCTCTGAAGGAAGGCTGTTCATCTTCTGCATGAGCAAGTTCAGCCAGACCTTGTACTCACATTGCTATTGGATACGGAGAAATAGATTCAAACTACAGCCACAAGGATTCCACCTAATCATTAGGACAGAGTTCATAATGGTAATGTAGTCGAACATGCCCCCCCCCCCCCAATAGAAGATAGTTTATAATCAGGGAATTACATCAGGCTGGAATGATATTGTGCTTGGCCAACTTACTGGCCAAGCGGGTTGCAGGGCGGGGTTGCCCTCGCCGCCATCTTGTGGAGAGATGCAGGGGCTTCTCCTTCCCAGAAGCCCCTGGGGTGGCGGGAAGGTTTCCCGCCACCAAATGCCAGCCGGCCAATGATGGGGTTGGCCCCGCCCCGCCCCCTCTTTGCGCCGGCTGGCCTGCACTTCCGCCTGGGCACCCTATTTAAGGCCTGCCAGGGCTGCCCAGGCTGCACGTGGGGGCCAGCTCTGATTTTCCTCCCACCCTCCCTACTTATTGCATTGCTTGTTGGTGTCCATTTTGTTCATTCTTCATGTCACTGTTGCATTGTTCATGGTCATGCGTTTTTATGTTCTTTGTCACAACTCTGTGTTTGGCGTGTGGCATGGCCCCTAGATCAGGCTGGCTTATTGCCCCTTGGTTGTAAGGGGGATAACGCCCAGGCCCCCTGGGGTGTCGAGTTTCCGTGGACAGGCATAGGGCCACTCACACCCCAGGCTTGCATATGCCTTTGGACATTCGTGGGGGCTGTTCAACCCTGATCCAGGACCCATGCGTGGCCGCCAACCCTGTGCTCCTGTTTTCAATAAATGAGTTGTGGCCATTTTCATCCAACCACTTGTGTCTGTGTTATTGTCCTGGGCGCGAGGTGTGTCACCCTTGCACATGTAAAATAAGAGTTAAGTTTTGGCCAATCTGCAGAAGGACTAACAACCACAACAAGGCCCCTTCCCATGTTAGATGGTGTGTACATTTAATCAAGATTCATGCCCTATATTTTATATATTTATATATTTATAACAAATGGTAACTGCTATATTTACTGGAAACCCTGTCACAAAAGGCATTTGAACTTGACCTACCTAAGCAGACCCATGACTGTGCTAATTGTCCCCCATACTAGTCAATGACCTACAAACAAAGGGATTCCGATGCCTTTCTGTCTAAGGCTAGCAAAAGGGGATGCCAAGTAAATAATATTTTATAACCATGCCCTTTATTTCTGAAGTCCCATCTTTCCTGCCCATTCTTGCTTTTCCTGTATAACCTTTGACTCACCTCTGCTGATTCTGGACTTTTCATATCTCAAGCCCTGTTTTGCTTCTCCATTCGTTTCCACTCCCTCTCCCATCCTTAACTACCAGTCCATAATCCCCTATATGACAAGGACCCATCTTTTCCCAACCCTGCATGCTCCCTTTCCCCTTTGCAAGCCCCTGTGTATTCCTCATATCTCCAATTATTATATGTATGTCTGTATAAAGTAATAAGCAAGGTGACCTCTTTGTGCACTATGACCAGCACCTCAGGACCCAGGTATTGCAAAACTTCCTGGATCTTCACCCTTAATCAATGGACTTTTCAAAAACTTTCAAGCATAGACAATAGACAAATGGCCCCTTTCCTTGGGCCTCAGGGGAGGGGGGGTCTTTTTGACTAGGCCACCTGAGTATTGGGGACCCATGGACATGTTAATCATGCTTCACAAAGGACATTTCCCCTCTGTGAGGAGAAGGGGGATGTCACCGTTCCTCTGACAATGACGTTCCCTTTCCTCGAAGAATGGATCTACAAGATCCCATCAGAGAACAGTATAGCTGTACTTTTAAACAATGGGCTAGCTCTGAGGGGCCAGACAGAAATGTTATTTCAAACCTCCATATCAATAGCTAGGTCAAGCTTGTGGGCTTACAGCAATCACTTTGATCGCTTGTCAAATAAGGCCTGGGATAGGACATTCATAATCCAATCATCAAGCCACTATCGCCCATTGTTTCTCTGTTGCTGCGCCTCCTTACACACCATTGGCTGAGCAGCAGAAACAGGGCTCGGGCTCTCATTGGATGAGCCACATCAGTTCCTGGCCACTCCTCCCAGTTCGCTGATGTCACAGCCAATCACAGCAAAGCTGGCTCAGAGGGTAAACGCAGGAAATTTGAATGGGAAAAACTGTATATATTGTATGGTTCTCTGCACAGGAGTTATGATGCCTCCTTTGCAGATTACTGCAGTCATCAGCTGGAATAAAAAATAAACTTTGGTGGCCTTGCTTCATTCTGGTGAGATTTATTGGGAATCGTGAAACTTTTATTGGTGCTTATTGTCTCGCCAGGTGTAGCGAACCCCCCTTTTGGGTCTTTGCCAGCCCCTGCTCAGGCAGGACCCCCTATATCCATGAGCTGCTTCAGTAAGAACTGTTCAACAGGGCAATAAACAGCCTGAGAATCTGGTAGAGTCTCCTAATCTGGAAGCCTTTAAATAGAGGTTGGATGGCTATCTTTCAGAAGTGCTTGGATTGTCTATTCTTGCCTGACAGAATTTATTACTTCATATTTGTCTGCCGCCCCACCCCCTCCTCAGATGGCTCGGGGCGGCTCACAGCAATTCATAAAATACAATTAGCAGACATCTGATAAAACCACAGTAAAACACTATTAAAATAGAACTACAATTAAAACAATTAAAACAGCGGATGGAATCACAGTGGGCTGCATGCTAGGCAGTGCAAAGGGGAAACTGTAGTCTAGCCAACCCCGAAGGTCTGCTGGAACAGCAGAGTCTTAACTGCTTTCCTAAACAGGAGCAGGCTCTGGGTGGCACGGATGAAGGCGGGCAGTGCGTTCCACAGAGTTGGAGCTGCAACAGAGAAAGCCCACTGGCAAGTTGTAGACAGATCTATGTAAAGAGAGAGGAAGGGTGTCCTCAAAGCAGCATGAAGAATGAGTTTCAAAGGGTTAGCTGCAACACACAAATTGTCTTTCTTGTATTCCAAAATATATTTTTTATTTTTGAAAGTATATATCCAGAATCACTTGTCGTGGAACATATATATCTTCCCAAATGGGGTTGTGGAATTGTAAAGTCGATCAAAACAAATCATATAAGAACTCCCACAACGGATGCATCACAAAAATCATCATATATAACCATATATTGGGCTTGTAGTAAAATCCGTATTGAGGGGTTCATAAGGGTCGACGGACTATATATCAAAAGGCCTCTCCGTTTCGCCAGAGAACTGGCTTCATCGGGACCCGAAAATAATATTATTTGTAATTCCACTGGTCCGATTATCTAAATAAAGGTAAACATAACAATAATCAGATATAGCATCATTTCGTACATACTCATAAGCCCACCATTTGATCAGGACAACCCTTATGGCTAGGCTATATATTTTACATACCATTCGTAGTATTCATTCGCAATTATATTTAAGAGTGGAATAGCCACTACTTCATCTGGTAGTCAACGGACAACACATAACACAGGGGGTTTGCCTTACATACACTCCTACTTAGCTCCAGGTGAAGCCTTACTCCAGAATTTCACTGATTGATAAACAATCATACATAGACTTGAGTTACCCTTGAGTAACAATATGGCTGAATCCAATTTTTTTGATTCATTTAATTT
The DNA here is from genome assembly GCA_030556195.1 of Anolis apletophallus. NCBI lineage: Eukaryota > Metazoa > Chordata > Lepidosauria > Squamata > Anolidae > Anolis > Anolis apletophallus. The sequence continues at coordinate 131,875,003 of JARBWK010000009.1, read as the reverse complement.
GGAGCAAGAAGCTGAATTAACCAGATTATATTCCTTATTTGATGACAACGCCGACACTTCAGCGTCTGGGAGTGAACGAGCGAATTTAATGGCTTCTATTGAAAATAAAGAATTGAGAAAAATAAGAGTACAACTGAACATTGCGACCTTGTCGGACTATGTGAAACGGAAGATTATTCCGAGAGGCCTACGAGTGCAAATTAAACCGGGAGTCTACGAAGCGGACCCTTCATTTATTACCAATTGGAAAAATATTGTCCATCGTTGTTCAAAAGATCTTATGTTACTTATAATTCAAAAGGCCACGGCCGAGATGACCACTTTGGAACAAGAAATTGACAATATTAAATCCACAATTGACCCCCCGGCAAGCCTCCCGGATTTGAATACTATAAAACAAGAGTGTGATAAATTGTATCAAGACCTCAAGAAAGAAAAACTGGGCAAAGTCAAACGAGATGAAACGGACTTTGCCAACAACAGAATTTATCGATGGCAATTCCGTCCATATAACCGGCCTCCGCATCGCTAGGTTCGCTTCCCAGACAGAACCACCCAGTCCGGAGCCAGCACAGACGACACGGCAGGTTTATCTGACGGTTCCACCACCTCCAACACAAGCTCCAGATATGACCTCAGACATCCCCGCAATACGGAGGAACCCCCAAAGAAAAATTTTCACCGGGCCAAAAACAAAAAGCCCCCAACCTGATTATCAATCTTTCGGACCTCCCCCTCTCGGATAGAGACATCAACATTTTGGACAAAGGAATTTCATTTGTATATACTCCACAATGTTCCACACTAAATATTAGAAAAGACCTTGCAACACTTTACAGATCCATGAGACTGAAGGAGTACTTTCAGGATCATCCTTCACGCCATGTTGATGATATTCCATCCCGCCTTAAAGGCAAAAGCTCCTTTGTTCCCCCGGTCATCTCTGATAAATTAAAAATTTTTGAATCTGTAGTATCTAAAGAAGTAGCCAAAATTAATCACCAACAAGATACACGGAATGCCAATCTTACCGGGGAGGACATTAAAAGGCTGAGGGAGCTGGGACAACATCCTACAGTCATCATGAAACCGGCGGACAAAGACAGAGCCCTGGTCCTGCAAAACCGGGGAATATATGACAGAGGCTAGAAGACAATTATCAAACACGGCTTTTTACTCTCAGCTCCCCAATGACCCGACAAACAGATTTTTGAAAACCATCATCCACACGATACAATCTGGGGTAGAAAAAGGATTTATTTCTGCGCAACTAGGGACTGCTTTAATCAATCACCACCCTAATATAGCAAAATTTTATTTACTCCCGAAGACACATAAAAAAACATTCCCGGTGCCAGGGAGACCAATAATCGCCGCGACCAACACTTTATTACAACCCCTTGCTATTTTCCTGGACTCGATCCTGCAAGAATTTGTGATTACATCACCGGCCTTCATTAAGGACACGGGACACCTGATCTCCAAGATTGATGGTATGACACTACATGACCAAGATGTCTTTATTACTGCAGATATTACATCTTTGTATACTAACATTGATTTAAAAATAGCAAGAACGGTGATTTATAGACTTCTGGACTCCCGCCCGATCCCTCGCACCCCACCAACAGCTTTCCTTATGGAACTTATTGACATTGTGTTTGATTACAATTATTTTACTTTTGATGGTGATTTTTATTTACAAAATGGCGGAATTTCAATGGGACTGTCCCTAGCTCCCAGCGTCGCAAATTTGTTTATGTCAGACTTAGAAATGCAATTTTTGTACCCAGATAGAGAGATTACTACTCCCATTAGGCACTACTATCGTTACATTGATGACGTTTTCTTTATCTGGTCAGGAGAGGGCGACATTGAGTCCATTATGAGATACTTCAATACATGGAATCCATCCATACAATTCACTTTTGAAAAAACCCTTTAAATATTACATTTTTGGACTTAACCATCTTTAGAGAACATAATACACTGAGAGTTAAAAATTATTGCAAACCCACCAGCCGCAATTCATACTTACATTTCCAGTCTCACCACACGCATTCTTTAAAACATAATCTCCCATTCTCCCAGCTGATTCGCCTTAAGCGCAACTCCTCCAGAGAGGTGGATTTCGAACAATCGGCCGCGGTTTTGATATCCCAATTAAAGGAAAGGGGATACCCACAACACATTCTCCACAAATCATTGAATAAAATTCGCAAAATACCCAGAGATAACCTATTCCAACCTCGCCCTAAAACACCCTGTGAACGAATTATATGGCCCCTTACTTTCACCCCGCATTCCCATTCTATTTCTAAAATTGTACGAAAATACTGGCCCATTGTTAGCTCGATCCCAGGACTGGAGAAACCACCTATGATAGCCAACAAAAAACATCGAGCATTAAACAATTATTGATCCATGCTGACCATAGAATCCCCAAAGATTCTCCCATTGGCAAAACATTTACCCAACCATGCTATCATTGCACGATATGCAAACATATTTCAACACAAGAAACAATCACAGACCTGGAAGGCAAACATACTTTCAAATTACGCACAGGAGCAACATGTGGCAGTAGAAATATTATTTATTGTTTGATTTGCCCATGCCAGAGATATTACGTGGGCGAAAGTGGGCGTGACTTACGCACGAGGGCTCAGGAACATAAATCTAGATTTAAAACCCGCAATGAATCCTCACCACTCTATATTCATTATACACAGAACCATAACTTTAATGAGTTCAAAATCCTGGTATTAGAAATCATTGCACCCAAACCATACCAGGAACACAAAAATTACTGCATCAAAGAGAAGTTTTTGGATTCATTCCCTAAAAGCGAGTTACCCTGGGCCACAATGATTGTTTATCAATCAGTGAAATTCTGGAGTAAGGCTTCACCTGGAGCTAAGTAGGAGTGTATGTAAGGCAAACCCCCTGTGTTATGTGTTGTCCGTTGACTACCAGATGAAGTAGTGGCTGCGTCCACTCTGAAATATAATTGCGAATGAATACTACGAATGGTATGTAAAATATATAGCCTAGCCATAAGGGTTGTCCTGATCAAATGGTGGGCTTATGAGTATGTACGAAATGATGCTATATCTGATTATTGTTATGTTTACCTTTATTTAGATAATCGGACCAGTGGAATTACAAATAATATTATTTTCGGGTCCCGATGAAGCCAGTTCTCTGGCGAAACGGAGAGGCCTTTTGATATATAGTCCGTCGACCCTTATGAACCCCTCAATACGGATTTTACTACAAGCCCAATATATGGTTATATATGATGATTTTTGTGATGCATCCGTTGTGGGAGTTCTTATATGATTTGTTTTGATCGACTTTACAATTCCACAACCCCATTTGGGAAGATATATATGTTCCACGACAAGTGATTCTGGATATATACTTTCAAAAATAAAAAATATATTTTGGAATACAAGAAAGACAATTTGTGTGTTGCAGCTAACCCTTTGAAACTCATTCTTCAAGTTGTAGACAGATGACAAGTCTTCACATTTGGGATGACCAGGAGATTTTGCTCTTTGGAGTGCAACGATCTAATGGGATGATAAGGGACAAGGCGGTCCCGCAGGTACACTGGCCCTAGACCATTTAAGGCCTTAAAAATCAAGACTAACACTTTGAAAGCAATCCGGCATTCTACTGAAAGCCAGTGCAGTTCGTGCAGAATTGGCGTGATATGATGGCCAATCGGGACCCCCGTTAGGAGTCGTGCGGCAGCGTTCTGCACCAGCTTGAGTCTCCGGATTACCAACAAAGGAAGGCCAATGTACAGAGCGTTACAGTAGTCTAGCCTAGTCCAGAATAGAGTAGGACTCGATGGACCTTGGGGTCTCTTCCAACTCAATGATTTCATTTCCCAAGAAAGACCATGCAGAGTCCGGAAGGGAGATGTCATCACCGCAGGGCAAAATCTGTTCTACTAAGAAATAGGTAAAAAGTTTCTACTTATCTTTAACTCAAAGTTGTTTTTTTCCTGATTTCTCAATATCTAACCATGAGCTCTTGTCTAGACCTTTGGATCAATAAAGCAAGTCTGCTCCTTCTTTGCTCTAGCAAACCATAATGGGACTTGGTGGTTCAAAGTCAGTTTGCTAGATATGGTCTTCACACTCAAAGAATGAGGCGCAGTGGTTTAAACATACAGCAGGAGACATCCTGCCTTGACAGAGCCACAATCGACAGGCATAACAGATAAATGGGTAAGACAGATCAATAGATAGTGTGGAAGAGAATAATTAATCTCCCAACTGACAGTGGAGGAACTCTGTTTTTATAACTTGGTGCTTCTATATCCAGGACATCCCAAGTGCTGGTATATAATAGCTTAGACCAGAACAGCGACAGATGTTTTGTTGACTTGCAACATCCTCAAACTGCATTACTTTGTATATTACTACTGGTAGGCCTCAGAAGGGTTCTTCAGGCTTTTCTTCAACATCCATACCTTTCAAGGACAAATCTATGACCCCTCTTCACCAACCCTAAAAGTACAAGGGTTCTCCAGAAAGTAAGGTTACAAGATTATATATATATATATATACAAAGAATGAATATATTTTAATAAAACTTACATGGAGTGTAGTTTAGGTATTACATTATTTTTCCACATAAGCACCATTCCGTTCAATATATTTTGTCATCCGTTAGATGAGTTTTTGATGCCTGTGTCATATAAACTTTCCTCTCCCTTTTTCAGCCAGTTCCTCACTTTGATTTTCACCTCATTGTCGTCAGAAAAGCGTTTCCCACCCAGGTGTTACTTCAATTTAGTGAACAGATTATAGTCACTGGGTGCAAGATTGGGACTGTGAGAGGGATAGCTTAAAACATCCCAACCACATGAAGTCAACAACTCTTGTGTTGCATGAGGGATGTGCAGACATGCGTTGTCATGAAGGAGACAGACTTCCACCATCAGCATCCCACAATGATTGTTTTGGATGTTTCTGCAAAGTTTCTTCATGGTCTCGCAATATATTCTGTACCCATTTTGTCACATGCTGTCTTGACATTACGTCCTCTTCATAAACAGAAACGATTATCACAGCGTTCATGCCCTTAGCATTTATGTAGCATATTACAGTGTGAACTTCACACTTGTAGGGAAACAGAATGAGGACACTCATCTCTAACCCTCACCACAATGCCTGTTGATAAGCTACTGATGACTGACACTGCTCGTTTGCTTCCACTGGATTCCTGCTACATGGCAGTGATACCAACTTCCCTTGAGAAAGTTCCCCATGAGAGCTATGTGCCTTGTAACCTTACTTTCTGGATAACTCTTGTATCTCTAGGTGTGAGGAGCCCCTGGTGGTGCAGAGGGTTAAAGCATTGAGTTGCTGGACTTACTGACCGAAAGGTTGCAGGTTCGAATCTGGGGAGCAATGTGAGCTCCTGCTGTCAGACCCAGCTTCTGCCAATCTAGCAGTTTGAAAACATGCAAATGTGAGTAGATCAATAGGTACCACTCTGGCAGGAAGGTAACGACGCTTCATGCAGTCGTGCCAGCCACATGATCTTGGAGGTGTCTACGGACAATGCCGGCTCTTTGGCTTAGAAATGGAGAAGAGCACCAACCCCCAGAATCAGACATGACTGGACTTAATGTCAGGGGAAAACCTTTACCTTTACCTTTACTCTAGGTGTGAATCCATGGTGTTATGGGTCTTTTCCTGCCTTATTTCCTTCTCATCCCTTGTAATTTATATGAGGTTTAACTTTGAACTTCACTGAAGTTATCCAAAGTCTTGAATATATTTTGGAGAGATAGGATTCAGAATAAAGTAACCAAATGTAATCAACTGCAGGTTTTTAAAAAGGTTTTTCTTTTGGTCTAAAATAGTCCAGGGGGACCAAAACATACCCACTTTGTATATTGGGGGGCCCTGAGGACTGCAAAAAAAATGTTGTGTGATTGCAAGTGTCACAAGGTGCACACTTCTACCTTCTGTGCTTTATGTTGAAAGTGAAGATGGTGACCCTCAAGAACTGCTCATGGACTTCCTGGAGATTGGCCACTGTCCATTCCCTGTTGTCTTGGCCACAGCCTGGCTTCTGAGTTACTGTGTAGAAAGGTTTCTGTTATGGAGCATACATCCTCCACAAAGCTAGGTAGCTGAGACACTAGCCAAGTTGGCTGAAGGAATTGGGAGACATTGTTCCCCCCAAAGTGACTTTTCTGTGTTCTATATTCTTGGCCTTCTCCAGAAAGATAGTTGGTATGTTCTGAGAGCAAATAAACCTTTCTTCCTTGCTCTCAGTCTTCGTGAGAGCCCATAGCTTTTGGAGCCCATAGCTCCAAAAGCCAACTCCCAACTTTCTTGTCCTACCTTTTCCGTTTTGACACCTAAGGTGAAAGGCATGCGGTGACTGGCTGATCGAGCTAGAGCTAATGCCATCTTTGAAATGCATGGAGCTGCTTCCATTATCTGATAAGAGCAGAGGGATACCCCCCCCCCACTCTTCACCCTCCTTTTCAATTCACCGTTATCGAATACCTCCACCTCCCCACTCGCTGGTGCCCTTGACCTGCTTTTCTTTCACTGGCTCTCCAACTCTTCTGCTCTCTGTAGATTAGATTCCCTGCCAGCCTCTCCCCCAAAAGGGCAGGCTGCCAAGAGACGCTTGCAAGCGGCAGCCTTGCCTCTCTCCCCTGGCCATTTGCTGAATAATAAATAGGAGCTAAGTGGTGGCTTTGTGCCAGGTTAGCACGGGCTTAAAGATAGTCCCTTCAGATCTTGGATCGATAACACTTAGCTCCGCTTTCAAAGTCAGGCAACCCAAGTGTCTCAGGAGCTTGGTAGCTGGGCTTGGAAATTCTGGAAGTTGCAGATCCCAAAGAGAAACTTTTCCGGAGTGGTCAGGGTTCTCCCCTGTCCCTCCTAACTTTTCCTGCTTTGGCCAGAATCTTATGGTTGTCCTATGCAAGCAGACGTTTTCCTGCAGGAAATGTTCTTAATTGTTGCTTGATGCAGAGCAGCTAGTTTCAGTCCTAGGTTTTAGAAGAGGGCTTGCTCACAAAGTGCCATCGCACATGGTTGTGCACTGCAAATGGGTGAATCATTTTTACATACAAATGCACACTTATATTGTAAAGAGTTCAGCATGCCATGTTCTAATTTACTAATGAGACAGTGTTGTGTGACTCAACCACCGACTTACACGGCATATCTTTGCTGAAGGAGTTCTGGGCTGCAGCAGGCTATGCCAATCGGGTGTCTGCACTAAGTTCGGCGTCAATAAGTCAGTGGTTCTCAATCGGGACAGTTGGAAGGTATGCTACACTCATGCTATACTAATTCTTTAAGAAGAGAATAAAGAATTGTCTACATTAGTGGTTTTCAACCTGTGGGTTCCCAGAAGTTTTGATCTTCAACTCCCAGAAATCCTAACAACTGGCTGGGATTTCTGGGGGTTGTAGGCCAAAACACCCGGGGACCCACAGGATGAGAACCACTGTTCTAAGTGTTGTAGAATATGCTGCCTCAAAGAGTAGTAGAGTCTTCTCCTCTGTAAGTTTCCAAACAGAAGCTGGATGGCCATCTGTCAGAAGTGCTTTGATCCTGTGTTCCTGCATGGCAGAAGAGGGTTGTACTGGAAGCCCTTTACGATCTCTTCCAACTCTATGATTTTATATTTGGGGAAGTTCTGCCCCACCATAAACAGACAGCCTACATAAGGTATGCATCAAAGACTCATCGGAAGCAACATCTCTTTCCCACTCTGTGAAAAAGATACAAATCAGCTGAGGGACTCTGTCCTACTTTCTAGACCAGACCTGGGCAATTGCCGGCCCTCCAGGTGTTTTGGACTTCAACTCCCAGAAAGCTTAGCCAGTTTACCAGTTGTTAGGATTTCTGGGATTTGAAGTCCAAAACATCTGGAGGGCCGGCAATTGCCCAGGTTTGTTCTAGACTGTTAGAACTGGAACCTCACTATTGTTTTGCATGCCCTTCAGCCAGTATTAATTTTCTTGGTTCCCAACTGATTTCTCGGCCTCTGGTCCACTAATAACTCACACAACCTGTCTCCTCTCCCAGTGAAGTTGGCAATTGTAAGGAGGAGAGATTCAAATGTCTGGGACTGTGGCAGAGCCTTCTTCTCTGGAGGTTTTTAAGCATAGGCTTGACAGCCATCTGTTGGAAGGGCTTTGATTATGTTTTCTTGCATGGCCGAAGGGGGTTGGACAGGATGGACCTTGTGGCCTCTTTCAATTCTACAATTTTGAGATGGCACTTCTCCTGAAGGAGTTCCATGCTGAATGTTTTGATCTCCACTGATCCCATTAAGAACCACACCTGCCCTGAAGGCCAACCAACCCATGCCTCCTATTTTCATTCCTTGTGGGACAGGCATAAAATATAAAGTGAAATTGCATGGGAACTCTCTTTTGGGATACTTCTGGATCTTACCACTCGGACTGCAGATCAGCTTCATTTGAAGAGTTAATTTCTCTGAAATCAAGGCTTTCCAAACAGAACATCTCCAATTCCCATCAAGTGTCCCCATTAATTATTTCTGTCAAAAGTGTCCTGCTTGCCAACACATCATCCAAAGCCCCAGATTGTCAGCTCACCATGTCCCTTACGTGGTGTGAGGTGGCATCAGGGGAGACAAGACAACGGGAGCTCGGTTTTAACATGCAGCGATGAGCATTGGGATTACAGGGGTTTAAGATGTAACAAAAGGTGAGATCTAACTTGACACTTTGATTGACTTACAATAGCAGTTGTTAGAGATGGATTATCCCACCAAGGGCAAAGAGGGGAATCTATTATTGGAGCAGTCAGACTTTGGGACAAAAAGAGACTTCGGGGTGATGGTTTTGATGACAAAAGATTGTGGGATCAAACTAGGAGAAAGAAATGGGTTGTTTGTGGGCAAGAGACTTTGACCAAATCATCCTGGGATAAAAATTCCATAGGAACTGAATTTATATTTAGCACCAAAACAGGAAAAGCATTATTTGGAACAAAGGAGTTGCAGTTGTAATTGTCATCTAACATACTGATTTGTTATGAAGGGAAGGTTATGTTAACTGGATACTTTGTCAATACTGTTATTTTTGTGTGCCTTCAAAGCACACAAAAATTGCCTGACTCATGGAAATCCTAAGGCAAACCTGTCATAGCCTTTTCTTTGCAATATTTGTGCAGAGAGAGTTTGTCCTTGCCTTCCTCTGGGCCTGAGGGTGGATCTTCACTGCAGAATTATTGCAGTTTGGCACCACTTTAACTATCATGGCTCAATACTATGGAATGACGGAAGCTTTAGAAAATCTTTATCCTTACCAACCTACAAATCCTATAATTTCGTAGCATTGAGTCATGGCCGGTAAAGTGGTGGCAAATTAATTCTACAGTCTAGATGCACCCTGAGAAAGATATGCCTTGTCCATGGTCAATCAGTGGGCTTCTGTGGCCAAATATGGATTTGAACTCTGTTTCTCTGGGGTCTTAAACTAACATTCAAGCTGGTAGCTCTGGAGAAGGCTAGGAGTATGCAAATCTCCAAAAGCAGAATTCTGTTGGTATCACACATGCAGTTGTAGTATCTTTAATGGTGCACAATGGATATATTCAGTTCATAGTTATCTAAGCAGAGGTCTTCAAATAAAACCAATAGTCATAAGTAGAGTGAAGCCATTGAATCAAACTATCTGTTGACTCACCAACAATTGAGTCAAGGTGTCTACCCTAGTTGGGACCAACCAAAGGCATTCCAACTGTGCACATTGGGTTCATGGCTGCATGAGAATAGCTTACTCAAAGTAGACCTAATTAAATGGGAAGAAGGAGAGGTCATAATTTTTATTATAATTTTATTTGTGTCATACACATGCATAAGGTCAATTGATCTGCGAGCAAAAATCCTGCATTAATGCGATGTAGCATAGACTCAAAGCTCACCTGCACTACCTCCCCTTATTGCAATGTACAGTGCGCAGTCACATGAAATTAAATGGAGTTCCATAAGTGCAACCATTTCCCAGAACATGCAGTTTTATTGTTAGTCTGGGCTAGAGCTAGACTAGCAGTAGAGATACTGAATTGCTTAGCTTTCCCTCTGGGTTAATCAATCAATAATTGATTCACCTGATCTGCTGTCATTGGAACAAACCAACCAACTTCTTTTTGGTTTCAATTGGTCCCGTTTTTAATTATTTTGGTGAGTTTTTAATTATTTTGATTTTGAAAACAGGAGCAAATGAGAGGGAGAAAACATACAGTATATACTTGTATGTATAAGTATGTATAAGTCAACCTCATGGATTAGTCAAGAGCAAGTTGGGGGCCCAAATTATGGATTTTATGTGACCCATAGATAAGACAGTGGTCATTCCACAAAGAGGAGAAAGGGCCAGTGTGTTGTCCCCAGCTGTGAGGCACCTCTTCACCCAGATGTCACGCAGGGACAAGAGAACCCACTACATAAAGCTTATTAAGACGACCATAAAAGATAAGAAAAAGTACAATAAAAAGTACAATCCAAAATTCAGAAACTCCAAAGTTGATAAGTATAGGTGACATTTCATTTCATGAATCAAAACACAGGAATACAAAAACTTGGAACTGTACATTCAGATGATACAAGGAAACAAGGCAAAATCCATGCACTTGATCAAAGTTATATCCAGAACTTGAGAACAAAACATAACATAATCCAAACCGAAAACCATGAAGGCCCGAACAGGAATAAACTTAATCAAGAAAACAGGAACAAAACACACAATCAGAAACTTGAAGACTTGAAACAAAGCCATAGAACTTAGAAGATGTATCCACTTGAAATGCAACATTGTTCTTACACAGAGCTGTACACTTGAAGCCCTCTTTAAAGCCTCAATTCCCTCCCATGACATCACTCCTCATACACCTGCTTTTTCGCTGCTTGTCTTGAAGCTGCTGGGAAAAATGAGTCTGTCTTTCTTTTACATTGTCACCTGCAGCTGTAGCCACTCCAACCTAGTAACAGACTCACACTCACCCACATTTTTCTCAGAAGCATACTCTGGCAAATTCTCATAGGAACAGATTTCGCTTTCTCTAACATCCTGAAAACTCCCAGAAGACACACTAACACCTCTCTCCATGCTACTCTTATTCCCCCCGTAGCAACCCAGCCTCCATTCCAGCTGGGGGGGCCCCGGGGGTCCCAATTGCTTTAGACCCCATTGCCATAGATCCAGGTGAAGGAGATGAAGGGGCGGTTGGGCCCACATCTCCCACAGGCAGATTGCAGTGGGAAGACAGCTGGCCGGAGGCTTATCCGGACTTGGATGAGACAGATTCAGATAACAAGTATGAACGGCCGGGGGGAGAGGTTCTCAAGAGAAGTTATGGGAACCAGCGGAGGAGGTGTTGATGGAATCTGAATGGGAGGATGCTTCTCATGAAGATAGCAAACCAGATGCAGCTAGGCCTGGGAGAAGCTTTGACCGGAGGAGCAGCATTGAAAGTCATAGAAAGGAATGGAGACGAAGCCTAGAGCAGCGTTGGTCTCACAAAGGAGGGGATTAAGTAGACGGTCCGTGCGAGTGGCTCGTCAGTTGGACGGCCACTTCTGATCTGAAGTGTAGCGTCTCTGATCCCTGAAGCCAGCGTTGGCTTGCCTTGCCAAGAAGTTACCTTGGACCTTGGACCCTGCCTTGCCTTTATCTACGGAAACCTTGTTTTGCCTTGATACGCTTTGTTTTTATGGACTTTGCTTTTGAGAGATTCCCTGAAACTTGGACATTTTACTGCTAACCATTTTGGACTAATTGCTTTTTACTTGGACTTTCTACTTTTTCACCTGTTCTTTATTATTCAATAAATAGTTAATTGATCATCGTCTGTGTGTGTGTGTTTAAGGGGCCGGGCCAGGACCCAGCATTGTGACACCCCCAAACCCTCTCTTGAGACCCCACAAAATCGCCCTCATCATCCTCTGATGCATCAGATTCTTCACAACCGCAACACAGTGCCACCTCACATTGACCTGTGAATAAATCGACCCAGGTTTTTGGAGTCAATATTTTGGCTAAAATTTCAAGATTTATACATATGTATATACAATAGATGGGTTGGTGGGCAGAATGGTGGGCGGATAGATAGATAAATAGATGGATAGATAGATGATAGATAGACTGACTGACCAACTGAAATGGGAAGACCTTTAGAGTTCACAGGCTATGGACAGCCAACAATGATTTCATAAGATACCTTTATTGGATGTTTTTAAGGAGATGCTGAATGATCCACTGTTAATCCATTTTGGAGCATCAGGCTCAACTCTGATTTCTCCTTCAAGTGTAAATTGGTATGATTTCATGTTCCTGTGCCCCAGCTGTCTATGATGTATGAGGACTGAAAATGCAACAAGAAAAGCTAAGTCAAGGGACAGATATAAGGGAAGAACGCCCCTGAGAGTAACATAGGAGCAAATAAGAGCAAGATTTCCAGCTCTATAATGACGTTTTTAGCCATGCCAAGATGTTTCTTCAGGGGCTTGGAAACAAAAGCCATCCAGAGTCAATAGTGTGCAGCGCAGCCATCGGAGAAAGTGTCTGCTTTGAAAAGTGCAATTAAGCAGTAGACATAGTCACTCTCAGGTTACCATCTGAGACACAAATGCATGACATTAGATTTGTAAATGTGTGACTCATTCCAAGGGATGAGAGAAAAATCAAGAAAGGCCACAAAGGAGAGAAAATTCATCCTTCCCCTGGCAGAGTATAACCCTGACATTTACAAATGCAGCATTCATAAGAAAAGATTGGGAAAGCAACCAGCATTTTGTTGCTTCATGTTGCCCAAAGAAACATTTTGAAGATGCATTGAGGCAAATTAACTACCTGATCCTGTGTGCATTGGTGCATCACTAAGTCACATTGTGTTCCAGTAATGATCTTGATTGTATTTAGAGTTCCAGGAATTGCTCAGGATGACAAACAGGTCTGTTGGATTTGACAGTCTTGGTGACTAGAATTCAGCATGGAGCTTCCAAAAGTGAACTTACATCTGCAGGAAAGAAAATCAAGTAGTTTCATGATGTCTGCATGAACCTAGAACAGTGGTGTCCAATCTTTGATCCTCCAGGTGTTTGGGGATTCAGCTTCTAGAATACCTGAGCATTGGGCAAGCTGGCCAGGGCTTCTGGGTGGTGGAGTTCCAAATGCCTGGAAGATCAAAGTTTGGACAACACTGTCCTATAGATTTCTGTGATGTTACTACATCCATTGTACAATGGTGGAGTAAGTGAGGCACCATAACCCAATGATTAATATGTACTAATATGCATCAGGGTGCTCAGCAATGCACATCCAGAGGGTGAATAAGAAAACCTGGATTGTCTGGTGTGCATCAGAAGTGCCCTTCTGCATCAGAGTAACCCAATGGATCTCAGAAGAGTCCAAGCCATGTCAGAAATTGATGTTGACTTTGATAGCATCTATTTCATAGTTATTGAATACCAAAGAGCTACTTAGGTTATAGGGAACACCCAATGCACACCTACTGCATTAGCTTTTGCTCTCCCCCCCCCCCAAAGTCCTTTGGCCATATCACATTGGGAAATAAGCACTACGGAGAACAAGCCCTATGAGGAGCATCTTAAAGAGCTGGGCATGTATAGCCTACAGTAGAGAAGACTGAGAGGACACATGATGAGGGTCATGTATAAAGATGTGAGGGGAAGACATAGGGAGGAGGGAGCAGGCTTGTTTTCTGCTGCCCTGTAGACTAAGACATGGAACAATGGCTTCAAACTACATGAAAGGAGATTCCACCTGAACATGAGGAAGAACTTCCTGATTGTGAGAGCTGTTCAGCAGTAGAACTCTCTGCCCCGGAGTGTGGTTGAAGCTCCTTTTTTGGAGACTTTTAAGCAAAGGTTGTATGGCCATCTGTCAAGCTGCTTTGAATGTGATTTCCCTGCTTCTTGGCAGGGGTTTGGACTAGATCAGGGCTGCCCAACAGGCGGCCCTGGGGCCGGATCCGGCCCCCCAGCCTGTTGGGCACGGCCCCAGCTAGGCCCCCAGCTGCCATTTTTAAATTTTAAAAAAATATTCTAATTTTTAAAAAAAAATGGCGGCCGGGGGGGAGGGGGAGGCGGGGCAGGGAGGAGGAAGAGAGCTAGCTCCTCCTCCCTGCACTGCCCCCTCCGTCCCTCTCTCTGCGCCGAAAAGGAGGAGTAGGCGGCGCCAAGGGCAGCATGTCACGCCAGGCCTGTGACATGCTGCCCTTGGCGCCGCTCTCTGCTGCCCTGGCGGCTCCCGCCCTAGGAAGTGCGGGCGCGCCGAAAAAGAGGAGTAGGCAGCGCCAAGGGCAGCGCGTCACGCCAGGCCTGTGATGCGCTGCCCTTGGCACCGGCTTCTGCCCTTTTTCGGTGGCTCCCCCGCCCTAGGAAGGGCGGGGGGGCACCGAAAAGGAGGAGTAGGCGGCGCCAAGGGCAGCGCGTCACGCCAGGCCTGTGACGCTGCCCTGGCGCCGCTTTTTCTGCCCTTTTTCAGGCTCCCCGCCCTAGGAAGGGCGGGGGCCACCGAAAGGAGGAGTAGGCGGAGCCAAGGGCAGCGCGTCACGCCAGGCCTGTGACGCGCTGCCCGGGAGAATGACAGCTTTAGGAGAGGGCGGGGCCTGGGCTGGAGGCGGGGCCTGGGGCGGCCGAGTGGCCCCCGAGGTCATCAGTGACCTCTATTCCGGCCCTGGACCCGGTAGAAGTTGGACAGCCCTGGACTAGATGGCTCACAAGGTCTTTGAGGCCCCTTTGGGCCCAAAGAACAAGTCACACAATTCTTGAGCCACAGCTTGACAAACTCAAAGATTAAAAAAACCAAGAGTCCTTAACAATGTATAAGATTTGTCTTAGCAACGTGAGAGGTTGTGGTCAATGGCTTTGCCCTGACCCCAACTGGCAATCAATTTCTGTTTGCCATCAATCACGTCAATGAGACAAAAGGATGAGCTGCAAATGGAATTCAGGCCATGGGGACGGGATCTATTTAGACCATGGATCAAAGCAAAGTGTTCCATGGGGGGCTGTTACAAAGCTTTTCCCTCTCTGTCCCCTTTCACCCAAAGGACGAGTGATAATGATGAGATAATTCATGTTCGGATTAATCAGCCATCTTGAAAGACAAGGAGAGGACAAAAGAGGCCCGCATCGGGAAAACAAGTGACATTGGTGACATGCTTCTCCAACCTGTAGCAGCTATTTCCTGAAGGTTAACGGCAGTCTTCGAATGGATCGATGGGGGCCTTTGGTTAGTCTCACTGGTGCACACACATTAATTAGCCCCAAACTGACCAAATTCCTGCATCTGTTTGCTTCCTATCCTTGTTTTATGTCAGGTTGAAGATCTTTATTTATGTATTTTTGCTCCTAAATAGAAAATGTACACATTTTATTCTCTTTCTCTTGTGTTCTTTTTCTTTTTCTAGAGATGTTAATTCCACATAAATTACACCCTTTTCAACAAAATCTTAATTGTTCCGTTCTTTCAAATTCTGTACATTTAGTAGACAGTTATTTTATTTATCATGTCAGGAACAAACCAAACAGTTGTGTTGCATTTAAAAAACAAAAAGAAAAGCAAAGGATGAAAACTTGGCATTCTATTAAATGTCCTTTGACCAGTAGCTGGCCACTTGGAGTGCCTCTGGTGTTGCTATAAGAAGGTCCTCCATTGTGCATCTGGCAGGGCTCAGGTTGCATTGCAGTAGGTGCCTGTGGTTTGCTCTTCTTCACACTCGCATGTTGTGGATTCCACTTTGTGGCCCCATTTCTTAAGGTTGGCTCTGCATCTCGTGGTGCCAGAGCTCAGTCTGTTCAGCACCTTCCAAGTTGCCCAGTTTTCTGTGAGCCCAGGAGGGAGTCTCTCATTTGGCATCAGCCATTGATTGAGTTTCTGGGTTTTAGCCTGCCACTTTTAGACTCTTGCTTGCTGTGGTGTTCCAGAGAATGTTTCTATAGATCTTAGAAAACTATTTCTTGATTTAAGGCATTGGCGTGCCGGCTAATATCCAAAGAGAGAATGGCCCGGAGATGTCACTACCTTGGTCCTTTAACTGTTGGTTGCTACTGGTGGATGTTGGGCTGATGACTCGAGGAACACTCAATTAGCTGTATGCACCTGAGATGCACCTGAGATGCACCTGAGAACTCTCCTGAAACTCAAATCACTGCTAAAGCAGTACGAATTGCAAGGGAATTACTGGTGGATGTCAGGTGGTGCAATATCGGCTAAACAGTGTAATTTCTCCAGTGGTGTAGGGCACAGGCACCCTGTGATAATGTGGCATGTCTCATTAAGAGCCACTTCCACTGTTTTAGCATGGTGAGATGTGTTCCACACTAGGCATGCATACTCAGCAGTAGAGTAGCAAAGTGGAAGCGCATATGTCTTCACCGTATCTGGTTGTGATCCCCAGGTTGTGCCAGTCAGCTTTCATATGATACAACAATATGTCGACAGTTGAAATATATGTTTTGTGCCGTTTAATAACTCTGAAATACTCTGAATACTTTGCAGATTCACAGGTTCTTATGTTCCAGGAGGCACAAGCAAAATGCTTCCATCAGCCTTGTTGAATTCAACAAAAACCTCTCCATCTATAATATTTAATTGTGTATCACAAGCAGCCTGGCATCAGGATTTTGTATCTAACAAGTGCCTCTATAGTTTAACAGCCATGATTCCATGCTATGGAATCCTGTGATTTGTAGTTTTACAAGATCTTTATCCTTCTCTGGCAGAGTGCGGGTGCTTCACCAAACTACAACTCCCAGAATTCCATAACATGAAACCTTGGCAGTTAAAATGGTGTCAAACTGCATTAATTCTACAGTGTACCACAGGCACGCCTATAGAAGACATAAAACTATGGAATGAAGACTTGGATGCTGGATATTTCTATTCCTTCTTTTAAAGTCATGGTAAGTAGCCATGGGAGGCTGGTGGACTACATTGATTAAATGGCTTGATTCATTTTTCCGAGGTCAGAATCAACATGTGGAGTATTTGGACCAAGCTTCTGAAAGCTCCTCCCTTGTGTGTGGCATTTCTTGGGGTGCAATTCTTTCCCCCTACTTTTTAACATTATGTTCGACTGCTGGCCAGTCTGATAAAGAGCTTCAGCCTGGAGTGTTACCAGTATGCTGATGACACCCAGCTACTTCTGCGCCTGGAGCCCGGGGTCTCCGCAATACTGGACAACTTTATCTTATGTCTGGAAGTAGTGACGAAATGGTTGTGTGCCAGCAGGCTAAAAGTAAATCCGGCAAAGACCGAGATCTTGTGGCCGGACAGCCCGACAGGAATGTCGTACTCCCTGCCTACCTTGCCTACCTCTGTCAAAAGTCTGGGCATTGTGTTAGACTCACAACTGATGATGGAGACCCAGGTTTCATCTCCACCAGGCAAAGCAATTAGCACCATACCTCACAAGGGAAGCCTTAGCAACAGTCATTCATGCCACGGTGACATCTAGACTGGACTATTGCAATGTCCTATACACTGGCCTTTCTATGTCTGTGACTCGGAAGATCCGCATTGTCCAGAATGCGGCAGCTAGGCTACTGGCACAAACTCCCATGAAATGTCATATAACGCCAACTCGTCAACAGTTACATTGGTTGCCAATGGAATATCGGATCCTCTATAAGACACTGGTCCTGACTTTTAAAGCCCTGTATGGCCTAGGACCGATATATCTCAGAGACTGTCTCACCCACTATGGCCATCAATGGTCGCTTAGACCCTCCCAACATAACCTGCTTTACATCCCAGGCCCCAGAGAAGCACGTCTTACTAGCACAAGGCTTAGGGCTTTCTCTATCTCTGCCCCATCATTGTGGAGCTCATTGCCTCCGTATGTTTGTCATGTGTGTGTTCTGTAAAGCTGCTCTGAGTCCACTTCAGGGTGAGAAGAGTGGGGTATAAATACTATAAATAAATAAATATAAATCAATAAATAGCTTCCCCCAAAGACTTAGATGAGTTACATTCTGCCTCTGCACAAAAATACACTCAAACTTTTAACTTCCCTCAAAACCCCCTCTACAGGGCATAGCTTTTTTACTTCTGTTGGCTATTTTAGACCCAGCCTGACCATTAAAAAGCTGTCCAAGGTGCTGAAAACTAATCAATATAAGTAAAAATGTAATGTTTGTTTGTGGGATTAGCATAACGCAAAAATCACTGGACAAATTCACACCAAATTTGGACACAAGACACCTATCAGGCCAACCAGTGACCATCACTCATAGAAACACTGAAAAACACAGCAGAAGAGACTTCAAAACCAAAACCAAAATACATTAAAATGCATGTGCAACCCCCCCCCCACACACACATATTATATGCAAACACAAATATACACACATATATGCACAAAAAAACACATACTGGGCCACAGCAATGTGTGGCAGGGGATGGCTAGTCCCAAAATAACTTCAGAACCTTGGATAGTTCCAACAATGTTCAGGTTGGAACCTGCAGGGAATTCATTGACTTCACTAAACATGGAAGTCACCAATTGCCAGTGCTCTAAATCTGTCATTTCAACTCCAAGTTCTTCTTTGCATTGAGGTGGAATATCACAGTCCGATCATCTTTGATGTATTCTCTTGAGTCTGTGGAATAAAAATGGATGGCCCTATTTTATTTAGCTCCATCATTCCTCTTGTCTGCCTTGAAAATGATCCAAAGGAGATTAAGTGGAAATAAAATGCTATGAAAATGCAGCATATCAGCACTGTAGTGATTTTTTTAAAGGGGGGTGTAGAATTACAACTGGAATTGAAAAATAAATAAACCAGAATGCAAGAAAGAAGCAAGTGATTCAGCTAGTTAAAAAGCTCAATGTCATTCCAAGGGTTTAAAATTCTTGACCAATATTCTGTACCAGCTAGATAGTTAAATATACTTAATTAAGAACTTTATCACGCAAACCCGCTATTCCACAACAGTCATGTTTTCATTGATAGCTAATACAAGACAGTTACCTAAATTTACTCACATATATCTGTTTCATGATCATAATTGCTGGTGGGGATGATGATAATGATGATGATGAAGGTGAAGATGACAAAGGAATCCTGCTGATGTCGTACGCACACAAGTTCCCTTACATATTCAGTTGCACTTTTTTTGGCCGTTATTTATTTATTTATTTATTTATTTATTTAATCACACTTGTATACCGCTTCATCCCACAGGCTCGAAGCGGTTTACATAAGTTTGGGTGCCCAATGGCAACACCAACAACACAAAATACAATAGACATGGGAAGAACACGAGGTTAGGGAAAGGGAAGGGGGAGGGGGAAGAGGTCAGCAACGATACCTACTGAGGCACTACCCAGCCATCAAAAGAAGGTAGGCGGGGCGGACCCAGCAGGATCATTGGCACAGGAGCGCAGACGGGGGACAGGAACCGACGTCTCTCCCTTATGCAACAGAGATATACAGTTTTCCTCCATATCCACAGGCTTTGCGTACACAAATACCACTATCCATGATTTGAAAATATTCACACACATACGCACAAAAAAATTCCAAAAGTGAATCTTGATTTTGCTGTTTTTATGAATGGACACCATTTTACTATGTATTCAGTGTGGCTTGAGTATCCACAGATCTTGGGATCCTGAAACCAACCCTCAGCAGATACTAAGGACTAATAATTGCTTAAGTAGAGTTCCACAATGTAATGTTTTCACTGAAAACTCAGCACTGCTACTAGTGGTATTATTATTAATAATAACAAGCACAGTGGGTTAAACCTCCAGCTACAGAAATTTTTGCAGAATGGAAGGTTGGCAATTCAAGCCATGGATGGAGTGAGCTCCCACTGACAGCCCTAGCTTTCTGCTGACCTAGCAGTTTGGAAACAGTAATGTAAGTAGATAAATAGGCACTGCTTTGGCAGAGAAAACATAGCAGGAATTTGATCAGGAAAGGGGTCCTTAGATAACCGGCTCCTCAGCTAGCAAAAATGGAAAAACAGCACCTCCCCTTGACCAAGTTGAACACAGCTGACAGATGCCAGAAATGAAAAAGAGGGGAAGCCTTCCCTCTGTCTATGTACAGTCTGTCTTTGTTTGTAAATTGTACTAATGGCACTGAATGTTTGTCATAAATGTATTCTGTAATCTGCTCGGAGTCCCCTCAAGGAGATAGAGCAGAATATAAATAAGGTATATTATATTATTATTTATACTCCTCTTTAAACATAGCTCCTCTAGTCCTAGCAACTAGCTAGAGCTTGGCCACTGAATCCACTGAATTTACCTACATGTTGACAAACTGTTCAACAAATGATTGAGCTGGTCTACAGTGGAAGGGACTAAACATCAAGTTTCCAACTATGCAGCTGTGCATTTTGGATGGTGCATAACTGCATAACTGCAGTTGTTCCCCACCACCACCACATCTGCAGGTTTGCTTTTAATGGTTTCAGATATCCACAGTCAAGCAAAATAATTACTAGTATACTAGTATAAGGATCAGTAGTATCCACAGTATGCACATCCTTAGGGGCACTTGGAACATATCCCATGTGGATAAGGGGGTGGGGCCGTAACAGTGAATGTGGGATAAAACTGCATTCATTCAGTGCTTTCCACAGTGCCAGGATTCAGAAAAAGTGTGCTGAAACACAACCATCCAACGCAAATGTAGAAATACACTGTGCCAGCAAGGCGTAGGACAGGCACAGGCAAACTTTCTAACTTGGGGGCAACAAGTATCAGGCATTTTGCTATTTTTAATGTTTGTTCACTGTTTTACATGACTGCTTGCTTCTTTTACACGATCATGTCACCGTCACATTGTTCCCTGCTAGGAGGATTGGCTTCCCAGTGATGGATGGAAGGATGGAAGGGAGGGGGAGGGGGGAGGAAAGAAGGAAAGAGAGAAGGAAGGATGAAGGGAGGAAGGGAAGGCTGGAGGGGAAAAGAGAGAGGGGGAAGGAAGGAAGGAAGAGAGAGAGAGAGAGAAGGAAAGACAAGAGGGAAGGTACAAAGGGAGGGATGAAGGAAGAGAAAGTGGGTAGAAAAGAAGGGAAGGATAAAGGAAAAAGAGAAGGAAAGAAAGACAAAAGGGAAAGGAGAAAGAGGGAGAGTAGGAAGCAAGGAAGGAAGGGTGGAAGGGTGGAAGGAAAGGATGGAAAGAGAGAGGGAAGGGAGGGAGAGAAGGAGGAAGGAAAGAGAGAAGGAAGGATAGACAAAAGGGAAGGGAAGGAGGGAGAGGGATGGAGGGAGGGGGTGAAGAGAGATGGAAGGAAAGATGAGAGGGAGGGAGGGAGGACAAAAGGGTGGAAGAGAAGGATGGAAGGAGAAAGAGAGAGGGAAAGGAGAGAGAGAGAGAGAAGGAAGGAGGAAAGAGAAGGAAGGAAGGAAGGATAGCATGGTGAGAAACAGGAAGGCCTGAGAAAAGGGCACAAAGGGCCATATCCGGCCCCCAATCCTGGGTTTGCCCATACCTGCTGTAGAATCTCAAATAGCAATAAAAGTGCAATGACAACAAAGTGGTCTGATGTATTGACACCTCAATATAATTTTTCTTTACATAATGGATCTCTGCTGAATTTTGCTAGAAGGCCACTCAGCCTTTCAATTAATCTACCCAGAATCCTCACCAAGAAGAAAGTATTTTGCAAATAAAGTTTGCCTATCAAGGCGCAGTGATAAAATGATCCCATTTAAATTTTCTCCTTGTCCTAAGCAGACACACACTATTGAGATAAAACCCGAAGACTCTCTGCTTGTTTGCTTGTTTGCTGTTTTCTTTTAATAAGACAAATATATAAAGTCAGACATAATCATCTCAGCCAGGACATGAATTGCAGTTCACCAGCTGCCATCCTTTATTGATTTGTTCACCTCTCCTTACCTTTGCGAAGCACACTTTCCACACAGTCTGTTTTCCTTTTTATAACCTGCAGCTTAATCAAAGGGATTTTAGAATGAGGAGAGGACCATCTGGTAGATTCATCCGGTGAAGTAACTTGGTTTGGCCTGCTAGTGGCATTACAAAATTTCAGGCATGGTGTCGAAGACAAAATGGCCCAGACCTCAAAGGAAAACATATTGTCAGATTCCACCTGCATTTTGTTTTAGGGAGAGGTAGAAAAATTCCATGCATTTAATGGTCCATCCATTGTATTGTGGACTCGACATAAATGAGACAAGTAATCTGTGATAGGCTTTGGTCTCAACTTCAGATAAACTGCCCAGGTCTCTGATTTGTTGTTTTGAATCTTGAAAATTTGAATATTTATGAACTGAATTATGTAGGTCTTCCAATGTGACTTCATGGGCAACTTCCTCTAGTCATATGGGAGAATCTAGAGATTTCAGAGAGAACACTTCTCAAGTAATGTTTAGGATCTCCATTGTTATTCTGGGGTCATTTCTATTGAAAATTGACCATAGAGCTGTACTGGAAGACACCGAAATTCCTAGAGGGGCCCCTCTAAGAATTCATTTATTCATAGTTTTTCACTTTTGCTGGAGTATTGTGACCCTAACCTCATTGAATGTGAGAGTCTGACTATTTTGGACACAAGGGGCCCTCTGGGGTTTCAGGCCTGTCTTTTCTAGACTCAGATTTATAGAATTGTAAGCCGAGAAGGATCACAGGGGTCATTTAGTCCAACTGTAAACAATACAAACTTGGAAAAAATGCTGCATTCCTGAAAGAGATCCAGGAGGCTGTTAAAAGGCCTCCAAAGAAGAAGGGTCCACCATGTAGACCTTCCCAAGTAGTCAATTCTGCTGTGAAGTAGCTCCCATGGTCTAGAAGTTCTTCCTAATGTAGGTACAACCTCTTTTCTTGAAATTTGATACCATTACTTCTAATCTTGCTATACTGAACCTTGATCCATTTCTGCTGGCCAGAATACAGTAGACCAGGGCTGCCCAGGAAGTCACTCACGATCGACCAGTCGATCCCGGGACCAAAGGAGGTCAATCCCAGCCGGATGGGGTGCTTCTCAGAGGGTGGTGGAGCCAAGGTGCCCCGCCCCTCCCCAGCCGGCACTTTCAGCAGCTTCTCCAGGCTTGAGGATGGCAATGCCAAGCCAGTGGTGGCATAGCTAGCACAAGTCTGGCTTGGCATTGCCATCCTCAAGCCTGGAGGCTTGAGGATGGCCAGAGGGTGCCTTGGCGTGGCCTGTCTCCACCCCCTCTGGCTGGCAGCTTCTCCAGGCTTGAGGATGGCAATGCCAAGCCAGCCTTGTGCTAGCTATGCCACCACTGGCTTGGCATTGCCATCCTCAAGCCTGGAGAAGCTGCTGGGAGCTCCAAAGCCAGAGAGGAGGTGGCAGGGCTTGACGCAGCCTGGCTCCGCCCCCCTCTGGCTTCAGCTGTACCAGCAGCTTCTCCAGGCTTGAGGATGGCAATGCCAAGCCACTGGTGGCATAGCCCTGCTCCCGCTCCCTCCCCTCTCCAGCCTTGAGGAGGTAGGTAGATCTTTCTGACTTGGTTTTATTATAAGTAGCTCGCATGCTGAAAAAGTGTGGGCACTCCTGCAGTAGACCTTTGTATCCATTTTTGCATGCCTCCGGAAAAGGAGGGTAGCCAGTCCACACCCAAAAAATATGGCTGGATCCAGCCCATTGGCAGCAATAGAAAACTTATGAAGCTCTCTTTTCTGCTCCTGGAGCCCTTTCCTTTCTTACCTTCAAGGGAACCTGGGTTTCAGCAACAGGGGGAAGCCTAAACAGCTTGCATGAGACACGTCACGGCATTCTTCTATTCCAATTGGCCCAACAGGCAGAGCTCACAGGGAAACCCTGTGCAAGTAGGAGCACCCATTGGCAGCCTCTTTGCATGCCACAGGAAGAGGAGCCACGTTGTCCAGTTACGGATGGAAAACATGATGACCTTGTGCCCTTGCCATTACAGCCATCCAACCAAGCCGAAAAATCGGGATTAGCCGAAGGAAAACAGCTAAAATGGTTCTGCACACAAGATTACTATATATAGAATCATTGTAAGCCACCTTGAATCCCCTTTGAGGTTGAGAAAGGTGAGATATAAATATAGTAAATAAATAAATAAATAAACTTACAGCGAGGTGCCCAACAGTGAGCTTTTGGCATGCAAAGCAAAGACTCTCCCTCCAAAGCTACATCCTTATTAAGGTCTTCCCAGAGTGCTTCTACATTGCAGACTATCTGTTACATTGCCCATTGTATAATGACCCTCAAAACAATCTCCTGGGAGCACTTTTGGAAGAAAGGGCAGCATGGCAACAGTCAGCAGTTATCTGTGACTTGTTAGCAGATTATTCCAAAAAGATTACATTAAAGGTTGCCACATTTGTAGTTGCAGCTCAAAAAATTCGAGCCGAAATAGTAAACTCCACTGCAGAAGTGAAAAAAAGTAATGGAGATATATTGGGATTATATGAATCAGACATTGTAATTGTTGTCATGTCACTACTGCTGTATTTTTTAAAAGCCAGTATATGGAACATGTTTTAATGTTTATATTGGTAAGTGCTTGTTGTACTTTTAGAGGTTGTATATTTTATGTCATGGCCTATGGCGAGTACAATAAACAATTCATTCATACATTGCAGACTAAATTGGAAGAGAAGGCTGAAGCCCTTGTGAAACTGCAACTCCTATGATTCCATAGTATTGAACCCAAGTGGTGTCTAACTGCATTCATTCTACAGTATAGATGCACCCCTAGATTCCTCTAAGAAAGTCAGTGTGGTACGGTTATTCAAGCACTGGACCATGCAAAGCCACTTGGGCAAGACATGTTATCTCAGTTTCAGAGGAGGAAAGCAGCAAAAGAAACCCTTGTACCAGGCAGGACTGAAGACTGACAGGTTGCAGGTTCGAATCTGAGGAGAGTGTAGATGAGCTCCCTCTGTCAGCTCCAGCTTCCCATGCAGGGACATGAGAGAAGCCTCCCACAAGGATGGTAAAAAATCAAAACATCTGGGCACCCCCTGGGCAACGTACTTACAGATGGCCAATTCTCTCACACCAGAAGCGACTTGCAGTTTCTCAAGTTGCTCCTGACACGAAAAAAAATTGAGAAATGACTTGAAGGCACATAATAACACGAGTTCTTCAAAATCCTTCATATATATTTGCCTAAGCAAGCATCTGTTCTCCACTTGCATTGGATTTTTTGTCTTGGGCGAACCAAAGCAGTGACTCAAGATAGGATTTGAGCATGGCTTTTGGCAGCAGATGACCTTTACCATTCCATCTGCACCAGCCAGAACCCTTTTAGCATCACTGACTGCAGGTTTTGACTCTTGACAGTAACTAGTGAGGTCGCTGGTTAGCACTCTACTGCTGATAACCTTCTTGGAGGTGTTGGGTGCTACTTGACTGCTGCTTTCCCTGCCTGTATCAAAATGGGCTCATTCTCCATTGTCGCCGTCTTTGTCTTTTAGCTCCGTAGCGCAACAGTCTGGCTATGGGAGCCCTCCAACCTCAAGGGAATTGAGGTCGCTTCGTGTTCTGTCACCGTGTCAGGAGATGTCTCTGTCAGAAGGAGGAGAAGTTGGAGAAAGGAGCATCGCCAGCTCCGTGACCTGGATAATCAGAATCATCACACACGTTAGTGCTGGTGAAAGAAATGTCAGATTGACAATCGACAACTGACTTTCTCACCTCGCATTTCCCCCCGCTCGTCTTCCCAGCCAGAAATCAACAATTCCCTTTTATGTATTTCTGCATCCTATTTTACTCTAGCCATATTCTGGCATCCTCCAAAGGTATTGGACTACAACTTCCATAATTCCTGATGCTGGGTGAGGATGATAGGCTTTGAGGTTCTAGGTTGGAGACGGTTGATGAAGCAGTCTAAAAAAAAAGACTAAAGCCCAGAAGTGCAGAGCGCAGCAGAGAGCATTTGCCAGTGCCCCAGTCTCCATCATCTCAACAACACTGCCCGGCTGAAATGGCAGCGTATATCACCCATAATAGAACCTAAAGTATATATCAGCTCTAACACATTCCCATCAAACATCTGAAGTCATTTTCTTGATAGCTACTTGTAAAGTTTGATGTCTTACAAAACAAAACGTATTTTGGAAAATCTATTTACTGCTTCATTCTGGCAATTCATTGAGTTTATTGTCACACTGTTCACCCTAAAGCAAAAGGCAGACAACTATCAGGGATTGGGGAGCTTTGGAGAGCTTCCTTTGCTTACTATAGGGCCAGAACCCATGTTATGGGCCCACCACAATCCCACAACCATGGATTTTTAGAAAAGACTGAAAACACACGTTACAAAAGTACCATAAGTTAAGATCTGGTTTAATTCATTCTTAATTCAGAGCCCAACTTGGGTCTGGAACAGTTGAGAGTGTCCCAACCAGGGCCGGTTCGTCCATTAGGCAGAGGAAGCAGGCGCGTAGGGCGACGTCACCGGGGAGGGGCGACGTCACCCGGGAGGGGCGCCGGCTCCCCGCCACCCACAGCGCCGTGCCTTTGATAGGCAGCCCTGGGCGCTCCGGCCGCGCTTCTGCATGCGCGGATCTTTTTGCGCATGCACGAAAAGGTCAGCGCATGCATACTGGCTCCCACATTGGAGCCAGTGCGCGTGCGCAGATTGGCGCACGCGCACTGGGGGGCACAAATTTTTTTTTGCATATCCCCCGGGAAAAGCTTGGTCCGCCCCTGGTCCCAACATGGCAGATTTTGCCCCAAATTTCTTGAGGGCTTGGAGGGCTGTGTGCTTCATGCATAATACAAATTGTCCACAATGACTCTAGCAGGAACTGGGGGTTTATTGACATGTTTTTGTCACTAGATGTTGCATTGGCATCTAGATGGTCCAGGTGAGCTAAGATCACACTGACCCTACTGAGATGTTCCTTCCATTGCTCCCTACTGGCCACAATACGCACTATGAGTGGGTTGCTGTAAGTTTTTTTGGGCTGTATGTCCATGTTCCAGAAGTATTCTTTCCTGACATTTTGTCTGCATCTATGGCAGGCATCTTCAGAGATTGTGAGGTCTGAGGATGTCTGCCATAGATACAGGCAAAACGTCAGGAGAGAATTCTTCTGGAACATGGCCATACAGCTCGAAAAACTTACAGCAACCCAGCGATTCCAGACATTAAACCCTTCAACAATACTCACTATGAGTGCCTGGCCATCAGCTGTTGCTTCTGTTGATGTCAGATTGGGGCACTAATGTGATCAGCAAAGAGAAGTCAGACCAACCCCTTCCTTCTTGGTGGTCATGTGAGCACCTGGTTCTGAGATCAGCAGATGCAGCCTTGATTGGTAGGCAATCACATGATTGGGTATGATGGAGGTAACATAGGGATGACCTATCTCCTTCTTCTGCAGTAATCCATGGAAGGAGAAGGTGATACCAACGGTGTCCATCTGAACTGTAGTTTGTACCAATACATATTTAATTCAGCTATCCAAACTACACTAGAACCTACCAATTCTCAGGAATTTTCTACAAACTCTGGTTTATCCCCCAACTTTACCTAAAATTGAGAATAATCATGTTAAAGGCAGAAAATCCAGGATACCTGTGGGAAGTCACTGATGGAGATGGCCAGTGATGGAATTGACGTGCGCCCATATATTTTTGTTCATAGTTTTATCACCAACTTAAAAAGAAGTTATCCAAGCTTTTTAACGGTTCCACAGACTAAATTCAGAATGTATCAGATCCTTCCTTTAGAGTTAAGGGTATTTATTTATTTATTTATTTATTTATTTATTTATTGTGTCAGAAGTGAATTGAGGATACCATTGTAATGTATTTAAAACCACAAACAAAGTTAAAAACTTGGCACTATATTAAATGTCCATTGATCAGTAGCTAGTCACTTGGAATACCTCTGGTGTTGCTATAAGGAGGTTCTCCACTGTGCATGTGGCAGGGTCCCCTCAATGGACTGTCACCTTGTCCTGGTGAGGGGGCTTGTGTGTTCCCATGAACCTGCAGGCACAACGACTGGAGTCGTGCACTCTCAGGAGTGGCTGCGGGGGAGGTTCCAGACTAGTAGAAAGCAAGACGGGGTGGTTGCAGAACAATGTGTATCAAAAAGGATACTAACAAATAGTCAATGAGTAATAATAAAGTTTATATAAGAAGCAACTTAAACGTGGAGAGCCCCGCAGGCTGCAGATAGCAAATAACAACAAGGAGCGCCAAGGCGCCGTAAATATTGGAGGCCCCACGGACTGTAAAACAGCAGGCAGAGATAGGAGTAATGTGCCAAAACACCAATATTAGTGTCCAACGTAGAGGTGGGTGAAATACCCAAGGTTAGTCCATGATCCAAATAAAGCAATCCAGATGGAAACCACGGATGGAGGGTAGCCAAAGCGGTGGAGAATTGTAATCCAACACCCCGGTCGGGTGTATTTATAATCCACTGGCTGTATAGACAAGCCGGAGAATGGGAGTCCAACACCCCAAACGGGTGTATTAGTAATCCACTGGCTGTATAGACAGGCCGACGAGTAGAAGTATAGGATCCAAAGCTCGTTTCGACTCCGGTGCGGTCTTTGTCAAGGCCAAAATAATCCCATCAAATAGTGGTGAAGGTCATGGCTGGACATGCCTAAAATAAGATACATAGTTTCGTTCAGTAATATAATAATAATAGTAAACATAACATACAGAAGAGAGGACACTAGGTATCCAATGCAACCAGTAATTATCCAAGAGAAATAGATACACGAACATACTAGGATAAGCATATAGTACATAAGGTCATAGTGCGATAATGCTAAATCATGAGAGTACAAATATAACAGCAGCAATATATTAAATTAGGCGAAAAGGAGGACGCTCACCAAACTAGAGGAAATCACTCAGTAGCAGAGTCCAGGGCGTGTAGCAAAAGGCTATAGGAGTAGGTGAGAATAAGTAGGCAAAGAGAGGGTGCAGCGCCGCAGGTGATGTGATTAATTAGTGGAGTAGGCCGGTGATATGGACCTTTTCGTTTAAACCGGCAGGGGTTTCGCAATTTAAATGAAGAATCCAACGGGTTTCATGGCGGCGAAGGAGGCAATCAACATCAGCATGGGGTGGAGGCTTGATTTTTTCAATGCCGAAGAAGCGTAGGCTATCGGGGCCATGCGCTGTCGATTTAAAGTGATGGTATAGCGGAGAATCCTCCGACAAATTCCTAATCCTCGAACGGTGTTCCGAGACTCTAACTCCCATCGTCCGTCGTGTCATCCCCACGTAAACCAGGCCACATGGGCACTGGAGTCCATAAATGCAGGATTCAGACTGGCATGTGAAGAATTCCCTGAACGCGAAGTCGCGACCCGTGCCAGGTATATAGATTTGTTTGCCGGGAAAAACAAAGTCGCACTGTGCGCAATGTCCGCATCGATGTGTCTTGGGAGTAAGGGTGCTCCTCAGGTGGGGGGTACGAATGTCAGAGTGCACAACTAAGTCTCTAATATTCTGGGTGCACTTATGCGCAATGATGGGTGGTTTAGACCTTGGCGACGCCCTCACCGCACCCAACAACGCACAGATTCAAGAACAGTGCGTCAAACTTCATGCGGAAATCAAGGCATACAAGGCTAATAAGTTTAAACGTGACTTGGATGACTACGCTAAGGGCAAAGTGTATAACCGCCCCCGCCACCCCAATGGACGCCGAGCCGTTCACTTTTCCCGTGAGTCAGTTTACTCGGGTTCGTCTGGAGACGAACTTACCCCCGACCAGCCCGAGGCACCACAGCAGGGACCGTCCACATCTAGACCGCAGGAGGAAACTGCCCCACACCAAGGTTATTATTTCCATGAACGTCCGCGCCTCAGCGCCATTTTCAGAGGGGCACACGACCCAAGACCTAGTAGTCAACCTGTCTGATTACTCTTTGTCCCCACGGAATTACGAGTGCTCGGACTTGGACCCTCCTTCGTATTCACTCCTGATCGGAAGTACCTTGACATCCGCAAGGACCTGGCATCTCTATTCAGAGCCATTCGCCTCAAAGAATTTTTCTCCACCAACACGGAATAAGAGCTTTTCCAGTCCTACTGTTACCTCAAGGCTAAACTTAGGAATAAGAGCTTTTTCACACCAGGGACTATCCCTGGTCTGCAACAACATTCGGATGTTCGAGGACATAGTGCAACAGACTCATAAGAACATCACCACCTGGGCCCTCAGCGGCCAACCCCTCAAGGCCAACCTAAAGTTTACCCAATCATGACATTTCCAGTATGATGGTGACCTACTGACCAGAGGATGCAAGGCTTGTTCTTATGGACGATCAGTTGATGACTCCTCAGAGCCTTCTGGGATTTCAAATTTGGGGCAATCCCGATCGAACTGTATATGGACATCAAGCCCAATCCGCTGGCAGCCCAGATCAAATTTACGGCGGTACAGATGGAACCTTCAAGTGTTGGAAACCCTGGGCAGAATCCATTAATTTCACGTTTAGGGCAGAACAGTCTCATATGAAGTGCTGAACACCAGGGACACTAAGAGCTTTATAGTCATCCTTATCCTAGTATGTTGCTGATGTATTGCCTCCTTCGCCGCCATGAAACCTTGGATTCTTCATTTAAATTGTCCATATCACCGTATCTATTTCTCTTGGATAATTACTGGTTGCATTGGATACCTAGTGTCCTCTCTTCTGTATGTTATGTTTACTATTATTATTATTACTGAACGAAACTATGTATCTTATTTTAGGCATGTCCAGCCATGACCTTCACCACTATTTGATGGGATTATTTTGGCCTGACAAAGACCCCGTGCCGGGTCGAAACGAGCTTTGGATCCTATACTTCTACTCGTCGGCCTGTCTATACAGCCAGTGGATTACTAATACACCCGTTTGGGGTGTTGGACTCCCATTCTCCGGCTTGTCTATACAGCCAGTGGATTATAAATACACCCGACCGGGGTGTTGGATTACAATTCTCCACCGCTTTGGCTACCCTCCATCCGTGGTTTCCATCTGGATTGCTTTATTTGGATCATGGACTAACCTTGGGTATTTCACCCACCTCTAAGTTGGACACTAATATTGGTGTTTTGGCACATTACTCCTATCTCTGCCTGCTGTTTTACAGTCCGTGGGGCCTCCAATATTTACGGCGCCTTGGCGCTCTTTGTTGTTATTTGCTATCTGCAGCCTGCGGGGCTCTCCACGTTTAAGTTGCTTCTTATATAAACTTTATTATTACTCATTGACTATTTGTTAGTATCCTTTTTGATACACGAGGTTCCAGACTAAGCACAGTTCGAAGACCCAAAGACCCCAACGGCAGAGCAGGTGGAGGATAACATGGTACATGTTACAATGGCTGTCAAGGCAGAAGAAGGCTGCAACAGATTGAGAAGCCATGGCCGTCATGTTGACTATGCCACTGTGGGACCTCACTCTGTGAAGACTGTGTGTTGGTCAGTTGTGCACTGACCTCCACACATTAAAAAAATCACGCACAGGCATCTTCCAAAGGAAAATACAAACTAACAAAAGTCCCATGACGATCAGCAAGTGGCGATGGGGCAGGACTGTGAAATCTGGAAGCTCCTAGTCACAGACTGGCACATGGGTGGTGGTGGATACAGACTCAGTCATTCTATCTCAAGTTCTGAGGCAGTTGAGTAGTTTGGCAGCTGTATCCATGACTGAGCAGCTCTTTTTAGGATCCACTCTTCTCACCCCACACAGGTAAGGGGCTTGAAAAGGTGCCCTAAACATAGTCTGCCTCTCTTATTCCTGACTGGACTGTCGCGTCCAGTGGGGTCACCACCCTGTGGCCAAAAAATAACTTTGGGACATGGAATGTACAGACACTGATGGACAACACCGACAGTGAATGCCCCAAATGCAGAACTGCTATCATTGAAAGGGATGCTTTCACTTCGACACAGCAGCACTTCAAGATACCAAGGTGATTGTTTATAAAACTATTGTCCTCTCAACCCTGCTATACACCTGCGAGACTGTCTACAGATGTCACATGCAACTCCTAGAACGATTCCATCAGTGCTGCCTCCTAAAAATCCTGCAAATCTCTTGGGAAGACAAGTGGACAAATGTCAGCTTGCTGGAAGAAGTAAAGACCACCAGCATTGAAGCGATGGTCCTCCGCCATCAACTCCACTGGTCTGGCCAGTGCAACAAACCTAGAGGACCATCATCCTCGGACAACGAGGGATTGCCTAAGTAAGTAAGTGTGGCAGGGTTCAGACTGCATTGTAATAGTTGGTCTGTGGTGTGCTCTTCTGTACACTCGCATTTTGTGGACTCCACTTTGTGGCCCCATTTCTTAAGGTTGGCTCTGCATCTCATGGTGCCAGAGTGCAGTCTGTTCAGCGTCTTCCAAGTCTCCCAGTCTTCTTTGTGGCCAGGAGGGAGTCTCTCATTCGGTATCAGCCACAGGTTGAGGTTCCACGTTTTAGCCTGCCACTTTTGGACTCTTGCTTGCTGAGGTGTTCCTGCGAGTATCTCTGTATATCTTAGAAAGCTATTTCTTGATTTAAAGCAGGGCTGTCCAACTGGCGGCCCCGGGGCCGGATCCGGCCCCGTAGCCTGTTTGACACGGCCCCACCTATGCCCTCAGCCGCCATTTTTAATTTTTTTAAAAAAATTAATTTTTTTTAAAAATAGCGGCCGGTGGGGAGGGGGAGGCGGGGCAGGGAGGAGGAAGAGAGCTAGCTCCTCCTTTTCGGCGCCCCCCCTCCCTACCTAGGGCGGGGAGCCGCCCGAAAAGGGCAGAAGGCGGCGCCAAGAGCAGCACGTCACAGCCCTGGCGTGACGCGCTGCCCCTTGGCACCGCCTACTCCTCCTTTTCGGCGCCCCCTCCCTTCCTAGGCCGGGGGAGCCGCCGAAAAAGGGCAGAAGGCGGCGCCAAGAGCAGCGCGTCACAGGCCTGGCGTGACGCGCTGCCCCTTGGCACCGCCTACTCCTCCTTTTGGCGGCTCCCCCGGCCTAGGAAGGGAGGGGGCGCTGAAAGGAGGAGTAAGCGTGCCAAGGGGCAGTGCGTCACGCCAGGCCAGACGCGCTGCCGTTGGCGCCGCCTTCTGCCCTTTTTCGGCGGCTCCCCGGCCTAGAGGGAGGGGGCGCCGAAAGGAGTAAGCGAAGCCAGAGCAGCGCGTCACGCCAGGCCTGTGACGCGCTGCTCTTGGCGCCGCCAACTCTTCCTTTTTCGGGGCTTTAGGAGGGGCAGGGCCTGGGCTGGGGCGGGGCCTGGGGGCGGGGCCGAGCGGCCCCGCAGGTCATCAGTGACCTCTTATCCGGCCCTGGACCCGCCAGAAGTTGGACAGCACTGATTTAAAGCGTTGGAATGCTGGCTGATATCCAAACAGGGGATGGGCCAAAGATGTCACTGCCTATGTCTTTTCATTATTGGCTGCTACTTCTAGACGGTGCAGAAACAGCTAAACTGCATAATTTATCCAGCAGTATGGGGCATAGACATCCGGTGATAATGCGGCATGTCTCATTAAGAGCCACATCCACTGTTTTAGCATGGTGAGATGTGTTCCACACTGGGCATGCATATTCAGCAACAGAATAGCAACGTGCAAAAGCAGATGGCTGCACTGTGTCTGTTTGTGATCCCCAGGTTGTGCTAGTCAGTAGGCATGAGAAAAAAGTTATGAAAATGATTTGTTTCGTAAGAAATTCATAAGAAATGCTACTTTCGAGTATTTCCGCACCTGGAACGCCAACCAGGAAGTGGACTTTCTTTTTCGAACTTCGGGGGCCAGGATTTTCTTAAGTGTCTTTATTAGGTCGTAAGGGGGGGGGGGAACCCTCCTTCTCTCTCACCACCCTCCCGCCTCCCTTGCCAATAAGTATTATGGCAAGGCAAGCCCTAAACTCGCTCCTTCTTTCGGCTGGAAGCCTGGAAAAATGTAAACAGAGAGGATTACTCAAGTAAATCTGCAAAGGAGGGCACTTTGGATGAAGGGCCCTCCTTGTGGATTTACTTCTGAGTAATCCTCTGTTTACATTTTTCCAGGCTTCCTGCCTCCTCCTGCCCTGCCAGGATCTAAAGCATCAAAGAGTATTGGGGTGAGAAACCAACCTAATGTATAATAGAATGAATGCTACTGTAAGTGCCTAATATTATAAGTAATCCAACTGGTCATACCTACATTCCATGCACATGCAATAATACAGCAGTAATAACAATAACAAGAGGTAAAATTCAAACCGAAGTATTCTGACTGGTCTCTCCTCATGCGTGCAAACGGCTCTTCTCTTATTAGCCCGGGAAATTAGCCCGGAAAAGCCAGCGTTTGCTGCTTGGGAGCACACACATACATATTCTTGGGGGATT
Organism: Anolis apletophallus; assembly: GCA_030556195.1. Classification (NCBI taxonomy): domain Eukaryota; kingdom Metazoa; phylum Chordata; class Lepidosauria; order Squamata; family Anolidae; genus Anolis; species Anolis apletophallus. The sequence goes on along the minus strand of JARBWK010000009.1, from coordinate 131,840,685 downwards.
TGCTGCAGAATCTAGGGCCCATAGAGAAGATTCTGCAGCAAATCCCCCAAAGAATATGTATGTGTGTGCACCCAAGCAGAAAACGCTGGCTTTTCCCGGGCTCACAGAGAAGAGCCCGTTTGCACCGCATGAGGAGGGACCAGTCATAATACTTCAGTTTGAATTTTACCTCTTCTTATACCCATTGTTAGTACTGCTGTATTATTGCATGTGCATGGCATGTAGGTCTATAACCAGCCTGGCCAAACTTGGGCCCTTGCTCCCTCGGGATCGGGGTGAGAGAGGCAGCGAGGAGCCAGGGGGCTCCTCCTCCTTTTCTTTTGCTGCTTCCAAGAATAGAATACCCCCTCCCTCCCTCCTTCCTATTTGGAGAGTCCCATCTAGAATTCAGTGTGATTTGTTCAAGTTTTGGCCTACAACTCCCAGAAATCCCAGCCAATTTACCAGCTGTTCGGATTTCTGGGAGTTGTAAACAAAACCATCTGAATGCGCATGCGCTGGCATACGAACTACTAACGAATTTCGTTAGTAATTAAGTTACATTTTAGAAATTTTTGGAAAATTTTTTGTAAGTCTTTCTTTTACTAATCAAAAAAATCCCCCAATTTGATTTTAGAATCGCCATTTTTGGTTTCGAAACCATGCCTACTAGTCAGCTTTCATGTGATATTATTTATAGTGCCCACTTTTTGCTTGATAGTCAAGCAAGTAAAAATCTGGAACCCAGCCAATAAGCTTTTGTAGGAACCTCTTCCTCCTCTTCCTCATTGTCTTCTTGAAAGGTTTCCAGCCATTACGATGGCAAAGATACATTCAGGCAGTCTGTGATCAATCTGAAGGCAAGCGTGGCACCTGAATGAGATCTCCAGTGACCAGCTCCTTCCCTCCCATGAGCAGAAACAGGATGAATTATGGAAGACAATAACAATTACAGAACGAAGCATGAAAAATTTAAAAGCACCAAGCTGAATGTGTTTAATATACATAAATGATTCAAGTGGGTAAATTCGGAACGGGGTTCTTTTTTCTCCCCAACAGACAAATCCATGCTACGTTAGCGCAAAGCTTTGATTTCTTTTCCTTTTTATTTTTGAGTCGCGGCGCCTCTGAAAAAAACCAACCGGTTTGTTTTATGGGAGAGATTTCCTGCGGCAAACTTCATGCTGGATCCCAGCTACCTTAAAGCCCCCAGGAATTGGTGTAGGTTTTTTCCAGCAAGCATTTTGGATCCAGCCTGCCATCAATCTGGGAAGGCATGGAAATCAAATACCCTTGCAAAATGAGATCTGCATGCTCTGAGTGTAAATTTCAAGGGCTCCTGGCTCAGTCCTGCCTCTCTTCACCATCTTCCCTCTGGGCCCATGAAAGGCACTTGTACTTTAATGAGGAATATTTCACTACCAAATTTTTTCAGCATCGTTTTCCAGCTGTTTCTGTTCCAGCGCGGCTCGTAAAACGCCTTCCCACCCCCTTGAATAATGAAGAGAGTGTATATTTTCTCTTAATAGTCCCTCTTTGGCTGGGAAAATGGCTGCGCCTCGACTTCTGAGCAAATATCCCTCTAGTGAAATTAATGCACATTGAATTCCAGAACAGTAGCTCCGCAAAAGGACCTTGATGTGTTTCTCTCTGATGATTCTTGGATAGCGATATACTTATACCTTCCAGTGCTTCACAGATGAAATCCATGACACATTGGGCCAAACAATATCACAAGATGTGTTGTTGAATGCTTTCATGTCCATAATCACTGGGTTGCTGTGAGTTTTTTGGGCTGTATGGCCATGTTCCAGAAGCATTCTCTCCTGACATTTCACACACATTTATGGCAGGCATCCTCAGAGGTTGTGAGGTCTGTTGGAAACTAGACAAGTGAGGTTTATATATCTGTGGGATGTCCAGGGTGCGAGAAAGAACTCTTGTCTGCTTGAGGCAAGTGTGAATGTTGCAATAAGCAGCAACCAGCCAGGCTTTGAAGCTGCGAGTCCATTAAATGCTAATTAACATGGTCAACTGCAACATTCACACTTGCCTCGAGCAGACAAGAGTTCTTTCTCCCACCCTGGACATTCCATAGATATATAAACCTCACTTGCCTTGTTTCCTCATCCTCTGAGGATGCTTGCCATTGATGTGGGTGAATTGTCAGGAGAGAATGCTTCTGGAACATGGCCATACAGCCAGGAAAGCTCACAGCAACCCAATATCAGAATATGGCCAAGATGTCAAATATTATTAACAAGGAAGGACGGACAAGCTAGGAAAAGATGTACTTGTGTGCTTTCACTTTTGCCCTTCTCCTGGGAAGGGCAAAAAATGCCCCTGCCTTTCACTCCAGTGAGTTAAATGGAGAGCAAACTACTTGTACTTTGTTTGTAGCAATCAAAATAAGCTGAGGACAAAGAGGCTCTGTGATAAGAGGAGAGAAAATCTGGGACATTTTTTAAGCAACTCAAAAAGTGGGAAGACAGAGGAGTAATCAGGACTGCCAATGGTAAACCAGGACAGTTGGAAGGTATGCTACATTCTTTAAGAACAGAATAGAGAAACCTCTACATGAAGTCGCTAGGAAAGATCATCAGGAGTTTTGGAGTTTGATGTCATCTGTATGCAGATGATGTTCAACTCTATCACTCCTTTCCACTTGCAACTAAGGAGTCTGTTCCGGTCCTTGGCAGCTGTGACAGTCTGGATGGAGATGAACAAATTGAAATTGAATCCAGACAAGACAAAGGTCCTCCTGGCCAGTCAAAAGGCCAAATCAGGCATAGGGTTACAGCCTGTATTGGATGTGGTTACCCCCCCCCCCCCTCCAAGACTCAGGTTCACAGCTTGGGAGTGATCCTGGACTCATCCCTGAGCCTGGAACCCCAGGTTTCGGTGGTGGCTGGGGAGCATTTGCGCAATTAAAACTTGTGTGTCTGCTGTGCCCATACCTTGGGAAGTCAGATTTGGCCATGGTAGTCCACACTCTGGTTACATCCCAAATAGATTCCTGCAACGTGCTCTACCTGGGCTTGCCTTTGAAGACTGTTTGGAAGCTTCAAATGGTCCAACACCTTGCTCCAACAGACAAGAGTTCTTTCTCCCACCCTGGACCTTCCACAGATATATCAACCCAATTTTCCTAGTCTCCACAAACCCCACAACCTCTGAGGATGCTTGCCACAGATGCAGGCGAAACATCAGGAGAGAATGCTTCTAGAACATGGCCATACAGCCTGAAAAACCTACAACAACCCAATCTACACATTTATTTATTTATTTCATTTATAATCCGCCCTTCTCAACCCCCGAAGAGGGACTCAGGGCGGCTGACAAAAGGCAACAATTCGATGCCAGGTACATAACACAAAACAAGATATCAAATATAACAACAGATTAAAAACAATTAAATATCAAACAACTACATAATCCCCGTTCCACATTCATAGGCTGTCCAAGTCAATCTGTAGTCCGCTTCCACAACATTGTCATTACTCAATTGTCTGTCCGCTGCTCCACATCAACGCCATGTATTTAGTTTTTTTTTCTAAAGGAAAGGAGGGAAGAAGTTGATCTTATTTTGTCAGACAAAATTCTATAATAACACAAATCTAAACAAAACATCCACATTAGTGTATAACAGCCAGCAAGTGTTCTATTTTGTTAATTGGGGAGTATTTATTTTTCTTCCTGACCGAGAGATAGCCTTAGAATTGAGCTTCCAAGAATAGGGTGGCATTGGAGATAATTGAACTAACTGACCAGAAAGAAAGAAAGAAAGAAAGAAAGAAAGAGAGAGAGACACAGACATCATCTGTGCCTCTCCGTCTTCTCCATCTCCTCTGGAAAGACCATCTTGCTTAATTAGTGATTACTAACTGGTAGCTAATTGACTTCTATGAGGTACATAGGATTTCGGTTGGAGCAAAGAGTCAATTAATGGCCCCTAAAGCAATGTTCACATCCGGTCTTAATGGGAGGGCATTCCCCTGCCTCCAACAGTGGGTTGATTTATGCATCTTTCCATGGCCATTACTGGCTGGTAATCCTTCCAGAAAGCATCATCCATCACAGCCTTCTGACGCTTCTTGGACCATATGACTCTCCTCCTTCTGCACCTTCCATTTTGCAAATGCCCAACCTTTAACTTCAACACTACGCCAAAGCTAGGTATGCAAGCAGCTATGAGAAATGCCACCACTTGTCCTTGATTGTTTTCACCTGAAGTAGGATCTTTAGATTCATTTTTGTCAAGTAAATGGCTAGAAAAAATATGGGGTTAAATTTCAAATGGTGTCTGTCTGATGAAGGCCTTTGGAAGCATAAGCAGGGCAAAATGTGTTGAACTTTTTATCAATAAATCATTCATCTTCCAAACACCTGTCCCTGTCCCAAACTAAAGGAAATGCAAGATACTCCACTCAGGCAGAAAAAATGAAATGCAAAAATACAGAATGGGGAACATTGCCTGGCTCGACAGCAGGACGTGTGGAAAACATCATGGAGTCCTTGTGGACAACAAGTTAAACATCAGCCAACAATGGCGGCAAAAATAAATAAATAAACAATGGCATTTTGTTCTGCATCAATAGGAGTCTAGTGTCCCAGGGAAGTCTTGCTACCCCTCTATTTGCCTTGGTCAGACCACACCTGGAATCACACTGTGTCCAATTCTGGGCACCGCAATTGAAGGGAGATGTTGACTCTAAGCTGGAATATGTCCAGAGAAAGAGGGCAACTCAAATGATTAAGGGTCTGGAGAGCAAGCCCTATGAGGAGCGGCTTAAAGAGCTGGGCATATTTAGCCTGCAGAAGAGAAGGCTAAGAGAAGACATGATAGCCATTAGGCATGAGAAAAATGAAACGGAAATTAAAAGAAATCGTAAGTGATTCGTATGTAATGGGCCTTTCAAGTTTATACGGATCGCAAGGCCAATCCCGGAAGTGGACTTTCTTTTACGCACCCCCTGGGCCCAAAATTTCGTTAGATTATTAAATATTTCTGATGTCTCCCCAACAGGAAAATTTCCCCCTCCAAAATAGCTTTGCAGACATAACTCACAGTGAAATCGGGGCCTTTCCATGCTTGCAGCCTAATTAGAGTGGAAGGCCTCTTCCAGGAAGTGAAAAGGGAGCCGGAAACGATAGAGAGCCCGAAATCGGGACTCCTAGAGGGGCTGGAGGACTGACGAAAAAGCGATTTAAACACCCAGGAAGGGGGTTTAGATAGAAGGACAGAGTAGGAGGACATAAGAACTGCTGAGAGAAGGGCAGCAGGAGTGAAAAGAGCACGGAGAGGAGAAGGAAGAGTCCAGAATCAAGAAAAGCCATAGAGTTCCAACGGAGGTCCTAGACTGCTATGGTAAAACTGAATGGGGAAAAAAAGATGGAGTGAGGAGAACTCTACAGATTAGCAAGGCCTGCACCAGAGGTAGGCCTAGGCATTTATTTAATAATATTAATAATAATAATATATTAATGCATTATATGTGTCCCTGCAAAGGAACCCTGTCCTTTAATAATATTAATAATAATAATATATTAATGCATTATATGTGTCCCTGCAAAGGAACCCTGTCCTTTAATAATATTAATAATAATAATATATTAATGCTTTATATCTCCCAGCAAGGAAACCAAGGGAAATGTTGCCCCTTGATTTGCCTGTGTTTAAAACAGTATCAGTCCTGTTTCCCTGCTTTGCCTACTTTAGAACTACTAACGAAATTTCGTAAGTAATTAAGTTACATTTCAGAAATTTTTGGAATTTTTTTGTAAGTCTTTATTTTACTAAACAACCCCCCCCCCCCCCTTTGATATAAGAATCGCCATTTTGGGATTCTAAAACATGCCTAATAGCCATGTATAAATATGTGAGGGGAAGTAATAGAGAGGGAGCCGGTTTGTTTTCTGCTGCCCTGGAGACTAGGCAATGGAACAATAGCTTCATACTTCAGGAAAGGATATTCCACCTGAACATTAGGAACAATTTCCTAACTGTGAGAGTTGTTAAGCAGTGGAACTCTCTGCCCTGGAGTGTAGTGGAGGCTTCTTCTTTGGAGGCTTTTAAGCAGAGGCTGGATGACCATCTGTCAGGGGTGCTTTGAATGCCATTTTCCTGCTTCTCGGCAGAATGGGGTTGGACAGGATGGCCCACGAGATCTCTTCCAACTCTAGGATTCTATGATTCTATATCTCATAGAGTCTCAACCAATTCAGCATAATTTGTGGTAGCCATAAAAATGAAGTTTCTGGAGTATAACAACTACTCTCAAAGTAAGTACCGCATAATTATACCTTGAGATGAATCTCCCTTTTCTTCAACTTCTATTGAGTAATTCCCAGTTTTTGCTTCCTTCTACCACAGTTTGGCCTTATGATCGCATTCTACCTTTCGCTCTTTGCTACCCTCGCTTTAAGAGAAAATGAATGTATATAGTACAACCTCCTTAGCTGCAGCTTCATTTATCCACATCTACTAAAATGTGACCTCTTTATAGGTCCTTCGATGTGACTCTATGGTATTTGTGGGCCAAAAGACCTTAATTTCAATACAGTTCCCTGTTATCCATGGTTTTGCACATCCATGCAAAGTCTGTGAATGTATCCCCTCCAGTTACAGAGGTCATACAGTATATGGTTGAAATCTGCAGTTCTTTCGCACTACACAGTTATACCATTAGGAGTTCACTATCATTACTAGGGCCAGGCTTTAGCACAGCAGGTTAACCACCAGCTGCAGTAAATTTTGCCAATCAGAAGGTTGACAGTTCAAAGCCTGGGTCAGGGTGAGCTCCTGGCCTTTAGCCCAGCTTCTGCCTACCTAGCAGTTCAAAAACAAATGTGAATAGATATATGGGTACCGCTTCAAATTGGGGAGGTATTTAAGGTACCCATTAAGAAGTGACAGAAAAATGTTGGTGAATCAGTCAATGAGAAAGATTACAAAGCTCGTCGGCAGGGAAGATAGAGTGACAGCATCCCCCGTGGCCAGAACCGAGCACAGCCTCCAAGATGCCGAAGATGAGAAAAGCCTATGTATACCTCTATCTATGTACAGTTGTCTGTCTTGTCAATGTGTAATGGCATTGAATGTTTGCCATATATGTGTTCTGTGATCTGCCCTAAGTTCCCTTTCAGGGTGAGAAGGGCAGAATATAAATACTGTAAATAAATAAATAAATAAATAAATAAATAAATAAATAACACGTTTGCCATTTATAAAGGCTTATCTAGAATTGCGGAATTCCAAAGATCTCTTATGCTTCACCAAATACACCTTCTTTCCATAGAATACAACTGTAGTAGTTCAAGGGGAAATTATACAATTGTGTAATGCGAAAGAAGTCCTAGAGTGTATCTACACTATAGAATTAATGCAGTAAAACCCCACTTTAACTGCCACAGCTCAATGCTTTGGAATCACAGATGGTGATGTTTGGTGAGGCTCCAGCACTCTTCAATAGAGAAGGATAAAGGTCTTATAAAACTACAGCTCCTATGATTCCATAGCACTGAGCTGCGGGACTTAGGGATATCAAAGTGCACTAATTCTGAAGTGCACCCCTGTCAGCACAAAAACTACTCCATTGGTGGCCAACATTTCTTTACCTGCTCTTTAGTTTTCCACTTATGTGTTCTTTGTGGACAGAACCTTTAAAAAATAAAATCATAATTAGAGCTCAGAATAATTATTTTTATGGACTGCAACTCACAGAATCCCCAGAGGAGCATGAATTGGCCATGTTGGCTAGGGCTTTCTGGCAAATGCCACCCAAAAAATAAAATATCTGAGCTCTGATTTGACGTTAGGCAGCTGGAGACTTTCTTCATCTTTTGGAAAGGTAATACCCCTTTGGCATGACTCTCATGGCGATAACTTGCCCAGTACTAAATAGCAGTCTATGTTCACCCAAAGGAACCACCAACCATGTGTGCCTACATGCTGAGAATAAAACTCCAGCGGATCCTGAGATGTCTTTCATCCTGACGGACAACTTGAAAAACTCCTTCACCCATAGCTAGCTACACGTCATATTTCCTAGAAATATTATAGTCTCACTCCAAAAGTATGGACGGGTGACATGTGATTTTGTCTGCAGGTAACAATTATAAAAAAATATATCCACACACTGCCAGACTTCTTTTTTCTGCTCCGGTGACTCTGTATGCTCTGATTGCTGGCCGGGAGATGAGAATCAAAAACCAAGCAGGACGTGTGTCAGATGCGGTAGGGTGCAGGGCTGATAAGTAAATTGCTTCCAGTATCTTCAATGAGACCAGCCTGTGCTTCCCAAAGGAACACATAGTTTCTTGTGTGTTTGAGACTTGGGAGGAGCAGAAGGAGAGGTTCGCTCTGCTTTGAAATTGGGAAATTGTCGGCATTGTTGAAACCCAACACTTCAGCTGCAGGGAGTCTCTTCATGCCTGGTTGGTTTTGCTCATGCAGAGCTTCTGGGTGGAATTGGATAAGAGTTTTAGAAAACCTTACCAGGTGAAAAGGGGCATTTATGAAGGCCATATATGATTAGTGGTTAGAGTGACAAAAGGGACCACCTCCAACATCTGTGGGGTATTATCATGGGGAGGGGGAAGCATGTGTGATGGAATGGTGCAATTCATCGAACCATGGAATCAGATAATCATATAGCTGGAAGAGGCCCAAAGAATCATCAAGTCCATTGTGTCATCATTCAGGAAGATATAGAGCCCTTCAACACAGCCATATAACCCTGAATATCAAGGCAGATAATCCACAATATCTGCTTTGAACAGATAATTCTCAATATTATATACTTTCAAAGATTGAAACATGGTTCTCATGTCCCCACTCAGCCTTCTCTTTTCCAAGCTAAACATATCTGGCTCCATAAGTTGCTTCTTGTAGGACTTGGCTTCCAGACTTTTGGCCATTTTGGTCACCTTTCTCTGGACACAATCTTCTTAAATAGAAGTCTATATTCTGCTAGATAGAAATGGCACAGCATTTCTAGTCATATAAAATACTATTTGATGAATGTGTGGACTATTGATAGCACCTGGGTAGACTGTGAATGGTAGGGGTGTAGTAATGGCTGAGTCATAACCATGTGATGGTTATTGCAAAGGGGTTGCATTAGCCAGTGTCCCTTACTGATGATCAATCAGCAGGTGGCTATATAAGAAAGATGAAAGACTCCATCTTCCTCTCTCCTGTGTGACTCAGTGTGAGCATCTGCCTATTCTGTATGTGACTGATGGTTCTGATTGTTTGCAAGTATAAGGAAAGTGGATCTGTGTACCCTGGTTGTATGTTTGCATGTATTACAACAGTGAAGATTACAGCCCCTGGATATTTGGATGAAAACCTGAATCCGTGAGTTTACTAAACAGTGCGTACATAAGGTCAGAAGCTGTCAGTTGGATTCTGCTGATATATGGGTTGAAACATGTTTTTGCTGTGAAAGGATTCTGATATATTTTTGCTTGTTTCTGGGGCAATGGCTATCCAGCTTGCAGTGGTTCAGGGAGATCATAATTTGGAAACTATAAATCAGTTCACGTACCAGCATCCCACAACATATTCTTCTTGAATTGAGATACTCAGAATGGGACACAGTATTCTAGATGAGGTCTGACCAAAGCACAGGCAATAAGAAGAGTGATGTGACAGTCCAGGGAAAATGATATGTTCTCGGTCCGGCTGGACTATGTGTATGCTGCATCAGATTCGACCAGGTGCTCTGGACTAGCTATGGGTTTTGCATTAAGTACAGATTTGTCTTAGGCTTGCAGTGTTAGTCTTGCAATCTTAGTCATGAATGTTCAGACGTAAGCTCCTTTGATATCCCGGCAATTCATACCCAGGGTATGCACAGAATTGTAAAATCAAGACTAATTTCCGTTGTTGGGGACCTTGGAGTCTAGACCTTTAGAGATGTACTTGTAGAACCCAATCTGTGTTTCTTGCACATTTGGACAATATAAATCTGGCCCTTTCACAATGATTGCACTATGATTCCACTTTCATTGCTATGGCTCCATCCCATGGAATATTGGGATTTGTAGTCCGGTGAAACAATAGAGCTCCATAGCATATCCCAGATTTGGTGAGACAACGGAGTTTCCTGCAGATCCCAGATTTCCATACAGGGAATTCTTAGTTATGCAATTATGTGCCCCGCTGTTATGTGCTGTTTCACTTTCTGCTGTTTCAATAACACACAACCAACCGCGGTCCAAGAATATTAATTAGACAATTCCACAAATAAATACATACATTTTAAATTGCATGCCACGTTCACAGAACTTTTATTACTACAATTTTTCCTATTTTATTATTAGTTATTGTTATTAATAAAATAGGAATATTATGGTAATATACTGTGATAAAAGTTCTGTGATTGTTGTTAGGACCCCCTGGTGGTGCAGTGAATTAAACCACTTAAGCTGCTGAACTTGCTGACCAAAAGGTTGGCGGTTCAAATCTGGGGAGCGGGGTGAGCAACGGCTGTTAGTCCCAGTTTCTGCCAACCTAGCCATTCGAAAACATGCAAGTGTGAGTAGATCAATAGGTACTGTTTGGGCAGGAAGGTAACGGCGCTCCATGCAGTCATACTGGCCACATGACCTTGGAGGCATCTACAGACAACGCTGGCTCTTTGGCTTAGAAATGGAGATGAGCATCAACCTCCAGAGTCGGACACAACTAGACTTAATGTCAGGGGAAACCTTTGCCTTTACCTTTTACCTATTGTTGTTAATCTCTTACTATGTCTAGTTTATAAATTATGAATTTTACCAAATATATGTATCTATAGGGGGGGAACAATAACATATATAGGATTTGGTGCTATTCATGATTTCAGGCAATTAATAGAGGTCTTGGAATGTAGCCCCTATGGATACGTCATGGTTTGGATTTGGAGGTTGGGGTAAGCATAGGATCTGATGGCTTTAATCATTAAATTGCCCAGTAATGGATAGTCTAGCCGGGATCATCTCTACATCATTCGGCTGCTTATATTTATTTTGGACACGCTTCTTTCTCCTTGCAGAACCGAAGAGCACTTTGCATCGATGGCAGAAGATGAAAGCATTGCAAAAGTAAGCCTGGATTCCCATGCTGAGGGTGCCGCCTAGAGGACAACAGACTTTACGCCAATCTTGGCTGGAAATTGCAGTTTTCCCTTCATCCAAATGCCAAGGGCTCCCCCTGGGGTGATCAAAATCCTCCAGTGCAATCCTCAGGAGGGGAAAGGAGGACATATGTATTTACCTTCCCTACTCTGCCTGCATTGCTCCTAATAGTTTCTAAACTCTGCTTGGTCTCCCTTCCATCCCTGGCTCTTTCCAGAAAGGTGTGCAATGAGGGCATAAATCGCACCTGAGCTGTAGCTGGCGGGCACAACGGCGCTGGCAATTGGGAACGTCTGCTGGTAATTGCAGTTCAGAAAGAGGATCACTCTCTCTCTCATGCCTTCAGTGGTAGAATTTCTCATAAAAACCACTGACAGGTTTTATAACCTTAGGTGGGGAGAGAAATAACAAAGGCAGAGCATGGCTCATAATGAATGTTCCTTGCGCGGTACCAGAGTCAGACTCCCAAGGGGATGTTCTTGTTCTTTCAGAGGAATGCACAAAAAGGGGGGATTGCACCAAGAGGCTGGGAGAGACTTTATCTTCCATCTTTTGCAAAATTGTCTTTAATTCCCTGCAAGAAAGAATGGTGCCAAGCTACAGGGCTTGGAAATGTCACTTTTCGGGAATGCAGCTCCCCAAATCTTCAACCAATATGGCCACTCCAATAAGGAAATAGGTTGATTATGAATGAATAATTGAGGGAGGGGCTTGGGAAAATTTCACCCCATACCAGTGGGCCACTCTGGTGCAACCAATGCAACTAGAAATCCCGTGGATTTCTTACAATTTTCTGATTTCCTTTTTGTTTTCATTTTGGGGAGTGAGGTATACACCATGCTAGTGAGGTCCACACATTGAGATACCAAAAGTTTTCCAACATCTGAAACCTTCTTTCTATTCCCAACTGCAGTTGATCCAACTGAATTTCCCTGTGTGTTGACTTGCTATTCAGTGGGCTCTTCCACACAACCATATCATTCAGAATATCAAGGAAGATTATCTACAATATCTGCATTGACCTGGATTATCTGAGTCCATTCTGCCATATAATCGAGTTCAATGTGGATTTTATACAGCTGCGTGGAAGGGGCCATACATGGATTCAGTGGGTCTACTCATGAATCACCAACAGGATTTGAGACAATGTTTCCAAGCTCTGGTTGAGCATGCAGAAATAAGGAAGAGTGGATATGAAACGATGCCTACTCATTTTGAAGATGACTAGTTTGTTAAACCTAGATGCCCATGTAGGATGCAGAAATATGGTTTCACGCAATGGCACCTAATTGGTCCACTTGTATCATGTGATCCCCTCACCAAGCCAAGAGAAGACATCAGTTATTATTGAATTATTGTCTGAAACTGTCAGTGGTCAGTTGTAGTCGCTCCTAAATGACCACGCAGAGACGTTCTGGAAATCACTAAGAACTTTACTACAAACTGCTAACACACAAAAAGCCAAGAGTGCCTGCACATCAAATCCCTCCCCTTATATACACATCCCCTGGTGATTCAAAGTCACTTTTCCCACTTCCCTTATTCTCGCTTTCCAGTTCCCGCCTGAGCGCCGGACCGTTGTTTCTCACACCGGTCTCGACCAGAGCCTTATCTTTGTTATAGCTGTCAGTGTTCCTGAGTTTGGGCACCGTTGCCAGGGGCCCAAATCTCGGTACCTGACAGAAATGTAAAGAACCTGAATAACTTCTTTGCATTTCATTTTGGGAGAAAGGAAAGATAATGATAACGATGATAGTGATTTCTTCCCCAAGGCTCGAGGTGAAGTACAACACAGGAATAAAAAAGAAAAGATAACGAAAAATAAATAAGATGTTGTACTCTATAGGACAATCAGTCTCAGCTCCTTGAACAGTTTAAAGCTCCGTCTAAACCGGTTGTTCCCAACCCTCCCCCCTCCCTTCCCCCTTTTTGTGATCAGGAACCACTCTCCAACTTTAGTACCAAAGGGGTTACGAATCTGTTTTTGGTCAACTTTAGATTTGGTTTGGTTATTTGGGGTGCTGATTCAGAAAATTGCATTGGATAATCTCAGTGCCTAACAGATCAGACACATCAGGTTATCAGTCTAAAAACTGGACACCAAATCGCCTTGCATAAGTACATGTGGTCATAGACCACTGAAGAGAAGATTTTACTCAAACATGTTTTTGGCTCTTCTCAGGAAGATCATGCTTTTACAAAAATTATGATTTGCAAATGGTTGTTAACGCTATTTTTCTTTAAAAGGTTATGGAGATTCTGGTTTTCCAAAATTGCTTTGCATGCCAAGAGTTCCCTAGTGGACATCTCTCCGTAAGTGGATATGCAATGAGCTTAGAAGATGAATTTCGTTATTTCACAAAAAAAAGATCCCACCTTAACCATTTCACAATAAAATGGACTAATTGGGAGTGTCAGAATGGTGGACTCTTCTTCTTTGGGTGTCTTTGAATACAGACTGGATGGGCCTTTTTCATGAATGCTGCAGTTGTACATTTCTTTGTGGTCCCTCCCATCTCTAAGATTTTATAAATTTATGTCTAGAAAAGACAGGACTCCATTAATTCTACAGTATAGATGTAGCCTCAGAAGTCTCTCATTCACAGAGTCATGATGGCAATTGAGGACAACAACGTGGCAGGAAGACAGCTCTTGGGGCCTCTTCCAATTCCGTGATTCTTAAAGCAATCCTTGGGGTGGTTCTATGATTCAACAAATCTTTGCATTTCTAAAACAAACAGGCATTTGGCACTGTGCCTTGATGTCCAACTTGGGCACACACAAACTTACAGATAGCAATAGGATTTTTTTTTTGTAATTAAAAGTGCCCGACGGCTAGTTCTGCAGTGTGCTGTGTAATGCTATAATCTTGACAAATCCCTTTGCTGCCTTAGAAAGATGAGGCTAAGTCAAAGGCAGAGGCAACAGGGGGAGAAAAGCTACATATAATAATAGGACCAAAAGGCACAGCAAATCAACACAGTAAGGCAGGGGGGATTAGATCTACATGCCTTTCATTACATTATATTGTGTTTTTATTATTAGGCCCAGCCTTATCACTTAATCTGATAGCTGCGGTGACTGATAAAGTGGAACAAAAACAAATGGAATCTTCTCCCCCTTGTGTGTGTTTTCCCCTTGCATCGCCCGTAGCTCATCCAACCCCAACATAACGCATGCCAAGGAACTGGAGATGGAGGAAAGATTACAATTGTGCGTAAATAAATGAAAAATGTAAAAAAATATTAAAAAGAAAGAACGAGAGAAACATGAGATGTCTTGGGGTTAACATACTTGGGCGTGCATCTGTCTACACTGTAGAATGAATGCAGTTTGACATCACTTCAGCATCCATAGCTCAATGCTGTAGAATCCTTGGAGTTGTAGTAAATACCTGATTTCATTGCATTGAGCTATAGTGAGCAATTAACAAGGCATAAAACGGTATATGAATTATACAGTGTAGCTGCAGTATGAAAGTCTGGTGTCCAGGCAAGAAGATAAGGCTGATATATGTTGAGAGCAGTGGTTCCCAACCTATGGTCTATGGACCACCAGTGATTCATAAGAACTAGAATATGGTCCGCGGCTTCACCTTTACTACATGGTTGCAACTAGAGTGACTGGTCTCGCGAAACCCTCTTATAGTGCCAATGCTTATTCCTGTGGGTGAGCAGATGGTGGTGGATGGTATCGGTTCTGTATCAGAAACTAGAGCTGATGTGGTCTATCCAATGCAATTTTTTGAATCGGCACCCTAAATAAGCAAACCAAATCTTAAGTTGACCAAAAACTGATTCATAACCCTTTTGGTACTAATGTTGGAGAGCGGTCCCTGGTCAAAGTGGTCACTGGTCAAAAAAGGTTGTGGACCACTATTTTGGAGTGATGGGCACCAGAAGAAATACTGGTTCAAAGGCTTTGGGGAGTTCCCATTGTACCCAGCATCCACTCTTCCCTCAACCATATTTGGCATGCTTATTAAGTATTGAGTGTCGTTTGTGGAGAGAAAAAGAGGAACATCAATAAACAACATAATCAAGTTTAAGACTATAGAAATGGGATTCGATCCAGTCTAAATGAGGGCCCTTCCACACAGCCCTATATCCCAGAATATCAAGGCAGAAAATCCCACAATATCTGCTTTGAACTGGGTTATCTGAATCCACACTCAGATAATGTAGGATTTTCTGCCTTAATATTCTGGGATATGGGGCTATGTGGAAGGGCCCTCAGTTATACATATGCAACACAAATCCAACAAGCATGCTGATTTGGGGGTTATGGGACTTATAGTCCAAAAACAAGCTAAGGCTGACTCTGTTTAGTCCTCAAGATCAAGGTGAATCTGATACCTTTAGGGTATTTATAACCTAAATGGGATTTAATGCCCATGAGCTCCATGAATGCATTTTGGGGTATCAGAAAGATTTGTAGAGTTACTTAGTAGGCCTGGTTAGGTTTTTTGGAATGTGATGAAAATTGGAATAAATTCATAATTCATCAATTTTGAAGCATTTTTTAAGCAACCCGGAAGTGAATTTGCCATTTCGAAGCCACCACTGCCATTTTAGGAAAGGAATCAGCAAAAATGGCCTATCTCCGCCTTCTCTCCCCTTCTTTCTTTTCCTAAGCCAAGGTGGGTGAAAGAAACTCCAGAGCTTCCCACGGCAGCCCCAACATCCCCCCACCCCGAGCCCACCGCCTCTTCCCAGTTCTCACCTTGCTTTTCCTCCAGAGCAAGTGACTGGTGAAGCCAATTTTTTCCCCTCGTGGCGTTGACAGAAGGCTCGGGGAAGTTGGGGAAAGCCAACCTGGGTCCTGTTGCCCCCCCCCCCCTTTGACAGGACAATGTTTTGTAGAGTGTGGGGAGCGAGTATCCAAGGGAGGGAGGAAATCCGGGTGGGTCTGCTTCTACTCCTCCATGGCGATTTGGCCCCAGGTGCCCAAGGTCTGGCATTCCCCCAGTTCTCATGCAGAGGGCAGAAATGCACGTCCAAACTGGGTCTTTAACATTTCTGTCCTCCGTGTCAAAGGAGGAGCCAACAGGACCCATGATGCCTTTCCCCAAGTCCCCCGAGCCTTCTGCCAATGCCATGAGGAAAAACCTTTGACTTCACCAGCCACTTGTTCCAGAGGAAAAGCAAGGTGAGAACTGGGAAGAGGCGGTAGACTCAGGGGGAAAAAGTTGGGGCTGCCGTGGGAAACTCTGGAGTATCTTTCTCCCAGGTTGACTTGGGAGAAAGAAAGAAGGAGAGAGAAGGTGGAGATAGGTCCCTAAAGGCACCCCAGGTCTCATGCAGAGGGAAGGCATCCATGTCCAAACTGGGTTAGACATGTGTGTCCTCCATTAACGAAGCCGTTCCGAAATTTCAAAATTCTTCTGAATAAATTTTGAATTTTTTTCAAAAAAATTTGGAAGCCAATCAGATTCAAAGTGCCAGCTCCTCCTACATCCAAAACAAGTTTTGAACCATTTTTAAATCAACCAGGCCTATTAGCTAATTCCTACTAGAACAGATCCACTGAATTCAAGGGTTTTACTTAAGTGTTGCGGCTTATCTTTCAACAATTGACATGGAGGATTGACTGTATCTCAGACACGGGCAAACTTTGGCCCTCTGGGTGTTTTGGACTTCAACTCCCACAATTCCTAACAGCCTACTGTAGGTTCAAAGTCTGTCCATGCCTGCTCTAGTTGGAACTTGCAATTGTAACTGAGCCATTGAAATCAATGAGAAATGATAATTTCAGTGGAAATGAAGGTGAGTAATCTGGATTCAACTGAGAACATTTGTTGATGTCAATGTAACTCACGTTCCTAGTCATTATGAAAATTAACCTTGATTTAGACAAAGCATCTCAAGGACATAAAAGACAAGTGGAAAGGAAAGCAGGAAATGAAGAAGGGATTTGTGCAGTAAAACAATTTAGAGAACCATTCCACATTTTACCTAAATGCATTATCTTGCCACAGTTAACAAATGCCATTTTTTCTGGGGCTGCTTACGCACATAAAGCTGAAAATCCAATTTTGTATCTTTGAGAGGACATTACCTTTCGGATATTTCAATATTGTATTTTTTATTATTATTTTAGCCTCTAGTAATGACAACATTTGTGCATTTTCTAGAGTATGTTAGGAAATACTCCAGAGAGTCCTGGAATTAGGGAGTGTGGGGAAGGGGGAGAGAGAAAAATAAATCTGACACATTGAAGTCTAAGGAAAACATGTGACTACCATGGTGCTATTTTAAAGAGGTCCCAAAAAATTTAAGTTAGGGGCATCCTGGAAAATATTCCTTGCCCTCCATCCATTGTGTACATCAAGTGACATCCCATCATAAGGTGGGAAGGGAAATAAATAATTACTGGAACTATTCTACAACCTTACCAACAAATATCTTTGTGTCTTGGTTTTTAGGGTTGTTCCTTAGGCTATTTGGGGTGCTGATTTAGAACCATATCAGCTCTAGTTTCTTAGGTATGGTTATCATGATGAAGAGTGGTAGATGGTACTATTCTATAGCTCAAAAGGTAGAGCTGATAGGGGGAAATGGTGTCATTTTTGGAATCAGCAAGTCAAATATATCTAGAAACAGGTTTGACATTGGAGAAACCAAAATATGTCTTGGCCTTGTGCTTGTGGGCCTAACATGCTTGGTAAAGTGGGAGACTGTCAGAAGAGGAAGTGAGCAACCAAGCGGTAGATGAATTCAATCAAAAGAAGCCACTGCTGCCCTTGGTTGCGACATCTGAACATAGCAGATGAGGAGCTTTTAGAGGTCTCCCATTCATAGAACCCTATGAACCATTCCCTTGACCACTTCACACTCCCTAGAGTGACTTTTTCTGGTGAAAGGAAATGAATTGTGTAATGGATTGGCCTACCTTAAAGGGTTGGTGTAAAAATGCAGAAAACAGGCACAGCTTGCAAAACCTAAGGAGAGAGGTGGGTGGAGCAAACAGGCAGCCTCATAGCTAAAAGTGCAGTCTGATTGGCTAATGAAGTTGGAGGGAAAAGCTCAGTAACTGAACATGGGTGGAGTCAGAGGCAAAGAGAAGAAGTAAGGGAGGCATTTTGAGTTCAGTTAGAAGTTTGGTGGGGAAGAAGGCAGTAGTTTTGAAGGAGGGAGGGAGAGAGGAAGGAAGGAAGGAAGGAAGGAAGGAAGGAAGGAAGGAAGGAAGGAAGGAAGGAGGGAGGGAAGGAAGGAGGGAGGGAGGAAGGGAGGGAGGGAGGGAGGAAGGAAGGAAGGAAGGAAGGAAGGAAGGAAGGAAGGAAGGAAGGAAGGAAGGAAGGAAGGAAGGGATTTGGAAACTCTTTGTTTTATGAAAGATACCTCTTTGAGGTTAATAGGTAATTGGCCTCTATAGTGATTAGAGTGCTGTGGGAGGAAGGGAGATTTCAAAGGTTTAAAAGATCCTGTCGGGGTTTGTATGTGTGGAACTCAAGATAAAAGTACCATCCTCTGTAAGAAGTAAAGCCTGACAAGTTATTTCAAACCATTACACATATTGACTGTTCAAAATAAACAACATATTTCTGTTTTATTCCAACTGAAGTCTTCATGTGGCTCCTTAAACATTCCAGTGAAGGAGATGGCCTATTAAAATAATAAACTGGTGGTAGCAAAATACATATTAATAAATAATATGAGGCAGCAAAGGAAAATACAAAATACAGTGGTAGCTTCCCACTGACTGGCCTTGTTTGTGTGAGGGTGTGTGTGCTCTGATCCCTCATGCCCTCGCCTTAGGTCAGACCTTGTCATTTGTCCTTTGTCCTCCATTTTGTGTGTGGTGTGCCTGTTGCAGATTCTGCCTTCCATCCCTCCATTGTTTGTTGCAATTGGTGGTAGTTTGTGATAAATTCCCTCTCTAGGAACCTCTCTTGTACATGTATAGCAGGAGCTACCTGTGGTGGTTTATGTTTTCAGATTTCCAACCACGTCATCCTCCATCTTCCCACTCCTCCTCCTGTTTTGTTGTGAGTGCTGTTTTGATCCTTTTGATCCCCCAGAGAGTCCAGGCAGAAGACTGGCCCTCAGACTAGCTGTAGTTGTTCGCCACTGCTGTAAATTCTGTAAGGTGGTCTAGGCAGAGACAATTTACTAGGGAACATCAAAAACCCAGAAGAATGAATGAAAATACCACATGTTGATTTTTTTTCATGTCAGGAGCAACTTCAGAAACTTTTAGTGTGAGAGAATTGGCCATCTGCAAGGATGTTGCCCAGGGAACGCCCGGATGTTTTATTGTGTTGCCATCCTTGTGGGAGGCTTCTCTCATATCCCCACATGGGGAGCTGGAGCTTACAGAGGGAGCTCAACCCGCTCTCTCCAGATTTGAACAGCTGACCTATTGCTCAGCAGTCCTGCTAGCACAAGAATTTAACCCACTGCATCACTGGGGGCTCCTCACCAGTTGCTGATAAGCTGTATAATAAACGTGCGTTTGAGTGACATCCGAGGCGAAGAGCTTTGTTTTCCCATGTACTCATATTGGTGGGGGGGGGGGGGACTTATGAAAGTCTCTTCTTGTCATAGGAGATGATCAGATAATGAAAAAACAAACCTGTAAATCCATTCTGCAAACACACAGGACCGGCCAAGCTCAAGTTTAGTTTGTATGAGCAGACAGCTTTTGTTTTTATTTGTTTGTTTACTTATTTTATATGGCACAGTCACTGTATATGGCACATTCCAAGTAAAAGAGCAGCAAAGCAGTTCTCTGCCTGTAGGCTTATGATCTAATTAAGACATGACACAAAAAGGGGGACGGCAGTGTGGGAGAGGATCATGTCCTTCATCTACTGCTTATCCTTTTTTTCTTTCTGAAAACAGGGCAGTGGCAGTTGGGAGGAGAGGGCCTTTTATCTGCTCCTGAGCCTAAATATGATGAAGCTATGCTTGCCTCTTCTTCTCTCCCTTCAAAGCAAGGGCAGTGACAGCTGGGGCAGAGGGAGGCCTTTCATCTACTTCTAGGCCTAGGTATGAAGGAGACATGTCCACCTCTTCTTCTCTCCCTTCAAGTCCAGGGCATTGCTAGCTGGGGTGGAAGGAGGCCTCTTCCGTCCCAGGGTCTGAAAAAGGTTTTAAAGGTTGGACAAACAAGCTTTGACCCTGGGAATAGAGACAAGGCGTTCCCTCATGCAGGAAAACCCAGGATCTCTATAAGAATGAGTGCAGGACTCAAAAATAGGGTGAACCAAATAGGATTTATTGAAATACAACCAGTAACAGTGCTGGTGGCTCAAAAATGCTTAGTTGGTTGCAAAGGTCCTTTAAACAAAGGGAATATCAATCACTTGCCTATTTGCTTTGCAGAGTGATGGCATCTCTCTTGATCCCGGGTTCTTCTGTTGCTCTCTGCACTTTGTAGACGCACTAGGTTCTTTAAAGGCCCCAAATCCACAGCCTCTGGTGAGAAAAGGATTCTCCTATGTACTGTAGCTTGGTTGAGAGCAAAGGAAGACCAGGAGGTGAAATAAGGTTGCCTTTTCACAGCAACTAGATTCCAGACCTTGCTTGTCCTTGTGTTCTTTGGAAAATGAGGCCAGAAAACTAATCCAGCCCCTAGGTAAACTCCGGTAAAAGGTGGAGTTGAAAGCAGGTCGCCAGTTTGGAGCCAAGATGCAGCCCCTCCCCTGTGGTGAGCACATGGCAAGACAAAGAAGCACATGGCCAAATAATGGGCTACAGAACAAAGAGCTATGCAGGTAAATGGCAAACCAAATACAGGTATAAACAGCCCCCTAGGGGGCGTCACAAGGCCTTTCATCTGCTTCTGGACATACATATGATGGAGCTGTGCCTATTTCATTGAGATTGACCAGCTTATTCCACCGTCAGGCAATTATTACCATCAGGAAGTTCTTCCCATGTTTGGGTCAAATGTCTTTTTTGCAGTGTGAATCCATGCATCCATGTTTTTGTCTGTGGAGCAGAAGAAAACAAGCTTTGCTCTTTCTTCAGTGACATCCTCTCAAATGTCATTATCATGTCTCTTCTCCAAGCTACACATACACATCACTCAAAGCTACGTAATCCTCATAAGGCATGGTTTCTGGACCTTTGATCATTTTTGTTGCCCTTTCCAGGGCACCTTCCAGCTTGTTGATATCTTTCCTGTATTGTGGTGTCTTGAACTTTGCTGGTTGTATTACTCAGATAATGTTTCTTCATGTCAGGCATGACTGAAGAAACTGCAAGTCACTTCTGGTGTGAGAGAATTGGCTGTCTGCAAGGACATCGCCCAAGGGACACCCGGATATTTTACCAGCCTGTGGGAGGCTTCTCTCATGTCCCTGCTTGGGAAGCTGGAGCTGACAGATGGAAGCTCACCCCGCTCCCCGGATTGAAACCGCTAACCTTTCAGTCAGCAGTCCTGCTGGGTTTTTTTACTCAGATAATGGGAAGAGCCCATTATCACATACCTACCAAATCAAGTGGACTGGGAACAGCTGGAGGCTGGAACCACCCCTGCTGCGATTTGTATGCTGTGATACATGAAACACTCAAAACTTAAATATACTGGCAACTTGCCAAGAAAATTATATGGGAGGATGATCTTGAGAGGGGCCAAGGAGGCTTCCAGTGAATTTTTGGGGAGCAGGAGAAGAAGGCATTGTCTAGATCACACTAAACTCATCTCAAGCAAGTTGGCAGAAGCACAAGGGTGGGGTGTGGATGAATATTTAATCACAGCTGCCATTTTGTGCTGAATTCAGGACACAAAAAGCTGGGCAGCTACAGGTGACAGCTTTATCCCCAGGGTTCATAGAATGAGAGAAAGCAGATAAGGAGCTGGTTCTTTTATTAGCAGAGCGCATAATTTGTCTGCAGAGAAGCAAGTCCCAAAGATGCTGGAAAGCGGATGCAGGCAGGGGACAGGGAGCAGAGCTGGGGACAAATGAAATCAGCAATTGTAAATTGCATATAAAGATATACAAGAACAAAATAAAAGTACTGATGGGGGGGGGGAGACAGTGGAGCCAAAAGAGACGTTCTTTAATAACCCCAGAATATATTGTGCCAATTATACTACATAATACTGAAGGCAGGATCTTGGGTGCTAAACAAGGTCCCTGATTTTGGGCCCTTCATGAAGTCAGGACTAGGGATGTATATTTCCACAGTATTTTCTTACTATTAGATGAGACTATGAGACTCTTTGCCCGTGTTTTTTTTTAATTCTTTGCATTAAAAACTTTTATTTGGTGTCAAAAACCAGACTTTGTGTTTTGCATAGCATATTGTTTTCACTGTATGTAAAATACGTTATCCAGAATGCTGTGGGTATCTTAAATTGGGGTTGGTTCCACTACAAAAGCATTGGAATGCTTTTACCCAGTGTGGAACATCTGTATCCACTTCAAAATTGCGAAAACTGAGCTGCACATTTGTTGTCATTGTGCTTACATGCACATTATGAATTGATGCAGTTGCACAGTTTTGGTTGCTTCTCTCCTTTGTGGTTCCAGTTCAAGATTCTTTGTTTCCTGAGTATGATTTTGCTATTGAAGTTACTACCCACTTAGTAACTTCAATAGCAACAACAGTCTTACAGCTTACATCATTTCTTTTTTTTTATTTTACAAAAATCAATATATTTTCTAATTACCAACTGATGGCTGATTTTAATGTGACTTCCAAGATGTTGCCATCAACTATTGTTCAGGGAACTTTAAGTAAATAATAGGAAAACAGGATAACTGATTGGGAGACTGGCTTTTGCCTGGAGCAATTACAAATGGAAATGAGATAAATCATATTACAGGAGGAGTTATGGACTTTTGCCACTATGGCAACAATATCCCAAGTAAACTCATGTCCAGAACCAGTTTTGGGTCCCATCAAAGTCCATTTCAATGTTGCTCCCAGTCCTAGAATCTTAGAAATAGAAAAGTTTGCAATGCCCATCTAATCAAACATCCTGGAGCAATATTTAACTAAAACACTCCTGAAAGATGCCCATACAAAGCAGTTTCAAATCAGCCAGGCTTTGAAACTACAAAGCTATTCAATGCTAATCAAGCTATCCAGTTTACAACAGTCACACTTGCCTCCAACAGACAAAAGTTATTTCTTCCACCCTGAACATTCCACATATATACAAAGTTACAAACCCCACTTGCCTAGTTTCCAACTGACCACACAACCTCTGAAGATGCCTGACATAGATGTGGGTGAAATGTCAGGAGAGAATGCTTCTGGATCATGGCCAGATAGCCTAGAAAACTCACAGCAACCCAGTGATTCCAGCCATGAAAGCATTCGACAACATATTATTATTATTTTCTATTATTTTTGACATTATTAGTAGTACTCACTTAAAGAGAGTGCAACATAGTTAAAATACCCAGTGATTCTGGCCATGAAAGTCTTCAACAACACATCATTTATTTATTATTTATTTACATCATTCTTACCCCGCTCTTCTCTACCCCCGAAGGGGGACTCAGAGCAACATCAATGCCCATACATCTTCTATTTAAGGGACCCCAAAGAAGAAGAGTCTAACATTCCCCATGCCATCCATTCGACTGGTAAGCATTTTGTACAGTAAAAAAAGAAGTCCTTAATAATACCTAGGTGGAATTTCTTGTAATTTGAATCTATTGATCTTTCGCTTTCTCTGCCCAGGAGTTCTGATGCCTCAAGAAACTACAGCTCCCAAGTTTCTATAGCATTGAACCAGTGTGCCATCGCACTGGGTCTATATACTCAGGAAGAGAAAGGACATAGACTCTCTCTACCTGGGGATTGCTTCTTGCCTTCCTTTAGAGCAGGGGTGCTCATTATGGTGATCGGGAGCACCTAGGTGATCTTTGCCCCTCTTCCAGGTGATCTTTGGGCCTCACCAGCCAGATGGCGGGCTCCTGCCATGCGCACGCACGTGCGCTCCCACCGCCGCCTTTGCGGGGCTTCTTTTGCCAAAATGAGGCTTTAGTGGGCGGGCCCTGGCGCTCATCTTGCCACGCACGGTGTGGTGACATGACCGCCCATTGGTTGCTGCTGGGGGGAGGGGGGAGCAAGGCGAAGGCACGTGCACGGATAGGATGCGAGGCTGTGGGAGGGATGGGGGGAATGTGTGTGTGAGAGAGAGAGAGAGAGAGAGAGAAAGAGCCAAGGAGAGAAGAAAGAAATCCGGAGAACTTTTTCGGATCCTTTTGGCAGGCAGGCAGGAGGGCGCTGGAAGGAGAGAGGCAGAGAGAGAGAGAGAAAGAGGCGAAGGAGGCCGGGCAAAGTGGGGCAAAGCCAAGCAAGCCCCGCCGCAAACCCTGCTGCTGCCCTCGGGACTCTCATTCCAAGCCGAGACCTGGGTGAGCGAGCTGTGTGGGGCTGCTTTCTTTCCTTGGTTGGGGGCGAGGAGGGAGGGCTCCGCCATGTTCCTGGGGCTGAATCTGAGGACGAGGGGGCTGCGGGGATGGAGACTCCACTTGCTGCTGCTGCTTGTGCCCTCGCCGCCTTTCTCCGCCTCGCCCTCCCTCGAAGGAGAAAGGCGGCGAGGGCCCATGGGAGAGAGAGAGGGTGGCTCTTCAGAGCTAGCCCCCCCTCTCTCTCCCTTGGGCATGGACTGCCACCAGTGGGAGGGGTCCTCCTTCCTGCCAGCTGTCCACTTGGGCATCCTTTCTGAGTGACACCCTCGAAAGGAAGGAAGGAAGGAAGGAAGGGCGCCCCCCGCTGCATCTGTCACTTTGGGGAAACACCTCTTCCACTCTTCCTTCTCCTGCCCAGGTAAGGAAGCCCGGAGGGAGGGGGAGGGGGGCTGCTGTGGGGAGGCTCCAGCCTCACGTGGGTCCCTCTCTCGGTTGAGTTTCCCGGCCCAGGCAGCAGCCAGACGGCCCCTCTTCCCAGCCATTACTGGCCGGAGCGCTGGCAGGTGCGCCTATAAATACCCTCCTGCTGCATGTGTGGGAGGGGCCTGCTGTGCACGCAAGAAGCAGGACGGGATGGGGACTTCCTACTTCACGAAAGCACGCAGCAGGAAGGAGGAAGGCAATGAAGACATTAAGAGAGAGCACGCGCGCAGGCAAAGAAGATCCCCTTCCCGGGTGCGCGTGACAGCGAGTTCGTGGGCAGGCAAGAAAGAAGCCTCGCGCAGACGGAAGGCTGCAGTAGGAGCGTGTGCGCGCATGTGCACGTGCATGTTCACATGCACAACAGGTGATCTTTTCAACTTGATTGTTCATATAGTAGCTCGCATGATAAAAAAGTGTGGGCATCCCTGCTTTAGAGGCTTGGGGCTCCCAAGGACCAAGCTGGACACTATAAATAACTCAAACAAGCTTTATTGCTTAAAACATGAGTTATTTGCACTCAGACACTTTGCTTTGTTCCCCAAAGGGATAAAAGAAAAATACTTTACAGTCTCTTAGTTGCTTGGGTCCTGGAAGCTTCAGCCAGATGGCGCTCCAAGTCCCCTCAGTCTTTGTGGTCTCGAGGTAAGGTTACTCGAGACCCCAGCCAGCTGGCCTATGCTGAAGGTATGGGACCTTCCTCTGGATGCCAGCCTACTAGTTTGAAGGCGCCTGGGTCTCCAGAGCTACCCAGCCATCCAGTATGTTGGGCTTTTTGTATGAGACCCAGGGAAAGTCTATTGTCTTGTGTTGAGAGCTGGCTTGACCAAGGCTGGCCCTGGTATAAATATGGTAAATAAATAACTAAATAAATAGGCATATATTCCCAATCATACAACCAATAAAAAGGTATCTGTTACAAGTCTTGAGTGAAGGCTATTTATTTCCTTGTGTCTCAAATCCAAAGAAGAAACCTACCATTTTTGTTTTCGTCCTGCATTTCAGAGCCCATCAGTGGTCATTCCTGCAGAGACTTTGACTATATCACATGAGAATGGTCAACTGTGATTATAGCAGGATATATTGTTTCTATGCTTGGTACATAATGTTGTGTCTCCCTTGTTCCTGCTTTGCATTTGGATCAGTAGTGGAGTTTGTTTTTTAATTGATGGAAAAACATGTCAATGGCTCCCAGTATTGCCACTGTTCCAGTTATGGATCTGGATCGATCACTTCCTTTTGCTGCTGTTCCAATATTCTAGCAGTCATATGGTGTGAGTTGGTGTGATTCTCCTCCTCTCTCCTTTTGGCTTAATGTTTCCTTCCTTTTCAATTTCTTTCATTTAATTTTTTAAAATTTTACCCTCTAGCTGTAATTGCACAACTGTGGTAAAGTAAATACAAAATCAAAAAGCATGCATGTGTTGAGTGGAACAGATATTGGTAGGAGGCAAGGTTAGCAAGGCAGTGCAGAAAAGTGATTGAAGGACCACGCATCAGCAAAACAGCACCAAGGAGTGACTGGAGAGAGTTGTGATGATTGTTTCTATACTGGTATGCTTCCATTTGCTTAAACAACATTATTATGGTGAGACAAGAGGCTGGTGTGATAAAGTGCTGAAGCCAAGAGCTGCCTGTCATTTACTCCTGAGGCCAAGGAAATGACTGAGATGTGATATGGTAGCCTTCTTCAAAGATCCAAAAGACCACAATGTGGAAGACAGAATGAAGTTATTTTCTTTCGCTCCAGAAGTTAGGACAATGGACTCAAATTGCAAGAAAAGAGATTCTGACTAAATATTGGGGAAGAACATCTGAAAGGTAAGAGTTGTCTTACCACCCCATAAAGTCATGGGATTTTCTTCACTGAAAGTATCTACAAATACTGTAGGTTAGATGGCCACCTGCCAGGAATACTGTAACTGTAGGTTCCAACACAGGTTTAGACTTACTTACTTACTTACTTATAGATGGTCCCTCATAGCCCGAGGATGATGGTCCTCCAAGTGTCTTGGTAGTGGGTCTGTAGGTGGCTGTGGAGCCCTATTATTGACCCGCATGTTATCCCACAGGGAGGGCATCGGTTTCCAGGTGGAAGGTGATCCCAGTCAGGGTTGGCTTGATGTGCCTTCCTCTCAGCACATTTCTCCCTTTTGCCCTCCATTTGTGCCTCTTCAAATTCTGCAGCACTGCTGGTCACATCTGACCTCCAGTTAAAGCGCTCAAGGGCCAGGGCTTCCCAAATCTCGGTGTCTATGCCACAGTTTTTAAGTTTGGCTTTTCCTGTCCACCAATGTTACATTTCCCTCTCTTTAGTTGGAAGTATAGTAACTGCTTTGGGAGAAGGTGACCAGGCATTCATACCATGTGGCCAGTCCAGTGGAGTTGATGGCGTAGCCATAGGAGCATCGCTTCAGTGCTGGTGGTCTTTAATTCTTCCAGCACGCTGGCATTTGTCCGTCCCAAGAGATTTGTAGGATTTTTCAAAATCAACACTGATGTAATTGTTCCAGGAGTTGAGTGTGACATCTGTAGATGAACCACATTTTGCAGGCATACAACAGCGTTGAGAGGAAAATAGTTTTATAAACAAGCACCTTGGTCTCCCTACGGATGTCCCGTTCCTCAAATACTCTCTACTTCATTCAGAAGAGCTCAGATGGTGTTGTATTTCAGGGTCAATGTTGACTTTTGTACAGAGATGGCTGTCAAGGTAGCAGAAATTGTCAACATTTTCTAATGTTACACCATTAAGCTGTATTTCTGGCATTGCAGAGGGATTGGCTGGTGCCTGCTGGAAGAGCACTTTGGTTTTCTTGATGTTCAATGAGAGGCTGAGCTCACTGGTTTAGAATGGATTAGTTGGTCTTACAATCTTTCCGAGTGCTATAGTCCAATGATTCTGAGAATCAGTTTTTTTCAAACAACCCCATCCACCATCGTAAAGCTGATATCACTATCCTATTTTTGAATGAAGATCCCAGCATTCCTTGCTAGCTAGGGCTATTGGAAGTCGAAAATAATTTAGAAGACCACATAATTCCCCACTAGCATGACTCCACATCTATATAATCTATATATCAGATTCAAAAGTCTAACTCTAAATCATAGCTTGGAACCTCTTGCCGCTGCTCCCCTTCTCTCCATTCTCTTGGCATTTCCATGCTGAATTAATTCAATAATAAGAGCCTTGTTGACTTCCTAAAGTCATTGCTGTCTTTTTAGAGTGCCAGCTGAGACACGAAAGCTTAGCACCCCCATGCAAACACAGATACACAAACATGAATAGCAGATGCTCCAAAGATGTATTCAACAGCCTGTTTGAGTCAGCTTGATTCCTTTTAAGGCCCAAACACATTCAGCACAAAGAATATTCTTGTTAGATGGGAGTTTCCTGCTGGAACAATTTCTTATAGTTCCAGGACACTGGTTCCTACAAATCATAATGGGTGATCTCTCACCGTTTCTCTTGATTTGTATGAAGCTTCTGTGGGGGAACATCTATTTATATTATTTACCACATTTCTATACCACTCTTTCTCACCCTGAGGGGGACTCAAAAATCAATGCCATAAATAAACATACACAAGTAATATAGAATCATAGAGTTGGAAGAGACCTCATGGGCCATCCAGTCCAACTCCCAGCCAAGAAGCAGACTAATCGCATTCAAACCACCCCCGACAGATGGCCATCCAGCTTCTGTTTAACAGCCTCCAAAGGAGGAGCCTCCACCACACTCCAGGGCAGAGAGAGAGTTCCACTGATGAACAGCTCTCACAGTCAGGAAGTTCTTCCTCATGTTCAGGTGGAATATCCTTTCCTGTAGTTTGAAGCCATTGTTCCATGTCCTAGTCTCCAGGGCAGCAGAAAACAAGCTTGTTCCATCCTCCCTATGACTGTCTCTCACATATTTATACATGGCTATCATATCTCCTCTCAGCCTTCTCTTTTGCAAGCTAAGCATGCCCAACTCTTTAAGCCACTTCTCATGGGGCTTGTTCTCCAGACCCTTGATCATTTTAGTTGCCCTCTTCTGAACACATTCCAGCTTGTCAACATCTCCCTTCAATTGCGCTGCACAGAATTGGACACAGTATTCCAGGTATGGTCTGACCAAGGCAGAATAGAGGGATAGCATGACTTCCCTGGATCTAGACACTAGACTCCTATTTATGAGGGCGAAATCCCATTGGCTTTTTTTTTGCCATTGCATGACATTGTTGGCTCATGTTTGTCCACGAGGACTCCAAGATCTTTTACACACATGTTAATATGTAACAGTAACTTAAATCAATAACATATAAATACAAATTAAACCATTAAACACTAAGCATAAAAACATTATAACATAAACATAAAACATTAACATTGCACCAGTCCCATTGCTATCATTTAGCTGATTAAACAAATGTAGTTAGCCCTACATATCTGTGATCTCTGTATCCATTGATTCCACCAGCTACAGATTGAAAATTTCCCAGAAAAAGGATGGTGGGATGTCTCATCTCTCTCCAACCAACCCTATGATGGCCTCAGGAGAAGAACGGGGGGGGGGGGGGGAGGAAGGAAGTAAAAAGACAGAAGAATGTCCAGATTGGAGTTACAGAAAGCTGAAGTTTGATGGAACTGCCCTGGAGTCTCTTCCCATGGTGAACAAGACACAAGGTGGACATTGGTGGGAGATATGGACATGGCGAACCACATCGGATTCTTCCTTGTCTAAGAAATCCCTGTGATATTCATGAGATAGCCATAAAACAACAAGTGACTTGATGGCACAGAGAGTGTGTGTGTTGTAATTGTGTAGTATGAAACGGCATGATCAGATTTTAATATGGACTCATTCACCCACCTACGGCAGAGAGAACCTGCTGGCTCCTGCAGGAGAGATAAAGTGAGGCAGAAATAAAAATAGTAGTCGTCGTCGTCGTAATCTTGAAGCAAATGTTCACCTACATCACATCTAGCATTAAGAACAATACCATACCAAAGAATCCTTTGTGCCTTTTCAATGCCATTGAAAGTTACAACTAGCAAACTTTAAGCACAACGTTGCAACTGCAACCTGTTGGTCTACACCAGAAGGCACAATCAATGTTTTGTAATTAAGGATCTCCTTTGTTTTGAAACAACGTGCACAGCTTTGACTACCTTGGGCGACTATCGGCTTTTGTACATGCCTCCCACAATCTCACGGCGGCAAACATGGGCTTTGTTCCTT
Source organism: Anolis apletophallus (assembly GCA_030556195.1). NCBI lineage: Eukaryota > Metazoa > Chordata > Lepidosauria > Squamata > Anolidae > Anolis > Anolis apletophallus. The sequence continues at coordinate 131,810,557 of JARBWK010000009.1, read as the reverse complement.
TCTTCTTTCCTGACAGAAGGCAGGAAACGCTGACAAGGAAACCACCATGCCCTCGCCAGCGTAAGACCTCCAGGTTGTGTCCATTGTTTGCAAAGGCTATCGTTTGTTGCAACAGTTCTCATCCCCTGTTTTTTCATTTTCCTACAAAGAGATGAAATTAGCTGCTGCGCCCGCTAAATTGTGCTCTCAGAATCTTATCAAAGGCAAAGCTGGCAAAGACCAGAAGACCACATTTCATGCTTATTAAAATCTCAATAGAAAGGGATGTTTGCTTTGGAAAAGATTAAGCACTGAGAGTCTCTGCCTCCCCGTGGCTGCTTTGTGATGCTATTTTTCACATGAGCAAATATGCTGATGACAGTCTGATTTTGTTATAATACGCTCTGAGAACAACACATTATATCACATTGGAATGGTGTGATGGAGAAGGAAGAGGAATGGGATACTTGGTGTTGGCACACTAATGGTGCCATCATCGAGTTGGTATATTAGTCATAATTGTCACATCAGCCACAAAGAAGAAAGCACATTTGGCCAGATTTGCCACTTCAAATGCACTTGTGTGGGAACATGGCAACAGGAACTAGAAAATGAAACAATATTCAAAAATATTTTTAAATAGTCCAAAATATGGGTTGCTGTGAGTTTTCCAGGCGGAATGGCCATGTTCCAGAAGCATGCTCTTCTGACATTTCGCCCACATCTATGGCAGGCATCCTCAGAGGTTGTGAGGTCTTTTGGAAACTAGGTAAAGTGGGGTTTATATATCTGTGGAATCTCAAAAAAAATTCAAATGTTGAGGAATTCTGCCAAGAAGAATCCTGGATGAATGAAAATGTTGCAGTCCAGGATTTCTTTTGTGCAAAATTCATACATGGTTTTTTTTTTGCATTGAAGACAGCATTTTCTGTACAGAACATAGTATTTGCTGTGTAGAAAATGTCATTTCTATGCACAATATTACTGCCTGCACAGAATGTGCTTTTTCTGACACAGAAAATGTTGGGACCTATTCTACGCAAAATTCACGTATGAGCAACATATAGCAACTTATCACCATAAGTTGATAGACGACTTGAAGTTATATACACGTACACAACAATGCAATCATGCACATAGCAGCCCACAGTGATGCCAATTGACGTATTTTTAAAATTCCAATCGCATTGCAAGGGCATCTTAGAGGGAGGACACTGCTGCAAGAAGCATTGTATCCTCAAGCCTCAATTATCACACATTCCCTGTTGTACTCAAGTTATTGAAAAACAGCCAACTGGAACTTCTTGCCATGTAACTGCTGTGCCAGAGCAGAGCTTGGAAATGTGACTTTTTGGGAAATACTGTAGCTCCATAGTCTCAGAACAAGTGTCCTTGGAGATTCTGGTGTTTGGGTGAGTAATACAGGAGGGGTCATCCAAAAAAAAATAACTCTTCCAAACTTTATCTGGGGAAGAGTGTATATACTTGTGAAACTGCAGGAGGGTGAGTGTATATGTATGGCTGAATAGGTGTGTTCCATCAGTCTGTGAGGGAAAAAACACTTTTCAATGTTGTAGCTCTTTTAAATGTATTTTTGGATGCTGGATTTGAAAAACACAACAAAAATGTCATACCACATACAGTTCTTTCACAAATGTGATACTTTTATCAGTTCAGTTGTTACTCAGTTTTGTTTAATGTGGATGCCGATGTCCTGGTGCGATCTCCTTTAGTGCTTTTGAACAGATTTTTGTTTCATATTGGCAAATAAAAATGTTTTGTTTTGGACACCGGTATATGAAATAGGAGACACGGGGATTGGATTATATAGTCAATTGCTTTCGGATTCAGTCGACCCTCTCTATTCACTGATTCTTCACCTATGGATTCAACCAACCATGCCTCAAAATATTCCAAACACAATTTCATATAACTTGGATTTTTGGTATCCATAGGGGGAATGTCCTGGAACCAAACCCAAGAGCATGCCAAGTCCATTGTGTTGCTATGCTGTTAGCACTTCATTCGTTACATTGCATACTCTAAAATCAAATAAACTGTCCTGGATTGTGAAGCTTAAAGGGTCTTTCTTTAATTTGCTCCATAAGTAATCTATCACTGTTTTCTCGTTTAGCACTCTCAGGGGGCTTATGACGATCTGTGAGAGCTGACTGAGAGAGCTGTTCAGCAGTGGAACTCTCTGCCCTGGAGTGTAGTGGAGGCTCCTCCTTTGGAGGCTTTTAAGTAGAGGCTGGATGGTCATCTATCGGGGGTGTTTTGAATGTGATTTTCCTGCTTCTTGGCAGAATGAGGTTGGACTGGATGGCCCACGAGGTCTCTTCCAACTCTAGGATTCTATGATTCTATGATCCAACTGTTGCTTCATTCCCTCCTCTTCTTCCTGCCCCAAGAGGAACATCATCCTTTCATTGTAGATCAAAATATGATTCTGTTGAGCTTGTGAATCTCTGGACAGCATCAGGATGTGTTTGTGTGCTTCTCAGCTATTCGCATCTCTCTACAGCAAGGAGTTTGTACCAACAAAGACCATGAAATAAATCCGTTGAAGGTCATGCTGATACTATAAGCTCTCCTGCTCTAAAACGTTCTCTGAGGACTTCACTTATTAGCAGAGAGCCTTGTTAGAGATGAACAAGATAATAACTGCATAGGATGCTGTTACTGAGTACTCTGAGATCCACCTCAGAGTACCCTAGTAGCTACTGTGAATCCTAGAACCTGAAGAGTTGGACTCGGACTGAAAACAACCAAAGTATTGCTCACTGTAGAATTAATGCAGCTTGACACCACTTTCACTGGCATGGCTCAATGCTATGGAATCATAGAAGTTGTAGTTTAGAGTCTTTAGTCCTCTCTGCTAAAGAGTACTGGTTCATCACCAAATTGGATGCCCCCGGTGGCGCATTGGGTTAAACCACTGTGCCAGCAGGACTGAAGACCGACAGGTCACAGGTTCTAATCCAGGGAGAGCACGGATGAGCTCCCTCTATCAGCTCCAGCTCCTCATGTGGGGACATGAGAGAAGCCTCCCACAAAGATGGTAACACATCAAAAACATCCAGGCATCCCCTGGACAACGTCCTTGCAGACAGCCAATTCTCTCACACCAGGAGGGACTTGCAGTTTTTCAAGTCGTTCCTGCCACAAGAAAAAAAATCACCAAATTACCACTCCTGTGATTTCTTAGTATTAGACCATCGTAGCTAGAGTGGTGTCAGACTGCATCAAACAGAGATTTTTGAAAAAGGTACTCTGTTGGGGTGTGTGTTGAGTGTCCTTGGGCCTCTCTCAGCTTGTGTCTTCCTCCACCACTTGGTTGTCTATTTATAGGGTGTGTGTTGACTGAATTGTCCTTGTGGCCTCTCTCAGCTCTACGATTCTATGAAATGAGTGTCAGTGATCTTGAACAGAAACACTGCTTTCATCACTACCTGCTATGTCTATTTATAGACACCACCCAATGCCAACTGTCAATGGCCCCCAGATACAGAATGATCTAGGCCAAAGAAATCCCATGGAAAGTGGGGACCCAGTCTCAAAAATCCATAACTGGTAAAGTGCCAGAGGAAAATGAGTGGATGAAGCATCATATCCACAAGAGAAAATTGCCAGGTTCAACAGCTTTGTGGCTCGGTCCGCAGTTCTTCTCTACCCTGCAATGGAACACAACACACACCTTCTTGATCTCTTCCCACCCTCAGCTTCCCTGCAGGCATGGTCAAGCAACATCTGAGTGCAGATAAGATGAAAAATATAATGGTCTTATCCTCTGTGATGGTTCATAGAAGAAGATAGGTTCAGACAGGTAAGCTGGGCTGAAAGCATTTAGGGCTTTATAGGCTAAAGCCAGCACTTTGAATTGTGCTCACCAGTTGGAATATTGGAATATTCATAATTCATAATATTCATAATTCCAACTGGCCATCAACCATTTTAGCTAGTTAGATTAGGACAGTGTTTCTCAAACCATGTTCCTCCAGATGTTTTGGACTTCAGCTAGTAGAAATCCCAAAAATCCTAGTCAGCATACCAGTTGTTACCAGCTGTGGGAGCTGAAGTACAAAACACCTGGAGGAGCAGAGTTTGAGAAACACTGGTTTAGGAGAAGGGAGAGATTATGTATACAATTCAGGCTATGGAAAGAACTAGTTGGTCCTGAAGGTCCAAACTATTTATTTATTTTATTTATAATAATAATACACTTTATTTATATTCCACCCTTCTCACCCCAAAGGGGACTCAGGGTGGATTACAAACAGACAATCCCTGCCGTTTTGTATTTGACATACAAGACATACAACATATAGTAGGAAGATCTTCCAGCCACAGGTTTTTTCCTGGTTCTTCTAGTTGCATCACCAGGTGCTGTTCTTCCATTGCTCCATTGCAACACAGGGGGTGCTGTTGCTTTATCCTCCTATGACGAAGAGCTTGCCAACCCGTTGGGAGCTTCCACCTTCCAGTAATCGGTCTTCCTTATTTATTGCCTTTATAAAAGTCCACCCCCGCAAGTGGTTCCCATTTTTTTTTACTCACAGCTAGGCTTGTTTTCGACTGCTTGGGTAAACAGCAGGCAGGGCTCACAGCTGGCTGCCCAAGCCAGCCCGGGGTCTCAACCTGTAACGTTCAGTTGATAAGATCTTCTAGCAGCTGTTGTTACCATTGTGCTAAACCTCCGGCCCTACATTTACAGTATTTATATTCTGCCCTTTTCACCCCGCAGGGGACTCATGGCAGATTACAATGCACATGGCAAACATTCAATGCCATTTAGACATACAACATATATAGACAGACACAGAGGAAATTTAACATTTGAGCTTTCCAGCTTCATGAGGATATGCTCGATTCCACCCAAGGGGGAGCTGCTTTTTTACCGTCCTCTTGTAACACCAAGTCTTTGATGGAGTACTTCCTCATTCTTACGCACGCTGCTGGAAGGTTTTATGGTGTCGGAAATTAGTTAAATTAGCCTCACCACATAAAGGGGCACCTAAATTTCCTACTTGAAAGATGCAACTGTCTTTTGGGCTGCATAGGTTGACAGCAAGCTAGATTATTAATGGTCGGGAGCTCACTCTGACCAGGGCTGGCTTTGAACTCATGACTTCTCTGTCAGTAGTGATTTAATGCAGCTGGCTACTAACTAGCTGCGCCACAGCCCAGTCCATAGGAAAGATTCAGGAATTAAAATTGAAAAGTCCCCTCCAGATCAAATTAAGTATTCCTCATAAGTTACCCACGCTCTAGAGGAACATTTGCCTTCTTGTCCGATCCTAATCTGGCATGAAGATAATGGAGATGGGGATGAGGAAAGAGGCAGAGTTTCAGAGAGCGAAGAGGATGCAAAAGTTCCTATCAGCAGATGGGGAACGTGGATGAGGGGGACGCAGTGGGAGAGGAGAAGAGGCATTCAAGTGAAATTAAAACTGGGGATAGGAGAGTGGAGAAAAGGAGCAAATTGTATGAAGAAGGGGAGAGGGAGAGGGACACAGGGGAAGGCGATCTGGAGAGATGAAAAGAATGTTGATCACTTTAGGCAAAAAACGAAATAACCCAGCGGAATAGGAAGGACTACATCTAAAGCTGAAATCAGATTATGTTGCTTCCCCTGGTGCATTAACTCCTAGATAATACTGTGCCAGGGACTTCATAAAAAGACTCTTGCTGGTTTGTGTGTGCATGTAGATGTTAATCCATGTGTTTCTGACATTGAATAAATCCATTGTTGGAGGGATGGTTATGATGCCGGAACAGGAGAACCCAAGCCATTTTTTGAGTGAAGAATACATCTAAAAGACTAATCTGACTGCTAAAAATGTAATTGCAGATTCATTTGACCTATAGATGCAAACGCTAGGGAGTAGGGAAGTAGGGAAAACATATTGCATTTCTCTGACATAAAATCATAGAATCATCGTGTTGTCGAACTGGATTTAGGTCGGCTCTGCCCAGAAGGGGCAAGAGCCTTAGCGCCCAAAAATGAGGGATTGCAACCCTTGGTGAGCAAAGCAGGACGCAGATTTCTCACCCCACTGTTTTCCCAATAAATCTCACTAAAGTTGAAGAAAAGCCACCTAGGTCTTTATTCGTGACTCAGCTGAGAAGTATGACAGCCGCAATTCCTTGCCGCAAAGCTGACATAAAGGTTACATTCAAAATACATGCTATTTTATAGTTTATACAGAGCTGTCAAATTCAAATTTCCTGCCCGCCCCTCACCAGCCAGCTTTGCGCTGATTGGATGTAATGTTGGGGCCAGCTGGGAGGTGAGACGCCGGCTGGCTTCTTCCAGCCAATCGTGAAGCAGCGCCGCCTCTGTTCTGGACAATCAGAGAAAATCCTCACTTCAGGATTCTGGCCAATGGATGAGAGAGGAGGGAGTTTGAGGAAAACAATGGATCTGGAGGTTCCCTTGATTGAATTAAATTTATATAAATAGAATGACCAAGCCCCCAAGCTTCTCGAGCTGGAGTATCTTTTGTTTGAATTGGTAGATAATCATCTGGCGAAGATTTGTCCCTTCCTGTTGACAAGGGACAGATTCAAATAGTTGATGGGTAGTTTTGGTGAAGTTCAAATTGGCAAAAGAGATTTCCAGCTTGCTGAGCCCTCTGGGTTCCGAGGCTAGAGGAAACAGCCTTTGTGGTGAATGGATATGATATGCCTAGCACTCATAGTCAAAAGATGAGACGAAACTCTGAGGATCCTTTATCTATGATGCAAAGGAGTTTTCAATGGGAGAGGGGAAAGACCCTCTCCAAACTAGAGAAGTCCTGTTATTTTCATGCAAATGTCTTTGATGGCCTATTAAGGTGTGGTCTCTGGAATGCAGCTGGTCTTATCTCACTTGTTGATAATCATTTACATGGCACAACTTCATAATTTTAGATATGGGGAAGGGGTCATACGGGGAAAAGGAATACATTGGAATACCAGGGTATAATTCCTTCACCACCACCATTACACTTAATAATCTCTCATTTGCCATCATCACATAGATGGAATAGAAACTAAAATCTAATAGTTCATAGGGGGAGATTCATAATAGCAGCTCATATAATTCATGGGGAAATCATGATAAGCAATTCATATATTGTGGGTTGAAAAGTTCATCTGAGTCAGTCCTGGGGGACTCAAGAAAGTTAAAAGAAAGAATCTTGTCCAAAATCAGCACGGAAGAGAGACCTACTACTTGTAACCATCAAAAAAACTATAAATCCCACGCTGCCTCGGGTTCCCCAGATCCAGTCTGTCTTCATGCAAATTCCAGGCGATGCGCACACAAGAAGTCCACGGCTTCAGAACCTCTATGGGAACCTCTGACGGTGGCGGAAGCAAGTGGGTCATGGAACCGGCGAATTTTGACTGTCAGCTGGTCTTGTTAAAAAGATATTCTTTGGAACAAAAAAAGGTTATTGCAGAGGCGGAGAAGCTCAAAGAGAGAATCCAAGATGGCAGAAAGTCTTAGAATTAGGCAAAGAAAAATATGACACTAGAATGGGATCAATCGGATGACCTTTTGGTTTTGCGGATTATGGGGACTTCGTATCCGCGGTTTTGAGGGACGTAGTTTTGGCCTCCCCAAGACGCCAGAAGGGCATCCCGGGCAGACCTGCAGAGTTCTGTGGCCTGGGAAAGGTTATGTTCATGGATATTGGTGAGAGAGAACATTAAAGGACACAATGTATCCATATGAGAGGGGGAAAGTTGCAAACTAAGATTCTGTATATTGGGGAACTTGCTACAAAGTTGGGCTCGGGAATGAGGTGAGAGAGGGATGTCTAAAAGCCTATTGAGTTGCTGTTCCGGCCCCACTCGCCAATGAAGTTGGCCCAAACGAGGCATGCAGGAACATTGGAACTCCCTGCTGCAGGTCAAATCAGTTTGATAGCCGGAAGGTAATGTGAAGTCAAGGTCAATAGAATCCTAGAGTTGGAACAGTCCTTATGGGTCATCCAGTCCAACCCCATTCTGCCAAGAACCAGGAAAATCACATTCAAAGCACCCCCAACAGATGACCATTCAGTCTCTGTTTAAAAGCCTTCAAAGAAGGAGCCTCCACCACACTCTGGGGCAGGGAGTTCCATTGCTGAACAGCTCTCACCATCAGGAAGTTCTTCCTAATGTTCAGGTGGAATCTCCTTTCCTTCTACTGTGAAGCCATTGTTCCATGTCCTAGTCTCCAGGGCAGCAGAAAACAAGCTTTTCCCTCCTCCCCATGACTTCCTCTCACATCTTGATCTATGGCCCTCATCATGTCTTCTCTTAGCCTTCTCTTCTGTAGGCTAAACATGCCCAGCTCTTTAAGTCACTCCTCATAGGGCTTGTTCTCCAGACCCTTGATCATTTTAGTCACCCTAATGTCTGGACACATTCCATCTTGTCAACATCTCCCTTCAACTGTGATGCCCAGAACTGGACACAGTGTGAGTCCAGGTGTGGTCTAACCAAGGCAGAATAGAGCGGTAGCATGACTTCCCTGGATCTAGACACAAGACTCCTATTTATGCAGGCCAAAATCCCATTGTTTTGGGGGGGGGGTTTGCTGATGCATGATATTGTTGGCTCATGTTTAACTTGTTGTCCACCAGGACGTTTGGACTGTTGGTATAATAATACTGCTAAATGCAGCAGATGCTAAGAATGACTGTTTGAATTGCTTGGGCCTAGAATTCCAGACAATTATCCAAGCCTCTAGTGACTGTACAAAAAGGAGAAATCCAGCAAGAGAGCTCTATACAGGGAAATGGGATAGACCAAATAAGTCTGGCCTGTGGGGGTATTTTAAGCTCCACCCAAAAACGAATACAAAGGAAAGTCTCTACACCAGTGTTTTTCAACCTTTTTTGAGCCGTGGCACATTTTTTACATTTACAAAATCCTGGGGCACACCACCAACAAAAATGACACAAAATGACACTCTAACACAGTAATACATGTAGTTAATATGTTTTTAAATGTATTTATACACTCAGTGTGAAACCTGGGCCTGTTTCGATGAACACAACATATATATGACTACTTCTCACATACTTATACTGTACATGGCTATCATGTCTTCTCTCAGCCTTCTCTTCTTCAGGCTAAACATGCCCAGCTCTTCAAGCCGCTCCTCATAGAGCTTGTTCTCCAGACCTTTGTGAAATTTCACCCTGAGTGAAACTTGCTTCCAGTTAACTATGGATGTCATGAAGCGGTTATAAACCAATCAAGCGGAGAGGCTCAATTTGTTTCTTGAAACCTGTGAGGGGGCTGCTAGGGAGTGCCAATTTCCCACGGCACACCTGATGATCGCTCACGGCACACTAGTGTGCCACGGCACACTGGTTGGGAAACACTGCTCTACACTATTGGGAAGGCCTTTAAACAGGAGGAACTAAAGTAGAGGAGAAGGCAGAGCCAAGACTTCACAGAAATGCTGGACCACTCTAACAACCACCATGTCAGACTACACAGAGAAGCCATTGAAATAGACAAGCATGTGAAGAATTTCAACAGAAAGGAGGAAACCATGAAAATGAACAAAATCTGGCTACCAATATTTTTTTAAAAAACTCTCTAAAATTAGGACAGTAAATAAAGAATAACACTCAGAAAACAGTAGAATTCCACACAGGAAACAATCAGGGTCAGCTAACACCTTCCAACAAATGATTCTCCCAGACAGGAAGCAGCCAGGCTTTGAAGCTGCAAGGCTATTCAATACTAATATGTTTTTAATTGTTAATGTGTTGTTATATGGTTATTTTTGGGTTGTTTGCTTGTGTTGTATTGGAGGGCAGAGACTGCCTTGTGTAAACCGTCCCGAGTCGCCTTCGGGCTGAGAGGGGCGGTATAGAAATGTGACAAATAAATAATCAAGGTGACCAGTTGCAATATTCACACTTGCCTCAAACAGGCAAGAGTTTGTTCTCCCACTCTGGACATTCCACAGATATATAAACTCCACTTGCCTAGTTTCCAACAGACCTCACATCCTCTGAGGGTGCTTGCCATAGATGGGGGGTGAAACATCAGAAGAGAATGCTTCTGGAACATGGCTATACAGCCCAGAAAACTCAACGCAACCCAGGAATTCATATTGTTAATTCTAACCCAGGTCTCCTTTCCTGCAAGTCTACTGTCCTCTTTTCAGGCTTTCTGAGCCCCCAAAGAGTTTGAATTTTAAAGCACATACCACTGTTACTGTGATATGAAAATAATAATAAAAAAGAAGCAAAGAAGAAAGCAAAACAATCTCCAAACTAAAACGGAGACAGAATTGCTCCTACCAGGCTTGGCGTTTTAATATCGAAAGGCTGTGAAATCTAATAAGAGCTACAAGAGAAGTTGCATTCCTTCCTGCCCCCTGCCTCCTGTTTCTTTTCTGCACAGCCCAATGAAATTGGGATTCAATAAGTAAAAGTGACAGAATATGTAATTTCCCGCAGATCTGGTGCTGCTGGGCATTTCCGGATTAATAACCTTAAACCATTTTCCTCCCTGTTCGCAGGCCAATGAAGATCTCCAGCCTTCCTCTTATCTGAATAAATACGCCGTTCGAACAAAGTGCGAGAGCTGCCTTATCGCTACCTGACAGCACAAAGGAAAACAGCTTAAGCCTTTTCAGTCTTTCTTTAAAAAATAAATCATATCGTCTCCTCGCCCATATTGGCAGGAGAGAGGACTTGAGGACAGCGCTTTTTGTGTGCACTCTTTAGCCTTGAAAGAAGCTTCCCGGACACGATGTGCCCTAGACAATGACACCGTTGGAGTTGGGAAACATTACTTCTTTGGGCGACCTCTCCCAAAAGACCCCAGGCAGTATGGGGAATGTTGTTGGTCTGTGCCTTCAAGTCATTTCCAACTTAGTGTGAATCTATCATGGGGTTTTCTGGGTCTGAGTTTGGGTGACTCAGAAAAGGTCGCCCAGTAGGTGTCCATGGCTGAGCCGTGAATCAAACCAGGGTCTCCAGAGTCAATGTCCAGTGCTCCAACCACTATATCATCCTGGTTGTGACGGTGCAGCAAGCGCCACTTGTATGTAAAACATTGAGTTTATAAGGTTTTTCACTGTTATATTGTGTTTCTGAAGTCCTGTATAGTTTTGCAGTGCTTGCAAGGTATTGGTTTCATTGATTGGTCCCTAATGCCTGTCAATTATCATTTACAGAACCCAATCAAGCTCGCTCCACCCCTTTCCCCGGGGACTTTGGAGAAGGATGCCATTTTTTCTTTTCTTAGACCACTAGAGCTTCTACAGAGACGACGTGTTAGAAGGTTGCTAGCTAGGCCTTGGTCAAGCTATCTTCCAGTGCTAATTCTTCACATCTTGAGATTCATATAGTATACCCAACATATCGGAAGGTTGGGTGATGCTCAAGCGAAAACAGTCAGTTGGCAGCCAAGAGGAAGGTTTCCTGCATTCATATAAGCCATCTGACTGGGACTTTGAGCTTCCTTGCCTCGAGGTCAGAGGGAGAGAGAATTTGGAGAGCCAATCGACTGAAGCTTCCAGGACCACATCTGCATTTAAAAAAACCCTGTAAAGTAAAGCTTTTCTACTTTGTTTTGGGGACCTAAGAGAAGAACCCGAGTGCTTACAACTCAGGTATTTAAAAATAAACCCCTTTGAGTTAAGCAGAGTTTCCAGTTTGGTCCTTGGGAACCCCAAAGCCTCTAAAGGAAGGCAAGAAGCAATCCCCCGAGAGAAGAATGATCATGTCCTTGTGAAGCCATATAGCCCGGGCACGATGGCACGCTGGCTCTTTTCTGGGAGCTGTATAATTGGTATAATCATCAGTCAAAAGTAATCTCCAATCTAAAGACTACAGAAAATAATGGAGAAGCGCACAATCAGAGGTGTCTGGGGATGGAAGAAGGTCTTAGGAAACAAATCACGCCATCCTAGAAATAGTTATTCTCTACCTGGGAAAGCTTTCCGTATTTCTATTGTGAATTTAGGACAATATGAGAACAACTGTACACCAGTTGTTCTCAAACTTCCTAATGCTGTGAACCTTTAATATAGTTCCTCATGTTGTTGTGACCCCCAATCATAAAATTATGTTCATTGCTACTTCATAACTGCCATACATCAAGGGAACCACTGACCGCATAGGGAAGCTGATGAGGAAACACAACTTACAAACTATCTATAGACCCACTACAAAAATCCAACAAGAGGGATCCTCTCACCTCTGCAGGAGTCTACCATATACCACATAGCTGTGGACAAGTCTACATAGGAACCACCAAATGCAGCAGCATTGCCCAAACATGAATCAAGGAATAGGAAAGGCACTGCAGACTACTTCAACCAGAGAAGTCAGACATAGCAGAGCAAGCACCTGATGATCCAACCTGGACACAGCATATTATTTGAGAACACAGAAATGCTGGACCACTCTAACAACGACTATGTCATGCTACACAGAGAAGCCACTGAAATTCACAAGCATGTGAGCAATTTCAACAGAAAGAAAGAAATCATGAAAATGAACAAAATCTGGCTACCAGTATTTTAAAAACTCTAATATTATAACAGTAAATAAAGAACAAATCTCAAACACAGGGGAACTGCAAAGAAGAAACAATCAGGAATACCTAATCCCCTCTCAACAAAGGATTCTCCCAGGCAGTAGCAAGTCACTCCTAAAAACTATCAAGTCATCAAATGCTAATCAAGGTGGCCATTTGAAACATTTGCACCAAGCTCCAACAGACAAGAGTTCTTTCTCCCTCCCTGGACTTTCCACAGAAATATAAACCCAAAGTTCCTAGTTTCCAACAGACCTCACAACCTCTGAGGATGCCTGCCATAGATGCAGGTGAAACATCAGGAGAGAATGCTTCTAGAACATGGCCATACAGCCCGAAAAAACCTACAACAACCCAGCCCCAAATCAGCCTGGTTCTCTCCTTCCGCCCCCCACAAGGCATCTGGGAGGCTTCAGGGACTGGACATAGGGATCTCAATTGTCACATGTGGCCCAAGGACCATCATGTTCCCATCCCAGTGTAATCCATGGTATATTGAATCTTTTTGAACTGCTTCGAAGCTTTGCATCAACTTCCAGGTTTCTGTTTCTTTAGCAAAACCTTTTCCCCACTTCTACCCATCATGCACTTCTACCATCACCACTGTATTTCTCAGGGCTATCTGTGAAAAGCTTAAAACTGAGGGACAATTCCTGCATACTAAACAGCATCTGTGCAAAGATACCACATTTCTCAAGGACACAAGGCATGGTAATAAATCATCGCATTTTGCAGCTTGGCTCTCCTATTGCTACCATAACACAGTTAACTTTTAGTATATCAAAGGCGTCTTATTCGTGGGGTGGGAATCTTTAGCACTATGTCAAAAGTTGAGTTGGCAAAGGGCATGACAATTAGGAGGAGGAGGGTGAAAAATAGTCTTCGACCAGAATCTGATTGGTGCCATGCACCTGCGTAAGTCCCCTTGTACACAGGTTTGTGCTTTCTGTTACCATTGTGCAATGGACATATTCAGTTCATGGTTGCATTGGTGGAGTTTCAACTCCAAGATATTCCAACTCAAAAAGAGCATTGAAGCAAATGGATTTGCATATGTGTTAAGCCTTCATTCAACATGTGATTCAGTGGGTATAGTCTAATTGCAATTAAATGACAGGATTCCAGCCATGCAGTTGTATATTTCTGAAGTATAGAAAAGTCTTTGTTTGTCCCTTCAATAATAATAATATACTTATTTATTTTCCCTCTATCTCCCCAAGAGGACTCAAACAGAATACAGAATGCATATGTGGCAAACATTCAGTGTTGTTATGCAATTAACAAAGACAGACAATATATAGACAAAAGCAAGGCTTCCTTCTTTTTCATGTCTGGCATCTGGAGGCTGTACTCGACTCAGCCATGGCAAGGTGCTGGTGTTACTTTTTTTTTCCCGATGCGGAGGAGCCTGTTGTCCATGGACACCTTTCTGATCAAATTGCTGTCATGTCTTCAGGGCCAACTGTAAACACACACAGGTTCAGGAATTTATGAATAAAAAATTGAATAAATTTATTACAGGCATTCAAAAAGGCATCATAATACATGGGTGCAACCCCCTAGTAATTCACATATAAGTTGAAAGCAAATATGCTATAAAACGCTCGAGAGAAGGCAAACATACAATACAAAGAGGAACATATGGAGGGAAGCAAATGCATGATATTCCCATACCAAAATCAGGCCAAAGTTCCAATTATACATATAGAGTTCACCAAAATCTCGTGCAGTTCCACATTGATGGGTGGGGGTGCAAAATACCCAGAGCCAGTGTAGACGCTTAGAAGAGCCGCAACAGAATTGTATTTGCAAGGCCTTCATCTGTTTCGCCGGGGGCTTTTTCAAGCGGCAATATATAAAATGCTGATGCAGCGTCACAGGAGAAGCCTAAATATCAAACAATACAATAATACATGATATAACAGAACCATGCACTGCCAGCACATGCGTGGGGAGGGCGGCACACCTACCATAGGTTATAAGGTGGGAGGAAGATCCAATACACCATCACTCCTGCGGACCCAAGGGTGAAGTCCACAGTGACCTCTGGTGTTAAATACACACAACTGGCCCAGCCCACATGGAGTGTAGCTAGGAGCAGCAGGTGTGGGGTCAGAGGGAACTCCCTCCTGAAGGTCAGCTTGGAGTGATACATACATGGTGGAATCAAACTCCTATTATTCTCACATACATATTATATTATAGCCAAAATAACCACGCTAATAAGAACCCTTAAAGGGAACTGATACAAACACCACAAAAGAATTGGTGCTGAGCAGAGAGACAACTGTAAACACACACAGGTTCAGGAATTTATGAATAAAAAATTGAATAAATTTATTACAGGCATTCAAAAAGGCATCATAATACATGGGTGCAACCCCCTAGTAATTCACATATAAGTTGAAAGCAAATATGCTATAAAACGCTCGAGAGAAGGCAAACATACAATACAAAGAGGAACATATGGAGGGAAGCAAATGCATGATATTCCCATACCAAAATCAGGCCAAAGTTCCAATTATACATATAGAGTTCACCAAAATCTCGTGCAGTTCCACATTGATGGGTGGGGGTGCAAAATACCCAGAGCCAGTGTAGACGCTTAGAAGAGCCGCAACAGAATTGTATTTGCAAGGCCTTCATCTGTTTCGCCGGGGGCTTTTTCAAGCGGCAATATATAAAATGCTGATGCAGCGTCACAGGAGAAGCCTAAATATCAAACAATACAGTTGACAGACAACTAAATGCCTCATAATGGGTTTTTTAAATGTTTTAAAAATTTTATTTATTTATTTATTTATTTCTTCGATCTTGTATACCGCTCCTCCCTACAGGCTCGGGGCGGGTACAACAATATAAATGGGCATCATGTCGCAGACATGGGGCCCTACAATAAAAGAATAAAACACGTTAAAAACACACAATTTGACACATTTCGAGGTGCAGGGTGACAATATGGTTCTTGGGATACCATCATTCTATGCCTTAATTAAAGGCCAGGCCAAAAAGGGCGGTCTTACAAGCCCTTCTAAATGGTACTAGCTCGGAGATAGCTCGTGCACTGTCCGGGAGAGAGTTCCACAGCACTGGAGCTGCTGCAGAGAAGGCTCTCTGTCTAGTCACAGATAGGTGGCAGGAGCGGACTGTTGTTACCGTCAGCAGATTCTGTTCTTCTGACCGCAGTGATCTCGGGGGTACATATGGGGTAAGGCGGTCCCTCAGGTATGCAGGCCCTAAGCCGTATAAGGCCTTAAAGGTCAATACCAACACCTTGAAGGCGATTCGGTACTCGATGGGGAGCCAGTGCAGCTGCCGAAAGATGGGCGTAATATGCTCCCTTACCGACGAGCCCGTCAGCAAGCGAGCAGCGGCATTCTGCACTAGCTTGAGTTTCCGAATTGTCAACAAGGGAAGGCCAACGTAGAGGGCGTTACAGTAGTCCAGTCTTGAGATGACCGTCGCTTGGATTACCGTCGCCAGGTCGTTCCTGGACAGGTAGGGTGCCATTCGCCTAGCCTGTCGTAGGTGAAAGAAGGACGCCCTGCTGACCGCGGAGACCTGGGACTCCATGGTCAGCAGGGAGTCCAACTGAACACGTGGCCCACTTATCTTACACGTGGCCCGCTCATTGTTACTGTGTCTGAAGGATTTTATTTTGTTGCATTATTTTATATTGTCGAGTGTATTTTATGATTTATTTACTTCATTATGTTGCTGTTTTGTTTTGTATTATTTTATGTATGCTGTGCTGGACTTGGCCTCATGTAAGCCGCCCCGAGTCCTCATTGGGGAGATGGTGGAGGGGTATAAATAAAGATTATTATTATTATTATTATTATTATTATTATTATTATAGTATGCAGCACCACCATTGTGTCACTACATGAATAAATATTTAGATGACATAAGCATGACGTAGGTTCTTAATTTCTGAAAACAGCATCAGAAGAAACCATAACTGGCCATCCTAGTAATAAGACACATGATTTGTGTACAAAAGGTTACAAGTTCTTTCCCTCTACAGGTAAAGCTCTGGGTATCATCTGTAGGTAGAGCTCAGAAGGAACTCTGTATAGCATGACCTCTGTCCTGCTCAATGTAGTGGAAGGTGAGATTGTAGAAACACAGGCCCATGATCTCTATTAGACAATTAAGTCTAATGGACACCCACCAGGCATTGTGTCTAGTTGACCATCAACAACAACTCATCAATGCAACTGGTGAACACTAGTAACACTGGAAATGAGTATCTTGTGTATGGTCCTTTACTTGCTTCTCTCCATGTTGTCAGATTTTGCAAACTCAATCCTATGGCCCCCTGTCTTGAGTCTATCCATCTGTAATGTGGTTTTCTACTTTTCCTGTTGACTTCTATCTTTCTGTCTCTTCTAGTGAGCCATGTCTTTTTCATGATACGGCCAAAGTCAACAGCCTCAGTTTAGTCATCTTGAATTCTATGGAAAGTTCAGGCCTCATTAGGTCCAGGACCTAATTTCCCCCATTTTCTCTGGCTAATATATTTATTTATCGTATTAGAAGTGAACCAGAGGTACCATTGTAATGTACTTACATTATGCATGTGGCAGGGCTCAGACTGCATTGTAATTGGTGTTCTGTGGTTTGTTCTTCTCCACACTCGCATGTTGCATACTCCATTTGGTGGCCCCATTTCTTAAGGTTGCCTCTGCATCTCGTGGTGCCAGAGAGCAGTCTGTTCAGTACCTTCCAAGTTGCCCAGTCTTCTGTGTACCCAAGGAGGGGTCTCTCATTCAGTATCAGCCATGGCTTGAGGTTCTGGGTTTTAGCCTGCCACTTTTGGACTCTTGCTTGCTGAGGTATTCCTGCGAGTATCTCTGTAGATCTTAGAAAACTATTTCTTGATGGCAAGCATTAGTGTGCTGGCTGATATCCGAACAGAGGATGGGCCAGAGATGTCACTGCCTTGGTCCTTTCATTATTGGCTGCTACTTTCTGACGGATGTCAGGTGGTGCAATACCAGCTAAACAGTATAATTTCTCCAAAGGTGTTGGGCATAAACATTTTGTGAGTAAGCGGCATGTCTCATTAAGAGCCACATCCACTGTTTTAGCATGGTGAGATGTGTTCCACACTGGCCATGCATACTCAGCAGCAGAGTAGCCAAGCGTAAAGGCAGATGTCTTCACTGTGGCTGGTTGTGATCCCCAGGTTGTGCCAGTCAGCTTTCGTATGATATTATTTCTAGCACCCACTTTTTGTTGGATAGTCAAGCAATGCTCCTCTGGCCAATAATATGAGAAAGAAAAAGGAGCAAGAGAGAAGGGATGAATCTATATTAGTCTGTGTTTATCTCAGCCAGATGTATGAAACTCGGCACATTCGAGCAAGAAGAAATGTTAGCATGTTGATGAAAGGAAATCAAACTTGTCAGCTGGGTGTTTTTTTCCACTTTTGTATATCCCATCCTTGTGTGTGTGTGTGTGTGTGTTAGCTACATGCACACATAAGCATACACGCCTTCTCACACATGCACAACCTCGCAGACAAGTGTGCTTGATGGATGAGATGATTTGAAGCTTCTGACAGCTGCATTTTGTTGTGGGGGAAAAATGACTTTTAGCGAGTTTCAGATAAATGAGCAGAGTTTACTGGAGTGAGGGGAATGCAGGAGGCGTCAGCCAAGTGATGATTTGTGAGGCGAATGGCAAACAGGGAGAGAAAGGACCATTTTTAAACATTAAGACAGAGAGGCACAAAGCAAGCCTGCTCTTTAAATACTGGCGTCCAATAGAAGGGCATGGAGTAAGAGGCTGAGTATGAAATGGGAAGAAGCTGAGGGATATACACAGGTCCCAGACAAAGCAATTGCTTTGATCTTGTACCCAACTGATTTGGATCTGTTCATGACTGGTCTGCTGTGATGTAGTCATATTGGTGTCATACACCTGTATGAGTTCCTTTGCAGATATGGCTGTACCTTTTTGGTCACTGTATGATAGTCTTAGGGTGTATCTGAGCTGTGGAATTAACATAGTTTTATATCGTTTTAATTGCCTTGGCTCAATGCTATGGTAGTTTTACAACATCTGTAGTCTTCTCTGCCCAATAATGCTGTGCCTCACCAAACTACAAATCCCAGAATCCAATATCATTGAGCCATGGCAGTTAAAGTGGTGCCAAACTGGAGTAATCCTACAGTGTACATGCACCTTCAATCAGGGCTATGGAAGTGCATACCCTTCAATACTTCACAAACAGAAACTAGAATAGGTTAGGATAGCTGCAAGATCAAGATGGCAAGCTAGGAGAGGTTGCTGAAAATGGCTTTTGCCTGAGCCGATTGGGAAGGGCGCGATTGGACCCCTTCCTCTCCTCCCTACTGAGTTAATTTAGAGTAAACTTCTTGGAGGCTTTGAACACCATCTGTGGCAATCAAAATAAGCTAAAGACAAAGTTTTATTTATTTATTTATTTATCATTCACATTTCTGCGTCGCCACTCCCAGTTTGAAAGGGGAGAGAAAACTATGACATTTTATATGGATTGAAAATGTTGTTTCCTCTACAAACCAAATACATGGGAATTTTGCACAGAATACCTCTCTAATTACAGCATTTTCTGTACTGGAAACATCCTTGGGATCAACCAAAGGAATTTCAAAGACTGGATAACTGTTTTATGGGCTGTATGATCATGTTCTAGTATCATTCTTTTCTGGCATTTCACCTGCATCTGTAGCAAGCATCCTCAGAAATGAGGAGAGTGGAGAGTTTATATCTGTGGAATTATGTCCAGAGTGGGAGAAAGAACCCTTGTCTGTTTGAAGCAAGTGTGAATGTTGCAGTTAGCAAGCTTGATTAGCATTGAGTAGCCTTGCAGCTGCAAAGTCAATCAGTGGAGGTATTTACATAGAGCAGTGGTTCTCAACCTGTGGGTCCCCAGATATTTTAGCCTTCAACTCCTAGAAACTCCAACAGCTGGTAAATTGGCTAGGATTTCTGGGAGTTATAGGCCAAAACACCTGGGGACTCACAGGTTGAGAACCACGGACATAGAGGTACTTTATTTGTTGTTTCCTGGAGGCATCCTTTCTTAGTAAGGGGTTAAATGGCACTTGATTGCTTTCTGTCTGGAGTTGCCCTGTTTCTGAGTGGTGTTCTTTATTTACTATCTTGATTCGGGGGGTAAATACTGGTAACCAGATTTTGTACATGTTCATGGTTTCCTCCTTTCTGTTGAAATTGTTCATGTGCTTGTGGATTTCAATGGCTTCTCTGTGTAGCCTGACTGACATGGTGGTTGTTAGAGTGGTCCAGCATTTCTGTGTTCTCCAATAATATTCTGTGTCCAGGTTGGTTGATCAGGTGCTCTGATATCGCTGTCTTTTCTGGTTGAATCAGTCTGCAGTGCCTTTTGTGTCTTTGATTCATGTCTGGGCATTGCTGCTGCATTTGGTGGTCCCTTTGTAGACTTGTCCACAGCTGCATAGTATATGATAAACTCCTGCAGAGATGAGAAGATCCCGCTTAACCTTTGCTGGACATAGCATTTGTTGAATTTTCTTAGCGGGACTGTAGATTGTTTGTAGGTTGCATTTCTTCATCAGCTTCCCTATGTGGTCCCTTGATGTATGGTGAGAACATTTTTCCTCTGGGTGGATCTTTGTCTTTACTCCCATGGCTTGTTCTTGTCTTTCAGCTCTTCTGATGTTTGTCATAGAATACCGGTGATAATATGATAGCTGGGACCCTACGCTACGCTGGTTGCGCAACACGGGTCTGAATTAGGGGAATACATGGATTAGACAGCGTAAGAGATGCAGCTGCGATAGTGTCACCAAAGAGAGGGGTAGGGAATTGAACCCCTGCCCCCCATAGCTCACCAGAAAGAGGGGCAGGGAATGGCACCATTACATTAGTTCACTGGTATCCTGTGTCAGCTGCGTCCCTCACTCATGCCACTGTCTGGCGCATGTGTTTCCTCCATTAATTCAGACCGCGTTGCACAACTAGCGTAGGGTCCCAGCTATCATACTATTGCCGAATACCCATTGGCCTGTAGAGCCCAGTTTAAGTGTCTCAGTTCACCTTGGAGGAGGTGGGGTTTCAAAGAGCCAGAAAGCAAACACATTACAGCTTCAATGTGACATCTTTTCAGATATTTAAACATGATTTCATGTCTCTTCTTCATCTTCCCCAGGTTGCATCCCCAGCCCCCTAAGCTGCTTCTCATAGGGATTGCCTGCTAACCCCTGAAATAATGAGATAAGACAACAGCAATTTGGATTTAAATTTTGGACAACTTTATAGAATGTTACCTATTTAACTTTTAACTCAACTAACTTAGGTGTTAGTTCAACTTGGTGTGGCTAAGTCGAGGTAGTGTCTTATACAGTCTACCCCTCGGCTATTCGGTGCGTAACACCTGGGTCCCCTGGAAATTTAAACTCGGGCAACCTCTAAGGAAAACGTATGGAGAAGTCTCTCTCAAATTATTGAGACCAGACTCTCCCCATTCCTGGGCCATTCAATATCACCTCACCCTTAAAGTTAATCTCTATGTGAGTGTTTGTGTAATGGCCCACACCCTTTAAGGGGTGCCTTAGGCGTACACCAACTTTTGTATTTCTAATCTATTTATGCTAAGCCTATTTGTATACTGACCAGCCCAGCTAACCCCTAATAACAGTACAAAAAACCCTCGTAGAACATAGGAGGGAAAAAATTCCTACCTGGTCCCAATGGGCAACCAATAAATTATACTGTCAATGGGCGGGCATGGTGGGTGACATCCAGCAGAAGAATGGAGGAATAGGGCTGGCCCTTTTCCAGTCTCATGTCCCGGGAGAGGAGGCAAATTGCTCTCCTTCCCCAGCTGCACCAGGTCGGGAAAGTCCCTTCATAGTTTCTAGAATTTTGACCATTTTGGTCACTCTTTTCTGAACACTTTCCAACTTGTCCATACCCCTGAAAGTTTAGTAAGGTTCTATAGCTTTCTGTCTGAGAATGTTATAGTATTAGACTGTGATGCTCAGAATTTCATAGAATGGAAGCATGGCAATTAATGTGGAATCATAGCCTATAACTATGTAGTTTTAAAGTGCCATTGTCTAGACAGAAAGAAAGTAATAAAAATAATAATAAACTCTTGTGAAAGATTCCTTCTTTCTTTATATTATGTTAGACACATACCACCTTCCTTCAAGCCTGATTGTGCCTGATCAATTGTAGCAGGCAAAGCAATGAATATATTCATGAATCCCCTTGCTATTTCTCCAGCACCACCCCCAACTAAAAGGAAATGCAAGTCCTATTAGTTTATTGCAGGAGGTCAAGAGACCATTCTTTGCTCCTCCTTGCCAACATCTGTGCCATCATGGAAATTAATAACTGAGATCCATCAAAATTATGTTTGATGTCTAGTTCCACAGCTGGATCAAAGGCACACTAAAGGAAGAGAGGAGTGAAGGAAGGGAGGGAAAAGAAAACGCCAGCTGAACCTCACAAAAACAAAAGAATGGCTCCAGTCTTCTGGCATGAACAGAACACCTTCAGTGTTCAATGGACAGAGCTGAACTTTGATTGTTGTGTCCCTTTCAAGTCATTACTGATGTATGGTGACCCTAAGGCCACAGGTTCCCCACTCCTAATTTAGAGACGATATGTATTAATCTGCCTTTTCCAGATATAGGGAGCAATGCAAACCCATTCAACACTGGCTCACTGTTCACCCATCCATTACTTTATTTACACCACACCTTTCTCCCCATCTGGGATTCAAGGTGGCTTACAAGGAGGCAGAACATATAATAAAAAATACATTCAATACGGTCTAGTACCTGTGGTTTCATTGAACTCCCACCATGAAAAAAAGAGGCCAGAAACAAGAATTATGAGTCAAACAACAACCATTTATTGACCATTGAATAGCAGCAAGTGAGAAGAAGGCGTAAACAACCGAAACGACAGTGAACTGACCCCGACTTTGATTTTAACTGGCGTGTTTTAAACAAGTGCTGGTCTTAACCTATAAATCCCTATACGGTTCTGGCCCAGTTTACCTGTCCAAACATGTTCTCCCCTATGAACCATCAAGGATGCTAAGATCTTCCAGAGAGGCCCTGCTCTCGGCCCCACCAGCTTCGCAAGCGCATCTGTTGGGAATGAGGGACAGGGCCTTCTCTGTGGTGGCCCCTCAGCTATGGAATTCCCTCCCTCCCAAGATAAGATCTGCCTCCGCCCTCCTGTCCTTTAGGAGGCTAGTGAAATCCTGGCTTTGGAAGGAAGCATTCCCAGAATAAGGACTGAGATTGTTTTTAGACAATGTTAATGACCACATATATGGACTGAGGTGAATTGATTTTATCTGACGATTTGGTTTTAATGTATTTTATCTATATATATTTATCTATATGTATTTTAAATTTGTATTGTTGTATTATGTTTTGATTTATATCAATTACATTTAAGTCTTGCTGTAAGGCCGGTCTGAGTCCCTCTTCGGAGGTGAGAAGGTCAGGATATAAAAGTTTTAAATAAATAAATAATAAATAAGATTGCAGAGATTTGAACTTTAGATTCAAAATATTTATTCAGTAAAAGAAATCCATTCCAGATAGAAAAGGTCTTGGAGCTAACTAGCTTACTTAGCACATCTTCTAAAGAAGATAAAACTGATAAAAAGTCAAAGTATCCATGCAGATACATTTTGCCTCGAAACTGGCAAAATGCATCCTCACTGGAAAGGAGATAAAGGCAAAGAGAGGGCAATGGAAAATGACCACATGGCCAAAAGCCATGGCAATAAAAATACCTTTAAAGACGAAGTTCCCCCATCCCTCACAGATATTCCATTGCTAAATCTTCGGGGGGGAGATAGTGGCATGCAAGATAAAGCCCCTTCTGGAAAAAACATGCATAGGAATGTGGGGAGAGGAATCCCTCACTCTATTCCAGGCCTGGGCAAACTTTGGCCCTCCAGGTGTTTTGGACTACAACTCCCACAATTCCTAACAGCCTACCGGCTGTTAGGAATTGTGGGAGTTGTAGTCCAAAACACCTGGAGGGCCAAAGTTTGCCCAGGCCTGCTCTAATCCCATCTCTAGCCTTGCTACTCATTGAGGACTGGAGATGTGTGCAGTCCTTGGATGAAATCCAACAGAAACAAAGACTAAAAACAGCACAGAACCACTGTCTACATTGGACCAAAACCCCATACTTAATGCAAATGGACCACAGACTGTCCAAATGAATAACAGGGGCTTCTAATGAGTATTGCATTCGGTTTTTGTTCTGCTTTGAACTGACTTTGCTCCACATTTAGCAAAGTTGGAAGATACTCCAGAGTTTGCTTGAAACTTCAGAATATCCCCAGACTTTGGCCAGTTTAGACAATTAGATTGTATCTGATTCAGCCCAATCTGTTGTGAGGATAGATACTGCTGTCATCACTCTTTCTTTGAGAGCAAGACTGAATGAATGAATGAATAAATAAGTTTTATTGTTCTAGCCATAGGCCATGACAAACTGAGACTCTCATTCATGCATTTTCCAAACTTTTGCTGGAAAAAACGGTCTTAATGCCACAAGAATAATGATCTATTCTAGCTTCCCAAGGAAGGGGGTGACAAAATCTGGGAGCTGCCACAGGGAATGTCTCCTCTCTCATTCCCATTAACAGTGAGATGGAGACCATGGATCTTAAAGTTTAGGCTCATAAGTAAAGATACAGTCATTCCAATCACCAGGTTCTTCAAGTAGCCTAAGCTGTGTATTGTATTGTGTCCATTCTGCGGTGCCAATTCCATGTGCAGCAAGAGGATAATAAACATGAATGAGTTAACCTGCTTTGGGAACCATGGATCACTGGAAAGCTTTATTGTGAGGAGCAAAAAACCCAGAGCATTTATCCGCAAGTGAGACTCCTTCAAGCAGCCAGCATTATTTGCGCCGGGCATGTCTTGGGCGATTAGCAACAAACACATTGAATAATTAGGCTGTGAAAGTGGAGTGGCATAAATATCGAGGTGATGATGATTGATTCATATTCTCCCATTTAGCAGCGGTAATTCTAACACGGGTGAGGATCGGTTTTCTTCGCCAACAATAATAACCCATACAGAATCATTTCCACACCCAATGGATTTTATTGTGCGACTTAACAGACCATAAAATGACTTAAGTTGATGTTATTTTTTATGGTCAAGGCCTCCCTTCCCCCAAAGATGAGTGCTACATGCCCTTGCTTTTTCTTCACAGTGTTGACTAAATGAGCCTCTCTCTCTCTCTCTCTCTCTCTCTCTCTCTCTCTCTCTCTCCTACACAGAAGAGTGTAGCTTTCCCAAGCTAAGCAGTTCCCAATATCCTGGACTATAGTTCCCATCATGCCCAAGACAAACATATAGTACAACTCTATATCCATGGAGGATATGTTCATCGAATTATAGAATAATTTTGTGGCAATCTGTGCACCATAGAATCATTGAGTTGGAAGAGACCACATGGGCCATCCAGTCCAACCCCCTGCCAGGCAGGAAAAGCACAATCTAAGTGCCCCTAACAGATGGCCATCCGGCCTCTGTTTAAAAGCCTCCAAAGAAGGAGCTTCCACCGGACTCCGAGGCAGAGAGTTCCACTGCTGAACAGCTCTTCTTGTAGTCAGGAAGTTCACCCTAATGTTAAAGTGAAATTTCCTAAATTCGAAACCGAGTCTTAGTCCTAAATTTGAAACTAGACATAAATAATTGAAATAATAAATAAATAAATAAATAGTCTTCATGGATGATTTCCATGGATACCTGAAATTTTGTCTACTTGTGCCAGAAGAATATCATAGAATAACAATGGAGGACCTAAAGTGCAGCTACACTGTAGAATGAATGCAGTTTGACACCATTTTCACTCAATGCTATAGAATCCTGGGAGTTGTAATTATGCAAAGTATTTTGTCTTTTCTGCCAAAGAGTGTGGGTGCCTCACCAAACTACAAATCAGAGGATTCCTTAGCCATGGCAGTGAAAATGGTGTCAAACTGCATTCATTTTACAGTGTACATACATCTCTAGAAAGACATCTATACTTTCTAGGTGTTGAGTGATTTCAGCCCTAGCATGTTAAGACCAAATTAGACACCGATGGATAGAAGGCAAAAGCAGAGGTTCATTCTAACTGGCCAGAGAGGATGTCAGGGGAGAAAGCACTCCAAAGTACTGACATAGCACAATTGAAAATACATAGTACTTTTTATTTCATTTGACAGCCATTCAAGAAACCGGCTCCTGCTTAATCCAAAAACTATGCAGTTAGAATCCATATTCTGAGTAGCTCAGGACTCCATTGGATGTTTGTGCTGGTTGGCTCTTTGTGTGGTGAGAAATTTAATAAACTCTCATTGGAGCATTTGAAGTGTCATTCAGTTTAATGGTACACCTCACAACCTCTGAGGATGCTTGCCATAGATGTGGGTGAAATGTCAGGAGAGAATGCTTCTGGAACATGGCCAGACAGCCTGGAAAACTCACATCAACCAAGTGATTCCAACATGAAAGCCTCCCACAACATATTATTATTATCTATAATTTTGACATCATTATTACTCACTTAAAGACAGTGCAACATAGTTAAAATAGTAAAGGTAAAGGTAAGTCCAGTCATGTCTGACTCTGGGGAGTGGTGCACTGCTCATCTCCTAAGCTGAAGAGCCAGTGCTGTCCATAGACACAACTAGAAAGAAGAGGAGGGTGTCCTCCCAGCAACCCCAGAACAAACCAAAGAGCGGCGGGGTGCCAATTGGATTGGCACCCTGCCGCTCTTTTGTTTCTTCTGGGGTTGCATAGACACAACTAGGCCATGTGGCCAGCATGATTGCATTGAGTGTGTTACCTTTCCCCCAAGGCGGTACCTATTGATCTACTCATATCTGCATGTTTTCAAACTGCTAGGCTGGCAGAAGCTGGGGCTAACAGTGGGAGCTCACCCCACTCCTTAGATTCAAACCAGTGATCTTTTGGTCAGCAAGTTCAGCAGCTCAATGGATTTACCCACTGTACCACTGGGGACATTTAGTATTTATGTATTTAGTTAATACATAAAATCATTTAAACACATATGTTAATAAATAGAGTAAAAAATCAGCACACTGTAAAACTATTCATTAAATGTATAGTGCACATACTGAAGAACACTACAACCATTCAATGCCACTTTAAATATCATAGTTCCATCCAACAATATTGTAGGAATGGTAGTTGTACTCTCCTGAGTGATTGTACTCCAGGTATCTCACAGAGAATTCCAAGTACCTCCACAAACTACAGATCCCAGGTGTCCACAGGACAGAGCTTTGAGAGCTAAAGTAGGACTAGACTACTATAACGAATGACTCTTCTTGGGATTAAGTCATTTCTTTCAGCCACGTTTGGCTCTTGTAATTGGTTCTATTCTGTTAACTGGCAATCTATCATCTATTTATTCAATTGATTTATATCTCACCTCTCTCTCAATATTAAACTCAAGGCAGCTGACAATATAAGTTAAAAACTATTACACTTAAAACCACAGATAATAGAAAAGTTTAAAAGCAATTAAATGAATAGCCATATTTTAAAAATGTTAATTTAAAGCAGTTTAAAAGGCAGTTAAGATTAATAGTGGTGATGAATATATAACATATCCCAGTTAAGGGATGATCAGAAGAATAGATGTTTAAAAAGACTGTCTGGTGGCATAAAAGAGGCAGAAGTGCAATTTAAAGGTGCACCTACACTATAGAATCAGTCCAGTTGGACACCACATGGGTCAATGCCTTGGTATCATAGAAGCTGGAATCTTGCAAGGTCTTTATCCTTCTCTGCCAAATAGTACTGGTGCTTCACTAAACTACAAATCCCAGGATTCCATAGCATAGTATTGCATTGCATCTTTAAAATCCTGCAAATTTCTTTCGAAGACAGGTGGACAAATGTCAGTGTGCTGGAAAAGGCAAAGACCACCAGCATTGAAGCGATGGTCCTCTGCTATTAACTCCGCTAGACCGGCCACATTGTCCATATTGTCTTCCAAAGCAGTTGCTCAAATCCAAACTCAAGGACAGAAAATGGAATGTTGGAGGACAGGAAAAGAGATTTAAAGGTGGACTCAAAGGCAACCTTAAGAACTGTGGCATAGACACCGAGTACTGGGAAGCCCTTGAGCGCTCTAGCTGAAGGTCAGCTGTGACCAGCAGTGCTGCAGAATTTGAAGAGGCATGATTGTAGGGCAAAAGAGAAAAATGTGGCAAGAGGAAGGCGCATCAAGCCAACCCCAACCGAGACCGCCTCCCACCTGGAAACCGATGCCCTCACTGCAGAAGAACATGTGGGTCAAGAATAGGGCTCCACAGTCACCTACGCACCCACTGCCAGGACACCACACTTGGAAAACCATCATCCGTGGACAACGAGGGATTGCCTAAGTAAAGTAACGGATATAGGCTATGTATCTTTTCATAGACAAGGTCACAAAATACAACAAACCTCAGAACTGTTCTATTTCCCTTCTTTGTGTGTGTTGCGTCACCATTTTATTTCTCCTCTAGGATGTCGAAATTCGTGGCTTTTCTATTACACTCCTTTTCCTTGAGGCAGGTGCTTCCTTCTGCCTAATCATGAGGCCAGCCCTGTATCCAGTCATCTTGTTATAAAGCAGGGGTCTTCAAACCTGTTAAACAGAGGGCCAGGTCACAGTCTCTCAAACTGTTGCTGGGCTGGATTATAATTGGGGGGGGGGGGGATCATGAATGAATTCCTATGCACACTGCACATATCTTATTTGTACTGCATAAAACACTTTAAAACAATACAATAATTAAAATGAAGAACAATTTTAACAAATATAAACTTATTAGTATTTCAATGAGAAATGTGGACCTAAAGACTTTTTTTAAAAAAACTGAAACTTATTAGTATTTCAATGAGAAGTGTGGGGCTACTTTTGGCTGATGAGATAAGGTTGTTGTTGTTGTTGGGTGCTTTCAAGTCATTTCAGACTTAGGTTGACCCTGAGCGAGGGCCAGGTAAATGCACCTTGGGCCTTAGTTTGAGGACCCTTGCTATAAAGCAGTCTTTCTCAACCAGTGTGCCGTGGCACACTAGTGTGCGATGATGGACCTCCTGCTATGCCGCAAGAAAAGCTCTCTGCCCCCTTCCTCCCCCCCTCCTGCCGAACTCCTGCTGCTTGGGGAGGAGGAAGGGCCGGGCAGTGGCGAAGAAAAAGAAGAAGAGACCAGGGTGCCGCCTCCTTCGGCCGTTTCCCCAGCCAGCCTCCAATCCGCCATGACTCCCACCATGACTCTCGTCCCTTGCTCGCTGAAGCTGCATGGAGGAGCCCCGCCCACTGAAGCCCGTCCACCGCTCATGCTCCTCCTCTGTAGGAGAGCTGGAGCTGGGGGGAGGGGGCGGGGCATGGTGCAGCCTGGCTCCGCCCCCTCCCCAGCTTCGGCACTCCCAGCAGCTGCTACCAGCAGGCCACCATCCCCCAGCCGTTCTTTACTGTGTTAGAGTGTCATTTTGTGTCATTTTGGTTGGTGGTGTGCCCCCGGATTTTTTTTAATGTTAAAAGTGTGCCACGGCTCAAAAAAGGTTGGGAACCACTGCTATAAAGGATGAAAATGTCATCCATGCTTGAGCTGCCTGCCAGTTGAAATCCCTGTGTTTTGGTATCTGGGTTTCTTCGTGGCTCCATGTATCCTGCATAGGAAGCAAGCTTTTACTGTCTAGTGCACTGCAGTGCTTATAGCTGGAGGAAGGGGAAGCTTTTCTCCTGCCTGAACTGTCCATGGTGCTGAATGCTAAATAGTAGGTTTCTCTTCCAGCTCTCTGCAGTCATTTGCAACCCAATAAGATACAATTGCTTCCTACAATTGAGCCGGTCAAATCTTCACCGTCAGCATGTGCTATGGGTCACAACAGAGTTGAAACTCAAAACAAATAAAGAAAATGAAATTAATTGACTACCCACAAGGGTTTGGGAATGGTTGGAAATTTATCCTCCACAGATTCAGGGGTTGGAATATACAGTTAAAAGCATACAAAATTAAGATTTACTACCCCTTCCTTTGGGCCAACCTGCATTTTAATGGAAGTTATTTTTTTGTTGCTACTGACGTTGGAATGTTACTACCTGTGTTCTTGCCTTTTGCCCCCGGTACCATATGGTCAAAAAGGAGAGTGGCCATTGGTTACACTGAGATCCCATAAGCATAGACCAATGGCTCCCAACCTTTGAGCCTCTATTAAAAAATTTATATTATTTCCCAGAAATCCAAGTCATTATAACCTCTGGCATTACTTCGCAAATGAAGATTCTTAGGAAGGACTCATCCCACGCTTTTTACAAGCCCATTGATGACTTTAAAAGGCCAATCTGAGATAGGCAAGTCCAGTTGCAGAAAGCACAGCAGAAAGTCTCCTTCGGTGATGTTGTTTCCAAGTTGCGGTTCTTTCTGCATTGTCATTTCTCTTCGAGACCCGTTCAGTGTGTCTTCTCGAAAGAGGCCACAGCATTGTGGATAGTGCATCTCCATGCATTCCAATGTGAGGCCAGGGTGGACCATTTTTGGTGATCAATCTGACCGAGTCTGAGATGTTGTTTCAGGGAGTCCTTATATCTCGTTTTGGGGGTGCCTCTTTTGTGCTGACCATTATATAACCAAACTCAGGAATTCTGATAGTTGGAGTACAAAACATCTGGAGAACCAAAGGGTGTCAACCATTACTCTAGCCAGTGATTCCCAAACTCTGGTTTTCCAAGTGTTTGGGACTTCAACTTCCAGAAGCCGTAAATGACTTTATCAACAAGTTGGAACCTGAAGTCTAAGACATCTGGAGGGCCAAAGAGAACCACTGCTCTACAGCAGGCATGGGCAAACTTTGGCCCTCCAGGTGTTTTGGACTTCAACTCCCACAATTCCTAACAGCCAACAGGCTGTTAGGAATTGTGGAAGTTGGAGTCCAAAACACCTGGAGGGCCGAAGTTTGCCTATCCTTGCTCTAGATCCTTGGTTCCCAAAGTGGGTGGTACCACCCCCTAGTGGGCGGTGAGGCAATCCAAGAGAGCAGTGGGAGGCTCAGGAGAATTTGGGGGGCATTGTAAGCCCTGTAAGGGGGGCGGTGCAGGATTCCAACTTGCAAGCGCACAAGTGTGCACCTGCCAGTTGGAGACCTGCCGCCCCCTTCTTCTCCTCAACTCCACTCACGGTGCAGTCCTGTATCACCCCTTCCAATTCAATGAGTCCCTTGGAAGGAAGGGGCGATACGGGACTGTGCTGTGGGCGGAATGGAGAGGAAGAGCATGTGCGCTGCAGTTCCCAAGCAATGCCTGCCCAGGGATTCCAATTGGCAGGCTGAGACAGTTGCGTGCTTGCGAGTATGTGTCTGCCAGTTGGTCCAGCAGAGAAGGAAAGCCTCCACGTCTGCAAATGCCCCCTGATTCGCTGTGGCGTTTGCAGGCGCCTCCTGGGAGATGGCTGTGGCACAAAGGAAAATGCAAGCAGCTCCCAATTTCCAAGGTCCAGTATTCTCTATTGCTCAAGTTTAGTTCAATTTCATTGCTGTTGGGAGTTCAAAATGCTCTTTGATTGTATTTGAACTATAAATCCCAGCAGCTGCAACTCCCAAATGACAAAATCAATCCCCCCCCCAACCCCACCAGTTTGCAAATTTGGGCATATTGAGTATTTGTGCCAAATTTGGTCCAGATCCAGGGTTGTTTGTGCTCTCCAAATGTAGGTGAACTACATCTCCCCTAAATCACTTTCAATTCCTCCCAAACCCCTTCAGTATTTTCTGTTGCTCATGGGGGTTCTGTGTGCCAAGTTTGGTCCAGGTCTGTCATTCATGGGGTCTCGGCTGTGGAAGGCAGAGCTGAATTGGTCGAAGGTACTGCAAATCCCATCATCCGTTGTCCATACTCTCCCAAACATATTGTTTTTGTAATTAATCACTATGCTTTAATTATGTTCAATTTGTAACAATGAAAATACATCCTGCATATTAAATATTTGCATTAGAATTTACAGTATAAGAGTAGCAAAATTATTTATGAAGTAGCAACAAAAATATGGTTGGAGTCACCACAACATGAGGAACCTTATTTAGGGGTCACGGCATTAGAAAGGTTGAGAACCACTGCATTAATACACATATCTTTCTGTTTAATTGCTATTACATTTAAAAATAATAATTTCTAGGTGGGCGGTGAGTAAAAGAATTTCTGGAAAGGGGGTGGTAGGCCAAAATCATTTGGGAACCACTGCTCTAGACCATCTTCACTGACACACATCTGAGACAAAATGTGATTTTAACATCATCCTTTTTCTTCTCTTATATGAATTTTAATAAAATAAGGTAGATCCTTCCCTATGAGGTGATAATAAACAAAAAGGGGGGAGGGTGGAAGATAGACCAGCACCAAGAAAGAAAACAGAAATGTCATTCAACTGTGTTTGTCTATATGATAGTGCATTGCATGGCAACCTGTTTACACTTACACAGTCAGAGAAACACAATGTTACCTGACACAGCTGGGATTCATTTTACAAAAGTTGATGAGATGTATCCAAGCTGGAAATGATAGGCAGCATCATATAATAATGCAGCGCTGAATTATTGATAAACTCTATGGAAGGGTGCAGAGAGCGGTTGCGTTGTTTATTATTGCTTCCCTCAGCATCTCTTTCTCTCACACAACATCTATTTCCTTCCAATACATAGCCTCTCTGTCTCTGCCCCTTTATTCTATACTAGCTTGGGGACCTGGTGGTGCCCGGGTTATTTGAGAAAGTTATTGTTTGTCTGTGCTCCAAGTTTAGCCTAGATCCAATGTCAGCTTGGTTCAGTGAGTGCGGGTGAATTAAAACTCCCATATGCAAGTCCCATTGTCCATGGTCCATCCTCCTCCAAACTGCACCAGAGTGGGTCATGGGGGCTCTGTATGCCAAGTTTGATCATGATCATTCATTGGTGTGGGTTGCAATGGTTTCATGAAGTGAGTGAAGATAGTGCAAATCCCATCATCTATGTTTTTATTTTTTATTTATTTATTTCTCGGACTTCTAGGCCGCCACTCCCGGGAGGCTCGGGGCAGCTCACAGTAAAACGAGATACAATAAAAACACAATTAAAAAACAATACAACTATAAAATCTCAGAGTTAAGATTAAAACAACGATGTGCTGTAGAGGATACAAGGCACAGCACAATGCAATGTAACGCAGCGATAACAGGCGAACCAGGCGCTGAGGACATCTTATAGGCTGAAAGCCTGCTGGAAAAGGAATGTCCCATAATCCCCCAAACCACAACAGGATGTAAAGTGGGTCATGGGGGGGGGGGGTCTGTGTACTAAGTTTGTTCCTGTTCTGTCATTGTTGTGGGCCACAGTGGTGCTTGGGAGCTAAAGTGTTTGAAAGTACTGCAAATCCCATAATCTGCCATCCATCCTCCCCCAAACCACACCAGGATGTAAAGAGGGTCATGGGTGTTATGTGTGCCAAGTTTGGTCCAGGTCCGTCACCCGTGCAAGTTGCAATGGCCTGTGAAATTGGCAGCCAATCAAAAAGCTGCCACATACATACATACATGCATACAAACATACATACATACATACATACATACACCACCCTCCTGCCGCATACAAACACTGACTTTTATTATATAGATTATCTTCCATCTCTCACAGAAAGAGGTATGATCCATCCTCCACTGGAAGTTGACCATATAGTCACACTGGACAACCTAGAGATTCCTAGACAACACTTCTCAAAGCATTTGTAGGTCCTCCATTGTGGTTCTATAGTCATCTTTCTGGTGGAAATTGGCCATAAAGTCATGACTTAAGATCTAAAGATTCCTAGAGAGATGTTCTCTTGGGTTAAAAATGGTTGATTAATTCATTGTATTGTTTAATCCCAACACCCTAAGCCAATGGTTCCCAACCTTTGGTCCTCCAGCTGTTTAGGTCTTCAGATCCCACAATTCCTAACACCTGTAAGATAGCTGGGATTTCTGGGAGATGAAGTACAAAGCACCTGGAGGACCAAAGGTTGGGAACCACTGCCTAATCCTTTACAACTACTAGCCATGAACTTGTAGTCAAACATATGGGTTTGTAGTCCAACTTGGAGAAGACTAGTCTAAA
Organism: Anolis apletophallus; assembly: GCA_030556195.1. Lineage (NCBI taxonomy): Eukaryota > Metazoa > Chordata > Lepidosauria > Squamata > Anolidae > Anolis > Anolis apletophallus. The sequence goes on along the minus strand of JARBWK010000009.1, from coordinate 131,776,880 downwards.
TTGCAGAATGCCCTATCTGAAAAATACCTTGTCTACTATTTATTTATTTATTTCTCATATCAGAAATTCACTAATCAAATAGTTGTATCGTATTTTTTAAAAACAAAATTTTGCAAACTTTGCATTCTATTAAATGTCCTTTGACCAGTAGCTGGCCGCTTGGAGTGCCTCTGGTGTTACTATAAGAAGGTCCTCCATTGTGCATGTGGCAGCGCTCAGGTTGCATTGTAATAGGTGGTCTGTGGTTTGCTCTTCTCCACACTCACATGTTGTGGATTCCACTTCATAGCCTCAATTCTTAAGGTTGGCTCTGCATCTCGTGGTGCCAGAGCACAGTCTGTTCAGTGCCTTCCAAGCCGCCCAGTCTTCTTTATGCCCAGGAGGGAGGCTCTCATTTGGTATCAGCTATTGATTGTGGTTTTAGGTTTTAGCCTGCCACATTGTTTACTAAGAAAAGGTACTATTTCACTGCTTTTCTTCTAGTGATCAGCAAAAACACAGCTTTTGAAGAAAACCAGAGGTGTGAATTGATGTTATTTGCTGCTCCTAGAGTTTTATTTTGGCTATTTTGACAACTACTTTTTAAGCAGCTTTCATATTATTCATAGTTTTCCATTGATCATATTGACAGATTATGTAGTGCAAAAGAATTGAAGAAATTATTCTTCCATTGATTAAGCGGTAAGATAAATGGGTTGGCTGAGATACTACATCATACTTGCATCTGTGTAGTTATGCAATTGTTGCATTATCCCAGCTTTGTATGACCAATGGATCCAGTTGTACCCATGTATAATAGAGAAGGCATAGGGGCTCTTTATTCAAACTCAAGTGATCCAGTTAAGGGTTTGTGAATAATGTGTACCCTCCAAGCATAAGCAACGGCATGGTGACAATTCCAATTCCATGGTGACAATTGTTTATTTATCATATCAGGAGCGAACCAAATAGTTGTATTGTATTTAAAAAAATAAAAAAACCCACAAAGTTTGCAAACTTGGTATTCAATTAAATGTCCTTTGACCGGTAGCTGACCACTTGTAGTGCCTCTGCTGTTGCTTTAAGAAGGTCCTCCATTGTCCATGTGGCAGGGCTCAGGCTGCACTGTAGTAAGTGGTCTGTAGTTTGCTCTACTCCACACTTGCATGTCATGGACTCCACTTTGTAGCCCCATTTCTTAAGATTAGCTCAGCATCTTGTGGTGCCAGAGCACTGTCTGTTCAGCATCTTCCAAGTTGCCCAGTTTTCTGTGTTCCCAGGAGGGATTCTCTCATTTGGTATCAGCCATTGATTGAGGTTCTGGGAATTGAGCCTGCCACTTTTGGACTCTTGCTTGCTGAGGTGTTCCAACGAGTGTCTCTGTAGATCTTAGAAAACTATTTATTGATATTTATTAAGAGCCATAGGGGACATGGGATAAGCCTATCCGCAGGACTGCAAGACATCTGGGCATCCCCTGGGCAACATCTTTGTAGACGGCTGATTCTCTCACTCCAGAAGTGACTTGCAGCATGCAACCAAACAAGCAAACCAACCAACAGACCTTTTCATGTTATTACCTATGCAATGTGGATATGCTTATGCAACTAACAAACTATTTGCACAATGGCCAAAAACTTGTTCCTACATGTGTAAAAGAAGGATGAAAAATCATGGCTGAGCCAATATTGATTGACACAAGGCAAGTAAGGAATTACTGAGGCAGAGACTCTATTTAGTTTTTCCTTGATAAAATACTAAGAATCAGAAGTTCTTGATGAGCTACTCCAACTTTCCCAGTGATTTAGAACTGAGTCACGAATGATTGTCTTTCTGAACCTAGTAGCGGATCCATTGATTACACTATGTAACAAAATTTGGAAAATACTGCAATCTGTTCCTGCTTTGAACGTGTTACGACCTGTTTAATTGTACAGTACGTACTCTGAAAGCAGTTGATCTCCTCCAGAAACTTTGTTTTTGTGACTGCCACAAACTATGTTGAATTGATTGAGACTCAATGAGATAGTCATTGAAAACTATAGCAAAATAAGCTGCAGGATGTTCCACAAACACAAGGCTTTTGCAGTTTAATAAACCTTTTCCAATGCCCTGAAAGAAGGGAACTCTGAACATGGGCCAGCAATCATGTTCACCCTACCTCTTCACACACTTTACTCCCATCTCTACAACTGAAAAACGGGTGGGATAGGAAACATCAAGAATTTCCTGTCCTGTTTCATTGCCCAACCATCAGCAGACTCTTGTATCCTATGGGATTCGATGCAGAACCATAGGGTCCCATGGAAAGCAGTGCTTTTAATTTGGGTCACTGTTTCTTCTTGTATCCTGTGGGCTTTGATGCAGAACCACAGGATCCCACGGAAAGAAGTAGTTTTAAACTGATGTTCATCTCATTTAATGTAAGGGGCTTTGGGCAAGGAAAGGGATCTCTTGGTTTTTGGATATTGTTGTTTCTCCTGGTTGAAAACAAAAAGGTAATACTGACATTGTGATTAATGTAAAATGAATGTATTGCCAGCTCTTAGGTTTCCACATGTGAGAGTGATGGGGAGTCAGAACTTGAAAAATACTGCTGGCGATATATGAGGATGACTAAAAGGATCCAGTGTCTGGAGACCAAGTCCTATGAGGAGCGGCTTAAAGAGCTAGGCATGTTTAGCCTGCAGAAGAGAAGATTGTTATCTGCCCCGAGCCTGCTGGGAGGAGCGGAATACAAGAGTGAACAATAAATAAATAAAATAAATAAGATTGAGAGGAGACATGATGAGGGCCATGGATCAACAGGTGAGAAGAAGTCATAGGGAGCAGGGGAAAGCTTGTTTTCTGCTGCCCTGGAGACTAGGACATGGAACAATGGTTTCACACTAGAGGAAAGGAGATTCCACCTGAACATGAGGAAGAACTTCCTGATGGTAAGAGCTGTTCAGCAGTGGAACTCCCTGCCCTGGAGTGTGGTGGAGGTTCCTTCTTTGGAAGCTTCTAAACAGAAGCCATCTGTCGGGGGTGCTTTGAATGTGATTTTCCTGCGTGTTGGACTGGATGGCCCACATGGTCTCTTCCAACTCTAGGATTCTATGATCATATGATTCTATGAGTCTATGATTCTCTACTCTTAAAGGGACGGTCACCCATGCTTTCCTCTCTCCATGTGATGAAGTGGTTGGTCTGTACTAGAAATTGGGAAAGTGTGGCCCATGTGGAACGTCTTGTGGGTCTGAAATTTTTTGAACCCACTGTAGAGGTTGTATGCTGTGCTGAATCATTCTCCCCTCCCCACATATGGCACACTGAGAAACATTTTGAGTAACTATTTTCAGGCTGAGCATCCCCTTTTGAACTGCGGAAACCCGGAGAGGAGTAAGCAGCTGGCCTGCCATTTCAGATGCATTGGCTTTTCCTCTGAGTGTTCATCAGAGGAAAGGGCATTGTTCCCCTTCAAAGGACGCTGCAGTTTTACACCCACAGAGCATTCGTTTTTGTATTTGCGGTTTCAAAACGCACACATAAGCATGCAACCTACATTTTTTGTTCCACTCCATAATAAAATTATCAGCGTGCCCTGCCTGGGACCATTATAACCAAATAATACACAACTCTGGGCTCATTCCAGTGGCTATTAAAAGGAAATCAAAGTGCATTCAACACAGCCATTAGTACATGTCTAGGCACCAGACACTTCCTTTTCTGATGGGATAATAAGGTTATCAAATTATTTTTTTAAAGGTGAAAGATCCATTTTTCCCCTCCTGCTTGTGTGACAGGCATGCTCCGGCAGAAATTCCATTAGGACGTGGAAGATGGGATGCCACAAACATTTATAGCTTGCAATCCAGACAACAAAGCGCATTAAAGAAAGATTGGGAGCCTACCGCTCACTGGTGCATTGTAATATTTATATTGCAAAATTCCCCTAATGCAGAAGTGCTAACTTCTCTTCTCTAAAAATGAACACTGCTGCACACATAAAAGGACTCTCTGGATTCTTTGGATTTTTATACGCCTCGGGTTTTATCCCTCCCATCCACAGCATCGGGGAAGAAAGTGCATATATGTGTTTATGTTTCATCTAGTTGCACAACGTCTCCTCCTCTTGCAGTTTTTAAGCAGAGGCTGCATGGCCATCTGTCACGATGGCTTGGATTGTGTACTTCTGCAAAGCAGAATGGGGTTAAACCAGCAGGTATAGAAGATCTTGCCGACCAGAAGGTTGGCAGTTCAAGCCGTGGGTCAAGGTGAGCTCCCGCCGTCAGCCCTAGCGTCTTCTTGCCTAGCAGTTCAAAAACAGCAACGTGAGTACATAAATAGGTACAGTTTGGCAGGGAGGTAAAAGGTATCCCTGAAGACATGCCACCAATTCAATCAGAAAGGCGTCCATGGACAACAGGCTCTTTGGCGTGGAAAAATTGAACAACAGCACCTCCCTATGGCTGAGTTGAGCACAGTCTCCAGATGCTGGAATTGTGTGTGTGTGTCAGGAGTGAGTTGAAAAACTGCAAGTCACTTCTGGTGTGAGAAAATTGGCCGTCTGCAAGGACATTGCCCAAGGGAAGCCTGAATATTTGATGTTTTACCATCCTTGTGGGAGGCTTCTCTCATGTCCCCACTTAGGGAGCTTGAGCTGACAGAGGGAGCTCATCCAAACTCTCCCTGGATTTAAACCTTCAACCTATCAGTTTTCAGTCCTGCTAGCACAAGGATTCAACCCATTGCGCTACCGGGGACTCCATGCCGGAAATGAAAAAGAGGGAAGCCTTGTCTCTGTCTATGTATTGTCTGTCTTTGTTAATTGTATAATGCATTGAATATTTGTCACATATGTATTCTGTAATCTTCTCTGAGTCCCCCATCCCCCCGGAGAGATAGAGTGGAATATAAATAAAATTATTATTATTATATTCCATTATTAAACAGCTCTTGCAGACCACACTTGCAAAGATATTTAGGAGCAAGTCCAAAGTAGCCAGTGCAACTACCTGAGGATGCACCAAAATTCCAAAAAAAAATGGAATCAGAGATAACACTATTGGTGGCTCAAATCAGAATCGTACTTATTGTTTTTTAAAAATATTTTTTTTATTATTTTATCATTGTCAACACAATATTATACAATGTCTATTTACAGCAGATTCATGTTATTCATTTTTAGCTACAATACTTCGATCTTTAGCATCTGCCATTATGTTTTTCTTATACATTTTTGTATCCCTCACCGCTGTGCTCCCCACCCCCTCCCCCACGCCATTGCTTTTACATATCATTCGTCCAAAATTTCATTTCTTCTTGTGGAGGTAACTATCCTACTTCCTTTTCTAATCCTTTTTCAATAAATTTTCTCCATACCTCATAGAAATCACTTTGTTTCCATAAACCTCTTTTTACTTTTAATATACATGTTAACTTGTCATTTATTGCCAGTTTCCATACTTCCTTGTACCATTCCTCTAATTGTATATTTATTTCTTTTTTCCAATTCCTTGCTATAAGCAGTCTTGCTATTGTTAATAGCATCTTTATCCTTTTTTCCAATTGTTTTCTATTATATAATGATAATAAAGCTATACTAGGACTTCTTTCTACTTTAATATTCATTATATCTTCTATTTCTTTAAATACTTTCGCCCAAAATTTGCTTACATATTTACATTGCCACCACATATGTATATATGTTCCTGTTTCTTGGCATCCTCTCCAACAGTTTTTAGAGTAGTTTTTATTTATATTTGCTATTCTTACTGGTGTAAGGTACCATTTCCATATTAACTTATAGTAATTTTCTTTAATCCTTATTGATAAATTTTTTAGATGTCTTTGTCTCCATAATTGTTGCCACTCTGTTTCCTTTATTTTTATCCCTAAATCTTCTTCCCAAACCTCCTTAAGGGTGTTATTTTTTGTTTTTCCTTCCTTTATTTCAATTATTATCTTATATACTTTACTAGTTATTCCTTTCAAGTTTTCGTGCTCTTCTACATCCCTCCCATTTAGTATTAGTTAATCAAATTGGTTAACCTTACTTCCTTTTTTATTATTTTTTAGCCAATTTTTAAACCAATGTTCTAATTGTATACAATGGAACCATGTCAGTTTTATTTCTCTAAATTCTTCCATAATCATTTCCTTCTTCATTCCTACCTTTATCCAATCCCCCATTTTATCTAAAAAAAATTCCCCTTAACTTTTTATCCATTATTTGTTTTAAATTCTTTTGAAAATTCTTATCCATTACAATTGGGGTTATTACTGATCCATCCGTTATTAACATTCTCCTATATTAATTCCATACTTCTAATATGTTACTCAACATTGGATTTCTAATTTCCCTAATTTCTTTTCTCGTGAATTGTTTAACAAATATATTCCATATTTCTTCTTCCACTTTTCCTGAGTAATTTCTTAGCCATTCTACTTATTGTAAGGGTGAGTAACCTGGAGTTATGTATCTGTTTCGGATCTGTATTTATGCCCCTCTGTAGTAATAATTGCAGCAGTTATTGGCTTACTTTACTGGGCAACAGAAAAAAAGAGAGTAGACTGGCTCATAGAATCATAGAACAGTTGGAAAGGACCCCAAGGAGCATCCAGTCCAACCCTATTCTGCCATGAAGGAACACACAATTTAAGCCTTCCCAAGAAATCGGGAGTTTCTTCCTAATGTTTATGTGGACTCGTTTCCAGAGTTCAAATCCTTTGCTCCATGCAATTTTCCATGGAGCAGGAGAAAACAATCTGTCTCCATCTTCCATATGATGGTCTTTGACATTTTTATTTTTTATTTAAAATATGTCTTTATTAGTTTTAATCACAAGATAAAATACTAACAATAGTGAAAATAGAAATCTGAAAATAGGGTATACACCAGGGCTGTCCAACTGGCGGCCCCGGGGCCGGATCCGGCCCCGTAGGCTGTTGGACACGGCCCCACCTATGCCCTCAGCCGCCATTTTTAAATTTTAAAAATCGCTTTGTTTAATGGCGGCCGGGGGGGGAGGCGGGGCAGGGAGGAGGAAGAGAGCTAGCTCCTCCTTTTCGGCGCCCCCCCCCTCTCTACCTAGGACGGGAGGGGGGGCGCCGACAAAGGGCAGAAGGCGGCGCCAACGGCAGCGCGTCACAGGCCTGGCGTGACGCGCTGCCCCTTGGCACCGCCTACTCCACCTTTTCGGCTCCCCCCTTCCAAGGCCGGGGGCGGCGCCAAGAGCAGCGCGTCACAGGCCTGGCGTGACGCTGCTCTTGGCACCGCCTACTCCTTTCAGCGGCTCCCCCGGCCTAGGAAGGGAGGGGGTGGCGAAAAGGAGGAGTAGGCGGTGCCAAGAGCAGCGCGTCACGCCAGGCCTGGGACGCGTTGCTCTTGGCGCCGCCTACTCCTCCTTTTTCAGCGGCTTTAGGAGGGGGGGCCTGGGCTGGGGCGGGGCCTGGGGGCGGGGCCTGGGGGCAGGGCCGAGTGGCCCCGCAGGGGTCATCAGTGACCTCTTATCCGGCCCTGGACCCGCCAGAAGTTGGACAGCACTGGTATACACTAATAGAAAGAATAGAGCTAGAATGCTGCTAGGGTACCCACATAGCGTGGATAGGAAAAGAACATAAGAAGTATAGCGGTGTTCAAAAGGGTTTTTGGAGAGATGATACAGTTTCTTCTTGTTGACCTTACTTAGGTTATTAGTGTCCATTGTGAATCCCGTCTTTAGTTTCCCAAGGTTTCCTTATTGAGCCTAAAATGTGGAGCGTGCATTAGAAACTTGAAGCAATACATGCCCGAGATCTCTTCCATTCCTTAATATTTACATTTCTAGATCTAAGTTACATTCAGTTTTACAATAGTCTTGAAGCAACGTCATTTTTAAACATGACTATCATGTCCTCTCTCAGGTTTACTGAAGCATTGAAAGTTTGCCTTTTTGTATGTTGGAGTCCCCCCGGGGAGATAGGGCAGAATACAAATAAAGTTTTATTATATTGTATTAAACGGAGCCCCCAGTGGCGCAGTGGGTTAAACCGCTGAGCTGCTGAACTTGTTGACCAAAAGGTCACAGATTCGAATCCAGGGAGTGGCATGAACTCCCGCTGTTAGCCCCAGCTTCTGCCAGTCTAGCAGTTTGAAAACATTCATGCTGGCCACATGACCTTGGAAGTGACTACGGACAATGCCGGCTCTTTGGCTTAGAAATGGAGATGAGCACCACCACCACCACCCCCAGAGTCAGACATTACCTTTACCTTGATTATATTATTATTATTATTATTATTTTCTCCATACCAAGATCTCTATATTTACATAAGGAGTCATGGTTGCCATATTTTGGACCATTTCAATCACCGTCCTTTGAACTTGTGCTTCCCCAAAGTGGACACAGTGTTCCAGCCGATGCCTGCCCAACACAGAATAGAGTGGGCTTGTGGCTTCTGTGGATGTCGAGACACTATAGCCCTCTTGATGATGCCTAGAATTGCACTGGCTATTTCCCTGCCGCATCACACTGATTGCTTATGTTCCGGTTGTGGTCTCCTAATACTCTTAGATCTCCTTCACATGTCTCGCCCATCCTATATCTCTGTGTTTCATTTTTTTCCCTCCTAAGTGTAGTACATTGCATTTCTCCTTGTTCAAATTCATTCCGTTAGTTGTGGCCAAGTGCTCTAATCCATTAAGGTCATTCTGAATTCCAGTCCTCTCCGCTGGAGTTTAGCTACCCATCTAATTGAGTGGCATCTGCAAATTTGATAAGTATGCCCTCCATTCCATCATTCAAGTCATTTATAAAGATATTGTCAGTTGATAAAACACAGTCTCCAGAATCCTGTTGACTCACTGAATCAATTAATGACACGCCTAAATCCCACAGGTAAATCTCATTGATTCACCAGGTCAATTTCAGCTGGGACTAACAATAGGCCTGGAGCTACTTTCAACAACAATACCCTTATTAAGATATCAGCTGAGATTCTGCATGGGAAGATGTTGTGCAAAACCCCTCAAGTTCCTCTCCTCATTCTTTCTCTCAGGACTCACCTGTCCTTTCCCAGGGAACTGAATGTATGGTGACTTAATGGCCTGTGGGGGACTGTGGGGCAGAAACTAGGAGACAAGTGTTTGGTTTCCCATTCAGCCATGAAAAACCAATCATACTTTTTCTGACTCCCTGGAAGGCAATGATGAACCTCCTTGGAATATATCTTTCCACAAAGATCCTAGAATACAACTGTCACAGACTTGAGTTATCTTGAAGGCACATCCCAATAATAGTTTCCATAATGTCCTGAGACAAAACTCTGTCTTCATTGTTTTGCATGCTAGTCATAGGCAATCCATAGTTCTAAAGTACTTACAAAGCTAGGGGGGTGCTGATGCTTTGCTTCTAAAGTGTTGCTAAAGTTCTAGTGGTGAAAATTTCAGAATTGTAACAAAACTTTCAAAATTTCATTATAAATGGCAGTTCCTAATTGGTTCTGTCATAAAAATCACAAATAATAAAATAATAATGAAAATGTATGCAAGGTAGCATTCAAAATTCTATTGAAAGTGGATTTCAGAAGTGTGACACTTGTCCATGGCCAGGAGTTGGTCCCAACTCTTTAGAAGCAAAGCACCAGCACCCCCTAGTTTTGTAAGTCCTGTTTTGTAACATCCTGCTTTGCCACAGCTGCAGAGCTGTTTGGGCTGAAAGTCAGCCTGAAAAAAAAGGAAGTTCTCTACCAGCCCGCACCACAAGAAGAACACCATCATCCCCACGTCAGCATAGGCACATCTGTGCTTAAGTCCGTTTAGCAGTTCACCTCCCTAGGAAGCATCATCTCTTCAGATGCCAAGATTGATAAAGAGATAGATCACAGATTAGCAAAGCCATATAGTGCATTTGGAAGGCTTCACAAAAAGTCTGGAGTAACAAACACCTGAGACAAAGCACAAAATTCAGTGTGTACAGAGCTATTGTACTGTCTATTCTTCTATATGGGTCTGAAACAGTGGGTCACCTATCGCCAACACCTACAACTCCTCGAACGCTTTCATCAGTGCTGTCTTCACTCAACCCTAAATATACACTGGACTGAATATGTGACGAATGTTGCTATCCTTGAGCAAGCAGGGATCACCAGCATTGAGGCCATGCTATTGAGAACACAGCTGCGCTGGGCAGGGCAGGATGGAGGACCACTGCCTCCCAAAGACACTACTCTACAGTGAATTTGTCATGGGTCAGCGCAAGAGAGGCGCCCCAAAGAAGAGATATAAGGACTTCCTGAAACAACATCTCACATTCGGCCAGATTGATCACCAACAATAGTCCACCCTGGCCTCACATCGGGAGGCATGGAGACACACTATCCATGCCTCCTGATGTGAGGCCAGGGTGGACTATTGTTGGTGATCAATCTGGCCGAATGTGAGATGTTGTTTCAGCCTCTTTCGAGAAGTCACGCCGAGTGAGTCTCGAAGAGAAATGACAATGCAGAAAGAACTGCAACTTGGAAACAACATCACCCAAGGAGACTTTCTGCTGTGCTTTCTGCAACCGGACTTGCCTATCTTGGATTGGCCTTCTTAGTCATCAACATGCTTGTAGAAAGCATGGGATGAGTCCTTCCTGAATCTTCGTACGCGAAGAAAAGCCAAGAGAGAGAACCATTTAGAATCATGGATTGCCTATTGCATGCCTAACCACAAAAAAGGTACTTGTGTGTTTTTTCAGCGAGACATTTCTGACAGGTGGTATAGTTTTTAGAAAGGGGGATATTTCAAATAAATGACTTCCAGCATCAAAACTGAGACTGTATGGGGGGAATTCATCACTGCATTAACCAAGAATTTGAATTCAACCCTAAAGCTTGGATTGTGTTTCTCCTTCTGTGTTTGACTTTCAGCGCCATATGTTGACTGCATGGATCCTGGCACCTCACTACTGAGCTGTGTGCAGCGTTCCTATCAATTTAGAGGGTTACATTTCCAAAAAGCAGCTCCAGTTGCAATTCATTTGTCAACAACAGTGATTGATGGAGCTCTTCTCTCTCTGGTGTGGGCTGTTCGCTTTTGGTGAATACAAATCTGCTCCTGCCAAAGATGATTAAAACTGAGAGAGAGAGAAGCCCAAAGGAAGTCTATGCTGAAAAGTACTCCATGGAGCCAAAGCGATGAGTCGGTTTGTGATAGCAAATAACACGGGGTTGAAGGTTTGATGCAAGGTAGCATTCAAAATTCTATTGAAAGTGGGTTTTGGAAGTGTGACACTTGTCCATGGCCAGGAGTTGGTCCCAAAACTAACAGAGATGGGGCAGATCTGGATTAACATTTGAAGGAACTTGACCACCAATGGTCTGAAGAAAAGCAGATATGGGGCAGATCAGGAATACCATTAGGAGGAATTTGACCCACCAATAGTATAGCAAGCTAGGAACTAATTGTTAGGCACAAGGGCTTAATAACAAAAGATAATCACCAGCAGGGTAGCTTATGTAGTAGCAGAAGTATGACCCAGAACCAGTAGCCACTAGCCAGTATTAGACGAAAATAAAAAACACAGACTATTGTTATCTTCCTTTCGGAGGCTTTTATTGTAGAAAAATAATATTGTTACAAAAACAAGGTTTCCATAACATAAATGAGAATATTTATACTTCCTTGAGATATCTTTGCTTCAGCTTTTTGCCTTCACACTGGGCTTCTCTCTCATGTAAATGAGGAACATATAACATCTTTAAGCTGGAACAGCTCTCTCCTTAGCGTAGTCAAACACAGCACAAACACTGTAGTCCTTACACGGGGCACTCTTCCATCTTCACACAGGAGGAGTTCACACAGGAGGAGCAAGTAACACACAGGCACACCTGTTTATATTACACTACTGGTTTTGCTTAGTCACTGCATCATTTTAACTCTTTAGTACCTGTACATCATTTTTGTAATTAAAAATACACTGTCAACTTTCAATATTCCTGACACTAATGATGCCAGGTGGAAACTGAGATTGTCATATGTAGAAATAAAGCTTCTTGGAAAGTGCAGCAGCCAGGTTACTTACTGGAGCAACATACAGGGAACATACCACCTCCCTGCTATGTCAGCTCCACTGGCTGCCAGTCCACTTCCAAGCACAATTCAAAGTGCTGGTCTTGGACAATAAAGCCCTATTCAGTTCCGGCCCAGCTTACCTCTATGTCCCGCCTCACAGTTTATTTATTATTTATTTATTTCAGGATTTTACCCCGCTCTTCTCAATCCCCGAGGGCTTACAGTAAGGCGCAATTCGATGCCCACACAGTAACAATATAAGACCCCAGAACCCTTCAACAATTAAAATACATTAAAATACATTAAAATACAATTACCTAAACATCATGCGCATTCATTCCAGATTAAAACAATGTTCTGTCCATAAAAGCATTGGCCCTATTCATCCACTTTCCATTAAAATTCCATCTAAAGTGCTGCCTTGTGCTGGTGTGCAAACGCCTGGTCCCACAGCCAGGATTTTACTTTTTTCCTGAATGCCAGGAGGGATGAGGTGGATCATACATCAATAGGGAGCGCATTCCACAGGTGGGGAGCCACCACTGAGAAGGCCCTATCCAAGTTTAAGATCATCCAGGGAGGCCCTGCTCTCAGTCCCACCAGTCTTGCAAGTGCACCTGGTGGGGATGAGGGACAGGGACAGGGCCTTCTCGATGGTGTCCCCACGCCTATGGAACTTGCTCCTGAGCAAGATTAGGTTGGTGTTTTCCCTTTCGGGAAGAAGGTTAAATCATGGCTCTGTGATCAGGCCTTTGGTCAGCAAGCATGACAGCACTTTAGATGTGGAATTGGAATTGGCTATATGGATTGGTGACTATGTTTTTAATGTGTTTTACTGTGTTTTTAACTTAATGTTCTATTCACTGTCTAAAGCTATTGTTGTTTGTATTTGTATTATCTTGTGGCATTGAATTGTTGCTGGTGTAAGCCGCCCTGGGTTAGAAATGCTGAAAATAAATAAATAAGTGCAGAATAGAGTCCCTAATCATCTGGACAGACTCATGTGTTGACTCAACACTCAATAGTGTTGATCTAGTTAGTTCACTCTTGATGAAAGAACCAAATAGGATTCCATTGGTATATTCTTGAATGGTGTAGAACCATGCGTCTTAATGTACAACTTGATTCTTGCTAAGAAGTTTGCTGTTGCTTTCTTTTAGGGATTCAAGACTTTGGGGGGGGGGGGGTCAAAATTTGAATTCCTGTTGTCCTGGTCCAGCACTTAGATCACTATACTTTGCTACAACCTACCTATTGGATCTCTTGAAGATGTGAATCATCGTACAATTTCTAAGGCAAATAATTTAAAAAAGAGGTTACGTTATGGATTTAGCATAGCAAGAGGGAATCTCAATCCTTTTCAGAATGACTATAATTTCTTAGTTACAGTTATTATTAGAACGGTGTGCTGGAGCAAGAAAAGCACATGGTCTATTGCTGGCTCATGCTGTACCACATACATTAGATTTATGCTTCAGTATTGAAAAAGCTATGAAAATAAAATGAATGGGAGAATTGTGTGTTTTGGACCACAAGACTCGTAGCATATTGCACTCTGATTTTTCATTTCAAAAATCTGCTAGAGTTAATTTTGAGAAAAAGTATTACTTTTTTAAAATGTTGGAATAGTATTTTTTTAGGCTTGTGCAATCTGGGTAAACCTTGGCCCATTTTGTTTCCCAGCTTTTAGTGGCGGCCCCAATCCATTTTGTGGGAGCCTCCCAAAACAGGAAGGGCAGATATCTGTTTTCGCTCTGGGGTGCCAAAAGATCTATCCGCCCTTTTGGGGGGGGGCTTCCTAGGAGCCCTTCCCGCCATTTTAGGCATTTGACCTCTGTGCTAAAGGAGAGGCACTTTAAGGATGCTTCTTACCTGTTTCTTACTCTAGAGGAGGTACTCATCTGCAGGCAGGTGCACATGCTTTATGGGCCTGCATGCCACATGTACTTTCCAAGATAAGGAGGCAAGTTCTCTTACTCCAGAGGAGGCACTCAGCTGAAGGCAGGCACACACACTTTCTGGGCTGGCACACCACACACACTCTATTTCCAAGGCAAGGAGCCTGCTCACAAAACGCAGACAGTGAGCCAGGATTGGCTCCCACTTGCTTTCATGCCGAACTGATTTTTATACCGGGAGGGGGCTTCCCATTATGTGCTCCTGAAGGTAACAAGAGTAGTGAAAGAATGGATGTAATGAAGGAAAACGGATCCACACACAACTCTAGTAATTATAATGATTTTGAAAGTAATTTTCTGGTTTCTGGGGTCTACTAAACAACCACAAATCTTTCCAGATGTTTTTGTTTCACTCTCAAAGACCAAATGGGAACTCTGTATGCTTCTATCACGCTTCTTTCCCCATTCCTCCTCATGCAGAGCCTTGGACAAGTACAGTGTGTTCCTTTCAAGCGTCAGCCTTATTTAAGGAAACACAAATCAATGAGCGAAATAATAAATCACTGCCTGCTCCTACTCTTACCTATTATTAGTGCAAAGAACAATCACACACACACAGTCAAGGACATTCTTCTGGTCCTGATGTGGTGAGAAATCTCCTGTGTAGGAAACTCATCAGAATGGATTGGCAGGCTTACATGTGGATCTGGAATCCATCCAATGACTTTGTCGCCATGGCCATGGTCCAAACATGAGTCATGATATGACCAAAGTCTCACATTAGTCACCTTGACTTCTAAAGCATGACCCACTCTAGGACCCATTAATTTGTCTTTTTAGCAATCAGGGCATTTGAAGAACTTGTCTCCAGCCCCACATCTCAGGTGAATGGATTCTCTTTCTATTCACTTTCTTTCACATCCTCACAAAGATATGAGAAATATACTGGCCTGGAAAACCCTCATTTTATTCAATGAAAGATCTCAATAATTGTAAATCCTCAAAGAACCTGTTGTGATTGAGCCTTCAGCTACTAGTAGTAGTAGTAGTATTGGGGAAGATGCTGGCTCAATAGCATCAAGCAATAGTATGGACTGGGGTGTGGCTCTGGGTGATCAGGACTCTGCAGCTGGAAGGAAAGGGGCTGCTAGTGATTCTAGTGTGGAAGGATTAGAACAGAGGAAAAGAATTCGGCAAATACTTAGAGCACCTTCTGATTCAGACACTTTCCAGGGTTTTTCTGGGGAAGAAGAAATGGGGTCAGAGGAAAGTGATATGGAGTTAGATCCAACGTTGGTGCAGGAAGTAAGGGATGTGTGTAATGAAGAATCTACTTCGGGCTCGTTTTTTGGGTTTGATAGTGATTTATTCTGGCCTTCTGGGGGTTCAGAAACAGAGTGGGACTCTTTAAGCACACAACAGCGTTGGCAAGAGTGGAAGCAAACACAGAGCACCGCAGCTGTAGGAAATACAACAGCTGGGTCTCTTCAGAAGACAGTGATGTGTAAGTGCTATTTAAGAAATGAGTTTTGGGGGCTGCCTTTGTGGCGGTCAAAGAGTTGATGTCTTGTTCTTGTCTCTGACTATCTTGTGTTCCTGATATCCAGTACCTTGTTCCAGTTTTCCTGATACTCTTATCTGCCGTGTGTCCCAGAGGTGGGGCTTGGTCTCCGCTGAGTTTACCTCCTGTGACCCTGGAACGTCTCCTCCTTTTCAGAGGTTGTGAGAATGCCTGTTATAGTTGCAGGCAAAACGTCAGGAGAGAATGCCTCTAGCAGATGACAATGCAGTGATTCTGGCCATGAAAGCCTTCAACAGTATAAAGAAAGCCTGTCAAATCTTGGTTGAACCTTGGCTATTCACATATACTGCAGAATTGATGCACTTTGGCACTACTTTAACTGCTATGACTGAATGCTATGGAATCCTGGGAGTTGTAGTTTGGTGAGGCACAGCACTCCTTGGCAGAGAAATCTAAAGGCCTTGTAAAATGACACCTCTCTTTTATTCCAAAGCATTGAACCATGACAGTTAAACTGGTATATTAACTCTACTGTGTAGTTGCACTCTAAGAAGCTGCGTTTATTTCAAAGGTTGTATATGTGAATTGTTGATCAACTTCTTAACACAGAGCTGAATCAGGTCTTTTAATTTACAGTATGAAAATAAGGCTTCTGGGATCTGGACTGTATTTAAAAGGTCAGTATATAGTGAAATAGCTATGCCTGATTTCAGCAAATATCCTTCAGGGACAATGATCTGAAACTAATTGCTAGACCAATCTAGAGCAGGCCGGTGAACTCAACAGCCCAATTGTCATGAAGTATGGTTTAAATGGGATTGTATGAAAGATGTATGGTTGGAGTCTATATAGTCTAGAGATGCCATACTAAGACAAGGCTTGGAAAACTAGAAGTAGGTGAAAAATTCATGAACTATAATTAAAAGTTGCTGAACTGCTGACATTCAATAGGAAACTCAACATTGCCACCAAAGTAGGAAGGAAGCCAATAGTCAGACAACCGGAAAATGAGAACAACAACCTTCATGAACCTACTACTGAATTGGACATGGCTCACAATAAATGTAAAAATGGCAGAATTGCTGGCCTGGATGATCAATGGATGGGACAAATTAAGAACTTGGGCCAAAATCAAGATGCTGCCTGCTGAAGCTGATGAACAACTGCATTGCATCCTGTCAGAGCCCCAAAATCTGGAGGAAAATAAGAGCCATAGCCATCTTGAAACCAGGCAAAGACCACAATGATCCAAAAAAACTATAGACCAATCTCCTTGTTGTGCCATTTTTACAAAGTTCTGGAGAGCCTTATTTTGCATAGAATTATGGGGGGGAAACAGACCCATGCATGATTCCACAGCAAGCTGGCTTCAGGAAAGGCAAAAGCTGCACATCACAAGTGTTGAACCTGACTCAGCACATAGAAGATCATTTTGAAAGGCATCAGATTATAGGAGTTGTCTTCATAGACCTGTCAGCAGCTTATGATGCTGTAAATCATCACCTTCTCCTGAGAAAAACCTATATCACAAAGGATTACCACTTCACCCGCTTCAAAGAAAATCTGCTACAAATCAGGAGCTTTTTGTTGAATTCCAGGGCCAGAGAAACAGATAGTGAAAACAGAAGAATGACCTGCCTCATGGGAGCATGCTTACACCATCAATGTTTAACACAGGCCCATAAGGCCACCCTAGGCCATGGCCTAGGGGTGCAAGCTGAAGGGGGCGCAGATCACGGACCCCCCAAAAATGTTGTCTCAGCCCGCCCCTGAGGGCGAAACGTCAGGAGAGCATGCTTCTGGGAGGAAATGGGGAGAGCGTGCTTCTGGGAGGAAACCTCCAGTGAGGTTTTCCTCCCTCCCAGACGGGTGCTGGCGGAGGAGAGCACGCCTGGCTGCAGGCGCCTGCCCCAGAGGGAGGCCTCCTCCACTTGGCCGGGGGAGAGGGCCCAGCGGTGGCCTGGGGCAGGACAGAGAGAGAGAGAGAGAGAGAGAGAGAGAGAGAGAGAGAGAGAGAGAGAGAGAGAGATCTCCACTGAGGAGGCAGCAAAAGGCGGGAAAGGAGACCACTCACCCAGGATGCTGCCCTTTCGGCGGAGGCAGGAGAAGAGACGGGGCTGCTGGAGCGCACCTGGCCTCTGAGCCGACACTTTGTCCTGTTGCGCCGAAATCCGAAGAGGAGGAGCCGGAGGAGGAAGGCGCGGGAGCCGCAGGCGGCGAGGATGGGGATCTGCAGGGGCTCCTCTCCGCGCTTTGCCTTTCCTTCCTTGCCCGCTGCAAAGGATGTCAGTGGAGGATGCTGGTGGGGCGGCCAAAGCTGATTTCTAATCAATCTAAAACACAGACATGTGCTTTTCACCTTAAGAACGGACAAGCATCTAGAGCTCTGAGGATTACCTAGGAAGGAATCCCACTTGAGCATTGCAGCACACCAAAATACTTAGGAGTTACTCTGAACCATGCTCTGACTTACAAGAAGCACTGCTTAACTATCAAACAAAAAGTGGGTGCTAGACATAATAATATACAAAAGCTGACTGGCACAACCTGAGGGTCACAACCAGACACAGTGCAGGCATCTGCCCTTGCACTTTGCTACTCTGCTGCTAAATATGTGTGCCCAGTGTGGCACATCTCATCACGTTGAAACAGTGGATGTAGCTATTAATGAGACCATTGCAGAGACATAGAATTATGACTCTGATATCAGTTGAGGGATACATCTGGATTACAGTCCAAGCATTAAGGGAGCTATCAGTGGTTCTGGGTATCTCTGAGGATTTAGGGTGTTTGTATGATCCTTTTATTTTCCTAAGAACCTTCTCCTGGCCACTGAGCACAGAAGCTGATGAGGACAAATAGACACGAAGCTACAAGTCCACCTGTTCCTGGAACTCTCTTTGTTTTCTTGGCTCCCTACCACTGGAAAATGTGCCACAAAATGTCTATATTTGTCTCCTCTCCAGAAGCTACTTTTTTGAACCACGGCTTCCAGAATTGCCAACCAGCACAGCCAGACAGAAAAACAGTGACCTTTCCGAGCTCTGGTTGACCTTCCATAACTTGCCCCTTCTTCATTTTCTTGGCTAAACATTATTCCTTTGCAGAGAGAGATTTGTGGAATTAACATCTAGTTGATTGCAATTATCTCTTGGAATTAACATGTTTTAAGAGGATTTCTCAAAACTCTTGGGGTTGTTATAAGGGATTTATTTTTTAAATGCATCCATAATTTCCGATGGAGAGCATTACAGGTCACCTAAGTCTTCTGACATCCAACATATTTTCTTAAGTGTGAAATTCCATCCTTTCCAAAATTTTGAATAGTGTTTGATGTTTTAAAAAAGAGGCTTGATTGCAGATAGACCTATGCTTGGACAAGTTACTTTTACAGATAGACCTATGCTTGGACAAGTTACTTTTACAGATAGACCTATGCTTGGACAAGCCACTTTTACAGATAGACCTATGCTTGGACAAGTTACTTTTACAGCCAATAGAGCTATGGGAAGCTGGCTTGTACCCATTTCAAATATTGGTCTGTTTTGCCCAATACTGTCTACACTGACTGCCAGAAGCTCTTCAGGGTCTTGGATTCAGAAAGACCTTTATCATAATTTTCAATCCATGAAAATTTAACTGAAGATTAACTGAGGTCTTATAATATACTGGCATATACATCCAGCATTGCCTACTTTCTCCCTTTGCCGGCTCTACTTCATGATGTCTTCTTGACAACACTGTAGCAACGTGTAGCAATGTGTGTCTTTCTTTCCCAGTGATATCACAGAAGGCCGCTTCACCTAGCAACAGGAAATCCAGTGGCATCTCTGAGGGTCACTTCACCTAGCAACAGCCGATCCAGTGTCATCACAGAGGGCCACTTCGCCTAGCAACAGCTGATCCAGTGGCAACACAGAGGGCTGCTTCACCTAGCAACAACCTTTGTACAAATAACCTAGGATACATATATACTTTGACTTTTATGGAGAGAGATGCAAAGATTGTGCTGACCATGAGATTTTGGGTGACATCCTGGTAGTGAGAGTGCAGCTGTACTGTAGTTTGTCTGCTGTGACTCAATCATGGGCATTGTAGTTCTGCAAGGTTTACCAGTCTTCCTCTGAGATTATGTTGTGCCCAAAGTCACCCAGCAGGAATTCAAATTCTGATCTCTAGAAACATAGTCCAATGCTCAAACCACTATACAATCATGGTACAAGTTTCCTTCAGATGTGGTTGGACACTTTGGCTTGAAGTGGAAGATCTGCATTCAGTTCATGTTACCGATATGGTGTTACTCACAGAGTGCCATTGTGAATGGGGATCACTTCTCCACCAAAATTGCCATTTTGTTCACCAATGGAGTTGCTTTATGGTTGCAATCCTATCCTCACTTATGAGTAAGACTCATAAGACCAAATGAGTCTTCCAGTTGGCTGTGTCTAGACTTAGAATGTCACTGCAAACTTAAACCCATTTGCTAGACATTGAGCTCCCCAGACATGGTGAATAGACACGCATAGAGCTGCTCAGTTTATCACATTGCTACCCTAACTTATATATTATGTCACAAATTGAATGCATTAACCTTTCCCTGCTGCAAGCGAGAGAGCATGAGAAAATGTTATTTTCACAATATATTAACATACGCAGCAAGAATCGCTGTACTGCCACGGACATCAAGAATTATGTGTCCCATTTAAAATGCTGCTTTTGACCTAGGATTCTTTGAACACCTTTCATTTTGCAAAATGTTGTTGTTGTTGTTGTTGAGTGTTGGCTGAATACATAATCTGAGGCCCTATCATTGGGAAAGAAATATGCAAGTGTTTGATCTGGTGACCCAAAAAGGCAAAAATGAGAGGAGGAGGATAAATATTTCTATGCTGGGGGAGATCATCCAGAATTTCGGAGTAAGATGTTATCTTTATGCGGATGATGTCCAAATCTGTCACTCCTTCCCACCTGTCACTAAGGAGGCTGTTCAGACTTTGATCCGGTGCTTGGCTGCTGTGTTGGCCTGGATGAGGGCTAGCAAATTGAAACCTAATCCTGACAAGACAGAGGTCATCCTGGTCAGTTGTAAGGCCGAACAGGGCATGGGGTTACAGCCTGTGTTGGATGGGGTTACACTCCCCCTGAAGACGCAGGTTTGCACCTTGGGAGTGATCCTGGATTCATCGTTGAGCCTGGAATCCCAGGTCTCGACGGTGGCCAGGGGAGCTTTTGCACAGTTAAAACTCGTGCACCAGCTGCGCCCATACCTTGGGAAGTCTGATCTGGCAATGGCCATCCACGCTCTGGTCACATCCCGAATAGATTACTGCAATGCACTTTACGTGGGGATGCCTTTGAAGACAGTTTGGAAATTGCAACTAGTCCAATGGGCGGCAGCCAGATGACTGACTGGAGCTACATACAGGGAGCATACCACCCCCCTGTTGTGTCAGCTCCACTGGCTGCCGATCCACTTCCGAGCTCAATTCAAAGTGCTGACCTTTAAAGCTCTATACCAAGGGTGGGCAATTGCTGGCTCTCAAGGTGTTTTGGACTTCAACTCCCAGAAATCCTAGCCAGTTTACCAGCTGTTAGGATTTCTGGGAGTTGAAGTCCAAAACACCTGGATGGCCGGCAATTGCCCACCCTTGCTCTATATGGTTCTGGCCCAGCTTACTTGTCCGAACGCATCTGCTTCTACGTCCCACCTCGTAATTTAAGATCATCTGGGGAGGCCCTGCTCTTGCTCACATCAACTTCTCAAATGCGGTCGGTGGTGGCTCCCCGTCTGTGGAATGCACTCCCTATGGATATACGATCGACCCCATCCCTCCTGGCATTCAGGAAAAAAGTAAAATCTTGGTTATGGGACCAGGCTTTTTCACATTAGCACAATACAGAACTTTGGATTGGAATTGTACTGGCAAGTTGATGGATATGGCTCAATGCTTATGCTGTGGATGGAACACTGTTTTAACTTAATTTAATATGTATTATTTATTAATTTATTAATTTATTTATTTCATCACACTTGTATACCGCTTCATCCCGCAGGCTCGAAGCGGTTTACATAAGTTTGGGTGCCCAATGGCAACACCAACAACACAAAATACAATAGACATGGGAAGAACACGAAGTTAGGGAAAGGGAAGGGAGAGGGGGAAGAGGTCAGCAACGATACCTACTGAGGCACTACCCCACCATCAAAAGAAGGTAGGCGGGGCGGACCCAGCAGGATCGTTGGCACAGGAGCGCAGACGGGGGACAGGAACCGACGTCTCTCCCTTGGGAGTCCGTCCTTGGGGACCTGATTTGTCTGCGCGGAGTCCTCATTGGCTTTCACTGGGGTCTGAGGGGTCCTTTGGAGCTGCAACTGCCTGTAGCAGGAGCTCCAGAATGTCCTAGAGGAGAACGACCTCCAAGGCCTTGTCGTCCTCGTTGCTGTATGACCATCTGCCGAGGGGCCAGCAGAAACTCTGGTTCTGACATCCCGGTTCCTTTGGACTCTCCAGCAGGGGGATGGGCCTGCTCTCGTGTCCATGGTCCAGGGGATGGGGAATTCACCTTCCCTTCGTTTCCGGTGACGTCTCCTCCTCCTCCGATGGCCTCGTTTCTCCCTGACCAAGTCGCTGGTGGGAGCAGAGTCCCCCAAGGGCGGGGCCTCCGGGGCTTCCGGTGGGCTGCTGCAGCCGGATGCTGCCTCCTCTTCCCCAGGTCCCAGCACCTGAGGTGATTGGGTGTCATCCAGGGAGGGGTCCTCCGGGGGCGGGACTTCCAGGGCATCCGGCAGACCACTGCTTCCGGGTCTTGCCTCCTCCCTGGGTCCTGGCACATGGGGTGGCTGGGCGTCGTCAAGGACGCCCGCCATGTTGGGCCTCACCTCCTCCAGGATGCTCCCCCAGTTTCTCCAAACTCGGCGGCGACGTCCGGGAGCATCTCGAGGGGGGGCCAGGACGGTGTCAACGTTGAACTCAGTGGTCAGCATGCCTCCCAACGCCGGCGGACCTCCGAGAACCGGCAGTAAGTCCTCAGGGTTTCCAGCTGGGGCCTCAGTGGGGGGTGGGCGGATGAGCTGGGGGTCGTCCCGTTCATCCGCGTTCGATGTCATCATGGGGGCATCGTCCTCCGTAGCGACTAGAACACCCCCGAAGATCAGGGTGGATCCCTGGGGGCTCATTGTCCAATCTTCGGTTTCTGGGGCCAGTAGCTCTCGATCCACCTCCAGAGTGCTGGCAGGAAAGTCCCACGACTGATCCCATGCGAACTCTTGGTTGGCTGGGGGAGGAAGAGGGTCATCCAAGCCATCTGGCTCCAAGCCCAGGATAGGAAACTGGGCCATGGGGATCCCTAATGACTCTAATAGGCCACCGAATCTGCTTCCAAATTCTCGGACATGGTCCATGAGCTTGGTGTATTCAGTCAGCAATTCTGTGTAAGCATAGGGATCAGAATGGCCAGCGTGAAGATCTGGTTGGCCAGCGAAGGAGTCTTGGCCTCCTTGTGACGGCCTCCGTGAGGAGCTGCTCCGTGGGGGGCCACACGTCTCAAAGGACTGGGACCCCGGCCCGACCTTGCCTTCAAGGGGGTCGTCAGGGATGGCGAGGGCAGGCTCTTTCTCAGCAATCTCGCACCGAACCTTCTTAGGAAGCGCACACTTGAGGCCGTTATCGGCCAGACGACCCAGCCATTTCTGGGCGTCCCGGGCATCTTCCCCTGTAGCTCCGGTGGTAATTCTGATTTTTTTCTCAAGCCAGATTGCATTTTCTGGCATCTGCGGGCTATCAAAGGTCCCCCTCTGGATCTGGCAATCGACCGACACCTCTTCCTGGGGGGGGGGGGAGGGATTGACCTGATAAATCCAGAGAATCAAAGAGGCCATGCCAGAGCTCACCCAGAGGGAACTCCACGGCAGTCACCATCTGAATGTTTATGGTTTTATATTGTATATTGTGTATCAGCATCAAATTGCTGCCTTTTGTCAAGCCGCTCTGAGTCCCCCCTCGAGGGTTGAGAAGTGCGGTGTAGAAATAATGTAAATAAATAAATAAATAAATAAATAATGTGATTGCAAAGTTAGACTAATGGGTTTCACATCCATTCCCCATTAAGAGACTAGTGCTGCTATCAACATGGGGCAGATACATTTTCTGAGACCTAATTTGGTCCCTGTTCAATAGAGCCAAATCTTTAGATTGTCACCAATCTTTAGAAAGCTGATATGGAGGCTGCTGATGCTCCTTAAGGAGGAATGGTGTTGAGTTTCATGGAAGGATTCAATTCAGAAGCATTCACATGAGAAAGCCCAATGTTGTTGTGCCAAATACCATCATTGCACAGCTTGTGTCAATGACTGGGTGCCATTGTGTGGTGCAAAACATGCAACAGCAATACACAGCATCACTGCATATGCAACTCCATCATGCAGATCAGTTCACAATAGTTACTCAAGTCAAGATTGTGACCCTGTTGCCATGACTCTAAGTCCTCTGCCGAGCTACTCTGCTGAGAATTGTTTGGATGGGGAGAAGGATGCCCATGCTGCCAACCATCTGCACATTGTTGAATGACCTTTCCATCAGGTTTGATGAGGTTGGCCCAGAGAGACACAGACACAGAATACAGTTAGACCCCAATCACTGTGGGGATTAATGTATTTCATATCCACTTGCCTGCATCCAGGGGAAAATGGTTTCTCATTGCTCAATACTATAGAGCTGTGGGAGTTATAGTTTGGAAAGGCACCAAACTTTCGCTCTTGAGCAGAGAAGGTTCAAGACTGTATAAAATTATAATTTCCATAGCTTTGAGCATGTCTGTTGAAATGGTATCAAACTTGTGTTATTTGTGCAGTGGAGAAGCATCTCTCGTCTCCCAGGATAATTATTTGGAAGCAAAGGCCAGGTGGCTTGATGTCATTGTGTCATATCTGCTTTTTTGGCCAGAAACATATCCCTATGACAGTATTTTGGCCTACAACTCCCAGAAATCCCAGCCAGTTTTTGAGCTGTTAGGATTTTTGGGAGTTTATTTATTTATTTATTGTTTCGGCTTGATAGACGGCTCTATCCGAAGCTCAGAGCGGTTTACAGCACATAAAACATACCAGGTTAAAAGACATAAAACAACATCATAAAACCAATTTAAAACCAATATAAAACCCCTACCCCCTACAATAAAACTACAGTAAGTCAGCACGTAGTGCAATGGCAGCGATGCGGCAGAGTGGCAAGTTATGGTAGGCACCGGTCAAGCACCAAATGCCTGTCTAAACAGCCAGGTCTTACAGGACCTGCGGAATGTCATTAGGTCTCGTAAAGCTCGCGTCTCCGCTGGCAGCGAATTCCATAAGGTCGGTGCGGCCACAGAAAACGCCCTCTGTCGCGTACTGGATAGCTTATAGATCGTCATGCTAGGAACCTCCAGCATGTTGAGCCCCTCTGAACGCAGTGATCTTCTGGGCACATATGGGGTAAGCCGCTCCCTCAAGTACACTGGCCCCAAACCATATAAGGCCTTGAAAGTTAATACTAACACCTTGAAGGAGACCCGGAATTCAATTGGCAGCCAGTGCAGTTCGCATAGGAGTGGTGTTACATGAGCCGTTCTTGCGGGCCCTAAGAGCAGGTGCACTGCTGCGTTCTGCACCAGCTTGAGTTTCCAGATTGCTGACAAAGGTAGACCAATGTACAGCGCATTATAGTAATCGAGCCTCGAGATGACCGTGGGTTGGATCACCGTGGCCAGGTCGCAGCGGGAGAGATAGGGTGCCAGACGTTTTGCCTGCCGTAGGTGGTAAAAAGCTGTCTTGCAGGCACACGTGATCTGCGCCTCCATTGACAGCTGAGGGTCCAGCCGGACCCCTAAGCTCTTTACTAAAGGCGGTGGGCATAGTGCCACGCCGTCCAACGTCGGCAACTGGATCCCCCCCCCCCGGGCGGCCCAGCCACAAGATCTCCTTCTTCATCGGGTTCACCTTCAACTTACTGGCTCGCAGCCATCCAGTTATGGCTTCTAGGCAGAGTTGGAAATTATTGGGTACAGATTCTACCCCGGTGTCCATCCTCAGAATGAACTGGGTGTCATCAGCGTACTGGTGACACTCCAGCCCAAAACTCCGCGCCAATTGGGCAAGTGGTCGCAAATAGATGTTAAATAACAGCGGGGAGAGAATGGCCCCCTGGGGGACCCCACACCGTAGTGGGGAGACCCTGGAGACCGTCCCTCCCCACTTCACTCGCTGCGGGCAGTTTTGGAGGAAGGGGGACAGCCAGTTTAGGGCTGTCCCTCTCACCCCCGCCACCGCCAGGCGGTGTGTCAAAAGTTGGTAATCGACAGTATCAAACGCTGCCGTGGGGTCCAATAACACGAGCAGCGCCGATCCGCCTCGGTCCAAATGGCAACGGAATAGGTCTGTGATGGAGACCAGGACAGTCTCTGTCCCATGGCCTGAACGGAAGCCGGACTGGAAGGGGTCTAGCCAGGTTGCATCATCCAAGAATTCTGCAGCTGCTCCATTGCTGCCCTCTCAATTACCTTGCCCAGGTACGGTAAATTGGACATTGGGCGGTAATTGGAGGGAGCCGCGGGATCTAACTCTGGCTTCTTCAGCAATGGACTGACCACCGCCTCTTTTAGCTCCTCTGGAAAAGCTCCTTGCTCAAGGGAGCAGTTGACTATATTCAACAGAGGGCCTCATAACCCCTCCACGCAAGCTCGAATCAGCGTGGAGGGGCACGGGTCGAGGGAGCAGGTGGTAGCTCGAAGGGCTGCGACAATCTTGTCAACATCCTCTGCATCCAGTGGTCGAAACCGGTCGAAGGTGGATCCAGCGGAGGGCCACGGAGTCTCAAGTTCCTGTACTGTATCAACCGTAGCAGGGAGGTCCCGGCAGAGCGTCGCAATCTTGTCTGCAAAATGATTCTGAAAAGCCTCGGCGGTAAGGGCCCAGTCATCATTGTTTGGGATGGTAGGGACCATCGTCAGCTGCCAAATTATCTTGAACAATTGAGCCGGGCGTGAATCTGCAGACACTATCAAGGAGGCATAATGGGAATTTTTCGCCTCCTTGATAGCTTGAAAGCCAAAACATCTGGGGACCCACAGGTTGAGAACCACTGCCCTATGAGTTGCTCTGAGTTTTCTGGGCTGTATGGCCATCTTCCAGAAGCATTCTCTCCTGACATTTCTGGAACATGGTCATACAGCCCAGAAAACCCATCGCAACCCAGTGGTTCTGGCCATGAAATCCCTTCAACAACATATTCCCTATGGATATGAGGGTCCTACTGTACTAGTCAATGTCTTATTCTAGTCCTCTCTTTGCCTTCTCCCTGAAAAAGAGCGGCTTTCTATCTACAGGGTGTCTTTAATGCAGGAAAGAGCTTTTCATCCTTTGAGGCCTTCTCTCTGTTCTCAAGTGGTACAGACCCAACACAGGTTTGTCACCTTGAATAAGAAGGAGGCCTTTTATGTCCCACAAGTCTCAGCAACATCCTTTTTAGAAAAAGATGAGTGCTTTGAGGGATTTTACACGCTGGCTTCCCCTGTCCCCTAAAACCATCAGTATCAGTGTTATTTTGGCTGCCGACTGCAAGTGGTTTTGGAGCAGAATGTGTGTGTATGTGTGTTGTTTTTTATATTGAATTGGAGGGTTTTGATCTCTCCTAGCTTTGTGAAGGAGCAGAGCTTTGATGGAGATCAGAACCACCGCAACACTCTGTATATTGATTAATCTGGGGAATCGTCCTACTTCAGCTGAGCAGTCATTGTCGAGTCAGAGCCTGTTTGCATGCAGCAACTCGCACGCCGCGGCTGGCAGAGGCGATTTTGCCGCATTTGATCACATTGGAGAGATAAAGTTGGGGACCCCCATGGCCCGCTTTGAGAAAGGGAGTGGGGAAAAGAGATTCTAGCTCCTGCACAGTGTTCGTGGCAGTTCTTCAAAGCATGCTTTCAGGCAGAGAGAAAAATGAAAAGCTGTGCAACAAGGTGAAAAGTCCTGAAGGTCATGGGCCACATATGGCCCTCAAAAGCCATCTGGGTGGCCCCTGGGGCCTTTTTGAGTATTCTGACTCTTCTAACAGTCATTTTAAGCTTTTAAAAACCCAGGTAATTACAGAAGATCTAAAGTTCCAACAACAATAACGTTGATGATGATGATGATGTAAGACCTCCATAACTGAATAACCCATATCGACTCTTTCATTTACTCAGAAAAGGCAGTCTCTCTAGGAATTTGCTAGCTCCTCTAGGCATTTTGTGCTAAGCTTTCTCCAGAAGTTATCCTAAAGTCACCCTGGATGATCTCGCAAATATCTAGAAAGGATAGATCTTTAGGAATTTGTGTGTCCTCTAGGGTAAATCTACAGTATGCTGGGGCTGGAAATCGAGTACAGTGAAACCTCAACTTAAGAGTGTCCCAACTTAAGAGCATTTTGAGTTAAGAGCTGTCACTCAGCCTGGTTTTGTTTTGACATAAGAGCAATGCTTTGAGATAAGAACTAGCACTGGAAGCAAATCTTAGTGTGAGAGTTTGCAGCTTTGGGGTTTCCGGGAAACAGCCTTCGTGCCTCATGCTCTTGTCCAGTTTAGGACATTGCTATCTGCTTTGCTCTTGTCTGCTTTGAAGAACTTTGGGTTAGTTGATTTTGTGTGTTTTTTATTCCTGATCTGTTTGGCTTCATGAAGATAGAGAGAGACCAAGAGAGGAGGGAGGCTGGAATGAGTACAGTGGGAAGAAAAGGATGCTTCTGCCTCTTCACTTTGCACTTTGTCCTTGCTTGCCACAACTTTGTGTGTCTACCATTTTAAAGTTGATCCTTCTTTTTATTGTTCCATGTGAATGTGCATGTATACATTATTTGTTATTTATAAAGTACATGTTTATTTTAAAACATGTAATTAAATTTAGGGGGTTTGGGGGCGGGATTCATGGGGCTGCAACGGATCAACAGCATTTAAGTGGGGAATGTGCTTTGATATAAGAGCATTCTGAGGCAAGAGTTTGGTCACAGAACAAATTAAACTCTTAAGTCAAGATATCACTGTAATAAGACTCATTTATTTAGGCAGGCCTTTGAATGCTCGTGATTCTTCACTGTGTTTTACTGTGATTTTGTTTTGTTTTTACTGCGTTTTATCTATTATTTGTATGTGCTTTTATTGTGTGTTCCTGCATGGCAGGGAGTTGAACTTGATGCCCCTTGGGTGTCTTCCAGCTCTATGATTCTATGATTCTGTGTATTCAGCAGAACCACCATGGGGCTACAGGAATCTAGATTTCTACCAAGGATTCTTGATATTTTGGCCAAGGTGCACTTTATAAAAATGAGAGTAACCTTCTGGTGGTTATGTCCAGTTCACTTAAATAGCCAGGAGTGGACCATTTGGGTCTCATGGGTCAGAACTGGGTTTGTCTAGTCCATATACTAGGCATGGTTTCGAACCCAAAAATAGGGAATCGAAAATCTAATGGGGATGGATTTTTTTTATTAGTAATAGAAAGACTTACAAAAAAAATTCCAAAAATTTCTAAAATGTAACATAATTACTAACGAAATTTGTTAGTAGTTCTAAAGTAGACAAAGCAGGGAAGCAGGACTGATACTGTTTTAAGCACAGGCAAATCAAGGGGCAACATTTCCCTTGGTTTCCTTGCAGGGAGATATAATGCATTAATATATTATTATTAATATTATTAAATACCTCTGGTGCAGGCCTTGCTAATCTGTAGAGTTCTCCTCACTCCAGCTTTTTCCCATTCAGTTTTACCATAGCAGTCTAGGACCTCCGTTTGAACTCTATGGCTTTTCTTGATTCTGAACTCTTCCTTCTCCTCTCCGTGCTCTTTTCACTCCTGCTGCCCTTCTCTCAGCAGTTCTTATGTCCTTCTACTCTGTCCTTCTATCTAAACCCCTTCCTGGGTGTTTAGATCACTTTTTCGTCAGTCCTCCAGCCCCTCTAGGAGTCCCGATCTGGATCTCTCTATGGTTTCCGGCTCCTTTTTCACTTCCTGGAGGAGGCCTTTCACTCTAATTAGGCTTCAAGCATGGAAAGGCCCCGATTTGACTGTGAGTTATGTCTGCAAAGCTATTTTGGAGGGAGAAATTTTCCTGTTGGGTGGGCATCCGAAATATGGGCCCAGGGAGTGCGAAAAAGAAAGTCCACTTCCGGGATTGGCCTTGTGATCTGTATAAACTTGAAAGTCCCATACATACGAATCCCTTCCGATTTCTTTTCATTTTCATAACTTTTTTCTCATGCCTACCATATACCCTCTGTGGCTGCCTATTCCTCTACTCTGACATAGAATATGGAGTCTTGGAACTGGAAAGGAACACACATGTCATCTAATCCAACCCTCTGCCATGCAGGAATACACAAATCAAGCACTCCTGAAAGGTGTGCATCCAACATTGAAGACTCCAAAGAAGGAATTGTTGCATACCTGAATCTGGCTTGTTTACCATGAAGAAGAGTTTGGAATAACTTGTTTGATGGAACAATGGCTTCAAACCACAGGAAAGGAGATTCCACCTGAATATTAGAACTGACTGTGAGAGCTGTTCAGCAGTGGAACTCTCTTCCCCAGAGTGTAGTGGAGGCTCCTACTTTGGAGGCTTTTCAGCAGAGGCTGGATGGCCATCTGTTTGGGGTGCTTTGAATGTGATTTTTCTACTTATTGGCAGAATGGGGTTGGACTGGATGGCCCATGAGGTCTCTTCCAACTCTAGGATTCTATGATTCTATGACTTCTGTTCATGGAATTGCTCCACCAGCCACACATTTTAAAGGAATGATGTCTTCCTCAAGAGGAAGGGATATTTCAGCATGTCAATACAACTGTCAACTGACACGTTATAACATCACTCCAGTCGGTTAGTCCTAACCAAAGTAACCTCATTGTATCAACTGTTGGTTGATGAGTTCTATTGATTCAGAACTCCTCTTCTTAGATGAGATAAATACGAGGAGACCAGCTTGTATTTTGTGATGGCCAGCATCCTGTTGGGGTGCTACACAGGAATAAACAAGTGTTGCAGTTTGTTAGAGGTTTCACAAAGGATTGTGAACATCCTGAGACAATAGCACAAACTACTGTGTGCATCTATGAGCCAAATCTAAGAATCCAGTCCTTAGAAAGCAAAGATAGATAGGTAAAGAACTGGATCCATTCTTGTGCAATGGAAGAATGTCTACACCTATTTCACAACACATACCTCACAATTGCTCCATAGAATATTGCATACTTTTACACTTTCTCTTGGCTTTTCTTCACGAACGAAGATTCAGGAAGGATTCATCCCAGGCTTTCAACAAGCACGTTGATGACTAAAAAGGCCAATCCGAGATAGGCAAGTCTGGTTGCAGAAAGCACAACAGAAAGTCTCTTTGGGTGATGTTGTTTCCAAGTTGCGGTTCTTTCTGCATTGTCGTTTCTCTTCGAGACTTGTTTGGCATGGCTTCTCGAAAGAGGCTGCAGCATTGTGGATAGTGCGTCTCCATGCCTCCTGATGTGAGGCCAGGGTGGACCATTGTTGGTGATCAATCTGGCCGAGCATGAGATGTTGTTTCAAGGGGTTCTTATATCTCTTTTTTGGGGCACCTCTCTTGCGCTGACCCGTGGCGAGTTCACCATAGAGTAGTATCTTTGGGAGGCAGTGGTCCTCCATCCTAGAGACATGCCCTGCCCAGCACAGCTGGGTTCTCAGTAGCATGGCTTCAATGCTGATGTTCCCTCCTTGCTCAAGGACAGCAACATTCATCACATAGTCAGTCCAGTGTATATTTAGGATTGTGCGAAGACTGATGAAAGCGTTCAAGGAGTCGTAGGTGTTGGCAGTAGGTGACCCACGTTTCAGACCCATATCTGCATGGTATACGGTAGACTCCTCCAGAAGTAGACTCCTCTATACATCAAGGGAAGTAGACTCCTCCATACAACAAGGGAATTACTGACCATAGGGAAGCTGATGAGGAAACACAACATATAAACTATCTACAGACCCACCAAGAAAAAAAAATAGACTATGCAGCCGGCAAAAAGGATATTGCTCAGTATTTTTTGTATAAAATAATTGTATGAAAATTTCACCCCATTTCCCCAAGTGCAAAAATGGCATTCAAACAGAGCCAGAACTCATTAGTAACTCATTCTCTGCAACTCAAATTGTTGTTCAGGCCACAAAATCAGCCTAGTAAATAGTGTGTGCGTTTTGTCCCCTGGTTAGTTGGCAATCCCAGGCACTGTGCACATTTCCGTTTTAATAGGATCTACAAGGTGGCAGTTCACCAAACAAAGCCATTCTCTCCGGCTCTTTGGGGAGCGGAGAACTGAATTATTCAAAGAGACTTTCTGCAAGGATTTAACATACTGAGACATCCTCTTTTATGAGCTGACAAGACGTGCAAAGACAATCCAGCACCTTTCATCGGAGCAATGGGTTCCTGAGACTTAATTAATAATTGCCCTTTATTTTTATTAAATTAATTTAACCTTTTTATTGTTTTTTTAAAGCCAGACATTGGCCTCAGGGAGGCTTCTTCTGAAAGTCAATTAAAAAATTCATTTTCTGTGGAAGAACAAGAACTTTCTGATCAGAATTTCCCTCCGCCTATTTATTAATCACTGGCTGCTGAGTTTTGTGTCGATCGGAAAATGTGATAAGGTAATGGTGGCTCGCAATCAATGGGGTCGTGAATCTGCTCTGGGTTTTAGTCCCAACTTTGAAAGAGTTATCCAAGTTGTTGGACCTCTTTAGATGATTGGATTCCACACCCTTGCTGCCTTCTTCAAAATTTAAAAAAGCAATCCAACATCCTAAAAACTATTTATTAAATACATTCAGCACTTTGGATAGCTCCAAAAACCTAGAGAAGGTGACCTGCCTTATTGATATGAATGCTACCACTGTGAAGGAAACTCACACGGTCATTTAATCATATTCTTGCAGTTGGAAGGAAGGGACCACAAGGACCACTTAGCTCAACCATCCGCCATGCAGAAATACCGTTATTTATTTATTTACAGTATTTATATTCTACCCTTTTCACCTCGCACGGTCCTCAGGGTGGATTACAATGTGCATATACATGGCAAACATTCAATGCCATAGACACACAACATATATAGACAGACACTCAGAGGCTATTTAACATTCCAGCTTCTGTCCACCAGGGGAGCTGTCGTTTCCTCATTCTTTGCATACTTCCTGGAGATTTTTATGGCCTTGTAAATCAGTTAAATTAGCCTCCCCACAAAGTGGTACCTAAATTTCCTGCACAATTTTGGTCGGGAGCTCACTCCAACCCGGGCTGGCTTCGAACTCATGACCTTTCGATCAGCAGTGATCTTAATGCAGCTGCACCACAGTCCTGGTTATAATATTTCTAAAGCGGTGATTTCCCAACCTATCTGGTCTGCAGCTCTAGATTATTAAATGTGGTTTTCTCTGGGTGAG
Organism: Anolis apletophallus; assembly: GCA_030556195.1. Taxonomy (NCBI): domain Eukaryota; kingdom Metazoa; phylum Chordata; class Lepidosauria; order Squamata; family Anolidae; genus Anolis; species Anolis apletophallus. Next base: position 131,744,000 of record JARBWK010000009.1, on the reverse strand, counting down.
CAAATGGCAACTACTGGATGGCATATGTTCTGTATGAGAAACTAAAGCTGATGTGGTCTATCCAAAGCAATTTTCTTGAATTAATTGATGATGTTCTAAACAAATTATAAGATGATGAATAATCAAACCAAATCAAAAGTTGACAAAAAAAACCTTATGTTGGAGAGTGGTCCCTGGCCAAGTGGCCCATGGTCAAAAAAAGGTTGGGAACCACTGTTCTAAAGCATGTCCATATGACTGGAGTACAAAAACCTTCAAAGATACAGAGTCTACCATCTTTTGAGGTATCTATTCCATTGCTGAGCAGCACTTAGAGTTAAACAATTCGTATTTGGGTGGAACCTCTTCTCTTGCCATTTGAATCCATTCGTTCACGGTCCATTCTCCAGAGCAACATTTATTTATTTATTTGCCATGCTTCTATACTGCCTCTCCCAGCCTGAAGGCGACTCGAGGTGGTGAACAAGCAGCAACAAGTGCCCATATACAATACATCACAAGATAAAAACAGTCATATAAAAACATATAAAATTAACAGTTAAAAACTACAAAATACAAATCTCAGCTCCACAATCTTAAAATCGGTTTCCGTTTCGTCGTCATAGTAATCCTTGATCTCGATTAAAGTTCGTCTATGAATGCTTGCTCGAAAAACCAAGTTTTGACTTTCTTACGAAATGTCAGGAAGGAGGGGGCCGATCTGATGTCACTAGGAAGGGAGTTCCAAAGCCGAGGAGCCACCACTGAGAAGGCCCTCTCTCTTGTCCCCGCCCGGGGCGCCTGCAAAGCAGGCAGGACCAAGAGCAGGGCCTCTCCGGATGATCTTAAGCATCTTGATAGTTCATAGGGAGAGATGCGTTCGGACAGGTAAGTTGGACCAGATATGTTTAGAGCTTTAAAGGCCAAAACCAGCACTTTGAATTGTGCCCGGTAGCAAACTGGTAGCCAGTGGAGCTGGCACAACAGGGGAGTTGTACGCTCCTTGAGTGCCGCTCCTGAAATCAACCTGGCTGCTGTCCATTGGACCAATTGAAGCTTCTGAGCAGTATTCAAAGGCAGCCCCATGTAGAGAGCGTTGCAGTAATCTATACGGGATGTAACCAGGGCATGGACTACCGTGGCCAAGTCAGACTTTCCAAGGTACGGGCGCAGTTGGCGCATAAGTTTTAATTGTGCGAATGCTCCCCTGGTCACCGCCGAAACCTGGAGTTCCAGGCTCAGCGATGAGTCCAGGATCACACCCAGACTGTGAACCTATATCTTCAGGGGGAGTGTAACCCCGTCCAACACAGGCTGTAACCCTATGCCCTGTTCAGCCTTTCGACTGACCAGGAGTGCCTCTGTCTTGTCTGGATTCAATTTCAATTTTTTCACCCTCATCCAGTCCGACACAGCGGCCAAGCACCGATTCAGGACCAAAACAGCCTCCTTAGTAGTAGGTGGAAAGGAGTGACAGAGTTGAACGTCATCTGTGTACAGATAACACTGTACCCCGAATCTCCGGATGACCTTCCCCAGTGGCTTCATAAAGATGTTAAACAACATGGGAGATAGTATTGAACCCTGAGGAACCCCACAAGACAATGGTTGAGGGGTTGAACAGGTATCTCCCAGTAACACCTTCTGAGATCGGCCCTCCAGAAAGGACCGGAGCCACTGCAAGACAGTACCTCCAAGGCCCATTTCCGCGAGGCGTCCTAAAAGGATACCATGGTAACGGTATCGAAGGCTGCTGAGAGGTCCAGCAGAACCAACAGAAAGCAAGCTTGACTCATCTTCTTTATAGCACTTCTTCAGTTAATTAGTTATTTGTCTTATCCCATCCCATCTTCTGTTCTCCAAGCTAAAGATATATAGCTCCATTGCAAAAATGTGCAACCACATCCATAAAGGCAATGACACATGTATATGATCCCAAGAACATTATAGCCCATGATACGATGAAGTTGAAGCCTTATGTAAAGGAGTAGGAAAAGGAGATTGAGTAGGGATAGAACAATGAGCTTTTGTTCAGTTGTGCAGGTCTTCATCCTGTCACTGTATTCATTTCCTCTTTAGAACATAAGAACATAAGAAGAGCCATGCTGAATCGGGCCTCAGCCCATCTAGTCCAGCATTCTGTGTCACACAGTGGCCCACTAGTTGTACACAGGGATCTCTAGCAGAAAGGAGGGCAAAACCCTCACCTGCTCCCAACCCCCCACAACCAGTACCCGGGGAAAATCCTGCCTGCCTCCATCAACACAGAGGTGGCACTTGGATGTCCATTTCAGTAACTACTGATTCCCTTGGTATCCATGAATCTGTCTAATCCTGCCTTGAAGCTGTCCAGGCTGACAGCTGTCACAACCTCCTCTGGAAGTGAGTTCCATAACCCAATGACCCTCTGGGTGAAGAAATATTTCCCTTTATTAGTCCTAACTTTCCTACCTTGGAGCTTTAGGAGTGCCCCTAGTCCTAGTGTTGTGTGACAGAGAAAATATTTTTCTTTATTCACCTTTTTCTATCCCATGCATGATTTTATACACTTCGATCAAGTCACCTCTTAAACGCCGTCTTTCAAGGCTGAAAAGACCAAGGCGTTGCAACCTGATTTCATAAGGGAGCTGCTCCATCCCTTGGATCATTTTTGTTGCCCTTCTTTTGTACCTTTTCCAGTTCCGTTATATCCTTCTTGAGGTGCGGTGACCAGAATTGTACACAGTACTCCAGATGTGGCCTTACCATAGATTTGTAGAGACGCAATACAACATTTGCCGACCTATTTTCGATTCCCTTCCTGATCATGCCAAGCATAGAATTTGCTTTTTTCACTGCTGCAGCGCACTGGGTTGACATCTTCATTGAGCTGTCCACCAAAAACCCCAAGATCCCTTTCCTGGTTTGTCTCAGAAAGCTTTGATCCCATCAGTTGATAAGTGTATTTGGGGTTCTTTGCCCCGATGTGCATGACTTTACACTTGTTTAGGTTAAAATGCATTTGCCACTTTGTTGCCCATTCACTCAATTTCGAGAGATCTTTCTGGAGCTCTTTGCAGTCAGTTTCATTTTTAACCACCCTGCACAATTTAGTGTCATCTGCAAACTTTGCTACCTCAGAATTCACTCCTACATCCAGATCATTAATGAATAAATTTAAAAGTAACGGACCCAAAACTGAACCTTGGGGTACGCCACTTCTCACCTCTTTCCACCCAGAGAAATGTCCGTTTATTACCACCCTTTGTTTCCTACAGTTTAGCCAGGTTCCAATCCAGGACAAGACCTGTCCTCTGATTCCATGGCCGAAGAGCTTATTTAGGAGCCTTTGGTGAGGGACTTTGTCAAAAGCCTTTTGAAAGTCAAGGTAAACAATATCGACTGGGTCCCCTTTATCTATGTGTTTATTTACACCCTCAAAGAATTCTATCAAGTTAGTAAGACAAGATTTGCCTTTGCAGAAACCATGTTGATTTTCCTTCAGCAATGCCTGTTCTTCTATGTGCTTAGTAATTTTTTCTTTAATAATCGTTTCCATCACTTTGCCTGGAACTGAGGTTAGACTAACTGGCCTATAATTTCCTGGATCACCCCTGGATCCTTTCTTGAAGATCGGAGTTACATTTGCCTCCCTCCAGTCCTCGGGTACAGTGCCTGATCTTATAGAAAGGTTATATATTTTGGCTAGAATTTCAGCAATTTCACACTTGAGTTCCTTAAGAACTCTGGGGTGGATACCATCTGGCCCTGGTGATCTTTATAACAGCTTTCCATTTTTTTTGAAAACCATTTGAATTTACATAATTTAGGGAGCAGAAGCCGGATCCATTCATTTTAACATCTTTGTTGAGTCTAAGTTTTGTCCCCTTCTCAAAAGGTCAACAAGAAGAGGTTCATTTCTATAGAAATGTTTTGCTCGAATAGGAAACTATGCATTTGGTGACTAGTCTGACCAGTATTATGTATATTTCTGTGCCTTCATGTCACCTGTTGACTTATGGTGTCTCCATGAATTCCACAAGGAATACTCAGAAGTAGGTTTGCCAGTTCCCTCCTCTGAAATGTAGTTCACAGCACCTGATATTCATGGTGGTCTCCCATCCAACTAACCAGACCTGGGCCAGCTTAACTTCCAATATCAAGCAGGATTTGGTGCCTTTGGGGTATTTAGGCCCTGGTATTATACAACATTTATATTATATATGCATGAACATATTCCCATGACAAAAAAATAATGTATGTCAGAGGACAGAGGCAGGAATACATAGCTACCTTTACAAATCAGCTCATTTCCCTTTAAACCTCATTTACTTGGCCACTTTATTTTCATTGCACTCTCAAACAGTTTGAAGACACCAACCCTTTCCACATCTGTGGTGCAGAAACTTTCTTGTTCTGATGACCCTAATGGTCTCATTAGTTTTAATTAGCTTGGCCACCCGATTTAGAGGTGAGATACTCTGGCCATAACTGGAGACCTGGAATGTGTAAACAGAGACTAATTATGGCCATTAAAGTTATTGCCCAAGGCTGCTTTTCCAGGGAGATGCTGAGAACCTTAGATTCAAACACTCTGGCTATTTCTGGCAGGTATCATCAGTTCACATTCAGGTGGAAAACTTCAAGTTGGATGGACAATACAGTATGTGCATGGACAACCAGTTCAGATTGGACAATATATGTAGGGATAATATATATACATGGACAACCAGTTCACATTGGACAATATATGTATAGTAGGCTTGTTTGATCCCAAAAAATGGTTTAAAACTCATTTCGGATGTAGGGGGAGCTGGTGGTTCAGAGCTAATGTCAATTCTGATTTTCACAGAAAAAAAAGTTCAAAACTTTTCAAAATTTCCGAGACTTCCAAATCCTTCGTTAATGGTTTCAAAGTGTTATTTCCTGTTTCATTTGAAATAAATAAATAAATTGTATATGTTTTGTTTATATATTTAATGATAGCATCTCAAGCCATCAGGAGATATGGATTATTATTATTATTATTATTATTATTATTATAAACACAAGAAGATTAGTACACAGCAAACAAGATCACTCTGCTGGCTGTTGATCACACATCGGACACTTCCCAAGGGATGCATTGGTGAATAATGCCCGCAGATCCCAGTAGGGTGGCCTTTTGCAGCTGGCAGGTGGTAATTTCGTCAGTGCCGATTGCATTTAAGTGCAGGCCAAGGTGGTGCCAATCACCACTGGGACCACCTTGACTGGCTTGTGCCAGAGTCTTTGCAGTTCGATCTTTAAATCCTCGCATTGTGTCAGCTTTTCCAGTTGTTTCTCTTCAATCCTGCTGTTGCCAGTATTGTTATTATTATTATCATCATCATTATCACCAACATCCTCTGGTTCTCTGAGCTGATTTTCAAATGCTTATTCTTAGTGCAAAACGTTTTGAGTTTTTGCAAACCCCCTCCACTCTGGCTCTTGATCAATTTGTTCTACACGCACACTCTGCTCTCCACTCCATGACCATCGCATATAGCAATCTGCATGGCTGATGCCACGGCCGGCCTGAAATTCTGCATTCCAGCCGCATACTGCAGAAGTTGTCCACTGTTCTTGCAGAGACTCTGCAGCAATTGGAGGCAAATGGAAACGCAGGAGCCTTTCTCTGCATTCTCAGCCATGAAGCCAGCATTACCCTTTAAGGCTGGGGGCACCAAAGTTACCCATAAAGTGGCTTTAGGTGTGACTTGCAGTTAAGAAGTTGGAAAGCTTTTCTTGTTTGTTCAAATATTTCTATCCTACCTGCAATCTGGAGTTTCCCAGAAGGCTGAACAAGAAAATCTGCCAAACAAATATAAGATGGGAGCATTTGGTGTGATATTGATATACTGTATATACAATCTTAGAATCATAAAATCATAGAGTTGGAAAAGACCTTGTGGGCCATCCAGTCCAACCCCATTCTGCCAAGAAGCAGGAAGATCACACTCAAAGCATCCCCGACAGATGGCCATCCAGCCTCTGTTCAAAAGCCTCCATAGAAGGAGCCTCCACCACACTCCGGGGCAGAGAGTTCCACTGCTGGACAGCTCTCACTGTCAGGAAGTTCTTCCTAATATTCAGGTGGAATCTCATTTGCTGTAGTTTGAAGCCACTGCTCCACTGTATCCTAGTCTCCAGGGCAGCAGAAAACAAGCCTGCTCCCTATGATTTTCCCTCACATATTTATACATGAATATCCTATCTCCTTTCAGCCTTCTCTTCTGCAGGCTAAACATGCCCTTCTCTTTAAGCCGCTCCTCATAGGGCTTGTTCTCCAGACCATTGATCATATGAATCGCCCTCCTCTGGACACATTCCGGCTTAGAGTCAACATTCTCCCCACCGTCCGGGTGGGGTGGAGATCCAGCTTCCTCCCCTGGATGGCGTGACATTATGTCTGTCATTGACAGTTAAAAGTCTTGGTGTCACACTGGACTCTCGACTGACAATGGAGAAGCAAATCTCCGGCGTCAGTCGAGTTGCCTTTCTCCACCTTCGTCAGGTGAGGAAGCTGGCTCCCTACCTCTCCCGCCACAATCTAGCCACAGTGGTCCAAGCCACAGTCATCTCGAGACTGGACTACTGTAATGCTCTCTACGTTGGCCTTCCTCTGTTGGTGATCCGGAAACTGAAGCTAGACCAGAATGCGGCGGCTAGACTTCTGGCTGGCGTTTCGATGACCACCCATATAACACCTGTCTTGCAGGAGCTGCACTGGTTACCAGTGGAACACCGGATCACCTTCAAAGTGTTGGTTCTGACCTTTAAGACCTTGAACGGTCTGGGGCCAGTGTACCTTAGGGACCGCCTCATCCCATATTGTCCCGCTAGGCCACTATGCTCAGAGGGGGGGTAAACTATTAGAGGTGCCGGGCGTCAAAGTGTATCATCTGACGTCCACAAGGCGGAGGGCCTTTTCAATAATTGCCCCCATCCTATGGAATGCATTGCCTTCCGGAGTCCATGTCCTGACGGACTTAATGGCATTCTGGAAGGCGTGCAAAACCCTCCTGTTTTGGCAGGCCTTCGGGTAGTACCGTCAAGATGGGTAGGCTCCTCACCTTCCTGTGTCCTCTGTCCTGCATATCAATGCAGCCACCTACATCTGTGCCTTGGCCTGCACTGTACTGTGCTGATGTATTTTACTGTATTTTATTGTGTTTGAGTGTTTATGGTGTTTTTATCCTGTTTTAATCTTGAATTTGCTGTAAGTCACCCTGAGCCATCCGGGAGTGGCGACTCACAAGTTTGAATAAATAAATAAATAAATAAATAAATAAATAAATAAATAAATAAATAAATTGCAGTGCCCAGAACTGGGCACAGTATTCCAGGTGTGGTCTGACCAACTTTTTATCTACTTACATTTACATGTTTTGAAACTGCTAGGGTGGCAGAAGCTGAGGCTAAGAGTAGAAGCTCACCCCATCCATGGATTCAAACAGCTCAACAGAGTGAGCTGTGGAACAGCTAGTTAGTAGACAGCTGCATTAAATCACTACTGACTGAGAGGTCATGAGTTCGAAGCCAGCCCGGATTGGTGTAAGCTCCCGACCATTAGTAGTCTAGCTTGCTGTTGACCTCTGCCGCCTGAAAGACAGTTGCATCTGTCAAGTAGGAAATTTAGGTACCGCTTTATATGGGGAGGCTAATTTAACTAGTTTATGATATCATAAAACCTTCCAGCAGTGTGTGCAAGAATGAGGAAGTACTCCATCAAGGACTCAGTGTCACAAGTGGATGGTGAAGCGGCAGCTCCCCTGTGGCCGGAATCGAGCTACATGAAGCCAAAAAATTGGAATATTAAATTGCCTCTGTGTCTCTCTAAATATGTTGTATGTCTAAATCATGGCATTGAATGTTTGCCATGTATATGTGCATTGTAATCCTGAGTCCTCTGCAAGGTGAGAAGGGCGGAATATAAATACTGTAAATACATACATACATACATACATACATACATACATAAATGAATCAATGAATCAATGAATCAGTGAATCAATAAATGAATAGTTTAACCCACTGTGGATTATTGCAGTTTGACATCATTTTAACGGCCACAGCTCAATGCTATGGAATCCTCCTCATAGGGCTTGTTCTCCAGGACTGTGATAATTCTAGCTGCCCTTCCCTGGAGACATTTCAGCTTGTCAACATCTCCCTTCAATTGCAGTACCCAAAATGGAACACAACATGATTCCAGGTGTGGATGTAGACCAGGGGTGGGCAATTATTTTTTTCCAAGGGGCCACACAAGAGCCAAAAAATATTATGGAGGGCCGCACCTAAAGGCTGAACTACATTCTAATCTACATTATTTATTTATTTATTTACTATATTTACTATGTATTACACATCATTAATATTAACATATTAATATATCAAGAAATATTCATATATTATTAGTATTAATATCATAATTATAGTATATATAGACATTATAATATATTGAAATTATTATATAATACAACATTATATTATATTATTTATTATATTATTATTATAAAAATTTTATAAAATAATAATAAAAACCACTAAAATGAAATGAAATGAAATTCAAGAAGACAAGGTACGAACCAAGATGGAGGCTGACACCCTCAAGAGAGGAAGGATCCCAAGATGGAATGGCCCAATGGACCCAGCCCAGAGGATGACAAAGCGGACCCAGCCGCCGCCACAGCAGAGCAGAGCAGAGCAGAGCAGCAGACGATCGGAGGCTGCAGGCCTCCGCCCGCTCTCGCCCCCAGCCATTCCTTCAGAGGCATTCCTGATCAGATGATCGCCCTGTCATGGAGTGCCTGCCATCCCAGCTTTGGAGTGCCTGCCATCCCGGGAGGTGATCCGGGTCTGCAGCGGGAGCAGTCGGCGAGGCACTCCAAAGCCGCCGCTCCTCCGATCGTTCTCTGGAGCGGTGGGCTGTCTGCCGATGCAGGCCCCACAGCCCATGATGGGATGGTGGCAGCGGCAGCCCTTCCTCTTGCAGAAATGGCCCTGCCCCCAACGCCCTTCTCCCTGGGCTGGTCAGAATCGGCCGACGGGCCGCATCCAGCCCATGGGCCGTAAGATGTCCAGGTCTGATCTAGACACAATCTAATTCAGTTTTCCTTGATTTGCAATAGTGCCTTGAACATAGTCTTGCATGTTTCTTATGTAATTTCTGACAATGAAAAACTTCAAATTCACTTCTCTCTAACTAATGTACCTTTCTTTTCTATGTAAATCCCCTGAAAATGCTTGTTGTTGTACACTTACGATACTAAAGAGATAAATAGCAGCATGGCTATAATAATAAAGAGGTGCCACAGATGGTTTAATAAGTAACGCTGGAACAAAAAGCTGAGGTAGCTGAAACATTTTAAAGATGCTCCGATACAAAAAGCCCTACAATTAATCCCAAAACATGTCTTAGATCAGGAAGCTGACAAATAGTACCAAGATAAAAGGTAATTCATAGAATAACGACTGGAATGGACTCTAAGGACCATCTAATCCAATTCCCTGCCATATAGGAATCCACAACTAAAGCTCTCCTGAGAGATGGCCATCCAATCTCTGATAGAAAACCTCCCTAGAAGGAGAGAGCAAAGCAGTCAATTCCATGTTCAAACAGCTGTTCCTGTCAAAAAGTTCTTCCTAAGGATAAAATCTCTTTTCCTATAATTTGAATTCCTTGGTCTATATTCAAATCTCTGGAGCCACAGACAACAAGCTCACTCTGTCTTCTACATGGCATCCCTTCATAGATTCAAAGAGGGCTCTCAAATGACATCTCAATATCCCTTTTCTAAACTAACATATTACCTAGTAAGTGTCAGAACTGGAGGTTCTTAGCCTTGGAGAGGCTAAAGGAACTCGCAGTCTGACTTAGCATGCGAGAGACTGATGTGACCCTGGGGATTCCCCTGGGGATGATGTAATCTCCCAAGAGCCAACGCCGGAAACCTGGTGAGTCAGGGAGGATGTGACTCGCTCCTCTGGACGTTGGACACTGGCAAACAGAATGCTGACTCAGAGGGGATATGATGTAATATCCACTGGACACTAGGACTGCTGAGTCAGAGGGTATGATGCAACCTTTACCGGACGTTGCAGGTGAAGGGAGGGGGTTGAGTATAAAAGGTGTGTTTGGGTGTCGGGACACTGCTTTGGCTTTACAGGTGTTGTACCTTCAATAAATTCGTTGGATCGGCTGACAGTCTGCGCGTGATCTTTACGGAGGATTTGGAGCGGCCTCACAGAAGCCAAAGCCCGTTTTAACCTTCCCAGTATGGCGAGGTTGGCGTTGGAGGAAGAGGATTATTTGGATACTTGGAACCTTCCTCCAGAGGAAATCCGAAGGACGATGGAGTGGGAATGGACCACGATCGATCAAGTGGGATTTCCTGATGAGTCCAGAGAAGCGAAGGCGGCTTGGCGTGCGTCGGCTCAGGTGGACAGAGGTATTCTTTGAGACGAGCCCAGAGAATTTTGAGGCTGGAGAACGTTTTCCACTCAGGTGGGCTCTAGAAGAGTTGGAGGAGAATCCAGAGAAGCAGGAGTTCGGGGCGCCCCTGTTCAGGTGGATTTTCGGGGAGCTGGAGGGACCAGAGAAGCAGCGTGGGGCACGACTGCTCAGGTGGACCCGTTGGCGGCTCAAGGGCGAGGCAAGGCGAGGTTTCCCGCAGGCGGTAGTGAGACTACTGAGCCGGAGTCTCTGACAGAGTTGAAGGTATTACAGTGCCGGATGGAGGCGATGGAGAATACCTTCCGGCGGATGTCCAGGGAGATGTCGAGAAGGGAGCAAGCTTTGGATTCAATGTGGAGTGCTCCTGGAGGAGGTGATTTCACCTATCAATCCTGGATGGATGGCGAGAAGTCGGATGTTCGTCCTAGATCTCCTGTGGGAGTGTGGACGGGAGGTAGCCAAGCGAGGAAACCCTTCGGAGTGGGGTTGAATCCTGTTCGTGAGGAGAAGGAACTCCGCAGGCCCGGGTCTTCTAATGAAAGGAGTTCTCTGGAGCGTCTGCAATCGGCGGGACTGGGAAGAGGGATCCGGTTGCGGGAGGAGAGTCTCCGTAGGAGGGAACCTCGATTCCAGGACTACGGTGGGAGGCCTAGGAAGGAGCCCCTACGTGTGGAATTTGAGGGTGAAGCATGTGAGGTTGCTTTCTTCGTGGCAGCTGTAAGTGATCATATGGAGGACTATGGTCATTTATACCCGAGTGAGAGTAGCCGGGTTCGAGCTGTGGGAGCAGTTTTTAAGGGAAGTTGCTGACTGGTACGTCCAGTGCCATGATCGCCGAGACCCTTGTTTGAGAACATTACAAGGGTTTCTTCAGGCGGTGAGAAATCGCTTCCGGGATCCATTGGAGCGGGTGAAGGCTAAAGAGGCATTGCGGTGTTTGGCTCAAGGTTCCCGGTCGGTGACTGAATATTCGGAGGAGTTCATGAGCCTAGCTGGGAAAGTGGCTGAGTGGTCTCAGGCGACATTGCTGGAACTCTTTAAAGATGGTCTTCGGAGGGAGATCCTGGAGTGGTGTCTTCATCGGGACGACCCTGGAGATGTCGATGGCTGGATTCAATTGGCAGGAAGCGTGGAGGGGATCCTGGCCCAGGTGCAGCGTCGGAAGGCCCAGACGACGGCGGTGGGGAAATTCCGTGGAGAGCTGAGACGCAGTTTGGGAGATGGGCGAGGATCTCGAGGAGAGCCCAGGCGTGTTGGTGCCAGTGAGGGGAGATCCGGTGGAGTAAGAAAGCCGGTGATGGGGGAGAGGCCTTTGCTTCGTTTGTTCGAAACCCGGACATCTGGTACCGCAATGTTGGCAGAAAAAACTACCGGACCCAAAGCGGGTGGCTGTGGCTGGAGGGGCTTTGGGTGAAAAGGTGGAACAACCTGATACTGGGGTGAGTGTAAGCCCCAGAGTATCAATGTTCTTTAGAACTTTGTAAAAAGGGGACTATGATGAATAGCGAGCATTAGTGGATTGTGGTTGTTCTGAAAATATCATTTCCCCCAGTCTTGCCAAGGATCTAGAATGTGAAACCCAAGTTATGCCAGCCCCCGTGCATTTTGCTCAGTTAGATGGGTCTTTTCTTGAGGGGGGGGGCCTTTCCTTTAAGCACGAGGGGATTAAAAGGGCGAGTGGGACCCTGGGAGGGGGAGATAGACTTTGTGATAGCACCTGTTAAAGGGCATAATGTGGTATTGGGAATGCCTTGGTTGGAAAATGCTAATCCCAAAATTGATTGGAAGTCTGGGTTGTTAGAATGTGAACCGGCTTCAACAGAAAGAGTTCTTATTGAAAATAAGGGAGGGGGAGTCCAGGATAAATTGCAGGGGATTCCCGAGGAATATGGAGATTATGCTGATGTTTTTGACCCGGTGTTGGCAGAATGTCTTCCCCCTATTCGGAATGTACAATGTAGAGTGGAAATTAAAGAGGGGGCTTTATTGCCAAAACCAAAGATTTACCCTATGTCAGTGCAAGAAAAATTAGCATTATGGGAGCAAATTGATGATTATTTGAAGAAGGGATTCATTGAAAGGTCGGAATCTCCCATTGCTGCACCTGTATTGTTTAGAGAAAAGAAGGATGGGAGGTTAAGGTTATGCATTGATTACCGAGGGTTAAATGCAATAAGTACCACCAATTGTTATCCATTGCCTCTGATTAAGGATTTGTTGGGTCAGTTGGGAGGAGGACGATATTTTACTAAGCTTGATTTGATAGATGCGTTCCATATGGTGAGGGTGAAAGCTAGTGACAAATGGAAGACAGCATTTTTTTTGTCCCCTCGGGCTATATCAATGGGCAGTCATGCCATTCGGTTTGGCCGGAGCTCCCGGTATATTTATGCAATTGATAAACGAGGTGCTGCACCCCCTTCTTTATAGAGGAGTATTCGTCTATTTGGATGACATAGTTGTCATGACCCGAACCAAAGAGGCTCATGTGGAGCTGGTTCGAGAGGTATTAGAGAGGTTGAGGCAGGCCAAGTTATATGTGAAGTTGAGTAAGTGTGAGTTCAGTAAGAATCAAATTGATTTCCTGGGATATCGCATCAGCGAAGAAGGTGTGTCAATGGATCCGGCAAAGGTTGAGGATGTTTTGTTATGGGAGGCTCCATGAACTCGGAGACAGCTGCAGGCTTTTCTGGGTCTGGCTAATTTCTATAGGACCTTTATTTCAGATTTTGCGGCTATTACCCTCCCTCTCACAGATTTGTTGAAGACCAAGGGGAAGGGAGAGACTAAGAAAGTGAAGTCTCCGGGAGCTAGATTACTCTGGACAGAAGAGTGTCAACTGGCGTTTGAGAAGCTGAAAAGAGTGTTTACTAGTGGCCCCTTGCTTGTGCACCCGGATACTGAGAAGCCCTTTGTTGTGCAAAGTGATGCTTCTGCGTGGGCTTATGGAGGAGCGTTATTGCAGAGAGATGTTCAGGGGAGATTGCGGCCATGTGCATACTTTTCTAAGAAATTTGGAGAGCAGGAAAAGAAGTGGCCGGTTTGGGAAAAGGATGCACTTGCTGTGCGGTGTGCATTACAGACTTGGCGTCATTTTTTGGAGGGGGCGAACCACCCTTTTGAGGTGTTGACTGATCACCGGAATTTGCAGTATCTAGTGGCACCTCAGAAGTTGTCACCTAAGTTAGTTAGGTGGGCGCAGTATTTTTCCCGATTCAATTTCTCTTTGAGGCACATCAAGGGAAAAGAAAATGTGGTGGCAGGTGCATTGTCTCGTTATCCTGCCATGGGTCCCAGTCCTCCTCCTAGCTTAGAAGGTGTATTCACTAAGAGTCAGTGGGGTTTGGCTGTGCAAACCCGGTCTCAGACTCGTACCGTCAAAGAGGAGGATGAAGTTAAGATTAAAGGGTGGCGGATGGAATGGCAGAGATATTATCCTGAGGATGTTTGGTTGAGTCAGCATAAGGAGGAGTGTAAGTGTTTAGAGGGGTTATGGTTCGCCAGGTCAAAATTGTATGTTCCACAAGGATTGAGGAAGAGGATATTAGAATTAGGACATGATCATAAGACTGCGGGTCATTGGGGTTTTACTAAGACTCTTTTGGCATTGAGAAATCGGTATTGGTGGCCTGGAATGAGAGCGGAGGTGAGGAATTATGTGCGGAGCTGTGAAGCGTGTGCTAGAAGGAAGGCTCCCACTGCTAAGCCTCAAGGGTTAATACAGATGGTGGCTGCTCCGGTTCGGCCCTGGACCCATGTTAGTATGGATTTTTTTGGAGAACTACCATTGAGTCGAGGTTATAGGTATATCTGGACGGTATTAGATCTATTTTCCAAACAGGCTCATTTTATTCCTTTAACCAGGTTGCCCTCGGCAGAGCGGTTGGCAAAGTTGTATGTTCAGCATATATATAGGTTGCATGGGTGTCCGGAGCAGGTGATTAGTGATCGTGGGGTGCAGTTCACCGCTCGGTTTTGGGAAAAGTTTCTGGAGGTGTTGGGAGCTGATCGACAACTTACCACCGCTTATCATCCATGCTGTAATGGCGGAGTGGAACGAACGCAGAAATCGTTAGGTAGTTATTTACGGATATTCACCAATAGAGAGCAGAATGATTGGGCGGATGTGTTGCCGTATGCAGAAATGGCCTATAATGGGTCAGTTCACTCCTCGACGGGGAAGACTCCGTTTTCGGTGATTTATGGGCAGGAAGTGGTTCCCCTGCCTCAAATCCCTGTGGGTTCCGAGGAGGTGCTGGAAAACTGGGAGGTGAGGGCTCAGCATGAATGGAAGGAGGTGACGGAAGCTTTGCGCAGAGCACAGGGCTCCTATAAGAAGTTTGGTGATCGGCGAAGGCAGAAGGGGGAGGAATATCGGGAAGGTGACCTGGTTTGGTTATCCACCCAGAACATTAAATTAGGGCTTCCCTCTAAGAAACTGAGCCCAAAATACATAGGCCCATTTTGAGTGGCTCAAGTAGTAAACAAAGTATTGTATAGACTAATTTTGCCAAAGGGGATGCATAAAGTCCACCCCACATTTCATTGCAGTCTGTTGAAGAGATATGTAAGTCCTGTGATGCCGAACATTTGAACGGTGTTTTGTTTCTGCAGGGGGAGGACGAGGTGGAGGAGGCCATTATGTCAGAACTGGAGGTTCTTGGCCTTGGAGAGGCTAAAGGAACTCGCAGTCTGACTTAGCATGCGAGAGACTGATGTGACCCTGGGGATTCCCCTGGGGATGATGTAATCTCCCAAGAGCCAACGGGGGATTCCTGCTGAGTCAGGGAGGATGTGACGCGGCTCCCTCTGGACGTTGGACACTGGCACACAGAATGCTGACTCAGAGGGGATATGATGTAATATCCACTGGACACTAGGACTGCTGAGTCAGAGGGTATGATGCAACCCCTCCCGGAAATTGCAGGTGAAGGAGGGGGTTGAGTATAAAAGGTGTGTTTGGGTGTCGGGACACTGCTTTGGCTTTACAGGTGTTGTACCTTCAATAAATTCGTTGGATCGACTGACAGTCTGCGCGTGATCTTTACGGAGGATTTAGAGCGGCCTCACAGTAAGCATGTGCGAGATATTAAAAATGGTTCTAAATTACAGTAATTACGAAACTAGGGGTGCTGGTACTTTGTTTCTAAAGTGTTTCTAATGTTTCAGAGGTGAAAAGTTTGGAACGCTAACGAGACTAATGAAATTTCATAATTACTTCTTTAATGGAGATTGCACATAAGCAATAAGGCAAACATCAATGTCCATGGGGAAAAGGTTTATTTTAATTTTTTTTATTTTGAATATTTGTACCCCACCCTTCTCAGTCCCTGGGGGGGACTCAGGGCGGCTTCCAGCTGGCACATATTTGATGCCCACACATAAAATACACATCAAAATCAATAATTAAATAGTTAAAACATTAAATTAATACAGTAAAGTTTATTAAAAAGAGGCCAGTCTGGTGGCTGTCGTCCCGTCGAGTTCTGTAATTGCTGTCTCCATTAAGCTTGTCCATAAGCCATTTCCAAAGCAATTGTCATCATTGTCATCATCAAGTCTGCAAGATTACCCAAAGTCCTGGTCCCACATCCACGTTTTTAATTTCATTCTAAAGGAGAGGAGGGATGAAGATGACCTAATATCCCCGGAGAGTGAATTCCACAGGGTGAGGGACGCCACTGAGAAGGCCCTGTCCCTCGTCCCCGGCAACCGTGTTTGTGACAGGGGTGGGCTGAGAGGAGCGCCTCTTCAAAAGATCTTAAACTCCTAGGTGGAACTGTCAGGGGCTCCTATCTCCCTCATTTTGAAATCTATTGGGGTGAAACTTGCTACAATGGCAGCATACATTTACCACTCTTTGCTCATCAAGTTTCATAATGTTTCTGTTATCCACGGATTTTTGGCAAATTTTCAAAGTTTTTATAAACAATATATATATTAAAAAACTACAAGAGCTATCTACTTAAATTTATATACAATACACAACATAACCAGGGCATCAATCCCCAAAAGTTTCAGAAAGATTCACATATCTACAAATTTTTGGAGATTTTTAGAAGTTTAGACCAAAACAATTTATCCACCAAAAAGCGACCCCAACAATCCTCTTGAATGTCCGTCTGTCTTTATGACACACAACCACAGAATTTCAACTTACCACAGATTTATATTATTACTTACTTACTTTTGGCCTCTTTGCAGATTCAATAATTTCATTTATTAGTGACTCTAAACAGCTGCCCACCACAGTGCCTTCCTTATGACAATGGTCCAAAGTAAAAGGAATGATTTTGAAAGCACTTTATGTTCTATTGGCTTTGCCAAAGTTTCTTAATGCCTTTTGCATTACCTACCATTGAGGACCTTGCTTTGCAAAACTATATTTAAGGTGGCTGTGTTCTCAATCTCCATTAAGGTACAGGTCAAACTGCGCCAGTACCTTGGGAAGTCTGACTTGGCCACGGTGGTCCATGCTCTGGTTACATCCCGTATAGACTACTGCAATGCTCTCTATGTAGGGTTGCCTCTGAAGACTGCCCGGAAGCTGCAGTTAGTCCAACGTTTGGCAGCCAGGTTATTAACAGGAGCAGGGTACAGGGAGCGCACAACTCCTTTGTTGTGCCAGCTCCACTGGTTGCTAATTAGCTTCCGAGCACAATTCAAAGTGCTGGTGTTGACCTGCAAAGCCCTATACGGTTCCAGCCCAGTTTTCCTGTCTGAACATATTCTCCCCTATGAACCATCAAGGCTGTTAAGATCTTCTGGAGGGGCCCTGCTCTCGGTCCCACCACATTCGCAATCGCATCTGGTGGGGACGACGGACAGGGCCTTTTCTGTGGTGGCCCCTCGGCTGTGGAACTCCCTCCCAAGTGAGATTAGATCTGCCCCCTCACTCCTGGCCTTCAGGAAGCTAGTGAAATCCTGGCTATGGAAAGAAGCATTTCCAGAATAATGGCTGAGACTGGCAATAGACTAAAGTTACTGATTACGTATGCGGACCGAAGTGGACATGATTTTATCTTGGCGACCTGACTTCTATGTATTTTAATCTATTTATATTTTAATCTTTTATTGTTTGAATTATGCTTTTAGACTGTATTTTGGCATTGAATCTTTGCTGTTAGCTGGTCTGACAGAGGTAGAGAAGATCGGGATATAAAAGTTTTGAATAAATAAATAGTCATGTCCACAGCACTTTCCTTATGGCAATGATGGGGCAAAGCTCCAAGGTAAAAGAATTGGTTTTTAAGCACTTTATGTTCTCTTGGCTTTACCAAAGTTGTGCGAATTGTGTCATAGCTACTTATGAGGCAATAGAAACTAAATAATCAAAACAATGAAAAGGTTCAGTTTCTTAATGTTTGGCAAGTCCCGGGAATGCGCATCAAAATACATGTCGTAAGTCTGAAACATCCAAAGAACATCTGACTTAACATCAATTTTCGATGCAAACAAACATGCCTATTAGCTAGCCTTCCTAAGGCTTGCTCTCCAGACCTTTTACTATTTTGGTCACCTCTTCTGGAAATAGTCCCACTTGTCAATATCCTTCTTGAATTGTTGTGTCCATAAGAACATAAGAAGAGCCATGCTGAATCGGACCTCAGCCCATCTAGTCCAGCATTCTGTATCACACAGTGGCCCCTAGTTGTACACGGGGATCTCGAGCAGAAGGGAGGGCAAAACCCTAACCTGCTCCCGACCCCCCCACAACCAGTACCCAGGGATATCCTGCCTACCTCAACCAACTCCGAGGTGGCACATGAATGTCCTTTTCAGTAACTACCAATGCACTTGGTATCCATGAATCTGTCTAATCCTGCCTTGAAGTTGTTCAGGCTGACAGCTGTCACAACCTCTTCTGGAAGTGAGTTCCATAACCCAATGACCCTCTGGGTGAAGAAATATTTCCCTTTATTAGTCCTAATTTTCCTACCTTGGAGCTTCAGGGAGTGCCCTCTAGTCCTAGTGTTTTGTGACAAAGAAAATAATTTTTCTTTATTCACCTTTTCTATCCCATGCATGATTTTATACACTTCGATCAAGTCACCTCTTAGACGCCGTCTTTCAAGGCTGAAAAGACCAAGGCGTTGCAACCTGGTTTCATAAGGGAGCCGCTCCATCCCTTGGATCATTCTTGTTGCCCTTTTCTGTACCTTTTCCAGTTCCGTTATATCCTTCTTAAGGTGCGGAGACCAGAATTGTACACAGTACTCCAAATGTGGCCTTACCATCGATTTGTAGAGAGTAATACAACATTTGCTGACCTATTTTTGATTCCCTTTCTGATCATGCCTAGCATAGAATTTGCTTTTTCGCTGCTGCTGCGCACTGGGTTGACATCTTCATTGAGCTGTTCACCAAAACCCCAAGATCCCTTTCCTGGTTTGTCTCGGAAAGCTTTGACCCCATCAATTGGTAGGTGTAGTTGGGGTTCTTTGCCCCGATGTGCATGACTTTACACTTGTTTAGGTTAAAATGCATTTGCCACTTTGTTGCCCATTCACTCAATTTCGAGAGATCTTTCTGGAGCTCTTTACAATCAGTTTCATTTTTAACTACCCTGAACAATTTAGTGTTGTCTGCAAACTTTGCTACCTCAGAATTCACTCCTACATCCAGATCATTAATGAATAAATTAAAAAGTAACGGACCCAAAACTGAACCTTGGGGTACGCCACTTCTCACCTCTTTCCACCCAGAGAAATGTCCGTTTATTACCACCCTTTGTTTCCTACAGTTTAGCCAGGTTCCAATCCAGGACAAGACCTGTCCTCTGATTCCATGGCTGAAAAGCTTATTTAGGAGCCTTTGGTGAGGGACTTTGTCAAAAGCCTTTTGAAAGTCAAGGTAAACAAGGTAAACAATATAAACAATATAAACAATATTGTCCAAACTGGGCACAGTATTCCAGGCAAGATCCAGCTAAAACTGAATAGCCTCATGTGATAATTTCTCTCTTCTTGACATTATTTGTCGACGTAAGCTAGAATCGCATTATCGTTTTCGAAGGCCACATCACATTATTGACCATGTGTCTAATTTGTGGTCTAGTTCAGCCAGACTAGAGTTGCGGTTTCATTTAGCCAAAATTATTGGGCACAGAGCCTCACATAAATTTCAAAGGAAGTCACAGTACAAGATCAAAATTACCACAATGAGATAAGAAAGCTGGACTCGGAAAACATCCAGTCAGCAAAACCAGTGGCTAATACTATCTTAACCTGATAAGCCAGATGATGTACAAAACCATCAGCATACTAACTGGGCTTCCAAGAAGCATTTGGATTATAGACATCCCAACTTTGCCCTGGGTGGTTGAGAAGACTGTCATTACTCATAATAATTTCAGAGATTGACAAGGAGGGAAGGATGCCAGCCTTAGAAGACTTACCAGGCATAGAGTTTTGTCACAATAAAACCTAAATACAAGTCAATGTATGTATGGTTTCTACCACAAAGGCTCCTCCGTGGTTTGATAAATCTGGACCAGACAATCACACAGACCCTTCATTACCCAACTTGAGGTGTTTGAACTAAAACAAAATCCCACCCCTTTCAGATCCAGAGCAGAGGAAACGTAAAGGGACAAAGCAGATTGGCTGTGACTAGGTGAAGTGGCCCACTGTGATGTCACTGAGAAAGAAAAGGAGTGAAGTGGCTTGCCTGATGCAAGGTGACATGTATGAGAGGAAGGGAAGAAGGGAGGAAAGAAAGGAAAGGAATGGAGAGTGGGAGAAAGAAAAGAGAAATTGAAGGGAAGGGAAGGGAAGGGAAGGGAAGTAGGCAGGGAAGGGGAAAGGGAAGGGAAGGGGAAGGGGAAGGGGGAGGGGAAGGGAAGGGAAGGGAAGGGAAGGGAAGGGAAGGGAAGGGAAGGGAAGGGAAGGGAAGGGAAGGGAAGGGAAGGGAAGGGAAGGGAAGGAAGGGAAGGAAGGGAAGGGAAGGGAAGGAGAAAAACAAAGAAAGGCCATTTTATCTAGCAACAGACAATTCTTGATCTGGTCACAGTCAATCCACTTTCATCTTTTTCTTTCCCTTTGCTCTGGGCCTGAAAGGTTTTGGTTTTTGTGGTTCAGACCCTTCAGTTACTTTAAGATGGGTAATGAAGGGTCTCTGTCTCTGTGCCAAGTTTGGTTTAGATTCATCACACCATGGAGGAGCTTTTGTGGTACAAAGCAACAAACAAACAAATAAACAAATATACTTTGGCTTGTATACAGGCAGTCCCTGACTTACAAATGATTCATACTAAAGGACAGGAGTGAGACAACACAAAGTAAGAGAAATCTACCCCTCGGAAGGGATAGATGGGGGAAAGTTTGTCTCTATTAAAGCTTTATATCACTCCTTTTTTCCACACCAAGTCATTTTTCAGAATCCAATAATCACAGGGATGGAAAGGGAGGTGAAATCTTCTGAACAGGGGTACAAACAGCAAAAGAAACACCATAGCTGGAGTTTAAAAATGTACCTGTTCTGAATCACATACAAATTCAATTTAAGCACCAACCTACAAAACATATCTTGTGCATAGCTTGGGAACTGCCTCTGTGTGTGTATGTGTGTGTATATATACTATTTTATTTTATTTTTTGCTATGCTCAAGTTGAATCCATGGATACAGAGTCCATTGACATGGGGGACTTACATAGTATGCTTCTAACCCTGCATATTCTTGTTATGGAATGATTGAGAGTCTGTCTTTCAAACTAGACCAAAATGCTACATCATGCTGCCATAGTGTAAATCAATACGGATGTAGTTAAGTGGTATTTACCATACACCATCAACCTTCTGCTGGATACCAACCCTGTACAAATAAATGACCAAAAGTGCTTTCTGTGAGTCAAGTGATGCTAAAGACATACCCTGAAGAGTTATTATTGTTTGTTGTTGTTGTCATTATTATTATGTTTATGTTTACTTCACTTTTTCTCTCCACAAAGAGACTAAGAGTGTACATGCACAACAATTACATTTTCAACCATGAACTGAATTACCATATCATAGCCAAACGGTCAACAGAGAGCTCTGGCATAGGCTGGTCTATGAGGTTACAGAGTTGGAAGTGACTGAATGAATAAACAACAACAACAAAGCCAAACCCATCAGTTTGGAATAGCCATCCATTGCCCCATCAAGGGAACCTTCCCCTCTGTCAGCCAATACCAATCAACCAATATTGCTTAGCCTATGCAATCCCATCCCAGGCTGATGGGCTTTCCAGGGACAGAAAGGGGTGGCACAGATACAACAGACAGCATCAAGAATTCTTTAAAACTTTATGAAGTTTCCCACCATACAAATTGGTTTCCCACCGATCACAAATTGTAAATGAATGTGCTTGTAAACCAATAAGATTGCAGGTCATAATTTGCACCAGTCACAGCAAATGTCTTTTCTTCCAAATGTCTGTCAAATATCTATAAAATGCCCATGCTTGTAGCTGTGGTTTATATCAGATTTGGAAAACCTTCACTTGACATCCTTCGTTGGCCAAAGGAACAATAAATGATCTCTGTTGTTGCTCTCGATTTCTGCAGTGCTCCATTGGAATTGATTGGAGTCAGCACACTGGGAAATGAAACCCAAGATTTTGGACATCAAAAGTACAAGCATATGGGCAAAGGGACATATTAAATGTCTTCAGGTTGAGTTTTCATAAGTTAGGCAGTAAAAGTGGAACCACACCATAATTACAACTATGTACTAGTCTTGTGCATTTGTATAGAATCACTATTTGTTTTTGTTTGTTTCATTCATCACGCACGCACACACACACCACTTTCATTTCCATACACCTTCCGAAAATGGGCACGTTTCCAAATGAGCTTATTTATTTCGCTTCTGAAAAAACAAACATTTTCAGCCCATTGGCCAACAAAGGTGGGCTTCCCCTGGCTGCCCTTCCCTCACTTTTAGGGCTAGAGGGGTGAATTCACCACACTTGGGGGGCACATCTACCACTTTTAGCACATCAATTTTAATAAAGTTTGGGTCATTCCTCAATTTGTAGGGATTTCTTTTCTTTCTAGAAATAAAATCTCCTTAAAAACATTCCATCTTTACTCTCATAAGCTACTGAAGGCTTTGGTGGTGGCAGCAGATGTATGCCTCGCAATGAGGGCTTTGGGGGCAGACTCTACAATAAATACAATGAACAATGTGTGCCCACATGACAACATTCTTATCCTCCGATTGGCCCTATAGCCAGGGCTCAGAGGTAAATACTAGCATGTGGCAATTCTTTGTGGGCCATGTGAGGAACACCACATAGCTCAAAAATCAGGTCAATAAATGGT
This sequence comes from Anolis apletophallus, assembly GCA_030556195.1. Classification (NCBI taxonomy): domain Eukaryota; kingdom Metazoa; phylum Chordata; class Lepidosauria; order Squamata; family Anolidae; genus Anolis; species Anolis apletophallus. The sequence continues at coordinate 131,721,260 of JARBWK010000009.1, read as the reverse complement.
AACCATTCCCAGTTACTTTCGTTTCGGGCTTATTTTCGTACTGGAGGGAGGTTACTGTTTTGTGCCCCCCTAAATGAACAAATGGGACAAACAAATGAATTAGATGGCACAAATGGGTATCGCACACATGACTATTATGTACGATGAAAAAGTTCCTGAAGGTCAAATGGTACAATCTATTCTATCATTGGCAAATATATATATACCATGTCATATTACTGCTTCCTTAGGCCTTATTTTAAATATAGAACTGGGCTATTTCTTTTCTGCTGGAGCGTTTATCCAAGTTCATCATGAAAGAAGACAGCAGTCGATGCAACTTTTTATAATGGTTTTTTTCTGCAAACTAAGGAGACTTTGGTCTCCCCCTTGGGAATTAATAAGAAATAAATAAAGAAGTGAACTGATGGATCTGATTTGAATGGGTAGTAAAAGATTATTTCTGGCCATATTGTGTTCCATTTCTGGACAGGGCAATTACAGAGGGGAGGAAATGATTCCAACGTCATTACAACCGCTGAGGAGAAAACGTGATCTCCTTGGCTTGACGGAAAGGCATACATTAGTTGCAAAGACAGGTTGAAAATCCTCTACGGGGTGTATTCATCTCCCTTGTTAAGTGGGGGATTAGCTAGAGTGCTTCTCACCTAAATTGCTACCAGTAAAAGTTGACCCGAGCTGCAGCATTTTGAAGCGAGGCAGATAAAGCAGCTTAGCAGGGAGTGAAATGAAATTAAAGGTGGAGGTGTCAAGGTTTTATGGACAGCTGTTTCCATCAGGAAATGGGTGTTGCTGAGCAGTTTCGGGGGAGGGGGGGAAGAAGGTAGCCAGCTCCCAGGTTTCTGGATCATCTTGTCAACTTGTCTCTGGATGCATCTACACTACAGAATGAATGCAGTTTGACCCCATTTTAACTGCCATAGTTCAATACTATGGGATCCTGGAAGTTGCATTTAGTGAGGCACCAGCACTGTTTGGCACAGAAGGTTAAAGGAGACACAGAAAGCATTGAGCCATGGTGGTTAACGTGGTGTCAAACTGCATTCATTCTACTGTGCAGATGCATCTTTTGACCTGAGGAAAATTGGAGTGTAGATGTAAGGTACATCTACACTGCAGAATTAATGATACCACTTTACCTGCCATGACTCAAGTCTATGGAATAATGGGATTTATAGTTTGAAGAGGTACCAGTGCTCTTGGGCAAAGAGAGCTAAAGACATGTAAAACTACAACCTTGGGGATTCCATAGCATTGTGCCATGGCAGTTAAAGTGATATCAAACTGTATTAATTCTACACTGTAGATGAGCCTAATATCTTTTTTCTACAATAGTGTGAAAGGTGGCACTGTAAGGAAGATATATAGCATATAGGAGCCCAGCCTTCTAGAAGGCCAAATTAGGCACAGATGGGCAGAAGGCAAAAGCAGAGGTTTATTTTCAATGGTCAAAGAGGATGTCAGTCAGCTGAGAAAACACTCCAAAATACTGACATCCTGCCATTGTTAACACAGAGCTTTTTTTTTCATTTGACAGCTATTCAAGAAAACTGTGCCTGCCCCCGATTGGGTGAAAAACTGTCTGGCTAGGATCCACATCCTGAGTGACTCAGGATCCCATTGGATGTCATCACTAGTTGGCTCTTTGTATGGTGGGAAATGCAACAAACTGTCATTGGAGCCTTTGAAGTGTCTGTCTGTTTATTGATCCACCTCTGACAGGAGCATGATCAGAAAGGAAGATAGCGTGGCATTGGGAAATGAGTCCATGATGGGCTTAACGGATGGGCTCCAGTTAACACAATGGGGTTAGTCTAATGTATATAATAAATACCTGGGGGCATTGACCATTTCAGTACGTGAGGCTGGCTTGGGGCATGGGTATCGGATGTTTCCCTACAGATAGCCCCAATTTTATCATTGTGCACAGATAAATGGATTTAGGAACTCTGACACAAAAACATTGAGCTCTTCCCCCAATTTATTGTGAGGGGATTGTGGAAATTAAAGCAAGGGGTCTGGGTGTGTTTGGACAGCATCCCAAAGGTAATCCATAACAAAGGTTAAGGTGAGACATAATGGTCTGCTCAATGTGTTTCTGGTAGGGCCACAAACTATATTTTATATGTAGTTCATTATATAGGAACCTGGTCCCTCTGCCTGACCAATTATCAGTTCTGCCCATGTTTTCCATAGTGGACATTTATCTCGCTCCTCAAATGTTGTTTCATTTGATGCCCAGCAACACTGCTCGTGGTTGAACCATAGGGCACTGAGACAAATACCTTCTTTTAAACCAGTCATCCAGTCTGCAGCAATATCTATCAAGCCAGCCAGTGCACCTGATGCTAATCCAGTTAGTGTTACAACCAGCCATCCTGACCATGCATCATACAAACTCTTTGTCATCTCCCATGCCGATTCCTTCTTCTTGCTGTTGATCCTTCTGTGTGTCTCTCTGTCTTTGCATTTCTCCCACACCCAATCAATGGTATGGAAGTCGTCATAGGTTCCAACCCCAGGAATGGGCTCGTCCAAAAGGTCCAGCAAATGTGTTGTACTATTAATACTTCCGCCATTTGTCATTGTATAATGGGTTCCAGCTATGCATGCATCACCATCTAACAAATTATCATCTTCAGATGTCTGAAAATCCATTATGACACCTACTCCATCTAGAAGTTCTTCATCACTGCTTGCACTAGTTATACTGTTGTAGCTATTTCGATAATAACCTCTGTGGAACAGCTGTTCAGACTCCATTTAGCTGCTGCTATAAGCTGGCCGTGTGGCAGCGCCGCCGCCTGGCGATCCCCAGAGAGCCCTCGCGCATCCTCCTCTTCGCCATATTTTATTTTATTTTTTTTAAAGAGTTTTATTGATTAAAATGACAAAAAACCAATGGTGTCAAACAGATTTATATAGTGTGAGCCAGATAAAACAAACTGAACCAGTAGGTCATTTGCAAAGGCTGAGCAGAGAACAATGACATCCAGGCAAACTTAAATCCTCTGGGAAACATGGCCTTTTCTCCCTTTTTTTGTGAAGTCACAGCTTGCTTATGCCTATTGCAGAATGGCTGCATTTTGCCAAAGTGTTTAGAAGCAATATTTTTTACGATTCTGTTCTGCCTGGGAAGGGGACTGCGGATCTCGGAGCTTCATTGATATTCCAGGAATGCTACACCTCATCGAGCACCAATCAAACAGCCATAAAACAAAAGTAGGTCAGAACAATGACATCCAGGCAAACTTAAAAAGGGTGCATCTTGCCAAAGTGTTTAATATTTTTTACGGTTCTGCAGCCTGAGACATATAATGCATCTACAATGGCAGTTTGACTCCATTATAACTTGCCATGGCTCAAGGCTATGGAGTCCTGGGAATTGTAGTTTGGTGAGGGACCAGTCTTCTATGACAAAGAAGGCTAAAGACCTTCCATAAGTTCATAGCATTAAGCCATAGTACTTAAAGTGAGCTCAAACTGTATTAATGGGCTTGGCCGACTTACCGGCCGAGCAGGTTGTGGGGCAGTGTTGCCCTCGTGCCATCTTGGCATTGTAAGGGGCTTCTTCCCCCCAGAAGCCCCTGGGGGTGGTGGGAGGGCTTCCTGCCACCAACGCCGGCCGGCCAATGAGGGGGCTGGCCCCACCCTGCCCCCTCCTTGTTTCCGGCCAGCCTTTACTTCCGCCCGGGCAGCTTACTTAAGGCTGCCCTGGGATTTAGGCCACATGTGCAGCCAGTCCTTTTTCCTCCCACCCTCCCTACTGTTAGGATTGCGTGTTGGTGTCTTTTTGTTTCACTGCACCTCATTATTGCTCTGTTTTTGGTTATGCATTTTTATGCCCTTCTCGCAACTCAGTGTTTGGTGTGTGGCATGGCCCCTGGATCAGGTTGGCTTATCGCCCCCCTTGGTTGTTAGGGGGATAACGCCCAGGCCCCCTGGGGTGCAGAGTTTCCATGGACAGGCATTGGGCCGCTCGCACCCCAGGCTTGCAAACACCTTTGGACATTCGTGGGGGCTGTTCGACCCTGATCCAGGACCCATGCGTGGCCGCCAACCCTTTATGTTCCTGTTTTCAATAAATGAATTGTGGCCATTTTCATCCAACCACTTGTGTCTATGTATTGTTCTTGGCGTGAGGTGTGTCACCCTTGCACACACAATCATACAGTGTAGATATATGGAATTATGATGATGTGACGGAAAGTGATTTCAACATGACGCTGAGACTGTAATTGTCTGTTTTAATGGCTAATTGTTGTGTTGGATGGTCATTTTTTGGTTTGTTACTCATGTTTTTGATTGAAGGGCAGAGCCTGCCTTTTGTAAACCGTCCCGAGTTGCCTTCGGGCTGAGAGGGGCAGTATAGAAATATGACAAATAAATAAAATAGATACACTTTAGGCCAAAAAAATGACTTGTTAGCATAACCTTTAAATCTAAAGATTTTGTCCGAATCTTTATATGCATACACCTTCAAATGGTCTTATTTTGCATTGCTCAATTGTTTGATATGCATTCTGATGGTTTAAATTATTCATTAGAGTTTTACATTTTTAAAATGGTTTAATGTACCCACAATCCAACTGGGAATGTATCCCCTGTGGATATGTGGTCTTACTCTGTGTATATATGTATGTATGCATGTGTGTAGATGTGCATTGTGTACATGTGAGTGTGTGTGTATTTATATACACACACATTTTATGGAAATCCGTGCACCATTTTATCCTCTCTTCTGGCGACACTTAAGTGGCCGTCATAAAACCCTCCACTGGATCAATTTCAAGCCATTGGTTTCTTATGCAATTCTGTAGGCTCCTTTCATTACTTGCACACATATAAATAAATAGACTTTCACAGCAGCCCTTGCCAAGATGTTTGAAATAACTGAGAGCAGGGAGGGAGGAAAGGAGGGAAAGCAGTTATGAAGTATCTCAAATATTTGTCTCAGCCTTTGAAATTTTGTTTGTGGCATTTGCTTTTGTATCATGTTTTACTGCAAGACCCAAAGGAGCTGGAAAATACACGAACTCTTTATGTAGTCTTCACACTTGCTTGGCAGAATAAAAGGCAACAGAAATAGAGCTGGATCATATCCAATCATGGTTCCTTGGAGATTAGATGCCCAATCCCAATACCCAATCTGGCTCAGTTTACTTGTCCGAACATGTCTGCCTCTATGTCCCATCTCGCAGCCTAAGATCATCTGGGGAGGCTCTGATCTCGCTCCCACCAATATCACAAACGCGTTTGGTGGGGACGAGAAACAGGGCTTTCTCGATGGTGGCCCCTCGCCTATGGAATGCACAACCAAATGAGATAAGACTGACTCCATCCCTCTTGGCCTTCAGAAAAAAAATAAAATCATGGTTCTGGGACCAGGCCTTTGGGCAGCAGACGTAATTTGCACCTTAGTGGACATTGTCTGGAATGGCATTGTGGCAGATGACACTTTGCTTTGTTTTATGGTTTTAACTAATGTTATTTATATTGGTTTTTAATGATTATGTAATTTTAATGTTTATGTATAGGACTGTTATTATATTGTATTTGTGGTGTAGTGGCCTTGTACCATTGCTAATGTAAGCCGTAATGAGTCCCCCTTCGAGGGTAGAGAAGAGCCGGGGTACAAATACCAGAAATAAATAAATAAATAAATCCATAGAGGAAACGAAGTTTGGCATGGCATGGTCAAAGCAGCAGCCCAAAAGATGGGACTTAAGGTCATGAGAAGGAACATCTCACATGGGGACTACAATAGAAGGGAGTCAAGATCCCTTTCACCCAAGAGTCAGAGGTGAGAGAAAGAAGAGAAGGGAATTTTGAACCTTCCTGTGCTGAAGAACCCATAGACAAGGCCTCTGTGCACTTATTCTGCATCTTAAACAGCCATTTGTTAGTCATTTGTTGTTGTTAATTGCCATCTTGTTGACTTGAATGAGAGATCTCCAAGTCACCGGACTATCTACAGCTCTGACCAGGTCTTGCAGATTCACTATATGGTCTCTTTGATGGAATACGGTATCTCCATCTAAAATGCACCCTTCCTCTTTTCCCCTGACCAAGCATTATTGTATTTTCTAATGTGTTTTCTCTTCTCGTGATATGGCCAAGGTATGATAGTCTCACTTATGTCATTTTGCCTTCTAGGGAGATATCGTGCTTGACTTGTTTTAGGATCCATTTATTTGTCTTGTTAGAGGGCGACGGTATCCACAGAAATCTTCTCCAGAACCACATTCCAATTACACCAGCACTCCTTATCCACGGACTCTGTATCCACAGATTCAACTGCCCATGGCTTGAAAATATTCCACTAACAGATCACAAAAGCAAACCATGATTTTGCCATTTTAGATAAAGGAACAGCATGTAATAGAATTTGGGCACCCAACGATTTTAATGCTCAGAATGAGGGGCCCTGGGACCAAACCCCAATGGATTCCAAGGTCCACTGTAGTCAATTCTCTTCCTATCAGTTTTCTTCACTGTCCAGCTTTCACAAACATACATTAGAATTAGTAATATGACATGTGCCATCCTAATTTTAGCATTCAATGATATATCTTATGTATATTTTCTAATCTCATTGGGGCCAATGTCCTCCAGATGCATAGCATTGCTCTAACCCACTGATTCTCAAAGTGGGCGGTACCACCCTCTGGTGGGCAATGAGGTGATCCAAGGGAGCGGTGGAAGGCTAAGGGGAATTTGGAGGACAGTAAACCCCTTTAAGGGGGCAGTGAACAATTGGCCATTTAGGAGGGGTCGCGCAGCCCTCTTCTTTGGCCCCACCCCCTTCGCTTTGACCCCTACATGCAGTGCAGTGTGAAGGCTGCAGTGCAAAGGCCTCCGCGTCCTCCAGTGGAGCCTCCCTGCCACCATGGAAGAAAGCGCAGCCTTCCCCGGCGAAGGCAATTCATTCCAAACCCCTCCAGTATTTTTTGTTGGTCATGGGGGTTCTGCCTGCCAAGTTTGGCTCAATTCCATTGTTGGTGGAATTCAAAATGCTCTTTGATTGTAGGTAAACCATAAATCCCAGTAACTACAACTCCCAAATGAGAAGGGCTGTTTTCTCAAAACTCCACCAGTGTTCAAATTTGGGCATATTGAGTATTCGTGCCAAGTTTGGTCCAGATCCATAGTAGTTTGGGTTCTCAGTTCTCTCCAGATGTAGGTGAACTACATCTCCCCTAAAGCACTGCCAATTCCTCCCAAACCCCTGCAGTATTTTCTGTTGGTCATTTGGGTTCTCTGTGCCAAGTTTGGTCCAGTTCTGTAATTTATGGGGATCTCAGTGGTCTGTGGAAGTCAGAGCTGAATCGATTGAAGGTACTGCAAATCCCATCATCCGTTGTCCATACTCCCCAAACATATTGTTTTTGTGATTAATCACTATGCTTTAATTATGTTCAATTTGTAACAATGAAAATACATCCTTCATATTAGATATTTGCATTAGAATTCATAAGAGTAGCAAAATTATTTATGAAGTAGCAACGAAAATATTGTTGGGGGTCACCACAACAGGAGGAACCTTATTTAGGGCTCACGGCATTAGAAAGGTTGAGAATCACTGCATTAATACATATATCTTTCTGTTTAATTTCTATTAAATATTTTTTTAAAATTATTTGGGGGGGGGCACTGAGTAAATTTTCCTCTGGAAAGGGGGCGGTAGGCCAAAAAGGTTTGGGGACCACTGCTCTACCCAATTCTCTGTCCCATCACTACAAGCATCACTTTTGCATGGCACATCTGTATTTCTGAATCAATTCACCCAAAGTTTCATAATTGCTCAGAAGAAAACATGGTGCAGATGTTGACAGAATGCTGGGGAACCATACGAAAATGAGATTATTGTTTTCCAAACACAACCTGAAATTTAATTACAGCTTTGCCGAGTGCTTATTAAAACCCCATCTTTCCCATTGTTTCCCAGTGCTGTGCCTATTGCTTTTGTCACTTTTTTTCATGTTGCTAATAATAAAGAAGAAGAAGAACTGAGGTGGAAAATTAGAAATACAGATTGCAGTAATTGTCTTTTTTCCCCTCTCTTTCCTATGAGGGCATACTGATTAGGAAAGTGCCATATTACTACCTGTGAGTAAAACTGCACAGGAATTGGGATCACGGGACAAAGTTTCAGAGAACAAAAGCTTTTGAACCTATTACCAACTTTTTCACTTAATTTTTTTTGTTATGCTATTTTCATGATAGGGGAGCAAGGGAGATCTCAGTCATTTTAGCAAGGAACTGTATAATGGGTAGAAAATTGACATCAATATATTCTGTCTTCTGTCAGTTCCTATTTACATTCAACAATAGACTTTCTTTTGGAAAATTTGAATCTCCATAACCACTGTCATTGGAAAGGCATGACCTTGTTAGAAGTCACAACCTTTTGAAAAGTGATATTCATCAGCATTCATGCAGACAACTAGGTCTCTGCTGTTAAACTGATGTACCTCCGTATGTCTTTGGACTGTTAGGGACAAAGGCATGCCAATGCACAAAATCAGTAGAGTTTCAGAAGTGTCCCTTCAGTTGCCCAAAAACATCTACTCTCCCTTACAATATATTTGCCTTTAAATCATGCTCTCAAGAGACAAAACGAACAGTCTTCTTTAAAAGTAACAGAGCTGGTTTACTCACAAAACTTCATGTATACAGCATATAGGCACTTTGCTTATGAGTCCAGTTACAATAGAACTTTAAGTACCGTATTTCCCGGCTTATAAGACGACTGGGTGCATAAGACGACCCCCAACTTTTCCAGTTAAAATATAGAGTTTGGGATATACTCGCCATATAAGACTACCCCTCTTCCAATGCACACCAAATAAAAATTTTAAAAGCATCAGATTTGATTTCAATATGGTAATTTTCCAATTACTGTACCTCCTTCTCTGCCTCTCAGATCTCACACATGCGCACCTGCACCGCTTCAGGAGCGAGATCTGAGAGGCAGAGAAGGAGGTACGGTACTAGGATACAAGGGTGGGCCAGTGTTTTTCTGGGCCCAGAGCCACTCTATCTCTTTTTTCCATACCCCGGGCACCCCGGACGCCTGCAGCTTCCTCCGCTCTTCACTTACACCTTCCCGGTGAGGAGCCCCTGTACCTCACCATCAAGACTGCATTAAGTTCACGAATCCTGATGAATGTTTTTTTTCTACTGTACTTGTACAGCGTCACCCTTAATGCTTTCATACAGTCGCTGCATACGGCAGGGATGCAGCCACTGCCATTTTTGTGCTCCCCCCACCATATGCGGCAACCACAGATTCTCCAATCCAGATTGGAAGTTTCAACACCCGCTCTATAAGATGAATCCCGGCATACAGTATATGCCAACTCCCGCGTATAAGTCGACTGTCACGTATAAGACAACTCCCAGGTATAAGACGACCCCTGACTTTTGAGAAGGTTTATTTGGGTTAAAAATTAGTCTTATATGCCAGAAAATACCGTAGTTTCTTTGTGTACGTAATACAGGGCATCTTCTTTAAAGTCAATAGTCCATGGTCCAAAGTAGCCTAATGGCTTCTGTATAGCATACTGTTCCTATACTGAAGGGCCTTTCCACACAGCCCTATATCCCAGAATATCAAGGCAGAAAATTCCACATTATCTGAGTGTGGACTCAGATAACTCAGTTCAAAGCGGATATTCTGGGATATAGGGCTATGTGGAAGGGCCCGAAGTCTAAACTGTACTGTTCCTGCAGTCTTCTAAAGCAAACACACACTTGACTTCTCAAAACATACAGATGGCTTCTACTCTCTCTACGAGTCTAATGACTTCTATCTCCACTGAAGTCTGAAGCATACACTGATCTAATATGAAGTCTTATTCCTGAACATGTCCAGACCTGATCACATGGTCTGCAGCCCCTCCCACAACAAAGAGATTAGGTAAATTTGCAAACCAATACACACATACAATATAGTAAGCAATTATATACATAACAAACAACTAGTGGAGGCTTGAGAAGGTTGCCCTTTCCAACGCTTTCAGCGGAGATTCATACAAATCTGCACATTAAGCTCTTCCACGTTTACCTTCCCATGCAAATCACAAAATACTGTATCTAATTTCGCAAGATGCAGAGCAGAGGCAAATCACATACTATGACAAATTATTATTAATATTATTGTGTTTATTTATCCCTCGCTTTTTCTCTCCACAAGGAGACAACTTTCACTGCTTAAGGAAGCACTACTTCTACGTGCAGAGATTTATTTATGTATTTATTTATTTATTCAATTTGTATACCGTCCTTTCCACATTGGCTCGGAACAGTTTACAGTACATCGAACTATAACAAAGAAGTATAAAACAGTAAAATATCAGACAATTTAAACAATATTCCACTATAACCATGAGAGGTTAAAGGCTAAATGCCTGCCAGAACAGCACCGTTTTGCAAGCTTTCCGGAAAGCCGGTAGCTCGATAATTTCCTGCACTTCAGATGGTAAAATGTTCCACAGGTATGGTGCTGCCACAGATAAGGCTCTCTGCCTGGTTGATGACAAGTGAATAGTTCGCAGGGAGGGAATCTGCAAGAGGTTAAGGTCCTCAGATCGAAGAGATCTCTGGGGAACATATGGGAGTAAACGGTCCCTTGAGTACACCGGCCCCAGAACATACAAGGCCTTAAAGGTCAAAACCAACACTTTGAAGATGATCCGGTGCTCAATTGGCAACCAGTGCAGATGCTGCAGGGTTGGGGTGATATGGGCCCTGGCAGGCACTCCCGCCAAGAGTCTCGCTGCCACGTTCTGCACCAGTTTGAGCTTACGGATGACCAACAAAGGAAGACCAATGTAAAGGGTGTTACAGTAGTCTAACCTTGAGATGACCATCACTTGGATTACCATGGCTAGGTCATTACCGGAGAGTTAGGGCGCCAGTCACCTAGCCTGCCGCAGATGGTAGAAAGCAGATCTGCTGACGGTGGAGACCTGAGCCTCCATCGTCAGCAGCGGGTCCAACTGGACCCCCAGATTCTTCACTAAAGGCTACGGGCATAATGCCTCACCGTCCAGAGTAGGCAGCCGGAGCCCACACCCAGCCAAAGGATCTCCGTCTTCGATGGATTCACTCTCAACCGACTGGCTCGTAGCCAACCAGTCACAGCTTCAAGGCATTGTTGGAAACTATGGAATACAGAGTCTGGTTGGCCATCCATCCGCAGCACCAGCTGGGTGTCATCAGCATACTGATGACACTCCAAACCAAAGCTCCGCACCAACTTGGCAAGAGGTCACATGTAGATGTTAAACAATAAAGGGGAGAGAATGGCTCCCTGAGGCTCCCCACAAGTTAAGGGGAGCCTCTCAGAAACCATACCTCCCCTCTCCACACTGTCCCCGGTCGAGGAGAAAAGAGGACAGACACCCATTTCAGGGCAGGTATCAGGATGAGTATTATTGACTTGTAAACGGGTTTAACTCAAAGTGAACCATTGAAATCTTGCAGTTAAAAACAGCTATCCCAAAACAAAACAGGATAGCAGACTTTTAAACTTCTATTCAGAAAACTGTAATTCATTGTAACACCTCAATTTCCCAGTGACCTTTGATCAGAATTGTCTAAAGAGGTTTGTGTGTGTGTGTGTGTGTGTGTGTGTGAGAGAGAGAGAGAGAAGCAACTTGAGAAATTGCAAGTCACTTCAGGGGTGAGAGAATTGGCCATCTGCATGGACATTGCCCAGAGGACGCCCAGATGTTTTACCATCCTGTGGGAGGCTTTTCTCTTGTCCTCGCATGAGAAGCTGGAGCTATCAGACAGGAGCTCACTCCACCCCAGATGCAAACCACTGACCTTTTGGTCAGCAGTCCTGCCAGCACAAGGGCTTAAGCGGCTGAGGGGGGAAAGGAAAGGGCCTGAGGCTGTTAGGAATTGTGGGAGTTGAAGTCCAAAATACCTGGAGAGCCCAAGTTTGCCCATGCCTGGTATAGGCTCATATGATGCATTTCAATTGAATTGAACTGCTCTATATGAACCCGCACTGACCATATAATGCAGCTTCAAACATAACATAGACGTTGCCCAACTTGTATTGAAAATGAAAAAGTTAATCAATAGAGGCGAACACTGAAGTAGTAGAAGATGTTGATGATCTGATATTACATAAAGAACGGAGAGTATGCAATAACCAACAAGCATGTGCCCACTTCCCAAACACATGGAAGGAACAACAGACTTTTAAATTTTAAAAAACAGCATAATCAGCTGTTTTAACTAGACATATGTCAGCTTGAGTGGACTACTATAAGCATATGGCAATGCACAATGTATTTTGAGTTGCTCATGCAACAGTTTATATACATCTTTTTAGTCTTAAGGCAGATATGAATTGATTTGTCTGAGGACCCTCCATTCAATTTCACATCTATTTTATATAGGGTGAACATTTGCACTATCCTTGAGAAAGATCACTATTAGAAATGAAGGAAGAAAAGAAAGTGAGCCCCCTTCTACACAGCTGTATAAAATCCAGATTATCTGCTTTGAACTGGAATACATGGCTGTGTAGACTCAGATAATCTAGTTCAAAGCAGAATAGAACCCTGTAGCACAATGGGTTCAACCACTAGCTGCAGAAAACTTGCTGACCGCAAGGTTGGCAGTTCAAAGCTGAAGGTTGCGGCAAGCTCCCCCTGGTAGCCCCAGTTTCTGCCAACCTAGCAATTCAAAAACATGCAATTGTGAGTAGATCAATAGGTACCATCTCATCAGGAAGGTAAAAGTCATCCATGCAGCCATTCCAGCAACATGACCATGAGGTGTCAGCTTGGGGGTGATCCTGGATTCATCGCTGAGCCAGGTACCCCAGGTCTCTGTGGTGGCCGGGAGAGCTTTTGCACAGTTAAAGCTTGTATGCCAGCTGTGCACGTACCTTGGGAAGTCTGATCTGGCCACGGTGGTCCACGCTCTGGTTACATCCCAAATAGATTACTGCAATGCACTCTACGTGGGGTTGCCTTTGAAGACTGTTCAGAAACTTCAACTAGTCCAATGGATGGCAGCCAGATTGCTCACTGGAGCATCATACAGGGAGCATACCACCCCCGTTACGTCAACTTCACTGGTTGCTGGTCCTTTTTCAAGCACAATTCAAAGTGCTGGTCTTGGCCTATAAAGCCCTATATGGCTCCGGCCCAGCTTACTTGTCCGAACGTATCTCCCTCTACATTGCACCTCATAGCCTAAGATGTTGACAACAGAATCATACTGGAGAACCTACAAATGCCTAGAAAAGTCATGGAAGTTGACAATAGAATCACAGTGGAGGTCCAAGAGATTCCTATAGAGAAGATACAAATCAAATCTGCAAATTATCAAATCTGCATATTTTCTCTGAATTTATAAGGTGCAATATCTGAACTGGCCACTTGGGGGAAGCCATTAATAGTTTCCAGTGTGACACAATCACAGTTCTATATGTAATGTCAACAAGCTACTGAGCCTCACTAAGCGATATAAGTAATGACCTTTTTCATGATCGGACTCCAATTTCTCTCCTTTTGTCTGGCTTACTTCAGCTACTGTAAACTAAGTTCAAATTGGCAATGGAGTTGGCACTCGATTCTTTTTTATGGCATTTCAACCTCTGAACAGAATTTGTTTCCAAAAGTGTAACCAAAGAAAGGGAGGAGGAGGTGGTGGTGGTGGAAGAGGAATGACAACAACAACAACAACGGAGTTTGTCTCCAAGTTTGCAACCAGAGGAAGATGTCTTCACAAACAGCATTGTGATTGCAGTGGAGCCAAAGCATCTTCACATGTGTGTCCTCCTTGATCAGAGATGGACCAACAGTGGGTCCCAACAATATACCAGCATTGTAAAGTTGTTTGAGAGACTAGGATTGAATCCCTGCCCAAACATGAAAACCCACTGGGTGACTCTGGACAAGTTACACATTCTCAGCCCCAGAAACCTTGTGATAGGTTTGACTTAGAATTTCCATAAGTCGGAAATGACTTGAAGGCACACAACAGCAATGAATATGGAAGAAGTGAGCCAGTATAATGTAATTTAGAAAAATACTCTTATCTCTTTTTTTTACATCCTGCAAATAACATGGAAAATTAAGGAACGCCATGTCTTCTTTGTCCTAATCACCATCTGAAACTTTCCACCAAGGATCATGTGGCAAATTTCATGCCCCCAACTATCCCAATTTGGCAAGGACCACACCAATTGATCCTCTGTGGTCCCATTTTCTTTCCTGCTTTCAAAATGTCCCAGATTCTCTCTCCTCCTCCCATTTCTCTCCTTTTATCTGGATTATTTCAGCTACTGTAAACTAAGTTCAAATTGGGAATGGAGTTGGCACTCAATTCAGAAATTGGGAACTGGGACGAGCGCTTGGAATCTGGCCATTCCCAGTAGCCTCAGGCAAAAGCTTACCTCTACAGCCTTTCCTATCTCATGCACTTCACTTCATTGATGCCTTTTTCTATCTTGACCACACTCTGATGCTGCTAGGACACAACAACCCCAGTTTTCATCAGTGAAATGTTGGAAGGTATCAAATGGATTGCCTAAAGCAAGGCCAGAAGCCGGAAGCATTCAGACTTCCTTCTGTAGTCCCTGGTGATCATAAACAATCATGCATGTACATACCCACACACACAGCTATTCACTGAAATGTATACCTACAAGAAGGACTGAAGCTGTGAGTAGGGAGAACGGATGACAAAAACACCCGACGCACAGCAGGGAGGCTTAGAAAGCAGCAGCAGCAGCCCTGGCATCTGCAAGCATTTCGACAGCAGCCAGCTATACCCACTGAATACATATGTGCACAGGCTGGGTTTATGTGTCAAATCTCTGGGAATCCCAAGAGGGAGCTTCAACGGAAAGGGCGGGGGATGACTACCAAGGCAGCAGATTAGCATTTCTAAGGCTCTCCAATAACTGAGGAAATCTGGAATTGGGATAAATATCATTCTTCACGCCTTGACATTGCAGGCGGGAGAGATGTTGGAATCAGCAAAACTGCCAGACTCAGAAGGACTCCCCGCAAAGTCCTAAAGTCATCTAAGAAAAGAAAAGCTGGGAAGTAACTTGCTTTTTCAATGGTTTAACTTGGAAGCTTGTGACTTTTTGGAATGAAATTTGCCTTTTAGCCATGTGACTGCCAAGCACTACTTTTCAGTCAATAGCAATTGTTTGTCTGCCTGTTACCTCTACTGAGTTGTGTGGGTCTTGACGTTAAGAGGAAGCGAAGAGGAAGGATCGCACAGGTAGCTGTCAGGCTGGACTCAAGAAGAAAAGTTTACCGTAGTAAGCCCGTCACGTTGGTGGGAGTTACGGGAGCAGGATGTCTGAAAAGTGGGGAAATTACAAATACAAAACCAATATGGCTTTCTTTTCACTTTAGAGCTCTTCTCTATAAGAATCTCTAAGCCCTTCAGCACAACTAGACGTTGACTACACAAACTTCCACCAGATGTTGACAACAGAATCATACTGGAGGACAAATGCCTAGAAAAGTCATGGAAGTTGACAATAGAATCACAGTAGAGGTCCAAGAGATTCCTATGGAGAAGATACAAATCAAATATGCAAATGATCAAATCTGCAAAAGTGAAACCCATATTTTCTCTGAATTTATAAGGTGCAATATCTGAACTGGCCACTTGGGGGAAGCAATTAATAATTTCCTGTAGTTTCCAGTGTGATACAATCACAGTACTATATGTAATGTCAACAAGCTACTGAGCCTCACTAAGCGATATAAATAATGACCTTTTGCTGATCGGACTAAAGTATTTTGTTCTTTTTTTACGGCATTTCAACCTCTGAATAGAATTTGTTTCCAAAAGTGTAACCAAAGTGTAACCAAAGAAAGGGAGGAGGAGGTGGTGGTGGAAGAGGAATAGGAGAAACAGACAATAGCACAAGGCTTAGAAAATCAATATATATCTATTATTCAATACAGTGTTCAGTACATACGTGCACCTGGGAGGCGGACCAGATAGGCAAGGCAAATCCTGAGCATATAGGAACCAGGGTGATCCCCAAGGACAACAAATTCAGTTCAGAGTTTCACAATTGTGAGTCCCAAAGTTCAAGTCTCATGGGCCAAAGAGTTCCTAAGATGCTGCAAGGTCCATGCTCCGGGGTGAAGATAAATGGTAAATCCGTAGATAGGAATTCAAGGAAAGAAGTTCAAGGATAGGTAAAATGGGAGGTATTCAAGGGAAAAATTCCAGGACGCGGGAGACAATCAATGGGCATCTCCTCATAAAGATGTACATGTGAAGTCGCCGACGGAAAGCATTCGCAGTAATTTTCGGCCGCTTGAAATCCGTTTCGCCGCTTGGCTTTTTCAAGGCGTTTATACAACATAGAAGCGTCCTATATTTACTGAAAATATACATAAACATCCATCATGATCAATACAAAGTCTAACATAGCGAGTAAGGTAAATATATACAACAATATTAAGGTATACATACCCATAGTAAAGGTTCGACCGACCTAACCCCGCTTCCTGAGAAGTAGGGTGACCCGTGGGTAATAATCAAACTAATCAAAGGATTTTTATAATTAAGAAAGAAGGGTGTGTAAATGGACCGGGTCATTGAGGCCACGTGGCCACTCAGAATCGAGGAGGATTATCCATCTTAATTCAGCTTGATTTAATTGTAAAGAACCATCTGTGTGTGGTTTAGAAGTGATCCTTTCAAGAACTCTGACTTTTAAAGAGTCTGCAGTATGTTGCTTGTTTACACAGTGTGTGTAAAAGGCCGAATCAGTACTGTTTCTGTTTATTTTAGAACGATGTTCTATAAATCTCGATTTTAATTCTCTTTTTGTTTGGCCAATATAGACCATAGAACACTCGCAGGAGATTCCATAAATTAAAAATTTAGAGGAACAGGTCCCAAAGCATCTAATCTGGAACCACCTGTCCTTGGCGAGACTATAGATTCGTTTATCGGTACAGATATTCTTGCAAATAGAGCAGTGTAAACAAGGTTGAGAGCCAGGACTGAGAGCGGTGGGGGCAGGAGAAGGGGACAGATTGTTATGTATCAAGTAATTTCTAAGATTATTCGTGCGTTTATACGCCACCATAGGGCGCTCCTGCAGGCCTTCGATGTGGGATATGAGGGGCCAATAGGAATGTATAATGCGGGTTATCTCATTAGAATGGGGAGTAAGGGTAAGAGGCCATACTAGTCTAGAGTGGGAAGTGTTGTTCCTGGGCTGTAATAAAGAGGATCTATTGGCAGCTTCTGCTCTATTTCTGGCTGAAAGTATAACATTATAGGGGTAGCCCCTAGTCAAGAAATCTTTGGTCATTTTATCCGCATCTCTGCGAAAGTCATAGGATGAAGAGGAATTTCTTTTAATTCTAAGGAATTGGGAATATGGCAAATTGTTTTTTAATCTGTGAGGGTGAAAGCTCTTGTAATGTAAATAAGTGTTCTTGGTCACTGGTTTATGGTAATCCTTAACCTTGAGGAAGGAGTCCTTCACATACACAGAAATGTCCAAGAAATCCACCGTCTGATGACTGGCTTGGGCTGTGAATTTAATAGTGGGATGCCAGCTATTCAACCAATCCAAAAATTCCGATATATTGGCATAATTAGTGATTAAAAACGTCATCAATAAATCTGGAGTAGATTTTAATTGAAGATGAGAAAGGATTGGGAATGGTTGGAAAAATAAATTTCTTTTCTAAATGATCCATAAAAATATTAGCCAGGGATGGAGCTGAGGCAGTACCCATACGAATTCCGTGGACTTGGAGGTAGAGATTATCCAGAAAGGAAAAATAATTATATTCTAAAATGAAATCCAATAAACTGAGCAAAAATCCAGTAGGCGGCCTTTTTTCCGTACGTTGATTCAAGGTTTCTTCAACCACCTCCCTTAATTCAGGGAGAGGGATCTGTGTGTAAAGAGCGGAGACATCCGCAGTCAGAAGCCAATCATTAGGGCTAATCTGAAAATTCTCTATCTTATTGATGAAATGGGTAGTATCTTTGGTGTAGGCCCTGGTGTTCTGAACTGCGGGTTGGAGAAAAGAATCGATAAATTGGGAGAGGGGTTGGAGGATGCCTCCGCATGCGGCGACAATTGGTCGCCCGGGCGGAGGATATTTATTTTTATGCAACTTTGGCAAACAATAGAATTTGGGGATCGAAATGTCCTTGGGGGTAAGGAATTCCCCAGTTTTGTCCTCTATAAACCCTTGAGCTACCCCTTCTTGGATCGTTAGGTTAATAATATTGGTGTAATGTCTCGTGGGGTCTGCAGTAAGTTTGCGATAAAATTTAGTGTCTTCCAATTGTCTAAGGCATTCCCGAATGTATATATGTCTATCCAAAATAACTACAGATCCCTCTCCCTGAATGGAGTCTGTTGTTTCATTTGCCACCCCTCTGGGCTTGGGCGTCCTCCGTTGGTTCCCCGGGACCTTGGGAGACACCGTGGGACCTTCCCTCCAGTTTTCCTTCCTGAGCATCCTCGGACGGGACCCCAGCCTGACCCCATGCCATTTGGCGCTCTATCATACCACCAGTCATCGCCCTAGGATCACTCTTTTTGGGGGCACCATCGCCCATTTTCCACCATTGACGGAGTACGGTCCCTTTAATTGGATAGGACCGCCGCCGCCTCTGCCAGGCACGCCAACACGCCGCTTCACGCTGGGCACGCATTGCGTCAGCCCTTCGCCACGTCATTCATCGGAGACGGGGCCACGGAGGTTGCTGCTACGTCATTTGACCGCGCGGCCCACACCTTGATCGTCATCCATCACTCATCATCCGGAACTCCGCCCTCGGCGCTTCTGGGCTCCGTCCCCCGAGTGACGCCGCCCGGCCAGAGACTGCCTGATTTCGGCTGGCTCCATGCCATTTTGCGTCGATCGCCGGTGATCCACGCCGGCCCGTTCATCCATCCCACAGCATATCCATCTCCCCTGCCCTGAGCACGGGCTGCGTGCACGCTGCTGCAGGACTGCATTGGGATTCCCCACGCCATACCATCGATGCCCTTCGGCTGTTGACTCGTGACAATCTTTTTTCTTTTGTGTATCTTGGGGACCCGGGAGGGGGGTTCCTTCCCGGGTTGGCTGGGCCCACTCGGGCTCTCCCGGGTGGGGGGTTTGGGATCGCCCACACCGTCCCCTACCAGGGTTCCCGGCCCCACGGGGGATAGTCCTCACCCCCATGTGTATTTTGACAGCAGACTTGTGTATATGATATATGTTGATTTGTATTGCCAGCTTTGTGTTTTTGGTTCTGAGGGACAAGTCCCCGGTGTGTTTCAAGTTCCTTTCCATGAAGACAGAAAGTTGATGATATATAGACTTTTTAATTTTCTATTTCTTTATCTTTTCACCATCTATATGTCACCAATTGCACAAAAAGCTATTTCCTGCTGTACATTTTTTTTCTGCACAAACTGTGTCCAGCTGCACATTCGAAATGCCTGGTGTCCCACTATCTGTTTAACAGTCTGACTGACTGTGGTGACCCCTTTTGTCTACATGCCCTTCCACAATTTCCCTATCAGTTATTGCTCCATTTCCTCCTTCTTTTTCTGGTTCCTGGACTGACGCTCTTTATGTAATTACTCCATGCCGGGTTAGCATTTCTCCAAAGACCTCCTTAATAAAGCTGCCAAAGGAAGGAGTCTGCATATACATATTAAATATTAAACTCATCAGATGCATAATCTTCTTAATGAAGTCAAATTTAATCTCTACCTCCAAACTGTAAGCAAAAGGGTAAAAAAAAAGTTTGAAACAGCAACCTTGTTTTGTGTGACTCAACTCTGTAGCTTCTTCCAACTGTTGCATAGTTTTGCTGAAAATGGTTGTTGGCTCAGATTCACTTCCAATGTGGACTTTTTAAAAAGCATATCACACCTTTATCATAGTTTCGAACCTACATTAACAGCAGTTGGGTCTTCAAGGCTATGTCTTTACTTGTTGTTATTGTGTACCTTAAAAAAATTCTGACTTATGACAAACAACATGGTGTCCTGGCCTAAGAGTTGTAATGTGACTCTGGAGACCAGAATGTGAATTTTGTGATGAGATATGATACTTTCTGCATATTCAGCCATGACAGACATTGGGTGACAAGCCCTGCTCACCAGCCTCAGAAAAGCAAATGCAACCCTCCCCCTGTGATAGGGTCCTCCATAAGTTGGAAGTGACTTGAAGGCACACAACAAAAACAACAAAAAACATATATTTGTTAGGAGAGATGTTTACCATGGCCTTCTACTGAGTAAGAGTATGCCAGTAGATGTGAGTTGCCCAAGGCCCCTCACTGGGTTTTGCATGAACGCTCTCCCAGAATCTCAGTCTAGCATTTGAACCTGCCTCTTCTTCTCTCCCTCCACAGCCAAGGGAGTGGCCATTAGAATGTAGGGAGGACCCGTTACCTGCTTCTGGTCCAAACATGATGGTGCTGTGCCTGCCTTCTTATCTCAAAACACTCTTATCTCAAAGCAGTTTTACCATTGAAATGCAGTCTGTTCCCCCTCCCCATTTTTGTTACAGGTTTTAAAATAAGAAAATCTACTTTATGAATAGCAAATAATGTATAAATGCACACTCACGTGGAACAATAAAACAAGAAAGGTCAACTTTAAAATTGTAGGAGCACAATGTTGTGGCAAAGAAGCACAAAGTGAAGACGTAGAAGCATTATTTTCTTCATACTGTCCTCATTCCAGCCTCCCTCCCTCTCTTGCCCTCTATCCCCCCCCTCTCTCTCTTCATGAAGTCAAACATATCAGGAATAAAAGCCACACAAACTTAGCTAACCAAAAGTTCCTCAAAGTGGACAAGAGCAATGCAGACAGCAATCTCCCAAAGCAGGCAAGAGCACGAGACCCGGAGTCTGCTCCCTTGGAGCCCTGTACTCTCAAGCTAGCTCTTAACTCAAAATGCTGTTCTTATGTCAAAGAAAACTCAGGCCAAGTTCTTAAAACACTCTTAGGTTGGGCTGCTCTTAAGTAGAGGTTCTCCCTCTGGGACCAGGGCAGTGGCAATTGAGATGGAAGAAGAGCCTTTCATCTCCTTCTAGGCCTACGCACGGCTGAACTATGTCTTCATTCTTCTCTCCCTCTGCAACCAGAAGAGTTCCATCTGGAATGAAGGAAGGGTCTTTCATCTGCTTCTGGGGATAGGCATGATTCCCCCCCAATATGAATTATATAAATATATATGAATTATGAGACATGGCTTCAGTGGTAAATATAGCAAGCCATGTGGTCATTTCTAATTGCCCTAAAAAGTAACCTTTCTATGAAATTCCTTGGAAATACTACAGAATGTGAACTTGTGTCATCTTTCCTCACCCTCACCCATAGAAAATCACCATAATCTAATTTTCTTTATCTACCCAACATGATACGATATAGGCTAACCCTGGGAACATTCATAGATTCATAGGATTCATAGAACTTCATAGGATTCATAGAACTTCTCTGTGAATCCTTCATTTATGTAACTATACCTCATAGGGCATGATCTACTTTCATCCATCAGCCAGAACCTCCTTTGTCTAGCTGGCATTTGAACATCCGAACCTATCAACCACCCATCAAACTGCATTTCTCCCAGATGCATCCACTTTCTGGGAAGGACTCATAACAGACATAACACTCCATATCCATGAATGACAGTTCATTAAATTCCCTGCCTAGCCTCCGATTGGATCAGAGGCAAAAGCAGACTTGTGCCTCCTCCAATAAGGCTGCGGATCTTAGCTAGTACCTTCCAGGACCAATGAGAAACCAGTGTGGAAATTTTCAATTGCTCTGTACATGAATCCATGTGTTCAGGGTTGGAGGATATCAATACTTTTAAGTGCTTTTCCCACTGACATCTTCTGTAGCCATTGAAACTTGTGCTTTTGCCTTGTAACCCGTCTGTGTCTGATTGGCCTTCTGGATTTAGCTAGACATGCTCCCTGAACCCACAATTTTAGAGGAGCTGAAATGACACAACAATGGGGCTGCGGCTGCCTTCCTCTCTCCCTCCAAAGCCAGGGCAGTGGCAGTTGAAATGGAAGAAGGATCTTTATTTGCTTTTGGACATAGCACAACGGCACTGTGCTTGCTTCTTCTCTTCAAGAACAAGGCAACAATAGTTGGGAGAAAACCAAGAATTCATTCACATTAACCAATTATAGTGTTGGAAATAGCAAATTTCTTCAAGCCTCCATGAGTAATTTGTTTTGTATACAATTATATTTCCTTCCTGTGTGTGTGTTTTGGTATGCAGCTTTCCCTTTACTCTATGTTTCTTGGAGTTGTGAGAGGGGTTGCAAACCACATGATCAGATCTGAGACTGCTCAGAGCTCAGACTCCATTTTAGAGGGCAGACACTATTAGACTTTGGACTGTTAAGAGCAAATTCATGTTGCTGTTGATGGTAAGGAAGATACTCTGCCATCTGCACATAGAGAATTATCTCAAATATATCTGAAACTGGACTAATACGTTTTGTACCTGTGTCTGCTGAAAACATGAAGGTAATGAGTAAAACATATACGTTATTTTATCAAAGTCTACTTCATTTTTGTCTCTTGAGTGCATGACATAAAACAAGTTGTCTTATGGAAGACTATATATATTTTCTGGGCACTGAAAAACACTTCTGAAGCATTGCTGTTTTTTATGCACTGGCAAAATCTCTGTTTTCCTAACAGATAATAAATAACAGGTTTTTTGGTCTAACAACTGAAACCATTACCTAGCATAATTGCATCTGGTTATATACCACAAGAAAAGATTCTACTCTAAAGGGTTTTTGGCTCTTCTGTGAAAGGTCATGCTTTTCTTTAAAAAGTTAAGATCTCCAAAAGGTGTTTTCCAAAAGGTTATGAATGCCATTTTCCAAAATACAGTTCCATGATTTAACCTCATCTGGCTTGGGATGCATCTTATGGAAGTCCGGGGTTTGTAGTTTGGTGAGACACTGAGGTGCTCTGCGTCCTCTCTAAACTGCAGCTCCCAGGATTGCATGGGATGGAACCATGATGCTTAAGTCAGAACCACAGTGCAATAAGCTCTTATGTAGTGTGAATGGAGTTAAAGTGAATCCTGGACCTATCAGCTCGAGAAATGCAGTAAAGTTTCCCATGCTGAGCATTTCTTCCAGGTAGGACCTCTCCCATTGCCTTCAGTTGGGCAGGAGCTCTTCTCCATCTGAATGCTTTACAGCCAACCTGTGGCACCTTGAAAGGTCTACGCTGAAATAAATAAAGAAACAAAGCAAGAAGAATCATCAATGGCCTTTTCTTCAAAGCCTGCCTTGCTTTGAGTTTTGCCCCCAGAGGGAATTGGATTTTTATCTTTGTGGGCTGAAAAGGTCAAGGATAACAGACTAACAACATTTAATATGCATTCTAGTAGTGAGTGGAAGAGGAGGGCAAAGAAAAGGGGACAGGAAAAAAATAAAGAATTGGACATAAAGGCAGCATCGGAATTCATTTCGACAAAACCCAAATCAAAACATCTCTCTCATTCTGTCTCTCCTCCCCCCCCCCCCCAAACTTGGAATTGTCATCCGCTCTTTGTTGTAATATCTTTAAGGTATTAAAATGTCTCCCGCCAGCAGCGTAGCTAAGTCAACATCTGCAGTATTGATCTTTGACACGTGGTATTGAAGGGGATACAAAGACAGCCTCGCGGCTTTGCTGAAGCATCAAAATTAGAATATAAAATAAAAAGGCCATTGTTTGAGCGTGTTGCTGCCTTTCCTCTCTTTTGTGCATGCTCAAAGTTTCTCAATAGGGAACTGGGCACAAAATGGTAATCTTTGGCACGGATACCAAACCGCCCTTTGGTACTGATGGGATTACAGAGAAGTACGGCAGAAAAAGAGGAATTGAAAAGCCCTTGAGTGTGTCTTTAGTTCTGTTCAGCATTGGCATGTCCTCTCAGAAGGAAGGGTGATGCAAGACCTTCCAGGTCTTTAAATCAAGGGGTGCATTTACACCAGGCATGGGCAAACTTGGATCCTCCAGGTGTTTTGGACTTCAACGCCCACAATTCCTAACAGCCTCAGTCTTAAGCGACTGAGGGAGAAAAGGAAAAGGCCTGAGGCTGTTAGGAACTGTGGGCATTGAAGTCCAAAACACCTGGAGAATCCAAGTTTGCCCATGTCAGATCTACACTGTAGATTTGATTCAGTTTTATATCACTTTGCCCCCTTCTACACTGTCCTGTATCCCAGGATTTGATCCCAGATTATCTGTTTATGCCAGATTATATGGCAGTGGAGACTCATATAATCCAGTTCAAAGAAGATAATCTGGGATTAGGTCCTGGGATATAGGGCAGTGCAGATCTGGCCTTAGACTATCATGGTTCAATGCTTTGAAATTGTGGGATCTGTAGTATTGCAGTTTTTTATATGTAGTTTTGCAAGGTTTTTAGTCCTCTCTGCCCAAGAGTGCTGGTGCTTCACCAAACTATGAATACCAGGATTGCATGTGAATGCCCCATGACAGTCAAATTGATGTCAAACTGCATTAAATGTACAGTGTAAATGTACCCTATGAGAAATTTGAGCTAGAGGAGTCCCATATTTGAACTAGAGTAGAGCCCCATACCAAAGAAGGGAAATGCTAAAGAACGCTCATACTTTTGTACGGTGCCACTTAATTCTCATGCCAGTAAGGTGATGCTCAAGAGCCTGCAAGGTAGACCCCAGCAAGACATGGAGAGAGAGTTGCCGGATGTTCAAGTTGGGTTAAGAAAAGGCAGAGGAACAAGAGGCCAAATTGCCAATATCTGCTGGTCTGTATTATGACCAAGTAGCAACAATCAGACCAGACCATGGAACAACAGACTGGTTCAAGATTGGGAAAGGCGTACGACAGGGTTGTATACTCTCACCCAACCTATTCAACTTGTATGCAGGACATGTCATGCGATGTGCAGGGCTTGATGAATCCAAGGCTGGGGTTAAAATTGCTGGAAGAAACATTAACAACCTTAGATATGCAGGTGATACCACTTTGATGGCCGAAAGCGAGGAGGAGCTGAGGAGCCTTCTGACCAAGGGGAAAGAAGAAAGGGCAAAAGCTGGGTTGCAGTTAAACATTAAAAAACCAAGAGTATAGCAACTGGCAAATAGAGGAAGAAAACATGGAGGCAGTGACAGACTTTGTATTTCGTGTCTGTCACTGTGCGAAGACTTTGTGCAAAGATTACTGCAGACGCAGACTGCAACCAGGAAATCAGAAGACGTTTACTTCTTGGGAGGAGAGCAATGGCCAATCTCGATAAAATAGAGAAGAGTAGAGACATCACACTGGCAACTAAGATCTGCATACTTAAAGCAATGGTATTCCCCATAGTAACCTATGGATGTGAGAGTTGGACCTTAAGAAAGGCTGAGCAAAGGAAGTGAGATGCTTTTGAACTGTGGTGCTGGAGGAAAATGCTGAGAGTGCCTTGGACTACGAGAAGTCCATACTCCAGGAAATAATACCCAGCTGCTCACTGGAGGAAAGGATATTGGAGTCAAAGATGAAGTCCTTTGGCCACCTAATGAGAAGACAGGAAAGTTTGGAGAAGATAATTATGTTGGGAAAATGGAAGGAAAAGGGAAGGGCGGCCGACCAAGGGCAAGATGGATGGATGGTATCCTTCACATGTCTGGCTTGACTTTGAAGGAACGGGGGTGGCCACGGCTGGCAGGGAGCTCTAGCATGGGTTGGTCCATGAGGGCACAAAGAGTTGGATGCAACTGAATGAATAAACAACAACAACAACGTCTTTTCTTCTCTGCCAAAGAGTGCTGGTGCTTCACCAAACCATGAATACCAGGATTGCATGGGAATGAGCCATGGCAGTCAAAGTGATGTCAAACTGCATTAATTGTACAGTCTAAATGCACCCTATGAGAAGTTTGAACTAGAGTAGACCCATATTTGAACTAGAGTAGAGCCATAGACCCATATAACACAGTTATATTACTCTATTTATTGCGATCATTCTCTCAAGCTCTCAAAACTTGGCTCTTCGTTAAAGCTTTTAATCTGTAATTTATTGTTGATATGTTTGCTGTTTTATTGCTGTGTAAAAGGCATGGTTTAGAACCCAAAATAGGAAATCGAAAAATCTAATGGGGGGGATTTTTTTGATTAGTAATAGGAAGACTTACAAAAAAATTCCAAAAATTTCTAAAATGTAACTTAATTACTAACGAAATTCGTTAGTAGTTCGTATGCCAGCGCATGCGCATTCCAGATGGCTTTGGCCTACAACTCCCAGAAATCCTAACAGCTGGTAAATTGGCTGGGATTTCTGGGAGTTGTAGGCCAAAACTTGAATAAATCACACTGAATTCTAGATGGGACTCCCAAATAGGAAGGAGGGAGCAAAGGAGGGAGGGAGGGAGGGGGTATTCTATTCTTGGAAGCAGCAAAAGAAAAGGAGGAGGAGCCCCCCCCCCGCTCCTCGCTGCCTCTCTCTCACCCCGATCCCGAGGGAGCGAGGGCCAAGTTTGCCCAGGCTGGTCATATACCTACATTCCATGCACATGCAATAATACAGCAGTAATAACAATGGGTATAAGAGGAGGTAAAATTCAAACCGAAGTATTCTGACTGGTCCCTGCCTCATGCGGTGCAAACGGGCTCTTCTCTGTGAGCCCGGGAAAAGCCAGCGTTTTCTGCTTGGGTGCACACACATACATATTCTTTGGGGGGGGGATTTGCTGCAGAATCTTCTCTATGAGCCCGGGATTCTGCAACAAATACCCCCCCCAAGAATATGTATGTGTGTGCTCCCAAGCAGCAAACGCTGGCTTTTCCCGGGCTAATTTCCCGGGCTAATAAGAGAAGAGCCCGTTTGCACCGCATGAGGAGAGACCAGTCAGAATACTTTGGTTTGAATTTTACCTCTTGTTATTGTTATTACTGCTGTATTATTGCATGTGCATGGAATGTAGGTATGACCAGTTGGATTACTTATAATATTAGGCACTTATTATTAGCATTCATTCTATTATACATTAGGTTGGTTTCTCACCCCAATACTCTTTGATGCTTTAGATCCTGGCAGGGCAGGAGAGGCAGGGAAGCCTGGAAAAAATGTAAACAGAGGTTTACTCAGAAGTAAATCCACAAGGAGGGCCCTTCATCCAAAGTGCCCTCCTTTGCAGATTTACTTCTGAGTAAACCTCTCTGTTATTTTTTCCAGGCTTCCAGCCGAAAGAAGGAGCGAGTTTAGGGCTTGCCTTGCCCTCATACGTCTTGGCCAGGGAGGCGGGAGGGTGGTGAGAGAGAAGGAGGTGCCCCCCTTACGACCTAATAACGACACTTAAGAAAATCCTGGCCCCGAAGTTCGAAAAAGAAAGTCCACTTCCTGGTTGGCGTTCCAGGTGCGGAAATACTCGAAAGTAGCATTTCTTACGAATTTCTTACGAAACGAATCATTTTCATAACTTTTTTCTCATGCCTACTGTGTAAGTCATTCAGAGCACTCTGGTGGAGAGCGACTCATCAAATAATAAATCGACGATGATGATATTAGACCTTATATGGGTCTATTCTACATTGACTATAATGCAGTTCCAAACTCATTATAAGGCAGTGTCGATCCACCCAGTGAATGGACCACAGAAGAGACCATTTCATGAAGGTGTTCGGGACATTTATTTCAGAACCGAAACCATATTGGCCTGATTGCAGTGGTGTGTGAAGTTTCTCGGAGCTAAGCCACCTGATGCAATCTTGGCCTTTAATATGGAGGCTTTACTGGGAGGCTATTAATACCACCAAATTATTAATATCAGTTTGATTGCCCTGCTATCACACTTGGATGGAAAATGTGTCTCCCTGCTCCCTGGATTTCACCCTGCAAGACGAATCTGCATATTGTTTCAATATCACTGGGCAATTCTCTTAATCCTCTTTGATTGTATTTATTTCCCTACCTGGCCTCTTGGGTTTCGAAACTTCCCCACTTCCCTGATTAATTTAATGTGCTTCTTCTGCAGAATGGGAACCGATGGTTGATCCAATGTGGAGGGTTCTGCCATGATCATCCATCAAATGAGCAAAAGGTAAGGGAGAGGAGCCCTTTATTAATGAACTGGCTTATATACTCAACATTGCCTAAGTTTTTAATGTTCTTTGTGGCTCTTTCTTTTCTTTGTCCCTTTCCCTCAAACATCTTATACCGCTCACTTTCCCTTCCTTTCTTTTCCTTCTTCCCTTCCTTTCCCTCATACACCTCCCTCCCTTCTTTTTGTCTTTCTTTCTTTCCTTTCTCTTCCTTCCTTTGTGTTCCCTTTTTTCTTTCTTCCCTCCCTTTTCTCATCCCTTTTTCCTTTTCTTTCATTCTCCTACCTTCCTTCCCTTCCTTTCTTTTCCTTCTTCCCTTCCTTTCCCTCATATACCTCCCTCCCTCCCTCCCTCCCTCTCTTCCTTCCTTTGTATTCCCTTTTTTCTTTCTTCCCTCCCTTTTCTCATCCTTTTTTCCTTTCTTTCTCCTTCCTTCCTTCCTTCACTTCCTTTCTTTTCCTTTTTCCTTTCCTTTCCCTCATACACCTATCTTCCTCCCTCCCTTCCTCCCTTCCTTCTTTCCTCCCTCCCTCCCTTGTCTTTCTTTCATTTCTCCTTCTTCCTTTGTGTTCCCTTCTTTTTTCTTTCTTCCCTCCCTTTTCTCATCCCTTTTTCCTTTTCTTTCTTTCTCCGTCTTCCCTTCATTTTCGTCATATCTTTTTCCCCTATCCTTTTCCTTCCTTCATCTGGCAAAGTCACACTCTCTCAGCCCCAAATAGGGTTGGACTGAATGGCCCACGAGGCCTCTTCCAACTCTAGAATTCTATGATTCTATGAGTCTAATTATTTTAAGTTGAATAATAAAGGGTATGTGTGCCAGTTCTCATCTAGTTCCATCAAGCCATTGAGGAGCCTTTGTGTTACAAACAAACAAACAAACAAACAAACAAACATACATACATACATACATACATACATAGACTTTTATAGATGGCTAATCCATCAAGCTATTGAGGAGCCTTTGTGTTACAAACATACATACATACAACATACTGTACATACATACATACATACATCGACTTTTATAGATGGCTAATCCATCAAGCCATGGAGGAGCCTTTGTGTTACAAACATACATACATACATACATACATACATACATACAGTACTTTGACTTTTATAGCTGGCTAGATTTCCCTTACCAGCTAAGAGCAACAGAACAACAAAGTAAAAGGCATTGGGAAAGACGTAAATTTCTAATTTTTGTAAATGATGGCTTAAGTATTCTAAGTGTACACGATCCAGTCTCATCTTGGAAGCTAAGCAGGGTCTTCCCTGGATGGTACTTGGATGAGAAACCACCAGTGAAGGCCACATGCTTTCAGCTGTATTTCAGAGGAAAGAATAGGCAAAATGACCCTTGAGTTGCCTGAGAAAACACTGTGAAATTCTTGGGGCTGCTATATGTCAATAGGTTATTGACCAGCTCGAAGACGTGTTTTCCAAAACAGGCTGGGCTGGATGACCTTCGAGGTTTCTTCCAACTGTGATTCAAAGCATTTTGGACTTTGGAATATTTACATATGCATAATGAGCTATGGAAAGGTAAGACCTAGGTGTAAATACGAAATTCATTTGTTTCATGTACTCTTCATAGACAGTATAAATTTTCACTTAAGTTTGTGTACTTTGAACCATCAAGATTCAAAGATCGTGACACAGTGATGTCTCCTCCACTTATGAGATTTTGGAACATTTGAGGTTTTGGGATAAGGGATGCTCCTCCACCTGCCTACCTTTTGCAATGAGAGGTTGGCTTTGGAGGTCTAGAGATGCAGAACTGCTGCCCCCTAGAGTCCAAACTGAGTATTGTCCATCCAAAGGGATATGATCCTTCTTTTTTAGGAGAAGCAAGAAGTGGACAATTTCACTTCTGTCTTGGCTTTCATCAATCTTCTTCTGTTTAACATTCAAACAGCAATACACATCAAGGTGGGAGATTCAGCCACATCATGAATTCCTTCAGGACATGGTGGAAGCATCTACACCAGGGGTGCTCATTATGGTGATCGGGAGCACCTAGGTGATCTTCGGCCCTCTTCCAGGTGATCTTTGGGCCTCACCAGCCGGATGGCGTGCTCCTTCCATGCGCGCGCACGTGCGCTTCCGCCGCTGCCTTTGCGGGGCTTCTTTTGCCAAAATGAGGCTTTAGTGGGCGGGCCCTGACGCTCATCTTCCCACACACGGTGTGGTGACATGACCGTCCACTGGTTGCTGCTGGGGGGGGGAGCAAGGCGAAGGCACGCGCATGGATAGGATGCGAGGCTGTGGGAAGGATGGAGGGAATGTGTGTGTGTGTGTGAGAGAGAGAGAGAGAGCCAAGGAGAGAAGAAAGAAATCCGGAGAACTTTTTCGGATCCTTTTGGCAGGCAGGCAGGCAGGCGGGCGCTGGAAGGAGAGAAGGAGAGAGAGAGAGAGAGAAAGAGGCGAAAGAGGCCGGGCAAAGTGGGGCAAAGCCAAGCAAGCCCCACCGCAAACCCTGCTGCTGCCCTCGGGATTCCCATTCCAAGCCGAGACCTGGGCGAGCGAGCTGTGTGTGGGTGCTTTCTTTCCTTGGTTGGGGGCGAGGAGAAAGGCGGCGAGGGCCCACGGGGGGGGGGGGGGGAGAGGGTGGCTCTTCAGAGCAGGCTAGGAAGAGCCACCATCTTTCTCTCCCCCCCCCCCCGGTGGGCATGGACTGCCACCAGTGGGAGGGGTCCTCCTTCCTGCCAGCCGTCCACTTGGGCATCCTTTCTGAGTGACACTCTTGAAAGGAAGGAAGGGCGCCCCCCCTGCATCTGTCACTTTGGGGAAACACCTCTTCCACTCTTCCTTCTTCTGCCCAGGTAAGGAAGCCAAGGGAGGGGGGAGGCTGCCGTGGGGAGGCTCCAGCCTCATGTAGGTCCCTCTCTCGGTTGAGTTTCCTGGCCCAGGCAGCAGCCAGGCAGCCCCTCTTCCCAGCCCTGCACCTTCCGAGCCACCGCCGAAGCCATAACTGGCCAGAGCGCTGGCGGGTGTGCCTATAAATACTCTCCTGCTGCATGCGTGGGAGGGACCTGCTGTGCACGCAAGAAGCAGGACGGGATGGGGACTTCCTGCTTCATGAAAGCACGCAGCAGGAAGGAGGAAGGCAACGAAGACATTAAGAGTGAGCGCACGCGCAGGCAAAGAGGATCCCCTTCCCGGGCGCATGCGGCGGCGAGTTCGTGGGCAGGCAAGAAAGAAGCCCCATGCGGATAAAAGGCTGCAGTAGGAGCGTGCGCGCGCATGTGTGCGCGCACGCTCACATGCACAACAGGTGATCTTTTCAACTTGATTGTTCATATAGTAGCTCACATGATGAAAAAGTGTGGGCACGCCTGATCTACACCATAGAATCAATGCACTTTGATTCCACTTTAATTGCCATGATGCAATGCTATGGGATCCTGGGAGTTTCGGTTGTACAAGGACTTTGGCCTCCGCTGCCCAAGAGTGCTGACGGCTTGCCAAATTATAAATACCAGAATTCAAGTCGCATTCAATCAGAACAGTTAAAGTAGGGTCAAACTGTGTTAATTATACAATGTAGATGCAGAATGTGTCTGAGCTGTTCAAAGGAAAGGCATTGATTATTTCAGAGAGATGAGCAGGAATCAGGATTTCTATGAAATTGCTTACCAATACCTGTGCTGTATCTTGACTGCCATCTAGTGTCCAAAGTGAGAAACTACAGCCACAGAAGAACAGGGAAGGAAATGCTTGTGTCCAGATCTCTCTTACAGACCAGCCTTGGCAATTGCTACTTTTCTGGAATACAACTCCCAGAATCTCCAGTTTCCAAACTGGATGGAGCTGTAGTTTGTAAAAAAAACTTTTTCACATTTGCATCTACACCAGGCACACACAAACTTTGGGAATTGTGGGAGCTGGAATCCAAAACACATGGAGAGCCAAAGTTTGCTCATGCCTGATCTATACTGTAGAATTAATAGCATTTGACACCACTTTAAATGCCATGGCTCAATGCTGTAGGCTCATGGGAGTTGTAGTTTGACAAGGACTTCTCTGCTAAAGAGAAAATGTAGTTTTGGAACATAACAAAAAGAAAGTGCAGTTCAATATCCAATATGCATCGAATGCAAAAAGTTCAGCTGAACAGCATTTGATAATGTAGAGTTTTTGTCCTTTTTGATATGCCATAGCTGTCCTTTATCATTTCATGTCCTGGGGTGTAAATCTTTAATTGTGACTTGTGAGCATGGATGAATCCTTTTCAGGGTTTGCTTGCAGGAGAAGAAAAATGTATAGTATTGTTTCTATATTCACAAATGGCAAATTGTTTCAGAGTTATTTTTTTGTGCATCAATTAACCCATGGTTCATGTACACAAAGCTGTCTGCAGCCATGTCAATCAGCTCTCTATATCCACAGATTCTGCATCTACCAATTCAAGCATCCATGGCATAAAAGTATTCCTCCAAATATCATAAAAGCAAAGCTTGATTTTGGCTATTTTATACAAGGGGCACAGTTTTACTACACCACTATATATAATGGGACATGATGACCCATGGCTTTGGTATCCACAGGAGGTGCTCACAGTGGATACAAAGAGTGTGTTGTCTTTATTTGCTTACTTATTTACAGTATTTATATTCCACCCTTCTCACCGCAAAGGGGACTCAGAGCAGATCACAGAACACATATACGACAAACACTCAATGCCCTTATGCACTGACAAGACAAGCAACTGTACATAGATAGAGGTATATATAGGCTTTCCCATCTTTGGCATCTTGGAGGCTGTGCTTGGTTCCAGCCACATGAGGGTGCTGTCACTCTACTTTCCCTGCTGAAGAGCTTTGTTCATAAACTTCCTCCTTGATTGAATTGCCAGCATGTTTCTGGTATTTCCTTGTGGGTACCTTACATACCTCCCCGCTTAAGAGGTACTATCTATCTACTCACATTGCTTTTTTAAAAAACTGCTAGGTAGGCTGAAGCTGGGCTACAGGCCATGAGCTCACCCTGACCTGGGCTTCAAACTGTCAACCTTTCAGTGGGCAAGATTTACTGCAGTTGGTGGATCACCTGCTGTGCTAAAGCCCATTGTGTGTTGTTATTGTGCTGATGTAGGTTGGGCTTTCACCACTGTAGCTCACTTCTTTGGACATTGCAGGGGTTGGGATTCAGTTCTGATAACATAATGGTCCTCTAGATGTTTTGGACTTCAGCACCCAGAATTCCTAACTGTTGATCAAGCTGGCCGGGGCTTCTGGTAGTTGAAGTCCCAAACACCTAGAGGACCAAAGGTTGGGATCCACTGCTGTCAATGGATGAGCTGTAAGAAACGTCCCTGTGGGTAGGTGTCGTGGCACATCCAGCTACTACTGCTGTAAATATTAACCTCACCTTCCTTGTTGCTGCAGCCTCTGTTCAATGGCCACAGAGGTTCATGTTTGTCCCTAGCACCTTGAATGGACACTATAGAATCATAGAATTGTAAGAGACGACAAGAACCATCCATCCCAACTCTATTCTGTCATGCAGAAAGACACAATCAAAGCATCCCCAACTGATGGCCCTCCAGCCTCAGCTTCAAGACCTCCAGAGAAGTCCACCATACTCCAAGATAGCATATTCAATAGTCAAACAGTTCTTTCAACCAGGGAGTTCTTCCTAATGTTTAGAGGAAATACTTTTTTCTGCAGTTTGAATCCATTGCGCCATTTCCTGATCTCTAGAGCAGCAGAAAACAAGCTTGCTCTCTCCGCAAGGTGACATCCTTTCTGATCTTAAAATGTGGCTGGCATGTCCATCTCAACCTTCTCTTCTTCAAGCCAAACATATCCAACTCCTCATAAGCTTGGTTTCCAAATCTTTGACCTCTTGGCTTTCCCTTCTCTGGATGCCTTCCATCTTTCCCATCTTCCTCTTGAATGGTGCTGCCCAGAAATGGACACAGGTTTATTCCAGGTGAGGTCTGACCAAAACAGAACAGAGTGGGGCTATTTCTTCCCTTGATCTATTCTAAACACATTATAATATAGGCTAGAATTGCATTGGCTTTTTTAGCTTAACCATTGGCGTAACCCAGGCATGTAGCCAGGGGGGGGCTAAGGGGGCTTCACCTCCCCCAAATTCTCAGGGTGGTCCGCGAAAAGGCCTTACTGGTACATTATTTAAACTGTTATGTTTATTCATATCATGATCTGATCACCATGCTCATTATATCCCACATTAATGGGGTTATTGGGATAACAATACAAAAGGTTTGCTCAGGTAGACCCTCTTCCACCCAGTCTCAGCCCCCCCCGAACCAAACTCACCCCCCCGAATCAAAATCCTGGCTACGGCCCTGGCGTAACCATTTCCCTTTTCCCTGCATGGTGGCCTGTGTGGATAGTGGACCACTGTGAACTGGACCTGATCCGGGGGGCGTGGGTAGCACAGTGGATTAAACTCTTATGCTACTGAACTGCTGACCTGAAGGTTGGCAGTTCCAATCCATGGAACAAGGTGAGCTCATGCTGTTAGCCCTAGCTCCTGCCATCCTAGCAGTTTGAAAACATGCAAATGTGAGTAGATCAATAGGTACTACCTCAGTGGGGAAAGGCAAAAAGATGCTTCATGCAGTTATGTCAACCACACAACCAGGAGGTGTCTACGGACAATAAAGGCTCCTCAGCTTGGAAATGGAGATAAGCACACACACGCACATACACAGAGTCAGAGATGAGCACTGCCTCCAGAAGCCAGAAATGAAAGGAGAAGTCTTTGTCTTGTATGTCATTGTAGCAAGGCATTGAATGTTTGCCTGTGTCTGTTTATATGCTGGGGAGAAGGGCGTAAAATAAATAAAGCGTTATTATTATCCAGTTATCCAGACTGTCCTGAAGCAGTGGATGGATACTCCAAAGTTCAGGCAAACTTTGGAGCACCCTGAGCATTGCCTGAAGCAGCTCAAGCCCAGATTAACATGGTTGATACCCACAATACTCCCTGGATGTGGAGGAATGTCCTGAATGCAAGTCACACTCTCTCATCCTCAGCAGAAAGTAGAATAAAACTTGCCTAGGAAGCTCCATGATGAGTTTGTGTTAGGCAGAAATTGGACACACAAGAATAGCTCTAACAACAATATACTTTATGAAGCCTTACATCTTGGAACAAATAAGATACAACAAGAATTAATTAGAACAACCCCATCCTTAAGCAAAACACAACATAACAAGGTCCTAGAACCTTAAAAGAAGATTTCGTCCCATCAGTGGCAACCATGTGTCAGGATTTCATGCCCAACAATGTCATATGTAACACAATGTTTTGGGTGGTTTCTCAGCGTTGCAATACTGAAATTCAAAGTGTGGCTTCTTGGAAGCAAAGGAGGCAACCAGAATTCACCTAGGATAATTTTCAAAGTTTTAAAAGCAGAAAAGGATTTTTTGAGGCACTGCTGAGATTGTTGGGGACAGAAAAAATGGCAAGAAATCAAAAAGACACTGTAATATAAAGGCATGCAGCAGTATGCAACATAGTGCCCTTTGGATGAGAATTTAAAATCCCACTACCTATACTTTTAAAAAAATCATAGGATTCCATTGGACGGAGCCATTTCAGTTAAAGTGGGATCCCTGTGCTATTACAGTGTACTGTGAAAGGGCCTCATGTCATACAGTTTAGAACAGCGTTTCTCAACCCTGGGGGACGTGTCAGAGGGGTCACCAAAGACCATCAGAAAACAAAGTATTTTCTGTTGGTCATGGGGGTTCTGTGTAGGAAGTTTGGCCCCATTCTATCACTGGTGAGGTTCAGAATGCTCTTTGATTGTAGGTGAACTATAAATCCCAGCAACTACAACTCCCAAATGACAAGTTCGATTTTCCCGAAACTCCACCAGTGCTCACATTTGGCCGTATTGAGTATTCCTGCCAAGTTTGGTCCAGGTTTCATCATTGTTTGAGTCCACAGTGCTCTTGGGATGTAAGTGAACTACAACTCCAAAACTCAAGTTCAATGACCACCAAACCTTTCCAGTATTTTCTGTTGGTCATGGGAGTTCTGTGTGCCAAGTTTGGTTCAGTTCCATCATTGGTGGAGTTCAGAATGCTCTTTGATTGTAGGTGAGCTATAATCCCAGCAACTACAACTCCCAAGTGTAAAAATTAATCCCTCCCCAACTCCCCCAGTATGCAATTTTGGGCGTATTGGGTATTTGTGCCAAAGTTGGTCCAGTGAATGAAAATACATCCTGCATACCAGATATTTATATTACAATTCATAATGGTAACAAAAATACTGTTATGAAGTAGCAAAGAAAATAATTTTATGGCTGGGGGTCACCACAACATGAGGAATGGTATTAAGGGGTCAGGGCATTAGGAAGTTGAGAAACACTGGTGTAGAGTTTAGCTTTCCCTTTAGGATGCTGTTTTGTTGAGTTTCCACAAGAGAGCAGAGTTGTTCCTTCTCTTCTCCAAACTCTCAAAAGTGTTTTCCATTTCTGTTGAATCAACCATGTCCAACTTCAAGGGAAGTTATTTTTCGGTGGCTAAGAAAGTTGACATGTTGCTACCTTGTCATTGCCCTTTGTCCCATGGCCAAGAAAGAAAATGGTTTCTGCCTGCATTGATGTCCCTTGTGGTCCACAACCTTTTACCCTCCAAGTGCTTTGGGCTTCAATTCCCAGAATACTGACACTTTTTAGATTGCAACAGACTATTGGCCATACTGGGAGAAAAAGTCAAGGGTGATCATGCTGTGAATGAAATACAAAATCAGAATCATCCCTACTATGATACTTTTGATGTATAAATGTCAATGCTGAGCAGAGAAGAAAGCTGATGAGAAAGGACACATTTGAAATGTGGTGCCGGAGGGGAATTCTATGGAAACTGCAGGTGGGTAGAAAGACAAGTGAATGGCTCCTAGAGTCAATGAAGCATGAACTCCCCTAGAAGACAAGACAACTTAACTGAGGGTATTGAATGTTGACCATATCATCAGATACAATTCACTGGAAAAGGCAATAATGGTTGGTAAATTAGAAGGTGGTATTAAAAGAAAGGCATTGCACAATAGGTGGATTGAGTCCATCAAGGAAGCCCCAGTCCTGCATTTGCAAGACCTAAACAGGGCAGTTCACTAATGGATCATTTCTGTTGCATGTTTCGAATGGCCCTTCCACACAGCCATATAACCCAGAATATCAAGGCAGATATTTATGCTCAGGCCAGGATTACCCATAAGGCCAATCTAGGCCATGGCCTAGGGGTGCAAGCCAGGGGGGGTGCAGATCACGGACCAAAAAAATGTTGAAACAAATAAAAACGCAAAGCTCATGGAGATGAGGAAGGAAGGATCCCAGAGGTCTTCCTTTCAGCGCCACCCCTGCCCCTTCTTGAATACTGCTATTGTTGCGCGAACGGCGTTTGCGCAGGGGCTCTCGACACTGCCGTCGACGTCGACAGGAGGAACAATTAACTCCCTCGATGCCGACAGCTTCCACTTGCTGGCTCTTTCAGTGCAAGTACAGGAAACTCCATTGCGCAGTCTGCGCATGCCCTAACACCATGAAAGTTGGTATTCCTTCTCCAACACAAGGAGGACACTCCTCCTTACTGGAGAGAGAAGCGCAACTGTCGGCTACGACACATGCACAAACCCCAATACAGGCGAGAACACCAACGCAACAAGCCCTGGTATTGGGGAGAAGCGCAGCATTGATACAGCTGCTGACTACAACGCATGCGCAATCCCTGATACCGGGTAGGAGCCAAGTACCTCAAGCCCTGGCATTGGGGAGGAGGCTCCTCCCCCCATGCCTGCATCCATAGTGTCTGCCAAGAGGGAAACTCCTGTGGCGGACCTAGTGGGGCCACACCAGGAGAGCTGGATGCGGGGCCCTAAGGGGGACGAGCGGATGAAAGGATGTGGGGGGAGTGGTGGTAGAGGTTGGCTTAAAGGTGGCATAATTCCAAAGTGTGGCCTAGGTTGCAAAAAGGTGTTAATCCGGACCTGATTATGCTTACAATTGGCAGTAATTCAATGCCAACACATACACCATAACAAAATAACACAGATTCCACATTAATTAAAACACTAAATAATAAAATAAAATAATAAATCCAAAATATCTGCTTTGAACTGGCTTTTCTTGAAATATAGCAATTTAAAATGGCCCTGGATAGTGAGATCCAAGCTGCGAATAGCGAATCCTGAAGCACGGATACCGAGACCCAATATGTGGTTACCGGTATCAGCGGCAGGCCACCCTGTAGGTCCATATGCCTGGTGAGATGAGGAAGCTAAAATCCAATGTTCCCAAATAAATCTCACCAAGCTGAAAAGGAAGCCACTAAAGTAGTTTATTCAATCAGCTGAAAGTGATGCTAGCTTGTCGTTATCCGCCAAAGGAAACTGAGATACTATTACAGTGAAAAAGAGACATTTTTATACAGTGCAATTCTTTGAAATTCCCACTC
This sequence comes from Anolis apletophallus, assembly GCA_030556195.1. Classification (NCBI taxonomy): domain Eukaryota; kingdom Metazoa; phylum Chordata; class Lepidosauria; order Squamata; family Anolidae; genus Anolis; species Anolis apletophallus. The sequence goes on along the minus strand of JARBWK010000009.1, from coordinate 131,682,725 downwards.
CCACCCCAGCTTGAGCTGGCTTCGCTGTGATTGTTGATGCGCTGTTGATGTCACGATCAGCTGGGTGGGATTTCCTGGTGAGGCAGGACTGTGGCCTCCACCAGCCAACCAGAGAGCTTTCCCTGCTTCTAGTGCAGATTTCCACTCTCCAATGGCTGATGAGGGGCTGGATGGAAACTTCAGCCAAAAAAGATATGATTTCATGATTGGATTACACTGTGCCAACTCTGGGACAAACAAAGCAAGTCCAACAGGTCCCATGTGGTCTATTGACTTGTTGATAGTTCAAAATGAGCCCTGACCAAGCAGGTCTGGTGACTCTGCACCAGTGTCCATTGTATAACCAAGCAGCATATTGTTCACAATGATAGTACTATGGGTCCATTTCTGGGAAAAGGGAAAACAACAATGTGTAAAACGGGCAAGCCATTCCAACTTTGAGGAAGAGAATGCCAGGTAATAATTGTTCATTAGCATGTCCAAATGGCTGCACAAAGGGTGAGTGGTCCAACTCTGTATTCTGTTGACACCTGTACAGCCTGGTCTATGGGACCAGTGTCGATGGACTGGCCCAAGGGTGAAGGGTGATTGAATCCTTCTCATGTAAATGAAGCCCAGGAAGACAGCTGGATGGTCTTCCCGGGCCATGAGGTTCTGGCAAGATGTCCGCCAAAGGTTGTGAGTGGTGGCATATACCTTCAAATATATATTTTATATATGTAAATATAGAATATACATATTAAATGGAGAAAAGGGAGATCCGTGGAAACCAGGGCTCCCATAGAGGGAACCAGGGTACCCATAGGGATGGGGAGGTGGTGAAGGGGTTAAGGGAGGTCAAGGGGTGGTCAGTTTGGGGGGGCCTTGGACAATACACTCTTTCAATGGTTGTTTTGCCAGGGTTCAAGAAAGGTATTCCAAACCAGAGCATCTCCTGGCTTTCTCCTGCTGCTTGTTTTTTTTCCATACCAACTTGGGACCAGACCTCCATGCCTTTCTCTCCCCTGTGTTTTCGCAGCTCATTAATCACAGAAAGCCACTCCTGGGCCCAAATGGATTTTGGGGGGTTATATAGATAAGCACTGGGCTTTGGGCTTTGACAGGAAAGAGATTAGGGTTTTCCAGTCCACCTCCCGGCTGATAATCCCTGCAGCAACAGGTCACCGAGTTGTAAACAGCTGCAACCGCATTCCATTCTCACAGAAATCAAAAGAGAAACAAGTTGGTTTGCGATCAGGGCTCCAAGGAGCAGAAGGGGGCACAGGGGAAGTGTCTGGATATTTGCATTTCTTTCTGGTTTCTCATTGATATCTGCGTTCAGCTCCAAAAAGGCATGGGAACGGGATGTCAGCTAGAGAAAGTGGGGCTCCTGATCCTACAGTTCACAATCCTTGCATACTGTGCCGCCTTGTTAGCAGGACAGTGATCCCATTTTGGGTTTGAGTCTGAACTCTGGAAAAGCAGGCGTCAAATCCCTTCTTAGCTGTGGAGAAAAAGTATGATTTGAAGGCATGCTAATAAAAATGTTGGTTGGACACTGTGATACTGTTAGGTGGATTGGGAACAGGTTAACTGTCCGAACCCAAAGATGCCTCCTATCCTTTCATCCCGGACAGACGTGATCAGTGGGCTTGCATAGGACCGCCCTGCTCTTGGCTCAGTGCTATTAAGTATCTTTATCGTTGACTTGGATGAAGGAGTAGGAGGCATTGCTGATCACAACTGCAGCTGACGTCAAATTAGGAGGGAGAGCTCATACAGCAGAGGATAGGACCAGATTCCAAAATGTCCTTAACAGATTAGAAAGCTTTCTGTTGCTCCAGAGACTAAGGTACAGAGCAATAGATTCAAGCTACAAGAAAAGAGATTCCATGTAAACATAAGGAAGATCTTCTTACCAGTAAGATCTGTTGAGGAAAGGAAAATGCTGCCTGAGATTCTGGCAGAGGCCCCTTCTTGTGAGGCTTTTAAGCAGAACATGGATGGCCATCTGTTGGGAGGGCTTGAATTGTGTCTTACTGCTTAGCAGAAGGGGGTTGAACTGGGTGGCCTTTGGGTCTCTCTCTATGTTTCATGATTTGGGTATGTCAGTCTCTCTCAGCCTCAGAGGAAAGCCACGGCAAATCCCCTCTGAACAAATCTTGCCAAGAAGTCCCTATGAATAGGGTTGCTTTAGGCCAGTATTTCTCAACCTGGAAGTCAGGACCCTTGGGGGGTCATAAGGGAGTGTCAGAGGGGTCTCCAAAGACCATCAGAAAACACTATGTTTTCTGTTGGTCATGGGGGTTCTGTGTGGGAAGTTTGGCCCCATTCTAATATTGAGTGCTCTTTGATTGTAGGTGAACTATAAATCCCAGCAACTACAACTCCCAAATGGCAAGGTCTATTTCCTCCAAACTCCACCAGTGTTTATATTTGGGCATGTTGAGGATCCGTGCCAGGTTTGTTCCAGATTCATCATTGCTTGAGTCCACGATGCTTTCTAGATGTAGGTGAACTACAAAACTCAAGATCAATGTCCACCAAACCCTTCTAGTGTTTTCTGTTGGTCGTGGGAGTTCTGTGTGCCAAGTTTGGCTCAATTCCATCGATGGTGGAGTTCAGAGAGCTCTTTGATTATAGGTTAACTATAAATCCCAGCAACTAGTAGTTAAGGAACCGTAGCCTTGTACCACCTTGGTTATGTATCGCGTTTTACTGTTTTTACTGTATGTTTTATTGTATGCTTTTATTGCTTGTTGTGTTTGTGATCCGCCCCGAGCCTGCTGGGAGGAGCGGAATATAAAACTGAATAATAAATAAATAGAATAATAAATAAACTACAACTCCCAAATGACGAAATCAATCCCCCCTCAACCCCTCAACATTCTTATTAGGGCATATCAGGTATTTGTGCCAAATTTGGTCCAGTGAATGAAAATACATCCTGCATATCAGATATTTACATTATGATTCATAAAAATAGCAAAATTACAGTTATGAAGTAGCAATGAACATAATTTTATGGTTAGGGGTCACCACAACATGAGGAACTATATTAAAGGGCTGCGGCATTAGGAGGTGGAGAAACACTGCTTGAGGGTTTCCATAAGATAGGAGTGTTTTTCACTCTGAAAAAAACTGCTAGCTCAGATTCATGAATGAAGGAACACACCGAGGCACAATATCTTTTCCAAAGACTGTAATCCGTTTATTAATTAAATTAATCATAATGATTCAGCTTCTCTCCTACTGTCAACAAGTTGCAATCTTTGGAGAGATCTCCTTGGCCAAAATTTGACTTTAGCTACATTGTCCTTTGTTTTATGTACCAACCCTGCCTTTTCCTCTCTGTATGTGTGCATGCACCTTCAAGTCACCTGTTGATCTATGGCAGGGGTGCTCACACTTTTTCAGCATGCGAGCTACTCTTAAAGCAACCAAGTCCAAAAGATCTACCTGCCCCCGCCAACCCGCTCTCCCGCCACCGCGTGCTCTTGCCACTGCGTGTGCTCCTGCTGCTGTTTTCCGCCTGCGCACCGCTTCTTCCGCCTGCGGAGCATTGCAGGAAGGAGAAAGCACGAGGCGGGGCATCCAGAGGGAGCGCTCCGCCCTGCCTGTCTCGCCGGCAACTGAGGCTGCACAGCTGCTTCTGGACGAGAGAGAGGCAGGGCGCTCCCTCTGGATGCCCTGCCTCATGCTTCTTCCTGCAATGCCCCGCAGGCGAAAGAAGCACCATGAGAGCGGAAGCCAGCAGCAGGAGCATGCGTGCACGCAGGGTGTGTGCGTCCATGGCAGGAGCGCCCCACCCGGCTGGTGAGGCCCGAAGATCACCTGGAAGAGGGCCGAAGATCTACTAGTAGCTCCCGAGCTACCTAATGAGCACCCCTGATCTATGGTGACCCTATGGTTTTCATTGTTGTCAAGTCCCTTGAAGTCATTTCTAACTTAGGGCAACCCTAAGACAAACCTATCATGAGGCTTCTTGGGAGGATTTGGTCAGAGGGGTTTATCCTTGCCTTCCTCTGAAGCTGAGAGAGTATGACTTGCCCAAGATCACCCAATTTCCCCTGGAAGAAGGTGGATTTGAACCCTACTCTCCAGATTCATAGTCCAATACACAGTCTTAGGGAAGAAACCAGAGACAGTTTGCCTTGCTTTGAATGCTCCCTAAAACTGGCAATCTCTCTTCCAACTACTAAATGTTGTAGTTGGAGCACTTATCTTGCACAAGGTGCATCTACACATCTAATGCAGTTTGACAACAGTTTAAATAGCCATGGCTCATGAAACTACAAATCTCAGGTTTCCATAGAATTGAGCCATGACAGTTAAAGTGATTCAAACTACATTAATTCTACAGTGTGGATACCCCCAATGTCACCTGCTGCAATGCGGGCTTCCCAAAGGCAATTAACATGGGCCACTATCTAAACGGTATCATCGACTTAATTGGCATTTGGCCCGATCCAAATGAAATTTCCCATAGACCTATACCCAGGGCCGTAGCCAGGATTTTGTTTTGGGGGGGGGGGGCTGAGACTGGGTGGAAGAGGGTCTACCCTAGCAAACCTTTTGTATTGTTATCCCAATAACCCCACTAATGTGGGATATAATGAGCATGGTGATCAGATCATGATATGAATAAACATAACAATTTAAATAATGTACCAGTAAGGCCTTTTCACGGACCACCCTGAGAATTTCGGGGGGGGGGGGGGCTGAAGCCCCCTTAGCCCCCGGCTACATGCCTGCCTATACCCATCTGGCATGTTGTTTCTTCTTTCTGTGGATCTGATGGCCTTCGGGACAGTTGTATAATGCTCCAAGGAGTTCCCAGACCAGACCAGGCCACGGGGTTGAGAATTATCCCAAACTCCAACTCTCGTATGGAAATATTTCCTCTTTGTTTAGCAAGCAAAGAGCAGCTGTCTGAAATTGCTAGTCTGCTTATCTGCAGCTGATTAGACTTCCTTCCCCAGAAAGTTTTGGGAGAAAACAGCAGAGGGAACAACAGTCGATGGGTGCAAGGCAGCAAAGCCCACATCTAGGCTCGTAAACAATCTTGCTCCAAATCACAAGAGAGCAACTGAATCCAAGCCTTCCTTTCCAAGGCCAGATGGTTCTTTTCAGCCCTTATATCTACTCTGACCTTTGCTGGCACCATCCTTTGGGTCAGAAGAAGGAAAAGTTCAGACTCCCTCTCTTCTCCCTTTGCAAAATATTTGGAAAGGAAGAATCCACCTGCTACACCCTGACTATTAATCCTAGTAAATGTAGTGGTCTTTGACAAGAGCCTCCAAGGACAACCTGACCTGGAGGAGAAATCACTGGAAAGTTATGGCGATTATTTTGCAATTTTTAAGGAATCTATACACATGAAACATCCTATTCCTCACAATAACTGAAAAATACCCTGGTGGAAAGATAAAGTGGAGGCAAGTAAGGAAAGTGGATGGACTAGGGGTTTGTCCAGATATTTTATTTCATTTATTTATTTATTTATTTATTTATTTATTTATTTACAGTATTTTTATCCCGCCCTTCTCACCCCACAGGGGATTCAGGGTGGATTACAGTGTACACATACATGGCAAACATTCAATGCCTTAGACACACAACACATATAGACAGACAGTCAGAGGCTCTTTAACATTCCAGCTTCTGGCCACCAGGGGCGCTGTCGCTTCACTGTCCATCTGCGACACTGATGAAGTACTTTCAGCATTCCCCACATGTTTTTGCTGGAGATTCTTTTATGGCCTCGTAAAAATTTTTAAATTAGCCTCCCCACACATAGATGGTACCTACATTTCCTACTTGACAGATGCAACTGTCTTTAGGGTTCCAAAGGTCAATAACAAGCTTCCAGAGTGGCCAGAAGCTCACTGTGACCCGGGCTGGCTTTGAACTCATGATCTTTCGGTCAGTAGTGATCTTTAATGCAGCTGACACCCAGCCATCTGCACCACAGTCCCAGATATGCCAAAACCCTGCATCAGTTAAAACAAAACTGGAGCGAAGAAAGTATCATTCAAATCTTAGCAATAGTTTACATTGATTTAGGACTCTCTGGTCCCTGTGTAGCATTAGCAACAATACATAGCAACCATACAAATAGAAAAGCATCAACACATTGCAACGGTAAGTACCATACATACATATACTTGTATTGGCAATTACGGGCAGCTGGCTCACACGCAAGTGAGCGGAGACGCCGGGTATGGGTGGAGGAAACTTCCTACATCATCAAAGAAGGGCACAGTCCTGGACGCTGTCCCAAATTAGGAAAATGTTCAAATAATAATCAAATGTTCTGATCTATATGACCACATAATCCATATTAGAGTTGGTTTCGGGAGGTCGTCCAGTGGTCAACGAACCGATAGTATGCTGCGTGCCTTCGTTTTCTGCGCGCCTTTGTTTCTTACTAAAACCCTGCATCAGAGCAGGCATGGCTCCTGGACACCCAGACAACATTCAGAGATTTCTAGTCCAAAATATGGATTAAAACCATTTTATTCCATGTTGGCGGAATGCTCTGGAGTTTCTGCAGCCTTCCACTTGAGATTTAGTATGGACAGTTGGGTGGGTTGCAATTTGAAATGGTCCACAGTGTAGAGAAAAGAGGACAGTGCTATTCCTCCTCTGACTCAAACAGTTCCTAGCAATTGCTGGGCTCCCTTTGCTGATATTAGGCAATAGCTGATATCTCACTTATGTCCTGTATTCTATACTGAAACTGTGCCAGTTGTTCATAGAAATGCTGTAACTGCAATACAGGTAGTCCCCAAACATCCAACTTATAAATGACTCATAGTTACAAATGGGGGTGAGACAACAGGAAGTGAGAGAAATATACCCACCCCTAGGATGGAAATTCATTCCTGGGAGAGTTTTATCATGGGAAAGGCATGTCTCCACTGAAGCTTTACCACTAATCCATGTTTTCACAACAAGCCAACATTTTCAAAATCCAATTCTCACAGGGACAGAAAGTGAAGGTTTGGGGTTTTTTTGTGTCAGGACCGACTTGAGAAACTGCAAGTCACTTCTGGTGTGAGAGAATTGGCCGTCTGCAAGGACATTGCCCAGGGGATGCCCAGATACTTTTGAAGTTTTGCCATCCTTGTAGCAGGCTTCTTTCATGTCCCTGCATGGGGAGCTGGAGCGGACAGAGGGAGCTCATCCGTGCTCTCCCTGGATTCGAACCTGCAACCTGTCCATCTTCAGTCCTGCCAGCACAAGGGTTTAACCCATTGCACCACTGGGGGCTCCTAAAAATTGAAGTGAGAACTTATGTAAAGGGGCACACACAGCAAAGGAAACACCACAAGGATGTTTCTATGTTCTCCAGCATAATTCAGTAGTCACTTTCCAACAAAAATTAACCATAGAATTGCACTGGACCTAAAAACAAAAAAGCCTGCAGAAAATATATGCATTTAAGTACTGGGAGCAGCAGAAGTGATGACAAATACAGTAAAACCACAAATGCTTAAGCTGCAAATATGGAAGGATAACTTCACACTTGGGCATAAATTAATGAAGGCCATCTCCTTAATAGACGTAATCCGATGACAGTATGTGGTCAAATATAAAATATTTGATCTTAATATCATAACTCGACAAATACAGAGAAGAAATATTGAAGCAAACATGCAGGCAATACTTAAAGTTAACGTGGAGCAAATATTTGAAGGTACTGATCGGGTAATTGTATGCTATTGAAACAGCCGGTGGAAAATTCTGAGCGGAATTGAGGGACCTTTTCCATATCCATTTTTCTGACATAAAAATGTTTTTTTCTGCCCACTTATTCAAGCTGAAGTGAGTCCGATGAGTGGCTCATCTTCCTCCAAGTGGCTTTGCATGCCACGCAACTTGACTACCTTTTCGGGAATGCAGTAAACAATACACTTGTGTTATCAAGAGTCATGAGCTGAAGGTGAAAGAAAGGTAAGGACAGCTTAGAAATCCTTGGCAGCTGTTAGTGAAGTGAGGCAAAGCAAAGGGATTACTGAGGATTGCAGCCCTATATTACAGCTTCCCTTAACCTAGGGATCACTGAATGATGGTACTACAACTCCCAGTATCTCCAGCCAGCAACAAAATGTTCCCAAGACTCAAACTCTTACAGAGGAAATGCTGGGTAAAGAGTGCCAAGAAGTTTGATATGACTTTAACCAACATGATTCCTTGCTATTTATTTATTCATTTATTTATACCTGCCACGTGTTGCTGTGGCCAACCTTTCCACCCTCTTTCTCTCCTTCTTTCCCTTTTTCTTTCCTTCTCTCCTTCCTTCCTTCTGTATCTCTTTATTCCTTTCCCTTTTTTCTTCTCTCCTTTCTTCTTTCTCTACCTCTTTCTTTCCTTCTTTCCTTTGCTCTTTGCTTCCATCCTTCCTTCTCTATTTCCTTCTTACCTTCTCTCAATCTTTCCTTCTCTCCTTCCATTCCTCCCTCTTTCCTTCCTTCCCTGGTGGCAGATGATGCTCCCCACCTCTCCGGACCCACCATTGTGCCATCCATTCCTAGCTCCTGCTCTGGCCAAAAAAGGGAGCATGGTTGGCAGTTCCTCTCATGCTTGCTGTGTCCTCATGCAGGAGGGGGGCTGGGCCAGGCAAGTTTTTGCATTCATGCATGGTATCATCTTCTACCTGTTCTAGGATTTTAAAGTTCTTTTCACTGTTTTTGGTGGGTTTTTTTAGTGATAGTCACTCCTTGGGTTAATATGTGTCTTGTGGCCAAATTTGGCGTCATTTTCTCCAGTAGGTTTTTAGTTATGTGCATCCCACAAACGAATATTACATTAAAAAATATTAAAAGCTTTATTGAAGAAAACATGTACAGAATCACATAAACAAGCTGTTAAAATCTTACACTGATGGTAAGCCGCCGTGATTGGCTGACAGATATACGTGTCATAGGCCCTATAACCACGGGAGCTATATTGCACCACCACCGCATAAGTAGAGATATAAAGGGACAGGGGCAAAGGGTGAAGGGAGGGGTAGGGGGGTAGAAGTAGGGGGAGTAAAGTGGGGCAGTGTTATAGAACAGTACAGATAGACGAAGATGTTGACTTCACATCTTCACCACTAAAAAACCCGCAAATTTTTCCAGACGTTCATGAGGATGGCTTACAAATATATCAAATCAAATGTTAAAGCCTTTCAACATTACATTTTTCTTTTCTTTCATAAAGTTTACAAACGGGGTCCATGTAAGGTTGTAACTTTTTGATGACCCATACCGCAACAAGCAAGTTAGTTTTTCCATTTCCGCCAGTTCGACTACCTTAATTAGCCATTCGTCTTCCTCAGAGATTTGTGGGAGTTTCCAGTACCTGGCAAAGGTGATCCTTGCCGCTATTACGAACAATACATTTTTATATATACAGTGTTCTCTCACTTATTGCTGGGGTTAGGTTCCAGGACCTCCCGCAATAAGTGAAAAATCGCAATGTAGGGATGCTCTATTTATTTATATGATTTGGCCACGGTGGTCCACGCTCTGGTTACATCCCGTATAGATTACTGCAACGCTCTCTACATGGGGTTGCCTTTGAAGACTGTTCGGAAGCTGCAACTAGTCCAATGGACAGCAGCCTGGTTGAGAACAGGAGCAGCATTTAGAGAGCGTACAACTCCCCTGTTGTGCCAGCTCCACTGGCTGCCAGTTTGCTACTGGGCACAATTAAAAGTGCTAACTTTAGCCTTTAAAGCCCTAAACAGTTCTGGCCCAACTTACCTCTTCAAACACATCTCTCCCTATGAACCATCTAGGTGTTTAAGATCATCCGGAGAGGCCCTGCTCTCGGTCCCATCTTCTTCGCAGGTGTGGTTGGCGAGGATGAGAGACAGAGCTTTTCAGTGGTGGCTCCTCAGCTCCCTAGAGACATCAGATCAGCTGATGGCCTCCTGACATTTCGCAAGAAAGTCAAGACCTGGCTGTTTGAGCAGACATTTGCTGATGAAATATAATGGTTTAATTAGATATATGGAATGACGACGATGTGACAGAAAGTGATTTCAATGTGACGATGAGAACGGAAATTGTATGTTTTTAATTGCTAATTGTTGTGTTATATGGTTATTGTTTTGTTTGTTTTGGTCATGTTTTGATTGGAGGGCAGATATTGCCTTGTGTAAACTGCCCCAAGTCACCTTCAGGCTGAGAGGGGCGGTATAGAAATGTGATAAATAAATAAATATTTTAATATTTATACATTATTTTAGTCTTTATAATCTTAAAATAAAGTGAAGGAAAGGAAGGAAAGGCCCTTCAAGGCTGGAGGGAAGGAGGAAGGACTGGGAAAGGAAAGCGCCTTGGACAGCGGTGGCGGCAAACCCCCAGAAAACAGTTAAAATACCATGATATATGTTTTAAATTAATATATTTGAAATCCACGAAACAGTGAGTCCGCAATAAGTGAACTGCAAAGTAGCGAGGGAACACTGTATAGGTTTGTTTATTTATTTATTTGCAGTATTTCTATTCTGTCCTTCTCACCTCACAGGGAACTCAGGATTACAATGCACATATACAGTACATGATAAACATTCAATGCCATTTAGACATACAACATACAGTATATAGACAACAACAGAGGCAATTTAACATTCCGGCTTCATGAGGATATGCTCGATTCTGGCCACAGGGGGAAGAGCTGCTTCACTGTCCATCTGTGACACCGAGTCCTTTGATGGAGTACTTCCTCATTCTTCTGCACTCTGCTGGAAGGTTTTATGGCATTGTAAATTAGTTAAATTAGCCTTCCAGCATAAAGCAGTACCTACATTTCTTTCTTGACAGGCGCAGCTGTCTTTTGGGCTGCATAGGTCAACAGCAGGTTAGACTATTAATGGTCAGTAGCTTACTCAAACCTGGGCTGGCTTCGAACTCATGACCTCTTGGTCAGTAGTGATTTAATGCAGCTGGCTACTAACTACCTGCACCACAGCCCGGTCCTTCTATGGACTTCTGAGGTGTGTTGTTTGGTGAGGAATGCAAAGTATTGAGCAAAAGTATCAACAACCTTAAAGTATTTCAATGTTTTTCTCATCTTCTATCAATCATCTGTGGTCATTGTTTTTTGTTTAGTTGTAAACCGGCCTTTGTGCTTTCCACCTTGATGTACATCAGTAATGATTCCAAATCAGTTCCCGTGTTCGAGGGCTACATTCGGCTCTCCTTTTGAATTCTCCATCCTGTTCTGTGAGCCAGCAACTCAGTTCAACAGGCTCTCAAACACAACCTCAGAAGACCCTGTGATATTTCAGCAATGCAAGGAATTTCACCTTTAAAGGGTTCGTTCCTGGTACCTGTCTCTGTTCTGCTTCTCCGAGAAGAGCATTTTTGAGCCAGCCCTCCCACATCAGAGCAATTATCTTGACACTCATGTAGTTCTAAAAGTGCATCTACACTGTGGTATTAATGCAGTTTGACCCCACTTTAACTGCTATGGCTCAATTCTATGGAATCCTGGGAGTTGTAGTTTGGTGAGGCACCAGCTCCATTGGGCTGAGAAGGTTAAAGATGTCAACTTGTGAAAAAACACTGGGAAGTCTGCTTACTGGAAAAGGAAAGAAGGTGGGGTCTACTGGAAGAAATATGAAGGAAATGTAGACTTAAAGAAAGGAGAAGATTGTGAATCTGGTATGGTGTAAACCAGTATCAATCTATATTGGTATATATACAGTGAATCACAAAACAAGAAAATGCAAGGAAACAATGTACAATGCCCAAATGGGTCTAATATATCAATCCATGTAATGTAAACCAATATCAATCAGTATATTAGTATATATACAATGAAAAACAAAACAAGAAAATGCAAAGGAACAATGTATAATACCCAAATGGGTCAGATATTACAGTAAACTTACTAATAAATAGAAAATGAAACTGTAATGAATAAAACAATCTGGTTAATGCAGCAATATCTAGAGATCATGTATATATAACATTCATTTAGTAAATCAAAGTATGATTCAAGCACCAACATAGAAGGTAAGAACAACAAGATCACCCTTCAAAAAAGGCATATGCACAACAGTAATCGAATATACAATATGCACAAAGAAACACAGTAGAGTTGAAAATGTGATATCCATGAATGGTAAAGCTACACTGAAAATGTGGCCACTGGTAGTAGAATCCAAACGGAGGATTCAGGATCTGGTACGGGAGCAAAAGTAAGTTGAGCGCAACGGCTCTGAGGGGAATCCCGGGGCAGTTCCAAATGGCTCCATAGCGAAGGCAAAGGTTGGATAAATCAGTGGCGAATTAAGTAGAATTTTGTGGCCCGTGGGTATAATTGAGGCTAGTTCATGCATAGCGGGAATGAGGCTTCCAATGTTGGTGGTGATGGAGCAAATTATAATCGGAGAAAGATCAAGATTATGGCCGGAAGAAAATCCAGATATTCTACTGGTGCATGAAAATACAATTTACAGAAGTAGATCTGATAATAATAACAATTCAGATGGCACAAGATCCAGTGTTGTGTGAGAGGACACTGTGGAAAGACTCCTCAATTACATGAACTTAGGTGTTTAGCCCGTATGAGAGTCCTACCCAAGCGGGAGTCATCCCATGGAGAAGAAAGCCGACGGGTAGTGTGTACAACTCCCATAGTTCCCTAGCACTGAGCCATGACAGTGAAAGTGGGGTAAAACTGCATTAATTCCACAGAAAGACAGCATCTGCCAACCTTCACATCCCCTTCAGATGTACTGGAAATCCAACTAATGGCATTAATACTTCAGTCCTTTATCATTATATGTGGTACTCTTCTCCTTCTAGAAGAGAACACAAATATAATCGGCTCTCCATACCCACAGATTGAACCATCCACCACTTGGAAATATTTTTTAAAGTTCCAAAAAGCAAACCTTAATTTTGCCATATTATTAAGGGGCACCATTTTACTATGCCTTTGTATATAATGGAACTGCAGAACCCACAGATTTCAGTATCCACAAGGGGTCCTGGAACCAAAGCCATAGCAGAAACCAAAGGCCCACTGAATACCCCTGCAGTCCCCACACTCAGCCGTCCACAATAATTGAGGTTGAGCTGGGAGCCCTTTGAAAGTGAAAAATCAGAAATTAAATTAATATTTATTAATCAAATCCATGAATAATTAAACCCATAAAAATCAAAACCGTAAATGGGGATGGGTGGAGGATCAATATTTGCACATACCCCCAGCAGAAAATATGCATATGTGCAAGCATATGGCTGAAAATAATGCAAACAATTGGAAATACGAACCGCCCATTACAATGAGGTGAATTCGTCAGGGGGGGGAATGGAGCTGGTTGTGGCAATTTCACTAAGGTATGTAGAAGGCATTAATTGGGTCAATGCAAACCAGGAAAATGTGGTGTTAGACAGAACTACTTTTAGCACTGTAGAAAAGCCCCTAAAGCAGACATGGGCAAACTTGACCCTCCAGGTGTTTTGCACTTCCACTGTCACAATTACTAACAGCCAGTATGCTGTTAGGAATTATGAAAGTTGAAGTCCAAAACACCTGAAGGGCCAAAGTTTGCCCATGGCTGCCCTAGATCGTACGGAAGTGCCAGCAAAGTGTAAAAGCCCTGCCAGTATACACAGAATATCTCACACATAATTGCACATACAACATTTTGCAACATAAATAGGATCAGGGCCCCAACCTTAAAACATATATTTGAGGCTGGATTTATACTGCCGTATCCAGTTTAATAATGCAGATTAACTACACTGAACTAGATTATATGGCAGTGTAGGCACATATAATCCAGTTCAATACAGTTAACCTGCATTCTGAAACTAGATCAGGGGTGCTCATTGGGTAGATCGCGATCTACTGGTACTGCTCTGTCGGGAAGGTTACGGCGCTCCATGTAGTTATGCTGGCCACATGACCTTGCAGGTGTCTACGGACAACACTGGCTCTACAGCTTATAAATGGAGATGAGCACTAACCCCCAGAGTCGGATATGACTGGACTTAATGTCAGGGGGAAACCTTTACCTTACCTACTTTTCCAAACTCTTTACCAAAAATCCCAGAACTTGAACTCAATAGCATAAATTATACAAGTATATTAACTATACAGAGCCATGGCTGTTAAAATGGTGTTGAGCTGCATTAATGTATCAGTGTAAATGCAACCCATGTTTGAAATGTTCTTACAGCTTGCAAAGAGAGAGAGAGAGAGAGAAGAGAGATTGATCTCTGGTGATGCCTTTAAGCCACAAATCTTAGACAGCTTGATTAGCCATGCGGTGGCTGTGGCAGCCGCTTTCCTTTGAGGCGTCTCTGCAAGATTATCAATAACATTTTGGCATGTTTAATTTTTAAAATAGCATAACAGTGATCCTGGCAGCTGGAGGCCTTTTAAAGGGAGCTGGGAAGAATTGCTAAGGTGATCTGGAAAATCAATCTGGGCTTTTGAAAAAATACAAAAATGGAATTCTGCTGCCATTTTCCCCCCCCAATGCAACAGAAATTGCTGTAAGTTTTTGTCAAAAATTGACAACCCCCCAGATAAACTCAATACAAGTTTCAAAGCCAAGATGTGAATTGTAATATGTATTGTGTACACTACATTAAGTTTTACCATTTTGAAACATTACCTTCCCAAAGGAAATGCATGCCCACGAAGGCCAGAACAATAAGCCTTTCCCAAATCCCTTAACAAAAGAAATTTTGTTTGTTTATTTATTTATTTACAGTATTTCTATTCCATCCTTTTCACCCTGCAGGGTACTCAGGGCAGATTACAATGCACATATACATGGCAAACATTCAATGCCAGTTAGACATACAACATATATACATAGACAGACACGGAGGCAATTTAACATTCCAGCTGTGCCTAAGCCTTTCTGGCTTCATGATGGTATGCTGGATTTCAGCTCGATTCTGGTCACAAGGGGAGTTGCTGCTTCACAGTCCATTGTGACACCGAGTCCTTTGATGGAGTACTTCCTCACTCTTCTGCATGCTGCTGGAAGGTTTTATGGTGCTGTAAATTAGTTAAATTAGCCTCCCTGCATAAAGTGGTACCTAAATTTCCTACTTGACCAATGCAACTGTCTTTTAGGCTGCACAGATCAACAGCAAGCTAGACAAATGGCCGGAAGCTCACTTCAACCTGGGCTGTCTTTGAACTCATGACCTCTCAGTCAGTAGTGATTTAATGCAGCCTGCTCGCAACTAGCTGTGTCCCAGCCCGGTCCATGATTCAAAGCTATACATCTCTGGTTTCTCTCAAAATATGGACATGGTTACAATTATAATACAGACATGGTTACAACTCTTTCCAACAGTCAGGAAAGCCAAGAGAGATTTTGAGGCACACATAGCAAAGAATATTTTAAAAAACAACAAAAACTTCTTTAAGTACATCAGAAGCAGGAACCCAACTAGAAAAGCAGTTGGGCCACTCGACGACAATGGTCAGAAAGGGAAAATCAGCGAAGACAAGGAGATTGCTGAGCAGCTAAATGACTTCTTTGCCTCCGTTTTCACACAGGAGGACAGACAACATATGCCTGCAGCTGAGTCAGTTTTTTCAGGGAGGGAATTAAAAGAATTAAAACAGATAGAGATAAACAAGGAGGATGTTCTCATATGCCTTACTAAACTAAATGTCAACAAATCACCAGGTCCAGACGGCATCCACCCCAGAGTTCTTAAGGAACTCAAGTGTGAAATTGCTGAACTTCTAGCTAAGATATATAACCTTTCTCTAAGATCAGGCACTGTACCCGAGGACTGGAGGGAGGCAAACGTAACACCGATCTTCAAGAAAGGATCCAGAGGTGATCCAGGAAATTATAGACCAGTCAGTTTAACCTCAGTTCCAGGCAAAGTGATGGAAACCATTATTAAAGAAAAATTACTAGACACATAGAAGAACAGGCATTGCTGAAAGAAAATCAACATGGTTTCTGCAAAGGCAAATCATGTCTTACTAACTTGTTAGAATTCTTTGAGGTGTAAATAAACACATAGATAAAGGGGACCCAATTGATATTGTTTACCTTGACTTTCAAAAGGCTTTTGACAAAGTCCCTCACCAAAGGCTCCTAAATAAGCTCTTCAGCCATGGAATCAAAGGACAGGTCTTGTCCTGGATTGGAACCTGGCTAAACTGTAGGAAACAAAGGGTGGTAATAAACGGACATTTCTCTGGGTGGAAAGAGGTGAGAAGTGGCGTACCCCAAGGTTCAGTTTTGGGTCCGTTACTTTTTAATTTATTCATTAATGATCTGGATGTAGGAGTGAATTCTGAGGTAGCAAAGTTTGCAGACGACACTAAATTGTGCAGGGTAGTTAAAAATGAAACTGATTGTAAAGAGCTCCAGAAAGATCTCTCGAAATTGAGTGAATGGGCAACAAAGTGGCAAATGCATTTTAACCTAAACAAGTGTAAAGTCATGCACATCGGGCAAAGAACCCCAACTACACCTACCAATTGATGGGGTCAAAGCTTTCGAGACAAACCAGGAAAGGGATCTTGGGGTTTTGGTGGACAGCTCAATGAAGATGTCAACCCAGTGCGCAGCAGCAGTGAAAAAGCAAATTCTATGCTAGGCATGATCAGAAAGGGAATCGAAAATAGGTCAGCAAATGTTGTATTACCTCTCTACAAATCGATGGTAATGCCACATTTGGAGTACTGTGTACAATTCTGGTCTCCGCACCTTAAGAAGGATATAACGGAACTGGAAAAGGTACAGAAAAGGGCAACAAGAATGATCCAAGGGATGGAGCGGCTCCCTTATGAAACCAGGTTGCAACGCCTTGGTCTTTTCAGCCTTGAAAGACGGCGTTTAAGAGGTGACTTGATCGAAGTGTATAAAATCATGCATGGGATAGAAAAGGTGAATAAAGAAAAACTATTTTCTTTGTCACAAAACACTAGGACTAGGGGCACCCCTGAAGCTCAAGGTAGGAAAATTAGGACTAATAAAGGGAAATATTTCTTCACCCAGAGGGTCATTGGGTTATGGAACTCACTTCCAGAAGAGGTTGTGACAGCTGTCAGCCTGAATAACTTCAAGGCAGGATTAGACAGATTCATGGATACCAAGTGTATCGGTCGTTACTGAAAAGGACATTCAAGTGCCACCTCGGAGTTGGTTGAGGTAGGCAGGATTTCCCTGGGTACTGGTTGTGGGGGGTCGGGAGCAGGTCAGGGTTTTGCCCTCCCTTCTGCTCGAGATCCCCGTGTACAACTGGTGGGCCACTGTGTGATACAGAATGCTGGACTAGATGGGCTGAGGTCCGATTCAGCATGGCTCTTCTTATGTTCTTATGTAAGTCCCATGCATATATGTTTTATCATTTAAAATTACTATGTTGCGCAGGAGCGTGGAAGTGTATGTGCATGCAGTCCACCACAATTGGGAAAATCTTAACATAATATCCTGCTTGGGGGGGGTCCAGCTGCCCATCTACTATGAGTCCATCAAGTGCCAGCCAGAAAATCCAAATCCTGTCAACAGAAACTTCAGTCTCCTGAGGGAATTTGGAGGTGAGAGGCTGCCAGACTCCAATAAAATAAAGATAAAATCTATGTTGTTTCCATTGAACTAATCATATCTGTTCAACATCCCTATTGTGTTCATAGGCTCACCCTTTGTACAAACTAGACTTGGTCAATCATCCTACCATGAACTGTTTTACATACTGATGCACTGTATTTTCACTATACTTTCCAGGCAAGACAATGACAGCTGTCTATTTTTCCCGCTGCAGAGGAGGCTCCATCCACCTGTGACGTTATGAGGATTCTCCAGCTAACAAGAACCCAGATTGAAGCCAGGCCAATTTCTGCCTGATCAGGGGAGGATGCAGGGAATTTAAATGGCTGTCAAAGAGGATAAAATATCTCGCACTGTGTTGCTTGGTTATGCCTGATTTCTTTTGAGCAGAGACTTTATGTCAGACATCCTTTCAGGCCTGAAAATAAATAACCCTCTGTTCCTGCTACCTTCAACCCGGTTTGCATGTCTTCATCTGAATGTCAAAGTAATGTGGCAGAACAAAAGCCACAGTTCATCAGAAATAAATAGAACCTGTTAGTATTTTGCTGTGGATTAGGCATAATAATTATATCTCATACACACAAATGCAATATTTGGAATATTTTCCAAATATTGCCTGTATCCTATCATTCACCCCTGAATAGAGTAGGGACATTGAATCCAGGAGGCTTCCTAAATCTTGCCAAATCCTATAGATTAAATAGGATTCAAATAAGATTCTCGGGAGGCATTTAGATCAGGCATGGGCAAACTAGGGCCCTCCAGGTGTTTTGAACTTTGACTCCCACCATTTCTAACAGCCATTAGGTTGTTAGGAATTGTAGCAGTTGAAGTCCGAAACCCCTGGAAGACCCAAGTTTGCCCATGCCTGATTTAGATTGTAGATGTAATGATACCATGATAACTGTCATGGCTCAATGTTATGGAATCATATGAGAGGCAGTTTTGCAACATTTTCATCCTTCTCTGATAATGAGGACTGTCACCTCACCAAACTAAAAGTCCCAGAATTGTGCCATATGATAAAGTGGTGTCATATTGAACTAATTCTACAGTGTAGGTGAAATTAAATCCCAGGATGCCACAGGAGGGAGCTATACCAGCTAATGTGGTATTAAAATGCTGTAATTGTACTGTTTGCCTTGTGTTTGGTATTTTAACAACATGTTTTTAATGCTTCCTTGTTTCTTAAGCCTCATCAATATGGGGGCTTTGAAAGAAAACACCTCTTTCAACTCCATAAAGTTCATCCTTCCTACACTGATTGCTCCATTTCATGGCATCTGTTCCTCCATTTCCAGTAAATGAAGAATAAATTATAGGGCAGAACATCTTCTTAAAAACTGCACCTGCTTAAGAAGAGATGAACCGGCAGAGCTCCATTCCCAAATGTTTATGGCATGCTTTGTTTGCTTCTTCTCCTTCTTCCTTCTCTCCATAGTACTCAAATTTAACTTTTCTGTACTCGTATTTCCTTCTCTTTTGGTTCATCCTAATTGGGGTTACAAAGCTTCCACTGAAGATAGGGACTAAGGCGTGTTCTCAAAGGTTTGACTTCTCAAAAGCATTCAGATGTGAGCCAGCTTCAAGAAAGAAGAAAAATTGCAGCCCGTCTGCCTTTCTTAAGCATCTACCCAAACATGAAAGATTGGGTCACTTCTTATTATGTAATATCTTCTGAAAGGAATCTTGGAGTCTTAGAAGACCATAAGCTGAACATGAATCAACAGTGTACCTGGTGCGCCAGCTATGACCATACCTCATGAAGTCTGATCTGACCACAGTGGTCCACACCTTAGTTACCTCTAGATTGGATTATTGCAATGCACTCTATGTGGGGCTGCCCTTGTAGATGGCCCGGAAACTTCAACTGGTCCAAAGATCAGCAGCCAGACTGCTAACTGGAGCAAATTACAGGGAGCGGTCTACCCCTGTTTAAGGAGCCTCATGGGCTGCCGTTCATTTTCAGGTCCAAATTCAAGGTGCAGGTTATCACTTACAAAGCCCTGGATGGTTTGGGACTCGCCTACCTTGGTGATTGCATCTCCTCCTACGAACCTACACAATCTCTTTGATCCTCTGGGAAGGCCCTCCTCTCGCTCCCACCTCCATCACAAGCACGGCTTGTGGATACAGGGGAGATGGCCTTCTCCGTGGTGGCTTCTCGGCTCTGGAACTCGCTAGCCAGGGAGATTAGGCAAACACCCAC
The DNA here is from genome assembly GCA_030556195.1 of Anolis apletophallus. Classification (NCBI taxonomy): domain Eukaryota; kingdom Metazoa; phylum Chordata; class Lepidosauria; order Squamata; family Anolidae; genus Anolis; species Anolis apletophallus. Next base: position 131,662,980 of record JARBWK010000009.1, on the reverse strand, counting down.
TCTGGCAACTTTTAGGAAGAGCCTAAAAACTTGGCTTTTCCAGTGTGCTTTCGAGGAATGAACAACAATCGCCATGCCATGTCCATCCCAGTACAAATCTGTCCTTTTGATGCACTTTATCTCTCCTCACTGAAGGGTAACCCCATTGTTTGTCCCATCTGAGTATCCCACTAGATACACTATTTTATTTCTCTATCTCACCCAGGGGTTTTTATCATTTTATCCTTTACATTTAGGCCAGCCCACTGTGTTCAATTATTTTATCATATTTTTGTGTTAATTCTATTGTATGATTTTGTTTTATTGTTTGCACTGTATTTGATGTTATTATTTGTTGTCTGTATTTTATTTTGCCTTATTATAATTTTTTGGGCTTGCCCTCATGTTAGCCGCTTCGAGTTCCTTCGGGGAGATGATGGCAGCAGGGTATAAATAAAGATTATTATTATTATTATTATTATTATTATTATTATTATTATGTAATGTGGCCACTTAAAAAGCCAATGGGATTCTAGGCTACACCAATTGTATAGTGTCAAGATAGCATTTCTTTATATGATTTAATCAGACTGGGATATGAATATCTTAAAGCTCACTTATTTTTCTATAATACCCTATGATTCTCCAGAGATGATCGTCTATCAAGGATGCTGTGGTTTTCTCCATTAGCGAGTAAATGAGCTAGGTGTCCATTGTGACCCCTTCCAAAAATTCTACTATTCTTTATCTTAGATAAAGTGCTGAATCTAGGGGTTGTTGCCCAAAGAAATAACTAAATTCTGGAAGTTTTTGAAGTACCGCAATGAGTTTATTCATTCATTCAGAGTCAGGTCACACTTTGGGCCCTGAAGCAATATCACAATGCTTATATTTGTCTGCATCTGGCAACAAGGTTAGCTTTCTTTCAGATGATTATTAACTCACATAATGTGTGTTTGCGTATTTGTGTTTAAAAAACAAAGGTCTGAAGTGGCAATGGAGTGCTGTGAAGCTCTGCACACAGACACACACCGCACCAGGGTGGGACAGCAATTCACTTTACAAAAGAATGCTGAGCTGTCTAGCATCAGGTCAGGTCCTTTGCCCTGATCACAGATAGCCCTAGAAAAGGTTTTTGCCCTTTCTTCCCCAGGAATGAATGGCAGTGTCACATGGGTTATAGCTTCCATGGGCTTGCTGGTCCTTCCATTCAAGCCTTCAGCCACCCACATTGGAGAGAGAGGGGGTAGGGGAGAGAGGGAGAAAAGAGACATTATTTTACATTTTGAGTCCTCAGACAGGCAGTTGAACAACCACCAGGGAAAGTTCCTCCAAGGACCTTGAGAGATAGGAGCTTGATTGGGAGATTTAGAGCCCCAGGGAATAAACAAAACAATGATAAACCAGCATCCAAGAAGATCAGCTCCTCTTCCATGTAGGAATGCACAACTAAAGTGCACCTGAAAGATGCCCATCCAACCTCAGCTTAAAGTGCTCCAAGATGGAAAGCCCACTATTTTCCAAGGCAGTCTATTCCACTGAGATGAAGAAGGACAGTTCCCATCAATTTCTCTTGGTCTACAGACCCACTGTGAAAATCCAACAAATGCTACGTTCAGCAAAGGACAAGAGAGATCCTCTCACCTCTGCGGGAGTGTACCGTATACCATGCAGCTGTGGGCAAGTCTATGTAAGGACCACCAAACGTAAATCAAGGAACATGAAAGGCACTGCAGGCTACTTCAACCAGAGACGTCAGTCAGAGCAGAGCACCTGATGAACCAACCTGTACACAGCATATTATTTGAGAACACAGACATGCTGGACCACTCTAACAACTACCATGTCAGGATACACAGAGAAGACATTGAAATCCACAAGCATGTGGACAATTTCAACAGAAAGGAAGAAACCATGAAAATGAACAAAATCTTGCTACCAGTATTTAAAAACTCTAAAATTATAACAGTAAATAAAAAAACTAAACTCAAACACAGGGGAACTCCAGACAAGAAACAATCATAACAGCTAATCACCTCTCAACAAAGAATTCCCCCAGGTAGTAACAGGGCACACCTAAAAACTGTCAGGCCATCAAATGCTAATAATCAAGGTGGCCAATTGAAACATTCACACCTAGCTCCAACAGACAAGAGTTTTTTCTCCCACCTTGGACTTTCCACAGATATATAAACCCAATTTTCCTAGTTACCAACAGACCTCCGAGGATGCCTATTATAGATGCAGGCGAAACATCAGGAGAGACTACTTCTAGAACATGGCCATACAGCCCAAAAAACCTACAACAACCCACTGCTCTTGGTCTATCTTTCCCATGACAGCTTTTCTGGCTTTCCTCCTTGATGGAGAGGTTGGAGGAAGGCAACCTGTCTATCTCTTTCACTGCGGGGACCTCTTCTAGGCCTGTCTTTCTAACCTTAGCAGCCCAGAAAGGTTTGAGACAAACTGCTATGCTAATAAATCCCTGTAATTCCCTTACAACTTAGATCCAAAGGAGAATCATGCAGTCCTTCTGATGACTTCCTGATGGTGAGAGATGTTAGACAGTGGGATATGCTGCTTTGACATGTGGTGAATCTCCTTCTCTGGAGGTTTTTAAACAGATCCTGGATGACACACCTTTCAGGAGTGCTTAAATTATGTCTTCTTGTCTGGCAGAATGGAAATGGACGTGATGACCCTGGAGGTCTCTTCTAACTCTATCCTATGATTCAATGACTACTGTTTTGCAGCCTCCACCATTCAGTTATCCTCCTTCAGAACCCATTGTTGGTCTTCTATGAGCCTCTTAGCTCTTCCACCCTAAGAGGTCAGCAGTTGGCTTGACTTCACTCTGGGGAGCTTGGAGGTGGCAAGATGGCACTTCTTGTGCATTGGACTCTTCCACAGGCAGTCATTAATTTCTTCTCTGAATTGCAGTGGCGGCTGATAGCTCCCACATCTGTGGGGTGAGAAATCACAGTGCTGAGCTGCCAAAGTTGCTGAACCTATTTGGCAACTAGAATTCCATGAGTCTTGTTGAAGGTGAGACAAAAACCTGGTGTGAATTCAATGTCCTAATGACATGGAAGCCACTAAAGATATCTCCTACTGAACTCTTTTTCATTTATCACAGTCAAGTTTTGACATTCCTCCATTCTGCTGGTCCTTGGTCTCTCTGTTTCCCACATTTCAACTTGATACACCCAGTCCTAAAATCTACCATTTGCTCTTGGTTTGGAAAATTCTTTTTTGTACTCCAGTTGTCCCTGCCATGGCAGTGGAGGAGCTACAGTCCACAATTGACTTTTCTGAGTTCTGCCTCTGATCCTCCTGAAAGAAAGCCCTTTAAAAACCTTGAGGTTGTTCTTTAATCCCAAGCCCCTGTTTGCATTTGCCTTTGTTAGTCATGCAGAATTGATGCTATGGTTTTAATATTGATATTTCCATCAATGGACTTGTCTTTCTGAATCTGTTAACCTTCCTTGGGCTCGTGATCTAAAGAGTGATGGGGGGACTATGAAACACACGGCCAAGTCATGAATAAAACACAGCGGCAATGAAAACAGCATTGTAAGCCATGGCTGACTCATATTCCATATTAATTATATTAATTGAGCAATGCAATTAATATAATTAATGGCATATTTTGTAGCATTGAACCATGGCAATTAGAGTGGAGTTAAACTGGTTTCATTCTACAGTATAGATGCAGCTAAGCCGGAACTTGATGAGATCCTGAAGCAAGGGTGCTCATTAGGTAGATCGCGATCTACTGGTAGATCGCGTAGGGCGTCCTGGTAGATCGTGGACAGGGCGGGAGGAAGGCTCCCGAGGTCGGCCAGGTGCAGAAGGAGGTTGGACTGGATGGCCCTTGGAGGTCTCCTCCTATTCTAGGAACCCATTGTTATTATTATTGTTGTTATTATTTTCAGAGGCTGAATGGCCATCTGTGAGGAATGCTTTGTGTTTTTCCCTTATGGCAGAAGGAGGTTGGACTGGATGGCCCTTGGAGGTCTCCTTCTACTCTAGGAACCTATCGTTGTTGTGGTTGCTATTATTAGTAGTAGTAGTAGCAGAGGCTGAATGAATATTATCATTATTATTATGAATACATTCAGGGGCTTATTATACTCACATTTAGTTGATTTCAGTCTTAGAATATATTATATGGCTCTCACTGAAATAAATGTCCAAATATTTTGCTTTTATGGCTCTCTGAGTAGTGGGTGGGTAGATCATTTTGACTTGGTTGTTTTATAAGTAGCTCGCATGCTGAAAAAGTGTGAGCACCCCTGCCCTGAAGTATAAAATATATCACTGAATTCTAAATTCTAAAGTAGTAAATATTAGTTAAGTAATTAATTACATTAGATTATAGATGCATCCTTGTCAACCTGTCTGGGCTTTCTATTGAGACCTAGACTACTTATATACTCAGTTATTTTACTTTACGTGCATCGGTTTGATGATCCAGCCCAAAGAATCCAAGACCCTTCCTCTGCACAGCCAGCATTTCTTACTGCTGACAGCACTATTTGTGGATATCCAAAAAAAGAAATGCTGCTGCTGAAGTAGGCACAATGTTCTCCAACCCAAATAGATGGACAGAATAACCCCGTAAAACCCAGGCCTTGTATCTGATGTGCTAATTAGAGGAATGAATGAGACAAACCAGCTGTTCTGTAAGGTGCTTCAAAGAAATTGTCAGGGATCCCACTGCATCAAGGAGGTAAGCAAAAGCCTAAAGACAGCTGTGTGGTCTCTCCATAATTAAAAGAAAATATCCCAGTATCTAAGCAGAGCTCGGTGGCCCATCTCAAATGGGCTGGAAGGTCATTTCTAAGCTCCTTGCCATCCCCATGAGAGCAAAGGTCAAAGACAGAAATGCACTCCAGGCTGGCTGAATCTGCAGAACCTCAGCTTCCCTTTTTCATTTGGAGAGGTTAAACAAGCAGCAGGTTTGTGGAAATTGGTTTGCAATAAACGAAGACAAAAAAAGACAGGTATGGTCAGCAAAGGCCGTGAGGGAGAAGAGACACACACACCCTTACACACACACCCTTACACACAAGGACAGTGGGATTCTACCACTGTATATTATATTTTTCTTTGCTGCCACCAAACGTTTAATAAGATTTATTTTGCTGCCACCATTTATTGATTCATAGGCCACCTCCTTCAATAAAATGTTCAAGAAGCCACACAAACTCTTCCGGTGAAATAAAACAAGAATATGATGTTTATTCTGTTCTTGAACAGTAAAGGTGTGTAATGGTTTCAACAAACTGACAGGCTTTACTTTTACAGAGAATGGCCTTATAACTTGAGTTTCTTAAAAACAATGTTCCACACACAGGAAGACAATACAGGTTATTTTGAACCTTTCGAATCCTCTTTCCACACCAGCACTCTAACACTATAGAGGCCTACTACATTTCTTACTCCTTCTCCCTGAAGGCTTTAGCTATTTTCCTCAACGAGGTATCTTCCTAGCAAACAGTTCCAAAACTCTTCCTTCCTTTCTTCCCCTTCAAATTTCCTAACCTAACCTGAGGTGCTGAACTTGTTGATCAAAAGGTCACAGGTTCAAATCCGAGGAGTGGCGTAAGCTCCACTGTTAGCCCCAGCTTCTGCCTACCTAGCAGTTCGAAAACATGCAAATATGAGTGGATCAATAGGTACCGCTTCAGTGTGAAGGTAACGGTGCTCCATGCAGTCATGCTGGCCACATGACCTTGGAGGTGTCTACGGACAACGCTGGCTCTTCAGCTTAGAAATGGAGATGAGCACCAACCCACGGAGTTGGACATGACTGAATGTCAAGGGAAAACCTTTACCTATGAGATTAGCATCAATCCACACAATTTCATTTCTGCATCTTTATAACATAGGGCTAGTGTGAGCTCCATCTTTGTTGCAATTGAGAACAAAATCCAGTATTCAGATCTAAAGGGAATCACTTTCCAGAATGGCTCAGTAGCCAATAAGTCCCTGTTGAGTAAGTTGGGTGTTTTAGCTTAATAATGCATGGAGATATTCTCCGGCAGGCCTTTGAGTTGTAATGTGCTATCCCCTAGGACAGGGGTGCTCATTAGGTAGCTCGGGAGCTACTAGTAGATCTTTGGCCCTCTTCCAGGTGATCTTCGGGCCTCACCAGCCGGGTGGGGCGCTCCTGCCATGCGCGTGCACACCCTGCGCGCACGCGCATTCCTGCTGCTGGCTTTCACTCTCGCGGTGCTTCTTTCACCTGTGAGGCATTGCAGGAAGAAGGAAGCACGAGGCAGGGACTCTGGAGGGAGCCCCCTGCCTCTCTCTCGTCCAGAAGCAGCTGTGCAGCCTCCGTTGCCGGCGAGACAGGCAGGGCGGAGCGCTCCCTCTGGATGCCCCGCCTCGTGCTTTCTCCTTCCTGCAATGCCTCGCAGGCAGAAGAAGCGCTGCGTGGGCGGAAAACAGCAGCAGAAGCACACGCGGTGGCAAGAGCGTGCGGCGGTGGGAGCACGCGGGAGTGCACAGCGGCGGGGGCAGGTAGATCTTTTGGACCTGGTTGCTTTAAGAGTAGCTCGCATGCTGAAAAAGTGTGAGCACCCCTGCCCTAGGACTTGTGTTATCTCTTAGGAATTGTTTTATCCTTGTGGTTTTATTGCTGTTGTAAATTGGTTGTTTTATTGTGGTGCTTGATGTAAGCCGCCCGGAGCTGGCTGGGAGTGGCGGCCAATAAATCTAACAAATAAAATAAAATAAATAAATAAATTCTTCACTAGTTTTGTTTTTGAAGAAAATATTTATTTATTTATTTATTTGTCACGTTTCTATACTGCGCCTCTCAGCCCTAAGGTGACTCGGGACGGTTTACACAGGCAGTCTCTGCCCTCAATACAACACAGCAACAAGTCAACCCCCCAGAAAAAAACATATAATAACAATTTAACAATTAAAATGACCAGTAATTTTAGCAATTTTCTTTCTGCTGAGAGAAAGTCTTTAAAATTTTGTACTTTTTTTGAAGACCGTTCCCTGTTTGGGAATAATTCTGTGCAATTTGTATATTGCAAACTTCACATTTGGTATTTGTGGGCAAAAAAAAACCCCAGCCTTTTCTGCACGGTATGTCATCTCAACTTCCAGCCTCTCAAGTTTGGTCACATAACACTCCTTTATATACTGGCTATAGTTATACTAAAAGAAATACCAAGAGGCACAGGCCAGTGATATCTGAAGGGCCACAGGTTGCTCCCTTCTGCTTTGATAAGCCAGGTCCACTAAAGCACTCACAACTCTCATTCAATACTTGGAATGAAATGGCTTGTTTGAGCCTTCTCCAAAGGACATAGTCCAATAAATCAATCACTTCAAGCAAAGAGGTAGAAAACAGCAAACAGACCTAGCAAAAATTAGGAGAAAAAATTCCAAATATGCCAGGGAGTGCGTGGACATTTAATCCTTAGCAGGTGATTCAAGACCATTTGTCTCTCTCTGTGGTTTTGTCGGATGGGTATATTGATAAACAAACACTAGGGCAAAAGAGTTGTTCCAGGCAATGGGAAGCTGACTTATGTTAGGTGGAATAATGGTTCACCTAGCTTCATTTTGTTAATTCTATCAGCAATGGCTAGTCAGGGATCGGGCTGCCTTGAACATACTGTAACTGGTATTACATGGAAGATCATAATAATAATAAGAAGAAGCTGACACAATACGAGGATTTAAAGATCGAACTGCAAAGACTCTGGCACAAGCCAGTAAAGATGGTCCCAGTGGTGATCGGCACACTGGGTGCAGTGCCTAAAGACCTTGGCATGCACTTAAACACAATCAGCATTGACAAAATTGCCATCTGTCAGCTGCAGAAGGCCATCTTACTGGGATCTGAACGCATTATTCGCCAATACATCACACAGACCTAATCACTTGAGAAGTGTCCAACGAGTGATCCAATACAATGGCTAGCAGAGTGATCTTGTTTGCTATGTACTAATCTTGTTGTGTTTCAAATTATTATTATTATTATTTTAGTTCTTACCTGCCTCTTCTCTTGAGATAGGTTACAGCATTGTGAACCAAAGAGCAAGGAACTTATTTACTTATAATGCACCATGTACAGTAATTGCACTAAATAATATGCATGGGTAGGTTCAGTTGGAATCTTTGTTATTCGGATTAAAATCAGATTAAATCCATTTTTGAAGTGATTTCGAAGCGATTTGGGAACCCAGAAGTATTCTTGCCCTTTCGAAGGCACTGTCACCATCTTTTTTTGGTGGACGAATGAAATCCCCCAAGGAATGTCCATTTGCCTGCCCTGTGGATGCCAGCAGTCCTCCCCGACCACCTCCTCCAACACCTCGAGGGGGGATGAATCCCCCCAAGGAATGTCCATTTGCCTGCCCTGTGGATGCCAGCAGTCCTCCCCGACCACCTCCTCCAACACCTCGAGGGGGGACGAATCCCCCCAAGGAATGTCCGTTTGCCTGCCCTGTGGATGCCAGCGGTCCTCCCCAACCACCTCCTCCAAAGGGAATCCCCCAAGTTTTGCCTGTCCCGTTTGCAAGTTTTCACATATTGCGCAATTGCGGCCACCATTTTGACAAAGCAATTCAGAAATTTCAGAAACTTTGGAAAATTCCGATTTTTTCAGAACATTTCATAAATCATTTAGGAAACAAATTACCAGTGCTCCCTACATCTGAAATGAATTTTTAACCTTTTTTTCCCTTGATCAAACAAGCCTACTAAATAAATATCTATCTAAAACAGGTAGAATGCCACCTCTCAGGTCAGAAGAACATATTCATGAGAGGATCTCTAGTTTATGGTCACCTTAAGTCCCTATATTGGAAGAAAGATAGGATTAAAGTAAATAATAAATGCAATCATAATCTGTACCAAGCTTTGGTTTATTGGTCCTGATCCCATCCATAACCAAATGAAGACTTTGGTCCACCATCAGTTCCACAGCTGCAGGTGAAATGTGATGACAAGGAGAAGAGAAGTAAATGTCAGCAAGTGTACTGCTGACAGCTCGCTCTGAATCTGCAGATGATCTCACTCAGCAGTTCCATGTCATGGAGGGAGAAAAGGAAACATGTGCCACTGCATAATTGTCAGGGAGGGGGAGAAGAAAGTTCCTCAAGCGTTACCTTCTTGAAGTGGTTGTCTATCTAGGAATTGAATCTCTGGATTATTCAGACTGTCTTGCCCAAATCTAACCATACACAGTGCTGGCCAGACACCACTATTCTTTCACTTTCCCAGACTCAGGTTCTCTGGCTGTGTGGGGAACTGTCAGTCCCTAGTCATTGCGGCTATTGACTATGATGTTTATGGATGATGCAAGTGGCTGTGCAGCACATCTGGACAGTCCCAGGTTGGAATGGCTACAATTGTTGGTGGCACCAAAAGCCATGTTCTTTAAAGCACCGAGGAGACATCACATATTGCACAAGTTGTGCAACAGCTGCTTGTTACAGAGTTGTGACATTACAAATGTGCATTGATCCACAATGTGCAACCATACAGTTAATGCACAATGTAGAATACTATGAAATTGTTCATTGTGCAAGACAATGCAAGGGCACCATATACAGGATTCTGCTTTCATGGCTTCCATTGAATACTGATTCTATGTATTGGTCAAAAAGATACCACCAAAGAATGTAATGTGGGTTTAAGACACCAACAGGCACCAACCCATTGTTTACATTGATGACTTGGATTGACACAGGTGAGAGATGAACCAAGAAGAAGGAATAGTTAAATTGGATACTGTATTATTGAAGGCTCTCATGGCTGGAATCACTGTGTTATTGTGAGTTTTCCGGGTTGTAAGACCATGTTCCAGAAGCATTCTCTTCTGACGTTTTGCCTGCATCAATGGCAAGCATCCTCAGAGGTTGTGAGGTCTGTTGGAAACTAGTTTATTCACTTTTTCTCTATCTTAGGAATAGAGAAAGCTTGAGGATGTTGCTCTTTTTATGACTACAGTTTCAAGAATCCTCCAACCAGCATCACCACTGGCCATGAAGGGTAGGGGATTCTGGAAGCTTCAGTCCAAAAATAACACACGTATTCTCCAACAACCAAAGCAGAACAGAAGTGACTTCAGTGTGGTGGGGTGTTGAATCTAGTCTAATTTTAGTTCCAAATTTAATGGAAATATCCAAAGTGCTGAACCTGTTCAGAGGACAAGGGTGAGCATTTTCAGGTTTGGATGAAAGTCCAGAGTAGATTCACAGTTCCCTTGACATGAAGGCACTCAATTACTACGAGTCCCATCCTGAGCTGCCCCTCCTGCATTAAATTAGAGCCATACCACATTGAAAAGGGAGGGAAGCAGACAAGTCAAGAAGATGACCTCCCAAAGTCAGAGACCATTAGGGAGTTGGGCGTTAGTCACGTTTCATTCCTCAGTCCTCAAAGTGCCAGCTTCCCAATCAGTATAATTTATGCTCACCTTTCTTCTCGCAGGCACAGAGTGAGCTTTGCGTCTAAACAGGGTTCCACTTGGTACCAGCTCCCATGTGATAAGCAGGCACAGTTCAGCCAGAGTTTGCTTCAAGCTCCTGGTATGCAGGTAACAGCCGCTCCTGCCTCCCATTCACATTCTTTCCTAGTGCTTCAACTTCTAAAACAACCTCAAGAGACAAGCTGTTCCTCCGATACTGTCTTTCTGTACTGAGAACACCCATCTTGACATGATTTCTCCAAATATGGGAGAATATTGTTTTGTCTGAGTTCTTGGATACAGTGGTCTAATTTGCAATTTTGGACAAAATGTGGATAGAAACATGATTGACCTTCAAGCCATTGCATTTCTCAGTTTTGCACTGCCATAAAAAAATCTCTATATTATGGAACACTTTGGAGAAATTGCACATAAAGATCAAGGATTTTCTTAATCTTAAAAGATTTAATAAAATCTTTTTCACATGATTTTTCAAAATTGACTATATTAGTAGCAAAACAGGATGTCTTTCTAGTATCTTATTTCTGCTTCTGGTATCATATTCTGTTAAAGAAGCAATGCCTAGGAGTATCTCTATGTAGCTGGGATATCCCTGTACACATACGAGCCTGTGAATGGCTTAGTGTTGTGTCACACGTCAATTTCTGCCAACACCATTAATTTCATATGCTTTTTTAAGGTAAGGAAAATTTAGAAGTGGTTTGCCAGTTCCTTCCTCTGAAATATTACTGAATCCCAGTTTCAATCCATACGTATTTATTTTTGCTGAGCAGTGATTTCCTGCCCTCCTGTCCTCTGAGAATCCCTGGCAGGCTGATCCATTTGCTCTTTTATATTATAGCAATCATATTTAATTAGCTGCTAGCAAGCCTTGGCTCTGGGTGGCATCATTGGTGCCAAAAATGGCATAGAAGCTTTGTTGGCCAACAAGCAAGATTCCCAGCCCTGTTCTCCAAGGCTGAGGCTTTTTCACCTACTTCAATAGAACATTCCCCATTGCCAATGATCATATGGTGGTAAGACAGGCTTAAATTTCACCCCAAAAAGGAAGGATGGGTTGGAGGAGAAGAGTGCCATTTCAGTTCACAGTTATAACACCCGGATAGTCTTTATCATGACTGCATTGTACAGTTTCCTGGGATTTGCAGTTCGGCAACCTATTTGGATTTTTTTTCTGAGAGAGCATGAACAACTACATCAACGATCTCTAGCAGAAAATACAAATTGAATATGATTTATTTAGAATTCCAAAATCCAAAATGCTACAAAATTGTCAACATAGGTGGCTCAGATAGTGAAACCTTTGTTCCCAATGGTTCAATGGACAGAAGTCTTGTTCTATGCACAAAATTGTATGTAAAATAGTGTATATAAAATGACTTAGTCGCTATTTTCATAAGTCTATATGGAACATAAATGAATATTGGGTTTAGATGGATCCTATCTGTAAGATATCTCATAATATCTCATAATGGATTTCCCAGTATTCAAAATCTGGAGAGAAAAATATCACAAATTATCCAGTATTCAAAATCTGGGGGGGGGGGGGAATCCCCCAAAAATCCCAAATTGGATAAAGGATTCTCAAACTATGACCCGAAGGTGAACTTATCCCAGGGTTTTCCTGTTGAGATTTGCCAGAGGAGGCTTACCATTGCCTTCTTCTGAGGCTGAGGGTGTGTGTCTGACCCCAGACCACTCAGAAGTTTTCCATAACTAAGCTGATATCGTCGAACTGAAGGTCCCAGGATTCTTCGCCAAACTGTTGGTTCCTCACTTAAGTAGTGGTTATCACACTTCTGTCTCCAGATGTCTTAGACTTCCGATCCCACAAGACTCCCCTAGTACAGCCAATGCTCAGGGAAATTGGGTGTTGGAGTCCCTAGAGAACAACATTTGAGGGCCGCAGTGGCCCAATGGGTTAAACCCTTGTGCTGCTGAACTGCTGACTTGAAGTTTGGCTGAACTGCTGACCTAAAGGTTGGCAGTTGGAATCCATGAGATGAGGTGAGCTCTCATCTGTCAGCTCCAGCTCCTGCCAACCTAGCCATTCAAAAACATGCAGATGAGAGTATATAAATAGTTACCGCTTTGGTGCGAAATGGCAAAAAGGCGGTCCAAGCAATCTTGCCAGCCACACAACCAGGAGGTGACAACTCAGGTTCCTTGGCTTGAAAATGGAGAAAAGCACCTTCCCAGAGCCAGAGATGAGCATCACCTCCAGAAGCCGGAAATGAAAGAAGACGCCTTTGCCTTTATTTGTGTCTTCATTGCATATGACTGTAAAGGCATTGAATGTTTGCCTATGTATGTAAATGCAGAAGGGCAGAATATAAATAAAGTGCATTATTATTATTATTATTATTATTATTATTATTGAGAGCCCTTGCCCTAGAGCAGTGTGTCATGATGAGATATCTGACACAGTGGTTCTCAAACTGTGCTCCATGGAGCCCTTAGCTAACTTATCTAGTTTGCCAAGGAATGACAGTATACAGGAAACTAGATGCTGGAGGCCATGCTTCAAGCCCCCGGCAGTTCTGAAAGTTTGTCTAGAATCTTTCCCAGGAGTCAACAGGAATTTGCAACTCTTTGAACTACAGTTCCCAGACTCTGTGCATCTTAGTTTTTATCATTGTATCTTGCACACGTGGCCCGCTCACTGTGATTTTGTTCATTTTTTCTATAGTATTATTTTGCACTGTTTATTATATTTTGCATTTGATTTTGATTTTTTAATTATTATCTTACTGTAATGTTGCTTTATGTCTTTGATGTTACTGTATTGAAATGCACTTCTGGACTTGGCCTCATGTAAGCCACCCTGAGTCCCCTTTGGGGAGATGGTGGCGGGGTATAAATAAAGATTTATTATTATTATTATCAGCATCTGCAGCAAATGCCTTGCAAACTGGCTAATAGGGTTGGTTGATCAAGAAAAAAATGTGGTTCTAAAATCAAATTGGGGGGGGGGGTATGCTTAACGTAAAGACTTACCAAAAAAATTCAAGAAAATTCTTATTTGATATGTTATTAATTACGAATTTCGTAATTAGTTCTAAATTGCCCAGAGCAGGGAAACAGGACTGACACTGTTAAAAGCACAGGCAAATCAAGGGGCAACATTTCCCTTCACCTCTGGAGTGCAATTGACTGGAGATGTAGATGTATAACATAAATATAAGAGGTAGCTAATAGCTATATGCTATCAGGACAATTATGAAAGTGAAGTACGTATTCCTCCCCCCCCCCCCAACATGACACCACGCCCTTGGAGGTAGTTCTGTTTGTGAAGATTGAGTAAGGAGTACTTAATTGGAAAGGGAGAGAACAGGGAGGGTCCAGAGACCAATCAGGCCACCCTTCTGGTAACCACAAACCCACTGAAGGCAGGGGCATGGATGCCCAATGTGACACCACACCCTTGGAGGTACTTGTGGATGTGAAGATTGAGTAAGGAGTACTTATTTGGAAAGGGAGAGAACAGGGAGGGTCCAGAGACCAATCCGGCCACCCTTCTGGTAACCACAAACCCACTGAAGGCAGGGGCACGGATGCCCAACGTGGCACCAAAGACCTTGTAGTTAACTCTATGGAAAGGATGAGTAAGCAAGCAGACACCAACCACCAAAAACCCCAGTCAAGAAGTGGGCCCAGTAGCCAGAATTGACCACAAAGCCCTTGGAAATGGTTAAACTATTTCTAAGTGGCAAAGGTTTTGACAAACTAAATATTATTGTAATACAGGCGTTGAGCTAAATGAATTATCACCAAGTGTACTACAATTCCCAAAACTCTAAGCATTAGAAAATTTAAAAAAAGAAAAAGAGTAAATGTATTATTGTAATATGTAATAAATAAATACAGGTGTGGTCTATGGAGCTAAAGAAGGGATTATCCCCAAGTGTAATGCAATTATTACCAAATCTCTTGATTTAGGGCAGAACTAGCCATAAAATAGAAGCAGCACAAGCCAGGCATTCAGGCAAGCAAAGAGAAAAAACTGTCCCCTTTGCCACCAACAGCTGGTGGTGATGATTATTAAAGCATTATTGGATATAAAAAAGGTAGCTATGAAATTCACAAGGAGTGAGGCAGCATCTGCCTCTCCCCCCCCAAAAAAAGAATTACAGAAACCACCCCAATAAGTTAGGAAGAATAAAGGAGGCAAGTTGCATTCCTCCGTCCTCCTCTATTTCCTCCCAGCCCACCTCCTCAGAGCTGTAATGCAAGGCAATGGAAACACTGCAGCAGTCTTCTCCGCTCTGCAATTCTGCAAAACCAAAAGTAGAATGAGGCCAGCCTCGTGGTGTGCGGGTATTTAAAGGCTATGGACCCCGCCCTCTAAGAGTTTGTTTGCATCTGATTGGCTAAAGGAAAGAAGGTGGTTTCATGGAACCACCTGGTCTCCCTTAGCCAATGTGAAACCACATTTCATAAGGGCAAAGAAGCCATTTGACGTCATTTCGACGTCATTACGCACCAGATACAAAAATGGCAGCTCCCAGGATCGAAAAACAAAGAGGACTTCTGGGTTCACCGGCGAGGTGCGGTAAAGCTCAAAATTAGCATTTTGAACGGATCAAATACGAATTAATTTAATTTCTTCACCGTGGAAACCAACCCTACTGGCTAACACAGGTATGTTGATTGGGTTTTTAAATGTCATCCCAAGCTTCCCTTGTTCCATCGCGATGATCTATGCTACCACTAGAACATAAACAAGACTCATATGTAATTATGTGCATGACATTTGCAGACTCTCCGGCTTAGGTCAATACCTTTTGACGTCAATGAAAAGTCAAAGTAGGGGGATAAAGAAAATGAGAAATGGCCATATGACTTACGGCAAAGCCAAAGCAGAGGTGGTCTATTTTGGAGACACCCACATTCCTGTCTTTCCTGCTTCCTTTTTCAACCTGTTAGGATTGTTATTTTATTTACTAAACTTCAGATTCCAGGTAACAGAAGAAGAAGAAAAGCCCTGATGGAGAATGTCAAACCCTACCTAATCCAGTATCCTATCTTGCACAATGGCCAACCAAATACCCATTGGAAGCCTACATGAGAATAAGAGCAAAACAGCATTTTTTTGCTATCAACTCCATAGCAATTGGTGCTCAGGATCACATCCTGGAGACAGTGCATTGTGACTGTGATCCATTGAGAGCCTAAATCTGTGTAAATAGTTTGAAAGCAGTCTAAGATGGGCATCATCACAGCAGTGACAGCTGTTGGTTTTCACATCAAATGGACAACAAATCTACTCAGCCTGAACTTTTGAGACACCATCCAAACATCCCTGTACCTTATCCTCAAAACAGTTTCAGCACCTTGGATAGCACATAAAGATTCAGGCTTCAAACCCAGAGTGGATGCATGTGTACCCTACAATCATATGGGAACTACAAGTATCTACCCAAATCCCCAATAGTATCACTAAACAAAATCCACACCAAGCTTTTATAGAAATACATTTTATATGTCTACTAACTTAGGCGATCCCTCGTTATCTGAGTATGATAGCCTTCCAAGTGCTGTGTCTTGGCGGTGGATGGATGCATAGGTTGACTGTGAAGCCCTATTCTTGACCCATACGTTCTTCCACAGTGAGGACATCGGTCTCCAGGTGGAAGGCGGTCCCAGTCAGGGTTGGCTTGACACACCTAACTCTTGGCACGTTTCTCCCTTTCGTCCTCCATTCATGCCTCTTTGAATTCTGCAGCACTGCTGATCACAGCTGACTTCCGGTTAGAACATTAAAGGGCCAGGGCTTCCCAGTTCTCAGTGTCTATGCCACAGTTTTTGAGGTTGGCTTTAAGCCCATCTTTCAATCTCTTTTCCTGTCCACCAACATCCCATTTTCTGTCCTTGAGTTGAGAATAGAGTAACTGCCTTGGGAGACGGTGATCAGGTATTTGGACGATGTGGTCCGTCCAGCGAAGTTGATGGCATAGGAGCATCGCTTCAATGCTGGTGGTCTTTGCTTCTTCCAGCAGGCTGACATTTGTCCACCTGTCTTCCCAATAGATTGGCAGGATTTTTCGGAGGCAACGCTGATGGAATCACTCCAGGAGTTGCATATGACATCTGTAGACAGTCCATGTTTCACAGGCGTATAGCAAGGTTGGGAGGACAATGGCTTTATAAACAAGCACCTTGGCATCCCTACGGATGTCCCAGTCCTCAAACACCCTCTGTAGTTGTAGTATTTCTGCAATGTTTAGGCGTTTTAATGCTGTAACCCACCTCGAGGCATGAGGAGAGGTGGGCATGCAAAAAAATGTATTTTGGAGGAACTCCCTATGATTATTTTTTTTTAGAAAAAATGGGTATTTTGGTGCTGAATGGTTTCTCCAAATCATTTGGGGCATGCTAAAGTGTGCAAAAATAGCCATTCTCTCCTGGAACAGAGAGAAAATAGTATGAAGTGATTTTCTTCACCTGCTAGAACAAAAAATTAATTTACATATCTAACTCATATTGAAATTTGCCACACTTATTAATGTTATATTTGTTGCAAACCAAACAGAATTAGAAATATGTGTGTGGATCAAATATTGGGTGTTTTCCCCACACCTGCAGTGTTGCATCAAAGCTGAGCCAAGAAATAATAGAACCTAAAATAACTTCTGACGTTCCATTAACAAAACAGGAAAGGAAACACCTAGTGGGAGGATTCAGGGGGGGGGGGGGGGAACGATATGGTGAAGTGAAAAAGTTTGGTTGTTATTGCACCATGGGACAGAAGGGAAAGGAGCATTTTCCAGTATGTGGGTTCAAGACCATACACATGAGAAAGGAAATAATATAGGTTGAGTTTCCCTTATCTAAAATGGCTGGGACCAAAAATGTTTGAATTCCATATTTTTTAGAATTTAGAAAAAACTGTATTTGCATATACAACAGGCATGGGCAAACGTCATCCCTCCAGATGTTTTGGACTTCAACTCCCACAATTCCTACTGGCTGGAATGTGTCCAGAGAAGGGTGACTAAAATGATCAAAGAGAACAAGCCCTGTGAGGAGCGGCTTAAAGAGCTGCGCATGTTTAGCCTACAGAAGAGAAGGCTGAGAGAAGACATGATGAGTGCCACGTATAAATATGTGAGAGGAAGTCATAGGGAGGAAGGAGCAAGCTTGTTTTCTGCTGCCCTGGAGACTAGGACGCAATGGAACAATGGCTTCAAACTACAGAAAAGGAGATTCCACCTGAACATTAGGAAGAACTTCTTAACTGTGAGAGCTGTTCGTCAGTGGAACTCTCTGTCCCAGAGTGTGGTGGAGGCGCCTTCTTTGGAGGCTTTTAAGCAGAGGCTGGATGGCCATCTGTCAGGGGTGCTTTGAATGTGATTTTCCTGTTTCTTGGCAGAATGGGGTTGGACTGGATGGCCCACGAGGTTGCTTCCAACTCAATGATTCTATTATTCCTAGTCATGGAAAGCTCGAAGTGTGAAAAGAAAACATTATTTCACGTAGAGTATTAAGTGCTAAAAGGACTATAGCAAAATATTTACCTTGGTGCTCTCGTCTCTTGTGTGAATTTCAAACCTTTCTGTATCTTCACAGAAATTGCTTTCAATACTTCCCATCCCAACTTAATTGGATTCTCCCTGCCATCTTTTTCCTCCTGCTTCTCTCCTTCCTTCCTTCCTTCCTTCTCCTTCCTTCCTTCCTTCCTTCCTTCCTTCCTTCCTTCCTTCCTTCCTTCCTTCCTTCCTTCCTTCCTTCCTTCCTTCCTTCCTTCCTTCCTTACTTACTTACTTACTTACTTACTTATATGCAACCATAATGAGATATCTTGGAGATGGGACCAGGGGCAGATCTTAATGGAGGCAAATTAAGCGGCCACCTCAGGGCACCACGTGGGCTAAGGGCGCATCTGGCCGTGGCCGCCATTGCTGTGGGCCGGCATGCGGGTGCGACTCCAGGTGGATGGTAACGCAAAACGCACTCCACAAAGCGAAAAAGAGCATGTTTTGCAGCCGGGGCGGAGCCTCCCGCCTCCGGCTGCAAAACGCCCTCCTTTTTGGCCTCCTGGAGTGCGTTTTGCGTCACCATCCACTTGGTGTCGCACATGAGCCGAACTAGCTGACCCTGCGCATGCGCACACCAGTGAGCATGCACGAAGCTGACCCTGAGCATGCACAGAACTAGCTGGCCTGCACATGCACACACCGGCGCACCAGCGGCACGTGTGCGCACGAAGAGTGAGGTAGCGCGAAAAAGTTTGCGTACCATTTGAAATTACCTTCATCCGGCTCTGGATGGGACCCATGTCTAAACACCAAGTTCATTTAGATCTAATATACGCATCCTACACATGCCCTGAAGGTAACTTATAAAAAGGGTAAAGGTAAAGGTCTCCCCCTGACATTAAGTCTAATCATGTCCAACTCTGGTGGTGGTGTTTGTCTCCATTTCTTAGCTGAAGAGCTGGCAATGTCCTTAGACACCCCAAGGTCATGTGGCTGGCATGACTACATGGAGTGCCATTACCTTCCTGCCGGAGCGGTAACTTTACATATATGAAAGAAACAAAGTTTATGCTCATTAAAACATTAAAAAAACAAAGGTGCCTCTATCTCATGGTGCATCTCCACTGTAGAATTAGTAGAGTTTGGCACCACATAAACTGCTGTGACTCGATGTTATGGAATCCTGGGAATTGTAGATTTACAAAGTCTTTAGCCTTGAGAGAATTGAATTACTTTTTCATTTTTGCATGCTGTGAATTTAACTATGTTTAATAATTGCAAAAAGGTAAAGGTAAAGGTTTTCCCCTGACATTAAGTCCAGTCGTGTCCAACTCTGGGTGTTGGTGCTCATCTCCATTTCTAAGCCGAAGAGCCGGTGTTATCCATAGACACCTCCAAGGTCATGTGGCTGGCATGACTGCATGGAGCATCGTTACCTTCCCACAGAAGCGGTACATATTGATTTACTCATATTTGCATGTTTTTGAACTGCTAGGTTGGCAGAATGGTGGCTTGCAATTAATAATTGGAAGCCACCCTTGAATCTTAGGGTGCATCCGCACTGTGGAGTTAAAGCTGTTTAATTCCACTTTAACTGCCATAGTCCATAGTCCAGGGTTTTGGGGTTTTATATTGTTATTATGTGGGCATCTTTGGTGAGTCCCCCTTGGGGGTTGAGAAGAGCGGCAGCACTTTTTTGGTGAGGCAGACTTTTTGGCAGAGAAGGCAAAAGACCTTCGAAAACTAGAAAATCCATGGCATTGATGCCAAGCTGCATTCGTTCTATAGTGTTGACCAAATGGGGACACAGGCAGGAATTATAAGGATAATAGGCAATGCCTTCCTTTTGCCCTCCTATTCCCCTTAGCTACATGTCTGGCTCTGCCATAGATTTATAGAAAGAGATTCTGTTTGATTTATGCTTCATGCATGGCTGCATTTCTCCCTCCCAGAGAGATGCTCTTCGATGCTATCAAGAAACAAAGGGCAGAGTTTAGAATGACACTCTCCAGATCTTCATGCTTCTCCCCCTCACTCTGGCCCCATTCTTTGCCCACATAACAGCCATACATCTCCCACTTAGTATGTGTCTGTTCATCTCAAGCCCATCTCCATCAAAGAGCTCTCTGTTGCTGGTCCGCACGGCATGCAATGGAGAGATGAGCATGACAAGGTCTTTGATTAAGATTTGCTCCAGATGAGGTACAATCCTGATTTCGTTAGAAGAGATCAGATTCCATTTGTTGAAAAATAGGGGGCCCTTCCGAAACCAGCATTTCACTTTTTAACCCCCGTTAAACTTATTGTTAAACTATCATCAGATTCAATTGCACAATGGGCACATCTATGTAGAATTCATGTAATTTGACACTAGCTTTGATTGAACAGATGCTCTCCAAAGCTTTAGGTGCTCTTACTGCCTATTACAAGGAAAAACAGCTGATTCCTAAATGCAGATGTGTGCTTTTCACAGGAGCTGTCTTCGTAGAGATGTCAGCAGTTTATGGTACTGTAAATCATCACCTCTTTCTGAGAAAAAAATGTATTATATCACAAAAGATTACCACTTCACCCGCTTCATAGGAAATCTGCTACAAAACAGGAGCTTTTTTGTTGAGTTCCAGGGCCAAAGAAGCAAATGGCAGAAACAGAAGAACGGCCTGCCTCAGGGGACTGTGCTTTCTCCATCAATATTCAACATTTACACAAATGACCAGCCACTGCCAGAAGGAACAGAGAGTTTCATCTATGCTGACGATCGTGCCATCACCACTCAAGCAGGGAGCTTTGAAATGGTTGAACAGAAGCTCTCTGAAGCTCTAGGTGCTCTTATTGCTTATTACAGGGAAAACCAGCTGATTCCTAATACATCTAAAACACAGACATGTGCTTTTCATCTTAAGAACAGACAAGCATCTTGTGCTCTGAGGGTTACCTGGGAAGGAATCCTACTGGAGCATTGCAGCACACCCAAATACCTGGGAGTTACCCTGGACTGTACTCTGACCTATAAGAAGCACTGCCTGAATATCAAGCAAAAAGTGGGCACTAGAAACAACATCATGCGAAAGCTGACTGGCGCAACCTGGGGATCACAACCAGATACAGTGAAGACATCTGCCCTTGCACTTTGCTACTCTGCTGTGGAGTAAACATGCCTTGCCATATCTCCCCCTCTCCTATTTTATTAGGAATTCATAGGGAAGTCTTTGCAGAGAGACCGCAGGGCAAGGGAAGAGAAGCCCCAATGGACCAGCTTTGCCAGTCGATAATGATGCTGTTGTGCCTTTGGCATGCAAATCATGAGGGGGAGGGGGGCTGCATGGGGAGGTCTGGAGTGACACAACTCAGATGCCAATTAAGTGAATAACTGGCTGAACATAGGAGAGGAAAGAAGACAAGCAGGAATGCAATAAGTGTGGAGATAAAGGGGGCCTTTTTGTCTCTGTTTCAGTACAGGCCCACCCATATCATTCCAGACAGTATCCGACACAGAATCAGGTGGTCCCAGGGCTTTGGCTTTTAAAAAAACAACATACAAATAGATGGGTTGACCTCTTGCTTGCAGAAATGAAATCTTAACAGAGGCGAGGATGGTAGTGCCAGGTTCAATTAAATATCTGGACATATTGAAATGGCAGGGAGATATGTATAATTGGTTTAATAGAGCTGGGATATGCACGGTCACAGCCCAAGTTTTTGTACAGCAACAGGGGCTATGACATCAGCTGCTCCTTGGATTCTGTTGTTCTGTCGGAGTTTAAATGCAATCTGCGTAGTAGCTGGAAGGGAAATTGGGGTTTTCTTCTAGTAAGTGTGCATTGTTTTGTAACTCAAAGTATTTGAGTGTACCTTGGTCTTGAATGAGCAAGAACCATTAGCTTTATAGAAGACCCGTATAATCACAGATCTGAGTAGTATACTTTCCAAGTCAATTCTACCCTGTCAGTTTTAAACTGTGAGTTTTAACCTGCATTTTTTTGGACTTGTGTGCATTTTGTGATATTCAAGGGTTATCCGGAAAGTAAGATTACAAGGCACATAGCTCTCATGAGGAATTTTCATGGGGGAAGCCAGCGGAAGCCGTGTAGCGGGAAGCCAGCGGAAGCAAACGAGCAGTGCCAGTCGTCAGTAGCTCATCGACTGGCATTTTGGTGATGGTTGGAGATGAGCGTCCTCATTCCGTTTCCCTCCAAGTGCGAAGTTTGCGCTATAATATGCTACCTAAATGCTAAGAGCATGAACGCCGCTGTGATTCATCATGAAATCTTTTTCAGTTTATTTATTTACTTACATCATTTTTACCCCCACCCCTTTCTCAAGCCCCGAAGGAGGACTCAGAGCAGCTAACAGGCAGCAATTCGATGCCACAATCAATAGTACAATTAAACCATAAATGCATATAAAATTTAAAACCACAACAACACAGTCCATAAGTTATACTCAGTCTACAAATCCATTGATTAACCATGAAACCATATTCGCATATCATAAGATCTTACTAATCCATTTCCAGTTAAGTGCTCCTTGTATTATTTTGCAAAGGCCTGGTCCCAAAACCAAGATTTTAGTTTCTTCCTAAACACCAGGAGGGATGGGGTCAATCGTATTTTGCTAGGAAGCGCGTTCCACAGGTGGGGGGCTACAACCGAGAAGGCCCTATCTCTCATCCCCGTGAGCCACATTTGCAATGTTGGCAGGAGTGAGAGCTCGGATGATGTTAAATTGCAAGGTGGGACGTAGAGAGATGCGTTCATACAAGTAAGCTGGGCCAGAACTATATAGAGCTTTAGGTCAAAACCAGCACCAGCACCAGCACTTTGAATTGAGCTCGGAGGTGGACTGGCAACCAATGGGGCTGACACAACAAGTATGCTCCTTGTATGTAGCTCCTGTTAGTAATCTGGCTGCTACCCGTTGGACTAACGGGATCTATTTGGGATGTTACAATTCGGGATGTGAGGAGGGCATAATGTCACAAAATAGGTACGGAATATATTGTGAGACCATGAAGAAACTTCTCAGAGCCACCCAAAACAAACGTCGTGGGATGCTGACGGCAGGTGTCTGTCTCCTTCATGACAATGCACATCTGCACACCTCTCATGCAACACAAGACTTGTTGACTTCATTTTGTTGGGATGTTTTAAGCCACCCCCTCACAGCCCCGATCTCTCACCCTGTGACTGCCCCCAGTGGCACAATGGGTTAAACCCTTGTGCCGGCAGGACCGCTGACTGAACAGGTCAGCGGTTCAAATCTGAGAAGAGCGGGTTGAGCTCCCACTGTCAGCTCCAGCTCCCCATGCAAGGACATGAGAGAAGCCCTTCACAAGATATGTAAAACATGTAACATCCGGGCATCCCCTGGGCAACATCTTTGCAGATGGCCAATTCTCTCACACCAGAAGTGCCTTGCAGTTTCTTTTTTTAAAAAAATATATAATTTGTATTGAAAGTTTTGCAGTGAAACATACAATAAACAAGGGAGCAGTGGGGGAAGTTGGTGGGAATGGGGTAGGTTGTGAGAGGTAAAGGGAAAAGGGAAAAAAGGAAAAAAAGATGTATGGAAAGACAGAGAACAAAAATAAACACTTGTACTACATAAAATTGTACAACTTCCATAATTTGTAAATTTAGTCAATGGCAATTGTACATTTTAAAAAGTATCTAACTTAATAGTTATTCAAAATATTTATAGAACCTTGTATTACATATAGTCGTGTAACATTGGCTACCTGTCTTGTGTATATATCTATTTGATATATACAAATGTCTAACTATACATATATATGTCCATATATATATGTATCTTTCGTAGCTTTCTTTGATAATACTCCTACTTCAGCCTGTTTTTGCATTTAGCTGTACTAGATATTCATCAAAACAAGTCCAGTCTGTAGATTTGATTGGAATTCCATTGCTTAGTCTTAGAAGAAAAGTTAACCTGTCCATGTCTCTAATATCGGACATTTTTTCTCACCACTGATCCATATTTGGCGTATTTGTCTGTTTCCATAACCTCGCAAACACTATCCGAGCCGCAGTAATAATATATGTGAAGATCTTTGCAGTTTCTCAAGTCACTCCTGACATGGAAAAAAATATACCCTGCTTTATCTCTCCCAAAGGATACTCAAAGTGGCTTAACATAAAAGCATCAGAATACAATTGAAAATATATGAATATGCAAACATTAAAACAGGGATAAATATAAATATTATTTTTTAAATTCCAGGTTAAAAGCCATTAAAACATATTCAAAGTTGAAAACCACAACACCTTCTGAATTAATTATTTTTAAAGTGTTTTGTTTTAGCTCTCCATTTTAATCTGAGTGTATCCTACTTTGAACTGCAAGGAAAGGCAGGTCACAAATAATAAGTTATTATTATTGCATTTCAGGAATCACCCACCTACTGACTTGGGACCTTATCATGTTGGGATATATTCCGTTTCTGGGACTCTTTGAACATGATTCCAAACTGATCTTATCATCTGAAGTTGGCTCCATTCCATTAGAATCTGTCTGCAAAATGTTGCCGAAACGGAGTAATTTCAGACGGGATTCTAATCGTGTTTTTTGATTGACTACAAATTTTTACATTGCTGAGGCACCACTATTATGAGTGATCTGAAAATCAGTGTGTATTGTCAGCTAAAATCACAAGAGAATGGCATTTCGAGACTTCCAGGCTACGTTACCATGCAATATTAGAATAGTTAAAGAAGTGGTGTCGAGAGGTAGTCAAACGAATTGGGAGGAGCCAGCTTTCTGCGGTGTGATGAGTCAAAGCTCATTGTGTTCAAATCATAGGAAACGTAGGATTTCAGTGTAATTCAGCGTTAATAAAAAGATGCATACTGATCTAAATGGATTATATTCCAATGTAAGAAGGTCCTGGTCAGGTAGTAGTTTGAGCATTACATTTCTGGAGAGAGGAGTTTGGTTCCCCACTCAGCCATGGAAATCCACTGGATGGTCTTGGGCAAGTCATACATGAGGGTGAACAAATTGAAATTGGATCCAGACAAGACAGAGGTACTCCTGGTCAGTTGAAAGGCCTAACACAGTATAGGACCACAGCCTGTGCTGGATGGGATTGCACTCCCTCTGAAGGCAGAGGTTTGCAGCTTGAGAGTGATCTTGGACTCATCGCTAAGCCTGGAACCCCAGGTTTCGGTGGCGGCCAGGGGAGCTTTTGCACAATTAAAGCTTGTGCACCAGTTGCGCCCATAACTTGGGAAGTCTGACTTGGCCATGGTGGTCCATGCTCGTTACATTGAGAATAGATTACTGCAATGTGCTCTACATGGGGTTGCCTTTGAAGACTGTTCGGAAGCTTCAAATCGTCCAATGGGCAGCAGCCAGGTTTCTCACTGAAGCAGCATACAGGGAGCACACACAACTCCCCTGTTACGCCAGCTCCACTGGCTGCCAGTTTGCTACCGAGCACAATTCAAAGTGCTGGCTTTAGCCTATAAAGCCCTAAATCGTTCTGGCCCAGCTTACCTGTCTAAACGTATCTCCCTCTATGAACCAGGTTGGAGGTTAAGATCTTCTGGGGAGGCCCTGTTGAGGCTTTCTCAGTGGTGGCTCCTCAACTCTGGAACTCTCTCCCCAGTGAGACTAGATCAGTGCCCTCCCTTCTGGCCTTTAGGAAGAGAACAAAGACATGGTTATGGAACCAAGCTTTTGACTGGTAAAGTAATGAAGTACAAGAAGTAAATATGGAATATGTGTAATCGACATCTGGAATGGTTCGGTCTATGAGTTTGGATCATGTGATTTTAATGTTTTTATTAGGTGTTTTTAATTTTTAGACTTTATGTTAACTTATGGAGAATTTGTCCTTTTGTATTTGATGCTTAGTCGTATGTTTTGTTTTTTAAAATTTATGAGTTGGTTTATGTATGTAAGACATTGAATTTTGCTGTTATTTTTGTAAACCACTTTGAGTTCCCCCAAGGGTGAGAGAAATACTGTATATAGTAGTAGTAGTAGTAGTAGTAGTACAACACTCCCAGCACTCTATCTACCCCCATAATAGGGTCATAATCCAAAAATATTTTGAAGAAACACAACAAGACAGAGCCTCTACTTCCAAGCGTAAAAAAATCCCTTTTGGCTCAGCCTTACTGACCGATTAACCTTCAGAGTTCTTCTCTTGCCTTTCTGGAATGGCAAAAGCCCTGCCAAGACCAACCCTGTGCCCTTTGCCATGGATGCTCACCCACCCTGCAATCATTCTTTCTCTCCAAAGCCAGCCATGGCAAGCCTGGAAAAGAGGCTGGCACTGGGCTTGAACTGGGAGAGAAAGAGGAGGAGAGGGAGCGGGCTTTGGGCAGACCCTTGGAAATTCTTTGGATTTTTGTTGCCTTTGTTTCTGTGCATTGAACCGAACAATGAGCAAGGCACTCGCAGTTGAAGCTTCACATGACAAGGCTCCCTTCTCCCTCCTCCTCTCCCCTCCCTCCCTTTATCCCATCACTTCCCACTATCACCACTTTCTGTAAAGTTTCTGCCCTTTCCAGAGAGCTAAGGATCACCGTGGTGCCTTTCAACACTCTCTTTTTTCATTTGGAAGCGGTCATACAGTGTCATCTCTTCATTCCCTTGCTAACTAACCACATTAAAAGCACCAGATCCTGTCTGTTCTTGGAAACTCTGGTTGATACATGGATGGTTAATAGATTTCGGAGAAAGAAATGAGCAAAATCACCTTTGAGGATTCCTTGACAAAGAAAATCCTGTGAAAATAATAATAATAATAATAATAATAATAATAATCTTTATACCCCGCCACCATCTCCGCAAGGGGACTCAGGGCGGCTTACATGAGGCCATGCACATCAGTACACAAGATCACCAAGAAAAAAAAACCATAAAATATAAATAAACAGTGCAACACTATAAAATCAAAACATTAAAATTCACTAAAGGTAAAGGTTTACCCCTGACATTAAGTCCAGTTGTGTCTGACTCTGGGGTGTGGTGCTCATCTCTATTTCTAAGCCAAAGAGCCGGCGTTGTCCGTAGACCCCTCCAATGTCATGTGGCCAGCATGACTGCATGGAGTGCTGTTTCCTTCTTGCCAGACAGGTACCTATTGATCTACTCACATTTGCATGTTTTCAAACTGCTCGGTAGGCAGAAGCTGGGGCTGACAGCAGGAGCTCACGCCTCTCCCTGGATTCAAACCTTTCAGTCAACAAGTTCAGCACCTCGGGGCTTTAACCCACTGGGCCACCTGAAGGCTCACTGGATCACTATAAATCCACAGGTGACTTGAAGTTATTAGACCAAGCATGGGCAAACTTTGGCCCTCCAGCTGTTTTGGATTTCAACTCCCACAAATTCCTAACAGCAGAATTGTGGGAGTTGAAGTCCAAAATGCCTGAAGGGCCAAAGTTTGCCCATGCCTGTATTAGACAAACGTGTTTGAGCCAACTCATCTCTGGGAAGATACTACTCAGATATTATCTTTGTGGAGCCTAAATAAAGGCACAATATCCTACCTGATCTTGAAAGCTAAGCAGAATCAACACTGGTTAGCACTAGGATGGGATGCTACCCTCAAAGACCAGCTTTTGAATTATAGCTGCTAAAAGCTGTAATTCAAAAGGAACTGGAAAACCAAGATTTCCTTGCCTAAGAAAATCCTATAAAATTCAAAAGCTGAGTGGAAAACACACACACAATCATTTATATAATAAATAAATATAAATAAAACTTTATTTGTATTCCACCCTATCTCTCCAGAGGGACTCGGGGCAGATTCCAAACATGAAAGGAAAACATTCAATGCCCAAATACAATAATACATCCATAGTGTCAAAATTTAACAATCCATCACATTAACACAAATTATGACTCAACAACTAAATATTTAATAAAAAACACAGCCTGCTATATCAGACATAAGACAAAACATCAAACATTTGGGCATCCCCTGGGCAATGTCCTTGCAGATGGCCAATTCTCACACACCAGAAGCAACTTGCAGTTTTTCAAGTTGCTCCTGACACACACACAAAAAACCAACTACTACTACTACTCCTCATAAACAGTGAGCAAAGGTATGTCTTCAGCTGTTTCTTGAAAGCAGGGGGGATCTTTAACTCCTTAGGAAGGGAGTTTCAGAGGTGGGAGACAGCTATAGAGAAGGCCCTTTCTCTCGTTCCCACCAGCTGTGCTTGGAATGGGGGTAGGACCGAGAGGAGGGCCTCCTTCAATGACTGCAGTCTCCAAGTTGGTCTATAGCAGAAGATGCCATTTGTCAAATAGTCTAGATAGAACTAGCACTTTGTATTTAGCTCAAAAGGAGACTAGCAGCCAGTGGAGCTGTCGAAATATGGGAGTGGTTGTGTCCCTATATTTACAATTTGTTTTGTTTATGTGCTGTCGCACCCGGTCCGTATATTCAGGAAGGGCAAGGACATAGACTCTCTCTACAGGGGAATTGCTTCTTGCCTTCCTTTAGAAGCTTGGGGCTTCCAAGGACCAAGCTGGACACTATAGATAACTCAAAACAGGCTTTATTGCTTGAAACATGAGTTATCTGCACCCAGGCACTTTACTTTGTTCACCAAAAGGATAAAGAAAAGTATTTTACAGTCTCTTAGTTGCTTGGATCCTGGAAGCTTCAGCCGGATGACTCTCCAAGTCCTCTCTGTCTTTATGGTCTCTAAGTAAGGACACTCAAGACCCCAGCCAGCTGGCCTATACTGAAGATATGGGACCTTCCTCTGGATGCCAGCTGACTAGTTTGAAGGCACCTGGGTCTCTTCAGAGCTACCCAACCATCCGGTATGTTGGGCTTTCTGTATGAGACCCAGGGAAAGTGTTGAGAGATGGCTCGACCAGATATGGCCCTGGCAAGATCCAGATATATCCTCTGTAAAGAAATGGCAGGAAAGCTCTGGAAAAGGGGCCGAACAAACTTAATTGTGCTCTGTTAACAATGATTGACAGGTGTAAAAACCAATCAATGCAACCAAACCTTTGCAAAACTAAACAATACAACAGTGCAAACCTTTGCAACTTAAAGTTTTACATACAAGTGGCGCTTGCTGACCAGTCACAGTTTATCTCCCTGCTTTTCCCCAATATTGGGACCCAAAGAAGCTCAAAACACAATGAAATGGTATAAGATATGACTGCGCAAACAGGGATCGAGATCCTACTTTGGGAATGAGAGTTGTGTTCATGTGTGTCCAACTACTATTGAGCAACCTGAGACAGAATTGTTGTGCAAGGACGTAAATGATATCAATTTGCACAAGACTGAAAATGAGACTACTCCTAAGACTGCACTAGCATAACTTACATAGAAGATGCCAAACCAAGTGTCATTAGCTCCTTCCAGGCTCTGATGAAGGGCAAAATCAGGATGCCGCTGAATCCATCATGCCTGACAAGGGAGAGGAAACACAAGGCATGATTACTTTGCTTCACAACACCTTGGAGGCACAGTTGCAAGCTTGGCTTGTGCCAACGGCTTAATGTGAATTATTTTTTAAACATCAGACCTTGCAAATGAAGAGACCACTATGTTTCTGAGCCTGATGAATGATGTGTTGGAGTCCTGCGAGGATGTGGCTTTTTCAATTGATTGACTGCTTGAAAATGTATGGCCACATCCGTTTCCAAAGCCTTCACACAAAGGACAGCAATTGAACTCCTGTGGCTAAAGACCTGGCTTAACAGAAGGGACGCCAGCAGATATGAAGCTAGTCATCTACAAGACAAGTTCTATCACTGAAAGCTATTGGAGAGAAAGCAGAAATACATCAGAATTAGGAAGAGCTTGGCTTCTGGATCATTCATGAGTTATCTTTGTGAAATTATGCTGGAGGAATTTTGGGCAGTTTGTGCAAATCACCATTAAATGTCATCAAAATGGGATGGTGAATGTGCCCTGTTTTAACTCCAAAAATTATTTTAAATTATTTTAAATTATTTTTGGGATTTTAAAATCCAAAAAAGAAAATCTGATTGGAGAATGGCCACTGAATACTTAAAACAAAGAAATATGAAGACACTAATATATCAAGAGCACACACCGCCATAAGAAAGGAAGGGAGAAGAATAAAGAGAAGATGGAAAAAGGAAGAAAGAAAAGGATGAAACCTCAAGGAAGTCAAGAAAATATCTTTGGTGGTTGTTTTGTTGTCACTTCATGTTATTTTTAAATCTTTTTTCCTTCTTTTTTTCTCCTTTTGTTCTTTCTTTCTCGTTTCTCCTCTTTTTTCTTGTTTTTTTTCCGGTCATAGGGACGTTGGTGGTAGCCTTTTAAGTGCTTAGTTTAGTTTTGTTTTGGAATATTGATTTTTATCTATAATGTATTTTTAATGAAAACTCTCAATAAAGACTAATGTATTGTCGAAGGCTTTCATGGCCGGAATCACTGTATTGTTGTAGGTTTTTTTGGGCTATCTGGCCATGTTCTAGAACCATTCTCTCCTGACGTTTCACCTGCATCTATGGCAGGCATCCTCAGAGGTTGTGAGGTCACAATCTCTGAGGATGCTAGCCATAAATGCAGGCGAAACATCAGGAAAGAATGCCTCTAGAACATGGCCATATCCAGGTGTTTTGACTTCAAAAAATCCTAGCCAGTTTACCAGCTGTTAAGATTTCTGGGAAAGTCCAAAACTATTTTAAACATGGCCATAAATCTTGATGTTACCATTTTATATAAGGTACACCATTTTATGAAGCCATTGTATATAATGAAACTTGAGCATCCATGGATTTCAGTATTCACTGTGGATTCTTGGAATCAAACCTCCGTAGATAGCAATAGCCCTTTTTAAATAGATATGGATTGTTTCCACATTGCATAGGTTTTGTATAGTATGATAATTGTCCAATTAAGCTTTTGGTGTTATATGCTTGAATTATGTGCAATATATATATATATACTCTACGTCACTTTTGGCACCTGTAATTTCATTTTGCATTCTTTTAAATTCTGTCATCAAACTATGAATCTCAGAATTCTCTTGGATATAGCCATTGCAGTTAAAAGAGGCATCAAAGTGTTAAAACCTGTGATCTGTGGACCACCAGTGGTCCCCAAGAACTAAAATATGGTCTGTGGCCTCACCATTACTATATCATTACAATGAGAGTGACTGGCCAAGCAAACTCATAGTGCTAAGAATATTAAAAAAAAATAGCAAAAACTTCTTTAAGTACATCAGAAGTAGAAACCCAACTAGAAAAGCAGTTGGGCCACTTGACGAAAATGGTAAGAAAGGGACAATAAGTGAAGACAAGGAGATTGCTGAGCGGCTAAACGACTTCTTTGCCTCCGTTTTCACACAGGAGGACAGACAACATATGCCTGCAGCTGAGTCAGTTTTTTCAGGGAGGGAATTAAATGAATTAAACCAGATAGAGATAAACAAGGAAGATGTTCTCACATGCCTTACTAAACTAAATGTCAACAAATCACCAGGGCCAGATGGCATCCACCCCAGAGTTCTTAAGGAACTCAAGTGAAATTGCTGAAATTCTAGCCAAAATATATAACCTTTCTCTAAGATCAGACACTGTACCCGAGGACTGGAGGAGGCAAATGTAACTCCGATCTTCAAGAAAGGATCCAGGGGTGATCCAGGAAATTATAGGCCAGTTAGTCTAACCTCAGTTCCAGGCAAAGTGATGGAAACCATTATTAAAGAAAAAATTACTAAGCACATAGAAGAACAGGCATTGCTGAAGGAAAATCAACATGGTTTCTGCAAAGGCAAATCATGTCTTACTAACTTGATAGAATTCTTTGAGGGTGTAATTAAACACATAGATAAAGGGGACCCAGTCGATATTGTTTACCTTGACTTTCAAAAGGTTTTTGACAAAGTCCCTCACCAAAGGCTCCTAAATAAGCTCTTCAGCCATGGAATCAGAGGACAGGTCTTGTCCTGGATTGGAACCTGGCTAAACTGTAGGAAACAAAGGGTGGTAATAAACGGACACTTCTCTGGGTGGAAAGAGGTGAGAAGTGGCGTACCCCAAGGTTCAGTTTTGGGTCCGTTACTTTTTAATTTATTCATTAATGACCTGGATGTAGGAGTGAATTCTGAGGTAGCAAAGTTTGCAGACGACACTAAATTGTTCAGGGTAGTTAAAAATGAAACTGATTGTAAAGAGCTCCAGAAAGATCTCTTGAAATTGACTGAATGGGCAACCAAGTGGCAAATGCATTTTAACCTAAACAAGTGTAAAGTCATGCACATCGGGGCAAAGAACCCCAACTACACCTACCAATTGATGGGGTCAAAGCTTTCCGAGACAAACCAGGAAAGGGATCTTGGGGTTTTGGTGGACAGCTCAATGAAGATGTCAACCCAGTGCGCAGCAGCAGCGAAAAAGCAAATTCTATGCTTGGCATGATCAGGAAGGGAATCGAAAATAGGTCGGCAAATGTTGTATTGCCTCTCTACAAATCTATGGTAAGGCCACATTTGGAGTACTGTGTACAATTCTGGTCTCCGCAACTTAAGAAGGATATAACGGAACTGGAAAAGGTACAAAGAAGGGCAACAAAAATGATCCAAGGGATGGAGCAGCTCCCTTATGAAACCAGGTTGCAACGCCTTGGTCTTTTCAGCCTTGAAAGACGGCGTTTAAGAGGTGACTTGATCGAAGTGTATAAAATCATGCATGGGATAGAAAAGGTGAATAAAGAAAAAATATTTTCTCTGTCACCCAACACTAGGACTAGGGGCACTCCTAAAGCTCCAAGGTAGGAAAGTTAGGACTAATAAAGGAAATATTTCTTCACCCAGAGGGGTTATGGAACTCACTTCCAGAGGAGGTTGTGACAGCGGTCAGCCTGGACAGCTTCAAGGCAGGATTAGACAGATTCATGGATACCAAGGAATCAGTAGCTACTGAAATGGACATCCAAGTGCCACCTCTGTGTTGATGGAGGCAGGCAGGATTTTCCCGGGCACTGGTTGTGGGGGTCGGGAGCAGGTGAGGGTTTTGCCCTCCTTTCTGCTAGAGATCCCCGTGTACAACTAGTGGGCCACTGTGTGACACAGAATGCTGGACTAGATGGGCTGAGGCCCGATTCAGCATGGCTCTTCTTATGTTCTTATGTTCTTATAGTGCCAAGCAGGCATGTAGCCGGGGGCAGCCCCGAAATTCTCAGGGTGGTCCGTGAGAAGGCCTTACTGGTACATTATTTAAACTGTTATGTTTATTCATATCATGATCTGATCACCATGCTCATTATATCCCACATTAATGGGGTTATTGGGATAACAATACAAAAGATTTGCTAGGGTAGACCCTCTTCCACCCAGTCTCAGCCCCCCCGCCCCCCCGAATCAAAATCCTGGCTACGGCCCTGGTGCCAAGGCAATTGGGATGTTCGGAGGGGAGAGGCTGACAACCCACAAAAGCCTCTTGGTCGCTGCTTCTCCTCCTCCTCCCTCCCCCTGAATGGAGCCGTTCCATGTGATGCCTTGAAACGGAGGAGTCTTTGTTTTTAGGCTTGTTCCTGGGGTTATTTGGGGTGCTGATTCAGAAAATTGCATTGGATAGACCATATCCAGATTATTAAATATGGCTTTCTGTGGGCAAGCAGATGGCAACTACTACAGCTAATGTGGACAATCCAATGCAGTTTTCTGAATCAGCACCACAAATAACCAAACTGAATCTAAATTATTTATTTATTTATTTATTTATTTATTTATTTATTTACATCATTTATATTCTGCCCTTCTCACCCCACAGGGAACTCAGGTCGGATCACAATGTACATATACAGGCAAACATTCAATCCCATAGATATACAACATATATAGACAGACACTCAGAGGCAACTTAACATTCCAGTTTCTGGCCACCAGGGGGAGCTGTCGCATTCCTTCATTCTTTTTCATACTTCCTGGAGATTTTATGGCCTCGTAAATCAGTTAAATTCGCCTCCCCACAAAGTGGTACCTAAATTTCCTACTTGACAGATGCAACTGTCTTTCAGGTTGCAAAGGTCGACAACAAGGTACACAATTTGGTAGAGAGCTCACCCCAACCTGGGCAGGCCTTGAACTCATTACCTTCTGGTCAGTAGAGATCTTATGCAGCTGACTCCCAGCCACAGTTGACTAAAAACTGATTCATAAGCCTTTTGGT